>AP027104.1:33257261-35807119 GCA_028142955.1 Pinctada fucata
AAATATGAAATTGGCGTAAATCCGTCGCCATCCTCTCACAATCCTCACGACTCGGTACTACGCTCTCTCATGTTCTCTTTGATTCCCTGGGTTATCAGGAAAAGGATAAACTTCTGTCAGATTTTGCATATTTCAAACGTAAAACAGTCTGCGAGTAAGTAAAGTATATGAACCCAAGGGTATTTTCACACACACACACCCTCTCCCATCCCCCACACACTCTCATACCCTCCCTCAACCCCCCCCCCCCCCCCCCCACACCCTCAAACAAAAAAAAAAACCATGCTAAAATGGAAATAATCACTACTATACATCTACATATGAAAATGTGAGAGAAAAAGTGACCGCAGCCAAGATTCAAACTCAGTACTATACGCTCTACCCGATTAGATTTCGTCCATCTTTGTCCTGGCCAAAAACTGAATCCTTATTAGCCCAAATCAATATAACTTGGTCCTCCAACGTAAATAAATGAACTTATTATATTTTTCTAAAAAGTGTTTGCGCACTGCATTTTATTTCCTCAGTTGATCAGGTGCAACCCATGCACACAACATCTCTCCATAGTCAAGTTCAGTAGAGGCAGATTGTACTTGTGGATCGTAGACATCGAGCTCCTGTGGTACAGCCTATAGATGTCCTGAACTGAATTTACGTATATGCATTAAAAAATCTTTTTTTTCGTGAGTCACAAGTATGCAGTTTTACGCAAGTCACATTTATTAATCAACAACCTATAAGAGTCATGAGGTTTACCTTTCAGTTAAATCATACCTGAATGTGACCGATATCCAAATGCGATTAATACAAGGGTGTACAAACTACCTGTACATTGTGCATAGTCTTTTGGCCACTGAATACGTCAATTTAAATATTAATTCCTATTCTGAATTTACGTGCTATGAGCTGATAAGCCTTTGAAAAGATTGATCCCGGTGCTTGTGTGGATCTAAAATAATTTTCCCTGAGGTCTAACTAAGCCAAAAAGAAGGGGGAGGATCTAATCTAGTCGGAAAGGCGAGGTGTGAAACATACATGTAAGCCAGCCAGGGGGGGGGGGGGGGGGGGGGGGGGGGGGGGGGGGGGGGAGGTTGTCCAGCCTAAGGCTTCAGGTTTGAGAAAATTTTTCGTAAGGATACTTATTAGCAAAATTACTCGCAAAAATATTATATAACAACTGGAATGTCGGATTACTTTCCATGATCAATCCTTCTCTCGAAACTTTAAGAAAATTAGAATTGAGGCATATTCCATAATGGGGGGGGGGGGGGGGGATCTTTCAGACTTTCGGATGAGACTTTCGGATGAATATTGTGTTCCAACCAAAGGTAGCAGTGTTAATTTTGGCCGTTTTTGTGGCTACGCACTACCGAATCCTTTTGGGGCAAGGTATGTTTAGTGTGTGGTTCTCAAAACTTAAAAATCAAAGAATCAAAGTAGAGGTTCATATTTCATCTTGTATGTACATCAATAGATATGAATTTATTATTCTTTACCTGAAAGTAAACTTCTTTTATTATAGCGGCGGTCTCGAATGTTATCAAGTTTTCTCAAATCAAACAAGGTTATGAATTAAAGGTGTATACGTGTTTACATACCTTTCAAAATACATAATCTTGTGTTTTTCTCAAACTTGTCAAAGAGAATTTTAAATTATATATGTGAGCATAATTGTGCCAGTGAAAGTAAATTCAAGACGCTAAAAAGCAATTTAAAAACTAGCTCGCTTCAACGAATTCGTAATTGAAATAGCTAGTATAACCTTTGAAATTTCAGACGAGTTTCACAATATATATAAAGAGAATAAACATATATAAACACTCTTCAAATGATAATTAATTCAAAAAATATATAGTAAAATAAAATGTTCCTTTCAGAGGGATGAAATGTTACACATACTTCCTCACCCTCTCTCTCTCTCACACACACACAACCCCCCCCCCCCCCCCCCCCCCCCCAACCCCATAAACACGCGAGTAGTCGAGTACACACAACCTTCTGGCCCCTGGTTTTTACATCGAGTGCAAAAAAGTGTTCATTGCAAAATATACATTCTAATATGACTTGATTCTTTTTCCCTATTAAGACTACAGACGCGAGCCGGGCTCTATTCTCCAATATAGGCCCTATAGCGATAAGCCACGCCTACCCATTTTCTGAAAGCAGATATACTGGCAGGAACTGGTTTTTGCCAAGAATCGAAAGGTCTGAGTTTCGTCATCATTAGAATAGAAATACAAAATGACAAGCCGACGCGGCTCGGTCATAAATGTGATTGGCTGAGGACGCTCGGGCATTATGAGACAATAGAGCCCGGCTTGTCATTTTTTTATTTCTTAAATGAACGCTTAGAAGCAAAAAATTCAGCGATGAAAGGCCAAGTGGCCGAAAAGTGTACCGTATTTGTGTTTCATTTGCGACAATATTTCATTTAGAATATTCCCTATTTTCCAGGAGGGAAAGCAAAACGACATTTTACCGTAAAATTACATTTTACCTCCCTTCACTCATGTCATTATCATTATGAAATTGAAATATCGTGGAATACAAGGAATTGTCAGCAATTACTCATTGTAACCGTTCACAATATATATAAATGTCAACAAAGCACACCTACGTCAAGAATGGACCAGGGTGTAACACATGAAAATGACTGGTTATCCGGATTACAAAAAAGGTATATATGAACACAACCCAAAACATTGCCTAATTATCATGATTATTATAACTCCAGTAGTAGTTCCAATCAAATTGTGTACCAAAGTCTTCCAGATGAATGACAATTTTATTCACTCATGATTAAAAATTTCAAATTAATATACGTACTGTTTCACATGCAGTTTCATTCAGATCTTATATATATATTTAAAAAAAGATATTGACTGCTTTATTATCTCTGATTTATTATGCAAATCATATTTTTTTCTACCCTCTACGGAATTTGTAACGGAACATTTTTCTTCAAATATCGCTAAATTGGATGAAATACAGTATTTATCACTCTCCCATCATTCTTCCATCTTTCTTGATCATATTGTATTTAGAAGTACAGCATCTTTCTGTAACGTTTATCATACCTTGTCAAAATTATATCTAATAACATAATGATTATGCCCCAAAAAGGATAATTTGTCGATGATTTATTATGTATCTTTATTGTTTTACAAAATGCTACCTTCACTATTACTTACTACATGTACATGTATAATATTATCAATATATTCTCTTACATGTATGACTGGCTACTCACTATGATATTGTATTTGCATATTGTTTTATATTTATGTCCTATAAGCTGTATTTGCTTTTGGAATAAATGAATTGAATTGACAATTTTATAGCAAAACGTCTCAAGCAAAATGTTTCACTTTTTCAATCCATACACGAGGATGCCAAATCCTATTGTGGCAATAGAGCTTGATACTAATGGCCCTGTCACACCTTCACTTTTTTAGCCGACGCACGCGTAACGACCTTCAACACGCTGAGGAACGTCGGGGTTTGGTCCGAAAACTCATTATGAAGCAACGTTCTTAACGCGCGCGTAGCGACCTTCTAGCGCATGGAGAACGTTCTCCCAACGACCTCTGCGACTTCCCAACGCATAAAATTAGTTTACAATTTACCTGTTAACGTTCTATAACGCGTGCTCAACGACCTTGCAACGTTTGTCTAACGACTTGCCAGCGACCTTTTAACGACCTACAACGTGCAAGTAATTGATCGATATTGAATCAAAATATCTTTAAAACTCACCCTGTTAGAGCGCACATAGGGGGTTTCGGCTATGTGTCAACAGGGGTTTCGGTTTCGAAGCGGAGATCAGACAACAACTGTAAGTAGAAATAAAGTTTTCTTCATTTCTATCCGTTTTACAGTGATAAAGTATAGTGCACAGAAGGACAGGATTATATAGTGACCTATTGATGACGTTGAAGCAGTTCAAATAGTCTCAGATACTTCAAACACTCCGGTACAGTATCGGCGTCTGGAAAATTTTGGCCATGTCTCTGCACAAAACTAAAAAATCTCTTATTACAATGCATTTCTGTACACGTTTGTTGGAATACAAAGACCATAAACATATTTCAAAGATTATGAATACAAAAACTCTCCTTAAATGCTTTGAATATTGAAATTATATCAAGAAACTCTATGTGTAACATGGGGTTTCGGTATCACGTGTGACATGGGGTTTCGGTTCGAAAGAAAAATGCATCCTAAATTGAGCTTTATCTCGATGACACATAAATGCAGTGCTGTATCTGGACCTCAATCTCGCCTCTAAGACGATAGAAATTTGTGCTAAAGTAAATAGAGAGAAGGAACACTTCTTTTTCTCTGTTCTCTCCAGCACAGAGAGGCCATGTGGCGTCACACAGTGGGGCATTGTCGGTACGGCAATGTCACCACAAAGACGAATGCAACATACCCTCCCAAATGACTGTAGATAGAATCTGTGTGTTACTGTGTACATCCGTTAAATCGACAAACCTCGTTGAATTTATCCTTTCTACGTCAGTATGTCCAATAATTACTTGCGTAAAATGTGTATTGATAATTACACATAATATAGTACAGGATGCTGAATAAAGTGAGGTTTTTCATGCACATGGAGAGGAAAAAACGTTGTGTTCGTAAACACTGTTACTGTAGGAAACTCATGAACGTGAACTACTGCTATGCCAATGACATATAGCACACTAATCGTATTTTTAAAACATCAACCTCCCTTTCCCCATGCAACTGTTACACAGAATTTCCCGAAACTTCAAAGGAACAAGTACCAGCCAAAAGGTTCTCTTCCAAGTGTGTGTTTTCAAGGCGATCGGTCACTAAACATTGGCGGAAGGCCACCACTGCATAGAATCTTAAACATCTTTTAAAGAAATCTCATATTGAAACACAGGGGCTCGATGCTAGGAATTATATTTCCATAAAATCATTCAAGAACCACTTCCCTCTATCCATAAGGCTAAAAGATTAATCAAGCTAAGAATTTTTTTTATTTCCCTGAACTGCAACTATAGATCTATATCGTTATCCAATTAGACCGTCTTGAGGCTCCTGCGGCCAGTGTTGTCTAATTATTATGATTTTGAAATACATGTATGTGCACGGTCTTAAATGTATGTCCACATTCATGAGAATGACACTCTAGGAGGGGGTTGTAGTGAGGTTTAACATGCCTGTTCAGTGATTGTTATCATCCCTTCCCTCTGGAAGAAATATTTGAATCTACTGTTCAGTGATGATTTCCACTATAATACCCTTCCCATAACTTGAGAAATATCTCTCTCATGGTCAACATATAACCTATGCCTTCTAAATCAAATTAGATGGCAACATGTAAGCTTAGTCAATCACATGTTCTCAAATTGACCGTGCATATTGTAAAACTTGATAAATGTTCACTGGAGATGGGGATCAAACTCGGGACTTTCTGCAGGCTAGGCGGGTGTCCTAGTACCAGTTGAGCCACCGTGGCACCTAGATGCCATCTGGGGCGATTGGAAGGTATTTAGGAGCTTATGTATGAATAAGAAGGGGCTTTGCTGATGTTTCGCCCCTTCTCATTCATGTAGAAACTTCAAAATACCTTCTAACCTCTTCATACTACCTTCTAACCTATACGGTGATAACATTTAATGCATTGTCTAGATGAAGTGTCGAAACCCCGGTGGACACATGAATTGAGACCCCGGTGGACACATGCATTAATCCACTCAAAAGTATTATTTAATGAAGAAATATACTTTCTTAGTGGGTAAATTTAAGGTGATTTGACTTTGATAGTCATATATGACATAATCAAACCTCATCAAGCAACATAAACATTCTAGCAGTGAAGAAAATGAACCAAAATGTTGAGGTGACGTTGAAAATTGTCCAATCGGCAAAACTGTACCGAAGTGTTTGGCAGAACCTGACCGTATGGAGACAATTTAAAGTGATGGGTAGATTGAATATGATTGCCTCCACTCCGTCAGCATACTCATTCGTGAAAAACTTGATTTGTGTAGTCATAAATAAAACTTAAACTCGCTACGTCCGTCTACCGCTCGCTTCGGAACCGAAACCCCTGTTGACACATAGCCGAAACCCCCTACGTGCGCTCTAACAGGGTGAAACTGTTTTCTATTTACTCAGTCATTTTGAAACAGACCCTGACCACTACGACGCGGAAAAAGAGGGGGGGGGGGAGGGGACGAGGACAAGTGCCCAAACATCAACCCTCAAAAGTTCATCAAACATCAATTGAGGCATCCGAAGAAAATTAATGAATAACGCTTGATCTTCTGTTCTTAGTTCGACCATGAGTTGGTCGTAGATACCAAACTCTTGTCTTCTGGCAATCCACATTCTCACCCAGTACCTTCGACGTTTACTACATTTTTTTCTCATTATGTATAATATTACGTCCATGATGTTATTCTGAGGATTCAGAAGAGCTATCTGTAACTGTCTAAATGATATATTCAGATCTAGACTAGAGCAAGACTTGGTTTATTACTGAGATGAAAATACATTTAACATGAACAGGTCGTTAAGGTCGCTGTCAAGACTTTATGCACACGCCAAAAGGATGTAAGGCTGTCGTTGGGCACACGTTGAGGACGTTAGACCATCGCCAAAGGGTCGCTGTTTACGCGTTAGACATGCGCTCCGCTGTCGTTACACGGTCGTTGGAATTATCGGCGACCTCGCAACGTTTTATCGCAACGACTACACAACGCACGGGAACGCATGCCCAGCGTGTGCCTGGCGACCTCCCAACGACCTCCTAACGACTTCACAATTAAGGATTGGACGCTGGGCAGTCGTCGGCGGTTTTGTGCATGCACAAAATTTTCCGACGACCACAGCGCACGCCAACGTCCTCCAGCGATCACCCAGCGACCACACAACGACTAGCCAGCGATCAGCCAGCGACCTCAACGTTCTTCGACGTGCTGGAAATTTATTTGGTCGTTAATCGTGCGTTGGCCAAAAAAGTGAAGGTGTGACAGGGCCATAAGGCACGGTCCATTTGATATTCAGGGGGGGGGGGGGGGGGGGGCTTGGGTTTTTTTGTCGGAGCAAGATGATTTTTTTTTCGCCCCGGATCGGGGCAAAATTATTTTTTTCTTGCAAAGTTGGAGCAAGGGATTTTTTTTAACAAAGTGATGCGCATACTATTATTTAAAGAATGTTTGTGTTTTATCAATAGAAATTATTTCTATTTTTACTCAAACTCTAAATATTAACATATAAGTTTATTTTTATGCAAGTATTCAATCCACTTTTAAACAGAGTACAATACAATCCTCAATATTTTATATAAGGTACATGTGTGTAACATGTATAGGAGGGGGAGGTCTCCTAGACAAACTTTCAAATGTTACTAAGATTTGTAAATTTGTGAATAAATGAAGTTCTCCTTCCAAGCTTACGAGAACATAAAATTAGACTATCAGTGATACATGCAACATGTAATACATAAATATTGATAATATATTTAAGCTTTTAATGAAGCCCTTTTTCATTCACATACTTGTATAACTTTTGATATCTTCAAAAATATGAACATTGCCATTATTAAATAATGTTTTGATAGCATACTATGGCGAGCGAAGCGAGTCAAAAATGTTTGATACAGTTTGAAAACTGCGGCGAGCGAAGCGAGCCGGAAAATTTTCAAGAATTTTAGCGAAAATTTATGGTAATTGATTCTTCAAATTAAGATTATTTGTAAGAGCAAGATTATTTTTTTCTGTCACACCATAAGCAAATTTATTTTTTTCATCAAAATTGAGAGCTAATTATTTTTTTCGAACCCCCCCCCCCCCAGAATATCAAATGGACCGTGCCTAAGCGAAAATACCATGGGAATCAATGATGCCAGTTAAGTCCTTTATCCATACTTTTATCAAAAGCCGGATGGCCGAAAATCTATGAAAAGGATCTTTTATAAGCACCGTACGTGTACTGAAAACTCAATAACGATAAATATTAAAAAGCAACATATTTTATTGCATCGATAGAAAGCCCATATAAATATGCAAAATATGTACAGAACTGTGCAAAATTAACAGAGCTCGTGCACGAGGGTATTCTACATGTAAAACAAAACAAAAATACGATATTGTCATCATTCATATAAAATACTATAGAATCCAAGGCAATGAATAAACACAGATAAGTAATACTGAATCAGTTATTAGGAATCACAAATGTTAAACGCTTAAAACAAAGCAACAAAAATCATAAAGATAACAAAAATGTGTCTATACTGAAATTTTCTATCAATACTGAGATGGCAGTTAGAGTTGATCATAATAAACTCAATCACATATGAGGTGGATTTACCGTACGTTTTAACGAAAAATAAAATCCTCTTTCATATTCCATATATGCATTATTCACTATCTCTTAATCGATTGTTTTAATATCCGTGTATTCAGGGAACAGCTATAGGGATCTATACTATCTCTACTGAGAGCTCCGAATTATTGAAAGCACCGTTCCTTGTCCGTGTTCTTCTCGAAAAGTTCATAGTTTGACAGCGAAGAACATCTCAAAGAACATCTGATGAATCACATAGAGGAAAGATAATGTATATAGATTTTTTTCTCACAGATGCATTGAGCGAAAATTATAAAATATGGTAAATTACAAGTTCTTACTGAACGAATGACCTCCACTTCACCAGATCGCTGGGTGGTATCCCAAACTTCTTTTTCTTATTGTCCGTTTCGCGACTGAAAAAGTAGCCACAAGTAGGCTTTTCTTCCGTGTAGAATGGGGCAATCGAGTTCATTTTCACTTTTTCTCCCCCGATAATGATGTACTTAGTTGTCCCACCCTTACCGTCGGGCTTGCTAATGATATTTGGTACAGCGGGGTCCGACATTGACGTACTGTCGTTCTGAAACCTCTGGAAATGTCTTGAATACCTTTTAGATCCAAGTCCGAGTTTACTGAGGCGTTTGTTTTCCAGTCGTTCCCAAGTTAGGGTCTTTGGATGTTGGTTGAACGCCTGGAGGTGGGGGTACAGGTCTTCCTCTTTAATCTGCGGGGCTCTGGGCCTATCGTCCAAGGCAGCCGGCATTTCCGGGACACTGAATTTACACCCCTTTGAATCCTCCTTGTAACTCTCTGAGATCAAATCCTCGTTGCTAACCAAGCTTCAGTGCATACGCATTAAAAGGAATATAAATCCCCTACCAAGTTTAAAGATCGATAGCGATATTTCTAAGCGGGGTCACTGCTAAGGGTGCATTGTGACGTCACAATAACCCGGAGGTGATTCCGAGGCGTTTCGTCGATGCAAGGGATGGTCCTCGTCACATGCTTTCTCTCCCTTTGATAACTGAAAGAAAAAGTTTTTTTTTTTATTTAAAATGAATAAAATTTTAAATGAAATCAATAAACTACTAACAAACATGTCGATCCATTAAAATGTCCATGTCTTTTTATTGTATGCATGCATTTAAAGTTCTGATTGTAAAGTGAACTGACGCGATACAAGATATGGACTAGATTACGCAGAACGTCTGTAATTGAATATTTTGAGAGTAAAAGAAAGAGGCGCTTAACTTCATACATGTAAGACATATTCTATTTGATTTCATACATGTAAGACATATTCTATTTGATTTCATACATGTAAGACATATTCTATTTGATTTCATACATTTTATAAGCATTTTTGTGTGAGTGTATATTTCATAAGGTTGGGACATAAATATTCCTTATCAAATTAGATGTACACAAATAGTTCAATGCATCAGAAACAGGGCCTTTTGCGAATATACGCAAAACTGTTGAAAATATATCCGCAACGCAAAACTAAATATTGAGATTAAAGTTTGTAAAAGCAACATCGTATCTGTGGAGATCATAGATAAGTTTTTCATGCGACACCTTATCCAAGCGAAAAAAAAAAAAAAAAAAAAAAAATGTCCAATAAATGTTTGAATGTTGTTGGCGATGTTATCAATCTCTACAGCCATGCTGGGGCAAATAACCTGGGTTACCGAGGATGGGGTATTCTAGACATCTTGGTGTTAATCCACAGGCACCAATCGGATTCCTAGAAAGAACTTAAACTCCCATTTCCCTTCTTTTGGAAGAGGGAGTATAAGATATGATATCTAATTTTCTTTCTAGGAATCTAGTGCCTGTAGTAAAATCAATCAATCTTGTGTAATCTTCCTTCTGATGGATGTTTTCACTGAGGGTTCTAGTGTTGTAACGATAGTCGCCCATGTCGCCGCCATCGTCGTTGAAACTTGAAAGTCGCCCATGTCGCCGCCATCGTCGTTGAAACTTGAAAGTCGCCCATGTCGCCGCCATCGTCGTTGAAACTTGAAAGTCGCCCATGTCGCCGCCATCGTCGTTGAAACTTGAAAGTCGCCCATGTCGCCGCCATCGTCGTTGAAACTTGAAAGTCGCCCATGTCGCCGCCATCGTCGTTGTAACTTGAAAGTCGCCGACTATCGATAATGGTTTTGAAAATCGAATGTCGCTGTCGAGGTTACTTTAACTCAAAATGATCTCGGTGCGAAACGTCATCGCTATAAACCAGACGCGCTCGCGTTGGCGGAGTTACCGGCTGAGGAGGAGCAGATTTATCCATATCCCTGGCTTACTAAGTCCGCCGTGTGGGACCATTTTGGCTTTAGAAAGAAAAACAAAGGCCCTCTCTATTAAGCAAAACCTCGATATGTATACCGTTGTTTGTAAAATCTGCTTGCGAACGTACGCACTGAGTATTCTCCAACTAAAAAGATACAAAACGTACAATAATTTTAAACAAGAAAAAAGTCCATATTCCAATTGTGATATTGATTGTACTCCTCCGATAGTTTCCGATAATCGATAGTAACTTTCTTTCCGATTTTACAACACTAGAGGGTTCGCGGTGTCGTTCGACATTTCCATTTTCGCCACTGGCGAAAAAAGTTCAAAATGAAAGTGACGATTTTTTTTTATTTCAATATCTTATTTAGTGTTAATCAAGAATTATATAAAAACCTGCATGGGCGGATCCAGGATTTTGTTTAGGGGTGGTCCGCTTAAAGTCCGATTTTTTTGTAGAGCAAAAATGAAATATGTACATTCATTAAAAAAAAAAAATAATAAAAATCAAGGGGTGGTCCGGACCCCCCTCCTCTGGATCAACGCTTACACATTAAATCGCAAAGTCATTTCGTTTTTTTTTTTTTTTTTTTTTTTGTTTTTTTTTTCAGCGTTCAAAGAAAGTCTTGTAATTGTCGGCTGCTACACAGCTGATCTAAATTACAGTGTACCTGTGTACCTGAGATAGGTGTGAAAACATGTTTTGATGATGATTTGCTGTAAATTGGCTTATACATGATAATATTTGACCGATTGGTTGTTTCTCAGATACCGCTACACGCTATTTTACCGCCGACGAGACTTTTTTTCTGATAAAAAATATCCGCCGTGCCTCATGTCCGGTCCCTGAATATAACATATCTATTTATCAATCTGAAGGAAAAATCTAGCTGTCTTTAAGCGTGACGTTACGAGTAATCTTACGATAACGGCTAATCAGCAGGGTATACATACAATACATGTGGGTTGTACGATATTATACAATTATTGCACAGTGATGAGGTCGATATGATGATTTATGGAGTGATAAAACCAATATCGACCGAGGCCGAAGGCCGAGGTTAATATTGGTTTTATCACTCCATAAATCATCATATCGACCGAATCATCTGTGCTATAACTGTTTTGTCATATACATGAAAACTGGAAAAGAAATTTTGCTTCCTTAGCACTGCTCGCTTTCACATTTTTTCTTTCAGATAAACATTTTGTATTCTAGTAAAATGTTTTACACTTCATCTTATTATTTTTTTTCATTAAAAATGCTGCCAAATAGCATACACACAGTTTGCTGCCGACTACCATTTTCCTCTAATACACAAAACCGGAAACGCGTCAATATGATCGGTTCACGATTAATCGCATTGTACACGTGACCGCGTTTTGGCCAATGGGAAAGCTTATAAACGGTAACGTAAATTAGAGTATATGATAGATAACTTTATTGAATGATCAGGTTTTATTGCCGAACTTGCTTATTTCTGATTGGCGGAGACGCTGTTTGATAGAGTGTACCTCAGAATGAGTTGACCGCTAACACTCCGAAGCGGTCTATTCGGGATTAGCAAGTTCAAGTTCAAGTTCATTTATTACTTTATGCCAACTGGCACATCAGCAACATAATATATACAATACATATATAAATGAATATCAAGTTGGACAATATGACATATCAAAATACATTTGAAAAGAAGTCGAATATCAATAAGGTACTAATAATATATATTATGATAGGCAACACCATCCCGATGATATGATATGACCCATCCAGGGATCCAACCAACAAACACAATCACAACAAGTACGACCGTATTCATGGTTAGATCCCTGAACAAATCAGCCATATAATCGGGATAACATCAATATCAATACATACAAATACATTCTTATAAGCTACTACATGTAGTATATGAAATATATTATCTGTTAATTATTATTGTTATTTCTCTTTTTTAGTGCCGTTTCAATATACTTGCCTAAATTCCTTTAATAGTTCCTTTATATTTTTTGTACTCAGTAACTGAATCATTTTAAAAACACTAGGTCGTCTATAATAATAAGGTTTTATGTATTTCTCTCTTAAATCGGAGTAAAATGGGCATTTTGAATAAAAAGTGAAATTCATCTTCTAAATCTTCGTGGTCACACTTTACACATTTTCTATTATTTCTAGCTTCGTTAGTATATCTATACCAGACTCTATATTCAAATCATGTGATGATAGTCTAAATTTCGCTATGTATTTCTTGAAAGTCTCATCAATGGATTTCGTAAGATAGTACTGGATTTCGAAGTTATCAATTACGTATTGATATATCTGACCGCGTGAATAATTACTCAAGGACGACATAATTTCTTGTTTATGCATATCTAGAAAACGTTGTTCGATTAAAGATATCATACTTTTATCGATACAGCCCTCAAACCATACGTATCCTAATCCTAATTTTGTCTAACTAAGTTTTAATATTTACTGTCCATTCATCATTTAGTAGTGCGTGCGGTACTAGCGCCTTCGGCCTCGGCCAACCAATACCTGACCAGGTCTGTATAGTCACGAGGAGACCTCATCAAAAGTAAATAATTGTATCATCCCTCCCCGTATCATCTTATCAATATAAGGAATCGGATCTAAATTTAATGAATTAGCATCAAAACTTACTGCTAGAGAAACGAGATAGCGATGTCTGACATCTTCTAATTTTCGATGGCTCGCTTTCGCTCGCCCGTTATATCTAGTTAATTTCAGCGGACCGAAACGTGTGCGTACACATTTTAAAATTGTACTGTACTGTGGCTACGCCCCTGATAACTCTGTTTGGAGATAGAAATCGGAAGAAGAAGAAGAAGAAACAGAAAAATGTAGATAAGCACGATCGAATAGGCCTGAATCTTAATGAGTGGGCGGAGCTTCGAAGGGTGAATTAAAAAATATTAAAACTTTTTATATGGCCCCTTTCTTTCCGCACTCTTCTTTCATTTTCGTAGGAGGTACGTAAGGTTCATCCGTTAAAAATGTTATATAAACTTGTAGACGCTCGTGATAAGCTAAAGTCAAGCTAGCCCGCAATAGTGGCCCGCAATAACATAAATTTATCGCCTATACAAATATTTATTTATAGCTTTCAAAAAGAGTTATCCTTCTTAGCAAAGAAAATTATAAGGAGAGCAAAGAGGGGGGGGGGGGGTAAATTAAGATGAAACAATATTTATTAAAAGATAAATTTGAAAATCTTTAGTTATCATCGGCTGATCTTAAGTTTCTTCCAGGAGATCGTCGGGGTGGTGGGGGGGGGGGAGGGGGGGGGGGGCAATGATTTTGAAATAACTTGTAAATATGCCTTTTAGAAAAACTGAAAAGTTTGGATCCTTAAAAACCCGCCCCCAACCCCCCTCCCAACAAAACTGAAAAGTTAGGATCCTTAACACCCCTCCCCTTCTCAACTAATTAACTCTGGATACAACAAGGATTATATCTGAAAACAAGGGATATAACTTTTGGTTTAAATTTGTGTGTATGAGTGTATTTTGGGGGGGGATTGGTTTTTGTTTGTTTGTTTGGTTTTTTTTTTTTGTTCAGGGAAGAGGAGGGGGTGTTATTTTGTGTTTACAACTGTTTTTATTCTAATTTTTTTTTTTGAAAGTTTGGGAATATAATTAAACTACGGAAGCCGACTAGTGCCAACCTAAGTGAAATTTGTAAGCCGTAATAACGACTTAGTATGTCGTAATTACGACTTACCTATCTTGTAATTACGACTTAGTTATCTCGTAATTACGACTTAGTATGTCGTAATTACGACTTAACTATCTCGTTATTACGACTTGGTATGTCGTAATTACGACTTAACTATATCGAAATTACGACTTGTTATGTCGTAATTACGACTTAATATGTCGTAATAACGACTTAACTATCTCGTAATTACGACTTATAGCTATGTCGTAATTACGACTTAATACTATGTCGTAATAACGACTTAACTATGTCGTAATTATGACATAGTTATCTCGAAATTACGACTTAGTTTGCTATAATTTCCACTATGACCAAGGCAAACATACGGAAGCCGATTAGTGCAAACCTTAGTGAAATTTTTAAGTATATCGTAATTATAATAATATAATATATATAATTATAATAATATAATATAATAATAATATCGTAATTACGACTTAACTATCTCGTAAATACGACTTAACTATTTCGTAATTACGCCTTAGTATGTCGTAATTACGACTTAATTATCTCGTAATTACGACTTATCTATGTCGTTATTACGACTTAGTTATCTCGTAATTACAACTTAGTTTATTATAATTTCCACTATGACCAAGGTCAACATGAACCCTGACTGCATCTAGGGAGATAGCAGGGATGCAAGGAAGAACAGGAGGCCCAAGTATGCCTATATCGCTCATTCGACAATCCTATCGACCTTGATGAAGAAGAAGAATGAAGAAGATAAAAATCCATGGGAATGATCAATTCACCCCCTTTCTTTAATCAATTAAAAATCATGAAAACTCTTAAAATATATCTTGTTTCAATATACAGCTATTGATATGTGAAAAGAGTTCAAAAGATAAAAGAAATAATACAATATTGATAATTTTTGGAAAACTTCAAAAAGACGTTAAATTGCGTCAACAAATCACTTGAGAGGGAATAATGTTATGTCGAAATTACGACATAGTTAAGTCGTAATTCCGAGATAGCTAAGTCGTAATTATGAAATAGCTAAGTCGTAATTTCGAGATAATTAAGTCGTAATTACGACATAGCTATCTCGTAATTTCGAGATAACTAAGTCGTAATTACAACTTACCAAGTCGTAATTACGACTTCCTAAGTCGTAATTACGAGATAGCTATGTCGTAATTACGACATACTAAGTCGAAATTACGAGATAGTTAAGTCGTAATTACGAGATAGTTAAGTCGTACATGTAATTACGAGATAACTAAGTCGTAATTACGACATATTAAGTCGTAATTACGATATAGCTAAGTCGTAATTACGACATACTAAGTCGTAATTACGACATACTAAGTCGTAATTACGACTAAAAATTTTCACTTAGGTTGGCACTAATCGGCTTCCGTACAAACCTGAACCGTGACTGCAACTAAGGAGATCGGGGGGATGCAGGAAGAACAGGAGGCCCAAGTATGCCTTTATTGCTCATTCGACAACCCTATCGACCTTGATGAAGAAGAAGAAGAATGAAGAAGATGAAAATTAACGGGAAGGATCAATTTACCCCCTTTCTTTAATCAATAAAAAGTCATAAAAACTCAAAAAATAAATTTCATAACAAGCATTGTATAAATATACAGCTATCAATATGTGAAAAGAGTTCAATAGATAAAAGAAATAATACAATATTGATAATTTTTTGGAAAACTTCAAAAAGACGTAAATATGTGTCAAAAATCACTTTATAGGGAACGATATGTCGAAATTACGACATTGTTAAGTCGTAATTACGTGACAGCTAAGTCATAATTACAACATAGCTAAGTCGTAATTACGACATAGCTAAGTCGTAATTACGAGATGACTAAGTCGTAATTACGAGATAGCTGAGTCGTAATTTCGACATGGTTAAGTCGTAATTACAAGATAAGTAAGTCGTAAACACGAGATAGTTAAGTCGTAATTACATGATAACTAAGTCGTAATTACGACATATTAAGTAGTAATTACGAGATAGCTAAGTCGTAATTACGACATACTTGGGCCTAATTACGACTTAAAATTTTCACTGAGGTTGGCAGTAATCGGCTTCCGTATACTTTGACCTTAGGCCAAGATGATGTGAAACGTTTGAGTCATGGGCAACATCATACTAAAACATGAAAAATTAATGATTCATTATATTGTTTGAGGTAAAGCCCAAACATGATTAGCATATACAATTTCATTATAAGCATATTTTGTGAAATTGACTTTGGTCACATGACCTTGGATATAGGTAGTCTGAAACCTACATTGTATGGATCATGAGCATCAAAAAACTGAATTAGTGATTGGATACACGGTTCAAAATATAAACCCTAAACATGATAAGCATAGATAATTTCAGCCTGGGCATGATAAGCATATACAATTTCATTACCAAAGTAAGAAGTGACCTTAATCATATGATCTTGGGACAATGTGATAAGAAACATTTAGTCCTGAGAAACAACATACTAAAATATGAAAACAATTGTAAGAAGGGTTCAGGAGATAAAGCCCAGACAAGATTAGTACATACAATTTCAGATCCAGTATACGATTTCACAGATATAGCCCACACTCAATAGCATTTACAATTTCATTAAAAATGTAATACTTGACCTTGACCTTATTCGTATGACCTTGGGTCAAGGTGGTGTGATACCTCTGGGTCATCAGCACCATCATGATAAAATATGACGTGATCCGATCACGATTCAAAAGATTAAGCCTGGACATAATACACGTAACAAATACAATTTCATTTAAAATATACTAACTGACCTCGACCTTGGTTACATGACCTTGAGTCAACGTGATGTGAAACCTTTAGGTGATAAGTAACAACATACTAAAATATGTCTTTGATATGATTAATAGTTAAAAGAGATACAGCCCCAAAGGAGTATGATGTACAATTTCATTAAAATGTAATTAGCAAATTTGACCTTGATCAAATGGCTATGTGTCAAGGTGAAACCTTTTGGTTATTCGCAAATACATACTAAAACGTGAGAGCAATCCAGTAAGCGATCCAAGGGATAAAGCCTAGACAGGAATGTATGTACAAGATATATAACCAAGTTTTAAACTTATTAGTTTGCGCCCTTCCATTCGCTGAAATGTTTCGAAAACCTGATAAATAAAAAATCAAGTTTTTCAGAAAATTTGCCCCTAACGGGACGAAAATATCCCCCCTCCCCCCGCAGCAATATTTCTTGTAAAGTTATCTTGGGATCAAGGTCAAGCGTCAATTGTGACCGTGACCTTTGACTTTGGTTCAAAGTCATGACACACCCTAAGGTACTAAGGAATATTTCTGTGAAATATTATTGAAATCCATCGACAGGGGGAGGAGTTATGCTCCGGACAAGGTGTGATGGACAGACAGACGGACGGACGGACAGACAAACGGACGGACGGACGGACGGTCAGACAGACAGACAGGGCGATTCCTATACACATGTACCCCCAACTATGTTTGCGTGGGGTTATAACAACTTTGGACCTCCTCCCTCTAAGTTACTTTGACCTTGGCCCAAGTTGATGTGAACCATGTGAGACATGAGCTAAATCATACGAAAATAAGCATATTGAGTGACCTTGAACTTGGGTCATATGACCTTTGATAGGTGATCTGAAGCCTATGGATCATAAGCAACAACAAACTGAAAGTGATTGGATGACATGGTTCAAAAGATATAGCCTGGATATGATAAGCATATACAATTTGATTACAAAAATAAAAGGTGACCTTGGTCACATGTGACCTTGGGACAATTTGATGTGAAAGATTTAGTCCTGAGAAACAACAAAATAGGAAAACAATTAAAAAAAAAACAGTTATAGCCTTGATGAAGCATGTACAGTCTCATTAAAAAAAAACACTAAATTACCTTAATCTTGGACACATGACCCTTTGATCATGAGCAAACAGAATACTAAAGTATGAAAGTTATCTGGTAAACGGTTTATGAGCTCGACGTGTGACAGACGGATAGGAGGACAAGCTCAAAAGGTAGAAAATTTTGGTACCGAAAGATACGTTTCTCAAGATACATACAGATGCAAAGTTTGAAAACTCCATCATCTCTACTTAAAATTGTATACCCTTCAATTGAAATGAATGACGGAAAGACATACAGACAAAGGGGAGAAGCAATCGCTTAAGGCCAAGGGGCCGAAATCTTAATAATTATTAATGAATTGGAACTCTTTTAAGTATCGATTCGAACACTTTGAAAACGTACTTCATCATTAGATTATGCGTAAGTTTCGAAGTTTGACCTCCGTATTTTTCTAGTGTATCGAACGGAATTTCGAAATAATCAATAGTGTTCTAGTATCAGTGCATCTTAACGACTTTTTCTGAAGATTTTCCAGAAGGTTTTCTTCCAAAATACTAAAGCATATTTTCGTATAAATCAGTATTAACCACCCTTTATTTTGCCTGACAACCCTTAGTTACGCTAGCCTCTTCAAAAAACGGAGGCGAAGTGACGTTATTTTCAAATAGGATAACCAGTTCTGTCTATTCTGGCCCCATTTTGACCTAGCCCGACGGGTTAGGGCCCAATGGCGACCACCCTGATTTCAAGTCCTTGACCCCTGGGTCCGATTACCACCCTTTATTTTGCCTGACAACCCTTAGTTACGCTAGCCTCTTCAAAAAACGGAGGCGAAGTGACGTTATTTTCAAATAGGATAACCAGTTCTGTCTATTCTGG
This sequence comes from Pinctada fucata, assembly GCA_028142955.1. NCBI lineage: Eukaryota > Metazoa > Mollusca > Bivalvia > Pterioida > Pteriidae > Pinctada > Pinctada fucata. The sequence goes on from AP027104.1 coordinate 33,276,336, forward strand.
CCCCATTTTGACCTAGCCCGACGGGTTAGGGCCCAATGGCGACCACCCTGATTTCAAGTCCTTGACCCCTGGGTCCGATTACCACCCTTTATTTTGCCTGACAACCCTTAGTTACGCTAGCCTCTTCAAAAAACGGAGGCGAAGTGACGTTATTTTCAAATAGGATAACCAGTTCTGTCTATTCTGGCCCCATTTTGACCTAGCCCGACGGGTTAGGGCCCAATGGCGACCACCCTGATTTCAAGTCCTTGACCCCTGGGTCCGATTACCACCCTTTATTTTGCCTGACAACCCTTAGTTACGCTAGCCTCTTCAAAAAACGGAGGCGAAGTGACGTTATTTTCAAATAGGATAACCAGTTCTGTCTATTCTGGCCCCATTTTGACCTAGCCCGACGGGTTAGGGCCCAATGGCGACCACCCTGATTTCAAGTCCTTGACCCCTGGGTCCGATTACCACCCTTTATTTTGCCTGACAACCCTTAGTTACGCTAGCCTCTTCAAAAAACGGAGGCGAAGTGACGTTATTTTCAAATAGGATAACCAGTTCTGTCTATTCTGGCCCCATTTTGACCTAGCCCGACGGGTTAGGGCCCAATGGCGACCACCCTGATTTCAAGTCCTTGACCCCTGGGTCCGATTACCACCCTTTATTTTGCCTGACAACCCTTAGTTACGCTAGCCTCTTCAAAAAACGGAGGCGAAGTGACGTTATTTTCAAATAGGATAACCAGTTCTGTCTATTCTGGCCCCATTTTGACCTAGCCCGACGGGTTAGGGCCCAATGGCGACCACCCTGATTTCAAGTCCTTGACCCCTGGGTCCGATTACCACCCTTTATTTTGCCTGACAACCCTTAGTTACGCTAGCCTCTTCAAAAAACGGAGGCGAAGTGACGTTATTTTCAAATAGGATAACCAGTTCTGTCTATTCTGGCCCCATTTTGACCTAGCCCGACGGGTTAGGGCCCAATGGCGACCACCCTGATTTCAAGTCCTTGACCCCTGGGTCCGATTACCACCCTTTATTTTGCCTGACAACCCTTAGTTACGCTAGCCTCTTCAAAAAACGGAGGCGAAGTGACGTTATTTTCAAATAGGATAACCAGTTCTGTCTATTCTGGCCCCATTTTGACCTAGCCCGACGGGTTAGGGCCCAATGGCGACCACCCTGATTTCAAGTCCTTGACCCCTGGGTCCGATTACCACCCTTTATTTTGCCTGACAACCCTTAGTTACGCTAGCCTCTTCAAAAAACGGAGGCGAAGTGACGTTATTTTCAAATAGGATAACCAGTTCTGTCTATTCTGGCCCCATTTTGACCTAGCCCGACGGGTTAGGGCCCAATGGCGACCACCCTGATTTCAAGTCCTTGACCCCTGGGTCCGATTACCACCCTTTATTTTGCCTGACAACCCTTAGTTACGCTAGCCTCTTCAAAAAACGGAGGCGAAGTGACGTTATTTTCAAATAGGATAACCAGTTCTGTCTATTCTGGCCCCATTTTGACCTAGCCCGACGGGTTAGGGCCCAATGGCGACCACCCTGATTTCAAGTCCTTGACCCCTGGGTCCGATTACCACCCTTTATTTTGCCTGACAACCCTTAGTTACGCTAGCCTCTTCAAAAAACGGAGGCGAAGTGACGTTATTTTCAAATAGGATAACCAGTTCTGTCTATTCTGGCCCCATTTTGACCTAGCCCGACGGGTTAGGGCCCAATGGCGACCACCCTGATTTCAAGTCCTTGACCCCTGGGTCCGATTACCACCCTTTATTTTGCCTGACAACCCTTAGTTACGCTAGCCTCTTCAAAAAACGGAGGCGAAGTGACGTTATTTTCAAATAGGATAACCAGTTCTGTCTATTCTGGCCCCATTTTGACCTAGCCCGACGGGTTAGGGCCCAATGGCGACCACCCTGATTTCAAGTCCTTGACCCCTGGGTCCGATTACCACCCTTTATTTTGCCTGACAACCCTTAGTTACGCTAGCCTCTTCAAAAAACGGAGGCGAAGTGACGTTATTTTCAAATAGGATAACCAGTTCTGTCTATTCTGGCCCCATTTTGACCTAGCCCGACGGGTTAGGGCCCAATGGCGACCACCCTGATTTCAAGTCCTTGACCCCTGGGTCCGATTACCACCCTTTATTTTGCCTGACAACCCTTAGTTACGCTAGCCTCTTCAAAAAACGGAGGCGAAGTGACGTTATTTTCAAATAGGATAACCAGTTCTGTCTATTCTGGCCCCATTTTGACCTAGCCCGACGGGTTAGGGCCCAATGGCGACCACCCTGATTTCAAGTCCTTGACCCCTGGGTCCGATTACCACCCTTTATTTTGCCTGACAACCCTTAGTTACGCTAGCCTCTTCAAAAAACGGAGGCGAAGTGACGTTATTTTCAAATAGGATAACCAGTTCTGTCTATTCTGGCCCCATTTTGACCTAGCCCGACGGGTTAGGGCCCAATGGCGACCACCCTGATTTCAAGTCCTTGACCCCTGGGTCCGATTACCACCCTTTATTTTGCCTGACAACCCTTAGTTACGCTAGCCTCTTCAAAAAACGGAGGCGAAGTGACGTTATTTTCAAATAGGATAACCAGTTCTGTCTATTCTGGCCCCATTTTGACCTAGCCCGACGGGTTAGGGCCCAATGGCGACCACCCTGATTTCAAGTCCTTGACCCCTGGGTCCGATTACCACCCTTTATTTTGCCTGACAACCCTTAGTTACGCTAGCCTCTTCAAAAAACGGAGGCGAAGTGACGTTATTTTCAAATAGGATAACCAGTTCTGTCTATTCTGGCCCCATTTTGACCTAGCCCGACGGGTTAGGGCCCAATGGCGACCACCCTGATTTCAAGTCCTTGACCCCTGGGTCCGATTACCACCCTTTATTTTGCCTGACAACCCTTAGTTACGCTAGCCTCTTCAAAAAACGGAGGCGAAGTGACGTTATTTTCAAATAGGATAACCAGTTCTGTCTATTCTGGCCCCATTTTGACCTAGCCCGACGGGTTAGGGCCCAATGGCGACCACCCTGATTTCAAGTCCTTGACCCCTGGGTCCGATTACCACCCTTTATTTTGCCTGACAACCCTTAGTTACGCTAGCCTCTTCAAAAAACGGAGGCGAAGTGACGTTATTTTCAAATAGGATAACCAGTTCTGTCTATTCTGGCCCCATTTTGACCTAGCCCGACGGGTTAGGGCCCAATGGCGACCACCCTGATTTCAAGTCCTTGACCCCTGGGTCCGATTACCACCCTTTATTTTGCCTGACAACCCTTAGTTACGCTAGCCTCTTCAAAAAACGGAGGCGAAGTGACGTTATTTTCAAATAGGATAACCAGTTCTGTCTATTCTGGCCCCATTTTGACCTAGCCCGACGGGTTAGGGCCCAATGGCGACCACCCTGATTTCAAGTCCTTGACCCCTGGGTCCGATTACCACCCTTTATTTTGCCTGACAACCCTTAGTTACGCTAGCCTCTTCAAAAAACGGAGGCGAAGTGACGTTATTTTCAAATAGGATAACCAGTTCTGTCTATTCTGGCCCCATTTTGACCTAGCCCGACGGGTTAGGGCCCAATGGCGACCACCCTGATTTCAAGTCCTTGACCCCTGGGTCCGATTACCACCCTTTATTTTGCCTGACAACCCTTAGTTACGCTAGCCTCTTCAAAAAACGGAGGCGAAGTGACGTTATTTTCAAATAGGATAACCAGTTCTGTCTATTCTGGCCCCATTTTGACCTAGCCCGACGGGTTAGGGCCCAATGGCGACCACCCTGATTTCAAGTCCTTGACCCCTGGGTCCGATTACCACCCTTTATTTTGCCTGACAACCCTTAGTTACGCTAGCCTCTTCAAAAAACGGAGGCGAAGTGACGTTATTTTCAAATAGGATAACCAGTTCTGTCTATTCTGGCCCCATTTTGACCTAGCCCGACGGGTTAGGGCCCAATGGCGACCACCCTGATTTCAAGTCCTTGACCCCTGGGTCCGATTACCACCCTTTATTTTGCCTGACAACCCTTAGTTACGCTAGCCTCTTCAAAAAACGGAGGCGAAGTGACGTTATTTTCAAATAGGATAACCAGTTCTGTCTATTCTGGCCCCATTTTGACCTAGCCCGACGGGTTAGGGCCCAATGGCGACCACCCTGATTTCAAGTCCTTGACCCCTGGGTCCGATTACCACCCTTTATTTTGCCTGACAACCCTTAGTTACGCTAGCCTCTTCAAAAAACGGAGGCGAAGTGACGTTATTTTCAAATAGGATAACCAGTTCTGTCTATTCTGGCCCCATTTTGACCTAGCCCGACGGGTTAGGGCCCAATGGCGACCACCCTGATTTCAAGTCCTTGACCCCTGGGTCCGATTACCACCCTTTATTTTGCCTGACAACCCTTAGTTACGCTAGCCTCTTCAAAAAACGGAGGCGAAGTGACGTTATTTTCAAATAGGATAACCAGTTCTGTCTATTCTGGCCCCATTTTGACCTAGCCCGACGGGTTAGGGCCCAATGGCGACCACCCTGATTTCAAGTCCTTGACCCCTGGGTCCGATTACCACCCTTTATTTTGCCTGACAACCCTTAGTTACGCTAGCCTCTTCAAAAAACGGAGGCGAAGTGACGTTATTTTCAAATAGGATAACCAGTTCTGTCTATTCTGGCCCCATTTTGACCTAGCCCGACGGGTTAGGGCCCAATGGCGACCACCCTGATTTCAAGTCCTTGACCCCTGGGTCCGATTACCACCCTTTATTTTGCCTGACAACCCTTAGTTACGCTAGCCTCTTCAAAAAACGGAGGCGAAGTGACGTTATTTTCAAATAGGATAACCAGTTCTGTCTATTCTGGCCCCATTTTGACCTAGCCCGACGGGTTAGGGCCCAATGGCGACCACCCTGATTTCAAGTCCTTGACCCCTGGGTCCGATTACCACCCTTTATTTTGCCTGACAACCCTTAGTTACGCTAGCCTCTTCAAAAAACGGAGGCGAAGTGACGTTATTTTCAAATAGGATAACCAGTTCTGTCTATTCTGGCCCCATTTTGACCTAGCCCGACGGGTTAGGGCCCAATGGCGACCACCCTGATTTCAAGTCCTTGACCCCTGGGTCCGATTACCACCCTTTATTTTGCCTGACAACCCTTAGTTACGCTAGCCTCTTCAAAAAACGGAGGCGAAGTGACGTTATTTTCAAATAGGATAACCAGTTCTGTCTATTCTGGCCCCATTTTGACCTAGCCCGACGGGTTAGGGCCCAATGGCGACCACCCTGATTTCAAGTCCTTGACCCCTGGGTCCGATTACCACCCTTTATTTTGCCTGACAACCCTTAGTTACGCTAGCCTCTTCAAAAAACGGAGGCGAAGTGACGTTATTTTCAAATAGGATAACCAGTTCTGTCTATTCTGGCCCCATTTTGACCTAGCCCGACGGGTTAGGGCCCAATGGCGACCACCCTGATTTCAAGTCCTTGACCCCTGGGTCCGATTACCACCCTTTATTTTGCCTGACAACCCTTAGTTACGCTAGCCTCTTCAAAAAACGGAGGCGAAGTGACGTTATTTTCAAATAGGATAACCAGTTCTGTCTATTCTGGCCCCATTTTGACCTAGCCCGACGGGTTAGGGCCCAATGGCGACCACCCTGATTTCAAGTCCTTGACCCCTGGGTCCGATTACCACCCTTTATTTTGCCTGACAACCCTTAGTTACGCTAGCCTCTTCAAAAAACGGAGGCGAAGTGACGTTATTTTCAAATAGGATAACCAGTTCTGTCTATTCTGGCCCCATTTTGACCTAGCCCGACGGGTTAGGGCCCAATGGCGACCACCCTGATTTCAAGTCCTTGACCCCTGGGTCCGATTACCACCCTTTATTTTGCCTGACAACCCTTAGTTACGCTAGCCTCTTCAAAAAACGGAGGCGAAGTGACGTTATTTTCAAATAGGATAACCAGTTCTGTCTATTCTGGCCCCATTTTGACCTAGCCCGACGGGTTAGGGCCCAATGGCGACCACCCTGATTTCAAGTCCTTGACCCCTGGGTCCGATTACCACCCTTTATTTTGCCTGACAACCCTTAGTTACGCTAGCCTCTTCAAAAAACGGAGGCGAAGTGACGTTATTTTCAAATAGGATAACCAGTTCTGTCTATTCTGGCCCCATTTTGACCTAGCCCGACGGGTTAGGGCCCAATGGCGACCACCCTGATTTCAAGTCCTTGACCCCTGGGTCCGATTACCACCCTTTATTTTGCCTGACAACCCTTAGTTACGCTAGCCTCTTCAAAAAACGGAGGCGAAGTGACGTTATTTTCAAATAGGATAACCAGTTCTGTCTATTCTGGCCCCATTTTGACCTAGCCCGACGGGTTAGGGCCCAATGGCGACCACCCTGATTTCAAGTCCTTGACCCCTGGGTCCGATTACCACCCTTTATTTTGCCTGACAACCCTTAGTTACGCTAGCCTCTTCAAAAAACGGAGGCGAAGTGACGTTATTTTCAAATAGGATAACCAGTTCTGTCTATTCTGGCCCCATTTTGACCTAGCCCGACGGGTTAGGGCCCAATGGCGACCACCCTGATTTCAAGTCCTTGACCCCTGGGTCCGATTACCACCCTTTATTTTGCCTGACAACCCTTAGTTACGCTAGCCTCTTCAAAAAACGGAGGCGAAGTGACGTTATTTTCAAATAGGATAACCAGTTCTGTCTATTCTGGCCCCATTTTGACCTAGCCCGACGGGTTAGGGCCCAATGGCGACCACCCTGATTTCAAGTCCTTGACCCCTGGGTCCGATTACCACCCTTTATTTTGCCTGACAACCCTTAGTTACGCTAGCCTCTTCAAAAAACGGAGGCGAAGTGACGTTATTTTCAAATAGGATAACCAGTTCTGTCTATTCTGGCCCCATTTTGACCTAGCCCGACGGGTTAGGGCCCAATGGCGACCACCCTGATTTCAAGTCCTTGACCCCTGGGTCCGATTACCACCCTTTATTTTGCCTGACAACCCTTAGTTACGCTAGCCTCTTCAAAAAACGGAGGCGAAGTGACGTTATTTTCAAATAGGATAACCAGTTCTGTCTATTCTGGCCCCATTTTGACCTAGCCCGACGGGTTAGGGCCCAATGGCGACCACCCTGATTTCAAGTCCTTGACCCCTGGGTCCGATTACCACCCTTTATTTTGCCTGACAACCCTTAGTTACGCTAGCCTCTTCAAAAAACGGAGGCGAAGTGACGTTATTTTCAAATAGGATAACCAGTTCTGTCTATTCTGGCCCCATTTTGACCTAGCCCGACGGGTTAGGGCCCAATGGCGACCACCCTGATTTCAAGTCCTTGACCCCTGGGTCCGATTACCACCCTTTATTTTGCCTGACAACCCTTAGTTACGCTAGCCTCTTCAAAAAACGGAGGCGAAGTGACGTTATTTTCAAATAGGATAACCAGTTCTGTCTATTCTGGCCCCATTTTGACCTAGCCCGACGGGTTAGGGCCCAATGGCGACCACCCTGATTTCAAGTCCTTGACCCCTGGGTCCGATTACCACCCTTTATTTTGCCTGACAACCCTTAGTTACGCTAGCCTCTTCAAAAAACGGAGGCGAAGTGACGTTATTTTCAAATAGGATAACCAGTTCTGTCTATTCTGGCCCCATTTTGACCTAGCCCGACGGGTTAGGGCCCAATGGCGACCACCCTGATTTCAAGTCCTTGACCCCTGGGTCCGATTACCACCCTTTATTTTGCCTGACAACCCTTAGTTACGCTAGCCTCTTCAAAAAACGGAGGCGAAGTGACGTTATTTTCAAATAGGATAACCAGTTCTGTCTATTCTGGCCCCATTTTGACCTAGCCCGACGGGTTAGGGCCCAATGGCGACCACCCTGATTTCAAGTCCTTGACCCCTGGGTCCGATTACCACCCTTTATTTTGCCTGACAACCCTTAGTTACGCTAGCCTCTTCAAAAAACGGAGGCGAAGTGACGTTATTTTCAAATAGGATAACCAGTTCTGTCTATTCTGGCCCCATTTTGACCTAGCCCGACGGGTTAGGGCCCAATGGCGACCACCCTGATTTCAAGTCCTTGACCCCTGGGTCCGATTACCACCCTTTATTTTGCCTGACAACCCTTAGTTACGCTAGCCTCTTCAAAAAACGGAGGCGAAGTGACGTTATTTTCAAATAGGATAACCAGTTCTGTCTATTCTGGCCCCATTTTGACCTAGCCCGACGGGTTAGGGCCCAATGGCGACCACCCTGATTTCAAGTCCTTGACCCCTGGGTCCGATTACCACCCTTTATTTTGCCTGACAACCCTTAGTTACGCTAGCCTCTTCAAAAAACGGAGGCGAAGTGACGTTATTTTCAAATAGGATAACCAGTTCTGTCTATTCTGGCCCCATTTTGACCTAGCCCGACGGGTTAGGGCCCAATGGCGACCACCCTGATTTCAAGTCCTTGACCCCTGGGTCCGATTACCACCCTTTATTTTGCCTGACAACCCTTAGTTACGCTAGCCTCTTCAAAAAACGGAGGCGAAGTGACGTTATTTTCAAATAGGATAACCAGTTCTGTCTATTCTGGCCCCATTTTGACCTAGCCCGACGGGTTAGGGCCCAATGGCGACCACCCTGATTTCAAGTCCTTGACCCCTGGGTCCGATTACCACCCTTTATTTTGCCTGACAACCCTTAGTTACGCTAGCCTCTTCAAAAAACGGAGGCGAAGTGACGTTATTTTCAAATAGGATAACCAGTTCTGTCTATTCTGGCCCCATTTTGACCTAGCCCGACGGGTTAGGGCCCAATGGCGACCACCCTGATTTCAAGTCCTTGACCCCTGGGTCCGATTACCACCCTTTATTTTGCCTGACAACCCTTAGTTACGCTAGCCTCTTCAAAAAACGGAGGCGAAGTGACGTTATTTTCAAATAGGATAACCAGTTCTGTCTATTCTGGCCCCATTTTGACCTAGCCCGACGGGTTAGGGCCCAATGGCGACCACCCTGATTTCAAGTCCTTGACCCCTGGGTCCGATTACCACCCTTTATTTTGCCTGACAACCCTTAGTTACGCTAGCCTCTTCAAAAAACGGAGGCGAAGTGACGTTATTTTCAAATAGGATAACCAGTTCTGTCTATTCTGGCCCCATTTTGACCTAGCCCGACGGGTTAGGGCCCAATGGCGACCACCCTGATTTCAAGTCCTTGACCCCTGGGTCCGATTACCACCCTTTATTTTGCCTGACAACCCTTAGTTACGCTAGCCTCTTCAAAAAACGGAGGCGAAGTGACGTTATTTTCAAATAGGATAACCAGTTCTGTCTATTCTGGCCCCATTTTGACCTAGCCCGACGGGTTAGGGCCCAATGGCGACCACCCTGATTTCAAGTCCTTGACCCCTGGGTCCGATTACCACCCTTTATTTTGCCTGACAACCCTTAGTTACGCTAGCCTCTTCAAAAAACGGAGGCGAAGTGACGTTATTTTCAAATAGGATAACCAGTTCTGTCTATTCTGGCCCCATTTTGACCTAGCCCGACGGGTTAGGGCCCAATGGCGACCACCCTGATTTCAAGTCCTTGACCCCTGGGTCCGATTACCACCCTTTATTTTGCCTGACAACCCTTAGTTACGCTAGCCTCTTCAAAAAACGGAGGCGAAGTGACGTTATTTTCAAATAGGATAACCAGTTCTGTCTATTCTGGCCCCATTTTGACCTAGCCCGACGGGTTAGGGCCCAATGGCGACCACCCTGATTTCAAGTCCTTGACCCCTGGGTCCGATTACCACCCTTTATTTTGCCTGACAACCCTTAGTTACGCTAGCCTCTTCAAAAAACGGAGGCGAAGTGACGTTATTTTCAAATAGGATAACCAGTTCTGTCTATTCTGGCCCCATTTTGACCTAGCCCGACGGGTTAGGGCCCAATGGCGACCACCCTGATTTCAAGTCCTTGACCCCTGGGTCCGATTACCACCCTTTATTTTGCCTGACAACCCTTAGTTACGCTAGCCTCTTCAAAAAACGGAGGCGAAGTGACGTTATTTTCAAATAGGATAACCAGTTCTGTCTATTCTGGCCCCATTTTGACCTAGCCCGACGGGTTAGGGCCCAATGGCGACCACCCTGATTTCAAGTCCTTGACCCCTGGGTCCGATTACCACCCTTTATTTTGCCTGACAACCCTTAGTTACGCTAGCCTCTTCAAAAAACGGAGGCGAAGTGACGTTATTTTCAAATAGGATAACCAGTTCTGTCTATTCTGGCCCCATTTTGACCTAGCCCGACGGGTTAGGGCCCAATGGCGACCACCCTGATTTCAAGTCCTTGACCCCTGGGTCCGATTACCACCCTTTATTTTGCCTGACAACCCTTAGTTACGCTAGCCTCTTCAAAAAACGGAGGCGAAGTGACGTTATTTTCAAATAGGATAACCAGTTCTGTCTATTCTGGCCCCATTTTGACCTAGCCCGACGGGTTAGGGCCCAATGGCGACCACCCTGATTTCAAGTCCTTGACCCCTGGGTCCGATTACCACCCTTTATTTTGCCTGACAACCCTTAGTTACGCTAGCCTCTTCAAAAAACGGAGGCGAAGTGACGTTATTTTCAAATAGGATAACCAGTTCTGTCTATTCTGGCCCCATTTTGACCTAGCCCGACGGGTTAGGGCCCAATGGCGACCACCCTGATTTCAAGTCCTTGACCCCTGGGTCCGTATTACCACCCTTTATTTTGCCTGACAACCCTTAGTTACGCTAGCCTCTTCAAAAAACGGAGGCGAAGTGACGTTATTTTCAAATAGGATAACCAGTTCTGTCTATTCTGGCCCCATTTTGACCTAGCCCGACGGGTTAGGGGCCCAATGGCGACCACCCTGATTTCAAGTCCTTGACCCCTGGGTCCGATTACCACCCTTTATTTTGCCTGACAACCCTTAGTTACGCTAGCCTCTTTCAAAAAACGGAGGCGAAGTGACGTTATTTTCAAATAGGATAACCAGTTCTGTCTATTCTGGCCCCATTTTGACCTAGCCCGACGGGTTAGGGCCCAATGGCGACCACCCTGATTTCAAGTCCTTGACCCCTGGGTCCGATTACCACCCTTTATTTTGCCTGACAACCCTTAGTTACGCTAGCCTCTTCAAAAAACGGAGGCGAAGTGACGTTATTTTCAAATAGGATAACCAGTTCTGTCTATTCTGGCCCCATTTTGACCTAGCCCGACGGGTTAGGGCCCAATGGCGACCACCCTGATTTCAAGTCCTTGACCCCTGGGTCCGATTACCACCCTTTATTTTGCCTGACAACCCTTAGTTACGCTAGCCTCTTCAAAAAACGGAGGCGAAGTGACGTTATTTTCAATAGGATAACCAGTTCTGTCTATTCTGGCCCCATTTTGACCTAGCCCGACGGGTTAGGGCCCAATGGCGACCACCCTGATTTCAAGTCCTTGACCCCTGGTCCGATTACCACCCTTTATTTTGCCTGACAACCCTTAGTTACGCTAGCCTCTTCAAAAAAACGGAGGCGAAGTGACGTTATTTTCAAATAGGATAACCAGTTCTGTCTATTCTGGCCCCATTTGAACCTAGCCCGACGGGTTAGGGCCCAATGGCGACCACCCTGATTTCAAGTCCTTGACCCCTGGGTCCGATTACCACCCTTTATTTTGCCTGACAACCCTTAGTTACGCTAGCCTCTTCAAAAAACGGAGGCGAAGTGACGTTATTTTCAAATAGGATAACCAGTTCTGTCTATTCTGGCCCCATTTTGACCTAGCCCGACGGGTTAGGGCCCAATGGCGACCACCCTGATTTCAAGTCCTTGACCCCTGGGTCCGATTACCACCCTTTATTTTGCCTGACAACCCTTAGTTACGCTAGCCTCTTCAAAAAACGGAGGCGAAGTGACGTTATTTTCAAATAGGATAACCAGTTCTGTCTATTCTGCCCCATTTTGACCTAGCCCGACGGGTTAGGGCCCAATGGCGACCACCCTGATTTCAAGTCCTTGACCCCTGGGTCCGATTACCACCCTTTATTTTGCCTGACAACCCTTAGTTACGCTAGCCTCTTCAAAAAACGGAGGCGAAGTGACGTTATTTTCAAATAGGATAACCAGTTCTGTCTATTCTGGCCCCATTTTGACCTAGCCCGACGGGTTAGGGCCCAATGGCGACCACCCTGATTTCAAGTCCTTGACCCCTGGGTCCGATTACCACCCTTTATTTTGCCTGACAACCCTTAGTTACGCTAGCCTCTTCAAAAAACGGAGGCGAAGTGACGTTATTTTCAAATAGGATAACCAGTTCTGTCTATTCTGGCCCCATTTTGACCTAGCCCGACGGGTTAGGGCCCAATGGCGACCACCCTGATTTCAAGTCCTTGACCCCTGGGTCCGATTACCACCCTTTATTTTGCCTGACAACCCTTAGTTACGCTAGCCTCTTCAAAAAACGGAGGCGAAGTGACGTATTTTCAAATAGGATAACCAGTTCTGTCTATTCTGGCCCCATTTTGACCTAGCCCGACGGGTTAGGGCCCAATGGCGACCCACCCTGATTTCAAGTCCTTGACCCCTGGGTCCGATTACCTACCCTTTATTTTGCCTGACAACCCTTAGTTACGCTAGCCTCTTCAAAAAACGGAGGCGAAGTGACGTTATTTTCAAATAGGATAACCAGTTCTGTCTATTCTGGCCCCATTTTGACCTAGCCCGACGGGTTAGGGCCCAATGGCGACCACCCTGATTTCAAGTCCTTGACCCCTGGGTCCGATTACCACCCTTTATTTTGCCTGACAACCCTTAGTTACGCTAGCCTCTTCAAAAAACGGAGGCGAAGTGACGTTATTTTCAAATAGGATAACCAGTTCTGTCTATTCTGGCCCCATTTGACCTAGCCCGACGGGTTAGGGCCCAATGGCGACCACCCTGATTTCAAGTCCTTGGACCCCTGGGTCCGATTACCCACCCTTTATTTTGCCTGACAACCCTTAGTTACGCTAGCCTCTTCAAAAACGGAGGCGAAGTGACGTTATTTTCAAATAGGATAACCAGTTCTGTCTATTCTGGCCCCATTTTGACCTAGCCCGACGGGTTAGGGCCCAATGGCGACCACCCTGATTGCAAGTCCTTGACCCCTGGGTCCGATTACCACCCTTTATTTTGCCTGACAACCCTTAGTTACGCTAGCCTCTTCAAAAAACGGAGGCGAAGTGACGTTATTTTCAAATAGGATAACCAGTTCTGTCTATTCTGGCCCCATTTTGACCTAGCCCGACGGGTTAGGGCCCAATGGCGACCACCCTGATTTCAAGTCCTTGACCCCTGGGTCCGATTACCACCCTTTATTTTGCCTGACAACCCTTAGTTACGCTAGCCTCTTCAAAAAACGGAGGCGAAGTGACGTTATTTTCAAATAGGATAACCAGTTCTGTCTATTCTGGCCCCATTTTGACCTAGCCCGACGGGTTAGGGCCCAATGGCGACCACCCTGATTTCAAGTCCTTGACCCCTGGGTCCGATTACCACCCTTTATTTTGCCTGACAACCCTTAGTTACGCTAGCCTCTTCAAAAAACCGGAGGCGAAGTGACGTTATTTTCAAATAGGATAACCAGTTCTGTCTATTCTGGCACCCCATTTTGACCTAGCCCGACGGGTTAGGGCCCAATGGCGACCACCCTGATTTCAAGTCCTTGACCCCTGGGTCCGATTACCACCCTTTATTTTGCCTGACAACCCTTAGTTACGCTAGCCTCTTCAAAAAACGGAGGCGAAGTGACGTTATTTTCAAATAGGATAACCAGTTCTGTCTATTCTGGCCCCATTTTGACCTAGCCCGACGGGTTAGGGCCCAATGGCGACCACCCTGATTGCAAGTCCTTGACCCCTGGGTCCGATTACCACCCTTTATTTTGCCTGACAACCCTTAGTTACGCTAGCCTCTTCAAAAAACGGAGGCGAAGTGACGTTATTTCAATAGGATAACCAGTTCTGTCTATTCTGGCCCCATTTTGACCTAGCCCCGACGGGTTAGGGCCCAATGGCGACCACCCTGATTTCAAGTCCTTGACCCCTGGGTCCGATTACCACCCTGTATTTTGCCTGACAACCCTTAGTTACGCTAGCCTCTTCAAAAAACGGAGGCGAAGTGACGTTATTTTCAAATAGGATAACCAGTTCTGTCTATTCTGGCCCCATTTTGGACCTAGCCCGACGGGTTAGGGCCCAATGGCGACCACCCTGATTTCAAGTCCTTGACCCCTGGGTCCGATTACCACCCTTTATTTTGCCTGACAAACCCTTAGTTACGCTAGCCTCTTCAAAAAAAACGGAGGCGAAGTGACGTTATTTTCAAATAGGATAACCAGTTCTGTCTATTCTGGCCCCATTTTGACCTAGCCCGACGGGTTAGGGCCCAATGGCGACCACCCTGATTTCAAGTCCTTGACCCCTGGTCCGATTACCACCCTTTATTTTGCCTGACAACCCTTAGTTACGCTAGCCTCTTCAAAAAACGGAGGCGAAGTGACGTTATTTTCAAATAGGATAACCAGTTCTGTCTATTCTGGCCCCATTTTGACCTAGCCGACGGGTTAGGGCCCAATGGCGACCACCCTGATTCAAGTCCTTGACCCCTGGGTCCGATTACCACCCTTTATTTTGCCTGACAACCCTTAGTTACGCTAGCCTCTTCAAAAAACGGAGGCGAAGTGACGTTATTTTCAAATAGGATAACCAGTTCTGTCTATTCTGGCCCCATTTTGACCTAGCCCGACGGGGTTAGGGCCCAATGGCGACCACCCTGATTTCAAGTCCTTGACCCCTGGGTCCGATTACCACCCTTTATTTGCCTGACAACCCTTAGTTACGCTAGCCTCTTCAAAAAACGGAGGCGAAGTGACGTTATTTTCAAATAGGATAACCAGTTCTGTCTATTCTGGCCCCATTTTGACCTAGCCCGACGGGTTAGGGCCCAATGGCGACCACCCTGATTGCAAGTCCTTGACCCCTGGGTCCGATTTACCACCCTTTATTTTGCCTGACAACCCTTAGTTACGCTAGCCTCTTCAAAAAACGGAGGCGAAGTGACGTTATTTTCAAATAGGATAACCAGTTCTGTCTATTCTGGCCCCATTTTGACCTAGCCCGACGGGTTAGGGCCCAATGGCGACCACCCTGATTTCAAGTCCTTGACCCCTGGGTCCGATTACCACCCTTTATTTTGCCTGACAACCCTTAGTTACGCTAGCCTCTTCAAAAAACGGAGGCGAAGTGACGTTATTTTCAAATAGGATAACCAGTTCTGTCTATTCTGGCCCCATTTTGACCTAGCCCGACGGGTTAGGGCCCAATGGCGACCACCCTGATTTCAAGTCCTTGACCCCTGGGTCCGATTACCACCCTTTATTTTGCCTGACAACCCTTAGTTACGCTTAGCCTCTTCAAAAAACGGAGGCGAAGTGACGTTATTTTCAAATAGGATAACCAGTTCTGTCTATTCTGGCCCCATTTTGACCTAGCCCGACGGGTTAGGGCCCAATGGCGACCACCCTGATTTCAAGTCCTTGACCCCTGGGTCCGATTACCACCCTTTATTTTGCTGACAACCCTTAGTTACGCTAGCCTCTTCAAAAAAACGGAGGCGAAGTGACGTTATTTTCAAATAGGATAACCAGTTCTGTCTATTCTGGCCCCATTTTGACCTAGCCCGACGGGTTAGGGCCCCAATGGCGACCACCCTGATTGCAAGTCCTTGACCCCTGGGTCCGATTACCACCCTTTTATTTTGCCCTGACAACCCTTAGTTACGCTAGCCTCTTCAAAAAACGGAGGCGAAGTGACGTTATTTTCAAATAGGATAACCAGTTCTGTCTATTCTGGCCCCATTTTGACCTAGCCCGACGGGTTAGGGCCCAATGGCGACCACCCTGATTTCAAGTCCTTGACCCCTGGGTCGATTACCACCCTTTATTTTGCCTGACAACCCTTAGTTACGCTAGCCTCTTCAAAAAACGGAGGCGAAGTGACGTTATTTTCAAATAGGATAACCAGTTCTGTCTATTCTGGCCCCATTTTGACCTAGCCCGACGGGTTAGGGCCCAATGGCGACCACCCTGATTTCAAGTCCTTGACCCCTGGGTCCGATTACCACCCTTTATTTTGCCTGACAACCCTTAGTTACGCCTAGCCTCTTCAAAAAACGGAGGCGAAGTGACGTTATTTTCAATTAGGATAACCAGTTCTGTCTATTCTGGCCCCATTTTGACTAGCCCGACGGGTTAGGGCCCAATGGCGACCACCCTGATTTCAAGTCCTTGACCCCTGGGTCCGATTACCACCCTTTATTTTGCCTGACAACCCTTAGTTACGCTAGCCTCTTCAAAAAACGGAGGCGAAGTGACGTTATTTTCAAATAGGATAACCAGTTCTGTCTATTCTTGGCCCCATTTTGACCTAGCCCGACGGGTTAGGGCCCAATGGCGACCACCCTGATTTCAAGTCCTTGACCCCTGGGTCCGATTACCACCCTTTATTTTGCCTGACAACCCTTAGTTACGCTAGCCTCTTCAAAAAACGGAGGCGAAGTGACGTTATTTTCAAATAGGATAACCAGTTCTGTCTATTCTGGCCCCATTTTGACCTAGCCCGACGGGTTAGGGCCCAATGGCGACCACCCTGATTTCAAGTCCTTGACCCCTGGGTCCGATTACCACCCTTTATTTTGCCTGACAACCCTTAGTTACGCTAGCCTCTTCAAAAAACGGAGGCGAAGTGACGTTATTTTCAAATAGGATAACCAGTTCTGTCTATTCTGGCCCCATTTTGACCTAGCCCGACGGGTTAGGGCCCAATGGCGACCACCCTGATTTCAAGTCCTTGACCCCTGGGGTCCGATTACCACCCTTTATTTTGCCTGACAACCCTTAGTTACGCTAGCCTCTTCAAAAAACGGAGGCGAAGTGACGTTTATTTCAAATTAGGATAACCAGTTCTGTCTATTCTGGCCCCATTTTGACCTAGCCCGACGGGTTAGGGCCCAATGGCGACCACCCTGATTTCAAGTCCTTGACCCCTGGGTCCGATTACCACCCTTTATTTTGCCTGACAACCCTTAGTTACGCTAGCCTCTTCAAAAAACGGAGGCGAAGTGACGTTATTTTCAAATAGGATAACCAGTTCTGTCTATTCTGGCCCCATTTTGACCTAGCCCGACGGGTTAGGGCCCAATGGCGACCACCCTGATTGCAAGTCCTTGACCCCTGGGTCCGATTACCACCCTTTATTTTGCCTGACAACCCTTAGTTACGCTAGCCTCTTCAAAAAACGGAGGCGAAGTGACGTTATTTTCAAATAGGATAACCAGTTCTGTCTATTCTGGCCCCATTTTGACCTAGCCCGACGGGTTAGGGCCCAATGGCGACCACCCTGATTTCAAGTCCTTGACCCCTGGGTCCGATTACCACCCTTTATTTTGCCTGACAACCCTTAGTTACGCTAGCCTCTTCAAAAAACGGAGGCGAAGTGACGTTATTTTCAAATAGGATAACCAGTTCTGTCTATTCTGGCCCCATTTTGACCTAGCCCGACGGGTTAGGGCCCAATGGCGACCACCCTGATTTCAAGTCCTTGACCCCTGGGTCCGATTACCACCCTTTATTTTGCCTGACAACCCTTAGTTACGCTAGCCTCTTCAAAAAACGGAGGCGAAGTGACGTTATTTTCAAATAGGATAACCAGTTCTGTCTATTCTGGCCCCATTTTGACCTAGCCCGACGGGTTAGGGCCCAATGGCGACCACCCTGATTTCAAGTCCTTGACCCCTGGGTCCGATTACCACCCTTTATTTTGCCTGACAACCCTTAGTTACGCTAGCCTCTTCAAAAAACGGAGGCGAAGTGACGTTATTTTCAAATAGGATAACCAGTTCTGTCTATTCTGGCCCCATTTTGACCTAGCCCGACGGGTTAGGGCCCAATGGCGACCACCCTGATTGCAAGTCCTTGACCCCTGGGTCCGATTACCACCCTTTATTTTGCCTGACAACCCTTAGTTACGCTAGCCTCTTCAAAAAACGGAGGCGAAGTGACGTTATTTTCAAATAGGATAACCAGTTCTGTCTATTCTGGCCCCATTTTGACCTAGCCCGACGGGTTAGGGCCCAATGGCGACCACCCTGATTTCAAGTCCTTGACCCCTGGGTCCGATTACCACCCTTTATTTTGCCTGACAACCCTTAGTTACGCTAGCCTCTTCAAAAAACGGAGGCGAAGTGACGTTATTTTCAAATAGGATAACCAGTTCTGTCTATTCTGGCCCCATTTTGACCTAGCCCGACGGGTTAGGGCCCAATGGCGACCACCCTGATTTCAAGTCCTTGACCCCTGGGTCCGATTACCACCCTTTATTTTGCCTGACAACCCTTAGTTACGCTAGCCTCTTCAAAAAACGGAGGCGAAGTGACGTTATTTTCAAATAGGATAACCAGTTCTGTCTATTCTGGCCCCATTTTGACCTAGCCCGACGGGTTAGGGCCCAATGGCGACCACCCTGATTTCAAGTCCTTGACCCCTGGGTCCGATTACCACCCTTTATTTTGCCTGACAACCCTTAGTTACGCTAGCCTCTTCAAAAAACGGAGGCGAAGTGACGTTATTTTCAAATAGGATAACCAGTTCTGTCTATTCTGGCCCCATTTTGACCTAGCCCGACGGGTTAGGGCCCAATGGCGACCACCCTGATTTCAAGTCCTTGACCCCTGGGTCCGATTACCACCCTTTATTTTGCCTGACAACCCTTAGTTACGCTAGCCTCTTCAAAAAACGGAGGCGAAGTGACGTTATTTTCAAATAGGATAACCAGTTCTGTCTATTCTGGCCCCATTTTGACCTAGCCCGACGGGTTAGGGCCCAATGGCGACCACCCTGATTTCAAGTCCTTGACCCCTGGGTCCGATTACCACCCTTTATTTTGCCTGACAACCCTTAGTTACGCTAGCCTCTTCAAAAAACGGAGGCGAAGTGACGTTATTTTCAAATAGGATAACCAGTTCTGTCTATTCTGGCCCCATTTTGACCTAGCCCGACGGGTTAGGGCCCAATGGCGACCACCCTGATTTCAAGTCCTTGACCCCTGGGTCCGATTACCACCCTTTATTTTGCCTGACAACCCTTAGTTACGCTAGCCTCTTCAAAAAACGGAGGCGAAGTGACGTTATTTTCAAATAGGATAACCAGTTCTGTCTATTCTGGCCCCATTTTGACCTAGCCCGACGGGTTAGGGCCCAATGGCGACCACCCTGATTGCAAGTCCTTGACCCCTGGGTCCGATTACCACCCTTTATTTTGCCTGACAACCCTTAGTTACGCTAGCCTCTTCAAAAAACGGAGGCGAAGTGACGTTATTTTCAAATAGGATAACCAGTTCTGTCTATTCTGGCCCCATTTTGACCTAGCCCGACGGGTTAGGGCCCAATGGCGACCACCCTGATTTCAAGTCCTTGACCCCTGGGTCCGATTACCACCCTTTATTTTGCCTGACAACCCTTAGTTACGCTAGCCTCTTCAAAAAACGGAGGCGAAGTGACGTTATTTTCAAATAGGATAACCAGTTCTGTCTATTCTGGCCCCATTTTGACCTAGCCCGACGGGTTAGGGCCCAATGGCGACCACCCTGATTTCAAGTCCTTGACCCCTGGGTCCGATTACCACCCTTTATTTTGCCTGACAACCCTTAGTTACGCTAGCCTCTTCAAAAAACGGAGGCGAAGTGACGTTATTTTCAAATAGGATAACCAGTTCTGTCTATTCTGGCCCCATTTTGACCTAGCCCGACGGGTTAGGGCCCAATGGCGACCACCCTGATTTCAAGTCCTTGACCCCTGGGTCCGATTACCACCCTTTATTTTGCCTGACAACCCTTAGTTACGCTAGCCTCTTCAAAAAACGGAGGCGAAGTGACGTTATTTTCAAATAGGATAACCAGTTCTGTCTATTCTGGCCCCATTTTGACCTAGCCCGACGGGTTAGGGCCCAATGGCGACCACCCTGATTGCAAGTCCTTGACCCCTGGGTCCGATTACCACCCTTTATTTTGCCTGACAACCCTTAGTTACGCTAGCCTCTTCAAAAAACGGAGGCGAAGTGACGTTATTTTCAAATAGGATAACCAGTTCTGTCTATTCTGGCCCCATTTTGACCTAGCCCGACGGGTTAGGGCCCAATGGCGACCACCCTGATTTCAAGTCCTTGACCCCTGGGTCCGATTACCACCCTTTATTTTGCCTGACAACCCTTAGTTACGCTAGCCTCTTCAAAAAACGGAGGCGAAGTGACGTTATTTTCAAATAGGATAACCAGTTCTGTCTATTCTGGCCCCATTTTGACCTAGCCCGACGGGTTAGGGCCCAATGGCGACCACCCTGATTTCAAGTCCTTGACCCCTGGGTCCGATTACCACCCTTTATTTTGCCTGACAACCCTTAGTTACGCTAGCCTCTTCAAAAAACGGAGGCGAAGTGACGTTATTTTCAAATAGGATAACCAGTTCTGTCTATTCTGGCCCCATTTTGACCTAGCCCGACGGGTTAGGGCCCAATGGCGACCACCCTGATTTCAAGTCCTTGACCCCTGGGTCCGATTACCACCCTTTATTTTGCCTGACAACCCTTAGTTACGCTAGCCTCTTCAAAAAACGGAGGCGAAGTGACGTTATTTTCAAATAGGATAACCAGTTCTGTCTATTCTGGCCCCATTTTGACCTAGCCCGACGGGTTAGGGCCCAATGGCGACCACCCTGATTGCAAGTCCTTGACCCCTGGGTCCGATTACCACCCTTTATTTTGCCTGACAACCCTTAGTTACGCTAGCCTCTTCAAAAAACGGAGGCGAAGTGACGTTATTTTCAAATAGGATAACCAGTTCTGTCTATTCTGGCCCCATTTTGACCTAGCCCGACGGGTTAGGGCCCAATGGCGACCACCCTGATTTCAAGTCCTTGACCCCTGGGTCCGATTACCACCCTTTATTTTGCCTGACAACCCTTAGTTACGCTAGCCTCTTCAAAAAACGGAGGCGAAGTGACGTTATTTTCAAATAGGATAACCAGTTCTGTCTATTCTGGCCCCATTTTGACCTAGCCCGACGGGTTAGGGCCCAATGGCGACCACCCTGATTTCAAGTCCTTGACCCCTGGGTCCGATTACCACCCTTTATTTTGCCTGACAACCCTTAGTTACGCTAGCCTCTTCAAAAAACGGAGGCGAAGTGACGTTATTTTCAAATAGGATAACCAGTTCTGTCTATTCTGGCCCCATTTTGACCTAGCCCGACGGGTTAGGGCCCAATGGCGACCACCCTGATTTCAAGTCCTTGACCCCTGGGTCCGATTACCACCCTTTATTTTGCCTGACAACCCTTAGTTACGCTAGCCTCTTCAAAAAACGGAGGCGAAGTGACGTTATTTTCAAATAGGATAACCAGTTCTGTCTATTCTGGCCCCATTTTGACCTAGCCCGACGGGTTAGGGCCCAATGGCGACCACCCTGATTTCAAGTCCTTGACCCCTGGGTCCGATTACCACCCTTTATTTTGCCTGACAACCCTTAGTTACGCTAGCCTCTTCAAAAAACGGAGGCGAAGTGACGTTATTTTCAAATAGGATAACCAGTTCTGTCTATTCTGGCCCCATTTTGACCTAGCCCGACGGGTTAGGGCCCAATGGCGACCACCCTGATTTCAAGTCCTTGACCCCTGGGTCCGATTACCACCCTTTATTTTGCCTGACAACCCTTAGTTACGCTAGCCTCTTCAAAAAACGGAGGCGAAGTGACGTTATTTTCAAATAGGATAACCAGTTCTGTCTATTCTGGCCCCATTTTGACCTAGCCCGACGGGTTAGGGCCCAATGGCGACCACCCTGATTGCAAGTCCTTGACCCCTGGGTCCGATTACCACCCTTTATTTTGCCTGACAACCCTTAGTTACGCTAGCCTCTTCAAAAAACGGAGGCGAAGTGACGTTATTTTCAAATAGGATAACCAGTTCTGTCTATTCTGGCCCCATTTTGACCTAGCCCGACGGGTTAGGGCCCAATGGCGACCACCCTGATTTCAAGTCCTTGACCCCTGGGTCCGATTACCACCCTTTATTTTGCCTGACAACCCTTAGTTACGCTAGCCTCTTCAAAAAACGGAGGCGAAGTGACGTTATTTTCAAATAGGATAACCAGTTCTGTCTATTCTGGCCCCATTTTGACCTAGCCCGACGGGTTAGGGCCCAATGGCGACCACCCTGATTTCAAGTCCTTGACCCCTGGGTCCGATTACCACCCTTTATTTTGCCTGACAACCCTTAGTTACGCTAGCCTCTTCAAAAAACGGAGGCGAAGTGACGTTATTTTCAAATAGGATAACCAGTTCTGTCTATTCTGGCCCCATTTTGACCTAGCCCGACGGGTTAGGGCCCAATGGCGACCACCCTGATTTCAAGTCCTTGACCCCTGGGTCCGATTACCACCCTTTATTTTGCCTGACAACCCTTAGTTACGCTAGCCTCTTCAAAAAACGGAGGCGAAGTGACGTTATTTTCAAATAGGATAACCAGTTCTGTCTATTCTGGCCCCATTTTGACCTAGCCCGACGGGTTAGGGCCCAATGGCGACCACCCTGATTGCAAGTCCTTGACCCCTGGGTCCGATTACCACCCTTTATTTTGCCTGACAACCCTTAGTTACGCTAGCCTCTTCAAAAAACGGAGGCGAAGTGACGTTATTTTCAAATAGGATAACCAGTTCTGTCTATTCTGGCCCCATTTTGACCTAGCCCGACGGGTTAGGGCCCAATGGCGACCACCCTGATTTCAAGTCCTTGACCCCTGGGTCCGATTACCACCCTTTATTTTGCCTGACAACCCTTAGTTACGCTAGCCTCTTCAAAAAACGGAGGCGAAGTGACGTTATTTTCAAATAGGATAACCAGTTCTGTCTATTCTGGCCCCATTTTGACCTAGCCCGACGGGTTAGGGCCCAATGGCGACCACCCTGATTTCAAGTCCTTGACCCCTGGGTCCGATTACCACCCTTTATTTTGCCTGACAACCCTTAGTTACGCTAGCCTCTTCAAAAAACGGAGGCGAAGTGACGTTATTTTCAAATAGGATAACCAGTTCTGTCTATTCTGGCCCCATTTTGACCTAGCCCGACGGGTTAGGGCCCAATGGCGACCACCCTGATTTCAAGTCCTTGACCCCTGGGTCCGATTACCACCCTTTATTTTGCCTGACAACCCTTAGTTACGCTAGCCTCTTCAAAAAACGGAGGCGAAGTGACGTTATTTTCAAATAGGATAACCAGTTCTGTCTATTCTGGCCCCATTTTGACCTAGCCCGACGGGTTAGGGCCCAATGGCGACCACCCTGATTGCAAGTCCTTGACCCCTGGGTCCGATTACCACCCTTTATTTTGCCTGACAACCCTTAGTTACGCTAGCCTCTTCAAAAAACGGAGGCGAAGTGACGTTATTTTCAAATAGGATAACCAGTTCTGTCTATTCTGGCCCCATTTTGACCTAGCCCGACGGGTTAGGGCCCAATGGCGACCACCCTGATTTCAAGTCCTTGACCCCTGGGTCCGATTACCACCCTTTATTTTGCCTGACAACCCTTAGTTACGCTAGCCTCTTCAAAAAACGGAGGCGAAGTGACGTTATTTTCAAATAGGATAACCAGTTCTGTCTATTCTGGCCCCATTTTGACCTAGCCCGACGGGTTAGGGCCCAATGGCGACCACCCTGATTTCAAGTCCTTGACCCCTGGGTCCGATTACCACCCTTTATTTTGCCTGACAACCCTTAGTTACGCTAGCCTCTTCAAAAAACGGAGGCGAAGTGACGTTATTTTCAAATAGGATAACCAGTTCTGTCTATTCTGGCCCCATTTTGACCTAGCCCGACGGGTTAGGGCCCAATGGCGACCACCCTGATTTCAAGTCCTTGACCCCTGGGTCCGATTACCACCCTTTATTTTGCCTGACAACCCTTAGTTACGCTAGCCTCTTCAAAAAACGGAGGCGAAGTGACGTTATTTTCAAATAGGATAACCAGTTCTGTCTATTCTGGCCCCATTTTGACCTAGCCCGACGGGTTAGGGCCCAATGGCGACCACCCTGATTGCAAGTCCTTGACCCCTGGGTCCGATTACCACCCTTTATTTTGCCTGACAACCCTTAGTTACGCTAGCCTCTTCAAAAAACGGAGGCGAAGTGACGTTATTTTCAAATAGGATAACCAGTTCTGTCTATTCTGGCCCCATTTTGACCTAGCCCGACGGGTTAGGGCCCAATGGCGACCACCCTGATTTCAAGTCCTTGACCCCTGGGTCCGATTACCACCCTTTATTTTGCCTGACAACCCTTAGTTACGCTAGCCTCTTCAAAAAACGGAGGCGAAGTGACGTTATTTTCAAATAGGATAACCAGTTCTGTCTATTCTGGCCCCATTTTGACCTAGCCCGACGGGTTAGGGCCCAATGGCGACCACCCTGATTTCAAGTCCTTGACCCCTGGGTCCGATTACCACCCTTTATTTTGCCTGACAACCCTTAGTTACGCTAGCCTCTTCAAAAAACGGAGGCGAAGTGACGTTATTTTCAAATAGGATAACCAGTTCTGTCTATTCTGGCCCCATTTTGACCTAGCCCGACGGGTTAGGGCCCAATGGCGACCACCCTGATTTCAAGTCCTTGACCCCTGGGTCCGATTACCACCCTTTATTTTGCCTGACAACCCTTAGTTACGCTAGCCTCTTCAAAAAACGGAGGCGAAGTGACGTTATTTTCAAATAGGATAACCAGTTCTGTCTATTCTGGCCCCATTTTGACCTAGCCCGACGGGTTAGGGCCCAATGGCGACCACCCTGATTGCAAGTCCTTGACCCCTGGGTCCGATTACCACCCTTTATTTTGCCTGACAACCCTTAGTTACGCTAGCCTCTTCAAAAAACGGAGGCGAAGTGACGTTATTTTCAAATAGGATAACCAGTTCTGTCTATTCTGGCCCCATTTTGACCTAGCCCGACGGGTTAGGGCCCAATGGCGACCACCCTGATTTCAAGTCCTTGACCCCTGGGTCCGATTACCACCCTTTATTTTGCCTGACAACCCTTAGTTACGCTAGCCTCTTCAAAAAACGGAGGCGAAGTGACGTTATTTTCAAATAGGATAACCAGTTCTGTCTATTCTGGCCCCATTTTGACCTAGCCCGACGGGTTAGGGCCCAATGGCGACCACCCTGATTTCAAGTCCTTGACCCCTGGGTCCGATTACCACCCTTTATTTTGCCTGACAACCCTTAGTTACGCTAGCCTCTTCAAAAAACGGAGGC
This sequence comes from Pinctada fucata, assembly GCA_028142955.1. Lineage (NCBI taxonomy): Eukaryota > Metazoa > Mollusca > Bivalvia > Pterioida > Pteriidae > Pinctada > Pinctada fucata. Next base: position 33,301,733 of record AP027104.1, read on the forward strand.
GAAGTGACGTTATTTTCAAATAGGATAACCAGTTCTGTCTATTCTGGCCCCATTTTGACCTAGCCCGACGGGTTAGGGCCCAATGGCGACCACCCTGATTGCAAGTCCTTGACCCCTGGGTCCGATTACCACCCTTTATTTTGCCTGACAACCCTTAGTTACGCTAGCCTCTTCAAAAAACGGAGGCGAAGTGACGTTATTTTCAAATAGGATAACCAGTTCTGTCTATTCTGGCCCCATTTTGACCTAGCCCGACGGGTTAGGGCCCAATGGCGACCACCCTGATTTCAAGTCCTTGACCCCTGGGTCCGATTACCACCCTTTATTTTGCCTGACAACCCTTAGTTACGCTAGCCTCTTCAAAAAACGGAGGCGAAGTGACGTTATTTTCAAATAGGATAACCAGTTCTGTCTATTCTGGCCCCATTTTGACCTAGCCCGACGGGTTAGGGCCCAATGGCGACCACCCTGATTTCAAGTCCTTGACCCCTGGGTCCGATTACCACCCTTTATTTTGCCTGACAACCCTTAGTTACGCTAGCCTCTTCAAAAAACGGAGGCGAAGTGACGTTATTTTCAAATAGGATAACCAGTTCTGTCTATTCTGGCCCCATTTTGACCTAGCCCGACGGGTTAGGGCCCAATGGCGACCACCCTGATTTCAAGTCCTTGACCCCTGGGTCCGATTACCACCCTTTATTTTGCCTGACAACCCTTAGTTACGCTAGCCTCTTCAAAAAACGGAGGCGAAGTGACGTTATTTTCAAATAGGATAACCAGTTCTGTCTATTCTGGCCCCATTTTGACCTAGCCCGACGGGTTAGGGCCCAATGGCGACCACCCTGATTGCAAGTCCTTGACCCCTGGGTCCGATTACCACCCTTTATTTTGCCTGACAACCCTTAGTTACGCTAGCCTCTTCAAAAAACGGAGGCGAAGTGACGTTATTTTCAAATAGGATAACCAGTTCTGTCTATTCTGGCCCCATTTTGACCTAGCCCGACGGGTTAGGGCCCAATGGCGACCACCCTGATTTCAAGTCCTTGACCCCTGGGTCCGATTACCACCCTTTATTTTGCCTGACAACCCTTAGTTACGCTAGCCTCTTCAAAAAACGGAGGCGAAGTGACGTTATTTTCAAATAGGATAACCAGTTCTGTCTATTCTGGCCCCATTTTGACCTAGCCCGACGGGTTAGGGCCCAATGGCGACCACCCTGATTTCAAGTCCTTGACCCCTGGGTCCGATTACCACCCTTTATTTTGCCTGACAACCCTTAGTTACGCTAGCCTCTTCAAAAAACGGAGGCGAAGTGACGTTATTTTCAAATAGGATAACCAGTTCTGTCTATTCTGGCCCCATTTTGACCTAGCCCGACGGGTTAGGGCCCAATGGCGACCACCCTGATTTCAAGTCCTTGACCCCTGGGTCCGATTACCACCCTTTATTTTGCCTGACAACCCTTAGTTACGCTAGCCTCTTCAAAAAACGGAGGCGAAGTGACGTTATTTTCAAATAGGATAACCAGTTCTGTCTATTCTGGCCCCATTTTGACCTAGCCCGACGGGTTAGGGCCCAATGGCGACCACCCTGATTGCAAGTCCTTGACCCCTGGGTCCGATTACCACCCTTTATTTTGCCTGACAACCCTTAGTTACGCTAGCCTCTTCAAAAAACGGAGGCGAAGTGACGTTATTTTCAAATAGGATAACCAGTTCTGTCTATTCTGGCCCCATTTTGACCTAGCCCGACGGGTTAGGGCCCAATGGCGACCACCCTGATTTCAAGTCCTTGACCCCTGGGTCCGATTACCACCCTTTATTTTGCCTGACAACCCTTAGTTACGCTAGCCTCTTCAAAAAACGGAGGCGAAGTGACGTTATTTTCAAATAGGATAACCAGTTCTGTCTATTCTGGCCCCATTTTGACCTAGCCCGACGGGTTAGGGCCCAATGGCGACCACCCTGATTTCAAGTCCTTGACCCCTGGGTCCGATTACCACCCTTTATTTTGCCTGACAACCCTTAGTTACGCTAGCCTCTTCAAAAAACGGAGGCGAAGTGACGTTATTTTCAAATAGGATAACCAGTTCTGTCTATTCTGGCCCCATTTTGACCTAGCCCGACGGGTTAGGGCCCAATGGCGACCACCCTGATTTCAAGTCCTTGACCCCTGGGTCCGATTACCACCCTTTATTTTGCCTGACAACCCTTAGTTACGCTAGCCTCTTCAAAAAACGGAGGCGAAGTGACGTTATTTTCAAATAGGATAACCAGTTCTGTCTATTCTGGCCCCATTTTGACCTAGCCCGACGGGTTAGGGCCCAATGGCGACCACCCTGATTGCAAGTCCTTGACCCCTGGGTCCGATTACCACCCTTTATTTTGCCTGACAACCCTTAGTTACGCTAGCCTCTTCAAAAAACGGAGGCGAAGTGACGTTATTTTCAAATAGGATAACCAGTTCTGTCTATTCTGGCCCCATTTTGACCTAGCCCGACGGGTTAGGGCCCAATGGCGACCACCCTGATTTCAAGTCCTTGACCCCTGGGTCCGATTACCACCCTTTATTTTGCCTGACAACCCTTAGTTACGCTAGCCTCTTCAAAAAACGGAGGCGAAGTGACGTTATTTTCAAATAGGATAACCAGTTCTGTCTATTCTGGCCCCATTTTGACCTAGCCCGACGGGTTAGGGCCCAATGGCGACCACCCTGATTTCAAGTCCTTGACCCCTGGGTCCGATTACCACCCTTTATTTTGCCTGACAACCCTTAGTTACGCTAGCCTCTTTAAAAAACGGAGGCGAAGTGACGTTATTTTCAAATAGGATAACCAGTTCTGTCTATTCTGGCCCCATTTTGACCTAGCCCGACGGGTTAGGGCCCAATGGCGACCACCCTGATTTCAAGTCCTTGACCCCTGGGTCCGATTACCACCCTTTATTTTGCCTGACAACCCTTAGTTACGCTAGCCTCTTCAAAAAACGGAGGCGAAGTGACGTTATTTTCAAATAGGATAACCAGTTCTGTCTATTCTGGCCCCATTTTGACCTAGCCCGACGGGTTAGGGCCCAATGGCGACTACCCTGATTGCAAGTCCTTGACCCCTGGGTCCGATTACCACCCTTTATTTTGCCTGACAACCCTTAGTTACGCTAGCCTCTTCAAAAAACGGAGGCGAAGTGACGTTATTTTCAAATAGGATAACCAGTTCTGTCTATTCTGGCCCCATTTTGACCTAGCCCGACGGGTTAGGGCCCAATGGCGACCACCCTGATTTCAAGTCCTTGACCCCTGGGTCCGATTACCACCCTTTATTTTGCCTGACAACCCTTAGTTACGCTAGCCTCTTCAAAAAACGGAGGCGAAGTGACGTTATTTTCAAATAGGATAACCAGTTCTGTCTATTCTGGCCCCATTTTGACCTAGCCCGACGGGTTAGGGCCCAATGGCGACCACCCTGATTTCAAGTCCTTGACCCCTGGGTCCGATTACCACCCTTTATTTTGCCTGACAACCCTTAGTTACGCTAGCCTCTTCAAAAAACGGAGGCGAAGTGACGTTATTTTCAAATAGGATAACCAGTTCTGTCTATTCTGGCCCCATTTTGACCTAGCCCGACGGGTTAGGGCCCAATGGCGACCACCCTGATTTCAAGTCCTTGACCCCTGGGTCCGATTACCACCCTTTATTTTGCCTGACAACCCTTAGTTACGCTAGCCTCTTCAAAAAACGGAGGCGAAGTGACGTTATTTTCAAATAGGATAACCAGTTCTGTCTATTCTGGCCCCATTTTGACCTAGCCCGACGGGTTAGGGCCCAATGGCGACCACCCTGATTTCAAGTCCTTGACCCCTGGGTCCGATTACCACCCTTTATTTTGCCTGACAACCCTTAGTTACGCTAGCCTCTTCAAAAAACGGAGGCGAAGTGACGTTATTTTCAAATAGGATAACCAGTTCTGTCTATTCTGGCCCCATTTTGACCTAGCCCGACGGGTTAGGGCCCAATGGCGACCACCCTGATTTCAAGTCCTTGACCCCTGGGTCCGATTACCACCCTTTATTTTGCCTGACAACCCTTAGTTACGCTAGCCTCTTCAAAAAACGGAGGCGAAGTGACGTTATTTTCAAATAGGATAACCAGTTCTGTCTATTCTGGCCCCATTTTGACCTAGCCCGACGGGTTAGGGCCCAATGGCGACCACCCTGATTTCAAGTCCTTGACCCCTGGGTCCGATTACCACCCTTTATTTTGCCTGACAACCCTTAGTTACGCTAGCCTCTTTAAAAAACGGAGGCGAAGTGACGTTATTTTCAAATAGGATAACCAGTTCTGTCTATTCTGGCCCCATTTTGACCTAGCCCGACGGGTTAGGGCCCAATGGCGACCACCCTGATTTCAAGTCCTTGACCCCTGGGTCCGATTACCACCCTTTATTTTGCCTGACAACCCTTAGTTACGCTAGCCTCTTCAAAAAACGGAGGCGAAGTGACGTTATTTTCAAATAGGATAACCAGTTCTGTCTATTCTGGCCCCATTTTGACCTAGCCCGACGGGTTAGGGCCCAATGGCGACCACCCTGATTGCAAGTCCTTGACCCCTGGGTCCGATTACCACCCTTTATTTTGCCTGACAACCCTTAGTTACGCTAGCCTCTTCAAAAAACGGAGGCGAAGTGACGTTATTTTCAAATAGGATAACCAGTTCTGTCTATTCTGGCCCCATTTTGACCTAGCCCGACGGGTTAGGGCCCAATGGCGACCACCCTGATTTCAAGTCCTTGACCCCTGGGTCCGATTACCACCCTTTATTTTGCCTGACAACCCTTAGTTACGCTAGCCTCTTCAAAAAACGGAGGCGAAGTGACGTTATTTTCAAATAGGATAACCAGTTCTGTCTATTCTGGCCCCATTTTGACCTAGCCCGACGGGTTAGGGCCCAATGGCGACCACCCTGATTTCAAGTCCTTGACCCCTGGGTCCGATTACCACCCTTTATTTTGCCTGACAACCCTTAGTTACGCTAGCCTCTTCAAAAAACGGAGGCGAAGTGACGTTATTTTCAAATAGGATAACCAGTTCTGTCTATTCTGGCCCCATTTTGACCTAGCCCGACGGGTTAGGGCCCAATGGCGACCACCCTGATTTCAAGTCCTTGACCCCTGGGTCCGATTACCACCCTTTATTTTGCCTGACAACCCTTAGTTACGCTAGCCTCTGTAAAAAACGAAGGCGAATTGACGTTATTTTCAAATAGGATAACCAGTTCTGTCTATTCTGACCCCATTTTGACCTAGCCCGACGGGTTAGGGCCCAATGGCGACTACCCTGATTTCAAGTCCTTGACCCCTGGGTCCGATTACCACCCTTTATTTTGCCTGACAACCCTTAGTTACGCTAGCCTCTTCAAAAATCTTCCCGTTCCCTCACCCTCCTTTTCACCCTTCCCTTCCCTCCCTCTCGCTTTCTTCCCTTCTCTCCCCTCCCTTCCCTTCTCCCCCCTTACCTAGCCCCTCCCGTCCCCTCCTCCCCCCTCCTTTTCACCCTTCCCTTACCCAATTTTGAACTAGCCCGACGGGTTAGGGCCCAATGGCGACTACCCTGATTTCAAGTCCTTGACCCATGGATCCGATTACCACCCTTTATTTTGCCTGACAACCCTTAGTTACGCTAGCCTCTTCAAAAATCTTACCGTTCCCTCACCCTCCTTTTCACCCTTCCCTTCCCTCCCTCTCGCTTTCTTCCCTCCTCTCCCCTCCCTTCCCTTCTCCCCCCTTACCTAGCCCGTCCCGTCCCCTCCTCCCCCCTCCTTTTCACCCTTCCCTTACCCCCTCCCTTTCTTCCGTCCTCCCCCTTCCTCACCTCTTCCTTCCCTTTCTCCTCCAACCCCCTCTCTTCCTCCTCCCGCACCTTCCTTACCCCTCCCTTTCACCCTGTCCATCCCCTCAAAAAAAAAGACGTTAAATCTATTCAGGCAATGCCCTAAGAGAGGTAACTCTGATTTATTACCTTCTTCTATAGGCGATAAATCTATATCGTATTATGTTATTGCGGAATCACTATTGCGGGCCAGCTTGATCTTAGCTCGTGATAAACCAGTTATTTTAGCAAATCAATATGGTTGTTACAGTTGATGTCACCCATATCTATAAGTACCCTGTAGAATTTGTGACAAGAACACATTTTACAAAGGTTACACAACTACGTTATTACGATGAATTGTGTTCAAAACGCTCGCTTCAGTTGCTTGAATTCAAGACCTACTGTCGGACCGCGCGGCTCACTTCGGAAAGTGGATAAACGCGATAACTTTGTCATGCAAAAATTAAGATAAAATATATATCACTGAATAGATCTCCCTTAGTCGTAAATTTTGGTATATGTGACAATATAAATTTTAGATGGGACGTTTTCAATGTTAAATTTCAGCACGACATTGCCGAGTTTAACATTGAGCCTATGGAGAGCGTCACAATGTCACGGGAAAAAATAGCATGGGAAATAGCCCAACTAAAATTTGTTTTGTCTATTAATTTTGATCGTGTGCACTGATTCTTAACTTATACCAAAATTTACGACTAAACGAGATCTACTGAATGGTTTCAGTTTTAATTAAAGGTTTACATGATGAAATAGTCAAAATCGCGTTTATCCAGTTTCCGAAGTGAGCCGCGCGGACAGTAGGATCGAGACTGTGTCAGTGTGTGGGCAGATTTTGAAAACTTGTCCTAAAATTATTTTCAGGGAATATTTGTTTTCCCTTGTCCTTCCTTTTCTCATAAAGGCATTGACGTCTCTGTGATGAAAAGAAGAGGTGCAGGGACAAAGGCACAATTTAGGCTAATAGGCAGATAAACAGGTCGGGGAAACGGCAAATCTAGCTTATTTAATGTGTGAAAATAAAGACTTTGGGCACTTGACAGATATCGTAATGTTTACATACGAAAATGAACATTGGATCTTAAAATTGGAAACTCAGCGTTGCATATATGAGTGCAGCTGCACATGTGCATTCAAGAAAAAGTACTTGTTTACACCTTAAATGACTTACCTTTGTAGATTTTATGTCCTATTTATTTAAAAGAATACATTTGACTTTCAAATCTGCCTTTTTTAAGGAGCTGTTAAGATAAGGACCGTATTTAGCCCTGAATCTCGTGACTTATTTCTTGCGCATGGCGAATCGTATACAGAAAAACATGAATCATTATTGAAATATAATGTATTTGCAGAACTTCTACATGTTTTACATTATGTCGAGGAACTCTTAAGGTTGTAAAATTAAGGTCGAAAGAGGTAGGGGTGCTCGGATAGAAAATCCGATAATATTGACAAAAAACGTATACATTTTTGAATATTTTGTCTAAAATGGATAAATATAAGCTAAAAGACATCAAATATGTCTACATTGTGTATCAGAAATAGATATTGAACGTTCTACCTCCTTTAATCGGTAAATAATGAAATCCGGAACTTAAAATACGGTCTTATTCTTCATTCAATGGCTACAATGTAAGCCTTTTAGCGCGAAATACACATTGACGGAGAAATGAACATCACTCTTGCTTATTCCGTTTCTAATTCTTGTATCTTTCATTCAAATATATTGAGTACGCAATGTTTGATGGATTAAAGAGGAAAAATAATCAAATGTGCAATATTTAATGGTCAAAAAGATCGATTCTTAAAAAAAGCACCCCCCTTTCCATTTTTAGTTTTTCGTCTCTGGGGTAGTGTTCCCCCCGGAGATACAGAACCCCACTTTGCCAAAATATTTGTATCATGGATACACATCTCCAGTAAAAGTGGCTATCTGTATATCCGGGGGGAACAATGTTCAATAAAACTTTTCCGTTTTCTATTGATTTCTATGAGAAAAAGATAAAGTTTGACCCCAAAATAAGCAATATTATGCAAAACAGATAAAAAATAACTTCATATTCTGATGGGATGCCGTATAGGTATACATTTTACCAAAAAATGTTCTTGAAATTTCAATTTTTAGAATTCCACTTTTCAGGGCTGATTTTACGCCTTATCTTAACAGCTCCTTTACCGATCATCGTGGATTCACTGTTTGCAAGAGAAAAGATCAATGCATTATTCCGGTATAAAAGTAGGATCAACGAAGAAGTATTTCACCTGATACAAATTCTTTTAAAAATTTGATCATTTCAATTTTCAATCCTTATTTTGTTTTTGTTACACTTAACTTAAATGTAATTGTTCAAAACATGAAAATAAAATGAAAAAAATCAATTTTTAAAAGATTAGATTAAAATGCAAAAATGGGACCAACATCGTACTTTTATATTGGAATAATGCATATCCGTCTGCTAGTTGATCTTTTCTCTTGCAAACAGTGAATCTACTACGAAATCTAGGAAGGTAAGTCATTTATTAGGTGTAAACAAGTGAATATTTACCTTTTTCTTGAATGCACATGTGCAGCTGCACTCGTAAATGCAACGCTGAGTTTCCGATTTTAAGATCCATTTAATTAATGTTCGTTTTCGTACGTAAACATTACGATATCCGTCGAGGCGCAAGTGCTCAACATCTTTATTTTCACACATTCTGAATAATACTGCTCAATTTGGTCAATTTTAAAGCTAGAACGAGCTTTTAAAGCTAGATCTAGCTTTAATAGCCAGATTTGCTCTTTCCCTGACCTGATAAATGGGTGAATGCATGTGCTTCCTTTTTTGTTTTACTTGCTTATTTCACAAGTGCATGTATCTACATTTCAAAAAGATGCTCTGTTTTCGTTCTGCTAATTTCGTATCATTTTAGGTCAATTTCAGAGGGTCCTTCTTCTCCCATACTAATGAGGATTTTTTGGCAAAATCATTAAAGGAGTCCTAATCCATTCTTCCTCACCCCCATCCCTGAAAAATAAACCATAAGGAATTTTTGGCAATTAAAGGAGAGTCCTTACCCCTGTAAAACTGGGCTTGACTGACATTCGGGCCGGCGATTGCATGTATATATGAAATCTTTAGCTCTAGCTGCTAAGCATCCTGTCTTAGCATCAGGTATTGTCATAGCGTAATTGTCCCAGTTTTTTCTTAGCTGATGTAAACATATCTCCTTTTATAATTTTCTGCTGCAGTTGCAGTGTTGCATGGAATTTCACAAAATCTTACTGCAACTGCATGGAATTTCACAAAAATTTACAAGAAGTAAGCTCTTAAGTCTTTGCTAATATTGTGCTTTATTTTACCTTATCTGTCAAACAAGATGGCCAATATAAGCAGTGAATCAACAGAATTTTGTTAAACCTTACAGGAAGCAAATACTTGAGGTCATCTCATGATATTGTGTTAATATTAGAACAGATGTATTTTGAAAAGATGATGCACTGCCAATAGACCATTTACACAGTACCACTAGACTTGCATTTTTGACACTTCAAGACCTGACATCACTAGTTTTGACGTTATTTTTCATTATGACGTCACAATTCTGTTTTGACGTCACAGTAAGAAATAACATCAAATGTTGTGATGTTGGGTCTTGGGTTGTCTAAAATTCAAGTCTATCGCATTAATCATGTTAATGTAAAATTCGTCTATTGATCTACAGCTGGCGTGCTACAGAGAATTTCATGAAACCCTCTGAAAGCAATAACTCAAGTTCATCTACATGTATTTAACTTGTATATTTGAGTCAATGATTCAAACAAGATGCCACCAATTGATCTTTCTCCAAAATTACTGCAAAAAATTCCCAAAATCTTACAGGAAATGAATGAGATACTTCTTTAAAAAATTATGTCTAAAGATGCCGAGAACACTTATGAATCAGAATATAACATGTATACATATGATATTACCATACATCTAATTACCGTATAACTAGAAATTTTCGCGAGATACTATTTTTTGCTATATTCGCGAGTAATTTGGAATTGCGAAAATATATTTCCACGAAAAATTGTGTTTGATACTTAGGTACATCATAAATTTTTATATCGGTTACATCTTGCACTTCTTCACTTTTTCTGATTAAATGTTAAGAGGAGTGATCGAATTGAGTGTATATTTTTACGATATAACTAACTAAAAATTCAACAATGAAACGATACAATACAGATATGTAATGTGTTAATATTTGTTTGTAATTTAGGAATCGCAAAAAATTGTACTCGCGAAAATAAATACACCCTATTTTACCATAAAATTGCGAAAGTTGATACTTGCGAAATTTTCTGTTGATACGGTATGAACTTTTTTTATTGGAGTAATAAATGTTACATCAAAGGTTGATTTACAATTGTGCAATAAAATTTGACTTTATCATTTCTAGTGATGTCTGCCGATAAAAAACAAAAAATAATTCTTGTAGAAATAATATATACAAGTAATAATAGTAATTAATAATTATTTTTTTATTATTCTTACAGTATCCATGTGAAAAGGAGAAGTTTGTCAGAAGAATAGAAACAACAGAGCACAAAATTATTGGTAATAAAATGTGGTATGAACTTTTATTGGATCCATTTCTGTAAACAATTTTCATGCAAATAAATGTATATTAAGAGACTACCTGTCTAGTGCATGTTATGTGATTTTGATGTATATTAATTGCCCCGAAGCATTTCTCTTTGCTGTTCTGTTCTTTGTTGATTGATAAGTAAGTGATTAGACTGATTGCTGAGTATAAAGTTATTGGACTTTCATATTTCAAATGTGTATTCCTTGTTACAAGATTTTTCCATTGGTACAAAAATTTTGACCTTGCGACCTTCACTTTAAATTTTGACCCTCTCGTTGGATAATGGCTCAAATTGCCTCTTAATAGCACATTTATGTTGGGTTTCACTTGCATGTTATGCTTATGTTGAGTTTTTGTAAAAACTTTTATACAAATGTATTTTGTTTACTTCATTTCAGATGAATTAGATAAAGAGGAGTATTATAAAAGAATTGCTATTTGTGACAATGTTGTACCTAGTATTCTGAGATCAGTAAGTGCTAATAAAATACAATTATAGCACTTTGATGGGGTCAATACCTGGATTTATAGACCTGAAAAAATCATATTGATAGAGGATTAAGTCTGAGGTCAATATGATTTATTCCGGTCTATAATTCCAGGTATTGACTGAATTAAAGTGCTACAATTGTTTTATAATTAGGGCCCCGCCACTAGGCGGGTGCCCTATAGTAATCACTCTGTCCGTCTGTCCGTCAGTCTGTCCGTCCATCTGTCCGTCAGCAAAAACTTTAACATTGGCCATAACTTCTGCACTGTAAGAGGTAGAGCTTTTTTATTTTATATGAGTGTGCCTTGTGACAAGACCTTTCCGTTGGTACCAACATTTTTCATCATGTGACCTTGACCTTGACCTTTGACCTACATTTGAAAAACTTTAACATTGGCCATAACTATTGTACCGTAAGAGATGGGGCTTTGATATTTGACATATCACTCTGTCCGTCTGTCCGTCCATCTGTCTGTCCGTCAGCAAAAACTTTAACATTGGCCATAACTTTGTAAAAAATCGATGACATTGGAATACTGCATTGTATGTTTGCCTCTATTCCTCTGGCAGCAATTCTGCAGCAATTCTTTTGTTGCCAACCATGTTGACCTTGTTGCCTTCACATTCAACTTCTTAAAGAAGTGGCCGGCGGGGCCCTTTCTGACTTTGTCAGTGCTCTAGTTTTTCTAGTTTTCAAAATCTGTTCACAATTGAGTGATATAAATTGGTTGACATTTGAATATGTCAGATAAGACTTTCAAATTAGGTAAATTTGAGAGTATTTGATAAATATTGAAACAACTGTTAACTTCTTTTAAGACCTTTATTCATGCTCCTTAATATTTTTTGCATTAATATATTGAACAACAGATTTAGTCTGTGAATGTGAAAAAGCTTTTTGCGAACAAATTTGTTATGCAATAAAATTGTTGCCAAATACATTGTAGATTTATTGTGTAACAGTTTGAATACGGCATATTTTTTTTCCTTTTTCATTTGATAATATTTAAATTTTGATTTGGAAGTGAATAACAATCCAATTTGTTAAGAATTATTATTTGGATAATTTTGAGACATTTGTAACTTTCAGATGCGTATCCTCAATGAAAAAAACATCTTATTGGAAGAAGAACTGTGGATGAATTCTACTTCTCGTGTGTGTAGAGTGAAAAGCAGAAATCTGACTTGGTCAAAGTATGCAAATATGTGGGAGGAGTCATCATTTAAACCCTCCATGGAAAACCCTCACTGGTAATGATTCACATCGTCTTTATTACTCTCGTAGGCTTTATATTACATTTTGTCTGTATTATTCAGAGCCACATTCTGAAGATTGACCAGCTTAAGGTGGGTCACTACTAGTGATGAACCAATTGTCGCCGACAATCGATTGTCGATCGCTAAAACTCTTTCGATTCCAATTATCGATTTCATTTTCTTACAATCGATTGTTGCTGAAAGAAAGGTATTTTGTGTAAAGGTATTTATTTTCCTCTTTTCACATGTAACATAAACCGCTACTTGTTGTCTTGCATGTAAACAGGCAGGCACTTTGAAACATAATGCTTTATATTTTGTTTTCAGCAAAGTTTTCTGAATTTTATGCAGAAAAATACAATTTTTCTATCTTTTATGTTCCATTTTTCATGGACTTTTGTTTTACGATATAAATAGATAATCGATCGGTTTACTCTTTCCGATTATTTTCCGATGATCGTTTCTTAAAAGTCTTCCAATGTACAACACTTGTCCCTACTTGAACCGTTTTAGGTTTTTCCTTCTTCGCAGTAAGTTTAGAGTGATATCTTGATATAGAGTGATATCTTGATATAGAGTGATATCTTGATATAGAGTGATATCTTGATATAGAGTGATATCTTGATATAGAGTGATATCTTGATAATTTATAAAACGGTATACATGTACCTGTATGTGATTTATTCTTTATCTATAGGCATTAACTTATGAAATTATGCAATATGAAGAACTTCCATCAAGTATTTTACGCAAAAGATGGATATAGTATACCGGTATATTCTTGGTTAAAAAAGCGACGAAATTATAATGGTGTACCCTTATGTTTGGAGTGACATCTTGATCATTTAGAAAACTGTGTCCCTGTATGGGATTTTTTCATTATCTATATAAGTTATAGTATGAAATAATGCAAAATGAAGAACTTCCATCTGTTTTTTAATGCAAAAAAATGGGATATACTTTTTACATGTTTATTCTTAGTTGAAAATGTGATGAAATTATAATGGTGTACCCTTATGTTTGGATCCATACCTTGATCATTTATAAAACTGTACCTGTATGTGTTTTTTTTTCTTCATCTACATACATAATTTTATGAAATATTGCGAAATGAAAAAAATTCATCTGTTTTTTTCTGCAAAAAGTTGGATTTAGGACGCGAAAATTTCACGTTATAAAGTGAAACTTTCACATTTTATCGTGAGTTTCGTGTTATAATGCTTAAGTTTCACGATATATAATGTGAAAATTTCACGATATATAACGCGAAACTTTCGCGATATAATGCGTTATTAAGGGAAACTTACGCATAATATTGTGTTATAATGCGGAAATTTGTATGTATGCGGTATGTGTAAGAGTTTAAATCGGAGCCCCGGTAGGAGCTTCAGGATAACCCCAGCACAGAATAGTTTCATAGCAATAACAATTATAATATTATTATGAAATACATATATATATATACGACGAAATTTCAATCAGAAAACAAGAGTTAATTTTTCAAGAAAAATTTCATGAATTACATGAAATACCTGGTCAATTTCAGGAACCACATGCTATGAATGATCGATACAGGCATAACATGAAATCTCTTAATTTCGGAAAGTAGGTAAAGTCCCTGATTATACATATTCACTGTAACATATACACATAATATCACGAAATCCCTTGATTTAAGAAATATTAATGTACATATATATGTTACAGGGAATAAATGTAATCAGGGATTTTACGTAATTCCTGAAATTAAGGAATTTCATGTAATGCCTGTATCGATCAGTCATTACATGGAATTCCTGAAATTTGCCAGGTGTTTAATGTATTTCCTGACTTTTTCATGAATTTTTACACTATTTTGACTTTTGAAATCATTGCATATTCAGTCATTTGATGCTGAATATCCTCTCTGACAAGTAAAAAGGAATGTTTATTTCAAATAAGTAGCAATATTCAAGCTAGACTCTAGGTAATTTCTATTAAAATATCGCTCAAATTTATGGTTCAATTTATTATTTTTATACAAAATGAACATAAAACCAAAGTACTTATCTAACATGATTGATGATCAAAGTACTTTTAAACATAAATCAAAAGTAGAAAGAAACATTAGTATTTTTAAAACCATTAACTTTTCTCGATAATGCTTAAAAAATGCCTTAAATGTTTTGATTTTCACCTACCTTTCATGTGATACATATGTATCTGAATCTGACATATATAAAAGTGATGTATTGGTTATAGGCAACGAATGCCCTGCCAGACATAGTCATCTCTGCTGACACTATGTTTAAGTCGGGGTTAATCGGGGAGTTAAGTAAACACAGTGTGACTGGGGCTTTAGGAAGTTTAGAAAACAGATATATCTCATTCGATCAATGGTAGACTTTTCATATCTCCAAAATATATTCACCATGTTTACTATACTTTTGAACTGAATGAATACACTCAGTCTTACATTAACTTTTGGCCTATATTTCATTTTAAGTTCAGAAAAATGAACGCAGATATTTTTTATACTATCAAGGGAAGTTCATTGATATTTCATACATATATTCATCATACAGAGCCTGTGTTTTGGTTTCTCGATATAACACGTAAAGTTTTGTGATATAACGCATTAAGTTTGCGTTATTATAACGTGTAAAGTTAGCGTTATAATGCGAAAGTTCGTGATATAACATGTAAAGTTCGCGTTATAACGTGAAACTTTGCATTATAACGCGAACTTTACACGATATAACGCAAACTTTTGCATTATAACGCTAACTTTACGTGTTATAACGCAAACTATATGCGTTATATTGCGAAACTTTACGCATTTTCGTGATATTATGTGAAAGTTTTTGCGCAATAACTTTCGCAATATAATGCGAAAGTTTCGCGATATAACATGAAAATAATTTTCTTAGCTACCATTTGAGCTCAATAGGCTTTCGTACTGCAGAGCCTATTCCTTGTAAATAACAGACATCTGTGGATTATTATGTAGATAAGAATGGTACTTTGCAAGTTAGAATATGACAAGCATAACTTTAACACTACATCTACAATTACAGGACAGTTTTTGAGCAGCATGGGACAATAGATATCAAGGGTATCGGGCCTTTTGGTCGAATCATGGAGGTGTTTGCCAAGCAGTTCCTGCATGCAGGTGTAAAACGGGTAAATACAGTGAATTTATATGCTCATTTTGTGTTGGATCACGATTGCTTAATCGAAATGACGTGTTCTTTGATTTGTTTTTGGAGGGGACAACAAAGTCCTGCTCGAGGACAAATCAAATACTGTAAAATCAAAAATTTTCGTTGGGGATTTAATTTCGTTATTTTCGTGGGTGGTTAAAAGCAACGAAATTAAATCCATGACGAAAATTTGGTTTAACTTTGATAAATATACATGTAAATATGTGATTGAGATTTTATTGACCGTGTTGTACGTTATTGACAGATGTTGACAATACACGTTTCTCACTTTCATTGTCTGTATAAAATGTTATCCCTATTCTAAATGTTCATTTTTAAAAACTTCCATTTTTATAAATGTTTTTTTCATTAATTTATTTGCCCTTAGAAATCTTGAATGCGTAGCCAAATAGCAATCTTAAAATAAAAGTATGCATACTTATATTGCATGGACCCGGTATTAGAATCGTTACACTTGGAAATAAAATCAACTATAGTCTAATGTCCATTAGTATGAAGCTAAACTTTGTAATTACGGTCAAAGCCAAACAAACAATTAAAAGGCCAAACATGTGATTACTTGTTAACACCCGCAATACATTAAACATTGCATATCATCCGACAGCGCTCAGACAAGCTATCAAATTACAAAGAGATGGTTTGAGAGGGACCTAGGCGATTTTTATCCTTTCTTACACAATACAAATTTGTTTTCAGATTAGATTTTAACTTTCCGGATGTATATCGTCACTAGGTATTCTATTATGAGTACACAAACTTCGCAAAGAAACATTTTGATACAGATTATTTTCTGCCGATATTTCAATTAACATTTTGTGTAATTGGTTGGTAATATTACCATCAACAATAGTAAGGATCACATTGTCTTAGTAGAAGCAAAAATAAAAACACTATACAACGTTTATACTTGCAATACGTACATCTACCGTGACATTTAAGTTTTACAGATTTACGACGTTTGATTTCTTTTATCATATTCTTTTATTTAATGAATTTTTATTTAAAGTAAGGAATCAACGAAATTAAATGTCAATGATACAGTTTCAATCCCAAAACAACGAAATTTTGAACCCACGAAAATAAATGATTTACAGTATTCCAATCCGAAGCAAAAACAATTCTGATTCATTCAAGTGCTGTGGATTTAAAGAAAAGAAAATGACAAGGCTAGCAAAGGGCCATAATAATTTTTCAGCTCTGAATATTGCCAAAAATTTTACTACTTTAGGGCCTATTTGGCACACCTAGGCCTTGTAGGAATCCAAAGGTTTTGTTGCAAAACTTTCCATAAATTCTCACAAGATAGTACACCAATAGCACAATGTAAATTTTTAAAGCATAACCAGTGTTGAGAAAAAGAAAAAAAGGATATCATATTGCTTACAAGGAATGACTGAGATAAGATTTATGGTAACTGAAAATATAAATGGCAGCTTTAAAAATAAAGTCACTATTATAGGTAAGGACACATTAAATTCATTCCTTTTATTTCCAAATGTTTCGGGCATTGGCTTTCATCAATGGAATTTTCATAGGTTTGAGCGTTCTTTCTTATGCCATCATTTGAATGCCAAAACGGCGTCACGCATATGGTGTGCAAAATGATTGTGAATAAAATGATCACACTAAAGGCCCTGTCACACAGCCATTTACGTATAATTTACGAATAATTTATGAATGAAATTTAAAAATCTGGATATATTTGCGGGAATATGTGGAAAAGGTTGGTTGTAATGGGTGAAATTTTGACGGTTGAATCTTGCAAGAACGACGCAGAAGCTATGCATAAACTATGCATGAAACACAAATAAATTGTGCAGAGAACACATTTATCTACGGAAAAGCAAATCTTGGGTGTATTTCTTAGTGGTATACGCAATATATAAGTAATGCATTTGCAATACATGTATATGCATGTTTTTTGCTTCAAAGGTTTGTTAAACATACACAGACAAACCTGGAACAGACTTGAAAACCAGCAACTTTGTGTAAGAATCTCCTATTCATTTTGCACACAGGCGTATGAATTACGGATGAATTGGGTAAGAATTGCGTAAAAATGACATTAATTATGCATAGACGTATTCATCCAAAAGGTAGAACATTTTGTGCAGACTGTTTTCGCTAATGTCTGTGAGTGAATGAAATGCAAATGAAACTCGCTTGAAATTTATTAAAAACTTATAATTATGAATTACGTATATTTGCGCATGGATTACGTATCTCCACGTTTGCCCCAAATGTTTGATGTAGTTAATGCGTAATTCATGGGCAAGTGATGTGTGACAGGGCCTTGAAGTTAATATGATAACACTAAAGTTTATGATACACATATTAAATAGATACAAGTTTATGATAA
The DNA here is from genome assembly GCA_028142955.1 of Pinctada fucata. Taxonomy (NCBI): domain Eukaryota; kingdom Metazoa; phylum Mollusca; class Bivalvia; order Pterioida; family Pteriidae; genus Pinctada; species Pinctada fucata. The sequence goes on from AP027104.1 coordinate 33,319,541, forward strand.
CACTAAAGTTTATGATACACATATTAAATAGATATAAGTTTATGATAACACTAAAGTTTATGATACACATATTAAATAGATATAAGTTTACAATTATACTAAAGTTTATGATACACATTAAATAGATATAAGTTTACAATTATACTAAAGTTTATGATAAGTTTATGATTATACTAAAGTTTATGATAAGTTTATGATTACACTAATGTTTATGATACACATAAATACTGTAAATTGGTTTTTATTTGTCAGATACAAATCATCATCATTTTTGTCAGTGCCGTCCTTTACGAAATTACGTACCGACGAATATAAATAGGGTAATGTGGGGTAAATTCGGCCGCTTTCACAACGACCTTGTTCGATAGTAAATTATAAGGCAGATTCTGAACGCAGTGATGGCTGATCATACACTTTGATAGGGGACATTCGTAATTTTCTATTTTACACATATTGTCGTTGTCTGACGGAAAATTAACATTACAAATTGACAAAGATCGTAAATGGGTCAAACAGGGTAAATCCGGCACGTCATGGGGGAAATTCGGCCACCCTTATGGGGTAACTTCAGCCAGTAAGACATTACTGATTTTCCTCCTTTCGTGGGAGTACTAACTCCTAAAAATTCTATTATCAGTGAATGGGTTTGATAGAGATGGAAGGGAAGTTGAGAACCAGTCTACTGAAAGAATAATGCTACTGGAGGTGCATAAAATATATGATTGAAGAGGAAGAGTTCATTCAGAGAACGGATACATATTATAAGATTTCTTTCCTATACATGAACGTATATATATACTCTCATATTAATCAAACAATCGCTCATGTAAATTTAGTTTGTTGAAACTATTCAAGATGCATCTAGATGCTAATTTGCATTATTTGTAAATGAATAATCAATATTTTTCCATGTGTAAAGGTTTCACATGTATTACTGTGTGTCTTTGAATAGATCTATAATAGAAAAATATACCGGCCGAATTTACCCCATATACAAAAAGAGTTTGGGTAAACTCGGCCATCTAAATAAAAGGAAGAAAACACGAAAAACTTCTTTGATTTTCCACTTGTAAACTGCCTCAAGACAAATTTTAGATGTAATTCTGATTCTAAATTATTTATTTTACAAAAAGAGGGTTGTATAAACACTGTATTTAGTTTCATTTTACAAGCAGGATAGTACTGTAGAATGTGACTTTCTGAAAATTTGCCGCGCTACGTCATCGTTAGGCGAGATAACTCTTTCATTGTATCTCATATATTTTTTTTCGGAAGAACTTTGACTTTTTCTTTTTGAAACTTTAGAAAAGAAGAGGATTAAACAAACCAACAAATGCTATATATACCCATCCAAGTTGACAATGTACCAGTCATTGTGCAAATGAAAATAGTTAAAGAGCCTCCGGCCGAATTTACCCCATGGCCGAATTTACCCCACATTACCCTACTCCTGACAAAAAATAAATTGTAGGAAGGAAAAATTGAATCAGTCTCTTGGTAAACTTAAATATAAACCGGGAGCACTGCAGAAGAGGGAGCTAAGAAGCAGAAGGTTCCGAGTTTTAAGACATTGTTAGATAGTGTTATCACGACATGCAAATGACAAATCAATGAAAACTGAATATTAACACAAGGTTGCATAAAATGTACTTCTAATTACTAAATAATATGTTTTCACAGCAAGGTAGGTGATATACATGTCTAATTGTATGTTTACCGATAATTGTTAAACAAACAATGAAAACAAACACATACGACGGATTTGACTATTTGACGGCGGATCTAAATGTTAAGTTGGCATTTGAGCAGACAAATTTACATTTTAGGGTCCCTTGGATGATGAATTTACGTACTGACGAAATGGTCATTTTTAACGAATTGACGAAAATTGGTACTAACGAAAATAAAGCAATTTACAGTAGATAACAAATGTTTTAAACGCATTGTGCTAAAACAATGATTTTATTTTACTCATACCTATCTAACTATGCAACCGACTTGTACAACTTGCTCCTATTGAACAACACAATTTTGAAGACGCTATATTAGCATTGTAACAATAACTTAATAAAATCTGCTAAGGAAGGCCGTTGGCCGAAACCTATGGAAAAAAATACAGTGTTTTTATTGTAAATAAATAAATGAATAAATAAATAAATAAATGGGAACGTTAAATTAAGTGTAAATTGACAATTTTGAAGTGATCGAGATGTGCAGACACTCATGTGGTCTTCATTGAATCAGTAGATAATATTAGATTGACTTACTATTCAGATCATTTTCAGATAGAACATAATCAATCATTTATTTGAAATTTGGACAGACTGTCTATATTCAAAATAAATTACTAGTAGATGATATTCCTTGCTTTTCAGAGTCTGAATATAATGGAACATTTACTGAGTGAGAGTTACAGTAACAAATTGCAATACAGTCAGAAAGGAGACTTTACCATGACTGACTTGATATCAAACCATACAGAATCTCAGAGCAGATGATGATTGTTATTTGTTAGTATAAATTCTCAGGGAAATTTTATATATCCATGATTTCTACATGTTTATTTCTACATTCTTTACAAACTTAAACATCTGGTGTTCAAAGGAACAGTTGAGAAAAGAAGTAAATTTGAGTCAGAATTGATAGACTTTGGAAATATTTTGAGAAATTTCTTTCGTGAATTTGTTAATTCTAATAAGTTCCCATCCCATTTGGCTGTTGGAATAGATGAATCTTGAATAGTACATCTTAAAAAAGGAAAAATGTGCTTTTTCCCCAAAATAAAAGTTTTTAAAAAACTTTTGATAGAATTATTCCCTCCCTCCTATTTACCAATCTAATTTCACATTATCACATTAGGCTAATATTCATGTTTTATATATTTCAAAAATCTAACAAGATTACCTACATTTTTTTTAACTTTTACTTTTTTTAACTCTTTACTTAAAAAGTGATTCATTCAATTCTATTGCCATTGTAATATGCTGCGGTGAGGCAAGTTTTTTAATCTGTGATTTCCTATGTTTATATATAGAGAGTCAATGTCTTAATTTGTGTTTTGTTACGGGTATGCAACACACAGCAAGTGCATTTATCGTACATATAATGCGCATTAGCGTTTCATGTGATAAATGCACTTGCTGTGTGACCTCAGATCAATATGTATGTACCACAGTTGTTTGTTTCATTCTCGTTTTCTGAAATCGCATTTTTTGAGTATAAAGTGATGTTAAAATTCAGGTGTTTGCGGGTTCAATTTGCAGGTTGGAACAGCCGTCACGTCGGCATGTTTCTTTATATCTTATGTTTATCTTATGCATTGTTATGTCACAAGCATTTTCATGCAAAATGGAAACACCATACTTGTCAACTCTCCCTCTTTTGGAGGGAGACTCCCTCTTTGGCATTCCTTTCTGAAGGGAGACCAATATCTCCCTCTTTTTGGCCAAGTCACCCTCTTTCTCCCTCTTTTGTCATATTTACCAAAGACGAATAACTCTAGATAGCGACATTCAGAGCATTTCATGAGAAATTGCATGAGGAAATGCAAGAAAAGATGTACAGAATGCAATAAATTATTGATACATATTTCATAGTGTATAAATGTTTATGCACTGAAATGTCAGCATAAGTGAAATTATTTGAAAATTGGTTTTGTTTAAAATGTCGCGATTCATTATAAATGTAGCAAAATGGGTTTACACGCAATCTCCCTCTTTTTTAAGAGCCAAGGAGGGAGATCTCCTTCTTTTTAAAATTTCAAAGTTGACGGGTATGAAACACGTTCCTTTCAATAATTTCATCTCAGGGAATTTCATTGGTTGTGCATATTTGTATTTATACATGCATAAAATCAGAAATGTTTCAACACTTTCAAGTCTTTATTTCCAAAAACGTTTTCACCCCTGGGGCTCTTCAATGGAAATGTTATAGAGAATATTAAGTGTCTTAATTTGTGTTTTGTTACGAGTATGCAACACACAGCAAGTGCATTTATCGTACATGTAATGCGCAGTAGCACAATATTTCATGTGATAAATGCACTTGCTATGTGTTGCATACCCATAACAAAACACAAATTATGACATTTATTCTAATATATATATGCATCATAGTTGTCTTTTTCATTCTTGTTTTCTAGAATTGTGTTTTCTAGGTAAAAGGGTACATGACATTGAAATTCATGTCACCGCGGGTTCAGTTTGCAGGTTAGAACAGCCGTTGTGGCATGTTTCTTTGGATCTTATGCATTGTGACGTCATGAGTGGTAAAATACCAATTGCTGCACATTCCTTTCAAGAGTTACATCTCAGGGGATTACATTGGTTGTGCATATATATGAATATAACGGTAAACATATCATGACGTCATAGTTAACTAATAAAGACTTGAAAGTGTTTAATCGTTTCTGATTTTATGTACATGTATGTTGTTTGTCTACTATTCCGAGAGGACTTGAACTGTCTGTAATATATACATGTATAAAATATGATGAATATGAAATCTGTTTTGATAAGAAAAATAATCAAAAGGGCACATTGGGATTTCTAAATTCTTTACTTCCATGTGTATTAAATATTTGTGAAATATAGTTGTTGATCTTATTGTTGTATTATGTATTTTGTGCATGCAAATCATATAACATAAAACATAGAAAAGCTAATTTGCCCTTTGGAATGATCTATAATGTGATTGTATTATCATTTTGAAGGGGGAAAAAAAAGTCGCAACATAATTTATCATTCAATAATATGCACTCATGACTATGATATTCAATAATTTATTTTAAGCACTGCCATTGTATTTTACATGTATGAAAAAAATTATTTCTAGATTATATAAATACGTTATTAAACATTTTGACATACATGTAATTGCTTATCTATATATAATAATAATTATGTCATGTGATGCCATGAAATGTTATTTGTCAGTTCTACATGATTTTTAGCTCACCTCGACGAAGTTGAGTGAGCTTATGCTATAACCCCACGCGTCCGCGTCCTCGTTCGCGTCCGTGTCCGCGTCCGTGTCCGCGTCCGTGTCCGCCTCCGCGTCCGGTTAAGAAGTTTGGGGTAGCTCATTATCTGACAAAGTACTAATGCTACAGTAACCAAACTTGCACAAGTGATTCATCTTTGGATGCTGAGGTGAACCCATGCATCGGATGCAGCATCTGACCTACATTTTCCGCTTGAGAGACTTGGTTAAGAAGTTTGGGGTAGCTCAGTATCTGACAAAGTACTAATGCTACAGTAACCAAACTGGCACAAGTGATTCATCTTTGGATGCTGAGGTGAACCCATGCATCGTATGCAGCATCTGACCTACATTTTCCGCTTGAGTGACTCGGTTAAGAAGTTTGGGGTAGCTCAGTATCTGACAAAGTACTGATGCTACAGTAACCAAACTTGCACAAGTGATTCATCTTTGGATGCTGAGGTGAACCCATGCATCGGATGCAGCATCTGACCTACATTTTCCGCTTGAGTGACTTGGTTAAGAAGTTTGGGGTAGCTCAGTATCTGACAAAGTACTGATGCTACAGTAACCAAACTTGCACAAGTGATTCATCTTTGGATGCTGAGGTGAACCCATGCATCAGATGCAGCATCTGACCTACATTTTCCGCTTGAGTGATTTGGATAAGAAGTTTGGGGTAGCTCAGTATCTGACAAAGTACTAATGCTACAGTAACCAAACTTGCACAAGTGATTCATCTTTGGATGCCGAGATGGACCCATGCATCGGTTGCAGCATCTGACCTACTTTTTCCACTTGAGTGATTTCGCTTTTAAAAGCCAATATTGAGCAAAGTATAAGTGCTACATGTACCAAACTTGCATATTGGATGTATCTTTGATCAAACTTTCATAAAATGACCTTGACCTACTTTTTCCGCTTGAGTGATTTTGCCTTTAAAAGCCAATATTGAGCAAAGTATAAGTGCTAGATGTTCCAAACTTGCATATTGGATGTATCTTTGATCAATCTTTCATAAAATGACCTTGACCTACTTTTTCCGCTTGAGTGATTTTGCCTTTAAAAGCCAATATACATGTACTAAGAAATATGTTTGAATTGAATTTTGCTGTCACGAGGTGAGCTTCGTAATCTGTGATTACCTATGTTTGTGTCGATGCCACAGCTAAGCCGATACATTTAAACAATATTTACCGAAGGTCAAATTGACTTAATGTCATCAGTTTGGAGGGACCCACAAAATCCTGACAGACAGACAGACATGATAGTTTAAAATCATTTTTGGTGTTTTTATCTTTTCAATAGACAGTTTGAATTTGTCTTGGGTAGTTTTGTTGTTAATTGCCTTGCTCTCACAAGGAAGGTGTTGTTTTCTGGGCTTTTTCTTGAATAGCTAATGTATGAATACAAGTATTGCATGAATGCACGATAGTCTGAGGAATGCTGCTACTCTAGAAAGGGAAATTGTAATTTTGAAAAAGAATCTTTGTCATGTTTGTCATAAATTGAAAAAAATGAAGTACATGTATTTATGACACATACTAGTATAATATTTAAAGGTCTAAAATTAAGCTGAGTATTTCTGCCTTTAATGACTGTTTATCATCAGGTATATATAGTTGGATAGTGTTAATCTACAACATCTGGATTATTTAGTAATAGGAGCATATGTACATTGTGTATGTGTATGTATCAGATATATAATGTAAAAATTGAATGTAGTGTAAACTTTAACTAAAAAGGATAGAAAAATATCAAAATATCAGCAAGAAGTGTGATATGTATTATATGGAATTCAAACAATTTGCTGAAAAACCATTCCTCCAAATAATATTGATCAGAAAATTCAACATTTTGATTACATCTGCCTCTGTGTACTTATGCTAGAATCAGAATACATAATTGCAAGTTTTATCATTTTTAGCTCTACTGGTCTCAGACCAGTCGAGCTTATGCGATCACCCTTTGTCCGGCGTCCGTCCGTCTGTCCGTCTGTCCGTAAACAATTCTTGTCCGGACAACTCCTCTGAAACTGTAAGAGATAGAAAGTTAATTCTTTTTGCATTTTACTTGGACCATGGTCTAGTTGTGCACCTGACATTTAGTTTCACTCCCTGACCCCCAGGGTCTTAGAAAATGGGCGTGGTCATTAAATTCTATGTAATCTTGTCCGGACAACTCCTCTGAAACAGTTAGAGATAGAAAGTTAATTCTTTTTGCATTTTACTTGGTCCATGGTCTAGTTGTGCACCTGACATTTAGTTTCAGTCCCTCACCCCCAGGGTCTTATAAAATGGGCGTGGTCATTAAATTCTATGTAATCTTGTCCGGACAACTCCTCTGACACTATAAATGATGGAGACTTAATTTTTTTGCAATATGATGGGTCTGTGGTCTTGTTGTGCACCTGATATTTTGTTTGAGCCCCTGACCCCCAGGGTCTTAGAAATGGGTGTGGTCATTTTCTCCTATATAACTCTATGTAATCTTGTGCTCGCAACTCCTCTGACACTATAAATGATGGAGACTTAATTCTTTCTGCAATATGATGGGTCTGTAGTCTCATTGTGCACCTGATATTTTGTTTGAGCCCCTGACCCCCAGGGTCTTAGAAATGGGTGTGGTCATTTTCTCCTATATAACTCTATATAATCTGTGCTCGCAACTCCTCTGACAATATAAATGATGAAGACTTAATTCTTTTTGCAGTATGATGGGTCTGTGATCTTGTTGTGCACCTGATATTTTGTTTGAGCCTCTGACCCCCAGGGTCTTAGAAATGGGTGTGGTCATTTTCTCCTATACAACTCTATGTAATCTTGTGCTCGCAACTCCTCTGACACTATAAATGATGGAGACTTAATTCTTTCTGCAATGTGATGGGTCTGTGGTCTGGTTGTGCTGATATTTTGTTTGAGCCCCTGACCCCCAGGGTCATAGAAATGGGTGTGGTCATTTTCTCCTATATAACTCTATGTAATCTTGTGCTCACAACTCCTCTGACTAAATTCTTATTCCAATATTATGGGTCTCTGGTCTAGTTGTGCACCTGTTTTTATGTTTTAGCCCCTGACCCTTAGGGTCTCAGAAATGGGTGTGGTCATTTTTCCTATATAAGTAAATGTAATCTTGTGCTTGCAACTCCTCTGACACTATAAATGATGTAGAATTAATTCTTTTTGCAATGATTGGTCTGTGGCATAGATGTGCACCTGATATTTTGTTTTAGCCTTATACCCCTAGGGTCTTTGAAAATGGGTGTGGTAATTTTTCCTTAATAGTTGTGCTCTCTTCTCGTTTAAAGCTATTTATGATGGGGAGTTAATTCTTTATCCAAGTCTTGATGTGTCATTGGTAGTTCATTTGAGCTAGCAGTCCTTGACCCCTAGGATCTTGGAAAATGGGTGTGACATTCTTTTTAGAAATACTTTATCTCGGATATTATGAATTATATGAGTGCTATTATAGTTGCAGTATAATGGATATGTAGTTTTGTCATGCTACTTATAATTTGTTAGAGCGCCTGCTCCCTATGGTCTTGGTTTAAAAAAAAAAAGAAAGGAAATTGATGTTTTAGAAAAAACAACCAGGAGAGCTACAGTCTCGTCAGAGACTTCTGGTTAAAGAAAAAAAAAACAACGTTCTTGAATCTGATGTGGTTGCCATTTTGGTGGTGTTGGGAACTAAATCAAAAGGTTTGTAATGATAAGTGAAATACAAATTGGACCATTTGCACTTGTCTATGGCCTACACCAGAATGTATATCCTATTCTATCCTATATCGGCACATACTCCATGAAAGTCTTGATTTTTGTGTTGCAATAATTAATTATAAAGGGACAATGTTGTCCATATGTACACAGTCTACAATATTGCATCTGTCATGTTTTGGTGTCACACCTCGTTTGTAGCTCTACTGGTCAAAGACCAGTTGAGCTTATGCGATACCATGTTGTCCAGCGTCTGTCCGTCCGTCTGTCTGTCTGTCTGTCTTGACTGTCTGTTAACATTTTTTTTGTGATCGCAACTCCTCTGAAACCATAAATGATAGAAAGCTAATTCTTTTTGCGTTTAGTTTGGTCCATGGTCTATAAGTTGTGCACCTGATATTTTGTTTAAACCTCTGACCCCCAGGGTCTTCAAAAATGGGTGTGGTCATTTTCTCCTATATAAGTCTATGTAATCTAGTGAACACCAATTCTCAGAAAGTATAATTGATAGCGAAATAATCGTTTTTGCAATATAATCAGTCTGAGACTCGTCCAGTTGTGCACCTGATATTTTGTTTGAGCCTCTGACCCCCAGGGCCTTCGAAAATGGGTGTGGTCATTTTCTCCTATATAAGTCTATGTAATCTAGTGAACACCAATTCTCAGGAAGTATAATTGATAGAGTAATAATTGTTTTTGCAATATAATCAGTCTCTGGTCCAGTTGTGCACCTGATATTTTGTTTGAGCCTCTGACCCCCAGGGTCTTGGAAAATGGGTGTGGTCATTTTCTCCTATGTAAGTCTATGTAATCTAGTGTATACCAATTCTCAGAAAGTATAATTGATAGAGAAATAATTCTTTTTGCAATATAATCAGTCTCTAGTCCAGTTGTGCACCTGGTATTTTGTTTTAGCCTCTGATCCCCAGGGTCTTGGAAAATGAGTGTGGTCATTTTCTCCTGTATAAGTCTATGTAATCTAGTGAACACCATTTCTCAGAAAGTATAATTGATAAAGAAATAGTTCTTTTTGCAATATAATCCGCCTCTGGTCTCGTTGTGCACCTGATATTTTGTTTGAGCCTCTGACCCCCCAGGGTCTTCAAAAATGGGTGTGGCCATTTGCTCCTATAGTCTAGTCTATGTAATCTAGTGAACACCAATTCTCAGAAAGTATGATTGATAGAGAAATAATTCTTTTTGCAATATAATCAGTCTCTGGTCTCATTGTGCACCTGATATTTTGTTTGAGCCTCTGACCCCCAGGGTCTTCAAAAATGGGTGTGGCCATTTGCTCCTATACTACTAGTCTATGTAATCTAGTGAACAAAAATTCTCCGAAAGTATAATTGATAGAGAAATGATTCTTTTTGCAATATAATCAGTCTCTGGTCAAGTTGTGCCCCTTATATTTTGTTTGAGCCTCTGACCCCAGGGTCTTCAAAAATGGATGTGGTAATTTTCTCCTATATAAGTCTATGTAATCTAGTGAACAACAATTCTCAGGAAGTATAATTGATAGAGTAATAATTGTTTTAGCAATATAATCAGTCTCTTGTCCATTTGTGCACCTGATATTTTGTTTGAGCCTCGATCTGACCCCCAGGGTATTGGACATTTTCTCCTATATAAGTCTATGTAATCTATATGTAATCTAGTGAACACCAATTTTCAGAAAGTATAATTTTTGTATTATTATGTGTCTGTGGTGTAGATGTGCATCTGGTATTTTGTATGAGCCTCTGTCCCCCAGGGTTGGAAAATGGATGTCAATTTAGTGAATTTAACAAAACAGCCAGTAGAGCTTCAGTCTCATCAGATACTTCTGGTTTTTATACGCCCGTCATTTGACGGGTCGTATTATGGTATGGCGAAGTCCGTCCATCCGTCCGTCTGTCCGTCTGTCCGTCCGCCTATGGAACGCAATAACTTGAATATACTTCAACGGATTTTCATGAAATTCATACATAATGATTGAACTGTGGAGAGGAAGCCGCCTTTCGATTTTCAGATTCATCCGATTTGTCGTTACAGAGTTATGGGACTTAGATTTTTAAAATACAGTGAACATATACTAAAATATTTAAAAATTATTTAAAAATCTATTTCTGGTCGAAATGTTTTGAAATTTTGTATACTTCAAGTAGAAAGAATGTTCTTTGACATATGTAACGGGTTTTTAATTTTTTTGTCGCATAACCGAGATATTGTGTGTAATAGGAAGGGGGGGGGGGTTAAATGCACATACATGTTGAGCTAAGGGCAAAATATAGGCACATGGAACACAATAACTTGAATATGCGTCAACGGATTTTCATGAAATTCATACATTATGATTGGACTGTGGAGAGGAAGCTGCCTCTCGATTTTCAGGTTCATTCGATGTGTCGTTACAGAGTTATGGGACTTAGATTTTTTAAATACAGTAAAAATATACTAAAATATTTAAAAATTATTTAAAAATCTATTTCTGGTCGAAATGTTTTGAAATTTTGTATACTTCAAGTAGGAAGGATGTTCTTTGACATATGTAACGGGTTTTTAATTTTTTTGTCGCATAACCGAGATATTGTGTGTAATAGGAAGGGGGGGGGTTATATGCACATACATAATAAGCTAAGGGCAAAATATAGGCGCATGGAACACAATAACTTGAATATGCGTCAATGGATTTTCATGATATTCATACATTTTGATTAGACTGTGGAGAGGAAGCCGCCTTTCGATTTTCAGGTTCATTCGATATGTCGTTACAGAGTTATGGGACTTAGATATTTTAAAATACAGTGAAAATATACTAAAATAGTTAAAAATTATTTAAAAATCTATTTCTGGTTGAAATGTTTTGAAATTTTGTATACTTAAGGTAGAAAAGATGCTCTTTGACATATGTAACGGGTTTTTAATTTTTTGGTCGCATAACCGAGATATTATGTGTAATGGGGGGGGGGGGTTATATGCACATACATGTTAAGCTAAGGGCAAAATATAGGCGCATGGAACGCAATAACTTGAATATGCGTCAATGGATTTACAGGATATTTCTACATTGTGATCAGACTTTGAAGAAGAAGCCGCCTTTCGATTTTCAGGTTCATCCGATTTGTCGTTACGGAGTTATGGGACTTAGATATTTTAAATACAATGAAAATATACTATAATAGTTAAAAATTCTTTAAAAATCTATTTCTGGTCAAAATGTTTTGAAATTTTGTATACTTCAAGTAGAAAGGATGTTCTTTCACATATGTAACGGGTTCTTGAATTTTTTATTTTTTTGTCACATAATCCAGAAATTATGTATAATTGGGGGGGGGGGGGGGGGTTATTTGCACATACATGTTAAGCTAAGGGCAAAATATAGGTGCATGGAACGCAATAACTTGAATATGCGTCAACAGATTTTCATGATATTTGTACATTGTGATCAGACTTTGAAGAGGAAGCCGCCTTTCGATTTTAAGGTTCATCCAATTTAATGTCCTTATGGAGTTATGGGACTTAGATATTTTGGTGTTGTGAAAAAAAATCCCAACGGGCGTATCTTGCTGCGTGAGCGTAGGCTTTATTTTTTTTATTTTAATGTTAAGTGATAGAGGTTAGATATTGCAATGCGTATACGTTTGGTACAAGACCTCTATACAGGTACGAAAACTTGTTATCCACCATATATCCAATCCTCCACAAAGACCTGCTTTTTTGGAAAAGAAGTACCAATATAAGTGATTGGAAATACATTAACTTGTATATTCCTTTGGACAAGACCCTTCTTCAGATGCCAACATTTTTCATCATGCAACCTTGGCCTAGATAGCTGACTTAAATTTATATAAAAAAAGGTTTCGATACTCCTAGATATGCAAAAAAATTACTCTAAACTTAAAATTAAAAAGGCTATACCTGCAAACAGTACTGTGTGGCTCTGTTACTGTATGTGACATTAAGTTGAGGTTTCTACACATGGTGGTGTCCTACAGTGGAGGTTAGATACATAATGGTGTCATGAAGTGGATGATTTGATACATGATGGTGTCATGATCTGGAAGTCTCGATACATAGTGGTGTCAGGAAGTGGATGATTCGATACATGATGGTGTCATTAACTGGAAGTCTCGATACATGGTGGTGTCATGAAGTGGATGATTTGATGCATGATGGTGTCATGATCTGGAAGTCTCCATACATGGTGGTGTCATGAAGTGGATGATTTGATACGTGATGGTGTCATGATCTGGAAGTCTCGATACATGATGGTGTCATGAAGTGGATGATTTGATACATGATGGTGTCATGAATTTGAAGTCTCAATACATGAAGGTGTCATGAAGTGGATGATTCGATACATGATGGTATCATAAACTGGTCTCAATACATGGTGATGCATTAATTGGAGGTTTCGATACATCGTGGTGTCATAAAGTATGAGGTTTCCATACATGGTGGTGCCATTAATTGGAGGTTTAGATACAGCGTTGTGTCATAAAGTTGAGTTTTACATATATGTTGATGTCATTAATTAGAGGTTTCGATACAGCGTTGTGTCATAAAGTTTAGTTTTCCATATATGGTGGTGTCATTAATTGGAGGTTTCGATACAGCGTTGTGTCATAAAGTATGAGGTTTCCATACATGGTGGTGTCATAAATTGAAGGTTTCGATACAGCGTTGTGTCATAAAGTATGAGGTTTCCATACATGGTGGTGTCATTAATTGGAGGTTTCGATACATCATGGTGTCATAAAGTATGAGGTTTCCATATATGGTGGTGTCATTAATTGGAGGTTTCGATACAGCGTTGTGTCATAAAGTATGAGGTTTCCATACATGGTGGTGTCATAAATTGAAGGTTTCGATACAGCGTTGTGTCATAAAGTTGAGTTTTCCATATATGGTGGTGTCATTAATTGGAGGTTTCGATACATCATGGTGTCATAAAGTATGAGGTTTCCATATATGGTGGTGTCATTAATTGGAGGTTTCGATACAGCGTTGTGTCATAAAGTATGAGGTTTCCATATATGGTGGTGTCATTAATTGGAGGTTTCGATACAGCGTTGTGTCATAAAGTTGAGTTTTCCATATATGGTGGTGTCATTAATTGGAGGTTTCGATACATCGTGGTGTCATAAAGTATGAGGTTTCCAGACATGGTAGTGTCATTAATTAGAGGTTTCGATACAGCGTTGTGTCATAAAGTATGAGGTTTCCATATATGGTTGTGTCTTTAATTGGAGGTTTCGATACAGCGTTGTGTCATAAAGTTGAGTTTTCCATATATGGTGGTGTCTTTAATTGGAGGTTTCGATACAGCGTTGTGTCATAAAGTTTAGGCTTCCATACATGGTGGTGTCTGAAGATGGACGTTTCGATATGTAGTGATGTTTGGAAAGGTTAATTTTTCGACACATGGTGATGGCTAAGAAGGTTTTCAAAGATGGTAGTGTCTTAAAAGACTGAAGTTTCGTCAGTGATTGTGATTTGATAGATTCTGGTATTGTTAGAGATTTTGATTGAGTGTTGTACCCAAAGATTAAATTTCCTAAAGATGTTGACGTCAAAAGAAAGAGGTTTCTATAGATTGCGATGACTGAATATATGACATCGATACATTTTGGTATCAAAATGTAGGGAATTTGGTAGATGGGGTGTCTTAAGATGGATGTTTCGATTAATGCGTCTGATGATGGAAATTTAGATAATGGTGGTATCCGAAGGTGGAAGTATCGATAGATGGTTTGGCGATTTTAAAAATGGCTGACATCATCACCAAACAAGACATCTTTACCTGATATGTACATCGAGATACTGTAAATTGGTTTTTAGCTCGACTGCACTTTAGTGCAAAAGAGCTATTGCAATACCCCCGGCGTCGGCGTCCGCGTCGTCCGAACTAGATGATAAGGTAAATGTTAAGATTACACATTTACCTTTCCTATATTCATATTCTGTTGGTTTTTTTTTTGTTGCAAATGTTTAATTATACATCATTTAATATATCCAGATGAGGATATAGCCCCTGGGGTTGGGATTTTTAAAATTATTTCAAATGATAAGGCAAATGTTGAGATGATAAGGTAAATGTTAAGATAGCAATAAAGTCTTTAAAAGCCAATATTGAGCAAAGTATAAGTGCTACATGTACCAAACTTACATATTTCATGTATCTTTGATCAAACTTTCAAAAAATGACCTCGACCTACTTTTTTCCGCTTGAATGATTTTGCCTTTAAAAGCCAATATTGAGCAAAGTATAAGTGCTACATGTACCAAACTTACATATTTGATGTATCTTTGATCAAACTTTCAAAAAATGACCTTGACCTACTTTTTTCCGCTTGACTGATTTTGCCTTTAAAAGCCAATATTGAGCAAAGTATAAGTGCTACATGTACCAAACTTGCATATTGGATGTATCTTTGATCAAACTTTCATAAAATGACCTTGACCTACTTTTTTCCGCTTGAATGATTTTGCCTTTAAAAGCCAATATTGAGCAAAGTATAAGTGCTACATGAACCAAACTTACATATTTGATGTATCTTTGATCAAACTTTCAAAAAATGACCTTGACCTACTTTTTTCCGCTTGAATGATTTTGCCTTTAAAAGCCAATATTGAGCAAAGTATAAGTGCTACATGTACCAAACTTGCATATTGGATGTATCTTTGATCAAACTTTCATAAAATGACCTTGACCTACTTTTTCCGCTTGAATTATTTTACCTTTAAAAGCCAATATTGAGAAAAGTATAAGTGCTACATGCACCTGACTTGCATATTGGATGCATCTTGGGTTAGACTATTGAAATATGACCTTGACCTACTTTTTCCGCTTCAGTGATTTTGCTTTAAATTGGCAATATTGAGCTAACTATAAGTGCTACATGCACCAGACTTGCATATTGGATGCATCTTGGGTTTGACTATTGAAATCTGACCTTGACCTACTTTTTCTGCTTCAGTGATTTATGATGAGATATATGTTGTTGCCTGAGAAAGGGAGTTTAAATAAATTGGCTGTCATGAGAGATATTATGCTATGCAGTCGAGCATTAGGTGACTCTGGCAACTATTTTTATTCGTCAGGTACCAATTTTCGTCATTTTCGTCATTGCCTCCCTTGGCGAAATTACGTATCGACGAATATAAATACTCCTGACAAAATATGGCGTAGAAGGGAAAAATTAAACTCTTAGGAGTTATTACGACAGGCAAATGATAAATCATTGAAAACTAAATACGCACACAAAGTCGCATATAATGTACTTCTTATTACCAAATGATATGTTTTCACAACATGCTAGGTGGCATGCATGTCTCTAATTGTTTGTTTACCAATAATTGTTAAAAAAAACAATGAAAACATATGCATACTGTCTATCTAAATGTTTAATTGGCATTTGAACAGAGAAATTTACATTTTAGGGACCCTTGGATGACGAATTTACGTACTGACGAAATGGTAATTTTGATCGACTTGACGAAAATTGGTACTGACGAAAATAAAGCAATTTACAGTAATCAACGAATTTGACAAATTTTCATGGACTGTTGTAACGGGTGCTGCATGTAGACAGGAGACGCTGACTCTCCCCGGGTACCTGTTCTCACTTTGGAATAATGTTAATTCCTGGGTCGCAACTGTTCCAATGGAAATTCTCATGATTTTTTCTTACCTTCTCGACTTCAAGACTGAATAACTTTAGGTACTTATTTGATATTTATCCCAAAAGTGAAGGTTTCGATAAATGATGATGTCTTATCATGGAGGTTCCACTGGATGATTGTGGCTGAAAATTAAGGTTTTATTGTGATTGTCTATAGCTTGATGTTTCGATATATGGTATCGTCTATACGTCTGTAGGTGGACGTATCGATTGACGATGGTGTCAAAGGGACAGATCTGATAAGTGGTGGTATCTATAGGCTTTTTATAAGTGTCTGAACGGTGGTATCTGAAATTGAAATTTTCAATAGATGGTGGTGGTGTCTTCATTTGATATTTCGATAGATGGCTTAAAGTAAACGTTTCATTTGCTTAAGCTGTCTTTATGTAGAGATTTCGATATATGGTTGTGTCTATGGAGAGTTTAATCTTAAGACAGAAAGTCGTGTCTAAATGTCCAGATGTTTTGAGAGATGGTTTGTCTCTTCGTTGAGGTTTTGAAAGTTGGAGAATTTCCGAACTTCTTTGGTTTGATAGATGAAACGGTTACGTCTAAATGTAGTGGTTTGATAGATGAAACGGTTACGTCTAAATGTAGTGGTTTGATAGATGAAACGGTTACGTCTAAATGTAGTGGTTTGATTGATTATTGCGTCATAAAGTGGAGGCTTCGATATGTTCCACTATACATAGTAGATTGTCACATTTGAAATTTGGCAAGGGATGATTTTTTGATGGGTACAGATGGGGTCCAGTTACATTATGTGAGGTTTATAATCAAAATATTTTGAAGACAGAATTAGCTTGTTGTTTGAGAAAAGCCAATTATTTCCACTGTATACCTCATATATTTAGTATGACCGGATATGAAAGTAAGATGTCATGTGAATAGCTGTGGTCCAAGGAAAGAGCGCTATATGAAGGTAAGAAAACTTTGACGCCATATTTCTCAAATTCAATCAGGTGAAAATTCAAATAATTTTCAAAGATTATAGAATAATATATACACAATAATAAGGCATATAATTTATATAAATAGTTTAAACATAGTATAGTAGTTAATATAATTAGACACATAGTTCTTATATAGTAAGTCGTGTAGCATCACATCCCACCCATCCTGCTTCGACTTTCGGTAAATTTTTAGTCCCCTACCGGCAACGCCGAAGCTAGGGGACTCTTAGTTTCCTTTCCGTCTGTCAGTCTGTCTGTCACGTTTTCAGTTTTCCGGACTTATTTTCTGTTGTTGCATATATTGAACTAATTTTTGGTATGTGGTTATATTTTAATGTGATACAGATTGATCAAGTTGGAGTTTGGTATTGATTGACCTTTTTTACGAGAGTTATGGCACTTGGACTTAGCAAATTTTATGAAAATTTCAGCTTTCCGGACTTTTCTTCGGTTCTGTTGCGGACAATAAATTGATGTTTGGTATATGAATACATCTTAGTGTGATATGGAACAACTTTGAGTTTGGTCTCCATTGTCCTATTTTTACAAGAGTTATGGCCCTTGGACTCAGCAAATTTCTTGAAATTTTCAGTTTTCCTGATCTTTCTTCAGTTGTATTGCAGATTAATGAACTGATTGTTGGTATATGAATACATCTTAGTGGGATACAGACCAATTTTGAGTTTGGTTTCCATTGACCTATTTTTACAAGAGTTATGGCCCTTGCACTTAGCAAATTTAATGAATTTTTCAGTTTTCCGGACTTCTCTTGGCTATAAACTAGTGAAAAGAGATTCCGGACATAAATTTACGCTGCCGGTAGGGGACTTTTATCGCCCAGCGATCATTACGTTTTTGACATTATAACTTTCACATTTTTTGGCCATATTACATTGTTTAGATTGAGGATCACTGACGAGGATTAAGTACCCGAAATGGCATATCTGGTTCATGCAAATCCATCTGTCCTTAAATGATGCTATTGAATTCGTAGACGTTCGATCAACTTCGGTTTATCGTTTCTTCAACGCATTCGAAAATTTCTGTTATCAAGATGTGTGTGTGTGGGGTGGGGGGGGGGGGGGGCACCTCGAATCGCCATTATCTATGGTTCCACTATACAGTATTGAGCATTTTTAACGAAAGGCATGCAATACTAGTTGTTGACGTTATATACATAATTTTGAATATAGCTGCATAGGAGTAAAAAGTACAAAATGTATCCTTATTGCAGATTATTTCTATAATTCTTGATTTTATATTCACAAATCCATGCTGCTCAAAGCAATAGTAAGTTGACATGAAAGAGAGGCATAGGGATGCAATAGATAATGGCGTTTTAAGGTGGGGGCTTCGCTTAAGGTGGAGGATTCGATAGGTAATGGTGTTTTAAGATGGAGGTTTGGATAGATGGTGGTGTTTTAAGATGGGGGTTTCAATAGATGGTGGTGTTTTATGATGGATGTTTGGCTAGATGGTGGTGTTTTATGATGGATGTTTGGATAGATGGTGGTGTTTTATGATGGATGTTTGGATAGATGGTGGTGTTTTATGATGGGGGGTTCAATAGATGGTGGTGCTTTATGATGGATGTTTTGATAGATGGTGGTGTTTTATGATGGATGTTTGGATAGATGGTGGTGTTTTATGATGGATGTTTGGATAGATGGTGGTGTTTTATGATGGGGGGTTCAATAGATGGTGGTGCTTTATGATGGATGTTTTGATAGATGGTGGTGTTTTATGATGGATGTTTGGATAGATGGTGGTGTTTTATGATGGATGTTTCAATAGATGGTGGTGTTTTAAGATGGATGTTTCAATAGATGGTGGTGTTTTATGATGGATGTTTGGATAGATGGTGGTGTTTTATGATGGATGTTTGGATAGATGGTGGTGTTTTATGATGGATGTTTGGATAGATGGTGGTGTTTTATGATGGATGTTTGGATAGATGGTGGTGTTTTAAGATGGGGGTTTCAATAGATGGTGGTGCTTTATGATGGATGTTTTGATAGATGGTGGTGTTTTATGATGGATGTTTGGATAGATGGTGATGTTTTATGATGGATGTTTGGATAGATGGTGATGTTTTATGAAGGATGTTTGGATAGATGGTGGTGTTTTATGATGGATGTTTGGATAGATGGTGGTGTTTTATGAAGGATGTTTGGATAGATGGTAGTGTTTTATGATGGATGTTTGGATAGATGGTGGTGTTTTATGATTGATGTTTGGATAGATGGTGATGTTTTATGAAGGATGTTTGGATAGATGGTGGTGTTTTATGATGGATGTTTGGATAGATGGTGGTGTTTTATGATGGATGTTTGGATAGATGGTGGTGTTTTAAGATGGATGTTTGGATAGATGGTGGTGTTTTATGATGGGGGTTTCAATAGATGGTGGTGTTTAATGATGGATGTTTGGATAGATGGTGGTGTTTTATGATGGATGTTTGGATAGATGGTGGTGTTTTATGATGGATGTTTGGATAGATGGTGGTGTTTTATGATGGATGTTTGGATAGATGGTGGTGTTTTAAGATGGGGGTTTCAATAGATGGTGGTGCTTTATGATGGATGTTTTGATAGATGGTGGTGTTTTATGATGGATGTTTGGATAGATGGTGGTGTTTTATGATGGATGTTTCAATAGATGGTGGTGTTTTATGATGGATGTTTGGATAGATGGTGGTGTTTTATGATGGATGTTTCAATAGATGGTGGTGTTTTATGATGGATGTTTGGATAGATGGTGGTGTTTTATGATGGATGTTTGGATAGATGGTGGTGTTTTATGATGGATGTTTGGATAGATGGTGGTGTTTTATGATGGATGTTTGGATAGATGGTGGTGTTTTATGATGGGGGGTTCAATAGATGGTAGTGTTTTATGAAGGATGTTTGGATAGATGGTGGTGCTTAATGATGGATGTTTGGATAGATGGTGATGTTTTATGATGGATGTTTGGATAGATGGTGGTGCTTTATGATGGATGTTTCAATAGATGGTGGTGTTTTATGATGGATGTTTGGATAGATGGTGATGTTTTATGATGGATGTTTGGATAGATGGTGGTGCTTTATGATGGATGTTTCAATAGATGGTGGTGTTTTATGAAGGATGTTTGGATAGATGGTGATGTTTTATGATGGATGTTTGGATAGATGGTGGTGTTTTATGATGGATGTTTGGATAGATGGTGGTGCTTTATGATGGATGTTTGGATAGATGGTGGTGTTTTATGATGGATGTTTCAATAGATGGTAGTGTTTTATGATGGATGTTTGGATAGATGGTGGTGTTTTATGATGGATGTTTGGATAGATGGTGGTGTTTTATGAAGGATGTTTGGATAGATGGTGGTGCTTTATGATGGATGTTTGGATAGATGGTGGTGTTTTATGATGGATGTTTGGATAGATGGTGATGTTTTATGAAGGATGTTTGGATAGATGGTGGTGCTTTATGATGGATGTTTGGATAGATGGTGGTGTTTTATGATGGATGTTTGGATAGATGGTGGTGTTTTATGATGGATGTTTGGATAGATGGTGGTGTTTTATGATGGATGTTTGGATAGATGGTGGTGTTTTATGATGGATGTTTGGATAGATGGTGGTGTTTTAAGATGGATGTTTGGATAGATGGTGGTGTTTTAAGATGGGGGTTTCAATAGATGGTGGTGCTTTATGATGGATGTTTGGATAGATGGTGGTGTTTTATGATGGATGTTTGGATAGATGGTGGTGTTTTATGATGGATGTTTGGATAGATGGTGGTGTTTTATGATGGATGTTTGGATAGATGGTGGTGTTTTATGATGGATGTTTGGATACATGGTGGTGTTTTGTGATGGATGTTTCAATAGATGGTGGTGTTTAATGATGGATGTTTGGATAGATGGTGGTGTTTTATGATGGATGTTTCAATAGATGGTAGTGTTTTATGATGGATGTTTCAATAGATGGTGGTGTTTAATGATGGATGTTTGGCTAGATGGTGGTGTTTTATGATGGATGTTTGGCTAGATGGTAGTGTTTTATGATGGATGTTTCAATAGATGGTGGTGTTTAATGATGGATGTTTGGCTAGATGGTGGTGTTTTATGATGGATGTTTGGCTAGATGGTGGTGTTTTATGATGGATGTTTGGATAGATGGTGGTGTTTTAAGATGGATGTTTGGATAGATGGTGGTGTTTATGATGGATGTTTGGATAGATGGTGGTGTTTTATGATGGATGTTTGGATAGATGGTGGTGTTTTATGATGGATGTTTGGATAGATGTAGGTGTTTTATGATGGATGTTTCGATAGATGGTGGTGTTTTATGATGGATGTTTCAATAGATGGTGGTGTTTTATGATGGATGTTTCGATAGATGGTGGTTTTTTAAGTTGGGGGCTTCGCTTAAGGTGGAGGATTCGATAGGTAATGGTGTTTTAAGATGGAGGTTTGGATAGATGGTGGTGTTTTAAGATGGGGGTTTCAATAGATGGTGGTGTTTTATGATGGATGATTGGCTAGATGGTGGTGTTTTATGATGGATGTTTGGATAGATGGTGGTGTTTTAAGATGGATGTTTGGATAGATGGTGGTGTTTATGATGGATGTTTGGATAGATGGTGGTGTTTTAAGATGGATGTTTGGATAGATGGTGGTGTTTATGATGGATGTTTGGATAGATGGTGGTGTTTATGATGGATGTTTGGATAGATGGTGGTGTTTTAAGATGGATGTTTGGATAGATGGTGGTGTTTATGATGGATGTTTGGATAGATGGTGGTGTTTTATGATGGATGTTTGGATAGATGGTGGTGTTTTAAGATGGATGTTTGGATAGATGGTGGTGTTTATGATGGATGTTTGGATAGATGGTGGTGTTTTATGATGGATGTTTGGATAGATGGTGGTGTTTTATGATGGATGTTTCGATAGATGGTGGTGTTTTATGATGGATGTTTCAATAGATGGTGGTGTTTTATGATGGATGTTTCGATAGATGGTGGTGTTTTAAGGTGAGGGCTTCGCTTAAGGTGGAGGATTCGATAGGTAATGGTGTTTTAAGATGGAGGTTTGGATAGATGGTGGTGTTTTAAGATGGGGGTTTCAATAGATGGTGGTGTTTTATGATGGATGTTTGGATAGATGGTGGTATTTTATGATGGATGTTTTGATAGATGGTGGTGTTTTAAGATGGGGGTTTCAATAGATGGTGGTGTTTTATGATGGATGTTTCAATAGATGGTGGTGTTTTATGATGGATGTTTGGATAGATGGTGGTGTTTTATGATGGATGTTTGGATAGATGGTGGTGTTTTATGAAGGATGTTTGGATAGATGGTGATGTTTTAAGGTGGAGGTTTGACATATGGCGGTGTTTCATGCGGATGTTTTGATGATAACGGTGTTTTCAGGTGGATGTTTCGATAGATAATGGTGTTTTAAGACTGAGCCAAGGATTCGTTAGATGATGGTGTTTTAGGTGGAGGTTTCAATAGATGGCGGTGTTTTCAGATGGATGTTTCGATAGATGGTGGTATTGTAATACTTAAGATTCGTTGATGTTGGTGTTTTAAGGTGGATATTCCGATAGATTGTGGTGTTTAAAGGGGGAGGTTTCGATCGATGGCGGTGTTATAAGGTGGATGTTTCGATAGATTGTGGTGTTTTAAGGTGGATGTTCCGATAGATTTTGGTGTTTTCAGGTGGATGTTCCGATAGATTGTGGTGTTTAAGGGGAAGGTTTCGATAGAATATGGTGTTTAAAGGGGGAGGTTTCGATCGATGGCGGTGTTATAAGGTGGATGTTCCGATAGATTGTGGTGATTTAAGGTGGATGTTCTGATAGATTGTGGTGTTTTAAGGGGGAGGTTTCGATAGATTATGGTGTTTAAAGGTGGAGGTTTCGATCGATGGCGGTGTTATAAGGTGGATGTCTCGATAGATTGTGGTGTTTTAAGGTGGATGTTCCGATAGATTGTGGTGTTTAAGGGGGAGGTTTCGATAGATTATGGTGTTTAAAGGGGGAGGTTTCGATAGATTGTGGTGTTTTAAGGTGGATGTTCCGATAGATTGTGGTGTTTTAAGGCGGAGGTTTCGACAGATGGTGTTTTTAAAGGCACATGTTTGAATACATTGTAGTGTTCATAGGGAGGAGGGGGTGTTCGATAGATGGTAGTGTTTAAAGGGGGAGGTTTCAATCGATGGTAGTGTTTATATGGGAGGTTTCGATAGATGGTTGTGTTAAAAGGGGGAGGCTTCGATAGATAGTGTTGTTTCAAGGTGTAGATTTCGATAGATGGTGTTATTTTAAGGTGTAGATTTCAATAGATGGTAGTGTTTAAAGGGAGGTCAATAGATAGTGACCGGTATTTTAAGGTGGAGGTTTGGATAGATGGTAGTGTTTTAAGGTGGAGGTTTCGATAGATGGTGGTGTTAAAAGGGGTAGGTTTCGATAGATAGTAGTGTTTAAAGGGGAGGTTTCGATAGATGGTAGTGTTTAAAGGGGGTTTCGATAAATGGTAGTATGTAAAGGGGAAGTTTCGATAGATTGTATTGTTTAAAGGGGGAGGTTTCGATAAATGGTGGTATTTAGAGAGGGAAGTTTCGATAAATGGTGGTATTTTAAGGGGGAGGTTTCGATAGATGGTAGTGTTTAAAGGGGGTATCGATAAATGGTAGTGTTTAAAGGGGAGGTTTGGATAGATCGTATTATTTCAGTAAAGGGGGAGGTTTCGATAAATGGTAGTATTTAAAGGGGGAGGTTTCGATAGATGGTGGAGTCTTTGGGTTGTGGTTTAGACTGATGATGGGTTCTGAAGGTTGAAAGTGTCAACAGTTTGTTGTATTTACAGATGGTCTTGTTCATAGAGAGAGTTTTCTGTGGCTGGTTTTGTCTAAAATCAGAAGTGTCCATGGGTCTTGGTGTCAAAAGATTATGTCTCTATAGATGTTGTCTTTAGGTGGAGTTGTCTTTCTTTGAAGTTTTGCATATATATATATATCTATTTGTGATGTCTATGTACAATACTGTCTACATATAAAGGTGACCATTGCTCATCACACCTATAGATACATGATAATTCCGATAATAGATTACACATGGTAATGACTTCATGCCAATAGATTCAGTTTCATGTAGGTTGTGATGTATACATTGGAATTGGTCATTTGTGAGATGTAGACGCAACTTGCAACAAGGTCATAGGCGCGGCGGCACAGGTTTGCAATATAAACCTGTAGATTTCAAAGTGAAGAAAAGCGGAACTGAAATCGGACGCATGCGTAGGAGATTGATGTAGACGTTCACCAAGCACAGTTACTGACCTCTCTTACTCCAACACTCGTCATTTCTCCGCCTACGTACATGTCCCTGACATTCCCCGAGCTACAGGGAACTTTTGTGGGCGACCAATCAAATATTTCTTTCATTTTTTTTATTTTGACTAGAGTAAACTGTGTGGATAAATGATACCTAGTGATTGGTTCATGCAAATGTCTTTAGAATTCCCTAAATTCAACAGGTGAAATATTTATTGACCTACATAAAAATCAGAGTCAACCTACGTCAAAAAAATAGCGTAAACAGGGATGGACAATATATTACGGCAGAAATGTTGACACGAAATTTAATTTTGAATTCTTGAGATTTCATTTCATTTCAGGCTAAAATTTTGTAAAATATAAATTGAATTGGATTGAAGATGGTTTTCAATATTGGAACACGTGTCTGGTGCAGGAAAAAATGGTTTGGAATTTTCTTCATGAAGGTGTAGAGTTGGATTTCAATGGGAGGACTAGTATTTGGCAAGGAAAAGTGAAAAAATCGGTACTCTCTAATATATGCAGTGACGGATCCAGCGCCCTCTTTGCCGGGGGGTCAAGGGGCGAATTTTGCCGAATTTTACTGAAAATAGGCCAAAATATATCTGTTTTTGTCAAATTTTGGGTCATTGCAACGGGGGGGGGGGGGGGGGGGGCGGACGCCCCTCCGCACCCCCCTGAATCCGCCACTGATGGGAAATTCACTTTCTTATATGAGGAATTCATTTTCTGGTATTAGAAATTCATCTTATTAATATTAGAAATTCCCCATTTACCGATACCTACTATTTTCTTATATTGGTAAAATAGATTTTTTTTAAACTCAGAAATTTATTAAATTCATTTTCTTATATAAGAAAATGATTTCACTTATTAGAAAATTTAACTTCTTGGTATAATTTCTAATATGGGAATATTTTTATTTTTCATTTAATTTTTTTTTTTTTTTTTTTTTTTTTGAAAATTCAATTTCTTGTATAAAAGATGATTTTGTAATACATGTACATGCAACACCAGGTTGCAAAACCCAAAACACCCAGTGCAAAAAATTAGAGTAGACAAGCACAGAAAAAGACGCAAATGGATAAGAAACGTCAACACAGAAACATCAAACAAAAAGGACTTAAAAAATAGAAAACGACTTTCTAATACAGAAATTCAAAATTACCTCTCATAATCATGATAATGACTGGTTCCATTCAACATGGCTTACGCATACCTAGTCTTAGAAATTGATTTTATAATCCTAGAAATTCAGTTTATTTTCTTATATAAGAAATCTATCTTTAAATATTTGAAATTTATTTTTAAATATTAGATCTTCATTTTCAATTATAAGATATTAATTTTCTATTGTATGAAATCTATTTTTCTAATATTAGAAAATGAATATTCCATAGCAGGAAATGAATTTCTTATATTAGAAAATAATTCCTAATATTAGAAATTAATTTCTTACATTAGAAATTCATTTCTAATATTAGGAATTATTTTCTAATATAAAAAAGAATTCCTTAAACTAGAAATGAATTTTAATATTAGAAAATACCCATTTTTGTTATTATAGACCTGTCTAGTACACATGGTTTACATTACTCAACGAGGTATTTCTTTTACCAGATTTGACAATTAACTTCTATTTTGACCTACAAAAAATGATGTAAAATTTTCTCCTCTTATGGATTTTCAACAAATACACCGCAGCATGTTTTAAATAATGTCCACAAGACACCAGATCTTAGACCACTGTGTATAGCCGTACACCGGATATTAGTACTATTTGTCGGCGTATTGGTTCTACCAAGGCGGTAAACAAGTATGACATAGGTATTACTTTTAGCATTTGACAATGATTTGTGAAGAAAATATGATTTTATGTTGAGTGAACTTCAGGCAAATAATTCTGTGATGGTTAACTCAACATTGAAACCCAAAAAGCAAAGGATTTGATCGGACGACAATAGTAAAATAACACAAAATGGGGTACCTAGAACACATAAAATTGCACATGTATGACGTTTCTATTCTTTTTAACGATAGAAAGTACTGTTGCAGATCATGATTTTGTGCACAGTCTATGTAGAAATTCATAACTATTAAATATTAATCAATGTTAATGTAGAAATTGCATCTATATTTTACATAGGAGCTCAACAAAGGAATTGTTTGTGTACGGCATGTTATTGGGTAACTGTACGGCTTGTTGAAGAACAGGTACTAGGATTCCTTACAGATGAAATCCTCAAGCCAAAGACTCATGAAGATGAACTTGTAGTTTTAAATGTCTTTCTTTCTTTAAAGATATATATATAAATATGCGTACGAATGCTATATACAAAGCCCCAAAACCATGTGAGCCTTGAGTACTCTTAAGATATTTTAAAATACACTTGTCTCGAGAAATTGCCATCTGACGAATTTGCATGGTCAACTTCATATAGACCCAATATTTTGTGGGAAGATTCATGTATTTCATCGACCATTTTTTTATGGAGGGGGAGGGGCATCGAACATAGTTTCGGCTTTTGTGTTTGACTTTCATTTACTGATTCGAAGATGACTCGACAAATTTCAACAAAAAGCCATCATTGCCTATATTTCGCGTCGATGAGGTGATTTATCGACAAAGCGCGATGCCTCGTTAGTTTTGAACTTTAAGCGAACATAAGCTCGAGTTACGACTAACACCCCCTCCCCCGAAATGATACTACTAAAACAAGAGCCCCAGGGGCACAACGCTCACCTGATACCCATGTACACTCTTAACCTACCAACATTGTATTGTGATTGTGTCAGTGCCAGAATTTCAACCCACAGCCCTGGGTCTACCAGTATTATGCAAATCAATCTTTTTTTCAAAATTAAAAAAAAATCAAAAGTATAAAATATGAAATTTAGGCATACATATACATTAAAGGATTAAGAGACTTAAAAAGGAAAAATACACAGTGAATAAGTGTGCAACAAGAATAAAATGAAACTGGAAAAAATTAGGTCAAAACTGAAATTAAAGGTATTCAGATGAAAATAAAAAGCATAAAATGCTGACAAAATGGGAAAAAAGTCAAAAAGGAAGAAAACAAAATTGGAGTGCCGGGACTTGAACCCATAACCCTTGGGTCCATGTGCACAGTAAACATATCTACTAATATTTTCAAAAGATCATGAACATTCCAAAAAAGAAGATTATAGCATTTATTATCAAAGCAAATAGTAACTTAAATATGACAAATATGCACTAAACAAGGGCACAAAACCACACATTTATAGAGTTAGTCAAAGAAACAGTTCAAAAATGAGCATTAATTTCTGACAAAGTCCGAAAAGATGTCATAAACACGTCAAAAATTTAACTTTGGGCTGAAACCAAAAACAACAACATTTGTTAAGACATCCTTCTAGATCATCCAGATGCTTTCGGTTTGTCGATATGTGCTTCTGTTATGAAGAAGAAGTTTGTCAAAGAAGAGTACCCCCGTGACCTACTTTTGCCTGTGATGGCGCCACCTATTGACGGAACCGGACGAAAAAACAACGAAGCTAGGGGACTATGAGTACTTCATTTCTACCAAGTTTCATTAAAATCCATTCCGTTGTTCTGGGTAAGATGTCCAATATGTATGAAAATACCCCCCCCCCCCCCTTCATTTTTTCACATCAGAAAAAAAGAATCATGAAAACTTATGAAAATAAAAATTTCAACCAAAATCAATATGAAACCACTGATTGCCTTAAATATGACAAATATACAGTTATTGAGGGTATAAAACCACATATTTTGGGGGTTATTCAAAGAAACAGTTCTCTCTAGATCATCCTGATGCTTTCGGTTTGTCGATATGTTCTTTGGTTCTGAAGGAGGGTACCTCCTGACCTGCTTTTGCTTGTGGGTGCGCCGCCTGTTGACGGAACCGGAAGAAAAACAGCACCACCTGAAGGGAGCCATGAGGACTTCATTCCTACCAAGTTTCATCAACATCACTTTAGTGGGTCTTGAGAAGTCGAAAATGTGAAAATTTTACGACGGACGGACGGACGACGCCACACTATGACAATTTAGCTCACTTGAGCTTCGATCAGGTGAGCTTTCATAGTTTCATAGTTTATTTGCAAAAAACCACATAGTTTATATGCGTTGACAGCTAAAAACCACTTATTGACATACAGGTGCTGCTTTCCGCATTCAAGGGGATGACGTAGGGAGCGCCTCCCCCCCCGCACCCTCCCCTCTAAAATTTCAAGTGCAAATCATAGGTAAAACGATCATTTTCCATATAAAAAAAGTAAATATTAGTAAACATTTACTACCTGTCAGTTAAAATAATTGTCAAATTCATCAATTTCAATTCTTTAATCTTTCAGTCACGAAAATGGGTTCGAAAATGCTGAAATGCGTTAGCTTCCGGGAGGCTTCGCCTCCCTGGTCACCCTACCAGGGCTCCGCCCTGGTCCCGCAGGGAACCTAGGCGATACCCAGACCCCTCGCCTTTTTACGCCCCCTCGAACTCAAAAGCTGGATCCGCCACTTACATGTGTCATAATGCCGCTATTATACATTTATGTATGTTCACCACAGAACTGTCCTTCTTTTTTATTATAAATATTTTAAAAAATGCATGCATAACACGAAAATTACGTCTTATGACCCGAGTGTTATTCAATACATCAGAGAAGTGAGTGGAGAAGAAACAATGAAAAATTGTCCTAATTTCTAGATAGTAGACAGGGAGGGTCTGGGAGGGGTGGCGAGCGGAGCGAGCCGCAAAAATTTTGATTAATTCACATTTTGTATATATTTCATGAGAATAAATAGATAAGTCATTTTCCCAAATAATCTGACATCTTAAAATGACAAAACCTTGATAAAGATGAGGGAGGTTACATCCTATGAAGTAGGGGACTGTTGAAAATACGAGTTCATGAAACCCAAGACAGTTATATAAAATTATTCAGTATAAAAATTGAAAATAATAAAGGAATTTAGCAGAAAAATTAATTGTGTATTTGTAAATGTCGAGCCGAAATTTTAGGTTTCAAAGCCCTTTTATGCATTTTTAGACCCCTTTCAATTAGAAATGGGCCAAAGCTAGACCCCATCTCCGAAAATCTCAGGGGGGTCCAGACCCCCGGTCCCCCCCTCTGGATCCGCGCATGCCAATATCCGGTGTACGGATATACACAGTGTAGACTGTAGTAGGAAAACAAAACGACATCTGCAAACATCTCCCCAAGTATTGAATAAAGTACATTTGTACGGCTTGAAACTTTGACGCTTGCGCCAATTTGTTTGAAAGGGATTGGTAACCGATCCCTGGTACAAGTTTGGTAGAACGCGGATCATCTTTGTGCATTATAAGAAGCAAATATTCCCCACTCGATATAGCAAAGCAATCCTCACACTGCACCACGTTCACGCTTAGTGAAAATAGATCTATGTCACGTGATTCGCGAGATTCCCACCGTAATACTATTTAAAGCAACGACGTCGATGGACGCGGTGCAAGCTCAGTGTGATTGCGACGGTAGCCGTGCAGGCACGTGCAGTGGTGGCACAATGCTTGTCAATCTCAGGTTGGTCGTTTGGTCCTTTCGTGGTGATAATTTATTTATTTATTCATTTTTATATTTTTTTCTTAACACCACAGACACGTAAACAATACACAGACAAGGACATTTATAGTATATGACGAGTATATGTCTGCTGACCCATGGTCCTAGTGAGGCTCGAACCAGCAACCCTAAAGTCACTCACCCGACGCCCTTACCACTATATCACTGCATCGACTAGTGGTGATCATTTATTATTCAAACAACAATTTCTTGTTTTTAATTTCAAATCTGAAGTACAATTTCTCTCTGTCTCATTAAGAAATGACTGTAATAATTTCGCGGATTATCTTTTTTTTGTTTGTGCATCGGTTTTTGTCTATACATGTACATCGATAGACAGAAAAATTATTACAGTCATTTTAATAATTATTTTAAATAACCAAGTTTATTTTGCAATTTGACGTCATTTTAGCATTATTGATTTTCAAGTTCAAAACTGGCGACGTAATATTTGAACAGGCACTCGACGTTAGTGACGTCATAATAGGTGACATGCAGAGCTCTATAAATTAAATTTCGCTCCGTTCGTTTGTATACAGGCACTGCGTAAATCATTATATTATATTTACATTGCAAGTTGATTTCCTATGTTAAACGCCTATTCAATTTTGACGTTCATTTCACGATGAACAAAGGTTGGTCCCAATCACATAACGTGCGTGCAAGAATTTCAAACATTGGGCGGGGCATACTGCTAAATTTGCGAGCAGGTGATTTCCAATATGTGTATGGGGAATGGGACGATAAAAAAGAGAAGAAACAAACGGGGACACCCCCCCCCAATCCTCAAACCATTGAAATATGTATAGCAACTCTATGTACGTGTATCTGTAAAGTTTCAACAGAGTTCATGTGTACTTCAATGTAGATGGCGCTACCGAGAGGAATTTATGAATCGCTGACTACTCTGATATTATAAATAAGGCTTTATTTTCTTCAAATTGTTTGTAAAAAGTTGAAATTCATCTTGAAAACGTTAGCATATATTTACAACTGGTATTTAAGGTAGAGAGTTGGAACCCTTCGACATTATTTACATTGTGAAAACGTTGCACGTGACTTCACGTGTACTTGAATGTAGATGGCGCTACCGAATTGAATTTATGCAGTACTGGCTTCTCTAATTATAAACAATGCCTTATTTTCTTCAAATGGTTTATGAAAAATTAAGACTCATCGAGAAAACATTTAAAAAATAAAAATTATTAAGTAATTTTTAATAATGAAACCGTATATTTTGGGAGTATTTCTTGTCCTTCTTGGTAGGGAGGATTGACACACTTGAAACATTTACTAATAGATCTTAATTTTTACTTAATTTGTGTAAGATTTCGAGGATGTTTTCAAAGATGTTTAGATCTTAATTTTTACTTAATTTGTGTAAAATTTCGATGATGTTTTCAAAGATGTTTCACATCTTAATGTTTCTGAATGTAAATATAAGGAATGAGTGTCTTATTTTTTTTTTTTGCGTTCATGGCTTTTACACTCTGGTTCGACAGGCGCTAATCTTTCGAGAAACGCTGCGCGGTTCACGAGATTTGCGCCTGTCGAACAAGAGTGTAAAATTCATGAACTTATTTTTGCGTTCATGGCTTTTACACTCTGGAAAATCTCGTGAACCGCGAAGCGGTTCTCGAAAGATTTGCGCCTGTCGAACCAGAGTGTAAAAGCCATAACGCAAAAAATAAGACACTCATTCCTTAAACATGAACATACATGTTGTATGTAAATTATGTACAATGGTCAGTTGAAGTTGATCATATTAATAAAAGTTATGTGAAAAACAATAGATATCAAACTATGGAGTTCAAGGTGTTGTAAGGAAAACAGCAATGAGGGTGTTCGAAGCGAAGAACAATGAACGTGTTTGAGGGTAATGTGAAATAAAGTATATTATGCTTTCAGTAAGTTTCTTCTGTGATAGGTTCTACTCTACCATATTGTGACAGAGAACGGCTCAGGTGTACACTATCACCTTTCTAAGTGTGCACTATCACCCTAATAGTGCACCCCTGTCTTTCCACAGTAGTGTTCTTAACATAAGTGATGCTGACCTGTTTATATATACAGACATGTCGTTTTCATACAAGATATTTACATGTAATTAAATTTGTTTGCATACCCAAGCAAATGTTCCTAGATATTTATTTTTTCCTTTAAAATTAATGCCAAATTTATGTTGCTATATTTTTCTTGTTAAATAATGTCTGTACTTATTGACCAGATTTTAGATCTTTTACAGTCAAAGAGGGGTAAATCCAGAATATGCACAAGGTTTTTTGAAAGAGAGGTAACTCGTACAATCAATATTCATAACATATATCTTGAAAACGTTTTCTATGAAGGGAGTACACTATCAAAAACAAATGTTCCTAGATAGTTATTTTTTCCTTTAAAATTAATGCCAAATTTATGTTGCTATATTTTTTCTTGTTAAATTATGCCTATACTAAACGACCCCACTATAGATCTTTTACAGTCAAAGAGGGGTAAATCTAGAATATGTTTGTCTGTAACACAGAGTTTTTGAAAGAGAGGTAACTCGTGCAATTAATGTTCATAACATAATTATATATTGAAAACATTTTCTATGAAGGGAATACACTATCAAAAACAGTCAGCATAATAATAACAAAAGTGTTAGGTTTAGTGTTCACTATGCCGAAATAGTAGTCAGGGTTCTGGCACATAGTGCACGACCCGACTATTTCGGCATAGTGAACACTAAACCTAACACTATTATATAATTACAAGTACAGTGTAGCATAGCATACAACATAATACATAAATTGAAATTTCATAAGAAATAAGCTAAATGAAATTGTTGTTGTATTGGTGTGGTGACATAAACAACAAAATATCAAGTATAAGTTCCAGCGGAATCTGTTCGTCTGTGTAATATTTTTACTTAGGCGTGGTACATAGGGTATGTTGAGATTATATACTGTATATATAATTACTCAGGCCACGGCGTGGTACATAGGGTATGTTGAGATTATATACTGTATATATAATTACTCAGGCCACGGCGTGGTACATAGGGTATGTTGAGATTATATACTGTATATATAATTACTCAGGCCACGGCGTGGTGCATAGGGTATGTTGAGATTATATACTGTATATATAATTACTCAGGCCACGGCGTGGTACATAGGGTATGTTGAGATTATATACAATGTACTGTATATATAATTACTCAGGCCACGGCGTGGTACATAGGGTATGTTGAGATTATATACTGTATATATAATTACTCAGGCCACGGCGTGGTACATAGGGTATGTTGAGATTATATACTGTATATATAATTACTCAGGCCACGGCGTGGTACATAGGGTATGTTGAGATTATATACTGTATATATGATTACTCAGGCCACGGCGTGATACATAGGGTATACTGTATATATGATTACTCAGGCCACGGCGTGATACATAGGGTATGTTGAGATTATATACTGTATTTATGATTACTCAGGCCACGGTGTGATACATAGGGTATGTTGAGATTATATACTGTATATATGATTGTCTCTTTGTTGAGAAGTGAGGACCCGGCCTCTATAAGATAATGACTGTAATGGACACAATTTGGATTGGATTCAATATTTTTAGGGAATAAGTGAACATCGCATTCTGATACGTGCTTATAGGATTTGACCTTTTCTAGACTCGATGTGATAGAGAATTTTTGTTGTGTTCCTCAAAGAGGAAATACATCACAAATTCGATTTTTTGATGTTACAATTTGTTATAAAAGATAAGGAATAAATAGTCAAACGGTGCCTCATACAGATTTCTACTTTCACTCATATCATTTGGATTAAGGTTCCACAGTCGACTTGCACAAAAGGTGATCCAGGTATCATAGCTCAGTCACGAACCCTTTCCCGCTCTTCATATACCCTTTCCTCTACAAGTCTGTTTTTATAATAAAACCCCCAAGGATGGACACTTTCCTATATTTCATTTCTCTTTTGTACACGACTGTGGCCTGGTACTTCTAGCAATCTGAATTCGACCGGTGCCACTTTCAGGGTGAATTTTTGATTTGGATTTTTATCATATGAGACAGCCAAACCAAAAAGATCAGCATGCGGGAAGGAAAGTTAGAAAGTCGCGATCGTGTACAAAGAATGCGTGCATCCTTGCTCTTGAGGTTTTCTTACTTAGTCTTGAAAATAGAGACTTTCCTAAGAGATTCAAAATTCGTATATTGTTTCATATCAATCAGGTAAATCTTGATATCAATTTAATGTAAGGGGGTGAATTTTAGATGATATTTTAAAGCATCGAGCATCCTATAAATTTAACCAGTCTGATACTCAAGTTGAATTTCGACGACATTCAATGGTCTTACGGAAACAAACAAGGAGCATTCATGATTGGTTTGTACAAAGTCATTGCAATCCAATAAACTGTGAATGACGCCATAACTGTGATGATACGGTATCATAAAACAATACTCTCTTATCTGTATCTTCAGTAATGATATTTGCTCTTGTACGTGATTCAGAAAAGCAGCGACAAATAGAATTTGACTGCATATATACCTGTTGTATGTTATACAGGTAGCTTCCAGGAATCTGTACCCGGCTGTGGTATGTGGCAATATCGATCTGTCGCCAGAGATTAGCACAAATCTTCAGCCACCTTCTGTCATCTGATTTTAGTATTTCGAACAATTATGAAGATTTATATCAAATGGCAAGGACATGGCTAGAAGTGAACGAGGTATGAACAGTTTCGTAATTTGGTCTATTTTGTTAAAATTTGAATCTTTTTTTTAAACTGCATGGGATTTGATCGTAATATGAAGACTCATTAATGACAAGTTGTATGGTAATTGTTGTGAATTGATTATCTCCAATATTTGTCAAGCGGATATCGATTATAATGTATGTTGACATACTATATATATCACAGTGTTCATTCTCAATATGGATGACATACTAGTACATGGTAACTTGAAATATTTTAAAATCAAAAGTATTACTACCTTTACTTTTTCAATATCAACTTCTGAATTCAAATATTTAGATTGTTGCAGTCTACGGTATTTTATAGGCGAGATATCATAGCTTAGTCACAACCCTTCCCTCTGCAAATCCTCTGCAAGTCTATAAAGACTTGCGAGAGGAAAGGGTTAGTGCCGAGGAAAGGATTTATGCAGAGGAAAAGGTTTGTGACAAAGCAATATACTCCGACTTTTCATTATGACTTTTTTCATCATCAAAGCATCTCTAACCAGTCTCTATGATCTCTTTTTGTGAGTCAAGACGAATTTCTGGTGAGCTATGTGTAAGGGGATGACCATTTGATTCTGAATTGGGGTGTGTGTGTGTGTGGGGGGGGGGGGCTGGTATTCTTTGGAAATAAATATTCTGGCCCAGAAAGTGTTGAAAGTAAATAATCTGACCCTCTAGGTAGCAGAAAATAAATATTCTGGCCCACATTTCCTAAAATTCAGAACATTTTGGCTCGCTTCGCTCGCAATAAACTGACAGCAGCTTCACTATCGACAATTTTTTGGGCTCGCTTCGCTCGCCTTACACTCAAAAAATTTTCGAATTGATTTTTCATGATATTTCACTAGACATAGACCTTATTCTATGAAATTGTTTTACAATGCAATAATTTCCATTAAATCAAGCATAAACAAAATTGCATTTTCATTTTACCAAATAAGCTAATTAGCTTCAAGTCTTTTGGGAATAGTACATTGACACTAACTATCTACATTTACTACCTCAGCATTAAAAGCATTGCTTAATTTTGTTGACCTTTCATTTTAGAATTGTTCCTTCCAAAATACTAAGAAAAAAAAAAAAAAAAAAAAAACACGAAAGTTTAAACGTATTTGTTGATCTCGGAATCAGAATATAAACATTTAGTAGATAAAAGTTGCCTTAATATATCCTATTACTTAATGGTTATTACATGTGAAAGCCATTACTTAATGGTTATTACATGTGAAATGTTAAACGTCATCAAATTCAATAGCATCATTACTTAATGGTAATTACATGTGAAAGTCATGATACTTCACTTAGGTGCTCAACTTTTACTAGTATGATATTGCTGTACACGTGAATAGCATTGCAATATGTTTTCAACTGGTTATTGGAACTTCATAACATGTTTCTTTACCAGCATGATGTATTTCGTCCCACTCAAGATAAAGAATGAAACTGATCAGTGTTCAGTACTGTGTCTATTAGAAAGTTCGATCGCGACCGTTGCGATCCTTGGAAAACCGCAGCAATCTACATATAGGATCTTAAATGAATTTTCATTTCATACGATGTAAGGCTCGGGGATATAAAACACACAACTCGTTTCATAATACATCGTATGAAATGAAAATTCATTTGAGATTCTTTTTATCACATGATCTGTGATATTGCCTAAATATGTGCAACCACGCTGTGACCTACAGGTCGTCTGCTACGCCTTGAGAAGTAGTCGTATAGATATATTCTGTGCGTAAGAGAAAATATATTTCAAATTTGTTTAGCATTTTAATGCAATAAATAAATCTACAACAATTTTAATCATTGATATTGTTTAACAATCGACCGACATTTGAAAGGTCACACATGTCAAAGTTTATGTGATTAGGTTCCAAACTTGACCAATCGCATTCAAGCAGAGCGATACGTAACGTGTTATCATAACATTTGATTATGAAATGGGTGAAACTGCATAACGGGTGTATCATGTGATAAATGTATAAACGAATCTATATACGAATATAATCTAATTGCGTACGTCGAGATCGCAAGAAATGCGCTACAAGGAAACTCCATGCCAGAAGAAAAATATCTAGATTTAATCCATGGTGTTGCATGGTTATTATACCTTTCTCTCTCCTTTCATCGCCTGATTTGTCTTCATTTTATATAGTTGTTGTATCACATGCATGTATCATTATGATGTCTCTACACATCGATTTTTCGTTTATCATGATAAAACCTTCTTGTACTTTATGTCACTAAACATTTTACAATTTTTAAAAAGATACATGTATTAACAATTACCAAAATTTATAATTAACTAGAAAGGTTTCTTGTTGCGGTTGCAACAAGAGTGTCTTCCTCCTATACAATTTTTGGTTTGGAAATATGAAGGACGTCACATTACATGTATTTATATTATATATTTAAGTTTTCAAATAGCAGTAACATTAAATTTTCAAACCGGGGGGGGGGGGGGGCAGGAATTCTATTGCCAGCCGGTAAATTTTTTCAGCAATTTTCTGAGCAGGCCATTTTTTTCAGCCATTACCAGAGTCGGAGAAAAATTTTCGCCGGTTCTTCGGGCCGGATTTAAACAAATTGTCAAATGTTGTGAATGTCTGTGTAAGTTAAACTCCCCGCTGTTACAGAGTATGAGTTAATAATCGTTCCTTCAGATGTCTCTTTGCAATTAGCGAATTTCAGACAGATTGTATGATGTTTAAATAGAACCTTTTCTAGATTTTTGTGCCTATGCGTATTAGGTCTCTGGTAGATACAGCTATGTGAACAGTTTGTATTTATATTAATTAATTTTTTGACTTTAAATTGTCTGGCACAAAGGGCCAGCAAAAATTTCCATATCATGCAATGTATCCTTACTTTTGCATGGTCCGGGAAAAAAAATTGCCGGCCCTTTGGGCCGGAATATTTTTTTCAGCATTTTTCAGAGCCGGGATTTTTTTTTTGCAAATTCTTCCTGCCCCCTTCCCCCATAAAAAGGCGAGCTCGTAGCTGTAGAACCAATTTTCTTGAGAAGAGAAATGGTAATAACAAGTTACGTTCAATATATATATTTAAATACCATGAGGTTCTCGCTGTGCAGGTTCAAATTTGGACCCCCCCTTCCCTTTTTTCAAAGTTTATTTTGAATTTCCATCATGGCGACATCGTTCAATATAAACAGAACTGTTTTCGAAAAACGAGGGGAGGGAAGAATGTTGGAGAAATTGTTCATCAATTTGTAAATAAACCAACCGAAAATTATGTTCGAACGTTTGCTAGAATTAGAAATTAAACTTGATGTTCAAAATATAGTTATTGAAGTTTAGAAACAGGTTTGTATTACTGCATATTTAAATTTTAATTTTAATGTGTCATAGGACAGTAGGTTAGAAATCGGAATCAAACTACCACTTTTGTGTGTAAATTCTGGTTTGTAGCTGATCTCTTCTAAATTAATCAACTGTTTTAAAATCAAATTGTGTATATCGAAATGTATTTATGAAATGCATATTCATCATTGCCGTGAAATCGGAATTTGAAAATCTCAACACTGCTTTTCTCGAGTCGGACTCGGACTACCAATTTTAGTGTGCGCCCGATCTATTGGCGTGAAGGTGTATCGAAATACCCAACTCAAAATTTCGATGCTCATATCTTTTCAACAGTAAGAAATAGGAAAAATCAGAAAGACTAAATAAGACAGATATATGGATAAAAAATAATAATATTGAAATTTTTAGGAAACTTCATAAGCTTAATTTTTGTTTACTATTATAAGCAAAAAAGTGTCTTCCTCCTATGAATTTCTGAATTTGGAAATATGAAGGACGGTGAAGGACGTCATCGTAATAAATCGTTACAGTGTGCATCTAGCATTTCATATCTTGCATGACTGTCGACTTTCAAAAAGAATGGAAATTGTAGATAGCAAAATACGAGATATTTAAGCTTACAAATAGCAAAACATGAAATTTTCGGTCCTTTTGAGTAATTCGACGCTCCCGTCAAATATTTGAATCTACTAAAAAACATGATAAAAAATAACAGAGACCAAAAATAAAAAAGACCAATCTAGCTTTTACTCCAAACGTAACGTTGGAGAACTTTCATTGTCCTAGCTTACAGGGTTCTTGAGAAATCGCTGATCCAATTTTCCACGGTTACGAAAACAATAGGTCTTCCGACGGAAGTCGGAAGACCTAATTAAGTTTATTCTACTATTGATGTGATTCAACTTGAATTTCAAGACAATTTTTTGTTTGGTGGAAGTGATTTGGTCGCTACTCGAACGTTTCGCCAGAAAGCCATAAGAGACACGCTCAGTACACGTTACAAACACGTTGTGCGAACGTCAGACTGTCGTCAAGCGTATTTTACGAGCGTCTTCGGAACGTACATTTTTGTACTATTAACGTGTGAGTAACGTTCATGCAACATATGAAAGCGTATGCATAACGACCTTATTGCGTTTTTAAAGTAAAGATGGCGGAGCGTTTAACCAATACGTTCAGCACATGCTGCCAATTTTGTGCAGGCACAGTTTTTCTTTCGAAGCCAAGAGCCATCGACAGCGCATATACGAGCTCCGTGTGTGAGCGTTCTCGCAACGTCCTCATAACGTCCCCGGAGCGTGTACGACGATCATCCAGCGTGCTTGCCAGCGACCTAACACGCTGTCACATGCTGCTGTCAAACGCTGTAAAAAGTGCGAAAGGGCCATAAGCTGAAGTATTCCTGAACAATGTAAATATCTACAAGATTTAAGTTGAAAGGTTCGAAAGCCTTTTCATAATTAGTTTCATTTGAAAAACAAAGGAAAATTCATCCAATAGATCGACCCGTCGTCTGCAAGTATACTTGTTCGTAGGATTTGATAGTTTTGCTGGGAAATGAATTGTTCTTTGAATGTCAGGCACATTTTGTACCATTATTGATTGACCTCTCCTTCTATGGATGGGTGTGGGGACACAGGAGTCTGCTCTTAAATTAAGTAATGGCGTTTTATCACGCTACTTTTGTTTTTATCATACGTAAGTGTTTGTATATGACAATGTAGTAAGAATTTGTGTAGTGGAAAGTTGACTGAATGTCATGAAATATCAAAGTGATATTATACCTAGTACAAGTACCTTTCTGTGAAGGTTGGTTATATAGAAGAACTAACTGTTGTAAACCCAGTGGCCAGTGGAACTTACTTTGGAAATTACCTAGCAGAACTAAACTGTGTATTTTACGAAATTCAATATAATACTCTGAATGCAGACAGTACACACCACGTAATTGCCAAGTTTCTGCAAGTAAACAGCACCTCGTGTAAGTATTGACAACAATGTATGTTACGACGATATGCAAGGCATCAAACTATCTAGTAGGCACGAATAATGTCGTCGTAAAGGTGACAGCAGACGACAAAATGTGTAGAAGTCAAAATGTGTCGCAGTGCATTTTGCGACAATTTTTGCATGGTAGCGGTCATAGTTAGCTGGTTTTAATTAACTACAATTTTAATGCTTGACGGATGAGGTCAGAAAACATTTCGTCGAGAACCTTCTGTAAAGTTGGTGAAAGAATATAGCTTATGGACAATGTATGAACGATAGGAGCTGATACTATTCATGCTGGTACTTCTAATAGGTTTATATGAAGCATTACCCATTTCTTCTCAAGAACGGCGTTACATATTTTGATGAAACTTGGTATGAAGTCAGAAGTGCTAATGGTCCTCTATACGTTTTCGTCCAAATTTGCCAACAGGTGGTACGTGTCACCCCCACAGGCAAAAGGAGGTCAAGGGGGTATATTACATGTACTCCCTTAACAAACATCTGAATATCGATAAGCCGAAAACATCAGAATAGTTTAGAGAGTTGTCTTAGAAAGTATGGTTGTTTTTGGTTTCACTCCGAAGTCAAATTTTTCGAGCGTTTCTATTTTTTCATTTCACAATTTTGTAACATTTATTGATTTGCTACTGCTTATTTTGTCTCAATGCTTCGATGCGAATTTGATGAGATTGTATTTATTTTATTTATTTATTTATTTATTTATTTATTTATTTTTACAAATTTGATGATATTGGAATTGTTGAATTGGGTATTTTTGTGTATTCATTATTTTATTTCCTTTTTTCAAGTGACTCGCACTTGCCAATTCGGATCGATCCAACATTTTTGAAAAGTGAACGTTGTTGTTTATTCCAATCTTGTGTGTCTTTTATACAATTATAATGTCATGCTATATTTATATAACAGAGATATTCTTTTCTGTGTAGTGTTTACTTGCCTGTGATGTTAAAAAAAAGAACGAATCCTATGACTTCTTTGATGTCTATTTTTATTTTATTCTT
Organism: Pinctada fucata; assembly: GCA_028142955.1. Classification (NCBI taxonomy): domain Eukaryota; kingdom Metazoa; phylum Mollusca; class Bivalvia; order Pterioida; family Pteriidae; genus Pinctada; species Pinctada fucata. The sequence goes on from AP027104.1 coordinate 33,360,887, forward strand.
TTTATTTTTAAATCTTGCGTTTGATCAAATTAATTTGTTTCCATATTTAACTCTCATTTGTAAGTTGTACATAATTTTTTTTAATTACGATCACATATCATTTAAGATTTATCAGAGTTCTCATTGGAATGACCCACCCATCATTTCAGAGTATGACGTCATCAAATTAGCAGGCGTCGTCAAATTTTGAGGAATCAGAGAGGGTTTATTGCAGCTTGTGACGTATATACAAATATGTTGATATATACATAATGTTATAAATGGGATCCATGTCTATCTTCAAATATCGCCATCTATTTCTTTAGGTAACAATTTACCATTATTTCCACAATACGTGTAGCACTACTTGCATGGCGTCTTGCATTTTGGTTATACGGATGGTTTCCAATAAATCTAAGCCGAACCGGATCATCCAGCGGAAATTAAGGTGGAAAACTATAAGCGAGAAGCAGTAGCTTTTAGCATAGTGTGTTTTCATAACAATTGACTGATGGCAAATGCTGTACTTAATTAGTTATTGTTTCAGAGAGGTCTGGTGTCAATACCTTTTTAATCAAGTCGTCGGTGATCGATTACCTTTGAGAACAAGAGTCTCGATCATCTGAGATCATTTTGTGACTCCATACATAAATAATCAAGTTATATAAAAATGACTATAATGTTGGATTTTCTGTGATATCTTACCTACTTACAGGTAAGATTCTTTATAGATTTAAGTCAGAAAGAATATAATCTTTTTCAAATAATTTAGTCGATTTGACAGCCTTATGTAACATGTGACCGACCTAGAAATGTCCTTTCCTTTGAATTTTTTTTATGATTCTTATCTATGGGACAGTACTAAACGATTCTAGCTTGGTTGCCACACTGGCAACCTTTGTGCCACTCTGGCCACCGGAAAATATATAAATATGTGAGGAAATTCAAAATGGCCACTAAATGCCCTCCATCAAGAGTGAAAAATTATTTCTTTAAATATTTAGTGTGACACAACTAATCAGGGGTTTTGAGGGTCAACAAATACATTTCCGATCTTATTTTTGTAATTTGAGTTCATTCAGGGCTGAAAATTCAAGATGACCACCAAATTTCAACCTCATTTTGGTACAATGTCAATATTTTGAAAAAAAGTTCGTGTAACACAACTTTTTGTTGTTGTAATGGCCCTAGAATACATTTATTGGTCGATTTCAAGAAATCGACCTTACTAGATTTGTAGACCGGATGCTGTCAACAGGAGAAAGTTCCTAATTGAGTCCGTCAGATTCAACAATTACATTGAATTATCCTTATGAAAGAAACGTTTTCGTGACTAGTGAAAAACACGTGACCAGAGACAGGCATTCCCATGACCTCCCCACTTTATCCACTTCACTAAAATAGGACGTGTCGTCATGACAACGCTTATGTATCGCAATTATGAATTTAGATATTGTTGAAAGTAATATCTGTATGATATTTTTTCTTTAACAATATTTACTTCCAGACCAATTAGTGAGTGGTACAGTGAACCCGATGCCTTCAAAATCCCTATGGTCGACATTTCTGGATCCTTGGATCCATTGCAACAAAGAAATACGCGATCACAACGTATGCCAGGGGTGCCAGTGGGCTTAAAAGTTTCTAATTGTCCATCCGACTAAGCTTTTTCTCGTTAAGGATATACCACTTTCTTTGTTTGTTTATTTTCTTACCAAAGACAAAGTGATAAATGAAACAAAGAAATTAATGAGGGATAAAAAAAAATCGACAAGACTGTACGAGTCACAAAATTTGATTGAACTTTTTAGAAGTTTCCCCTTATTTCTCTCCAAATTCTTATACATGTAAACGGAACTCTCTACTTTTCCCGCGAATAATACACCCAGAAAGGCTTTTGATTAGTCAATATGTGTTATAATGGAATTTTCCTATGGATCAAAAAATTTCTGAATGGATATGAAGAGTGTTGCATCTTGAGTTGTCCAGTGTAAATGTATCTATTTTCTAACTTTTCAGAATTATAAAGACATACGTTTCTATAAGTATTACTCTTTAGTCTTTATTTTAAGAGTACAAATTTTTAACCTATGTCTACGAAAAAAAAAAAATTATTGCGGGATTAAAGAAATGTTGATATCGACCAAGCTTTTTTGGAAAGCCAATACTTGTTTTACTGGTTAGGTTGTTTTCAGCTGATACATGCTTGTGAGGCAACTCTTTTTATCGAGGGAAATTCAAAATGGCCACCAAATAGTCTCCCTCTACTGTGTAAAATGTAATAATTACTTGAATTATGAAGTGTAGTACATTTAATCAGGGATTTTAAGGGATAAAATAACCCATATCTGGTGCAATTTTGCTTATATGAATTCATTAAACAGCCCTAAACATAAAATGACTTCTGACGTCAATTTGCAATTTTTATTTGGGATCGCAAATGTATTGTAATCCATGTCTAATTTCCTATTGTCGATATGTGCTTACACTTGCTTAATTCACACAGCCATCTTGCTACGTCTTTTGGTATATTTCGGACATAATTTCCACAGATTTTGGTCTTATTTCATTGTTTTGATTGAGGATCATTGACGATGGTTAGATACCCGAAACGTGCATGTCTGGTCCATGCTGTAAATTTATCTGCTCTAAAATGATGCTAATGAATTTGAAGACGTTAAACATTTGTACCCCTTGGTGAGTGTCACTGCTGGTAGACCAGGAGTCCCCGAGGGCACATGTTGCCTAGTTCAATCAATTTCGGTTGGTCGTTTCTTCAAACGCATTTCATAATTTCTGTTTTCAATTTTTCTCAAATCTGGGTCCTGTAGCATCATATCCCAGTCATCATGCTGCGTCTTGTGGTATATTTAAAACATAATTTCCACAGATTTTGATCTTATTACATTGTTTAGATTGAGGATCACTGACGAGGGTCAAATATCCGAAACGTGCATGTCTGGTGCATGCTGTAGACTCTTAGTCTTCAAGCAAACACTCGCTGTGTTGTAAGAAAACATTTGAAATGAAAAACTGTTTAATATATGATATAGAAACAACTTTCAAACTGCACGGAACACTGATCAATCGAAGACAATTTGCTTTCAAGATTTTACCCACTTGAGTTTTACATGCAAAAAAAAAAAAAAAAAAAAAAAAAAAAAAAAATAAATAAAAACATACGTAGTACCATTTCATCTTCCCACAGTTGAATACTCCTCAGATTCAGTTTTGAATCGCATTAGCGTTCATTGTAAAAAAAAACGGAGGGAATCTCCAACCAGAAACAACATTTATCCTTAAATGTAATTATTTTGAAAGGCCTGTCCATTTACAAACTTTATTGGAAAGCTTAACCGACCTCATGAAGGAAAAGGAGTGCGCTAAGCCTGTTGCTATTGAGTAGCCTTCTCAACATAGAAACATACATTCTAATGCACCAGACATGCATGATTCGGACAATGAATGCTCATTGGTAGTACTTCAAATGATTCAAAGAAGCATTAATAATTAATTTTGTTTTCCTATATTTGAATACATTCTTACGTCTTAATATGGAATCTATGTAAAAACCTAAAAAAAAAAAAAAAAAAAAAAAAAAAAAAAAAAAAAAAAATCAGACATGTATGGCCACGACATGTCTCAGATTTTGGATATTTTTTGTGTACGAGGTTAATATGATGTCATCAGAACGCATTGACCTTCCATTTTTTCTCCGACGTTCCGTTGCCATGGTAACCAAGGTTTTGTATAAAAACACATTTAAACGAGGCATTTTTATGCATCCCGTTATCATGGAAACAAATGTTGAATGTATATGTTATTTTCTGAATAGATTATTTAAATCCTCTTAAGTTAATACAATTGGATTTTCGATGCTCCTTCTTTCTGTGTGTCCTGAAAATTTGCTTCTATTTCAAGAAAAATTGCTATTCAAAATGAGCCATTTCGGCCAATTTAGGCCTATTTTACCTATATTTTTGACATGAGTAATAATGAAATTGCACAAGATTTGAAATACAGTTGACTATTTCCTGAAGAGTATTATCCTAGGACGTCATGGGAATCGAAGGAAATTTATGTAGAAGTGAGATTTTTCTGTTTATATGCCTTTGAAATAGGTTACATGTACCATGGCAACATTTGGTACGAAGGTGTAAATACCTGTTATAACTAAAAAGCTAATTTCTAAAGATGTATGCCTGCTATCGTTACAAAACTTGGTATGTAGATGTATTAAAAACCATTTGATGAAATTATGACCTTGAGAAAATGTCAAGGTCATTTGCTCAATTTTCAAGGTCATTGAAAAATATTTGCTATTTTCAGGCCAAATTTTGTGGTTTTTTCACTAAAAAGAGACATGATTAACAGTAAACAGTATGGATCCTTGGTAACACAATCAATTGTCGGTGAAAGTATTTGTTGGGATGACTATCAAAATCATCTAGTCCATTGAAGACCCAAATAAATGTCACATATTTTACGAGAAAATTTTAGAAAATCTCATTTTTTATGCTCTTTTGAAAGTATGTCATACATAGAAGTGAAATACAATTTAACAAAAATGTGATGAATTCTACTTCTTTTGATCGGATGTTCAACTGTAAATATTTAAAATCAAAATATCTAATGAAATAAGTTAGAGAAATCAATTTAGATTAATTGGAAATCCTGAGTTTTGTCTAAATTTTAGTCACAAGTTAGAAATGACCTTGATCTTTGGACAGATGACCTGGAAATGATTTGAAGGTCAATTGATAATGATAAATGTAATTTGTAAACAGGTATACTATTTCATAATCATAGGACTCGAACATGAGGAAAAACCAATGTTTTTGAATATGCGGTATATGGTAATATTGATTCCAAGTTGCTATAGCAACGGATTTTGATTGGCATTCATGACAAAATGGTGAGTTTCACCATAAATTTTATTTCTTGATTTTTTCCAGCTATGGACATTTATTTTGGCAAGGTGATATTAAATACCCATAACATGCACCAAATAATGGTTTTCCACCTTCAAAATAATAAAAAAAAAGGCAAAAAATGACCCTAAAATTAAACCTTATTTTTATTGAATTTTCACAAAATTTGACTTAATATCAACAACTACCTTATAACCCCCTCCCCCGATAAAGTTATTCTTGTTAGAGTTGAGCTTACAAAGAAAAGTTTTTGGGTTCATAAAGTAAATTTTGACCATGGTTTCTTTGGCAACAGAATGCCACAATATGTCTTATTTCTCATATACATGGGGGTGTCAAATAGATTGACCCCGTTACCATGGCAACCGTGGTTCAAATATAACAATATGGTTTGTTTTCATTGTTTTTACATTAAGTATGATAATTACAGAAAGTTTCATCAAAATTCATGACATGCCGTGGCCAGCTGTTTTAGGTTTTTACAGAGTATCCATATAAAGTCCCATTTAAGTATAAATAGGATAAAGATGCAAGGTTCAGAATTTAATTGAAAAATGGTGCATGTCATCATTACGTTAAACCTAAATAGAGTAGATAGCTCAACCCCAAATAAATTACACCGAGGGATTATTGTAAGGAAAACACCAAACACTTTCTATTGCATTCTTGCCGATTGGAAAAAAGCTATGATACAGGCCAAGCACAGATATGATGGTCAAAAGAGCCCTCAGAACAGAGTTCTTGGCCAATTTACCTCGAGTTTACTCGCTTACTCTAGAATCCCCTGCAACAAACAAACGTGCCCTATATATAAACATGATCAATAGGGAAACTTTATTTTAGTCTTTTATTAAAGTACAATTTTTTATTAACAAAATGACATGTTTGTGTTTGCACTACATTTTGACGAATCTTAGTCTGTTAAAGTTGAAACCATCCAATCTTATATGTCACTTATATTCATTTTTCAGTGTAAACTGTTTAACATAATTTGAGTCTCATGAAATGCAAGCTTGTAACATTTCTTTTAAGAAAGATACAATATTCACATTGATTTATTACGTTATTGTTTCTTTCGTATTATTCTTAGTTCCCAAATAAGATAGTAATCTTGAAATAGGCATATGAGCTCAAGTCGTAGCAAGATCCCTGCGAAAGAATATTATGATCCTAAAATTACTAATAGGATGAGTTTTCCTTCCTTTTTCTTAGAAAAAAAAGTAAAATTAATGTTCTTTAATTGGAGCTAAAATTTGGCTAACATTTAGAATTTTCAGCCTTAAATAAACTCATATTAACATTATGACACAAGATATGGGTTTTGTGGCCCTTAATACCACTGAATAGATGTGCCACACTTGATATATTAAGTTATTATTACATTTTACTCAATGGTAGGGGACTATTTGGAGGCCATTTTGAATTTCCCCCGGTGATAAAAGTTGTCCTACAAGTATATGTGAACTGGAAACAACCAAAACAGCAAAATAAATGTATTCAAGGACCATTGCAACTACATAATATGTGTAACACGAACTTCTTATTGAAATATACACATTTGACCAAAATTATATTGAAATTTGGTGGCCATCTTGAGTTTTTAGCCTAGAATGAGCTCAAAATATTAAAATGAAATCGGAAATGGATTTGTTGACTCTCAAAACCCCTGATTAGCTGTGCCACATTTAATACAAATGTATTTAAAGAAAAAAGAATAAAATTCCAACCATTGGTGGAAGGCATTTGGCGGCCATTTTGAATTTCATCGATAAAAAGAGTTGCCCAAGGTTGCCAGTGTGGCAACCAAGCTAGAATCGTTCATTACTGTCCCATAGATACGAATCATAAAAAAGTTCATAGGAAAGGACATTTCTAGGTTGGCCACATCTTACATAAGACTGTCAATTTCTAGTGGTGACCGCCAGACATTTTAGGGGCAACAAGAAATCAACATAAACTAATTTTATTCTTGAAAATAATTGCCAACATATTTGATTGGGAATCGTGATATTAAGTCAGAAAGATGTATTGATTACAAAAATGAAAGAAATTAATATAATTTTTTATCTCATGATTCACCCGTAATGCAGTTTCATAGAGCCATTTCATAAAAATATGATATGATAACACGTTACATATCACTCTGCTTGAATGCGATTGGTCAAGTTTGGAACCTAATCACATAAACCTTGACAAATGTGACCTTTCAAATATATTACTGTTAAATTCATACCCGGAGTCAATATCAATGATTAAAATTGTTGTTGTTGAATTAATTTTTGCATTAAAATACTATTCAAAATTGAAATACTTTTCTCTTACGCACAGAATATCTATACGATAGGGGACACTACTTCTCATGGCGTAGCAGACGACTTCTAGATCACGGCGTGATTCGCCTCAGTAGTTCTCGGAAACGTTGATTTCACGTTAGAAATACACATTTTTAGGCAATATCATGTGATAAAAAGAATCTCAAATGAATTTTCATTTCATACGATGTATTATGAAACGAGTTGTGCGTTTTATATCCCCTCGCCAAGGCTCAAGGCTCGGGGATATAAAACGCACAACTCGTTTCATAATACATCGTATGAAATGAAAATTCATTTGAGATCCTATATATCTGCAAGTATAGTCTTCCCTGGTTGACTTTGGCAACATTCAAAGTCAACATTTTATTACAAATAGCCTTGAATTTGCCTTTTTATGATTTTGTATTGAATGCAATGAACATGATCTACTTGATATTAAAGATCAAAATGAATTCACCATGTATATCGTTTACAATAAGCAGGTTTATGCTGTTCTGGAACACACTTACATGTATAACAATAAGCTATGATTTGGCGTTTTCGGTGACTACATGGACATTTTGATTTTTCCATAATCCCGTTGTCTTTGATGAGATGATATGAGATGAGATGAATATTTTCTTTTCTTTCAGATGATATAGAATGTCTACAGAAGGTGGTGCCGTCCAGTCGAATGTCAGTGAATTAGGACCATGTACTACCAAAACACACTATCCTGTTTCTGGAACATCTAAACTGGCTCGTTTTAAACGTAACAATTCAGACTTCTTCATTGTTTCGTCCGAAAAACCCAAAGACTCCGAAAAACCTAAACTGACTGTAGAGCAAAGACGGGACAGGTTTTCTTCTAGACGACCAAAATCTTTTAAAGAGCTGTTCTTTAAACGACCAGATAAAGGACCTCAAACCAAAGAGGAATCAAAAACTAATTTTGCAAATATAGTATCAAAGCACCTATTGCCACTACGGCTTGTGACCTCATTTAGAAGCAAAGAGCGGCCTTCACGTGACTGTTCACAAGACTCTCTCAGTGCTAACAATCCTAACAATCAAGCTCGCGTTCGTCTGTCCTCACCGAAAAGACAGAGTCCGGATAATACTGAAATTGTGCCATTAAGAGACAGAGAAATTGTTACCGTCTCACCGAAACATTCACCCACTGTACCCCAAATTCGTCATACAGCCCATTGCAGTAATAACAATCCGCCAAAGGTTAAGCATCTTGCTTTACCAAATTCCCCAGACCAAAGAAACTTTACCGCAGTTGACATATTCACTACTTCTTATACGAGATCGAGTTCGACTAGTTCAAGACAATCTTTGAAAAGAGAAGGGGTTTGTAAAAGTGCTCAAGAACTACCGAAAAGTCCTCTGGTGTTAGTGAAGCAGAAACTGACAAGAAGCTATTCTGATACTCCTCCTCACCAACTTCCTCTCAAACAACCTAGTTCTTCGTCCCTCAACATAACTACGTGCCTACAGTCCAAAATGTTCCGAAGTGAACACGTGTCTCAGATTTTAGACTACTTATTTGTTGGAAGTATAGAAACAGCGTATAATGATCCACAGCTATGTCGGTTAAAGATTGACTCCCTGGTGGATATGAGTAACATGTCGGCTGCTCAGGTGCCTTCATCGAAAAAGCTTCACTGTCCTTGTATGTGTGCTGAAGCAGAACGTCATTTCCGGTCCAGATTAATCATCCGTATCGATGACGATGAAAATGAGGACATTGAACAATACTTCTCTGAAATAAACAAATTTATAGATGGTGCTAGACGATGTGGAAAGAAGGTGCTGATATTTAGCTACAACGGAAAGTCACGTGCTCCGGCGGCAGCCATTCAGTACATGATGCAGCATGAGAACTTCCTGCTGCGCCAAGCGTATAATTTGTTGAAGAACCAACGTCCTGCAGTTGACGTGAATCCAGGATTTCAAGAAACCTTGGAGCGAGTAGAAAGGAGCTTGTTTCCCGAGGCTAAGCCCTCAGTCTCATTTAGTAATGACTATTTGAACATTGCCGATCCTCAAGCCATCAAGTGTGCATGGGTCGATTGCACCGATATGTAAATTGGAATATAGAAATGCCAAAATTAACGTATGAATTAGGGGAAAAACGAATAGTTATCGTAGTAAGTTACCGGAATTTCAAGTACAAAATGTATAATCGGAAAAAGGGGCATATGGAACCTGTATATTTAGTGTGAAGGCCTTTGTAACAGTGTTGTGTGGCTGTGATTTCACTTTACTAGAGCGAGACTCGAGTGAGCTAATGTCATTTTTTATGATACATCGCAGGAAGTCAAGTCTCGTCTTCATCAAAAGAAAGGGTTTTCTTTTTTATATATTCGTCGGCTAAGAACTACTGTCATAAACAGAGCTGCCCAGTTCGTATGAATTGATTTATATTGCTTCAAATGACGAAACGTGATTAATTTTTTTAAAGAAAATTGAAAGCTCTATATGGAATCTGCTTTTATTGAGGCCCTTTCAATTTGACCTTTTATATCTGTATATAAAAAGAGCTGCAGTCTGTTTCACAAAAATACTTACGTAAAATTTCAAGAATTTTCGTAACTTTTGATCGCTTAGTATTTGTACTTCTTATCAACTAAAAATCTCAGTGCCTTGTTTCTGACTTTAAATTTAGTATGTAGAAATGATATAAAAAAGCACAATATAATCTAAATTGAAAAATATTATATTAAACTTTTATTTGATGAATTCCAGAAAATTTTCGTAAGAATTTTGTGAAAATGTTCCCTGCTTTTGTATCATATATTTCTAACTTGAACTAGTGAGCTTTGCTTTTAATTAAGGATCTATTAATTTGGACTGTGACTGTTTTAAGAGTAGGTATTTTGTGTTTCCAAAACAGATATTTTTATTGAGAGCTCTCCCAATAGCACAGTATTTTCTATTTGCTGTTTTATTTACGAGATGACATGCGTCAATAAAACTTTACTTCAGCCTTACATTTATATGTGTTTTCGAATAAAAGCTTTTAGACTGTGGTGTTGTACTGTATTCTTACTGACGATCCCCGAAGGTGTGCCATTTAATTGGGGCGATGACATTTCTACCGTAGGAGGCGACAAAATGTCAATTTAATTCAAATTTTATTAAATTGACGTTTTTTCGACCTCCTGTGATTTCTACGGCGTCAAAGAATATTATGACCCTTTCATACGCAAAAGTATGACCGAGAATCATTTTCTATACAAAACATTTACCTGTTAGAATATCATCAAAGCAATCATTGTCAGAAATACTTTAAGATAAATTGCGCCAAGAGACGGGCGTAAATATAAACGAGGGCTGATTGATATGTTGTCGGCCTCGTGTTGGTGGATTTGAATTTTATCAGACATTTTGCATTATTTTTCTACATAATCCCCTTCAGTTTCTATACACTTTTGCCACCGGTCTTTAAGGGCCTCAATACTTCTTTGAAAGAACTCCTTATCTTGACTGATCAGAAAGCCATCCACTGCAAGTATGACGTCATCATCAAACTGAAAGTGCGTGCCAGAAATAGCTGCTTTCCGTTCTGGGAAAAGATGAAAGTCTGATGGAACAAGATGCTCAATCAAATTAAATGTTTCACGAATGGCAGTCATGGCAGTGACATATTTGTGAACGGGAGCATTGTCCTGATGGAACAACACACCTTTCAGCGGCGCCTAAGTTTAATATTTTCCCATAACTTTGTCAGAAGTGATGTATAGTATGTGCCATTCTAATGCAATATTGCTATAACGTCGAATTTCATTGGTTGTTTGCTGCTTAGTTACGGCAGTAAAACGAGAACATACTAGGCTTTGACGTTGCTAGCGTCACATTTCGCCTTATATTCACAAAAATATAGATTGCATTAGAATGGGAATAACTAGATACTGACGTTATGTTTTTACGCTAACGCGTCGCCAGAAAAACTCAGTTTGCCACCGTAAAATCTGCATTTTTCTGCAAAATATGCAGGCTAGTTTATTCCCTAATTGATTGTTTAACCTTTTTGGAGATAATCTATCAGCGGAATACCTTCTGCATCCCAGAAAACCGAGGCTAACAACATATCAATCAGCCCTCGTAGTATGACACCGTCTGTCTGTCTGTCTAGAGATTCAGACTAGAACGTTAGCCCACTGATCTTCATGCTCAAGGGAAAAAGTTTATAGTTTTAAGGTCAAGGTCACAAAAGTCGGGATGAAGACTTTCTTTGAAATCATTCAGCTCTAGACTATTTCATATTTACTACAGCAGAGAAAGGAAACACAGAAATGTTTTATTCCCACAAGTTCAAAACACCGAAAGAAAAAAAAGTATGATATTTAGCGGGGTCGATCTTATAATCTGTCATTTTTCTAAAGCTTTCATCTACACCTATCTATTTTTAAGTTTTTACTATCAACTTCCACGATAAGGCAAACTATAGTGTAATTCGATACTTAATCAAATTACGTTAATTTTGTCAGAGATATAAGGTATCGACTGTCGATATCCTCTTTTCTGCTCGTTTGTGATTTTGTTCCAGTTGGTGGTTGTCAAGGCTACGTTAATATGAGAAAGTTCCCCAAGGCTTAATTAATCTAATACATATTTGTACAAGGTACAGAATGCTTATCGATTTAAGGCACGATTTATATACTGACAGTCCAGAGACAGATAAAATTGGATTTAGTTTATCCTAAGCTTTTTTTTTCTTACACCGCACATTCATACTCAGAGAAACGAGCAATTTTAAGAGTGGAATCATTACAAGTATACAGAAAATTTCATGCGACATGAAAATATAAAACAAAAGAATAAAATAAAACACCAATAAAGATGGTATGGCCGAATTGCAAAGTAAGTTTTTGTCACTAATTGGGTCAAGGGCAATAGGTCAAATAATACCCGTGGCATAAATTGAAAGGTTTTGTCACAGGCAACCTACATCTTTGATATAAAGTTTCTTCTGCATACAGTTCCATAGATTTTGCTTAGACCAGGAACTTTAAGCAAAATCTTTAACTAGGTCAAAGTCACTAGGTCAAATGTTACGGCATTAATTGAAAGGTCTTGTCATGGGCAACCTACGTGTATAACATAAAGTTTCTACTGCATACAGTTCCATAGATTTTGCTTAAACCAGGAACTTTAACAAAAATCTTTCACTAGGCCAAAGTCTAAGGTCAAGGTCACTAGGTCAAATGTTACGGCATAAATTGAAAGGTCTTGTAATAGGCAAGCTTCATGTATAATATATATAAAGCTTCTACTGCATATAGTTCCTTAGATTTTGCCTCAACCAGAAACTTTAACCAAAATGTTGACGGCAGACGGACGGACAGACAGACAGACGGACATCGTCAATCTATAGACCGGAATTGCTAATAAATAAATGGTACAGAAATTTTGGAAATTAAGAAATCATTGCAGGTCATGCATAAGTTTTCACTCAATTTTTGGTGCTGATACCTCGATCAACCCCAATTAATTAGTACAATTATTTCTTATCATTTCATTTCATCGCTTTTCAACGTTTCAACGTCGTTGCTTATGACATTGCTAAGCGCGTACTTCCAATTTATGTTGATGCAGGTATCAACAAAATTTCTCGGCCAATCCGAATCTTCGTTTCTTGAAAATGACAATGGAAATTAAATGATTTGACCGTAAACAGAGGAACATATAGGGTATGAAACATACAGGAACGTGTTTGGTTATGACAAACATTTAACAAAACCCTTTAACAGCGACTACAACACACAGGGACGTATTCGGTCATGAAAAAATTTAACAAAACCCTTTAACAGCAACCAAAGCATACAGGAACGTGTTGGGTCATGACGAACACTTAACAAAACCCTTTAACAGCAACCAAAGCATACAGGAACGTGTTGGGTCATGACGAACACTTAACAAACCCCTTTAATAACAACCTCAACATACAAATACGTATTTGGGTTATGACGAACACTTAACAAAACCCTTTAACAGCAAACACAACATACAGAAACGTATTGGGTCATGACAACCATTTAACAAAACCCTTTAACAACAAACCCAATACACAGGGACGTATTTGGTCATAACAAACATTAAAAAAACATTTATCATTAACCACAGCATTAAGGGACGTATTGGGTCATGACAAACATTGAACAGAACGCTTTAACAGCAACCGAAACATACAGGAACGTATTGGGTCATTACAAACATTGTACAGAACGTTTTAACAGCAACCAACACATACAGGAACGTATTGGGTCATTACAAACATTGTACAGAACGCTTTAACAGCAACCATAACATACAAGAACGTATTGGGTCATTACAAACATTGTACAGGACGCTTTAACAGCAACCAACACATACAGGAACGTAATGGGTCATGACAAACAATGAACAGAACGCTTTAACAGCAACCAACACATACAGGAACGTATTGGGTCATGACAAACATTGAACAGAACGCTTTAACAGCAACCAACACATACAGGAACGTATTGGGTCATGACAAACATTGAACAGAACGCTTTAACAGCAACCAAAACATACAGGAACGTATTGAGTCATGACAAACAATGAACAGAACGCTTTAACAGCAACCATACCATACAGGAACGTATCGAGTCATGACAAACATTGAACAGAACGCTTTAACAGCAACCATAATATACAAGAACGTATTGGGTCATTACAAACATTGTATAGAACGCTTTAACAGCAACCATAACATATAGGAACGTATTGAGTCATGACAAACATTAAAATCCTTTAACAGTAAACCAAACCACACAGGAATGCAATGGGTCATGACAAACATTGAACAGAACCCGTTTACAGTAACTGCAACAACATGAACGTATTAGGCTATGGCAACATTCAATAGAACCCGTTACCAGACAAAGTAATATACTTACCTATCAACATAGAAATAATCTCCCGCTATTTTCAACCACAAAATGACAGTGACCTTTGACCCTTAACCTTAAAAAAACATTAGCTTCTTTGACTTGATAAAGTCAACCCATGTGGTAAATTTGAAGGTCCTAGTCTAAGTTCAAGGTCCATTACTCTGCCAAATAAGTCAATTGATCACAAACTAAAACTGGATCTGTAATTCATTATTATGAAGGTGTATGCCACGTTTCAACTCAATTACTGAAAAGGTTGCGAAGAAAAAAAGCCCAGGAAACTGTAAAATTGTTAAAATTTTCTAAGTTCAAGGGCAATAACATTGCAAAAATGGGTCAACTTTTCAGAGACTTAAATTAGATCTGTAATTATTTATTTTGAAGGCATATACTACGTTTCAATTTAATAGCTGCAAAAGCTGCGAAAAAAAGTCCGGAAAACTGTAAAATTGATGAAAATTAGGGCCATATCTCTGCTAAAAATCAAAGCACTGAAGGTACTGAGTGCGAATAGCCAGAATATGTATCACTTATAATGTAAGACAAAATATTATGTTTTAAAAGTTATATTTGTTCCTGAACACCTTCGTAGGCCAGTTTATGGACGTATAAAGACAGAACTAAAATGCAAATCCATAATGTTGTCGTAATGAATTAAAAGATGATGTCTGACATTGAACATGAAAATTAAATAACATCACATTTAAATCTAACCCCCCCCCCCTAAAAAAATCATCAATCCAATATGACTATCGATTGATGATACCATATACAAGGGAAGAAGAAGATTCTTATTTACTAATTTGATCCCCACTCTCTCTTAAACCTTTCATGTTCAATGTTAGGTGTGTGCTAAGAATTTGAAGGAAAATTCACTTCTTTTTAGTATATAAAAACACCTAAACTGGAATGTTTTGATCTTTTATTTTTCATAATTATTAATTTCATATTTCATGATGGAAGTTCCTAATTTTTTCGTATACAGATTTTACTTTGTGAAGCAGGGCAAAATAAGCCTACTTGAAGTTAGTTTTACGTTTCAATGATTCAACTTAATATCTTTATCGATAGCACCGTTTCATTTATTTATTGTCCATTAAAATGGGTAATGGAAAGGGGTTTCCAACACACAGCCTGTGTTCATCTCAGTACATATGGATGCAATTTTCATTAGGCCATGCATGTACATAACACGACAGCTCGATTTATATAGATAATTCATTGATTCAGACAGTGATCAGACTTTAAACCGATCATGACACTGAAGCAGTCCCAAGTTACATGTAAACAGAGTAACATCGTTTATACATACTCAGTAAACGGGGCTCCCATGAGTGAAGAAATCAGGCAATCACTATGTGCTATTCGCACAATAAGTCAATTTTGCCGAAACTCCAACTGGATCTGTTATTATTTACTATACAGGCATGTATGAAGTTTCAATTCAATATCTGCAAAGGCTGCGAAAAAAAAAGGCTGGAAAACTGCTAAATTATTGAAAATTTCTATGTTCAAGGGCCATAGGTCCATTTTTCCGAAACTCTAACTGGATCTGTAATTATTTATTATAAAGGCATATATGAAGTTTCAATTCAATATCTGCGAAGGCTGCCAAAAAAAAAAGCAAGAAAACTTTTAAATTGTTGAAAATTTCTATGTGCAAGGGCCATAACTCTGTTAAAAATAGGTCAATTTTGCCGAAACTCAAACTGGATCTTAGGCCGCTTGATGTTAAGTCATGTGTCAAGTTTCAATCCAATATCTTGAAAGGCTTTAGAAAAAAGTCCGGAAAACATGACCTCGGACGGATGGACAGCGCCATAACATATTAAGACGAGCGTATAAAAACCATACATTGGGCATAAACCTGCGATCATGATCGATAAACGTATGAAATTTGATGGTGTTTGAGCCTATATACGTACCAATGGGACCATCTTTGACTCATGAACAAATCTGTTTCATTTTGACGTAGGCTTGATACTCCGTCACTGACCTTGACCTCAATATCAATAGGGCATCGCCTTGACACTTGGGAAACTTTATGTTGTTTTATGATAATAGGAGCAACAAACATACAATTCAGTTATGATAAGGAAAACATTTACTATTAAGAATATCCAGTGGCCTTGATCTTTGGACCAAAAATCAATAGGCGATATCCTTTTTCATGGTTATAAATCAAAAATATACGCTCCGTTATGATTCCAAAACAGTGACCTTAACCTTTGGACCCTTAAATCAAAATGTCACGCCCTTGACTCATGGAAAACAATTTTATCAGTATATAGGTACAATACATATTCGGTTACGATCCTTAAACCGTTTAAAAAATGATGTTCTGTGTCTTCGGCTTCGCCTCTGTCAATATTTCCATAGTAAGTCAATATCACATCATATACACTGAGTTAAAAGTCTATAATTGTATAATATATGCCGATTAACTTATGCCTGATGTCGTGTAAATAAGATTTTCTAAGACGTACAATTTTCAACACTTAAACTTGATGGATTCAGGCGCTTTATCCGTCATATCTGACCTTTCTGTGGATATTAGCACTTTTCTCTCCATCTGCCTTCACATACTTATAATAAATGGAAAGTTTATATATTAATAATGGAGTTATCTAATACCTATGACCTATGATACATTCCATGGCACAGAAATACAAACACTTGACATTCGATTTTAAAATGTCAATGAAACCATTATGGAACCCTATTGTATTTTGAAATTTTAATGATCAACATATACGAATAACAAAGATTTACTCTAATTACATTGTACATTTGAGATCACATCTGAAAACAAACAATGGAACAAGAATTTTTAAGCACTTTAAAAGGGACATACACTACCATCAATGAATACTGGTAACTATAAATACAAGGGCATCATTCTAAACTCTTTATAATTTCATCCAATTTTTTTCTGAACTGAACTTGAGAGATTCATAATGATTGGCTTCGAATAATTCAAAATTCTGAATTGTGATATTGAAAATGCATATAGAGTTTTTTCATCCACACAACTTTCTTTCAAAAATTGTCATTTTTATACATTAAAAAAGAATAAAAATTCAAAAAATGTAAAAATTTAGGTTGTTACAAATGATTTCTATAAGGCTCGTCTTCAGAATTATACAGCAAGGGATTTGAAACTGTTCATTTTCTGATAGCAACATGAACAGAAATGGTGTATACTAATTTATGGATGGCCGTGTATAATGGTAATCATCAGATACATAATACACAGGGTACCACGAATTACTGCTTATGAGATGCCACAAAACAGGACAATGTATTGAACATGACAGCTATAAAGGGACAAGGTAGGGGCACCAGATCAAGGCTGAGTAATGTATTACATGCACTAGTATCTGATCCAAAATGGTTAATGCATTTTATATGTCAACTTATAGTTGTTACAATTAGGTCATTGTAGAAATAAAGGACTATAATTATGTAATTGTCATAAAAAGGCAAAAATGACCATTTCCTTTACTTCTGATGAAATGATAATAGAGAGAACGAAAGAAAGAAAATCAGACAGACAGTCAGATAGGTGGACAGTCAAATGAATGACCAAAAACATATAATTTCCCTTTTAATACTCATGAGGGGACCCTGGGGACTTAAAATGTAGAAAGGACAATTAAATTTTTTGCACATACATTTTTGAAAATAAAACACATAAATTTGGAATTCCTCTTCAGAATGTGTCTATTATTTACATGTTCCTGAGTATTAGTAGCACTGAATAAAATTTTTGAACTGTTACATTCACTTCACTTTCAAATTGTCTTTTCATATATCAATACACAAATGTTAATAGTCTGGAACATTGCTAAATTCTGTTACATATTGGCCTCAATGAAGCTTTTTTAGGAAATATTGACAAATTAATTATAATTGAAGTACATCATTCATGAAAAAAAGTTCATTTTGTGAATTATATAATATTATTACTCTCATACCTGCCTTACAAGGAGGTAAATTAATATCGTAGACGTATAATTAAGTTGATACTGATGATACATCTATGGCAAAGTGTGTTCATTTGCAATACATACACTAATATTTAAATCACTAATATTTTTCAAGTGTAACTATAAACCTTATGAAATTTACTTTGCACTGGCTTTGTTAAAGCCATTATCGTGTAAAAATATGTTCAACCAAAGCGTTTTTTTTTTTCACTACAATCTTTCACAGTTCATAATTTTTTTTCTGCTGAAACAATCAATTATTATCATGGCTACTACATTGTAACAAATAAAAACACAAACACTAAATACACAAATTTTTGGCCCCTTGGCCTTTATAAAGCGTAAAAAATGACGATAATATTTATCCAATGAATGCCAGAGAAGCAAGAATGGATTTTACTTAGAATTGTTATAGATCGTCGTTTTTCACGCTTGTTAAAGGCCATGCAAGGAGCCAAAAATTTGTGTATTTGAGTGTTTGTGTTTTTATTTGTTATCATCCCTTCCTTCTGGAAGAAATATTTCAATCTACTACATTGTATTTATCAATGTATTGATGCCAATATTAGAAAATTTTTTTCAAATTGTCTATAAACTTGGTACTATTGACCTTACAAATTTTATGTTGACATCAGTATAGTAAAAACATAGTATTAAGAAAACATGAGATAAACACACTCCTTTTGATAAAATTGTGAGATTTCTGGTGGGGTAAAATAAATCAAAACTTGGAAAATGTTTGAAAATGTAGTTTATAAGTTTACTTTTTGTATGATTATATATTAAATACCTGATTATCTTATTTTCTACAAACGTACATACTCTTGAGACATAATGACATTGATTTACTTATTGGATTGGTTTTTCTACTGAAAAGGCATTGAGAAAACTCACAAAAATAAAGCCTGTGTTTGTGAAACACGAATGCCCCCGGTGGCATCTTTGTTAGTATAAACTTTATTTTCTGTGAAGTATGTGAAAGGTCAAGGTCAACAATTTTGGTATCAATGGAAAGGTCTTGTCACAAGGACCACACATGTGAAATATGAAAGTCCTATCACTTACCATTCAAAAGTTATGCCCAATGTTAAAGTTTTTGAAAAGTACGTCAAAGGTCAAGGTCAAGGTCACGAGGTCAAAAATTTTGGTATCAATGGAAAGGTCTTGTCACACGGAACACACATGTAAAATATGAAAGCCCTATCACTTACCATTCAAAAGTTATGCCCAATGTTTTTTTAAAGTTTTTGAAAAGTAGGTCAAAGGTCAAGGTCACAAGGTCAGAACTTTTGGTATCAATGAAAAGGTCTTGTCACAAGGAACACACGTGTGAAATATGAAAGCCCTATCACTTACCATTCAAAAGTTATGCTCAATGTTAAAGTTTTTTCGGACAAACAGACAAACAGACAGACAGGCCAAAAACTATATGCCCCCGAATCTGTGATTCCGGGGGCATAAATATACGAGTCAAAAACCACTTTAACATGCAGTGGTCTGATGGCACAGAATTGGGAAGCCTTTGGTAAACTTTATAACATTCAAAATTTATCAAAATACATGTACAGTTGTTCTTTCATCTGTAAAATATTTCATTTCCAAACTGCACATATTTAACGATATGGAAATGCTTCAAGTATGCATTTACTTTATTGACAAATTACATGTACATGTACATGTATTAAGATTTAAATAAACTTAAAGCATACATACACATAATTATAATAGGTTTTAATAATAATAATATTCCTTTAAATTTGTAATTTAGAAAAGTGTCATACTTACAGATAAGTCACATAAGTTTATCATCATAATTTAAAAACTTTAACAGGATGTGAGCTTTAAAGGTCATTCAAGGTCATTTCTGAAAGGACTTATATTTGGAGGGGCCTTAAAAATGTGCATAATCAAATCCGTATATTGTGGAGAAGACATTGAGATTTGACATGTAAATTTATAGTAGACGCTATGATCAAAATGATAGACTAGAAATGTTACAGTAATGATACTACACTGATCTCAAAATGTCACTGCATCATCACAAAATCTATCTTCTAAGTTCTAAATAGTCATCCCATCAGATGTGGAATGTTAATCAATGAACAGTGAAGTGAAAAATTAAAGCAAAACTCATTCAAATAATGATTTACACAAAAATGGCAGTATTGGGATTGTTTTTGTGTAGTGCACAATCAATGAATGTTAAATATGAATTTGAGGGAAAGGTAATGTAAAATGTCAGTCTTAAGAAACAGACAATGATTTATGACTTCAAAAAGGGGTTAGTTGGTATCAAAAGGGGTTACTTAGCATCAAAAGGAGTTACTTGGCATCTAATAGAGCTTACTTGGCATAAAAAAAGGCTTGCTTGGCATAAAAAAGGCTTTCTTGGCTACACTCAATAGAATGGCACACTATCAAACCTGGCAAAATTTCATAATTCTTAAAACAACTAAGTTGGAGAAGAAAACACAAATTATGTGATAACAACCATGAGAAATGTGTGCAGCCTCTGAGATCCGTAAAGGTGGGGTTTGTTATCAGTTTTGAAAAAAACATTCTTACGAGATTCATGTAATAACGTACATACACTGATACAGTAAATGTTGATCATAATAATTCTAAACAATACAAACATATGTAGGATAATAACTTAGACATTTACGTCAGGCTTCTACGTATTTACAAATTTCATACTCTTAGACACTCAAACGGGAGACATCAACAATTATTTTTCAATCTATACATGCCATGGGTAATTGCAAACTAAGATCTAAGCAATTTTGAATTGCTTGGGAATTTTATTCCATCTTTTCAAAAAAAGAGTTATTTCCCCTTTGGTATGGTTTCTGACGTAAATGGAAGCATTTTCCCGATTTGAATTATTCACAGGTTTTCATTGAATTAATGATGACATCACAATTACCGTAAATCTGGAAATTTTTGCGTCGATTTCTTTTTGCGGTTTTGAGTAAAAAGCCTATAGATTTATTTTTGTGATTCTAATTTTTGCGAATCCATCGTCATTCGAGACAAAAAATAAAATTATAGCATATGGTATTTTGCTTATTTGCTGTACACTGCTGCATGTTTTAATCGAAAGTAATTAAAAAAAAAAAGAACTGGCTGGACAGAAAAGAAAAATGATTCTTATTTTATTGTCTTTATTGGCAGCATGCTTTCCGATTCGGAGCAGCTAACCTTTTGAAATGTCACAAATCCGAAAAGCATACGGATCACAGATGATTTCAGTAATGACAGCCTCAATCAGAGAGAGTTTGCTTACATTATGAAGTAATTAACTCCCTCATTACAAACAAAGACCCAGTCCAATTGTCTATTGGCTTATTTTTCACACCTATTCAGCTATTGGCGTAGCGTACCTGTATTTCACATATTCATGTTTACTTATGTATTGTTTTATGCAATGCATAGACAAATATTCGTGATATTCCTTTTCTTTTTGTTAAGGTTGAGTTGCTCTTTTTTTTATCAAGTGATTTTTGTCACTGAATGAGACATATGCAACGCCCCCCCCCCCCCCCCCCCCCCCCCTCCAAAGACGGAATGTCAAAACGGTCATCAATAAAAGCCACATATATAGGTGTGCGTAAATATTTTTGCGAATCCATCATACCCGCAAAATTGCTAAAAATTAATCGACAGCAAAAATAACCAGATTTACGGTAGTTTACGTCCGATACCGTCTCAAATGGGAAGTAATTCTGTATTTTGAAAAGTCTGAACTGTTGATTCATGCACAGAAAACTTATAAAATCAGTGTAAATGAAACATGTATTTCTCTCCAAGTGACTAACAAACAAACAACTTATATATAAAAATCAAAAAGTGAGCAATAAATTTAAGCATCAACCATGCCACTGCATAGAAAAATAAGCCACAACAAGGTAAAGTAGCCATCAAAATCATTCACTCCCAAATCGGCAGCAGCATTGTAATAACACATAACATTATTCATAAAAACATTATTTGTGACAGACATTTCAAGTCTATAAATATTGCAGTGTTTTGTTCATCAATAAATATTACAGTGTTTTGTTCATTAACCTCACAATTTCTAGGTTTTTAATTCAACCCATTTTATAGCCCAAGGCTTCTTGGGGTAAAGAAATATTTAATAGCACTTCTATTATCTGTACATTATCTGTGCTTGTCTGATTAAGATTTAACTAAATACTTCCCTGAAATTATGTGATAGGTACATGTTTGTACCTTGTAACTTGATAAAATACTTCAAAACTTTTTCAGTGGTTGCAGATACATTTCACTACTTTAGAGTCTCTTTTGAACTTTTACTTCAGGCAAGCTTGAAATATGATCTCGCTTGCTATTTCAACATATGGCAAATGAAATACATGAATAGAACTACTGTCCTGTTCACTAAATCCAGAGCACTGTTTATCCGATTTTCTCTAAAATATGATATTGTCATATTCCAAAAAGATAGCAGTTTTATAAGTACACTTTTAGTCTTAACAAAAAGTACCATTGTATTGGCTGTACTTCAATTAAGTAAGAAACAGGACGGAAAATAAAAAGTCTAAGGGTATTTTCTATAGTAATATGATGCACACTGAAAATGCATGACGTCAGATGTCACTGTACACTATTGTTGACGCAGGGAACAATACGGCAGCGGCTTGAAATTAACATGGGAAATTCCTGTAGACGTTTTATTTTTCATATTGTGATTTTAAGGCAGCTGATAGGGTAAGTTGAAGTTCATTTCCAGTCACGACAAAAGGAGGTCAATTCTCAGAAACAGTAATTAATAGGAAAATTCTTCAGACGAGAGAATAAATCGCCAAAACAGGGTGCTCTAGTTTTAGTGAACAGGACAGTAAGTGATATTTCCCCCCTTTTTTGCAACTTATCTATATCAGACATTCCCCCTATTTAATCACTCATCATACTGTTACAAAATGATCTGTGTTACTGTTATATTGCACACAAACTTTACAATATAATGAAAGTATCTGTATTTCTAAACACTAACACATTGTTTTTGGAAAAGTTTGAAGGCTTGAAAATCTTTACCTGTATAACAAACTATATCACAAAATAAAATAAATCTATTAACGATGTATACAGCAGAATATCACATATTACACTTTAAATATACATGTATGTTCTCTTTATGTTATTTTTTAATTACCCTATTTCTTTTCTACAATATATAACATCATGCTAAAAATGAAAAAAACAGAAAAAAGAAAATAAACAAACACTATCTTAAAACATCTTAAAGTTTATGTATATTTTATAAATGTCAAAATTTGATCTCAATTACAAATAATTGCCTACCTTCAATTCTCAGTGTAAGTAATTTTTCATGAACGCTTATGTTTTTGCTACTTCTTTTCACTACTTTTCCAAAAATATCAATCTTCAATGATTAAAAAAACAAAACATTGACATGTACGTGTAATTCTCCATGAACACAAATCAAAGCAAATGACAGCATCTTATCTTCTTAGCATAGTCACTCAAACCATGAAATGAAGGTCACATGCAAGTTCTGAAACCAGCATTCTAATGTTTCATGATTTGTCAAGTCATCCTTGGAAGTTCTATCATTGTTGGGCTTTCACCTTTTGAGGAGAAAGTCAAAATCAGATCCTTTTAACATAGTCACTCAACCATGAAACGTAGGTCAAATTTACATCAGAAAATCAGATCCTTTTAACATAGTCACTCAACCATAAAATGTAGGTCACATTCACATCAGGAAATCATATCCTTTTAACACAGTCACTCAACCATGAAACGTAGGTCAAATTCACATGAGAAAATCAGATCCGTCTAACATAGTCACTCAGCCATAAAATGAAGGTCACATATTAATCTGTAATCTGCAAGGCCTATGCTCATCACCTGGTACATTATCTTTGTAAATTTGGTCATTCTACTTGTTCTGCTTTTTTAGATTAAAGTCAAGATTAAATCTTCGTTTCGTGGTCACTTAAATGTGAAATCAGATCAAATCTAATACAAGAAAGTGTATGTTCTGTCATTCTAGAAATTCATTCACAGAGATATTGTCTGCTGTGTGTCATTCTACAAATTATTATTTCATGGCAATCAATATGGCCACCAACCAAATGCTTGGGAATAAAGCTTAAGCTCTTCATTATCTGAGGTGAGCTTAAAAATTTGGAGATCTGTATATTCAGCACAGTGCAATGTTATATTAAATTATAATTTTCAGTTTACTTTGGATGAATCTGCAGAAATTCAGTCCTAATCAAGCTCTGAATCTGTGCTACTGCTCTCTAGTACAGTATCCTGTTAAGAAAATAAATAATGTCATTAGTCTGGTTACAAATTCTGTAACAGAAAAAAGATACAAATTCTGAATGCATTATAAGCATTAGAGTAAGCTTGATCAGTCGGAACGCCAGTCGGCAGTTGTCTTTGAAGTTTAAAAACGAAGTCACGTGACAAATGTTTTGAATATGACGACATTGTACCACGTCATCAAAAACGCGTCATACTGACTGTGGTGCATGTGTAAACAAGAATGACACAGGTGATTTTGATGGCAATAGAGATACCGTTTCAAGTCATAACACTTAATCAGGTAAATTTTGTGGCATTTTGAAATAAATCGGGCGTTGTCAAGGGCAGTTTTTCGCCAGCGATCTGTTAACCTGCATTTTATTGCTTATTTTCTTTTAAAATCCCGGCTGGGAATGATTGGGAACAGTCTGAATGTAAACTTTATATATCACCGAAGTCACCAAAACCAAAATTAGTATGCCGATCTTTGCCTTAAGGGGTTTGTGTCACCTTTCAAACTTCGATATGCTGTTCGGGCGTCCATCTTCCATGTCAACGTATGGAAACTCGTTTGTAAACAGCGAGTACACGAGTACACATGTACCCGAGTCGGTGCTGTGAAGTGGTTAGATTTGCCAAAATGAAACACGACATTGGCACAAAATCATCTACAAGGTATCAAACCATAAATCAAATGTTAAAACTTCCATTGCCACTTGAATTTGGTGTATTCTGAGTCCGTAATGATGAAATTTAATTCAAATCTGGTCCTCGTTATAGCATTTTTATTCCTATTCATAGAGTACTTTCTGACTAAAATTCTATATAGGTATCATAATTGGGATTTTGTTGAAAAGATTATCATTGAATTTTGACCAGAAGTGCAAAGGGGAGCATTTGTGTCAGCTTTTAAAACCAACGGTGTATGCACAATTTTCGTTGGATCCTTAGCAGGGCTGAAAAATATCAAAAATCCCTTTCAGAGGAATTTCAGTTACATGTAGTGAATTATATCCGAGTATTACTTGTTGTATAATAATATTTAAAATTTGAGATCAACAATAAAGGTCATTTAGCCCAATTTATTCTTAATCTGTTACTTTTTGTGTCAAGAGTTATCCGCCCCTTTTAGAAACAATGCTTCCAACCGTCAAAATAGGGATTGGCGTTCCGGCTGTGATGTATGACACTTTGACTGATAAATCTGCTATAATGAAAATGTCTGCCTATCCTTCCCTGCAAATGGTATAACCAAGCTACCAGGGGTGAAACAATACAGCAAAAGTAAATCAGATATACATCTACATTGCAAAATTTTATAAGCTGTATTGCGATATATTGTTTCTTTTCATTTTTATCATTTTTGATGTAAAATCAGGTTCCTCTCCGTATGTTTTCCATACTCTTCCTATTTTCTGATTAAATTTTGCAAGCTTGAAAGCAAAACACACAAATCATTGAATCATTTTGATTACTTTAGTCATTTCAATTGTGAAAGATGTAGATCATGGACCTTGTTTTCAATGAAACTGATTATAAAAATCAAAGTGATTCAATGATTTATTCATATAAGCTACATGTAAAAAGACATTCAAAAGTTTGTTACCCAGCCTCCCTGATCCACGATCCAACCTGCAAATTTATCTGCCACATATTGTACAGCCATGTCTTTGATGTGGACAGCCACTGCCCCGCCCTGTCCGGCCAGATTGACCGCTCGCTTGGTCAGTAAGAACACTGTAGCCACCTGATTCCAGCTCTGACCGTCACCCACAGTCTGCTTCATGGCATTGGCAAATGTATTATATGTAGCATGTTTAACTATATCTAATGCTGCAGATGTGGCAGTCTCCGGGGAAATATTAATCTGAAATTTAAAATATCATTTGATCAGAACAAGAGATAAAGTAGAGACAAACAAATTTGTACATGTACATGTATTTATCTATTCTTTAAAAATAAGAAGCCCCTGCCAAGACTGAAGCCTCTGGTAAGACTGAAGGTCTGCTAGTTGTTTTTGTTTTGATATTTCTCTCCTTTCAAATATCAACAATAACAGTAATGCAAGTTTCTGAGAAGATAAGGTAACGGGAACAGATACAGCTATAATGCAAATAGAGTTGATGAATATTTCTAGTTGATAAAATAATTCCAAGGAATGCATATGTCGCCTGCGAAACATAGCGACACTCAGGAATTACTTTTATAGGGTGTGACATCCAAGTGTGACAGACAACGACAAAGTGATCTCCAAGTGTCGCTATGCTTTGCAGGCGACACAATAAAAGTACAAACCTGCCCAGTACTGCTCATGTGATCACCGATATGCCTGAGACAATCCCTTAACTCTCTCTCAAGTGCATTGAGACCTTCTCCTACAAGAACAAGGTACATGTAACATCGATGGACAATCTGTTTGTAAAACACATGCTGCTGAAATGGTCTGACACTGCAACAACAATCAATGAAAGAAAAAGTGGCCTTGACCTTTGACCCTGCCATTTATAGGTCACTTTTTTAGATGTTTTCCCCAACTGTTCAGTATGAAGGTATGTATCAGAATTTGGTTTAAAACATGATTACATAGATGAAAAATTTACCAATTCTTTAAAACTACTACAAAAGGCATAAAAATTAGAAATAAATAAAATATCCATAAAAATTCTTATTCAGTATAAACTGTTCAGTATATTCATCTTATTGTTGACCCACCATCAAGAGAATCCGTGGCTTGGGTAGACTCTGACGTAGTATGTGTTTGTTGATGACTATAGTGATGACCATGGTGATGATGATGATTGGACGGTCCTGGACTGCTGGTAGACTCGGACTGAGGACTGACGTAACTATCCCCTATAGCCGCTAGTCTCTCTGCTATATCACAGTATAACTTCTCTCTCTCCTCTGCTGGACTCAGTGGTGATGGTAAAGCCTTGGCTCCTTTAATTACAGCATCAAGGTTAGAGTATTAAAATTACTAATTTCTTTTGAAGCCGTCATTCAATGATTTATAAATCATAATTTTCTATCATTTAATTTTAGTATATGACTGCGTCATTTCATTGGTCTAAAAGTTGACATGACATCTGTCTCAACAAAAACGCTTACAAAGTCACAAGCAAGGCAAATAAACGTTGAAAAGAGAAGATATGAAATGATAAGTAATCAACATAATATTTTTGTTAATCAAGGTACATTTGTATGAAAACACACACACACACACACACACAAATTATGGAAAATGAATGCATCTTGCACTACGCACAAATTTTGGTGATAAAACCTCTATCAATCAGTATATATCTAAAATATTGATATCTTAATTCTAATGCAATCTGTTTGTAACACACAATCTAATTGGTTGAGCATTAAAAAAAACTTGAGTGAGCTTGAGGCTGCAGTTTTTATGTGATGACGTCATGTACTCCTATGAAGACATTGTCAGGGTGGCCAAAGATTTTGAGCAATGAAATTCCCTGACTCATACAAGATATTCCCTGATTTTCGCTGACTCATACAAGATTTTCCATGACTCTCATACAAAATTTTCCCTGACAGAAAGCACACAAAGAACTGTATTATTTTGCACACTTTTTGTTCATATATATCATAAAAGTAACCTTAACTTACTACATTCTAGGAAATTGTACTTAGTGTTTAAAGTATTTCATTTGACCACTGACTCAGATAAGAGGGAAGTGACAATTTCAGTGAACATAAAAATATATTGGGTAGCATATTTTGAGAAATTGTAGTTATGGAGGAACTGAGTTTTTTTTATGTAAAACTAAACTGTCTGTGATTTCTACAAGTATTCATAATCAAACTCACAATTCAAACTGTTTATATTTAAGTTATATAAAGGGCAAGCGAGCCAGAAATTTCTTTTCAAGACAATACATCTGAGTCTAAACTTCATGCACATTCATTGTTCAAATATGTATTGATTGACTTATAATTTTCATAAGTTTGATTCTAGTCCAAATACACTGAACATTATGCCCAGTTCGTGAACATTGTGTGCCAATTTTTACAAGGAATTACGAGTTCTAGACATATATGTGTTGCAATGTAATTTGTCCAGAAATGATTTCAAATCAATGAATACAAAGTGGTTCAAGAATGCGGTGATTAAGTACGATTTCAACAGGTAGTATTAAATTTTTTAAACATTAATGATAAAATTATCTGGTTTTCCCCCAATTTTCTTTAAAATTTCAAATTCCCTGATTTTCCCCTGCAAGGAATTTTTATTCATCATTTTCCCTGTTTTCCCAAGTCTGTGGCCACACTGATTGTTAAAGCAGGTATTTTAAAGCTCATCACTGACAAAAGCAATCGAATAGGGTTACAATATTGATATTTTACAAAAACTGACAGGGTATTGGTACTTTCACAACATCATCTCAAAATTAACGTTGAAAATACCTTGTCTAAAATAAGTTTTATACGTATGTGTAGAAAATTAATGCTTGCATCCACTAAGAAAAGACTTATATATAAAAAATTACCTGTTGGTCCATCTTCATCTAAGTCATGATCTCTGCCATAAAATCTACGATGTACCTGACGATCGACAACTGTGTCTACCTGCCCACTGTTCATCAGACGTCTCCGTACTACTTCATCACTGTCAAAATCCAACACAAACGATCGATTCTTGGCCATTTTCTCCAGTTCTGCACCTTATAAACGTGTACATGTACATGTATATGCATATGAAATCTACATGTGTAATTCAGACACATCAAAATAAAAGTTAAATTACTTGGAACTAACTTGAAATATCTCAAACTACATTTCAAATATCTCTTAACCTCTTTAAATAGTCTCTCACATACATGTAGATATATACAATTTGTAGGAAAAATTCTGTTTTCAATATATGAAAAAAATATAAGTCTAAGAAAGAAAAGTTGCATTTGTTCATTACATGTACATTTGTAATAGGAGAACGTACAACGAGCAAATATCATACATTTCTTTTTTAGACTTTTTTTTTCATAAATTGAGAACAAAAAATTCTGGTCTGTATCAAGATCTCATAACTCCCATACATTGAATTCCAAACATAACAGACTTTGTTTATCAAGCAGATGGCCGTCCAAAGTCGGCGCCAGGTGCACATTGGTCTCCTTCCTTTTATGTGTTGTCATTACTGTTTCTGTACGTCTGTTACGATTGTTTTGTATGATGTTCTAGTGTATATTGTTGTGTCTTTTTGCGACTTGGAGTTTGTATGATGTCATTTATGTGTCACTTTCTTGTGGGTTTGTTTTGCTGGGTGAATGCAGGAGATCATTCCCTATACTTAATATAATTTTCGCGTGGGGGCAATTTATGTCCTTTTTGGAAATGTATCAGTATCGTGAAAATAACCCCCACAAGAAAATTATAATCAGTATGAAAGGCTTACGGGAATACTCACAATTTTGCCGAAATTACCATGATTACTCCCGCACGTACTGTTGCAATGGTCATTTCACAAAGATTTCACCCAGAGAAAATAACCACCTTTATAGTATATGATTTTTAGGTTAGAGAGACAGTACTAATAGTTAGTAACATATTGTTAATGTACCTTCATTGAGACCTGTAGGAACATCATCTGTAGGGGAGGTTTTTATAGTAGTACGGTGGATCAGATGGCCATTTGGGGTGTCTCTGACTTCTACCTCAGTAACATTAGGTCCCATGGATAGTGACCGGTTATAATCCTGAGAGTTTCCTTTCTTTCTGTCATTAATATCTGCTGAACGGGACTCTTTAATACAATATATATATGATATTAATTAATTAAGTTTTATGCACTAAAGCTGTTTTTTGAAATCTCTCACTTGCACACTTTTTAAAGTTTTTCCATTTCAATCAATAATAAATATTTGAGTTAAAAAAAAAAGGAGTTTGAAAAGACATGCATATGCATTTGTAGGTAAAATAGTATATGTTTTATTTCTCTAAATTTTCATCTGACTCTCCTTTATTTTCTGGTGTCGCTCCTGATGCCTATGCTGAGATCTCTCCATGTCGTTAATATCGGTTGACTCCCATATCTCTTCCTGTCTCAGTACCCCAGTATGGTCTCCATTCTCATAATGATGTTGTTCTACATGACCGTGTGTGTGCGTGTGTTTTTCCTCTAACACATTGGCCTTTTTTTCTGGTGAGTCTACGACATCACTACCTCGAGCCTTTGTCTTATCCTTTGTCCGACGTCGTTTTGTTTTTTCCAGGCTTGGAGCTCGCAAAATCCTGTCACGTTTTGAATTTCCTCTTTCTTTTTCCCGTGTACGACTCCGATCCAGTCTTTCTTTTATTCTAGTAAATACAGATTTTTTCTTCCGCCTCGGTGATATTATTAGTTCCTCGTCAGCTGTATCTGATTCCGATATAGAACCAGACCTGAATCTCCGTCTGCCCGATGTTTTCATACTGTCTATAGTTTCTCTACCCTCTGAACTAGATTTGAAAGGACTTGAAGATTTTGATTTATTTTTTGGTGGACTCAATCTACTTCTAGAATCTACTATATTTCTCCTTTTATCTAGATTATCTGCACCATTTCCACCTGTCTCAATGGCGTCTCTAGGGCCATCTTTTGAACTGCTTGGTTTCACACTAATACTACTGGAGGGACTTAATGATTTAGAAAGGATGGTAGGATCTTTTTGTTTTACTGATGACAGTATTTCTGTTGGTAGACTCCTAGCTCGTACATCATGTAGAGACTTACTAACACTATCACTGTCACCCTCTGCACCATCAGCAAAAGGAAAGTCTATACTATCGTCCATTAAGGAATGTATGGAGCCTTGATGAGATGTGACAGACTTTTTACCTACAGGTGATGGCTGAGTCCAGTCCTTCCTCTTGCTTCCACTACTTTTCTGACTTAGTGAATCACTAGGAGTAGGACCATCAGTCTCTATGACTTCATCCTCCACCACTCTCTGATACCCAGTATCTATACATGCCTCATATTTCTCTTTCTCAAGTTGCTGTTTGAGGAATGCCTCCAGTATTTTCATGGCCTCGGCCCTGACCTCATCCTTGGTAGGAGGAGGATTCGGAGATTTCTTCTTCATTTTCTCTGGTAAATGAGTTCTTAACATCTGGAATGTCTCTCTGTACTGGTCCTGTAGCCCATCTGACTTCTCTGCCATAGTGCTATGTATTGGGATCTTAAAACCTCACTGTAATGTAAGAAACAATAAGCATGAAATATCAAAAAGACATCTTCTTAACCAATCATCCATGACAATCAGGCAACAATGTTGTCTTTGTACCAAATCAATACATTTTTCTATAACATTTAAATTCAATTCCAGAAATGATAAACATAGGTAATCACAGATTACAAAGCTCACCTCGTGACAGCAAAATTCAATTCAAAAATATTTCTTAGTACATGTATATTGGCTTTTAAAGGCAAAACCACTCAAGCAGAAAAAGTAGGTCAAGGTCATTTTATGAAAGTTTGATCAAAGATACATCCAATATGCAAGTTTGGTACATGTAGCAGTTATACTTTGCTCAATATTGGCTTAATAGAGCAAAATCACTCAAGCGGAAAAAGTAGGTCAAGATCATTTTATGAAAGATTGATCAAAGATACATCCAATATGCAAGTTTGGTACATGTATCACTTATACTTTGCTCAATATTGGCTTTTAAAGGCAAAATCACTCAAGCAGAAAAAGTAGGTCAAGGTCATTTTATGAAAGTTTGATCAAAGATACATCCAATATGCAAGTTTGGTACATGTATCACTTATACTTTGCTGAATATTGGCATTTAAAGGCAAAATCACTCAAGCGGAAAAAGTAGGTCGAGGTCATTTTATGAAAGTTTGATCAAAGATACATCCAATATGCAAGTTTGGTACATGTAGCACTTATACTTTGCTCAATATTGGCTTTTAAAAGCGAAATCACTCAAGTGGAAAAAGTAGGTCAGATGCTGCATCCGATGCATGGGTCCATCTCGGCATCCAAAGATGAATCACTTGTGCAAGTTTGGTTACTGTAGCATTAGTACTTGTTAGATACTGAACTACCCCAAACTTTCTTATCCAAATCACTCAAGCGTAAAATGTAGGTCAGATGCTGCATCCGGTGCATTGGTTCACCTCAGCATCCAAAGATGAATCACTTATGCAAGTTTGGTTACTGTAGCATTAGTACTTTGTCAGATACTGAGCTACCCCAAACTTCTTAACCAAGTCACTCAAGCGGAAAATGTAGGTCAGATGCTGCATACGATGCATGGGTTCACCTCAGCATCCAAAGATGAATCACTTGTGCCAGTTTGGTTACTGTAGCATTAGTACTTTGTCAGATACTGAGCTACCCCAAACTTCTTAACCAAGTCACTCAAGCGGAAAATGTAGGTCAGATGCTGCATCCCATGCATGGGTTCACCTCAGCATCCAAAGATGAATCACTTGTGCAAGTTTGGTTACTGTAGCATCGGTACTTTGTCAGATACTGAGCTTCCCCAAACTTCTTAACCAAGTCACTCAAGCGGAAAATGTAGGTCAGATGCTGCATACGATGCATGGGTTCACCTCAGCATCCAAAGATGAATCACTTGTGCCAGTTTGGTTACTGTAGCATTAGTACTTTGTCAGATACTGAGCTACCCCAAACTTCTTAACCAAGTCACTCAAGCAGAAAATGTACGTCAGATGCTGCATCCGATGCATGGGTTCACCTCAGCATCCAAAGATGAATCACTTGTGCCAGTTTGGTTACTGTAGCATTAGTACTTTGTCAGATACTAAGCTACCCCAAACTTCTTAACCAAGTCACTCAAGCGGAAAATGTAGGTCAGATGCTGCATCCGATGCATGGGTTCACCTCAGCATCCAAAGATGAATCACTTGTGCCAGTTTGGTTACTGTAGCATTAGTACTTTGTCAGATACTGAGCTACCCCAAACTTCTTAACCGGACGCGGACGCGGACGAGGACGCGTGGGGTTATAGCATAAGCTCACTCTACTTCGTCGAGGTGAGCTAAAAATTAATGATTAAGTCAAAAATAAGATCTGTCCAAGAATTATCATTATTCAAAGTACATAATTGTAGATGTTCTGCAAGGGGCATGAAAAAGATACTTCCAACATATACTTCCAACTTTCCCTCTTGATGGAAAGGTAATGAAATTTTGTAATTGGCCTTTTAAACATAGGTAATCACAGATTACGAAGCTCACCTTGTGGCAGCAAAATTCAATTTAAACATAATTCTTTGCACATGTATATTTGTTCTTAAAGGCAAAATCACTCGAGAGGAAAAAAGTAGGTCAAGGTTATTTTATGAAAGCTTAATCAAAGATACATCTAATATGCAAGTTTGGTACATGCAGCACTTATACTTTGCTCAACATTGGCTTTAAAAGGCAAAATCACTCAAGCAGAAAAAGTAGGTCAAGGTCATTTTATGAAAATTTGATCAAAGATATATCCAATATGCAAGTTTGGTACATGAAGCACTTATAGTTATACTTTGCTCAATATTGGCTTTTAAAGGCAAAATCACTCAAGCGGAAAAAGTAGGTCATGGTCATTTGGGAATAAAGGACTTTGCAAAAATATTGCTGCTGCATTCTTACAATGGGGAAGACAATTTTTATCACAAATATGTATCAAGGATTCTACTGTCTGCGCAGCTAATTTCGGAAACATTGATAAATGTGATTTTGAATACATTATAATGCTAAAATTTTAATGAAATTGGTAGTATTTAATAGGTGGTTGTAAATTTTGGTACATGAATTATACATGTATGATACTGTAAGCATGGAATTTTTTGCATGGGGTTAATTTTCGCATTTTTTTGCGAATCAAAGGACTTTACGAAAATCTCCCCTACACGAAAATATCGCTGCTGCCTTCTTACAATGGGAAAGACATTTTTATCATGAATATTTCCCTGAAGCGTAACCTCTTGATGTTATAATCGTGAAATTTTCCCCCAGCAAAAATAACCATGTTTACAGTAGCTACTGCATACAATTGAATTTTATAGATAAAACATGTTTACCCAATTGATCCCATAGATCCTTTCACATTATCTGATAGCTGAATTTGAAGCTCAGCTCCGGGGGACAAACATTAGATTGCGCATGTACCAGTGATGTAATTAGATTGTTACGAGACATTTTTTGCGGAACAAACGAAACACGATTCTGCGCTAAACGTCCTAAAACAATCAAATGACGTCACTGTTGCATGCACAGTCTGAGCTTCAAATTCAGTACGGTGAGTACCGCAGATAATGAGAAAGGATCTATGCTGATTTTTACACGACGTCGTGACGTTGTCCATAGGCTTAATGTTAAATTCGGCAATGTCACGCAGAAATTTAACAATGAAAACGCCCCATCTAGAATGTATTTTGACTGTATAATATGATTACATAAACTTACCACCCTATATCATAATTCATATACATTGCAGAGATTAATCTACATATTTGATCTACATATATATGCACAACCAATGTAATTCCCTGAGATGTTACTATTGAAAGAAACGTGCTGCAATTCGTGTATTAACACTCGTGACGTCACAATGTATAAGATCTAAAGAAACATGCCGCGACGGCTGTTCTAACCTGCAAACTGAACCCGCGGTGAGATGAATTTTAACGTCATCCTTTTACCTAGAAAAAGCAATTTCAGAAAACAAGAATGAAACAAACAACTTCGGTGCATATATATAGAATAAATGTCATAATTTGTGTTTTGTTACGGGTATACAACACACAGCAAATGCATTTATCGCATGAAATGCGCTAACGCGCATTACATGTACGATAAATGCACTTGCTGTGTGTTAATGTATACCCGTAACAAAACACAAATTAAGACACTTATTCTCTATGTAAAAGGGTCCAATGGACGTGATGAAATTTCAAGAATGGGTCCCATGAGAGAAAACAATGGGTCCCAGCAGAATTTTATGGGTCCTAAGTACTATAAACTGTCTTTTTTTCGCAGCGTCTTAATTTCGCAAATACAAGTGATATGAATGGCTTGCAGTGTTTTATATCCGCAAGATCGTTATGTTCCAGAAAAAAATTATTACAAATAAAACATTTATCTCCCAAACTTCAATCTAATACTTGTAGTCATATTTGCCGAATAAAGTTATTTAATATGATCATTGTTTATTTAGTTGCTTTATTTATGCAAGTGTCAGGCTTCGTACATGTGTGTAGTAAAATGTTATTCAAACAAACCTAAGAAGACGGTACATACTACACTTACTGGTAGGTGAATTAAACGATTTGAATTGCTTACCATGGAAGAACTTTTCATAAATATTTTGTATATATTACATATATTACATGTATATCTAAATCAGAATGATAAGATAACTTTAATATAGAAAAATTTTGATACGCAACAATTTCTCATACAATACTACAGACATGATAAACCTTCTGTAAGGTTTAAAAGAGCTATTAGTATAGAGTATTACTATATAGAAGGTAGCATTCTGTTTTCCAGTTACCCGACCTCAATTTTCACTTACCTCGGGTTATGGGTAATGGAATCCTAGAACACTGTGTAGGACGTAGCGATCAGGTATTAATGCCAATGGGTCTTGAGCATTTTTTATGCATCAGAGACAAAGGATGCAGAGGTATTTTAATCCCTGTACATTGTACCAAAACTTAGGCAGAGGTATAGAATTTTTTATCAATATCTACTTGCCATGGGGAACTCAGGACATAAAATATACTTGCCCAACCCTAAAAACCACTTGCCCATTAAAATCATGTGTCAAGAGGGATACTGTCTTATACAGTTATACTGCAACTTAATTATTTTAAAGGCTTTCATGTTCATGTTCATACTCATACTGATTCCGCCTCTTCTAGGCGTACCGTTTAGTGTTGTAAAATCGGAAAATTTTTACTATCAATTATTTGAAATTATCGGAGGACACGAGGAGTACAATCGATATCACTATTGGAATATTGTATGTTTTGTATCTTTTCAGAATCTGACTTTCATTTAAAATCATGGAAATGAATTAAATGTTGAACATTCAATGTTTTTGATAACAAAATATTGAGGCTTGTTTAGAAGGAGGGCCTTCCTGATATTACTTTCTAAAGCCAAAATGGTTCCACACAGGCTGGCGGACCTAGTACGCCCGGCTTATGGTTCTACTTGACCATTAACTCCACCATCGCGATTGCGTCTAGTTTCAGTTAAAATTATATCGAAGAGATTTCGCACTGAGATCATTTCGCTTCAAATTAACTTCAACAGCTACAATAAATTTTCAAAATCATTATCGATAGTCGGCGACTTTCAAGTTTCAGCTACGATAGCGGCGACATCGGCGACTATGATGACGTTACAACACTTATATAGCCAACAACACCTAGCAAGTCTCTTACGTGGTTCCGGATTCAAAGCTGGGCAATGTCATGCATCATTGCCCATGCATGAATCAATGGACTTCAGGGTATGAACTTAACGCTCGCCCACGACGAGTATTTTTTCCTGTGGGTAATCAAAAATTACCACTTACTCGCCCATGTGGCGAATTAATATTTCTCCACTTATGGAATAACAAAATGGTCAAACGTTCGTTGATCGCCTATTTGATATCCATACTTAATTTAAAAATACTTTCTATAAATCTTCAGATCCATTGCACTTTGATAGCAGTTAAATTGCCACTTTCATCTAATTCTCCGTCGTCTTTTTTTATGTAATGTAGAGTGCGGCATCGATGGCGTAAAAATTCAATCGTCGACACAAATTGAATTGATGGCTTCGCAGAATGTTATTATTGTTAATCGATTAGGAAGTGATGATGAAGAGAAGAAACAACGATTTGATACTCTTGTATTCTTTTTTTTTTCCCTATCATCCCACCAAATATATACGTAGCAAACAAACTTTTTTGAATAATTATCTTACCTGGGACAGTGTTTATAAAAAAAAAAAATCTATTTATATTATAAGAGAATGCCTAATTACCCCGATAATTACTTTGTTTGGCCGTACTATTAGATGAATAACGCTTCTTTGTACCTTTACATCAAGGGTGTTTGGCAGTATGGGGGTTTGGCGTTATGACGGAGGTTTTATCATGTTTATCAGTCAGGGGTATAACTCATTTCAGAGATAAAATTTTATAACCGAAATCAGTTACTTTTCTTTCTATGAAAATCAGTAATGTTAAAGTAGGTCATGAAAAATAACTGATTTCTGCATATAAAAATTCCTATGGGAATTGCTTCATATTTATTCATTGGGTAAAGGATTATTTTACAAAATTTAAGGTATTGATGTATTAAGATGATACTGAACACTTGATTATCAGCAGGAAAAATCTGGATTAGAAGATTTAAGCAATACCAAAAAAATATAACCAAAAATGGTTATTTAAAAGTAACTTCTTTCAGTTATATTTATTTTTGACCCAGATTTTGCACAAAGATGATTTTACCCAGCTGTGACCTTAATTTATTTTTAAAGAGGCACCAATGTTGTATCTGATGAAGTCAAACTTTTCTGTACGAATTGGATGATATAATCGTATTTGACCTTGGAAAGTTTTGTAACCTGAACCAGTTATATTCTGGGTGATTCTATAAATATCTTGCAAGAAAAATAACTGATTTCAGTGACGAAAAATATAACTGAAATGAGTTATACCCCTGACTGTTTATATAAAAAGATTTTATATAAAAGATTTTTGTTACTTAAAAAATCCTGACAGTATACGAGTTTGGCGTTATAACAAGGGGAGATATAGCGAGAGGGGTGTATTTTAAAGCTGATATAGCAATTGCCGGTACATTGTAATTCATCCAATTTTTTGATGTACATGTATGGCTATAATATACATGTTTGGTACATTAAATGTCTCCCCAGCAGACACAGTTGGATAAGTTTTTAAGGGGGGGGGGGGGTTCTTGAAAGGGAATGTTTTCCCAAAAAGCTTTGGTTTTCTGTGTGGGCTTGTAGAAAGTTGTGTGGGACCCTAAAATTGAAATTTTACGAGCCCACATGGCTAGTAAAATTTTCAGTAGAGTTCATACCCTGGACTTACCGCTTTACCAACTGAGCTATGCCACCCAGGCCCTGCTGCAACAGTAACAATGGAGTGTTTGATTCCTCGACAGAAAAAATTAAAACCATGTCTTAGAATTAGGAGATTAGAAGGAAATCTAAATGAAGAGGATAAAAACATCCAGTTACTGAGTTAGTCAACTTGCCAACGGGCAAGTGAATACTTGCTTTGCACTTTCCTGACCTAACTTTTCACTTGCCCTGAGGCAACGGGAAATCTAGACCCCTGTTAATTAAGTCACTATGCGAGAACGTTTCAATAATATTATCATGCAATTTTTTAAAAATGTTTACATGACAAAGTATAAAAATCGTGTTAATCTAATTCCCATAGTGAGCCGCATGGATATTGTGTTGTATAAATCTTATTTTCATACTTTGAGAAATAACATTACGTGGCCGAAAACTAATGTTGTACATCGGAAGACTTTTAAGAATCAATTATCGGAAAATAATTCGAAAGAGTAAACCGATCGATTATCGATTTAAATCAGAAAACAAAAGTCCATGAAAAATGGAATATAAATGATAGAAAAAATGTATTTTTCTGCATAAAATTTAGAAAACTTTACTGAAAACAAAATATAAAGCATTCAATTTCAAAGTGTGATCTGCCTGCAGTTTACAATTATGCAAGACAAATTAACAAGCAGCCGTTCATGTGACATGTGAAAAGAGGAAAATAAATACCTTTACACAAAATACCTCTCTTTCAGCAACAATCGATTGTAAGAAAATGAAATCGATCATCGGAATCGAAAGAGTTTTAGCGATCGACAATCAATTGTCGGCGACAATTGGTTCATCACACAACTGAAAACATTTAAAAAATTGGCATTATTTGGTCCCGACCAGTATGTTTATGATAACAGTGAGAGAATGCTGCAGCAGCGGCCTTTTACTTTATCTGAAGAAGAAAGATTATGTCACATTGGGGGGGGGGGGGGGGGAAGGGGGGTACATTTATGCTGCCAAATCATGACCGTGGCTCGGGAAACGTTCAGTAAAGAAAATGACACTGAAAATACAAACTATGACCTGGTGGAAACAACAAATCAAAATATGATTAATTAAAATTCTAATAAAGAAAGCCTTGCCTTTTCCTTCGAGTGCGACGCTCTTTTATTTTCGAAGTCTGATTTCATTGAAGAGTTCCACAAAGGGGAACAACTCCTCTGTACGCCAGAATTTGATAAAAACCTGCAAGTGTCTGAGTGGTTTGACCTGCAAAGGAAAAGCAATGTCATCACAAAATTCCAATGTTGATACAACTGATAAGGTTGCAATAGTCGGAAGGTACAAATATTGAACTTCATTTTGTGTGATTTTGATTGAAACTTGAAAGTCGAGCTGCATGATCAGCTCAGATCTCCATACAAATTTTTATTTGACTTGCACATGAAATTTAGACAGACAGCACATTACTAGAACCCTTTAAATTACCTATACTTCCATAAAATTTCAATAAATTCTTATGACTGATACTGGTTTTATATGCAATTAAAGTGCACTGCTAGACTACGTATAAACATGCTCGAACGTTTTCGTATCATTTTTGTCCGTAACTTGATGCAAGTCAAATGTACACATAACCAGTGCACATGTCAATGAAGACTCACCCTTGACGTTTATTCTTGTTTGCAAAATAAGTCACATGATATCACATGTCAACTCTGTCAGATTTGAACAATTTTTTCCACAAAGATTTTCGTCATATATCATAGTCCTGAATATCTATTATTTATGAAATAAAATTATATGTATGATGGCACAAGAGTAAAAAATGGACCGTTCCATTTCTTCAATTTGAGGCTGTAAGGGGTCAATATTGAGGAGTTTTATAAAAATTAAATCCGATTTTAAAAAATTGGAATA
This sequence comes from Pinctada fucata, assembly GCA_028142955.1. Taxonomy (NCBI): domain Eukaryota; kingdom Metazoa; phylum Mollusca; class Bivalvia; order Pterioida; family Pteriidae; genus Pinctada; species Pinctada fucata. Next base: position 33,401,285 of record AP027104.1, read on the forward strand.
TTTTCTAAATAGATATCTGTAAAATGAGTTTTAGAATGTTTCCGTCATTAAATATCAGTACGTGTTAAAGACGTCATCCGGATTTAAAAAAAAATATGTTGACCTAATTTTTGTCTTCAGTCTATATTTTGTAAACCGGAAGTATAAGGCACCTTAACACTAAGGTTGCACCAGACTTGGTACTAGACATATATGAAAAAATTTACGGGAAATCACATGCATTATACTTTAAAATTATCTTTTATTAACGTAGCTTGCGGGGAAGTTTTCATCACAATCAAATGTGTAAGCAGGTTTCACCCTCGAATTTTTTTATGTGCACATCTACGCTATGACGTCATAAACCTTACTTGATCGTAACGTCACGTTACGTTGCGCGACATACATCGTTAGGGCGCAAATAATGGCTTTTTAGCTCACCTGAGCCATAGGCTCAAGTGAGCTATTGTCATAGTGTTGCGTCCGGCGTCCGGCGTCCGTCGTCGTCGTCGTCGTCCGTCGTCGTCGTAAACTTTTCACATTTTAAACTTCTTCTCCAGAACGGCTGAAGGGATTTTGATGAAACTTGGTAGGTATGAAGTACTCATGGTCCCCTACAAGTGTTGTTGTTTTTCGTCCGGATCTGTCAACAGGTGGCGCCACCACAGCCAAAAGTAGGTCACGGGGGGTACCCTCCTTTGACAAACTTCTTCTTCAGAACCGAAGCATGTATCGACAAACCGAAAGCATCAGGATGATCTAGAGAGATGTCTTAAGAAGTGTTGTTATTTTTGGTTCCACTTCGAAGTCAAATTTTTGACGCGTTTTTGACGTCTTTTCGGACTTTGTCAGAAATGCACATTTTTGCACTATTTCTTTAAATAACTCAATAAGTGTATGATTTTACACACTCATTTACTACATATTTATCATATTTAACTTACTTAATGCTTTGATATGTATTTTATGCTTAAAATTTATTTTTTTGATTTTTTATGAATTTTTTTCTTATGTATAAAGGAAGGGGGGGGGGGGTTGATTTTCATACATTTTCTGCTTCTTTTCTATAACCACTCTTCAGATTGTCATGACAATTTGTAGGTATGAGGTACTCATGCATGGTACCCTACAAGTGAAAGAATTTTGTCAAGATATCTACTTTTGGATTTTTAAGGAATATTTTTTAAGATTGTACATAGGTATAATGTATGTTTTCCATGCCAAATGGACCCATGGGGAGTAGCTTCAAACCCCGGCGGGACCCCAACAATTTTTTTTTCCCTTTTTCAGTTTTTTTTCTCTTTTTATTTTTATATTTATCGCTAGAAATGAAACTGTGAAAGAATTTTGTCAAAATATCAACTTTTAGATTTTTAATGATTTTTTAAATAAGACAAGCTATAGCTAGTTTGGCTTTGTGTACTTATTTTCATACTTCGAATTAACTTGGCCACATACGCTATCAAATATACGCTGAATTTATTTTTTAGATGTTGACTTTTTGTGTCGCCTGCGAAGCACAGCGACACTTAGGGATCACTTTGTCTGTTGTTCGTCTGTCCGTCCATCCGTCCCTCCGTCTGTCTGTCACACTTGGGTGTCACACCCCATAACTTTTGATTGGTAAGTGATAGGGCTTTGATATTTCACATGTGTATTCCTTGTGACAAGACCTTTATACACATTTCATAATTTTTGACCTTTTGACCTTGACCTAGATATTTGACCTACTTTTCTAAAAATCTAATATTGGCTATATCTCTTGATTGATTAGTCCAAGTGGCTTCACTGGGTCATGAGGTTTGATACACCGTACACTGCTGTTTGGAAAATAAATTGGCTCAATTTCTGCACAACTCACTTGAATTAATATTGTCCGCTAACAACTTGTCTGTGTTAATTGGATTAACACGATTTTGACTGTACGTTACATGTATTAAGATGAAATCAATACTATTCAAAAGCTCTCATTCATAGATTTCTGTATAATTTTATATGAATAAAGGCAAAACCGAAAAGTCTTTGTTTTTTATGCTTCCGGAATCAAAGATACGGGGGCATATAGTTTTTGGCCTGTCCGTTTGTCCGAAAAACTTTACATTGGGCATAACTTTTGATAGGAAGGTGATAGAGCTTTCATATTTCACATGTGTATTCCTTGTGACAATACCTTTCCATTGATACCAAATTTTTTGACCTCATGACCTTGACCTTGACCTTTGACCTACTTTTCAAAAACTTTAACATTGGGCATAACTTTTGAATGGTTAGTGATAGGGCTTTCATATTGTACATGTGTATTCTTTGTGACAAGATCTTTCCATTGATACCAACATTACTCTGACCCTGACCTCTCACATACTTAACAGAAAATGGTGTTTATACCAACAAAGATGCCACCGCGGGGCATTCGTGTTTCACAAACACAGGCTTTATTATTTTCTGGCATACTAGCTATTAATAATGAAAGGTTTGGTGTTCAATTTTAAATAAACTTAATTTATGAAATCATTTCATTGTTTTATTCTGTTTCTGTTGCACATTAATGTGGAATTTTACAAAATGATTTTATTTTTGATGTTGCATAATCGAACTATACTAGCTGGGCATATGACTTTGGATTGCATAATCCATCTTTTCAAATCAGTAAAAAAGTTGTTGTTTTGAAATGTGACTATTTTCTCTTGTTTGTACTTTTAAAGGTTGTCTGAAAAAAAAACTTGTCTGCATCCGGCAAAAATCTTGTTAGAATGGTTGTGGGCTAAAATCCTGGTACTGGCACTATCAGTATTCAATGTCAGTATGTCAATTAGAGCGTGCATGGGTATCAGGTGAGCGTTGTGCCCCCTGGGGCTCTTGTTTTTTTAAATACTTATATTTTCTAGTAAGCGTAGCGAGCCGAAATTTTTAAACATAAACTTTACATTGTGTCTAAATTCAGTCAATGTATTTAGACATGCTTGCAATGAGAACCGGAAACTTTGAGGGATGTTTGGTTATATTTTGACTATTTCTAGGGAATGATATATGAATGCAATTTTTTCTTCAAATATTAATTACGTTGGAAATTAATGTTCTTTCATCCATCCTCCTCCATCCTTATCTAATTTCTTTATTGTACCATATAGACGGACGGAGAAGGCTTTACTTTTTTATTGTTTTTATTCACCACAACTTGTATGCTGACATAAAAAATGCACATATCTTCTATAGATAATGATAACATAATATTGCATATACATGTAAGACATTGCATGAAATATACAAGGTTAAACGGTATTGTATATAATTTGGTTTCATCTCAGGATTATACAAGAGTATAATTATCCTTAATATTTCTATCGTGATAAAAAATTATTGAAATTCAAAAGCTGTCGTGATTAGTTTTCAAAAATCAAATTTAAAGTTTCCCATCTGCTTTTAATTCGTTTTCTCTTTTGTTCTGACACAAGGTACAATGAATATAATTCCAAATTTCTATAGGATCTGGTGAAGGCTTTACTTTTGATCAGTCTTTTTCTCGCTTTCCTTCTTGCTTGTTTCTCATTGTGCACAATCGGGGAAAGCGGGGGTGGTGGGTTTGTCAGACAGAAAAGGAGGAGGGGCAGCCTTATAAAATGAAATTAATCTTCTCAATACTTTTTAAATTATATGCAAAGCGGTGATTTACTTTAAGAATTTAGGAATACATAGTGTCTGAAAGTTCGATTATGACGTAAGAAAAAGATTTGTATATATATCAGAAAGCAGAGCGAACCGGAATTGTTTTGTAAAGGGACGAACAATTTGATCCTGAGGGGGGAGGGGGGCTGGCAAATTTTTTCGGGTCAGATTATTTATTTTCAAAGCACGTCTGGCCGGAATATTTATTTTCCAGTAACTAAAGATCAGAATATTTATTTTTAACCTGTAACGATCCTGACAAGCAAAAAAAAAATGGTCAGTGTTAGAAATTTGCCAAAGAGACTACATACATGTATGTGCAAGTTGTTTGTTTGTTTGGATTTTCATTTTATTTATTTATTCATTTATTTATTAATTTTTATTTTTTTTTGTTATCGGAAAAAAAGATACCGTACTGCCTTCTTGAGGAATTCCTGAACTCGGAGAAATGGAAATTTCATTTTAATAATATATATCACGACAATCGAGGCGGCTGAACGTAATGATAGAAAACGAGCATGAAATGAAAATCACAATGTATATCTTATATGGACCGCCCCTCCCCAACCCTTATCCGATATTATAAAGTATATGTACATATAAACAAGAGGGAATTTTTTGTATACCCCGCCAAAAGATATCGGATTAAATAGGAATGAGCATGTCTGTCTGTATGTTCCGTATGATGTTTTCAAATATTTGAAGAAAAAAATGTCATGTACGGAGAATTTTATTTTTACATTAAGATACATGTATAAGGTCTAGTTCGAATACAGCCCATGTAATTGTTGATTAATTATCTTTAAAAAAAAAAGGTTTCTGGATGTTTCAAAGAAGACCGTTACAGAGAATCAAGTATTCCGCATACTCCTTGACGTCATGTTGACATATGCGATCTGAACACGCTGTGACTTTGACGTTGCAAGTAAAATTGACGCCGAAGCCACGCAAAACAAATTTTCAATCTTAAATTGCAAAAAATCTGCCGAGAAGACCTATCCATGTTTTTATATATTCGAATTCAGCTCATTCTCTACTTTTACGTGTAAGAAGGGCTTTAAGGGCCTCCACAACTTAATGGAGAAAATGATAATGAAGCAAGCCGTGTTTTGCCTTTTGAATGAATGCGGATTTTTGAATAATAAGTTGCAAAATGGCGATAAAAATTGCAAATTTCCCCTTAGAGACACAATAATCCGTAGAAATACAATACTCAAAATGGCAACAATATTTTTGATCTCCCTTTTCACCCTCCTTGGTCAATTTTCTAGATTAAAATTATTTTAGTTAAGAAAATGCATATTTTCGAATTAGAACGTCAGTGCCGTCTTTGAGGCCTAAATTAAAATCTCGAAAAACTTCGTGAAATAGTTACATGAAAATTATATCAAATATTGATCAAATCTTATATTCCATGTAGACAAATTTTCAGGCTATGTCTTCTCGCAAAATTTTCCGTGCCGTAACGCCGCGATGTACCTTAAAAATGCGTTCGAGCATTCGCCCGTTCCAGCACAATTGGTACGCATAGTCTATCGCCCCCGAAGAGCTTGGGTGAAGACAACGCATTATCATGAAATTATAAGTGCTAAAATCTTAGCTTTCATTGCATGGATTCATTTGAAATTTCATATACAGTTTGATAATTGTAAGAAGTATTAGTGCTGAATCTTGAATCAATTAAGTCTCTGTCATTAGTATAACCAAAGATAATGGGCAAACGGCAATAATTTACTGCTCAGCGATAACTACTTACCGACCAGTACTGGTATTCCAGTATTGTTGGGATAAAAAAATTGTTAAGTGAACATGTGAAAGTGACAATAATGCGCTTGCATGGAATTCCAGTATTGTAAATTTTACAATACTGGAAAGTACTGGAAAAAATAGAAATACTGGAATATCGATTTATTTATTTTGATTATCTTTCATCAATTTAAAAAAAAGTTCACATTATAAATCAAATTGTGCAAACCAGTGCATTTTCTCTAATCAATGTGACGTACAGATCCCAAATGAGTGAAGTATTAGGTTAAGTGTCCATCAACTTAATATTGGAAGGGGGATCTATAAATACCCCAAGAAATGATAGATTGTGTCAGTTTTGCAACTCTTATGAATAGCATTGACAAGAACATTTTTACTCCACTGACTAGCATAATAAACGCTATAGAAATGACTCACTTATAAAGCTTGAAAATTAATACATTGAAAATATACACAACTATATATAATTAGCAATAAAAAGCTACAATTTTTATTGGCTGGATTGCGAAGCAAAATCCAGTCTATGAAATGGCGAAGTCCGTCTGCCCGTCTGTCCGTCCGTCTGTCCGTCAGTGCGTCAACATTTTGGTTAAAGTGTTGCCTTTAAGTCCATTGAGAGAAAACTGTTAGGAGGAGCAACTTGAAACTTGACAAGGTGATAGACCATGATGAGACGAATCAAACACAGCAATAAAATTTGACCTAGTGACCTTGACCTTGGAGTTTGACCTACTTTTGAAAAACTTTAACCTTGGCCATAGCTTTTGAATGGTAAGTGATAGGGCTTTTATATTTCACTTGTGTATTTCTTGTGACAAGACTTTTCCATGGATACCAAAAATTTTGACCTTGTGACCTTGACCTTGGAGTTTGACCTACTTTTGAAAAACTATAACCTTGGCCATAGCTTTTGAATGGTAAGTGATAGGGCTTTTATATTTCACTTGTGTGTATTTCTTGTGACAAGACCTTTCCATGGATACCAAAAATTTTGACCTTGTGACCTTGACCTTAGAGTTTGACCTACTTTTGAAAAACTTTAACCTTGGCCATAACGTTTAAATGGTAAATGATAGGGCTTTTATATTTCTAATATGTATTCCTTGTCACAAGATCTCACCATGGATACCAAAAGTTTTGACCTTGTGACCTTGACCTTGGAGATTGACCTACTTATAAAAATAAAAAAAAATCTGGGCTTTATCTCATGAACTACAAAGGTTATGGCTTTTAAATTCCACATGCAGAATCTTTATGACAAGACCTTTCATTTGATATCATGAGTTTTGCCCTAGTGGCCTTGACATTGACTTTGACCTACTTTTGAACTATAAGAGGTAGGGTTTTGATATTTCAAATATAGATTCCTCATGCACAGAACTTAAATTTGTTATCATGACTTTTGACCTAGTGACCTTGACATTGACCTTTGACCTACTTTTAAACTATAAGAGGTAGGGTTTTGGTATTTCACATATAGATTCCTTATGACAAGATCTTTCATTTGATATCATGACTTAGTGACCTTGACATTGACCTTTGACCTACTTTTAAACTATAAGAGTTAGGGTTTTGATATTTCACATGTAGAATCCTCATGACCAGGCCTTTCATTTGATATCATGACTTTTGATCAAATGACCTTGACATTGACCTTTGACCTACTTTTAAACTTTAAGAGTTAGGGTTTTGATATTTCACATATAGATTCCTTATGACAAGATCTTTCATTTGATATCATGACTTTTGACCTAGTGACCTTGACATTGACCTTTGACCTACTTTTAAATTATAAGAGGTAGGATTTTGATATTTCAGTTGTAGAGTCCTCATGACCAGACCTTTCATTTGATATTATGACTTTTGATCAAATGACCTTGACATTGACCTTTGACCTACTTTTGAATTATAAGGGGTAGAGCTATGATATTTCACATTTAGATTCCTTATAACCATCACTTTTTTTCATTGCGCAATAGTAGTAATGACCTTTGACGTTTCTGTCTGCGCAAAAATGTGTATGTCATCTAATACAAACACTTTGCAATCCGGCCTTACTGCCTTTAGCGGTTTATGGTTTATTTGATACAAACTCCATACATCTATAGACTGTATCTATATTTATTAATGCAAATTGCTTCAATGTGAGAATTAAACTCTCATGTATGCGTGACTATCAATTTGAATGTGAAATAATGTCAAGACAAGCAGTTTACAACATCATAGTGGGAAACTGAGACTGAAATGAGATAAAGAATTTCAATGCTGAAGAAGATCATGACGACACATTTAATTGATTACATAATGTAATAGTTATAATTGATTACATAATGTAATGTAATTGTTATAATTGATTACATAATGTAATGTAATGTAATAGTTATAATTGATTACATAATGTAATAGTTATAATTGATTACATAATGTAATAGTTATAATTGATTACATAATGTAATATAGTTATAATTGATTACATATTGTAATAGTTATAATTGATTACATAATGTAATAGTTATAATTGATTACATAATGTAATGTAATAGTTATAATTGATTACATAATGTAATAGTTATAATTGATTACATAATGTAATAGTTATAATTGATAACATAATGTAATAGTTATAATTGATTACATAATGTAATAGTTATAATTGATTACATAATGTAATAGTTATAATTGATTACATAATGTAATAGTTATTATTGATTACATAATGTAATAGTTATAATTGATTACATAATGTTATAGTTATAATTGATTACATAATGAATAGTTATAATTGATTACATAATGTAATAGTTATAATTGATTACATAATGTAATAGTTATAATTGATTACATAATGTAATAGTTATAATTGGTTACATAATGTAATAGTTATAATTGATTACATAATGTAATAGTTATTATTGATTACATAATGTAATAGTTATAATTGATTACATAATGTTATAGTTATAATTGATTACATAATGAATAGTTATAATTGATTACATAATGTAATAGTTATAATTGATTACATAATGTAATAGTTATAATTGATTACATAATGTAATAGTTATAATTGGTTACATAATGTAATAGTTATAATTGATTACATAATGTAATAGTTATAATTGATTACATAATGTAATCAATGAAATGTGTTGAAGCTAATAAATATTTGAATTGAATTTGAATTATTTATAAAAGCAATTGCAGTCAATATAGATCAATTTGAGGTGAAACTGGATAAGTTTTGGATATTAATTATTTTCCTCAATCTTTCTAAAGTTAACTGTTTAAAAATTATAATAATTGTAGAAATAGTACATTTGTACAATGTACCATTATTATACTTCTCAAATAGGTTAAAAACATAGATTGTCCCAGTGTGTTGTTGAATGAGCTACATGTTATGAGGTATAAGGGGTTCATAGCAACTTGAATGAAAAAATTGTTATGATAACTTATTGATTCTATTCCCTCATTTAGGATCTACAAAAAGTGTAACAAAATTTTGAAAACAAGTTCTTTTTTATTTATTTCTTGAAAAGGATAACTGCTTGTCCATAGAAACTTCATGCAGCATGTGCTTGTCCCTGTCTGGAAGCTGGCTCAGGACACCAGACTTTCAGTAAAAAAGAACCCAGCATTAATTAACATAGATCGAAATGCAATGTAGTTCAAAATCCTTGTGCGCAAAAGATGCATTAGGCCGTTTAAAATATATTTAGTATATGTTTGTCATAATTTATGATTTTTCAGTGGATTGATAGGGCAAAACTGGTCCATGATATTTGCAGCAGCTGGTTACAATGTGACTCTGTTTGACGTGGACCCAGGTCAGCTATCCAAGGCGGAGTCATCTCTAAAAACCACCCTACAGCAGTATGAGGAAGGGGGGTACCTGAGGGGGAACACCACGGCAGCAGAGCAAGTCAAGCTGGTGTCATACAGTAGCTCACTGGAGGAATGTCTACAAGGTGCCATATATGTTCAGGTGAAAATATAAATGTCAGGTACTCATGCAAGTTGTTCTTGATTAATTTGTATTATATTACATGTAGTTATAACCTATCGCTGGAACAGTCAGGGGTATTACTGATTTCAGTACTCTTTTTTTTTCAGAAATTATTGATATCAATAATTTTGGTTTTAATTTTGTTTTCTGTTTTTCCTCAAAATTGCCTAATTTCATAATTGTAATTTTATCCAGCACAATTTTTAGGATACTTCCTTTCAGGAAGTCTCCTTATGTTATCGTAACAGTTGAGACATTTCCGATTTGCAACATACCCATACACCTCAAAATATAGCGCTTTTTCTGATTTAGGAATTTGCTGTCTGACACATGCAAGATCAAGATTATCCTCCTTCTTGAAAAAAGTTTCAATTGCATATAAAGTAAATGCATCACAAAAAATCAACTATTCATTTCTTGCTTTCACTGCTCGCCGGTGGCGTAGTAATATAGTACTTCTTTTAACAATGTAAGAGTTGTCTTCCCTATGTACATGATGTATATACAAATGACAAACGAAAGTAGTAACGAAGCATGATCTTGTTGAAAGAATTCTAGGAAATTCTGGTAATTAAAATGAGAAAGGAGGAAATTACCAGTGATAATAAACCTAAAGTTACGCTGGAACTACATGTAACCGCTCTTTTATCAGATATATTGTAGATTGTAAGTAATTTTAAACATGCATGTATGTCTTTCTAGTTTCTATTTTAAACATGCATGCATGGTCTTAACGTTTTTCTAGTTTCCAAATGGGTTAACTTTAAGACACTGCTCCGGGTTTAAGTCGTCAGAATAAAATGTAATTTAAAGTATACCACTTTTAGTAAATAAAAATTATGTTGTTTGTAGAACACGATGAGCTCATAGAAAAGAAAATTATTAGCTTCACATGCATATGCATCCTATGTATAAAAAATCATCATCAATTCATCATTACATAAACAATAAAATTATTCAACATACATCTGCTGACTATAAATTTTGAATAGAAGTATCGTTCAGGACCTTCAGTCCTTTGATTATTATACCCCCGCCATATAATGGTGGGGGTATATAGTGATGCACTTGTCCGTCCGTGCGTGCATCCGTCCCACCTTTGGTTTCCAGACATTTAAAGGAAAACTATTACAGATAATCAATTCATTTCTTGCATATAGCTTTTACACCAAGAAATACAGGTCAAGTTCGAATATGGGTCATGTCCCTCAATTTTTTGCAGAGTTATGCCCCTTGAAACTTAGAAAAATTCAAAATTTTGTGGTTTCCAGACATTGAAAGGTAAATCGTTATAGATAATCAATTCATTTCTTGCATATAGCGTTTATACCAAGAAATACAGGTCAAGTTCGAAGATGGGTCATGTCCCTCAATTTTGTGCAGAGTTATGCCCCATGAAACTTAGAAAAATTCAAAATTTTGTGGTTTCCAGGCATATAAAGGTAAACGGTTAAAGATAATCAAAATTCATTTCTTGCATATAGCTTTTACACCAAGAAATACAGGTCAAGTTCGAATATGGGTCATGTCCTCCATTTTGTGCAGAGCTATGCCCCTTGAAACGTAGAAAAATTCAAAATTTTGTGGTTTCTGGACATTTGAAGGAAAATTGTTACAGATTATCACTTCAGTTCTTGGATATAGCTCTTACACCAAGAAATACGGGTCAAGTTCAAATATGGGTCATGTCCCTCAATTTAGTGCAGAGTTATGCCCCTTGAAACTTAGAAAAATTCAAAATTTTGTGGTTTCTAGACATTTGAAGGAAAATTGTTACAGATTATCACTTCAGTTCTTGGATATAGCTCTTACACCAAGAAATACGGGTCAAGTTCAAATATGGGTCATGTCCCTCAATTTAGTGCAGAGTTATGCCCCTTGAAACTTAGAAAAATTCAAAATTTTGTGGTTTCCAGACATTTAAAGGAAAACTGATACAAATAATCAATTCATTCCTTGCATATACCTTTCACACCAAGAAAAACAGGCCATCTTCAAATATGGGTCACATCCCTCAATTATGTGCAGAGTTATGCCCCTTGAAACTTTGACAAATTCAAAATTTTGTGGTTTCTGGACATAAGATGGACAACTGTTACAGATATTGAGATAATAACTTCATCTCTTGAATGTAGCTATTATACCAAAAATTACAGGTTAGGTTTGAATATGGCTCAATTTTATGCAGAGTTGTGCCCCTTCAAACTTGGAAAAAAATCAATATTTTGTTCTTGCCTGACATTTAAATGAAAACTGTAACAGGGAATATATTCATTTCTTAGATATAGCTTTACATTTACAAATACAGGTCAAGTTCAAATAAAGGGTCATGTTCCTGAATTTTGTGTTGAATTGTGCACCTTCAAACTTTTTATACATTGCTTATATGTAAAATATGCCGGCGGGGGTATCATTGATCCTTAGATCAACAATAGATTTCATATTTTCTGAGTTCATTTGATGAAAAATATATTACAGATGCTTAGATTTGGATATCCCCAGAATATTTGGTAAAGGCAGAAAACACAGTTATAATTTGCCTGAGATGAATAGAGGATCCGACCCTTTTGACTTTTGGGTCAAACAACGAAGGTCAAGGTCACACATGACATTGTGGAAAATAGGCTTTTCTGTAAAAACCTTAAGTAATGATTGACCTACATGGATGAAACTTCATAAATAGATTGCACTTAAGGTAGAGCATCCATCATGCAGGTCTCAGATGCTCATATTTCCTAAATAGCAACTTGTACAATATTTTCATTTCCATTTATTCAAAGTTTGTGTTAAACCTGATATACAAACAAAATATAATTTGTGGTTTCATGATTAAACAGACAATTTAAGCCGTTTTAACTTTAACATTGACCCTATGGGAAAAGTAAGAAAAGTCCCTTTTAAGAGGTTATCAAATGTAACTAAAGAAGTTTCCATCTCCAGAACCAATTTACTTTGATAATCTGAACAGTATTCTGAAGAGAAAAAATAGGATATCAAGACAAAAAAATACCAGCAATTCTGACCTGAGGGATACTCTACCTTAATCAAAGAGGAATACCAAATTTTGCTTAAGGTAATTAAAGGTTCAAGGTAAAAAAATGGTTTTACTTATACAAGAGGACCAGACGCTGCTTTGTTATCCAACATTCTACAATGAGGGGTATTTGTCCTGTAGGACAGACTAGTCTTTCTTGCACACTGGATAGGCTGATTCCCTTTTTCAGCAGTGCTAAAGAGAATTCAATACGGCACCCCTGATCTGGCACATTTGATTGTTCTTTTATGACGTCAAAGACAAACTGATGAACGTTATTTCACGCACATACATTTAGCATGACATACAGTCATTCTGATGTGTAAACAAGAGGACTTTGAAGGTTTCAATGTGCGAGAAAAATAATCAAGCACCATGTGCATTTGAGTTCCGGATGAAAACATATCAGTCTCGGGTGGGTTGATCAACGCTAACGCCTCAGTTGGGACTTGATCAATCCCACCCTCAACTGATATTTTTCTATCCGGAACTCAAAGTGGTGCTAGATTCTATTAATCTTATTACATCATTTAATGATTTTTCAGGAGTGTGTGCCTGAGAATATAGACCTTAAGAAGAAGGTGTTTTGCCAATTAGACAGCTTGGCCACTGACCAGATGATCATGGCAAGCTCAAGTAGCTGTTTACCTGCTTCATCATTCACAGAAAGCCTTAAACATAGAGAAAACATGCTGGTCGCACATCCTGTAAGTACAAGTCCTGTTAATACTAATAGGTCTACTGCTTGCACAGCTGGTGTTTACTGTTATCAGTATCCATTGCTTCTTTTACTAAATTCCTTTCCCTGTCATCATGGTTATACTTCTTATGTCATCAACTAAGGAAATTATGTTGATGAAAGTTTGTGGTAAGTGAAGATCATTTCACTTTTTACAAAGTCATCTGTGAGTTATAAGCATTAAATATTTTCTAGAACTTTTATACATATACTGGTAGTTATATAATCACCTCAATGCAATGAAGTACAAATATTTATAAAGAGTTAGGAAAGATTTCCAACAATACCAATTTGCAGGGATCAAAGTGTAACACAGATTCAAACACAGAATTACAACAAACAACAGAACCAGGGATCAAAGTGTAACACAGATTCAAACACAGAATTACAACAAACAACAGAACCAGGGATCAAAGTGTAACACAGATTCAAACACAGAATTACAACAAACAACAGAACCAGGGATCAAAGTATAACACAGATTCAAACACAGAATTACAACAAACAACAGAACCAGGGATCAAAGTATAACACAGATTCAAACACAGAATTACAACAAACAACAGAACCAGGGATCAAAGTATAACACAGATTCAAACACAGAATTACAACAAACAACAGAACCAGGGATCAAAGTATAACACAGATTCAAACACAGAATTACAACAAACAACAGAGCCAGGGATCAAAGTATAACACAGATTCAAACACAGAATTACAACAAACAACAGAACCAGGGATCAAAGTGTAACACAGATTCAAACACAGAATTACAACAAACAACAGAACCAGGGATCAAAGTGTACCACAGATTCAAACACAGAATTACAACAAACATCAGAACCAGGGATCAAAGTGTAACACAGATTCAAACACAGAATTACAACAAACAACAGGACCAGGGATCAAAGTATAACACAGATTCACACACAGAATTACAACAAATAACAGAACCAGTGATCTAAGCGTAACACAGATTCACACACAGAATTACAACAAATAACAGGACCAGGGATCAAAGTATAACACAGATTCACACACAGAATTACAACAAACAACAGAACCAGGGATCTAAGCATAACACAGATTCAAACACAGAATTACAACAAACAACAGGACCAGGGATCAAAGTATAACACAGATTCACACACAGAATTACAACAAACAACAGAACCAGGGATCAAAGTGTACCACAGATTCAAACACAGAATTACAACAAACATCAGAACCAGGGATCAAAGTATAACACAGATTCAAACACAGAATTACAACAAACAACAGAACCAGGGATCAAAGTATAACACAGATTCAAACACAGAATTACAACAAACAACAGAACCAGGGATCAAAGTATAACACAGATTCAAACACAGAATTACAACAAACAACAGAACCAGGGATCAAAGTATAACACAGATTCAAACACAGAATTACAACAAACAACAGAGCCAGGGATCAAAGTATAACACAGATTCAAACACAGAATTACAACAAACAACAGAACCAGGGATCAAAGTGTAACACAGATTCAAACACAGAATTACAACAAACAACAGAACCAGGGATCAAAGTGTACCACAGATTCAAACACAGAATTACAACAAACATCAGAACCAGGGATCAAAGTGTAACACAGATTCAAACACAGAATTACAACAAACAACAGGACCAGGGATCAAAGTATAACACAGATTCACACACAGAATTACAACAAATAACAGAACCAGTGATCTAAGCTTAACACAGATTCACACACAGAATTACAACAAATAACAGGACCAGGGATCAAAGTATAACACAGATTCACACACAGAATTACAACAAACAACAGAACCAGGGATCTAAGCATAACACAGATTCAAACACAGAATTACAACAAACAACAGGACCAGGGATCAAAGTATAACACAGATTCACACACAGAATTACAACAAACAATAGAACCAGTGATCTAAGCGTAACACAGATTCACACACAGAATTACAACAAATAACAGAACCAGGGATCTAAGCATAACACAGATTCACACACAGAATTACAACAAATAACAGAACCAGTGATCTAAGCGTAACACAGATTCACACACAGAATTACAACAAATATCAGAACCAGGGATCAAAGTGTAACACAGATTCACACACAGAATTACAACAAACAACAGAACCAGTGATCAAAGCATAACACAGATTCACACTCAGAATTACAACAAATAACAGAACCATTGATCAAAGCATAACACAGATTCACACACAGAATTACAACAAACAACAGAACGAGGGATCTAAGTATAACACAGATTCACACGCACCAAATTACAACAAGTAGCAGAACCAGGGATCTAAGTATAACACAGATTCACACACAGAATAACAAGAAACAACAAAACCAGGGATCTAAGTGTAACACAGATTCACACACACAAAATTACATCAAACAACAGAACCAGTGATCAAAGCATAACACAGATTCACATGCACTAAATTACAACAAACAACATAACCACTGATCAAAGTGTAGCACAGATTCACTCACAGAATTACAACAAATAACAGAACCAGTGATCAAAGTATAACACAGATTCACACACAGAATCACAACAAACAACAGAACCAGTGATCAAAGTGTAACACAGATTCACACACAGAATTACAACAAATAACAGAACCAGGGATCTAAGCGTAACACAGATTCACACACAGAATTACAACAAACAACAGAACCAGTGATCAAAGTGAAGCACAGATTCACACACAGAATTACAACAAACAATAGAACCAGTGATCAAAGTGTAGCACAGATTCACACACAGAATTACAACAAACAACAGAACCAGTGATCTAAGTGTAACACAGATTCACACACAGAATTACAACAAATAACAGAACCAGGGATCTAAGCGTAACACAGATTCACACACAGAATTACAACAAATAACAGAACCATTGATCAAAGCATAACACAGATTCACACATAAAATTTTAACAAATAACAGAACCAGTTCTGGTTATGTACATGTATTTGTTTTCAGATCAATCCTCCATACTTTGTACCCTTGGTTGAGCTGATACCAGCGCCCTGGACAAAACCTGAAGTTCTCACCACAGTACGGTCTATAATGGAGAAGGTGGGACAGTCTCCTGTCACTCTCCGCAGGGAAAGTCTGGGGTTCGCATTAAATAGGATACAGTATGCTGCCATCAATGAGTGCTGGAATATGTACCAGGTGAATATAGACAATATGGTAATTTTTTTGTGGCCTGCTATGATTGGGTAACATTTGGGAATATTTTTTTCTCTCATCCAGAACAGAAGAATCCACATATTTACTTGTTCTGAGACAACTCTGTCTCACACCCCTGGATGTTTATCTAGAATCACGCACTGTGACATCATACTGACTTTTACAATTGGTTTAATCAAGGTAGACATCGTGTAGATCTTCATTTAAACTATTTTCACATGAATAGATGCAGTGTTTATGCATGAATTATGTAAAAAAAAAATGTGGGTGCGAGAAAAATAATCATTCCTTTATACAGGGACTAATATAATCTAACACCATGGTGAGAGAGGGATGGCAAATTGTCAACCTGAGTGTACACAATTTTGTAAGTCCATGGTAAATCTTTCCAAGTCATACAAGTAAGATTTTGTACACGAGGGTTGAGAATGCTGCCATTCCTCCCTCACATTGGTGTTTGATTGTTTTTCTCCAACGTCTTTGACTTGTAAATGTCAGTTATAAGCAGTCATTTGTTACCTCAATGACGTCGCCTTTGCAGAGTTAGCAATGACATTATATAGGTTAAAGTATACCATTGAGGGAGTTAGCATGATTCTGGTTTCCCGAGACTAAGGTCTGGTTGAGGGAAACCAGAATCATGCTAACTCCCTCAATGGTATACTTTAACTGTTTTATTATACCGTCACACGCTGTAGCTCCGCCCCATTTGAAGTCACATGCTGTAGCCCCGCCCCATTTCGAAGCTATATCCTTAGGGAAATAGTCTTCTCAACTAACACACCCTTTGCAGGGAAATATAGTCTCATCAGGCGGGTTACAGCTAGTTTTAATGGGTATCTTTTTAAATAGGAAAAAACAAGTAGAGGTATAATAATAGAAGATGAGAGCGATTTATTGAGAGGCAAATTTGAGAGTTCATAGTCTCAAATGGGAGAAAAGGAAATTCCTCCTTCGTATCAAAGATTTGCGACTTCAATTACTTATAGACTCAGCAAGCCGTATCATGAACTGCAAGTCTTTGATACTTGGGTAGGATTCCCCTGTCCCTGTACAAAGGGTGATGGATTCTATTAATCTTGTCATATGAGATTATGAATGTTTTCTTTGAGATAATCTGACATGAGATTATCATCAAATTGTACTTTATGTTTTCTTTGAAACTGTTCAATTTTCTTATGGCTAAATGTATAATTTTAGTGAGATACTTATAATTTACAAATGTTGCTCTGCCTTCCAATGTTCTCACATTTTTACAAATCCGTCATAAGATGGGACATATTTTTTTCTTTTTTTTTTTAACATGGTAATTGTCAGTATATTTTAAAGTGTTTGATTCAATATGTTGATTATGTTTCTTTATTTTCAGACAGGACTATTGAGTGCTGAGGACATAGACAAGGTATGTTATGATGGACTGGGTATGAGATATGCCTTTATTGGACCACTGGAAACCATGCATCTAAATGCCGATGGTATGTAATATGTGCTATCTCTTATAATGACTGAATGTACTAATATTGTATTATCTATGAAAAGTTAGATAAAGACTAATTCAGCTTTTATAAGATTTAATCTCAATCATAGATTGACAGAGTCAAATTTAAGATTCAGGTTTATATGCTTATCTTAACAGAGACCTAACATTTTCACCGTTTTGACTTCTTCTCTAGAACCACTTAAGGAATTTGTATAACTAAATATGAATGAAGTATTCAGCGATAAGTATAAGGACAAAAGAGTTCATGAGACAATTGTCCTGTACATTTGAAAATTTTTAGGCGAGTTTCACGAAGCCAGCTCGGCTATAGAGATCGCAGGAACCACGTGACCTCAGATTTGCATCACATGACCTGAAAAGCGTGACATTCCCGGGCCCCAAAATATATAAATCGAGTGAAGATAAATATATATTCACACAGTTTTACTTAACTCCGATCGTGTGGCCCCATGACCCTTGACCTCATTATTCACCATATTTATATAGAGGCAGCATACATTGCATTCCGCGTTTTAACAGTTGTTTCATAATGTTTAAAAAAGTTAGAGATTATTTAAAAAAGGATACTTTAGGATGCAGTAAACATCAACTGTCTCGTGTGCACGTGTGTTGAGATATCGGCTATAATGTACCACGTAACACGATCCTGTAGGTGCTTACCAAGACGTCCACATGAAAACTAAAATTGTTCTCAGTGGGCAAGGCAACGCAGAACGTTCAGTTTTTCTATAATTTCGTGCAATATAGATACTTAATCACAAAAAGGGGAATATGATGCAGTGTAGGGATGCCTTAGCTGTATATGAGTTTTTTCCAAATTAAGAGAACTATTATCTTTTTCGTAAAGCTTAAAAATGATTGGCGTGATCCATGACCAAGTAGAAATGCCGATCGTGTTTGTGTATTCGCTTTATTTTGGTTTTTTCTTTCTCTTTTATATTTATGATAAAGGATTCATGCATATTTCTTGTCAGAAAATCGACAGTACCTGGGAAATCGTCGATTCTCAGACAAGAAATATGCATTTTAAGACTTCTCCGTTGCGCTGTAACTTGTTGACTTGAAATTGGGACCAATTAAAAAAATCTGAATGACATAGGCCTACAAGATACAAGATTTTTGAACAGTTTCAAATGGAACAGATATGCAGATACACGAAGAAAAAATAAACGTCTGTACTATACGTGGCAGATCCAGCTTATTATTTAAGGGGGGACGTAAAGAATTGGCAAGGGTTCTGGGGACCGCTTAGGTCCCCAGCGGGTACAGGGCAGAGCCCTGTTGGGGGGGGGGGGGGGGGGGGGGGGGGGGGGTCGAAGCCCCCTGGAATCTCTTGAATTACAGCCTTTTTAGGACCCATTTTCGTGACTGTAATTAATTAAGGAATGGAATTTGATGCATTTAACAATTATATTTACTAATATTCACTAATATTCACTCTTTCTTGATTTAAAATGATCATTTTACCCAATATTGGAAAATTTTAGGGGGCCCTACGCCCCCCTTGAATCTGCCACTGACTATAGCAGTCATGCTGACATAGGTTCATGAATGTTTTATTCCTGAACATTGGAAAATGGATTTGTTCTATCTACGAATACAATACAGTCAATACTGTATTAAGCGTCCACTCGAGGGAAAGAACAAAAATGGTTGCTAAAGACAGATGGTCGTTTAAAAGAAAACTCTCACAAAAAGAAATCCAGTTTTGATGTATGAATAAGATAAAAATATTCGCCGGTTTATCGAACTAATAAACAGACAACGTATGAAATATTTACAAAGACTCTTTATCTCAATATAGAATTCTGATGTAGCGTTCACGAACTCCTCCATGAAGCATCAAATCAAAATCGTAAAAAAAAAATTCTGATTTTCATGTATGATTGCATACAACAATTTTTTTGATATCATGATTGTTAAATAAATCCAAATTGTCATTTGATAATTCATCCATGTCATCGCTGTCATCATGGTCACCGGTACTTTCATAGCGCTTCGATTTAAAATAAATTATTGTGTCTGTATTACATGAGTTTTGACGGTCACAAATACAAGGTCAATACATTCACGGTCAAATAATTCTATTGATAAAATCCGCTATCGTCATTTTATGATTCGTCTACATGGATCCATATAAAAGTCTTTTCTATCGAGGCATTTCATTTTTTACCTGATCTATGCCGTTTGCGTTTTTAAAAATCTTCCGATATTTCAGTTTTACGTCAATATACATGTAAGTTGTGAGACCTTCGGGTTTTACTTTCTTTCATTCTTCAATTTTTTTTTAATTCTTGATTGTTGGAGATTGTCTGTCGGTAAACAATTCTTGTCTGGACAACTCCTCTGAAACTGTTAGAGATAGAAAATTAATTCTTTTTGCGTTTTACTTGGTCCATGGTATAGTTGTGCACCTGACATTTAGTTTCAGTCCCTGACCCCCAGGGTCTTAGAAAATGGGCGTGGTCATAAAATTCTATGTAATCTTGTCCGGACAACTCTTCTGACACTATAAATGATGGAGACTTAATTCTTTTTGCAGTTTGATGGATTTGTGGTCTAGTTGTTCACCTGATATTTTGTTTGAGCCCCTGACCCCATGGGTCTTAGAAATGGGTGTGGTCATTTTCTCCTATATAACTCTATGTAATCTTGTGCTCGCAACTCCTCTGACACTATAAATTATGGAGTCTTAATTCTTTTTGCAATGTGATGGGTCTGTGGTCTGGTTATGCACCTGATATTTTGTTTGAGCCCCTGACCCTCAGGGTCATAGAAATTGGTGTGGTCATTTTCTACTATATAACTCTATGTAATCTTGTGCTCGCAACTCCTCTGACACTATAAATCATGGAGTCTTATATCTTTATACAATTTGATGGGTTTGTGGTCTAGTTGTTCACCTGATATTTTGTTTGAGCCCCTGATCCCATGGGTCTTAGAAATGGGTGTGGTCATTTTCTCCATGTAATCTTGTTCTCGCAACTCCTCTGACACTATAAATTATGGAGTCTTAATTCTTTTTGCAATGTGATGGGTTTGTGGTCTGGTTGTGAACCTGATATTTTGTTTGAGCCCCTGACCCCCAGGGTCATAGAAATGGGTGTGGTCATTTTCTCCTATATAACTCTATGTAATCTTGTGCTTGCAACTCCTCTGACACTATAAATCATGGAGACTAAATTCCTTTTGCAGTATGATGGATCTGTGGTCTAGTTGTGCACCTGATATTATGTTTTAGCTCCTGTCACCCTTAGGGTATTAGAAATGGGTGTGATCATTTTCTCCTATATAAGTTTATGTAATCTTGTGCTTGCAACTCCTCTGACACTATAAATGATGTAGAATTAATTCTTTTTGCAATCATTGTTCTGTGGTCTAGTTGTGCACCTGATATTTTGTTTTAGCCCTATACCCCAAGGGTCTTTGAAAATGGGTGTGGTAATTTTTTCCTATATAGTTGTGCTCTCTACTCGTTTAAAGCTATTAATGATGGGAAGTTAATTCTTTATTCAATATTATGGATCTGTAGTCCTGATGTGTCATTGATAGTTCATTTGAGCTAGCAGCCCTTGGCCCCTAGGATCTTGGAAAATGGATGTGGCATTCTTTTTTTAAATACTTTTTCTCGGATATTATGAATTATATGAGTGATATTCTAGTTGCAGTCTAATGGATATATTGTTTTGTCGTACTACTTATAATTTGTTAGAGTGCCTGCTCCCTATGGTCTTGGTTTAAAAAAAAATAAAAAAAAATTGATGTTTTAGAAAAAAACAACCAGGAGAGCTACAGTCTCGTCAGAGACTTCTGGTTTACTTTCTTTCCTTTTTTTCTTTTTCAAAGATAGTTATGATACTGTTGGTGCATTAATTTTCTTCTGTGTCTCCGAGTTCAAACGCTTCAGTTTCAAATGAAGTTTCGTTTTAAACTATCATGAACGAGTTAAAATAACTGATATCAACAATACTATTCCTAATATCTTTCAGCGGATCTATAATGGCGCGCTTATGTTTTGATAACAATTACAATACTGCAATTACGCGATCAAACAACCGACGTAATTACCTTAATTGGTCGCTTAATACAAAAGAATTGATCATATAGGTAACAATTAAGATGGACGCTGGTCGCATAATGGGCAGATGTCTGTTTAATACAGAGGAATTATATAGCAAAAAACGTTGGGAGGATATTAGACTGGTCGCTGAGGGCAGATGGACGCTTAATACGAGTGGTCGCATCTACAGTATTGACTGTATTGAAAAATCCCATAAAATATTTTGATATCATTCTATAATGAATAAACAAAACTTTCCATCAATTCCTTCAGAGCTTTGATCTTATGTAGTGGGCCATATAAACTTTTTCAATGAGGCATCCAAATTAAAGACTAGTAACCTTCAATATTATATGTAATAAAGTGCCAGAGAGCAGTATTGGGTCGAAGGACATAATGGTCTGGTCAAATCAGGAATAGAAGGATGTATATTTCTAAGAGAAATCAATTCTATATTTTTGCTGTCTGACCTATACCTAATTTGGCCAGTGCCCACATTTCACTTTTATATCATAAAACACAATCTTGGTAACAGCAATCAGTTGAACATAAGACAGTTTTGACATGAAAATATTTGTGTATACATATAGGCCGAATATGAAAAAAGTAGTAATTTGACATTTCATAGAAAAGATACACTATAAAAATTATCAACAATGCTATATATCAGCAGTTCTTGTTGTTAAAATCCAAAGCACCCTGTTTTTCTGGTTTTCTGTAAATATGATACTGTCATCTTCCACAAGGATATTAATTTTATGGTACTCTTTTAGTCGTAACATTAATACCATTGTTTTGGTTGTACGTCAATTAAGTTAGAAATAGGACGGAAAATAAAAAGTCTTCCAGGATTTTCTATTATAAAATCATTGGAAATGTGTGCATTGGATGCTTTGATGTGACTGTTTACTATTGTTGACACGGAGAAATTAGCATGGGAATTTCCCGTTGACATTTTATTGTGTCGCCTGCGAAGCACAGCGACACTTAGGGATCACTTTGTCCGTTGTCCGTCTGTCCGTCCGTCTGTCTGTCTGTCTGTCTGTCCGTCTGTCTGTCACACTTGGGTGTCACACCCCATAACTTTTGATTGGTAAGTGATAGGGCTTTGATATTTCACATGTGTATTTCTTGTGACAAGACCTTTCTACACATACCATAATTTTTGACCTCGTGACCTCGACCTAGATATTTGACCTACTTTTCAAAAAATCTAAGATTGGCTATATCTTTTGATTGGTAAGTGGTAGGGCTTTGATATTTCACATGTGTATTCCTTGTGACAAGACCTTTCTACACATACCATAATTTTTGACCTCGTGACCTTGACCTAGATATTTGACCTACTTTTCAAAAAATCTAAGATTGGCTTATCTTTTGATTGGTAAGTGATAGAGCTTTGCTATTTCACATGTGTATTCCTTGTGACAAGACCTTTCTACACATACCATAATTTTTGACCTCTTGACCATGACCTAGATATTTGACCTACTTTTCAAAAAATCTAAGATTGGCTATATCTTTTGACTGGTAAGTGATATGGGCTTTGATATTTCACATGTGTATTTCTTGTGACAAGACCTTTCTACACATACCATAATTTTTGACCCCGTGACCTCGACCTAGATATTTGACCTACTTTTCAAAAAATCTAAGATTGGCTATATCTTTTGATTGGTAAGTGGTAGGGCTTTGATATTTCACATGTGTATTCCTTGTGACAAGACCTTTCTACACATACCATAATTTTTGACCTCGTGACCTTGACCTAGATATTTGACCTACTTTTCAAAAAATCTAAGATTGGCTATATCTTTTGATTGGTAAGTGATAGAGCTTTGCTATTTCACATGTGTATTCCTTGTGACAAGACCTTTCTACACATACCATAATTTTTGACCTCTTGACCATGACCTAGATATTTGACCTACTTTTCAAAAAATCTAAGATTGGCTATATCTTTTGACTGGTAAGTGAAGTGGGCTTTGAAATTTCCCATGTGTATTCCTTGTGACAAGACCTTTCTACACATACCATAATTTTTGACCTCGTGACCTTGACCTAGATATTTGACCTACTTTTCAAAAAATCTAAGATTGGCTATATCTTTTGATTGGAAAGTGATAAGGCTTTGAAATTTCCCATGTGTATTCCTTGTGACAAGACCTTTCTACACATACCATCATTTTTGACCTTGTGACCTTGACCTAGATATTTGACCTACTTTTCAAAAAATCTAAGATTGGCTATATCTTTTGACTGGTAAGTGATAGGGCTTTGAAATTTCCCATGTGTATTCCTTGTGACAAGACCTTTCTACACATACCATAATTTTTGACCTCATGACCTCGACCTAGATATTTGACCTACTTTTCAAAAAATCTAAGATTGGCTTTATCTTTTGATTGGTAAGTGGTAGGGCTTTGATATTTCACATGTGTATTCCTTGTGACAAGACCTTTCTACACATACCATAATTTTTGACCTCGTGACCTTGACCTAGATATTTGACCTACTTTTCAAAAAATCTAAGATTGGCTATATCTTTTGATTGGTAAGTGATAGAGCTTTGCTATTTCACATGTGTATTCCTTGTGACAAGACCTTTCTACACATACCATAATTTTTGACCTCTTGACCATGACCTAGATATTTGACCTACTTTTCAAAAAATCTAAGATTGGCTATATCTTTTGACTGGTAAGTGATATGGGCTTTGATATTTCACATGTGTATTTCTTGTGACAAGACCTTTCTACACATACCATAATTTTTGACCCCGTGACCTCGACCTAGATATTTGACCTACTTTTCAAAAAATCTAAGATTGGCTATATCTTTTGATTGGTAAGTGGTAGGGCTTTGATATTTCACATGTGTATTCCTTGTGACAAGACCTTTCTACACATACCATAATTTTTGACCTCGTGACCTTGACCTAGATATTTGACCTACTTTTCAAAAAATCTAAGATTGGCTATATCTTTTGACTGGTAAGTGATAGGGCTTTGAAATTTCCCATGTGTATTCCTTGTGACAAGACCTTTCTACACATACCATAATTTTTGACCTCGTGACCTTGACCTAGATATTTGACCTACTTTTCAAAAAATCTAAGATTGGCTATATCTTTTGATTGGTAAGTGGTAGGGCTTTGATATTTCACATGTGTATCCCTTGCGACAAGACCTTTCTACACATACCATAATTTTTGACCTCTTGACCATGACCTAGATATTTGACCTACTTTTCAAAAAATCTAATTTTTGACCTCATGACCTTGACCTAGATATTTGACCTACTTTAAAAATAATCCCTTTTCTACACATACCATAATTCCGTCTTTTCGATTTTACAAGCCTATGTTCGATTTGTGCAGGTATCTGACGTAAAAGTATTGTGACGTCATTAAATTCCTTTGAAAACGTCATATTTGTAACCCTGTTTCCCTGAATTTCATGCTGGTTTCTATAGAAGTTGATGACGTCACAATGCGTTGACGTCAGATACCTGCACAAATGGGAAGTAACTCTGTATTTCGAAAAGACCGAATTGCTGACCTCGTTACCTTTACCTAGATAAAGATACCTTTGACCTACTTCTAAAAAAATCTTAGATTGGCTATATCTATATTTCACATGTGTATTCCTTGTGACCAGACCTTTCTACACATACCATTATTTTTGACCTCGTGACCTTGACCTAGATATTAGACCTACTTTTCACAAAATTTAAGATTGGCTCTATCTTCTGATTGGTAAGTGATAGGGCTTTGATATTTCACATTTGTATTCCTTTTGAAAAGACCTTTCTAAACATTCCATAATGTTGACCCAGTGACCTTGCCCTTGATATTTGACCTACTTTCAATAAAAAAAATCAGCTTCGCAGGCGACACAAGCATTCCTTGGATTGCTATTTTTTTATATATGTTACAGTTTGAGGGCAGTTGATAGGGTAAGTTGAAGTTAATGTCCAGTTATGACTAAAGGAGATCTATTCTTGGAAACAATTAAAGGGAAAATTCTCCAGATGACAGAACAAATTGCCAAAACAGGGTGCCCTGGATTTAGTGAATAGGACAGTAGACCTTGATATGACCTCTTTTAGGTTGTTAACGTCAGATAACACAATATTAATGGATTGAGAATTTGAGAAGACTGTCTTAAAAGGATGATGTTGGAAAATGTTTGTTTCATATATGTACATAATTAAACATGTACGTCTTTATTCTTTTTAAGAGAAAAATAAAAACCACCATTTTTTACTTAAAAATTTATTCGTAATTATCAGAGCGAGATCTGAGAGAGAAAGAGAGAGAGAGATGATTATTTTGAAAAATTATTTATTTAAAAACATAAATAAAACGTATTCTGTTCCTCATGCACTTGAAAGCATCTGAATTCTCTATATTTACAGTATCACAGATGTCGATGTGGCTAGTCTGAAAATGAAAACAAATATATGTATACAAATGTAAACAATTGCTTAAAAAGATGCATTACATAAACTTATATATTTCATATAGAAGCACACTGGTTTGCTATGAGTTTCAAGTCTTTGAAGGGGGGGGGGGGGGTGACCTCAGATGTGCAGCTGGAGTGGGATATATTTTCAAGGCCATGAAATACATGTATATGTATTCATGGGTTATTTCCCTTTCAAATGTATATAAATGGGAATCTATGGAATCCCAAAATACATGAAAACCTAATATATACAGTGGTCCCTCCTTTATAAGACCACCCCAAATGCAGTGGATTTTTGGTCTTATAATGGAGGTGGTCTTTCTTGGGAGATTTCGAGTTTGAGCAGTCTATCTGACAGTACAATTTGTTTACATCTATTCTTTTTATTATGTACAAGAATAAATATCTACTACTATCTTGCATTTACTGATAGTTGAGTCTATTGATTGACTACCTGCCAATTTAGAATGAAGAAATTTAAAAGATGAATGTGAAATATTTAATTTATGACATTCATCTAATTACATGATTAAAAAACTTAGATTTCTTACTAATAAAAAAATCTTAAGTACTGCTTACTGAAGAAAGGACAAATATTACAGCTTGGAGTCAAACTTAAACACTAATTAAGTGCCTGTTATTGACTTGTTTGCCTGGTAGTAACTGCTAATTAGTCAATTTACCTGGAGTAATTAAAGTTGGAGGATTAAAGAGATATTAATTAAACTATGTAAACATACATGTACATGCATGGTTCTCCTGGGAGTGAATTTTCTTATATTTTGATAGATTTGGGGTAGAAAAAAGCGGTCGTTGGTCGGGTAAGGGAGGTGGTCTCTTATAGGAGGTATTTTAACATTGAAAAATGCTAATGCTAAAGAATTATGGTCACATAAGGGGAGTGGTCTTTGGCGGGAGTGGTCACATATAGAGGGACCACTGTATATGTATATATTTACATTACTGGTAGATTCTTTATGTTAAATGCCCATTAGGCAACTATAATTATATTCCAATAACTTGTGTTGCTATTGAGACGTCACGTTCAAGTTTTGCGTGTAGGGAGAATTTGCCAACGTTAAAATACATTTGACGCTTTTACAGGCAAAATGTGCAATGTGCATGCAAATAAAAATGACTGATAATTAGAATAAATGTAAATATAAGTAATGACTGTCTTACTTTTGGTGTTCATGCCGGTGTATAATTTAAAAATTAAACGAGTATTACTCGTAATATGAAGTTTGATTGTAATTCTACCAAATCAACTTCATACTGAGGGATCACATGAGATGTGACGTAGGCCATCACGTGATTCAGTCTTTAGAGTACAGGACACAATGAGCAAAATCCAGATATAAACAAATAGAACCTTTTTCAATATAATGGGTTGGGAAGATAGATCAGGGAGGGCATGTGATCCCTCAGTATGAAGTTGATTTGGTAGAATTACAATCAAACTTCATATTACGAGTAATACTCGTTTAATTTTTAAATTCTACCAAATCAACCATACTGAGGAACCCCATGAGATTTTAGAGCCCTTTGCTCAGTATGTCCTGATAATGAAAAGATTTCCTTCAATAAGATGAAAATGTGAAGAAAAAGTCTGTTTATTCTTTCAAGAATTTATTACTAATGAACAACTGATGATTCAAGTAATGACGCAGATAATGTACTTGGCACAGAAAATGAATTGTCAATATGTTTATTATAATGTTTGAAAAAAGTCTGTGCATTAGACCATCCAGCATACTTCAAAATGTCTTTTAATGGAACGCCTGCTTTATTTGCAGCACTTGTGCTAGCAGCACGTGTAGAATGTGCCGTAAATACGGCAATGTTAATACCAGATAAACACAGAATAGTTTTTATCCATCTACTGATAGTGTCACGTGAAACTCCTTTATGAGGTTTCATAGTAGATATAAATAGCTCATCTGATGTTCTTAACATATTTGTACGATCCAAGTAAGCTCTCAAAGTGTGGACTAAACACAATCTAACATCTACAGTAAAAACTTCTATGTTCATGCTACTTAAATGATGACTTGGTTTTGATGTTTTCAAAAGACTAGAAAAAACAATATGTACAAAGTTTTCATGAATCTTTACATCATTTGTCTTAAGTAAATGAATACTTTGTCCTCTTTGCCCTGTTAATAAAGACATCAACATAACTGTTTTAAGAGTCAAATCTTTCAAACTCAAACTATCTAATGGAAACATGTTACGTAAATGTTCTAAAACTACAGAAACATCCCAAATATGTACATTTCTTGGTAACATAGGTTTTTTAATAAACACTCCTTTCAAAAAACGCTGAATAAGTGGATGTGTACCTATATGTTCATTATTACTTGATAATGAAAACAAACTAGAAATTGCAGATCTTGCAGTGTTAATTGCACTATATCCTAGATTACTATCTAGTAATGATTGAAGAAAATTCAAAACATTTACAATAGATGGCGCAAGTGGATCACTCTTGTTCCTATCACAAAATGACATCCATTTTTTGATATATGTCCAATACTGCTTTCTGGTTGATTCGCGCCATGAGCTGGTAATTGTGTCGATAGCTTCATTCGATATTCCTTTGCCCTCCAACAATTTCCTGACAGTCTGAAACACCCCAGATACATTTTCTTGAGGGGATGTTGTCTGCTCATATTTGTCGGCATTAGAAGGGTCTTTGACGACCTCGGTAGAATGTAAGATTGTTCGCTTATCATGTTGAGCAGTAACGGAAACCAGTGTTGCGTTGGCCAGATCGGAGCAACCATAACTGCTTCTGCTTTGTCCTGGTTGATTTTGGCAAGAACTCGTCCCAAAATGCTGAAAGGAGGAAACATATACATAAAGTTAATGTTCCATTTCATTGAAAAAGCGTCAACAGCAATAGCATTTGGATCAGGTAAATAAGACACATACAATGGTAGTCGATAGTTAAGTCTTGATGCAAATAAATCGATTCCATTTTTTAGACTATAAATGGTCATAATTTTTTCAAAAGTATTGTCATTCAGCATCCATTCCATATCATCATTAAGTTTGCGTGACAACCGATCTGCTTGAACGTTTTCTACACCGGGCAAATGTTTTGCACTTATATATATGTCACGATTAATGCACCAATCCCATATCTGTTTGCATAATGAATTTAGTTCACATTTACGGCCACCCATATTGTTAATGTAGGAGACGGCAACCATGTTGTCCATTTGTAGTGAAACGTGGATATCGTTTTTGGGTGTACAAAATGATTGTAACGCTAGGAATGCCGCTTTTAGTTCTAATATGTTAATATGCGCATTCTGTTCTATATACGACCGGTGTCCTCCAGTTTTTTGCTTTGTTTCGACTACATATGCACCCCAACCTGACAACGAACTGTCGGTTTGAATTGTGAGGTTCACATCTTTTTCGATCAGAAATCCACATGAATCATGAATGTTATTCTTCCACCAAACAAGTTCAGTCACTGATTCTTGAGATAACGTACACTTAGCTTCATAATCCCCTTTTACTAGTTTTAAGTGTTTGTCTTTTTCTATTTCTAGGGATTTATAATGCAGCTGTGCATATTGCACTCCAGGGGTAGCTGCCACAAATTTTCCTATAATTTTTGCTAATTCCCTTAATTTTATTTCCTTTCTACAAATAAGAGAATTGCATAAATCCACAATGTCTTGAGCCTTATCTGGTAACAATCTCACAGTCATGTTCAAAGAATTCAAGTTAAATCCTAAAAAAGGTATATTTTGGGTTGGAGTTAGCACCGATTTTCCTGGGTGAACTGTAAAGCCTAAATTGTCTAACATTGACATAGTGTTTCTAATATTAGCTTCACAATCTTCAAATGTGTCCCCTACGAGTAGAATGTCATCAATGTATATGACGCTACTGAAACCACGTTGATGTAGAATTGAAAACACAGGCTTTAAAAGTTTGGTAAACACCCGAGGGGAGCTTGTCAATCCCATAGGAAGACAGGAAAATTCAAAACATTTATCGTTCCATAGAAATCTTAAATATTTCCTATCTTCCAAAGCGACACTAATAGAGTAATAGGCATCCTTTAGGTCAATTGAAGCAAACCAACAGTTTGGTTTCAAAATTTGTAAAGCTGATTTCAAGGTGTCCATCTTAAAGTGATGATGTTCTATATCTTCATTTAATTTTTTCACATTGAAAATAATCCTGTGAGAACCGTCTTTCTTCGGTCGAACAAAAATGTTTGATATGAATTCATCTTTAGTTCGTTCAACTTCATATATAACACCTTTATCAATAAGTTTCTCTATTTCTAGTGCTATCAATATTTGTTCCTCTTTGGAAAATGTTATGCCACGAATTGGGTGTTTTTGATATGGCATACTTTCAAATTCAATATTATATCCCAAAATAGTGTTCAGAATCCAAGAATCTGATGTTATTTTTGTCCAATTATCATAAAAATCTCTCACTTTACCCCCTGTAAAGTTGGAAGGTGTATTGATCAACTTGTATTCATTTCCATTTATTTCTGGCAAAGGAAATAAATTGTAAGTAGGATCTAATGTTTTACTTACATGCACATCATCAGTATATACAGTGTCAAAGGAGGGCACTTCCTGCACTATGTCTCTTTCTTCTCCCTCCTTTCTCTTTTCCCTAAAAAATGCTTGGGAGCATTTTGACCTTTCCTATAGAAATCCTTTTGTTTGTGGAAAGGTGACGATTTAGACATGTTCTTGTTGTAGTGACCTGTAGGTCCATATGGATGAAAACGCTTTGAATTTGAGTTTCCGGAAGTGTGGGGTCGCTTGTTTGACACTTTGTTTCCCACTTTTTGCGCAGTATCCATATCCTTCATTTTGGCTTCCACGTTGTCACCCAGCAAATAATTTGTCACTGGGTTGCTGTCATTGCATAATTGCCGGTAACAAGATTTCAAATCACCTTTCATGAAATATCGTCGACGATATGTCAGTTCATTGAACGCAAATTGGCCCAACTGAATGGAATGTTGAAGCAATTTTACACATTCAGAGGTGTCTTGAGGTGTCAAGCCTTTACCGGTTTGTGCAGCAGTTAAAAGTTTGTCAAAAGCTTGTGTTGTAGGTACAAGTCCCTTCATTTGATACCCCTGTATCTTCTGCAAGTTTGCATCGATGTCTTGGGATCTCCTACGCAAAGAAGGCCAAACAGATTCATTTGTTTTAGGAACCACAAATTTGTCAATGTTCTTAGGTCTGAAGTACATGTCTGACAATTTCTTAGTTTTTTCCTCGGGCACTCTAACATGAAAACCAGACGAAATAATCTCTGCTAAATCATTGTTGATTTCTGGTCCAGTTTTGTCGCCATCTCCGTAAAAATCTTTCATTGATTGAATTATTTTGTCACTTTCATTTGTCGTATCAGTATCTGTTGTATTTGAGTCCACTGCTTGCGACACAAAAGAATCAAATTTATCAGATGGCGATTGAGTTTCTTCTCCATGTAAATCGTCCGACGAAGATTCGGAGTCCGACACGTCAATGCAGGGATTTGACGATTGCTTTGGAGCATAATTTCCCTGAGAATTTGTCATGAATTCGTGCATTTGTTTTATCATGACAGAGTTTTGCATACACATGTTCTTTAACGTTTCAAACTCTTCTCTGTTGTTGTTAAACATGGGCGCGGCCATATTGGCTTGGGTCCGAGTCGCTGGAGCGCTTGAATTGCGCATGGCGGAGAACTCATTAGCATAAATTCCTCCGCTCGAAGAAGGAGGCGATTCAATGTTTACAACTGATGCCAAAAAATCGTGACGACTCGAATTCGGCGAGTTAGGCCGTGCTTGAGATACTTCCACTGACTGCAAAGTGTTAGTGTCAATGTACATAACATTATGAGGGTCAGACGCTTGGGCAATTAAGCCGACCGAAGATGACCTAAAAGGTCGATTTGGTCCATCAGCCATGACGGCCTAGTTCGTCTTATTTGACACCTCAAAACAATCTATCTGCATCGAATGAATAGATTGTTAAAATCACTGTATAAGTCCGTAAATCGATAAAGTAATTGATGATAAAAATCCTTGTATAATATAAAGTCCGCTATAAAAACCGATAATTGAAAATTTGATCAAAATTAAGGCTAAAGGTCGAGGGCGACCTGCTGAATCGAGAAATGGCGTATCACTGAATCACGTGATGGCCTACGTCACATCTCATGGGGTTCCTCAGTATGGTTGATTTGGTAGAATTGTGGTTGGACACATACAAATTTTCCGAGAATCGCTTCGCAATTACAGAATTTGCATGTGACCAACCAGAATTATAACCCATGAACACCAAAACTAAGACATTCATTTAAGTGGATACACAGTGTTACAAGTGGAGATCTAATTGCATTAGAAATTCATATAGAATTTGGTATGCTGAATCTGATCCAATACTTAATACAACATTTTTACTGCATACTATGAATTTCACTATCATAATGGCCAGTATTTGAATGGGTCATACGTGGAATCATAGAATACTCGTACCTTTAATTCAAATATGAGAGTGCTTAATGAAGTCATGTATTGACCTGCTGTAGACTTTATGATGAATAATAAGTTTTTC
The DNA here is from genome assembly GCA_028142955.1 of Pinctada fucata. Classification (NCBI taxonomy): domain Eukaryota; kingdom Metazoa; phylum Mollusca; class Bivalvia; order Pterioida; family Pteriidae; genus Pinctada; species Pinctada fucata. The sequence goes on from AP027104.1 coordinate 33,434,346, forward strand.
CATAACCTTGTTACCTTGACCTTTAAACTTTCGACTTAAACACTAGTGGGGGTCATCACATAGAAAATGCAACAATGTATGAAATTTAATGTAAAACTTACAACTGAGCGATGGCAAAAACATTTTAGTGTTTGCTTAATAACTTTATTTTTGCCATCAAAGAACCACAATGGGAACACTTTTTTTCCATTGCAAAAAGTCAGTTTCTGCCTGGACTAAAATTGATTAATGTTTATGCCTAGCATATTCCTGGTTGAATTCAATTTAGAGCTTTAAAATAATGACGCCATCGTTAAAATAGAATCAACTATGACACAACCATGATGATTGAAAATTTAAATCATTTGCCATAAATTTATTATTGCTGAATTCGAAATGATATGTCATGGCTTAAGTCAAATTATGCCATGCCTGAAATTTTCAGTCCATGGATATTAATTTTTTGGAAAAAAGTGTTTTAATTTGTGATTTACTAAGGGTAACTAAATTTAAATGAATAATAAAAGCACTTGCTGTTTGTTGCATATCAGATAAAGGTAAAGGTAGGGTTTATAGTCTCGTTTGCCTGAGCCTCACACGACTTCTACAATCACCTCCCTGGCGAGACCTGTACAATCCAGTGCATTCTCAACTCCCTTGGGAGTATACAAGCAGAGCTGCCATTTAGGTGCTAATGCTTTTCATTCACATTACAAGCTTGTCTCATATGCCAGGTACCTGGTTTACTCTAGGGTGGAGAGAGTGCAACTTAGTGTAAAGTAACTTGCCCAAGGTTACAATGGTTTGCAATGATCGGCGACGGTGAGATTCGAACCCATGACCTAATATATTGGATTCGCAGTCCATCGCGAAAACCACTACGCTACCAGCACTACATAGATTTGTTCAAGTCCTTTTATCAAATAAAGTGAAAAGAATTGCAATTATTATTAGAAAAAAAAGAAGAGCTCCTTTAAAACTAATAGGCAGTGAGCAATAGACCCTATCACACAATCACATGACATCATCCTTCACAATGTCCACTACTATTTGGAGGGGAATGAAATCATTTGATTGTGATCTCTTGGGCAAAATCGTCCTACAAGAGACAAAAGTGAACCGAATGGGTATCAGCATGAAAGGATCTATTGGTTGAAGATACTTAATCACTATACATGTTTAATAGATAGTAAAGAGATTTGATTCAATTGATATAAAGTCATTTATTTACTTGCACAATTTATTTGACATAAGGACTTGAACAAGTCTACTCTACATACCGGTAACAAAACACACATTATGACATAAAGTCTATATATATATGCACCACAAATGTAAGTTTCTGATTCATGTTTATTTAAATCACCACTTTTAATGTAAAATGATACTGTAACATTAAAAGTGTAGGTCACCTGCACTGTTCCGGGCTGAGGTTCAGTTGCAGGATAGAACAGAAAATGTCATGGCATGTTACTACGTATCTAATTTAACCAAAAGATGCAACAAATTTCCATTTTAAGAGTTTCATCTCATCGAATTACATTGGCTGTGCATACACTCAGTAGCAGTGTCAGACAGAAGGCAGATTGAATGTTTTCTGTCTTCAATAGATCTAGTTACTCAATAGATTTCATTTTCTAGCCAATTTGGGTCTGTTATAATGACCCCATCCCTTGTAAAATATGATGTCATACAAAACGAAGATTGAATATTTCTGTCTTCAATAGATCTAGATACTCAACAGATTTTATTTTCTAGCCAATTTGGGTCTGTTATAATGACCCCATCCCTTGTAAAATATGATGTCATACAAAACGAAGATTGAATATTTCTTTCTTCAATAGATCTAGATACTCAACAGATTTTATTTTCTAGCCAATTTGGGTCTGTTATAATGACCCCATCCCTTGTAAAATATGATGTCATACAAAACGAAGATTGAATATTTCTGTCTTCAATAGATCTAGATACTCAACAGATTTTATTTTCTAGCCAATTTGGGTCTGTTATAATGACCCCATCCCTTGTAAGATATGATGTCATACAAAACGAAGATTGAATATTTCTTTCTTCAATAGATCTAGATACTCAACAAATTTTATTTTCTAGCCAATTTGGGTCTGTTATAATGACCCCATCCCTTGTAAGATATGATGTCATACAAAACGAAGATTGAATATTTCTTTCTTCAATAGATCTAGATACTCAACAGATTTTATTTTCTAGCCAATTTGGGTCTGTTATAATGACCCCATCCCTTGTAAAATATGATGTCATACAAAACGAAGATTGAATATTTCTGTCTTCAATAGATCTAGATACTCAACAGATTTTATTTTCTAGCCAATTTGGGTCTGTTATAATGACCCCTATCCCTTGTAAAATATGATGTCATACAAAACGAAGATTGAATATTTCTGTCTTCAATAGATCTAGATACTCAACAGATTTTATTTACTAGCCAATTTGGGTCTGTTATAATGACCCCTATCCCTTGTAAAATATGATGTCATACAAAACGAAGATTGAATATTTCTGTCTTCAATAGATCTAGATACTCAACAGATTTTATTTTCTAGCCAATTTGGGTCTGTTATAATGACCCCTATCCCTTGTAAAATATGATGTCATACAAAACGAAGATTGAATATTTCTGTCTTCAATAGATCTAGATACTCAACAGATTTTATTTTCTAGCCAATTTTGGTCCATTATAAGGACCTTATATCCATTGTAAAATGGGTAGTTTTTCCCCTTTTGGAAGAGAAAATTTCCGATTCATAATTATTACAAATTTCAAAATTTTACAGACATTTAATGGTAAAAGGCAGATTTCATTTATTAGATGAAACTGATAGATATGAAAGCATGATTTTACATAAAGGTGTCTCATACTGTTTCACACGTTAAACAATTTTTCAAATGATTTAAGGAATCATTGTAATATTTTTTTGGTTGATCGAGGTATCAACACAAAAAATTGAGGGAAAACTGCATCGTGCGCGTAGCGCAAGATGCATAAGTTTTCCATCAATTTTTGGTGTTGATACCTAGATCAACCAAAAAAATATTACAATGATTACTAATCATTTCATTTCGTTGCTTTTTAACGTTTATTTGCAGCTTTGAATTCATGTTGCTAACGACGTTGCTTATGACGTTGCTAAGCGCGTACTTCCGTTTTGTGTTGATACAGGTATCAACAAAATTTATCGGCCAATCAGAATCGTTGTTTCTTAATAATTAAATGATGTCAGTTTCCGCGGGACCCTTGATTCCTTAAACACACTGATAATAAACACTGTACTGTAATGTACAAAGGCAACCGTCACCTGATGAGGCAGACAGGGGACTAATAAACACTGTACTGTAATGTACAAAGGCAACCGTCACCTGATGAGGCAGACAGGGGACTAATAAACACTGTACTGTAATGTACAAAGGCAACCGTCACCTGATGAGGCAGACAGGGGACTAATAAACACTGTACTGTAATGTACAAAGGCAACCGTCACCTGATGAGGCAGACAGGGGACTAATAAACACTGTACTGTAATGTACAAAGGCAACCGTCACCTGAAGAGGCAGACAGGGGACTAATAAACACTGTACTGTAATGTACAAAGGCAACCGTCACCTGAAGAGGCAGACAGGGGACTAATAAACACTGTACTGTAATGTACAAAGGCAACCGTCACCTGAAGAGGCAGACAGGGGACTAATAAACACTGTACTGTAATGTACAAAGGCAACCGTCACCTGAAGAGGCAGACAGTTTTCCTTTTTGTTGAATATTTAGGTCAAAATGTATCACTTTTCATGATGTTTTAATGTACTAGAGTGTATTATTCAGCTCGAAGCAACATTATTGTTTGTATGGTTGAATATTTTGTTACACGACTCAAATCAAAGTATCCGTGACATTGAAATAATGAGCAGGCTTTCCTGTCATTTACTAATAGTTGTTTTCTCACCTTTTGTTATCTTCATCATAAAAGAGAGGGGGAAATATTTAAGTATCTTGGAATTTAAATATCCATATTATGTTTTCTACAAATATCTGAGCATCCAATTACACAAATGTTACCTGGTTGATTGCACTATTCCCTTTATTGATATACACAGTATAACAATGGAGTGAATCCGTGGTTTTCTCACTGAAAGAGCAAAATTACTACATTGTATTCAGAAGTTTCAGTTAATTGTAGTCACATGTGTTTTAAAGTGAATAAATTTTATTTCAAGTGATTTTTTTCTAAACAGCGATGCTATTGATTGATAGTGATTCTCTTGATTTATTGTATCCGTGAGTGATATAATTCAGTAACAACGAATGCATTTGTTTTATTTGAAAAAGATTCGGAAGATCTCCATAAATCCTCTTTTTGTTTACAGAAATACTTTAAAATACTTGACAGAAGCACCCCACCTTAAGTAAATGAACATTAACAGTTGCTGTTTCAAAAGTGACGTCATTAATCACTTTATTTCTCCAGACGTCCGAAAATTATAAATTCATAAAGAAGCTGATAAGATAAGTGCCGTTTTTTGCCCTAAATCTTGTGCCGTTTTCTTCCTCATGACGGTACATATGCAGACAAAAGATAATCTTTATTGAAATATAATGTATTTGAAGACTTTTTGTATGTTTTACTTTTCGATGGAATACTCCCAAGACTCTTGAGATGAAGGTCCAAAGAGGTAGGGGGTACTCGGGTAATAAAACTGGTAATATTGACCATAAACGTAGAAATTTTAGAATATTTTGCCTGAAATGGATAAATATTAACCAAAGATATTAAATACATCTACATTGTATATCAGAAGTACCTTTCGAAAGTTCTATTTCCTTTAATCTGTAAATAATGAAATCTGGAACTCAAAATACGGTTTTATTTTCTATGAAATGGCTATAATAGAAGCTTTTTAGCGCGAAATACACATTAGCGGAGAAATCCACATCGCTCCTGCTCATTTCGTTCCTAAATGTTGTACATTTCATTCGATCGTATACAGAACACATTTTTTTGGTGGATTAAGGAGGAAAAATAGTCAAATTTTCCATATTTAATGATCTTAAGATCGATTCTTTAACAAAGCACCCCCTTTCCTTCTTTGGTTTTTTCATCTCTGGGGTATTGTTTCCCCCGGAGATACAGAACCCCACTTTCCCAGAAAATGTGTATCGTGGATATACAGTTCCAGTGTAAGTGGCGTTCTGTATCTCCGGGGGAAACAATGTTCAAAAACACTTTTCCGTTATCTATTGATTTCTATGGGAAAATGACAAGTTTTGACCCAAGTATTAACACTATTATGCATAACAATTCTAAAATAACTTTAGCACACCATGTAAGGTGTCCTGACGACGAGTGATTTTTTGTGTTAATTGTCCTGGATTTTTCGTGTTTGTCCTGGATTATTTGTGTTCGTTTAGAGCGAAATCGGCAAAATTTCATATTTTTTAGACAATTAACGGACTTGTAGATCATTGTGAGATACGTATCTTCGCATTAAACATTGTAAATGCATTATAAGACCGAATCAATGCTTAGAGCTGTCAGCTTGTCTTTAAATCAAGAGATTACGACTTTTTTGATAAGAATCCATGTTCTCGTCGTTTCAACAGACTAGGTTCAAATATTTTAACACGAAGAACTTGTGCTAGTTCAACAATGCTAGCCATATTTTTTCTCGAGCAATAAAACGGCATTACAAGGCAGAAAACCAAAATTTAAAAAAAGTTAGATGTCCTGACTTTTTTGTGTTTTGTCCTGGATTTTTTGTGTTTGCTGTCCTGGCTTTTGTATATTTCTTCAACAATCTAATAGAGTTTAATTAGGGAATAACTAGCTTCTGACGTTATGTTTATGGACGGTAAATGCTGATTTTACGGTCGCAAACTGAGTTTTTCTGGCGACGCGTTAGCAGAGCCAGAAGAAGAGATGTTTGCACTGTAAAATCATCATTTACCGTTCGCAAACATAACGTCAGTATCTAGTTATTCCCATTCTAATGCAATCTATATTTTGTGAACATAAGGCGAAATGTGAAGTTAGCAACCTCAAAGCCTAGTATGTTCTCGTTTCACAGCCGTAAGTAAGTAGCAAACAACCAATGAAAATCGACGTTATAGCGACGTTGCATTGGAATTTGATTTTTAGGGGATTTTGCCATGGCAGTAGCTCCACTTTTATGTGCAATTTTATTTGCAACCCTTGTTTGTTACAAAAATCACTGTGTATTAGTTCTGATTTCTGTATTCAGATGAAATATGTCCTAATTTGACAGGCTTCCCGTGTTAATTGATCATGAGTGTATATAGTCTACTAAGTCACTAACATGTTCTTTGGATCGTTAACTACCTCAGAATGAAAAAAAATTGTCTGTTAATACATGTTAGACTAAAAGATACCAACATGTATCAGGTTAATGGTGGGTCGTGCTCACACATTCCGGAAAACACACCATTTGTTGTAAATAATGCAGCAGATGACTGTCCGAAGTTGCCAGGAACGTAGCCAGAGCAATGCTGAAACGCAGTCTACTGACCAAGATCAAGACCAACTTAGATCTATAGAGTGGACAGAGAACAAATGCTTTGTGTCTATTTAAAAGTATGAAAAGAGATACTGACATGTATCTGAATGTATAAAAAATAAAAATATATCTAATTGATATATAAGTGTATCAACCCGGAAATTACATAAAGCAAATCATTTTCCCACATTCTTGACACATTGGCGGATCCAGAAGGTCCATTGTCGGGGGGGGGGGGGGGGGGGGGGTAGGCGGGACTGAAGTTTAGGAGCGAAGCGCCGAGGGGTAGATTGGGGTACGGGGGGCCTCGGGGGCTCCCCTGAAATTTTTGCGAATAATAGACGCAAATGGTGCAATCTGAGACCACTTTTGAACAACTTTGCTTGATCTTCGTTTTGTTTGATATTCAAGGATTAACACGATTTCATACTTACAATGTTTACAAGTTTTTGTATGTAAATGAAACAAATATTTCAATAATTTTATTTTATCACAGTAGTTTAGAATTCCCCTTTCTTGGCTGTAAAACTTATTAGACTTGAAAAACATAGTTAAAAAAGTTTTTTGGCGCTCTGCGGGGGGGGGGGGGGGGGGGCTTCGCTCCCCCTACCCCGTTAAATCCGCCACTGTGGCATTAGCCATAACGAAAATGTTTTGTTGAAATTCAAAGAAAAATTAAGAAGGCTTCTGTTCAATGTCTTTCCATTGTATATTGCAAACTAATTATTGATAGTCGTCCTTTCGATCAAATAATCATGTAAAGATGACGAGGGGCGAAACCACAGGTGCCTGCAGATATGATCGTCCCCCCCCCCCCCCCCCCCCCTCTTTCTTTCTCAGAATCATGACTAAAATGGCCGTGGAGTAAAGATGGGAGGAAAAAGACCTTAAGCGAATTTTGAGAAAAATCGAAGCGACAGGAGAGTTGCACACCTTCTCTTTTTTCTCCTTTCTTTACTCCACGGCCATTTTAGCCATGATTCTGAGAAAGAAAAAAAAAAGGGGGGGGGGGGGAAACGATCATATCTGCAGGCACCTGTGATCCGCCACTGGTCGTCTACAATTTACAATTGAGTGTCATAATGTAATACTAGTATTGGAAGTAATTTTGCTATCTTGTTTGCATGCAAAGGTATACCTCTGATGGAAATGGTAGGAGGGGCAATTTAATTTGACCAAAAACAAAAACACGAAAAAATAAATAAATGAACACAAAAACAGAAGCAAAAAACAAACAAAAAACCAACCCCCTCCCCCCAAAAAAAACAAAAACAAAAACAAAACAAAAAGATAAAAAAAAACCCAAAAACATAAAAAAAAACAAAAACAAAAACAGAAACAGACACACAAACAAACAAACAACAAAATATCATTAAAAAGGATGTATGGCCATTCGTTCATCATTCTTTACAAAGTGTTCCTATATAGCGTATACATACGTGTATCACCGTACAAAAAGAACTTGGTGAATGGCCCCCACCCCTCTCCTTTTGTGCGTAATGTTTGATAATTTGTTCAAAGGAAAGGAGAAAAGAGAGCGGGGTGGGGTGGGGGTTAGCAAGGCACAGAGCCAGGCGCACTTACGTACCGAATGCTCTACATCGTTTTGCAAAAAAGACTAAAAAAAGTGTACCATGGTTCATTTTAACGTAGAAAACTGCTCTGTAGACGTGTAAAATGCATTAGATTCCGGGGCTTTGCCCCTTAGCCTGGATACCCATAAGGGCTTTTTCCTGGACCCAATTGGGGCCTCAAAGCGATCCCCACACCTTATGACTGAAAGTGCTTCCACTAGAAAAGCACTCTGGTTACCCGCCTGCCTTTGGAGCGATATGAAAAACAAACCAACATGTCCGCTTAGAGTCACCGTAGTAAAGAAGGGAAAAAACCAAAACCAAACAAAACAAAACAAAACAAAAGCAAAACAAAACATACAAAACAAGCTTTCTCTTCGTTTAAACTAAGGCATGGGTCATTTTTATAAAAGTAAAGAGTTATATAAGCCGATTATATTAAAATATTCGCTTGCTTTTCAAACCTATTGACAATTATTCTAAAATCCAAAACTAGAAAATCCAGGACATCACACAGAAAATCCAGGACTAGGTACACAAAAATGTCAGGACATACTCAACTCTTTTAAATCTAGTGATATTCGTATATTTTTAACTGCGGCCCCTAAAAGATGACTTAGACATCACAAATACATGAAAACAAACTGAAAAAATGTCAAACTGGGCATTTTATGGAGTTTCAATCAATTTTATGACACAAAAAATCCAGGACGTACACAAGAAATCCAGGACAAATAACACAAAAAATCATCCCTCGTCAGGACACCTTACATAGTGTGTTTAGAGTTTGATAGGATACTGTATTTGTATCAATTTAACGAACGATTTTTCTTAAAATTTCCATTTTCAAAATTCCACTTTTTAGGGCAGATTTTACGTCTTATCTTATCAGCTCCTTACAATACATCTTTATCAGTATTTTATAAATTATACCTGTTGTTGACAGTATTTACTTAGCAGACCACAGCTTTGATTCCATTCATTGGTTATTTTGCTTGGCCCTCCGGTGTCCGGCAGCCTTAAGGTAGCGGATTACGTGGACCCGTCCATTGCCTTGTCCTATCCACAGGTTTCCTGTGGAATCCACCGTTAGACTCATGGGTCTACTCATTCCATATTTAGTCAAATCCATACTAGTTATAAAACTCCCATCAGCGTGTAGTAGATCCACTGTACGGCCAGTATAATCCGAAACCAGGATATTACCAAACGAATCACACGTCATTCCCAATGGCTCAAAATTTGAAGTCCTCTGTCCGCAATATTCGAATTTAAAACGCCCATTTTGATGTAAACATATCACTTTGGCAGAATGGTAATCAATGACCAATAAGTCCCGATTGACATTAACGGCAATTTTATGTGGTCTACTGAGTGTATGTCTGCCATTGGCACTGCATGTTAGATCTTTAAGAATGTGGCCTTCCTTGGATCTCTCCATAGAATACATTGTTAACTTTCCATAACCATTTGCCTGTAGACAAACAACCATGGCGTTTTCGTTCATCCAACATAGTCCGTAAGGTTTGAATGAAGAAGTACTGAATAAAGTTAAATCGTCACCATTCTTAGAAACCTTTCTTATTTCGTGAGTTTCGGCACATGAGTATATTATTTCTTCCTCTGGTGTGAGCACAAAGTGCCAAGTATTCAATCCATTTGTTTTGATACTTTTTACTTTGTTTCCATTGGATTTATACAGAGAAATTTTACCGAGTCTTGTAATCCAAGCCTCATTTTGACTCGTCGTAACTATATTTTCTACAAACATGTCGCACTGTAATTGACTCACAACTTGTGGATGTATCTGTCGTAATCCCTTACTCAGGAGTCTACCCAGAAGCTGCAAGTTTTCTAGACTCTCTTCAAAATTTCCTTTCATTACATTAAGCAAACATGGAGGAACGATCCTTTGTGGTACCAAACTGATACATGGGTCATGACTTTCAATATTGTTGTCAAATATTTCGGGATATTTTTCTTGGCTTTGATCTAATTCTGCCGATTTTAAACAAATTTCAGATCTGTTACAAATTTCAAGCATTTGAATAGCGTCGTTTTGCGATTGTTTTACTTTTGCAAGGAGATCATCCATTTGTCCAATACACGTGTTTAATGCTTGATCCAGATTTTCAAACTCATGAAAAAGTTCCTCTCTTTTGGACTGAATTTTTCTGGATGTGAATGTATATTCCTGAATGTATTTCAGTATAAAGTTAATTTCCGTTTCTATGGCGGGCATGATAGTGGTTTCTAGTTTCACTTTGACGTCTGCTATAGATGATGTACGATGATATTGATGGAGGGACACCAAACAGTCATGACAAATAAATCTGTCACAATTATTACAATATAATGTGAATACCGTGGCATGTTCTCTGCACATGTCAGTTAATACACTACCATCATTCTCTGTTATCGAACTGTCTGTCGTCTGTGAAATCTGAAATACAAACAAGAATATATGTATTATCATTGTGAATAACATTTCTCTGCAACTGAAACTTTAAGAAAAATTAAATACCGGTAATGAAAGAAAAAATCATTATTTTTTTTGTAGAAATGATATACGCTGACTTTACCCACAGAAAAAAAGGTTTGAATTTCGTCCCGATTATACACCTGTATTATTTGAATAAATGCCTCTCTCCATTGCTGACCTGCCAGGTATTACCGGTATGATCACTTTACTTGTTGCGAAATCATCAAGGTTACATACTAAATCTGGCTACTTTCGAATAAATTTAACTTCCTTGTCTACACGTAGAGTGTCTAACACTTCATCTTCTGGCAGATAAAGTTGTACTAATAAATGGAAGTTCTGTGTGTATGGATATTTAAAATATACATTATGTATATTTGAAAACGTCATAAGGACGTCTGTACTGAATATTATTTATAGTTATACTGCTTATTCCGGTTTGAAATAAATACAAAGTTATCGCTTGATTTAGTAGAAACAATCTCACAAGCTATTGAGCAGTTATAACACCCTATGATCAAAGCAATTGTATGATCAAAACTTTGCAGTTTGTCCATTACTACATGTATATAGCTATAGCCTTTAACAATATCTAATTACTTGACATCAATCATTTAGTTTCAATTACTTCAAGAAATCCAAGTGGAATTGTATTGCACACTGCATAGTTAGGACTAAAGAAGAAAAGAAACCAATATACTTGCTTCGACGAACAATCGATGCAACATTAGGTATCACTTTCCTTCCTTTTATTAGCGTAGCGATTTGCTTTGAATATTTTCATATTCACACGATTTCAAAGTGATGAGTATCTCATTTTTTGTTGTCATGTCGAAAAATAAAAGTTTACGATGAAAAGGTCCAGTACAGTGTTACCGGCATTTGATGTTTTCAATGACATGGCGTTTAAAAAAATATCTATCTCATCCAAGCTAAGTTCGTTAAAAATGCATAGATATGCAATTTCCATGGATTATTAAATTTCTATACTAACTACTGCTGTCTTACGTTATCAGCTCTGGGGAGTGGCTATCGCAGGAAGTTCCTTTATATATTGACAAGATATTTTAGCCGCCCAAAGCAAGCCAAAGGTTTTGGCCAATCGGATTTGTTTATGGAGTATTTCAGTCACGCTCAGTCACGTTCTTTTAATCTCTACCAAGTCTATGACCACGGCTAAATTTAGAAATGAATAGAATAATGCTTAAATAGTGACCACAGCTAAATATAGAAATGAATATCGCAGTAATCAAAAAATGACCACAAGTATCACAATGTTCGAAAGGTCTTTCTTTCTGTGTTTTCTGGCTGTACAATGTCTACCCCAAATTACCGGAAGTGCATTTGTATATTACACATCAAGTCTATTGATCCACCAAGAAAAGATAACATATGAATCCTGCTTTGAAATATTGGCTCCTCATTGACCATATTATAGCTTTACAGATATCCTTTACGGGGGTAAACACTAACTGTGTGACATATTTAAAAGATGCTTACAAGTCCTCTATCATTAACTATTTGCACTAAAATCTATGTCGGTTACCTATTGACATATAGCAAGAGATTTACTCTTCATAGGTCGAGCTTTATGACAAAGCTGAGATGGGCAGCCAAAACAAAAATGATCTGCATCTCAGATGGGCAGCTGAACAAAAATGATCCGAATTTGAGATTGGCAGCTAAACAAAAATTATCTTTATCTGAGATAGGCAGCCGAACACAAGTGATCCGAATTTGAGATGGGCAGCTAAACAAAAATGATCCGAATCTGAGATGGGCAGCTAAACAAAAATTATCTTTATCTGAGATAGGCAGCCGAACACAAGTGATCCGAATTAGAGATGGGCAGCTAAACAAAAATGATCCGAATTTGAGATGGGCAGCTAAACAAAAATGATCCAAATTTGAGATGGGCAGCTTAACAAAAATGATCCGAATTTGAGATGGGCAGCTAAACAAAAATGATCCAAATTTGAGATGGGCAGCTAAACAAAAATGATCCAAATTTGAGATTTGCAGCTAAACAAAAATTATCCGAATTTGAGATGGACAGCTAAACAAAAATGATCCGAATTACAAAAATGATCCGAATAACAAAAATGATCCGAATTTGAGATGGGCAGCTAAACAAAAATGACCCAAATTTGAGATGGGTAGCTAAACAAAAATGATCCGAATTTGAGATGGGCAGCTAAATAAAAATGATCCGAATTTGAGATGGGCAGCTTAACAAAAATGATCCGAATTTGAGATGGGCATGGACAGCTAACCAAACATTAATCGAATTTGTTTACCATGAATCTCCTCGGCAGCTATTGTACACTATTTTATGACATCATGCAAAAAGGAACTATTCCATGACCTTGACCAACATTGTGATTTTCGACGCGATCTTCTCAAACAGATAGCCACCAAGTGTAGCGCTTTATAGGGATTACTTGTCAATAGCTGCAAGTGATTTCTTCTACATCTTCATAGCCTTTAAGTCTGTGCTAAGTTGTAGACATCTACTAGTATATGAAATACTGTTACTAACAAGTAGAAGGGCTACTGCGAATGGATTGAAATTTCTGAGTAACACATTAAGAACATCAAAATTATTATTACTTACATTTTGCAATGCGGCCATGACATTCCCTTCATACAGTCATCACTACAAACACACGATAAGCCGAGGGTAAATGTGAGAAAAGAATGCATATTTATTTCCTCAATGAGTACCAAACGATACCTTCCCAACAACCAACAGAGCATGAATAATTCACCAAACTTCATATAAGGAAGTTGAAGAGATGTGTTACTAATAAGAGACCAAAACACTTCGTAAATTCGATTCTATATATTTACATGTTCAGGTGCACATAACAAGTGACCGATGTCCGTCAATCGAACAATATTACTTTTGATTCATCAGTGAGCATGGCGCGTGACAGTTTAATGGCAAGTCATAGATACGCTACCACAGGGGAGTCAAATGTTTATAAACCTATATGTGTTAATCACGCGATACACCTGCGTATATAGAAATGTTCAATGTAATAAGTAAGTACACATTGAAGATTCATATATAACAAAGGCAAGGGTTCATTTCGAAAAAAAGAATCTTGTGGGGGGGATAGAAACATGGGTATGTTTTGAAAAATCTTTCCAATAATGAATAATTAATTTTAGATAGAAGAAAACAACCACTTAAATTTCTTTAAAAGATTGGGGGGAAAAACAATGCAATCTTCCATGGTCCCTTTAAATTAAAGATGAATAAACGAAGAACTAGGCATGAATTATGCTTACGGGTTATAACTAAGTCAGGTATACTCGAACTGATGGTGATGAAGCGAATTTATTCCCTAATCCTGTATTGTGTCGTCATATAAATATGATTTGAGAATAAGGTTTGCCATGCTATGTGCCTCTAAACAGTAACGGTACTTTTAATATCCATAGTACCCTTATACTGTACCATCATTGTAACAGTTTTGCACCTATGTAATGTAGTGTCCTCGATCCCACCAGAATTACCCCTTTCATATGAAGCGTATGGTATTTACAACTCCCTATCAATATACATGTATGTACTGTGATGGAATAATTATTTCTTGAGTAATAAATCTAAGTATTTGATATATTTATGGACGGATTAATTTCATATAAAACATGTGTTAAATGATTTGTCGGTAATAGTGAACAGTGCATCAATTGGTCACTTAAAGAACTGTAATATACAAAGATAAATGGTATCCGTCATATTGAGGACGAACTAAGTCAATGTTAAACGTCTTCAATTTCAATAGCATCATTTAAGAGCAGATAAATTTTCAGCATGGACCAGACATGCACGTTTCGGGTATTTAACCATCGTCAGTGATCCTCAATCTAAGCAATGTAATATTGCCAAAGAGTGTGAAAATCATTATGAACAAAAATTTACCGAAAGACGTAGCAGGATTGGTTAGATTTGATGCTAGAGGACCCTCGCTTTAGAAATTTCAAGAAATTTTGATAACAGAAATTTTTGAATGCGTTGAAGAGACGGACGATCAACCGAAGTTGATCGAACTTGGCTACATGTGCTCTAGGGGACTCCTGGTCCACCAGCAGTGACACTCACCAAGTGGTTCAAATGTTAAATGTCTTCAAATTCAATAGCATCATTTAAGAGCAGATCAATTTTCAGCATGGACCAGACATGCACGTTTCGGGAATTTAACCCTCATCAGTGATCCTCAATCTAAGGAATTATGGCCGGAAATGGATGATACTATAAAGAGGACTGACCAGTTTTTATCATTACTCTAGTCTGTACCTTAGCCGTCACAGCTATCCTCCTCTGTTTATAAACGTAACATTATTGATTCCAAGAGTTTTGTTGTCAAGTGACTAGAAGGACACACGAAAGGCTCATTCATACTTATATCCTGTATATGAACTGACACCTAACGTCAAATAAGAAAGACAAAGCGCATAGCTGCAATGCGTAAGAGGCAATGAATAACAATCATTGATAGATACGCTACTAGTAATACCCATAAAGTAATGATTGGAACTTAAATCACAATTGTATTTATCAACCAAACTCTAAAATCAACTAACGTATTAGTAACCTAACTGTGAATACCCAAATGATTCACTACGATGCATACCAGGACAACATTACCATACCAAGTGAAAAAAACCCAATTTTTTCAAAAACAAAAGAAAAAAGAATGGAATTTATGTTACTTAAAGGCCTTGATCTCACCAGAATGAAACCGACCATTGGACAGTACACCATACGGTAAAAGTTAAAACACGTATAATATTTACAATAGTACATGTACGTTCTATGGAATATTTTCTTTCAAAATCTAAGTACTTAATAATTTTAGTACGGACTACGGTTATATTGATATTTGACTAATTTTATGCAAAGTATATGTGTAATGCTTTTGTCTGTAGTTGTTAACTGGGCATCTATCGGTCAGGAAAATGATAGTAATATGCACAGCGAGACTACAAGAAAATGGAAGAGTTCCAACTCATTATCCTCGTAAACAAAATTTAAAACCAGACACGTGTTTTATTTCTTGAAATTTCTAAAACGTTTTTCCTGTAGCATCATATTTCACCCATCTTGCTACGTCTTTTGGTACATTTTTGTACATAACTTTCACACTCTTTGGCCATATTACATTGTATCGACTGAGGATCTCTGACGAGGGTTAACCGAAACGTGCATGGCTGGTCCATGCTGCACATTTATCTCTTCGTAAATGATGCTGTTGAATATGAAGACGTTTAACATTGGATATAGTAAAGTGATCTTCAGAAAAAAGCAAAATTTATTTAAGTAGCGCGCTGTAGTTTGATTTTTATGCCCCCGGAATCAAAGATTCGGGGGCATATAGTTTTTGGCCTGTCCGTCTGTTTGTCTGTTTATCTGTTTGTCTGTTTGTCTGTCTGTTTGTCCGAAAAACTTTAACATTGGACATAACTTTTGAATGGGAAGTGACAGGGCTTTCATATTTCATATGTGTATTCCTTGTGACAAGACCTTTCCATTGATACCAAAATTTTTGACCTCGTGACCTTGACCTTGACCTTTGACCTACTTTTCAAAAACTTTAACATTGGGAATAACTTTTGAATGGGAAGTGATAGGGCTTTCATATTTCACATGTGTATTCCTTGTGACAAGACCTTTCCATTGATACCAAAATTTTTGACCTCGTGACCTTGACCTTTGACCTTTGACCTACTTTTCAAAAACTTTAACATTGGGAATAACTTTTGAATGGGAAGTGATAGGGCTTTCATATTTCACATGTGTATTCCTTGTGACAAGACCTTTCCATTGATACCAAAATTCTTGACCTCGTGACCTTGACTTTGACCTTTGACCTACTTTTCAAAAACTTTAACATTGGGCATAACTTTTGAATGGGAAGTGATAGGGCTTTCATATTTCACATGTGTATTCCTTGTGACAAGACCTTTCCATTGATACCAAAATTTTTGACCTCGTGACCTTGACCTTGACCTTTGACCTACTTTTAAAAAAACTTTAACATTGGGGATAACTTTTGAATGGGAAGTGATAGGGCTTTCATATTTCACATGTGTATTCCTTGTGAAAAGACCTTTCCATTGATACCAAAATTTTTGACCTCGTGACCTTGACCTTGAACTTTGACCTACTTTTCAAAAACTTTAACATTGTGCATAACTTTTGAATGGGAAGTGATAGGGCTTTCATATTTCACATGTGTATTCCTTGTGACAAGACCTTTTCATTGATACCAAAATTTTTGACCTTCTGACCTTGACCTTTGACCTACTTTTCAAAAACTTTAACATTGGGCATAACTTTTGAATGGTAAGTGATAGGGCTTTCATATTTCACATGTGTATTCCTTGTGACAAGACCTTTCCATTGATACCAAAATTTTTGACCTCGTGACCTTGACCATTGACCTTTTAACCCAGTGACCTCACATACATGTACTTAACAGAAAATAGTGTTCATACTAACAAAGATGCCACCGGGGGCATTCGTGTTTCACAAACACAGGCTTTATTTTTAAATTCTGTGTTTCTGCTTTGCATAGAGTTCGTGGCTGCAAATTTCCTGTAGGATAGATTTAGTAGCAAAGATAAATAAAATCTATAACCAAAATAGCATTTGAGGGATGGTGCCAGGATATTAACCTCCTTTAATTTCGATAGTATTTAGGTTGAAATGACAAGTTTCCAAAATAGCAAAATAAAACATGATATATAATATAATAATATGAAGTTTCCAAAATAGCGAAATAAAACATGATATATAAAATTGATAAAGGGCCAATTTTCAGGCGACAGAGCCTTCATATATGACAGCCTTTTAATAACATTATACCCTTAGTACCAATACATTGTATCGCCATATAGAACAAAAGAAACCCTTCTTTATCATCATAAGTATGCACATAATGTATCGGCACATATGACAGAATAATTCGTTATCCTAAGTACCCATATAATGTATCGTCGGTACCGATTGTCCGTTGCTCTCTTTGGTTAATGTGTTCAGTGTTTTGATGTCGTATTTACGGCCATCCTCGCGTATTTTTGTTGCTCGATTTTCTCATGATTATCATATTTTTTCTGGAAACTGTTCGCTTTAAACCGATTTTTAGCTCACCTCGACGAAGTTGAGTGAGCTTATGCTATAACCCCACGCGTCCGCGTCCGCGTCCGTGTCCGCGTCCGCGTCCGGTTAAGAAGTTTGGGGTAGCTCAGTATCTGACAAAGTACTAATGCTACAGTAACCAAACTTGCACAAGTGATTCATCTTTGGATGCTGAGGTGAACCCATGCATCGTATGCAGCATCTGACCTACATTTTCCGCTTGAGTGACTTGGTTAAGAAGTTTGGGGTAGCTCAGTATCTGACAAAGTACTAATGCTACAGTAACCAAACTAGCACAAGTGATTCATCTTTGGATGCTGAGGTGAACCCATGCATCAGATGCAGTATCTGACCTACATTTTCCGCTTGAGTGACTTGGTTAAGAAGTTTGGGGTAGCTCAGTATCTGACAAAAGTACTAATGCTACAGTAACCAAACTGGCACAAGTGATTCATCTTTGGATGCTGAGGTGAACCCATGCATCGTATGCAGCATCTGACCTACATTTTCCGCTTGAGTGACTTGGTTAAGAAGTTTGGGGTAGCTCAGTATCTGACAAAGTACTAATGCTACAGTAACCAAACTGGCACAAGTGATTCATCTTTGGATGCTGAGGTGAACCCATGCATCGTATGCAGCATCTGACCTACATTTTCCGCTTGAGTGACTTGGTTAAGAAGTTTGGGGTAGCTCAGTATCTGACAAAGTACTAATGCTACAGTAACCAAACTGGCACAAGTGATTCATCTTTGGATGCTGAGGTGAACCCATGCATCGTATGCAGCATCTGACCTACATTTTCCGCTTGAGTGACTTGGTTAAGAAGTTTGGGGTAGCTCAGTATCTGACAAAGTACTGATGCTACAGTAACCAAACTTGCACAAGTGATTCATCTTTGGATGCTGAGGTGAACCCATGCATCGGATGCAACATCTGACCTACATTTTCCGCTTGAGTGACTTGGTTAAGAAGTTTGGGGTAGCTCAGTATCTGACAAAGTACTGATGCTACAGTAACCAAACTTGCACAAGTGATTCATCTTTGGATGCCGAGATGGACCTATGCATCGGATGCAGCATCTGACCTACTTTTTCCACTTGAGTAATTTCGCTTTTAAAAGCCAATATTGAGCAAAGTATAAGTGCTACATGTACCAAACTTGCATATTGAATGTATCTTTGATCAAACTTTCATAAAATGACCTTGACCTACTTTTTCCGCTTGAGTGATTTTGCCTTTAAAAGCCAATATTGAGCAAAGTATAAGTGCTAGATATTCCAAACTTGCATATTAGATGTATCTTTGATCAAACTTTCATAAAATGACCTTGACCTACTTTTTCCGCTTGAGTGATTTTGCCTTTAAAAGCCAATATTGAGCAAAGTATAAGTGATACATGTACCAAACTTGCATATTGAATGTATCTTTGATCAAACTTTCATAAAATGACCTTGACCTACTTTTTCCGCTTGAGTGATTTTGCCTTTAAAAGCCAATATTGAGCAAAGTATAAGTGATACATGTACCAAACTTGCATATTGAATGTATCTTTGATCAAACTTTCATAAAATGACCTTGACCTACTTTTTCCGCTTGAGTGATTTTGCTCTATAAAGCCAATATTGAGCAAAGTATAACTGCTACATGTACCAAACTTGCATATTGGATGTATCTTTGATCAAACTTTCATAAAATGACCTCGACCTACTTTTTCCGCTTGAGTGATTTTGCCTTTAAAAGCCAATATTGAGCAAAGTATAAGTGATACATGTACCATACTTGAATATTGGATGTATCTTTGATCAATCTTTCATAAAATGACCTTGACCTACTTTTTCCGCTTGAGTGATTTTGCTCTATAAAGCCAATATTGAGCAAAGTATAACTGCTACATGTACCAAACTTGCATATTGGATGTATCTTTGATCAAACTTTCATAAAATGACCTTGACCTACTTTTTCTGCTTGAGTGGTTTTGCCTTTAAAAGCGAATATACATGTACTAAGAAAAATGTTTGAATTGAATTTTGCTGTCACGAGGTGAGCTTCGTAATCTGTGATTACCTATGTTCTATCAATGTCTTCAGCTGATGAAGACTTTAGTTGTCACATTATGAATTAAGGAGGAAATGGAAGAAGAATATTCGCCTTTTTTAGCCTCCGCAATTTTTGGAAGGCTGTAATTGCAGTTTTGGCTATCCGCTTACCCCCAGTGTTTGGTGTTCCCTGTCTCTTTTACATTTTTTTTGTGTATGTCTGCTTTGTGTTTTCACATATGGGTGTTTCGATGTTTTGTAGTGGATACTGTGACCTAGTCTTGTAGGAGATCCCCTCCTTTGTTATGACAAAGGTAACCGTTCTTTCATTCTCCTAAGTACCTTCAAACACTGTTGCAAGAAAGGTAAGTGTTCGAGGTCATTTTAGGGTTAAAAGATATTAGTTAAGGAAGGTAAAGCACAGTTGGAAAATAAATACCCCTATATGTTATTGCCATGTACATGTACTAATATCGTAGGAAGAGTAATTACCTACGAATTAACTATAATTAACTATTCTAATATGACTTGAAATTTTCTCCTTATATGTACCATAGAACTCGCCTGGTGTAAAATCTCCAACAAACTTCCAGTGCGCAAAGCTCCGCCCATTCACGTGCTATATTAGAAGAGAAATAACAACTAGCTAGCCGTGATTCATTGTCCAGTAATTCCACTCGTTACATGAACCAATCAAATTATATTTTGATAATTTTATTGGTTCATGTGACTCGTGGAATTACTGGACAATAAACCTCGGCTAGCTACATGTAGTTGTTATTTTTTAATCATAGAATTCAAGTAACTTGATTATTGTAGTTTCCACCGTTATAGCTCATAGTTTATGTTTTATTTTTTTTCTGAATGTTCAAACAACAACAACAACAAAGAATTTTGACGATAGCTAGAACTTATACCAATACCTTACCTGCTTGCTATTAGTGGTACCCATATATACTAGACCAGTCATAAATATATCGTGAATATATCATGAAGATGCAGAAAATTTCCTGCTCATGCTCACGGGGATATAATTATAAAAGTACAATGAAAATAACTATGTCACCATACCGGATATATGTACTGATGTTAGAATCTTAGCATCGTGTTATCAAGTTGATTTTTACATCCTTTTATCAGTCAAAAATAGTCAAACAGATTTTTACATCCGTTAGATATACGAAAGTTGTAGTAATTGCAAACATAAAAAATAATGAAGGATAAAATTGCGAAATAATAGTTCATTGTAATTGCAAAGAATAAACTTCTTTTTACATTGTATTACACTAGAATTTATAGACTAAATATACTGACATATCACTGGTGATACATTGTTTGCTGAAATGCGAATATGGTGAACTTAATTTTTACGATGGAATATACATTTAAATGTGATAAAATGACCACTAGTTTGGTATCTCTGCAGGTGGAATGTTAGTCCCCAAGGATATCGTTCTAGTTTTACTATGCTTCTGCACCGACTTGAGATACAAATGTATATTTGTAAATTTTCTGATGATAAATTTGATAAATAATTCTAAAACTGAGTGGTATCTAACTAATGACAAAGCTCTGTCCTCTGTTGGCTGTTTGGCATACATTTAAGGTTATTTATAGAATTTCGCTCTTCATATATTCACTATTTGGATTTCCTCTCTTTCGGCCTCGAGCATCACTGATGATACGTTGTTTGTTGGAATGCGCATATCGTGCACTGAATTTTTTCAAATCTAAAGAAGATTTTCCGACAATATTAAATTTGAATATATTAGTCGCATTTTCGTATATTGGGGTATGTTTTACTATACAGAATACCGTTACTTTGCAATTATGATCCCTGAGGAAACAAATTTTGTATTCAGCCATCCTAACTGATCTGTTGTAGATTTTCAACATCACATGGAGTAAATAAATTGAAATACCAGAATATCATGTGATTGCGTGAAAAGGTCAGATGTTAGCTGCAGAAAGTTTATTTTGTGCTTCGTGATACATTAAGCAAGGAAAATTCTCAAACCACCGACTTAATTTTCAAAAGAGTAGATACTTGGGATATTTTTATCAAATATAGATTTACCGTTTGATGACGTCATTTGCAGCAATTTGATTAATTTTTATGGAGAGAAAATTGCTAACTACCACTGTAAAAATAAATCATCATACAACCATTTGGATAAACGAATAAAATTCTTAAAAGCCATTTTGTGACATTGCGATTCGAACCAAGTGTCTTTATCACGGCGCTTTTATCACGGCGCTGTGTCTGATCACGAGGACAGAGACAGAATAAGTTACTCTTATACTGAATTATGAAGGAAAGGAATAGAATGCCTATACCATCCATCATATACTAATATTTTATAGGATAAGAAATAGGTGTTGCTTTTCTTCTTTTTTTCCTCGGGTATATTATAATATTGATCATTTCAACCACTACGTTGCTATTTCTAAAGGTGGACTGTAAGTCCCCGGGGATATCGTTCTCCTTGATCACTGTGCTTCTACTCTACACTGACTTGAAATATATTTGTGAATTTTCTGATAATGAAATTTGATAAATCATTCTGACAATAAGGGGTATCTTAGTGATGAAAAAGGGCTCTTTGGTTTACATTTTAGGTCATGTTTAGTATACGTTTATTCACTTTTTAGCTCACCTGAACCAAAGGCTTAAGTGAGCTATTGTCAAAGCACTTCATCCGGTGTCTGTTGTCCGTTGTTTGTCTGTCTGTCTGTCCATTCCTCCGTCAGTTTTTACATTTCCTCTGCAAACCATGAACAAAATTTCATGACATTTTACTGGAAGCAAGAATAACAGGTCATCTGCCAAATTTATCTTTTTTCGTGACGACCGGACATAAAATATGGACGCCAAGGGCTCTGATTGGCTGACACATTTTCGACTTTTCCTCTGCAACCAGTGCACAGAATTAAACGATACTTTACAGGAAGCAAGCACTCACTGTTCTCTACCAACTTTGTGTTTTTCGTGCCGATCAGTCAAAACATATGACCGCAAAGGGTTCTGATTGACTGACGCATTTTCGACACCTTCTTTACAACAGCTGCACAGAATTCAACGAATATTTACATGGAGCAGGTAGTGAAGGCCTTCTACAAAGCTTGTATTTTTCGTGCCGATGGGTCAACTAAAATGGCTGCCAAGGGCTCTGATTGGATGTCGCATTTTCGACATCTCAGCACTGCTGCAGAGAATTTCACGAAAAGTATACTCAAGGTCTTCCAATTTTTTGTCGTTTTATTAGCCGTTCAGTGAACAAAAAGGACTCTCATTTTCAACATCTCCTCAATAATTTTATAAATCCGTATTGGTAGCAAGTACTAAAGGCCTCTGCCAAATTGGCCACAATCAGCCCTTCGTCTACAACTAAGGTGAGCGATGTGGCCGTCTTGGACCTCTTATTTTGTTTCAAGTTTGGTTTTAATTACACAATTTAGTTACACACGATACGTGCAAGATACTTCGTACTTTATTTCCTTTTTAGCTCACCTCGACGAAGTAGAGGAGGGCTTATGCTATCGCCCCGTCGTCGGCGTCCGCACTATAGGTTAAGCAAAACGGGACAGGTCCATTCCTGCCAAACTATAAGTCCTACATCAACCAAACTTGCATGGATAATGCATCTGAGGATGCTTACAACAATGCATGGTACAGAGGCTGCATCTGACCTACATTTTATGCTTGAGTGAGCAGGTTAAGTAAAATGGGACAGGTCCATTCCTGCCTTACTATAAGTCCTACACCAACCAAACTTGCATGGATGATGCATCTGAGGATGCTTACAACAATGCATGGTACGGAGGCTGCATATGACCTATATTTCATGCTTGAGTGAGCAGGTTAAGTAAAATGGGACAGGTTCATCAACCAAACTTGCATGGATAATGCATCTGAGGATGCTTACAACAATGCATGGTACGGAGGCTGCATCTGACCTTCATTTAATGCTTGAGTGAGCAGGGTAAGTAAAATGGGACAGGCCCATTCCCGCCTTACTGTAAGTCCTACATCAACCAAACTTGCATGGATGATGCATCTGAGGATGCTTACTACATTAATGCATGGTACGGAGGCTGCATTTGACCTACATTTCATGCTTGAGTGAGCAGGTTAGGTAAAATGGGGCAGGTCCATTCCAGCCTTACTATAAGTCTTACATCAACCAAACTTGCATGGATTATCTGAGGATGCTTTCTGCAATGCATGATACGGAAGATGCATCTGACCTACATTTCATTGCATGGATGATGCATTTAAGGATGTTTACTACAATGCATGGTACGGAGATTGCATCTTACCCACATTTTACACTTGAGTGAGCAGGTTAGGTAAAATGGGACAGGTTCATTCCTGCCTTTTTATAAGTCCTACATCAACCAAACTTGCCTGGATGATGCATTTGAGGATGCTTACTACAATGCATAGTACGGAGGCTGCATCTGACCCACATTTTATGCTTGAGTGAGCAGGTTAGGTAAAATGGAACAGGTCCAATCCCGCCTTACTATTGGTGCTTCATCAACCACTATTGCATGGATGATGCATCTAAGGATGCTTACAACAATGCATGGTACTGAGGCTGCATCTGACCTATATTTCACGCTTGATAAACCAGGTATGGTAAAATTAGAATCTTCGTTTCCAGCTTTCTTTGAATTTTTCAATCAACCAAACTTATTTGGATTATGCATCTGGAAATACTTTGTGCAATGTAGGTACAGATGCTGGTCATGGGACAATGATGCTGTCGAGGTGAGCGCTGTCATCTCTGATTGCCCTATGTTTTATACCAATGTTTAGTTTTCATTCCATGAAACTTTTAATGATGTAATGTAATGTCTTGAGTTTGAACCATGATGGAGAGTGCTGACCAAAAGATTCTATCTTGTTGTCCAATCCCACCTGTATTTCTTTTGCCAACTAGTTATGACTCCATGCTTGTAAATACTGTTGAAACTAACACTCTGCGTACTAAATTTTCATACTTGGAAGCATTTGAAAAAGTGACATTGTCCTTGAATCCGAGCCTTATATGAGAGTATTCAATATGAACTATTAAATTAAACGTATGAAAATTTATTCCAAGATAAGAAAGTGGTTATGATTCGTTCTCTTAAGAGTATTTTGAGTCATTATGTTTACTTTTATTATAGGAATAGTTGATTACTGTAAGAGGTACGCACAAGGGGCTTACAATGTACAGCAGGAGACGTTCAAACCAGTACCTGTCATGTATGACGTGGAAACAGCCGAGAAGATCCAGAAAGAGTATCAAGCTTCTCTCCCATTGGACAAAATTCCCGAACGTCGCAAATGGAGGGACGCCAGATTAGCTGGTTTAGCAAAACTGAAGAAAGAAGCAGAGGAAAAGAAAACGTCATCCTGATAATTATTTTGAAATGTTTAATATTAAAAAAAAGATTATACAAAATTTCATAATGCAAATGTAGAATGATAATGATATAAAGCTGATTGTAATACTGATTACGTTTTGTAAAATAATTTGATATAAATGATAATGTATTGATTGCTTTTATGACTAAAATGTATGATATGATTGATGCAATTGATAATATGATTATAATATTAATTATTGATTTTATGTGAAAATATATATATTTCATAATGTATTTTAGAGATAATTATACAATAAAAAGAGAGTCATTTTCCAAGAACAAAAATGTTTAGTATTTTGAATTTAAGGTATCCGATGTACAATTGGGTATTTTTCCATGCCTGGTAAGGAACTATAAACTATATATTTTCTGAAAGGTTATAATGCCCACTGCTCAGAAATAATTTTGGGGCCAGAAAACGAAGGGGAACAACTGATGAAGCATTAAAATTGTCTATATTCCCTATATAATATATGCAAAATAACAAAGTTGTACAAGAGTTTTTCCCCTTTGATTTTTAAGACCCGGGAGTCTTATATCTGTACTTAATTGGGGCATCATAACCTTTCAGAAAATATATAGTTTATAGTACCATACCAGGCATAAAATTTACCATACTTTACAATTGAGATGATTGAAATGCTATTTAAAGTGACTCTATTGTACAACGGATACCTTAAAGATGTCATGTACTTCTTTCTTAAACTTTTACCTTCAAAAGTGTCATGTCAACAAGACCAAGCTTACCGTACAGGAATGGAGAATTCAGTTTTGTTTTCGGTACATTTTTCCAATTACATTGTATAGATTGAGGATCACCGACGAAGGTCAAATACCCGAAACGATACTGCAAAGTTATGGATTTGAAGACGTTTAACAATTGGAATTGGAATCAAAAGTGTTTTACATTGGTCTCAGTCTTCTCAACATAGACAATATTGTCATCCAACATGTCCAAAGGGCTCCATGTTTTAGGAATGACACGACTTGGTTAAGTTAGTGCTTTCAAGCAGCATGTACGAGCTATAATCTTGGAATATTGAATATTCAAATGCACTCTGTTGGCAACGCACATTTTGATTGGCTGAGCGATGAAAAAAGGGGATTCACGTTTCACTGCAGATTTTTGCTATGACGTCATACGTTCCCATGACGACATCGTTAAAAGCAGACGTTTCTTACCAAAGCATTAGAATAGGGTTACCATGCGTGTGTACTGACACCTCACAGTTAAACTCAATTTCTGACAGGGGATTCGCCGACACACTGTTTTTGTAAAACACGCGCATGGTAAGCCCTTAAACATAAGATCGGTGCTTTTGACCTAGTCGTATGAACAAAAATTAAAAATGTATCTACAAGGTCACTGTGCGTCGGGTCGATATTATTACATCCTCTCTGGTCTTATATATATTATGTCAAATCCACCCTCTGAGATATTGCAAAGTCGAGACCCCAGAATCGGGATTGTAAAATTGTGTCATGACCGTGTATATTGTGAGTACTGTTGAGATTATCGTCAGGAACACTTCTGCCCTTTGCCATGTGGAGCTTGTAAAAATGTTCCCCGCGAGGGGTTTAACAGTAAGTGTTCTGAATATTTTCCCCTGACATGGTCGTCATAGCGCTTTCTATATAGACATAATTTCAGTCAGTGCATGTATTTTAGATATTCATTTTCATGCGTGAACATCGACGGCGGGTGCGGCTAGCCAACAGGGGATGCTTACTCCTCCCGGGCACCTGGTCCCACCTCTAGCTTGCTAGGGGTCCGTCGATGCTCAATTTGGTGCTCTATTGTGAGTGCTGTTGGGATTATCGTCAGGAACTTCTTTAACTCATTTTTATCAATACTGTTTTGACAAGTTATATTTCAGGGAATTGTTGAATGTTACCAACCCCTACGGGTACTCAACAAGTCATAACCTTGTTAACCAACTATGTAGCTTAACTTGATTTTGCAGACTTGTCAAATTGATAAAGGGCCAAAACAAAGCTTCTCTTGGCCGACAGAGCTTGAAAGAAGTAATTATTTCACATTAAACATACAGTCACGGGGAACATGTTTAACTGCTCCGCACTGCAAAAGGAAATAAGTGGAATGTCTTATAAAAATAATGCAAATGACGCATGTAGAATCAGGCAACAGATTTGTCAAGGACAAATTTTCTTACATGCTTGCGTTTGTTTGAATGATATTTCTATTTATGTACACCACGCACGTATTTGTATATCTCAATTCATCCGGTACGCATGGGCATGTACTAATGTTTTTGGGTTTTTACAGTAGAAATTTACAAATTGTGTCAAGGTTTCCGCTTCCATAAACTAATAAAGATTGAAGGGTAAATTTACAAAATTTACTCTCAAATTCTTTTGAAATTCAGATGTATACCTTCAGCAGAGTGCAGTACTTTGGGAATTTCAAAACCAGCCTTTTGTGGTGACTAACAAACAAGATAGGTAATCGCACATATTACGAAGATCACCTAGCAGCAAAATACAATTTAAGCATATTTCTAAGTACATGTATATTTAAAGGGAAAATCATTTAAGCGGAAAAAATAGATCATTTTATGAAAGTTTGATCAAAGATACATCCAATATGCAAGTTTGATACATGTATTATTTATACTTTGCTCAATATTGGTTTTTAAAGGCAAAATCACTTAAGTGGAAAAAGTAGGTCAGATGCTGAATCCGATGCATGGGTCCATCTCAGAAACCAAGGATGAATAACAACCAGCAAGTTTGGTTACTGTAGCATCTGTACTTTGTCAGATACTGAACTACCCCAAACTTCTTAACCAAGTCACACCGAGCATACCCAAACTTCTTTATCAAGTCACTCAAGATGAAAATGTAGGTCAAATGCAGCATCCGATGCATGGGATCACCACAGCATCTCAACATGAATCACTATTGCAAGTTTGGTTACTGTAGCATCAGTACTTTGCCAAATACTGAGCTACCCCAAACTTCTTAACCGGACGGAGACGCGGACGCACGGGGGTATAGCAGAAGCTCACTCAACTTCGTCGAGGTGAGCTAAAAATGAGGAGGATCAAAGTTAGACTGAATTTACATTGAAAATTCGTCAGAATCATCAATCGTCATGGAAATGATCCTGATATCACCAGAATGACATTCTTTCTGGCACTTGACCCATCTACAGCCTTGCACCAGCGGATTGCACACTGACTGACTGTGATGATGGGACTCAATGATAGACCCTGTCCAAACATTGTCAGAAAAAAAACATGGCCCTGACCACCTGTCCTCCTTGAAAGATGGTCGGACCCCTCAGGTGAAATCATGAATTACTGTGAAATACTTTATTATTCTGGGTTCCAAATTTCGTGGTTTCATTGAAAGAAAGGAGGGGATCTCCAACAACACTAGGTTGCAGCACCCACAGCAAAATTCCAAAACACCCATGCAAAAACACAGAACAGATACCCACAGAAAGAGACTTAAAAGGGACAAGGAACACCAACTCACAACATAGAAACATGAAACATAAAAGACTACACATAAACCAACGAGACCAATAGCAACCGGTGCCGACTTAGGACGGCCATCTGCCACGTAAATAGCATACGGTGTGGTGAAAATGACAGGTTCGTGGGTTCGTAATTTCGTGGATAGCATCCGGGGAAATTGCTCTGATCACACGATCGAAGAAGAAAACTTAACTGCAGTTTGCATATCTTTTGATTGATAAATTAATATGATGTACATGTCAAAGAAGTACCCATCCGTTACTCAGTCTCAAAGTCGAGAAGGCAATTTTGAGACAAAAGCATAAGAATTTCCATAAGAACGGCTCAAACCTCGGAATGAATAACATTCCGAAGTGAGACCAGTGCCCTTGGAGAGTCAGTGTGGGGTCTTCCTCGCCTCTTTGTTGTCTCTTGATGTGCTTGTCCACTCTGTATTTGGTTTTCCTCGCCCCTTTGTTGTCTTTTGATGTGCTTGTCCTCTCTGTGTTTGGTCTTCCTCGCCCCTTTGTTACCTCTTGATGTGCTTGTCCACTCTGTGTTTGGTCTTCCTCCTCCCTTTATTGTGTCTTGATGTGCTTGTCCACTCTGTATTTGGTTTTCCTCGCCCCTTTGTTGTCTTTTGATGTGCTTGTCCTCTCTGTGTTTGGTCTTCCTCACCCCTTTGGTGTTTCTTGATGTGCTTGTTCACTCTGTGATTGGTCTTCCTCGCCCCTTTGTTGTCTCTTGATGTGCATGTCCACTCTGTGTTTGGTCTTCCTCGCCCCTTTGTTGTCCCTTGATGTACTTGTCCACTCTGTGTTTGGTCTTCCTCACCCCTTTGGTGTTTCTTGATGTGCTTGTCCACTCTGTGTTAGGTCTTCCTCGCCCCTTTGTTGTCTCTTGATGTGCTTGTCCACTTTGTGTTTGGTCTTTCTCGCCGCTTTGGTGTTTCTCCACTCTGTGTTAGGTTTTCATCGCCGCTTTGTTGTCTATTGATGTACTTGTCTACTCTTTGTTTGGTCTTCCTCGTCCCTTAGTTGTCCCTTGATGTGCTTGTCCACTCTGTTTTCGTATTTGAGTGTTTCAGTGAATTGCTTTGCTCCTCCTATCTTTTGCATTTTGACACAAATTACGATTGTTGACAGGGTTTGAAAAGGAAGACAATTTCCATGACTTTTCAAGTCTGCTGGCAACCCTGTTGTACTCTGGTTTCACTTTATCTTGCTCATGACAAAATAGTCTGACCTGATGCCAGTTACTTGTATATCCACCATCAAGGAATTTAAGTAATATCTATCACGCTTTGTCAAATGATGACCCAATTTGGATTGTTTCCTGTCTATCGTCAATTTCCAATAATGATGCGTTCTATTTATATACAACAAAAATAAGCAAATAAAACTTACATCGTGACAACAGGATTCTATCGTCTAAACATAGGGCCATCAGAGATAACAGCGCTCACCTCGATGGCATCATTGTCCCATGATCAGCATCTGTACCTACATTGCACAAAGTATTTCCAGATGCATCGTCCACATAAGTTTGGTTGATACAAAATTAAAAGAAGGATGGAAATGAAGATTCTAATTTTACCATACCTGGTTTATCAAGCGTGAAATATAGGTCAGATGCAATTTCTGTACAGTGCATTGCAGTCAGCATCATCAGATACACCACCCACACAAGTTTTTGATTGATCTAGGACTTACAATAGGCCGGAAATTGACCTGTCCAATTTTACTTAACCTGATTGCTCAAGCATGGAATGTGGGTCAGATGCAGCATCTGCACCATACATTGCATTTAGCATCCTTAGATGCATCATCAATACAAGTTTGGTTGACGTAGGACTTATTGTAAGGCAGGAATGGACCTCTCCCATTTTACTAAACCTGGTCACTCAAGCATGAAATGTAAATCAGATGCAGCCTCTGTACCATGCATTGTTGTAAGCATCCTCAGATGCATCAACCACACAACTTTAGATGACATAGGGCTTATAGTAAGGTAGGAATGGACCTGTCCCATTTCCCTAACCTGCTCACTCAAGCATGAAATGTGTGTCAGATGCAGCCTCCGTATCATGTATTGTAGTAAGCATCACCAGATGCATCATCCATGCAAGTTTGGTTGGTGAAGGACTTATAGTAAGGCGGGAATGGACCTGTCCCAATTTACATAACCTGCTCACTCATGCATGAAATGTAGGTCAGATGCAGCCTCTGTACCATGCATTGTAGTAAGCATCCTCAGATGCATCATCCAGGCAAGTTTGGTTGGTGTAGGACTTATAGTAAGTCGGTAATGGACCTGTCCCATTTTACCTAACCTGCTCACTCAAGCATAAAATGTGGGTCAGATACAGCCTCCGTACCATGCATTGTTGTAAGCATCCTCAGATGCATCATCCATGCAAGTTTGATTGGTGTAGGACTTACAGTAAGGCGGGAATGGACCTGTCCCATTTTACCTAACCTGCTCACTCAAGCATGAAATGTAGGTCAGATGTAGCCTCCGTACCATGTATTGTTGTAAGCATTCTCAGATGCATCATCCATGCAAGTTTGGTTGGTGTAGGACTTATAGTAAGGCGGGAATGGACCTGTCCCATTTTACCTAACCTGTTAACTCAAGCATGAAATGTAGGTCAGATGCAGCCTCCGTACCTTGCATTGTTGTAAGCATCCTCAGATGCATCATCCATGCAAGTTTGTTTGATGTGGGACTTATAGATTGGCGGGAATGGACCTATCCCGTTTTGCTTAACCTATAGTGCGGACGCCGAAGCCGACACCGACACCGACGCCAACGACGGGGCGATAGCATAAGCCCCACTCTACTTCATCGAGGTGAGCTAAAAATCACGAAAATTACCGAATTTAACAAATTTTATGGAACTGTTGCGACAGATGTTGCATGCAAACGGGAGACGCTGACTCTCCCTGGGCAGCTGATCTCACTTCGAGATACTGTTTGTTCCGAGGTTCCCTATTGTACCAATGGAAATTCTAGCTTGCAAATTGAGACCTTGACCATTGATGGGTATTCTCAAGTTTAATTATCATAACGAAAAGTATGTATGTGAAAAAAGTATATCATCTGTAATTTCCATTTATAACTTTAACCTTTGACATCAGATGTTTAGTGTCTCTAGAAAATCAGTGCCATCATCAATTCAGGGTTTTGAAATCTGTGAGTTAAGCAGTATTCTGATATTTTTCAAGTTCTCGACCTTTTACTTGAAATTCTTTCCATTAGCAACTAACATGCAAAGTTTGATCATCAATAAAAGTAATCTGTGTCTTCTAGAATATATACTTGGTTATCTAGTAATGTTAATTGTGATCCCTGACTTGTATAATCAATAGGAGTCAACCAATTACCATGGGCAACTCACATGCTAAGTTTGATGATGTGTGGTCATCTTTCCAAAAGGCCTTTTTCAGTTGTGACCTTGATCTCTGAATCCTGTTGTATCCTTATCATGAGAAAATCATTAGGTGTTGTATCCTTATCATGGGAATTTCACATGCAATGTTTGATGAATATCAGAAGTAATCTATGGCTTTTAGAATGACCACAAGTTTTGTTTTCAAACACACATATCTATATTACAAGTATAGTAATCAAATAGAAATATTCCAATGACACATCATTAATTTATTGTATATTTTATTCTTTCATATTTTATATTCTAGAGATTTTTTATGGAGAAGATTGCAACTCCAATAAGACATGGTATCAAAGACTTAAAACCTTTGAAAAGTTTACTGAAATTTGCATTCATACATAAGCAAAAGAATTGCATGATGAAAATTATGGAGCAATTTTCCCAAACATTTTCAATCATTAAGCAACATTAAGAAAACAACATATGTATCTTCACACATGTAGATATTGATTGTCCATGAGATATCATCATACCATGTCTTCATAACTGACAACAAATTATTTTAAGAAAATTAAAAATCTAACATAATTTAAGATAAATGCTTAGTTTGGCTACACTCATAAAGTTAATACCCCCCCCCCCCCTCAAACGAAGGTTGGGGCATATAGTTTTTGGCCTGTCTGTTTGCTTGTGGTTCTGTTTGTCCAAGATTAAAGTTTTTTTTTAATTAGCCCAAACTCCAAGGTCAAAGTTACAAGGTCAACAATTTTGGTATCCATGGAGCCTTTTCACCCTCCATTCAAAGGTATGGCCAATGTTAAAATTTTTGCAGACAAACAGAATCAATGGTAAGTGATTGGGTTTTCATATTTCAAATGAACATTTCTTGTGACAAGACCTTTCCATGGATGCAAACCTCTTGGAGCATGTGACCTTGACCTTGGAGTTTGATCTTCTTTGAAAAACTGTAACCTTGGTCATAACTAATGAATGGTAGGTGGTAATGCTTTTATATTTTACATGCATATCTAATGTGACAAGACCTTTCCATGGGTACCAAAAACTTTGACCTTGTGACCTTGACCTTTGAGTTTGACCTACTTTTGAATAACTTTATCCTTGGACATAAGTTTTGATAGAGCTTTCATATTTCACATGTATATTCAGTTTACATGGAAATCAAAATTTTTGACCTTGTGACATTGACCTTGGATTTTGACCTAACTTTAACATTACAGCTGTTTAACTGAAAAAGATGCCGACAGGGGGCATTCATATCACAAATACAAGTTTTTTAATTTTCTATTGCATTTACAGGACTTCCTACACTGACTGCTTTGACGGAAATTGGGTTTATATTCTTGGGCTGCTAAGTGCACTGAAAATTTCAATGCTGTAATACAAGCTTCAGTTGCCCACAGATTTTAAAAGTGATCCTCTGACAGTTTTGAGTGTGAAAAGAATCGGCTATCTGGTTGACCCTTTAGCTCATTTGGTAACATTCTGGTATTCAAATCCAATGGCCGCAGTTCAATTCCCCAGGCTCGGGCATTAATAGTGCCCTGAAGTTTACTTTAAAACGATGTCTTTATGGCTTTAAGATCTTATGATGGTACATGTACAGCATAAATATTTCAAAATTTATTTAAAATCAGGTTGCTATTGAGAAAACCAAGCAAGAAAAAAAATTACGTTACCCGAATAAAAATCTGGTCACCTTAGAAGAATTCTTAGAATGATTGACAGAAAATATTAAGTTCATCAATCAGACAACTCTTTGAAAAATCTCAGTTTGCCAATGTGAAACTAAGACATCAGTGACAACTGAATGACAATGAATTGGAATAAAGAGCTCTGCACATCCATTAATATATACCTCATTGGCGTATCCAGATTTTTTCAAGGGGGAGGGGGATTCCAGCCTATGGCTTTGAAAAAAATTATATGTAAAAACAAGCAAATTTCAAAATGATCTTGACTCCCCTCCCCTAGATCTGTGCTTGTACCTTACTTTACTATGACACCATTAAGTAATACATGTTAAAGATGTCAGCTAGGTTTGATGGATGTATCAGAAGCAGTCATTTCTACATTAGGTATAGATTCTGTTTGTATAACGTCTTTAAGTTTTGTGAATTTTCCCTGAACAAATATTCTGGGTACACACAGTCCCTCCTTCTTATTAACAGTCTCTCTCTGTATATAATCACATGATTTCTGAGCTGTGACAAATCCTGAAGACGCCATTAAAGATGTCAGCTTCTCTATAAATGAAAAAAATATGTAAAAATGATACATACTGTACATGTAAGAATGATACCAGATTGGGACCTTTTATTTTAGTCAAACCATACATACAATACATCTAGCCAATTTCATTTTTCAGAGAAGGAGGTTATACATATACATGCATACATGAAATTAATTTCTTGGTATTAAACATTATGGCAAAGGTTTAATCTTATCATTGACAAATTACACATTTACCAAAATATCAAAGTTGAACAAATAACTTTCTATATTCCAACGAAACCTTTAGCCAATAATCAATGAATTCTCATGAATGTGGGTAAAATGGTCAGGTAATGGTCATGGCTTGTTATCGGTAAAAGCATTCAAGCCTTATCACAAAATATACTTTGAAGAACCAATAACTGATGATTTATAACTGAGGCAAATGGTTACAGCTATATTTTTGAGAAAATACATTAGATTTAACATTACATAAAGGTCATTAAAATAGTTTGGGAACAAATTGAAAAGTTTAAAATAATCACAAGAAACAAAAGTGATTCTTTTGCACTGCTACTTTTGAAAGATATAAAATAGTAGCAGAATAAATTTTAATTTTGTGATTAATGCAGCTTAAATAAGAATGAAAATGATATAACATCCATACCTGTTGTGAAGTAATATGCGCGGGTGCCATCTTGTCTGACGTAGAAATTTTCTGAGAGTTTGTGTCCAGGTGCAAACCTTAACATAGCATAGTCATACAACCCATAGTCACGGAAAAGTAAACAACCTCCTGGCTTCAAAACCTGGAA
Source organism: Pinctada fucata (assembly GCA_028142955.1). Classification (NCBI taxonomy): domain Eukaryota; kingdom Metazoa; phylum Mollusca; class Bivalvia; order Pterioida; family Pteriidae; genus Pinctada; species Pinctada fucata. Next base: position 33,469,448 of record AP027104.1, read on the forward strand.
ATATATATTACACTTTTTAAAGCAAATACATGTTAGTTGCAGCTCTGTAAAAGATAGGCTGAGGTCAAATTCAGTCATCTTAGATTTGTCAAATTTGAGATACCAAAACTTTATATATACAATGTATGACACTTGTCTGCATATAACCTTGTTTGTATCAAAATTTTCAGCTAAATTGAGTTATGTAGAACAGAAGTTTTCATGAGTATCAAATTTTGCAATTTCTCTGCAAAAATATGTGTCTTCATTTTCCATGAGTACAGGCATATAGTGGATATGTATATAGTACCTTGCAAAAATTACAGAACAAATATACAGTACTTAACCATAAAACATTGAGGTATATGTCATATTCCTCAGATATGTCAAGCAAGATTAATTAAATTTTGTTGAAAAACCAGTAATTCCTGAAGCAATTCTGACCTAAAGTATCATTTTCAACTCAACTCAATTTACAAATACTGAAATAGGGCCAGATACCCAGACCATTTTAGTATCCTAAAAAGTTTGGACATTCATGATTACAAATATTTAATAATTCAATAGCTGGACAGCATGTTCTTATTTTGTCTATACAATTTGATGGCCTGTAACATTTTTTAAATTACAACACTATTTTACACATTCTTGTCAAAGTATACCACTGATATATACCCCCCCCCCCCCCCCAATAAAAATGGAATTATCACAATGCTCCCTAAATTAAAGAGTTTCAAAGTTGGTTGGTAACTTTGTTAGAAGAACAGTGTTAACTTTGAACAATTAAGCTTGTTATATTATGAGTCTAATTCAGGTCTAACATTTATGGTCTTAGAGCTAAGCAGTACAACATGTAAATGTACTATTAATTACCAAAGTATGATACTCTGAGCAAATTATGTACCAACAGAAAAAAGGAACTCCATGACAGTTGAGGTTATAAACCAGTAGAAAACAATTCATCATTCAAGTAAACTTATCTACGGAAGATAGAAATTCATATCACTTACAGATTTACTATTATTTACCTTACAAATATTGGACAAAGCAGCCTCCATTTTGTCTGGATGAATTGCCGATAAGACAAATATCATGGTAACTAGATCTACAGAGTTGGCCATCACCTCGTCAGTCAGGTTGTCCTTAGTGATGTCACATACAAATGCATGGCATCGTGTCTCATCATAATGCTCATTCTCCTGTGGAATGATAGTCAATCAACACAAATGAAGAACATATTTAACACTGGAAAATCTCACAAGCAAAAGGTACCAATATATAGACAAATCAAATCATTCATTAAACAATATTCTGAAAGAGTAGATGTATAACTTATTCTTAATTCATTTTCAAAATGTACAAAATAATTTCATTTGATAAAACTTCAGAAATGACTTGGCTTATCCATAACCTGGCTTGCATGGTTTGTAACACATCTGACTATAATGAGTCCCTAGGAATGCCTTTTACAATATATTTCCCTCAATCTTTAAGTGAAGAAAAAAAGCTGTATCAGTGAATCATGAAAACCTTGAGACAAACACGCTCCACTCAACACATAGATACCTGTACAATATGTTTATACTTCACCTTTACAAAGTCAATGGCTCGTTTTGAAAAGTCACATGCATGGAAGTAAAGGAAGGGATTTTCTTTGAGAAGTGGCCATATGAAGTTCCCAACACCACATCCAACTTCCAGTATCACTTTCATGTGTCCATCCTGGAAGGAAAAATCAAATGTGAGATACAGATTATAATCATCTATAAATGTTCATTACTTGCATATGTGATAGAGCTACATGTAGGGTATCAACCTAAATATAAACATATATAGCTTCAATTTATTTATGCATTTATGTAGAGAACAATAAAACTCTTTCTAAAAAAAAGCTTTTCAGAGCTTTTCTCTCCCTATGAGATATACATGTAGGCAGTACAGGCTTGATAAATGATACCACAGAGAAAACTTCCAAATTATTGCAGGAGTGTAGCAGAGCAAGGGTACGTATTTGCAGGGTAAGCTCAGTGGTAACCATGGTAACAGTGCTCTCCTTGCAGGATAGGAGATCTTCCCAGGCTTAAATCTGCTTAGTGTATTGGTAGGTACACCTCTTCCCCTACATCCTACTTCACTAGTTAGAAATTTCAAAAAGACCAGTTATAATTATCTCCCTCTTATGGACCAAGGTTATTCAATTCTTTTTGTGCCCTGGGAATCAAAGATTCGGGGGCATATAGTTTTTGGCCTGTCTGTTTGTCCGAAAACTTTAACATTGGGCATAACTTTTGAATGGAAGGTGATAGAGCTTTCATATTTCACATGTGTATTCCTTGTGACAAGGTCTTTCCATAGATACCATTTTTTTACCTTGACCTTTGACCCACTTTTCAAAAACTTTAACATTGGGCATAACTTATCAATGGTAAGTGATCGGGCTTTCATATTTCACATTTGTTTTCCTTGTGACAAGGTATTTCCATTGATATCAAAATTTTTTGACCTTGTGACCTTGATCTTTGACCTATTTTTTGAAAACTTTAACATTGGGCATAAGTTTTGAATGGTTACTGATAGGGCTTTCATATTTCACATGTGTATTCCCTGTGACAAGGTCTTTCCATTGATAATAAAATGTTTGATCTCTTGACCTTGACCTATGACTTACTTTTCTAAAACTTTAACATTGGGAATTACTTTTGAATGGTAAGTGATAGGGCTTTCATATTCCACATGTGTATTCCTTGTGACAAGGCCTTTCTATTGATACCAAATTTTTTTATGTTGTGACCTTGACCGTTGACCTAATAGCCATTTTCAAAAACTTTAAAATTGGGCATATCTTTTGATTGGTAAGTGATAGGGCTTTCATATCTCAAATGTGTATTTGTTATGACAAGACCTTTCTATTGATACCACAATTTTTTTACCTTGACCTTGATCTTTGACCTACTTTACAAAAACTTTAACATTGGGCATAACCTTTGAATGGTAAGTGATAGGGCTTTGATATTTCACATGTGTATTCCTTGTCACAAGATTTTTCCTTTGATACCAAACATTTTTAACCCAGTGACCATGACCTTGACATTTCATATACTTAACAGAAAATGGTGTTTAACAGTTTATACGTATGTACTAACAAAGATGCCACTGGAGGCATTTGTGTTTCACAAACACAGGCTTTATTGATAGGACTAATAAATAGGAGACAAAGTACAATTAGACATCATATATACATATCTATATATCATATATATATATCTCTTTTAAAGTAAAAGAGGCAGCAAAATTATTGAATTACATGTATTGATAAATAATCTAGTAGTACTTTCTCTAGAGAGGGGGGATTCTTAAAATCATCCAATGAAATGTAGGACATTGTTGGGAATTTTTATCCGCCCAAATAGTATATTTAAAGTGAGTTTTTTACGGACCAAATAGTTTTTTATCTGCAAATCTAATAAAACCAATACTTTAGTCCCCATCAAGCCCTATTTTATTTCAATAGAACTTATCTGTACCTTTTCTTTAGGCACAGTATCAAAACTGCACAGCTCTTCAAACTCCCTGGTTGTCCAGTTCCTATCCTTGAAGAACTTTGTTGTGTTTCTCTTGTAAAATAAGTCCCAGTTTTTCTGTGCTTCAAGTTCCAGTTTATTTTGCTTAAATTCTGAGAGAAGAGTTTTGTCTTTTTCTAACTTTTGGATTTCTGTATCTGTTAGTTTCCTGACTGCAGATAGACTGTGCATATCACAAGATTCAGTTGGAAATTTGTAACTTGAACTGGCCATTTGACATAACCTAAAAAGATAAAAAAAAAATTGATGCTACATGTACATTTAATTAACGTATGGCTGGGTATTGAAACCAAATTTTTTATACGATACAATACAATACAAAAAGTACCAATATCCAATATATCGTATCTAATTTTCTATTTCGTAAAACTTCCAAACTAACAATTTCATACACTAATAAATATCCCTCCCCCAACACAAAGTCGAACGGGTTCCTGTAAGTAATGTCTAAATTACAGTTCTTTTTTTTTTCTTTTATGTACCAATACATTCCCTGATGGGTCTTATCTTTATTTTGCCTGAAGTCATAGATCAATCTTTTTTTTCTGTCAGTCCTGTCAAACCCTTTACAGAAGTTTCAGAAATGTGTGTTTCAGAGAAAAGGAACACATAATTGGTCAATCCTATTCCAAAGTTTCTGGAATATTTATAAACTAAAGATTGAATCAATAATATTTTGAAGTTTTTTAAATGAATCATGTTGTATGACAAAGATGTAATTCACCTACCGTAAAATGCTGCAGCATGAACTTCTAATTTTAAAAATAACATGTATTATCCCGCCTCTGGCAAATTTCTTGCAATCTGATTGGTCGAGAAGAACCAAATATTATGTTGTATTATTTTACTAGCAGGATATTATTTTAATATCCTGCTTCTACTAAGACGCTTTATGCTTTTGACGTCACCAAAATGCTTTAAAATATGTTGACGTAACAATACACAAACCAAAAGCCATCAGCGGGATAAATTCGTTATACAGTGTTTTACAGGGGAGATACAAAAATATATCATCGACCCAATATATTTCTGTATCCCCCCTGTAAAACACTGTAAAACTAATAATATTCCTTCATCATTGTTGTTATTTGTAGACTTCGAATCATAAAATGAATTTGATAGCCAGCATGAAAGGCAAGCATGATCGATATGACGAAGAACATATATTATCTGCATTTTGCAAACAATTTTATAACTATGATAAAACATACATTTTCATGCAAAATACTTGATATTTCACATGAAAAGCACGTTTTGTGCTCAAAATGACTGTATCTAAATGTATCGGAGCAAAAATATCAATACTTGCATTTGTATCGATGACCAATATCGATATGTACCAGTATTATACAATTATTATGACTGGGAATGAGGGCAACATATGATTTGTTGGACCTGCAGATAAAATATTGCCTGAGGCCGAAGGCCGAGGGCATATACTTTGTCTGAAGGTCCAACAAATCATATATTGCCTGAATTACCAGTCAATAATTGTTTTGTTATACCTTACATCAATTACTGCAGCACGAACCGATTAACCAGCGGCATGGTTACGTTCATTTTCGTCTATGAGAGAAAGAGCGCGGAAAAAAAGGTAGAGCTAATAGCGTCATCAACTACGTGACGTCACAAACGATTTTCCGTTCATCGGTCAATAGATTTTTAAATATTGCCCTAGGGCCAAACATTTTTAATATTCACATCAATTGTTGTAAAAAAATTTCCTTGCTCCAACTTTGCAAGAAAAAAATAATTTTGCCCCAGTACATTGCGAAAAAAATAATCTGGCTCCGACAAAAACCCCAAGCCCTTCCCCCCCCCCCCCCCCCCCCCCCCCCCGAATATCAAATGGACCATTCCTAACTGCTGTGATCTTGACAAAATATTTCATTTACTTAAGACAGGATTTTATTATTCTGTTGTTGGAATTCTTTCTAGACATTTTGCTACATGTATGTATACTACATGAATGCAGTGGCGGATTCAGGGGGGTGCGGAGTGGGCACCCGCCCCCTCTGGCACTGACTCCAAATTTCCAAAAACAGGTATATTTTTGCCCTTTTTCGGTAAAAATCGTGGGCGCCCGCCCCCCCTGGCACTGACTCCAAATTTCCAAAAACAGGTATATTTTTGCCCATTTTTGGTAAAAATCGGCAAAACTCGCCCCTTGACCCCTCGGCAAAGGGGGCACTGGATCCGCCACTGGTATGTATACATGTATTAGCATATGGTTTAGTGAAGTTTATTCATTACTTGTCATATTTCTTTCTGTAAAAGCAAGAAAGAATTATTTCCGATTAAATAATCCATTAAAATCCTCTTCAATTATAAACTGATAATCGATTATGAAATTTTTCGGATTATACAATACTAGTTGGTACAGTTGTAACCATTTATCAGTTATTTCATATAATTTGAGCGATTGAATCCGATTAATACAGTTCTGGTCGAGGACCAGTGGCCACCCAGGACCGGTTACCGCCTACTGCATTTTAGAGGGACTTGTGGTTGAAATAATGACATGAAAATTTGTAAGAAGGCTTTTTGACATATATTTTCTTGATTATGAAAATAATAATCTCATGCGGTCGCTAGGTTTTTTAAAATAACAAGAAGAGAATTATTGGCATGAATTCTGAATTTGGGGAGAGGGTAGGTGTATTCAATCTATCAATGTGGTCGTTTGCTTTGGGATTTTTTCATAAAAAAGCACCATACTATCAAGTAAAGATTACATTTATTACTTTGAAAGCACTGGAACAAAATATTCTAGTTTATGGAAATAGGAGCCAAATAGGCGGTAACTGGTCTTGCAAAAAGTGTCCCAATTTCAGTTAGACTATGCGTACCAATGCTCGAATGGGCGAATGCTCAAACACATTTTTAATTAAAGATAATTATAAAGTATAATGCGTGTGATTTCCCGTATATTTTTTCACACATATCTAGTACGGAGTCTGGTGCAACCTGAGTCATGTGAGTGTTAAGGTGCTTTACTTCTGGTTTACAAAATATAGACTAAAGGTGAAAATTAGGTCAACATATTTAAAAAAAAATCCGAATGACCCTTGTAACACGTACTGATATTTAATGATTAGGAAACATTCTAAAACTCATTTTTACAGATATCTATGGAGAAAATATTCCAATTATTTAAAATCGGATTTAATTTTTACAAAACTCCTCAATATTGATCCCTTACGGCCTCATATTGAAGAAATGAAACGGTCCATTTTTAACTCTTGTGCCAATTTCATACATATATAATTTTATTTCATAAAATTTATAGATATTCCTATGATATGACATAAATCTTTGTGGAAAAAAATCTTCAAATCTGACAGAAAAATCAATTAAATACAGATAAATATAGATTTGCAATTTATCTTACAGAGAAACACGGATCATAGTTGAAAAATTGACCTCAGACCCATGAAATACAATATTTCCTTATACATCCAATTTTTTAAATGTTTTATTTAATGACATGTTGTGCATGGAGTTTCATTAAATAATTTCAACATATTCTAAACAACAATTATATGTATTTAGAAGTTCCATTACAAAAAATGCATAACATTTAAAATCAATGACAATGTATCAGTCTTTTTTAACCGTTCGAGCATTTGCCATTCTGCCGTAAAATAGGAACAGCCTAGAAGTAGGTTAATTAGCGCCCTCTATATCATTGACATGTGATATCATGTGACTTATTTTGCATTACAGGAATAAACGTCAAGGTGGAGTCATCATTGACATGTGCACTGTCTGGTTATGTGTACATTTGACTTGCATCAAGCCACGGACAAAAATGATACGAAAATGTTCGAGCATTATTACGTACAGTCTACACTTTAAGACATTATATAAACAAAATTTTTTAAAAATTCAGAGAAAATCGTATGTAATCCAGTGTGATAAGGGTACACCATAAGAAAATAGGTGGCAACTTGTCCTCCACCAGTAGTCCGACTTGCAGACCTACGACGGTGTTATCTTTTTTTTTCGTCTTCGAAAAAAACAGATAACACCGTCGTAGGTCTGCAAGTCGGACTACTCCACCAGTACAGTAGAAAAAATTAATTGAAAGCATATAACAAAACTTACTGAACCCGTAAATATGCGGGCAATGTGTCAAAAGTTAAACTGCAGAGTTTGGTATGATCAATTAGAGACTAAACTAAAGGAAAGACATGCACCCCTGAAGAATCATCACATCGGACACCATTGACGAAGACGTCGTTGTAAAATCGAAAACGTGACCCACAACACAAAACACGGAATCGCACAGTCAGGCGCGCCGCAAAGAAAGAGACCGTATTTTGAGCGCTGGAAAAGACCTCGGAGGATGGGAGTAATAAGGAGTTGATATACAATGATAATAAAAGCCCATATTCATGTCAAGAAATCCTTAGCGGTTTAGTTTCGTTCGGCAGATTTGGACAGAATTTCTTGGCATGATCAAACACCAATTACAAGGAGGGGCCTGTGTCGTTCCTTCTCCTCCCTTTGGGGGGGGGGGGTGGAAAGGGGGGGGAAGAAAGAAGAATATGATAAATTTAAAAGAGTAAGAGATTAAAACATATTTCTGGGCACGAATTTCTGAATATCGACAAGGCATATAAAATCATATTGCAGTGTTAGGACCGGCGAAAAAGAAGAACAAGTAGAACAAACGGTACACATCAAGAGATACAATAGGAAACGAGGAACATCCAATACGATGATCAAACACCAATTGCATAAGAGTGCACATAAACCAACAATGAACTGTGAGGTGATCCTGATTACGTGCACACAACCCTCCCTCCCACTATCTCGTTACCCAGATGTCTCGAAGAACGCACAGTAATTGTTTTGTATAATAACCTCCTAGTGTAAAATTCCCACACAAGCAAGTATAGATTTGGGGATCAAAGTGATGCATTGGCAAACAAGCTGGTCTAGAGTCGTATATACAAATGTATGTTAAAAAGAATGCATTTACCGGAAAAGTTTGAGATCTTATAATTAAAACCTGTACATATCGCTTGACCAGTGATAGAGACTTCTTCAAGTTCTTGTACAAAATTGGGTATTCAAGCTCTTAGAAAATGGGGATTTCACTTCGGGTACACGTCAAAACATGGCTGCTCTAAAATGTCAAGTTGCACAGTTGTATTAGTATGGGAGTTTTCTTGTCCTTTATCTCATGTTAATATCTTGAAAAAGATAGGGTGAGACAAAACATAACACAATTGAAAGTGAATGAGAATGATAAAGCAATGAATTAATGTGATAGCTAATTTAACGAATATTCGTTTTAGAGCGCCATCTACAATAAATTCCGTAAGCAAATATGTTTTCTCATCCAGATGCCTGTTTGTGCAGTTGTTTTCGTGATTTTTTTTCTATTTATTTTATTTTAATATTTTTGATGCAGATGTGCATTTCGCTGTTAATATAAAAAAGAAATAAAACATCATCTAAATGGAGATATTTCCATTTAATTCTCCTTCTAGCATTTATCTAGGTCACATGACTCAAAAGACTATATCTTATTATAATATTTTACCTACATTAATTTCGTTGTTAAGGTTTTTTTATGTGATAGATTTCATTCATTGAAGAAAAAATATATGACGGAAGAAAGTTAGAAAGATACTGAAGTGCTTCAAACATAATTCACAACGGTTCAAAATTGGGAAATTAAATTATTTAAATTTTCATATCGCGTGTAAAAAATTTATGTACAGTGTACAATGTAAGCAGCGACTAAGTTTGAAGTATGAAAACAAATTCTGCAATTATAATCATATCTTTTTCTATGCAGCAATTGTGATTATTATGTACCATTTTACTTTTATGTACTTCATTTGTAGAATACGCAATCGAAGTAGATGAAAAATGGATTAATAGGTAATAATAGGTCATGCCTGGGCAGAAGCTATCGAATTTTCCCGCAAAATAGATGGATAAGTCCTGATTGTACAATACGTTCGCTATATTACTATCTCTCATTTGAAAGAAAAAATACAGCTCTAGACGGATTCGAACCAGGCCTTCCACCTTCTTGATTCAAGGGTCAGCGCCTTAGACCACTCGACCACGAAGCGCTTGTGATTTGCCTACGTTAGATTTGATATATGCTTAATTTCAGTAAATTGAAATATTTCTTCCAGAGGGAAATGATGATTTAAACAAAAACGAAAACACTCAAATACACAAATGTTCGGCCACTTGGCCTTTATCTAGTGCAGAAAACGACAATACATATTTCTTTATCTTTGTTTCTAACAAACGTTCTTACAACGTTGTGATTTTCTCACTTCCGTTTTAATATCTTTGAATACATTTTATCGAGAAAGTGATTCTATTGTTCAGTTCATGATTCCTAAAAAGAAGAAGTATCTTTATATTTATGAATGTTTTCATCAGATAACGATAATCAGCTTCATGACGTACATAATTCAAGGGTATTTTCGAAATATTTTGTGTATCGCCTCTCTAAACTCAACACAATTTATATGGTTTTCGGCATATAAATATGACTTCAACCATGAAGTTAACATCAAATGTACCGATATCATTGGTTTCTTTTGGGCATTGGGAGGGAGGGAAACTCAATTCTGAAACAGGTCCTCACTTTCTTTTCACACACAATGTCCCTTACATATCATCCCCTCCCCTCTCCCCGACATAGAGCCCGACTCGCCAGGGAGGGGCCTTTGCCGTTCCTTCTCCTACCTTGAGGGGGTGGGGAAGAGAAAAAAGAAAGAAAAATAGAAGGCAGAATAGAATAAATTTAAAAGAGAAAGATATTAAAACATATTTCTGGGCACGAATTTCAGAATATCAACAAGGCAAATAAAATCATATTGCAGTGTTAGGGAGATACAACAGGAAACGCGAGGAACATCCAATACGACACATGCCAAGAAATCCTTGGCGGTTTAGTTTCTACAGAGTAAACCGTTACAAATTATCATCTATTATGATACCAGCTGCTATAATAATCTACCGGATCGGGACGACCGGCAGATTTGGACAGAATTTCTTGGCATGATCAAACACCAATTACATAAGAGTGCACATAAACCAACAATGAACTGTGAGGTGATCCTGATTACGTGCACACAACCCTCCCTCCCACTATCTCGTTACCCAGATGTCTCGAAGAACGCACAGTAATTGTTTTGTATAATAACCTCCTAGTGTAAAATCCCCACACAAGCAAGTATAGATTTGGGGATCAAAGTGATGCATTGGCAAACAAGCTGGTCTAGAGTCGTATATACAAATGTATGTTAAAAAGAATGCATTTACCGGAAAAGTTTGAGATCTTATAATTAAAACCTGTACATATTGCTTGACCAGTGATAGAGACTTCTTGTACAAAATTGGGTATTCAAGCTCTTAGAAAATGGGGATTTCCCTTCGGGTACACGTCAAAACATGGCTGCTCTAAAATGTCAAGTTGCACAGTTGTATTAGTATGGGAGTTTTGTTGTCCTTTATCTCATGTTAATATCTTGAAAAAGATAGGGTGAGACAAAACATAACACAATTGAAAGTGAATGAGAATGATAAAGCAATGAATTAATGTGATTGCTAATTTAACGAATATTCGTTTTAGAGCGCCATCTACAATAAATTCCGTAAGCAAATATGTTTTCTCATCCAGATGCCTGTTTGTGCAGTTGTTTTCGTGATTTTTTTTCTATTTATTTTATTTTAATATTTTTGATGCAGATGTGCATTTCGCTGTTAATATAAAAAAGAAATAAAACATCATCTAAATGGAGATATTTCCATTTAATTCTCCTTCTAGCATTTATCTAGGTCACATGACTTAAAAGACTATATCTTATTATAATATTTTACCTACATTAATTTCGTTGTTAAGGTTTTTTTATGTGATAGATTTCATTCATTGAAGAAAAAATATATGACGGAAGAAAGTTAGAAAGATACTGAAGTGCTTCAAACATAATTCACAACGGTTCAAAATTGGGAAATTAAATTATTTAAATTTTCATATCGCGTGTAAAAAATTTATGTACAGTGTACAATGTAAGCAGCGACTAAGTTTGAAGTATGAAAACAAATTCTGCAATTATAATCATATCTTTTTCTATGCAGCAATTGTGATTATTATGTACCATTTTACTTTTATGTACTTCATTTGTAGAATACGCAATCGAAGTAGATGAAAAATGGATTAATAGGTAATAATAGGTCATGCCTGGGCAGAAGCTATCGAATTTTCCCGCAAAATAGATGGATAAGTCCTGATTGTACAATACGTTCGCTATCTCCTAGAGATGAAAAAATAATGACAACAAATCAAATAATAAGGGAAGAAATGTGAAAATATTACTATCTCTCATTTGAAAGAAAAAATACAGCTCTAGACGGATTCGAACCAGGCCTTCCACCTTCTTGATTCAAGGGTCAGCGCCTTAGACCACTCGACCACGAAGCGCTTGTGATTTGCCTACGTTAGATTTGATATATGCTTAATTTCAGTAAATTGAAATATTTCTTCCAGAGGGAAATGATGATTTAAACAAAAACGAAAACACTCAAATACACAAATGTTCGGCCACTTGGCCTTTATCTAGTGCAGAAAACGACAATACATATTTCTTTATCTTTGTTTCTAACAAACGTTCTTACAACGTTGTGATTTTCTCACTTCCGTTTTAATATCTTTGAATACATTTTATCGAGAAAGTGATTCTATTGTTCAGTTCATGATTCCTAAAAAGAAGAAGTATCTTTATATTTATGAATGTTTTCATCAGATAACGATAATCAGCTTCATGACGTACATAATTCAAGGGTATTTTCGAAATATTTTGTGTATCGCCTCTCTAAACTCAACACAATTTATATGGTTTTCGGCATATAAATATGACTTCAACCATGAAGTTAACATCAAATGTACCGATATCATTGGTTTCTTTTGGGCATTGGGAGGGAGGGAAACTCAATTCTGAAACAGGTCCTCACTTTCTTTTCACACACAATGTCCCTTACATATCATCCCCTCCCCTCTCCCCGACATAGAGCCCGACTCGCCAGGGAGGGGCCTTTGCCGTTCCTTCTCCTACCTTGAGGGGGTGGGGAAGAGAAAAAAGAAAGAAAAAAAGAAGGCAGAATAGAATAAATTTAAAAGAGAAAGAGATTAAAACATATTTCTGGGCACGAATTTCAGAATATCAACAAGGCAAATAAAATCATATTGCAGTGTTAGGGAGATACAACAGGAAACGCGAGGAACATCCAATACGACACATGCCAAGAAATCCTTGGCGGTTTAGTTTCTACAGAGTAAACCGTTACAAATTATCATCTATTATGATACCAGCTGCTATAATAATCTACCGGATCGGGACGACCGGCAGATTTGGACAGAATTTCTTGGCATGATCAAACACCAATTACATAAGAGTGCACATAAACCAACAATGAACTGTGAGGTGATCCTGATTACGTGCACACAACCCTCCCTCCCACTATCTCGTTACCCAGATGTCTCGAAGAACGCACAGTAATTGTTTTGTATAATAACCTCCTAGTGTAAAATCCCCACACAAGCAAGTATAGATTTGGGGATCAAAGTGATGCATTGGCAAACAAGCTGGTCTAGAGTCGTATATACAAATGTATGTTAAAAAGAATGCATTTACCGGAAAAGTTTGAGATCTTATAATTAAAACCTGTACATATTGCTTGACCAGTGATAGAGACTTCTTGTACAAAATTGGGTATTCAAGCTCTTAGAAAATGGGGATTTCCCTTCGGGTACACGTCAAAACATGGCTGCTCTAAAATGTCAAGTTGCACAGTTGTATTAGTATGGGAGTTTTGTTGTCCTTTATCTCATGTTAATATCTTGAAAAAGATAGGGTGAGACAAAACATAACACAATTGAAAGTGAATGAGAATGATAAAGCAATGAATTAATGTGATTGCTAATTTAACGAATATTCGTTTTAGAGCGCCATCTACAATAAATTCCGTAAGCAAATATGTTTTCTCATCCAGATGCCTGTTTGTGCAGTTGTTTTCGTGATTTTTTTTCTATTTATTTTATTTTAATATTTTTGATGCAGATGTGCATTTCGCTGTTAATATAAAAAAGAAATAATACATCATCTAAATGGAGATATTTCCATTTAATTCTCCTTCTAGCATTTATCTAGGTCACATGACTTAAAAGACTATATCTTATTATAATATTTTACCTACATTAATTTCGTTGTTAAGGTTTTTTTATGTGATAGGTTTCATTCATTGAAGAAAAAATATATGACGGAAGAAAGTTAGAAAGATACTGAAGTGCTTCAAACATAATTCACAACGGTTCAAAATTGGGAAATTAAATTATTTAAATTTTCATATCGCGTGTAAAAAATTTATGTACAGTGTACAATGTAAGCAGCGACTAAGTTTGAAGTATGAAAACAAATTCTGCAATTATAATCATATCTTTTTCTATGCAGCAATTGTGATTATTATGTACCATTTTACTTTTATGTACTTCATTTGTAGAATACGCAATCGAAGTAGATGAAAAATGGATTAATAGGTAATAATAGGTCATGCCTGGGCAGAAGCTATCGAATTTTCCCGCAAAATAGATGGATAAGTCCTGATTGTACAATACGTTCGCTATCTCCTAGAGATGAAAAAATAATGACAACAAATCAAATAATAAGGGAAGAAATGTGAAAATATTACTATCTCTCATTTGAAAAAAAAAATACAGCTCTAGACGGATTCGAACCAGGCCTTCCACCTTCTTGATTCAAGGGTCAGCGCCTTAGACCACTCGACCACGAAGCGCTTGTGATTTGCCTACGTTAGATTTGATATATGCTTAATTTCAGTAAATTGAAATATTTCTTCCAGAGGGAAATGATGATTTAAACAAAAACGAAAACACTCAAATACACAAATGTTCGGCCACTTGGCCTTTATCTAGTGCAGAAAACGACAATACATATTTCTTTATCTTTGTTTCTAACAAACGTTCTTACAACGTTGTGATTTTCTCACTTCCGTTTTAATATCTTTGAATACATTTTATCGAGAAAGTGATTCTATTGTTCAGTTCATGATTCCTAAAAAGAAGAAGTATCTTTATATTTATGAATGTTTTCATCAGATAACGATAATCAGCTTCATGACGTACATAATTCAAGGGTATTTTCGAAATATTTTGTGTATCGCCTCTCTAAACTCAACACAATTTATATGGTTTTCGGCATATAAATATGACTTCAACCATGAAGTTAACATCAAATGTACCGATATCATTGGTTTCTTTTGGGCATTGGGAGGGAGGGAAACTCAATTCTGAAACAGGTCCTCACTTTCTTTTCACACACAATGTCCCTTACATATCATCCCCTCCCCTCTCCCCGACATAGAGCCCGACTCGCCAGCGAGGGGCCTGTGCCGTTCCTTCTCCTCCCTTGGGGGGGGGGGGGGGGGGAAGGGGGGGTAGAGAAAAAAGAAAGAAAAAAAGAAGGCAGAATAGAATAAATTTAAAAGAGAAAGATATTAAAACATATTTCTGGGCACGAATTTCAGAATATCAACAAGGCAAATAAAATCATATTGCAGTGTTAGGGAGATACAACAGGAAACGCGAGGAACATCCAATACGACACATGCCAAGAAATCCTTGGCGGTTTAGTTTCTACAGAGTAAACCGTTACAAATTATCATCTATTATGATACCAGCTGCTATAATAATCTACCGGATCGGGACGACCGGCAGATTTGGACAGAATTTCTTGGCATGATCAAACACCAATTACATAAGAGTGCACATAAACCAACAATGAACTGTGAGGTGATCCTGATTACGTGCACACAACCCTCCCTCCCACTATCTCGTTACCCAGATGTCTCGAAGAACGCACAGTAATTGTTTTGTATAATAACCTCCTAGTGTAAAATCCCCACACAAGCAAGTATAGATTTGGGGATCAAAGTGATGCATTGGCAAACAAGCTGGTCTAGAGTCGTATATACAAATGTATGTTAAAAAGAATGCATTTACCGGAAAAGTTTGAGATCTTATAATTAAAACCTGTACATATTGCTTGACCAGTGATAGAGACTTCTTGTACAAAATTGGGTATTCAAGCTCTTAGAAAATGGGGATTTCCCTTCGGGTACACGTCAAAACATGGCTAGTTGCACAGTTGTATTAGTATGGGAGTTTTCTTGTCCTTTATCTCATGTTAATATCTTGAAAAAGATAGGGTGAGACAAAACATAACACAATTGAAAGTGAATGAGAATGATAAAGCAATGAATTAATGTGATTGCTAATTTAACGAATATTCGTTTTAGAGCGCCATCTACAATAAATTCCGTAAGCAAATATGTTTTCTCATCCAGATGCCTGTTTGTGCAGTTGTTTTCGTGATTTTTTTTCTATTTATTTTATTTTAATATTTTTGATGCAGATGTGCATTTCGCTGTTAATATAAAAAAGAAATAATACATCATCTAAATGGAGATATTTCCATTTAATTCTCCTTCTAGCATTTATCTAGGTCACATGACTTAAAAGACTATATCTTATTATAATATTTTACCTACATTAATTTCGTTGTTAAGGTTTTTTTATGTGATAGGTTTCATTCATTGAAGAAAAAATATATGACGGAAGAAAGTTAGAAAGATACTGAAGTGCTTCAAACATAATTCACAACGGTTCAAAATTGGGAAATTAAATTATTTAAATTTTCATATCGCGTGTAAAAAATTTATGTACAGTGTACAATGTAAGCAGCGACTAAGTTTGAAGTATGAAAACAAATTCTGCAATTATAATCATATCTTTTTCTATGCAGCAATTGTGATTATTATGTACCATTTTACTTTTATGTACTTCATTTGTAGAATACGCAATCGAAGTAGATGAAAAATGGATTAATAGGTAATAATAGGTCATGCCTGGGCAGAAGCTATCGAATTTTCCCGCAAAATAGATGGATAAGTCCTGATTGTACAATACGTTCGCTATCTCCTAGAGATGAAAAAATAATGACAACAAATCAAATAATAAGGGAAGAAATGTGAAAATATTACTATCTCTCATTTGAAAAAAAAAATACAGCTCTAGACGGATTCGAACCAGGCCTTCCACCTTCTTGATTCAAGGGTCAGCGCCTTAGACCACTCGACCACGAAGCGCTTGTGATTTGCCTACGTTAGATTTGATATATGCTTAATTTCAGTAAATTGAAATATTTCTTCCAGAGGGAAATGATGATTTAAACAAAAACGAAAACACTCAAATACACAAATGTTCGGCCACTTGGCCTTTATCTAGTGCAGAAAACGACAATACATATTTCTTTATCTTTGTTTCTAACAAACGTTCTTACAACGTTGTGATTTTCTCACTTCCGTTTTAATATCTTTGAATACATTTTATCGAGAAAGTGATTCTATTGTTCAGTTCATGATTCCTAAAAAGAAGAAGTATCTTTATATTTATGAATGTTTTCATCAGATAACGATAATCAGCTTCATGACGTACATAATTCAAGGGTATTTTCGAAATATTTTGTGTATCGCCTCTCTAAACTCAACACAATTTATATGGTTTTCGGCATATAAATATGACTTCAACCATGAAGTTAACATCAAATGTACCGATATCATTGGTTTCTTTTGGGCATTGGGAGGGAGGGAAACTCAATTCTGAAACAGGTCCTCACTTTCTTTTCACACACAATGTCCCTTACATATCATCCCCTCCCCTCTCCCCGACATAGAGCCCGACTCGCCAGGGAGGGGCCTGTGCCGTTCCTTCTCCTCCCTTGGGGGGGGGGGGGGGAAGGGGGGGTAGAGAAAAAAGAAAGAAAAAAAGAAGGCAGAATAGAATAAATTTAAAAGAGAAAGATATTAAAACATATTTCTGGGCACGAATTTCAGAATATCAACAAGGCAAATAAAATCATATTGCAGTGTTAGGGAGATACAACAGGAAACGCGAGGAACATCCAATACGACACATGCCAAGAAATCCTTGGCGGTTTAGTTTCTACAGAGTAAACCGTTACAAATTATCATCTATTATGATACCAGCTGCTATAATAATCTACCGGATCGGGACGACCGGCAGATTTGGACAGAATTTCTTGGCATGATCAAACACCAATTACATAAGAGTGCACATAAACCAACAATGAACTGTGAGGTGATCCTGATTACGTGCACACAACCCTCCCTCCCACTATCTCGTTACCCAGATGTCTCGAAGAACGCACAGTAATTGTTTTGTATAATAACCTCCTAGTGTAAAATCCCCACACAAGCAAGTATAGATTTGGGGATCAAAGTGATGCATTGGCAAACAAGCTGGTCTAGAGTCGTATATACAAATGTATGTTAAAAAGAATGCATTTACCGGAAAAGTTTGAGATCTTATAATTAAAACCTGTACATATTGCTTGACCAGTGATAGAGACTTCTTGTACAAAATTGGGTATTCAAGCTCTTAGAAAATGGGGATTTCCCTTCGGGTACACGTCAAAACATGGCTAGTTGCACAGTTGTATTAGTATGGGAGTTTTCTTGTCCTTTATCTCATGTTAATATCTTGAAAAAGATAGGGTGAGACAAAACATAACACAATTGAAAGTGAATGAGAATGATAAAGCAATGAATTAATGTGATTGCTAATTTAACGAATATTCGTTTTAGAGCGCCATCTACAATAAATTCCGTAAGCAAATATGTTTTCTCATCCAGATGCCTGTTTGTGCAGTTGTTTTCGTGATTTTTTTTCTATTTATTTTATTTTAATATTTTTGATGCAGATGTGCATTTCGCTGTTAATATAAAAAAGAAATAATACATCATCTAAATGGAGATATTTCCATTTAATTAATTCTCCTTCTAGCATTTATCTAGGTCACATGACTTAAAAGACTATATCTTATTATAATATTTTACCTACATTAATTTCGTTGTTAAGGTTTTTTTATGTGATAGATTTCATTCATTGAAGAAAAAATATATGACGGAAGAAAGTTAGAAAGATACTGAAGTGCTTCAAACATAATTCACAACGGTTCAAAATTGGGAAATTAAATTATTTAAATTTTCATATCGCGTGTAAAAAATTTATGTACAGTGTACAATGTAAGCAGCGACTAAGTTTGAAGTATGAAAACAAATTCTGCAATTATAATCATATCTTTTTCTATGCAGCAATTGTGATTATTATGTACCATTTTACTTTTATGTACTTCATTTGTAGAATACGCAATCGAAGTAGATGAAAAATGGATTAATAGGTAATAATAGGTCATGCCTGGGCAGAAGCTATCGAATTTTCCCGCAAAATAAATGGATAAGTCCTGATTGTACAATACGTTCGCTATCTCCTAGAGATGAAAAAATAATGACAACAAATCAAATAATAAGGGAAGAAATGTGAAAATATTACTATCTCTTATTTGAAAAAAAAATACAGCTCTAGACGGATTCGAACCAGGCCTTCCACCTTCTTGATTCAAGGGTCAGCGCCTTAGACCACTCGACCACGAAGCGCTTGTGATTTGCCTACGTTAGATTTGATATATGCTTAATTTCAGTAAATTGAAATATTTCTTCCAGAGGGAAATGATGATTTAAACAAAAACGAAAACACTCAAATACACAAATGTTCGGCCACTTGGCCTTTATCTAGTGCAGAAAACGACAATACATATTTCTTTATCTTTGTTTCTAACAAACGTTCTTACAACGTTGTGATTTTCTCACTTCCGTTTTAATATCTTTGAATACATTTTATCGAGAAAGTGATTCTATTGTTCAGTTCATGATTCCTAAAAAGAAGAAGTATCTTTATATTTATGAATGTTTTCATCAGATAACGATAATCAGCTTCATGACGTACATAATTCAAGGGTATTTTCGAAATATTTTGTGTATCGCCTCTCTAAACTCAACACAATTTATATGGTTTTCGGCATATAAATATGACTTCAACCATGAAGTTAACATCAAATGTACCGATATCATTGGTTTCTTTTGGGCATTGGGAGGGAGGGAAACTCAATTCTGAAACAGGTCCTCACTTTCTTTTCACACACAATGTCCCTTACATATCATCCCCTCCCCTCTCCCCGACATAGAGCCCGACTCGCCAGGGAGGGGCCTGTGCCGTTCCTTCTCCTCCCTTGGGGGGGGGGAGGGGGGGGGGGGAGAGAAAAAAGAAAGAAAAAAAGAAGGCAGAATAGAATAAATTTAAAAGAGAAAGATATTAAAACATATTTCTGGGCACGAATTTCAGAATATCAACAAGGCAAATAAAATCATATTGCAGTGTTAGGGAGATACAACAGGAAACGCGAGGAACATCCAATACGACACATGCCAAGAAATCCTTGGCGGTTTAGTTTCTACAGAGTAAACCGTTACAAATTATCATCTATTATGATACCAGCTGCTATAATAATCTACCGGATCGGGACGACCGGCAGATTTGGACAGAATTTCTTGGCATGATCAAACACCAATTACATAAGAGTGCACATAAACCAACAATGAACTGTGAGGTGATCCTGATTACGTGCACACAACCCTCCCTCCCACTATCTCGTTACCCAGATGTCTCGAAGAACGCACAGTAATTGTTTTGTATAATAACCTCCTAGTGTAAAATCCCCACACAAGCAAGTATAGATTTGGGGATCAAAGTGATGCATTGGCAAACAAGCTGGTCTAGAGTCGTATATACAAATGTATGTTAAAAAGAATGCATTTACCGGAAAAGTTTGAGATCTTATAATTAAAACCTGTACATATTGCTTGACCAGTGATAGAGACTTCTTGTACAAAATTGGGTATTCAAGCTCTTAGAAAATGGGGATTTCCCTTCGGATACACGTCAAAACATGGCTGCTCTAAAATGTCAAGTTGCACAGTTGTATTACTATGGGAGTTTTCTTGTCCTTTATCTCATGTTAATATCTTGAAAAAGATAGGGTGAGACAAAACATAACACAATTGAAAGTGAATGAGAATGATAAAGCAATGAATTAATGTGATAGCTAATTTAACGAATATTCGTTTTAGAGCGCCATCTACAATAAATTCCGTAAGCAAATATGTTTTCTCATCCAGATGCCTGTTTGTGCAGTTGTTTTCGTGATTTTTTTTCTATTTATTTTATTTTAATATTTTTGATGCAGATGTGCATTTCGCTGTTAATATAAAAAAGAAATAAAACATCATCTAAATGGAGATATTTCCATTTAATTCTCCTTCTAGCATTTATCTAGGTCACATGACTCAAAAGACTATATCTTATTATAATATTTTACCTACATTAATTTCGTTGTTAAGGTTTTTTTATGTGATAGATTTCATTCATTGAAGAAAAAATATATGACGGAAGAAAGTTAGAAAGATACTGAAGTGCTTCAAACATAATTCACAACGGTTCAAAATTGGGAAATTAAATTATTTAAATTTTCATATCGCGTGTAAAAAATTTATGTACAGTGTACAATGTAAGCAGCGACTAAGTTTGAAGTATGAAAACAAATTCTGCAATTATAATCATATCTTTTTCTATGCAGCAATTGTGATTATTATGTACCATTTTACTTTTATGTACTTCATTTGTAGAATACGCAATCGAAGTAGATGAAAAATGGATTAATAGGTAATAATAGGTCATGCCTGGGCAGAAGCTATCGAATTTTCCCGCAAAATAGATGGATAAGTCCTGATTGTACAATACGTTCGCTATATTACTATCTCTCATTTGAAAGAAAAAATACAGCTCTAGACGGATTCGAACCAGGCCTTCCACCTTCTTGATTCAAGGGTCAGCGCCTTAGACCACTCGACCACGAAGCGCTTGTGATTTGCCTACGTTAGATTTGATATATGCTTAATTTCAGTAAATTGAAATATTTCTTCCAGAGGGAAATGATGATTTAAACAAAAACGAAAACACTCAAATACACAAATGTTCGGCCACTTGGCCTTTATCTAGTGCAGAAAACGACAATACATATTTCTTTATCTTTGTTTCTAACAAACGTTCTTACAACGTTGTGATTTTCTCACTTCCGTTTTAATATCTTTGAATACATTTTATCGAGAAAGTGATTCTATTGTTCAGTTCATGATTCCTAAAAAGAAGAAGTATCTTTATATTTATGAATGTTTTCATCAGATAACGATAATCAGCTTCATGACGTACATAATTCAAGGGTATTTTCGAAATATTTTGTGTATCGCCTCTCTAAACTCAACACAATTTATATGGTTTTCGGCATATAAATATGACTTCAACCATGAAGTTAACATCAAATGTACCGATATCATTGGTTTCTTTTGGGCATTGGGAGGGAGGGAAACTCAATTCTGAAACAGGTCCTCACTTTCTTTTCACACACAATGTCCCTTACATATCATCCCCTCCCCTCTCCCCGACATAGAGCCCGACTCGCCAGGGAGGGGCCTTTGCCGTTCCTTCTCCTACCTTGAGGGGGTGGGGAAGAGAAAAAAGAAAGAAAAAAAGAAGGCAGAATAGAATAAATTTAAAAGAGAAAGAGATTAAAACATATTTCTGGGCACGAATTTCAGAATATCAACAAGGCAAATAAAATCATATTGCAGTGTTAGGGAGATACAACAGGAAACGCGAGGAACATCCAATACGACACATGCCAAGAAATCCTTGGCGGTTTAGTTTCTACAGAGTAAACCGTTACAAATTATCATCTATTATGATACCAGCTGCTATAATAATCTACCGGATCGGGACGACCGGCAGATTTGGACAGAATTTCTTGGCATGATCAAACACCAATTACATAAGAGTGCACATAAACCAACAATGAACTGTGAGGTGATCCTGATTACGTGCACACAACCCTCCCTCCCACTATCTCGTTACCCAGATGTCTCGAAGAACGCACAGTAATTGTTTTGTATAATAACCTCCTAGTGTAAAATCCCCACACAAGCAAGTATAGATTTGGGGATCAAAGTGATGCATTGGCAAACAAGCTGGTCTAGAGTCGTATATACAAATGTATGTTAAAAAGAATGCATTTACCGGAAAAGTTTGAGATCTTATAATTAAAACCTGTACATATTGCTTGACCAGTGATAGAGACTTCTTGTACAAAATTGGGTATTCAAGCTCTTAGAAAATGGGGATTTCCCTTCGGGTACACGTCAAAACATGGCTAGTTGCACAGTTGTATTAGTATGGGAGTTTTCTTGTCCTTTATCTCATGTTAATATCTTGAAAAAGATAGGGTGAGACAAAACATAACACAATTGAAAGTGAATGAGAATGATAAAGCAATGAATTAATGTGATAGCTAATTTAACGAATATTCGTTTTAGAGCGCCATCTACAATAAATTCCGTAAGCAAATATGTTTTCTCATCCAGATGCCTGTTTGTGCAGTTGTTTTCGTGATTTTTTTTCTATTTATTTTATTTTAATATTTTTGATGCAGATGTGCATTTCGCTGTTAATATAAAAAAGAAATAAAACATCATCTAAATGGAGATATTTCCATTTAATTCTCCTTCTAGCATTTATCTAGGTCACATGACTCAAAAGACTATATCTTATTATAATATTTTACCTACATTAATTTCGTTGTTAAGGTTTTTTTATGTGATAGATTTCATTCATTGAAGAAAAAATATATGACGGAAGAAAGTTAGAAAGATACTGAAGTGCTTCAAACATAATTCACAACGGTTCAAAATTGGGAAATTAAATTATTTAAATTTTCATATCGCGTGTAAAAAATTTATGTACAGTGTACAATGTAAGCAGCGACTAAGTTTGAAGTATGAAAACAAATTCTGCAATTATAATCATATCTTTTTCTATGCAGCAATTGTGATTATTATGTACCATTTTACTTTTATGTACTTCATTTGTAGAATACGCAATCGAAGTAGATGAAAAATGGATTAATAGGTAATAATAGGTCATGCCTGGGCAGAAGCTATCGAATTTTCCCGCAAAATAGATGGATAAGTCCTGATTGTACAATACGTTCGCTATATTACTATCTCTCATTTGAAAGAAAAAATACAGCTCTAGACGGATTCGAACCAGGCCTTCCACCTTCTTGATTCAAGGGTCAGCGCCTTAGACCACTCGACCACGAAGCGCTTGTGATTTGCCTACGTTAGATTTGATATATGCTTAATTTCAGTAAACTGAAATATTTCTTCCAGAGGGAAATGATGATTTAAACAAAAACGAAAACACTCAAATACACAAATGTTCGGCCACTTGGCCTTTATCTAGTGCAGAAAACGACAATACATATTTCTTTATCTTTGTTTCTAACAAACGTTCTTACAACGTTGTGATTTTCTCACTTCCGTTTTAATATCTTTGAATACATTTTATCGAGAAAGTGATTCTATTGTTCAGTTCATGATTCCTAAAAAGAAGAAGTATCTTTATATTTATGAATGTTTTCATCAGATAACGATAATCAGCTTCATGACGTACATAATTCAAGGGTATTTTCGAAATATTTTGTGTATCGCCTCTCTAAACTCAACACAATTTATATGGTTTTCGGCATATAAATATGACTTCAACCATGAAGTTAACATCAAATGTACCGATATCATTGGTTTCTTTTGGGCATTGGGAGGGAGGGAAACTCAATTCTGAAACAGGTCCTCACTTTCTTTTCACACACAATGTCCCTTACATATCATCCCCTCCCCTCTCCCCGACATAGAGCCCGACTCGCCAGGGAGGGGCCTTTGCCGTTCCTTCTCCTACCTTGAGGGGGTGGGGAAGAGAAAAAAGAAAGAAAAAAAGAAGGCAGAATAGAATAAATTTAAAAGAGAAAGAGATTAAAACATATTTCTGGGCACGAATTTCAGAATATCAACAAGGCAAATAAAATCATATTGCAGTGTTAGGGAGATACAACAGGAAACGCGAGGAACATCCAATACGACACATGCCAAGAAATCCTTGGCGGTTTAGTTTCTACAGAGTAAACCGTTACAAATTATCATCTATTATGATACCAGCTGCTATAATAATCTACCGGATCGGGACGACCGGCAGATTTGGACAGAATTTCTTGGCATGATCAAACACCAATTACATAAGAGTGCACATAAACCAACAATGAACTGTGAGGTGATCCTGATTACGTGCACACAACCCTCCCTCCCACTATCTCGTTACCCAGATGTCTCGAAGAACGCACAGTAATTGTTTTGTATAATAACCTCCTAGTGTAAAATCCCCACACAAGCAAGTATAGATTTGGGGATCAAAGTGATGCATTGGCAAACAAGCTGGTCTAGAGTCGTATATACAAATGTATGTTAAAAAGAATGCATTTACCGGAAAAGTTTGAGATCTTATAATTAAAACCTGTACATATTGCTTGACCAGTGATAGAGACTTCTTGTACAAAATTGGGTATTCAAGCTCTTAGAAAATGGGGATTTCCCTTCGGGTACACGTCAAAACATGGCTAGTTGCACAGTTGTATTAGTATGGGAGTTTTCTTGTCCTTTATCTCATGTTAATATCTTGAAAAAGATAGGGTGAGACAAAACATAACACAATTGAAAGTGAATGAGAATGATAAAGCAATGAATTAATGTGATAGCTAATTTAACGAATATTCGTTTTAGAGCGCCATCTACAATAAATTCCGTAAGCAAATATGTTTTCTCATCCAGATGCCTGTTTGTGCAGTTGTTTTCGTGATTTTTTTTCTATTTATTTTATTTTAATATTTTTGATGCAGATGTGCATTTCGCTGTTAATATAAAAAAGAAATAAAACATCATCTAAATGGAGATATTTCCATTTAATTCTCCTTCTAGCATTTATCTAGGTCACATGACTCAAAAGACTATATCTTATTATAATATTTCACCTACATTAATTTCGTTGTTAAGGTTTTTTTATGTGATAGATTTCATTCATTGAAGAAAAAATATATGACGGAAGAAAGTTAGAAAGATACTGAAGTGCTTCAAACATAATTCACAACGGTTCAAAATTGGGAAATTAAATTATTTAAATTTTCATATCGCGTGTAAAAAATTTATGTACAGTGTACAATGTAAGCAGCGACTAAGTTTGAAGTATGAAAACAAATTCTGCAATTATAATCATATCTTTTTCTATGCAGCAATTGTGATTATTATGTACCATTTTACTTTTATGTACTTCATTTGTAGAATACGCAATCGAAGTAGATGAAAAATGGATTAATAGGTAATAATAGGTCATGCCTGGGCAGAAGCTATCGAATTTTCCCGCAAAATAGATGGATAAGTCCTGATTGTACAATACGTTCGCTATATTACTATCTCTCATTTGAAAGAAAAAATACAGCTCTAGACGGATTCGAACCAGGCCTTCCACCTTCTTGATTCAAGGGTCAGCGCCTTAGACCACTCGACCACGAAGCGCTTGTGATTTGCCTACGTTAGATTTGATATATGCTTAATTTCAGTAAATTGAAATATTTCTTCCAGAGGGAAATGATGATTTAAACAAAAACGAAAACACTCAAATACACAAATGTTCGGCCACTTGGCCTTTATCTAGTGCAGAAAACGACAATACATATTTCTTTATCTTTGTTTCTAACAAACGTTCTTACAACGTTGTGATTTTCTCACTTCCGTTTTAATATCTTTGAATACATTTTATCGAGAAAGTGATTCTATTGTTCAGTTCATGATTCCTAAAAAGAAGAAGTATCTTTATATTTATGAATGTTTTCATCAGATAACGATAATCAGCTTCATGACGTACATAATTCAAGGGTATTTTCGAAATATTTTGTGTATCGCCTCTCTAAACTCAACACAATTTATATGGTTTTCGGCATATAAATATGACTTCAACCATGAAGTTAACATCAAATGTACCGATATCATTGGTTTCTTTTGGGCATTGGGAGGGAGGGAAACTCAATTCTGAAACAGGTCCTCACTTTCTTTTCACACACAATGTCCCTTACATATCATCCCCTCCCCTCTCCCCGACATAGAGCCCGACTCGCCAGGGAGGGGCCTTTGCCGTTCCTTCTCCTACCTTGAGGGGGTGGGGAAGAGAAAAAAGAAAGAAAAAAAGAAGGCAGAATAGAATAAATTTAAAAGAGAAAGAGATTAAAACATATTTCTGGGCACGAATTTCAGAATATCAACAAGGCAAATAAAATCATATTGCAGTGTTAGGGAGATACAACAGGAAACGCGAGGAACATCCAATACGACACATGCCAAGAAATCCTTGGCGGTTTAGTTTCTACAGAGTAAACCGTTACAAATTATCATCTATTATGATACCAGCTGCTATAATAATCTACCGGATCGGGACGACCGGCAGATTTGGACAGAATTTCTTGGCATGATCAAACACCAATTACATAAGAGTGCACATAAACCAACAATGAACTGTGAGGTGATCCTGATTACGTGCACACAACCCTCCCTCCCACTATCTCGTTACCCAGATGTCTCGAAGAACGCACAGTAATTGTTTTGTATAATAACCTCCTAGTGTAAAATCCCCACACAAGCAAGTATAGATTTGGGGATCAAAGTGATGCATTGGCAAACAAGCTGGTCTAGAGTCGTATATACAAATGTATGTTAAAAAGAATGCATTTACCGGAAAAGTTTGAGATCTTATAATTAAAACCTGTACATATTGCTTGACCAGTGATAGAGACTTCTTGTACAAAATTGGGTATTCAAGCTCTTAGAAAATGGGGATTTCCCTTCGGGTACACGTCAAAACATGGCTGCTCTAAAATGTCAAGTTGCACAGTTGTATTAGTATGGGAGTTTTCTTGTCCTTTATCTCATGTTAATACCTTGAAAAAGATAGGGTGAGACAAAACATAACACAATTGAAAGTGAATGAGAATGATAAAGCAATGAATTAATGTGATTGCTAATTTAACGAATATTCGTTTTAGAGCGCCATCTACAATAAATTCCGTAAGCAAATATGTTTTCTCATCCAGATGCCTGTTTGTGCAGTTGTTTTCGTGATTTTTTTTCTATTTATTTTATTTTAATATTTTTGATGCAGATGTGCATTTCGCTGTTAATATAAAAAAGAAATAAAACATCATCTAAATGGAGATATTTCCATTTAATTCTCCTTCTAGCATTTATCTAGGTCACATGACTCAAAAGACTATATCTTATTATAATATTTTACCTACATTAATTTCGTTGTTAAGGTTTTTTTATGTGATAGATTTCATTCATTGAAGAAAAAATATATGACGGAAGAAAGTTAGAAAGATACTGAAGTGCTTCAAACATAATTCACAACGGTTCAAAATTGGGAAATTAAATTATTTAAATTTTCATATCGCGTGTAAAAAATTTATGTACAGTGTACAATGTAAGCAGCGACTAAGTTTGAAGTATGAAAACAAATTCTGCAATTATAATCATATCTTTTTCTATGCAGCAATTGTGATTATTATGTACCATTTTACTTTTATGTACTTCATTTGTAGAATACGCAATCGAAGTAGATGAAAAATGGATTAATAGGTAATAATAGGTCATGCCTGGGCAGAAGCTATCGAATTTTCCCGCAAAATAGATGGATAAGTCCTGATTGTACAATACGTTCGCTATCTCCTAGAGATGAAAAAATAATGACAACAAATCAAATAATAAGGGAAGAAATGTGAAAATATTACTATCTCTCATTTGAAAAAAAAAATACAGCTCTAGACGGATTCGAACCAGGCCTTCCACCTTCTTGATTCAAGGGTCAGCGCCTTAGACCACTCGACCACGAAGCGCTTGTGATTTGCCTACGTTAGATTTGATATATGCTTAATTTCAGTAAATTGAAATATTTCTTCCAGAGGGAAATGATGATTTAAACA
Organism: Pinctada fucata; assembly: GCA_028142955.1. Lineage (NCBI taxonomy): Eukaryota > Metazoa > Mollusca > Bivalvia > Pterioida > Pteriidae > Pinctada > Pinctada fucata. The sequence goes on from AP027104.1 coordinate 33,497,946, forward strand.
AAAACGAAAACACTCAAATACACAAATGTTCGGCCACTTGGCCTTTATCTAGTGCAGAAAACGACAATACATATTTCTTTATCTTTGTTTCTAACAAACGTTCTTACAACGTTGTGATTTTCTCACTTCCGTTTTAATATCTTTGAATACATTTTATCGAGAAAGTGATTCTATTGTTCAGTTCATGATTCCTAAAAAGAAGAAGTATCTTTATATTTATGAATGTTTTCATCAGATAACGATAATCAGCTTCATGACGTACATAATTCAAGGGTATTTTCGAAATATTTTGTGTATCGCCTCTCTAAACTCAACACAATTTATATGGTTTTCGGCATATAAATATGACTTCAACCATGAAGTTAACATCAAATGTACCGATATCATTGGTTTCTTTTGGGCATTGGGAGGGAGGGAAACTCAATTCTGAAACAGGTCCTCACTTTCTTTTCACACACAATGTCCCTTACATATCATCCCCTCCCCTCTCCCCGACATAGAGCCCGACTCGCCAGGGAGGGGCCTGTGTCGTTCCTTCTCCTCCCTTGGGGGGGGGGGAGGGGGGGGGGAGAGAAAAAAGAAAGAAAAAAAAGAAGGCAGAATAGAATAAATTTAAAAGAGAAAGAGATTAAAACATATTTCTGGGCACGAATTTCAGAATATCAACAAGGCAAATAAAATCATATTGCAGTGTTAGGGAGATACAACAGGAAACGCGAGGAACATCCAATACGACACATGCCAAGAAATCCTTGGCGGTTTAGTTTCTACAGAGTAAACCGTTACAAATTATCATCTATTATGATACCAGCTGCTATAATAATCTACCGGATCGGGACGACCGGCAGATTTGGACAGAATTTCTTGGCATGATCAAACACCAATTACATAAGAGTGCACATAAACCAACAATGAACTGTGAGGTGATCCTGATTACGTGCACACAACCCTCCCTCCCACTATCTCGTTACCCAGATGTCTCGAAGAACGCACAGTAATTGTTTTGTATAATAACCTCCTAGTGTAAAATCCCCACACAAGCAAGTATAGATTTGGGGATCAAAGTGATGCATTGGCAAACAAGCTGGTCTAGAGTCGTATATACAAATGTATGTTAAAAAGAATGCATTTACCGGAAAAGTTTGAGATCTTATAATTAAAACCTGTACATATTGCTTGACCAGTGATAGAGACTTCTTGTACAAAATTGGGTATTCAAGCTCTTAGAAAATGGGGATTTCCCTTCGGGTACACGTCAAAACATGGCTGCTCTAAAATGTCAAGTTGCACAGTTGTATTAGTATGGGAGTTTTGTTGTCCTTTATCTCATGTTAATATCTTGAAAAAGATAGGGTGAGACAAAACATAACACAATTGAAAGTGAATGAGAATGATAAAGCAATGAATTAATGTGATTGCTAATTTAACGAATATTCGTTTTAGAGCGCCATCTACAATACATTCCGTAAGCAAATATGTTTTCTCATCCAGATGCCTGTTTGTGCAGTTGTTTTCGTGATTTTTTTTCTATTTATTTTATTTTAATATTTTTGATGCAGATGTGCATTTCGCTGTTAATATAAAAAAGAAATAAAACATCATCTAAATGGAGATATTTCCATTTAATTCTCCTTCTAGCATTTATCTAGGTCACATGACTCAAAAGACTATATCTTATTATAATATTTTACCTACATTAATTTCGTTGTTAAGGTTTTTTTATGTGATAGATTTCATTCATTGAAGAAAAAATATATGACGGAAGAAAGTTAGAAAGATACTGAAGTGCTTCAAACATAATTCACAACGGTTCAAAATTGGGAAATTAAATTATTTAAATTTTCATATCGCGTGTAAAAAATTTATGTACAGTGTACAATGTAAGCAGCGACTAAGTTTGAAGTATGAAAACAAATTCTGCAATTATAATCATATCTTTTTCTATGCAGCAATTGTGATTATTATGTACCATTTTACTTTTATGTACTTCATTTGTAGAATACGCAATCGAAGTAGATGAAAAATGGATTAATAGGTAATAATAGGTCATGCCTGGGCAGAAGCTATCGAATTTTCCCGCAAAATAAATGGATAAGTCCTGATTGTACAATACGTTCGCTATCTCCTAGAGATGAAAAAATAATGACAACAAATCAAATAATAAGGGAAGAAATGTGAAAATATTACTATCTCTCATTTGAAAAAAAAAATACAGCTCTTGACGGATTCGAACCAGGCCTTCCACCTTCTTGATTCAAGGGTCAGCGCCTTAGACCACTCGACCACGAAGCGCTTGTGATTTGCCTACGTTAGATTTGATATATGCTTAATTTCAGTAAATTGAAATATTTCTTCCAGAGGGAAATGATGATTTAAACAAAAACGAAAACACTCAAATACACAAATGTTCGGCCACTTGGCCTTTATCTAGTGCAGAAAACGACAATACATATTTCTTTATCTTTGTTTCTAACAAACGTTCTTACAACGTTGTGATTTTCTCACTTCCGTTTTAATATCTTTGAATACATTTTATCGAGAAAGTGATTCTATTGTTCAGTTCATGATTCCTAAAAAGAAGAAGTATCTTTATATTTATGAATGTTTTCATCAGATAACGATAATCAGCTTCATGACGTACATAATTCAAGGGTATTTTCGAAATATTTTGTGTATCGCCTCTCTAAACTCAACACAATTTATATGGTTTTCGGCATATAAATATGACTTCAACCATGAAGTTAACATCAAATGTACCGATATCATTGGTTTCTTTTGGGCATTGGGAGGGAGGGAAACTCAATTCTGAAACAGGTCCTCACTTTCTTTTCACATACAATGTCCCTTACATATCATCCCCTCCCCTCTCCCCGACATAGAGCCCGACTCGCCAGGGAGGGGCCTGTGCCGTTCCTTCTCCTCTCTTGGGGGGGGGGGGGGGGAAGGGGGGGGGGGAGAGAAAAAAGAAAGAAAAAAAGAAGGCAGAATAGAATAAATTTAAAAGAGAAAGAGATTAAAACATATTTCTGGGCACGAATTTCAGAATATCAACAAGGCAAATAAAATCATATTGCAGTGTTAGGGAGATACAACAGGAAACGCGAGGAACATCCAATACGACACATGCCAAGAAATCCTTGGCGGTTTAGTTTCTACAGAGTAAACCGTTACAAATTATCATCTATTATGATACCAGCTGCTATAATAATCTACCGGATCGGGACGACCGGCAGATTTGGACAGAATTTCTTGGCATGATCAAACACCAATTACATAAGAGTGCACATAAACCAACAATGAACTGTGAGGTGATCCTGATTACGTGCACACAACCCTCCCTCCCACTATCTCGTTACCCAGATGTCTCGAAGAACGCACAGTAATTGTTTTGTATAATAACCTCCTAGTGTAAAATCCCCACACAAGCAAGTATAGATTTGGGGATCAAAGTGATGCATTGGCAAACAAGCTGGTCTAGAGTCGTATATACAAATGTATGTTAAAAAGAATGCATTTACCGGAAAAGTTTGAGATCTTATAATTAAAACCTGTACATATTGCTTGACCAGTGATAGAGACTTCTTGTACAAAATTGGGTATTCAAGCTCTTAGAAAATGGGGATTTCCCTTCGGGTACACGTCAAAACATGGCTGCTCTAAAATGTCAAGTTGCACAGTTGTATTAGTATGGGAGTTTTCTTGTCCTTTATCTCATGTTAATATCTTGAAAAAGATAGGGTGAGACAAAACATAACACAATTGAAAGTGAATGAGAATGATAAAGCAATGAATTAATGTGATAGCTAATTTAACGAATATTCGTTTTAGAGCGCCATCTACAATAAATTCCGTAAGCAAATATGTTTTCTCATCCAGATGCCTGTTTGTGCAGTTGTTTTCGTGATTTTTTTTCTATTTATTTTATTTTAATATTTTTGATGCAGATGTGCATTTCGCTGTTAATATAAAAAAGAAATAAAACATCATCTAAATGGAGATATTTCCATTTAATTCTCCTTCTAGCATTTATCTAGGTCACATGACTCAAAAGACTATATCTTATTATAATATTTTACCTACATTAATTTCGTTGTTAAGGTTTTTTTATGTGATAGATTTCATTCATTGAAGAAAAAATATATGACGGAAGAAAGTTAGAAAGATACTGAAGTGCTTCAAACATAATTCACAACGGTTCAAAATTGGGAAATTAAATTATTTAAATTTTCATATCGCGTGTAAAAAATTTATGTACAGTGTACAATGTAAGCAGCGACTAAGTTTGAAGTATGAAAACAAATTCTGCAATTATAATCATATCTTTTTCTATGCAGCAATTGTGATTATTATGTACCATTTTACTTTTATGTACTTCATTTGTAGAATACGCAATCGAAGTAGATGAAAAATGGATTAATAGGTAATAATAGGTCATGCCTGGGCAGAAGCTATCGAATTTTCCCGCAAAATAAATGGATAAGTCCTGATTGTACAATACGTTCGCTATCTCCTAGAGATGAAAAAATAATGACAACAAATCAAATAATAAGGGAAGAAATGTGAAAATATTACTATCTCTCATTTGAAAAAAAAAATACAGCTCTTGACGGATTCGAACCAGGCCTTCCACCTTCTTGATTCAAGGGTCAGCGCCTTAGACCACTCGACCACGAAGCGCTTGTGATTTGCCTACGTTAGATTTGATATATGCTTAATTTCAGTAAATTGAAATATTTCTTCCAGAGGGAAATGATGATTTAAACAAAAACGAAAACACTCAAATACACAAATGTTCGGCCACTTGGCCTTTATCTAGTGCAGAAAACGACAATACATATTTCTTTATCTTTGTTTCTAACAAACGTTCTTACAACGTTGTGATTTTCTCACTTCCGTTTTAATATCTTTGAATACATTTTATCACAGGCTGCCGATGTTTATCTATTAAAAAATATAAACCAACCTTTTGTTGTTTTCTATCATACGTACAGGGAAAGAGGAAAAGGTATTTTACAGAAATCGGGGCGAAAAATTTAACCTAAAAATGTTGACATGTTTTTTTACCTGCTGAATCGTTTATTTTAGTTTTCATATGGAAATCCAGGCATCGTTCGATTCGTTTACACTTCAGCTATTTGCTTCTATAACGCAAAAGTCGAAATAATGTCACTAGAAGACACAGCACGGCCGTTTTCCTGCTCCCTTACCGAACCTCGACCTACTTCACCTCTGCCATTGTCGTTAAAAATCACGTGATCGCTAATGACGTGTGCAACTCCGGGCTGAAGAAACAGAAATAAAATATAATAAATAAAAAAAAACGTCATATAAAATGGAACGTTTTGCAAAATTTTGTTTGCCTTATTTTTTAGATTAGACTTATGCTACTTCATTATTTTTTAAAGCATTTATATGCTTTGAATACATCGTAAGGTTTGGAGGTGTGTCTTATGACGTCACGCACATATTTCTGTTATTAGCGATCACGTGATTTAAACGACAATGGCAGAGGTGAAGTAGGTCGAGGTTCGGTAAGGGAGCAGGAAAACGGCCGTGCTGTGTCTTCTAGTGACATTATTTCGACTTGTGCGTTATAGAAGCAAATAGCTGAAGTGTAAACGAATCGAAAGATGCCTGGATTTCCATATGAAAACTAAAATAAACGATTCAGCAGGTAAAAAAACATGTCAACATTTTTAGGTTAAATTTTTCGCCCCGATTTCTGTAAAATACCTTTTCCTCTTTCCCTGTACGTATGATAAAAAAACAACAAAATGTTGGTTTATATTTTTTAATAGATAAACATCGGCAGCCTGTGCATTTTATCGAGAAAGTGATTCTATTGTTCAGTTCATGATTCCTAAAAAGAAGAAGTATCTTTATATTTATGAATGTTTTCATCAGATAACGATAATCAGCTTCATGACGTACATAATTCAAGGGTATTTTCGAAATATTTTGTGTATCGCCTCTCTAAACTCAACACAATTTATATGGTTTTCGGCATATAAATATGACTTCAACCATGAAGTTAACATCAAATGTACCGATATCATTGGTTTCTTTTGGGCATTGGGAGGGAGGGAAACTCAATTCTGAAACAGGTCCTCACTTTCTTTTCACACACAATGTCCCTTACATATCATCCCCTCCCCTCTCCCCGACATAGAGCCCGACTCGCCAGGGAGGGGCCTGTGCCGTTCCTTCTCCTCCCTTGGGGGGGGGGGGGAAGGGGGGGGGGGAGAGAAAAAAGAAAGAAAAAAAGAAGGCAGAATAGAATAAATTTAAAAGAGAAAGAGATTAAAACATATTTCTGGGCACGAATTTCAGAATATCAACAAGGCAAATAAAATCATATTGCAGTGTTAGGGAGATACAACAGGAAACGCGAGGAACATCCAATACGACACATGCCAAGAAATCCTTGGCGGTTTAGTTTCTACAGAGTAAACCGTTACAAATTATCATCTATTATGATACCAGCTGCTATAATAATCTACCGGATCGGGACGACCGGCAGATTTGGACAGAATTTCTTGGCATGATCAAACACCAATTACATAAGAGTGCACATAAACCAACAATGAACTGTGAGGTGATCCTGATTACGTGCACACAACCCTCCCTCCCACTATCTCGTTACCCAGATGTCTCGAAGAACGCACAGTAATTGTTTTGTATAATAACCTCCTAGTGTAAAATCCCCACACAAGCAAGTATAGATTTGGGGATCAAAGTGATGCATTGGCAAACAAGCTGGTCTAGAGTCGTATATACAAATGTATGTTAAAAAGAATGCATTTACCGGAAAAGTTTGAGATCTTATAATTAAAACCTGTACATATTGCTTGACCAGTGATAGAGACTTCTTGTACAAAATTGGGTATTCAAGCTCTTAGAAAATGGGGATTTCCCTTCGGGTACACGTCAAAACATGGCTGCTCTAAAATGTCAAGTTGCACAGTTGTATTAGTATGGGAGTTTTCTTGTCCTTTATCTCATGTTAATATCTTGAAAAAGATAGGGTGAGACAAAACATAACACAATTGAAAGTGAATGAGAATGATAAAGCAATGAATTAATGTGATAGCTAATTTAACGAATATTCGTTTTAGAGCGCCATCTACAATAAATTCCGTAAGCAAATATGTTTTCTCATCCAGATGCCTGTTTGTGCAGTTGTTTTCGTGATTTTTTTTCTATTTATTTTATTTTAATATTTTTGATGCAGATGTGCATTTCGCTGTTAATATAAAAAAAAAATAAAACATCATCTAAATGGAGATATTTCCATTTAATTCTCCTTCTAGCATTTATCTAGGTCACATGACTCAAAAGACTATATCTTATTATAATATTTTACCTACATTAATTTCGTTGTTAAGGTTTTTTTATGTGATAGATTTCATTCATTGAAGAAAAAATATATGACGGAAGAAAGTTAGAAAGATACTGAAGTGCTTCAAACATAATTCACAACGGTTCAAAATTGGGAAATTAAATTATTTAAATTTTCATATCGCGTGTAAAAAATTTATGTACAGTGTACAATGTAAGCAGCGACTAAGTTTGAAGTATGAAAACAAATTCTGCAATTATAATCATATCTTTTTCTATGCAGCAATTGTGATTATTATGTACCATTTTACTTTTATGTACTTCATTTGTAGAATACGCAATCGAAGTAGATGAAAAATGGATTAATAGGTAATAATAGGTCATGCCTGGGCAGAAGCTATCGAATTTTCCCGCAAAATAGATGGATAAGTCCTGATTGTACAATGCGTTCGCTATCTCCTAGAGATGAAAAAATAATGACAACAAATCAAATAATAAGGGAAGAAATGTGAAAATATTACTATCTCTCATTTGAAAAAAAAAATACAGCTCTTGACGGATTCGAACCAGGCCTTCCACCTTCTTGATTCAAGGGTCAGCGCCTTAGACCACTCGACCACGAAGCGCTTGTGATTTGCCTACGTTAGATTTGATATATGCTTAATTTCAGTAAATTGAAATATTTCTTCCAGAGGGAAATGATGATTTAAACAAAAACGAAAACACTCAAATACACAAATGTTCGGCCACTTGGCCTTTATCTAGTGCAGAAAACGACAATACATATTTCTTTATCTTTGTTTCTAACAAACGTTCTTACAACGTTGTGATTTTCTCACTTCCGTTTTAATATCTTTGAATACATTTTATCGAGAAAGTGATTCTATTGTTCAGTTCATGATTCCTAAAAAGAAGAAGTATCTTTATATTTATGAATGTTTTCATCAGATAACGATAATCAGCTTCATGACGTACATAATTCAAGGGTATTTTCGAAATATTTTGTGTATCGCCTCTCTAAACTCAACACAATTTATATGGTTTTCGGCATATAAATATGACTTCAACCATGAAGTTAACATCAAATGTACCGATATCATTGGTTTCTTTTGGGCATTGGGAGGGAGGGAAACTCAATTCTGAAACAGGTCCTCACTTTCTTTTCACACACAATGTCCCTTACATATCATCCCCTCCCCTCTCCCCGACATAGAGCCCGACTCGCCAGGGAGGGGCCTTTGCCGTTCCTTCTCCTACCTTGAGGGGGTGGGGAAGAGAAAAAAGAAAGAAAAAAAGAAGGCAGAATAGAATAAATTTAAAAGAGAAAGAGATTAAAACATATTTCTGGGCACGAATTTCAGAATATCAACAAGGCAAATAAAATCATATTGCAGTGTTAGGGAGATACAACAGGAAACGCGAGGAACATCCAATACGACACATGCCAAGAAATCCTTGGCGGTTTAGTTTCTACAGAGTAAACCGTTACAAATTATCATCTATTATGATACCAGCTGCTATAATAATCTACCGGATCGGGACGACCGGCAGATTTGGACAGAATTTCTTGGCATGATCAAACACCAATTACATAAGAGTGCACATAAACCAACAATGAACTGTGAGGTGATCCTGATTACGTGCACACAACCCTCCCTCCCACTATCTCGTTACCCAGATGTCTCGAAGAACGCACAGTAATTGTTTTGTATAATAACCTCCTAGTGTAAAATCCCCACACAAGCAAGTATAGATTTGGGGATCAAAGTGATGCATTGGCAAACAAGCTGGTCTAGAGTCGTATATACAAATGTATGTTAAAAAGAATGCATTTACCGGAAAAGTTTGAGATCTTATAATTAAAACCTGTACATATTGCTTGACCAGTGATAGAGACTTCTTGTACAAAATTGGGTATTCAAGCTCTTAGAAAATGGGGATTTCCCTTCGGGTACACGTCAAAACATGGCTGCTCTAAAATGTCAAGTTGCACAGTTGTATTAGTATGGGAGTTTTCTTGTCCTTTATCTCATGTTAATATCTTGAAAAAGATAGGGTGAGACAAAACATAACACAATTGAAAGTGAATGAGAATGATAAAGCAATGAATTAATGTGATAGCTAATTTAACGAATATTCGTTTTAGAGCGCCATCTACAATAAATTCCGTAAGCAAATATGTTTTCTCATCCAGATGCCTGTTTGTGCAGTTGTTTTCGTGATTTTTTTTCTATTTATTTTATTTTAATATTTTTGATGCAGATGTGCATTTCGCTGTTAATATAAAAAAAAAATAAAACATCATCTAAATGGAGATATTTCCATTTAATTCTCCTTCTAGCATTTATCTAGGTCACATGACTCAAAAGACTATATCTTATTATAATATTTTACCTACATTAATTTCGTTGTTAAGGTTTTTTTATGTGATAGATTTCATTCATTGAAGAAAAAATATATGACGGAAGAAAGTTAGAAAGATACTGAAGTGCTTCAAACATAATTCACAACGGTTCAAAATTGGGAAATTAAATTATTTAAATTTTCATATCGCGTGTAAAAAATTTATGTACAGTGTACAATGTAAGCAGCGACTAAGTTTGAAGTATGAAAACAAATTCTGCAATTATAATCATATCTTTTTCTATGCAGCAATTGTGATTATTATGTACCATTTTACTTTTATGTACTTCATTTGTAGAATACGCAATCGAAGTAGATGAAAAATGGATTAATAGGTAATAATAGGTCATGCCTGGGCAGAAGCTATCGAATTTTCCCGCAAAATAGATGGATAAGTCCTGATTGTACAATGCGTTCGCTATCTCCTAGAGATGAAAAAATAATGACAACAAATCAAATAATAAGGGAAGAAATGTGAAAATATTACTATCTCTCATTTGAAAAAAAAAATACAGCTCTTGACGGATTCGAACCAGGCCTTCCACCTTCTTGATTCAAGGGTCAGCGCCTTAGACCACTCGACCACGAAGCGCTTGTGATTTGCCTACGTTAGATTTGATATATGCTTAATTTCAGTAAATTGAAATATTTCTTCCAGAGGGAAATGATGATTTAAACAAAAACGAAAACACTCAAATACACAAATGTTCGGCCACTTGGCCTTTATCTAGTGCAGAAAACGACAATACATATTTCTTTATCTTTGTTTCTAACAAACGTTCTTACAACGTTGTGATTTTCTCACTTCCGTTTTAATATCTTTGAATACATTTTATCGAGAAAGTGATTCTATTGTTCAGTTCATGATTCCTAAAAAGAAGAAGTATCTTTATATTTATGAATGTTTTCATCAGATAACGATAATCAGCTTCATGACGTACATAATTCAAGGGTATTTTCGAAATATTTTGTGTATCGCCTCTCTAAACTCAACACAATTTATATGGTTTTCGGCATATAAATATGACTTCAACCATGAAGTTAACATCAAATGTACCGATATCATTGGTTTCTTTTGGGCATTGGGAGGGAGGGAAACTCAATTCTGAAACAGGTCCTCACTTTCTTTTCACACACAATGTCCCTTACATATCATCCCCTCCCCTCTCCCCGACATAGAGCCCGACTCGCCAGGGAGGGGCCTTTGCCGTTCCTTCTCCTACCTTGAGGGGGTGGGGAAGAGAAAAAAGAAAGAAAAAAAGAAGGCAGAATAGAATAAATTTAAAAGAGAAAGAGATTAAAACATATTTCTGGGCACGAATTTCAGAATATCAACAAGGCAAATAAAATCATATTGCAGTGTTAGGGAGATACAACAGGAAACGCGAGGAACATCCAATACGACACATGCCAAGAAATCCTTGGCGGTTTAGTTTCTACAGAGTAAACCGTTACAAATTATCATCTATTATGATACCAGCTGCTATAATAATCTACCGGATCGGGACGACCGGCAGATTTGGACAGAATTTCTTGGCATGATCAAACACCAATTACATAAGAGTGCACATAAACCAACAATGAACTGTGAGGTGATCCTGATTACGTGCACACAACCCTCCCTCCCACTATCTCGTTACCCAGATGTCTCGAAGAACGCACAGTAATTGTTTTGTATAATAACCTCCTAGTGTAAAATCCCCACACAAGCAAGTATAGATTTGGGGATCAAAGTGATGCATTGGCAAACAAGCTGGTCTAGAGTCGTATATACAAATGTATGTTAAAAAGAATGCATTTACCGGAAAAGTTTGAGATCTTATAATTAAAACCTGTACATATTGCTTGACCAGTGATAGAGACTTCTTGTACAAAATTGGGTATTCAAGCTCTTAGAAAATGGGGATTTCCCTTCGGGTACACGTCAAAACATGGCTGCTCTAAAATGTCAAGTTGCACAGTTGTATTAGTATGGGAGTTTTGTTGTCCTTTATCTCATGTTAATATCTTGAAAAAGATAGGGTGAGACAAAACATAACACAATTGAAAGTGAATGAGAATGATAAAGCAATGAATTAATGTGATTGCTAATTTAACGAATATTCGTTTTAGAGCGCCATCTACAATAAATTCCGTAAGCAAATATGTTTTCTCATCCAGATGCCTGTTTGTGCAGTTGTTTTCGTGATTTTTTTTCTATTTATTTTATTTTAATATTTTTGATGCAGATGTGCATTTCGCTGTTAATATAAAAAAGAAATAAAACATCATCTAAATGGAGATATTTCCATTTAATTCTCCTTCTAGCATTTATCTAGGTCACATGACTCAAAAGACTATATCTTATTATAATATTTTACCTACATTAATTTCGTTGTTAAGGTTTTTTTATGTGATAGATTTCATTCATTGAAGAAAAAATATATGACGGAAGAAAGTTAGAAAGATACTGAAGTGCTTCAAACATAATTCACAACGGTTCAAAATTGGGAAATTAAATTATTTAAATTTTCATATCGCGTGTAAAAAATTTATGTACAGTGTACAATGTAAGCAGCGACTAAGTTTGAAGTATGAAAACAAATTCTGCAATTATAATCATATCTTTTTCTATGCAGCAATTGTGATTATTATGTACCATTTTACTTTTATGTACTTCATTTGTAGAATACGCAATCGAAGTAGATGAAAAATGGATTAATAGGTAATAATAGGTCATGCCTGGGCAGAAGCTATCGAATTTTCCCGCAAAATAGATGGATAAGTCCTGATTGTACAATACGTTCGCTATCTCCTAGAGATGAAAAAATAATGACAACAAATCAAATAATAAGGGAAGAAATGTGAAAATATTACTATCTCTCATTTGAAAAAAAAAATACAGCTCTAGACGGATTCGAACCAGGCCTTCCACCTTCTTGATTCAAGGGTCAGCGCCTTAGACCACTCGACCACGAAGCGCTTGTGATTTGCCTACGTTAGATTTGATATATGCTTAATTTCAGTAAATTGAAATATTTCTTCCAGAGGGAAATGATGATTTAAACAAAAACGAAAACACTCAAATACACAAATGTTCGGCCACTTGGCCTTTATCTAGTGCAGAAAACGACAATACATATTTCTTTATCTTTGTTTCTAACAAACGTTCTTACAACGTTGTGATTTTCTCACTTCCGTTTTAATATCTTTGAATACATTTTATCGAGAAAGTGATTCTATTGTTCAGTTCATGATTCCTAAAAAGAAGAAGTATCTTTATATTTATGAATGTTTTCATCAGATAACGATAATCAGCTTCATGACGTACATAATTCAAGGGTATTTTCGAAATATTTTGTGTATCGCCTCTCTAAACTCAACACAATTTATATGGTTTTCGGCATATAAATATGACTTCAACCATGAAGTTAACATCAAATGTACCGATATCATTGGTTTCTTTTGGGCATTGGGAGGGAGGGAAACTCAATTCTGAAACAGGTCCTCACTTTCTTTTCACACACAATGTCCCTTACATATCATCCCCTCCCCTCTCCCCGACATAGAGCCCGACTCGCCAGGGAGGGGCCTTTGCCGTTCCTTCTCCTCCCTTGGTGGGGAGAGAAAAAAGAAAGAAAAAAAGAAGGCAGAATAGAATAAATTTAAAAGAGAAAGAGATTAAAACATATTTCTGGGCACGAATTTCAGAATATCAACAAGGCAAATAAAATCATATTGCAGTGTTAGGGAGATACAACAGGAAACGCGAGGAACATCCAATACGACACATGCCAAGAAATCCTTGGCGGTTTAGTTTCTACAGAGTAAACCGTTACAAATTATCATCTATTATGATACCAGCTGCTATAATAATCTACCGGATCGGGACGACCGGCAGATTTGGACAGAATTTCTTGGCATGATCAAACACCAATTACATAAGAGTGCACATAAACCAACAATGAACTGTGAGGTGATCCTGATTACGTGCACACAACCCTCCCTCCCACTATCTCGTTACCCAGATGTCTCGAAGAACGCACAGTAATTGTTTTGTATAATAACCTCCTAGTGTAAAATCCCCACACAAGCAAGTATAGATTTGGGGATCAAAGTGATGCATTGGCAAACAAGCTGGTCTAGAGTCGTATATACAAATGTATGTTAAAAAGAATGCATTTACCGGAAAAGTTTGAGATCTTATAATTAAAACCTGTACATATTGCTTGACCAGTGTTAGAGACTTCTTGTACAAAATTGGGTATTCAAGCTCTTAGAAAATGGGGATTTCCCTTCGGGTACACGTCAAAACATGGCTGCTCTAAAATGTCAAGTTGCACAGTTGTATTAGTATGGGAGTTTTGTTGTCCTTTATCTCATGTTAATATCTTGAAAAAGATAGGGTGAGACAAAACATAACACAATTGAAAGTGAATGAGAATGATAAAGCAATGAATTAATGTGATTGCTAATTTAACGAATATTCGTTTTAGAGCGCCATCTACAATAAATTCCGTAAGCAAATATGTTTTCTCATCCAGATGCCTGTTTGTGCAGTTGTTTTCGTGATTTTTTTTCTATTTATTTTATTTTAATATTTTTGATGCAGATGTGCATTTCGCTGTTAATATAAAAAAGAAATAAAACATCATCTAAATGGAGATATTTCCATTTAATTCTCCTTCTAGCATTTATCTAGGTCACATGACTCAAAAGACTATATCTTATTATAATATTTTACCTACATTAATTTCGTTGTTAAGGTTTTTTTATGTGATAGATTTCATTCATTGAAGAAAAAATATATGACGGAAGAAAGTTAGAAAGATACTGAAGTGCTTCAAACATAATTCACAACGGTTCAAAATTGGGAAATTAAATTATTTAAATTTTCATATCGCGTGTAAAAAATTTATGTACAGTGTACAATGTAAGCAGCGACTAAGTTTGAAGTATGAAAACAAATTCTGCAATTATAATCATATCTTTTTCTATGCAGCAATTGTGATTATTATGTACCATTTTACTTTTATGTACTTCATTTGTAGAATACGCAATCGAAGTAGATGAAAAATGGATTAATAGGTAATAATAGGTCATGCCTGGGCAGAAGCTATCGAATTTTCCCGCAAAATAGATGGATAAGTCCTGATTGTACAATACGTTCGCTATCTCCTAGAGATGAAAAAATAATGACAACAAATCAAATAATAAGGGAAGAAATGTGAAAATATTACTATCTCTCATTTGAAAAAAAAAATACAGCTCTAGACGGATTCGAACCAGGCCTTCCACCTTCTTGATTCAAGGGTCAGCGCCTTAGACCACTCGACCACGAAGCGCTTGTGATTTGCCTACGTTAGATTTGATATATGCTTAATTTCAGTAAATTGAAATATTTCTTCCAGAGGGAAATGATGATTTAAACAAAAACGAAAACACTCAAATACACAAATGTTCGGCCACTTGGCCTTTATCTAGTGCAGAAAACGACAATACATATTTCTTTATCTTTGTTTCTAACAAACGTTCTTACAACGTTGTGATTTTCTCACTTCCGTTTTAATATCTTTGAATACATTTTATCGAGAAAGTGATTCTATTGTTCAGTTCATGATTCCTAAAAAGAAGAAGTATCTTTATATTTATGAATGTTTTCATCAGATAACGATAATCAGCTTCATGACGTACATAATTCAAGGGTATTTTCGAAATATTTTGTGTATCGCCTCTCTAAACTCAACACAATTTATATGGTTTTCGGCATATAAATATGACTTCAACCATGAAGTTAACATCAAATGTACCGATATCATTGGTTTCTTTTGGGCATTGGGAGGGAGGGAAACTCAATTCTGAAACAGGTCCTCACTTTCTTTTCACACACAATGTCCCTTACATATCATCCCCTCCCCTCTCCCCGACATAGAGCCCGACTCGCCAGGGAGGGGCCTTTGCCGTTCCTTCTCCTCCCTTGGGGGGGGGGGGGAAGGGGGGGAGAGAAAAAAGAAAGAAAAAAAGAAGGCAGAATAGAATAAATTTAAAAGAGAAAGAGATTAAAACATATTTCTGGGCACGAATTTCAGAATATCAACAAGGCAAATAAAATCATATTGCAGTGTTAGGGAGATACAACAGGAAACGCGAGGAACATCCAATACGACACATGCCAAGAAATCCTTGGCGGTTTAGTTTCTACAGAGTAAACCGTTACAAATTATCATCTATTATGATACCAGCTGCTATAATAATCTACCGGATCGGGACGACCGGCAGATTTGGACAGAATTTCTTGGCATGATCAAACACCAATTACATAAGAGTGCACATAAACCAACAATGAACTGTGAGGTGATCCTGATTACGTGCACACAACCCTCCCTCCCACTATCTCGTTACCCAGATGTCTCGAAGAACGCACAGTAATTGTTTTGTATAATAACCTCCTAGTGTAAAATCCCCACACAAGCAAGTATAGATTTGGGGATCAAAGTGATGCATTGGCAAACAAGCTGGTCTAGAGTCGTATATACAAATGTATGTTAAAAAGAATGCATTTACCGGAAAAGTTTGAGATCTTATAATTAAAACCTGTACATATTGCTTGACCAGTGATAGAGACTTCTTGTACAAAATTGGGTATTCAAGCTCTTAGAAAATGGGGATTTCCCTTCGGGTACACGTCAAAACATGGCTGCTCTAAAATGTCAAGTTGCACAGTTGTATTAGTATGGGAGTTTTGTTGTCCTTTATCTCATGTTAATATCTTGAAAAAGATAGGGTGAGACAAAACATAACACAATTGAAAGTGAATGAGAATGATAAAGCAATGAATTAATGTGATTGCTAATTTAACGAATATTCGTTTTAGAGCGCCATCTACAATAAATTCCGTAAGCAAATATGTTTTCTCATCCAGATGCCTGTTTGTGCAGTTGTTTTCGTGATTTTTTTTCTATTTATTTTATTTTAATATTTTTGATGCAGATGTGCATTTCGCTGTTAATATAAAAAAGAAATAAAACATCATCTAAATGGAGATATTTCCATTTAATTCTCCTTCTAGCATTTATCTAGGTCACATGACTCAAAAGACTATATCTTATTATAATATTTTACCTACATTAATTTCGTTGTTAAGGTTTTTTTATGTGATAGATTTCATTCATTGAAGAAAAAATATATGACGGAAGAAAGTTAGAAAGATACTGAAGTGCTTCAAACATAATTCACAACGGTTCAAAATTGGGAAATTAAATTATTTAAATTTTCATATCGCGTGTAAAAAATTTATGTACAGTGTACAATGTAAGCAGCGACTAAGTTTGAAGTATGAAAACAAATTCTGCAATTATAATCATATCTTTTTCTATGCAGCAATTGTGATTATTATGTACCATTTTACTTTTATGTACTTCATTTGTAGAATACGCAATCGAAGTAGATGAAAAATGGATTAATAGGTAATAATAGGTCATGCCTGGGCAGAAGCTATCGAATTTTCCCGCAAAATAGATGGATAAGTCCTGATTGTACAATACGTTCGCTATCTCCTAGAGATGAAAAAATAATGACAACAAATCAAATAATAAGGGAAGAAATGTGAAAATATTACTATCTCTCATTTGAAAAAAAAAATACAGCTCTAGACGGATTCGAACCAGGCCTTCCACCTTCTTGATTCAAGGGTCAGCGCCTTAGACCACTCGACCACGAAGCGCTTGTGATTTGCCTACGTTAGATTTGATATATGCTTAATTTCAGTAAATTGAAATATTTCTTCCAG
The DNA here is from genome assembly GCA_028142955.1 of Pinctada fucata. Lineage (NCBI taxonomy): Eukaryota > Metazoa > Mollusca > Bivalvia > Pterioida > Pteriidae > Pinctada > Pinctada fucata. The sequence continues at coordinate 33,515,455 of AP027104.1, forward strand.
AGGGAAATGATGATTTAAACAAAAACGAAAACACTCAAATACACAAATGTTCGGCCACTTGGCCTTTATCTAGTGCAGAAAACGACAATACATATTTCTTTATCTTTGTTTCTAACAAACGTTCTTACAACGTTGTGATTTTCTCACTTCCGTTTTAATATCTTTGAATACATTTTATCGAGAAAGTGATTCTATTGTTCAGTTCATGATTCCTAAAAAGAAGAAGTATCTTTATATTTATGAATGTTTTCATCAGATAACGATAATCAGCTTCATGACGTACATAATTCAAGGGTATTTTCGAAATATTTTGTGTATCGCCTCTCTAAACTCAACACAATTTATATGGTTTTCGGCATATAAATATGACTTCAACCATGAAGTTAACATCAAATGTACCGATATCATTGGTTTCTTTTGGGCATTGGGAGGGAGGGAAACTCAATTCTGAAACAGGTCCTCACTTTCTTTTCACACACAATGTCCCTTACATATCATCCCCTCCCCTCTCCCCGACATAGAGCCCGACTCGCCAGGGAGGGGCCTTTGCCGTTCCTTCTCCTCCCTTGGGGGGGGGGGGGGAAGGGGGGGAGAGAAAAAAGAAAGAAAAAAAGAAGGCAGAATAGAATAAATTTAAAAGAGAAAGAGATTAAAACATATTTCTGGGCACGAATTTCAGAATATCAACAAGGCAAATAAAATCATATTGCAGTGTTAGGGAGATACAACAGGAAACGCGAGGAACATCCAATACGACACATGCCAAGAAATCCTTGGCGGTTTAGTTTCTACAGAGTAAACCGTTACAAATTATCATCTATTATGATACCAGCTGCTATAATAATCTACCGGATCGGGACGACCGGCAGATTTGGACAGAATTTCTTGGCATGATCAAACACCAATTACATAAGAGTGCACATAAACCAACAATGAACTGTGAGGTGATCCTGATTACGTGCACACAACCCTCCCTCCCACTATCTCGTTACCCAGATGTCTCGAAGAACGCACAGTAATTGTTTTGTATAATAACCTCCTAGTGTAAAATCCCCACACAAGCAAGTATAGATTTGGGGATCAAAGTGATGCATTGGCAAACAAGCTGGTCTAGAGTCGTATATACAAATGTATGTTAAAAAGAATGCATTTACCGGAAAAGTTTGAGATCTTATAATTAAAACCTGTACATATTGCTTGACCAGTGATAGAGACTTCTTGTACAAAATTGGGTATTCAAGCTCTTAGAAAATGGGGATTTCCCTTCGGGTACACGTCAAAACATGGCTGCTCTAAAATGTCAAGTTGCACAGTTGTATTAGTATGGGAGTTTTCTTGTCCTTTATCTCATGTTAATATCTTGAAAAAGATAGGGTGAGACAAAACATAACACAATTGAAAGTGAATGAGAATGATAAAGCAATGAATTAATGTGATAGCTAATTTAACGAATATTCGTTTTAGAGCGCCATCTACAATAAATTCCGTAAGCAAATATGTTTTCTCATCCAGATGCCTGTTTGTGCAGTTGTTTTCGTGATTTTTTTTCTATTTATTTTATTTTAATATTTTTGATGCAGATGTGCATTTCGCTGTTAATATAAAAAAGAAATAAAACATCATCTAAATGGAGATATTTCCATTTAATTCTCCTTCTAGCATTTATCTAGGTCACATGACTCAAAAGACTATATCTTATTATAATATTTTACCTACATTAATTTCGTTGTTAAGGTTTTTTTATGTGATAGATTTCATTCATTGAAGAAAAAATATATGACGGAAGAAAGTTATAAAGATACTGAAGTGCTTCAAACATAATTCACAACGGTTCAAAATTGGGAAATTAAATTATTTAAATTTTCATATCGCGTGTAAAAAATTTATGTACAGTGTACAATGTAAGCAGCGACTAAGTTTGAAGTATGAAAACAAATTCTGCAATTATAATCATATCTTTTTCTATGCAGCAATTGTGATTATTATGTACCATTTTACTTTTATGTACTTCATTTGTAGAATACGCAATCGAAGTAGATGAAAAATGGATTAATAGGTAATAATAGGTCATGCCTGGGCAGAAGCTATCGAATTTTCCCGCAAAATAGATGGATAAGTCCTGATTGTACAATACGTTCGCTATCTCCTAGAGATGAAAAAATAATGACAACAAATCAAATAATAAGGGAAGAAATGTGAAAATATTACTATCTCTCATTTGAAAAAAAAAATACAGCTCTAGACGGATTCGAACCAGGCCTTCCACCTTCTTGATTCAAGGGTCAGCGCCTTAGACCACTCGACCACGAAGCGCTTGTGATTTGCCTACGTTAGATTTGATATATGCTTAATTTCAGTAAATTGAAATATTTCTTCCAGAGGGAAATGATGATTTAAACAAAAACGAAAACACTCAAATACACAAATGTTCGGCCACTTGGCCTTTATCTAGTGCAGAAAACGACAATACATATTTCTTTATCTTTGTTTCTAACAAACGTTCTTACAACGTTGTGATTTTCTCACTTCCGTTTTAATATCTTTGAATACATTTTATCGAGAAAGTGATTCTATTGTTCAGTTCATGATTCCTAAAAAGAAGAAGTATCTTTATATTTATGAATGTTTTCATCAGATAACGATAATCAGCTTCTTGACGTACATAATTCAAGGGTATTTTCGAAATATTTTGTGTATCGCCTCTCTAAACTCAACACAATTTATATGGTTTTCGGCATATAAATATGACTTCAACCATGAAGTTAACATCAAATGTACCGATATCATTGGTTTCTTTTGGGCATTGGGAGGGAGGGAAACTCAATTCTGAAACAGGTCCTCACTTTCTTTTCACACACAATGTCCCTTACATATCATCCCCTCCCCTCTCCCCGACATAGAGCCCGACTCGCCAGGGAGGGACCTTTGCCGTTCCTTCTCCTCCCTTGGGGGGTGGGAAGGGGGGGAGAGAAAAAAGAAAGAAAAAAAGAAGGCAGAATAGAATAAATTTAAAAGAGAAAGAGATTAAAACATATTTCTGGGCACGAATTTCAGAATATCAACAAGGCAAATAAAATCATATTGCAGTGTTAGGGAGATACAACAGGAAACGCGAGGAACATCCAATACGACACATGCCAAGAAATCCTTGGCGGTTTAGTTTCTACAGAGTAAACCGTTACAAATTATCATCTATTATGATACCAGCTGCTATAATAATCTACCGGATCGGGACGACCGGCAGATTTGGACAGAATTTCTTGGCATGATCAAACAACAATTACATAAGAGTGCACATAAACCAACAATGAACTGTGAGGTGATCCTGATTACGTGCACACAACCCTCCCTCCCACTATCTCGTTACCCAGATGTCTCGAAGAACGCACAGTAATTGTTTTGTTTAATAACCTCTTAGTGTAAAATCCCCACACAAGCAAGTATAGATTTGGGGATCAAAGTGATGCATTGGCAAACAAGCTGGTCTAGAGTCGTATATACAAATGTATGTTAAAAAGAATGCATTTACCGGAAAAGTTTGAGATCTTATAATTAAAACCTGTACATATTGCTTGACCAGTGATAGAGACTTCTTGTACAAAATTGGGTATTCAAGCTCTTAGAAAATGGGGATTTCCCTTCGGGTACACGTCAAAACATGGCTGCTCTAAAATGTCAAGTTGCACAGTTGTATTAGTATGGGAGTTTTCTTGTCCTTTATCTCATGTTAATATCTTGAAAAAGATAGGGTGAGACAAAACATAACACAATTGAAAGTGAATGAGAATGATAAAGCAATGAATTAATGTGATAGCTAATTTAACGAATATTCGTTTTAGAGCGCCATCTACAATAAATTCCGTAAGCAAATATGTTTTCTCATCCAGATGCCTGTTTGTGCAGTTGTTTTCGTGATTTTTTTTTCTATTTATTTTATTTTAATATTTTTGATGCAGATGTGCATTTCGCTGTTAATATAAAAAAGAAATAAAACATCATCTAAATGGAGATATTTCCATTTAATTCTCCTTCTAGCATTTATCTAGGTCACATGACTCAAAAGACTATATCTTATTATAATATTTTACCTACATTAATTTCGTTGTTAAGGTTTTTTTATGTGATAGATTTCATTCATTGAAGAAAAAATATATGACGGAAGAAAGTTAGAAAGATACTGAAGTGCTTCAAACATAATTCACAACGGTTCAAAATTGGGAAATTAAATTATTTAAATTTTCATATCGCGTGTAAAAAATTTATGTACAGTGTACAATGTAAGCAGCGACTAAGTTTGAAGTATGAAAACAAATTCTGCAATTATAATCATATCTTTTTCTATGCAGCAATTGTGATTATTATGTACCATTTTACTTTTATGTACTTCATTTGTAGAATACGCAATCGAAGTAGATGAAAAATGGATTAATAGGTAATAATAGGTCATGCCTGGGCAGAAGCTATCGAATTTTCCCGCAAAATAGATGGATAAGTCCTGATTGTACAATACGTTCGCTATCTCCTAGAGATGAAAAAATAATGACAACAAATCAAATAATAAGGGAAGAAATGTGAAAATATTACTATCTCTCATTTGAAAAAAAAAATACAGCTCTAGACGGATTCGAACCAGGCCTTCCACCTTCTTGATTCAAGGGTCAGCGCCTTAGACCACTCGACCACGAAGCGCTTGTGATTTGCCTACGTTAGATTTGATATATGCTTAATTTCAGTAAATTGAAATATTTCTTCCAGAGGGAAATGATGATTTAAACAAAAACGAAAACACTCAAATACACAAATGTTCGGCCACTTGGCCTTTATCTAGTGCAGAAAACGACAATACATATTTCTTTATCTTTGTTTCTAACAAACGTTCTTACAACGTTGTGATTTTCTCACTTCCGTTTTAATATCTTTGAATACATTTTATCGAGAAAGTGATTCTATTGTTCAGTTCATGATTCCTAAAAAGAAGAAGTATCTTTATATTTATGAATGTTTTCATCAGATAACGATAATCAGCTTCATGACGTACATAATTCAAGGGTATTTTCGAAATATTTTGTGTATCGCCTCTCTAAACTCAACACAATTTATATGGTTTTCGGCATATAAATATGACTTCAACCATGAAGTTAACATCAAATGTACCGATATCATTGGTTTCTTTTGGGCATTGGGAGGGAGGGAAACTCAATTCTGAAACAGGTCCTCACTTTCTTTTCACACACAATGTCCCTTACATATCATCCCCTCCCCTCTCCCCGACATAGAGCCCGACTCGCCAGGGAGGGACCTTTGCCGTTCCTTCTCCTCCCTTGGGGGGGGGGAAGGGGGGGAGAGAAAAAAGAAAGAAAAAAAGAAGGCAGAATAGAATAAATTTAAAAGAGAAAGAGATTAAAACATATTTCTGGGCACGAATTTCAGAATATCAACAAGGCAAATAAAATCATATTGCAGTGTTAGGGAGATACAACAGGAAACGCGAGGAACATCCAATACGACACATGCCAAGAAATCCTTGGCGGTTTAGTTTCTACAGAGTAAACCGTTACAAATTATCATCTATTATGATACCAGCTGCTATAATAATCTACCGGATCGGGACGACCGGCAGATTTGGACAGAATTTCTTGGCATGATCAAACAACAATTACATAAGAGTGCACATAAACCAACAATGAACTGTGAGGTGATCCTGATTACGTGCACACAACCCTCCCTCCCACTATCTCGTTACCCAGATGTCTCGAAGAACGCACAGTAATTGTTTTGTTTAATAACCTCTTAGTGTAAAATCCCCACACAAGCAAGTATAGATTTGGGGATCAAAGTGATGCATTGGCAAACAAGCTGGTCTAGAGTCGTATATACAAATGTATGTTAAAAAGAATGCATTTACCGGAAAAGTTTGAGATCTTATAATTAAAACCTGTACATATTGCTTGACCAGTGATAGAGACTTCTTGTACAAAATTGGGTATTCAAGCTCTTAGAAAATGGGGATTTCCCTTCGGGTACACGTCAAAACATGGCTGCTCTAAAATGTCAAGTTGCACAGTTGTATTAGTATGGGAGTTTTCTTGTCCTTTATCTCATGTTAATATCTTGAAAAAGATAGGGTGAGACAAAACATAACACAATTGAAAGTGAATGAGAATGATAAAGCAATGAATTAATGTGATAGCTAATTTAACGAATATTCGTTTTAGAGCGCCATCTACAATAAATTCCGTAAGCAAATATGTTTTCTCATCCAGATGCCTGTTTGTGCAGTTGTTTTCGTGATTTTTTTTTTCTATTTATTTTATTTTAATATTTTTGATGCAGATGTGCATTTCGCTGTTAATATAAAAAAGAAATAAAACATCATCTAAATGGAGATATTTCCATTTAATTCTCCTTCTAGCATTTATCTAGGTCACATGACTCAAAAGACTATATCTTATTATAATATTTTACCTACATTAATTTCGTTGTTAAGGTTTTTTTATGTGATAGATTTCATTCATTGAAGAAAAAATATATGACGGAAGAAAGTTAGAAAGATACTGAAGTGCTTCAAACATAATTCACAACGGTTCAAAATTGGGAAATTAAATTATTTAAATTTTCATATCGCGTGTAAAAAATTTATGTACAGTGTACAATGTAAGCAGCGACTAAGTTTGAAGTATGAAAACAAATTCTGCAATTATAATCATATCTTTTTCTATGCAGCAATTGTGATTATTATGTACCATTTTACTTTTATGTACTTCATTTGTAGAATACGCAATCGAAGTAGATGAAAAATGGATTAATAGGTAATAATAGGTCATGCCTGGGCAGAAGCTATCGAATTTTCCCGCAAAATAGATGGATAAGTCCTGATTGTACAATACGTTCGCTATCTCCTAGAGATGAAAAAATAATGACAACAAATCAAATAATAAGGGAAGAAATGTGAAAATATTACTATCTCTCATTTGAAAAAAAAAATACAGCTCTAGACGGATTCGAACCAGGCCTTCCACCTTCTTGATTCAAGGGTCAGCGCCTTAGACCACTCGACCACGAAGCGCTTGTGATTTGCCTACGTTAGATTTGATATATGCTTAATTTCAGTAAATTGAAATATTTCTTCCAGAGGGAAATGATGATTTAAACAAAAACGAAAACACTCAAATACACAAATGTTCGGCCACTTGGCCTTTATCTAGTGCAGAAAACGACAATACATATTTCTTTATCTTTGTTTCTAACAAACGTTCTTACAACGTTGTGATTTTCTCACTTCCGTTTTAATATCTTTGAATACATTTTATCGAGAAAGTGATTCTATTGTTCAGTTCATGATTCCTAAAAAGAAGAAGTATCTTTATATTTATGAATGTTTTCATCAGATAACGATAATCAGCTTCATGACGTACATAATTCAAGGGTATTTTCGAAATATTTTGTGTATCGCCTCTCTAAACTCAACACAATTTATATGGTTTTCGGCATATAAATATGACTTCAACCATGAAGTTAACATCAAATGTACCGATATCATTGGTTTCTTTTGGGCATTGGGAGGGAGGGAAACTCAATTCTGAAACAGGTCCTCACTTTCTTTTCACACACAATGTCCCTTACATATCATCCCCTCCCCTCTCCCCGACATAGAGCCCGACTCGCCAGGGAGGGACCTTTGCCGTTCCTTCTCCTCCCTTGGGGGGGGGGGGGAAGGGGGGGAGAGAAAAAAGAAAGAAAAAAAGAAGGCAGAATAGAATAAATTTAAAAGAGAAAGAGATTAAAACATATTTCTGGGCACGAATTTCAGAATATCAACAAGGCAAATAAAATCATATTGCAGTGTTAGGGAGATACAACAGGAAACGCGAGGAACATCCAATACGACACATGCCAAGAAATCCTTGGCGGTTTAGTTTCTACAGAGTAAACCGTTACAAATTATCATCTATTATGATACCAGCTGCTATAATAATCTACCGGATCGGGACGACCGGCAGATTTGGACAGAATTTCTTGGCATGATCAAACACCAATTACATAAGAGTGCACATAAACCAACAATGAACTGTGAGGTGATCCTGATTACGTGCACACAACCCTCCCTCCCACTATCTCGTTACCCAGATGTCTCGAAGAACGCACAGTAATTGTTTTGTATAATAACCTCCTAGTGTAAAATCCCCACACAAGCAAGTATAGATTTGGGGATCAAAGTGATGCATTGGCAAACAAGCTGGTCTAGAGTCGTATATACAAATGTATGTTAAAAAGAATGCATTTACCGGAAAAGTTTGAGATCTTATAATTAAAACCTGTACATATTGCTTGACCAGTGATAGAGACTTCTTGTACAAAATTGGGTATTCAAGCTCTTAGAAAATGGGGATTTCCCTTCGGGTACACGTCAAAACATGGCTGCTCTAAAATGTCAAGTTGCACAGTTGTATTAGTATGGGAGTTTTCTTGTCCTTTATCTCATGTTAATATCTTGAAAAAGATAGGGTGAGACAAAACATAACACAATTGAAAGTGAATGAGAATGATAAAGCAATGAATTAATGTGATAGCTAATTTAACGAATATTCGTTTTAGAGCGCCATCTACAATAAATTCCGTAAGCAAATATGTTTTCTCATCCAGATGCCTGTTTGTGCAGTTGTTTTCGTGATTTTTTTTTCTATTTATTTTATTTTAATATTTTTGATGCAGATGTGCATTTCGCTGTTAATATAAAAAAGAAATAAAACATCATCTAAATGGAGATATTTCCATTTAATTCTCCTTCTAGCATTTATCTAGGTCACATGACTCAAAAGACTATATCTTATTATAATATTTTACCTACATTAATTTCGTTGTTAAGGTTTTTTTATGTGATAGATTTCATTCATTGAAGAAAAAATATATGACGGAAGAAAGTTAGAAAGATACTGAAGTGCTTCAAACATAATTCACAACGGTTCAAAATTGGGAAATTAAATTATTTAAATTTTCATATCGCGTGTAAAAAATTTATGTACAGTGTACAATGTAAGCAGCGACTAAGTTTGAAGTATGAAAACAAATTCTGCAATTATAATCATATCTTTTTCTATGCAGCAATTGTGATTATTATGTACCATTTTACTTTTATGTACTTCATTTGTAGAATACGCAATCGAAGTAGATGAAAAATGGATTAATAGGTAATAATAGGTCATGCCTGGGCAGAAGCTATCGAATTTTCCCGCAAAATAGATGGATAAGTCCTGATTGTACAATACGTTCGCTATCTCCTAGAGATGAAAAAATAATGACAACAAATCAAATAATAAGGGAAGAAATGTGAAAATATTACTATCTCTCATTTGAAAAAAAAAATACAGCTCTAGACGGATTCGAACCAGGCCTTCCACCTTCTTGATTCAAGGGTCAGCGCCTTAGACCACTCGACCACGAAGCGCTTGTGATTTGCCTACGTTAGATTTGATATATGCTTAATTTCAGTAAATTGAAATATTTCTTCCAGAGGGAAATGGTGATTTAAACAAAAACGAAAACACTCAAATACACAAATGTTCGGCCACTTGGCCTTTATCTAGTGCAGAAAACGACAATACATATTTCTTTATCTTTGTTTCTAACAAACGTTCTTACAACGTTGTGATTTTCTCACTTCCGTTTTAATATCTTTGAATACATTTTATCGAGAAAGTGATTCTATTGTTCAGTTCATGATTCCTAAAAAGAAGAAGTATCTTTATATTTATGAATGTTTTCATCAGATAACGATAATCAGCTTCATGACGTACATAATTCAAGGGTATTTTCGAAATATTTTGTGTATCGCCTCTCTAAACTCAACACAATTTATATGGTTTTCGGCATATAAATATGACTTCAACCATGAAGTTAACATCAAATGTACCGATATCATTGGTTTCTTTTGGGCATTGGGAGGGAGGGAAACTCAATTCTGAAACAGGTCCTCACTTTCTTTTCACACACAATGTCCCTTACATATCATCCCCTCCCCTCTCCCCGACATAGAGCCCGACTCGCCAGGGAGTGGCCTTTGCCGTTCCTTCTCCTCCCTTGGGGGGGGGGGGGGGGGGAGAGAAAAAAGAAAGAAAAAAAGAAGGCAGAATAGAATAAATTTAAAAGAGAAAGAGATTAAAACATATTTCTGGGCACGAATTTCAGAATATCAACAAGGCAAATAAAATCATATTGCAGTGTTAGGGAGATACAACAGGAAACGCGAGGAACATCCAATACGACACATGCCAAGAAATCCTTGGCGGTTTAGTTTCTACAGAGTAAACCGTTACAAATTATCATCTATTATGATACCAGCTGCTATAATAATCTACCGGATCGGGACGACCGGCAGATTTGGACAGAATTTCTTGGCATGATCAAACACCAATTACATAAGAGTGCACATAAACCAACAATGAACTGTGAGGTGATCCTGATTACGTGCACACAACCCTCCCTCCCACTATCTCGTTACCCAGATGTCTCGAAGAACGCACAGTAATTGTTTTGTATAATAACCTCCTAGTGTAAAATCCCCACACAAGCAAGTATAGATTTGGGGATCAAAGTGATGCATTGGCAAACAAGCTGGTCTAGAGTCGTATATACAAATGTATGTTAAAAAGAATGCATTTACCGGAAAAGTTTGAGATCTTATAATTAAAACCTGTACATATTGCTTGACCAGTGATAGAGACTTCTTGTACAAAATTGGGTATTCAAGCTCTTAGAAAATGGGGATTTCCCTTCGGGTACACGTCAAAACATGGCTGCTCTAAAATGTCAAGTTGCACAGTTGTATTAGTATGGGAGTTTTGTTGTCCTTTATCTCATGTTAATATCTTGAAAAAGATAGGGTGAGACAAAACATAACACAATTGAAAGTGAATGAGAATGATAAAGCAATGAATTAATGTGATAGCTAATTTAACGAATATTCGTTTTAGAGCGCCATCTACAATAAATTCCGTAAGCAAATATGTTTTCTCATCCAGATGCCTGTTTGTGCAGTTGTTTTCGTGATTTTTTTTCTATTTATTTTATTTTAATATTTTTGATGCAGATGTGCATTTCGCTGTTAATATAAAAAAGAAATAAAACATCATCTAAATGGAGATATTTCCATTTAATTCTCCTTCTAGCATTTATCTAGGTCACATGACTCAAAAGACTATATCTTATTATAATATTTTACCTACATTAATTTCGTTGTTAAGGTTTTTTTATGTGATAGATTTCATTCATTGAAGAAAAAATATATGACGGAAGAAAGTTAGAAAGATACTGAAGTGCTTCAAACATAATTCACAACGGTTCAAAATTGGGAAATTAAATTATTTAAATTTTCATATCGCGTGTAAAAAATTTATGTACAGTGTACAATGTAAGCAGCGACTAAGTTTGAAGTATGAAAACAAATTCTGCAATTATAATCATATCTTTTTCTATGCAGCAATTGTGATTATTATGTACCATTTTACTTTTATGTACTTCATTTGTAGAATACGCAATCGAAGTAGATGAAAAATGGATTAATAGGTAATAATAGGTCATGCCTGGGCAGAAGCTATCGAATTTTCCCGCAAAATAGATGGATAAGTCCTGATTGTACAATACGTTCGCTATCTCCTAGAGATGAAAAAATAATGACAACAAATCAAATAATAAGGGAAGAAATGTGAAAATATTACTATCTCTCATTTGAAAAAAAATACAGCTCTAGACGGATTCGAACCAGGCCTTCCACCTTCTTGATTCAAGGGTCAGCGCCTTAGACCACTCGACCACGAAGCGCTTGTGATTTGCCTACGTTAGATTTGATATATGCTTAATTTCAGTAAATTGAAATATTTCTTCCAGAGGGAAATGGTGATTTAAACAAAAACGAAAACACTCAAATACACAAATGTTCGGCCACTTGGCCTTTATCTAGTGCAGAAAACGACAATACATATTTCTTTATCTTTGTTTCTAACAAACGTTCTTACAACGTTGTGATTTTCTCACTTCCGTTTTAATATCTTTGAATACATTTTATCGAGAAAGTGATTCTATTGTTCAGTTCATGATTCCTAAAAAGAAGAAGTATCTTTATATTTATGAATGTTTTCATCAGATAACGATAATCAGCTTCATGACGTACATAATTCAAGGGTATTTTCGAAATATTTTGTGTATCGCCTCTCTAAACTCAACACAATTTATATGGTTTTCGGCATATAAATATGACTTCAACCATGAAGTTAACATCAAATGTACCGATATCATTGGTTTCTTTTGGGCATTGGGAGGGAGGGAAACTCAATTCTGAAACAGGTCCTCACTTTCTTTTCACACACAATGTCCCTTACATATCATCCCCTCCCCTCTCCCCGACATAGAGCCCGACTCGCCAGGGAGTGGCCTTTGCCGTTCCTTCTCCTCCCTTGGGGGGGAGAGAAAAAAGAAAGAAAAAAAGAAGGCAGAATAGAATAAATTTAAAAGAGAAAGAGATTAAAACATATTTCTGGGCACGAATTTCAGAATATCAACAAGGCAAATAAAATCATATTGCAGTGTTAGGGAGATACAACAGGAAACGCGAGGAACATCCAATACGACACATGCCAAGAAATCCTTGGCGGTTTAGTTTCTACAGAGTAAACCGTTACAAATTATCATCTATTATGATACCAGCTGCTATAATAATCTACCGGATCGGGACGACCGGCAGATTTGGACAGAATTTCTTGGCATGATCAAACACCAATTACATAAGAGTGCACATAAACCAACAATGAACTGTGAGGTGATCCTGATTACGTGCACACAACCCTCCCTCCCACTATCTCGTTACCCAGATGTCTCGAAGAACGCACAGTAATTGTTTTGTATAATAACCTCCTAGTGTAAAATCCCCACACAAGCAAGTATAGATTTGGGGATCAAAGTGATGCATTGGCAAACAAGCTGGTCTAGAGTCGTATATACAAATGTATGTTAAAAAGAATGCATTTACCGGAAAAGTTTGAGATCTTATAATTAAAACCTGTACATATTGCTTGACCAGTGATAGAGACTTCTTGTACAAAATTGGGTATTCAAGCTCTTAGAAAATGGGGATTTCCCTTCGGGTACACGTCAAAACATGGGGAAGAGAAAAAAGAAAGAAAAAAAAGAAGGCAGAATAGAATAAATTTAAAAGAGAAAGAGATTAAAACATATTTCTGGGCACGAATTTCAGAATATCAACAAGGCAAATAAAATCATATTGCAGTGTTAGGGAGATACAACAGGAAACGCGAGGAACATCCAATACGACACATGCCAAGAAATCCTTGGCGGTTTAGTTTCTACAGAGTAAACCGTTACAAATTATCATCTATTATGATACCAGCTGCTATAATAATCTACCGGATCGGGACGACCGGCAGATTTGGACAGAATTTCTTGGCATGATCAAACACCAATTACATAAGAGTGCACATAAACCAACAATGAACTGTGAGGTGATCCTGATTACGTGCACACAACCCTCCCTCCCACTATCTCGTTACCCAGATGTCTCGAAGAACGCACAGTAATTGTTTTGTATAATAACCTCCTAGTGTAAAATCCCCACACAAGCAAGTATAGATTTGGGGATCAAAGTGATGCATTGGCAAACAAGCTGGTCTAGAGTCGTATATACAAATGTATGTTAAAAAGAATGCATTTACCGGAAAAGTTTGAGATCTTATAATTAAAACCTGTACATATTGCTTGACCAGTGATAGAGACTTCTTGTACAAAATTGGGTATTCAAGCTCTTAGAAAATGGGGATTTCCCTTCGGGTACACGTCAAAACATGGCTGCTCTAAAATGTCAAGTTGCACAGTTGTATTAGTATGGGAGTTTTCTTGTCCTTTATCTCATGTTAATATCTTGAAAAAGATAGGGTGAGACAAAACATAACACAATTGAAAGTGAATGAGAATGATAAAGCAATGAATTAATGTGATAGCTAATTTAACGAATATTCGTTTTAGAGCGCCATCTACAATAAATTCCGTAAGCAAATATGTTTTCTCATCCAGATGCCTGTTTGTGCAGTTGTTTTCGTGATTTTTTTCTATTTATTTTATTTTAATATTTTTGATGCAGATGTGCATTTCGCTGTTAATATAAAAAAGAAATAAAACATCATCTAAATGGAGATATTTCCATTTAATTCTCCTTCTAGCATTTATCTAGGTCACATGACTCAAAAGACTATATCTTATTATAATATTTTACCTACATTAATTTCGTTGTTAAGGTTTTTTTATGTGATAGATTTCATTCATTGAAGAAAAAATATATGACGGAAGAAAGTTAGAAAGATACTGAAGTGCTTCAAACATAATTCACAACGGTTCAAAATTGGGAAATTAAATTATTTAAATTTTCATATCGCGTGTAAAAAAATTATGTACAGTGTACAATGTAAGCAGCGACTAAGTTTGAAGTATGAAAACAAATTCTGCAATTATAATCATATCTTTTTCTATGCAGCAATTGTGATTATTATGTACCATTTTACTTTTATGTACTTCATTTGTAGAATACGCAATCGAAGTAGATGAAAAATGGATTAATAGGTAATAATAGGTCATGCCTGGGCAGAAGCTATCGAATTTTCCCGCAAAATAGATGGATAAGTCCTGATTGTACAATACGTTCACTATCTCCTAGAGATGAAAAAATAATGACAACAAATCAAATAATAAGGGAAGAAATGTGAAAATATTACTATCTCTCATTTGAAAAAAAAAATACAGCTCTAGACGGATTCGAACCAGGCCTTCCACCTTCTTGATTCAAGGGTCAGCGCCTTAGACCACTCGACCACGAAGCGCTTGTGATTTGCCTACGTTAGATTTGATATATGCTTAATTTCAGTAAATTGAAATATTTCTTCCAGAGGGAAATGATGATTTAAACAAAAAGGAAAACACTCAAATACACAAATGTTCGGCCACTTGGCCTTTATCTAGTGCAGAAAACGACAATACATATTTCTTTATCTTTGTTTCTAACAAACGTTCTTACAACGTTGTGATTTTCTCACTTCCGTTTTAATATCTTTGAATACATTTTATCGAGAAAGTGATTCTATTGTTCAGTTCATGCCTCCTAAAAAGAAGAAGTATCTTTATATTTATGAATGTTTTCATCAGATAACGATAATCAGCTTCATGACGTACATAATTCAAGGGTATTTTCGAAATATTTTGTGTATCGCCTCTCTAAACTCAACACAATTTATATGGTTTTCGGCATATAGATATGACTTCAACCATGAAGTGAACATCAAATGTACCGATATCATTGGTTTCTTTTGGGCATTGGGAGGGAGGGAAACTCAATTCTGAAACAGGTCCTCACTTTCTTTTCACACACAATGTCCCTTACATATCATCCCCTCCCCTCTCCCCGACATAGAGCCCGACTCGCCAGGGAGGGGCCTGTGCCGTTCCTTCTCCTCCCTTGGGGGGGGGGGAGGGGGGGAGAGAAAAAAGAAAGAAAAAAAGAAGGCAGAATAGAATAAATTTAAAAGAGAAAGAGATTAAAACATATTTCTGGGCACGAATTTCAGAATATCAACAAGGCAAATAAAATCATATTGCAGTGTTAGGGAGATAAAACAGGAAACGCGAGGAACATCCAATACGACACATGCCAAGAAATCCTTGGCGGTTTAGTTTCTACAGAGTAAACCGTTACAAATTATCATCTATTATGATACCAGCTGCTATAATAATCTACCGGATCGGGACGACCGGCAGATTTGGACAGAATTTCTTGGCATGATCAAACACCAATTACATAAGAGTGCACATAAACCAACAATGAACTGTGAGGTGATCCTGATTACGTGCACACAACCCTTCCTCCCACTATCTCGTTACCCAGATGTCTCGAAGAACGCACAGTAATTGTTTTGTATAATAACCTCCTAGTGTAAAATCCCCACACAAGCAAGTATAGATTTGGGGATCAAAGTGATGCATTGGCAAACAAGCTGGTCTAGAGTCGTATATACAAATGTATGTTAAAAAGAATACATTTACCGGAAAAGTTTGAGATCTTATAATTAAAACCTGTACATACTGCTTGACCAGTGATAGAGACTTCTTGTACAAAATTGGGTATTCAAGCTCTTAGGAAATGGGGATTTCCCTTCGGGTACACGTCAAAACATGGCTGCTCTAAAATGTCAAGTTGCACAGTTGTATTAGTATAGGAGTTTTGTTGTCCTTTATCTCATGTTAATAACTTGAAAAAGATAGAGTGAGACAAAACATAACACAATTGAAAGTGAATGAGAATGATAAAGCAATGAATTAATGTGATAGCTAATTTAACGAATATTCGTTTTAGAGCGCCATCTACAATAAATTCCGTAAGCAAATATGTTTTCTCATCCAGATGCCTGTTTGTGCAGTTGTTTTCGTGATTTTTTTTTCTATTTATTTTATTTTAATATTTTTGATGCAGATGTGCATTTCGCTGTTAATATAAAAAAGAAATAAAACATCATCTAAATGGAGATATTTCCATTTAATTCTCCTTCTAGCATTTATCTAGGTCACATGACTCAAAAGACTATATCTTATTATAATATTTTACCTACATTAATTTCGTTGTTAAGGTTTTTTTATGTGATAGATTTCATTTATTGAAGAAAAAATATATGACGGAAGAAAGTTATAAAGATACTGAAGTGCTTCAAACATAATTCACAACGGTTCAAAATTGGGAAATTAAATTATTTAAATTTTCATATCGCGTGTAAAAAATTTATGTACAGTGTACAATGTAAGCAGCGACTAAGTTTGAAGTATGAAAACACATTCTGCAATTATAATCATATCTTTTTCTATGCAGCAATTGTGATTATTATGTACCATTTTACTTTTATGTACTTCATTTGTAGAATACGCAATCGAAGTAGATGAAAAATGGATTAATAGGTAATAATAGGTCATGCCTGGGCAGAAGCTATCGAATTTTCCCGCAAAATAGATGGATAAGTCCTGATTGTACAATACGTTCGCTATCTCCTAGAGATGAAAAAATAATGACAACAAATCAAATAATAAGGGAAGAAATGTGAAAATATTACTATCTCTCATTTGAAAAAAAACAGCTCTAGACGGATTCGAACCAGGCCTTCCACCTTCTTGATTTAAGGGTCAGCGCCTTAGACCACTCGACCACGAAGCGCTTGTGATTTACCTACATTAGATTTGATATATGCTTAATTTCAGTAAATTGAAATATTTCTTCCAGAGGGAAATGATGATTTAAACAAAAACGAAAACACTCAAATACACAAATGTTCGGCCACTTGGCCTTTATCCAGTGCAGAAAACGACAATACATATTTCTTTATCTTTGTTTCTAACAAACGTTCTTACAACGTTGTGATTTTCTCACTTCCGTTTTAATATCTTTGAATACATTTTATCGAGAAAGTGATTCTATTGTTCAGTTCATGCCTCCTAAAAAGAAGAAGTATCTTTATATTTATGAATGTTTTCATCAGATAACGATAATCAGCTTCATGACGTACATAATTCAAGGGTATTTTCGAAATATTTTGTGTATCGCCTCTCTAAACTCAACACAATTTATATGGTTTTCGGCATATAAATATGACTTCAACCATGAAGTGAACATCAAATGTACCGATATCATTGGTTTCTTTTGGGCATTGGGAGGGAGGGAAACTCAATTCTGAAACAGGTCCTCACTTTCTTTTCACACACAATGTCCCTTACATATCATCCCCTCCCCTCTCCCCGACATAGAGCCCGACTCGCCAGGGAGGGGCCTGTGCCGTTCCTTCTCCTCCCTTGGGGGGGAAGAGGGGGAGAGAAAAAAGAAAGAAAAAAAGAAGGCAGAATAGAATAAATTTAAAAGAGAAAGAGATTAAAACATATTTCTGGGCACGAATTTCAGAATATCAACAAGGCAAATAAAATCATATTGCAGTGTTAGGGAGATACAACAGGAAACGAGGAACATCCAATACGACACATGCCAAGAAATCCTTGGCGGTTTAGTTTCTACAGAGTAAACCGTTACAAATTATCATCTATTATGATACCAGCTGCTATAATAATCTACCGGATCGGGACGACCGGCAGATTTGGACAGAATTTCTTGGCATGATCAAACACCAATTACATAAGAGTGCACATAAACCAACAATGAACTGTGAGGTGATCCTGATTACGTGCACACAACCCTCCCTCCCACTATCTCGTTACCCAGATGTCTCGAAGAACGCACAGTAATTGTTTTGTATAATAACCTCCTAGTGTAAAATCCCCACACAAGCAAGTATAGATTTGGGGATCAAAGTGATGCATTGGCAAACAAGCTGGTCTAGAGTCGTATATACAAATGTATGTTAAAAAGAATGCATTTACCGGAAAAGTTTGAGATCTTATAATTAAAACCTGTACATATTGCTTGACCAGTGATAGAGACTTCTTGTACAAAATTGGGTATTCAAGCTCTTAGAAAATGGGGATTTCCCTTCGGGTACATGTCAAAACATGGCTGCTCTAAAATGTCAAGTTGCACAGTTGTATTAGTATAGGAGTTTTGTTGTCCTTTATCTCATGTTAATATCTTGAAAAAGATAGGGTGAGACAAAACATAACACAATTGAAAGTGAATGAGAATGATAAAGCAATGAATTAATGTGATAGCTAATTTAACGAATATTCGTTTTAGAGCGCCATCTACAATAAATTCCGTAAGCAAATATGTTTTCTCATCCAGATGCCTGTTTGTGCAGTTGTTTTCGTGATTTTTTTCTATTTATTTATTTTAATATTTTTGATGCAGATGTGCATTTCGCTGTTAATATAAAAAAGAAATAAAACATCATCTAAATGGAGATATTTCCATTTAATTCTCCTTCTAGCATTTATCTAGGTCACATGACTCAAAAGACTATATCTTATTATAATATTTTACCTACATTAATTTCGTTGTTAAGGTTTTTTTATGTGATAGATTTCATTCATTCATTCATTCATAACTAATACATATATCTTTATCTTTGTTTCTATCAAACGTTCTTACAACGTTGTGCTTTTCTCACTTCCGTTTTAATATCATTTCTATTTTTGAATACATTTTATCGAGAAAGTGATTCTATTGTTCAGTTCATGCCTCCTAAAAATTAAGAAGTATCTTTATTTTCATGAATTGTGTCCTCCTATCCAATTTTTCTGTTTTTGTTAGTTGTCCTTCCAATTCATGATTTTTGTATCCTCTTCTCGCTAGCTGTTGTTTTAATTCATTTCTACGTTTTTTATAATCGGTTTCTGAGGAGCATATTCGCCTTAACCGAAGTCCGAAGGGATAGCGTCTTTTGTTTTCCGCGGGTGAATCGAACTCTTGTGAAGGTATAGATGACCATCTGTATCCTTCGTATACAAATCAGTTTTCAAATATCCCTTCTCCGTCGTGATTTTTACATCTAAAAACTAAATATTTTCCGTTGAATATCGCACCTCAAGCTATATGTTTGGGTGAATGCTGTTTGCTGTTTTCACAAATTCTTTGTAAGTGTCTTCCCCTTGAGTCCAAATGCCCCAGATGTCATCTATGTATCGGTTATAAAAAGATGGTAATTTTTCGCTTTTGCTGAATAATTCTTTTTCCCATTCTCCCATATATATACATGCATATGTCATTCCCAACTTTGAACCTATCGCCATGCCTATTTTCTGAACGTATGTTTTATCACTGAATGTGAATATGTTCGAATTCAGAACTATATCCATTAGATTAAGAATGTCTTTAGTTGGTACTGATTTTGACTTCCGCTCATTCGATGCCTTTTCGGCCGCGAGCCTCACTTCGTGTCTCTGTATACTTGGATATAGCGCACGCACATCCAAGCAAAACATGATTGTGTCTTCCGGTAGGGGTTGTGAAATATGTTCAAGCTTATTCAAGAAATCTGTTGTATCCTGTATATAAGATGGTAATTTTGTCACATGGGAAGAAAGTTCTTCTTCTACAACTGCGGCGATATTTTCTGTTTTCGTATGTCTGCCATTGATAATGATTCTATTTGGATTTCCGGTTTTGTGTAATTTCGGATTCGCTTGTACCCGACCTTTTCTCGCATTACCTGATGGCAACAAATACTTTTTAATATCACTTGTGATGACTCCATTTTTGTACATATCATTAACTGTTTTTTTTTTTTTTGACTTTCTATCGAGTTTTTGCACAGTTGTTTTCGGTATTTGTTTGTAGGTCCCATTGCTGAGTAATTCTTTCTCTATATCAGTTTTGTAAGAGGCCGCATCTATTATAACAATACCCGAGCCTTTGTCAGCCGATCTGATTATTATTGAATTGTCATTCATTAGTGATTTTAGAGCATTTGCTTCGCCTTTTGTGATATTCATTTTGAAATCGCGTTTCAAACCTTTGATTATATCATTTTTTACCTCTGTAACATATTGGTCTAGCCACCTATTCCTTCATTCGGCCGGTGTCCATTGTCGGTTCGCATTTTGTTTTTTTGTTTTTTTTTTTCATTTTGTCTGTTTCTTGCGTTTCTGAGTTATCTCTATCATTCTCGCGTTCGTAGAAATATTCCTTTAAACGCATCCTTCTTTCCCAGGCTTTCAATTCTGTGAGGAATTTGTTTATATCTATATTTCTGCGCGTAGGAACATATTTCAAGCCCTTGCTTAACAAATTTTTCTCGTGTTTGTTAAGTTTTCTTTTCGACAAATTGTATATTTCTTTATTTTGATATATCGTTGGGGTCTTTCCCGTCGAATTTTATTTGTCGTTTCGTCTTCATCTTTTGAAGGTAATGTTGCCGTATCATTATTATGATAATTTTGATCCTTTATTTCCGTTTCCGTTTCTGACATGGACATCTCTCTATGACGGTTACAAGGGCATTTCTGAGATCTTAAATAGTTAAAATGGTTGCTTTGATAGTGGAGTAACAAACAATTTGAATGTAAACACACATCATTTACTGAGTAACGGTGCCAGACTGGATTATCTATATCACGTAACATGGATATCAATATTGAATAATTTCGAACACGCTATTAACTCTGCCTCAGTAGCATACGATTCAATTGATCCGTCAGAACGTCGCGTGTTTTCCAAATGTTTGTCTATATTTATATCAACATACCTTTTGAAAAACGAAGGGTTTGTTTGAATTTCATTCGCAATATCTGTCCTGATTTCCTTGTGATTTTCATCCGTTCCATATAAGTGCAAGGATACACAACGGTAAAAACAGTTATCATCGCCTCTGACCTGACTTATTTCAACTTGCGGTTCCTGTACTCGTAGACTCTGGTCTTCAAATCGAGTGTAGCGATTGTGACCCCTCAATGACTGGATTTTTTTCTTTTTAGATTGTCTAAGTTTGTGTAGTTGTGATTCATACTCCTTTTCTATTTCTTCGTCGTAGTATCTTTCGTTCACATTTTTCTTGAGCACTTTTTGCTTTTCCTGTGAAATTCGGTTTTCAATGTCCTCAAGTTCATTCTGACATATTTCCATAGTTTCATCAATTATCATTTCTGATAACTTATCAAGAATGCGGTGAATTTTTACCTTATTTTGTCTGTTTGATCCAAGGTTTAACCTCAATTTTATTTGAAATCCTTTTGGAATCACTTTATTCCTTTTACATTCCGTGAGGAATTCATGGTGACTCATGTATCTTGCCTAATGAGTTGAACTGTAAATTGTAAATCTAGTACTACATAATTATATATATGCAGCGTTTGCAGTTCTAAATATTATATGAAATATTTTTTGCAGATTATGCTAATGTATGTGGAATGACTAATTTTGATTAGCTCACCTGAGTGAAGCTCAAGTTAGCTATTGTCAAAGCGTGTCGTCGGTATCCGTCCGTCTAGTATCATAAACATTTTAAAACATTTTATCCTATTTTTTCTATTCTGAACTTGAGAGATTCAAAATAATTGGCTTTAAGTCACATAATTCAAAATTATGAATGGTGACAACGAAAATGCATGAAGGCATTATTTTCATCAGCACAATATTTTTCCCAAAAATTGTCATTTTTATATAGAAAAGAATTAAAATTCAAAAACTGTGAATATTTGGGTCAAGTTTGTTACAACTGATTTCTACAAGGTTCATTATCAGAATCATACAGTAATGGATTTGAAACTGTTCATTTCATAACAGTAACATGAGCAGAAATAGTGTATACTAATTTATGGATGGCAGTGTAGTTCGTTTCTCTGTGTTTGAAACCCCTTGGTTACTCTGAAATTTGAATGACAGACGCGTTACCATTTCTATACCCCACGCAGACTAAGTTGGGTATATAGGAATTACCCTAGGGTAGTCCGTCTGTCCATCACACTTTGTCCAGAGCATTACTCCTCCCCCTGGAGATGGGTTTCAATATTTCGCAAAAATGCTTCTTAGGACTTAAGGGTGTCTCATGACCTTGAACTAAGGTCATAGGTACTATGCTAAGGTCATAGGTCATATGCCAAGGTCACAATACACAGCATTAGTAAAACCTTGTCCGGGGCATAGCTCCTCCCCCCTGTCGATGGATTTCATTGATATTATACAAAAATGTTTCTTATGACCTAAGGATGTGTCATGACTTTGAGCCAAGGTCATAAGTCAAATGTCAAGGTCACAATATACACCATTAGTGAAATCTTTTCTTGAGCAAAATTAACTCTTACGGTACCTCTCTGCATGGATTTCAATGATATTTCACGTAAAGGACTGAAGGGTGTGTCTTGATCTGGAACCAAGGTTATAGGTCAAAAGTCAATAGAGCCATATTTGTAAAACTTGTCCGGGGCATAACTCCTCCCTCTGTGCAGGGATTTCAATAATATTTCACACATATACTCCCTAGCAGCTTAGGGTGTGTCATGACCTTCAATCAAGGTCATGGGTCATGGTCACTATCGAAACCATTAGTCAAACTTTGTCTGAGGCATAACTCTTTTCCCCGTGCATAGGTTTGAATAATTTTCACACATTTCACACAAATGTTCTCAATGACCTAAGGCTGTGCCTTGATCTTAAACCAATGTCATAGATCAAAGGTCAAGGTCACAATACACACTATAGGTTAATACTTTTCTGTGCAATAATTTCATCCCCTGTGTATGGATTTCACAGAATTATCCCTTAGGGTGTGCCATGACCTTGAACCAACATCAAAGGTCAAGGTCAAAATAGGCACTTAATCCAAAATAATTTTTCAATGAACAATGCAGCGGGGGTATTTTCATCTCGTTAGGGGCAAAGATCTAGTTTAAAATCGTATTATATATGTGGTGTTTCTTCCTTACTTAACTATCCGTACGTACACTCTTTGATTTTTAAATTATACTTTTTATTAATTTAAAGTGAGGCTTTGCTTTTCAAGTTAAACTTCGAAGAGAATACGTAATGATATATGTCTCTGTTTCTAGTTTCTATATGCAAACATCAGAATTAGTTATGACATGAATTTGTTACACAAAATAAGGTCTGGATACTCAATTATATACATGTATATATAAATTAATGCATATTCTTTATTCGTGCTGGGCTTTCCAAATTTGATTTTCATAGACCAAGTGGATCTTTGTCACTATTGGAAGACCACCATCAATTGAAATCACAATAGCCAACATGATCGCTAATTGTGAAACTTACATGATCTCAACTACGACATCGTCATCTTAGACTGATTTTGTTTTGTATATTTACATTTTTTTCTGTTGCTATATACTTTTAAACATGATAAGTATTAGCTCCTATGACTCGGAGTGTCTGTTCTCAAATGTTTGGTGGTGTAAGCAACATCAAAGGGAATAAAAATTCTTTTTTACGCTTTTGGTGTCTTGAAAATCGGACAACTGTCAACTCACATGAACTCTTCCTACTTTGCAAAATTTAACACTGACATTTTATTTCTTTATTTCTTTTGCATGGAAATTTCATGTGCAATATAAAAATATAACAATTACAGACGACTTTTCTGAAAGGATCCGCCGTCAATATAACATCTTTTCTAAAGAAATTAAAAGAGAGGAATTCGTATAAGCTTAAATGCTTTTTTTTCCAATCCTTGCAGATTTCCATTGTACATGTATTATGTATGTTGACAATACGAAATAAATATGTTTAAACTAAAGAAATTAAAAGAAAAAATGCGACCTACAGAAGCATACCATTTATTTACCTTGATGGTTAATGGACTTATTAAGCATTCCGTTCACATGCAATTACTCAAATATTTATAAGACTATGGTACAATTTGTAAGAATGAAATATATATTGCAATTTTTTTGCCCTTCGTAGAGTCATGCGTTGACATATTTAATCTCTAAACCATAAATCTCCTAACCACAAGTGCCTGGCTAGAATGAAACTCCTTTGGTCGTTTTGTTAAAGAATCTCTTGAAGAAAGACTTGAAATTATTATTTCAAAATGCAAAATTCGAGAAAATTTCGGCAGAAATAATAAGTTATATTCTAGTTAATAATATACTACACAGCCAATTGTGCCTCATATGATATTCATGTGAAATTTACATGAACTTTACATGAAAGTTCACATAAAATTTATGTGAAATGAGCACGAACATGAAATTTACATGAAATTTTTCACATGAAATTCATGTGAAGATTTTTACATGGATGTTATGTGAATTCCGTTTTCTCTGAAGGTCACTTAAAAAAATTCATGTGAAATTCATGTGAAGGGAATTTATGTGAAATTCATGTGAAATATTTTTTCACATAAATTTTACGTGAAATTTATATGAATTTAACATGAACTTTCATGTGAAATTTACATGATGCTCATTTCATATGAATTTCATGTGAGGCACAATTGGCTGTGTAATATCGACTCTATGCATATGGTAAATGATCATGCTACCTATGATTTGCAAATTTTAAGGGAAGGGGGGGGGGGGGGGGGGTAAGCCCCTACGCCAACCTTTCATCCACCACTGAGTTGACCCTCACATAAACTATCGGTACTCCCGGTATGTCGTACTTATTCAAAAATGACATCCATTTGACATTCTCGAAAATAAAAATTGGAAAATGAGTTGTCGGGATATGAAAGGAGCTATTAAGATAAGTCTGCCATGGAAGGAGCTATTAAGATAAATATGAAAGGAGCTATGAAGATAAATCTGCCATGAAAAAGTCGAAATTTATAAATGAAAAATTTGAGATTATTTTTTTTTTTCGGTAGAAAAGACGGTTTTTGAGGAGGCTCAATAATCGTTTGACGTCATCAGATATTGAGTGCGGTACGATTATATGAGGCCTTTTTAAGTTTTCGGCCTTCAGACTCCTCCGTAATTCGCTTGTTTCTTGGCGGATTCGATGGAACCAGAAAATTATCATCTACAATCTACAAAATGTAAGTGTGATAAATATTAAGTCAAAAGTATCATTTAATTTATATATACATGTACAAGAAGATCCCGTAAGTGAGACGCCCTGGCTACCACCGTAAACGTATCGTTTTATATTAAACGCCATATCACTTTGATGTCAAATAATGGTACTGAGTACTTTTTTAGATTCTGGGTTGGGGGTACACAAAATGTACTTTTCTGGAACAGTTTTAGCTATTTCACTCTTTGAAAGCATTATCTATAAAGAAATATACATATTTGATAATATTATTCAATCTGGAATCATTATTAGTATATCATGTTTTTATCTATCAAAATTCACTGTTTTGCGACAAATCTCGGAGTTGGTTTACATATGTATTATATATTCAGAGGACCACTCGCCAATCAAATGAACGATCATGTGTACTCTAAAATACAAATATAATTTATCAGATATCAATGTTAAATAAACAGAATTGTTTTTCCTCTGACAAAGAATTCTTAGATTATTGAGCCACCTTAAGATTGTTATTTCCTCTTTCGCTATATATACAGCTTGGTAATAATAGGAGCTTAGTAATAATAGGAAATTATGTGGGTTTTTTTTCAAAACGCGTTCGCCCGCGTTCGTTAAATCCGTTTTTGAATATCCCTGTCCTCTAGAATTCCTTTTAACTCGGGAATATTTCATTGCCCATGGTCTATTTTTACGATTCAGATTTACAGATATTACATATATGATATGTATTATAAAAGAGTCCTGCTAGAAAAGATGTCATGTTTATGTGAAATAAGAGTCCCCCTCGGAGTTGCCGAAATGGGACTTAATATAGTAGGAAAATATTTCATCTCGTCCCAACATCGATATTAAGCAAAAATTTCAAAACGTAAATAGAAATGCAAAAGACGCGTTATAAGCTCGAAGAATCTAGTCTTCGTACACAGGAGCTCGATGCCAACAACCTTCAATGAAACCCGCCCCTTCCTGTCTCTTTCTAGTCAAAGTTATAAGGAAAGTAGAGGCGGATATTTTTGTGGGTCGTTGGCATCGATGTCCTGTGTCTTCGTACTGATGCAAGCTAAATAAGAAAAGAGAGACAATTAGTCTAGCACCTTTAAAAGGAGATGATAAGGTAAGGGTCGTTTTTAGTCCAAAATCTCATGCCGTATTTCTTCCGCATGACGGTACATATGCATACAAAAGATAATCATTATTGAAAGATAATGTATTTGAAGACTTTTTGTATGTTTTACTTTTCGATGAAATACTCCGAAGATTTCTAAAATGAAGGTCCAAAGAGGTAGGGGGTACTCGGGAAATAAAACTGAAAATATAGACCAAAAAAGTAGAAATTTTAGAATATTTTGTCTAAAATGGATAAATATTAACTGAAAGATATAAAATATATCTGCATTGTAAATCAGAAATACATTTCGAAAGTTCTATCTCCTCTAATTGGTAAATAATGAAATCCGGAACTCAAAATACGGTCTTTTTTGTATGTAATGGCTATAAGGCACGGTCCATTTGATATTCTGGGAGGGGGGGGGGGCTTGGGTTTTTTTTTCAAAAATAATAATTTTGCTCTGAATTTTGATGAAAAAAATTAATTTGCTTATGGTGTGACAGAAAAAAATAATCTTGCTCTTACAAGTAATCTGAATTTGAAGAATAACCGTAAAATTCGCTTAAAATTCCTGAAAAATTTTCAGCTCGCTTCGCTCGCCACAGTTTTTACTTTCTATAAACAATTTCGGCTCGCGTTGCTCGCCATACTTTTTTCTGCAATGGCAAATTCATTTTGAAAATATCAAAAGAATGCATGTGACTGAAACAATTAAAATGCTTAGATACATTATCAATATAATTTATAACTATTAATAGATACATGTATCACCATGGTGTCTTATTTTATATACAAGCTTGAAACTGAAGAGAAATCAAATAAGCTGTTCACTAGTTTTCATTTCCACATGTAAAAACTTGCATCAGGCCCTCTTACATGTTACATGACCTTATATACATTTTGTTTACTAAAAATTATATATCGCATATTGTAAAAATCTTTCATCTTTCTGACAGTTTAGAAGTGAATACAAGTTATACATAAAAATAATGTTAGATCGAGTAATTTAAGTAAAAATAAAGAATTTCTATTGAAAAAACATAAACATTCTTAATATTCACATCAATTGTCATAAGAAAAAATTCCTTGCTCCAACTTTGCAAGAAAAAAAATAATTTTGCCCCGGTCCGCGGCGAAAAAAATAATCTTGTTCCGACAACCCCCCCCCCCCCCCCCCAGAATATCAAATGGACCGGGCCTTATTTGTTAAGAACGAATTTGCCTGGTTCGTAAAATCCTTGCCCGGTTCGTAAAATCGGTATACCAGGTGTGTTGATAGGTACTATGTAATTGATAGACGCATGTATAGAGCAATAATATTTGTTACATATGTATAAAAACAACATAACAAATTGTTGTACTTTTTATCGGCGTAACTACAAGCACATATATTGTGTACACGAAAGAGTATCTTACGGGAAAAAGATCATTCGTTCTCCTTTCTGAAGTGATAGAAGACACAAGACAGTAACGTACATGCTAGCTTCAGTGACAACAGAGAGTCGTTTGCTATTCGGTCTTTCCTTCCCTCAGGAAAGACCGAATAGCAAAAGACTCTCTGTTGCCACTGTAACTGCACACCAATAATTGGTATACCGGTCTATATCCAGGGACCGTTTCTGTCAAACACTCGCGGATTAGCAAACTTATTTGGAGCAACGGTGGAAACTGAGCCTCTCTCGAGCTTTACTTGTAACATGCCTATACTACGGAGGCCCGTTAGTGCCAAATATGAAAAAATAAAAAAAGAAGGAAATGCGAAATATGTATTTAGGA
Organism: Pinctada fucata; assembly: GCA_028142955.1. NCBI lineage: Eukaryota > Metazoa > Mollusca > Bivalvia > Pterioida > Pteriidae > Pinctada > Pinctada fucata. The sequence goes on from AP027104.1 coordinate 33,543,810, forward strand.
AAATGAGAAATAAATTTAGAAAAACGAGAAATAAATTTAGAAAGACGAGGGATATTTAGGAAAATGAGAAAAATATTTAGGAAAATGAGAAAAATATTTAGGAAAATGAGAAATATTATCATTTATCCTCTAAAGGATAAATGAATTTTATCTCAACGAATAAGCATAATATAACCTTTCTTCACATATAAACATGCATGTCTGGTCCACGCTGTTAATTAATATGCCTTTAAATGATGCCAATGATTAACATTAACTAAGTTCTAAGGAAGATAACTCCATCACCCTTGACCGTGTTGAGTGGATTGCGCAGACTCTGGCTGTGACACTTCCGGTCTAACTCTAGCGTGTTTTCAGTATCAGTGAGGAGCAAAATCATTATAAACATTTCACCAAAACTTTCGCTTTTCTAGTAACATAATCTGTGTACCTATATAGTTAAAAACTCGTAGTGTACTTGTCGTGGTGATGATGAACTCTATCCAACGTCGAGAGATGTCTTTTTCTGGTCATCGTGCTGTGTTAGCCTTTTCATGCCTGCGATGGGGTTTGATTTAGTGGTAGCTTAAAGTCGGTAAAGTATAATAGTATCGCCCAATTTTATTTGACGTGTCTACAGTAAGGTAAGAGTGATTTGTGCACATGTGAGCTTGCCTCGAATTAGATGAAAGCATGACATATATGAATTTTCATTTAACTGTTTTTATATAAGCCTGTACTTATATGTAGCTCACCTGTGTCACAATATTACAGACTTCGAATTGTCTTACGCCGGGCATGTTACATGTATTCATGCTGTCAAATTATTTTTTATCACTTGCTCCAGATTTACTTTATATTTATAACTCAATTTTTATTAAGTATTTAAAAGTCGTGTTTAAGAATAATGGTAGTGTTCAATACACATGCCCACTTGTCTCGGCAATTTTATATCACTCTCTTGGTTTCTAATTTTGTGCACACACATATATCTGTTTATTTATGTAATATTTATTGATTTACCTGTTTACTCATTCATTTATTTATCTACTTTATATTTATAACTCAATTTTTATTAAGTATTTAAAAGTCGTGTTTAAGAATAATGGTAGTGTTCAATACACATGCCCACTTGTCTCGGCAACTTTATATCACTCTCTTGGTCTCTAATTTTGTGCACACACATATATCTGTTTATTTATGTAATATTTATTGATTTACCTGTTTACTCATTCATTTATTTATCTGATTAATTTTTATTTATTTATTTATTTATTTATTTATTTATTTATTTATTTATCTATCTATTTATTTATTTATTTATTTACTTATTTATTTAGTTATTCATTTATTTACTAGTATTTATTGAGTCATTTAACATATTTGTTCAATTTATCATGTCCTGTTGGGTCTTGTTGTTGTCGTGCTATCAATCATAAATTCTTAATTGCAACATTACATGTTCACAGTACATGTAAGACAAAACGAATGCAAGATTTCCCAAATACAATGATGCGGCATCTTGTTATTTAGCTCATTACACCGTTCCACATTACCCTTATCATGTCGATCATAAATATCAGTACAGCTCTAGCGGATATTGTTGTCAGTGCCTTCGACCCAAGTTCAACAAACAATAATAAACATTTACCAGTTTTACAGCATGCGAGGTCAGAGGTTAAGCACATGACATTCCTCCACTGCCACGATCGCTTATTATGATTCTGCTGTTTCAGTCGTGGTACCAGGTGGTTTCCTCTATATTTTGTCCTTTCAGTCTGTTCGATGCACGATCCTGTTCTTGATCTTTGAATCACTTTGCCTTGCATGGCTCTCGATTGGCCTGAATCGCTCCCATTCCCAATTCAAAATTGTTTTCCCAATTTCTTGACTAATTCTCCCAATTTGACACTTTAAAAAATTGAAAAAAGAGTTTAAATTTTAGGTGAAATTTCACAGAGATCTGTTTAAAGGGGCATTTGAATTAGAAATAACATTCTATTCATATGCAGTGCTTATACTTTTTTCCATTTTGAGAAAACATCTATTTATTTTCAAAATTTCACCGGCCTCGGCTCCTGTCCCAATAAGGCAAGTGAGAGCACTGTTAATCATTCTAGCTCTCTTGCTTTCCGATAGTAATATGCCTTTTATTTATTTCGTATTTCTATCAATTTTGATCGAACGTTCTTCACATTTTAGTGTGAATATCTCCGTGTGAACAAGCAAGATATAGACTTTCGGGTAACCTATAGTCCATTGACGCGAGATATGGATCTGTTGTTGCGGCATTCTTCTTCCGTAACGTAGCTGTTTTTTACTGCCGGCTAGGCGTTAGAAATTGATGATGCTTTAATATTGCTTTTGGGCCGATATAAGAAATAAATTTAATTAAGGGATAAATCATAAACATGAAAAGAACAATCAACATTGGTAAAATATTCGTAGAATAGCGTCACACGTATACGAATAGCATATGATTTTGGAAATAAAGTAAATTATTTATCTCGTATAGATAGAATTGAATTTTTTAGGCTTTATCATTATGATAGAGGGCGCTAGGAATTCATTTCCTCTTCTCACATCCAGTTGATATATCTTTAAAGAACGTACGTTTGACGCAATAAATTCGATACGAACATATATTATATGCCACTAGTATCTATCAAATGTCACCATAAAAACAAAACAAAACAAAAACAAAAAACCCTAACCCTTCCCCCCCCCCCCCCCCCCCCTCGCACACGTTGTAACAAACATAACAAAAACAAATAAATGATTGAAATAAATGATTAATTAAAATTATATTTTATAGAAAACCAAAAAATGATAATAATACATTGTACATATTATTTCCTATAACAAATATAGGATTCTACTAAATTCCTATATATAAAAAAAAAGAATATTTCATAAATCTTATATTTTGGGCTCTTCATCTGAAAATTTTCATCTCAAATTTGTTATTGCTTCATGTAAAATTTCACATGTACAAACTGTATTTTGCAACAATTTGTCAAAAGTGTCTTTTTCAAAAGTGCCTTAAAAAAAAAAAAATGGCTAGCTTCGCTCGCCACCTCACCTACTACTTATATTATACATATACACTTCGTATCGTATTAATTTCAATGTCTCATTTAATTGATTTAAGTATGACGTGAAAGGGATTCCAGGAGGCAAATATTCTGTCAAAATTCATTAATTTATTTTGGATTTTATGCTTAAAAAGTCCTATAATTATCATATTTTTCTCGAAAAATTCCAAATTTTTGTCCTATATCTCCATGTAACATATACCTATATTCCTATAATTTGAAAGATTACAATAAAAATAAGGCTATTAATTAATCAATAAAAATAAATAAACCAAATTCCGTTGTTCTTATTCTATTCCCCTCGTCAATTCATGTTTGTTTTTAAGTTAACCTAATACATTCGTAAGAAGATGAGGCTTAATCATTCATGCACGACGCTTCAAGCAGTCTAACGTATTGATTTCCAACAAAATTTAAGTAACGACTGTAATTATTTTCTGTCGATCGATGTATATATATATATATATAAAAAAAAAAAAAAAAAAAAAAAAAAAAAAAAAAAAAAAAACCGACACACAAACTATAAAATCCGCGAAGCGAAACATGGGAAACTTTCAATCCGTTTTACAGTCGTTTTACAGTCTCAAAGTCGAGAATGCATAACATTTCTTTTTTTCAGAATTTCCATAGGAACCACAAAGTTTTATTCGCTTTTCTGTTCAATCGCTTCCTTGACAATCTGAATATTAGTAAAATTTTGCTCAAAATTGTCTAAACATGTCAGTGCCTCTTCTTCTCCGAGCCTTGTAGAGTTATAGTTCTTAACAATGTTACCCTTTACTCAGTCCTAATTATATATACTGCTATCCAATATACGATATATATACTATGCGAATAGCCTTGGCCTCTTATTCTTAATTAAAGCTTATGAATGGGTTTTACCTACATTACAAAATCTACAATTTACATAATTTTGATAACCCGTCATGAAAGAGTATTTTTTCTCTCTGGCCAAAAGTGGCTTTAATGAGCAGTATGAAATGTCAACCTCACAATATCGAATTCAACTGGTGAAATGTATCGTGTGACGTGTAATACACGTGAATCACCATATGTATGGGAAAATGAGACTTATCTACATTATTTCGTCATTGTAGTATTTCTTCCAACACTTGGTGCCTTGTAATCTTTATTTGCCTTACTCATCAGGTTAAAATTTTCCCCTGAGATGGGTCAAGGTTTATCCCCTTATATAATATGAACAGATTGTCGTTTTCGGATGTTTCTTTCATCTATGTAAAAATCTGCATCATACACAATACAGCGATATTGTCGATGTAGACCATTTATTTAGTGGCATTTTCGAACAATAATTTTCTGTTATGCCTATGCTACCTTCGAAAATAGTACTCAATATGGCAGTTCTGTCATGGCGCTCAGTTTCTGCAAAATCGGCCGCTTTGTGGCGGATGCCTTTCGAGGGTTATCACCAATAATCCTCGAAAGTCATTATGGCAGAATTTTACTTTTAAACCTCGCTTCAGTTTCTGTTGTCTTCCAGACTCTGAGCCAATAATTGGGGTTTATTATTAATTTGTATTGATTATCTACGACATATACAATTGAATGTCGTCGTAGACCATTGATTATTTTTATTGTCAAAATAAGGATTCATTGATATTGAAATATTGGACATTTATATGAACTATTGAACTTTGAACTATGAACTATTGAGCATTGAAGTTCATGAACAATTGAACTGAACTTATATTCAAGAACTAAGAAATATGAACTTACTAAGCATTTGCTTTATTCAATTTATTTGCCTTAAATTCTGCATTGAGTTCATGAACTATTATTGATTATTTATTTTAAATAAAGCCATGACATGAACCGCCAATCATATCTTCCTTGCTTTATTCTGTGGAGATAATATCATTTATCCTCTAAAGGATAAATGAATTTTATCTCAACGAATAAGCATAATATAACCTTTCTTCACATATAAACATGCATGTCTGGTCCACGCTGTTAATTAATATGCCTTTAAATGATGCCAATGATTAACATTAACTAAGTTCTAAGGAAGATAACTCCATCACCCTTGACCGTGTTGAGTGGATTGCGCAGACTCTGGCTGTGACACTTCCGGTCTAACTCTAGCGTGTTTTCAGTATCAGTGAGGAGCAAAATCATTATAAACATTTCACCAAAAAACCCTCTCCTCCACACCCTTTCTTTATTTTATGATTCATTACAACGTATTTCAATCTATAGATGTGCTTATTTCCTAACATTTAAACATGCATCGTATTTATACAATTAATGTTCTATTGCAGGGTTTACATTCATCTCCTCCTTCTGCGCTTGTTTTATTTTTATTTCAGCAATATTCTAAGGCTCGGGATTACCCTCGACGTTAGTTCGCCATTGATGGGACTTGAAGATATACCATGGAGCCTTGCCTACATCCGTGAACCTCTTACATCGGACCTTTCATCCTCCATTTTTCCTACCTTGGGATCGCGTGAAGCTCCGAACATTTCGTTTGCGGTGACTGTGACATCATTTAGTTCCGAGTGCGGCAGTGATATAACATGCCCAGTTTTCAGAGAATTTTTCCGCAACACAAAAACTGGGTTTTTCATCTCTGTTTTTCCTCTGGGTTTGGTATATCACGATCTTCATCACTGATTTGTTAACAGTTTCTATACATTTATCAATGCAGCGTTTAGCGTCTACAAGCAACTGTTCAAGTGTTTCACGACATTATAATTCCGAATCTTAACCAATTTTGCCGGAAGCCCCGCTCCAGATCCGGAATCCAACTCACCCGCTCATACCACCTTGCATTAATTGCGTCATGGCTTCCCCTTTCCTGACGTTCTTGGTTCAAAACAGTGCAGTTCTACAACTGTCTTAGCGTTCGGCAGAATTTTGCTTTTAAACCTCGCTTCAGTTTCTGTTGTCTTCCAGACTCTGAGCCAATAATTGGGGTTTATTATTAATTTGTATTGATTATCTACGACATATACAATTGAATGTCGTCGTAGACCATTGATTATTTTTATTGTCAAAATAAGGATTCATTGATATTGAAATATTGGACATTTATATGAACTATTGAACTTTGAACTATGAACTATTGAGCATTGAAGTTCATGAACAATTGAACTGAACTTATATTCAAGAACTAAGAAATATGAACTTACTAAGCATTTGCTTTATTCAATTTATTTGCCTTAAATTCTGCATTGAGTTCATGAACTATTATTGATTATTTATTTTAAATAAAGCCATGACATGAACCGCCAATCATATCTTCCTTGCTTTATTCTGTGGAGATAAATTTAGAAAAACGAGGGATATTTAGGAAAATGAGAAAAATATTTAGGAAAATGATAAATACATTAAGGAAAATGAGAAATAAATATAAAACCGAAAATGAAAAATTTATTTACAGAAAGTGGAAATTAAAGTAAGGGGTCGGACAGGGTGAAAGGGAGGGGAAGAAGGGGGCGGGTGGAGTGAGAGGGGAGGGAAGTCAGGGTAGGAAGGGAGGAGGCGGGACGAAGGAGAGGGTGAGAGGGGGGGTTAGAGAGGGGGGGTTAGAGAGGGGGTCGGAGGGAGGGAAGGGGGTGGGAGAGGTAAAGGGGATGAAGGGGAAGTGGAAAAATAAATGTGGGGTGAACAGAGTGAAAGGGAGAGTGTGGATGAAGGGAGAAGGGGGAGGGAGGGGAATGTTTAGGGGAGGGAGGAAGGGAGGGAGGTTAGGAGATGGGAGGGGAGAGGGGTACCATCCTGTCCACTCCCTCATAACTATAAATGGAAACCACAAAAAGAAATACGATATGTATAAACATGGAAATCCACCACTACACTCTACTTTTACCACTCCCAGAATATTAATGAGATGTTTATCAAGAGATAAAGGCCTTCTTGTATTTCGTCTACTCCTTCCCCGTTCCCCGCTGCTTTTACGAGAAAAATAAACAAAATAAACGATTGTACTGATCAAGAAGCATAATAAACCTTGCGAGCTGTTCGCCAGACAGATGATTTCTACCCCCCCCCCCCATACAGGTGATTATCTTTCCTCAAAATGGATCATTATAGCTTTTGACAATTTTTGAAATGGACGTTTGAAATTAACCCAACCGATGAAGGGGATGAAGTCAAACTTACCAATACATCGTTATGATCTGAAATTTCCCATTCCACATCGACTAATTAAGAGCTGAATTACACATTAGCTGTAATTTTCCTTAACCCCAAAGGGAGATCTATATGATCAAAGTCATCAGGGGGAAGGAGCCAATGGTTTAGAACAAAATATACGTAAAAATAGAGGAACATTTTCATTTTGCACATTTTAACCCCCCCCCCCCCCCAATCTTGATTCGCGCATGAATTTGTGTTTTCATTAGAAAAAATAACATAGATATAGATCTTGTCAGTGAAAAATGCACATTCTGAGTACAATCGTTTCTAAAGAGAGATTATAGCTTTGACCAGTGGCCGGTTGGCTTGCCGCTGTTACATCATAGACGTATATACATTTATCATGTAAAAGTAATCAAGCAGCGGGGGTTGCTTGGAAGTAATATGCAAGAAAGTACATGTATTTATCTCTTGGTAAGTGGATAAGAGACGGTATGCATCCTCCCTATCTTCCCGTCCCCTTGGAGTAGCCAAGGGCTGGTGAAATGTTTCCAAATTCCACTTTCTGAATATATTTCTTATTTTCCGAAATTCATTTTTTATTTTCCTAAAAATACTTCTTATTTTCCGAAATTTATTTTTCATTTTCCTAAATATATTTCTCACTTCCATCTTTTTTATTTTTCATATTTGGCACTAACGGGCTTCCGTACTATACCGCAAAAATGTTGATTTTAACAGAAGACAGTTTAACAGACATCTTTAAAATTCTTTCTTTTTATCGATATTAGTACGAAAGTGTTCCAATAAATTTATACAATAATGTCAAAATATCATTTAATATTGAACTTTTTAGCTTGCATTCGTCGTTTGTGAATTTAAGATGCTCAGATTTTGAACATTTGCTTTCAATAATAAATGCTAAGAATGACGAATTAAAAATTTTTCTAAAGTATTAAAAAAATCTTTGGCTTTCGAGGATTTTATACATCCTCATACTACGGTGTTCCGTTAGGGACATCGCTTCTTCGCGCTTGAAGTGGACACGCGAAGAAGCCAAGTTACGATGACGAGAAGCGAAGTTATTTCGCATCGTAAGTTCGCTTCATCGTAACTTCGCTTCTTCTCAACTTCGCTTCTTCTCAACCTCGCAACTTTGCTTCTTAGCAACTTAGCTTCTTCGCAACTTCGCTCATTCGCAACTTCACTTCTTCGCAACTTTGCCTCTTCGCAACTTCGCCTTCCTGTTTTACGGTAGCACATGCAGAGTGAAATGAAAGATGGTTAAGGTTAGGGTTAGGGTTCGGGGTTAGGGTTAGGGTTATAGGGAAGACGAAGAAGCGATGAAGCGAAGTTGCGAATAAGCGAAGTTGCGAAGAAGCGAAGTTGAGTATATGCGAAGTTATGATGCGAAGAAGCGAAGAACATTCGTAACTTAGCTTCTTCTCATAGTTACTTCGCTTCATTGCATCGTGACTTCGCTTCTTCGTAACTTTGCTCCTTCGCATCATATCTTCGCTTCTTCGCATAGTAACTTAACCTCGTCGCATCGTAAATTCAGCTCTTAGCATCGTTACTTCGCATTGTAACTTCGCTTCTTCGCAACTTCGCTTCTTTGCATCGTAACTCCTTCGAGTCACAATTTGCTTACGCCAAGAAGCGATGTCCCCAACGGAACACCGTATCATAACCATTCACTTTTCATGCGTACGCTTCATTTACACTCTAGCAATACCCCTCACGAGTAAAAGCGCGTACTTAAATTGGATCACAGTATTTCATAGACACAAGCCCCCTTTGCAGGTGTAGGCAGTATACTTAGTGCGACGATCAGTTAAGAAAAGTGAGCTTGCATAGTGAACATCCTTTATTGACATGACTGTTTTGAAGGTGTTTGTCATTTGTTTATCATTATGCATAGGTAAGTCTGCACTTACATAATATTCATATATTTGAAGTGATCTTCTGCTCATTTTTGTTACATGAAAGTCATATACAATCGTTTGTTAGAAAAGAAAAGTGTATAAATGTTTTTGGCGTCTCTCTAGCTAAGGTCATCATCGGTCAATGCCAAGGTATTTTTGTTTAAATAAGAGGAATTCAAACGGCGAATCCAACATTTGATTTAAGTTCGGGAGAGGGGAGCACGAAAACTGTTTCGAAAAAACAAATGGACTTGAACGACTGTCGTATACATGCAGACTCCAATAAAATTTGATATAAGGACTTATGTATTGGCACAACTTTACGAGGGTCTAAATGAGAAATCAAATGAAATACCTGGTGGTCAGTTATTTTTTTTTATTAATTTAATAGCAATGACTTCGTAATAAGTTCTTGTTTTAATTTACGTATGGTTAGGGTTAGGGTCCTGTATGATTAGGACACGAACCATGCTATGCATGGAGAGATGATATAAAAATGTAGGAGAGTATGATATCATACCCTCCCACACCCCCTTTTCAGAATTTTTAAAATAAGTAACTGTCAGAAAATAGTGTAAAAAATTTGTATCAAGGATTTGACAATCCTGTCAATATGGATAAAGTCAGATTTATTTGACTTCATACATTCCTGTCCAGGCGTTCACTACATAATTACGTAAACGGAGTATGCTAATTTACGGCTTGAGTTGGGACACCATTCAAAACAATTTATGGATCCCAGTTTACTACAATAGTATTACCGTATATGTCATCCATGCACTGAAACCTCGAAAACGAAGACAGAAAAGGGGATACGTGCTGTGTGACACAACAGTGAACGCTTTGTTACACGATGAGTGGAGGTAAATAAAAAAAGCAAGAGGCCAAATACATTCTTAGCGCAAAGGAGTGCATCATATGATATAAAAACCTTACCACGCCACGCCAACAACACCACACCAAACCAATCATTTATTATACCATGACACACCAACAAATATATATATATATATATACTGACCAATATCATACCATACCACACAATCAATCGAACGATCAATTATATAGGTTGCAGCACCTACAGCAAAACCCCAAAATACCCAATGCAAACACAAACAGAGCAGACACCCACAGAAAGACACACAAAAGGGACAAGGAACACCAACTCACACCATAGAAACATTAAACATAAAAGACCACACATAAACCATCTGCCACATATGTAGCAGACGGTGTGGTTATCCTGGATTACGTGCGCACAACCCTCCCACTGTTCCGATTTCCAGAGGTCTCGAAGAATGCACAATTATGGTGTAAAATAACCTCCTCACTGTTAGATGACCACACAAACAAGGCCGTAAAACGCAGGGGTCCAAAAAGCACAGATGAATATGTAAATGGATATAAATAGAGGACGTGCGTACTACAGCCCGTGCTCTACCGGCTGTAGCGAGCTCATTTATGTTATCACCTGAGGAGTCCGACTGACATTCAGAGAGGACATATACTGCGACAACCAAAAGTATGAAAAAAAAACCAACCAAACAAAATTAATCCAAATAGCATACCATACCAAACCACACCGCACTAACAAATACCATTTCAAAATTATACTACACCGACTGATACCTTACTATACAAACCAATACCTACCATTCCGTACCGTACAATTACAATAATTTGTTGCTGTATGTTTTCAGGTTTATTGCTGGAGACTGAGGGAAGCCGTTATAAACGAGCTACAGATGCTAATTACCTTAACTTGTCACCAAATGATAGACCTAATTGTCAACCTGGAGTGGTAAGGAATTACATTGTGATAATGACGATATTGACTGTTTTAAGCTGTTTAGCTGAGAACCATGGTATATATGATCGATATTTCTGAAGGAAAGAGAGAAAATAGCATGGAACCATACATGTATAAAGGTTTTTATCAACATAATTTTGTAAATGCTATTTTTCTTTTTCTTTTGCGTGTACGCAGAAGAACATCGTTGGAAACCCACATCCTATCTTGCGTAGTATAACGGTTTCCGACGATGACAGAAGGAAAAAAATACAAGTCTGTCAACCTGTCAGTGACTTTTGTTTTTTGTTTATTTATGTCAGCCTTGTCCTTCTGTCATATTATCAGATGCAAATGAGTACTTTTGAATAACAACATGGGAGAATGGCAAACTGGGTAAACATTTTAAAACTTAAGTGATATTTTATGAGGTCTATGAAACATGATACTCTACCATAAATAAGAGTCAATCATGGACCTCTGACCATAAACAGTTGTAAAATCCATACCTGTAAGCCGAATGTTTGTTCGAATGTAATATTATCATAGGTGAACGGGTTGAATCCAACTGACTTAAGATATTCACTTCTATAACACTAAATAATGCTGGATAGTAGTTGAAAAATTCAAATTCTAACATGGCATGAGATTTTCTCCCTATATGAACAATAGAACTCGCTTGATGTAAAATCTCCAACAAACTTCAAGTTCGCTAAGCTCCGCCCATGCACGTGCTATAGAGCTCGTGCAGAACAATATTAGAATAGAAATATCAACTAGCTAGCTGTGATTTGTTGTCCAGTATTTCCCCTCGTCGCATGAACCGATCAAATAATTTCATTGCTTCATGCGACTCGGGGAATTACTGGACAACAAACCAAGGGTAGCTAGTTGTTACTTCCTAAATATTTAAAAACACTTCACTTAGAACTTTGAATCACTTTCTGGCATATGTGAGATCATCCATCACCTATTTATTCCATACTGCTAGCATCTTTCGTTATTGAATATATTTATAAGCCAATTAACTCTCAAATTTAATTTACAAGATGTTGAGAATGGAATGGCATAACATCTTACATATAAAGCTTTTAAAAACATGTATGCTTTCTTCCTTCTTCCATGATGGTTGATGGTCACTTTATCATATATAGCAAAAGCCATCCACACAAGTTGATACCACACAGCGATTGGCTGATCTGAGAAGGCACTTCGGTTCAGAAAATATTGATGCCTACATCGTGCCATCAGAGGATGCACATCAGGTAAAGCTATTGTCATCTTCAGAAAGTCCTTCTACAAAACTAAATTCATATATATATATGTCCTATGTATCCCTTGTAGTGTCGCCTGCGAAGCATAGTGACACTTGGGGGATCACGTTTCTAAATATAAAATTGATTTGAGGGAAGGGAAGAATTATGTTTCAGTAGAAACAAGAACATTATTTCCACAGTCATATCCTCTGAAACCCCCGGAAAAATCTTTATGTCGTGATATAATCAGCTGTTGTTTATATTTCCTTGAATAAATACTACTGTCCTGTTCACTTGATCCAGAGCACCCTGTTTTTCTAGTTTTCTCTAAAATATGATACTGTCATCTTCAAAAAAGATATCAATTTCATAGTACTCCTTTAGTCGTAACAGAAAATACTATTGTTTTGGTTGTGCGTCAATTAAGTTAGAAATAGGACTGAAATAAAAAGTCTACGGGGATTTTCTATAGTAAAATCGCTGAAAATGCGTGACGTCGGGAGCTTTGACGTCACTGTTTACTATTGTTGACACGGAGGACAATATCATAATGAATGTGGCGGCGGCTTGAAATTAACATGGGAAATTCCCGTAGACATTTTATTTTTTCACATTACGGTTTGAAGGCAGCTGATAGGGTAAGTTGAAGTCAATTTCCAATTACGACTAAAGGAGATGACAGAATAAATCGGCAAAACAGGGTGCTCTGGATTTAGTGAAAAGGACGGTCGGTTTCAACGCAGATTTCCACATTTCAGTCCTCATGACTATAATAACTGAATAGGAAATATTCCTTAGGAAAATCTTCTTTACTATCACTGTTACAGTCGGAGTACCCCTCAGACTATGATCTCAGACGTCAGTTTATTTCTGGTCTCACAGGCTCTGCGGGTGAGTTTATCTGTTCATCTACATGTTTTGTGTAAAGTAAATGTTATAAAGGGTATAATTAATGACCTGATATTTTTCTTACACACTACAAACAATTTGAAGTAATTGTTCTTTTCCAGAACATTGTTCTTTTCCATTCTAGGATTTTACAATTGTTTATCATAAATAACTTTATTTGATAATAAAGTTTATTTGAAGTAATTGTTCTTTTCCATTCTAGCATTCTAGCTTTGATTTTCTAATAATCGCTGTAGTAAGTCTCTATTATTTCTAGTAAAGCAGTGTTCATTTCTGATAAATCGGTATTCTAAAAAGAAAACAAAACGTAAAAAAAAAAACATAAACAAAAAATAAGATACGTGTAAAACGTTACAATACTGCATGAGGATATCTGACGTAGTTTTGATAAGCCGGCTTGTAAGAGTTCCATCATGCGATCAACTTTAAGAAAGTACAAGTGCACTGTATAGTAAGGGCCCTGTCTACTTTGAATTTCTGAAGGCATGAATCCTTCAGATTTTGGATCTAGACTTGGAAAGTTTTTTTTTAATAGATATAGATATCTAGAGAAGTACCCTTTGACATGTTTACTTAGGAATGGCAATGGTTTTGGGATCAAAGGCAGCTTTATTCACTGATGGCAGGTACTTCTTACAGGCAGAGGCACAACTGGACTGTAACTGGATTCTACTGAAAGAAGGTACATTGATAAAAATGTTGTGACTTTCTTTTCAACCAGAGGTATGTTCCTCTTATTATGAGGTCATCTTTAAGATGTCCTTGGTATTACATAAAGGAAGATATTTTTCAATCTAAGCAGAAAGCGAGTAGGTGAAATTCTGAAATCTCTATCATACAAATAAGGAATCATGAAACCTTATATTGGATACTCAAAAAGTTAAGATCACACCTCCAATCTCAGATATAAGCATACATATTGGAAAACAGTGATAACTGTGTCTGTATCAATAAACTTTTATTCTTAAGGTGTTGAAGGGATGCCAACACCAAATGAATGGTTGATAGCAAACCTTGCAGCCAGTAATGGAACCATCGGTGCAGATCCACTGCTTGTCAAAAGAAGTATGTACCAATCTAGAGTTATGCATGCTTTTATTTTAATTCAAACTTTCGAAATTGCAGAGAATTGACAGATTTTACGGATAACCATGATGTTAGTAATCTATGGTACCTACTCGCTATGGTATGCAATCATGTCCCTTTAGAAACATTATCATGTTCGCGTACTGCATAGGCGTTAAATGTTATGTCTGATTAGATTAATTAATTATTATAGCTTATTTTCCTATGCGATTGGGATAATGATTTTTAAAAAAGGAACATCTATATATATACACCATCTCGACGCAATATTTGCTAGTTTCATCGTCTTTTGCACGAAACGAGCTTAAACCCATATAGTCGAAATTACGAAAAATTCGATAAATAAAATCTTACGTTAATTATAGCGGATTGGTTGGACATGGAAAATACGTTCAAACGTCACGGTATAACAATGAAGACAGTAAGCCAGGATTTAGTGGACAAGATATGGATATCCGGACGTCCACTACAGCCTAGTTCTGATGTTAATGCGCTTCCTCTGGAATTTGCAGGTAAAGATTATGAAACAGATACGCTGATTCAGATTGGGAATAGTGTTAAAATATAAATCAATATTCAATGCAGAGGGGATGTAGCTCTAAATCTTTATAGAATTGACGATCTTCTCGCTTCAGGACTTTCTTGGCAGCAGAAACTTGACAATGTTCAAGCTAGTATGACGACAAAGGGCGCTGACTCGCTTATACTGACAGGATTAGACGAAACGGCATGTAAGTGTGATATTATTCTATTGAAAATGCATGAAAATGTATGTGTATTTATTTTAGCGCAACCAAATTTATGCGGAAACAGAACAAAATTTGGCAAATTGACATATTAGCATAATCATGGATTCGCCCATTTTTCACATTTATCTATAAGAGATTCATGATTAAGCTTGTATTTAAAAAAGGATGAGGGATACCCCACTTAAAACTACCTCATCAACAGACAGTCCGATCGAGACAATGAGAACGGCTACATCAAAACGATCAACGAATACGGTAACACACCGTTGATGCATAAAAATAACGCATAGCAATGCCTGACTTTGTACAAATGTACTTGCCTTTTTACATGGAAACATAATTCATTGTAGATGACACCACCAAAAATAAGAAAACAAGCAAATTCATCCAAATGTATCAAAGTTTTGGATAAACAGATTATAACCAGTACTTTCTCTTGTTTTTTTTTTCGGATTGAAATTTCCCGACTGCGTGAAACCAATGTAGAAGCTATATCCTGTGGGTACAACAGGTTATGTAAGGCAATCCTTCAGTTTAGGACATTGTGTATATTTCGTCATGTAGATAAAAATCACCAGTAAGTGTTGTAGTTGGAAATTGCTAAGAGTTTATTTAGCCGTACGGAACACGATTTAATAGATTTTCAATGGTGTTCCGAAAAGTACATCAATTAAGTTAAAAAGTTTCCCTCTTTCTTTAGTGTATATGTGAATATAAATCATCACCATAATTATTGTGGGTGAGAACACCACTTCTACAGTAATATGCATCTAAATAAAACAGATTTACCATGACATTATGGCTTATTTATATCAGAAGCTAGAATGGTAAAAATTGAGAAATTGTATCTTCTAAAGTTTGGATAAGGTCACCAACAATACAATGCTACGGTGACCATAGCGTAAGACAAACATGTGATTGTAGCAACCAATAAACATTAAACAGCTACATCAACAAATAATTGGAGACAAGATAAATGCACTAAGCAAATGCACTAAAAAATAAATGAAACACAAACGACGATCATTTGTTGAAGTCAGCGCAGATATCTCCCTATAGACGTTAAGATGTAACGGTCTACTCCGTATCAGATATCGTTATAATCAGGGCGATCAGACGAAACAAAAAGTCTGTAAATGGATATGAAAAAATATGAAGCATGCTGCAAATATTTGGTGCAATGTTGACCAGTGTTAATGTTTATTCATCCGACCAACTTTACTATTTGACAAAGAATTAGGGTCAAGAAGCAATTAAAAAGATTAAATGTTATGTTATGTAAGTAGAAAAAACAACAACACTTTTTTGCTTAATCATAGTACTTTTTAAAAGAGTGGTTGACATTACTTTGAAATTCTTGTGTCACATCCATAAGGAATATAAGGAATACGTTATAACTGAAGAAATTTTATTTTAGGGATGTTTAACTTACGTGGTTCTGATATTGCTTACAATCCATTCTTCCTGTCCTACGCCATCATTGAAGCCGACAGCAAACACATGACGTAAGTTTTCATTATTAATAATTGTAATCTTCCGCCATATTTGTGCTAATATTGATTTCCTTTCACAAACACTTCAAACAGTTGAATCAATCTTTGCTCTTGCACAGATTATTTCTACGGAATCATGCATCAAAGTTGAACAAAGAACCCACAGATTCCGAGACAACAGCCAATCTGACTTCACATCTAAACACGTCACCGTCTGGACAATGCACTGTCCCTACAACCCAATATTGCGTTAAGGTGTGGATCTTCAATAATTGGTTCATAAAATTATAAATTGAAATTATAATATAACAAAATATGTAACCTTTAATTTCTTTACCAATTTATGAATCAAACTTTTTTTGACTAAAGTTTGAAAACAGACTATACTTGTTGAAAGGTTTTGGAGTACGATACGAGCAGATTTTTGACAGAGGTGGACAGTGTTGTCCAGAGAAGTCAGACAGTTTGGGTATCATACATCGCTAACTATGCCGTATGTAGCAGAATCCCAAAGGTATACAAACTTATTCTATATCTATTTTATCACGACATAGATTCGTATCTTTCAAATGGTATTTTGATCTGTCTTTAAAATTGATATTTCCATGTAAAAAGAATATCTAACGCAAGCGGAAGTCGGTTTTATTAAAGCTTTTCAAGACTTTCCTAGTCATATAAATTCAATTGACAGCTTTTCCAACTATCCATGCACTTCCCACTTTTGATCGTATATAAATCATCGATCAACCCGCTTATGTTTGGGGAAGGGATGGTTAAGAAAGGAAAAGCTAATAACCTAGGGTCATTATCCAAGGATCTAAGTAATGCTGAAAAATATTTGAAGGGAAATGTGCTTATCTATCTATTTTATCATTACCTCAAAATTTACTATATAGTATTCGAAATGTTTTCCGCTAGCACTTGTAGGTAAATCGATTATTTTGATCATTGTCGAACTCTCATAATAACGATTGAATTTATAAAACATTGTATTTATGGATTCTTAAACATTTACAGCTCGCTACGCTCGACAATTTACTAATAAAGTTTTGAATTTTGTAAAGGGATTCTCAAGTAAATTGTCGATTTGCGTTTAAAAATTTAAGTCTTCCACCCCTTCGAAAAATTCCAGGATTTGCCAATGGATGTACATCTTAATAAGTAGGAGTGATAGTTTATTGGTGAACCATGACAAGAATTTCATAATATGAAATATGTATGTAGATGTTTGGTTAAGCAAATAAGAAAGAACACTGAACCAAAACTAATTTTGGCTCTCGTTACTAATCGAGTAACTAATCTTAGAGGGGTTGAAGTCTTATTTAATCATACCATTTATCATGTTTTAACGTTCAATTTAGAATCCTATAATATGAATAGACTATATTGTCGATTTCAGTCATAGTTTCGAATTAATTAAATCATGAGTTGATCCATATATATATACACCAAGCGTTTATTAATCATAACTTGTATAGTCGGAAAGAGAATAATCTAGAATCAATCAGTATTCATAAGGTTCCATGCATTGTATTTTGAACATGACAATTTTCATGCGTACAGATGGACCATGACGTCAGTCTGAAAGTACATGAAAGCATGTCCTTCCTTTTTTGTAAAGAAACCATATTGATATCTTTAATGTTCGCCAAACTTTTTTTTTATCAAAATTATATACCGAATGTTCATCATATATCTGCCTGACAAAATAAAAAAGTTGTTTTGATCGCCCATGGCCGAAAACACACAGGACGGATGCAAGGAACAGCGCAATGACTAATTCGAAAGTTCTTTTCATTTAAAAAACAAAATATTCGTGCACGAGAGCTGTCGAACATGCGGTGC
Organism: Pinctada fucata; assembly: GCA_028142955.1. Lineage (NCBI taxonomy): Eukaryota > Metazoa > Mollusca > Bivalvia > Pterioida > Pteriidae > Pinctada > Pinctada fucata. The sequence continues at coordinate 33,562,037 of AP027104.1, forward strand.
GATGATTTTATCCTATGACGATGATGTCACGTTGGTAGCAATGAATAATTGGTAGGACAGAATAAAAATTTATGGAAGAAATATTTAATCGATAGTTTCAAAATGCACTTTTTTATGACGAGCCAATTATAAGACATACCGGTACAACAAAAAATAGCTCATAACTTAAAATGAATATTGATATGGATTTTTGAAAAATATTTTACCTAGATTTTCTTTACAATATATATGTAGCTAAAGCTCTTACAAGACAACACACCAGCAGCAATGATGAAGGCGCAGAAGAACGACAAAGAGAGGCAGGGAATGAGGAACTCTCACGTTCGTTTGTGATTTATATCAATGATTCAAAATTTCTCAGCATGCCTAACAACGGTTCAAGCTTATCTCTAATTTCGTGTTTGATCATTCGAGGAATTGATAAAGGAATGTATATCTTAATGTCAGAATGTCAATTGTCAAATTTATAATATTTCCAAATTATGAATCATCCATTAATCAGAAAATGTATTCTTTATTTCAGATCAGGGATGCTGAAGCGTTGATACGGTTTGTGTCACGTTTGGAAAAAGAGGTTAATACATTTTCACACTGTAGAACTCCTTTCGGAAATAATGACGGACATGGATCAAATTACTTTTATCAATAAAATGACATTTGAAAATAAACAAAAGAATAATGTAGATGACCGATTTACCGATTACCTGTAGATCGACATCTGTATGCTTTTGTTGATCTATATGCAACTGAAAGCTTCATCAAAGGACATTATAGATGTGCATTATTTTCTTCATGCTTTGATTATATGAATAAAAGAGCAAAATCATATTGCTTATTAACTTGAAAAAATGCTCATTAGTGTAAGTATTTTGCATCGTTGAACTCGCTTCTACTACAACTCAGCTTTAATTGGAATCTGTGTGCCTTCATGTAATTGCTACGATCGTCCATAGCTTATCGTATTAATATTTTGCAATTTTACTTAAACATGTAATTCGTTTAACAGCTTTCTTCTTTCTGAATGCATTGTTTATGCATTCCAGGTAAAGGAAGGTAAACAATGGACGGAGGTGTCGGCAGCACAAGCACTGAAAAAGAGTAGAGAGTAAGTAGTATTGCCCCTTAATCTAACTTGTTGAAAACACCGACCAGAATATTTGGTGACCATTGATAACATCGTATTCCATTACTTCATGCAATTTCTTGAACAGACGTTGTCTGTCTGCAGAATGTTAGGAGAGGATATTTCTAGAAAAATGAGATTCGCACATTCGGGTGCATGATCTCTCCTCACTTATAGGAGATAACTTTTGTTCCACATGATGACCAAGCGTTAACATTATTTTGTTTATTGTCTTGAGTTGCGAGTGTCACTGCTGGTGGACCAGGAGTACCCGAAGACACATGTAGCCAAGTTCGATCGACTTCAGTTGATCGTCTGTCTCTTCAACGCATTCGAAAATTTCTGTTATCCAAAAATCTCTAAAACGTGGGTCATGTAGCATCATATCCCACCCATCCTGCTACATTTTCGGTACATTTTTGACATAATAATTTTCACACTCTTTGGTCATATTACATTGTTTAGATTGAGGATCACTGACGAGGGTTAAATACCCGAAACGTGAATGTCTGGTCCATGCTGCAAATTGATCTGTTTTTATATGATGCTATTGAATTTGAAAACGTTTGAATTTAAAGACGTTTATCATTAATAGCTATTCTCTGTAAGCATTTTCACTTTTATGAAGGACTCATGACACGGCATGTCTCAGATTTTGATAAAATTTATACATAAGGTTGGGTCTGACCCAAAAGCAAAAAAAAAATGATAATTTTTTTATATCACATCCGGTTGCCTTGGAAACGGACTTTGAATATTGAAAAAATGCATTTTTTGGCGTTTTTGAAGTCGCATACATCATTTATTCAGAATAATCTAAAACAAACACTAATGAATCATCAGTACCTTATCATTGCTTTTTCAAGTAAAAATACTGTTCGGTTTATGGTCTAATCTATATGATTCCATGGCAACAACACAGGTACCCTATCAAAATAGTGTTTTTTGCATTTTTTTTCAAAATTCAATGATAAATTACATACATTTTTCAGTTGTTTATGCTAATTATACATAAGCAATCCCAATGGAACAAAGTTTGTGTACGTTGTTATGGCAACATTAACTAAAATCGCAAAAAAGAAAGCAATTTTAGACAATATTTAGAGTCCCTTTTTCCCTAGAACATTTTAATTCAAAGTAATGATAATCAATGAATGTATTCAAGTAGATCTTTAATTACACGAAAGAAAATTTTTAAAAAATATTCCGGAAATAGCCCGTTGCTATGGGAACGATTGTTTAAAATTGCATATAGGCCCACTTTGATTCCTTGGATACGGGCATCAAAATTTGAGTAATCTGATTTTTTTTAAAATCTAAAATTAAGTTTAGACTTTGCTTTATCGTATATATAAAAAAAGGTTGTGTAAGCCTGTTTCGTTTTTTGAGGAAAAGGCTTCGAAAAACTACAAAAAATGCTTATCTTTATAATCTATGGACAAATTACTATAGTAACCATTAATTATTTGATACTTTTTATAGTATTTTGATAGAGGCTTACTTGATCTTTATTGTTATTGAATTTGAACTTCCTGGGATTAATAATTACTGTTTTATGAAAATAATAAACAAGAGGCCCAAGGGGGCCACATCGCTCACCTGAGTTGCACACAAAAGAATGATAGTGGACAATTTGGAAGAGGACCTTGAGTACTTGCTTCCGGAAAGGTTTCGTTAAATTCTGTGTCGCAGTTTCAGAGGAGATGTCGAAAATGTGTCATCCAATCAGAGCCCTGGGCCATATTTTATGAAAGGCCGGCATAAAAAAAAAAAACCCACAAACTTGGTAGAGGACCTTGAGTACTTGCTTCCTGTAATGTTTCATGAAATTCTGTGCAGCGGTTGCAAAGGAGAATTCCAAAATGTGTCATCCAATCAGAGCCCTCGGCGGCCATATTTGTTGACCAATCGCCACAAAAAAACCCATAAACTTGGTAGAGGACTTTGACTACTTGCTTCCTGTATGGTTTTATGAAATTCCTTGCAGCGGTTGCAGAGGAGATGTCGAAATGGTGTCAGCCAATCAGAGCCCTCGTCGGCCATATTTGTTGACCAATCAGCACGAAAAACACAAACTTGGTAGAGGACCTTGAGTTCTTGCTTTATCTAAGGTTTCGTGAAATTCCGTGCAGCGGTTGCCGAAAATGTTGAAAATGTTAAAAAAAAAGAAGAGCCCCAGGGGGCACAACGCTCACCTGATACCCATGCACGCTCTAATTGACATACTGCTATTGAATACTGATAGTGCCAGTACCGGGATTTTAGCCCACAACCTTTCTAAAAACATTTTTGCCGGATGCAGAGAAGTTTTTTTTTTTTTCAGACAACCTTTAAAAGTACAAACAAGAAAAAATAGTCACATTTCAAAACAATAACTTTTTTTAAGTCATATGCCCAACTAGTATAGTTCAATTATGCAACATCAAAAATGAAATCATATTGTAAAATCCCACTTTAATGCGCAGCAGAAAAAGAATAAAACAATGAAATGATTTCATAAATTAAGTTTATTTAAAACTGAACGACCATACCTTTCATTATTGATAGCTAGCATGCCAGAAATTATAAAGCCTGACAGGCTGTGTTTGTGAAACGAGAATGCCCCCGGCGGCATCTTTGTTAGTATAAACGCCATTTTCTGTTACGTATGTGAGAGGTCAGGGTCAGCGTAATATTGGTATCTATGGAAATATCTTGTCACAAGGAATACACATGTAAAATATGAAAGCCCTATCACTAACCAATCAAAAGTTATGCGCAATGTTTAAGTTTTTGAAAAGTACGTCAAAGGTCAAGGTTGTGGTCACGAGGTCAAAATTTTGGTATCAATGGAAAGGTATTGTCACAAGGAATACACAAAACCAAGTAAGTATAAAATAATAAGTGACATTAGAAATGTAAATTTTAGTTCAGATCTCTCTGTTCTTATAGAGACAATAAATCTATATTCAATAATAAAATTTGAACTATTTCACCAAATAATTTTGATTATATCCAAGGATAGCCCATTTAAGCTTTTACAAAGCTTATTTCCAAAGACACTCACTAGGACTTTTACAATATTTTTTTTTTGAAGATGAATTAAAATGGAATATTTTCATACACTTGAATCTTTAAGACTTGACTTACCACTGCAATAACTTTTTCCCTTGCAACCCCCTCCAAATCAAATTTTCTGACTATTAATGCAAACAACTCATACCCCCCCCCCCCCCCCCCCGCATTTGCAGAGATATCTTTGTGTAGTGGTTCCGGTAGTAGCAGGTACCAATAGTTCAGTACAAGTTCTAAGACTGGGTTTGATTCCCCGAGTCCGTCTCCTGCGAACTACTTCATTGGCGACGAGGTGAACGGGCCAGCTCGATCTGCAGGAGAGGTCGCAGAACCCTGCCAGGGGTTGGAGAGTGGCCACACAGCGGGGTACATCCACGGCCCTCAACGGAAAAGGGGGAAGGATGTAGTGGTTCCGGTAGTAGCAGGTACCAATAGTTCAGTACAAGTTCTAAGACTGAGCTATTGGGATGTCCCTTTAGCTCACTCGTCAACGAGTCTGACTATCAACCGGACGGCCGGGGTTCGATTCCCCTAGTCTGTCTCCTGCGAACTACTTCATTTGTATGCAATAGTCGCTCAGATCGAAATATTACTTATAGTCCTAATATTGAATTTCTATGGGATATTTAACCAAATCAGCATGCAGCAAGTAACATGTCACACTACGTATATGAATACATAGCCATAGGCCTAGATCCAACTCGAAAACATGTTTATACATCAAAATAATTTAAACCTAAGAATTGATTACTTCAAGAACTATACCATCATGTATTTGTTTTAACATAACCGGTGTTACTAATCTAATTTATGTGAAAAATCGCTGACTTACCTTCACGGCGCTTCGTTGTTTCGGTACGTATATTGAAAGTGAAAGTACTTTCTATGCCTCCCGGTGGGGGCGCTGCGGACACGTGAACATATTGTGCTATTTTTAGAGTCGGCGATCCCTCTTGATATACGTCGAAGGTGTAACTACAGTTAATCATTTTAGCAGGGAATCCCTTCCCTTTTGACTGGTGAACCGGGCTGAATAAAAGATGTCACCTCATTGGACATAACTATTGAAAATTTAAAAATAGCACATAAAATCAATGTATGATTCCCTGCTGTTTGTAGAAATTGAGTTTTGAACATGATTTTGCCTTATATGTAATCAATAGATCGATTTGAAAATATATAAGAATTAGCAAATTTTCAATTCGGAAGGAGGGGTCATTAAACAAGTGAATTTTGCAGAAAAGGTATGCATGACCCCCTTTTTTCTTTCGTTTTTATACGTGCCAAAGATGACCTAGGCCAAAAATATTCCTTAAAAATCTAAAAGTGGATATCTTGACAAAATTCTTTCACTTGTAGGGTACCATGCATGAGTACCTCATATCTACAAAATGTCATGACAATCTGAAGAGTGGTTATAGAAAAGAAGCAGAAAATGTATGAAAATCACTAGTCCGACTTGCAGACCTACGACGGTGTTATCTGTTTTTTTCGTCTTCGGAAGACGAAAAAACAGATAACACCGTCGTAGGTCTGCAAGTCGGACTAGAAAATCACCCCCCCCCTTCCTTTTTACATAAGAAAAAAATTCATAAAAAATCAAAAAAATAAAATTTAAGCATAAAATGCATATCAAAGCATTAAGTAAGTTAAATATGATAAATATGTAGTAAATGAGTGTGTAAAATCATACACTTATTGAGTTATTTAAAGAAATAGTGCAAAAATGTGCATTTCTGACTAAGTCCGAAAAGACGTCAAAAACGCGTCAAAAATTTGACTTCGAAGTGGAACCAAAAATAACAACACTTCTTAAGACATCTCTCTAGATCATCCTGATGCTTTCGGTTTGTCGATACATGCTTCGGTTCTGAAGAAGAAGTTTGTCAAAGGAGGGTACCCCCCGTGACCTACTTTTTGCTGTGGTGGCGCCACCTGTTGACAGATCCGGACGAAAAACAACAACACTTGTAGGGGACCATGAGTACTTCACACCTACCAAGTTTCATCAAAATCCCTTCAGCCGTTCTGGAGAAGAAGTTTAAAATGTGAAAAGTTTACGACGACGACGACGACGACGACGACAGACGCCGGACGCCGGACGACGGACGCCAGACGCAACACTATGACAATAGCTCACTTGAGCCTTTGGCTCAGGTGAGCTAAAAAGGGAAAAAAATTTTTGTCGGGATCCCGTCGGGGTTTGAAGCCAATCCCCATGGGTCCATTGGGCATGGAAAACATACATTATACCTATGTACAATCTTAAAAAATATTCCTTAAAAATCTAAAAGTGGATATCTTGACAAAATTCTTTCACTTGTAGGGTACCATGCATGAGTACCTCATATCTACAAAATGTCATGACAATCTGAAGAGTGGTTATAGAAAAGAAGCAGAAAATGTATGAAAATCACCCCCCCCCCTTCCTTTTTACATAAGAAAAAAATTCATAAAAAATCAAAAAAATAAAATTTAAGCATAAAATGCATATCAAAGCATTAAGTAAGTTAAATATGATAAATATGTAGTAAATGAGTGTGTAAAATCATACACTTATTGAGTTATTTAAAGAAATAGTGCAAAAATGTGCATTTCTGACTAAGTCCGAAAAGACGTCAAAAACGCGTCAAAAATTTGACTTCGAAGTGGAACCAAAAATAACAACACTTCTTAAGACATCTCTCTAGATCATCCTGATGCTTTCGGTTTGTCGATACATGCTTCGGTTCTGAAGAAGAAGTTTGTCAAAGGAGGGTACCCCCCGTGACCTACTTTTTGCTGTGGTGGCGCCACCTGTTGACAGATCCGGACGAAAAACAACAACACTTGTAGGGGACCATGAGTACTTCACACCTACCAAGTTTCATCAAAATCCCTTCAGCCGTTCTGGAGAAGAAGTTTAAAATGTGAAAAGTTTACGACGACGACGACGACGACAGACGCCGGACGCCGGACGACGGACGCCAGACGCAACACTATGACAATAGCTCACTTGAGCCTTTGGCTCAGGTGAGCTAAAAATGGTTGCCATGGTAACATATGTTCCCCATAGCTTTTTCACAGTTTTTGAAAGAGCTCTTTGTGTTAGGTATTTCCCAACAATTTTTATCTGTTCATCATGATGCAAATTTTTTTAAAATGACTCTGAAGTTGCAAAATAAGTAATATTAAAGACCATAGTTACCGTTGCCAAGGTTACTTATGTACATAGCAACAAGTGGGTTTATCTTGAATTTGCTCATTTTTTAAAATAAATCCTATTTTCTTATCATATACCCATCAAGAGAAAAGACAAATTGGAAAATACAAACAGCATTTTGAAATCAATATATCAAAATGAGCTAATTTTGTTGTCATGGTAACCAGCTTTTTATACAATATCAGACACTACTAGTGAGCTTATTTTAAATTTTATGTCCTAATCTTTAAGATGCATAAAAAATCTTCCATTGATGTCACATATAGACCAAATTATAGAGCGTCAAATTAGCTCAATTTTGCCAATTTCTCAACTTTAATGGCCGTTGCCATGGTAACCAGATGACCTAGAATGAATATTTTTGTCAAATTTTCCTTTTTTCATTGATCCCTACTTATGAGTGAAATTTCATGTTAATCGGAGACCATGCGTGCCGAAATTGTTTAAATGGTTACAGAGAATTGCTATTAATGACTTCTAATTGTTTTATCAATTAATCAATCAAAATTTCATTGCAACTGTTCTTCAAGCAGCTTACATGTATATCCTAAAAATAAAACAGATGAAATATGAAATGTCAATTAGTTCTTCTATGAAGGTTTTTTTTATAATTATGAAGCATGAATGATTCAATAAACATCGAAAACATATCCATAAGTTAATCCGTCTTCAAGTCGAAAAGGTATGGCGCAATCATAAGATTTTCCATTCACAAAAGGAAATATCTACGATTTAGAAACACCAGCCGTTCATTCTTTTTAATAAATTTAGTTAATCCATGCCTTTGATCCCTAGATAAATCAATTATGCTTTATGTATATTAGCATTAACACATTTAGGTACATATAATGTATACCAATTTTAAAGCATCTGCACATGCGCATTCAACAAACCGTTGTTCGAGCGTTTCAGTGGTTTTATCTTTTTTAACAGAAGCGCACTGTACAATAGAGGTTTGAGCTTCCCAAGTATATCTGGTGTCGGTGAACACGGCGCAGTAATACACTACAAACCAACCAATGAGACTGATGCACGTATCACGACCTCTGAAATGTATCTCCTAGACTCAGGAGGATTATATTTGTAAGTAATGAAACTGAATGATACATACAAATAAAGATAATGTCTGTGTGTATGGGACCTTTTATTCACAAAATTTTATGACAAAACAAAGGAGGGGATCTTCAACAACACCAGGCTGCAACACCCACAGCAAAACCCCAAAACACCCAATGCAAAAATTAACACAAAGCAGACAAGCACAGAAAGAGACGCATAAGGGACAAGGAACGTCAACGCACAACACTGAAACATCAAACACAAAGGACTACACATAAACCAACGAGACCAATGGGCAACCGGTGCCGACTTAGGACGGCCATCTGCCACGGAAATAGCAGAAGGTGTGGTTATCCTGGATTACATGCGCACAACCTTCCCACTTTTCCGATTACCCAGAGGTCTCGAAGAACGTACAATTGTGGTGTAAAACAACCTCCTCACTGTCAGATGACCACACACAAACAAGACCGCAAAACGCAGTGGCCCAAGCAACACAGATGAATATGTAAATGGATAAAAAAGAGGGAGTACATAATACAATCCGTGCTCTGCCGCCGCGAGCTCATGAATGTTATCACCCGAGGAGTCCGACTGACATTCAGAGAGGACAGGTGGTCGGGGCCCTGTCTTCTCTAAAGAGGTTTGGACAGGGCCCGTCATGGAAAGGAGGGGATCTCCAACAACACTAGGTTGCAGCACCCACAGCAAAATCCGAAAACACCCATGGAAAAAACACAGAACAGATACCCACAGAAAGAGACGGAGTCCCGTCGTCACAGTCAGTCATAGTGCAAGTTTAAGAATGCGCTTGTACAAGACTGTAGATTGGTCAAGTATCAAGCCTAGTGTCCGTCTGGTGACATTAGGATCATATTCACGGTATAAAAGGCGTTTGATGATTCTGACGCATTTTCGATAGTGATGTTGTCTATCTTTGATCCTTCTTATCCTGTTAATAATATCACCATAAAATGCAGGTTGTAAAATACCCAAAGTAATATACTCTGTTGCCTGTATTGGTCCGAATTTCAGAAGAAGTTGACAATTCATGGTATGTGAAAAAAATATTTATTGCAAAAGAATCTGTTGTAGAGATGGAACAACCGATGTAACTAGAACTTTTCACTTTGGAACTCCGACAGCATATGAAAAGGTAGAACTCATTTACAGAATAAGTGTTTAAGTAGTGTTTTCATATTTTCGGTGAATTTAGAATTATCCCTTCCACAGAATTTGATTTTTCATTTTCTTTATCAAATAGGAATGTTATACACGTGTCTTGATGGGGCAAATTGACCTTGCTGATCTGTCATTTCAAAAAGGAGTATTTGGTAAGAACTAAAGAACACAGATGTCATATGAACAAAAATGATACTCTACGAGAGGCAGCTTATTATTTAGCAAATTTTCAATAAAATTGAAGTGTTCCAACTCGTTACCTTCTTGAATAAAATTTCAATCCAATTTCAATGCACCAGACACGTGTTTCGGATAGTAAATCCTCATCTATGGTACTAAGCCAAAGTTATTTTCAGACACAGCCAAATGTATTTCAGTAGCGCCCTCTAGTTTTTTTTAAATACAAAATCGTGAAATGAATTTAAAAAGAGCGCTTGGCTCCAAATTTTGCGTAGGGTTGATTCAAGTAAAATCTGAGACCTATATAGCTTAGGAGAGATGACGATAGGATGTTAACCGTCTTTAATTTCGATACTATTTTAAGATGAAATGACAAGTTTCCAAAATAGTTGAAATGTTAAACGTCTTCATATTCATTAGCATCGTTTAAAAGAAGATAAATTTACAGCATGGACCAGACATGCACGTTTTTTTTATGATGTCAAATTGATGAAAGGGCCAATACAAAGCTTCTTTCAGGCGACAGGGCTGAAAAGATAGTAATCTAATACGCTTGAAACATTCAATCACGGGCAATATGTTTATATGATTCATACTGCAAAAGAAAATAATTGAAATTTATAACTCGTTACCTTCTGTAGTAAAATTTCAACCAAATCTAATGCACCAAACTCCTCATCAGTGGTACTTTAAGCCAAAGTTATTTTCAGATACAGCCAAATCTAGTTTCATTTTTTGAACATTTAACATGCAGATGATACTTTACGGATATTCACATTTCTCTTGTATATTTTCTTATTCGTTTAAAAATCATGATTAATATAGGCAGGGAGATAGATGCTGTTGCACGCCGACCTCTGTGGGATGTAGGACTTATATACCGTCATGGTACCGGACACGGAATTGGAATGTACCTCAGCGTTCATGAAGGTACGATGATGAAGCACTAATGTCATATTTAACACTGCTAATTTTTTGTTCATTCTATATTTCAAGGTCTACCTAACCATACATGCCAATTGTTGATATTTAAACATAAATGTATTGTGATTGTTATGAAAGGTCCAGGAAGGATATCTTTACATCATAGCAGATTTATATGGGATATTCCCCTAGATGAACATCAGACTTACTCAGACGGTAGGCATACTTTCTCTTCCTGTTTCCACTACGATATATATGTGTCCAGAGCATAGGATATTTTTCATTAAAGTTATGCATCTGTAAAAATTCATATCCTAATAAATTTGTAAACAAGTGTTGTTGACAACTTCCCTCGCGGAGGTTTGAGTGTATTGCAAGATGATGATAATGATATAAGAAAAGAAAGAAGACATATGTAATGAGCACATTTTTTCTCTTCAAGAACCTGGGTATTATGAAGACGGAAAATTCGGGATTCGTCTAGAAAATATTGTTATGATAAAGAAAGTGGATACCAAGGTATGTATTTGGCTTATGGGACTCTTATCGCTTTCAGAATGAATACAATCTATTTTCCAGCCCTTTCACCATATTCAACATTTTTATTCTCTATTTTCAGTACAAATACCAGAACTCTACGATGCTTGGCTTCGAAACAATTACACTCGTGCCGTACGAGCCCAATTTGATAAATTATGACATCCTGAGTGACAGACAGGTAAACCCGTAATTTTTCATCAAGTTAACTTTCCTAATTTGTGAACACCCATTTTTGTACAGTTAGTTTGTTGATCCATTCATAGAAAATATATTATCTGGGTACGTGCAATCTTAAGATTTTGATTCTAAACAAGTTTTTATTTTATAAAGCTCATAGTTTCACGTCTTTCAAAAGATGATGTGCCCGCAAATAAACTCTCCAAGGTCGAAAACAAGTCGTTTACGTTGTTCTTAGAGAGATTATTAAATCAAGGAGATGCTGGTGCCAAAGAAATCTACGCTGTTCTTATTAAGTTTAGGAGATGCTGGTGCCAAATGAGCATTCCACTGAACTGTGTTTAAAAACAGGGAACTATACTTAAAATTATGTGTTGGACTTTAACAGAACTGACAAGATTTTGTATCGTTATCTTTGTTAAACAAATAACATATATATATTTATGTCATTCTTCATCTAGGTAGGTATGTTTTCTTCAAGCAGGAATTTCTTTCTCTTCGAAGTTACTCTTTTTTGGTAATCAGACATCCTGATTTTTAAAATGATGATCTTTTTAAATGTTTACCCGCGATCTTACTGAAAACTCTATTTTCTATTATTTAGAGTTTTTTAATATTCATTATTATATCTTTTTATCAATAAAGTGGATAGAATACATTGTAGATTGTATCACACACATTGCATGTTTCTTGTAATTATCATCGGTAATTTGAAAGTAGAACATTTTTCTATTTTATTGATTATTTTAAATAACCTGTTTCTACAAGAAGAAAGAATGATTTAAACAAAATCTAGAAACATCCGGACACAAAAATCATTGTCCGTTAGGGAACAAAAGACGATGTGATTTTGACTATGTTAAATATATTTTGCATATTTTATAAGCTTTTTTACTTATATACAGATCAACTGGATCAATGATTATCACAAGAAAACACTGGATAGGATCGGTCCCCTTGTGAAAAACGATGCAACAGCATACAGTTGGTTGGTAAAGAGATGTGCCATGATAAACAGGTCTGGTACGAGTGCCTCTGAAAAGACTGTGTCTTCAACCATCCTAATTGTTTGGGTTGGAATTCTAACTTTCATATGCTCCTAAATCATTACCAGCATACGATTGGACAATATGTCCTTTTTCTCTTATTACATTATATGAATTCGTTTTACTATGTCAAAAAGCGATTTTATACGGTACATGATATATATTTCAAAATCAATGAGTTGAATCGCATATTATTAGAGAGAGAGAGAGAGAGAGAGAGAGAGAGAGAGATTTTTACATTACTTTACGAATTATTTTCTGTGTATGAAGAAAATGGACTGATATAATGTCACCAAAACTTGTAATGGATGTGCTCAATTTCTTTATGACTCGTTCTTTTTAGATGATTTGTACATATAAACTCATTACAACTTGGATTAATTTTATTTTTTCTTTATCTTTAAGGATATAATGTTTGATGAAATTCGCATAAGGTGCAATGAATTATTACTATAGAACACAAAAATTGAGTGTTTGCATTTAAGACTTTGATTCCTAATCTAAATTGCTATCATTATCATTATAAGTATGCGCCTCTGATCCTCGTAGTCTTAGAATGTTCCTATACTAATGTATGTTTCCTGGTGATCAACATTTCTCAGAAATTATAAATGAAAGAAAACTTGAAGTTTTTATTTGGCAGTGAAATAGGTCGCTAAGGTTTTGTTGTGCACTTGATGATTTGTTTGAACCCCTCACCCTCACAGAATGGATTCGGTTGTTTTCTCCGAAACAAATTAAAATCTTGTTATCACCATTTCTTAAAAAGTCAAAAGTATATATGAAACACGCTTTTGAATATAAATAAAGGTTTTAGGAAAGCTGAGTACCTAAATTGTTAACAGAAACTGGATGGAGAAACTTACCTTTAATAGAATGCAAGTGTAGACAACCAGGAAAAACTGTAATTAACATTGCATCTCCACATAAAAGCAAGTTAGCAACTATTGACACACACCAATCGCCAAGTTAAAGAGAACTCACATGTTAACGTGTTGATAATAGCTCGACAACCACCACAGCGCAGATCACCATAGCCAATGGGAGGATCAATTGCAAGCCCAGGAAAATCCTCTGATCGGATCTGGCAAATGAATACCTAAACAGCCTCTAAGACACACGTAATAAAAAACAGCAACCAAACGTCCAAGCAGTCGGGAAAAACCAAACATGGTTGTATAAGATCAGGCATTCCAAGCGGCAAAACAAGTGTCCCCTTCTAACTTTCAATTCTGAATCGTTAAAAATGATCACGTGACTACTAAGTTAGAAAAAGATATGAGTAAAGAGGAATAACTCATGTTTCTATATTAGTTATCTGTTCTTAGATAATGCTATTGAATTTGAAGACGTTTAACATTGATTTACAGTAATAAATAATCCCATTCAAGTCTGTTTAATGGTATAAATTTTCCACCTATGTCATATTTTCGGCAAGATTTATGGCCGAAAGTGCAACATCGGTCTGTAAATTTATCATTCAGTTAGCAATTGTGGTGTGTCAATAGTTTTTAACATGCTTCAAGGTGGAGATGCAATCGGTGAAAGTAGGACTTCTCGGAGGGATATGAAATTTGAGGTTTCGCCTATAGGATTCGTACTGTCTAAAACCCAGCCACTATCCGTCCAAATTACCGTCAAATGCTTACTTTTCGTAAGATATTTCGTAATACATGAAGAGCTCTTGCAAATCATTTGAATGATGGGAGGGTGACATAGTTTGTACAAATATCAATGTGTAAAGCGATGCAGCAAATCGGGTCATACATTTCGCCTAGATCTTCGAAAGATAAAGGTATTATACCATTACAAGGCACGGAATAGAGGAGGGTATTGATTATTCCTGATTCGGTTTACATGTGGTTTAAATGCAATAGAAGCAGGACTGGAGATTGTTTTGACATGATACAAGTGCACGACAGCACTGTAATAAACGGTGCTTGGTATTTTAGAAGTTGTTATGTTAATCTGACAGTCCCTGTATACATGTAGTATCATATCATGTCCACTTCACATTCCTACCACACAGCTACTCCTCTTCCCTCGATAGATATATTTCTCCTCTGAACAATATTCAGCTTTTGCTCAGCTTCTGTTCATTGATATTTTAACAAACAATTTAAGTTATTTAACATAAATTAAACGTTCGCTCATATGCTCAGCGCGAAAGTGTCCTTGGAACAGGAAGAAACCGGAGAACCTGATGATAACATACAGTTTTTTTTTTTTTTTTTTTTCGCGTATTCTTACCGTCTTGAGATAAATTACTTTGGGACTTCCATCACATTGGCACGGAGTTCGTAAGGGGTCGCATGGAGTTTTTTTGTGTGTCGCCTGCGAAACATAGCGACACTTAGGAATCACTTTGTCCGTTAACCGTCTGCCCGTCTGTCTGTCACACCCTATAAAAGTGACTCCTGAGTGTCGGTGTGTTTCGCAGAGTGATTTTTTCTAGCACTCAATTTTAAATTCTAGCGCTCAATTTAAAATCGAGTGCTCAATATAATATTTGAGCGCTCAATATAACTTTCGAGAGCTCAATATAAAATACGAGCTCTCAATTTATGTAAATTTGAGCTCTCAATAAAGTGTAAATAGAGGACTCAATTTCTTTATTTCGAGCACTCGAATTTTTAATTGAGCGCTCAGACTTTAGATTGAGCACTCAGTACTCGAATTTTATATTGAGCGCTCGGATTTTAAATTGAGCCCTCGGAAGTTAATATTGAGCACTCGAAAGGAAAAAAAAAAGAATCTTCAATTTTAACTTTAGTGAGAGCACAAATACACATCAATTGAGTGCTCGTATTTTAAGCTCTCGAATATTAAATTGAACGCTCGAATTTTGAATAGAGCGATCAAAATAAATAAATTGAGACCTCTATTCAAACTTTATTGAGAGCTCAAATTTACACAAATTAAGCGCTCGTTTTTTATTTTGAGCTATCGAAAATTATATTGAGCGCTCAAATTCTATGTTGAGCGCTCGAATCTTAAATGGAGCGATTGAATCTAATATTGTGTTAAATTAAAAATTAAAAAAAAAATATTCCATGTGACCCATATTGTAATAGTTGTATGTCACGAAAGTTTTTCACTCTCAAGTTTTCTTTCCCTTAAAAGATTCGCATTAAAAAATTTATCAAAACTTGGGGAAAATTCATACTTAAAAACGTCAAATGACAATTCACCTACATTAGAATCCCTGGACCATCCCTTGACCTCAAAAGTGAGAAGCGAGTTGTATTTGACGTGATTTTTGCCTATTATTCTTTGAAAACAAAATGTTTCATAACGCAAACTTATTCACCTTTGAACATACTTTGTTTTAAAAAGAAAACTAAATATGAATTATTATAAATCTTCTATCATGGTTTTGAAAACACTCAAATTTAAAAAAAAGTAATAAATGTAGTGTAGTCAATTTCCATAAAAATTACGTTAAAGAACCTTATTGCTGTAGATTGAGAAAATGATGAAAGAAAATGGTTTCAGGAATATGCCCTAAAACCATGCTATCTATAACTCTGTAGAATTGTTAGTCTTGCATTTTCGTTTGTTATGTAGTACAATGGCGGAGATCCAGGTAAAATCTCGGACTTTTTCAAAAGTCGTTCAACTTCAATTTGAATTTCAAATTCAATTTACTTTGTTTATACACATGGTACACGTGCATGCTGCATAACTTTGTTTACATTTGAATACCATTATCTTATTCATTTGATTGGTCCTCTACATTGGTGCTATAGACAAGAATAATGACCTCTAAACCATAAACCGCCTTCGGAACTAGATAAGGTGACCGTGTACATCCAAACATAGGCAGGATTAGAAAGTAAGTTACATGACAAAATGGCACCGAGGATTTTACTCTACCTAGTGGTCTGCGGAGAAATATTCCTTCTTACAGGTAAACATCAATATTCGTATATGCTATATAATGATATTTTCCTGTGTTCATTATGCATTGTTATGAAGTACGACAAGATATAAATGTCAAGTATGTACAATGTACACTGATCACTTCATTACACTACCTGATCATCTTTCGATACAAGCGTTAACAAGTGATTTTGAAAGAAAGGAGGAAATGCCGAAATGACGTGTGTGCCAGAACGTATTCTGACATAATTTAAGAAGAGAATTCAAAATAACAATGTTGGACTTCTAGAAAATAACTTTCACAAAGCATTGTTATTGTTAGCCTGTTGGCACCTATGCATATAGTGTAGTGTATTTTAAAGGAGTCGATATTTTCTATTTTCTTATTGAAACAAGATGAACATTTCGGTGAAATCTTGTCCCGGAAATGTTTGTTTCATTTAATTTGTCATCTTTTGACACATTTGGCCTCTCTGACATTACACTGACATGTTTTATTCAAATTATCAAAGTGTTATATTCAATTCAAAGTGAAGTGCAATGTTCAAATAAAAATGTGCGATTCAGTTTAATATAACGAAATAATGAAGTGCAATGTTCAAATAAAAATGTGCGATTCAGTTTAATATAACGAAATAATACTCATAACAAAAAGTCGTTAATTACCTGAATAAAATAGTTTGTAAAACGTTAAAAATAAAAAATTTGAATGTGTTTGTAAAAAATCTTGGTGTGTATATAAAAATCTTGACGTGTTTGTCAAAAATAAATAAAAATCTTAGCGTTATTTTATATTTATAAACTTGTTATATATTCAAAAACGTGTAATGTATGTTCAATAACTTGTTTTGTAAATTTAGAAATTTTGATTGAAAAAAAATCCTATCAAAAAGTTACGCTACACGTTTTTAAGCTTAAAGTTGTAGACCCTGTTAATATAAATCGACTGGATAAAATTTAACATGTAAAACACAAACTGTATTTTTATAGCATAACCAAAGTTATTAGCTTTCCGTTAATTACAAAAGTTAATTACGCAAATCCTCAAAGATATCAAAATATATAAAAAAAATATTTCTGACCCACAATATTTTACAACAAAAATGTAAAGCATGTCCATTACCATGATTATAAATACATTGTTTTTTTTTTTTTATTTTAACTTGATTTAGGTTAAATAAGGGAATATTTTCACAGATTATTCCGTATTTATTCAGTATTTAGTATCTTTCCAGATTAATGACTATGCTTCGTGCGATCAGCGAACCTTTTTTACGATGTTTATTAACGTTCAGATTGTACACATTGTAAATTCAATGGATTGACCTAATAAGACCAAAACTATACTCCGTTTCCTATGCACAGGATATAAGGTGTACAGTTTTTTCTTTTTAATTAAAACTGACAATTAAAACATGTGTATTTACTTTTCTTGTTTACAATTTTTATGACAATACATTTTTGAACGAAGCAAACAAACAACAAAATCACAGCGAAAACTTTTTTGATTATGCATGATCATACTTTGTATTACCTACAAAATAATCAACCTACGACAACACGTGCAGAAACTGCAATTTCCCCCTCAATGCACCGCTAAACATATTCCTTCCGTGCTCTAGCTGTACCTCCACGCTTTTGTTAGAAATTGTGCCTCTTGAATAAAAATGCATTTAATATAAATTGGGTATGCTGGTTCGATTGTTTTGAAAAGCTTTATATGCGACTTTATAGTGTTTGCGACTACAAATAAGAGCACAAGAGTGGTGCTGTGCAATCATTGTAAAGGAAGGGGAGAGAAAGCAACTAATTAAATGCATGATTATATAGATACTGTATAACTACATTATCTTTTTAAGAAATGATACTGATGAAGGGACAGGGTCGTAGGATTTGTCAAAATTGCTTAATATTCCGATTATTGAGAAGAAATAAACTAAAGTACACATGATGGATTCACTGCCATCACTCTAAGAAAACAAGAAGAAGGATGGGGTCTCCAACAAGATACCGCTGTAGCACCAACTGCAAAACACCACAAGCAAAATCACAGAGAAGACACACACAGCAAGAGACACTAACAAGGAACAGCGAATACAACATAAAAAGTACCAAACTCAAAAGAACGAGACCAAATGGGCAATCGGTGCCGACTTAGGAAGGCCATCTGTTACGTTAGTAGCAAATCGTGTAGTAATCCGGATTACATAAGCACAACCCTTCCACTTATCCGGTTACCCAAAGGTCTCGAAGAATGCATGATTTTAGTGTAAAATACGAAACCAATCATCACTCTGTGCCGACTTGTGACGGCCATTTGTTACGTTAGTAGCATATTGTGCTGGAATCCGGATTACGTAAGCACAACCCTTCCACGTATCCGGTTACCCAAAGGTCTCGAAGAATGCATGATTTTTTTTGTAAAATACGAAACCAATGGGCACTCTGTGCCGACTTGTGACGGCCATCTGTTACGTTAGTAGCATATTGTGCGGTAATCCAGATTACGTGTGCACAACCCTTCAACTTTTCCGGTTACCCAAAGGTCTCGAAGAACGTACAGTTGTAGTGTAAAATAACCTCCTCACTGTAAGATGACCACAAAACAGCTAAAAGCATGGTCTTAAGCAACACAGATGAATATGTAAGTTATCATTGTAACCATCAACGTGCTGAAATTTTATACAAAAGGATCTCAATTGATTTTCTATTTCATACTTTATTTATTAAATGAGTTACGTAATTTTACATCCCCAAGCGTGCCGTTTCTGTGCGAGCTGTCATAACGTGTGTCATATATCCAAAAAATTATGAAATGGCGTTATGAAATACATCTGTAGAATACCGGTATAGGGATATGATTTTGTTTGCACTACATACAGAGGGCATAAATATCATCGAAACAGATCATCAAAACAAACAAATTATACACTAGATTATTGTCAATCAATATGAATATAGTATATAATTTGATTGAATGGAGAATATTTGCAGAAGAAAAGACCGAAGGAAAGCACAATCAAAGAGTCGTATACATATACGAACGGATCTGGATCAAAAGATGATTTTCGTTGTCAATAATTCGTACTTAATGAAACAAGAAGCTCACAGGCCACGAAGCTAACATCAGAACACTGTTATTCTGATAGTGATGATTGATGTCTTAGCATTAAATCATGATCGAAAATTAAATATGATGGACCCTCAGTAAATGCTTTATGTAAAGTTCATGGAATTAAAACAATCACCACGTGCACAGGATAACCTAACCTTCCACAAATGCTCCCCATTGAAACCTATTCAATTCCAAGGCTAAAGATTAACTTGATTTAAAAAAAATCCTTTTGCTAATTGTATAGATCATAATAGTTGCGAGGGGAAATTATACGCTTGTTTTGCCTTTATTCACAAGGGAAAAGTTATTTGTAGTTTCAAAGCATTTCTTCCTTTGATTTCTTGCTGTTGCGTGTACGATTTTCTCCAGAATGGTAATGCCCTTCATGCAACGCCAAACAAAAATAGGGAATTTTATGTCTTTCTAATAATATGCTCATTTCAAGATGAGAGTCAATCAAGTATACAGGATAAAATGCGATATGATAAGTTAACTTTGAATACAGATCATAGTGTAATATTTGCAATACAATATACGGGGAATTGATGAAACATGATTCACAAATACAATGCAGACAAATTCTTCAAATTTTACATATGAAACCTCTTTAATATATGCTTATAAATAAGCGAGACAGGACAAACAGATATGTTTTCACATATGATCTCTAGTTTTGTTTAACTGTAAATACAAATGTCATTGATCTGGTTGCATTAAACCTTTAAAACCAGTGCCATTTATTTACTTTTCTTAGAATTGTCGGCAAACTGTCTCTTCTAAGCAGACTAAAACAAACATTAAAAACAAATCTATCTTAAGGTGAAATCAGAACATCTCAAAATCTAAAGGGAAATCATGACGTTGTTTGCCTCAGAGTCTGATTCGTATAAAATAGAGTTGCTACAACCTAAAAACTATAAAAACACCTGATGTTTAAAGAGAGGATATTTTTTATCTTAAATTTAATGTTTAAAATGTAATGCCTTTAATACTTTGATGCAATGTTTCAAACAAACAAAACACACTTTCATTTGATTAAAATTCCATGTTATAGATTTTTTTATCCGTATTTTTACATATATAATATGACGTGTTCCTTGGTGAAATTGTTAATTTTTCATATATTATATCAAACATGTACATGTACGTAAGTGCAATGATTCTCACCACTGTATTTCATCTCAACCTTTCTTGCGTTTGACCGTCCAAAGTCTGTACTGGTTACATGTTGGTCTCTCTCCTATTATGTGTTGTCTTTCTTCTTCATGTTTCAGTGAAAAAAAATCGTATCGATTCATTGTCTCTGATTCTTGTTAACTTAATTAGCTGAGAGTCCAAGGTCTTCAGTGTTCACTTTTTTCATCTTATATTAAAGGTTTTGACAAGCCATGTCAATTTTTCTCCCTTTTTCATATCTATAAATGCAAAGTTATATCTCATCAATCTCTAAATTGATTCCATTCTGTTAGAATAAATTTAAAAGTTCTCAGTTTCTGAGTTTCGATACGATGACTACAGTTCAACTACATTTATTTGGTTTATTTAAAATGACATAATTTATTTGTATTTATTTGAACAATTTTGGAATTGCACCGCAATTATTATTTTCGGTTACGCCACCTAATATAAATATCTTTTTTACAAAGTAACTCTATGGAGATGATTCATGTATGCATAATAATTTTGTCCTTTATGTTTTAGAGTTGTGACGCGATTGTTCTGGTAGTCCCCGTCTGTTGGTTCCCCTTTTCTCGTCCAAAGCGTGTGTGTTCCGCTGTGATCACTGCAACTTCGTCATGTGGGGATCTTATCCTTTCAAATATTTTTGTTACTAATTCATATGAATCAAAACTTTGCTTAGTTGCACATGTGGAAAGAATACAAACTACTGTCCGCGCAGCTCACTCCAGAAACCGAAAAATTGAAGTAATGTCTAATTTGTCGGCATATTTTCTGATTAGAACTCACATATGGGAATAGATTTCGAACTCTCGTAACTAACGGTATAAGTTATATGTCCATTCAACCAATATAACGCTCACAGTGACATGAAAAAGATTATGATGGGGGAGTTTTCTATGTTTATTTGAGCTTGACGTCGCTGATTTTTAACATTGAGCCTATGAAAAACGTTGGCGACGTCACTCTAAAATTAGCATAGAAAAATTCCCCATCTTAGGCACGGTCCATTTGATATTCTGGGGGGGGGGGGGGGGGCTTGGGTTTTTTTCGAAAAAAAATAATTTTGCTCTGAATTTTGATGAAAAAAAAATTAATTTGCTTATGGTGTGACAGAAAAAAATAATCTTGCTTTTACAAGTAATCTGAATTTGAAGAATAACCATAAAATTCGCTTAAAATTCCTGAAAATTTTTCAGCTCGCTTCGCTCGCCGCAGTTTTTACAGTCTATGAAAAATTTTTGGCTCGCTTCGCTCACCATAGTTTTCATCTGTAATGGCAAGTTCATATTTGAAAATATCAAAAGTTTGTATGTGACTGAAACAAGAGGCTTCCTTCAATGCTTAAATGCATCATCAGACAATATAATTGATACATTACAGGCCACAGTATCACCATAGTGTCTAATTTTATATACAAGCTTGGAAGGAGAGTTTGATTAAGTTTTTCACAACTTTTCATTTCTACACGTAAAAACTTGTCTAGAAGACCCTCCCTTCAGGCCCTCTTGCATGTTACATGATCTAATATATACATTTTGTTCACAGAAAATTTAATATATCGCATATTGTAAAAATCTTTTATTTCTCTCAGTTTAGAAGTGAATACAAGTTTTACATAAAAATAAAGTAATGTTTAGAGTAATTTAAGTAAAAATAAAGAATTTATATTGAAAAAAAAACACAAGCATTCTTAATATTCACATCAATTGCTAGAAAAAAATTTCCTTGCTCCAATTTTGCAAGAAAAAAATAATTTTGCCCCGGTACAGGGCGAAAAAAATAATCTTGCTCCCACAAAAAAAACCCCAAGCCCCCCCCCCCCCCCCCCCAGAATATCAAATGGACCGTGCCTTAATCCATTTTCTAACACTGAGAGCGTAATATTGATACATATACCTTATACCGAAGTTACGAGAGTGTGAGATCTATCCACCCAACATGAACAATATGAATTTTAATCGAAAAATATTCCGACAAATGAGACAAAACTTCAATTATTTTTATTTCTGAAGTGATCTGCGCGGACATTAGTATTGAAAGGCAACTGTATTTTATACCGGCATTTGACGTTTTTTTTCTTTCCATACTGCCTATCGTTGGTAACAAAAATTGTTGGGTATCATTGTAGGCGGAGTAACACGAGAAGGCCATAGACACAGAAGATCTCCTGAAAGTGCCTACGCGAAATATAGAAGCTTCTCACCATCTGACAGACCCGGATGTCAACCCGGAGCGGTAAGGATTTTGTTTCATTTTTCGGGGATATTATACATCCCTCAATGAAAAACATTACATTTGAAAAAAGGTATCGTTGTGCATATGATATTTCCTATAATTTAGAAATGCAAAATACGTACGTTTCAAATTTTTCAATATCAATTAAAAATGATGATGTCAATATCAATAAAATTAAATATTCAAAGAGGTGAGGTAGATTCAGGAAATCTGTTTCAACTCATTCGAAACTGAAATGACTCATTTTGAAATTTTGATACAGTATATATACTGAAAATAATCTTTAGACGAGCTAGCTATTATCTAAAATGAATTGTTGAATGACATTTTATGTATACGAGATTCGATCTTCTTATTGGAAAGATGAAGTGTAATGTCAATTCCCTAAACTGATAAATTTGAAACGTTTCAAAATCTCAATTATCTCAGTTATCAATACCTACGTCATTGTATGAAGTATTTTATGATAACATCAATTCCCTTCTGTTTGAGATCTTTACCAAGTGCTTTCATGTAAAGGAGAACGATAAGATATTATCCTACCTCTGATCTATTGAGAAGAACCGGCACTTTTATTAAAAATAGATCAATATATTACTTTGATATTCTCTTTTACCGTTGACTAATAATAAATCTTGCCTGTGTGGTGGCATTTGCCGATCTTTGAGATATCTTTTATCCTTTTTTCAACGGAAGAGAAATAATATCAGTTTTCTTTTGAAATGCTTTTGAAAAAAAGACCAGCTTTATCCATATACGTATTTCTGCAAGTTGAAATGTTAAACGTCTTCAAATTTAATAGCATCATTTAAGAACAGATAAATTTTTAGCATGGACCAGACATGCACGTTTCGGATGCTGAACCCTCGTCAGTGATCCTCAATCTGAACAATGTAATATGGCCAAAGAGTGTGAAGGTTACTATGTCCAAAAATGTACCGAAAGACGTAGCAGGATGGATATGAAGCTACAGGACCCTCGTTTTAGAGATTACAGGAAAATTTGATAAACAGAAATTTTTGAATGCGTTGAGGAGACGATTAACCGAAATTGATCGTACTTGTCTACATGTGCACTCGGGACTTCTTGTCCACCAGCAGTGATACTCACCGAGTGGTACAAATGTTAAACGTCATCAAATTCAATAGCATCATTAAAAAACAGATAAATTTGCAGCATGGACCAGACATGCATGTTTCGGGTACTTAACCCTCATCAGTGATCCTAAATCTAAACAATATAATATCATGTTAACGTCTTCAAAGCTTTAAATGACAAAATATTACTATGAGTCATCATTGGTATGGTCCGCTAAATTACAAATGTAGAAAGATTAAAACAGATTTAAGAAATCAACACAACAAAAAGAAACAGACATGACAAAGGAAATATTATTTATTTCATTATCGATTTCAGGAGATTCCTCAAAACAGAGTAAACACGACAGAAAGACTTCGACTGTTGAGAGGACATTTTGATAGAGAACGTATAGACGCCTATATAGTACCGTCAGAAGATGCTCATCAGGTATGTATAGAATGAAGATTACAGAGAACTATATGAACATCATTTCTTGATTTACCAAAGTCCTTGGTTTCCATTGAATAGAATTCTAATCATGAAGTTTTCTCAACATTTAAGTTTTTAGGTTGTTTTTCTTGCTACGAAAGCTTTTTATTTGCAAAACAACCGACATATACTATGAAGGGTATTTGAAATATGATAAAAAATAAATTGAAATTTACATGTGCATATGAAAATTCATAAAATTGATTTATTTAGAATAGGAAGATTCTCTTTTCTAATCACTTTTTTTCATTTCATCATCTTTTGTTTTGTATATTTCTGAATCTTTACCTTGTTTCTCATGATAGAGTGAATATCCCTCTGACTATGACCTTCGTCGTGGTTACATCTCTGGACTTTCAGGGTCAGCCGGTAAGTGACAATGGTTTTTCAATCATTTATATTCAAAATTCACTGATCATTAAATTACATGAAATTTAAAAAAGGTGGGTCCTTACGATTCATATCCTATCCTTCCTTCCACTCTTTAGTAATCTTTTCAATATGTTTTCACTGTATGGATACTTCATGATTAGAATTCTTGAGGATCACTGACGTCAGGGTTCTATACCCGAAACAAACATGTCTTGTCCATTCTATAGATTATAGGCCTGTTTTTTTTTAAATGATGCGATTACTTTGAAGACTTACTGGATAATATGCGATTTTATTTTTTAAAAATATATATATATACTTCTGATTTTGAAAAGGAAAATGACCAAAGTTGTTGTCGACTCACATGAAATGATGTCCCATGTTAGATTTTAAAAGAGGTTTACTGCATATTCGCCAAACTATTTTGGTTATCAGACGGACATTTACATGTATACCAGTTGTACCTTTCGGAAGGATGCTTGTACATGTACTGGCATTTCCAACCTCTTGTTTTCTTCAAACTTCCTTTGATTTTCTAAAACATTGTCACATGTAGAAGACCATTTTTTACGATTTACATACCATCAATTTCATTTGAAAATAATGTCTTATGACTATAAATTTCCTCTTTTGAATGATCAAAATAAAACTTTAATCAATTGATAAGGCTAACAAGTCGAACAATTGTGAATGATGAAAGCAAATCAAATTTTCATTCCGATATTAAGATCAAAATCTGCATCATTTTCCCCGTTTGAATTCACCAATAAATAGTGTTGGTCATTT
Source organism: Pinctada fucata (assembly GCA_028142955.1). Taxonomy (NCBI): domain Eukaryota; kingdom Metazoa; phylum Mollusca; class Bivalvia; order Pterioida; family Pteriidae; genus Pinctada; species Pinctada fucata. The sequence goes on from AP027104.1 coordinate 33,587,665, forward strand.
ATTATACAAAATCAAACGGGTCATATATTAGTAGAGCGACCATATTGAAAAAGAGGCTTAGTTTTCGAGTTTAATCAACACCCCTAACACAGGCCTGAATTTGGTCTTAACTTTTAGCTGAATACCCCTGCTTTCAAGAACAGCTGTCGTAAAGAATACATCATGATCAGATTTTGTTTAAATTTGGTAAAAAGTGATAAAACCGTGAAAAATAAAAACGAAATATTTATCGGTTACATCCTCTGTATTCCTATATTTGGCTCTGTATTGTACAGAGAGTCATTGCAATTCTTGCATTAGATATGTAAATATGATATAGAATTATTTTGGAGGTAGAATATTTTCTCCTCTCTCGAAAAATGGCAGTTTTATGCAAATTTCTATGAAATATGAAGAATCCGTGTTAATATATTATCTAAAGCCCCGAGACTGAATTTTTGTCTCGAAACATATCGACAAATATATGTATATTATTTCTAAGGCCTTTTTATCGTTAATTTTTCTAGAGGCTTATAAATAAATAATATAAAAAACTAATGCGTATACACTTTAAAGTAAACCGTCATTTCCTACAGAAGATTCCGTAGATTAAGATTCGGTTGACCACGTGTTACAGTTTTTATCAAATCGTACTTTTTTGTCGGTATATATACGTATGTTTGATAAAAGTAATTGCCGAAAGAGGAATTATGTCATCCTGTTGACAAATTCGTGAAAAATACCTCATTTTAATATGCCAAGTGAAGATCACGTATGGAGACCCGTTTGTGACAAGTTGCAATGAAAATACGTGAATTTCAAAACTTCGCATGAAGTTTCTATTAAATGATAAAAAGTATCTTACGACGTTCATTTTAGAACTACAGTGATGTAAATATATATGCCAAGTTCATTGGTCAGAGTTTGGACTCTTCGTTTTCTTTGTTTTAAACATTGAAATATGCCTTTCGTTAACGTTGTGCAATTTTTCAGTTTTATCATCCGTACTTACCCTCATTCAGATTCGTAGCTGCTACAAATTAAGTGGATGCTTTTCATGATGCATTGGGTAAGAGAACCTCCCTTAAGGCGCCCAGGGGATCTCATTGAAAGTTCTTAAGTGTCACAGAATTGGGGGGGGGGTGTTTTGTGCTGTACATAGCACAAACACCACATAGTCATACGTAATATTGGTAACGTAATTGAGCAATCCTTCATTAATGATGACTATATACATACTTCTACAATAAAACAAATAAACAACTATATATTTCGGAGAAGAAAAACAGAAAAATGTGTGTTCTGGTCTGTTGACAACGGAAAGTTTGATCGTTTTTCCCGAAGCGCTCCGAATAAAATAAAATGTATGAAAAAAGGTATGAACAGTATGACTGAAGTCAGTGCAATGTATCCAAGTTCCGATTTTCACCTACGAATATTCAAGAGTCCAAGATACGACACAACAATATAAGTCTTTTATAACGACGAGACTGGTGTTGTCAGCTCTGCGTTAGTACCAAAAAGAAGATCAACAAGAAAGTTTCAGTGAATAAACATGGTTAAAATGTAATTGATAAAATGAATAGCCGATTACAAAAATTATACCAGAAGTCCAAATTCATTATGTTACATGTATAGCTACAACAATTCGATTGCATCATGAGACAAGTGTAATATATATCCGCAATTTTAGGTGCCTAATATTGAGTAATTTGAATGTCCTATTTCCAACTGTAATACTGGAACCGACAGAAAAGCTATTTTGCAACTGGTTACACTCATTTATTATTTTAAAGTGTTCTTTTTTTTTTTGTCGCGCAATTCCATTTTTCAATCAGAAAAAAAAATAGTCGGGCGTTATATACGAAAATGTGAGAGGAGTACTTCGGATAAGAACACCATTTACTAAGTGCATAGTAGGTGACCTATAGAGCATCCTTTAATGTATGGTCATTTCTAGTTCAATATCGATGAAGCATGGAAAATGATGAACAGACAATCAAAACTCTTTTCTAAAAATGCATACAAAGTCATATTTTTCGTACGCGGCCAATGTCGTATAATGTCCAACAACGATCAGCCAATCAGAAACGAGAGATCCAGAACTAGAAATCAGAGTTTATCTCCATTATCATCTACATCTACATGTAGTACAAATGCCTTTAAGTTACGTTTTAGCGACAAGTGTTTTAACACCGTCAAACGGAGGAAGAAAATGCAATAATTGCCTTAAATGTGAAGGTGTCGTATAGGCAGCTACGCTGCTTATCTAACTTGAAGCTTGTGGAAGTAAAACACAATGCGCATTTCCTTGTTTTGTTGATCGCAAAATCTTTGTTTTACTAAATTATTTCTATAATTGGGCGGACAAAAGGCTTCCATATTAAATGTTTGAAATCATCAGAATAGAGATAGTACAGAAAGACAAAAAGCTTTATTTTCAAAATCATTGATGTAAATTTGTCGTCTACTTTAAAATAAAACAATACTTTTATTCATATTTATAAGCTAAAATTAGACTTTGCTGTAATTATGTGGCGTTTAACTCCGTAACAGTATCGAGGAAACATCTAGTTTATTTTGTAGTGATTGTTATTAACAATATTATGGGGAGGGGCAGTTTAATTGCCTGTAACTCTGAAGTTTGTGAATCGATCTCTCTCAAACTTTCCAAAAAACACATTCACATATCAAAATATCGTTTCTTTTTGGTTATTTTTATTTTTGAATCAACATTCTCAAAATTCAAGTGAAAAATTGAATTTTTCCATTTTACCTATTTATCTTAGAATGTGTGCTCATTCATCCATGAAGTTGGAATTAGAAAAATCAATTTAATTCAAAAAGTTTCTTTTGACTTCAATAAGCATAATCACATTTATTTTGGCCACATGGATTATCTATTTGTAAAATGAAGTAAGTTTTTGTTCAAAAATCTATGAATTTGAATTTTACTAATTTTCCGCTTTTCTGTGAAATTACAGAAATTCTGACCATACGAATTTGTTTACGACACCTCAAACGCACGGCCCACGTTATATTCTTTCGTTTGATAAGAAATTTAGCCCTGTGTTAGGGGTGTTGATTATAATTTCAAATTTAGCGACTTGGTTGCTCTACTATATGACTTAGAAAAAGATACTTGAGGAATAAACTGTCAGTAGGTCATACGGTCAACATGAATTATACACACTGGTTTAGCATGTTTAGTGATAGACGGCACTGCACTGCTTCGAAGTGCCATCCCGTCCAAAAGAACAAAGCCTGTTTAAATAGAAATCTCATCCACTTAGATAATATATATATATATATATATATCATGCTACAAGGACAAACCGTGATCCTCCGGGACGTTGCAGCACTGTGGACAGATGGACGATATTTTATTCAAGCCGAAAATGAAATGGATTGTAACTGGATCTTAATGAAAATGGGTAAATATAATTATTCAAATTTCTTCATTCTTATATAAATCAAGTAATGGTTTTCTGGTTACTTTCCATATTGAAACTTTTGATCAACTTGAACAAATAATCTACATGTATTTATACGAGCATATGCAAGTTGAGGAAATAATACATTCACAATAAACATTAAAATAAAAGCATTTTCTTCTAACGATGACAACAAAAAAATTAACAATTTTCAGGACAAAAATAATGTGTATGTTAAAGGAAAATAAAGGTCAATGTAGAAAAACATAATGTGCCAGGAAAAGTTTAGAATTAAAAATGGGTGAAGTTGGGTGCTTAGAAGAGCATTCATGATTTAGCTGTTAAAGCAGCTTAACTCTAATGTGAATAACAGGTGTTGAAGGAGTACCAACAATAACGGAGTGGTTGATTGCAATGCTTGGACCTATAAATGGTACAGTTGGTGCTGACCCGTTCCTTGTGAGAAGCAGTAAGTAAAGAAAAATTGATATATGAAATTAATCTCGTATGTTGTTCAAGAATTATTTCTTATTTTCTTCTTATCACATATTTATTCTTAAAGTTTTGGATAAATTGAGATGCTCAAAACAGAATAAATTTTGGTTTTAAACTACATTATCTACATTGTGGTTCATGTATCTGACTTGAATTAGCGGTAAGGGACATAGAGCTGTTACAAAAGCTTTTTTTTTTGTTTAGGTAAGTGGGTGAGCATGGAAGATGATTTGAAGAAAAAGAGTGTCTCAATGCAGCAGATAACTCCAGATCTTGTAGACAGAGACTGGACAACAGCCAATGGCCGTCCTCCTCAGCCTAATACACCAATCAATGCTTTACCTTTACAGTTTGCAGGTAACATCACAAGAAATAATTCCTTTTGTTTTTATTTTTTCAAATTTTTGTACAATTCAAGGAATTCAAGGAATTCAAGGAAAAAGTAAGAACATATCTTATGCAATTGAGCCTTTGTCAAAAGCTGTACATTCTTCGAGTTTTTCGATCACTTAAGAGAACAGAGCAGAATCGCATCTCCTCTACTCGTTTTTCAGGAAAGACATGGCAAGACAAAGTTCGAGAAGTGCAAGATGAAATGGCGGATTTCGGGGCAGATTCCCTGATTGTATCGGGATTGGATGAAACTGCATGTATCTAATTCATGTATATTCATTAACAAAGGAACTTATGTGTATTTGGCATATTAAGTATTCCTGACAATATCTCTCCAGAAATTCATCATTGGTTTTGAAATTGTTTGTATTATTTTCTTTAAAATGTTTGCCGACGAAACGAGTTATATCGATATCTTATCACGAAAATAATATTATCAATTCATTTACTTAGTTTTTTATGCAAAATTGACTATACATTAGTTATTGGATTAATTTTTTTCTGATCAAACTTTACATTGTTGTTTCAGGGATCTTCAATCTTCGAGCTGCGGACATTCAATACAATCCATTTTTCTTGTCATATGTCATTATTGAGAGAAACAGCAATCACCCAATGTAAGGATAATGGATGAAGACACATACCTATCATATTAAATGTAATTTAAGAACTTGTCTTATATGAAGAAGAAAATCATCATAATCCTTATTTTTATTACCTTACATCATAGAGGACAGAAAACAAACCTGTAAATACAGAATTAAGAAACGTCCAAATCTGATGAAAAATTTACCTCCTTGGTAGTTCTTTGATCTCATGTTTTGAATTCGTACTTGTATTCCGTGCATATCGTATACACTCGCCTTTTATAAAACATTTGAAAACCGATTTGTGATGCGCACTTATTCTGTGTAAAAATGGAAATGAGTTTGTAGGTTTGATGTATGATTTCGTATCGTGTTTATTTTTGTACAAATTTAAGTCATCGCATTGAGATATTTTAATCTTTTTTTATTTTTTTATTTTATCTATGTTGAGTGTTAATTAATATTTTGATATCCTCTTTGTAGACTTTTCATTAAGGACCATCTTACGAAATTAAGTAGTGTACCTACAGACAATGAAACGACGATAAATTTGATGACTCATCTAAACACCAATGCTGCAGGACAGTGTGTTAGTACAGAAGTTATGTGTGTCAAGGTCAGATGTTACATCAAAGACTTCAAATTACTTTTTACAGAACAAAACGCTTTTAGAATGAAAAAAAAAGTTATATTCTTGCCGGTTTAAATTTTACTATCATTGCCAATTTTATTCTATTCCGTTAATCCTGAGATATGAAGTACTCAGGGTCCAGATACATGTTAAGAAAAAAAACCAAGTGATCGGAACTCTTTTATTTGTAAGGGAAAACTTATCTTGCCATTTAGGGTACTTTATTTACTTGGACTTAAAAACTTTTGAAATTTGAAAAAAAAAGATAAATATGCATAAAGTATATTATAATTATTAATACAGGTAATGGAGTATAACATTTCGGTTTTTGAAAGTAAACTTAAGTCAGTGGTGTCCCGGAGTAACATAGTTTGGATATCTGGTTACGCAAACTACGCCATCTATGTTAAAGTTCCACAGGTACGTCGTACAACCATCGCGACCATTGTATTTGAAAGACAGATTAAGTCTTCCATCCGCCTTACTACTAACATGACTAAAACTACACTGACCTCATTTTTTTTTTTGCAAAGGCATGCAATCTGCCCAAATATTTGGAATATTTTCTAAATCCTTCAATACTGCGTCATCTGTTTTATAATGTTGATGAAGTTTTTTCTGCCTATAATACCATTCAAACCTTTGAGAAAGTTCTAATTTAAGCTGCTCTGTAAGAGAGCTTCCCAGTTTTGAAAAGTATTCAATGGAAAAGTAAGAAAAGAATAAAATACATCCTCCCGTTTATACCATATGTACCTTTATTTAACTACGATAAAGAGATTTGGCTGGCGGCCCTGTAATTACTAGAAAAACTTGAAAATGAAAAAAGAGACATTCATTTGGTATTTGAATCAAAGTAAATCAAAATTATATCAACAACAGATTTATTTAAAGTATTTTACTTCCAAAACTTCTTGACTGATAACTTATATTACTTTGCAACTGAAAATTTCTTTTTTCTGCAAGCGCATTTCAGCAACCACTCTAAGTATAAGACCAGGAACTTGTCATTCGGACATAGAGACAAAAAAGTAATCATAGATCGATCTTTTGAAAATACACAATTACCTGAGAATTTGTTCCCATAAACATCAAATTAGTGAAATTACGAATTAATTTATCTGCAAAATGGACTACGTTCCCTCGAACGCACGTTATTTTCAAATTATACGAAAACCTACAAGAAAGATTATAAGTGCTGTCCTTTGACTTATTTTATGCAATAATAAAGCTAATAATTTTGTAAGCTCTCCACTTACATGACTTATTTGTTATTATTTCATGTTTTAATTGTTTTATTCAGAATAAATTGTTTCAAGAGAAAACTCCAATAGCAGTTTCAAAAGCGCAGAAGAATCCTACAGAGAGAGAAGGAATGAAAAACTCCCACGTAAGTAACAAGATTGTCCCCACTCAATAGTTGAGTGGTTATATATGGACATCACAATGACTTGTGTCCAGAAGTTCCCTCTTTTATAGCATATTTGTGACGCATTGTTTTTTCCATTCAAGAAAGCCAGAAAAAAGTTTCTTTTTATCCTGCCTGAGAAAAAGGAAGTGTATATTAATCGGCCAATTATAATTAGTTTTCAACGATGTCCTTTTTCTGCAAATCTCCATATCTATTAATACTGCTGAAAATATTCCACATTATTTTTCAAATATTTGACACGTTGTTTTAGTCATGTTTTATTGTTTTAGTCATGTTTTATTGTTTCAGAGAAGGGATGCTGTAGCTCTAATATCATTTCTTGCTAAGTTAGAGAAAGAGGTATAAGATTTTGATACTCTTCATCGACTAAAAGCCCTAAAGTTTTTCATCAAAACGGATCATTTTGAAAAATGGCCATTCAATACAGCAATTATATCAATATTGAACATTAAAATGGCTTTTGTCCAATGTTCGGTCTTTTTGCAGCAGATCTGTGACAATTTGTACTTTTATTCAGGTAAAGGCAGGGGAGTTATGGACAGAAGTTTCTGCAGCAAAGGAATTGAAGAGATACAGGGAGTAGGTAAAACTTTGTAACTGTAGCAGAAATACAAGCTAACTTCTATGTAATTGGTTGCGTCTTATTTACCCTCCCTTAATGGATGAAAGCCAAATTAATTTTGCAGTGTTAATTTTTTCCTCTTTGAAATATGTTAGGGTTGCATTTTATCCTTTTAAAGGTACTCGTTGTTTATGAGGATTAATCTTTCGAAAATAATGTTGTATCGAAAATAATTGTTCCAAATATTACCATTTAAGTATCTATTTTTTTTTTACCTACATTAAGTTTACCAAATGGTTGTTTTAGAAATGTTTTCTCACATATGAGTAATTTGATCAATAATCAGAAATATGAAAGACATTAGCGGCTAGAATCATCAAAAACTATGGATTGTCTTTGATTTCTTCGAAGAGTCTTGTCCTCCCTCGACACCTGCTGATCTCATCTCTATTGATGATTCACTTTTGCAAACTGCATTGGTAGTTTCGTTTGGTTTTTGTAATGCAATTCAATTTTTATGAATTCATTGGATTAAAGAATATCTTCCAATATTTACAAATAATCCATGATAATGATAATTATTCATTATACCGCAGGAGTCAGCTGTACAGTAGAGGACTGAGTTTTGGGAGTATATCAGGTAGTGGATCAAACGGTGCTATCATTCACTATGTACCATCTAATCTGACAGACATGAGGATAACAACTGATCAAGTCTATCTACTGGATTCTGGAGGACAGTACTTGTAAGAAAAAGTTTTGAATAATAGAAACTAACGGTGAATAGTACTTAGGCATACAATGTCCCTCGTGGCCTATGGTCTAGTGATAGATGACAAATATGGATAATGACCATATCCCTGTATGCAGTACAAAATCGATAATTAAGAAAATCAGAAACCAAAGGCATACAAGATCAGGATAAAACAGAAACTTACACCATATGAAAAGAAGCGAACTCCCGATATGGGAGTGAGACCAGGTGCCAGGAAGAGTATGCATCTCCTGCTTGCATGCAACACCCGACGCTTCAATTCGGTAGAACTGTGACATCTGGTTACTTCCATTTCGGTAGACATAGAGTACAATCTTTGGTTGGATGGTTCAAATGGTCTATGACAGAATATCATCCACCATTCTGGAGAGTGGGACATCATAGTGTATGACGAGTTCCCCATATCGACCGTGGAACTTTCTCAGTGACGATGTTAGTCGGTCACATCTGCTAATAGTTCGTCAATGGTCACCATACTTGAACTTAACAAGATCTATTCAAGAAAAATTCTCAAATTCGTTAACTTTATAACTCATTATCTCTATGCATTAATACAGACAAAAACATTTATTTAAAAAAATGAAATAACTGACAGACATGCATATGGACAAATACAAACAGACCGAGAAGAAAACAAAAGCAACTTCAGTTTGCTTGTTTGGAATTATAATAAGGTCTCAGTAGATATAAAAGAGAGGAGGAGATCTCCAACAGGACTCGGTTGCAGTACAAACAGCAAAAAAGAAAGGAACATCGAAGTAACAACTTTTAAAAGAATCATTCATTGAATAAAAAGTGAAAAAGAGACAGATTTTTTTTTTAAATTTTCATGTTAGAGGTCCGAGTCAGTCATATCCAAGTTTCGTTTAGCATCAACACATTGTTTTTAATGAAAAAAGTCTCACAAGATTGTTTTACTTAAAAAAGGAATATATAAAATGAAAATAAAATGAAAAAAATATAGGATGCTGGAAGCCTGATACCGATTTATTTTTTAGCTAGTTAAGTAAAAAAAAATCTACGACTTTGCTTTTGAACAAAAATATCAATACAATTTATTATGACATTTACTTATGAGTAAATTTTGTATGTTTTATTCTTTTCCAATCTTTGACACAATATTAGAAGTGAGCATGGATATCTATAGGCATTTCTCGCGACGACCCAGAATGTGATTTTCTATCGTTTATTTTTGTATTTTAGGGATGGCACAACAGACGTGACGAGGACTCTCCATTTTGGAACACCATCAGATTATGAAAAGGTTATTGCTAACAAAAGAGTATAGAGTTTCCTTACCGATATTGATTGTGCATTTTTTATTTGATATAGAAATACAAGGATAATCTTTGTCCCGAATATATATTCATGTCATCAGTTTATTATTTGGCATACATATCTTCAGTTCATATAAATTAAAATTAAGCTTTCTCGATATAGTATCCTATATCGAAAAAGCTTAATTCCATTTCATAGATAAAAAGTCGAGAAATTACGCCATTATTAACGTTACAATTCAAAATACATGCGAGAGGAAGAGGAAGTTCCGCCGAATCTTCTTAAAATCTAAATTTGGTACATGATTTAAAGCAAAATAATGATTTGATTTCTTACAATGCGAATTTTCCATACATTTTTCGGGTTTGGACCTTTAAATTTCCTTTTGATAGGAGAATCAGCTATCTGGGCAACTAATGGTACATAAGAGAAAATGAACACCTGCTCTTTTTCTACAACTGAACGTAATCACCATATCTTACTTAATTCTAGGAATGCTACACACGAGTTTTCATGGGTCATTGTGACCTGGCTAGGGTCGAGTGGCAATACGGACTTTACGGTATGTATATTGCAACATTATTGACTTCAAACTATATGTTGATAAAGTGTACGTAGTCAAACGGATCTTGCGCTTCAAATAATAAGGCAGTCTCAGCATTAAACGGAATACCCTACAAAATGATTTGAAAACGCAAAGCTTATGGTATATTCTGAGTATCCATAAAAAACTATACAGTTTATTAGTGTGACAGTAATGACTTTTACCATGTTACTTTAGAACTTTACCAACAGTCTGCGTCGAGGTTCGTTCATACAAAGTAAAATGTAACTCTCTATTAAGGGGACCATAAGCATCATGCAGAAAAGAATATATGATGAGCAGAAATTATTGTACAAAAGAATATAGGATAACCACACCGTTTGCTACTTGCGTGGCAAATGGCCGTCCAAAGTCGCACCGGTTGCCCATTGGTCGCGTCGGTTTATGTGTTGTCTTTTGTGTTTGATGTTTACATGTCGTATGTCTCTTTTTCGTCTCATACTATGCTCGTCTTTTGTGTTTTTGCATCGGGTGTTTTAGTGTTTTGCTGTTGGTGCTGCAACAGGGTCTTGTTGGAGATCCCCTCCCCTCTTCTTCAGTTGAAATATATGTTTTATTATCAGTCCCCTACCGGCAACGCCGAAGGGGACTCTTAGTTTCATCTCCATCTGTCTGTCTGTCCGTCCGTCCGTCCGTCCGTCCGTCCGTCTGTCTGTCTGTCTGTCCCATTTTCAGTTTTCCTCACTTTTTTTCGCTGTTGTTGCATATATTGAACTCATCTTTGGTATGTTGATAAATCTCAATGTGATACAGATCAAGTTTGAGTTTGCTTTTGATTGACCTATTTTACAAGAGATATGGCCCTTGGACTTGGCAAATTTTATGAAAATTTCAGTTTTCCGCACTTTTTTTCACTGTTGTTGCATATATTGAACTCATTTTTGGTATGTGGATATATATCAATGTGATACAGATCAAGTTTGAGTTTGCTTTTGATTTACTTATTTTTACAAGAGTTACGGCCCTTGGACTTGGCAAATTTTATGAAAATTTCAGTTTTCCGCACTTTTTTTTCGCTGCTGTTGCATAAATTGAACTCATTTTTGGTATATGGATGTATCTCAATGTGGTACAGATCAAGTTTGAGTGTGCTTTAGAATGACCTATTTTTACAAGAGATATTGCCCTTGGACTTAGCAAATTTTATGAAAATTTCAGTGTTCCGGACTTTTCTTCGGTTCTATTGCAAATATTGCACTGATTTTTGATATATGAATACATCTCAGTGTGATACAGACCAAGTTTGAGTTTGGTTTCCATTGGCCTATTTTTACAAGAGTTATGGCCCTTGGACTTAGCAAATTTGGTGAATTCAGTTTTCCGGACTTTTTCATGCCTGTTATTGCAGATAATGAGCTGATTTTTGTATGTGAATACATTGTAGTGTGATGCAGATCAAGTTCGAGTTTAATTTAGATTGACTAATTTTCACAAGAGTTACGACCCTTGGACTTAGCAAATTTGGTGAATTCAGTTACCCAGTTTTTTCTTGGCTGTTCTTGCAGTTAATGAACTGATGAACAGAGATGCAGGACATACATTTATGCCGCCGGTAGGGGACTTATATCGCGCAGCGATCATTACATTATTTTTATTACTGTCAAACTATATTGCTAAATTACTGTACTATTTATGTTTGTCAAGATAAAGAAAACTTAACCTTCATATCTTTTAATTGTTTAAGCACGCTGAACCTTAACATTAAATATTTTAGATTATTCTTTTTGATGCGATCCCTCGTGTTTAGTTTAAAGGGTGATTTATTCTGCCTTTTATTAATAAAGCTCTATTGTAACAGTACATTGATGGTGCTGAAACACGGTCTCTACGGTACAAACAATATATATATACCACATCTTAGTAACATTATGCAAAACTAACGTCGATTTGAATTGTGACGCCATATATATACATATCATATATAAATACAATGTCACTTTGCGGAGTGTACATGGTATTTATAGTCACAAAACAAAAATAACGTGGAAATACGTTCTGTTTAAAGACTTTTTTTTTATTAAAATAAAGCCCTTAATATATTCTCAATAATCATACAAAATTATTTGTAGGTCGTGATATGGACTTACTGGCCAGACGTCCCTTATGGGAGGCAGGACTTATATACCGTCACGGCACAGGGCACGGCATAGGGATGTACCTTAGTGTTCATGAAGGTAGGACTTAACAGCAGTTCTCTGTAAGGACCAAAATAATTTCAATAGCACATGGAAATAGCATGTCTCCAATTTTGGAGATTTTTGGTATGGAAGGTGTATATGATGTACCGAGAAAAAATAAACTTCTTTTCTACAAATTAAGTTTTCGTTGCCATGGAAACCATGTTTGAAATTTTACATATCAGTGGAATACTCGTTACATGTCATTTTCACAAGGCTCGTTTCCATGGTAACAGCTATTATAGTCAACTGAAATTACCTTAATTTTTTCTCTTTATATCTTTCATTATATAAATACTACACAAGAAGTATGCTTCCGCCCGCTTTTCTTTTTGTCGGTATGCCCAATATGTAGGCAAAAACCTGTTTTGAAGAGGCTTTTTTCAGACCGAAAAAGCTCCTAATTTAACATGATTTTTAAGGGCAAATAATCTGAAATGTCAGGCTTACTTGATTTCTACTGCCAATTATCTTTTAAGGTTAATCCTCGATCTTTACGAAAATGTTCAAATTTCAGTGGGACCTCTTCACACTTTTATTCAAAAGGGTATACAAAATGGTTACCATGGTGACATTCTGTTCAGTGCTATTACACATAGAGTAATTTACTGGTAAATTTTTAGCTGTCCGTTACATATTTTTAAGCAATTTTTTATCAGTGCATATACAAGAGCATTATTGATTAAACAATGACCTTAAAAGTTTTCAAGGTCACAGGACCCAATGTCATCTTGAATACAATTCACAATATTTTGCAAAATTCTGTGATTTTTAAAAAGTGTGAGAGACAGTTACTCATATGCCATGTGGTATTGGGTAAAACAAACACATACATAGTGATTTTGGATATATCCCCTACTTATTGACCAAAGTTGCAAAAATCTCAAAATCAATGACATCTTTGATTTGTAGCTAATATTTCATGCATACATATAACAAAAAATGTGAAATTATCATGATTTTTGTCTGGGGCTTATTTTTTTTACGAAAAATGTTCTGAACAAAAAATTGTAATGTTTTTCCACCTATCGGTCCTAATTTTAGAAAGAAGTATTTTGGATACAAATATATGACAGTCAAGCCTAAAATAAGTAACAATAAATAACAACAAAAATGCATATTTTATTGAAATTGGAACCTATATTTTAAATTGACCTTGAACTTAGGTTCAATGACCTTGACAAATTTTGGAAGTGCTCAAATAAAGAATAATTTCTTCTGTTGTCCCTACATGAAGCATAAGCAATTAAAGTTATTTAAACCATGATAACAATCAATTTTAAAAGATATAGTCATCATGTGTCAATGAAAAGTTGCCATGGCAACCATTTTTGACCTCAAAATGTAGGAAAACAAATCAAGGTCCCACTTATTTTTTCAGTGATTATATTTGTCACATGAAATCTATTTTGTTCTGACAACAGTGATGGTGTTTTCAGCCTGACATTTTGTGTTATTTTTGCTTAAAAATGATAAGAATTGGACAAAAATAGGCCTTATTTTATGGCAATTTTTGACTGATTTTGATTTGAAAGGATTCGGCTAATTGAAAGAAATTTCAAAAAATGGTGAATTTTTCTAAAAATAGAGGTTTTAAAGATTGTAAGTTGTTAATACCAATTAACTCTTACAATGGTTTCCATGGCAACATAATAACCAAAGATGACTTATTTGACCATTTTTGTAGTGCTATAAAAAGACAGACCTCGTTTCCATGGCAACTGGAATATTTATTTTCAAAAAATTGCTATTTTTGTATTCATACCATTTATAGAGAAAATAATATAAATCCATGACATGCTGTTTCCAAAATATTTTGGTCCTTACAGAGAATTGATATTAAATACCATGACAGTAATGGAAACGGTATGACCTCAATGTTCGAAAAGGTAGGACTTAACTATAGTGTTCATAAAGGAAGGACGTATATACCGTCACGGCACAGAGCACAGCATAAGGATGTACCTTAGTGTTCATATACATTAACGGTAAAAACGGAATTTACAATGTACCCTATTGTGTTCATGAAGATAGAATAAAAGGAATGTCTCAGATTTACATAGTTTTCATCGCCAAAGTCTTACATTTTCATATAGAGCACTGAATTTTTGCATACAAGAATTCGAGAGTGAAGCGATGGAAACACTAATAGTAAATGAAAGTATAGATTTATTTCATGAGTAGCAAAATCATTGTTAGTAGCACTTAGTTTTCATTATAATGTTACACAATTGCAGGACCTGGATGGATATCATTGTCCCACTCCTCATATGAAACAGATGAAATGTTAAAAGAACATCAGTGTTTTTCAGATGGTAAGACATAAAAGTTTTCAATGCGTTTAAAATTGTTAAAGTATCAGTGGACGTCTAGAAAAAAATCATGGAATTGATTCACAAAAGTCATTTTTAACTGTATTGGGATCAGAAGAGTTAACTATAAATTCATAAAACACTAGGCAACATATGAATCTATTTCAATAAAATTTTCAAATTCCGAGCAATTACAGTATAACTCTTTGAAGAACATTTGTTATAAAGAAGCCTGGAGGTGTCTTCATATAGACATAACCTCAGACAGTGCGTGTATTTTATATATTGATTTCCTTTTCGTGCATGAACATCGACGGCGGGAGCGGCTAGTCTCCCGGGCACCTGGTCCCACCTCTAGCTTGCTGATGGTCCGTCGAGGCTCACTTTTGTGCTTAATTATGAGTGCTGTTGAGATTATCGTCAGGATCTTCTTTAACTCTAATGAGAGGATGTGATCTCCTACAGGACTCGGTTACAGCACCCAGAGCAAACACAGAAGCACCCTAATGCAAAAAAAAACAACAAAGAATGGAAAGGAACAATAAGAGACACCAAAGGGACAAGGAAGAGACAAAACAATATAGACGTCACTAAAATAATTACTGGTCGGGCACATATTATCGCCACTTTTTTCAACATATTTTGCTCTAAATTCTTTATTTCTCCATGAAATTTGATGAAATCTGCACAAAAGGACGAAGAACCCTCGATACACATTTCGTCCAATTTTCATTAAAATCTGATGATCTGCTTATGTTTATTGGTGATTTGTGAACGTTAGGGTTGGACCAAGTTTGAAAGAAGGGTAGGTACATATTATCGCCACCTCCACCTGTTCTTTCTGAAAATCTTACACTTTTTCAACAAAATTGACATTATTTGAATCTTTGAACTTTCTTCTTTTCGGTTGTGAAAAAATCATACCAAAAAATTCGGAAACCAAAGAGATATAGGAAGATGAAGTGGCCTACCCTTTCCCCGGAGAGGTGAGGGAAATACATTCAGATTTACCGACTTTCTGTCATAAAATTCGGTATTTGCAGGTTATGAAATTATTTGAAATTTTGTAAACCGTTTCATATTTCAAAGATGTAATTATGGTGAAAAAATTAAATTCCTACATCAACAATATGCGGAGATATAAATGAAGTGGCGATAGTATGTGCCCGGCGATAATATGAACCCGACCAGTAATGTAAAAGACTAAACATAAACCAATAAGATCATTCGGCAACCGGTGCCGTAATAGGACGGCAATCTGTTATGTTTGTAGCAAATGTGTTTATCCGGATTACGAGCGCACACCCCCCTGCTTGGCAAGGCATCCATCGGTGAGAGGATCGTACAATTGTTGTGTTTTATAACCTCCTCACTGTGAGATGACAACGCAGACAAGACACCAAAAGGATGTTGATATGTAAACTGAAACCAAAATAATTCAGATGACAATCTAACGCACTTGCTTATGCTGTTCTGAGTTGCATTGTACAAATGAATATAATCGAACGATTATGTAACGCAAGCTGATCAAGCCAAAGGAATCCAATATACCAAAAATAAAAACCACCCATATGATGTTTGTATTGCTTAATTATATTAAACGTCTTCAAAATCCAATAGCATCATTTAAGAACAGATAAATTTGCAGCATGGACCAGCACGTTTCGGGTACTCAACCTCGTCAGTGATCCTCAGTCTAAACAATATAATATGGCCAAAGAGTATGACACTATTTTGAATCAATAAATCTATCGAAGCGGATTTCCTTTCAGATACATGCATGTATTTCTAGATGTATCTTTATTTTTGTTTTTATTTGTTATCTATCAAGAACCTGGATACTATGAAGAGGGAATGTTTGGAATGCGTCTAGAGAACATCAATATGATAAAGAAAGTGGTCCCAAAGGTAAATTAAACAGTTTATCTAATGATTACACAATGATAGATCTTAGAAACCATTAAACAATTGATCTTATGATTACACAAAAATTAAACAATTGATCTTATGATTACACAAAAATGGAACTAAGAAAAAAAATTTAGTTTTCATTCATTACAGAAACAATGTTTAAAGATGTTAAAATATATGAGCTGTGAGACACATATTTTTTTTTTAATTTGTAATTGATTGTTATGATCTATGATCTAACATTGTTAAACGGCGATTACAATTCAGTATTACATGTATCTACATCTCAAATTAAAGTGCCAACATAGCTCTATGCTTATTTGAATGCAAGATGTAATGTAAACAGTAATTGCTTGTTTCAGTATAACACTGCCAATGTAACATTCCTTGGATTTGAACCTATTACATTAGTGCCGTACGAGCCCAATCTACTACAGTATGACTTGCTGGACGCTCAACAGGTACATTTTATTACATTTTAGGATACTTCCTTTCAGGACGTCTCCTACTGTTATCGTAACATTTGAGATATTGCCGCTTTGCAGTGTATCCAAAATATAGTGTTTTTTTCTAATTTAGGAATTTGCTGTCTGACACATGCAAAATGCAAGATCAAGATTATCCTCCTTCTTGAAAAAAGTTTCAATTGCATGTAAAGTAAATGAATCACAAAAATCAACTATTTATTTCTTGCTTTTACTCCTCGCAGGTCGTGTAATAATTCTTATACAATATAAGAGTTGTCTTCCATAAGTACATGATGTGTGACGGTTCAGGAATCGTGTCCTGTTAGCTCAGTCGGTAAGGGCGTCTGCCCTGTAAGCAGAAGATCTCGGGTTCAATTCCCTGACCGGCCACATTTTCCATTCCGCCTGTCACAGATGTATAATCGATGAGAAACGCTGGAACTATTTGTAACCTCTCTTTTATCAAATAAATTGCTCCGGGTTTAAGTCGTGTAAAATGTAATTTAAAGAATAACACTTAAGTAAATATAAACAGTTTTTGCTGTTTATAGAACACAATGAGTTCATAGAAATGAAAATTATTAGCTTCACATGCATGAACATCCTTTGTAGAAAAAAATCATCATCGATTCATCATTACATAAACAATAAAATTATTCAACATTCATCTGCTGACTTTAAATTTTGAACAGAAGTATCGTTCAGGACCTTCAGTCCTTTGATTATTTTGTGTAGTTTAAAACTGAATTCATTCATGCATCCGTTCGCGAAAGTGAATCACATGGATCAGATGGAAATATAAAACGATGGAAAATACGAAACTGTACAATTAAACATTTTGTAATCATTTAATTTTTATTGTTATTCTTATGAAACGAAGATTCTGATTGGCAGAAGAACGCGCTTAACAACGCCATAAGCAACGTCGCTAGCATCACAATTTCAAGGCTCCAGATAGAAGTTGAAACGCGGCGAAATACGAGCACGATGCAGTTTCCCTCAATTTTTGGTGTTGATACCTTGATCAACCAAAACAATATTACAATGATTCTTTAAAAGAACAAAATAAACACCGAAGAAGTGAATCCTAAACTGAAATAAGATTAGGCGCCTGTGAATAGTAAACATGTCCTGCTTGATAGCAACACACGTTAATCAAGTCGTAAAATTTCATGTAATGTTAATTTATGAAGGTCCTTGACAGCCAGCCGTAAATTTGATCCTATCATTTAATTTCCCTGAAAATTATAAATGTTAATGATTGAAAAATACTTTTTCTTCATGCAAAGTTTCATGATTTTTTTACCGTTAGTTTTGAAGCTACGAACGTACATATATACCCATTCAAAGCCCCAAAATGGGCCGTAAACGTGACGTTAAAATTAACAAACTTTAGGTAATGAAAACCCAGTTACAAATCTTCCGTAGAGGCAGAATATTAACAAGTTCTGTATTCTTCATTTAGATATGATATGGGCAATCGGTTATGTATAGAATTATAAATGAGCACTAAGTCTTTTAAAAGAAATTGTCGAAAAGAGATAAATTTATGTCTATTTTCAAAACGTCTTTGAGTTGCTTATTCTTAATAATACAGTCTGTTTATCTGAAACCCTATCATTTATTTTCCGTATAAACTTGTTATTATCTTCTTCATATGTCAAGTGATACACCAATAAATTCCTATTGAAATTTGACAGTCACTTTTTAAGTTATAGTGATTCTGTTACCCCCTCCCCCTTATTTCTACGTCACCTTGCGAAAAACGCGCCAATGTCGCCGTTTCTATTGTGACGTCATAATTGATCCAGAGCTTTCCGATGAGGTTCTTTCGGGTACTGTTCGTTCTAACGTATATATATCTTTCAGCAATGTTATGAGATATTAAAATGTAATTTTTTTATTTCCCTTGTGTCGTCAAAAACTTTTTGCAGTGACTAATTCTTTTGCTCAGAGATTTGCCCCTTGTTGTATAGTTTCTAAGTTAGTTGCCTTGTTATCAGAACATAGTCGGTGTTGTTTGAGCTTGCTCTTGTAAATCGTATAACGTTTGAAGAATTAATGGATGTTACCACGTTGAAGAGTTTATGTGAGCATTGTCGTCAAAAGAGATATTTGAATATGAAGTAGAATAAAAGTCCATACAGGTAGATGGTCCTAATGTAATTCGCAAGAATTATGTTTGTACCTGAGATGATGACATCAATGTTTCTGTACTTAAAATGAAAGGAGGAGATCTCCAACAAGACCCCGTTGCAGCATCAACAGTAAAACACCAAAACACCCGATGCAAAAACACAAAAGACGAGTACAGCACGAGACGGAAAAGAGACACACGACATGTAAACATCAAACACAAAAGACTACACATAAACCGACGAGACCAATGGGTAACCGGTGCCGACTTTGGACGGCCATCTGTCACGCAAGTAGCAAATGGTGTGGTTATCCTGGATTACGTGCGCACAACCCTCTCACTTCTCCAATTACCCAGAGGTCTCGAAGAACGTACAATTGTGGTGTAAAACAATATCCTCACTGTGAGATGACATCACACAAACAAGACCGCAAAACGCAGAGCCCCAGAGACACAGATGAATATGTAAATGGATATAAAAAGAGGGCATGCGTAATACAGTCCGTGCTCTGCCGGCTGTAGCGAGCTCATGTATGTAATCACCCGAGGAGTCCGACTGACATTCAGAGAGGACAGGTGGTCGGGGCCTTGTCTTCTCTAAAGAGGTTTGGACAGGGCCCGTCATGGAGTCCCGTCGTCACAGTCAGTCAGAGTGCAAGTCTCAAGGATGCGCTTGTACAAGACTGTAGATTGGTCAAGTACCAAACCTAGTGTCCGTCTGGTGACATTAGGATCATATCCACGGTATAAAAGGCGTTTGATGATTCTGGCGCATTTTCGATGGTTATGCTGCCTTCCTTTGATCCTTTTTATTTTGTTTATCATATCACCATAAAAGACAGGTTGTGTAATACCCATAGTAATGTACTCTGTTGTATGTATAGATCCGAATTTTAAAAGAAGTTGACTGTAATTTTTGTAAAATTTCCAGAAAGTCTTAACTAGTTTATGAAAGCGGAAACCTTGACCTAAAAGTTTTTTGGTAATTTGTAAATTTCTACTGTGAAAATCCAAAATATCAGTACATGCTCTAGCGTACCGGATGAGCTGTGATATGTAAATGCCGTATGACGGTAATCTTGGAACATCACCGTCAAGCCAAGGGAAATAAAATTGAATTGAAGTGCTAAATGTTTCAGGTGTTTTCCTTGCATGAGAGAATTAAGAAAAATGTTTGCGATTTCACTTTTGCTGGCGAGGGCAGTTTTGATTATATTGGACTTTTTCTTTAAATTTTTAATATATGCATGTAACCAGACGACATTTTTCAGTCTTTTTCTTTTTATTCTTTTTTAAGTTAATTTTAGTTTAAGCATAATGAATTTCGATTATTTCATACAAATTAGCAATATGCTAGTACTTGTACATGTATTGAAACTAAATGCATGGTGTTTATCTTTTTAGCTCTACGTGTTAAATGAAATTCTGTTTGTCTTTTATAATATAGATTATCTAGCTTAACAAGTATAACAAGAAACAACTGGGAACAAGATGGGTCAATTTTTCGTAACTATAAGGAAACTTAATCTTCTCGTATGTGCTATATAAGATAAGATGAGATAAGATAAGATATGTTTTATTACCTAAAGAAAGATATGACACTTAAGGCTAGAAAAAATCGTTAGGAAGACATGTTGAAAATGGCAACTGATTAAAGTGTTGTGTGATGAAATTCTTTGTTTTACATGTATAATATAGATTGAATGGCTGAACAAGTACAACAAGAAAATTCGGGATGAAATGGGCCCACTTCTACGTAACAACAAGGAAGCATATGATTGGATGTTCAGCAGGACGGCCAATGTCACTAAGGATTCTAAGTGCCAAAATACAAACAGTATTACTAGATCCGGAACAAATAACATTAAGTGCACGAAATATTCGGTGTGCATTTTTTTCATAGCTTTTATTGTATTCATATTTCGATGAATTGAAGGTTTGATTAATAGTTGACACACAATAAATCCAATTTAAAGTTTAACCAGATGAAAAATTGTACTTAACATGATCGTGATCATTTGAACTATATTTTTGTATCCGTGTCTATCTGTGTACATTTTAATGATAATTGCATATTGTCAGGTATATGAATTCACTCTTGTATAATGAAAATTAACGTTCGAATCCATGTAACGTTCATTAGCAAAACGATCTCCTCTAACATACCAAAGTATATACTGTGTACCAATTTGTATAAAAAATACTAGAGTGATTGAAAATCATTGAATGAATAAGACACTAATCTTTTATTTCATGTACCTCCATCCAAACGTAACGAGGCTTTGAAGTGTACTTGATAAAGTTTGTTATTTTTATTTGCACATTACTTATGTATTATCTCTCACTTACATCATGATGTCCCCCATGAACGTACAACACTTTATGTTCAGATAGTTATTTAATGAAACCTAATTAATGAAATTATTACGCAATCATAGAACGTTCATGTATGATAAAGAATTGAGAGTAGTCTTTGATTAGCAATGTAGCTAAGCGTTCAGTTCCTTGAATCTGGACGCATACCATTTCATTCTAATCGTATTCACTTACAGATTTTTACTTTGAACGAATAAATATACCAACTTAAGAATCTTATTTTCACTTTCATGAAGAATAAGATAAGTCAAAGTTTTAAATGATACTTCAAAACATGAATAAAAACGTGTGTGATGACCAAAATTGCTACTACGAAAATCAAACATATACATACCAGGCAAAATGGAAAGCATTATACCGAGAGGTCAAATACACAGGACAAGTTATGTTTTTGTGACTTTTGTTGTATTTTTAAAATACTTCAAATCCTTCATGTCGTAGTAGTATATATATTTATTAAATGACTGTACAAATTATACTAGTGAGAATTATTATTACACATAAGCAAAAACCTGTTTTCTTTGTCATTCTGTTTAACCTATGGTAGATCCAGGATTTTCTTGTAAAGTCAAAGCAGAGCCAGGATACAGTAATAGCGCTTCTTGTACAACATCATGGTCTATTTTGAATACTAAACAGTCTGTCTTAGCTACCAGCATTGTCCTAAGGTCCATCCATTCACTTGGGCCTGAAAATTTTAACAAAATGAACTAGGGAAATAAAATTATTTCCAAGAATGGCTTGAAAATGAATATGAAAAATAACATTTAGTTGATATTCTTGGACTCAAATTAAGTAATTGAAATACTAGTAGAGTTAATTCTTTTCAAATTATTTCTTAGAGCAATCTTAGATAAAGCACATATCATACAGGTACTGATAAATATGAGTAATCGGGAGAATGTGAATGGAAATCTCTGGCTTGCAGGTAAGTTAAATTCCCAGAGAAAGGAAGAAGGGGTCCATGTATTGGTAAGTGTTTATTGTTACATCACTGTTACAAATGGTTACAGTTAACTCGGCATCTATTATAAGGTAATTTCATTCCTTTGCAACCCTCGATCTATTTAAGGGATACTCGTACACGTGTTAATCTTTTGAAAGACTTAAAGTTTTTTTTTACAAAGAAATGATATGAAATGCACATATATTATTACGAAAGAACATACATTTCAATATGAAAATTTCAAACACTAGGTTGGTACATCTGCTGGTGGACTGTTAGTCCACGAGAATATCATTTGTCTACTTTTACTGTGCTTTTGCACTGACTTGAAATATATTTGTAACTTTTTTTTCTGAAATATAAACCCGATACATTATTATAAAACTACTGTCGTGTTCACAAAATCCAGAGCACCCTGTTTTGGCGATTTATTCTGTCGTCTGAAGAATTTTGCTATAAATTATTGCTTCCGAGAATCGACCTCCTTTAGTCGTAACTGGAAATTAACTTCAACTTACCCTATCAGCTGCCTTCAAAGCGCAATATGAAAAAATAAAATGTCAACGGGGAATTCCCATGTTAATTTCAAGCCGCCGCCATATTGTTCTCCGTGCCTCCGACGTCACACATTTTCAGCGATTTTACTATAGAAAATTCCCGTAGACTTTTTATTTTCCATCCTATTTCTAACTAAACTGACGCACAGCCAAAACAATGGTATTTTCTGGTACGACTAAAGGAGTACTATAGATTTGATATCTTTTTGGAAGATGGCATTATCATATTTTAGAGAAAACAGGGTGCTATGGAATTAGTCAACAGGACAGTAAGTACCTTCCGCAGGCATAGCCCTGTACTAAGCTGGCTCTTTGGTATACATTTTAGGTCATGTTTTATGTTTTTCATATATTCACTATTTGGATTTCCTCCCTTTCGGCCTCTTGCATCATTGATGATACATTATTTAATGAATGCGCATATGGTGCACTAAATCAATACGACAGAACATATATTTCAATATGATGATAATATAGTAGAAGTGAAATCTGGCGTGCGAGCGTTCTAATGTGGCCATATCAGCGAAGTCTCATCTAAGATCTTGAAATCACTATGCTTGTACAAAATGACATTCTATGTACATGTTCTCTCTTCCTCGTACTTTAAACAAAGTAGAGCGACTAGATGGTAGACTCAAGTCCATATCGGGTATACATATAACTGCGCATTTATAAAGTAACTTGGCGTTTTTTGGAAAACATTCCTTAACTTTCTCTCTTTTACTAGTCATTTATCACGTGACCAGTATCATTGTCAACATAAAGAGTTGGGTTTAAATTCGACATCTGGAAATCCCACTTACACCCAAACAAACCTTTCTGCCTCTGAAATAATAGACAACCGCAAATCAACTCTTGCTTCCTTTAGCTTCGACACTAACAATTTAGATTGAGATTTACCATACTTGTACTGCATACCTAAAATGCATAAGAATCCATACAAACAACGTTTCATCGCTGTTCCTCAAAATGTTCTACCAAATCTGTATCGATCTTACTCACCAAAGTTTTATCTGAAATCAAATCTGGGCTTCAAAAATATTGTTCGACAGTATATTCTCGCAGTGGTATCAACCAGATGTGGATTTTAAAGAACTCGAAGGAACTTTCAGAACATCTTAAATCCACTCATTTTAGTAGAGTCCATTCGATCAAAGCCTTTGATTTTTCGACGCTTTACACTACAATTCCACATTCTAAATTGAAAGAAAGACTCGCAAAAATTATAAGTAATGCGTTTACAAGTAAGAACGGTAATCGCAAATACAAATTTATTGTTGTGAACTATGACAAAACCTACTTTGTAAAAGAAAAGTCCGATTCTGAAAATATGTTCACTGAAACAGATATTATTCAGATGTTAAACTTTTTGATCGACAACATTTTTGTGGTGTTTGGAAAGGTCTTCCATCAAATTGTCGGAATTTCAATGGGGACCAATTGTGCCCAACTCCTTGCCGACATTTTCCTTTACTCGTACGAAGCTGAATTCATTCAATCTTTGGTCTCTGATGGGAAAAGATACTTAGCTTCTGACTTCAACTTCACTAACAGATACATAGACGATGTGTTGTCCATCAATACTAGTAATCCAAAATTCGCGGATTACCTGAGCAGTATCTATCCTTCAGAGCTTGAAGTCAAAGAAACTACAGAGACAAATAATTCAGCATCCTATTTGGACATAATGTTGTCCTACGACACTGATGGTCACATGAAAACCTCACTCTATGACAAACGTGACGACTTCAATTTCAGCATTACAAACTTTCCTTTTCTGAGTGGCAACATCCCTTCATCGCCAGCTTATGGCGTGTTCATATCTCAGTTGATACGCTATGCCAGAGCAAGTACCAAATATACGGATTTTGTTCTGAGAGCTAGGCGTCTTTCAGATAAGCTTCTCAGTCAGGGATATGTTTGTGACCGACTAACATCGTCACTGAGGAAGTTCTACGGCCGATATGGGGAACTCGTCATACACTATGATGTCCCACTCTCCAGAATGGTGGATGATATTCTGTCATAGACCATTTGAACCATCCAACCAAAGATTGTACTCTATGTCTTCCGAAATGGAAGTAACCGGATGTGACAGTTCTACCGAATTGAAGCGGCGGGTGTTGCATGCAAGCAGGAGATGCTTACTCTTCCTGGGCACCTGGTCTCACTCCCATATCGGGAGTTCGCTTCTTTTCATATGGTGGAGGTTTTTGTTTGTTTGCTTTGGTTCCAGTTTTATTTTGATTTTGTATGCCTTCGGTTTCTGATTTTCTGAATTATCGATTTTGTGCTGTGTACAGGGATATGGTCATTATCCATATTTGTCATTCATATCTAAACACATTCGACGAAACATTCATGACTTTCTTTTTTAAATTTCACTATACTTACAGAAAAGCTCTCCTTGAACTACTGTAATGGCTGGACGATGGTTTGACATCAACTGAAGCTCTCCCTTCAGTACAAGGACTATGTTATCTGCCTCTAAGAGTGAATATTACAGTTACAGTATATATTTCAGAAATGTCTGCTTTACATTTGGTGTTCTTTTGAGATTAATACTTGTTGGTCATGTGCAAATTCCTTCAATCCAAAAAACACATAACAATTCATCATTCCTTAGATGGACATGAAAGAAAAGTCTTCTTACGCCATTTGCAACAATATTATCTCAGTACAAAATATTATAGATTCAGATATACCGTGTTCTGATTCAGATAGGTCCCACACGGGTTCACCGACGACAAACTCCTGTGGAATACCTTGAAGTGAGATATGCTGGATAAAGTGACCAGAACAGCCAGTCAATAAATGACTATTCCTCAAACAAGTGTAGATTACCTGAAACATGAGCGAACATAATTCAAAGGAGAAAAATACAACCAAAAGACAATCTGAAACTACTAATTTATACGTAATTCAAAAACGAAAGGAATGATTTGGGTGGGTACATGCAGCAGGAACAAACAATCATGTTAGCACCTCGAAGCACAAAATTAGAGAGAAAAAATCATTCAATACATGTCTTATAGTCTGTCTGTACATAATAATTTGTGGTCATTCCATTTTATAGAATGTACATGCAGGTTTTGATGTTCACTTTTTGTCCAGAGTGCTGCTCTTTGATAGAATAGTTAGGTATCTTTTTTTTCTATGCTGAAGATGGTCATGTCTCGCTTTCTGTTTACTATTCTCTGGGGCCGGGATTTTTCTTTTTTGAAAATGTACACTAGGATTGACCGTAAGCTCAAAAAGAAAACACCTAGCTTCTCATATAAGAAATAAACACAAGCTTAAATTGATTTATAAAAATATGTTCTGTTGTGAAATAAATTCAGTGCACTATATGCGCATTTCAACTAAAAATGTCTCGGCGATGATACCCGGGGTCGAAATAGAGAAAATCCAAATATTGAAAATATAAAAAGCGACAATCTGAATATAAACCAAAATTATTTCAACGAACCAGTCAAGGACAGAGGTATGCCTTCAGGGAGATAACCCTTTGTTTTAGAAGAATTTATCTCATTTGAGAATTTTCAAATACTTTCTAAGTCTAGTGCCAAAACACAGTGAAGCTGGGGGAACGATATCCTCGGGCACCAACAGTCCACCAAACGAATTATCATACAAGCAAGTAAGTAGTGGATGAACGTAAGAATTAATAGAAACAGCTTCTCATACAAGCAAGTAGGACTTAAAATAACTAAACAACAGCATAGATAAAAAAATGCAGTTTCTCTCACTAAATTTATAAAGTTAATCTTAAAAAGATTACATTATATCATTAATGTCATGTTTAGAGTTGAGCTCTCAATATATTTTCTGTTTAGCTTCCTGGAGCAACACTGATGGTACATTCATTGACACATATATGGTCTACTGATTTTTAACGACATAAATACGAATAGAGGCACTTCCTCTTACAAGTTAAGAAGTACTCCTTCAAAAAGATCAAATCTAATAGAAACAGTTCTCCAAGCAAGTAAGTCATAAAAACGGATAAGCATGCAAGTATAAACTCTTCATCTTCTATAATCAAATGTAAGTACTGAATAATGATAAATACCAGTAGAAACACTTACTTCATATTGAAGGAGACCAGGATATTTGTTGTTAAGTATGGTTTTACTGTCTGAAAACGCTCTCCATTTCATGCATTTTGTCTGCCATTCTTGACTTATTTCGTCCGAGTACTGGAAGTAAACCCTTCACTATGATATGATACGATACAAACACAGTCAATTGTAATAACCTTTTCGAATGTCTTCTTTTCAAAATTCAGTAACTGATGCTACAGCAATAAAAATAAACTATATAATTAGACATGACATGAACATCTAATTAGAATAAGTCATCTTTTTCTTTTTTCTTTCTTTTTTTTTACATTTTTTTCTTCATTTTTTTTTTTTCTTCAAATCATTTGAAGTTCTATATTTGAACACTTTGGTGTCGTCTATTTGATATAACAAGTCAGAACTTACTTGTTCAATGACACTTTGTATTGATCCATATTTTATCTGAATTATCTCACAACAGGTCTTTGCATATACTGTAACTTGACTCTTAGTTCCAAGAAACATTCCTGAATAAGACAAAGGCCTATGACAGATGTGACTGATCTAAATTGATCTGGTAATTTTGGACATAACATATCCTTTTTAATTTCATGATGTGATATATTTTACATTTTCGAAATTCACATACCTTCTTCACCGATTGTAACTGGCTCTCTCTTTACATTGATTTCTATACTATCTTCACTATTCATAATGGTAGCCCTTAAAAGATCGATATGTTTGTCAACAAAATGAATACCTGGAATTTAGAAATTAAACGTGGGGACATCACATCAAATTTTCCATCTTGTCATCATTTTAGCTTAAAGTACCACTGACGAGGATCCATTTTATCTAAAACATGTACATGTGTGGTGCTCCGCATTCAGACATTTCCGTCTGGGCTGCTCTTTGGCTATACAGTCGGGATACTTTTTCTTTCATTAAGGAAGATCTTTTTAAGTATGGGGATATATGCGTTGATATCTATCTTTCACTTAGCTGATCAAATGGTACTGATTCATTTGTACAAGGCCCTCGTAGTAGTTTAACCTTTATTACTCCCCTCAATATGATAAGAGACTTAATGTTGCGTCATACATATGATATAATATGTAACGTTAACAATATTAAGGGAAAAAAATACAAGAAATAAAAAGTTCTGTTTCTGTATCTAAAGAAGTTCCTTGTCAGGGTTGCTTCCGAAATATGTATATTATTACTTAGACTTAGAATTACGAAGAAATTTATCAATAATTTTATTGTTCCTCATTTTCACAGCCATTTGTAGTGATGATTATAATATATCTAACGCAATATCTATTCTTCAATTTTATACGATATCCTTACCGTCCTCGTATGATAATGTACAGTGTATTTGGAGGATCATTCTCTAACATAACCGGTGATTTAGCTGGGTACAAGATAATTAACGCAGGCTCTATCTGTACAATCAGACTTTTTAAGGCTTCTTCACTCCAATTTTCAAACACTGGAATCTTGAGGTACAAATACATACAATTATTGATGATATCAAGCAAAGCATGTCAATTATTTTATTATGCTATTATGATATTGTTATAGTATTATTTCGTATTCAAGTAGATTTGGTTGTGTAGGTGGATTTATCGGGTACCGGTCATTTATCGGGTACGGGTCAAGGTCTCTCAACAACGAAATTGTTCAAATAATTTTATATCGATTTACTAAAATCATTGACTTGAATCTTTGGCGGGACTGGACACCCCCTCCCCATTTGAAAAGTTTTCTGGACCCGCCCATTGTGTACCATTTTGGGCATTGTTTTACATCCAAATGAAATACTATTTGCGGGGAAACATTCATGTGTGAGTGAGGATTTGTGTGTGGATGAGAGTGGTAGTATGTGTTTAATGTCAGTGAACATTTCGTTCAATGGCGCTATGTAGATCTTTTTAGTCCCCTACCGGCAACGCCGAAGGGGACTCTTAGTTTCCTCTCGGTCTGTCTGTCTGTCCGTCTGTCCGTCTGTCCCATTTTCAGTTTTCCGGACTTTTGTTCGCTGTTGTTGCATATATTGAACTCATTTTTGGTATGTGGATATATCTCAATGTGATACAGATCAAGTTTGAGTTTGCTTTCGATTGACCTAATTTTACAAGAGTTATGGCGCCTTGACTTAGCAAATTTTATGAAAGTTTCAGTTTTCCGGACTTTTTTCCGCTGTTGTTGGATATATTGAACTCATTTTTGGTATGTGGATATATCTCAATGTGAAACAGATCAAGTTTGAGTATGCTTTCGATTTACCTAATTTTACAAGAGTTATGGCCCTTGGACTTAGCAAATTTTATGAAAATTTCGGTTTTCCGGACTTTTTTCTGCTGTTGTTGGATATATTGAACTCATTTTTGGTATGTGGATATATCTCAATGGTATACAGATCAAGTTTGAGTTTGCTTTTGATTGACCTAATTTTACAAGAGTTATGGCCCTTGGACTTAGCAAATTTTATGAAAATTTCGGTTTTCCGGACTTTTTTCCACTGTTGTTGCATATATTGAACTCATTTTTGGTATGTGGATATATCTCAATGGTATACAGATCAAGTTTGAGTTTGCTTTAGATTCACCTATTTCTACAAGAGTTATGGCCCTTGGACTTAGCAAATTTTATGAAAATTTCAGTTTTCCGGACTTTTCTTTGGTTCTATTGCAAATAATGAACTGATTTTTGGTAAATGAATACATCTCAGTGTGATACAGACCAAGTTTGAGTTTGGTTTCCATTGGCCTATTTTTACAAGAGTTATGGCCCTTGGACTTAGCAAATTTCATGAAATTTTCAGTTTTCAGGACTTTTTCATGCCTGTTATTGCAGATAATGAGCTGATTTTTGGTATGTGAATACATTATAGTGTGATGCAGATTTGAGTTTAATTTAGATTGACTAATTTTCACAAGAGTAATGGCCCTTGGACTTAGCAAATTTCTTGAATTCAGTTTCCCAGACCTTTCTTGGCTGTTGTTGAAGAAGATGAACTGATGAACAGAGATGCAAGTCATAGATTTATGCCGCCGGTAGGGGACTTATATCGCACAGCGATCATTGCATTTTTTTCTATTGAGCATAAATAATTTGTTCGTCGGAATCAAAATGCTCACATTTTGCAGACATTTGAATGCTGTCCTCCTGTTCGTACGATTGACGTCGATCCCCTCCATGGTAGGGAGGTACCTCTGCACTGCAAACCATTCTATGACGTTAGTGTTTATCTTACGTAGAAGTCGACGTGCGTCATCCAACTGAAGAAGGGCAAGTACGCAGCTGCCGAAAGATAGAAAATATTATCACCATTATAAACTATATATGTATAATATTATGTGGACGTCTGAAGAATCGTGGCAGGTCTCGAATTATTTTATCTTCACAATAACTATCCAAAATGGAAATGGGTTGTTGGTCGTTTCGGTGGCTAAGCTCATTTTTAATTTCATGTTATAGACGTTCAGTAACTTATAGATGCGGAGCACTCATGTCATACAGTCATGGTGTTCATCTTGTCTTGTCTTACGTCAATGGTAACAGCCTCAAACGCATGGTATAAAAATAATTTCATGGTTTTTTTTTTCAATTTCATAGTAAGCCCATATCACATCATATATACATGTATACTGCATTAAAAGTCCATAACTGTTTTATTCTGTATGATTTCATATATCACAATAGATAACGACAACATTTGCAGAAGCGGTAATCCCGGTCTATCCATGAGCGTCGATGACGTTATCATCTAATCAGAGAGTCGTTATCTATAGTTTATAGACTACTAAGACTAAAACATAATACAGTATTTGGTTCTTCTCGGCCAATCAAATTGCAAGAAATTTACCAGAGTCTGAAAATTTATGCATATATATCGAGTGTTTCTAGTTATAATACATGTATATTAACTTAACTTCATAAAGTAAATTGTTTCGTCCTTACTCCGTGGCTGTTTGCACTGTGGCTGTACACGTGGTGTTGAATATTACAGAGATTTCACCAAAGAAATCCCCTTCTTGTAGGCTTGCCAATACGTCCTTCCCATTGGTTGATATGACGTTCACGGATCCGCTCATTATCAGGAAAACTCCTTTCGCAGAATCACCTAAAATAATTGCAACTTTTTTCAAGGAAAAAGTCTGGGTGATTTAAGATGCACATGTATTTAAATGAAGAAAGATTTTATTCTCACTCCTGTGATTTATTGCACATTATAAATTAATTTTTCATGGAATATTATTAAAGAGGGCGGGAGGGGTCCCCAATTTTTTTTCTGAAGTTTTAAAAGTACAACGATAGACTTCTCAGTTCTTTTGTATTTGAGGTAACTACATGTATCTTTCCTCTCATGGGAAGGCGAGCCAAGCGAGCTTGAAGATTTTTGCAGTGTATGGCGAGCGAAGCTTACCAAATTAAATTATTTCTGGTGTGTCGCGAGCTAAACAAGCCGACATTTTTTTTTTAGGTATGGCGAACAACGCACGCCGAAAAAAGTTTGAATTTAAGGTATACGTACGGGTTACTTCATCCTTGGTAGAAATGTAGACCACAATACTTATTTCTGCCACCAATAGGGTCAGATTATTTATTTTCAACATTTTCTGTGTCGGAATATTTATTTCTTAAAAGTGCCCCCCCCCCCCCCCTTCAGATAGTTGTTCCCTAAGAAAGCATTTTGAAAGTGAAGTGCCTAGGGCTTTCCGAGACAAAGTTTGGATAGAGCCCCATAGCAATCTTTTGACTGAATTCCGACCCAACTTGTAACTTTTAAAGAAAAGAAATGCCAATAGACGGAAAAAGTGGTTAGATCATGCGGGTTTTTTCATATTTTGGCACATCCCTGGAGTATAATGAATCTAATTCTTTGCGTTTCAACACTTTTTTTAATGTATACCTTTCAGAATAATATCAACTCCACATCCTACTTCCTGAATAACCAACTGTGAGACAATTTCAGCTATAGTTTCCTCAGTTTCCATCTCTTGTCCGTCCCTGATCAGGAGATTCGCCAAATATCTTTGGAGTCTCTAAGCCATGGGGTAAAACAAATACAAAAATAAAACTCGTAGATTCATCCCTTGCACGTGATCGGGATAACCACACCATTTGCTACTTACGTGGCAGATGGCCGTCCTATGTCGGCACCGATTACCCATTGATCTCGGTGGGTTTTTTTGTGTTCAGTGTGTGTCTCATGCTGTGTCCACGCCTTTTCACATAGGGTTGTTTGAGAGTTTTGCTGTGGGTTTTGCAACCGAATCTTGTCTTTACGTAATAAGAAAAGTGTTAAAGTAGATAAATTCAAAGTAGCAGCTACATGACTTTTCCCAGCCCTATAATTTATGACCCGACCCTCTCCAAATAATAAGGTCGAAGTCTTATATTATAGGACTAGAATAGTCCATGTGTATACCTGGAACTCATTTGGTGACAATGCATTTGGAAGTCCGATTTCCTTTTCCTGAGAGATGTTATCGTGCGACAGAACATTTAGTTGTCCAGTTTCACTGATCGGTGTCTTGTTTCTGACCACACTGCTAGTCATACTGGTTCTTTGGGTGTAGTTCCGAGCTTCCTTAACTTCTGTATTACCCATCTAATCGGGAAGATACAAGATCTACGAAAAAAACATTCCACGACTTTACAGGGTGATTTGATTTCATACTGATGCCTGATATAGACTAAAGTAATAACAGGAATTCTATGAAAAGCGAACCTTCTATAGTCATCAGCTTCCATCAACCGTCTTCACATTTTCGAGAAAATCGACGTTGAAATTTGACAAGTTAGGCCTAGATTGGATAATAACATGCGTAGTGAAACATAATTCATGGATTCATTGAAAATATTAGTTAATGTTTATATTACTATCTGTACTGTACCAGACAAAGACATTACTAGTATATCAAAATTATTTTTGTTATCAAAAAAATTTGCTTGAAATGTATATATTACGCTATTTCCAAAGAACATGAGATACCTCTAGTTACAGACTTGGAAAACAAAATATTTACTCACTTTAATATCAAAGCCAAAAGCTATAGAAAAAGACTACACATCAAACGATGTACAGAAGCAACCAGTTTTGATGACGCAAATAATGACGTCACTTTCGATGTCATTTAAAGATGCATATAAGCCAGAATGCTGTAGAACGCATATTTCTATAGGTTTACCAGTCATAGTGTTGCTTCAAAGACTCCAAAAATAATAGTTCAAGTATCCCTACCCCACCCACCCCCTCCAAACCAAAATGGACTAGGTGTTTTCTCATAATGTTTCATTTCGTTCTGCTTGAATCAGTATGTTTTTTTTTTCGGGGGGAGGGGGGGGGGGGGGCTGGAGGTCTTTCTGAGATCGTATCTAAGAATCAAACAATGAAACTTATTCCTGTGTGGTATTTCGATTGATTTCATCTATATTTATCCATTTACACGTAGATGGTCAAAGTTTAGTTTCATATTACATACTGATGATAAACGTTTATCTATAAATTCTATATCTACATACTTAAAGCTATTGTTATCTTCACTAAAATGACAACATTCAGTCACTTATATCAAAACAATCTCCGTCTCTTCTTCTTACTATTAACTGTATGTGCCGTATTCTCTCATTGTGGACAACCACCTTTTCCAGAATGGCCAGAGTCCTACAAGGTTTGAATCTTGCACCATTTCTTTTCATGAAATTCATTATCAGTGAACATCACGTTCAGTGAATTGATATACATGCTGTACTGTTTCTGTAAAATAAAAGTAAAAGCAAAGTATATGTTTCATCTATGGTTGTTTGAAATCGCGAGCAAAATTAATTTACTTACTTTTCCATTGAAGATATGTTAACATCTTCGATATAGGGAGCAATTATTCAGTAATTGATAAAATGTGTTTACATATTTTTCATGTAGTTTTTTTTAACTATATTATAAAGAGATTTCAACAACAAATATCACCATCTTTATAAATATCTAAGCATTTTTACCAGGCATGTATGCGAATGGCCACAGACAGAGAATTTATTACGGTTGGATACTATGTAGACAAACATAATCAACGAATGAGGCTAGATAGTTATGGCATCCCAAAGGGTAAGTTTTGGCCTTATTTTATGGATGTATAAATAATTATTCAATACACATGAAATTTTCATTGATTATAATTAGATATCAATTTACTATCTACTGTATCAACTTGCCTCCAAAGAAAAGACCGCATGAAATCCCAAAAGAGCAAAACTTTTCTTACACATTTTAAATGAGTGAAAAATGGATATGTCTGACACACTATATTATAAGAATTTCTGTGTGATCAGTTGATTTGTTCAAGGTAGCCTGAATTCAATTATAAAATTGAAGAAAGGAATTATGAAATTGTTGTTAGCTTAATATTTAACTGTGCTTACTTCTCAATTAAGTGTTTTAGTTTTCTTCACAAATAGGTGCGGGCAATGTGTGTAATTATATATACTAAAAGCATTGTTCAAAGGTCTTTCTGTAATTTCGAAGATACAAAGCTATGCATTTAATTTCTACCAATCTTTTTTTGTAGAGGACAAGTTTGCTTACACTGAGACGGGAGAACCTTACGAATACGCATGCGCGCAGATAGGATCACCGCTGTATGTTTTCATTTACCATTACAACATAGGGAAAGAGCTGAATATATTCCCCATACCTGATCCTCCTTACAAACACTGTTCCGTGCAGTAAGTATATAGGTCAACTGAAAGGAGGGGATGTTAACAGAGTCGGTAAAACCATGTTCCTCTAAGTAAGATCAATACCAGCTCATTGTGTACATGTAGTATCTGTAGTCAAATTATTTGCCCATTCCTTCTTTCATTATTTGAAGTAAAATATGATTAGATTAAACTAAACGAAAAGAGTTCAAAAGACCAAACGACTATTTGAAGTTGAAAACTTTTAATAACGTTTGCGAGCGTAAACTTGAGTACCTAAATTTATTTAGTACTTTTCACTTTTACATTGCATAACTAAAATTAAGAAAGGTGTCATCGCTATCTAATGTTTCAGAACATACACACATTGTTATCAGAGCACCATCATATATTAATATCTATTTTGTTTACAGAAATATTTCCAACACTTTCCCACCCAGTCCTATTTTGGAGAATTTGATGTTCGTAGAGAGAACACATGACAACGTAACAGTATACGACCACTGGCGATCTGAGTATTTCCTGTTTACAATGGATTACTTTTTCCATGTCAGTAATGGGCTCCCATACAAGTAAGTGGTATCATGCCTGTAATGTGCTCTCATACAAGTAAGTGGTTCCATGTCAGTGATAGACTTCCATTCAAGAAAGTGGTAAAATGTCACTGATTGGTTACCAAACAAGTTAGTAGTATAATGCCAGTGATGGGCTTCCATACAAGTAAGTGGAACCATGTCAGTATTGGGTTCCCCTACAAGTAAGTGGTACCATGTCAATAATGGGTTCCCATACAAAACTCAGATTAAGCGGCATCGTGAAAATAATGGGCTCCCATACAAATAAATGGAGGGCTTCCATACAAGTAAGTTGATGAGCTCCCAAATAAGTAATGGATTCCCATCATACAAGTACATTTTTCGTGACAGTTCACGTTATTTCAATTTCAATA
This sequence comes from Pinctada fucata, assembly GCA_028142955.1. Lineage (NCBI taxonomy): Eukaryota > Metazoa > Mollusca > Bivalvia > Pterioida > Pteriidae > Pinctada > Pinctada fucata. Next base: position 33,623,432 of record AP027104.1, read on the forward strand.
TTTGACAGTATGGTGAATGGTAGACATACAATTAAATGGAAGTAATACAAAAACAAATAGAAAGTAAGATCTGGGTATAATGCATAGGCGGATCTAGGAATTTTTCAAAGGGGGGGTGAAGATTTTGAAAGGGGGGATGTTGAATGCATACTATCAAAAGCTTCTGTTTTGCAATAATACCTTAAAGGGTTCATTATTGACTACACAAAGATAATCTATATCTGTTTTATTATGTTTTCTTGGAGGGGGGGGGGGGGGAAGAGATTTTAAAATATGAGATTTCATGCACAAATTTTAAAATTTCTGGCGCAATTCTAAATTCTAAGTACATAAGTCTGGCGAACGGTAGCGAGCAAGGAAATTTTAGCAAAATATTGACTTATCAGAGAATACTTTCTATACCCTCTATTATTAACAAGTACATGTAATAATATTCTATATAGTTTTAGTTAAATGTCTTCATGTACGTTGATAAAGTAATATGTATAAAGGATGGATCAGAATAGCTAAATTATTCAGAAAGACTATAAAGAACTGGCAAGCGGTAGCGAGTCAAAGAAAAATCTTGAAAAATTAACGAGAAATTGTAGATTTATTGTACAAAATGTTGCTATTTTAAACAATGTTAATGCATCGTAAAATTTTGTGATTGAAAAGTGGGGGAGGGGGGCACAAGCATGATTGTGTCCCCCTTTTTTCAAAGTGGGAGGGGGGCATGTGCCCCCGCTGCCCCCCCCCCCCCCCCCCTCCTCCTACGCCCTTGTAAAGTAAACACAATTTCCTATTAATAACTAAACACGCATCGGAGCAAAGATTATTTTATAAGCCTCAAATCTTCAACATCATAATATTCAGACTTCATATCACAAATGTTGTACACCTTGGTGTTGAAAGCTTGTTAAGTAAGGCATGGTCCATTTGATATTCAGGGGGGACTTGGTTTTTTTTGTCGGAGCAAGATTATTTTTTTCGCCCCGGACCGGGGCAAAATAATTTTTTTCTTGCAAAGTTGCAGCAAGGAAATTTTTTTAACAAAGTGATTCGCATATTAAGAATTTTATCAATAGAAATTATTTATACTTTTACTCATCACTCTAAATATAAATATATTAGTTTATTTTTATGCAAGTATTCAATTTTACAAATCAATTCTCAATATTTGATATCTTCAAATATATGAACTTTGTCATTAGTAAATAATGTTTCGATAACTGCGGCGAGCGAAGCGAGCCAAAAAATGTTGATACAATTTGAAAACTGCGGCGAGCGAAGCGAGCCGGAAAATTTTCAAGAATTTAAGCAAAATTTGATGGTCATTCTTCAAATTCAGATTATTTGTAAGATTAAGATTTTTTTTTCTGTCACGCCATAAGCAAAATTATTTTTTTCGAACAAAACCCAACCCCCCCCCCCCCCCCCCCCCCAGAATATCAAAGGGACCGTGCCTAAGAAGGACAGAGATTAAGTTTTATAATATAAGCTCTCTCTCTCTCTTCTTCGCTTTTTTTTTTTCTTTTTTTTTATTTGTTTTTTTTTGGGGGGGGGGGGGGGGGGGTCGGACCAAAGGGGGGGTTGCAACCCCCCTATCCACCTCGCTAGATCCGCTCTTGTAATGTACCTGTTTATAAGCTTTCATTTGTCTGCCAAACATATAGTCAAAACTTCGATTTGTATTTCTCAGTATGCTGATTTTTTTCTTGTAAAAAAAATTGAATAAATATATATGAAACTGTTTAAAAAAACTTTTTTATTATCTATTTTAGGTTGTTTATCAATTCGGAAGAGCACCAATTTCTTTCCATTGAGACAGGAGATCTTAATCCAAAGATATTCTTACCACCAGAAGGCGTGGACTGTTATTATGCTTAAAGAATAGATGGAAATATTGTTTATTCTAAAGATACGTTGAGGGAATCACATGGAGTCCATTTATTAAATGTGTGGCGACTATTTAGACTATTGCTTTTTGTACGACAAAGTTACATCCCTTGGGAATGATAGGGCGTCATAGGTGTCACCATTTCCTTTCAAAATATTTTTACCTGTTGTGTAAAATATGCTGGTTTCGTTAATATTAGTAGTTTCAGTGAAAAGACTCCATGTTTAAGTTTGTACTTGTAAAAATTAATATGGATACTATGTGAGAATAGTACTCACACAAACAGACATCATCTTTCTTCTTTTTTTAACTGAGAATTACGGAGTTCACTAGGGGACATCGCTTCTTCAATTCTTCGCCCTACTAAATATCACCAGTCGAAGAATTGAAGAATTGAAGTAATGATGCGAAGATTTGAAGATTTGAAGTAATGATGCGAAGATTTGAAGTAATGAGCGAAGATTTGAAGAAATGATGCGAAGATTTGAAGAAATAATCGTTTCTTCGCATCATTTCTTCAAATCTTCGCAACATTTCTTCAGTTGTTCGCATCATTACTTCAATTCTTCTTATCATTACTTCAAATCTTTAATTCTTTGACTGGTGATATATAGTAGGGCGATGTTTTGAAGAAGCGATGTCCCCTAATGAACACCGTAGAGAATTCATTTAAAACATAATAAGTCGCATGTAATGTTACGTAGAGAAGTCGAAGTAAGAGGAGTGAAGAAATGTATTTCTTTAATGTTCAGATAAAATTGTTTTATTACTACTATCAAGGAATATTGCTATTGAAAATTGAATTTCTTTTTTGACCATTTTCAAAATAGGTTTTGCAAATATTTCTCGTACGTTGACAGTTTTGGAGATATACATGAAAATAAAGTCTTTCACTTTGATTTGAAAGATACTGATTTTTATTTGAACATTTTTAATGATTTTATGAAAATGTTATTATAAAGAAGAATAGAAAATATTTCTATGTGTGCTTCATGTCGCTGACGCTATATACATGTAGACTTGTGCATAGTCAGAGAAACTTTAATTTATTTATTGATGAAATGTTTGCATAACAAATTGATTTAAAACTCATTTAGATAAGAATCAAGCCCCATTGCCATATTGGACAAAGTATCGCTATTTCTATATACAGTCAGTAATTGATAGGCATACAATTTAAGACCAATCTTGGGTCGGTTTTGTAAATACAGGATTTAATGCGCATGGAAACTGACACCTAACGGATGTCCTATGTGTGTATCATTATGTAAGTTTCTGGATGCAGGCCAAGCGACCTGTGTAAAATATTGGTTTTTCAAAGCGTGCTGAATGCTCATAATAACAGGCATTGATAGGTTATTGATAAGTACATCATATCACTTCAATTCGAATTGTACTAAGGGCATGCATCAAAGACATGAGCGGATCTAATTTTTTCCAGGGGGTCGAACTCGTCAGAGGGGTCTAGCCTTTGATTTGAGAAAAATATATATGTAAAAAAAAACCTGGGAAAATTGTCAATTTTTGGCTGTAAGAAATGCAATTCCTACCAATGACCTCAACGAAATTTACATGTATTGCCTCCAGTATCTGCCATCAATATTCTAGTTTGTTCGAAATTCCTTCAAGAAGTTCTTATTAGCTTGATATAAACAAATCTTACAAGAAATAGTTCAGGAAAAACTGAGGAGGTATATTCGTTCTTTTCAGAGTAGTCAAACAGGCGTATTTAAGAAGGTTTCAGTATCATTTGGAATAACCTCCTCTTTTGAATTTAAAGCTCATTACTGTGCCCATTATACCCGAATTAAAGACGTGATTCAACTTTAACAATCTCGAATTTCAATTTTCATTGAATTTGATGTAAATAAACTTTGCCCTCATGTCCGATAAATCCTCTACTAGTATTCAAAATTATGTACATATCCAATGCAAGGACATTGACTTTTTGACACACATGTACTGTGTATCATTCAGTATTCACCATCAGTTTATTATTAGGTTTGTATTCTACTTGACTTAATATCAATTTCCTTTTACATTTTCTCTTATAATCAGCATGTTAACCACCAAATTTTCAAGATGAAACTGGACGTGTCTATGATGATAGATATGTAAAACTGAATTGATTATGATATATGGCTTAAACAAAAGTGAAATCTCAACTTCTACAAATTTAGAATTATATCAAATGGAGTGCCGCGAAGGTGTTCATTTCTTTACGATATGCAGTGTGTATCAAGAGTAGAATCCATGCTGGTTTAGTTGGACTGATCTTTAACCAAGTCTATATAGCTTCCATTTAAATACGTGTCATTGATAAAGATTATCCGCAAAATTGATGTTGTTTTCCTGTGCTTATTTGAAGAGTTATTCACAAACTTTCAATTGAAAATGTATACAAATTTAAATCCAAAACGCAGATTAAATGGTTGATATACCTTATTTATGCACGGAATGGAGAAGGAACATAGATAATGCATAAAAGGATATTAGATACACGGACGGGCAAGTACAGGTTAGATTTGTTTATATAATTTATTCTTCATATTACTATTGAACTGGTATACACAGACCAGATGAATTTATAGTAATCATGGTAATGGAGTACAGAGTATTTGTAATTTTGAGTCGGAAAAAGTTCTGCTAGAAAAATAATTTCTCAAGATATAGATCAAAATTAAGGACCCCGGTGCGATTGGTAGAAAATCAGCCCAATGGATAAATCTGTCTCAAATTCAAAAACATACATGTTTTAGAACATTTCCTTCTCTTTTGGCCTCGGCATCACTGATACGACATAACTTGTTGAAATGCACATATGATGCACTGAAATTTTATTTTCGAACACATAAATTTTCAATATTGACAATTTCAACCTCTAGGTTGGTGTCTCTACTGGTGGATTGCTTAGTCTCCGAGGATATCGTTCAAAGTATTTCGACACTTGACTTGAAATGTATTTGTAAATTCTCTGTCACAAAATTGAATGAAAAGTTTCTAAGATTTACGGGTATCTCATTGATGGCACAGCTCTGTCCTTAGCAAGTCCTTGGCAGACATTTTGGGGTCAAGTCTAAACTTTTGCTCATCACAATTTCATATTATTTGTATTTCCTCTCTTTTGGTCTCGAGCATCACTGATGAGACATAACTTGTTAAATGCGCATACATATGGTCACTGAAACTTCGTAATCGAAGATATATTTTTTTATCACATGATACACCCGTTATGCAGTTTCATAAAGCCATTTCATAAATATATGATATGATAACACGTTACATATCGCTCTGCTTGAATGCGATTGGTCAAGTTTGGAACCTAATCACATAAACCTTGACAAATGTGACCTTTCAAATATCGGTCAACTGTTAAATTCAGACCCGGAGTCAATATCAATGATTAAAATTGTTGTTATTGAGTTAATTATTGCATTAAAATACTATTCAAAATTGAAATACTTTTCTCTTACGCACAGAATATCTATACGATGGGGACACTACTTCTCATGGCGTAGCAGACGACTTCTTGATAACGGCGTGATTCGCCTCTGTGGTTCTCGGAAACGTTGATTTCACGTTAGAAATACACATTTTTAGGCAATATCATGTGATAAAAAGAATCTCAAATGAATTTTCATTTCATACGATGTATTATGAAACTCGTTGTGCGTTTTATATCCCCTCGCCAAGGCTCGGGGATATAAAACTCACAACTCGTTTCATAATACATCGTATGAAATGAAAATTCATTTGAGATCCTATATATATTTTAGTATAGACAATTATATATCTAAAGAAACAAAACAAATACTAGTATTGATGGTTTAGTTAACCTTTTAGCATGTTCAGATCCATCGTCGGAAACCTACGCTCGGTCACACAAGCTCACCGAGCGTGGGTTTCCGACGATGGTTCAGGTCCTCAAATTACAGTTCCGTCTGTCATGTAGCTCTTGTGAAAAAGGCAAATTGATGTAAATTTCAAAATGAGCCAAGATTTCTTATTTTAGCAAGATATATAGGTAAATGTATTAGCCTTTCTATACATCCATCAAATATCGGTTGATTTTTTTAAATCATGTTGTTAATCACGTGGCTCCCCATCCATCCAGTTTACAATGGAAATCGCTTAGCACGTGGCTCCCCATCTTGCTGCGGGATTTTAATGGCCATGCTGATATTTAAAAGTTTAAGAGAACAAGCCTATCTTTTTTATTAGAGGAAAAAAATAAAATTTTGAAAAAAAAGAGATTATTTTCTCAACATATGTTAGAACTCCACGACAATTTAATCAAAGCTAGCAAAACGGGTTTCATAGTTTGTCAAAAATCCGTTGCTTCTTCGAATACCATGGAACTCGCCGAGGGAAACAGTACATATTTTGCCTGTTGAATCTTAAATTCGTTTTCAGCATTCATAAATGAACTCTTTTTTTCATTTTTTTTTTTTTTTTTTTGCAGATTTGAATATTCAATGAATACAAGAAGGAGGAGACATATAGCTATTGATGAGAGACCGACAAACAAAGATGAACATCCTTTGATGTGTGTTAATAGTTCTCTCCCTCTCCGGAAGAAAAACGACTCGGATCAAAATCATGCAAAATTACGACTCCCTTCTTTGAATTTGAAAAACAACATCGATATTAAACAAGAAGACTTCGAAAACAGCGACAGAAGAAGAATACCGTCTGATAGGTCATTATATGACCCGGAAGCAGAATCTCTGATTAAACGTTTGACAAGGGATAACACTTTGATGTTTTCACCTTTCGTGATTAACAGAGGGAATTACAAGGATTTGTATGATTACGGTCAGATAGCAGAGAAAAGAATGGTAATGGAAGATTTCAGAAAATTGGGACCCATTTCTAAATTCGAAAGAGACGAACTATATATTCCCCAGACGTACAGACAAAAGTTATCGTGTCAACATTGTAGGAAATCGTACGTTGCTAAGATGTTCACAAAATCCTATCTGAAGCGGAACAACAGAGAACCGAGCTGTGTGGGCATGCGCTATGAGAAACAAAATGGAGGACATTTCTGTGATGTATTAGGGAAAAAATATTGTTCCCAGTGTGTAGAGCATGAGAACCGAAACGTGTTCTATCCGTCAACAAATCCGGAAACATTCATGTTTAGAGAAGTGTCACATGCTAGTCACACCGGTAAACTGAAGAGGAGAAAGGTCGACGTAAACATGCGCTTCACCTTCAGATAGGATAACCCCTCTTAATATTTAATTCTTGGAAGATTTTTTTTCGATTTTGCAAAGTTCGTAATTCTAAGAACGATGGATAACACGGGGGTTATTTTAATTTATACATAGCATTTGCATAGTCACGCTCAAAATGTCTAACATGTCCATGTAAAGATAGCAGATCGTTTAGTGTATTTTAAGTCGCAACCCAAATGGATATAAATATTTTCAGATGCAGGTCGGACTGCCAGCCCTCCCCCCCACAATCATTTAAACGTTGTTTACGACAAACTTTGCATTAATAAAAAAGAATGGGTACTTATTATGCCTAATTATATTTTTGAGCAGTATGGGAAATCTTTGTCCCTATTTCCCAAACAACTGATGATTCACGTAAATATGTATATTACGTTTCATTGTATTCAAATAAAAAATGCCATAAACACAGTCTATAAAAACATATTAAAATGCATTGATCATGCATTAAACCATGCAAAAAGAAGAGACATTAAGGTGACGATCTTCTCACATAAAGTATACGTCCATTGTTTGATAGTAATTGACAACTGAAGAAACCCTACTGGAATATAAGGAAATAATCTATCTCCAACATGACGTTGTTTTCACAGTGGATCACACACTAACTTAACTGAAACAAGAAAAGGAAGACAGAATGCAAAAACCATCGAGTGAACAAACAGACGATGGATATGATAACAATCACATCAAAACCACGAAGTGAACAAACAGACGTTGAATATGATAACAATCACTTAAAAACCCCGAAAAAACAAACAGACGATGACGATGAGATCAATCACATCAAACCACCAAGTGAACAAACAGACGTTGACAATGAGATCAATCACATCAAACCACCAAGTGAACAAACAGACGTTGACGATGAGATCAATCACATCAAACCACCAAGTGAACAAACAGACGTTGACGATGAGATCAATCACATCAAACCATCGAGTGAACAAACAGACGGTAACAATGAGATCAATCACATCAAAACCACCAAGTGAACAAACAGACGGTGACAATGAGATCAATCACATCAAACCACCAAGTGAACAAACAGACGATGACGATGAGATCAATCACTTCAAAACCACCGAGTTAACAAACAGACGGCGACAATGAGATCAATCACATCAAACCACCAAGTGAACAAACAGACGTTGACGATGAGATAAATCACATCAAACCACCAAGTGAACAAACAGACGATGACGATGAGATCAATCACATCAAAACCACCAAGTGAACAAACAGACGGCGACAATGAGATCAATCACATCAAACCACCAAGTGAACAAACAGACGATGACGATGAGATCAATCACATCAAACCACCAAGTGAACAAACAGACGATGCCATGAGATCAATCACATCAAACCACCAAGTGAACAAACAGACGGCGACAATGAGATCAATTACATCAGACCACCAAGTGAACAGACGATGACGATGAGATCAATCACATCACACCACCAAGTGAACAAACAGACGATGCCATGAGATCAATCACATCAAACCACCAAGTGAACAAACAGACGGCGACAATGAGATCAATTACATCAGACCACCAAGTGAACAGACGATGACGATGAGATCAATCACATCAAACCACCAAGTGAACAAACAGACGGCGACAATGAGATCAATTACATCAGACCACCAAGTGAACAGACGATGACGATGAGATCAATTACATCAAACCACTAAGTGAACAAACAGACGGTGACAATGAGACCAATCACATCAAAACCACCAAGTGAACAAATAGACGGTGACAATGAGATCAATTACATCAAAACCACCAAGTGAACAAACAGACGGTGACGATGAGATCAGTCACATCAAACCACCAAGTGAACAAACAGACGGTGACAATGAGATCAATCACATCAAACCACCAAGTGAACAAACAGACGATGACGATGAGATCAATCACATCAAACCACCAAGTGAACAAACAGACGGTGACAATGAGATCAATCACATCAAAACCACCGAGTGAACAAACAGACGGTGACAACGAGATCATATCCCATCCATCCTGCTACGTCTTTCGGTACATTTTTGGACATAATATTTTTCACTCTCTTTGGCCAAATGACATTCTTTAGATTGAGGATCACTTATTAAGGTTGAGTACCCGAAACGTGCATGTCTGGTCCATGCTGCAAATTTATCTGTTTATAAATGATGCTTTTGAATTTGAAGACGTTTAACATTAACCAACGGATCTGGCCAATATTACAGCAGTTCCTCTTCCTGTAAAATTGTTTGAATTTTGATATGCTGAATTTTTGTCGGAGAATCAGAGTCATTGGCGGTAATTTCGGTTTATGGATTAAAAAGATCTACACAAATTTTAAAGATATCCTAGCATGTACTTCATTTTTGAAAATGTTTTCAAAGTTTCTTGATGCAATTACAAGCTAATGAATTTGAAGCCTTTTAACATTTATTGAGAGTTTGATAATTCGCTAACTTGATCACCAATAAGAGAAGTGCTCTCCCTCATTCTCATTTAAGTCTGTACGCTTCCGGTACGATGTGTCGTATAATGTACAGAAAGTCGCTCAGATATGGGTTAATCATGTTTCGACTTGTTTGAAAGTTATAATATTTTTTATGATACAACAATAAAACTTGATTACATTGTAATTGTTTCATTCATGTATTACACTGATTGTCTACTGGAATTTTCTATAAATAGAAAACGACATTCCTTGAAGATGAAGATTATTGAAGATTGGCGGATTTGATTGCGGGTTGTTGGCAGTCGAGCTCCTTTCACACAAATCTATATAATCCCACATAAACAGCACAAAATGGTGCGTGTGACAACGACACTTGAGTAAGTAAAAATCTCATATTTTCGAAGCTCAATGGCATCTTCATCAGGAGCTAACAGACATACTCACATTTATCAAAATGATACAATGCAATAAAATGCATGTTACAAAATCAAAGAAGTCAAAAGGCAGAAGAAACTCTCAAATAAAGGTGACAAAAAATGAATGATAAATAAAAAAGGAGACGTTGAGAACATCAATAAGAGGTAGAACATGGTTAGTGAAACTGATTTCTGGTACTGAAGTTAACCTTGAGGGTTGACCCTGAAGGTATAATTTTGAATTAGACTTAAGTGTTAAAAAACTATATAGAAACTTTGAATGTAGACATTAATATTACACTCTGTTGCTTTCAATGGACATAGTGTTTCAAACACATAATTTACTCTCACGTGTCTAGTACAACAAAATTGGTACTATAGAACATATACAATGTATTTCAATATTGACAATTTCAACCACTATGCTGGTATCGCTGCTCATGGACTGTAAGTCCCCGAGGATATCGCTCATCTAGTTTTAGTGCTTACGCACTGCATTGAAATAAATTATAAATTTCCTGTCATCAAATTAGACCTAAATTTCTTAAACTAAGGGGTATCTTCCTCATTGCATAGCTCTGTCCTTAGCTCGGTTTCGGCATAATTTTTTTCGGTCATGTTTAGAATTAAGCTCCTTGCGTCTACGCTCCAACGTCTTTGGCCATATTTTTCACTTAAATACGCTTCTGAATAAACCCTACACAAAATTTGGAGCCTCTCATTTTGGCAAGAAGAAGTTAAAGCTCTGTATTGTAGATGACGCCAGGAAAATTCACTTTGGCTTTATTAAAACTGTTTGGCATGAAGTACTACTGACGAGGATTAAAATATCCAAAACATGTGTCTAGTACAACAAAATTGGTACTATAGAACATACATTTCAATATTGACAATCTCAGCAATCTGGCCATTAATACCTTTATTGCATTGTAATTCCTTTTTGACTTTTGAGTGTGTTTGTTAGCCCTCGGGTCGATCCGACAGTTTTGAATATTTTACGTCGGGTTTTTTTCTTTCTTTTTGAAGTTTTTTTTTATCATTTATTATTTTTTTTCAATCTACATACAATTTACATAATATAATATCGTAATGTATGAGTAGAATGGTTTTTAATGAAAGAAGAAGAAAAGAGAGAGAGAGAGAGATACAGGTACACCTTTCATACACACATTTATACCACATATTACTCATTGTTATCAAATATGTGTGACAACAAGTTCCATCTACTCCTAAAAATTAAGTATTTCTTTTTGTGAAATTATATTGATTTTTCTTCGATGAAGTAGTATGACTTAAGCTCTATCAAAAAAAAAAAAAACTCTGATAATACAGATACATTTTGTTTTTTCAATATTCGGTTTAAGGCCTGAGAATTTTGAGAATTGAGTAAGTAGAGATAGAGCTTTTCGGAGAGAATTATCTTAACCATCTAGTAATAGAGCTGTGTCATCAGCATATTGGAGGATTTTAATTTCAGCATTTAGAATTTTAATTACTTTTATGTTTTTACTGTTTCGTATGAGAAGTCCTACTATTTCAACACATAAAATAAAATGAAAATGTAGGGAGAAATCGGGCCGCCTTGCCGGCATCCATGACCTATACTGAAGAAGTTAGAGAAGGTTCCATGTTGTATAACACATAATTTAAAGTCATTGTTTAAGCATTTCATGCAATTTCTAAATTTATCTCCAAAGTTAAAGTATTTAAGAACATTATCGATGAATTTCTAAGAGACAGAATCGAAAGCTTTTTCAAAGAAGAAGGAGGCCTGAAGAGTTAGTTTCCGCTAAACATTACATTATATCATAGAGTTGATGAATATGTTCCCCTATAAATCTACCTTTGATAAAGCCAGATTGGTTTTCATGAATCATGTAACTTAAAACTTGTTTTAATCTATTAGCTAAACAACTTGATAAAATTTTGTAGGGGATATTTAATAGAGAAATAGGTCTCCAATTTTTCAGAAACCTCCCTTAGTTAATAAAGAAATGACACCTAGTTTTTGTGAAGAAGAGAGATTCCCACTTTCAATACCTAATATAAGTGATCTAAACAAGAAATATTTTATGTCAGACCAGAAGAATTTATAGAACTCGGCTGTATACTCACTGGGACCTGGAGATTTGTCATTTTTTAAGTAACGTACTGCTATTCCAATTTCTTGTAATGTTACATCATTATCTAGCATATTCTCATCTTTATCTTTTACTTTTTCGGTAATAATGCCATCCATTAATATTTCTAAATCAGAATCTTCTAAAAACTCATCTTTATTGGTATACAAGTTTTGATAATACTGCTTAATATTTTCCAATATAAGATTTTGTTCAGTAATGTTGTATCCATGTCCGTCAGTGATTGTTGCAATATTAACATAATTTCTTTTTTCAAGGGCGCAAAAATATTTCGTGGGTATTTCTCCACTTTCTATCCATCGTGTTCGTGCTCTTATTATTAAACCTTTTAATTCTTCTTCTCTAATACCTTCCAATTCTTCATTTAGTATTTCTTTTCTTTTTGAAGTTAACAACGAGGATTGACCTTGACCTTGAAGATATAATTTTGAATCAGACTAAAGAGTTTAAAAACTATATAGAAACTTTGAATGGAGATATTAATTAATATTGCATTTGTTGCTTTTGCTCCCAGCAATCTGGTCATCAATGCCTTGTATTGCATTGTAATTCCTTTTTGGCTGAATGTGAGTGTTTGTTAACTCCTGATGAAGAGGCCGGTGAGCTTCGAAAATTTCAGGTTATTTCTAATTCTTTTGTAGTGTGTAGGTCACTCTCATCCTTTTTGTGCTATTTATGTCTTTTTTTTTTTTTTTTTGCGAGTGACATGCATTAGCCCTCGGGTCCATCCAACAGTTTTGAATATTTATAACGTTGTTGTTTATTTCTTTCTTGTGCATTTATATAATTCCATGTATATACATATATCAAAGACCAGTTTTCAGTTCCTGGTGCGAACCGTGATTACTCCGGAAGTTCTCACGATTTCCAAATAATGTAATGTAAATATTTTTTGTATTCTCGGTTTAAGTGTTTCCTATAATTTATTTAGTTCCTCTTTTCCTCAACGTTCAACGGGAAATATCAAAGGTCGTATCCGCTATTTAAAATCACATAAATATGTAACTATATACCTTTTTATTCATTTCTGGAGAGTTTTCATTTGAGATGTGGTATATATGGTCCAGATTTAGTCGGATTTACTGGGATTATTTTCCAAACTTCAGGCTTAAACCTAGATGAGAACTGCATAAGTTTAGTAAGTGTATATTTCAGGTAACATATTTTCAATGTTTAGGATTAAATATACATGTATATATGCACAACCAATGTAATACTATTGAAAGGAACGTGTAAACGCTCGTGACGTCACAATGCATAAGCTACTAGTATACAGATACAGCCGTCTGTTCTAACCACAGGGACTTTAATCCCTCTAAGAAATGTCATATTACCCTATAAAGTGTAAGACGAAAATGTACGATATGTTTTAAATCAACTTAAGAATTCAAGTCCCTGTGGTTCTAACCCGCGGTGACCTTAATGTTAATGTCACAATTTTATGTGGAAAAACGCGATTTCAGAAAACAAGAATGAGACCGACAATTGTAGTGCATATACGAGGGTTTTTCGAAAAATTCGTAGACAACCGCAATATTTCAGAAATGCGTGGCAATAACCGTACAATTTTCTTACAATACAATAATTAAGTTTATTTTAATCAATTTATACAATATCATAGTGATTGAACTATCATGTCATTTAAATTATTGTCCTTAATTATGTGTTGTGACGTTTAGCGGCGAAATGCGAAAATTGAGATATCGAAAATGGTGTGCTCACGCGCATAATTCCTATATTATTTCTAACTACAGACACCGAGAAAGACAATGTATATAATTATTATTTCATACTATTTGGAAGTTCTCATACTGAAATTTGAACTTTTTACGATGCATTGGTATTTAGATATCACTGTTACAAAAAGCGAAATCAAGAAGTATGCATGGAAATAATGACATTTTCCTGCAAACTTTAAACAACGTGAGATCATAGATCTTTTATTTAAGCTGATACAAACTCCACAAGAGACATTATAGAAGATACAAGATAAAATGGCTATGGAATGCGACAAAAATGTTTCGTTAATATGTTTATAATTTGCAATGAATTTAATGAAAAATCATTCAAAGAGAATGATTTGGACGACCAGGGAAAACAAAACTGAATGATTTGTACATTCTTGAATACAATTCGTAATGCATCTTCTGTAAACAGATAGAATAGGACCAGGGAATAATTTGAGCGCATGATTGCCTAATTTAATCTGTATGATTTTTTTAATCGATTGACAACACAAGAAACGACTTATGCCCCAATATGATTTCAAATTTAGAGACAGAAAAGGGGGAAAAATTAAAGGTACTCTGTAATTTGCTTTGCGTCCTTTTGGATGTCATTTACTGCGCCACTTCCCGAAGTCACTCCAAAAGAAAAACACCGTGTTTTGACCGATTGCTCTAAATTTTGCACAATAAGAATATGCAATCTTAAGGCATAAATTAGTATATGAACAAAATGTTTGACGATAACGAATATTTTTTTTTATTAAACTTGTCTACGAATTTATCGAACAGCCCTCGTATAACGCGCTTACATGTACGATAAATGCACTTGCTGTGTGTTGCAGACCCGTAACAAATCACAAATTAAGACACTTCTTCTCTATATGTATGTTTGCTTATTTCGTGTTTAGTTTGTGTTACATAGTTTGTATAATTTTAGAATGAAGAAAGAATCTTAAAATGAAGTGTATGCAAATTATCCACAGCCGAACTGCTGCAGAACAGCTGTAAAGATTTTATTTACCTATTCGACCATCTATCTTTACTAACATGACTTTGTGTCTACTCTAAGTGAAACTGTTGCACTAGCTGACGAGTGACATAATTATATCCACCTGTGCCTCTTGTTGTTCACAAGATATCAGACTGATCGTTTTATTTTCCAGTGCGAATGTCTATAACGAAACCTACTCCCCTGCAATCATATCGAATGCATAGGACTTCTGAATCAAAGTCAATGACGACGTCCCGTTCAAATGTAAGTTATTCACCTTCTTTTAAAAGAAATGGAATATAAATGTAACCGAAGATGGTGATTTTCAACATTCTTGAACTGAATGAACATGATGAAGTAATTGTCGCTACTATCTGAATGTGACATTCGTTGAGGGCCCGCTGTCTTTGCGTCAGATTTTTAAAAGTACTGTCATTTTTGGCTATGTCTTGGACACTTTTCTCAATGGGCAGGTGTTTCTTCCGATTAAATGTTCATCTTGAGTCATTCGATTTCAAATTAATCCATGATCTATCGATTAAAGCCAAATTCATCAAGAAAACTTCTGAAAAACTGCAAATCCTTAATTCAGACAGATCTATGATATATGCTTTTATATCCATCATTATATCGAAAAAGACATTGTTAGAAAGAAACTAACATGTTAATTATTATAATATAGAGTGCTAAGTGAGCTGTTTTCTTCCTTAAAATAGCAGAATATACATGATTCTCATCACCATAGACATTGTGACAGAGGATGTCTACTGAGACCGCAAAGTAAGTATTCAATACCATATATGTATATAAATGTGAGGGTGTTACCATAGGAACTCGAAGCCAACGAGCCACTTTTTCTGTACTCTTCCTTTAATATTAATTGAAAGTACAGGTAGAGCTATTGTGTGTCCGTTGCGTCGAGCTCCCATGATTTCTGCCTATACTTGTGTATCAGCATTATAATTATCATAAATTTATTTTCTATTTTGCTGACATTTGTCAGAAAGAAATATTACCGAAGTCCAACAAATTCATCTTTTCTCCATCAAGTCTAGCAAGTTCTGATTAATTCATAATTTCCAATGCTTTTCATACATGAAGATAGGCGCTACTGTTAGGTATTGTTTTAGAAGTTAAAGCCCTTGTGTCCATCTAGCCATTCAGTAGAGGAAAAATATCTACTTTTTAAAAATGATTATGAAGATGAACTTACCAAGTTCGATCAACTTCGGTTGATCGTCTCTTCAACGCATTCGGAAATTTCTGTTATCAAAATTTCTTCAAATTTCTAAAATGTGGGTCCTGCAGCATCATATCCCACCATCCTGCTACGTCTTTCGGTAAATGTTTGGACATAATAATTTTCACACTCTTTGGCAATATTACATTTTTTAGATTGAGGATCACTGACGAGGGTTAAGTACCCGAAATGTGCATGTCTGGTTCATGCTGAAAATTCATCTGTTCTTAAGTGATGCTTTTGAATTTGAAGACGTTTAACTTTATTGATTATGTTCTTCTATTATAGACATTTTGATCATGTTTGGAGTACTGCTAATCGGAGTATTTGTGGGATTTATTATTTATTACTTGATCTTACGCTTCTGTTCAAAAAGAAGACGGTAAGTTCAAGATTATGATTTTGAAGAATAGCAAATGAACTCTAATAGATTGGATGTTTAGTTTCAAATACTTTATCATTTAAGAATTCAATATCTATGAGACTGTATCAAAAATGGGCATTTGACAAGACATTGCACCAAACGAGTGTTGGCAAAGGCAGAAACGATGTCTAACGTTATGAGGCACCGTTTTGTAGTACTATTTATTCCCTCTTTTTATATTACATATTTATTTTTTTATGAAAAAAAATATTATGAAATAAAAATTTGTGATATCAAAAATTAATTTTTTGATAAGATTTTGTGAGCGATAAATAGAGAATAAATAGTAAAACGGCTCCCCATACTTTTACTTGAAACTCAATGGAACATCCATACTGGTAAATGCTAATACCTCAAAGAAGAGAAGAGAGAAGGCACGTCATTAACATAACAAGACTCAAAACAATAAATTCGATAAAGCTCCCTGTATCAGTGAAGGATTGCATCTTTCACGATTATGCTATTCAAGAGCAGGCTAAAACTACGACGACCGTTATATGAGGACAAGGCGACTTACCGAGTTACTAACTTAACCCGGGTATAATATTGTGATAATACGGAAGTGTTCCAACTCTATACCTTCTTGAAGAAAATTTCCAACCAATTTTCATGCACCAGACACGTGTTTCGAATATTAAATTCTCATCAGTGATGCTTCCTGCCAAAGTGCTTTTCATACGCCACCCAAATTCATTTCACTGGCGCCCTCTGGTTTTATTTTTAGAATTTAAATTTGTACATTTAATTTACAGAGAGTGCACGGCTCGTGACTGACTGATAGTTGTCACCGCAAAATTCTTTTGATTTATACAATGAAAACAATCTTATGGTGTGGTTGCTTTGCTTATTTTGACATTTTACTGGGTTTTCCTGGTTTTGTACACTTATTAATTGCGATGTTTGAAAAATCTGATTGGGGTTTGTGTTTTACTATCTTCTGGAGTTGGGACCAGACGACATTTTGTGATCAAATGTGAGTTTCTTGTGATCCAACAACACCAGGTTGCAGCACCCACAGCAAAACCCCAAAACGGCTTATGCAAAAACACAGAGCAGACAAGCACAGAAAGAGTCGCAAAAGGGACAAGGAACACCAACGCACAACACAGAAACATCAAAACTACACATAAACCAACGAGACCAATGGGCAACCGGTGCCGACTTAGGACGGTCATCTGCCACGAAAATAGCAGAAGGTGTAGTTATCCTGGATTTAGTGTGCACAACATTCCACTTTTCCGATTTCCAAGAGGTCGAAGAACGTACAATTGTGGTGTAAAACAACCTCCTTACTGTCAGATGACCACACACAAACATAACCGCAAAACTTTCAACCGCAACCAAGACCACAAACAAGACCGTAAAACGTTCAACAAACGTTATATGAATAAAATAATATTATAATGATTTCGAATTTTAGGGAAAATATAAATACAAACCCAAGAAGGAGATCATATCGTACTGCAAATGAAATGGTGTCAGACAGTTTCCGGTCCTATATTTATGGGTTAACACCAGAATCTAGCATCTATGGAACGCAAGAAACATATCTCACCAGTGGTGAGTCAGTATTATGGGATTTTATTTTATTCTTTATTCATTTTATTTTTAACTGTACAACATGAAAATCCTCGTTTTTATTCCCTCAATTTTTATCATTATATTTTATATATTTATTTGGTTTATTTTTCCTCCCGAGTCGGTTTTGGGCAATTCCATCTTTTCGATTTTTCATGCCTATGTTCGATTTAAACAGATTCAATGCATCTGACATAAAAGCATTATGACTTCATTAAATTCATTTGAACCTTAATTTTTGTAACACTGATTAAATTTCATGCTAGTCTTTATAATTATACTAAACCTGATAACAAAGCGTTTTATTGAAGTGGAAAATAAAAAAACTCTTGGTCGATTTGCCTAAAATGGAAAATGCTTATATTCCAGAGACCGACAAACATTATTGTTCAAGCTTATGAAACACGGTTTTCATAAATCATACCTTTTTGAAATTAAAATGGCCTTTAACAGGCAAAGTACCAAGACAAAAGTAAGATATTCGTGTAGTTGCATAGTTCAGAAAAAAGTCAAGAACAGAGAAAGCTACCATATCGACGACACAAAACGGACAACAGGAGCTCTAAATACTTTGAATCCTATTAGCAATTGCGTGGTTATCTGGATAATTTGTATAATATATTCCCTACTTCCGGAGAAACAGGGAGCATGGTAATTCATACACGAACTGTATTATTTAAGCATGCTTGGTTTAAGATAATTGTCAGGGATAGGTATTATATTGGCATAAATTTCACATATTTGTCAATGGAAATGTTCTAATTGGTATCAAAGTTATTCATCAAATATTCATATTACAGAAGAAAGAACCCGATTAGGTATGAATAAAGTTATGAAGCACGCGTCTGCACAAACAGAGGGGATGAAGTCCCTACCAAGGTAAACAAGTTATGTACAATGCTTGTCGATCTCTGTCTATACGAAGTTATAAAGATAGTTGAAGCAAAGATAAGAGGAAGCACACATACAAATAAAATACTACTTCTATGTACGTTTATTTGCCAAGTGAAGGAAAAAGCACAAGTGTTTCATGGAGAAAAAGGAAAAGATTTCCTACGAGGCTTTTATTCAGTCGTCACAATATTGTAACTTACAGACGTCCTCCATAAAACCATAGAAACAAGAAATAATGAAGAGGACAATATTATCAGCTAGGGCTATTAGATTGGATTTGATGTATTTTACCTTTTGGAGGGACGGACAGGGTTACCTCTCTCCCCCTCCCACCCATTACCCCCCCCCCTACCCCACACACCTCTCTCCCCCTCCTTTTCACCCTTCCCTTACCTCCCCCCTCCCGTCCCCTTTTCTCCCTCCTCCCGCCCCATTTCCTCCCTCCCCCGCCCTCTTCCTCTCCCTACCTTCAATTTCCCCCTTCCCTCCCTCCTCTCTCTCTCTCCCTCTTCCCACCCCCTTCCTCCCCTCCCTTTTACCCTGTCCTTTCCCTCCTTTATGCAAATCAAAATTACACGTTGATTCTGTACTCTACTCTCTTTATATTTGTGGACATTTTACGAGAGATAACTTTGAATGTAATTCAAGAGCAGATAAATTGGCAGCATGGACCAGACATGCACGTTTCGGGTACTTAACCCTCGTCAGTGATTCTCAAATCTAAACAATGTAATATGCCAAACAAGTGTGAAAGTTACTATTTCGAAAAAGCGTACCGAAAGACGTAGCAGGATGGCTGGGACATGATGCTACAGGACCCACTTTTTTATATTTCAAGAAATTTTGATAACAGAAATTTTAGAATACGTTGAAGAAACGATCAACCGAAATTGATCGAACTTGGCTACATGTGCCCTCGGGGACTCCTGGTCCACCAGCAATGACACTCACCAAGTGGTATAAATGTTAAACGTCTTCAAATCGAATAGCATCATTCAAGAGCAGATAAATTGAATATTATGTACCAAACTACACAGCTACAGTTCCTTTTAATTGATGAATATTGTTCTCGTATACCTCAAACGTTACTGTGAGTAAATGTCTGAGAAAGTAGAGTGTTTTAATAAGCATGAGTAGGATTATCAAACTTAGCTTTTTTAAGTCCAGATTAAAGTCTAAGTTAAAAGTCACTAGGTCAAAGGTCATGGTCTGAAATGAAAGGTCTGTTCAGAAGGTATCTACATGTAAAATGTCGAAGCTCTATCCCGTATAGGTCATGATATATAGCCCACGTTAAAGTTTTGTCACCGAACGATGACGACGACGACACCGAGAGTACGGCATTAGCTCTCCGAACTTTATCCCGGTTAAAAATTAAAATGTTTTATCACATCACCCTGTTATCCAAAGGATTCAGGATTATTACTTTACCATGACCATGACATTAAACTAATTGTGACCTTGACTTTGAACTTAATCTTGAAAATCAAAAACCAAATCGTCAATTTACCATGGACAACTCGTTTACTGAATTTGACGAACATCGGAATTAATCTGCGTTTCAGATTGCTCAGAAGTTAAATTTTTGATGTAATTTGTTACCTTGATACTTTACCCCGGGCTTGAAACGTTACACGTCTTCAAATTCAATAGCATCATCTAAGAACGGGTAAATTTGCAGCATGGACCAGACATTCACGTCTCTGGTGCTTAACCCTCGTCAGTGATCCTCAATCTAAACAATGTAATATGGCCAAAAAGTGTGAAGTTATTTTGTCCAAAAGTGTACCGAAAGACGTAGCAGGATGAGTGGGATGTGATGCTACAGGAATTTAGAAATTTCAAGGAAATACTATTACAGATAATTTCGAATGCGTTGAAGAAACGATCAACCGAAGTTGATCGAACTTGGCTACATGTGCCCTCGGGGACTCCTGGTCCACCAGCAGTGACACTCTCCAAGTGGTACAAATGTTATTCGTCTTCAAATTCAATAGCATCATTTAAGAACGGATAAATTTGCAGCATGGACCAGACATGATGGTTCATGATTAAGTTCAAACTCAAGATCACAATCAGTAAATTCAGTACAACTAATGTGCAAAGAATGATAAATATGATCCTTAGCGAGTTCACAGCCAACATTCCTCAAACTCACACGTAATCACCAACACGGTGGCTTTGCTATATACCACGGACAACGTTTCTGAGAAGGGATGATTGATAAAATTGGTAACTGCACAACCATTAAACATAACTGATTTAAGGCATTAGGGATATGATTGCTTTAAAAAAATCAAATACCACGAAGTTTTCCGAAGACGTTCGACGTCGGCAATGTTCGGGACCATACATGTTTATGGCGGGTTGAATAAAGCACTAAAATAATATGAAATATCTTAAAATATGTAAGGCATGGAAGTACATGATTTCTAGCTTTTCGGCGATATTGTTATTATAGCCCTAATACCTTAAAAGGCCAAGGAAGGACGATTTAGGGTGAAATTTTTTGTCTGTGATTGTTGGTGGTGGTATTGGTGGTGGTGTCAAGAGATATCAAGAAACTAACATTAATTTAACTGCGAGAATGTGTGAAGATATGAGGTCAGGTAAACATTAATAACTGAAAAGATTAATTTTGCTAGATATGCTTCGTTGGATTCATCTTACAATATAGCACAATGATATATACCATTAATGAAATATTTTTGTTACATAGGTGTGAATGTATACAGGAAGGAGATAGCTATGATTATGCCATGACATGTGTAGTCTATCAGAATGTCAATCCTAAAACAAGAAATCCTTATGGAAAATACTTCTACAAGACATCAACAGACTATTCTAACCCTCTTTATGGTGAGGACTATGATGACGTCATGTATAAGCAGAAGACTAAACAGGATACAGACGATAACAATTACATCGACCCTAACCTTATAAATGCCAAACGATCCCGAAAAAATAGAAGCAAGAAAAAAACGAATGAACATTCTTCAGACAGCGAATCAGAAAAGGAGTACGTTGACAAGGAATTTCAAAAGTTTGCCCGAACATTGAGATGGAAAAGAGCGACACAGAAAAGGCCAGAGATAGATATGCAAGTAGAAAAATCAAAGTCTGTCCCACTTCAAGCACCAAGACCACGCAAAAGAAAAACAGTCAGAAGTCGAGGCGGTAAGAAAGGACAGTACATGCGGATGAAACTTACACCAGAACTTTGGGAAATCCTTCGACAACAAGCAAAACTGATGGGTGATTTTGAACATAAACCCTATACGAAAAGGAACATATCAAACGAATCTCTGTACGATGATGGAGATGAAAATGACGAGGAAACTTCATCAGCAAGCTATGACGACGCAGATGACACTGACTTTGATTATGTTGATCTTACATTTGGAAACTGATCTCCACGAGTAACAGTATGTTCAATAGAAAATAGGTTCTGTTGTTGTTTTTAGGTACCTTCAGTTGTGATATACATATATTTAAAACGCAATTCAATGATATATGTTATGTTTGAATATAGTGTGATATATTTAACACAATGTCATATGTTGCGTGTGTGAATAAATTGTGATATATGAAATACAATGTCATTTGTTATGTGAATGAATACCTTGTGATATATGTAACATAATGTGTTATGTGACGTGTTTGAATAAAGTGACGCCTATGATGCCATATGTTAAGTGGTTGAATATATAGCATGATATATCAAACAGAATATAGTATGTTGAGTGTCTGTATAAAGTATATATGTAATACATTACTATATAAATATGTTACGTGTTTGTATAAAGTGTATATGTACTACATAACTATATGAATATGTTACGTGTTTGTATAAAGTGTATATGTAATACATTACTATATGAATATGTGCATTTCCATAGAGTGATACATCTAATACAAGGATATATTTTTGTTCGTATATTGTGTAGTATATGTAATATTATGTGTATGTGTATATTGTGATTTGTGTAACACAATGCTATATGTAACTTATTTGTTATAGTGTGATACGATAAACGTCATTTGTTTGTATATAGTGTGATATACGTATGTTACACATTTAAAAAAAAACCAATATTATATGTATAGCAGCGTAAATAAAATTCTCATTGAATAGATAGAATTATTACATGTCTTCAAATTCATAGCATCAGTTAAGAACAGGTAAATTGAAGCATAAACCAGATATGCACGTTTTGGGTACTCAACACTCATCGTTGATCCTCAATCCAAACACTGAAATATGGCGAAAGACTGTAAGTTTTGTCAAAAATATCAGACAGACGTAGCAGGATGAATGGGAATATGATGCTACAGGACCCATTTTTCAGATACTTGGAGAAGATTTTGTGAACAGAAATTTTCAAATCCGTTTGAAGAAACGATCAACCGAAGTTGAACGGAATTAGCTACATGTTCCCTCGGGGACTCTTGATCAACCAGCAATGACACTCATCACGTTGTACAAATATTTCACGTCTTCAAATTAATGGCATCGTTTAAGAACGGATAAATTTGCAGCATGGACCAGATATGTACGTTTCGGGTACTCAACCCTCGTCAAATCTCTGTATCATTAACCGATGAAACCATGAACTCCAGTTCATGAATCCCATGTGATCTTTTGACGACAATAGCACATAAATGCTTCATTATATGATAAACGTGACAGTTTCAACTTCAAAATGACAGATTTCCCACTCATGAGACGTAACATTCCTTCGCCTCTGTCAATGTTGTATTCAACTACAACGTTTTCTTTCTGATTTGGAGACGACTAACCTTGAAACTACTTAACCAAGGATATGCTTGTGATTGACTGCCTTTATGCAAAAATGTTTGGACGATACAAGGATGGTAGTGTTTTGCATTTAGTTGTACATAACAATCAACGAAAATTTAAGTCAGAACCATACAAAAACACCGTATCTACCGGTTTTAAACTTTTCTACATGGCTTAAAGTGAAGTTGTTGCAAGCAAGCAGAAATACTTACTCTTCCTGGGCATCTTATCTCATCTCCATTGTGGATCCCTTTTGCTCATAATTGCAGAATGTTTTAGTTTTGTTTTATTTTGTTTTGTTATAAAAGAAAGAAGGGGATCTCCAACAACACCTAGTTGCAGCACCAACAGCAAACCCCCAAAATTACCAACTGTAAAAACACATACATGAACAGAAATAGACGCAATGGTACAAGGAACGCCAAATCACAGAGAAACACCAAACATTAATGATTATGTACACATAAACCAATGAGACAAATGGGCAATCGGTGCGGACTTAGGACGGCCATCTGCCACGTCAGTAGCAGACGATGTGGTTATCCTGGATAACGTGCTCGTAATTTTCAAGGTTTTGCATGCTAATTGATTAGAATTTTCGGATTTTTTATTGGTGTGTAACTTTCACTCATTGATCAAATGAAATGATAAGATGGGATGTCAAGACCCCATAGACCTGTCCGTGTTCAGATACTACTCTTGTTAGCCCCTCCAATGCTATTTTGAACATAGATTTTATTCGGATATGCTACTGAATCGACCCTGCAGGAAATTTGAAGCCGTGCACTCTCTATAAAGTAAACGGACAAATTAAAATTAAAAATAAAACCAGAGGCTGCTAGTAAAATGAATTTTGGCTGCGTCTGAAATTTCACTTTGGCTGGAAGCATCATTGATGAGGATTTGATATCCGAAACACGTGTCTGGTGCATAATAACTTGGTTTGAAGTTTTCTTCAAGACGGTATAGAGTTGGAACACTGCCGTACTGTTTCTATCCCTTTCCTTGTCATGGCTTCGTAGAATTACAAAAAGGTCATTTGAAAGTGGTGATAAACATCTTACGTTACGCATTCATCATAAAAAGAAGAAGCAAAAAGATACACACCCAAATACATATTGTCAGTAAGTGAGACACAAGGAATCACGTCTAATGAATCGTGCAGCACAAGTAGAAAAAAACTGAATAAGTTATCGAAACAATAAAATAAATTCCAGGAAGATGCAGCGCCAAAAAAATGCAAGTTACAAAATGATATAATAAAAAACATGAAAATGCATGTGATATCTATATCATTTAATTTCCATTGTCATTTTCAAGAAACGAAGACTCTGATTGGCTGAGAAATTTTGTTGATACATCGATCAACACAATTTTTCACGGAAGTCTGTTTATAGCACTATTTTTAGAACTGGGGGTTCCCTAAAACACGAATGAACTCGTTGCTGAAAATACAATTTGTTGATGTTTGCTTATCATTTCTAGGGCACCATTTCTTTTCTACTTACTCAAAAATTAACAGTATATGTAGAATTTGCTCAAACTGGTCCTTATTCCAAAGATATAGCGAGACGATCGTTCGCTGTTTGAATCATGGCGGCTGCCATAACTTGTTTTGGCAGACGTATCACTGCAAAACCTTCCGACTTACGAAATATAGTGCGGTGATTGATTGCTTTTAGATCAAAGAAAACAGTCTGTTTTCCATAATAAAATGATAAGAAATGAATCATATATTTTTTCTGTTGATGCAGGTATCACCCGAAAAATTGGACAGAAAACTTTTGCATCAACGCGCTACGCGCATTGATGCAGTTTTCTGTCCAATTTTTCGGGTGATACCTGCATCAACAGAAAAAATATAAGATTCATTTCTTAAGTAAATTATACCCAGGACAAGTTGTACACAGGCAATCGTAAACACCCCCACACCGAAAGAAAAATCACAATCTTTTACCAAGTGCAAAAACATAGAACATGAAAATCATCATACATGTATATATACGCAATTTCCTACGCATGCGTCCGATTTCAGTTCCGCTTTCCAGTGTGACGGTTCGGGTATCGTGCCCGGTTAGCTCAGTCGGTAAGAGCGTCTGCCCTGTAAGCAGAAGGTATCGGGTTCGATTCCCGGACTGGCCACATTTTCCACTCCGCCTGTCACAGTATTTGGTGCCGTGAGAGTGAACCTCATGAGTTGCTTGTGGTTTAGGGCAACTATGGGGAAGAACCAGGGATTTATTTGTCTTTCTTTGTGAGGTTTCCGGTTAACAACTTTGAGAAACCTCAAAATTTGGCGGGGTGGAGTGTGACGGTTCGGGTATCGTGCCCGGTTAGCTCAGTCGGTACGAACGTCTGCCCTGTAAGCAGAAGATCTCGGGTTCGATTCCCGGACCGGCCACATTTTACATTCCGCCTGTCACACCTTCACTTTGAAATCTACCTCTGCCATTATCGCCTATTGTTTGCCTGCAAGATTCTTACAGACCGGAACAGAAGATTCATATTTGTAAATAAAGTATTGCAAGTATATACGATCAGGTTTGACTACATTTATGAGGTATACATTGTAAAAGCATTACCTTTATATCAATGCAATACGATGTGATTCTTTCTTCATTCGTATGTTACTACCTAGATTAGCTTAGCGAGAAGTCTCCAGTATAAATAAAAAAAAATTCAAGCTTTAAATCGATATCTAGACGTGAGTCTTGTAAATTTTTCTACATCAAGATAAGAATCGTTTCCTTCATTGCCTAAGCACTCGCCCCTTAACATCCAAAGAAGTAATCTGTGTACCTCTGCCTTTGAATCTTTTCCGCTGTTTACGTCAGAAATTCGAATGACGTCACTGTGACGACACATGCAGTGTTTGCGATTTTCGGGCTTAATCATTGCGTGAAATGGCGTGATTAAAAGCAACGTTAAATTATGAGCCTGTGTCGCCTATGACCTTGTTTGCAATCAGTGATTAATGAGATATTTAACTTTTACACCGAATTCAAGTGATGAAAATAAAACATGAAAATTACACATAGGTTAAGTAAGGGGACGCAATGATAAACAATAAAATGGAAAGAGAACTCATACAGCACCATACAGCACGAAAAACATAATGTTAAGTAATTAAACGTTAGATAAAACCAAATATCAAAAGGATAATGAAATTCACTACGTTAACGTGAAGAGAAACAAACACAATATTCATCGAAAAAATATTATGCTTCAATTAACATCGCGTTAAGAAAGAGGACCCCAAAACAGATATATCATTCCAGAAAAACATAGGGGATTTATAATTGACATCCAGTTACATATTTATCTATTTGTTGCTTTGGTTCCTGTATTTTGCTGTCGACATCTTACAGTCATCTAATAGTGTGGCGTCTTGCATGACCTCGCCTGAAGGGTATTTATGGAACTCACAATCTTTTTCCTTCTTCTCGAGATCACTACGGTAAAATCAGAGGGTATCTGAATGTTGACATTATTATTCCTACGTCGCCGCTTTCGGTTGCTTTGTAAACAAATATGGTCGACACAACGCAAACCAAACGCATAGCAACGATGGCGTCATTCGAATTCCGTATTCATTATTGAGCTGGAATCTGCTCATTTGTGAATGTTAGACATGGTACCTAAGCCTGTCTGGCCTCCTCAATGGTATTCATTTAACGTTTACGAAACCGGAAGCAATGACCCAAGAAAGAAAATAACACCAAATTCTGACTACAATTTTGACGGACGGGAACCCTTGAGTTTACAATATGTGGGCAGATTTTGTTCCATTTAAGAGTGACAAATAAAAAGAAATTGTGACAACTAGCGTGCAAGACCTAAGAACAGTTTTATACGAATCGTGTAAAAAATGGCAACCCCTTTCCCCAAGGCTACATGTAATGAAAAACCTTGTAGACCAAGATAATATTTTAGTGAGGAGGCTAAAAAACATAGCCATTGTGCGTTCGCGACCGCTGGGTATTCGAGTGAGTGCGAGAGTCATGCACACGTTAGCCGGATAAGTACACACTTTTGCACTAGCTAAGTATATGGCACCGGTTGGAGTTGGAGATCATTCCGTTCTTTTAGGCAACGAAGAAAGAACGTTTATTTGCTGAAAGGACAATTCGACAGCAGTTTTAAGGGAAAAAAAGAAGTGCTCTATCTCTGCTGCAACAGAGGAAAAGATTGTTGTATACATTACACCAGAGAACTGGTACCTCAAGCCCAAACAATATTAGAGAAACTATAATAAAGTTGCGCCCTAAATTTCACACGTTATTTTTTTCAAAAGAAAAAGAGAGAGATTTGACATGATTTAAACGGGGTGAAAACGTAAATAAACATCCATGCTGTATAATGCTGGCCTAGACAAACAATAACTTATTATAACTTATTGAAAAGTCGTCTTCCTACTTCCTTCAAACTGCAGGATCCGCATTAGGTTGACAATATGTCTTTGTTCTAAGTATAGTTTCCCTTGTCAAAATGTATGTTAACGTTACATTTGTCTTGTTTTGAACTTATTTTGAAATTGATATAGAGGACGACTAAGTGCTTACATGATGGAGTCTTAAATGTTTTCTTACCAACACGTATGATCAAATAGAACGTAAGTAATTTTGATCCAATTCCTTTACTTAATAGCAATTCTCTGTAACCATTTAAACAATTTCGGCACGCATGGTCTCCGATTTTCATGAAATTTCAGACATAAGTAGGGACCAATGAAAAAAGGAAAATTTGACAAAAAATAATTCTAGGTCATCTGGTTACCATGGCAACAGCCTTTAAAGTTGAGAAATTGGCAAAATTGAGCTAATTTGAAGCTCTAGAATTTGGTCTATATGTGACATCAATAAAAGATTTTTTATGCATCATGAAGATAAGGACATGAAATTTTAAATAAGCTCACTAGTGATATTGTGAAAAAGGCTGGTTACCATGACAACATAATTAACTAATTTTGATATATTGATTTCAAAACAATGTTTGTATGTTCCAATTTTCCTTCTCTCTTGATGGGTATATTATAAGGAAACATGATTTATTTTATAAAATGAGCAAATTCAAGATAAACCCACTTGTTGCTATGTACATAAGTTACCTTGGCAACGGTAACTTTGATCTTTAATATTACTTATTTTGCAACTTCAGAGTCATTTAAAAGAATTTTGCATCATGACGAACAGATGAAAATTATTGGGAAATATCCAACACAAGTAGCTCTTTCAAAAACCATGAAAAAGCTATGGGGAACATATGTTACCATGGCAAACATTTTTTATTACTTTCATAAAACAGTAATTATCAATCCCAAGTTCAAATTTAATAACAATAAAGAAGTAAGCCTCTATCAAAATACACTAAAAAAGTTTCAAAGAATTAATGGTTGCTATATTAATTTGGCCATACATTATAAAAATAAGCATTGTTTGTTGTTTTTCGAAGCCTTTTCCTCAAAAAATGAAACAGGCTTACACAACCTTTTTTTACATATACGATAAAGCAAGGTCTAAAATTTATTTCAGATTTAAAAAAATTCAGATTACTTAACTTTTGATGCCCGTATCCAAGGACTCAAAGTGGGCCTATGTGCAATTTTAAACAATCGTTCCCATAGCAACGGGCTATTTCCTGAATATTTTTTTTTTAATTTTCTTTCGTGTGATGAAAGATCTACTTGAATACATTTATTAATTATCATCACTTTGAATTAAAATTCAATGATCTAGTAAAAAAAAGGACTCTGAATATTGTTCAAAATTGCTTTCATTTTTGCGATTTGAGATCATGTTGCCATAGCAACGAACAGAGACTTTGTCACAATGTGAATGCTTATGTTTTATTTGCATAAAAAACTCAAAAATGTAAGTAATTTATCGTTGAATTTTGAAAAAATGCCAAGAATACTATTTTGATAGGGTACCTGTGTTGTTGCTATGGAAACATATAGATAAGACCATAAACCCAACATTATTATTACTTAACTTGAGAGAGCAATGATAGGGTACTGATAATTCATCAGTGTTTGTTTTAGATTAGGATGCATAAATTATGTATGTGACTTCTAAAACGCCGAAAATGCATTTTTTCAATATATAAAGTCCGTTTCCATGGCAACCGGATGTGATATTAAGAAAATTTTTAACAAATTTTTACTTTTGGGTCAGACCCAACCTTTTGTACAAATTTTATCAAATTCTGACACATGCCGTGCCATGCGTCCTTCATAAAAGTGCAAATGCTTACAGAGAATGGTTATTAATTCGACAAAATAACAAGATTAAGAAATTGCTCCATTTTTACCAATTTTTACCATTTTTTTGCATTTTTACCATTTTTTTGCATTTTTACCATTTTTTTGCATGAAAAAGCAAATATTATATATTACTAGCAGAGACAATACGTTTAGAAGTATGGTCATGCTGCAAATTTATCTGCTCTTAATTGATGCTATTGAATTTGAAGACGTTTAACATTTTTACCACTCAGTGAAGGCACTGCTGGTGGACCAGGAGTCCCCGAGGGCACATTTAGCCAAGTTCGATCAACTTCGGTTGATCGTTTCTTCAACGCATGCGATAATTTCTGTCATCATTTCTTTTTGGACAAAATAACTTTAATACTCCTTGGCTATATTACATTATTTATATTGAGGATAACTGAAGAGGGTTTAGTACCCGAAACGTGCATGTCTGGTCCACGCTGCGAATTTATCTGCTCTTAAATCATGCTATTGAATTTGAAGACGTTTGACAAGGACATGGCAATATTTTTGTTATGTTGAACGACTGGTTCGTTGAGTCGGGTTTCCATCCAGTTCATTTATTTCATCGACTCATTATAACTATCCCGCCAAAAAGATATATCCATAGGGCGTCCTATCAATATGTAGAATGAAAAATAACTAATTACATCTCGTTTTTCAGACTGACCCGCCAATAAAACATAAAGATACAGTGGTCATAGCTTAGGAACATGTTTTAACGTATTCCATTACGATAACCAAAAATCCTGATGATTATAAGTACCAATCTCACTGTGTGGGATCGAAACGTATGGCGTTGTGATTCCTTACATAAATCAATCCATATTGTCTAGGTATATGAAAACTTCATAGGTTTTTTTTTTCAAACACTTCAATAGTTTGTCGACTATAGAAAATCATTCTTTTTGACGAACTGTTAGACTTTTCAGGTATATAAACGATATGGACTTACTTATTAGGCAAATGTTACTCTACTGCAACGTCTCATCAATTTTAGATATGACGAGAAAGCAATAAAATATCCTTAAGTAATCGCAACATCATACGTTTCGATCCCAAGCGGTAAATCTGAAAGGCAGGCTACATGTACACTTAACCATGTTAACTGTAATGCATTAGATATTTTCTTATTTGAAGAGTCTTTTTTTCAGGCACTCATGCATAACAAGACGTCATATAGGGCAAATGCCAGATCATGGCATTCCCCTGACTTATTTACGAAGCCTATCCGTAAGTTATCTAAATTATTCATCTGCAATCATACTGATGTTATGCAATAGAGAAAAGTTCGCAGACATTACTTGAATAAATTAATATATTTGACCAATGTAAGTTGTATATGACATTCGTGCTGTCTAAACTTGTCAGCTTATGGAATCTTGAGTGGTGGGGCTGATTCTTTACTGAGCGTATTGAGTCCGTTTCATATACTAGTATGCTATTTTGAACATAGATTTTATTTGGATATGCTACTGAATCGACCCTACAGGAAATTTGGAACCGCACACTCTCTGTAATGTAAATATACAAATCTAAATTCAAAAAATTAAAGAGGGCGCTACTGAAATAAATTTTGGTGGCTCCGCCAGAAGCATCACTAATGAGAATTTAATATTCGAAACACGTGTATGGTGCATGGAAATTGGTTTCGAATTTTCTTCAAGAAGGTAAAGAGTTGGAACCCTTCGACAAAATTAGTATATCTCATGCTGTCATTTTATCTTTGGACAACAATGGTCACTTCAATATAATATAATCGTGACTATTTGAACTTCAAAGTTACAAATTCCCCATCAATAGGTGTGTTACCTTTTTCGTCTCCTCTCCATGGTATATATTCACATGACAATCCTCCGTAACATGACTTCATTCTGAGGCCACTACAACTGAGAAACTATTCAACCAGACATTGTCAGTTTTTCATCCGACACAATGAAAATAGAAAGCACTTTTACATAACTTTATCGACAAATTTGAAAGAAATGTTAGGCTTGAACCACCCAAAGATCTATAATTTGATACATTACCCATGTTACCCAGTTTTGACTTATTTTCACGGTTAAAGTGACGAGTGTTGCCGGAAAGTAGGAGATAATTCTATTGTCATATTCCTTTGGGATTTACTTTAAATTTGCTTCTTTGAAGAATGTTTCATTTTATTTTTTTAAAAAGTTTTAAGTACATATATCAACTGACTATCTTTATAAATTTCAGATATCGCAATAATGATCGGGTTAACACTGATTGGATTATTGCTGGGGTACATTCTAGCATTTATCAGCTTTGATAAATGGCATCGTAGGAAAAAGTGAGTAAATCTATATGGAAATGTCACAAATGCTTCTTTATCGGTCTGTATATTCCTGGGAACTTACCCTTGTCTTTTGGTTTCACGCAATGATATCAAAATTCAAAACATAACTCTAGATTTAAGCCATCTCACTTTTGAATGGGATGAATAATATTTTCAAGGACATATGCGAATTCAGATGCAAGATAGTAATTGAGTATATACTATGCAGTTTGTTACATATACATTCAGAAAAAAAGTTAAACCACAGTGAAATTGTTCTTAATGCAAAATGGTTGTTTGATAAAAAATATTTCAAAATTGTATATCATGATACAGATATGACTTTTGACGAAAACATCACCTTTTTAATAAAAAGTATCATGCAACCTATGTTAAATCCGTATCGAATATGGGACGGGTATGATTTTAAACAATCCAAGTTAGACATTTTATTCATGAAGTTGATTTATCTCGTAAATTCGCTGTTGAATTTGGTTGCAATGAATCAAACTGGGGAGGCGGACAGGGGGGGGGGGTTACCTCTTTCCCCTCCCATCCCCTTACCTCCCCCTCCTCCCTTTTTTCCCATTCCGCCGTTCCTCCCCTCCCCCTCTCTCCCTCCTCCCACCCCTTTCTTCCCCCTCCCTATAACTCTATCCACCTCCAAATTGTAAAGCCAATAAAATTGAATACTCAATATGTGTTAAAAACACTAAGATTATGTGAATTATCTCTTAAAAGAATTTGGAATGAATTTCTTTTAAAAAGATCGTGTCAAAAAGCATTTCCATGAAACCTGAATTGCACATAATTAAGCGCTCACGCACTGGTAGAACTAAATTTATTATCAGACAAAATTTTAGACCATGAATAAGATAATTTGAGGGGTGTATCATGGTCTAAAATTTTGTCTGATAATAAACTTCTGTCAAAGAAATAAACTATGACAATGATATTTCTTTAAGAAGACACCTTTGTCGCCAATATTTCCTTGAATTTTATTTAACCTAGTTCGACTAATATAAATCTGCATGTAGGACAACCGCCGGCCAAAAAAAATCACTTCCGGTTAAGAGATCACTCCTTCGAATCGTAAAATTTCTCTTTTTATGTCCCCGTTTGACCAAATTGCGGTAAAATTTGTCTAAAAGTCATCATAAACATTGGTAAACATGGAATATAGAGCAAGGTCAATATGATGAACAAATGTCTTTAACGAGAATAATCTGCCATATGACAACATAAGCGATTGAAAGAGGATCGTTTGAATAATCCACAACCAGAAGTCGACTGAAAGAATTGAATACTAAATTTCTGAAAGAAAACCATATAAGAATTTTGAGCTTAATGAGGTTTATCTCTTTTTGAAGTAACCGTTACCATAACTTTCGGTACTTCCCTTCAAACTTTATTGAATTTCTGCATTATTTTCCCTCAAAATTATTTATTTTCATTTGCGGTTCTACCCAAGCCAAATGTTTTATTTTCGAGATCATTTTCGTGTAATATGTTAACAAAAGAGATAAAATCTTTTACAAAAGAATTGATTTTTGATACAGTTTACGATACATTCTCTGTGCTATCGTTTAAAGGATAAGGTCTCCAGAATATTGGGGTGTTGCTTAACTTTTGTCTGTGTGTATATAAAGGATGGTTTCTTTGAAAACCTCTTTTCAGTCTCATTTCTGATTATAAAGGATATGCGTTGAGATTTCGTTTTGAATGTCCTTGGACGGGTATTTAGTTTGATAATCATCCATTTTATTATAGCACGTAAAGGATGTTTTTATGTTTAAAATGCCGATTCTTGTAAGATCGGTTAATGAGTTCCTGAGATCACATTGAGGTCTTAGTTTTCTGTCCTTTCCACACAGCTCATTTTGTCATAGGAATAATAGCAACGTCGATCTTTTTGTCTCAAGAATATTTCAATAAGACATGTACATCTTATGTGAGCAAGCGTATGCTTATCATAGCAAGAAATTCGTCTTTGATGGGGATATTGTCTATAACGCTCATGTCATGTAGCCAAGTTCGATCAACTTCGGTTGATCGTCTCTCCAACGCATTAGAAATTTTCTGTTATCAAAATTTCTTGAAATTTCTAAAACTTGTGTCCTTTGGCATCATATCCCACCTATCCTGCTACGTTTTTCGGTACATTTTTGGACATACACATTTTCACATTCTTTGGTCATGTTACATTGTTAAGACGCAGGATCAATGACGAGGGTTAAGTGCATGTATGGTCCATGCTGCAAATTTATATGTTCTTAAATTATGTTATTGAATTTGAAGACGTTTTACAAATGTAGCCGAAGTCGTAGAAATTTGTCTTGTCTAAATAAGTTTTTGGATCTTTGAAGCATAAATTGTATGTAAATCATATTACTTAACTTATAGAATCAGTCACGAGAACATCAAACAATATCAATATCATTTTGCAAACACCAAGGAACAGAAGAAAAATCTCTATATTCCTGTTTTCTGAAGGTGTGCGGACAGTAATAAGCAGTTTTTTTTTTTTTTTGACAGAAGATCAAGAAAGTTTAAAAGAGGATCCAATCAGTCATCACAAGAAAGAACTGCCGCTTCCACTGTGGACAATGGCTGTTATTTTTATTCCATACCACAGAGTGCTAGTCTATATGGTGCTCCAGATACGTATCTGACAGAAGGTAAGCATGTTTGGTGAATTAGATGCCTCTCAAATATAAAGTATTGTTACTTAAATCGTGATCCTCACGCGTGTCACCAATACCTTGATAAAACCATATCCTATATAGATTTAATGCCAGAAACGCTTTGCTTCTATTTCTATGAGTACAAATCAAAGAGGGCGCTACTGAAATGATTTTTCGTGGCTCCGCAAGAAGCATCACTGATGAGAATTTAATATTCGAAACACGTGTCTGGTGCATGGAAATTGTTTTGGAATTTTCTTCAAGAGGGTATAGAGTTGGGACCCTTCTACATTATACATAGAGGAAAAAATTTACCGTGAAAATAGATTTGCATTAGTTATACTCACGTGTCTCTCAAAATGTGTTCGAAACCCAAAAAGAGGATAGGTAGGTACATGTAATACAAAAGAGGCGAGAGATATGCATCTTATAGAAGGTAAGATTTGGAAAAGATCTCGATCAAAGACCAGCCTGTACTGACCACAGCAAAGCACACCCGCAGGATTGTAACAAATAATGAACATCAAGCATATTCAACAAACGAAAGAGAACAACAAGACACACAACAACATTCATACTACTTGGACAAACAAACAATCGACACACCAAGACACGAAACATGATTAACAATATATATACATAATCATAATAATATGTATAACTCAGGATTGATCGAGTTTGAATTATAAAATACCACCTAGAAAAATATGAGACAAATTTATTGAAAAGGGGGATGCCCCTTAATTGAAGAATACATGTTCTATAACAAAATTTAGTGACAGCTAATTGAGGTATGTTCCCGACTCTTGAGTAGGTACATGTAGGTAGTACAAAATAAAACTGACAGAGTTGTTGTAGTAAAGTATTTAAAGTAAGTTCAGATGTCCGTGAAGAGAGAGAGCTTTCTTACATCAGCTGTACATTACTTTTGCCTTGCAGAAAAGGTAAAAACCTGTGATTGTATCAAATTTTGTATGGCTCAAATCAAAAATATATAACGATATTGTGGAGACCCCTTGGTTTAAAAATACGTGTGATATAACACACGTAGAATAAAACAATATAGTGGGGGTGTTATAGTGTTTTAAATTTTCGTTTTAACACAAGAGTATTTCATAGATATAGGATCTCAAATGAATTTTCATTTCATACGATGTATTATGAAACGAGTTGTGTGTTTTAATTCCCCGAGCCTTGGCGAGGGGATATAAAACGTACAACGAGTTTCATAATACATCGTATGAAATGAAAATTCATTTGAGATTCTTTTTATCACATGATATTGCCTAAAATGTGTATTTCCAACGTGAAATCAACGTTTCCGAGAACTACAGAGGCGAACCACGCCGTGATCTTGAGGTCGTCTGCTACGCCATGAGAAGTAATGTCCCCATCGTATATAGATATTATGTGCGTAAGAGAAAAGTATTTCAATTTTGAATAGTATTTTAATGCAAGAATTAATTCAACAACAACAATTTTAATCACTGATATTGACTCTTGGTCTGAATTTAACAGTTGACCGATATTTGAAAGGTCACATTTGTCAAGGTTCATGTGATTCGGTTCTAAACTTGACCAATCGCATTCAAGCAGAGCGATATGTAACGTGTTATCATATCATATATTTATGAAATGGCTTTATGAAACTGCATAACGGGTGTATCATGTGATAAAAAACACATTTGCATGATTCTCTTTTCATTCCATCCTTTGTAGATGAGAGGAAGCGACTTGGTATGGGTAAAGTTAAGAGACATGCCTCTGTACAGACTGAACAACAGACAGAGCCACCAAAGTAAGCAAAATATAACCATTCATTATAAATACCACTGTTTATTGCCTACATACATCTTACTTATCTAA
Source organism: Pinctada fucata (assembly GCA_028142955.1). Taxonomy (NCBI): domain Eukaryota; kingdom Metazoa; phylum Mollusca; class Bivalvia; order Pterioida; family Pteriidae; genus Pinctada; species Pinctada fucata. The sequence goes on from AP027104.1 coordinate 33,660,340, forward strand.
CTTTCATTAAGACTGAAGGTAAAACTATTTTTGCAAGAGTTAATGTCCTGTTCACTTGTAGGGTCATTGAATCTTATCAAACTTGGTATGAGATGGAAATCTCGCTTTTAATTCAGGTGCCAAGAGAATGGAATATTCAAATAAAATCGCCCAGATATTCATTTTAGGTATATTCCTTTGGAATAGTGTTTCGAATAATGTAAAGCTAAAAAGGGCTTGGACGTGTAAATATTGTATATTATTCTTGCAATTAAGTGTATCTCCCATCCGTATAGTTTCGTGATAAAACCATTCTTGATGTAACCTGTGGGGAGTGGGAGGGTTGTGTGCATGTAATCAGGATAACCACACCATTTGATACTAACGTTGCAGGTGGTCCTCCTATAGAAGTCGACACTGCTTGCCCATTGGTCTTGTTGGTTTATGTGTCTTTTGTGTTTGTGTTTTTGATGTCGTATATGGCTGTCCTTGTCTCTTGTGTGTCTCTTTGCCATTGTGTTTGTCTGTTTCCGCATAGGGTTGTTTCGGTGTTTTGTTGTGGGTGATGCAACCGAGTCTTGATGAAAATCCACTCCTTTCTTTGGTATATATAGGTATCAGATTATTTTGGAAATGAGATTTATAGGTTCCTCTACTTATGCCTCGCATATCATCAGACAGACATGAATTGTCGAAATGTGCATATGGGCACAAACACCATTCCCATTCTTTTAGCGTGTGTCTTAGAACCCCTAGGGAAATGGTCTCAAAAGCTGGATGACAATGACCTTCAGAACCACTCAGAATGTGCCTCTGTCAATTTGAATGGTCATAAGAGCTGATTTTTTAATACAAAATTTCAATTTATGCTTTCGTAGATACGAGAATGTGGTTGCTGACGGATTGTACGATTACACCATGACCTATATCGTCCATCAAAATATCATGAGTACAACGTTAAATTCCCGTCGTGGTGCTATTTGTAATGAAAGTAGATGTAAGAAAAGTCCCATGTACGAGAGACCAAAGAAAACACCACCCCAAATACGTCATGACGTCATGAAATTCCACGAAAAAAACTTTGACACCGAAGACACTGATGAATTCAATTATGTGGATCCGAATTCAATCAATCCTAAAAAAGATCGAACCTCAAAGCCCAAACACTCAGTATGCCAGTGTTCGTCTGACAGTGAATCAGAAAAGGAAGAAGTCAACAACGAGCTTGTAGAGTATGCAAAGAGTCTCCGACTGAAGAAAATGGCATTGAAAAAGGAAAAACTGGAGTACATGTCTATGACCGAGATTCCGTCCGATCCAAAGTCCTCAAAACCAGGTTCTTCTGAACCAAAGTCACCAAAGTTAACTAGACAGAAGGTGTTGGAACCGAAATCAGCGAAGAAGCAATGCTCACTCAGAAAGAAAACGACAAAGAGTAATAGTAGCAAGAATGGCCATGTTATGGTAGAACTTACTCCAGAATTATGGGATATCCTTAAAAGCCATACCGCGAAGAGGAGGGCAGCTAAAAATAGCAGGAGCTCATCAAAACTGAGAGTGATCGGCAAGGAAAACAACTGCTCCTCAAAAACCGGAAGTGAAGATGACGGTCCTTACTGTAAGATGAGCAAGTTGTCATCAAGAGGGGATACGTCTACAGACGACGGTGATATGGATTACATTGATGTTATCATGTAATTATTTTGTCTTCTCATTTTTCTTGCTTTTTAATAAAATTTAAATGCATCAATAATTCAGGTCGAATTCTTCATTAATAGAAAAAGTTTAGAATATGTTACTTCTATATTCGGACAGAAATAAAAGTACACCTCCAAATGGAGAGCTTGAAAATTTTGTTTCATCAATACATGTTCGCTATCCATTTCATCTGTGCTTGCCAGGCAAGTTCTCAATTCACCAATACTATCGTTTTGCCATTTGAAGATCAATTTCTTTAAATTTCCCTAGTATATTTTGACATCAATTCATTATGATGCCTTTCAACAACCAGAGAAATGAAACGGGGACCTTCCACTTTCAGTCCTGTAAACTATATAATCATCAGTCTGTTATTATGAATATTAACCTATGCACTCTCGACTATGAATAATTTCACTTATTCAGGAAAATTAATAAAAGATTAGGTTCATGTACAGCAAGGCGAAGATGAGAGAAAATCATAGACCCACGCGGCAAGGTTCTCATCTCATTTGGTAACGAGGCCCCCAATTGGGAGAGGAAATCGTAGACTTATTGGCTAGAAAAGGCACATTCATTCCATTCCTGCAAGTTATGTTGTATAACACGCACAGGCTAATGCCAATTCAATCTAAACTTTGTAATCCATAAGAAACGTCATAATGGTATGCACAAAAAGTACATTTGTAGATGCAAATGAATAATGTAGGAGACTGAACGCCCTGTTTTTGCCTTGGGTATCAACACTTTATTTCTCCTTACTTCTAGCCATATCAAAACTCTGAGCTCCTGCAACGTGAATTTCCTCAGAAAGACAAGGAAACATTTGTTATTTGATTTTGCAAGACCAAAAAATTTATCAAACTTCGAGGAGCATACATTATAACAAAATACCTTTATGGAATATCCTAGAGCAGAGCTGAATTTCCACAGAATGTAAAATGCAAAGGAAGCAGTAAGAAAGTTTAAGATTGTTAGTCCCAATGGAAAACTCTTGCAATACAAAATAAATATTTGAGAGTCCTATCATCAATCACGTATCATTATCGTCTCTAATTTTTTGTCCACAAATAGACATAAGAAACTTGAAGTGTTCCTCTTGTAACCTTCTTGAATTATATTTCAAACTAATTTTGATGCTACAGACATGTGTCGGATCGAAAATCCTCTTCAGTGGTACTTCAAGCCGAAGAGATATTCAGACAAGTCAAAGAGATTTCAGTAGAATCCTCTAGTTTGATTTCTTAGTTTTGTGAATCTATTTTGTAAATACTGTAGGATGAAATGACAAGTATCCAAAATACCAAAGTAATATATGATGTGTCAAATTAATAAAGGATCATAACAAAAACCATATGCACTTGATCCTTTAATTACAGCAGCATAAAGTTATACTCAATTAGAGTATCATTAATGAATAAACATAGGGTAATCAACGATTACATAGCTCGCATATACAGGTTTTTGTCAGAAACCAGGTTAAAATTTTTGAAAAGTAGGTCAAAGTCCAAGGTTAAGGTCACTAGGTCAAAAGTCATGGTCTCAAATGAAAGGTCTCATCACAAGGTATCTACATCTTAAATATCAAAGCCCTACCCCTTATAGTTCAAGAGATATAGCCCAGGTTAAAGTTTTGTCTACGGATGACGACAACAACGATGACAACGACGCCGCCGAGGGTATGGCATTACCTCTCCGGACTTTTTCATCCTGGCAAGCTAAAAAAGGTGAACTTCAAAAGTCATGAGGAGAATAATTTGTTTGTAAAACACAGAACCCCCAGATATAGCTTTATTCTTACATAGGCCACTTCAAGACTAACAACACAATGTAGATTCCAATAGATTACAAATAAAACCCAATTCCCTATTACTTTACAAACAATGCGAAAAAAGTTTTTCATAAGTAGCTAATAACAAAAGTCAAAGTCACAATGTCAAAAATTGTGTTATAGTTTAGTCATGAACAATGAACATGTGGAATATAGAAGTCCTAACATTTACCCTCCTAAAGATATTTTCAACATTCTTGTCACATAAAAAAAAACTGTGTAAAAACTAAAAAGTCAGACCCCTACACTTACATTTTCATGTCTATCGTTTGATGATGGATTGATTGGAAATTTTGATTAGATGATCAGGCAGTGATCAAAATGGTTATAATTCCATCTCCTCTATAGGACTATGGGCACAAGGAATATCTTAACTACAGGTCCAAGTAAGGATCAGGCAGTTGAAAAACCTTAAATTGTTTGCAGAACTTTTTTCTCTTGAAATGCGTTCAGATCAGTGTTCATATGAATGTTCTGAAGGAATTTTCCTCATACTTGGATGGAGAAGAAAGTTATAGGGGTAGCAAATTTGGTTCAATTATATAGAGAAAATTGTCCCGCCATTTTGTTTCCCTTCATAATCCTTTATAAATTTTGAGGTGAATATCTCGCTTCACCATCTCTACCTTGAGAAGTGAAAATGATATGCTTGATTCGTACCACATGTATGTCTCAAAACAGAAATAAAAAGATTTGCAATATTTTTTTATGTATCACCCCTGTCTGATTCTTACGTGGACCTATACTTTATACATATTACACAGAGGCCTTTGAAATAGAATGTACACTTAGGGTTTCCATTCACTAAAAATAATGTTAATGAAGAGTTAAGGAATGTTATCATTTTATTTAGATACCATGATCATCAACAAACAATTCACATGTAGATAGACAATCTATGATCACTAATAAATCTTTAATGATTACAGGAAAAACAAACACATTTATTGAGACAACTTCACATAACATAAAAGAGAAAAGTCATTCTTTTTCAAAGTGAAATTATTGAGTAAAAACAACAACGTCAGCATCATTGTCACTTTAGTATTTTCATGTTACTTTTTGTTATTCCTAAAGTAAATGCGGACTGATCCTAATTTACTACATTTGGTATTTTTCAAGCAATAAGAAAACCTTAAACAATTTACTTTATCGCTCAAATTTTTGTTTAAGTTTTAACAAAGTTCTTCACTAACTTAGTACCGGTACTAGGTACAGCATCATATTTAGTCAGAGAGTGTAGAAAAGTAAGAATGGATCATTTACAATACAGTACAAACATGATTACAATACATATATATTAGTACTTGCATCTAATAATGTCATTTTTAAATAGAATTGATGAATTTTGAAACAAAAATGAATCAATTTTAAGATGTTCATAATTTTGATGAAATGACAAATCAGAACAATTTGGTGAGGCGTCTTGAATATTGTAGCTTTATCTGATATATGTACATGTAAGTTTCTGTTATTCTGGATCCATCGGCACCTACCATTTCCCACAATATAATGATATCACAAAGCAGGTGATTGTCTGTACATAAATACGTCACTTGTTCTCTCTCTCTATAAACTGGCTGTCACTCCCGTCTGAAATTTACAAAGTGATCATTATCAAAACAAGTCGACCCTTACAAACATTTCTATTTATTCATATATTCCATGTAGGTAGATCATTCAGAAATAATGCGCACAATTATTTTCTTAGAGAAAATGTAAACATTAAAGATTCAAGTCAAATAAAGTCAGCTGTCCTTTTCTCAATCATTAACTTTTAACATTTTCAACTTGCTCACTAGCAACAATCATTCTGACATTAAGAACATATTTTCACTGATGTATGTTTACAGAAGTGATAGTGTCAAAATTTGTTTGGTTGAAGAAACTATATTCTGGGACTGTTGACAGTATTTTTCCCTCCTCAAAGAAAACAGGACATGATTTTTTTTTAAACAAACCGTCCCTCAATATTGTGTTTAAATTTAAATAAAATTGACTCCATAAACCAGTTTATGCATGTGAGAATATATAAGATTGACTTAAAAATACTTTTTGTTGAAATTTTGGATCTAATTTTTTCAACTTCAATCAGGATTTTGTATTTTTGGTACCTAGTACGGTAGAATACGGAGGGTAAATAGATTTGTGGTTACCAAAGCTTATGGGAGGTCAATATACAAGGGCTGATTGATTATCTCTAACAAGGACAAACAATCAATGGCACATACTATGCATCACTTCTGACACAGTTACGGGAAAATATTAAACTTAAGCGCTGCAGAAAGTTCACTAGTTAAAGGTGTGTTGTTCCATCAAGACAATGCTCCTGTTCTCAAGTCTGTCACTGCCATGGCTGCCATGCATGATTATGGCTTTAATTTGATTGAGCATCCGCCTTATTCACCTGATTTTGCTCCATCAGACTTTCATCTATTCCCAAAACTGAAAGCAGCTATTTCTGGCACCCACTTTCAGTCTGATACTTGCAGTGGATGGCTTTTTGACCAGTCAAGATAAGGAGTTCTTTAAAAGTGGTATTAAGGCCCTTAAACACCGGTGGCAAAATTTTATAGATACTGAAGGGGATAATGTAGAAAAATAATGCAAAATGTCTGATAAAATTCAAATCCTTAAATACAAGGCTCACAACTTATCAATCAGCCTTCGTAGCACCAATACATTATGGTGGATATCCTTTACAATATTTGTTGCAGGGCTTTATGTGAGTGTTAAAGGCCCACTTGGAATGTTTTTGTTGACATGTACTTAAAACCCTCTACAGCTTTCAAAATTTTGAACAAGTTTCTCAAGAAGAGATTGGTTCTCTACCAAAGGAAATTCAGAAAACAAAGGATGTCTGTTTGAACAGGGAAGTAAAAGAAGAAAAACCGACAAAACAAAGAAACAATCTATCTAACTATGATAGTAACATTTCATAAATAGTACAACTTAAGTTTAGCCTACATCCTACCATAAATAAAGGACAACTGTATCAAATAAACATGTTATCAGTTCACACTTTATCACAGATAAATCATGTTATAATCACATGATCAAACTGGGTAGAACTGGCTCAAATGTTTTCACTCTGATATCCTTGATTTTGGACTGAAATATAATTATCAAACCTTCCTATCAGGTTCATATGTGGAGATGATGTAGATTCCAATACTCAAAGTGAAGAATGAAAGTTGACATATATCAAAGTGAAAAAAAGATAAAAATAGAAAAGAAAGATTGTTTTAAAGGCAATCACACAAAAACTTTAATAAAAAAAAAGATAATGACTTTGACTCCAAAATTAATAGAATAAGACTTTGACTCCACAGTTAATAAAGTAAACCTTTGACTCCAAAATTAATAGAGTAAGACTTTGACTCAAATATTTATTAGTAGAGTAAGACTTTGTTTCCAGTATATAAGACTTCGACTCCAATATTAGTAGAGTAAGACTTTGATTCCTGTATTAGACGAGTAAGACTTTGATTCCAGTATAAGAATTGACTCCAATATTAATAGAGTAAGACTTTGACTCCAATATTAGTAGAATAAGATTTTGACTCCAATATAAGTAGAGTAAGACTTTGACTCAAATAGCATTGGAGTAAGACTTTGACTCCAATATTAGTAGAATAAGACTTTGACTCCAATAATAGTAGAGTAAGACTTTGACTCCAATATTAGTGGAGTAAGATTTTCACTATAAAATTTATTGTGTGATTTCTAGAGTTCCAATGGAACAAATCTACAGAGCCCCAACATACTGTCATACAAGTATTTCACATACCTGTTTAGCTCTCCTCTCTGCCTTCATTTTATCCATAAGCTTCTGAATTCCACCGCCGTATTCTGGATCCACCTGACTGAAGTTGCTGACCGTTCTTTTTTGGATGAATTCTGAGGCATTGACCAGGTGACCTGCAATGTTCTCAATCAGCCTCCTTCTTTCCTCTGGCTTAAGTACCTGTATAATCAAAGTTGAAATTTACTTTTGTAGATTATTTCTGTTCTCCAGATTAGGACACAGAAGATGATTTAAGAAAAGACACACAAGTTCAACTATTTCCTTGTCAGGTTATTTCAGTGCTTATTTCTGTTGAGCAATTATGTATGCCTAGGTTTGGAGCACATGGAAAGAAAGTAAAATTCTGAAAATACCATGCCTATTAAAGAAGTCTTATTTCATACTGGAAGATTTTAGGTTCATTCAGTCTGTAAGCTAATCATATATCCCTTGATTTAAACACAGTTTGACCAGATCTGTGTTTTTATTGACAAAATAACATAAAAATGATTCTTTCACTGTGATTCCATGATGTATGACTTTTGTTTCTAAAAAAACTGGTTTTGCTTTTTAGCATGTGGGTACTTTTCTGTGGTATAGGTAAATACTATTTACATGTAGCAAAGTAAATTTGAATACCTTTAAAATATAGACCTTCTTAGAGAAGAAATTAACTACCATGAGATTTATTTTTTAAACATTTGGTTGCCTGAATATGTTGTATTGTTGGTCCGGACCAGAGCAACTAGGAATTTCTAACAATACTCTATACCTGTATATAGAGAATAATAATAGCTTTACTGCAAATTGTATCACTAAAAAATACATGTAGTATAAATGTCATAATCTGATCAGCTTACTTTTCTGAAGAAGACGGAGACTTGGGAATAATTATCATCATCGGCCGTATTGTATCGTTTGACGTCTCCGGTCAATGTGAAGGCACTCTCCATATGATTGGTGTTGTCCTGGGGTCCGACAAAACTGTTAGGGAAGTAGTTAGGTGCACCACCTGAGAAGAGGAAATATATCAATTTATAATTACATGTAGGTGCACTTTCACAGAGGGGTAAAATCACAAAATCAATGTCTGCTCATACATGGAAATGAGTAAGATCAAACAGTACTTTTAAAAAGGTAGAATGTTGTAATGGTAACTTCAAGTTAAAAATCTTCATTGATAACATCACTATATGATAAGAATTAAAAACACAAATCTAGATTCTGAAACTTGACATACTTCTTACACTAATTGGATATTTAAATTTTTAATGTAGTGGAATTCGTCAACAAACTATATTCACTTGTAAAGGACAAGCATGTTCATACCTTGGTTTTCATCAACACACTGTGGGCCGTCCCTCTGGTAGTTCTTTACACGGGAATTAAATGGACAGTTAACAGGAATCTGAAGGTAGTTACTGCCAAGTCTGTGTCGATGTGTGTCAGAATAGGAAAATAAACGACCCTGAAATAATACATTTACTGATTTACAAAAATTACTCTTATATTTAGTTATAAGACTATATACATAGTATATATGGACTTAAATCCATTGGGGTTTCTTAACCCACTTTAAATCATTTAGAAAGTACTGTATGTGTACTCATTTTGGAAGGATTTCTATTTTAGCTGAGTAAGTGCTGTTTAAAAGACTGCATTAATATAAGAATAAACTAAATCTTGAAACTCTAACAAATTAATATGGAAAATAAGTGTAGTGTGCTAATTCATCATCACGCTAACATGTCAATTTTCTCTATTTTGCTCCGTTCTCTCTAAAATTTGGTTGCACTAAAATAAGTACATGTATACATACAGTAAAAAATCATTTTCGAACGAAGAAAGTAATGTGATAGTATACATTCATAATAAATCTCTAAGGAATGATTAAATTGTAGTTAAGTGTAATCATAATTTTTTATTACTTTATAAAGTTTCATTTTAAAAATTTACAATTTTTTATACGCCACATCCGCATGCTTGAACCATACCTGTAACATTTTATCAGGGCTGGCCTCTATCCCAGGGATCATATGTACAGGTGAGAAGGCGATTTGCTCCACCTCAGCAAAGTAGTTCTTAGGATTCCTGTTCAAAACCATCCTACCTACTGGAATCAATGGGAACTCCCCTTGTGGCCAAATCTGTGGACAAAGAAAGATAACTCTCATATATTTCGTAAAAAGTCATACAGACTGAAAATGGAGATTAGAAGTTAGAGGTGTTACTGCAATAAAGGAGCTTGATGTATCCTAAAGAGAAATGCAAGCTTATTCTTAACAATGACATTAGCGACATGGAATTCTTAAAAACTTTCCATCTTCAATATAACTACATGAAAATTATGTTCATGATTATTGTAATTGACATTTTTTCTAAGTTGTTATTTTTGTCATGATTAATAAAGACTACCACTTTCAAACACCCTTCAGTATTTTTGCAAAGAAAGTCACATAAATCTAACACTTTTCTATACTTGTGCAAAACCTGTATTGTGGATGGAATACTCATAAATTACATGTATTGTACCATAAAGAGAAACAAAGGATTCTTACCTTTGTCAGATCAAATGGATTGTACCGGAATTTTTCCGCCTCCTGGAATGACATGACTTGGACTTTGAGTGTCCATGTGGGGAAGTTACCCTCGCTGATGGCGTTATAAAGGTCACGAATGGCATAATCTGGGTCATCTGTAGCCAGCTGAGCCGCTTTGTCAGCCATCAAATTCTTAATTCCTTGGTCAACCTACAAGAACATAGGAAATTACTATCTTCTGACGATCCTATCATAATGAATAAATGACACAAGGACTATCATTGGACTTGACAAAGGTCTTAATCTATGAAAATTTTTTCTTCACTTTTCATAAATAAAAGATAGGTTACACAAATCAATAGACAATCCTTTCTCTTTAATACATAAAAGTAAGACAAATCAATAGAGAAATCTAACTTTACATTCAATAAAATATCATAAAACACTTTACACTTTGATCATGAAATTCTATACGAACATGATAACATACAGAGATTAACAATAAAGGAAGTTATTATTTTCCATTGATACAAATACATATATTTTAATGACAAACTCTTATGAAAAAAAATATCTTAAAACTAATTCAGTCTTTTCAATTCTACAGGTGTATGTTCTATTTGTGCAGGTATCTGACGTAAAAGCTTTGTGATGTCACTACATTCCTTTGAAAACGTCATATTTGTAACCCTGTTTCAAATTTTACCCTGGTTTCCATAGAATTTGATGGTGTCACAATACGTTGATAACACAGATACCTGCACGAATGGGAAGTAACTCAATATTTTGAAATGACGGAATAGCACTCCTATATTTGACAAAGAAATCAAGTTCTTACTTTCCAATGAAATTTACAGTAAAACGCCTCTCCTTGATTGTTGACCATTTTAAATGTGTGGCTTCCGTAGCCGTTCATGTGTCTGTAGCCGTCAGGGGTACCACGATCGGAGAACAGGAAAGACACCTGGTGAGTGGTCTCTGGTCTCAGCGAGATGAAATCCCAAAACATGTCTGGGTCCTACAGGGAAAAGAAAACATATACTGATAATACCGGTATAGGTAATCTGTGTGTAGACACAAAAATCATATGAATCTGAAGCCCTTCTTCAGAAAAGAGAGCGCTTTTATTTACTGCATTAGGTACATATTCACATACTTATGTGGAAAAATTCGTCTTTATTTTCCCACAATTATCTTCACCCATTCACTAGGTTTTGGTCTATTGATTTCATACATGTAATACATGTGTAGCATGTACAGAACAGCAGTTTTTCAGATGAATGCATTGTGGAACCAGGGCTCAAGGTCAGCCTGATTTGGGGCCAATATTCAGCCCCATTCCCAATGTTAAATAGTATCTTTTTTTCCCCAATTTGTTGACCAATTTTTCCCAATTTGAAACCTCATGGAAAATTCATAAAAAACAAGTCAAAATTACTAAATTTCTAGTCAAAACGCATTAAAATCTATTTATAGTTTTTTAAATTTTTGTGGAAACGCCACTATTTTTCCCAATTTCAAAGGCGGCTTAGGCCCCAGTCCCAGGGTGTGAGAGCCCTGGGAACAGACAGAAATTTGTATATCATACACTAAGAGTAGTATTCTTAGCACTGTTGGATACAAACATTGATAAAGGGTAGGGGTAGTGTTGTAACGATTATCGCCGACATCGGCGACATCATCGCTAATACCCTTCGATTTTGATTAATCGATTGTGTTTTCAAGAATCGATTATAATCGGAACTATACAACGTACAAAAGAATGACATAGTTCTCGGTCGAATACGCCTTTAACACGTACACATAAAACGAAAGTAGATCGACGATCGTTTCCACGAGTTAAAGTTACGATCGTAGCGTAAATAATTCGAAAAGGATACACTTTCTAAGGCATACAATGGGTGGAATTAGGATTCTTATTGAATTTAATAGTAATTAATAGAAAACTTTAACGTCAGATCCGATACGTCAATATCTACTCGTCTAAAAGTAGGGGAAAAACTTTTAATGCCTAACTCCAGAGCTTTGTCAGAAGGACAAGGCCAGCCTAAACTCCACGAAGATATTGTTTGATACCTCATTGAATGAGTAAAAACCTTGTTCTTGGGTCGAATGGAGACCCCCCCCCCCCCCCCCCCCCCCCACTAAAAAAAAAATTATGCATCTGCCGTGTGAAGTTGCCGACTATTAGTATTACAATCACATATTTGTTTTGGCTCCATTACTGCTGTGATCTTGACAAAATATTTCATTTACTAGACAGGATTTCATTCTGTGGTTGGAGTTCTTTCTAGACATTTTACTATGTATATTAGCATATGATTAAGTGAAGTTTTATCATTGCTTGTCATATTCTTTTTTGTAAAAGCAAGGAAAATTTTTATTTCCGATTAAATCGAAATAATCGATTAAAATCCTCTCCGATTATAAACCGATAATCGATTATGAAATTTGTCCGATTATACAACACTAGGTAGGGGTCATGCACATGACACTAAGATAGCTCAAAATTATGACTCAGTTTCTTAATTGTAACGAATTACATTTTCAGTTTAAGAAACTTGATATTAATCATACATTAATTCTATTAAACATTACTAGTTGATACCTTTAAATGTGTCTGGGGATTTCTCTTCTGTGTATGAATAAAACTTGGAAACTGAAATAAAAATTGGGAAGTACATCATATCAATCATATTAATATTATGCAGATCAAACTCAACGCTTCAAGAATTCTTGGGTACATGTGTCAGTGTTTTAGTCATTCATTTAGAACATGACATAAAATAAGCTTAAAATGCATCAAAGATGCAAAGTGCCGAGTTGCAAAACTTGAATAGTCTCGACAGATGGGAAGCATCACAGACACGTTTCAGGTTGATACACATTCATATATAATTCAGAAACCAAATCAACTACCCAAGTCCTATGAATTTGACCTTTGCTCTTTTGATCCCAAAATCAATAGGGGTCATCCTTGATTCATGGAAAACATTTCTGACAAGTTTCATGATTAAAGGTGCAATACATGCCCAAATATAGTCCCGAAACTATTTTCAATTATCAGAATCCTATGACCTTGACCTTTGGATGCAAAAATCACAAGGGGTCATACTTGATTCATGGGAAACATATCCGGAACATTTCATGATCATAGATGCAATACAGGCTCAAATATTATCTGGAAACCATTTTCAATCATCAGTGATAGGGATCATCCTTGATTCATGGAAAGCATTTCTGGCAAGTTTCATGATTATAGGTGCTACGCAGGCTCTAATATGGTCTGGAAACCATTTTCAATCATCATAGTTCAGTGACTTTGACCTTTGGACCCATAAATCAATAGGGGTCATCCTTGATTCATTAGAAATATTTCTGGAAAGTTTCATGATCATAGGTGCAATACAGGCTCTAATGTGGTCCAGAAACCATTTTTAATCATCTGAGTCCTATGACCTTGACATTTGACCTTTTGACCTCAAAATCAATAGGGGTCATCATTGATTCATAAGAAACATTTCTGGCAAGTTTCATGATCATAGGTGCAATACACCCTCTTATATCATCCGGAAACAATTTTCAATTTTCAATTACCTAAGTCCTGTGACCTTGATCTTTGACCCTTTGACCCCTAAATCAAAAGTGGTCATTTTCTATTCACTGGAAACATTTCTGGCAAGTTACATGATAATAGGTGCAATACAGGCTCAAATTCAGTCGGGAAACCATTTTTAATCATCTTACTCCTGTGACCTTGACCTTTGACCTTTTAACCCCAAAATTGATAGTGGTCATCCTTGATCCATGGGAAACATTTCTGGCAAGCTTCATGATTATAATTGCAATACAGGCTGAAATATGGTCGGGAAACCACTTTCAATCATCGGAGTCCTGTGACCTTGACCTTTGACCTTTTGACCCCAAAATCAATAGGGGTCATTCTTGATTCATGGGAATCATTATTGGCAAGTTTCATGACTTTAGGTGCAATACAGGCTAAAATATGGCCAGGAAACCATTTTCAATCATCAGAGTCCTGTGACCTTGACCTTTGGACCCCAAAATCAAAAGTGGTCATTTTCTATTCACAGGAAACATTTCTGGAAAGTTACATGATTATAGGTGCAATACAGGCTGAAATATGGTCCGAAAAACCAATTTCAATCAACAGAGTACTGTGACCTTGACCTTTGACCTTTTGACCCCAAAATCAATAGGCCTCATCCTTGATTCAAGGGAAACATTTCTGGCAAGTTTCATGATTATAGGTGCAATACAGGCTGAAATATGGTCCGGAAACCATTTTCAATCATCTGAGTCCTGTGACCTTGACCTTTGACCTTTTGACCCCAAAATCAATAGGCCTCATCCTTGATTCAAGGGAAACATTTCTGGCAAGTTTCATGATTATAGGTGCAATACAGGCTGAAATATGGTCCGGAAACCATTTTCAATCATCTGAGTCCTGTGACCTTGACCTTTGACCTTTTGACCCCAAAATCAATAGGGCTCATCCTTGACTAATGGTGAGTAAGCGTATGAAGTTTCATTGTTCTAGCCTCTTTCGTAGTTGACTTATAGTCCGGAAACCATTTTCAATCATCTGAGTCCTGTGACCTTGACCTTTGACCTTTTGACCCCAAAATCAATAGGGCTCATCCTTGACTAATGGTGAGTAAGTGTATGAAGTTTCATTGTTATAGCCTCTTTTGTAGTTGACTTATAGTCCGGAAAACCATTGTTGACGCCCTCCCGCCCGCCCGCCCAGACGCCCGCCCAACCGCCCGCCCAACCGCCCGCCCGCCCGCCCATCTCACATCAAATTAAGAGCCGAGTTTTGTAAAATATTTGTCAATTTACAGTATCATTTGTAGGAGTATACACAATGACTATTAAATATACCACAATTGAGATAGATTAGTACAAAATCATTAAAGCAGAAAAAGTTCAAGCACTGGGAAATAATTGATATACAGGTATTATTTTAGTTATGAGCATGGTCTGGTTTCCTACAGTATTTGTCTGGTTTTCTACCATATTTGTCTGGTTTCCTACAGTATTTGTCTGGTTTCCTACCGTATTTGTCTGGTTTCCTACCGTATTTGAAGTCAATGTTGTCTTTTGTGTTCAAGTGAATTCAAGGCAGTGATAGAGCTTAAAGCTTCATCATTAAGGAAGTAAAGTAAAATGTAGACTATGTAATGGATTTCCACTTAAAATCTTTACTACAGATAATGTCTTACCAACATAGGGTCTCTGATAAAGAAGATGGGTGTGTTGTTTCCAACCAGATCCCAGTTTCCATCCTCTGTGTACATCTTAACGGCAAATCCTCGGGGGTCACGGGCCGTGTCTGCAGATCCACTCTCTCCACCTGATCATATAGGTGTAAAACATGAGAATGACTATAGTGACTACTGATCGAAAGATTTCCTAGGGTAAATGCCTATTGAAATTTTGCATTCATTTTACCATGAATGCAACAGGCCTCTGATATCACATATTTAAGAATTGTAATTTAAAAGAGAATTTATCAACAAAGGGAACTTTTATGTAGTAAAAAGAAAATACTATTCTTTCAAGTCTTGTGATGTACACAAAGACAATGAACTGTGACATCTCTTAAGATGTCACAGTTGAACATAGAATTGAATAAATTTATTTAACTGAACAGACAAAAATCAAGATAGGCCCTTATGCTTCTATTAAAATCCCTTGACAAAGGAGCTCATTAAGTCAATTTCATTGATGCTTACCTAAATTTAGTACAAATTACTGAAACCTTTATAATTCTGAATCTACTCATACATTAAAACAAAAATTTCTATATGTATTAAAGAGTTACCTTTCTTTGTCCACATTATGCACATAAAAGCAC
This sequence comes from Pinctada fucata, assembly GCA_028142955.1. Lineage (NCBI taxonomy): Eukaryota > Metazoa > Mollusca > Bivalvia > Pterioida > Pteriidae > Pinctada > Pinctada fucata. The sequence goes on from AP027104.1 coordinate 33,676,056, forward strand.
TTTAGGAATTCATTTATTTAACAAAAATTTAAGCAATATACATAACCAAAATGCCTATGAATCACAAATATTCATTGCACTGAATCGCAATGAGATAAATTCAGCCATATCGCGTAATCTTTGATGACTTACTTCAACAATTATCATACATGTACCGTCATGACCATGTGAATATGAATCCATCAATGTAATTTGTTAACTTTTACTTACCAACAGTTGAGAATCTAACTCCAAGGGGTGTCTTCTTACCCACAAACTCAAAGGGTTTAGCCTTACAGTACTTTGTGATGTCATGTGTACACTCAAAGTATCCAAATGCACCTGAAATAATTAAACATTTTACATTCCATACCACAATAATTCAAGATTTGAAGTGGAGATTCAGTAGGGAGAGAGCCGGGTGCATGCAGCATGCATCCCCTCTAAATTTTTGCCTGTCTTAAAATTTCTTCTTGAAATAAATCAGTATCCGGGCCTAACAATCTATGATTGCCTTCCTGTCCAAATCTTACATGTACATGTAAGCTATACATGCAATCCGGACACATAAAATCTTATTGTTAAAGGTACCTATCATCTTTCACTTTAATGGTGAGTTGATAACAACTTTGATGCAGTTACATGTAAATTTGGCAAGATTAAAATCTCATCTCTTTATTATATATATGAAGCATTTTGCGCTCTTCTTTTGTATTAAGTATTTTGCTCTGACTATAAACGGTATCCAACAACCATCTAATATTAACAAATGGGGAAATCCTAGGGTCAATAGACTCTGTTTAAATGTTGAAGATTTCCATTATTATATCTTACCTGCTCCTTTTGCATGCACCACTCTCTCTGGAATTCTTTCTCTGTTAAAGTGGGCCATTTCATCAGTGAAAACAAAGTCCTGTAGCAGGACCGGACCCCTGGGACCGACCGTTAATGTGGCCGTCTTGGTGCCAACGGGGGCACCTGTACCGGTGGTCAACACATCTGCCTTCTGCAAAACATAACAGCACACATGTAAAATAACAGCATGTACATTTACAAGGATATCAAGTTATGTTACCTAGACAGTATTGAGTAAAATGGATAAGAATCCCATTTGGCATATATCTTGTTTAAAATAGTGGGAGGGATGTTACTGTTACAGGTGCATTTTGCCCAATGAGGCACAGTCCAGTACATAATTATGCATTTGACACAGTCTTTCTTTCAAAAATTGTGGTAGCCTTGGGCGTCAGGCTTTGGTGTTTTGGGAAAGACTGGTAACAATTGGCAAATGATTAAAGGCCTGGCCACACTGCCATTTACTGCTTGATCACGGCCAAAACATGTCCAATAAAGGTCTCCTGTGAAGCAGACGTTGTTGTTCGCTTTTAGGACGCACTATAGACGATTTGCAGACGTGGTAGGACGCGGTAAAAAATCTGAATGGCGTTGGACGTGGAAAGAAGTTTTGAACTGCTCAAAATTTTATTCCGCGGACAACCACAGACGGTGTTCGTGGTAAAGACGTGCAACACACGCGAAACACACGTGATAATCTGTGTTCCGACAGTGATTAAAACTTGGGGAAGACGCGAAAGCTTGAGCAGTCTGTCACGGCCAGACCACTGTCATTTGACGGGAGTTCCGCGTTGGTGTCACAGGTAATAGAGTGTGTAAAGCGTCTTATCATGAACACATTTAGCCTTTGACATGTTTGGACGTGGTTGATCGTACTTAGGCAGTGTTTCAGCAGTGGAACAGCCGCCGGCGGTCATACCTCATACAAAGAACAGTCATTGCAAAAATTACCACGTACGAACACGTCCAGCAGATATTTGAACGTGATTTGGACGTGGAGTGCATTGTGACCGGGGCTTAACATATATATTATCATAATTATGATTAACATGTATTTTCGGAGGATGACCGAATTAATTACAGGCATTAGTTGAACTTGAGTTACGTGATTTTTTTACCGTTTGAAACAAATGAAAACATGAAATTTTAAAAACAAGTTTGTTACCGTTTGTGTTTTCTGGAACTCATTGAGTTGGTTTGTTGCTTTGTCTCTCCCAGCCATCTTGACAGCTCGCTCTCTTGATGTAATGTGCTTGACAATCAGGTGAACGAAGTCCAGGTATATGCCCTACTTGTGTAACTGTACAATATCTGTGACGACTGACCTAAAATAAAATTTCACGGTCAGGGTCAAGGTTCGCGTTTAGAAGTTGTTATTAAACCGGAATCGTACCGAGTGTTTCCGGATAAATTCAATTCGTCTGTATATCTTTTTTTCAATCACACACTTCTTTCGTTTATATGTTTGTAAAGTCTGGGAATTTCTCTGACTACAATCAGTGGCGGATCCAGTGTCCTCTTACCGGGGAGTCAAGGGGCGAATTTGGCCGATTATGACTGAAAATGGGCCAAAATATACCTTTTTTGGAAAATTTTGGGTCAGTGCGGGGGGGTGTCCCCTCCGCACCCACCCCCCTGAATCCGCCACTGACAGTATACCTGTGACCTGAATATGGAGGTGATTCGTAGCGGCCAGGTTGGCAAGAATATCTCCCCTGAATGGAATTTGGCTTTTAATTTTACAATTTTTTTTTTTGCAAAAATGAAGAGGATGTAGGAGCTTGTATTACTCGAAACATTCACAATAACTCTTCCTACTCTTTCATGAGGTTTTCTATAAAATGTACATCAGCTACCACAAAAGCACAGCTTGAAAAAGAATTAAGCCTGTGTTTGTGAAACACGAATGCTCCCGGTGGCATGTTTGTTAGTCAAGTCAAGTCAAGTAATATTTATTTTGAGTCGGCAATATTATACAGAGTAACAAGAAACATAAGCTCTGTAGAGCTTTTTAACCGACTAGCGAGACATACATATCACAGAAATTTACAAACAATAAAACACTATAAATTAACATGCATAGCATCTAAGACAAAATTACATAAAGACTAAAAACACATACTAGCCATGCTAGCACATAAAACAAAAAGCATTACACACATAAAATTTAAAAAGAAAAAAGTAAATCAACTAATCTGCCCGCTGCTTCTCTCGGGAAGGGACGGACGCCTAGAGAGGCATTGGGCAAGATCAGGAGAAAGCAGACAAACACTAATGAAAGCTAACAGAAAGGACATACTAACGAAAGAGAAATATTAATGATTTAGACTTGGAGGGAGTATGAGAGACAGGCAATCCTTCCATCTCAAACGACCTCCAAACTGGGTACTGCCGGATCCTACCCAGCATGCTGGGCCACGACAGTTCCCAACCCACCCTAAAATTGCAATTTTTAAAACTCCCACTACAGCACTATATATATATATAGGTAGAACTTGACAAACAGAACAATAAATAAGCAACATAAAATTAAAGCAAGCATAAATTAAAAACAAAAGCAAAAGCAGGTATCCAACAAAAAGGCAAAACATCCAGGCACACAGCGACTAAGTCCTGCAACTTGTGCATTTACATGTTGGACCAGACCAAGTATTTATATAATTCTTAAACTGATTTAGGGATGTGTAACCTCTTACTTCATTTGGCAAAGAGTTCCAGATCTTAGGAGCTGTGTACCTGAAAGATTGGAGACCATACCTTGTACATGTAGTTCTAACCCTAGGAATGTCTGCTGTGTTTGAATACCTAAAATTGTAAGAGTTTTCCTTCATGTTTACAAGATCTTGTATATATTCTGGGCTTGACTTATTAATAATTTTGAAAGTTTCAATTGCTAGGGTTCGCAATCTTCTGACTTTTAAAGATGGCATAAGTGATTTTTCCAATAAATGTTCATAAGAATTTTTGTAGTCATTGTCATTGTTAGTATAAACTTCCTTTTCTGTTAAGTATGTGAAAAGTCAAGGTCAAAAAATTTGGTATCATTGGAAAGGTCTTGTCACAAGGAATACAAATGTGAAATATGAAAGCCCTATCACCTACCATTCGAAAGTTATTCCCAATATTAAAGTTTTTGAAAAGTAGGTCAAAGGTCAAGGTCAAGGTCACGAGGTCAAAAATTTTGGTATCAATGGAAAGGTCTTGTCACAAGGAATGCACAGGTGAAATATGAAAGCCCTATCACCTACCATTCAAAAGTTATTCCCAATATTAAAGTTTTTGAAAAGTAGGTCAAAGGTCAAGGTCACGAGGTCAAAAACTTTGGTATCAATGGAAAGGTCTTGTCACAAGGAATACACATGTGAAATATGAAAGCTCTATCACCTTCCATTCAAAAGTTATGCCCAATGTTTAATTTTTTTTCGGACAAACATACAAACAGGCCAAAAACTATATGCCCCCGAATATGTGATTCCGGGGGCATAAAAAATAACTAACAACAAAGTTCAATGTTAGATCACTTATTAAAAAAAGTAGTAGGGGGAGAGAACCCCCTTCGGCAAAACCCTACCCTCTGGACAATTTTCGGTCAAAATCGCAAAATCCGCCCTCGTCTCCGGGTTCCCGGCTTAGGGAGGCGCGCGCTCGATCCGCCACTGACTACATCGAAGTTTGTTATAGTAGAGGGGTGGACAGGGTGAAAGAGAGGGGTGGGAAGGGGAGAGGTATCCCTCTGTCCGCCCCCCCCCCCCCTCCCCATAGTAGCAACTTTCAAGAAATTTATTTTTTGAAAAGTATATTAAAAACAGAAAAGAATTGGTTACGAACGTTATAATTGCTTCAATCTGTGAATCGAAATACCCGCCATTATTTATTTATTTATTATGTAAAAGGCCCCCTCACATATAGACGAAAACTCCCCAACGTCAACTTGCGCGAACTGGCGAATACGGATTTAGCAAAATTAGTTTCCATTAGCATTTAACTTTTGCATCGTTGTTGATTTCGCATGGGTTAGGTAGTAAGCGTTCAAATTCGTTGCCATCAGTTTTATTCGTCGACAAATTTTGAACATGTTTAAACAATTTTGACGAATAAGAATTACGTCCATCATTCGTAATAATCCGTTTCAATGCGTTCACCATTCGGTACGCCTTCGCAATGCGTTCATTCACTGTCGCATTAATTAAAGCGATTAGATTTTGATCTCTTAATACAGTAATTTACGTATTAGTTTATTGAGGGCGCCAAGAAGACGCATGCTTGCGAATTTTAAGTGCGAACAAGTACGAGACATAGGCTCACGTAGCTAATGTCTGCGTTTCGTAGCGAATTCAAAACCAATTCTATTATGAATAGAACTTTGCGAATTATAACAATTGATTAAATCGAAGCACAATCGCTTTGAACGAACCATTGCGACAGGGGGTACCTATCTCCCCCTCCCACCCCTTACCCCCCTCCCGCCCCTCCTTTTCACCCTTTCCTTACCTTCCCCTCCCTCTTCCCGCCCCTTCCCCCTCCCTCCCCTTCCCTTTCACCCTGTCCACCCCTTCCCTTTCGTTCGTGAATGAATAAGTTTTGTTTGTCCAATCCAACGAACGATCGCGTAGAACAGTAACATTTCGTAATACTTCGTAAATGATTCGCAACAAATGGTTTCTCTGCGTTCGCATTTCGTTACATTTCAAATTTTGAGGGGCATTTTCGTCCACAATTCGCAAGGTTTGAGAAATTTTCCTCATTCGCAAGACTTCGTTTGATAGATTCGCATATATGTGAAGGGGTCTTAAACCATGAAAAATCAAACCTATCCACCAGTCTAGCATAGTACTACTTTCTGTATTTTAAAAATTTATGAATCGCAAAGCGATAGAAGTCCCCTACCGGCATAAATCCATGTCCTGCAACTCTGCCTTGATCTGTACTTTGCACCAAAAGATGAATGCCCACATAAAAATGAGTTCAAAATGTGTATTTGTTTTGGAAAACAGAAAATTTCATGTTTGCTAAGTGGCCATAACTTTTGTGAAATAAGGGGTCAATCAAAACCCAACTTTAACGTGATCTATATGATACTATAATGTATCCACATACCAAAAAAATCAGCTCATTGAAATATCTACAACAACAGCCGAGAAAAGTCCAGAGAACTGAGCTCGAGAATTTCATGAAATGTGTTAAGTCCAAAAATTTATATATGCTTATATTCACTAATATCAGTGATGAAACTCTAAGTTGATCTGTGTAAGATGTTTTCACATAAAATAACATTATTTCAATATCTGCAAATTCCAATACCATGGAAGAAAAGTTCGGAAAACTAAGAAGTTCATGAAATTTGCTATGAGCAAGGGCCATAACTCTTGTAAAAATAGGTCAATCGAAACCAAACTCGAACTTGAACTGTATCACATTGAGACATATTCACATACCAAAAATGAGTTCAATATATGCAACAAAAGCGAAAAAAGTCTGGAAAACTTAAGTGTGATAGGCAGACGGACGGACAGACAAACGGGATGGAGACTATATATATAAGTCCCCTCCGGCGAGCCGGTAGGGGACTAAATAAATTCAGATCAATTCCACAATCAAGATGTAGATTTGGGACTACCATTCACCCCCCCCCCTCCCCGATTATAACAATTTTCATCAATCATTTGGATAATGTGGTCCAGAAGATGGGCGTTGGTCACCCTTCCCTAAATCTCCCAAAATATGACTGTTATCGAATCATAACGAAAGGTCACATTTCATCACATTTTCTGTCACATAACAATACTAGTAGTTGTATAAACTGTTATATAGATGTTGATGACCGGACCTTCACTATCGCTATCACCCAACCTTATCCACTCGACTAAACGGACAATTTTATTTTCAATGTGTAACATAACTATGACAATCAAAATACCTATATATTATTTAAATAATTATGACAAATACCGTTTCTTTTTCACTCCAGTCAACAAATAAAGAAAAATCTGTATAAAAGAGTATATATGGTTCAAACAGTAAAATATATATAGCCCCCTTTTCAACAGATTTCGAAATCATTCAAAACTTTCGAAAAGTAAAGAAATTGATCTGTAATATGTAGGCCTTTCAACGACCGCTAGGTTTCGACAGAGAGTAACGACAACTCGTACTCTAAGTGTCAGAAATCGGGACATTTCGAGCTTCTTCATAAACATAATGGGCAAAAATCACTTCAAAGCATTAAATTTCTCATTTATTTATCTCTTTTTGGTTGTTGGACAAAGTTGGTATGATTAAGCACAATACTTTGATTTGTTTCAAGTACTTAAAACAATAAATGGACAGAGAAAGATAGCACAAATTTGCACATTCGATTTTTAGACCGAAAAACAATTTTCCTTGTGGTAAAACATTTGAAGGGAGGTAACTCCTTAATAATATCTGTAAAACTCGGGGGCCTTTAAACAAAGAAACGAAATGAAAAGAAACGAAATAAAACGAAAAAAAAAGTATATATATATACAGTATAAACTTTACCGTTAAATCATTCGTTTACGATCAAATAGTGGTGATATTTTCCCTTGTATTCTCCCGTGTGCCGCGGGAACCAGTGCGTATTATAGTATCTACATTTCAGCTGTGTTTTAAGAAAGGCCATCAAACAAAACTAAATGACAAGTTTTAATCTAGGCATAACTGTAACCGATTTCGTTAAAATCTAACGAGGAGCTCTACGTATATAAATGGGAAAATGATGGCAAAAGGTGAGCAAACGAAAAACAAACATTAAAATAAAATTGTCAGATAAATATGTATCTAGATAAATGTCATTGACATAATATTAAAAAAAAATACATGAAATGTGTCGATAAGTATGCATAGCGAAGACAGCATCAATAGTGATCGGAAACTAGCGAGACCAAAAAAAATGATAATAATAAATTAATAAAAAAATAAAAATAAAATAATAATAATAATAATAAGTATTTGTCGTATAGACTTACACCGTTAGTTGCAAGACTTCGATATTTATCCCCTATATGAATTTTAATCAGAACATTTGCCGACGAAGTAGAAAAAAAACTTCATTTTTTTTTCTGATTTGTGAGCTGCGCGGACAGTGGATGCTGACGTAATGTTTGCGGACGGCAAATACTGATTTAACGGTGCAAACATCCGATAATGTGTCATAGTATTTGAAAATATTTCAATGTTACAAATCTTCTGATTTTCTGATCTGAATATCTTTTTTTAATTTAACCCCTTGCTAATATTAGATGTAGGGTGTAACACCCCCGCCCTATCCCCTGCGATAAATGATAAACTCTGCGAATGTGCATGATATGCATTGTCTTTTTCTAAAATTCATTTTGTTATATTTTCTTGTTTCAATACTTTATAGATTTAAAGAACGCTTTAAACATCTTTATAAGTTTAAATTGAATAAACGTATGTACTCAAAACATGTCACCTAAACTTGCAAGCCTGGATCTAGAGTGTGATTGGTTGGGGAGGGGGTAGTCTGAACCACCCCCATCCCATCCGCCGTGATATTTGCAAAAAAGAAGATACTTTTCCACATTTTTATTTCAAAATCATAGGTATAATATGCAGTTATAGCCGTTTGAAAACATCATTTTGAATTTGGGGTGCGCAGCTCTAATTCATTCCACTGGCGCCACCTACAATGTATTGCGTTTTTACAATAGAGATATCTGGATATTTAATTATACAAATTCGGCAATATTATGGTCGTTACTGCATATTTTCAAATTAAACTTTTTATGGCTCCTTTTTTTCCTCAATCTAGACCATTCGGAATAAAATTTACGTTTTCATATAAATTTATTTTCAGGGATACTGTATCTTTAAAAAAAAAATACAAAACAAAACAAAACAAATTAAAACAAATAAAAACAAAACGCCAAAAAAAAAAAAAATGGAAAGTTTTTTTTTTACATCATCTCATACTAAACTGAAAAGACTGGATTTGCTATATCTGGGGGTCGGTTAGTTCTTTGGTTATTTTCAGAAAAGTTTGATTATTTTTCAGAAGCTTCCGCGTTTAAACAGTCATGAGAAATAAACTTGCTATACCGACACTGTTAATTGTTGACCCTTAAAAGACGTACATGTAATTTCATTTGACAGAGTAGGAGTAATATCTGGTGAAAAAAAAAAAACATATCCAGCTGTCTTGTAATACATACACCCCCCCCCCTAAAAGCACTGAAATTTGGATTTTAATGTGAATGGTTATTTGTACATTTGTAACGGCTTTCTGATAATAGATTAATTCTACAAATAATCTAGCTGTAAAAGATAAATAAAGTATGTATGAGCACAAAACGCGAAAGAAAAAAATATGTATATAAATGAATATAAAATCAAACGATTTAAGCGGTTCTTCCAGCATTCCCATGAGAGAAAGTGTCGTAGATGGCGCCACTGAATGACTTTCTTGTCTACCATGAGACAATTCAGAGTATTTCTTTTTTATCTATTGATTTTCATTAGTGTTGTATAATCGTACAAATTTCATAATCAGATTATTATCGATTTTTTAAAATTCAATTGGGTTTTGATATTTGATATTTTCACTAAAAAGTAACCAAAAGGGATGGTATAACTTTAATAAGTAAGATACTCCTATGCATGGGAAAACAGTCTAGAAAATATTTCTACCTCAAAATGATAAGCTCTTTAGTCCATGAAAAGAACGGGTGAATTGGCAAAACTAAACTATCACTGAGCTTGTCCTTACTTCTAAAAAAGCTATGTTCGGTCCGCATCACTATTTTCTCCGTTAATGTTTAATGTTACGCATCGGGGGGGGGGGGGGGGGGGGGGGGGGGGGGGGGGTTTCCATCCAACCTAAGTGTAAGTGTCTTGTTTAAGTAATTTTATGGGAACAAAGCAAAAAATTCATGCAATTTTCGAGCAAATGAACATCAATGACCTACATGTATTCTTTCAATTCTACAAATCGTTTGTTCGGCGAAACTTTTTTCCGTTGAAAACGAATCTCGAGTTGAGGCCAGGGAACTTCGTTTGCCGTATCAAAGTATCTTGAGGAGAATCCGGATCCTATTCATGATATTCCTGGGCTTACAACGAAACTGACAGAAAATGTACCGGACCTATCAAATTATTTACGGTACGCATGTAGGTGAACTCATGGATACCATACCCGAACGTACATTTAAATTATCCGGTTACTCTTCCTTCTTTTCTACGTTTTGAATTTCCAATTGTAAAAATCTGTGTACATATTTTTTTTCCCAAAGAACAAAAAAATATTTCGTTTCGTTATTTTTCATTACTTTTCTTGTGCGTTTCACAATTTAAAGGAGCCCGTTAAACTCGGTTAATCCAGAGGTGTCCTGGGAACCAAGTGTTTGTCAAATAGTACAGTTTGAATTGTTTCCCTTCTTAAGCAGATTTTATTTAGAATTTGGTATTTAAAATTGATTGATTTTCGAAAATTTGCATGTCTTTATCAATTCAAAGTTCTTTAATGCTCTCCAGACACAGATTCAAATGTCGTGAAGCACTTTTAAAGGAATATTCTTGGATTTGAAAATTTAGTTGAAAGGCCTATAATATGAGTCACATATTCAAAATATTTCTCTTCTATTGAAAGTTTCTTTAAATTTTAGCTTCATACATGTTTTTACATTTTTGACATTTCGAAAAATTGTCATTTTTGAGCTTATTTCTGACAATCTTTCATTTTGATGGTATTGCATATCAAGCAATCTTCAGAACAACTGTATATTTCATACATTTTGGAACCGACATGTACATGCGTATACGATTTTTTTTTTTTTTTTTTTTTTTTTTTTTTTTTTTTTTGTATTTTGTGGGGGGTTGGGGGTTGGTTACCAGTTTTCAAAAAATATAGACATTTTTCTATTCAGGACTTATTGAACCAATTTCAACAGAAATCATACACATCCATATTAGTCCTTTAGTATCCAAACCTACATGCACTGGTCAATTATTCATTTCTGCGATTGGACGGTGAAAGGCCATGAAACTATGCAATTATTGGCATGACCTTTTTCTTTTTTGTACGATTAAAACGAAGGAGCCAGTGATCATTTGGTTTATAGGGTTTTATTTAGTTTCGTCCTTGCTTCATCAGGTAACCATTCCATTTTGGGGGGATATAAACGTAAATTGATACAGGGTTGGGATCCATCGTTTGACATTTTCCCCATTTCCCCAAACTTGTAGATGTGAAATGATGATCCGCGTTCGATGTCTGTACTTTTGGTAGTCCGAAAAACCTGACCCAAACCCAGCCTTTGACGGTTATTTGGGCGGTGGCCATGCAGTCTCCCCCTCCCTTTCCCCGCTCAAATAGACGGCAGAGGCTAGGTTTGGGATAGGCTTTTGGAAACCCTTTGCGTTGAAGTAATAAAGAGGAGGGGATAAATCAAACCATATGTGTTCATCACTTTTTTTTTCTTTTTTATCATATTTTCATTTATTTTTAAATAAAAACACTTATCTTTATCTATTTATTATTTTTTTGTTTATTTGCAATCTTGCTTAAAAAAGGGTGGGAATGATTGTTTAGCCTTTTTTTCAGTCAATGCTTTGCTAGTTGGGGCGACTCAGATATAAGATGCATGTATATGGTCCATGGTAGGAACGTGGTCAAAATACATCTTCCATTCATAAAATAAATTGTTGGCGTACAAAATATTCCAGCAGGATTATAACTAAGCCCTCTCAGAATTCGTCAATATTTGACTCTCGCTAGGAGAAGACGAGAAGCAACTTTTATAGTTATCTATATAAGATAACGGTCTTCTTTGTAATTGCTAGATAAGCTTTCTATTTACATTTGGACTTGAATGCTTCCGTTATTTGACTTGCAAATAAATACCGGAAACCCCCAATAAACCTCGTGGACAATTCGATTGACTTTGTAACGTGATCAATATTGCGCGCTCACGCACGTTCTGCATTGAAAGAAAATGTCTAGAATTCTGGGAGAAATTTCAGGAGGTTTCTGAATCTCGATCTAACCATAACAATATGTGAACACTCTATATCCACAAATTTTCGGTCACTTGATAAAGGCAATAATAATATATTCAAAATTGCAACTGAAGCTTGGGCAAAAATCAAACAGCAGACTGGTGCAAAATTCGCACGACAAACACAAGAAAAAATCATATGTTGTCCTAGCCTGCAACCTGTGTACTGTGAATCAGTTGTACGTCCGTCTCACAATGGCGTACAACCGTATGGCGACAATACAAAGCAACACAAAGAGATCATTAGAATAATGTACGTCCAAGTGGAGATTCTGTCTCGGACGAGCTTAACAAACTTCAAAATGTGCGGCTGCCGTACAAAACCTAATGGTTTTTGTCAAATATAGTACTATAGCGAAAGGGGCTAAATGTTTCATACCATGAAAATTTACATATATAACTCCTGTACAAAGTTATCGTCCTTCGTGCATATATAAATATCTTCATATGATGTTGATTTCTGCCACTTTTGATAAAATTCCAATAAAGTGCCGGATTTTCGATGACAATGATAATTATGCTTCTATGTAATGTACATACATGTAAATGTAATTTCTAAGTTGAAAGGACCCTCCCCAAACAAAAATGTATAATATACATGTAGGTCACAATTAGGACACTTGTAATTATCTCCTAATCTTTTCTCTTGTATGGCTTGATTCCAATGAACAGCATGGGAGGCTCTAAGTTCACAGGACCATCACTCAGGATACAAAATCATGAACTTATTCCGATATTTTAGGGGGAAATTACGTCCCAACCCTCTCTTTCAAACTGTAGTATATATATATTAATGAAACTTGTCACAGGCAAAACTGATGATGCTTTATCACAGTGAATTCCTTTAATTTTCATTTACATTTTTACATAAGATCATTTCTTTGTTATTTTCTGTTTTGCGTCCTCGTGCAGGTACTGTAGGTTTTGAGCCAAAAGTCATAAAACAAAACAAAACTAGAAAGGTTTCTTGTTGTGGTTGCAACAAGAGTGTCTTCCTCCTATACAATTTTTGGTTTGGAAATATGAAGGACGTCACATTACATGTATTTATACTATATATTTAAGTTTTCAAATAGCAGTAACATTAAATTTTCAAACCGATAATTGTTGGTGAGCAACCATTTACATTTTTACATAAGATCATTTCTTTGTTATTTTCTGTTTTGCGTCCTCGTGCAGGTACTGTAGGTTTTGAGCCAAAAGTCATAAAACAAAACAAAACTAGAAAGGTTTCTTGTTGCGGTTGCAACAAGAGTGTCTTCCTCCTATACAATTTTTGGTTTGGAAATATGAAGGACGTCACATTACATGTATTTATACTATATATTTAAGTTTTCAAATAGCAGTAACATTAAATTTTCAAACCGATAATTGTTGGTGAGCAACCATTTGATTTGGGGGGGGGGGGGGGGGCAGGAATTCTATTGCCAGCCGGTAAAATTTTTTCAGCAATTTTCTGAGCAGGCCATTTTTTTCAGCCATTACCAGAGTCGGAGAAAAATTTTCGCCGGTTCTTCGGGCCGGATTTAAACAAATTGTCAAATGTTGTGAATGTCTGTGTAAGTTAAACTCCTCGCTGTTACAGAGTATGAGTTAATAATTAGCGAATTTCAGACAGATTGTATGATGTTTAAATAGAACCTTTTCTAGATTTTTGTGCCTATGCGTATTAGGTCTCTGGTAGATACAGCTATGTGAACAGTTTGTATTTATATTAATTAATTTTTTGACTTTAAATTGTCTGGCACAAAGGGCCAGCAAAAATTTCCATATCATGCAATGTATCCTTACTTTTGCATGGTCCGGGAAAAAAAAATTGCCGGCCCTTTGGGCCGGAATATTTTTTTCAGCATTTTTCAGAGCCGGGATTTTTTTTGCAAATTCTTCCTGCCCCCTTCCCCCATAAAAAAGGCGAGCTCGTAGCTGTAAAACCAATTTTCTTGAGAAGAGAAATGGTAATAACAAGTTACGTTCAATATATATATATAAATACCATGAGGTTCTCGCTGTGCAGGTTCAAATTTGGAACCCCCCCCCCCTTCCCTTTTTTCAAAGTTTATTTTGAATTTCCATCATGGCGACATCGTTCAATATAAACAGAACTGTTTTCGAAAAACGAGGGGAGGGAAGAATGTTGGAGAAATTGTTCATCAATTTGTAAATAAACCAACCGAAAATTATGTTCGAACGTTTGCTAGAATTAGAAATTAAACTTGATGTTCAAAATATAGTTATTGAAGTTTAGAAACAGGTTTGTAGTCAAACTACCACTTTTTGTGTGTAAATTCTGGTTTGTAGCTGATCTCTTCTAAATTAATCAACTGTTTTAAAATCAAATTGTGTATATCGAAATGTATTTATGAAATGCATATTCATCATTGCCGTGAAATCGGAATTTGAAAATCTCAACACTGCTTTTCTCGAGTCGGACTCGGACTACCAATTTTAGTGTGCGCCCGATCTGTTGGCGTGAAGGTGTATCGAAATACCCAACTCAAAATTTCGATGCTCATATCTTTTCAACAGTAAGAGATAGGAAAAATCAGAAAGACTAAATAAGACAGATATATGGATAAAAAATAATAATATTGAAATTTTTAGGAAACTTCATAAGCTTAATTTTTGTTTACTATTATAAGCAAAAAAGCGTCTTCCTCCTATGAACTTCTGAATTTGGAAATATGAAGGACGGTGAAGGACGTCATCGTAATAAATCGTTACAGTGTGCATCTAGCATTTCATATCTTGCATGGCTGTCGACTTTAAAGAATGGAAATTGTAGATAGCAAAATACGAGATATTTAAGCTTACAAATAGCAAAACATGAAATTTTCGGTCCTTTTGAGTAATTCGAAGCTCCCGTCAAATATTTGAATCTACTAAAAAACATGATAAAAAAAATAACAGAGACCAAAAATAAAAAAGACCAATCTAGCTTTTACTCCAAACGTAACGTTGGAGAACTTTCATTGTCCTAGCTTACAGGGTTCTTGAGAAATCGCTGATCCAATTTTCTACGGTTACGAAAACAATAGGTCTTCCGACGGAAGTCGGAAGACCTAATTAGAACAACAGAATATTGTACAAATTTTCTATAAAAATTAAAGAGATTTTTTTTTATTTGTTTCATATTTCATGTAAAAATGTTAAGTACTATTAACGATTATTGAAGACATTGTCTAAATCTGTTAATAATGAAATGAAAAAAAAAAACAACTTTTTTTTCCAGATTTCACACAGTTACATATGAAATTGTTACTTTGTTTTATATGCTTGTTTGTTTTTCTGCCCAGTTGGCAGGTAGCTTTTTCAATTACAAAAGGGCGCAAAACAGAATAAAAATAAGATATGGCCTAACAGAAAAACTCACGGCACTGTTTTCCAGTGCTCAGTATTTTGGCTCTATTTATTAAAGTACTTGTGCTTACTGACGCACGTCACTTTTTTTTTTTTTTTTGAAATTGGACTATTTCAATCGTACTTTAGATTTTTCTTATTTCATCATGAAATTATTTCTGGATATTGTTGATCTTATTGTTAGTTTTTGACACGGATTCATTCACAGTACCGTATTTTTAATCATTTTAAGTTATGTTTAACGTCTTCAAATTCATTAGCATCATTTTAGAGCAGATAAATTTACAGCATGGACCAGACATGCACGTTTCGGGTATTTAACCCTCGTCAGTGATCCTCAATCTAAACAATGTAATATGACCAGAATCTGTGAAAATTATGTCCTAAATATACCGAAAGACATAGCAAGATGGCTAATATATGATGCTACAGGATATCAATTGTAGTTAAAAGCCCCCAAATGGGCATTTTTCTCATCGGTAGTATTATCTTTTATTCTAGTCTCCTGCTATTGAATGAAATACAATTCTTCTTCCAATTACCATTTGTACGCGCAGTGCATGTATTTTGAAAGTTGAGCTGAGACCAGAGTAATACTTCCAATAATTTTACGTCACAAAGAACGAAGAAAATGTAGGGGGGGGGGGTATCACAGAACGTTTTTTGTGGAGAGAAAAAAAAGGATGATTTGGTGTAAAGACAGAAAGGTTATTTAAAGGAAAATTGAATTTGTTGTAAAAATGTTCAATATCTCCTTAAAATTCGAAAATAGAAGAGCTTTTTTTAAAAAAATCGACTGTTTGAACACCAAGATGGCGGCGGCATTATTTGTTTTCTCACTTCCTAGGAAAAGTAAAGTCTTAACTTCCTTAAAACATTTGATACGCTGTTTGATATACACATTTGAGTATCCTGATTAAGTTTGAATAATTTTCGGCTTCATTTGAAGAAATTATGACGATTTTCGAAATAGTGGATTTTGGGAATTTCATCCATGAGCAAACCACGACGTCATTTCGACGTTATCAGGGAAAATGGCGTCACAAACCTTCACATTCAAAATGCAATAAAAACATTAATACCAAACGTATCGCATTGAAACTTTGCATGTATAAAATAGAAAATTAAATCTTCATCACAATGAATTCGTTAACAAATTAGCATCACAGGAAAGCGGATGTCACTTCATTTAAAATGGACGATTTTCGAAAGAAAAATTGGATAATTTAAAGCTTTGCAATATTTTAATCCAAAATTCAATTTTTCTCTTTTAATCATGAAATCATCTCTGGACATTGTTGATAATTTCGTTAGTTTTTGACAAAGATTCATCCACACGATTCCTAATAATTGACTATCAACTACAGTCAACTGGCTCGAAATCGCAAATTTTTGAGCGACAGTGTCATCTTTTATTCCAGTATCCTGCCTTTGTTTAAAACATGATTAATCTCATCTTTTCCGTATGTAAGTGCAATACATTTATGAAGATTTTGGAAGTTAAATCAAGATTAATTTCCAATAGCTTAACGAGAACTGGAATGACACTTTCAATAGTGTGACGTCATCAAGAAAATCACGAAAACGTCGATTTATGCATATTTCAAAGTCTCGTAGGAAATTTTCCTGTGGATAGAATCAAATGTAAGTTTGCATAATCAAGTACAGACAAGAAACAGTGGCGGATCCAGAGTGGCAAGCGGGGGGGTTTTGTATCGACCCAAAGGATCGATTCGAGGCACGAAGTGTAGAGCGGAGGAGGGTACGGGAGGGGGTTGCCCCCTCCTGTAGGTGGGGGTCCGGGGGGCCTCCCCCGGAAAATTTGTGAAAAAATGGAATAAAATGGTGCATTCTGGAGCACATTTTCTCCTTACCTTCTCGAATATTCGACAATTTTTTTACTGCTGGCAGGGGCGTAGCCAGGGTGTTCGATGTGGACGTTTATAAAGAAGGATTCGACCAAGAACTTCAGCTGTCCGGGGGCACAGACACTTTTTGGGGGGATGACTTGCGAGGCCCGAAGGGTCAAGTGGGGACAGTATGGAAATATGTTACCCATCCCCTTGAAGGGGGACCCCCGTGAAAATTTTGAAAAAAATGAAGCAACTTGCTGACCTCTGGAGCGTATCTGAGCTGAATTTAGATCGGATGACGCATATGATTCGATGTCATCAGACAATGAACCGTCTCTAAGATGAAGAAAACTTGAGATGTGAACATGTACGTCCACATAAAGTCTTTCCAATCGACCGCTCGCACTTTGTTAGCGATCGTTGTATCATGCGCGGATACAACATTTTTGGCCAGAGGGGGTCCATTAAGCCTAGGAAGTCTACCTGTCATGTTGGTATATATATCGGTGCACATGAAGGGGAAAGGGGCTATTTTGTTAGCTTTCCTTTCACGTTTATTTTCATCAAGAATTGGCGAGCGTAGCGAGCCAGAAATTTTTTTAGAAATGAAATATTAATTTGTCTTGATTCGATCGAGATGATTATTCATAACATTGAATATTTCACTCTGATATCGGCGAGCGGAACGAATTTCATGAGAATAAATAGATAAAGAGATGTGTCATTTTCCAAATAATCAGACATCTTAAAATGACAAAACCTTGAAAAAGATGAAGGAGGTTTCATCCTATGAAGTAAGGGACTATTCAAAATATGAGTTCCTGAGACCCAAGACAATTATATAAAATTACTTAGTATGAACAATTGATAATAATTAAGGAATTTTGCTGAAAAAAATAGTTTTGTATTTGGAAATGGCGAGCGAAGCGAGCCGAGATTTTAGGTTTCAAAGCCCTGTTATGCATTTTAAACCCATTTCAATTAGAAATGGGCAAAAGCAGGACCCCACCTCCGAAAATCTCAGGGGGGGTCCAGACCCTCGGTCCCCCTTTGGATCTGCGCATGGTTGTATTGAGTTCTAATGAAACACGAGAAAATAACGAAAAATGCATTCAAATCGGTGGTTTCTGGAGTGTCTTTGATCTATTTCTGAACAGTAGTTTGCTTTAAATACTATTTCAAAAGACCCTCCCCCTTCTTTTTGGCAACTGGGGGAGGCGCTCTCCTTTTTTTTCGCGAGACGATGTGGACGTTTTTGCGTACAAATGTACGCTTGGCTTCGCCCCTGGTTTGTTGATTTGTCCTTGCTGTGACATGTACTTAGAATATTGGTACGATATGGAGTAAAAAATGTTGAGTATCATTGGGTAATTGAATGCTTGATTATTATTACTAAGGCCCCCGGAGCATATTCAAGCAATATACAATGTTAAATATTTTATTTCAAAGTATGTTACAAAATTTGTAGATGACAAAAATACTCAAAACGGGTATTTGAGGACAGAAACGTGTAGGTTTCGATCCCCGTACCATTTACATTGATTGTTTGACACACGTACATGTTTTGCAAATTATTTGAACATGTTCATATTATAGTATTTGTTAATGTTAATTTTCGGGAATAAAATAAACAGAAAACCCCCTCTGCGACGTACATTTCAAAAACTTCGCGATTCCGAATCCACAAATACGCCAATTGATACAGTATCGAATCGATATGCGATAGAATGTATCAGAAAATTTTTGTAAATTTTGTTTCAAAATAGTGAATTCTGGTGGACGTTAAGCAATTTTTTTATTACTCATTTTGCAGGGTTTTTTCCGAGTGCTGATGTTACCAAAAAAAAAAAAAAAAAAAAAATGGGAAACCGGGGGGGTTTTCCCGAACCCCCCCCAAACCCCCCTAAATCCGCCCTTGAGAAATATATAATTTCAGAAATTTTGAGAAAAATTGAATTTGGCGTCCAAGTGTTCAATACCTCCTTATTTAAAGTTTTGTTGTTTTTTTTTAAGGGGGTATATATTTTATGATGAATTTATTTAATGGTAAAATTCCGTGTTTTCCGTGTTCGTTCTGATCCAAAGAAATGTGTTCGCTTAATTCCTTTTTTCACTCATGGCCACTTATAGTGCACCTGAAATTTATTTTGGTTATTTGGTAATTACTGACGATGTGTCACCGATATTATGACTCGTTATAATTAGTGTGATAAATCCATTATGATAAACAGAATAGTCACGTAGACTTGTGACTTATTGTTTGTATGTATCACAGTTGCCTTACAAGTACAATACGTACGTAGATACAGTAACGACAAAAGATATATTAACAAGGGCAGGTGCCGACATTAATTAACGCTTCTTATAAAACCATGTCCAACAGCCATGCATATTAAAGCTCGTATTTATTCATAATCACCGATTTTCGTCAGTTCTGAACGTGACGTCATGTCATATATCACAAATGGCGTTATTTGTCGATCTAGGTCGGTACAGGGGTGGCACTATAAAAGAAGAAAAGCGTCACGCATCACCCTTATTTGTCACAGTTCTTAATCATTCAAGTCCTACCCTCCTCCTCACACAGTTACGAAATTTCAGGGAATCTATTCGTACTTATATGTTCCTCTGCGTCCGGATCCCTTCATTATAACGTCATCATTCAAGCAGAATAGGCCGGCACTACCTCATTAATATTCATAGAAATTTACTAGAAAGACCTTGCTGCGTGATAATTTCTTTTTCTTCTCAAAGAAACAACAGAGGACGAAAGGATTTTATCTAATAATTCCTTCAGAAGAACAAATTGCTGTGATTTTTTTTCCAAAATACTTTTTTCGACTATCAAATAATTTATCGTTTGTAAAAAATATCAATTTTAGAGAGCTAGGCAAAATTTGTGCGAATTTCAGTGTTCGTTCCATTTAAACTCGGTTAATTTGATTTGAATTTCTTCCTAACTGGATAAAGTTTCCAACCGGAAAGCTGGGGAACTGTATAGAAGCATACAAATCTGCCATCAAGAGCAACGCGCTCTGTGGACCGGATTTGATGGACATACCCGAGGAAAAACGAGACATGAGCAAAGCTGAGCAATTTCGTTTAAAAAGAAGATGTAAAAGTATATCAGCACCTACAGATCAAGAAATAGCCGAAATAGAGGTATTTAATTTGTATTTAATTATATATTTTTCATGCGTTGAATTTGAACATTTGGTCAAGGTTCGGCCAAGATGGTATAGCCTCTGATTTTTGAATAATTGTTTTAGGAAATAAGAATAAACCAAAACAAAAGCAAAAGCAAACTTTCGACAAATCCCATGATTGGTTCATGAACAGATTCGGTCTTGCTTTTAGATTCGTGCACCTGTGCATGTTTCTTGAAAAGATTTTTACTGAAAACTTTCAACTGTTTTATTCCAAATAAAAAAACCTTCAATTTTAAGAACAATTATAATAATAATCGGTAATGCCAGGGCATGTAGTCAGAAGATACGTCTGATTTGTTTTTTTAAGTTAAAGATTCGCAAATATTCAATACTAAATAAAAATTTCATTCTTTGAAAATGCCGTTCTCCTCAATGCGACATAGACTACATGTACGTTTTTTTTTTTTCATTAAGGCAAACCTCAGGACCTTGGACGGTATATTCAGCCCCTCCGGCCTGGGAAAGACTACTTCTGTGGTATTTACACTCAGAAATGAAGTGGGATGCTTAGCAAGGGCATTAAAAATATTTCAGGTATGTTCTTCTAAAGTATTTTCCTGAAAATGTTTTGAGGCAAATAGAATGTAAAGGTGTAAATGAATGTAAGTACCTTGTAAAAGATTCAAATTATCAAATGATTTATCACATTTTACCCTCTTTCTGTTATTGGCTTCACTTTTAGTTTTACATAGTTTTTACCCTAAACGTATAATTTTGGCGAGAAATGTTCTTTTATCTTTTATGCCATTTGAGGACAACGGTGTTTTACAGACATTTTATCTCAAATTCTAGGAAAACCACATTAATGTCGTTCACATCGAATCTCGGAAGTCGCGGAAGAGTGACTCTGAATCCGAATTTTACGTGGAACTTGAAACTGACAACATTCGTCTGCAAGAGTTGATAAAACGGCTGAAAAAGGAGGTGGCGAGCATATCCTACAACGACATTCCTGTCCCTCCGTCCCCGGCCACAGCCGCTAAAGTTCCCGCCACAGGTTAGAAACACATAGTGCAAAACGGAAATGTGAACTTTCAAGTCTCAGTTGCGACATCTATATGTATGAGTTTCGAAATTCAACAGGGCAAGAAAATGAAGTAGAAATTAACCTTGCTGATTTTTTTGTCGTATCATGTAATCATCGAGTTGAAATTTACGTGGTCTTCCAGGACGTAGTGTATCCAAGAATTTTACCCCAAAAAATATGTCTCTGAAACATCTTCATCGTACACAGGAGCTCTACGTCACGGATCTAGAATACCATCCTCCTGAGCACTATCATTGAGGGTTGTTGGCGCCGAGCTCCTGTGCGTCGTACATATCTTCGCCATCATGGGTGGGTCACTAAGTTCACTAGAGATCATTTTTGCAACATCATATAAAGATATCCTTTGTTTTAATCTTATTTCTTCATTGATCCAAATTTATGTCTATTTTTCCAGCCGAAGCATTGGCAAATGCGCCATGGTTCCCAAAGAAACTCTCTGATCTGGATAGAACTGCAAATCGTGTTCTTATGTATGGAACAGAACTAGACGCTGATCATCCGGTATTTAAACTCTTATATTTATAAAAGTAAAGGAACCATTTCTTTAGAATACATATAAATTATGTGACGACAAGTAAACTTATGCACAGTGTTTACTCTGCTGATTTGTCAACAAAAATATTTACTGACAGCTGATGAATTTTTGTCATAAAATAAATACAATTCTTAATTTTCCATTTTTAATTAATCTGCAGGGATTTAAAGACAAAGTGTATCGACAGAGACGCAAAATTTTCACAGATATCGCAATGGCGTATAAATAGTAAGTAAATAGAATTTTATTTCTCTAATTTGTGAGACAAACAATGTTGTAATGAAGATGGCCGGGGAAAGCCGGCGTGGGGGCGGGGGTCTTAATATTTCTACTAAAGGATAATTGCTTCGAAATATTTTCCAATAAGGAGGGAAAGATTATGGGGGAATAACTAAATTTTAGACAATATCAATAAAAACACAAACACTCAAATACATAAATTTTCGGCCCCTTGGCCTTTATCAAGTGTAAAAACGACTATCTATAATAATTCTAAGTAAAATCCATCCTTGCTTCTCTGGAGTTCATTGCAAAAAAATAACTCAATGAACGCCAGAGAAGCAAGGATGGATTTTTCTTAGAATTATTATAGATCGTCGTTTTTTTTTTACGCTGGATAAAGGCCAAGGGGCCGAAAATTTGTGTATTTGAGTGTTTGTGTTTTTATTTGTATCATCCCTTACCTCTGGAAGAAATATTTCAATCTACTGCAATTTAGGCAATGCCATTTACGGGATTTTAAGATTGTACTCAAAATCCTTATTGTCTGTCCCTTTTGCAAATTTTGTAAAAAAAGAAATAATGAATAAACAAATAAGTAGATTAATTGATAAATACTGGTTTAAGGTTCCAACGAAAACAGAGATTACGGAAAGATTTGCGAAAATTTATTGGGGCCTATTTAATTGTCTGCATTGGCTTCCGAAAAAAAGCTCATACATATTCATTGAAACCACAGAATGCAATCAAATTCCATACGGCTTGTGTATAATTCAATGTCCTTTGGTGTGTAGAACCCTTGAGGTCAACTAGAGAACAAGTCATTTTCTTGTTAAAAGAAAGGATCTACTAGTATCAGAAATTATTCTATAAGAAAACTGCAGATCAAGCTAGTAATAGTGACTCCCGAACTTCCACATCACGTATGCTTCGCTTCATTTTAGTCATTTTAGGTGTTTTAGAAATATAAGGTGAATTATAATTTCCATACTATTTTCTGCTAATAGGTTGAACAACAAAACTAAGATATCTTTCCATTGATATAGACCATTGTCGACCATCTGCATTAATTGGCTTCAGGGAAGATTTTTTTGGGGGGGGGGGTCTGTTTGCTAGGTGTTTGGGTAAAAACTAATTTTTGGGTCATTTAATATAATAATAATTTGGATATGGATGCCTTAGATGATAAGATTCAATCGTATAAGGAGGGTCGAGTACGTCTAACACTGTAAACATGGTTTTTATTTCAGCTGGTGGAACGTGATTTTAAAATCCAGACATTACGCTTGGGGGAAATATTGACGGTGTAAATATCTTTGTCTTAGTAAGATTTTCGCGTGGGGGATTTTTCGCGAAGTCCATTGATTTGTGAAATACGCGAAAATTACCTCCACGCGAAAATTACCTCCACGCGAAAATTACCTCCACGCGAACCTAACCTCCACGCGAAAATTAACTCCACGCGAAAATTACCTCCACGCGAAAATTTCCACGTTTACAGTACATGAATAACTATTTCTTAAACATCACGTATCTAACTTTTTTTTTCTGTTTTAATTAGCGGACAACCTATTCCAAGAGTACAATATACAGAGGAAGAGGTCAAAACATGGTGGGTATTGAGAAAATGAAAAATTCTTTTAAAGCTGTCTCAAGCAGGGAAGCATATTTAACCTATAAGATTTTTTTCAGATAAAAGATACCACCCATAAATTCACAATAAACATAACAAAAAACACAAACGACCCAAAAGACACAACACATCGTAAAAGCCTGTAAGACTACTAACAAAAACACCACCCACAGAATTTCTGCCGAATGGAAGCGACGGGTTTTGTATGCAAGCAGGAGATGCTGACTCTTCCTGGGCACCTGGTCTCACTCCCATACTGGGTATTCGCTTCTTTTCATATGGTGGAGGTTTTTGTTTGTTTGCTTTGGTTCTTGTTTTACCCTGATTTTGTATGCCTTTCTGAGTTATCGATTTTGTACTATGTATTTGGATATGGTCATTATCAATTTGTCATGTATGCCTATAGCTTATACGCCGATAGGTCTAACGTACAGAGAGAGAGAGAGATCGCCTACATTAGACAAGGAAATATCTCTTCCCATAGCATGTATAGGTCTAACGAAAACCAAGACAACATCCGCAATATAGACAGACCGATTCAATTAACGAATTCAAAGATATCTTCCACCATCTATAGGTTAAACAGAGATAAACAAAGACATTAATTGTACTGATACTATAAACGAATACTATAATGCCCTGTTAGAATACCATGAAAGAGTATTTTCTCTCATATATAAGGTCCAGAGACAAATTGAAAGAGAAAAGACAAAATTTGAAAAAAAAAATATGGAATTGTCCTAATTGCAAAATTTGGCAATATTCGAATTCAGCGCCAACGAAAATGGTTTATTCAACAAATATTAGGCTTTACAAAATATACAAAACCATCTTAAAATGTTCTTCACTTTTATCATATTGTCGCTAGTTATCCTGTTTTGGTTCATTTATAACTTGAATCTTGACTTATATTTCTTGTTCATACCACAGGGGTATCGTGTTTGGAGAGCTAATGAACCTCTATCCGTCACACGCCTGTAGAGAATATCTGAGGAACATACCTCTTTTGGTAGAACACTGTGGATATAGGTAAACTCTGGGACATTGATTTGGATCAATCTAAAATTCCTTCAATTTTCAATGATGTCATTGATATATTATCATCTTAGAACCATACTTTTTCCTAACAGAGTAATAATATTTAAGTCATTCTGATTTCTTTTTATTTTTCAGAATCGATAACGTTCCGCAGCTTGAAGACGTTTCAGCATTTCTGAAAGGTATTTTTAAATAAAATAAGTATCATAATTCGATTTGATTTTAAGAGGTCATAAGCAACATTTCCATCAAAGCCTGATCAAAGATGCTTTTGAGTAGAGAAAAAGAAAACTTTATACTATTAATTCTAAAGTTATTGGGACTGACACTTCTTCTATTACATACAATTTCAGAAAGAACCGGGTTTCAACTACGTCCAGTGGCTGGTTACTTGTCATCACGTGACTTCCTTGCCGGGTTGGCATTCCGAGTGTTCCATTGTACACAGTACATTCGGCACAGCTCGGACCCTTTCTATACCCCAGAACCGGATTGTTGTCATGAACTACTGGGACATATGCCTCTGCTAGCAGATCCCAGCTTCGCACAATTCTCACAAGAAATAGGTCTGGCGTCGCTTGGGGCTTCCGATGAAGATTTGCAAAAACTGGCTACCGTGAGTTCAAAATAAGTTTATCTAGTACTTTTTGTGGCATGATTTTGTCTTGTGACTGTCTGAGCATATTTTTACATAAATTATATTGCTATGAATAACTTATATGATATGCATTGCTTCACTTAATCGGAATGGTCTGGCAACGATGTCGCCGACGTCAGCGATAATCGACACAATATTATTAGAATTTGCACTCCAAGTTTCCCTGCGACATATAGTATGAATTTATTGGAGAGATCATAAAATATTTTTTGATACAAAGTTGCTTCTTTTTTGCAGTGTTATTTTTTCACCATTGAATTCGGTTTGTGTAAGCAAGACGGTGGTTTGAGGGCTTATGGTGCAGGTCTCCTATCGTCCATTGGAGAACTGAAGGTCAGTTTATACTCTACTCAGAACAAGATTAGGTTCTGGTGAAAAAAATGAAAAACGAAAATCTGTATCAAATATCCAAATATAGTTCCTAAATAAATTAGGTATATACGAGTATATGTATCAAAGATGGATTTTCAAGTACAAAAAGATGATTTTTATGCATGGACAATCAACTTATTAAATGACCGAGAAAAAGACAAGGGCTAGAACATTCTGAGACCAGGAAGTTACCTGTGCACTGTTCAAATGCTTTTTGGTGATACATTGAACTATTGAAGCCATTTTACTAAACAAGCAAGCGAATAGACAAGACATCAAGTACATGTACTATGAGCTAGGTCTTCTCTCGATTTTGAGGTGTTTTAACGTCTGCGTTAGAAGCCGTCGACGTTCGTTTGAACGTCGACGGCTTCTAAAGCAGACATTTTGGGCTCCCCTCCGCGATCAATATTCTTTCAGATAAGATATTGTGCATTTCCTATACTCAAACAACTGATACATTGAATTTTATCAAAACTGGTGGTATTTATACTTTGACGTCATACTATATAAGACTGATCTGTGAACTAAAGTCAAACAACAAGGGGCAAGTTGGACATAAAGAGAAGTCATATAAACTGTGACAGACAGACTTTAGATTGTTCTTTGTCTTGTAAGCAATAGAGGCACACTTGGTTCTCTTTTTACATAATCAGTAAAAGTAATTGTTTATTGAAGCATCTCTTTTTAATCATCAGCACGCTCTGACAGACTGTACCAGCAAAATTCCATTTGAGCCGAGTCGTACGTGTAAACAGGAATGTCTTATAACAACGTATCAGGAGGTCTACTTCTTTACTGACAGTTTTGAAGAAGCAAAGGACAGAATGAGGTACATGTAGAAAGTTTTATTTAACTGATATTTCAGATGCCCAAATGCCCACTCTTGCTTTCTTGATATATGAACCAAAGATAAACGAGGATTGGTCTAAATCTCCAGATAGACGGACATATCAATTATTATGACAAGTAGTCGAAAATCACATTTCTTTCTTTAAAGATTGACAGACACAAATAGTTCAATTTAAAGACTGACAAAAATTTATATATCCGCTGATGGGCGAAAATATTTGTCAAGAAAAGGACGATTTCCCATAAGATTTTTCATTGACGGATTGAAAGATACATGTCTATGCAAAGATTGACGGGGATCAATAAGTTTTTGGTTAACATAAATCCAAATGCAGTGAGTGGTGGATATTGAATTTTGTCATCATAATAATCAAGTTATCTTTATTTACAGACAGTTTGCTTGTACGATAAAAAGACCTTTTGCCGTACGCTACAATCCGTACACCCAGACAGTAGACGTACTCAACAATACGCGGTGTATAGCGTACGCCGTCAGCGAAGTTAGAGGTGATCTGTGTATAGTAAGCGATGCCCTCCGCAGACTACAGAATATGGAACTTGAAAGGGAAGAGGAAATGAGCGAATCGTCTGCTGTCTCTACACCCAGATAAACAGGAAACGAGCAAATCGTCTGCTGTCTCTACATCCAGATAAACAGGAAACGGAAACAGATCAGCGTCATATAGGTGCTCTAACTTCAAAACTTTCAATAATAGGCAATACATGTACATATAAGGTCGATCATTATATGAACCAGTTTCTCCCTCTTCTTAGTGTTTGTAGTGATATCTGAGAACATCACAGAGTACAGAGAACAATGTCCCTGTTGCAAACTCTATTTCAAAGTAAATACATTATAAGGCGGAGCTAACATTATGTTTTAAGCTCACTCAATATGGGTTAATATGATTAACACTATTTGTAAAGTTTAATCTATCAAAAAGACTTCAAGTATTTCCGTATATTATAACAGAATCTAGCTGTTTTGATCAAACATTCACCAGAAAAAAAATATATTGTTCAAAACAATTGTTAGACAGAACAAAGAAGTGATCTCGTCAATATTCTGTGTTTTCGAATTCAAAAAGAAGAAACATTTTACTTGAAAATACTGGTATTGGAAAGCGTTTAATGCTGCTTTCCATACGATGGGGATATATTCCAATTTCAACAATTCTTGCTATGTATGTTTTGTGATCTGCATGTATATGTATATTTGTTATTGTACCAATGAATAGGTTAATAAAGCATGAAATAGGATTTGTCCGTTATATCATAAAGATGTTAATGACGAGTCAACAATCTATATATATATATACATGTATATCAATTTTTCTTAAGTGACAAGTTGGTGTCTTTCGACCAGAGAGAGTCACTGGAGGGACTGTCCAACATAATATGGTGGGATGTCTAGCAGCCGATTGGCGTAAATAGGGTTTCTTTTAGAAGAAGGTCAAAGTTGGTTTTTAACAGAAGGTCAAAATCGGGCCATGGTATCATAAATATAATTTAAATACCAAAGCCCTAACCGACATGCTAAGGTTAAAGTTTTTAAAAGAGGGTCGAAGTCCAAGGCAACTACGTCAAAGGCCAAGGCAACCAATGCCTGTGGCGGCCATAATTTGTTGACGTATCGGCTCGTAAAACACCAACTTGTCCGGTAGAGGGCCATGAGTACTTGCATCCTGTGAGGTTTTGTGAAATGCTGTGCAGAGAAATGGTTTAATGTGTTGGCCAAAAGCACTCGACAGCAATTTTTTTTGCTTAATGAATCGGCTCAAAAACACAAATTATGTAGAGAATCTTTTATAGTTCTTGCTTCCTGTGATGATTAATGCAATTCTGTGCAGGGATTGCAGAGGAAAATGAAAAAAAAAATGTGGATGGATGATGATGCAAGACGAACACCAGACGAATCGTTATGACGATAGCTCACTTGAGCTAGGTGAGCTATAAACAAGAGGCCTTTTGGCCTTGGTCAATCGTTCACCGGAGAACACTGGCGATATGACAGTGATCATAAATGTCCTTTAGATATACAATTAAATCAGAACAATATAAGGAAGTAAGTATTTGCTTTAAGGGGGAGGATTTTTGCCAGCTGGAATATTTTTTATCCCCTCGCAATTCAATCTTGGTCAAACTTTATATGCTTACTGGTCACGACACAAAGAAGTTCAAGGTAAAATTCGCAGACTGAAATTGGTCAAAATCCTTGTATACACCCAAGAAGTGGCATTTTTCAACAAATCTTGGTCAAACTTTGAACAAGGATTGGCTATGACATAAGGAGGAACCCTATTGATCTCAAGGTCATAGGTAAAAGGTTATGGTCACAGATTAAAAATGGTCAATACCCTTGTATATACTCTTGGATTAATCAACGTATCTTGATCAAATTAATATCCTAATGTATGAGGCCATGTTTGTTGACCAATCATTTATTGGTAGAGAACTTTCAGTAATTGCTTCAAGTCAGGTTTCATGAAATTTTATGTGATTGCAGAGGAGAAGTAGAAAATATGTTGTCTAATCAATGAGTTTTCAGTGGCCATGTTTGTTGACCATTCAAGAACAGGTATGTCATCTGTTGCATGTTTGACCCTAAATATGTGACATTGACCTTGAAAGTGACCTTGACCTATGTTGGGCGATGAGTCTCGTCATGCTTTACCATCCCTGCAAGTTTGAAAGATGTCTATCGCGTCAGTTATAGCCAAATATGTGAAAGTAAGACTACCAGATAGACAGACGGACAGATGGACAAAGTAATCACTATATGTCGCTCTTGCATTGCAGGCGACATACAAAACCTGGCAGAGGGCCTTGAGTACTTTTGCTGTTTTGTGTTCTATGCTGTCGATGAAGTTTTTAATGTCAAGTCCATTATGGCCTTGACAATAAGGTCCATCCTCTACCTTAAGTGAACACTTCTGGAAGATTTGATAACCCTACAATGATTGTTTTGTCTTCCATGCTGCTCATGGATTTTAAGCCCAAGTTCCTAGAGACCTTGCCCTCAAACCTTGATATTCACAGGGTTCATTCTCCTTATATAGGGAATGTTTGTGGAAAGTTTGATGATGCTATGCTAATCAAAAGAATCAAGACATGCATACAAACACACAGATGTATGGCAGTCATGCTATATCCCCTCTGCAACATAGTTGCAAGGAAATAATGAACGCAACACAACCGTACCATCCCCTTGCAACTGCATGTTCTGTTCAATCAGCAAAATAATTTTAAAATCAAGTCCACACTGACCTTCACCTTTGACCTGAAATATCAATAGGAGTCATCCTCTCCTCATGAGGAACACTTCTGGAATGTTTGATGTTTCTATGCTTTATCTTCTGTGTTGCTCACAGCTACCTTGACCTTTGACCTTAAAAATCAATAGGATTCATCCTCTCTCCATGGGGAACATTTGTGGAAGATTTGATGCATCTATGATGATTGCTTTGTCTTCTACAATGTTCATCAAGATTTTAAGTCTTAATAAACAGTGACGTTGAAACTTTGACCTTGAAAATCAATAGGGTTCATCCTCTTCCCATGGAGAACATTTGTGGAAGGTTTGATATTTCTATGATAATTGCTTTGTTTTCTATGCTGTTTACAAGGGTTTTAAGCCTTAGTCAATAGTGACCTTGACATTTGACCTTGAAAATCAATGGGGTTCATCCTCTCTCCATGGAGAACATTTGTGCAAGGTTTGATGTTTCTATGATGATTGCTTTGTCTTCTACACTGTTCATCAAGATTTTAAGTCCAAGTCAACACTGACGTTGACCTTTGATCTTGAAAATCAGTAGGGTTCATCCTCTTCCCATGGAGAACATTTGTGGAAGCTTTGATATTTCTATGATAATTGCTTTGTTTTGTATTCTGTTCACAAGGGTTTTAAGCCTTGCTCAATAGTGACCTTGACCTTGAAAATAAATAGGGTTCATCCTCTCCCCATGGAGAACATTTGTGGAAGGTTTGATGTTCACAAGGATTTTAAGCCTAAGTCCACACTGCCTTAGTCCACAGTGACCTTGCCCTTTGACATTGAATATCTAAGGGGTTCATTTTCTACCCATGGGGAACATTTGTGGAAGGTTTGATATTTCTATGATGATTGCTTTTGCTGTTCACAAGAATCTGAACACACACACAAACAAACACACAGATGCACGAGAGTGATGCTATATGCCCTCCACAACAGACAGAGTTGTGAGGGGACAAAATAAATACATAAATGTATGTATAATCTGATCTTCATACATATTGCTGAGGAAAAAATAACCTTCAATCTGAATAATGCATTACATATATTTATTCAATCTCAAATCAGTAAAAGGTTACTCAGTAGATATACTATGTTACCACTCCTTACAGTAACAAGTGTTGCAATATTAAGGCAAAGTAACTACCTCATACTGTACAAGAATAATTTTTTGCACTATTAATTTTGTGACTTTTAAGTAAAAAGGAGGGTCTTAATTTCACAGAATACAAATTTTCATAATTTCAAAATTATGTGACAGTATATACGTTACATATTTATTTTGTATTGGATATCTTTAACACTTTTTGTCATTTTTTTTCTGATAAATTAAATAATTTCACTTCTTGATTTGTGATAAAGTGAAGATTGCTTAAAGATGCATCGAATGTGCAGTATGGTAGTTGTACTATGTATAATATACTTTGCTCAATGTCGGGTATTAAAAATGAAATCAATCAAGCAGAAGGTCAAGGTCAATGACCTCAAGAAAAAAATTACACTTCATTTGTATTTGAAATAGTTTTACATGACTGAAGTATAGTTTTGTTTCATTTTCCTAATGGCATTCTATTAATTTTCCCATCATAACAAGGGAAAAGTACCCTCAATAGACCATTTTCCGATCTTGATTAAAAACTCAAAATGTCCGAGTCAACATCTTTTGGCGTTGTTTTTCATTATGACGTCACTGTTAAAAGACGCAATTCTATTGAGACGTAACAATGAAACATAGTGTTATCAAAGATTACAAAGCTCACCTCATGGCAGCATTTTATCATGGCAGCGACCAGTCAGTGGTCAAAGATTAGTTTTACTTTGAGAATCTGTCTTATTGAGGACCAAGAAAAATGCTAACAACTGAACAAAAAGAAAAGGAAAGTAGACTATTGATACCAAAATTGTCCTTACATGTGCACTCAAGTGGAAAATATAGGTCATGACCTACATTTGTGATGTACTCATAAAGATGCATCATCTGTGCAATCTTTATTCCTAGCACTTAAGATAAAGAAAAAAAACTTCTTAACATTGATACCCACATCTTTCCAACATGTGCACCCAAGCGGAAAAGATAGGTCGTGACCTACATTTGAACGTAGATTTATGATCAACTCATAAAGACACATCATCTGTGCAAGTTTGGCCTTACTAGCACTTAAGATAAAGGAAAAAAACTTCTTAACATTGAAAACGAAATCATCCTAACATGTGCACTCAAGAGGAAAATATAGGTCATGACCTACATTTGAACGTAGATTTGTGATCTACTCTTAAAGACGCATCATCTGTGCAAGTTTGAACTTCCTAGCACTTATAATAGAGAAATAAAACTTCTTAACATTGATACCCAAATCTTTTTAACATGTGCACTCAAGCAGAAAATATAGGTCATGACTTACATTTGAACCTAGATTTGTGATCTACTCTTAAAGACGCATCATCTGTGCAAGTTTGAACGTAGATTTGTGAACTTCCTAGCACTTATAATAGAGAAATAAAACTTCTTGACATACTAGTGCGGATGCCGCCGACAGGGTGATAGCATAAGCTCCCTCTCAGTTCGTGAGGTTAGCTAAAAAGTGTTTGAAAGTTGCCTGCCTCAGACATTTTTTGTAATTTTGTCAGCCAATATGGATTTTGGCAAATGGTCTATTGCGCCAAATCAATATATATAAGCTAACAGATACTAGAGGTTTCATTTTTATAGCAGGCCTCCTAGATTCTCATGAGCAAATAAAATTACAAATACATAATTATATCTTGAATGAATAAACATGTATCAACAATCACCTGAACCATGGAGGTATAGAAAGTTTATCAAAGTGTTTATAAGCTACTCTCTTTTTTTCTGTTGCCTCTTCATCGGACTGATTTTGATCTGCCGTGTGTTGTAATTTCTCTTTGTCTTTGAAAAGGTCAGGAAATTCAAAGGTTTGACCTCGACCCTACAAAAGCAATTGAAAATTGTTTAGGTTGTTTCAATTTCAAAATAGCTCGCTAAAAATGCTAGAACTGCTCTAAAGGGACGGATTAACCCCTTCCCCTCCTAAACCCCTTGGTCAAAAAGATCATGATACACCCCTGGGTCATAAGTTACAATTCTGTTAACTATTTTCAAAATTCATGCAGAGGGGAAGAAATCACACACTGGAAAATGTTTTATACCTAGAACTACTACATCCTAATTCCTGTAACCTTAGTTGAAAAGGATTTACCAATATAGTCTGTTTAGACCTTAACCTTCGACAAATGACTTTTAGGTAAAATTTAGTATTCCTAAAATAGTTGAGACTTGCTATGAAATTAAACCAAAAATTTATGTCCAAAACACAGTCTGAATTCTGAACATATACAGAATCAGGGTTGAATATGGGGGGCAGACAGGGAGGTACCTCTCTCCCCCCTCCCATCCCCCTCCACCTCACCACCTCCCTTCCCCTCCTTTTCACCCTTCCCTCCCCCCCCCCTTCTCTCCCTCCTCCCAGCCCCCTCCCTCCCATTTCCCCCTCCCCCCTTTCTCCCTCCTCCCTTTCACCCTGTCCACCCCCTCGAATATAATACAGTAGTTTTCGCCAGTTTGTTTTTGTAAGATAAATTTTTCAAGTGATTTTTTTTAAGTTAAGTGTATTCATTTATTCATTTGTCTAGTCTATATGTGATCAAAAAATGAATCTTGATTAATTTTCATTATAGAATACATAACTAACAAAATAAAACACCCATAAAATATCATATCATAATACATGTATGTATAACTGTATATTCACTGTCCTGATCACTTTAAATCCAGAACACCCTGTTTTGATGTTTCTCTGAATTATACTGTTGTCAACTCATCTTCATGAAAAGGAGCTGTTAAGATAAGACATAAAATATGCCCTGAAAAGTGGAATTTTGAAAATGATAATTTCTAGAAACCAGAAGTCTCTGACGAGACTGTAGCTCTCCTGGTTGTTTTTTCTAAAACATCAATTTCCTTTCTTTTTTTTTAAACCAAGACCATAGGGAGCAGGCGCTCTAACAAATTATAAGTAGCATGACAAAACTACATATCCATTATACTGCAACTATAATAGCACTCCTGTAATTCATAATATCCGAGATAAAGTATTTCCAAAAAGAATGTCACACCCATTTTCCAAGATCCTAGGGGCCAAGGGCTGCTAGCTCAAATGAACTATCAATGACACATCAAGACTATAGATCCATAATATTGAATAAAGAATTAACTCCCCATCATTAATAGCTTTAAACGAGTTGAGAGCACAACTATATAGGAAAAATTACCACATCCATTTTCAAATACCCTGGGGGTATAGGGCTAACACAAAATATCAGGTGCACAACTATGCCACAGACCAATCATTGCATTAGATGCGCATGCAGTCTTTAAAAGGATTTATTTTCACAATGTGAATAAAATCGGGATGTTAGCACCGTTGCCGTAAAATGATTCGTTACGCCAAGTTGAAAAACTGGGACGATATATATTCATTCATGTTACATACAGAACAGCGTTATTTTCTTTTATCACTTTAAATTGAATTGATAAGTAGTTCATATTACCAACGATCGTCCGAACATGAGACATGACGAATATTTGTTGTCTGACGTTACAAAAAATTACGATTCATCGACGGCAATTTGCTACCGGCGATGTCTGAGAAACAAAGTCCTAAAGTCACTGTGCGCTAATTTTATTGACCAGATGGTGTCAATGCGCTAAATTAAGTTTGCGCAAAAAGGTTCTCATCCCTCATTGCGCTAAAATATGTTTGCGCTAAATATTCTCGTTTTACAGTATAGTGTCAGAGGAGTTGCAAGCACAAGATTACATTAACTTATATAGGAGAAAATGACCACACCCATTTCTGAGACCCTAAGGGTCAGGGGCTAAAACATAATATCAGGTGCACAACTAGACCAGAGACCCATCATATTGCAATAAGAATTTAGTCTCCATCATTAATAGTGTCAGAGGAGTTGTGAGCACAAGATTACATAGAGTTATATATGAGAAAATGACCACACCCATTTCTATGACCCTGGGGGTCAGAGGCTCAAACTAAATATCAGCACAACGAGACCACAGACACATCACATTGCAAAAAGAATTAAGTCTCCATCATTTATAGTGTCAGAGGAGTTGCGAGCACAAGATTACATAGAGTTATATAGGAGAAAATGACCTCACCCATTTCTAAGACCCTGGGGATCAGGGGCTCAAACAAAATATCAGGTGCACAACAAGACCACAGACCCATCATATTGCAAAAAAGAATTAAGTCTCCATCATTTATATTGTCAGAGGAGTTGCGAGCACAAGATTATATAGAGTTATATAGGAGAAAATAACCACACCCATTTCTAAGACCCTGGGGGTCAGGGGCTCAAACATAATATCAGGTGCACAACTAAACTACAGACCCATCATATTGCAAAAAGAATTAAGTCTCCATCATTTATAGTGTCAGAGGAGTTGCTAATACAAGATTACATAGAGTTACATAGGAGAAAATGACCACACCCATTTCTGAGACCCAAAGGATCAGGGGCTAAAACATAATATCAGGTGCACAACTAGACCAGAGACCCATCATATTGCAATTAAAATTTAGTCTTCATCATTATTAGTGTCAGAGGAGTTGCGAGCACAAGATTACATAGAGTTCTATAGGAGAAAATGACCACACCCATTTCTAAGACCCTTGGGGTCAGGGGCTCAAACAAAATATCGGGTGCACAACAAAACCACAGACCCATCATATTGCAAAAAGATTTAAGTCTCCATCATTTATAGTGTCAAGGGAATTGCGAACACAAGGTTACATAGAGTAATATAGGAGAAAATGACCACACCCCTTTCTAAGACCCTGGGGGTTAGGGGCTCAAACAAAATATCAGGTGCACAACAAGACCAGAGACCCATCATATTGCAAAAATAATTAAGTCTCCATCATTTATAGTGTCAGAGGAGTTGTCCGGACAAGATTACATAGAATTTAA
The DNA here is from genome assembly GCA_028142955.1 of Pinctada fucata. Classification (NCBI taxonomy): domain Eukaryota; kingdom Metazoa; phylum Mollusca; class Bivalvia; order Pterioida; family Pteriidae; genus Pinctada; species Pinctada fucata. The sequence goes on from AP027104.1 coordinate 33,711,980, forward strand.
TGACCACGCCCATTTTCTAAGACCCTGGGGGTCAGGGACTGAAACTAAATGTCAGGTGCACAACAAGACCATGGACCAAGTAAAATGCAAAAAGAATTAACTTTCTATCTCTAACAGTTTCAGAGGAGTTGTCCGGACAAGATTACATAGAATTTAATGACCACGCCCATTTTCTAAGACCCTGGGGGTCAGGGACTGAAACTAAATGTCAGGTGCACAACTAGACCATAGACCAAGTAAAATGCAAAAAGAATTAACTTTCTATCTCTAGCAATTTCAGAACAGTTGTCCGGACAAGATTACATAGAATTTAATGACCACGCCCATTTTCTAAGACCCTGGGGGTCAGGGACTGAAACTAAATGTCAGGTGCACAACAAGACCATGGACCAAGTAAAATGCAAAAAGAATTAACTTTCTATCTCTAACAGTTTCAGAGGAGTTGTCCGGACAAGATTACATAGAATTTAATGACCACGCCCATTTTCTAAGACACTGGGGGTCAGGGACTGAAACTAAATGTCAGGTGCACAACTAGACCATGGTCCAAGTAAAATGCAAAAAGAAGTAAAATGCAAAAAGAATTAACTTTCTATCTCAAACAGTTTTAGAGGAGTTGTCCGGACAAGAATTGTTTACGGACAGACGGACAGACAGACAGACGGACGGACGGACGCCGGACAAAGGGTGATCGCATAAGCTCGACTGGTCTGAGACCAGTAGAGCTAAAAATCGTAAAATTTATACCTTTACTGCATCCCATCAGCATCCGAAGTAATTTTTGATCGGTTTTGTATAATTTTGCTAATATTTGGGTCAAAACTTGTCTTTTTCCTATAGAAATCAATGGAAAATGGAAAAGTTTTATTGAACATCGTCCCCCCGGATATACAGAACGCCATTTATACTGATACAAATTTTCTGGAAAAGTGGGGTTCCGTATCTCCATGGGAACACTACCCAAGAGACGATAAACCAAAAAAGGAAGGGGAGTGCATTTTTTTTTAAAGATCGCTCTTTTAGACCATAAAATATGACAAATTTGTCCAGCTAAAAATGAATTCTAAATGTGATCGAATGAAATATACAAGAATTGGGAACGAAATAAGCAAGAGCGATGTTTATTTCTTTGCCAATGTGTATTTCGTGCAAAAAAAGGCTTACATTTTAGCCATTGAATACAAAATGAGACAGTATTTTAAGTTCCGGATTACATAATTTGCCAAATACAGTAGATAAAACGTTCGAAATCTATTTCTAATATGTAATGTAGACATATTTAATGTCTTTTAGTAAATACTTATCCATTTTAGGTAAAATATTATCAATTCATACTTTTTTTGGTCGATTTTATCAGTTTTCTTATCCAAGTACCCCTACTTCTTTGGACCTTAATTTTATAATCTTAAGAGTACTTCACCAAAATGTAAAACATATAAAAAGTATGATAAAATGTTCTCTACACAGAAGGAATTTGGCACGAGATTCAGGGCTAAGTACAGCCCTTATCTTAACAGCTTCTTGCCCAATAACTCTTCATTATAACAAATATGCAGCTTTTTAGACAGTACAGTGTACATAGCTTTGTTGAACAAAAAGAATAAGATGCCTACAGGGATTTTCTATGATACTAGAAGTCTCTAGTGAGACTGACACTCTCCCGGTTGTTTAGTTAAATTCATCCAAGTGACACAACCATTTTCTATATCCCAAGGGTCAGGGGCTCAAAAATATATCAGATTCACAAGCGTAACAAGACGTAAGTCTGAATATAATGCAAAAAAATCATTGATAACATAAAGTTATATAGGAAGAAATGACCACACCCATTTTCTAAGACCTTGGAGGCCAGGGGCTCAAACAAAATATCAGGAGCACAACTAGGCCATAGACCCATCACAATGCAAAAAGAAGATCTTTTAATCATTATTACTTTCTGAGAAATGGTGACCACAAGGTTACATAGAGTTATATAGGAGTTAAATTTTAAAATTCCTATAAACAAATAATAATACATATAGACAAATAATAATATATATGAGAAAATGACCACACCCATTTCATGCGGGTCAGGGGCTTAAACAAAATACACAAATGTACCAGGTGCACAACAAGACTTAAGACCAATCATGATGAAAAAAGAATTAATTTTCTATCAAAAATACTTTCTTAGAAATGGTGACCACAAAATTACATAGAATCATATAGAAAGAAATAACCATGCCCATTATCTAAGACCCTAGGGGTCAGGGGCTCAAACAAAATATCAGGTGCACAACTAGATCATAGACCCATCATGTTGCAAAAGGAATTACCTTTCCATCATCAACAGTTTCAGAGGACTTGAAACCACAAGAAATGCTTCACGGATGGATGACGGACACAGAGCGATCACATAAGCTCTACTGGTTTATGACCAATAGAGCTAAAAATGAGTGACATCAGACACCATGATGTCATTGTTTACAATTGTTGACTCTTGTTGTTGACAATATGGCAGGGGTCTACAATTAACAGAGAAAATTCCTATAGACAAATCATACTTCCGTATGGCAGTTTGAATACATGTACAATTAAAATCAATTCAAGGAATGCATGTGTTGCCTGCGAAACATAGCGACACTCAGGAATCACTTTTATAGGGTGTGACGTCCAAGTGTGACAAACAGACTGACAACAGACAAAGTGATCCCTAAGTGTCCCTATGCTTTGCAGGCGACACAAAAAGGGGGAGTAAGTGAAAATTCCAGTTACGATTAAAAGAGGTCAACCTCTGGAGACAATCATAGTAGGAAATTTCCTAAACGGCAAAATAAATCATCAGAACAGGGTGCTCTGGATTAAGTGAGCAGGACAGTAGACGGGTATTATACCAATGTAACATAGGCTAGCCGTCTGTCAGGTCGCTGGTGAGAATAATATTTTCTTCCCTTTGCTCCTTCTTTTTCTACTGGTGTTCCTGTAAAAAATAACAACATAGTATTTGAAATCCATATATGTCCTGACTGGCACCTTGAATTGTAAAAGAAGTTGCACGTACCATGTGAGTACCTATAACACACTTGAAATTTGCACTGTATCTTCAACGCATTTGAAATTTTCTGTTACAAAATTTCTTGAAATTTCTAAAACATTGGTCCTGTAGCATCATATCCAACCCTTTCTGCTCCATCTTTTAGTATATTTTTGGACATCTTCATTTTCACACGTTTTGGTCATATTACATTGTTTAGACTGAGGATCACTCACAAGGGTTAAGTACCCGAAACGTGCATGTCTGGTCCATGCTGCAAATTTATCTGGTCTTTAATGATGCTATTGAATTCAAAGACGTTTAACATCATTATGTGTGCAATATCTTATGCATGTAACCACCCTCATAACTGTACATTAGGTGTAGTTGACACACTCCTTCTGTACTCTCAACACTTTTCTCTAACTTCATCTGAAAATGTAGTGAACGTTGCCTCTCCAAAACATGCACATCCAAAAAGCATGCATGGTTCAGAACATACTAGAACTTTGAATTTTAATGTGAAATATAATCTTTATGAAATATGAAAGCCCTATCACTAACTTATAGTTATACTCGATGAGATTTCTTCTTTCAAATACATGTACAGTATAATCTGTGTAAACCGGCTTTAATTGGTTCCAGTTGAATTGGCCGGTTTAGACAAGATCCGGTGTACAGAAAATCGATATATTTGAACCAAATAAATTGAAATAATATACACAAGAATGCTCACTGCTATATCTTTACTGATGAATAGAATAATTGATGATCATATCAATACAAAATACAAACTGATTTCATCATATATTCACAGAAATCAAACAGATTTCATATCATGGTCTAGGTTTTGCGGAAAATCTGTCAAGGATGAGTTTTTAATGATTTGCATTTAACAATTTCATTCTCTGTTAAAATGCATAAAGTCTACAAATAAGGTAACATTTGTATTCTTACCTTTAAAGAACAAGAGGCCCAAAGGGGCCACATCACTCACCTGAGTTGCAGACAAAGGACTGACAGTGGCCAAAATGATTCTACTGATCAGAGCCCTTGACAGCCATATTTATTGACTGATCAGCACGAAAAATACAAACTTGAAAGAAGACCTTGAGCGCATCCTGTAAGGATTCTTGAAAATCTGTGCGGCGGTTACAGCAGAGGAGAAGTCGAAATGTGTCAGCCAATCAGAGCCCTCAATGGCAATATTTGTTCCCAGATCAGCACGAAAAACTTTAACTTGTAGAAGACCTCATGTACTTGCTTCCTGAAAGGTTTTGTGAAATTCTATGCAACGGTTGCAGCAGAGGAGAAGTTGAAAATGTGTCAGCCAGAGCCCTCGGTGGTCATATTTGTTGAATGATTCACACGAAAAATACACACTTGGTAGAGGACCTTGAGAACATGCTATCTGTAAGATTTCGTAAAATTCTGTGCAGCGGTTACAGCAGAGGAGAGGTCGAAAATGTTAAAAGTTAACAACAGACGGACACCGATCAGCACGCTATGACATTAGCTCACTTGAGCTTCGCATTTACGGAGAGTGTAGAAAAGTGATTTTTGTACAGGGCATTGAGTAGCTGCCTCTAGCAAGGCATAGTGGAGTTCTGTTCCGCAGTAGACTGTAGCAGAGGCGAGTAGAAAATATGAAACAAGATTTGTCATAAAGACAATATACATGTACCTCACCAGTAGGTGTTTGTCTGTACATACAGAAAATGCTCAAAGTCTAAGGTCAATGTTAACTAGGTCAAGGTATCAAATGTAAGCTTCATAAGGAGTCTACATGTGAAATACCAAAGTTCTAATTCTGATAGTTCATGAAATAAAGCCCAGGTTAAATCTTTTTCTAAAAGAAATCAAAGTCAAAGGTCAAGGTTACTAGGTCAAGTTCATCAGAGGTCATGGTATCAAATGAAAGTTCTAGTGATGAGAAATTGACATGAGGCACATCAATTCTACCTTTATAGCCAAGATTAAAGTTTTTCAGACTGGACATGGACATGAATGCTGTCACTGGGGATACTAGTACATCAAAAGATCTCAGGATATTTGTCCTTCCTATATTAAAACACAGCTAGCCGAGTCTAAAATGGTGAATGTAGTGAAGAGACAAAATGATACCTTTTATTTTTTAATCTTTTCTTACTGAGAACTTACCAGGGGCTAGTTTTGTTGAGACATGTAGAACTGATACCTGGTACAGCTTTTCTAGGTATTGTTTGATATCAAATTTACTCATTCTGTAAAAGAGAAAGAAGCGTGGAAAGAGGTAAAGGGAAATCAGCCGATAATAATCATAGATACACGTATCAAATGTACATCTCACAGGTAAACCATTAAAATTCAAGATGAACAGAACATTTTCTTGTAATGACATTTATGCACTAGCCTGTGAAAAATGGGAGTACATGAATAATATTAGTGAATGGTCTTTTGTTACATTTTCTTTGTAATTTTTTATCATGAAATGTTTGAAAATTTAGTGTCTGTGACCTACTTCCAATTCATAGTAGGAGACCAGGTGATGGTCAGACTGCAATGTCATTAGCTTATATTAGTATGAGGCGTTTTAAAAAGAGTTACATTATTTTGTGTCTTTTGTGCTAATTTGTTTTGAAAAGCATATTGCCAAGCACTTATCATGCTAATGGATTGATTAATATCTTTTTTCAATTGAGTACTCTGCATATTGATTATCTGTAGACATTTAATTTTCTGAAAACTCCTGCAGCAATACTACTTGCATTCCTCTATAATTAGAATATATTAGAATTGAAGTAACAACTACTAACAACTCCCTTACAATGGTTTATTGTCAATTCTAATATGACTTGGATTTTTCTCCCTATATGTACCATAGAACTCGCCTCGTGTAAAATCTCCAACAAACTTCCAGTGTGCTAAGCTCTGCTCATTCACGTGCTATATTAGAATAGAAATAACAACTAGCTAGCCGTGATTCATTGTCCAGTAATTCCACTCGTCACATGAACCAATCAAATTATCACCTCACCGCTTCGGCTCGGTGATTATTTGATTGGTTCATGCGACTCGTGGAATTACTGGACAATAAACCACGGCTAGCTAGTTGTTATTTCTTAAGTAATTCCACTGTCGCATGAACCGATCAAATATTATCTTCAATCAAATGGTTCATGCCACTCGAGGAATTACTGGACAATAAACCACAGCTAGGTCGTTGTTATTTCTAAAATATACTATATGTTACTTTGTGTACTTATTTTAGTGCAACCAAATTTTAGCGGAAACAGAGCAGAATTTATTAAATTGACATATTAGAGTAATCATGAATTAGCGCTTTAACTAATTTTCCACAGTTATCTATAAGAGATTCATGATATAGCGTATTCTTGAATTAGCGCAGTCTTAACAGCGCTAACTCCGCTTAACTATGAATCCCGTCAAAATAAGTACACATACAGTATACCGTACATATAGAAGCTTATGATGCATAAGTACGAGTCATGGGGCTGGTTATCCAATGACAATGTTTTAATTCTGAATGCATTAACTATATGATCATGCTGAAAGAAACAGAAATAATCCAAAGTACTGGAAATTGAGTATTCATACAATATGATCAAATCTGATTTAAAGGTAAGAGATTAATCTGATTATTCTTACTGGGGATGAACTTCAAAATTGACTACATCTTTAGCTTGTCTCCTGTTTGGTTTGAGCATCTTCATCCAGAAATGACAGAGGAATACTCGAGTCTGAGGTCCACCATCTTTATATACTGGGTACTTAGGTATTGGCCTTTCCCAAAGTGGTCTGCAAAATAATGTTTCACAAATATTGCATTATCATGGGTCATAGCAACATCCTCTATTCAAAATATAGGAATATAGGTATATATTACATGGAAATATAGGACAAATATAGGAAGGAACTGCTAAGTTAATAAGCCTTTTTTTTTTAAATTACTCCATTATTTCTCCTGCTCTGTCCTTCTATTTTAGGAAAAAGTAGGTCAAGAGACAACTTCCTCGTTTATTTCCTTCCTAGCGCTTAAATATTTGATCGGAACACTCTCTGAATAGATTGTTCCATGATATTAAAGAGAAAGGGCAATTTTAATCTATTTTACCACTCTAAAGACTTTCTAAAATGATCATCCATCCAATCTTTTTTGGGGATTTTTCGCCTGCAGTTAGGCACGGTCCATTTGATAATCTGGGGGGGCTTGGGTTTTTTGTCGGAGCAAGATTATTTTTTTCGCCCCGTACTGGGGCAAAATTATTTTTTTCTAGCTAAGTTGGAGCAAGGAAATTTTTTTTATAACAATTGATGTGAATACTGTATTAAGAATGTTTGTTTTTAGTCCCCTACCGGCAACGCCGAAGGGGACTCTTAGTTTCTTTTTAAGTAGAAATTCTTTATTTTTACTTAAATTACTCCAAACATTACTTTATTTTTCTGTAAAACTTGTATTCACTTCTGAACTGAAAGAAATTATCCATTATGCCATATATAGTTTTCAGTAAACAAAATGTATATAAGGTCATGTAACATGTAAGAGGGCCTGATGCAAGTTTTAACATGTAGTAATGAAAGCTAGTGAAAAACTTATTTAAATTCTCCTTCCAAGCTTGTACTGGTATATAAAATTAGATACTATGGTGATTCATGTATCTATTAATTTTATAGTAATAAATGATATTGATAATGTATTTAAGCATTTTAATTGTCAGCCACATGCATTCTTTTTGATATTATCAAATATGAACTCGCTCGCCATTACAGAAGAAAACTATGGCGAGCGCAGCGAGCCAAAATTTTTTTATAGAAAGTAAAAACTGAGGCGAGCGAAGCGAGCCGAAAATTTTTCGGGAATTTGAAGCAAATTTTATGGTTATTCTTCAACTTCAGATTACTTGTAAGAGCAAGATTATTTTTTTCTGTCACACCATAAGCAAATTAATTTTTCTCATCAAACTTCAGAGCAAAATTATTTTTTTCGAAAAAACCCAAGCCCCCCCCCCCCACCCAGAACATCAAATGGACCGTGCCTTAATTTCCCAGGTAAAAGTTAGAAGTAAAGCTGATTTTCATCCACTATGATCACTGCCATTTTCTGTTGCAAAAAATTCCACCTAAGTCACTTTTTTGTGACATGTCAATCTCACTTGCATGTCCAATCGCAAGCCTCAATCTTTCCAACAACAATTAAATGGCAGTGATCGATGCGGACAAAAATCAGCTTTAATTTACCTTTGAATTGAACTGTGTTTAAGTACTTGCATGAATATGTCTGGTTTACTGAATGAAGATGTGACATGAGATTTGTGTGAGGTAGTAGTAAAAAAAAGCAAAGTACATGTAAATAGACATGTGTACTAATCTCTAGTGTTGTATAATCGGACAAATTTCATAATCGATTATCGGTTTATAATCGGAGAGAATTTTAATCGATTATTTCGATTTAATCGGAAATAAATTTCACTTGCTTTTACAGAAAAGAATATGACAAGTAATGATAAAACTTCACTAAATCTGATGCTAATATACATAATAAAATGTCTAGAGAGAAGTCCAACCACAGAATGATAAAATCCTGTCTAGTAAATGAAATATTTTGTCAAGATTACAGCTGTAATGGAGCCAAAACAAATATGTGATTGTAATAGTAATAGTCGGCGACTTTAAACGGCAGATGCAGAGTTTGGGGGGGGGGGGGGGGGGGGGGGTTTCCATTCGACCCAAGAGTAAGGTTTTTGCTCATTCAACGTGGAATCAAACAATATCTTCATGGAGTTTAGAATAACAGTACTGTAAACATCACTGACCTGGCCTTGTCCTTCCTACAACGCTCTGGAGTTCGGCGTAAAAATTGGGTTTTTTTTCTAGACGAGTACAGTAGATATTGACGTATCGCATCTGACGTTGAAGTTTTCTATTGGATTACTTGTCAGTACTATTCAATTCAATGAGAATCCTAATTCCACCAATTTTATGCCTTAGAAAGTGTATTCTTTTCGAATTATTTACGCTACGACCGTTACTTTAACTCGTGGTAACGATCGTCAATCTACTTTCGTTTTATTCGTACTTGTCATACGCGTATTCAACCGAGAACTTTGCCATTCTTTTCTAAGTTGTATATTTCCGATTATAATCGATTCTTGAAAACAGATTCTTGAAAACATAATTGATTAATCGAAATCGAAGGGTATTAGCGATGATGTCGCCGATGTCGGCGATAATCGTTACAACACTACTAATCTCAAACGAGATTAATCACATGTTACTGTATCAAATATCTGTAGAAATGTATATGTCTTTAGGAATATAATCACTGCCATAGTAAAATTAAATACCAAAGGAGTGAGGTATCATCACTTGGTCACAAACCCTTTCCTCAATACAATGTTACACTGAATGAATCACTTCAATGTACAAACCCTTTCTTCTCAGAAGACTTCTGCAAGTCTACCAATACTCCTTGTAGAAGAAATAATTTGTGCTAAGGAAAGAGTTTGTGGCCATGCTATGATACCTCAGCCTTGTGGTAAATACATATCTACGTAACTACATACCGGGTATGCCAAATCATATGATGTCAGACTAAACGTAAGAAATTAAAGCAAACTTACGAAATGACACAACAGAGGAATTTCGATCAAACATCCATATTCAATACTCACGTTTTATCTAATACTGGTCTGAACTGTTTAGGATCAAGTTTGTGAAATGCATTTTTCATATAGTATGCCGGAATTCTCATACTGCAACAAATAAAAGTATTTTTGAGATCTTTGAAAAAAAAATATCTTCACATAACGAACCCGAATTTTACTGTGGCATCTCAGACCGCAGGCAAATATCAATCCTTTTTTGTTTTGTTAAGGCCATTTCTTTGTTATTTTCTGTTTTGCGTCCTGGTGCTGGTAGGTTTTAAGCCCAAAGCCATAAATCAAAACAAAATTGAAATAATGAAATCTCTAAAAATTAAATGTGTTTTCTACAAAAATCAAAGAGAAATTGTTAGTTTTATCTTTTTCCATGTAGTAACCAAAAAGCACTGTTATAATTCAAGACATTGCATTATATCTATCATTCTTTTGTGAACTAAAATCTGTTAATACAAATCAAATGAATAAGTTTCTGTCGGATTTCATAGTCACATTATATGAAATTGGAACCTTGTTTTATATGCTTGTTTGTTTTTCTACTTTGCTGGCTGGTAGCTTTCTCAATTTCAAAAGGACGCAAATAGAGAATAAGTGTCTTAATATGTGTTTTGTTACGGGTATGCAACACACAGCAAGTGCATTTATCGTACATGTAATGCGCGTTAGCGCATTTCATGCGATAAATGCGTTTGCTGTGTGTTGCATACCCGTAACAAAACACAAATTATGACATTTATTCTATATATATATGCACCATAGTTGTCGGTTTCTTTCCGTTTTCTGAAATTGCCTTTTCTAGGTAAAAGGATGACGTTAAAATTAACCTCACCGCGGGCTCAGTTTGCAGGTTACAACAGCTGTCGCGGCATGTTTCTTTAGATCTTATGCATTGTGACGTCATGAGTGTTAATACACGAATTGCAGCACGTTCCTTTCAATGGTAACATCTCAGGGAATAGACCATTTTCGAGTTACCGATCACGTTCGGATATTATACTCCGCTTCGACGTTTTGTCAAGATGCCCTACTTCCGGTTTACATTTGAGTCTAAAAATAACGTGATCACGATTAAGAAATAAACTATTTACGCAACCAAATGGCATTGTAGCGTCATAAATGTGCACCATTTACATGATTTGGGGTTGGAAAAATTCAAGCAAAAGGTATCAGTCAAAGGGGATGCTCTATGTAGAAGTTGAATGGGCAGAAAAGGGGGGGGGGGGGTTACGAGGAGACATAAGTTCATAACAAGAGATTCTGGACACGTGTCCAGGTGTATGTGACAGAATTTATTGTTTGTGACAGTTAGATTGGGATAGGCATTTGACACGACAGGTATTTAAATGTTTGATTTTGACCTGTACATCTACCCAGTACCCCGGCAGCCGGCCAACGACGTGATGCCGGGTAAAGCTTATGAAGGTGAGGGGTGGACAGGGTGAACGGGAGGGGGCGGGAGAGAGGGGGAGGGAGAAAAGGGGCGGGAGGAGGGAGAAAGGGGGCGGGAGGGGAGGTAAGGGAAGGGTGAAAAGGAGGGGAGAGGGGAGGGGGAGGTAAGAGGTGGGAGGGGGGAGAGAGGTACCCCCTCCCCCGAAGGTTCAAGTTACCCTGCTGACGATCAAATATCATGATAGTATTGATATACACAGTGACATTGTATCTGTGACTCTTTAATAGGAAAAAGATCATGCAGAATCTAAACGAATGAAAAATGAAAAAAAAAATGTCTGAAATAATTATCTTCTCGGACTCGGGACTGATATATTTTCCTTACCTGGCTGACCCCCCCCCCCCTTTCCTTCTATCGGCTTTCCATTCCTCGTTTGTAAAATATTGATCAGGCCTTGGGCGTGACTGGAGTGAACTCCGTCCCCTAGAGATTCACGAGAACAATTTTCATTTTAAAGTTTGCAGGGCAGATGTAAGTTGAAATGTATGTTCAAGGATCATGACTAAATAGATACAAGAAGGTCTATCTGTGAATACGGCAAATAAAACGTTTACTCGAACTTTGAGTCTCATAGGATTTACATTTTTTGCGTGAAGTTTACACCCGCGCGGGTATTGAGGCTCTGAACTCCCCTCCCCCTCAAGATGTCATTATTCTATTTCTACGCTCCCAATTTCACAACTTCAGAGCCAGGATGAACCCCATCATTGGAAAAATGTTTTAGATCCACGCATTATTTTTTGTCTATATACAATTTGATTTTTCATTATTCCAAAGTACCGTTTTTCAGATTTTTTTTTTCAATTTTGAACATCTTTTTTTTAATGCCTTCGTAAGGTGTACAGGAACATATCTTTCGTATCTTTCTTATTTTCTCAAGTTACCAATAGCACACGCTACCATTTATCAAAATAGTTTTAACCTCCCCCCCCCAAAAAAAAACCCCGTTAATACCGGCCGATTTTCATACTGAATTGATGCATTCAGAAGCGGCTTATATTACTTCAGAAATACTTAGTGTCATTTAAATTTTAGAAACTTTTATTTACTGACAATTTCTTAGGGATATATTTGCACAAAAAGGCAATGGCGTTAAAATGGGGGGGGGGGGGTTAAATCACAATTATTGTTATGTTTTAAAGAAGAAATTCAGTTGGGTTACCATTTTCTAATTTTTTTATGTAAGACTTTTAAATTTTCCGTTCAAAGAATTTCCTGTTTTTCACTTTTTCAATATTTATTAGAATAATTATCTCTATATGATATTACTGAAAAAAAGTAAAATGATAAAAATCCGATGACTTATAATTTACATTGTCATTGATGACGTAAACAAATTAATGGTCAATACAAACAAAAGCAGCGATTATTATAATTTCCATATTCAAAGAAAAGTAGTTTTTCAATTTTGAGTAGATTAGATCGAGTTTACACCGTTGATGTCACAATATGTGACGTTGCTAAGGTAGACCGGAAGTAACCCTACTTGACGTAACTAAGCAGGTGCGTCATAGCAGTGACTAAACTGAAGGTTTATAACGGTCATTAGTTGTAACTCGAAAATGGTCTATTACAACGGCTGTGCATATATAACAGAATAAAAACAAGAAGTGACAAGAAATAGACTGGGGTTCTTCATCTTTTACACTCCTCGGTATTCATTTTTCAGTAAATCTTGCTGATATATGATACATTTGAATTACGATATTCAAATTCCAATAATTAAAGTTTCTATGAAACAGTGGAATAGAAGGATCCTCACTCCGATAGGGAGGGTAACAGTTCTGAAGACATTGCTAATTCCAAAGCTAAACCATCTATTTATATCTCTTCCTACACCCAAAAGTGAAATAATTCAGCAACTTAATAAGGTTGCACTCCATAGTATTGGTCATTGAAAATTGAGCGTTTTGAATGAAAGGCATGCAATAGTTGACGTTATATTAATAATTTTATGTTGCTCATACAATATAAAGCTACATATCAATAAAAAGTACTCTTATTACTGATTACTTCTATTATTCTTGATTTCATCTGAACAAATCCTGTCAGTCAGACATGCTGCTCAAAGTTATAGCAGTACATTAGAAGATGACATGGAAATGGGGCATGACCCATCAAAGTGACTCAAATTTGACATCCTTCTCAAATGATTTTCTTAATAAACTGTATGTCTATTTGTTGTGTATTTCTTATTCTATAATATGTGCAATTTATTTGAATTTTCACCTGATGCAATTCGAGAAATATGACGTCAAAGTTTTCTTACCTAAATACAGCATTCATTTCTTTGCCCAAGGCTAGTCACATGACCTCTTACTTTCACATCCGGTCATACTATACATATGAGGTATACAATGGAAATAATGTGCTTTTCTCAAGACAACAAGCTAGTTCTTTCTTCCAAATATCAAAAATCATAGTTATTTCAATAATAAAGCTCACATAATGAAGCTGGACCCCATCTGTCCCCTATTTAAAAAATCATCCCTAGCCAAATTCCAAATGCGACACTGCGGATACTATGTAGTGTAACCTAAAGATTTTTTCTCTTTTATTTGGGGTTCGAAATGTTATAAAGTTAAAAAAGATATATTTACTCAAGATATTGAGAAAGGTGGTCTTAATATGACAAATTTAGATTATTTCATTTCATCTGTCAAATGTTCATGGATTAAAAGTTAAAAGGATCCTGAAGGGGGGGGGGGGGGCAATCATGGTTTTATATATTTGAAGCAAACTATGGAAAAAATTTTATTGAAAAACTAACTAATTTTGGAGATGAATACATTTTAAACCATATGAAGTTGATCAAAAACCGCTTTTGGAAAGATGTTTTTAATGAATGGCTAGAAGTTACAAAAGCAAACTATTCTCAATTCCCCTCAAATATTTCAAAGCCATTGAATACCTATACTTCTATACCAGTATGGTACAACTCGAACATAATGATAAATAATAAGACTGTATTTTTCAAACTAATATATAAAATTATATATATATTTTCAAAATAATTAATGATTTTCTAGATGATAAGGGCAATATATTGAGTAAAGATGATTTTGTTTCCAAATTTCTCTTTTTTCCATTGATTTAATGCATTACAACAGTATCTGTAGTGCAATTACTCACTTCTTAAGAATCAATCATTATAAAATAAGTAATTATATAAGTAGATTTCAGCTACCATATATTCCTTACCAATTAAGAATAATTTTATCTGTGGAAAAATGTACAAGAGCTATTTATAAACTTTTAAACGAAAAAATAATCACTCCAACTGGAATGTTAAGATCGCAATTTAAAACATGACTATGACGTCATCCCATTGTCTAGACAGTTCTTTCTATGTGATATTGTCTCAACATGATCCTTTTTCGTCCAAAAGTTCACCTGTAGCTGTCCATTAAGTTTGCCAAAGCTGTCCATTATTAAAAATAATGGACAGTTAAAGGTAACTTAATGGACAGTCACAGGTAAATTTTCGGACAAAAGAATCCTAATTATGATGACATAATATCACACAGAAAAAACTATATAGAACTATACTACAACGAAAATTGTTTTCCAAGTTTCTTTGATAATTCCGATTTCAAATTCCATATCCATTAATATTCCTCTTTTGGGGTAAAACATGTTCCTCTATATTAATAAACGAAAGAATCCATCGATGCGCGGATTTCGTAATTTTTATGGGGATATATTTCAAGCTCGTAGGTCCGAAAATACAATGAAATAGAAGTAAATGAAATAAATGTAAAATAAAGTAAGTAAAACTACAAAATGTTGAAATCCAAGACGAATTACATCCTATGTTTCGCGTTGTCTTTAGAAAAATACTTAAAAACACCGCTACAGTCTATATCCGAAACATGACGCTTCAATTAAAAATGATCAATTAGTTTTTTAAAAGCATTAATTTGATAAAAATAAAAACGAGATCCATACGAAAAATACGCTGTATATCACAAGCGTGGCTATGTACATCGAAATGAATTATTTTCTCAACAACTCAGTGATTGACCTTGACATGAAAGTGTCCATTATTAAGACAAAAGAAATCGATCGGTTGACTGGCCAGGGATTCAAGCTACGTGCACCTGATCATCATCCCTTGACCAATGACACGGTTCTTGATTTTGAGGTGTCCAAATTCTGCGAAAGGATTTTACCTGTGACTATCCATTATTAAAACAAAAGATGTCATGTTTTAAGTGGGAGAAAAGCCTCAAACTATCCATTATGTCAGAGAAAGAACTGATCTCGGCCCTGACGGGCCTCGATCAGTACTTTCTCTGACATAATGGATAGTTTTCGGCTTTTCTCCCTAACATAAACTACCAAATATACCAGACGAAAAAATTAAAAATGCTTTTAAAATATGCTTTAGAACTAGCAAAGATTCATCTTTACAATGGCTTCAGTACAGGATTCTTCATAGGATACTATAGCAACAAATTCATATTTAAAGAAAATAAAGATTAAATCATCAGACTTATGTACTTTTTGCCATTTAGAAGAAGAAAGTTTAATTCATATGTTTTGTCAATGTTCTCATGTACTAGCTGCCTCTTAGGAACTCTTTGAGCCTATATACATACAATATGACTTCAAAAAGAATTGGTTTTAATCATGAAAACATACTATTTGGAGACGAATTGAACAACATTCCTTTAAATTTTATCATATTGATAACAAAGCAATATAATAATATTTGTGTTTCAAAAAGATGAAAAAGCCTATTTTATGTGGATTGGTTTCACATCTTACTTTTAGATTTAATGTTGAAAAATTCATTGCAATTAGAAAATCAAAGATTTCATATTTTAATAAGCTATGGTCTGAATGGTCAAGCTTATTCCATTGATCATTTATGATCAGAATGATCAAGATTATTTTGGTTGTGATCATAGAAATGTATCTTTTATAGTCATGTTTGTTCAGTTTGTTGAATGCGAGTGAGTGCATGACTCCGCATGCGCTCACTTTCATTCAATAAATTGAAAGTAGTATTATACTTCATACTTAACAAGTCTATGTATGGTCTTAATCACGCCAAAAGGTCCGCATTTCACAAAAACAAATTGAGAGATTATACCTCCCTCTGTTAAGCGGCCAAAAAGAAGGGAGAGGAGGGGACATATGAAATGGTATATAAGGTAGAGCATCCCTCGGGTCTCGGATGCTCATATTTCCAAAATGACAACTTTTACAATATTTTCATTTCCATATATTCAAAGATTATGTTAGACCTGATATAAAAACAGAATATATAAATCGTGGTCTCATGATTATACCGAGAATTTAAGCCGTTTGAACTTTAACATTAGACCCTATGGGAAAAGTTAGAAAAATCCCTTTTTAGAGGTGATAGAATGTAACTATAAAAGTTTCTTTTCCCAAAACCATATCAGTTTGATAATCTGATCAATATTCTGAAGAGAAAAAAATATGGTATCCAGGCATCAAATTACCAACAATTCTGACCTGAGGGATACTCTACCTTAAAGCAAACTTCTGTTCAGAAATAGCTCAAAGACACTCTAGAAACCTCCAATTTGAATGCATTTTTCTTTTTTTTTTTTTTTCATGATTCATTCGAACTCAATACAACGATCGCCAACAAAGTGCGAGTGGTCGATTGGAAAGAACTTTAATATAAGTACATAGGTAATTTCTTGTTTACATTTAAAGTTTTCTTCATCCTAGATCGTCTGCTGACACCGAATCATATGCTTTTCAGCTCAAATACACTCCAGAAGTAAGCAATTTGCTTAATTTTTTTTTTCAAAATTTCCCATGGAAGCCCCCGATACCAATTCAATTGGAGGGGTTACATTTCCATGCTGTCCCCTCTTGACCTTTCCGGTATCCCCATAAAAAATGTACCCGCGGACAGTTGAAAATCTGGGTCAAATCCTTCTTTAGACGTCCACATCGAAAAGACACTGGCTACGCCCCTGCAAGCATCTAAGTACAAATACTCTTTATTAACCAGATCGAGATAAACCCAGTCTCGCCCTATATGTTGCCACTTGGAAAGGGGATCGATCCTTTCTTTGTCACATAAATTGAATGAAAAATTAGTCTGGATATTCGAGAAGAAAAGGAGAAACTCTACTCCAGATTGCACCATTTTATTCCATTTTTGTCAAAAATTTTCCGGGGGAGGACCCCCACATACAGGAGGGGCCAACCCCTCCCCCACTCGGCACTTCGTGCCTCGAATCGACTCTTTGGGTCGACACAACTCCCCTCTTCCCCACTCTGGATCCGTGCCGGTAAAGGACTTATAAACTGTTTATCCACTGTTCCTTGGTTCAACGTACGAGTCCGTCCTTTGTCTGTTCACCACAAGGTGCAATAGTATTTAGTATATACGTTTATACACCACGATGAGATCCATCGACTGACAAAATGAAAAATATGCTCATTTCTGACATAAACCATAAGAATTTGACTTTTCTCAATCCATGCCTTGAAAATGGCATACCTACAGTGGATTCTTTCAACTATAAACTTCTACTAAAAATATGCTCATTTATGAATCTCAATGTGAAAGAGAGTGGAAATATTGATTTCAAAATGAAGAAAAGCGGAACTGAAATCGGACGCATGCGTAGGAGAATGGACGGCTGCCATTAAAAAATCAAAGCACTAAAGGTACTGAGTGCGAATAGCCAGAATAATATCACTTACAAGTATTAGCTTTTACAAAAAGCTTGCCGGCAGTTAGCTGACATTAAATGTTGTAAAATTCTAGTAGGGAAAAAATGGAATAAACGATTTTTATTCTTGTTAGACCAATCGCACATTTCCGGGCTTTTCCGTTTTTGTTTCCGGTTCAAGCTACGGAAATTTCCGAGGATCTGTGATTTGTTGTAGGACGTATCGGTACAAAGACTTTTCGATGCATCTTTCGGAAGAAAATGCACTGATACGATATGACTTTCATTTGTCAAGTCATCTAGACTCTTCAGCCGACCTGATGGATGCATATTACGCACAGATTCAGAATAACCTTGACGAATATTTGCATATTTTGTAGTTGTCCACCAATCATATTGCCAAGAGTTATTTTATCCGTGCAAGTATGTCACGATTGATTACAGTATACCGGCAGTCATGACTGCCGGTAATAATGTATGACAAAATATTGTGTTTTCAAAGTTAAATTTGTTCCTGAACACCCTCGTAGGCGTATAAAGACAGAACTAAAATGCAAATGCATAATGTTGTCGTAATGAATTGAAAGATGATGTCTGACAGTGAACATGAAAATTAAATAACATCACATTAAATCTACCCCTCCCCCCCCCCCCTAAAAAAATACAACAATCCAATATGACTATCGATTGATGATTCCATATACAAGGAAAGAAGACGAATCTTATTCTCTAATTTGATCCCCACTCTCTCTTTAATCTTTCATGTTCAATGTTAGGTGTGTGCTAAGAATTTGAAGTAAAATTCACTTCTTTTTTAGTATATAAAAACATGATACATCCTAAACGGGAATGTTTTGATCTTTTATTTTTCATAATTGTTAATATCATATTTCATGATGGAAGTTCCTAATTTTTCCGTCGTATACAGATTTTATTTTGTGAAGCGGGGCAAAATAAGCCTACTTGAAGTTAGTTTTACGTTTCAATGATTCAACTTAATATCTTTATCGATAGCACCGTTTCATTTATATATTGTCCACTAAAACAGATAGTCACCTGGTAATGGAAAGGGGTTTCCAACACACAGCCTGTGTTCATCTCAGTACATACAGATGCAATTTTTCATTAGGTCATGCATGTACATAACCCGACAGCTCAATTCATATAAATATAATTCATTGATTCAGACACTGACAGACAGTGATCAGACTTTATACCGATCATGACGCTGACGCAGTCCCAAGGTACATGTAAACAGAGTAACATCGTTTATACATACTCAGCAGACGGGGCTCCCATGAGTGAAGAAATCAGGCAATCACTATGTGCTATTCGCACAAAAAAAAAAACAACAGAAAATTGGCATCAAAAATATGTAGAGTGAACATCAATTTTGTCACACAGACGCTATATTTGTCACAGATTATAAATCATTAATCGAATGTCAAACCCAAGACCCAAAAACTCATAATTTCACAATCAATGGGCAGAAAAATTCTTGAAAAATATATTTACAAAGGTTAGATAACCTCCTCGATTTATTAGAAAAGATGTTTAAAGAAGAAAATATATTTAACCATCCATAACACTTTAATAATGGTTTAGACCTTTCTCTGTACGGCTAAAGTGACGGTGCAAGCACTGGATGCTTACTCTTTCCGGGCACCTGGTCTGATCTCTATTGGGAATTTTCTATTGCCCCCTTGAATATTGTTTTTCTTGTTTTGTTTGGTGTTGCATTTTTACTACTCCGTACGCACATTGATTACAACATGCATTGGGTTTCGTTACTTCAAATTTAAATTCAAAAAATAAAACAAGAGATTGGAAGGGGCGGGTGTTATTGAGGGTTGTTGGCATCGAGCTCGGAGCGTTCCAACTCTATACCACATGTAGGAGGCTCTTGTGGTATAGAATTGGAACGCTTCCGTATTATTATTTATATAACCGAAATGTGTATATTTTGTGTGTGTGTGCGCACATATTAAGCATTTATGTATAACAGGCTTTCTCTGACAGCAGAGCTAGTTTCTATCATCATAACATTTCCTGTTGGACTAAGGAAGTAGTAACCTTTTTTTCAGAATTTTAGGACAGGGTTTTATCTTCCTATTTTGTACACGATTTGAAAACACTTTAGCTGCCTCGTGTCGTCATCTTACAGTGAGAGGATCATTTACAACAGTTGTGTGTTCTATAAGACCGCTGGGTAACCGGGCAAGTGAGAGGGCTGTGCGCACGTAATCCGGATAACATCATTTGCTACTATTGTGGCAGATGACCTTCCTAAGTCAGCCAGTTGCCAATAAAAAGTCTTTAGTGTTTAGTGTCTTGAATCGTCTTTGTTGTTTGGTCTCCCTTGTCCCTTTGGTGCCATTTGATTTGCTTGTTCACTCTGTGTTTTAGCATTTTGGTGCTTTGGTGTTTTGCTATGGATACTGCAACATATTCTCAATGGAGATAGTCAGATTTACGGGACCCCTTTGCCTCTTTCTTAAAAACAAAAAGGCAAAGGGGTCCCGGGAACCAGACTACAATGGAGATCCCCTCCTTTCTTTCACAATATTATGAAAAATGTATTTGTCTTTACACTAAGTCTGAGTGTTCACATTCCATACGATATCATACCCATAACGATATCTGAAACCCCACCATCCTTAAGATTGGTTAGCACACACTGTTTTTTAGTTTAAAAATTCAAAGCCATGCCGAGTTTCACAACAGTGATGACAACCGCGTTTCAAGACAGATTAAGACAAAAGATGTCATCGAAATGCAATCTTTTCTTCAAATTAAAAACATCGATATCTTAAACGAGTCAGGATGTATTTAAAAATCCTTGAAGCACGGCTCCGAACCTTATTATGCAAATTATATGCATAAAATCGGAAGAATCTCGAGTCAAGATTTTACCTTACACACGACGGAAAAGAAAGTCCGTTCCTATTCTAATTTTATAGTAGTCTCGTCTAAAACATTCTCTCGTGGACTTCCGTTCGAAATTTGAACACGTAGAAATGCTTCTTTCATGCAAGTAAACCAACTGTTCAAGAGTACAGACACATGGCTCATCTTAAGGTATGTTTTTAAATTGATTTATGTATCACGTGGAACACATATGATGGGATTTTAAATTCTTCTTCTTATCAGAAATACTCGACCAGGGAGTGCTCCATGTTTTCGAGTGAATGAGTTTCATGATTATTATCGCAGTAATCGAATATCTCACCAATATTTGTTCTTTAAAGCCATTTCTGTCTTTCATTACATCTTCATGAACTTCAAAATTTAAGTGCACACCATGAATTTGAATAAATTTGATGTCAGTGTTAGTTATAATCAGTATCAAATATCAGTTCTGTAGCCTAGCTAGTGTTGTAGTGTTGGTGAAAAAGTATTTGAATGGGTTTAAAATTATTTAAAGGGGATGAATTTCAAATCAATTGAATACTTTATTTATTCTTTACAGTAACATAACCGTAACTGCCAGACAGAAGAAGGAATATACTCTGAGAAAGTCTTCATGCGCATGTGTGCATCAGATCCAATGAAAGAAAGTGCATCAGAATAGTGGAATGCTTATAGTGCTACTAGTACTGACTTGTAAAGTTGAAGAAATACTGTGGAATATGATATTGCAATTGTACTACCATATATGATGTTGGCCACCATGGTGTGAAAATAATTCACTTGTGAAAGGAGAATGAAGAAAATTGTTCAAGTGCATATTTCTACATGTACATGAAAAACATATTCAATGTGTACATCGACCACATATTCCTTGTGAAACTGTGATCCAGTATGAAATGAGAATTTGTGTTATAATGTAGAGGAATTCATCATCAATAGAAGAATTGTGAGATCGACAGATGGAACTGTATTACAGCCTCTTGCAGTAAACATGCTGATATAGCACTGAAGGGTAAGTTGTACATATACATGTATACTAATATACATGTTATGATAATTTTGTAAATCTGATAATACAAGTACAAATGACATTGTATTTATTTCATATTTTACATGTGTATCCCTTGTGATTCACCTTAAATGGATAATACTTTTTAATGGTAAGTTACATGCTTTCATATTTCATGTGTACATGTATTGTTTGAAACAAGACCTTCTCATGCATACCAAAATTTGTGTCCTGGTGACCTTGACCTTGGAAAAATGACCTACTTTTTAAAATCTTACACCATGGCCATAACTTTTGAATGTTGAGTGAAATATAGACCTGTGCTTTCCTCGTGACAATTTCCAATGATGCCAAATTGTTGTCTTTGTGACCTTGAACTTGGAGATTGACCTACTTCACTATTATTTTTCTAAAGTAATATTATGCTTTTAAGTGATAGGGCTTTGTATTCCTTTTGATAAGGTCTTCCTATTAATACCAAAATTTTGACCTTGTGACCTTGACCTTGGATACTGATCAATTTTTGAATAACTTTAACCATGTTAACCTTGCCCTTGGTCATAACATAAATTGCAAGTGATAGGGCTATCATATTTTACATGTGTATCCCTTGTGGTAAGGCCTTCACATCAATACCTGAATTTTTACCTTGAGTCCGTGACCTTGGAGTATGAAATACTTTTCTACATTATATCTGACAATAAGGGGATTCATGTTCCACAAAAAAACATGGGTTTAATTTTTCTTAGTCCTAAGCCTTGACATAAAGTAGGGCTCTTACAAGTGAAACACATTTTTAGCTCCAGATACTGGTCATAGTCGAGCTTATGCGGTACCCCCTTGTCCGGCGTCTGTCCGTAAAACATTCTGGTGCTTGCAACTCCTCTGAAATTATAAGAGACAGAAATGTAACTCTTTTTGCATGAGACTTGGTCAGTGGTCTAGTTGTGCAGTGTGCACCTGACATTTTGTTTGAGCCCCTGACCCCCAGGGTCCTAGAAAATGGATGTGGTCATTTTCTCCTGTATGATCCTATGTAATCTTGTATTCGCAACTTCTCTGACACTATAAATGATGGAGACTTGATTCTTTTTGCAATACGATGAGTCTGTGTTCAAGTAGTGCACCTGATATTTTGTTTGAGTTCCTGGCCCCCAGTGACTAAGAAAATGGATGTGGCCATATTAGAATTCACTTGTCATTAAGTGAATTAAAAAACAACCAGGAGAGCTACAGTCTCGTCAGAGACTTCTGGTTTGGATTGGATTAGACCTTTCATATTGGGAAAATTGGCAATATTTTCTTCAAAATTGAATATGATAGATTTGGATGCCTTTTCATTTTAAATTAAGCATTTTTTACTTTCTTTTTTTTTTAAAGAATTTTCTATGAGGTAAAATTGGTCAATAAATAGGGAAAATTATACTGTTTTGCATAATTTGAGAATGACCGATTGAAAGCCCTGTAATTATATTTGTATGTTAGTACTATTACAGAAACTTTACATGTCATGTAATTTTATATACATGTACATCATAATGATAAATGTATGCAAAATTCATTCATTTTAGAGCTTATTTAATATCAAAATGAAGATATTACTAGTAATTCATTACATCTTTTACTTTCAGAGTGAGACTGACAGCATCTTCTGTACATACATGATGGCTCATTTCTCATTCCTCATTTCTTGGTATCAGATTGAACATCTACCTCGTCCTTAAGTTTTACTATAGACACTAGAGAAATCACTGTTTGATGTCTAGAACATTTGAATTTTGAACATGTTTTGTGTTTACTTTCATGTGCTTACCGGTACATGTACATGTATGTACTAGGTTATAAATGCATTGAAAACTTTTTACTTGAGAATAGACCTGCACCTGTTGAATGGGGATATTTTTTTTTATTTATTTCATTATTTTCATAGCAACAATTTATGACTTTAAATTCTAGGTACATACCAGTATAGACAGGGATGTACATTGTATATAAAGTTAAATACTTCCCTGATATAGACTAGACATGTAAACCCATATAAAATATTAATTTCGAAAAGAAATACTATGATAAATTACTATAGAGAAAGAAAAATATCCTTTCACAAGTACAAAAACATTATGTTGTAAATTGATGATACCGGTACTATTACATTTATATATATATTGCAGTTATAATGATTCTTCTTTCAGAGTTTGAATAAAATTTACATTTAAACTTAATAAATCTTATAACTGATACTTATATTCTTCTTGAGACTAGAACACAAATATTCTTAGAACACTGTGATGAAGAAATCTAGTGAGAACATTGTCATATATGAAATAATGAATTTTCTCTTGTCAAGCATACATTGTAGCAAACTTGGTTGATCATCCTTTCTTCAATACTGTTTAAAGTGTCTTACCCCATACTGGTAATCATGAATAAAAACATTGATACTTTAAGTTCATTACTCTGCTACACAGTATACATTTGTGTAAGAATATCTAGTAGCCTTGACCTACATGTTCATGTATACAATTGACCTACTTTCCTAATACTTTGGATTTGCTACAACACTGGTCTGGCAAATGATAGATAGATGATATGGTATATGCATGTATGTGCATTGTCAGATTGTGTCAAGAAATTACTCAAGATAGATTTTGATTCAATATGTGACCTTGAACTACACGTTTGACCTTCTTTTCGTTGAATTAAAGAATCTGAACTTGGAGAGTGATGTATATACATGTATATATTGAAAAATTTGAAACATGAAGTATCAGAGAATCCTGACAAAACTGAATCATTGGCAGTTGTGAAATGTCTGAGAAAGTCTATTTTCACGTCTAATGCTTAAGGTGCTGGAGAAAGACGTTTTTCCTTTCATTCCTCAGAAAATGCTAGATTTTTCTGCCAGTCATGCTGAAGAATATTTTTGCAAAATATTCCGAGCTGGATTTACAAAAACCCCCCTCCCTAAAAACCAAATGGTTGCACATGTTTACAAGAATGGACAAGAGAGAGAAAACCATGCGCATAACCAGGCGTACCGTTAGAACGCAGTTGCTTCCACGTCGTTTTGCAAAAAAAGAATGAAAGAAACATTGACGTAGAATACTGCCCTGTAAATGAGCAAAATTCATTAGATTCTGATACTTTGCCCCTTGAATATCCACAAGGGCTTCTACCTAGACCCACTTGAGGCTGCTTACACTTGAAAAGTACTCTAGCTAAGCGCCTGAAGATGAATGCATATACATAAAATGTATACACTTCGTATGAGTGAGAGGGAAAAAATTTCCGTTATTGTACATGCATGTATTTGTTAAAACGTTCAGAATCTAATGAAATTACATTTATTTATATAAAGTATCGTGATTCTATGAGATGAAAAAAATATGTTAGTTTGCTGTGGATGGGGGATTCATTTAATATATTGAAATTCATCAAAATTTTGGAAAAATTCAGAATATCATTCCTTTTGGTCGAGACAATTTTGTAGATTACAGGATTTGAGTTTAGAGGGGGCGTGGCCGGAATACCTCAAAGTCCTGTAGCAGGTTCTTTGGGGAACCCCACTCCCCAGCGGAAAATTATCTCACATGATATGTAATGTATATAGTGAGCCAGCGAATTTTTTTTCAATTATCAATTACTTTAATATATATCAGAAACAGACCGGTAAAAAAAAAATAAAAATAAAGGATGAGTCGTGGTGTTTGAGCCAAAGTAATTCCTTATTTTGACGACTTTAGTGGAGAGGGGAGGGGGGGGGCATGCCAGAGGATTGGTAGGCAAAAATCAGGATAGAAACAGTAAACTTGTTAGAGAATGTTAGATGTAGGTGCCGCCGTGTGCAACCCCCCCCCCCCCTCTCCCCGCGCTATTGAATCGGATGGGGGCTAATGTATTAGAAATTATCAGTGTTTTCCTGCTGTTATCGAGAAATATAAAATTAAAATCTTATGGGTACAAATGTATGCAAAATTGATAATGTATAGAATCGCTCAGTATTCAATCGAAGCGGGGTAAACGAACCGCAACGATAAACTTTGAAACGAACTATAAAAAGTGAAATTCGTGATTCTTCAGTGCAGTAACGAATTATCCATGGCTTGAATATTTAAATAGCAAAGTTCAAAAAAATTTAAATGACAATAACATTGGGAGCCGTGTTGGGGCTTGGGGATATAAAACACACAACCCATTTCATAATACATCGTATGAAATGAAAATTCATTTGAGATCCTATATATATATGTCACAAGTAATAAAAACAACATTGAATTCTTCGATTTATGAGTGATCAAAAAAGGGACCTATAAGGTCTGGGATCCTTTGTACCACTTGTATACTACAAAGCAAGAAAAGATTCAAACCTCTGTAAGCTCCAATTTGTTTTGTTTTAAAGTAGATACGATATGATAGAGATAAACGCCGTTCAAACAAGTCTTTGAACTTTTTCTCGAATGCGAGAGCAATGCCTCTTGTAATCAAAGAGAGAAAAATTAACTGGATTCGTTCCATATCCATTGCGATTGTACAGTTTTGCGCTTACCATTCACAGACGGGAGTTTCATTGAACTCTTCAAAGTTTAACAAACAATGTCAGCTCAAGCCATTGTTTACCAAACATAACTGTTTCCTAAAATTAAGAAGAATCTACCACCTGCCAATAGTTTGAAATATACATCAATACATTGCTTAAATGTGGAATAAGTATACCAGAGGCGAAGTACTGTTAACCTTCGCTTTGGTACATTCCTATAGACTGAGTGCAATAAACACGTATATCGTTATCAAAATAAAACGATAGACTACAGGGATTTTGTACTTTTTATTTGACTTAAATGCGTTTTGAAACAAAATTGTACCCGAGGAAAGTAACAACATTAAAGAATGTTTTTTTTTTTTTTTTTCAAATTCAATGACCTTTCCAAATAATGAACCAACAGAAGTCACTTTAACTCATTGTATTAATCTCTCTCTCTCTCTCTCTCTCTCTCTCTCTCTCTCTCTCTCTCTCTCTCTCTTAATTCGAGTCAAGAACAGAACAAAATAGCTCCTGCAGTATTTATGTAAGTAATTCGGTTCATAAGATTTTTTGTATGAAAATAATGAATGTAATTTGCATATTTGAAAATATACTGAAAATACTTGTATAAAGAGCCCTTATTTCTTGGCTGAAATATTTTTTATTTTTTCTTTAATAAATTTGTAAATGTTCGTCAAACTGGGTTTTCGGAAATGGAAGAGCTGGGGGGGGGGGGGGGCAACAGGATAGTGTTTTAAAAGTCCATGATTCAAATGAATTTCACCCATTTCGAAAATAAACTTGTTACATGATTGCCTCATACTAAAATAAATCTATATATCATGTTCCTTTACAAGAAAAATGACGTTTATAGTCACATTGAACATTATGTTTTAAAGGTATATCTGGGAAAAACCACATGCTATTTTTAAACTCTGTCAGACGATTTAATATTTTAATCTATTATGACGTCTTGTATTCTTTTCAAAAAGTTTATCTCTTGACAGAGTGCTTTATACTTCCTACTTTAATTACTCATGTGGCTTTTGTCCAAAAATGTTCGCCACCCCATGGAAAGCTCAGTTAAGAGAAGTACAATAAAGAGAAAGGTGACGATCTATTGAACTCAAATTACGTACGATTATAAAGGCGATATCATTCCGATAATAACATTAAAAGTACCCCGATATTGGAGGAAGAAGATTCATTCATATATCATTAGTAAGTTCACTTATTCATGGAACAAAAACAATATATTTATATATTGGGCATATAGGTTATCATTTATTGTAGATAGGTGCATCACGTATACCAAATACCAATATCGTGTATAAATAGTAAACTGAAATGGTATTATTTCATACTTTTTTCATAAGTTCATAAGTTGACCGTAACTTATCGTAAGAAGACAACTATTTGATGCCTATAATAACAAAGGTAGAAAGGGACAAGGTTGATATACTAAATTTACCTTCTCTATATAATATTATTATATCATAATATTAAATTCAAAAGTCATGATTTACCATAGTAGTATATGTATGTATTGAATGTAAATATGTTACATATGGGTCAATAATATCAATAAAATTGCACTAAACATGACAAATGCAGCCTAAATGACTTAGTTTACTGCAACGCTTGAACCAAGCTGAACTGAACTTGTGTGTAGAAAGTTGAGTAATACCTTCGAAAAATAAATACCAGGTAGATTTTATTTTTAAGCCTGTCAGACGTGGGTTTTAAATAGAGAGATGTTTATATACACACAAGCAAGACAAGAATGGATGTGAAGGTAAGGGTGTAATGATGATATGGCAGTATTGTCAATATAAACATTCTGAATTTATATATTACGAGTCATATAACCTGTACATGATGTTTCATTACTTTACAGGTAAATAGGACAGATAAAATGCCTCAGACACAAAGATCGGTTCATATAAATAGAAGACAAACTATCCCGTGCTCAAAAGAGGACGGTGTTAAAATAAAAGAGATGATGAGAAGTAGAGAGAATGTATCGACTCTTCTAGAAGATACAGAGAAAATGGCGACAAAGCCTCCCCCAGGACCAAAAAGACGGACACTTAACAGAACCGACAGTTACAGAGAGGCTACTACCAAGGCGAATCGCATCTCCATGGTTGATCCTCTTGAAAAATTCAGGAAAGAGAACTATAAAAAGGAGAAATATATATCCCTACCTAACTCGAGGAAAAGGAGAGATAGGGAGGAAACCAAGAAGAAACCCTCCCGTGTGGGTTTACTACGCCAGGAGTCCGGGGTCGTACCATCCCCAGACACGGATGATGATCAGGTATCGGTGGTGTCTGATAGAAAGAAAAAGTCCCCTATCAAAAAAGCAAAAGAAAGAATCATACATACTTTCAGAAAACAATCTGTGACAGAGGATGAGAAGGCACAGAAAAAGCGAGAAAAAGCTATGAAGGAATTAAAAAAGAGGAAGAGAGCGCCATCTGACATTTCACAGAGTCTTCCGGATCTAGCAAATCAGTTAGTAGTGAAACCTCTGACTAGATCAGAATCTAAACGTACAAAAACAGGTCATATTTACAGTAGTATGGATGTCATAGCTCAATCGGGACCTTCAAGTGATCTGAGTAAATCTAGACTAGGACGACTTCCTTCGATCAAAAACCCTCTGTCCAGAAACAAAGTATCAAGTAAGTTCATTGAAATGTCTTAAACTAAGAATAACTGCTGTAAGTATAAGTTATAGTACCTCTCTCCTGAAGTGGAATTGATCTAAAACAAACATTGTATTCGCACTGCATCTTTACTGTATGATTTGATGTTTGAAATGGGGGATGCGTGTAGTGATAGAAGCTAAGGCAGATTATAAGTAAATAACAGTGGCTTAGACCTGTATGTTTTAAGCTTTTAGTTTTAAGAGAAAAATGTTCACTTGTCTCGCCACCATGTATTTGATCGAGTCACTCACTCATACACGTACGTGCATGCAGTCAAGTTTAAGAACAAGATAAAACCATTCATAACTGCACAAACATGTAGTTAGATTGTATAAAACTTTGACACATTTAATCGAGTATAGTACTTTAAGAGAACATAATCCTATCAAATACTAGTAATCAAAATTTAACCCGTATCACGACGTTGCCTCTTAGTACAAGAACCAGAAGCATAGAATGGTATAGAATAGAGCATTGCTCTCGTTAATTAGTCGATGGAAATATACTAAACTCGAAAGCTATTAGTTACCGATGAAACAAAAAGTCGATCTCATTACCAAGTAAGTCAGATATTGTCTGCAGTATATTCTGTCCACAGAGGTCAGTGTCCTGAAGTACAGGTATTGCGTGCGTGCTACCTATTATGTGGTTGGTCTGATTCACACTGGCACCGAGTACTGGAACTCATGTGTTAATATGGAACGCCATCGCTGTCTTATGATGAGATATTTCAATATATGGTATGGTTTAATCAATATATGCGGTGGTAAGTACATTATATGCGGTGGTAAGTACATTATATGCGGTGGTAAGTACAATATATGCGGTGGTTAGTACATTATATGCGGTGCTAAGTACATTATACGAGGTGCTAAGAACATTATATGCGGTGGTAAGTACATTATATGGAGTGGTAAATACATTATATGCGGTGCTAATTACATTATATGAGGTGAAAAGAACATTATATACGGTGGTAGGTACATTATATGGAGTGGTTATTACATTATATGCGGTGCTAAGGACATTATATGCGGTGTTAGATACATTATATGGGGTGGTATGTACATTACATGGGGTGGTTAGTACATTATATGCGGTGCTAAGTACATCATATGGGGTGGTATGTTCATTACATGGGGTGGTTAGTACATTATATGCGGTGCTAAGTACATTATATGCAGTGCTAAGTACATTATTTGCGGTGCTAAGAACATTATATGGGGTGGTGAGTACATTATATGCGGTGCTAATTTCGTTATGTGGTGATTTCGTTATGATAAACATTCTGATGACCAAGATTAAACATTTCTGAGACTCGGATTGCAGCTACGTTAAGGCACTCCTCGTTTTTTAAGTTTTTGTGGCGTTTAAACACAAATATTTATCTGAGAATACTGTTGTTTAATTGAGGTATATTACATTGAATTTTATTCAAAAAAGTGAAAAGATTAAATCTTTGGCAATCTGTGAAATTTATTCTACAATTTCATCACCTTCACGCAAGGGTGCGGTGGCGTAGTGGTGAAGACGCAGGACTGCTATTACCAAGGTCGCGAGTTCGATCCTGGCCACTGGTACATTTTATTTTTCAAAATTTTTACAAAGTTCTTGCTTTTTTTTAAAGTGAGAGGCACCATGATATCAATAGGCATTGTTTCCGTATATTGTATATGCTTTTACATATTAGAAGAGCTTTGTACAGTACAGATAAATTATGTGATATTAGTAAAGAGTAGATTAATTCTGTAACACTACGTTACTAATATATAAATTATAATTTTTATTTTAGCTTGTGATATTCAATTTACGTGGTCTAAGAGAGAGAGAAAAAAAAAACAGGGTGACGTGAAAATTCTATATCATTGTTTTTTTATTCTAATAATTAGAATAAAAAAAATGATCTAGAATTTTCACGTCACCCTGTTTTAAGAATATCAATGTAATCGGCAATCTCTGAAATCCAGAAACTGAAAAAAGAAAAAAAACCTTTCTTCTCGGCCACTTATGTAGCTTTCTGGTGCGAAACGAAATATACACGGTGTAGATATAGACGAATTTATTTCCTTCCAAACGGTTAAATATTTGATCGGAACACACTATGAATAGATTGTTCCATGATATAAAAAGAAAAAGATGGCAATCATAACCTACTTTTAATATCGCTCTAGAGATAAATTTTAAAATAGTCATCCATCCCCCTTTTTTCGTTTTTGCCTGTGGACATTGTTTCCCCCCTCGCTTCAGAACCCCACTTGTCCAGAAAATGTGTTTTATTGATATACACCTTTGGTGAATGTGGCATTGTAAAGCGAGGGGGCGCTGTTGTGTAAAAGCGTTTCCGTTTTCCATTGTTTTCTGTGTAAAAATGCTTATTTTGACCCAAATACCGGTCTTTTCTTCCAACCCCCCCCCCCCCCCCCCCCCATGATAGAGCTGGGAAAAATGTTGAATCCTTTTGTGTTTATGTGTCCTTTTGGGTTAATGATAAACCGAGTCTCTAAAATGTTTAATCTTGGTCATCAGAATGTTTATCATAACGAAATCACCACATAACGAACTAAGCACCGCATATAATGTACTCACCACCCCATATAATGTTCTTAGCACCGCATATAATGTACTAAGCACTGCATATAATGTACTTAGCACCGCATATAATGTACTAACCACCCCATGTAATGAACATACCACCCCATATGATGTACTTAGCACCGCATATAAGGTACTTAGCACCCCATATAATGTACGTACCACCCCATATGATGTTTTTAACACCGCATATAATGTACTAAGCACTCCATATAATGAACTTAGCACTCCATATTATGTACTTACCACCGCATATAATGTTCTTAGCACAGCATATAATGTACTTACCACTCCATATAATGTTCTTAGCACCGCATATAATGTACTTATCACAGCATATAATGTTCTTAGCACCGCATATAATGTACGTACCACCCCATATAATGTTCTTAACACCGCATATAATGTACTAAGCACTCTATATAATGTACTAAGCACTCCATATAATGTACTTAGCACCGCATATAATGTACTTAGCACCGCATATAATGTACTTACCACCGCATATAATGTGCTTACCACCGCATATATTGATTAAACCATCCAATATATTGAAATATCTCATCATAAGACAGCGATGGCGTTCCATATGTTAAATATGTAATCTTCCTTTGTCCAGGTGCAAATTATTCATTTATTAAGAAGCTTTTAGAAAATGAGCCATCGACTTCAGTTCACAACTTTCTGAATGTCTGCAAATACGATGACCTTTCTATAGAAAGAATTTTTTTAAATCCTCCTGTCCATAGCTTCGAAAATGATGCAAATTTTCTTCTGTGCAGGTCCCGAGTCGAGTCATCAGAGGACAGGGTGGAGTCTTCAGAAAGAGGATACCTGGGGAAAGGTGGAACGTCAGGACATTAAAGACAAACCTGTACAGATGTCTCAGGACTCGGATAAAGTTGTTGATGACGTGAACGAAATCTTCAGCAACATTTTGTTCAGCGATCTGGAAGTAAAAACATGCAAAAGGAAAAGGTCCACTCAGATAAGAAGTACGACAAGGCACAATACCACGTCATCTAGAATTGTTGGGGATAGGACAAAACTTTCCTTAAATCTCCAAAACACAACGTTAGGTCTTGACTTGGACCAAGCAGATGGACCAACACACAGAGAACCAATGTCCCCTGATGGTGTTATCAGACAAGAACTTGGAACGATTCAGATTCATTCCGATTTGGAAGTGGACGGAGAAAACGGCACGGATGCACCAGACGAGAAACAGGCTAGTGGTTGCAAAAGTAGGTACTGCCTTCCCCAGTCTTAACGAAATGTAACTACCAACTGAAATTTTCATTTTGTTATCGCCTTTGATGTAAGTTGTATATATTTCGTCGGTGAACTGTTTATGTACATTTCTTCAAAATTGGAATCTTTCAGAATCAGCGGCAGATGACAAAGATATTCCTTTCAGTGCGTTATCTTTCGACGAAAAAGACAAAAGAACAACCGATGTAGCTAACAGACTGAAGGTCTTAGCAGACAAATATGTGGCCAAAATACAGTCAGAGAGCAGTCAGTCAGATGTAGAATCACCAAGGGGTGTCATCGGA
The DNA here is from genome assembly GCA_028142955.1 of Pinctada fucata. NCBI lineage: Eukaryota > Metazoa > Mollusca > Bivalvia > Pterioida > Pteriidae > Pinctada > Pinctada fucata. The sequence goes on from AP027104.1 coordinate 33,745,073, forward strand.
GGTATTATCTCACCAGTCCGACAAGGTAAACTATTTAGGCATTTCACAGAAAAAAAACCCTCATACTATTCAGTGACTTAAAAGTAAAAGTCCCCCTTCTTGACGGTTTAATCCCGATTGTCCCACATTTGGAAAAAATCATATCCCGATTGTCCTACATTTTTAAACAAACACATGCATAATGATAATACAAACATTCACGTTATAGTCTATTTTATTGTTTTAGGTTTTTTGTTAACTTTTTTCTGGCAAAATATTCTTATGCATTTCTCTCTCTCGAACACTTTCATATGGACATACATTTACTCTTTATATATTTTCATAAATAAGCCCAACATTTTCTCAAAATAAGTAGTTTTTGCAAAAAAAAAAAATATTTCACTCCAAAGACATGGACGATCTTCATTTTTGGCCCTTTATTGATTTAATTTTTCTTTTTTCCATTTTTTTTTTTTTTTTTTTTTTTTTTGCACCAGGAATTTCATTAATTGTAGAGTATGGGATAACTACTGAAAATAATAAATATGATAAATTGCGCATTTCAACTGAAAGAGCATATACATGTACTTAAAGTGTATCTGTACAGAAAATTAGTTTCGAAACGTATGCAATATAATGATGAAAAGATCTTTATGTCAATGAAAAGAGGTATCATACTGTTGTCACGTTATGTTCCAGCAACAATTTAGGCATTTTCATTTTCAAATAGATTATTATGACATGGATATTTATTTCACTTATTTCTAAAACTCCATTAATTCTTAGTTTTCATATGAATGTGACAATTCGGAAAATTATCAGACACCTTCATATCCGATTTTATGTTATTTCATCACTGTCATTGATTGCATCATCATCCTTTCACATTTTGTGAAAATCACATGCAAAAACTTCGTTGTGATACTGTCATGATTCAAAAAGAAGTATGGTCATGAGCTATACTAGTGTCAGAACAGTTTCCGGACAGACGTCGTCTTTTTGAAGTAACTTGAAGAACCTTATTTTCAAAATTCTGTGACAATTTTGAAGTTTTTTTTTTTTTAATCTTGCATCTAAGTTGCTTAACCACACCGCCTTTTGACCCCTTTCGCACCTTTGAATTTGTCAATATTAAAATATGTGTTCCATAGTACCAATTTTATTGTACTAGACACGTGTTTTGGATATTGAATCCCCTTCAGTAGTGCTCCATGCGAATTTTCCTGGCGCCATTTACAATGTCGCACACAGGGGGAGCAGCCGAGAACCGTCCTTTTTTAATATCCAAAAATCATCCAGTTTTGCCTAAAATTGATCGAGATTGACAGCTTTAAAATTTGATGTCCCGAAAATCATGAAAATGGTCAAGCAATTTGCAAAAAAGCAACAAACAAAAAAAAACAAAAAACTGCCAAAATATAAGTTCACAAAAATCGGTCTACAAGCCACATCTCTTAGTAGATTTCATGAACGGATCCAGGATTTTTAGAGGGATGGTCCTAAAGTCCAAAAAAAAATGAATAAAAGAAATAAATAAAAGCACACCAGAAAGTACCAAACATGCCGTTAATAAAGAAATCATGAATCAGACTTTAGCCTTCACCCTTTGATCTCTGAATGAGATAATTGCCGCAATTACCTAATTAACCTGCACATCATATCCCGATTGTCCCACATGACTTTAATACCTTTTTTATATAAATGTGGGACAATCGGGATGCCACCTTCTTGACAACCTTTCCAAATACATGTAACTATAATGATAAAAGTGACGTCAGGATGACATCATTTATAATTATTAAATGAATCGAAAGATTGTTCTGAAAAAAGCCCCGTCCTATCAATTTGCTTTCTTGTTTTACATCCATGTTGATCTTCTTTAGATCATCAATGACTGAACTCAAGTTTTTGCTGACGACTTGAATAATGAATTTTCCAGAACAAGAAGTTTTATTTTAATCGTATACACGAAAAATATGATCGACTTTTTTTCTCAGATATGGATGTAGTAGCACAGCTTGTAGCGGAATTCAGAAAAGAAGGAGATAGACTTTCTAGAGAGGTATGCATAATAAACTAGTTAGACCCACCTTTATCTATGTCAGAATTTCTATATGCATCCTTACAGATACTAGTAATATGATTTTTGACATTTTGTGTATGGATACCCTTTCTATTACAGCTGGACCTTGATAATAGTATGACGCCCCTTATCCTACAAGTAGCTCAACAGAGTAATACATATGCAGGATTCAAATCCGTTTTTCAAAACGCACTACGAGACACGATTGGCTGGGACCAGATTGCAATGTATTACTACGTCAGCAGAACAGCCATCCACGTGGCTGGTGCCAGTTCCACCCTCGCCAGAATGACAGTGGATTATTTCAAGGAGAGATACGCAGGATGGATCAGGGAGCGAGGGGGATGGGTAAGGAAACATACATCTATAGTACACGTATACTTTGCACATTTTTTATATTTATGAAGCAACTCTCAGTCTGTTCAGTCTGGGGTATGCAGATGGCAAAAATAATCTTCGTTTTTTTTTTTGGTTTTTTTTTTTTTTTTGGTTATTTTGTACGTATTCCTTTCCTTCTACATTCACGGCGATAGAAACACACCAAACGGAAGACGTTTTTAGTTTGATGCACATTATTATTACAGAGAAGAATATAACCAGCTGTCATAAAATAATCTGGGAAATCATAGAAGTTATAGTCTCAGACCACATAATTGTCCTATTTGCAAAGGCTTTTTACTTAATTCAAGACGAACGAAATATACTATATTTCTAAGGTAGACTTCATGGATTGTACTAAAGACAAGGTTGTTTTTTTTTTTCATGGGAAAAGGGGGAAGGGATTTCGAATCCTTAGTGAATATATCTTGCTTTTTTTAGAATACAGTTTTCCCGCCGGTTAGGCATGGACTGTGAGTTGGCGTAGGGCTTTAAAACTTGTTGGATTTTTTTTCAAATAATATCCATATTGACGCAATCAAGCTTGTTTTTATTTATTTAGAAAATAATTCAAATTTTTACTTTCTTTCTTCCAGGAATCTATGATCGAGGAAACTGACTCTGAACTAGACTGACAATGTATTCAGCTCTATAGAAAGAAAGAACAGGTTCTGGTACTGATGTTCAGTATACAACTGTGCAATAACCGATAAGGGTGTGATGGCGGTACCCACCGGAATGAGGGAGACAGTACACGTGCATCATGGGTTGGCGTCAGATTTTGACGTCATCTACAAGTCGCCAAAGATTGACAAAGTATTTGAGGGAATGCTGAACGTACAAGTTTGCGTCAAAGAGTACAATCATTTCGCTCATCTTTGACATATAAAACAATCATGAATATGACAATGTGCCAAAATACAACAATTTTGCATGAATTTATATTTACATACTAGTATATAGTGTACTTATATCATCATCATGAATTCAGTATAAACCAAGCTGGTTCTTTATATTTACGTTGAATATGACTTTTTCATTCAAAAATAATGATCTCAATATGATCTCAATATCAATATTATTCAATGTTGTATCTGTTTGACCATGTGTTGTTTTTATGGCACATTCTGCAATTGGTCTAATTTTGTACAACAAATATATATATATGACGGACAGAAATATGTCTTTCATTTTGTTACCAACAGTGTATGAAATAAAAACATGAATCCGAGTTGAATTGCTTATGTTTCTCTGCCTATCTTCATTAAACAGTTTTCACATTTATCTTGATCTAAAACAAGAGATTTTTTCTCAATCTATACCATGATGTGGAGTTTGCAATTAATACTCCTTGAATTTCTTGGTAATGACTTGGCTAAACATCCAAGAATTTGGGATGTTCTATGTGGACACCGACAACTCTTGGTGGCCGTCCAACGAGAATGTTTCCAGTCGGTTTTCCTTATTTATTTGTTGTTGATTGAACTATTATTTTCAGCAAAACGAATACTTTTTTTTAGAATTCATTACAACAGTTTTCCTTTATGCAAATCGTATATCGATCATGTCCTTAACTGCATTCGCTCGGTTTTCAGCAAATGTACCATAAGGGGAAATACAAAGCTAAATAGCAGGACCATTCTTTATTTGTTATAAATTACGAAAATCTACCTAAAACACAATAAAATCGGATATTTTATCAGTTACATGTAGTCACAATAAATGCATTCCATTTTTCCCGGATTTATTTTAAAAACAAAATACTTGGGGTTACACAAGTTCATGACTCACCCCACAAAAACAAGGGTGGATCTTTGTATGGATATTTGGATAGTTTAGATCGTATTTGTATAAATGGACCTTATCCAGGATCGTACTAAGCACCCCAAGGGGCGTAGCCAGGCGTACATTTGTGGGCAATTGAGGTTCTGGTTCCGCCCCTGCTTTAGGCATCCACATAAAATAACCCAGCTATGCCCCTGACCCCCTCCCCTTAGAGAATAGATTTAGATGTTCCCTTTTGGTTTTGATAGATATTCATTCAAGAACAAACATTTTAGCTATATTTTTAAAATTATAGCGCTAGCTCTCTCTCTCTCTCTCTCTCTCTCTCAGTGTACAAATGAATTTAAATGCCCACACTTGTGGTAAATAATGAAATAAGCATACAGAAATAAAAAACCGAACAACGTTGATCTCATTCTAGTGATTACTCGGTACATTTAGCCTTGGATATTATGAAATACAGGAAGTACTTAGCGTACGTAAGGATATTCCATTTAAATGAATAATTTATACTGACACGTATTTTTGTTTATTGTAATCAACATTGCCACCGAAGATAAAACCACAAACCTTGTCCATAAATTGGTTCAGTCAACACAAAAATAGATATTACCAAACCAAATTTTATTAATAATACAAAAAATTGTGGTTTTTTAAGAGTAAGCACTAACTATGTAAATTTATTCACCACGGTATGACTTTTGCGTCACTTTGATTTTTATCCATTTTTATTCCTGTTCCCCAAAATAATGCGGAACTATTTCAAATACGATTTTTTTTTGGGGTCATTATTATTTCAATGTTACTTTGTAGCTAAATTTTGGAATTGAAAAAAAAAATAATATGTAGAAAATAATTTTTAGATTCATGTAATTATAGCAATGTTCAGGAAGGCGTCTTAGTTGGGTGTATTTTGAGTCATTTTATTCATTTTTTTTAACTATAGAGAATCGGTTTCATTTCAGATGGATAATTCAATTGAAGGTACAATAAAAAAAAAACTCGCCCTTTTTTGTTTTTAGAACGTTGTTATTGATGATTGATCAAGATTAGGTGTTTCAGTGAACTCTCATCATATTTGAACTCATTTTGCATTTCAAGTCGGGGGTTTTGTTTTTGTTTGTTTTAAAGGGGTTCTATTTATTCATCCAAATCTATCTTTGTATTTATCCATGAATCAACTTAAATTAAGACATATCCCTTTATTCTTATTCTATCTATTTATTTTATTAATTTCTTTCTATTTGTTGATCTTCTTAATCGGAAATATCTAAATTCAAATTAATCGAAATAGTGTGAGATAGAGACAAAGGACAGATTTACCTGCTTCTTTTACACTAAGTATACAGAAAAATTGCTCGGACTGTTTAAAATGGATTTAAAAGAGCTTCTTTGTATGCGAGAATGAGCTATTTTTCTTTTTAAAATACATAGATCTAGTATAGTTGTTATTCAAAATATAAATCATCGATATAGCCTTGGTGTTTCTATATCGGTTACCTCTATTCTTCTTCGTGCTGTCCTCATGAATAAATGATGAATTTATATTCAAACATACCGAAATGTTGCCATGATATTTTGTTTCAAAATCTGTAAATAATTGATATTACTGAAATGATGGCATTGTCCTAGCTTTGTATTGTGTGATATTATAATAGACGATCAACCCTGTCTAACAATTAGACAATGACTGTAGACGTCACCACGAAGATCCATCCCTATCAATAGTTCAAAAGCCGAATAGGTACTATTTTCGCCTGTTCCGACGATGGGTTTCATGCAGATTCCTCTCGTGATACTTGTTTTACAGGTTGGGGGGGGGGGGGAGGGAATTGAAATATTTCTCTGTTTACCCTTAATATCTAAACAAGATGTATGATATAATGTATGATATTATGAGCAGATCTTTTTTATTATATTTTTCAAAAGTTTTTTTTCTTTTTTTTTTCTACGAGTTATCCTTCCTTAACTGAATCTACGAGGATTTGGAAGCTCATTGGCGGATCTAGTTTTTTCCGAATGTTTGGATTCCAGTCCGTCAGGATGATCCAGCCTATGACACTGAACAAATGTTACATAAAAAGCCGAACTCCCCCGTTCGAAATCCCTTCTGATCAATCGGTTAAGATCGCTGATGGAATTAAGCTTGTATAAAACGTGAAAATCAGGTCTTAACAGACCCCCCCCCCCCCCACCTTTTAAGCCCTGGTCACAACCCGCCTTGCGAGTACATGTTTGTTGGACTTGCGTGTTTGGAGAGGCTACGTGCGCTACATTTTTTTCTGAAGACGCAAGGAAACAAGTGGCAAGAGTACGAAAGGCCGGAGTGCGTCAACGCACGTCGCGCATACAATTAGGTATGGTCCATTTGATATTCTGGAGGGGGGGGGGGGGCGCTTGGGTTTTTTGTCGGAGCAAGATTTTTTTTTTTTTTTTTTTTTTTTTTTTTTCGTCACGGACCGGGGCAAAATTATTTTTTTCTTGCAAAGTTTGAGCAAGGACATTTTTTTTAACAAAGTGATGCGCATATTAAGAATGTTTGTGTTTTATCGATAGAAATTATTTATATTTTTACTCAAAACTCTAAATATTAATATATTTATAGTAAGTATTCAGTTCACTTTTAAACAGAGAGTTAAATTTTTTACAATACACTTCTTTTGAAATATTTTAAATAAGGTACATGTATATAACAAGTATAAGAGGGTCTGAGTGGAAGGTTTTTTAGACCTTTTTTTTTAAATGTAGAATTTTAAATTGGTGAATAACTGAGGTTCTCCTTCCAAGCTTACAAGAACATATAAAATTAGACTCTATGGGATACATGCAACATGTATTAATATCAATACATAAATATTGATAATGTATTTAAGCTTTTAAGGAAGCCCTTTATTTCATTCACATACATGTATAACTTTTGATATCTTCAAATATATGAACTTTGCCAGTAGTAAATAATGTTTTGATAGAAAACTATGGCGAGTGAAGCGAGCCAAAAACTTTTGATACAAATTGAAAACTGTGGCGAGCGAAGCGAACATGAAAAATTTCATGAATTTTGGCGAAACTTTATGGTAATTCTTCAAATTCAGATTATTTGTAGGAGCAAATTTATTTTTTTCATCAAAATTGAGAGCAAAATTATTTTTTTCGAAAAAAGCCCCCCCCCCCCCGAATTTCAAATGGACCCTGTCTTATCATGCTCCATATAATGTGCACGAGACAAGTACGTCGTTTGTGCAGACAACGTGCGTGCAACTTGTTTACAATGTACGATCTCCGTACGTCTTCTGTGTAATCGTGTGGGTGTTGTTCTTACACGTACTGCTTACGCACGGGTTTCTCACTCCCTTTACATAGCGACAAGCGCGTTACACGTACTTACAACGTACTCACAACGTGCGTGTCGTACTTCTTGATGAATCCGTAGACCGAACACAGAGAGGACGTGTTCCCAAATCCGTACGGAGGGCCCGTACGGGCCACGTACTGATATCAAAGCACGGACACCGTGCGGATCCCCAAAGTTTGCACGTAGACAGCACGTACTTGCACGTACGGCGGGTTGTGACCACTGCTTTTGGGATACATCCTCATAACTTCAAGCCTCTGTGGTCACCAACCCCTCCTCAGAGAAATGGAACCGTATATATATATATATATCTATGAGAATTCAAACATCGCTTCAATTCCACTAGCAATTTCTGGATTCGAACATATGGCCTTCTATGCTCTTTTCCTAAGTCAATTAAATGTGGATTGGAACTTGATCTATGCAGATTTTACGGAATTTGACAGACTCCAATATTTTTGGTACATGTATGTTAGTTCTAAAGAAGGTTAATTTGGTATATGTAGGATGGATCCATTACTTTGAAGTAAAGTACTGAGAAAAATCTTTAGCCACCCTCCTCTCCGTAACTGGATCTACCTGTACAAAAATATTGTTTATGCATTGTCATAGTCACGCATGCCATGTATGCTTTTCACTTTTGATATTTATCTTATTACTTTCTTCACTAATAATATCCTTTTGTTAAACAAACACATGTTATAAATTTTCGGTTTATACAATTTATTTTATTTCAATAAATCTGGGATTATATCTGTACGTGACTTTCACAAAACTGGACCACCGCTTGAGATTAGGAGCGAATTTACATCAGTCGAAAGACTTTGTCATTTTATTGATTTTATATGAAGGATTGAGACATATGTGTAATGGACAGTGATAAGGACTAATTCAACACATGCGTCCATATTCCAACTAGAAATAAATATATATATATTTTTTTTAGTTTAACGAATTTCAATGTGAAATTGTACATCATGAATTATCTATTAACATTTCTCATAATTACTGAAGTTCAATGGCTATGTAGTTCTTTTTTTCCTTTGTCTTTTATTATATCTTGTCAGTCTGCGGACCGTCATTTGATAATAGTTTTGTCATATATTAAAATATCTGCATGAACTTGCTCCAATCAGCAGAGAACGAACCGACTTTTTCTATAAGCTGTTCTGATAGGGTTTCTTCCTCAAATGGCGTACTATTTACAATCATATTTTGATTTGCTTTCAGTTGATCTCAAGCCCCTTTTTTCTTGTTTCTTCCCTCTTCTTCCTCCTCTTTTTTTTATTTATTTATTTGTTTGTTTCTTAATTTATTTTTTGGTTTAGTTTATTTTTTGGTTTTGTTTGTTTGTTTGTGTCATTTAGATTAATAAAATTTGAACAATATCAAAATGTACAAAGTATGAATTTGGAGATAATGGAATCATAATATCACATAAACAGAAAATACCTTGAGACAAGGAAGTTATTCTTTACACATATAAGACAGAAATGTTTAAGCTAAGGAAGGATAAGGACATGTCCTTATAGATAAGGAAGTTTGTTTATCCAGTAAGCTTGTGAAAATTAAAGGTTTTCGAATAGTAAAAAAAAAAACAACGAAGAAAACTCATCTACGTGTCCTTTTATCTTCAACCCCCCCCCCCCTTCCTCACCTCACCCTTCCTGTATGTGAAAGGGTGAGAGAAAGTAGAGGATGTAGTACTGACCATGTACCCTGCGGACGTCAAATGATTTTGAATATTTTCGTAAAGGTTCCAATTCCAACAAAACATTCTGATTCAGATCAATAAGCCTATGTTTACGTCTCAATCTATATAGTTTTGACTTGAAGCTGATTATTTAGAGAAGTTTATTTATATTTAAAAAGATCTAAATTGCAGATTCGTGCATGTTCAGGAGGATTATAATATGAAAATGCATTTTTTATGTCACATTCTGTAATCATGCTTGTCTTGCTAAGTTTACGGGAATAATATATTTTGTTAAACAAGGAATTTTCATTTATCTTTTGACTTTATGGTGTAAAACTCAATCTTTTACAAGAATATTCATACCTAACAGATTTTTTTTCACTATCTTATTCCGTCCAAAACAAATAAAATAGAAATGAATAATATTATTAAAAGCATATTCCGAAAACTTCTGATGTTCTTGTCGTAGCTTCAATATTTCGCCCGTCTTGCACGATGTTTCTATTCGGTTAATTTTTGCACCCTACAAAATGTTCTTGTTGCATATCCAATTAAATAATCTATGTAGTCTCTCTCTCTCTCTCTCTCTCTCTCTCTCTCTCTCTCTCTCTCTGTTGATTATCTATAAAAATTTCTCTTCCCCCTCCCTTTCTACGGCAAATGGCCGCTTCAATCGGAACACCTCGCCCCTTATTACTATTTTTACATAGTAAAGATCGAGGCTTTCCGATTGATGGCCACTCCTGAATTTATACGTGTATACACTGTACTTTTTTGACTTTCAAATCTTAAGTTGAATGATGATGTATAGAGTCCATCTCCAACAAAGACAAGATTGATAAACCCACTTATTAGATTCTTATCACTCTATATGTGAGAGAAATTTTGATAAGGTGTTACAAAATCTCAAAATTCTTTTCTTTATCATTTCAATAAAAAGCCATGCAAATATTTTCTTCATATAAAATGATTTATGTGAAATCATCGTTGGATTTAAAGTTAATAAAATAGTCATATCGCCCATATTTGTATTTACCAAAGTAAATCGTGCTTTAGAATAAAGCAAATCGTAACAAAGAAAGTTGGCACAATAATTTCAATTAAATATTACTGTATGATCAAAGACTAACGAAGTTTATACTATGGTTGAAAAGGTTAAGAAAGGTTAGAATAAACACTGATTTTAAAAGAGACGAATTTTAATTCAATGAAATTTTCGGTGCTCAATTACGCAGTCATCAAATAAATGGTTTCAAGTTCATTTGAGGCAAATATTGTACCTCTCCAATATTTTCTTCTCTCTTGTTTGAAGTTCTGAAATGCACACCAAATATTTATCTTAATTTTGTATTGAGGAAAATTAGTTACACTCCAAAATGTACATATTGATGGAAAATAAACAGAGTCGGTTCTAGCATTTAGAATCAGAAAATGAAAAGGAAATACCGTATTAAAGAAAAGGAAGAAAATAATAGAGCAATTATACTATAAGTTACAATCCGGAATCGGTGGTGATTGCTAGAATTCTATACCATGCATACGTTCCTTTCTCCAATTTTCCTCACAATCAGGATTTCTATAGTTCAGAAATTTGTGCAGATGGATAAAATCGATGGAGGGATTGGAGTATAGGAATCGGTTAAAAATCAGCGCATTTCGCTTTAGGAATTATCTCCATATATATCTATCATATGTTCGGGTAGGAGAAATTGACAAGGTCCATTATCAAATGACATAAATTCGCAATATCAAAGTTATAAGACATGCGGTAATCTTGTCCTATCGTCACTTGACTTAAATGGTATCAGGACTGATCCATAAAGCTTTTGACAAACTTATGTCGATGATTTTTCAGAAGGTTTATAAAACGTGGACAAAAGTTATGTTGTGCCTTTTTGGAGGGATATTGCACGAGAGGAAAAGAATGTCATGTGTGTTATCTTAAACATTATAGATGTAATTGATTAACAATGGATTGAAGTGTACAACAAGATATCGAATTCGTGATCAAGTGTATAAATTCACCACCATTTCAATATTTCCCCTCATACACGATCTTACACTGTCTAGCATATGACGATTTTAGGGGATTACAAAAATGAGCAAAAGATTTACCGAAAGTGAAGTCCTTGCAATGACGAGGAATAAAAAGGAAGAAAAAGCACTTAAACTTAGACTGCAAAAGCTGACAGAGCAAAAAGGGGAATACTGTGATTACAGTTTGAAAGAGAGGAAACAGCTAGTGTCACTATGCAAAGATGGTCAGCGAACATCCGGCTACAGTCCTGTACCTAGCTCTTCTTGCTTTACTCATGAAGTCAGTGTTCCGACACTGCAGGAAATGAGGCGATTCACACGACCCTGGGCCATGACCCCTTTGACCACTACATTTAACATCAATTATCAGAATACAAGTCCGATGTCGTCTACTTCGTCCCTTAGAAGAGCTAAAAGCTCCAGGGAAAGACGCACGAACACTGCTACGTCACTAATGTCCTCACGGATTTCTCGGAATTCTTCCATGGTGTTGAAGTCGTTCGATAACGAGTGCAGTTTCGAGAACACTGGGCGATCACGATTTGATCTCGACGGAGATGTTACAGTAATGGCTGGATCAGCAAGAAAAGAAAACAGGGGAGCTAATATGACGGATCTGGGTACGAATAGCCAGATAAAAGCAGAAAACATACCTGAGATGGGAAAGGAAATTGGACGGACGAGAGAATATGAAATGAAAGACGACGCCTTAACTTCAAATGATCAAAACAACAATCAGCCGTTTGAAAACAAAGGAATAGGGAGATTGACAAATGGCCATCCGATTTCTGATCCGAATAGCAATACATTGACGGACTCCATGGAAAACAATGATGTGAGAAGTAAAGCGGATTATGTTATAACCGATTCAGAGGAGACGGCTGTCAACATCTACTTAGACGAAGCTCTGAGAATAGAAAAACCAAACAATGTTGCCAAGGTCAAATTTCGTGTTGAGCAGCAAAATCAGGAGAGCGAGTCAAAGACTGAAAAGTTGTCTACAAACGACGAAAAAGTTGAAAATCTTCCAAGCCAAATCTGGAGTCGACAAAAAGGTAATAGATTTGCTTTAACAGAAGAGGAAATTGAAGAATTAAGTGAAGCATTCAAAAAACCGAAAATCTTCCCCAAACTATCAATGTACAACACTCGTCCCTTAAATTTTCATTCAGTTGAGAAAGGAAATAAAATTCATGAAAATAATCGTCGATCAACTCATCTTGTACGAGAGTCGTCTCAGCCTAATGTTCCAAGGAATGAATCAAGTACTGATGAAGATCAGACGCTGCCGCCACGTCTGAACAATCAAAGTACTCAAGCAGACGATACTGATAATGTTGAAATGGCAAATCAAAGACAATCAATTAATCAGAGACCGTTGACTAGTATTGGAGAGAGCACCATGGACAGAAATGTTACACAGAGCAATATTTTCAGTCATAAACCGGAAGCATCTGATGCGCAAGTGCGACCACATACGGTGACTGGAGTTGAGGCGTACACCGATCGTGAACTGGACTTTAGTAGCGATAGCGAGGGAGAGGAGGTCATATTTCACAAAGGGAGAAAGATAAGAAACTATGTCAAGCCCCAACATAGGTACAAAAATGACCCGTTCCATTTCAGAAGAAGAGAAAAATTAATACGGAAATTAGCAACGGAAACAGAGGTATATCTGGATGAACAACGTAAAAAGTTGTATAACGTTGAGATAACGTTTTCTAAAGCTTCTAGACAACGGCTTTTAAAACAACTAGTGGACGAAAACTCCTCCAGAGAAAATAAAGCCAAAATCGACACTAAAGATGACAAATTAGATTCAAAGATTAAAAGTTTTCTGAGGTCAATCGATAACTTTTGCAACGGAAATATGTAATGGTGTATTAAGCAGTTTTCCATAGCCATTTTGTCATTTTCATACAATTTGAATATCCAATAATCTAGCGATTTAAAATTGAAATGGTCAAAGTTCGACCGTACGACAAATTTCTCATTTCTGGAATTAAATATCTCGAATTTGAATTGAACCAATATTAGTTTCATGGTAAGATTCTTTTTTTTTTTTTTTTTTTTTTTTTTTTTGATTTTATACTTTATAAATTTCAGAGCCACATTTTATTGTAGTGCTAATGGCATTCATCTACCATTTTATAAATCAGTGAATTTATCATGTATGATCGAATGAATAAACATGCTGAAATGATAAATAATTATTTAAGTTCAAATCTTTCAATCGATAGAAAAAAAAACAGGCCTAGCTACGAGGGTTGTCTGTGATCACTGGCATTTGGGTCTCTTTTTCAATATGGCCCACTAAGTTTCTAAGAGATGGTACATTTTTTACTTTGTACTGGGGCCATTATTGGTATAGAACATATTTAGTATACCATATCTTACGGACGAAGATTGATAGTAAGTTTTTCATGTTGGGCATTCCGACTGGCAAATAATTTTTAAATTCATTTATCTCCTCTTTAACTTCTTCAACCGCCATTTCGTAGATTTTGTACAAAATGATCTTGACGTACTTCCCAGAAATCATATGCATCAGTGGCCTGAGTAATCACAAATTAAAGCATTTAGTCTTTCATCTTTTTTATTTAAGATGATAAAACAAATGAATTAATTTCATTGTCAGTTTGAAGTTTACTCGCCAACTTCAAAGCGTCCTTTGATACTCCCTGTACTCCACTTAATATCGGTACATCAAGTCGTATATTTTAAAGACGCATATTTTTCAGTCATATTTGAAGATAGGTCAGATTCAACAATTTGGGAATTCAGTTGCTCAAACCTTTTGCTCAATTGCTCGATAATGTCGTACATTGATGAGCATGAAATAATTCCTGTCAATTAAGATTAATAATTAGATAAGAATATTAAAGATATTAAAAGAAACCAGAAGTATTATTACATTTCAGCGAACATTCATTCTATCTTTTTATCAGTCAAAATACCTTGATATGTTAAGTGAGCCTCCTCAGCGACAACAGAGACCTCCTTCACATCCATACATCTATCATAGTTAAGTTTGGATTCTTCAACCGATACCTGAAATGATTTTTTTTCAATATAATAAATAACAATGAACACTCTCTATCCACAAATTTTCGGCCACTCGGCCTTTATCAAGTGGAAAAGCACGAATACAAAAGAATTCTACGTAATATCCATATCTGCTGGTAAACAAAGCCCAGCGTAAAATCATAATTAAATTATTATCTTTTATCAGTCAAAATTAAAAAGATTAAAAAAAATAAAAAGAATTCTACGTAATATCCATATCTGCTGGTAAATCAAAGCCCAGCGTAAAATCATCATGATTTTTTTTCAGATTTAAAACAGATGAAGATGTAAAACAGATGAAGCATATATATGTTATTGATAAGTGACTTATAATTAATTCCGTATAACTTTCACAAATTGTAAAGATTGAACACAACTTAGGTGATTATGCCTCGACGTAAAGGTATAGGGAAAGTCCTCTCTGGTCACAGTTTTAAGATTTTCTAGCATGACATACCGGTATGCATTCAAAAGACTCTTTCTGTGATAAAAATATACATTTTTATACAAGAAATTAAGATAATATTCTTTTCTAACATTTTTAAATGTCTCAATCGGGTTTTTTTCTGTTTTCTTTGTGTATTCACTCACTTAGTCAGTATATCAATATGAATAATTATCAAAGAAGTACCCATCAGATATTCAGTCGAGAAGGCAAGGCAAAACCATTAGAATTTCCATAGGAACGGTTGCGAACCTTGGAATGAATAATATTCGGAAGATAGACCAGGTGCCCGGGAAGATTCAGCGTCTCCGGATTGCATGCAACACCCGTTGCAACAGGTTCATTATAACTTGTCATATTCGGTGATTTTCTCGATGTACTTATTGATGTACGTATCAGGTAGATATGTCATGTTTGGTGATGATAACAGCCATTCAATCGCAATCCAGAATGTCACTGATCATTCTGGAAAAGGGGATCTGAAACGCTTTTATTATATCCCCGTAGCGACCGAAGAACTTCCTCAATGATGATTTCAGCCGGTGTGTAATATAACTCTGAACAAGTAGCTTACTTGCAAGCCGCCTGGCTCTAACGATGGACTTCTTTCGGTTTATTAAAAATCAAAAAGAAATCTAGAAAATTTCAAGCCATTACGATTTCTTCATACGACTTTGTATAATATGTACACTACGCTTCCTCACGACAAAATTAATTATCTATTGTCCATACTCATAAAATGATGTTTTGATCGAGAGAAGAAATCTTATATTTTGTACTTCTGAATCAAAGGGTTTCTTTTCCGCTGCAGAATACAAATCATACAAATCATGGACATGTAGTGCCCTGAGTATTGCCTTGTCCTTCATCCTAAACAACATTTATGTAAGATTTGGTGAGAATCTCTACAAGCACAGGGCTCACACTGGCTCAAAATTTTGTGTCGCAAGTTTGCGCAATGACTCAAAATTGTGCTGTAGCACAATATTGCGCGACGATAAAGTTGCTGAAAAAACTTTGATTTTTCTCAATAGAGATAGTGTATGTGTTGATCTATGTGTTTTATTTTCAAGAACATACAAAGTCATATTGTATTAGATTCAACACAGACTCAGAGACTAATATCAACACTACCCCGGTACTTCTATGATAACATAGTAAATGCAAAATATTCAGTAAGTTTGAGTCCAATGACAGTACTGAGTTAGTGATGAGTTCAATTAGACCAACTCAAAAAGTCACAGAATTCTTCATAGAAGCCCTCCCATCTAATTAAAAAATATCCATTGGAGGGCCTTCTATGCTTATCATCATCAATTTGCAGTTTAGGGATTACTGCATTGACAAGGTAGTTGATAGCTGCAAACATGGTGTAGGCTGAAAGAACTGCAGCTTTGCTTTTAGACCAAGCTATAGTACTGAACCCCCCCCCTTCCCCATGACTTGAACTCCTTGGTAGCAAGGACAGTCTGGAATTGGCAGCCAAAGAAAGATGGACAGACCTTGAATTTTTCCTGGGATGGGGAGGGGGTCCAAGTATATGATAGTGAAAAACATTAGACATAAAAACGGGAAAAAATAGCATTTTAGGAAATTTCCAAGGTGGCTCCTAATCCCATCTAGATATGCTCTTGATCATATATTCAATGTAGCTTGAAAACGGTCCCCTTATATAAGCTTTGCTTGTTGTGAAAAAAAATGTTGACCTGATTAAAAAAGGCCGGTGTAGCGGACCCCCCCCCCCACAAAAAAAAAATAAAAGCTCTCAACGTACATGTATTTTATCTAGATGAATGTTTCTCATATAGATACATAAGCTATTTGTGGTTTGTTTTCGTAATCACAATGGCCTAGAAATAAAATAAGTAATATTTTTTGTTCAATTCTTCGTCGCCGACTCTTTGTTTCACAGGAGATCGACGCAAAATTAAAAGAAAGTAGAGGGGGTGCTATTGTGGGTCCACGATGTCGAGCTCAAATGCTTTTATCCTTAAAACAAAGATCTCAAAACCTCGATTTAGATGCTATTGAAGGCTTATTTTTGATAGTTTTATCGTTTGAACTTGCAGACGTTTTAAAAACGAACGACGTCAAATTTGCTATTTTGTTTTCCGATACGGAATCGGACTTTTCTAAGTTACGTTTCCCAATTTTAAAATCTAAATTATTTAATACAGTGGTACTTCTTTTGGGGGAGAAACAAAGAATTGAAAAATAAAAGGATTATGACATACTCGTGATGATCTAAACTTTTCAGTGACATCGAAAGATATAAAGTTTGCCGTCCGCCGTAACTAAGTTAAAATACATTTTCAAAATTAGGAATACTAACGGTGGACAGCTTATCGTCATAATCCAATTATCTAATTAGCAGTGACTCTCGTGCTGCTGGGGCTACCTAATTACCAGTGTATTTCACACCTTTTACAGTCACCCGCTTACCTACATTACACCTGAACGCTTCAACTGCACTTTGAATTACTTAGAATCGATCTGTCAGTACCGAATTCGCGTGTTTGTCGGTACTTGAAAACTCAGTTTTAGAAAATTCCCTTTGTCGCAAATCGCGATTTTCTGTCGCAAATTTCAAATTTTTGTCGCAAAATGCGACATTTGCGAAGCCCAGCGCGAGCCCTGAAGCAGATTGTAAGGACCCCAATGGGTACTAATTGTGCACCTGTTGTTGCAAATTTATTTATACACGTATGAAAAAGAATTTATCCAAAATCTTCAAAAGCAAAGAAAACATGATGATTTGAAATGTTTCATTAGTACTTCTAGGTACTTGAGTGATATTCTTAGTATCGACAATGTTCCTAGATTACCGTCATACGGTATCTACATTTCGCAGTATCGACAATGTTCCTAGATTACCGTCATACGGTATCTACATTTCGCAGCTCATCTGGTATGCTAGAGCATGTAATGATGTTTTGGATTTTCATAGTAGAAGTTTACAAATTACCAAGAAAATATTAGGTTAAGGTTTTCGCTTTCACAAACTAGTAAAGACTCTCTGGAAATTTTACGAAAATTGTTGTAAACTTCTTTTGAAATTCGGATCCATACAAGCAACAGAGTATATTACTTTGGGTATTTCACAACCTTCATTTTATGATGACATAATTAACAAAATAAGAAGGATCAAATGTAGAAAGAATTACAGCTTTGTACCAGCACATTCTTAAGAATTTCACTCTGACTGAAGGGTCCTTTCCAAACCTCTTTAAATAGAGGGCCCCGACCACCTGTCCTCTCTGAATGTCAATCGGACTCGTCGGGTGATCACATGCATGAGCCCACTATAACCGGCAGAGCATGGACTGTATATCGTATGCCTTCTGGGTTTTTTTTATATCCATATACATATCCATCTATGTGTTTCTTGGGCCCCTACGTCATGCTGTCTGTTTGTATGTTCATCTTATAGTGAGGAGGTTATTTTACACCACAATTGTGCGTTCTTCGAGACCTCTGGGTAATCGGGAAAAGTGGGAGGGTGGTCCGAACGTCATCCGGATAACTACATCGTCTGTTACTTGCGTGACAGATGGCCGTCCTAAGTCGACACCACTTGTCCAATAGTTTCCTTGGTTTATGTGTGGTCTTTTGTGTTTCATGTTTCTATGGTGTGAGTTGGTGTTCCTTGTCCCTTTTGTGTCTCTTTCTGTGGATGTCTGCTCTTTGTTTTTGCATTGGGTGTTTTGTGGTTTTGCTGTGGGTGCTGCAACCGAGTGTTGTTGGAGATCCCCTCCTTTCTTTCATACTTGGAACTTGCCCTGGCGTACCGTATCAGCTGAGAAACAAAAACGCCATAAGCAGGAGAAGATGGAATGCTGTTATACATGAAAGGGAAGTTAGTTATGTGGAAGCTGAAATCATCACGCTTGTCATACAGTGAGTTGTTCAAATGACCGTTTGTGTCGAAATATAGAAGTATATCCAAGTAACAAGCGGATCTGTCGCTCTCGGTTGTTTCTTTGATCTCTATAGTTCATGAGGATAGATTTCATGTAGATGATCCTTTTTTATAAAGTTCGAATTATTGATAGACAGCACATCATCTATGTCTCTGAAGGTAAAATTTAACTGAGATACGAGGTGCTTTCGTCCAGTCGAGAGCAAGGTTTAGATGAAGTCAGCTTCGTATAAATATAAAAATAAGTCCGCAAGCAGTGGGCGCAAGTGGTACCCATTGGGATGCTTACTAATTGCTGGAATACGGTTCCTCAAAACACCACAAAAATGTTGTCAATCAAAAACTCAAGCATCCGGATTATATCGACTTCGGTATACTTTTTTTTGTTTGAATCAGAGTGTTATTTCACGAAATAGTATCCTCTTATGACAAGGTATTGTATCTCCTGTTCCCATTTTTCGAAAGAAAGGTGTTGCGAGTAATATTGGCCAGTCTGTTTTTGAACTTTTGGTGTGGAATGGTAGTGTACAACGTGGAGAAGTCGAAAGACGTTATGCTGTTAATATGAATGAAATTAGTGGCTTTTAAATTTTCCTAACGTTCCGTAGAATTCTTTAGGTTCCACGTCTGATTGATTCCATATTTGGAATATGCTGTCTCGTAGTATGCTTGATGCGAGTTAATATCTTCGTCAGTAAAATGGATAGAGATTTTGTGAAACACCTGGACGAACCAGCAATGAACCGGTGTTTGTAAGAATTTTAGTGTATTTTGGAAATCCAGTATATAATAGTTCAAGATCAGAGCCATCAGTATGAATACCGAAGGACTCAAACAGACTTGTGGTTTTCAAGTATTTCAGATACAGATAAATTTGTGTGTATGTTTGATTTCTGAGTGCTGAATGTAACCCCAGTTCCTCTCATATGCATTTGAAACAACAGTATGACGTGCAAGTAAAATTGTTTGCCGCTTTGTCAGCAGGAACAATGGTATATTTTTCATGGAGGTCAGAAAGTTCTTTGGCAACAACAGGGTCATGAAAAATTGACTTGTGTCTGTTGTTAACTGAGTGATTCTTCTTTGAACTGAGATCACCTATTACTCAATTGTTTCAGATATACGTATAAATATAATTTCCTCCGTCTTAGATTTCTGAATTCCCTCCGTTTTGTTTTGTTTTTTTTTTAAATGTGTGACTTGCTTCCTTTTATACTCTTTGGTTTATTTTTTTACACTTAAAATGAAATATACAAACCAGCTTTATCATTAATCGCATTAATCATTAATGCGATAAAGAAGATCGTGAAGACAATATCAACAGCTCTCACAAAAGAGCACAAAACGGAGCCTCAGCAAGCTAGGAGTGGGACCAGGTGCCCGGGAGGAAGCATCCCCTGTTTGGCTAGTCGAACCCGATGTCGATGTTCACACACGAAACAGAAAACAATATCTACAATGCATGCACCATTTATTGATATATTTTTTTTAAATCTATCGTTGTGGTGTGCTTTTAAGTGATGCTTTATAATTTATTTGAGAAAAGATGCCATAGTCAGAGCTTAAATAATACTTACGATATTTAATTGAGAACCCCCAGATCATATCTCTTCCTGATGATTATAACCTGCTTGTTAAGCTCAGAGAGGATCTGCTGGAGAAAGTTGGCGTATGGTCGGAAATCCTGGCTGGTCGTCTGCCTTATTACCAAGTTGTATTTTGCATTCAGCTCTTCACTGACAGCATCTACAGCCTCAGAGCTCAGTTTGCTTCGTTTCAATATACCAGATTCCTCAAAATTTAAATATACCGGGTCTCAAAGCAAACTATATTTACTTTAAGATAATTAAATGAACACAATCATGTCAGTTATTCTAACCCAATGGTCATGCAGAAAAGACACCAAAAAATGTCTTGAAGCATACTCGGTCTCCAAAGAAGTAGTGTGTGAAGAATATGTGCACATATATATGATCATCTAAGAACAGATTAATTTGCAGCATGGACCAGACATGCACATTATGGATACTTAACCCTTGTCGGTGATCCTCAATCAAAACAATGAATGTGACAGTTATTATGTCCAAAAATGCCCCGAAAGACGTAGCAGGATGGATGGGATATGATGTTACAGGACCTACGTTTTAGAAATTTCATTAAATTTTGATAACAGAAATGTGCGATACAGCCGCTGGTTTAGCTTGACCTCCCGTGTTAGACTTGATTTGAATCCAATTTTCTTCGAGTTGTCTCTGTCAGAATCCCATGTAAATGCACCTTCCATTGATTTGGTACCATCACGGTTACTGTATCCACCTGCAACCTCCAAACTTCTACTAGGAAGATGTAGCTTCAACTTCCTATTGCTGAGATTCAAATTGCGTCTGCTACTTTCATTCTGGCAAAGCCATATCCAAAGATGCTCTGTCATCAGCTAAAATATTCATTGTATACTGATTACTTTGGTGGATGGGTTTTGGATTGAGCCTTTCAGTGCAATTGATCTTTCTTTGCTGGATACTTTGATTTTAAGTACTGTATTTTCTCTTTCGCTTGAGTACTCTACTTCTATTTTCACTTGCTTATCGTATCTTCTTGTATCCCAGTTAATCATAACTCATGCATCTTTATTTATAAGGAGAGGGATCCAGTAATGTTGAGACAACTTTTGCCCAATCTCTTTTCATGATTTTTGATGAAATAAAATATGTTTAAACTAATAACTAATGATGACGTGATGTACTTTTTTCTGGATGGAAGAATGGTCACCTCAGATTCCGTTTTCAGTTGTTTTGGCTCTCGGAGAGTAAAAAGCACTAAGTCTTGATGATTTTCTTCCTTTATTAGAAGACTTCAATCTAACAAAAAAAAATCACCATATAAAAGAAGTACAGAAAAACAACGAAAATGATGTAAAAAATTAAGGGGAAAAATCTAATTTTTAAATAAATTTGGGTGAAAATTTAAGGGACCTTGCCCTGTGTAACAATGACCTAGGAATGAAATCAAGGTCACACAAACAATTGATACTTATCAAAGTTATCTTAAACATTTACTTTTGTCATAGCCTAGTATTATAGTTTTAGTATTTTGGTACATTTTTGGACATATTACATTGTTTAGACTGAGGATCACTGACGAGGGTTTATTACCCGAAACGTGCATGTCTGGTCCATGCTGTTAATTGATCTGGTCTTAAATGATGCTATTGAATTTGAAGACGTTTAACATTATCTGAAAAGTGAATCAAGATACCCTATGTGAGACCGAGGCACATTTTACCAGATTTGTTTGTTGAGTCTGCTTTCAGTAACGTATAGCTGGGGTAAAATTAAGTGGATGTCTTTTCGTGATACAAGGGGTGTAGCCTAGGACCCATTTGAGATCTAAGCAGATGTTATGCAAGTTATTCAATAGCCTGGTTAGAGCATAGGAGACTAAGTCCCTGGAAACCGCCTGCAAATGAATCAATTTACAGACAGATGGTCTGGTAAAATTTTTCATCAAAAATTTTGTTCTAAAATCCTGTAGTAGTTACGGCATTTCAAAAAAAATTATCTTCTTCATCTAAAGTACCAGTGTTGATTGACATGTTGTGAGTCTATGTTTTCTAGGATGCAGAAGGTATTCTGCTGATGGATTATCTCCAAAATGGACAAACAATCAAAAGCTTACTAGTGAAAGGTGTGTTGTTCCATCACGACAATGCTCCTGTTCATGAGTCTGTCACTGGCATGGCTTCCATTCATGATTGTGACTTTAATTTGATTGAACATCCACCTTATTCACCTGATCTTGCTCCAACAGA
Source organism: Pinctada fucata (assembly GCA_028142955.1). Classification (NCBI taxonomy): domain Eukaryota; kingdom Metazoa; phylum Mollusca; class Bivalvia; order Pterioida; family Pteriidae; genus Pinctada; species Pinctada fucata. The sequence continues at coordinate 33,767,621 of AP027104.1, forward strand.
CTTTTATCTATTTCCAAAACCGAAAACAGCTATTTCTGGCACCCACTTTCAGTCCGATGATGACATCGGGTGGCTCTCTGGTCAGTCAAGATAAGGAGTTCTTTAAAAGTGATATCAAAGCTTCACTTCTGACACAGTTACGGAAAATATTAAACTTAAGCGCCGCGGAAGACTCACTAGTTAAAGGTATGTTGGTCCATCAGGACAATGTTCCTGTTCACAAGTCGGTCACTTCCATGACTGCCAATTATGATTGTGACTTTAAAATGATTGAGCATCCGCCTTATTCACTTGATCTTGCTCCGTCAGACTTTTTTCTATTCCCAAAACTGAAAGCAGCTATTTCTGGCACCTACTTACAGTCCGATAATGACGTCTTACTTGCAGTGGATGGCTTTCTGACTAGTCGAGATAACGAGTTCTTTAAAAGTGGTACTGTGGCTCCTAAACACCGGTGGCAAAAGTGTATAGATAATGAAGGGGATTATGTAGAGAAATAATGCAAAATGTCTGATAAAATTCAAATTCTTCAGTACGAGCCTCACAACATTTCAATCAGTCCTCGTACACCATGCGTCTGTCTAAACATGCTTTTTATATATACCCGATTCTATACTCAGATAAAGAGCTGGTAATCTTAATTAAAGTCCCTTTTTAGCTGAGTCGTTTGGATAGAATAGAATATATATCTAATTTTTGTCCATTAAGGGCATACAAGATCAATAAACAATAGAAGGGCCATGGGGCAAAATTAAAAGAGGGGGGATCCAAGAGACATATCTATCTATAAGTGATGTGAATGAATGAATGAATGAATGAATGAATGAATGAATGAATGAATGAATGAATGAATGAATGAATGAATGAATAAATAAATAAATAAATAAACAAATAAATAAATAAATAAACAACAATAAAGTCACTTTTATAGGTAAACATTCCACTGATGAAGGCCAATGGCCGAAACGTTTGGAAAAATAAAGGAATTAATTTAAATAAATAAATAGATAAATAAATAAATAAATAAATAAATAAACATTAAATTCATTCCTTTATTTTTCCAAACGTTTCGGCCATTGGCCTTCATCAGTGGAATGTTTATAGAATTGAGTGTTCGTACTTGTGACGTTATTGGAGCGCCACTCTGTAAGTCTCCGTATTGCACGCAAATGAATGTCTCCAATTTCTGTCATAGTAAAACACTTCACTACTTTGATTACAACAATAAAGTCACTTTTATAGGTAAAGTAACATTAAATTCATTCCTTTATTTTTCCAAACGTTTCGGCCATTGGCCTTCATCAGTGGAATGTTTATAGAGTTGAGTGTTCGTACGTGCGCTCCAATAACGTCACAAGTACGAACACTCAATTCTATAAACATTCCACTGATAAATAAATAAATAAATAAATAAATAAATAAATAAATAAATAAATAAATAAATAAATAAATAAATAAATAAATCCTCTCTTTTTCTTTAAACTTACATCTTCGGTACTTTTTCTTTTCCCTTGATTTTCAATATTTCTTTTTTATTCATTGTCTAGGTTCTTTTTGTCAAACTGAACGATGTTTGTTTCACAAATGTTCTCACGAATAAATTAAGGAATTTTCGTAACTTTTTTTTTAAAAAACGTTCAAAAGATTTTTCTTTTAGATTGTACTACTCGTATGTTTTCTAATATCATTTCTACATACTTCATCTTAAGTCAGAAAGAAAATATCGATATTTTCATTTTAAAATCAGAAGTACGAAAGTTCCTGAAATTGTTCGTAATTTTGGGATCATTCTTCAGATAAAGTCCCAAATCACTATATTTTTTTTTGGAAAAATCAATCGTGAAATTGTGCAATTTTTTGTTGTTAGCTAATAAGTATTCATTCATGGACACAAGTTTATGGAGTAGGCGCTAGGGCTGTGTCAATATATCGATATATCGGTACGTATCGAATAACTATCGATATTGGTCATCGATACGAGTATCGTTATTTTTGCTCCGATACATTTAGATACAGTTATTTTTAGCACAAAACATGCTGTTATGTGGAATTTAAAGCATTTTCTTGAAAATGTATGTTTGATCATTGTTGTTTTGTTCGTAAATTTAAGGCAGATATGTTCTTAATTGAATCGATCATACTTGCCTTTCATGCTGGCTTTTCAAATTATTTCATGATTCAAAGTCTACGAATAACAGCAATGATTTGGGAATAGTACAGTAATGTTAATTAGAAGGTCGGTATGTAGGTTATATTATTGTCATTCAACATGATTCATTGAATCTTCAAAGTAATTTCGACTCAATCTCTAGTTTTTATTCCAGAAACGTTGGAAAGCAAACTGACCACATGTGAAATTTCTGAAAAAGGTTTGACGAGAAAATTTGCGACCGAATGAGAAAAGGATTATAGATCTATGACTACAGGCAAAATAAGGAAGAAACATAACATTAAAAAGATCCATCAGGGAACGTTATGTAAAATGTAAAAAAAAAATGCACAAGACCTACAAGTTAGACCTAACCACCACCAGGAACCCGTTTTACTTTGTTTGTTGGGGGGGGGGGGGGTAGTTATTAGTAAACAAAATTGCTAATTTGTGCGTTTTACAAAATAGAAAATTAGATATGATGTATTGGATATCTGCACTTTTTGTATTGTATTGTATCGTATCGAAAATTTGGTTTCGATACCCAGCTCTAGTAGGCGCGCTGATATATCGCAATTGTAATGGTTAAAGCTGATTTTGTTATTACCGACACGTAATCCAGGATAATATTACGTACAAATTCAACGGAATTTTAAAGCTGTTATATAAGTATTGTCATTTACAATGTGGAATAAACCAAAATTATGAGCAAATCGATTTATATTTCGACAAGAAAAAAAGTTGCAATTGATTCTGTTTCGGTAATAACATGCGTTATTGTAATGACAAACGTGTCGGTAATGACGTGTTTTTCTGCATTTTCGTTTCGGTAATGACAGTTTGGTAATGACAGCGGCCTACTTTTTAATTCCTTACGTACATCAGCATCTTCTATAAAACCTTCCTTGTTTAATCTTCTTGATATTTGAGTTGAATTATGCATTTTCGAAACAGTAAAATTGAGCATACGGTAATGACACATAATAAAGGTGCTAGTTATTCAAATATTTAGCGTTCTTTTGGACATTTCTGATTGACCATTCCATTTGTAGCCCCCTACATCACCGAGGCAAATATGGCGGCAATAAAACTTTATGATAAGATTAATAAGGGTGCAAGTTATCTTTCCTTCAATCAATTATTGACTTTTTTATACGTTTCGGTGATGACTTGAAAACGAAGGGCATTTTGGATATTTATGCATGTCCAAATTTATCTTTGTGTTGCTAGCATGAATAGTGTTGTTACGATTAAATCGATTGATCTTTCATTGATGTATCCGATTTTGATTAATCGATTATCTTTCTGAAAATCTTAATCGGAGAAAATAAAACAGAGGTAAACAAAGCTAAAAACAACCAAAATTTCAAAGGCTCAGCATTCTTCATGACCAACAATTACTTTCAAGTTGTAGAACCTGTATTCTGCTACTTAAAGGGTACATTGTATATACATGTAAGTAAAACATGCCCCCACATGTGCTCGAACTCTCAACCTTCGTTCTACTGAGTTGGCTTAAGAGACATCCCTCTTTAGAAATTCAGTGGTAAATCCAAAACCGTTTCACGTATCCAAACCTAATTTGGCTTTTTAATACGTATTTAGTGTTGTCCGATTAAATATAGATAATCGATAAAATTCTCTCCGATTATAAACCTATAATCGATTATAAAGATTTTCCGATTATACAACACTAAGAATGAGTCCACATGATTCATATACATGTACATATTCAACTGATCTGATATATCACAAAAAAAACTAAATGAAAAAATTCTAGATTTGGCATTAATAGTGTGATTATTTCTTATTGCCCTCACCGAGGACATGGGGTTTTTGGTCATCTGGTCATCTTTGCAGTAATTTTTGTCATATAAAAAGAAAAAATCGTCAAATTCTTTCTTTTTCGTAAATAATTTATTAATCTTCCGATCTATGAATATCAAAGAAATTTTCTCGTTTGAATGAAAATTAATCATAATTCGTTATCTGAATTGTTAGGACGCTATTTTTGGGACTTTTTCTGTAGAATGAACCTTTATGACTCACACAAGGCCCTAAACCAAACTCTTCTATTTTATCCTTTTATCTGTAACTAACTGTTTTTAAATTTTTTAATTCACAGGAAACAACCTTTTAACATTGCACAGACGCGCACGCTGCACACAACACTTGAAAAAGGGTGATGCAGAATTAGAAGATAGATAGATAGATTTTGTGAAACTGGCTGCCCTTGGAGGCGAAGTAACTTTGGAGCGAAGTAACTTTAGGGCGAAATATTCTAAAATCATAGTCTCAAATAAAAAAAAATGACAATTTTAGCAGAGTACTCGTTTTTCTACCGACAAATATTTAAAAGTTCATAAAAGAATTGCGACTTTGGAATATATTCGTCAAAAGCATTTGATAGTATTTCATGAATCTTTATGCAAATGAGGTAGAGGCTAGCGTCCTTGATTTTCCATGTGACCACCCCGCATTTGATTCTGCCATCTTTGTTTCATTTATCATTTTGGAAAGGCTTCCTGAAATTTCAACGAAACACATCATTCCATTTACATTTTAGGTGAGTTACATGCATATTTAATTAGCGTAGATACTTTTTCAGCTGCATGCACTGAAAGTGCGTGAAATCGTAACAAAGATACGGATGTTTTGCTCCCCGAAGTTGAAGTGGATCTGACCACGCTGTCGAGGTTGTCGATATCGTTTATGTGAATGTACCGTAAGATTTGTTTTCATGGTTAGCATCTTGTATGTACTTTAATATTTCTGTATTCCATTAGAATACAAGTCAATTAATGCAGTTTGATTGTGGATGACTGAAATGAATGAGATTGAAAATAGAGGAATCGGTTTTTCCGAGGAGCACGTGGTCGGGCCGGCGTCACTTTGTCCCGGCCGCTTTGTCCCAGCAAAAGTGAACATGGTGTATTAAATCTCTCTATTGAATGAAGCAAATGGCATGCACACACTTGTCAATCCATAGGAATTGAGCTCTGAACACCTAGAGGAACAAATGTGAAATGTTGATTGTGAAGTAGTTGCAGGTACCCGGCAGAAACAACTGCGTGTACATGTACCACAAAAAATTAAGCAGTACATTTGGGGGTTCTGGGTCGACTTGGGTATTAAGAATCGAAATCTAAATTTTCACTTATTTAAGATGGAAAATGACATTTGGTATTTTTCTACAAAGAAAACTATCAACATTGAATAATAAAATAATCACTAATTACGAAAATTAAATCTTATTTCAACAGGTGGGGCACACCCCCTGATTTGCGAGATCGTCTCTATAATGAGGGATGGTGTCGCATTATCGAGACGAAAATATCCCTCTTATTCGAGATTTTTGGTTCCGTTTTATTACTTTTGTGAATTTCGTCTGAAAAAATTAAAAAAGCGCAGCATTGTCGGCCCATGGCATGAATATTTAGATCACATTCCTTCTTGACAAATCAAGTTTTATGCAATATAATGATGCGACTTTGAAATATGCTAAATTGAAATCAGCTCCTCTGCATATCCGTGTCATATTCACATAACAAATTTGATAATTTCTCCAGCAAACTTCGTTATTTTCCCACAAACTTACTTACATGTGATGAGCTGAGGTTCTCTACTTTCTTTTCAGCAATCTATTGCGCATATTAGATTGCGCATCGAGGCAAAATCATCGTCACAAGAGAGTGCATGGTCAATAATCTATGGCGGCCCATTAGGGTTATGATATTCAATGTTGTTGTTCATCAGAGATGTATCGTGTAAGAGTTGTCTTTCCAAACCGTCAACATTTGTCACAAGAACGATCGTTTTATCCAGATTTCATTATGTTTAGTAATGAATAAGTGATGTTGACATAGAATAATAAAAAAAACCTGAATAATTATGTCATAACATGCCATTTCTACATTCAAGAAGAAGAAAATAATTGAAATAGTTGAATATTTCATTCATGATAATTAGTTTTACTTTTTCACAAATACGTTTATTCTATGAAAAAAAATATAAAATAAACATGATGAATAAAATTCAATTAACAGTGTAGTCTGAAATGATACCAATTTGACAATATGATAGAGCATTAAAGAAAAATCCAATGTTGCTGAACATTCAACATGCACAAGTTTATGTTACGTATTGCTCTCCATACATGATAACTGGAACTGATAACGAAAGTAGGGCAGTGAACTAGATTGATGCTCATTGGCTAATTATGCAAATGTCATATCCGGGTCAGTGTATAGAAACGTTTTTCAAAGATGTCACAACCATCTCAGTTGGCTTTTTCCATCAAAGAAATTTTATTTCAAGGTGAAAATAAACATTGAAGTCGGGAGTAGGTAAGATTCTCAGCTTGAAGCATCTCTAATTTTCAAGTTCCTGCTTCATTGCAGCATCCGATACGTTGACGGTAAACATTTTTATGTTTTTTGGGCAGAGGAAATTCGGACCAAACAGGAAACGTCATGCGCTTTTGCATTCTTTCCGCAAAATTCAGATTTATTCTCATTAAGATCACAATCATCTCGCATTTTCGAGATATTTTCATGACCCAATTCAGGGATTATACCGCATTATAGAGACGATCTCGCAAATCAGGGGGTGTGCCCCACCTGTTCAAATTTACAAACAGTTCTGTGTGACCTGGAACTCCCAACACAGGCAACCCAGAACTCAAATTGTACTGTACATATGTTTCGTATTAGTTGTTATGAAATATGCACTTATATAATTAATCAGTTATTTACACTATACTTCATAATAATTATGACTTTTGCTACGTTCTTATCAATTTATCATTATTGAAGAAACTATGACTAAGTCGAACCTTAAATCAATTAGCTTTTTTGGTTTTGATGATACATTTAATTGTATAAACACGTTTCGAATCCACCAGTAGTGTACTTTCTGAAGTATTGAGAAAAAAACCCTGTTTTTCCCAATTTAAAAGGCCCCAATTTTCAAATATCTTTCACAGGCAATCTATGGCACAGAATGGAATAATGGAGCAACTGAAAACAGAAATTAAAACAGAAGAAGACATGGAAACAAACGGCCAAACAGAGGACTTTCAAAAATTGACAGAATATGGAATTAATATTAAAGTTGCAAATGAACTTGTCAAAATTTATGAATCGGGTATGAATTATTTGTGTTTGAATATGCAAAATGTTCTTGAAATTAAGTTACATACTACATGGTTTTGTTTGTGATAAGTGTCAGAATACAGAACCATAATTTGGACAGGGAAGATAAGAATGCTAAAATTTGACAAGAATTTCACCAAGATACTTAAGTAAATAATTATTTTTACACATTTTTCGCACAAAATTGTGACAAATTTAAAAGAAAAAAATCTTAAAAATGCATTTCAATAGAAGAATCAAATGAAGTTGAGAATGTCTACAAGTACAAGTGATTTGATTCTCCTTTATGTAAAATTCATGTTTCATTTATAACATTAGGTAAATTAGCACATGCAGATCTAGATGAGAGAGCACTGGATGCACTGAAGGAACTGAATGCAGATGATGCTATAGCAGTACTGAAACAGTTTTGTGAGAGCAGTCTAGAACATGTGGGAAATAAAAGTGCATTCCTTTGTGGTATGATGAAGACCTACAGACAAAACAAGAAACATGGTGCTAATGCGCAGGTTGCTAAAGGACCCGATGAGGCCAAATTAAAGGTAGAGCTCTTTGAATGTGATTTAATTAAGTTACATCGCTGCTTTCAACAGATGGGATAGGGGTATGATTAGAAAAAGAGTTAGAGGTTGACACAGAAATATGGATTGCCTATGTCAGCTATGTCATAATTTCAAAACCCTGGTGAAAATAAAAAGCAAAACATGCAAAAAGAGACCATCTCTACATATCAGTTGTTACAACTCTGACATATATTGTTTTTTTATTGAACATTTTCATTTCGAATATGAAGATTTAGGGCTGTAAAACTTGCTGTACAAAAAATAATGATGCGTATTCAGTCATCGGTGTGTCTATATTTAGAACTTTTGTACTAAAGATGTTGTTGGTAATGATTTGTCAATTTGCTGTTGTAGGAGATTTTGGACAGAACCGGTTACTCACTAGATGTGACAACGGGACAGAGAAAGTATGGTGGTCCACCCCCGGGAGAAGATGAGAGAAATGCACCATCAGGATCAGAGGTGGGTGCTCTTGTACTGAAATCTTTTCTTTTTAAAAAGATTGGAAAGAAAATCAAGTGTATTAATCTAGTATCTTCATTTGAAAAACTTAAATATTATTTAAATATTACTTTAACATTATGAGTTACAGTTATTGTAGATAAAGATTTGGAAGAAAAATTCTTAAAGTTTTGACTTTGTTTCGATGACAAGCTTGAAGTAAATTCTTGAATTTCCTCATTGAGAAGATTTTGATAAGTTTTGAGAAAGAAAATAGTAAGTGGTTGGTGTAGACACAATGTAAGTCTTTGTTGTTACATGGAATTTGTAAAACTTTGCACTTGTCTTCAGGTCTTCTGTGGAAAAATTCCCAAAGATGTCTTTGAAGACGAACTGATACCTTTGTTTGAAAAATGTGGAAAGATATGGGACTTGCGGCTTATGATGGACCCCATGACAGGCTTCAATAGGGGCTATTGTTTTATCACATTTTGTGACAAGCCTGGTGCATTAGAAGCTGTGAAACAGGTAAGATTATCTCCCTTATAATAGAAAACCAATTGGGTGTGCATCAACCTTGACCCTTTGGTCTTCGTTCGTTTTTGAAAACAAAAGAAAGTTCTCTAAAAAGTTAAAGTCAAAAATTAGAAATGAAAATTAGAAATTTTTGTGCAGATCTTTTTTTTTGATTAGAAAGCAAATTTGGCATCTCATATTAGAGTCTTTGGCTTAATTTAGATAACAGAAATTGAAGGTCAAGAGAAACAAATATTATGGGGTAAAATAAAAAAAATCCTCCTTTAAATAAAGTCTATGATTGCACTGTACATGATTTTGTTTACAGCTTGACAACTATCAAATCAAACCTGGAAAGTCCATTAAAGTGAACATCTCTGTAGCAAACCAAAGGTTGTTTGTTGGAAACATCCCTAAGAGCAAATCTAAAGATGAGATTATGGAAGAATTTTCTAAAAAGACAGGTATCAAAAAGTCAATTTTTATTTTCGAATCATTTACTTTTCGCAAACAAGGTAAGGTACCTTATCAAAATTCCCATCAAAATTTCACCACCAGAAAATTGCTGGTGACAAAATTAAGGTTACGAAAAGAACCTTGAACAAAAACTCCATTTCCATATCATGGAAATGTCTACCTATGAGGAGGAAATATTATCAGTATGTGTAGGTGATTTTTGTGTGTGTTGTTTTAAGTCCCTATATCCAAACTCTCTCTTGCTCTCTCTCCCTCCCTTTTGCTAACTGTGACACAAGAACTGAAAGGGCCTTCATCGTAGAAAATATGAAAATAAATGGAAAAGTTTAATGTTTTATATCTGTTTATGCAAAATGTCTTGACTTTTTCAAATGCAGTTTTTACAAGAAAGGAAAAAGTAATTTAAATATCAAAAATGCATGATAATAAAGATATTTTTGTAGTCGAGTCCTGAGGTTCTTGGTCATAGTTTGCTTACAGAATTTAGGCCATCCAAATTATTACACAAGATTTGTCCTATTGTTTTGTAGAGGATTTGACTGATGTCATAATATACAGATCTGCCGAGAAAGAGAATCAGAAAAATCGTGGATTTGCCTTCCTGGAGTACGAGTCTCACAAAGCTGCTTCCACTGCCAAACGCAAGTTGTCCTCTGGTAGGACCAAAGTTTGGGGTTGTGATGTAATCGTAGATTGGGCCGATCCCATCGACGATCCCGACAGCGACACAATGTCAAAGGTAAAATGTTTGTTATAAAAATTTAAAATATAAGCAGGCATTGTATAGACAGATGTTCCTGTTATCATGGAGGTAAAAAGCATAAGTCAACAAAATACATGATTATCTCAACCTCAAGTGTTTTAATTCCTCTGATCTGTATTTACTTTCTATATGCATTATACAAAGCACTCAAATTTCTCAAACACAGCCTCAACTCATTCCTATGGAAAGCCCTGATCATGTGTATTGTATTCATATCAAATGTTCAATCTAGCAAAGTAAATGGAAGCTCATTGATGGTATAGTTTGATTTCTTGTGACAAGTTTTAACACAGTATTTTTTGTCTGGAGATTTTAGTCTTTTTCATGTAACGTTGAAATATCCATCGTACATATGATTTGATCAGGTCAAAGTTCTGTATGTGAGGAATCTGACATCGGATGTGACTGAAGACACATTAAAGGAAAAGTTTGGTGAATATGGTAAAGTGGAACGTGTCAAGAAAATAAAAGACTATGGATTCATACATTTTGAAGAAAGGGATGATGCAGTGAAAGCCATGGAGGGAATGAATGGACAGGTACTAGTATTGCGTCTAAAGATAATGCCCTGTAAAGTTTTAGGAAGTTGGAAATAAAGAGTTATGTATTTGTATCATCTTGAATACTTTTATTATAATAATAATATTTTTATTTTGATATGTTACTTGTGTATATGATGCCAACCAGGCTGTAGAATCATTGAATTTTAATTTGCCTTTGTGTAAATGTACTGGACTTGAGCTTGCAGACCACTGCTAATTTTGACCTCTAACTCTATAAAGTTGTAATTGTATTTCAGAAACTAGGCAAGTTAGAAATGGAAGTATCACTCGCCAAACCTCCATCAGAGAACAAGAAAAAAGAACAGAGGAAACGTGACCAGGAGCGTCGTCAAATGATGATGGCAATGGGAATGGGAGGTCCCAGATATGGGTAGGGTATTACCAACATGTATGGTCATTTACTCGTCTGACATTTTCACAGGCAATGCTAAATTAAATATATGTTTTAGAGAAAATTTCTTATTTAATGGACATTGGTCAGGTAAATGAGATTTTGATGAAATTATACTACAGAGAACTTGGCCAAATCATACCCGAAATTGTATAACAAGAAGTAGGTTTTAAAATCTGTGTAAACTGGTGCGTTATGGTGCAGATTTTGATTTCCAAACTTAAAGAAGTTATCCTCCTGATACTATGGTATTTACAAAAAAAGCATTGTAGTTATGAAATGCGGTAACCAAAGTACAAGTAAAATTCAGCAAGTGTCATAGCTTCTTTTAGTTTTATGAATAAATACATAGATTACTGGTTGGTTCTTTTCATTACGTGATCATTCGTATTCACAGGTATGATGACTACTATGGGCCACCTATGATGAGAGGAGGTGGTATGCCACCTATGAGAGGTGGAGGAGGAGGAGGTGGAATGAGGCCCCGGATGCCACCACCACCTGGTAATTATAATGCAACAATAACTGTCCGTGCAGCTCACTTCAGAAATCGAAAAAAAAGCAGACATAGTAGAGAAAACTTCAATTGTCCTACCACTGAAGTGAGATGCATGGACAATAGTTTAATCATTTAAGCAAAGCTTTTATTGCTATATCAGCACAGTAAACTTGGTGAATCATGCTGGGTAATGCTGCTTTAAGCACAAAATCTTCATTCATGAACAAGAGATTCATACAAATTCAAAGGCAAAAAAAAAAAAAACCTTTTCACAGAATACCATTTCACAGAGTGTTGAGGTTAACTTGTATGCTTTGAAATAATATGTCCCAAACCATTGTACAACATGTAGGCTGAAGATTAAATGTTTCTTTACATTTCTTGATATTCCATGGTTCTTGCACCAACATATAACCAAAGCAACTTAATAGTTTGAGACTTTGAAGAAGTTAACTAGACACATTACAGCGTGTTTGGAAGTACCAGTGTATAAATTTTGTCTTGCTTATATCATATAAACTACGGTAGTAGAGTCTTCAAGCTAGCTTGTATTTTTCATCCACAGATTTCTACGACGACTATTATGGCTATGATGACTTTGACTACTACGGTGGATATGCTCCCCCTATACCACGAGGCAGAGGAGGTCGCATGCCCCCACCAGTAAGTATCTAAACTTTAATTTCAATTAATCTTAAATTCTGAATCAAAAGAAAATGTTCTTTTGTAATTTCATACAAGTCTCTAAAATTTCACTGATGAAATTAAGGATCTCTTTGTTTTATCTTTAAATTTTCATCTTTCAAATTAAAAAAAAAATATCAATTTGATTGTTATATTTTTGTTGACCTTCATACATGTGTACTGAGGAAAAGTTCTTGACCTTTAAAATAAACATTTGATAACTTGTTAAATTTTCTGTTTATATACATGTACATACATGATTTTTACAGCCTTGGTTTTTGAACCCTTACGAAAAAATGTTTTCATGTATACGTTTTACTCAGTAAACCTGTATTCAAAGGTAAATAATTTCATATACAATTATTTAAGCTGCCGTTTGTTTACAAAAGACAGCTTACCACTATTGGTATGTCATGTACCAGGATGTTATTTGTGAACACCACTTTAATGTCATATAAATACATGTACTGTTTGCCTCAGCCAATGCGAGGTCGAGGAGGGGCGCCCCCACCACTTCGTGGTGGTCCTAGAGGTGGTGCTGTAGCCAGAGGATCAAGAGGAGCCATGCGGGGAGCGAGGGGTGCTGCCGTCAGGGGTCGAGGGATGCCTGCAGGGGGTAATGTATCTAAATCTCCTGCAGCAATGCAACGCAGTGGTAAAAGGAAAGCAGGCGGAGATATGAATCAAACAAACTCTAAAAAACGTAATATGTCGGACAATTGGGGAGCGCAACCCATCGCCCAACAACCTCTTGATCAATCGGGGTATGGTGGTGGAGGAGGATATAATGATTCACAATGGTACCAAGATTCATTTGGGCAAAATTGGGGTTAAGCAGATAGCTTAAGCCTAGGTTTATTTTTTTAATTTGATGACAAAATATTGTAAATTGTGTTCCTTGTACAGGAGTAAAAAATTTTTAAAAGTGTACATTTTGCTTACCAAAAATGTTACGAAAAAACTCCAAAAAGGGGTCTTGCATTTTCAACGCATTGTGGCAACTTTGGAATAAACCAATTGACTTTTATAGTGCGTATTCCAAAAGAGACAATTTTTAGACGATGATTTGCACGTTTTAAACAAAGTAAAAATCGGGGCAAAATTCATTGGATGCATTTGTGAATAAACATTTATCGTATCCATCAGCAGGGTTATCCAGCAAACTCTTGCTCCCGTTCACAGCAGGATACAGAATTCTGCTCAGACGTTGGAATGTAAGAAAACCTCTGCTTCAGTGCAGGTTTTATGTGTCGCTCGACACTGGTCGAGCCCAGGGTGGTCGTAATGACCATAACAATCATGTGACTATTTTGTTATTGATTTACTTTTTTTTTTTTTCAATTTTTTTCCCTCTGGAATGCTCTTTTTCTATTGTGATACTTGTACTATTGAATTGTTAGGATAGGTGATTTCCTTTTGTATTTTTTAATTTTTGTGTTCTTGGTCTGTATCATTGTAAATCATCCTTCATCAAATTACCATTAAAAGATAATGAAATTCTTTTTCATTTCTGGCTTTTATAGTGATGAAAAAGGCACCAAAAATAGTTTCTGTGAAATTTAATAAAATGAAATAAAAATGAAACATGTTCTTATTGTATATATGTTGATACCTTAAGATCAATGAACAGAAGTGTTGTTACAGTGAGTTGAGCTATTTTGGTATATCATTGATGGTTCAAAGGATATGTATGTAATCAACATATTCAAGGGTCACAACTTCTCATATTGCCAACATTTTCAATATCTGCAAGCATCACTTACATGTATTTAACATGTAAAAGTTGACTACCTTAGAGTTGTCAGAAAGGAACGTGATTAAAATGACCACTGAAAATATGAAAAATAGGCTTCTAATCAGTGGAAAACATGGTTAAGTTGAAATTGTATCAAATTGTTTATGGGAATTGCATCTTTTTACAAAATTTAATTGTTTTTATAAATGGAAAGGAAGGTCATGACTTTCTTCATGTATGATAAATTTGGAAGGTTTATACAGCACTGATTTCTTCAATCTTCCTTTAAAGTTGGCAAGAGGAGAGAATGGAAGCATGATGTTACATTGGACAAAATAGTAGATCAATATGGGAATTTAAATGTGCATTCATTCAACATTTCATAAGCATTTATCAAAGAGAGAAGACAGATCTGGTTGATTTTATGTTTAGGTATTTTAGAAGTGAGCACTAGGAAACAAAAGATGTGTCTGTGAAAACTTGTGCCACAAGAAAGCATAAAGAGCTGAAGTTAACCAAAAGTAGGTCAAACTCCTCTGTCAAAATCGCCTTAACATCAGGTTGACCACAGACTCTGGAAAAAGGAAAATGCTGAATAAAAATTCCCTGCAGGGAAAAATGAGAGAATTTGAAAATTTCATAAAAATCGGGAAGGAGCTGTTAAGATAAGGGCCGTATTTAGCCCTGAATCCTGTGACTTATTTCTTCCGTATGGCGAATCGTACACAGAAAAACATGAATCATTATTGAAATATAATGTATTTGCAGACCTTTTACATGTTTTACATTATGTTAAGGAACTCTTAAGGTTGTAAAATTAAGGTCGAAAGAGGTAGGGGTGCTCGGATAGAAAATCCGATTATATCGACAAAAAACGTATACATTTTTTTTTTTTAATATTTTATCTAAAATGGATAAATATAAGCTAAAAGACATCAAATATGTCTATATTGTGTATCAGAAATAGATTTCCAACGTTCTACCTCCTTTAATCGGTAAATAATGAAATCCGGAACTTAAAATACGGTCTTATTCTTCATTCAATGGCTACAATGTAAGCCTTTTCGCGCCAAATACACATTGACGGAGAAATGAACATCACTCTTGCTTATTTCGTTTCTAATTCTTGTATCTTTCATTCAATCATATCGAGTACACAATGTTTGATTGATTAAAGAGGAAAAATAGTCAAATGTGCTATATTTAATGGTCAAAAAGATCGATTCTTATAAAATGCACCCCCCTTTCCATATTTAGTTTTTCGTCTCTGGGGTAGTGTTCCCCCCAGAGATACAGAACCCCACTTTGCCAAAAAATTTGTATCATGGATACACATCTCCAGTAAAAGTGGCTTTCTGTATATCCGGGGGGAACAATGTTCAATAAAACTTTTCCGTTTTCTATTGATTTCTATGGAAAAAAGATAAGTTTTGACCTAAAAATTAGCAATATTATGCAAAACAGATAAAAAATAACTTCATATTCTGATGGGATGCCGTATAAGTATACATTTTACCAAAAAAGGTTCTTGAAATTTCAATTTTCAAAATTCCACTTTTCAGGGCTGATTTTACGCCTTATCTCAACAGCTCCTTTTATTCAGTAAATGTTTTAAGAAATATGAATTGCCTGATGAAATTAACAATATACATTCGAACAAAGAAACAAGACACTTTATTGCTGATGTAACGTCTGAAGAAATTTTCTGGCCTGCTTTTCTCGCCAAGGACACTTGGAATGCAATGTTTTAGAAGTTAAGTACAGCAAAGGAAATTTGACTACATATTTGAACATTCGCACGATGCAGTTTTCCCTCAATTTTTGGTGTTGATACCATGATCAACAATATATTGAAAGGAATTGTCATAGCTAAATAAATTTATGCATGGAAAAGGGCTTGATGTGAGTACCTTGTTTTGTGATTTTCCAGACGAAGAGTCATGAGAGCTTGTCATACCCTCTGCGTCGCTGTCTTTAACTTGGGTTATACCTATTTAACATAGTAACCTTGAACTTTGACCAACTTTTGACAAATTAACTTGGGCTTGATATTTCATACATAGATTCGTTATTACCGAGTGTTGTTAGTGACTTGTAAACCTGCAGCCTGTTTCACAAAAATACGAATAATTTTAGGAATTTTCGTAACTTTTGATTGCTTAGAACTTCTTGTTAACTAAAAATCACGTTGCTTTGTTTTTGAATTTATATTTAGTATGTAGAAATGACAATAGAAAGCATAATGAAATCTTCACTGAAAAAACATTTTAAGCTTTTATTTGATGATTAAAGTTACGGAAATTCCTGAAATTTTTCGTAAGAATTTTTGTGAAACTGAACACTGGGCTGTATCTCGAGTTCTGAAAGGAGGGGGGGGGGGGGGGTCAGACTAAATTTGATTTGATTTCTATTTAAATCAGACCTGCTATGTGAACTTCGATTACCCTATGTTTTTGTTTCCAGCAACGATAAACATAAGTTACGCGTTGTCAGGTCTCAAAATGGACAAAAGCACCTTGTGTTCTCCACTAGCCTAAATCGAAGACTGCTAGCTATTCGATGTCGTCCGTTACCTGTTCACATCAAATACAAACATGGAAAACGAGGTTTTCAATTAAATTAATCTTTTACTTTCCCCGACTGCATGGTGTGTTCGTATGTCCGTAAAGTGGTCCGATCGGCTAAAGTATTCTCTCAGGAGATCTACAATAGCATCCTCCCAAAGTAAAAAAAAAATAGAGAAAGGACGTATACCATTGAGGGTTGTTGGCGCCGAGCTAATGTGCTAGCTTATTCTCGACATCTTCCCCAATTCTCCAAACAATACACATTCTTTCCAAAATTTATACTATGGAAAGCTAATACTCGATAGGAGCTAGTATAAACTCGATGAAACCAGTTTTGGAACACCGGGATTTAGTGCTTGATGATAGATCCCTGTGTTTTAGAAATATATTTTCCAAACCCATCAGTGAAATTTAGTCTTTGCACCATCACGTCACTACCGGTAAAAATGCATGGTACTAGATTTACATAAAATTCTCAATATTAATTTTTTATCTATTATACTAGTAAAAAGACGATCAGAAAGATAGTCTCGGGCGGGAGTTGAAGTGAAAGGTGCGTCGGATAGGTCTTGTCCTACTTTTTAGCTCACCTCGACGAAGTTGTGTGAGCTTATGCTATATACCCCCGCGCGTCCTGTCAAGAAGTTTGGGGTAGCTCAGTATTTGGCAAAGTACTGATGCTACAATAACCAAACTTGCACAAGTGATTCATCTTTGGATGCTAGGGTGAACCCATGCATCGGATGCTGCATATAACCTACATTTTCCGATTGAGTGACTTTGGTGTAGCTCGGAGTGACTTGGTTAAGAAGTTTGGGGTAGCTCAGTATCTGACAAAGTACTGATGTTTACAGTAACCAAACTTGGAGTGATTCATCTTATGATGCCGAGATGGACTCATGCATCGGATGCAGCATCTGACCTACTTTTCCACTTGATTGATTTTGCTTTTAAAAGCCAATATTGATCAAAGTGTAAGTGTTACATGTACCAAACTTGTATATTGGATGTATCTTTGATCAAACTTTCATAAAATGACCTTGACCTAATTTTTCCGCTTGAGTGATTTTGCTTTTAAAAGTCAAAATATTGAGCAAAGTGTAAGTGCTACATGTACCAAACTTACATATTGGATTTATCTTTGATCAAATTTTCACAAAATGACCTTGACCTACTTTTCCCACTTAGTGATTTTGATTTAAAAAGCCAATATTGAGCAAAGTATAAGTGCTACATTTACCAAACTTGCATATGGGATGTATCTTTGATCAAACTTTCATAAAATGACCTTGACATACTTTTTCCACCTGAATGATTTTGCCTTTAAAAGCCAATATACATGTACTTAGAAATATTTTTGAATTGAAATTTGCTGCCACGAGGTGAGCTTCGTAATCTTTGATTACCTACTGTAAGCGTGGAAATTTTCGCGTGGGGGTGGTTTCGCCTTTTTTTTTTTTTTTTTTTTTTTGCAAATCAATGGACTTCGCAAAAATTTCCCCAGCGAAAATAACCATGTTTACAGTATGTTTATGCTCCACGAAAAAGTTTGGGGGAGCATATAGTAGCCGTCTGTTTGTCTACGTCCGTCCGAGCTCATATATCTTCTAAACCCTACAGAACTTGATCATATTTTACAAAAATATTCATTAGGATAGATCCCATCGAAAGTCAAGGTCATTTCTAAGCTTAAATTAGTTTTTTTTTATTTTTAGCGTTTTTGCAATAAAAAAAATAAAAATTAATTAAAAATCATTATTTTGTCCAAATGGTCTGAAATGTACAATGATAGGATAATGCATAAGATATTTCATTGCGTTAATGAAAAATTAATTGTGTTCCAAAAAAAAGGGGGGGGGGTGTTACACATAACTCCAGGTGAATATATATACTAGTATAGCCTGCTTATGAGTATGTCATCATGGATCCCTCAAGCGTTTATTAGGGTAGCCCCTTCAGGACCAAGGTCACATAAGGTCAGTCATCAAATGTATTATATATATACAATGTGAAAATAGGCTGTTTTTGAGAATGTCATATATCCCATTTGTTTATTGGATAGACAAAGTAGATAGATAAAAATTGATCATGATTCACACACGAAATTATTCTCAAGTTATCTTCAGAAGAAGCAACCGCTCAATTCAGTGCTCTTTCGATATGTCTTCTTGTTGCATTTTCAGAAGTCACGTTTTGGGTGTACCGCGGTCTAAAGGTAGAATAACATAGTCTAAGTATTTTAAACTTCACAAATATTTAGAAATATGGTGAGAAGTCTTGATCATTTATTAATCAATGAGCGTAGTGAACCGTATCGGATTAAGGCTCTTTTCGTTATGACCCCGGTATTTAATTGGCCACTACCTGTAGTAATTGTTAAAATTCTGCACTTCCATTTCCTACTGATGGATTTATAAACCTTGATGAACAGGACGACGTTATGTGGTGAATCAAATTTTTCAAGAAATGTCGTTCAAAAAATTAGTTGGAAATTTACAACGTAAACAGTAAGTTAATTTCAATTTTTTATGAATCTTTTTAAATTGTTCAGATGTAGAAATAAAGGTCGTTGATCTCTTTGATACCTGGCTGGTATTCATCAATATAGGTTTGGATGAACCACTAGATCTCTCGTTGGGAGAGGGAAGGGGTGTTCATTCCATATCTCTTTGCTTTTCATTACTTTGTGTAATTTTCATTCATGATTTTTATCCATGAATATTCAATGGTTCAATATTTTCTATAAACTCTAATATATCTGAACGTTTTTGTTGGGAAATTCCAAATTTTTTTTTATCTACATGTTTTATATAGATTGGTTGTGCTATTCAAGATAAAGGGTGTCTGAATTCGTACCTTTTCTTGCACTCGAATTCTGTCTCTTTTTTTTTTTTAATTTCAAGCAAAATCGAGGAAAATAAACATCTCTGAATCTGTAGAGACAGAGAGAGAGAACAAAAAAGCGTAATAGATTAGTCTGGTGTAAAATTGAGATGCACAAACTTTATACGAATAAGTTATCCCCTTCATAGAATTCCTTCAAATAAATAAGCCCCTTTCCCTTTTACCCCCCCCCCCCCCCCAATAGAATTTACTTTTTATTTTTTTACTTTCCACATCCAAATCATATATTATTTATTTTATGTTATTTATATACACAGTGCCGTCTTTAAGTAAAAATAAGAGTCCCCTTCGGCGTTGCCGGTAGGGGACTAATAAATAAGTATTACTTGTATATTAATTTTGTAATGCGCATACGATTGACTTTTTAGTAGTCATTTAATAATTCATAATTGAAAGTTAGAAAAAGACACTATTTTATACCAATGTACAATAGATAATACTTGTATGAATAGCCGTTAGACTTGTACGAGTATATAGTTTAATTTAAATAATTTTAGCATGTTGCATGTTTAGGTATCTATGGGAAAATCGGTGCATAAATAAATTGACTCGTACATAATGGGTTTTATTTCTTATATAATATTCATTGTCGTTAAAATCTGGGCGCTTTTAAAAATATAAGATGATATAATTTTATGCCTAAATGGACATTTAATGAAACGAGACTTAACGTTTATGTTCAATGCCGCGTAAGGAAAGAATAATACTTATAATTGAGACTAAATCGCACATGACGCGCTTCTTTCTAAAGCTTCATTCAACTTTCAAACAATTTAAGCTGTTGTTACGAAATATCAAGAAGCTACGCGCTTTTTCATTCCTTAAGTCAACATTTTCGTGTTTACTAAGTTTATTGAAAGCTAGAAGAGTGGTCCTAAATAGCTATGAAACATTTACAGAAAGGGCTGAGGGTCACTTTATCGCTTCCCCCTATTTGGATACATCTTTCCCCTTTTCATTAGCAGTATTGACACTAAATAAATTTATACATGGGTGTAAGGGGCTAGGTACGAGATCTTGCGAAATTTGAGGTACAAACAAAATCTTGATTGATGGTAGTTGAGATGAAAAAAAAAGAAAGAAAAACGCAACAAAATAAGATGCGCTAAATTATGGGTTTTTGAGCTGAATTCGTTAAAGACTCTCATAGAATATTCAAAATTGGAACGGGGGGGGGGGGAGCTTGCGACATGCCAAAAAAAAATCCTATAATACCTTTGCCCTATCTTTTAATACACAAAACAAGAAAGCAAACACAAATAAAATTGGAAAGAGGGGGGGGGGGGGGGGGGACTTGCGACTTCCAAAAAAAAAAAAAGTAAATAAATAAAAATCCTATAATACCTTTGCCCTATCTTTTAATAAACAAAACAAGAAAGCAAACTCAAAATAATAATAATAAAAAAAAAAAAACCACACACACACACATACAAACCCTTGCCTAGGGATTCCCTGGACTTCTTAATAGAGAACTAGAATGCTCTAGACTAGGGATATGACAAAAACTGAAATGGAGTGCTTTTGGAACATAATGCGAAATCTTCATAAATGATGGAAAATATTTTATTAACCTAGTACATCAAATTTTACTGAGCCTTTTATTGCCAAATACGATATGTATGTTTGATAAAGGTCTCATCAAGGGCCTGTGAATTGGAAGGGGAGGGTCATATATTTTGTACTTCGAATAAATTGAAACCTCTGGAAAAAAGGTGAAAACTATGAGGGCTGATTGATATGTTATGAGCCTCGTATTGATGGATTTGAATTTTATCAGACATTTTGCTTTATTCTTCTACATAATCCCTTTCAGTATCTAAACACTTTTTTCACCGGTGTTAAAGGGCCTCAATACCGCTTTTAAAGAACTCCTTATCTTGACTGGTCAGAAAGCCATCCACTGCAAGTATGACGTCATTATCGGACTGTAAATAGGTGCGACTTTTATCTATTCCCAAAACTGACAGCAGCACCTACTTACAGTCCGATAATGACGTCATACTTGCAAAGTCTTACAAAGCTGACTAAATAACGCAAGCTTATATATAGAAAGTCATTTACAGATTCAGATTTTTTATTTCCTTTGTGTTACCCTGTTGCAATATATAATATTCGTCGAAATGAAAACCCAACCGTTGTCCATTTTGGTGACTAGCAAGTAAGTCATTTAGTCATGTAAACCTCCCTGTAAACAATTTTCAATTTATTTTACCAAGTCTTGACGCCTTCTTCATGCCTCGAAGTACCCATGACGGTGCAATATGACGATCACGTGATTGTTAACAGGGGATGCCAAAGTAGGTCACTAAATTTGAAACGAACGTTTTTAAATGTGTTTTTTGCTTTTTGGGTCGGAAAATATGTCAGGTACCAGTTAGAAGTGATTTCATTCCTCAACAGAATGTAAACGTCTTCAAATGTCAGGAACCAGTTAGAAGTAATTTCATTCCTCAACAGAATGTCAGGAACCATTTAGAAGTAATTTCATTCCTCAACAGAATGTCAGGAACCATTTAGAAGTAATTTTATTCCTCAACAGAATGTCAGGAACCATTTAGAAGTAATTTTATTCCTCAACAGAATGTCAGGAACCATTTAGAAGTAATTTCATTCCTCAACAGAATGTCAGGAACCATTTAGAAGTAATTTCATTCCTCAACAGAATTGTTTGATTGATTTCGACCAAACTTCTACAGAAATGTATCTTTTCTTTTCAATGTAGGTCTTCGGAGGACACATCCAGCAATGCAGACGGTGCCAAGTCAAGCTGGGCCACGGCCCGTCGTCGTACTGAGGAATCCCTCCAGGACCCTTCCCTGACCCCACGGGCTGTCACTAAGCTATCTGGGCTACTCAGCAAATCTCGACAGTAAGTAACATTGATATACATCCAGGACCCCTCCCTGACCCCACGGGCAGTCACTAAGCTATCTTGGCTACTTAGAAAATCTCGACAGTAACATTTATACTGAGGAATCCCTCCAGCCCCCCCCCCCCTCTGACCCCACGGGCAGTTACTACAAGCTATCTGGATTACTCAGTAAATCTTGACAGTAAGTAACATTTGTATACATCTGAGACCCCTCCCTGACCTCGCGGACAGTCACTATAAACTCTCTGGAATACTTACTTGTAGCAACAGGACTTACGCATATTTTTGTGTCGCCTGCGAAGCATAGCGACACTTAGGGATCACTTTGTCCGTTGTCCGTCTGTC
Organism: Pinctada fucata; assembly: GCA_028142955.1. NCBI lineage: Eukaryota > Metazoa > Mollusca > Bivalvia > Pterioida > Pteriidae > Pinctada > Pinctada fucata. Next base: position 33,790,243 of record AP027104.1, read on the forward strand.
CGTCTGTCTGTCTGTCTGTTTGTCACACTTGGATGTCACACCCTATAAAAGTGATTCCTGAGTGTCGCTGAGTCCTGAGTGTCGCAGGCGACACATGCATTCCTTGGAATGTTTTTATGTTATTTGCACAACTTAATTTCTTGCGCAGGCGGAAACGCACCATGGTGTGGAGAATTTTTATCACCCTTTTATATTTCAGGAATTTCTGGGTAGTTAATTAAGGCCATACAAAATTAATGTTTTGTTTGACGGGCACTTTTTGAGAAAAAAAAGTGAGGGAGGCAGGTTTTTTTCTTTTTTTTTTTTTTTTTTTTTTTTTTTTTTTTTTTTTTTTTTTTTTGCAAACGTGAAATTTCATCTTTTAACCAAATTTCTAATTCAAGTGTTTTGATGCTGAAAATACATTAAAACTGAGGTATAGTATGAAGTGGTGATGTTTAGTGCATTGATTAACAAGATAACCCAACGTTTTCCTGTAATATAGTAATTGCATTTCCAAATCTGAAGTTTGCTAGATATTCTGTGATTTGGTCACACTTATTATATTATCATATGACGATGTCCTATGACAGACCAGTATGAAGATATAGACTTAATACATGTATGTTGTACATCTAAATTATGCATAAAAAAGAACACCAATCTCTAACTGTTGCCCTGTGTAAGGTTAAAACTTCAAATGACGTTAACATTTTGTGAACTACTTCTTTTATGTGCAACTAAGTGAGCGAAAATCGTAATTGTTGCTCAGTGCTTAGACCGAAAATTTGACCCTTGGCGTCGACAAAAGAGTAGGAAAAATACAAAGAAACATGTCCAGGGATTGGGAAGGCCCATTCTGATAGAAAATGGCCCATAAAATCGGCAACCTGCTGCGCCCTGGTGCCATTATTCTACGGCGTCCATTTTTGGTTTTTAAATCTAAAAGTTCTGTTCTCGTATTTACGTTGTAACGTAGATCTACACCAGGAGCAGTAATACAGAGATCGCAGCTTTTTGTACATGGCCAGTCAGTCAGAAGCACAAAATTCTTCTGTCCACTGACAATTGACAGATTCTTTGCTATTTTGATACAGTATTGATTTTTCTCCGACATTCTTTTTTATCCTCGTTCTGCGCCTGAGATTTAAATATCCAACGTCCACTTACGTATCTTATCTACGTTAAGGTACTTGTGTATGCGTTCGTCCGTAAAATTATCAAGTGGTCAGTCAATGGGTACAAATTTAAGTATAAAAAAATGTACTGTAAATTACTCATTGGAAACGGTAAAATTGAGAATCTCGCGACAAAAAATGTGCTAACGTCTAATGTATTATTCATACACGCAAATGCAAAGCTTTTCGAAAATTGATCATTTTTGGAATGACCCTTTCGTGAGGAAAGCTGGCCCATTGTTTTTGAGAATGACCCATTGAAGTCCAAGTGGAAGGTGCCATAGTCCCATTGAGCAAGTTTGCCTTCCCGATCACTGCATGTCTGACAATTTAGTTTGAATTTTAACAACGATTACACAAGGGTACCCTGATCGATACGTCATCCCTTTTCACTGTCGGTCTGAAAATTTGAATTTCTATCCCGTGGAAATTTTGAAGTTTCTGCGATGTGCTAAGGGTTTAATTGGCCAGTTTATTCGTAACGAAATTAGGATCGCGTAGTATTTCTGTCCCTCCACTCGATCCCGTCACCGGCGTTCCCGGCTGATCAATCTGACGTACACTGTGAGTTCTAAACAAAAACGTTTTCAAATTTCTAATAAAGGAGCTGTTAAGATAAGGGCCGTATTTAGCCCTGAATCCCGTGACTTATTTCTTCCGTATGGCGAATCGTACACAGAAAAACATGAATCATTATTGAAATATGATATATTTGCAGACCTTTTACATGTTTTACATTATGTTAAGGAACTCTTAAGGTTGTAAAATTAAGGTCGAAAGAGGTAGGGGTGCTCGGATAGAAAATCCGATTATATCGACAAAAAAACGTACACATTTTTGAATATTTTATCTAAAATGGATAAATATAAGCTAAAAGACATCAAATATGTCTACATTGTGTATCAGAAATAGATTTCGAACGTTCTACCTCCTTTAATCGGTAAATAATGAAATCCGGAACTTAAAATACGGTCTTATTCTTCATTCAATGGCTACAATGTAAGCCTTTTAGCGCGAAATACACATTGACGGAGAAATGAACATCACTCTTGCTTATTTCGTTTCTAATTCTTGTATCTTTCATTCAATCATATCGAGTACACAATGTTTGATTGATTAAACAGGAAAAATAGTCAAATGTGCTATATTTAATGGTCAAAAAGATCGATTCTTATAAAATGCACCCCCTTTCCATATTTAGTTTTTCGTCTCTGGGGTAGTGTTCCCCCCGGAGATACAGAACCCCACTTTGCCAAAAAATTTGTATCATGGATACACATCTCCAGTAAAAGTGGCTTTCTGTATATCCGGGGGGAACAATGTTCAATAAAACTTTTCCGTTTTCTATTGATTTCTATGGGAAAAAGATAAGTTTTGACCTAAAAATTAGCAATATTATGCAAAACAGATAAAAAATAACTTCATATTCTGATGGGATGCCGTATAAGTACAAAAAATGTATACATTTTACCAAAAAAGGTTCTTGAAATTTCAATTTTCAAAATTCCACTTTTCAGGGCTGATTTTACGCCTTATCTTAACAGCTCCTTAAATAATTTAACTTATAAAGAAGTATATAATGCTCTTGCATATTATCACAACAGAGTACAGTATCATTTTACGTTACGTTACCTCGTCCATGATATGGAATATACGCGTGGTCGCGATTACCGTACAACCAACAATTGAATACGGTAGCTTGGGTAAATAATACTATTTTATATAAACAAGTATTGAGTTACAGCTTTACAATTTATATATTTAGTGAAGTAAAGAATATGTAAACAAACAATTTGTATTAGCACGGCGATGTTCAATTGACTACTTTAAAATTATGGTGAAACACGCGATAAAATTCGTAAATGCGGCGAGTTTTAGGCAATGCGGCGGTGCCCGTCAAACGAAACTTTAAATTTTTTTGGCCTAAAAACCAATATTTAGCTCATCTCCACGACGTGACGTAGGTGTCTGCACTCGATGCATGATACGGATGCTGCATCTGATCTATATTTCACGCTTGAGCTACCAGGTTAAGTAAAAGAGGACGCCTCAATTTCTGGCTTACCATAAGACTTCGATCAACCAAACTTGTTTGTGACATGGAACTGAAAATCTTTAAATATAATCCATGATACAGATGCTGCATCTGACCCATATTCTATGCTTAAGTGACTTACCGGGTTAAGTAAAATTCCAGCTTCCTACAAGTCCTAGATCAACAAATTAAAACTTGCTTGGGTGATGTAAGTCCTTCATCAACCGAACGTTTGTGGGTAATGTATTTGAAGATAGTTGATGCAATGTGTGGTACCATTCTGGTCAGGTAATGTTGCCGTCGAGGTGAGCTCCGTCATCATTGATGACACTATTCTGGCATGGGCATTAAACATTTGTGTGCATGATATTCCGACACACTTTCGATTTTTTTAAAAAGCTAAGCAAAGGACACAAAGATACATTTTAATTTTTGATGTCAAATTAAGATTACGATCTCTGCAAGGAAAATAGGACATGGCTTCCGGATGATAACTCAACAACCATTTCACCATTTGTTGATGATGGATCAGTAGGCCAAAGGTCAAGGTCAGTGTAAAAAAGAAAGCCTCAAAATGGGTTCCAAATTGTTGTCGGGAACCATAATTCCATCTTCACAAACCGATTTTTATGTACATTTGTATAGTCATGAGAAAAATGTCAATTTAAGTCAAGATGATATATCCTTTCGTCGATTGTTGCATAGTAAAAGTCACTTATTACTTATTGACAATATTTGAGCAATTTGTTATTGCAAATATTGTTTACATACTCAGTGACATTACAAAACATACACAATACATCACACTAATCACAGTATTTGCTTTTTACGCAAGTTCATCTTTTTTCTGTAAAGCAGTGGATTTTCAAAAAAAAAAAACTATTGCAGATTGAAGAAAAAATGCCCAAAAGTAAATAGTTATCTTAATTTTAAGAAACAGTTTTGTTAGGAATCATTTACATATACATGTAACTATGAAATTCCTGTTGTTAATCAGTGGATACTTGTGAGAGCACCCTCGGGTTATTTAAGTTGCTATAATGTAGGAAATAGAACAGTCTATGACTTGTATTCGGTAGATTTACAATATCTCAGTATCTGAACTGTCAAAAGGTTATCATTCAAAATAACTGGGTATCAAATTTCAAAAAACCTCTTACGAACTTGATTGAAAGTTCACCCTTTTTTCACAACTGTCAGTATCTGTACTTAACAAAAGCAATCGTCTTACTCGTCATATATCTCAAATGAAACTCAAATATAAAGAATAATGAAGTATTTTCTGTAAGGTTTGAAGTGTGTACAATGAACTGCTTCATAAAATTAACGAGATCTATGTGACAGAGAGGGCTTTGATCCCTAATTAACCCGTCAAATACCGTTATTGTAGATTTCATACTTCTGATTCATAATAAGTAACTCTCCCCCAGCCCTTCTGTATTTGTATTGTGAACCAGTAGCTTAGTAATTGTTCATGGTCTCGTGTAAATACAATAGCTTTTGGAACCAAATGTTTCGATTGATATTTCGTCCTGGACATGGTAACGAGAAGAGGAGTTATGTACAATGCGATTTCTTCCTTTCGAACTCGAAGTTCTTCTTCTCTTTGTTCATTTACTATCCGTTTGACTGAATCATACATTAGGCACGGTCCATTTGATATTCTGGGGTGGGCTTGGGTTTTTTCCAAAAAAAATAATTTTGATGAAAAAAATAAATTTGCTTATGGTGTGACAGAAAAAAAAATAATCTTGCTCTTACAAGTAATCTGAATTTGAAGAATAACCATAAAATTCGCTTAAATTCCTGAAAAATTTTCGGCTCGGTTCGCTCGCCACAGTTTTCACTTTATATCTTAAATTTTTGGCTCGCTTCGCTCGCTATACTTTTCTTTAATGGCAAGTTCATATATTTAAAAATATCAAAGGTATACATGTGACGGAGAAAGAGGCTTCCTTAAATACTTTATCAGTATCATTTTCATAGATACATGTACATGAATCACCATAGAGTCTAAAATTTAAGAATATAATTAAGTTTTTCACTAGTTTACATTTCTAAATTCAAAAATTTGTCTAGAAGACCCTTACTTCAGGCCCTCTTACATGTTACATGACCTTACATACATTTTGTTTACTGAAAATAATATCATATTGTAAAAATCTTTTATCTCTCTCAGTTTAGAAGTGAATACATTAGTTTTACATAAAAATTTAGTATGGTTTGGAACAATTTAAGTAAAAATAAAGAATTTCTGTTGAAAAAACACAAACATTCTTAATATACACATCAATTGTTAGAAAAAAAATTTCCTTGCTCCAACTTTGCAAGAAAAAAATAATTTTGCCCCGGTCCAGTGCGAAAAAAATAATCTTGCTCCGACAAAAAACCCAAGCCCCCCCCCCCCCCCCCCCAGAATATCAAATGGACCGTGCCTTATGGGCCGCATTATCACCCCCCCCCCCCCCAAAAAAAAAAAAGCCAAACAAACCAAAATCAAAAACAATAGCAACATTAAAAACTAAAAGAAAACGAAGGAGAGAAGTTGCTAAGAATTTTAAAAATGCAGGAAACTGAAATATAAGCAAAGACACGATACAAAGCTTCACTTCCTCTAATCGCTTCTTCGATATGCGTTGTTACAATTACTTCGCTAAATTGTCAAAGCTATTTGTCCGTTGTTGTCCTCATTCGTTTGTCTTTCTCGACTTTTCTACTGCATCCGAGTTTCAGGAAATCTCACAAGAACTGAAGCAAATAATGTACACTCAAACAAACTTTAAAGGCACATGAGCTCGACGTCACGGACTCCTTTTTGGCCGGATTGCAAAGCAATTCCGGTCTATAGATTGACGATGTCCGTCTGTCTGTCTGTCCGTCTGCCGTCAACATTTTGGTTAAAGTTTCTGGTTGAAGCAAAATCTGAGGAATTGTATGCAGTAGAAACTTTATATTATACATGAAGGTTGCCCTTCACAAGACCTTTCAATTTATGCCGTAACATTTTACCTAGTGACCTTGACCTTGGCATTTGACCTAGTTAAAGAATTTGATTAAAGTTTCTGGTTGAGGCAAAATCTGAGGAACTGTGTGCAGTAGAAACTTTATATTATACATGAAGGTTGCCCATCACAAGACCTTTCAATTTATGCCGTAACATTTGACCTAGTGACCTTGACCTTGGACTTTGACCTAGTTAAAGATTTTGGTTAAAGTTTCTGGTTTAAGCAAAATCTGTGGAACTGTATGCAGTAGAAACCTTATATTATACATTTAGGATGCCCATGACGAGACTTTCAGTTAATGCTGTAACATTTGACCTAGTTACCTTGACCTTGGACTTTGACCTAGTTAAAGATTTTGGTTAAAGTTTCTGGTTTAAGCAAAATCTAAGGAACTTTATGCAGTAGAAACTTTATATTATACATGTAGGTTGCCTCTGACAAGACCTCTCAATGCATGCTGTATTATTTGACCAAGTGACCTTGACCCAGTTAGTGACAAAAACTTACTTTGCAATCCGGCCATACCGTCTTTAGCGGTGTTTTATCTTATCTTTATAGAATGGGCGTATACCATTGGGGTTTTTGGCGCCGAGCTCCTGCATGTACATGTCTATAGGATGGTTAATAATGGGTCTGATTGGACCACATTTTTTTTACTTCTCCGCTGCACGGATATAACGAAAACGTAGAGGAAGCGAAACATCAAGATCAAGATCTGCCAAAATTGTATCTGTAGTCTGGCAAACAAGGCGGTTACCATACGCATTTTCAACTTTTCTTATATTACCGCTGTACGGAATATTTCACCAAACCTTTTTGGCTATACCAAGTTTTGGTCTGACAAAAGCATACTTAATATATCAGTTGGCATTGGCTGTGCACAGATGGGCGATATTTAAAGTTCGTCCGATTTTTTATTAGCTCACCTGAGCGAAGCTTCTATACAACCGCTGCACAGAATTTCACAAAACCAAGCAAATACTTAAGGTCCTCTATCAAGTTTGTGGGGTTTTTTGTGTCAATCGGTCAAAAAATATGGCCGCCGAGGGCTCTGATTTGCTTACGCATTTTCGATTTCTCCTCTGTAAACGCTGCACAGAATTTCACGAAACCTTAAAGGAAGCAAGTACTCAAGGTCCTCTACCAAGTTTGTGTTTTTCGTGCCGATCGGTCAACAAATATGGCCGTCGAGGTCTCCGATTGGCTGACACATTTTCGACATCTCTTCTGCAACCGCTGCACAGAATTTCCTGAAACCTTACAGGAAGCAAGTACTCAAGGTCCTCTACCAAGTTAGTGTTTTTCGTGCCAATGGGTGAACAAATATGGCTGCCGAGGGCTCTGATTGGCTGACTAATTTTCGACATCTCTTCTGCAACCGCTACACAGAATTTCATAAAACCTTACAGGAAGCAAGTACTCAAGGAGGTCCTCTACCAATTTTGTGTTTTTTTTTTCATGCCGACAGGTAAAAGAATAGCGCCGCACAGGGCTCTGATTGGATGACACATTTTCGACATCTCCTCTGTAACTGCTACACCAGCTGAAACCGTAATAGAAGCAAGTACTTAAGGTCCTCTACCAAATTGTCCACTATCATTCTATTGTTTGCAATTCAGGTGAGCGATATGGCCCCTTGGGCCTCTTGTCTTTCGTTCGCAAACTTTACTAAAATTGTGCTCTATATCTTTTTCTGTCCGGGGACATTTCTATGTTACAAATACATCTTGTAGTCCGTGAGCCAGAGGGGTTGGTCGGTACCATCTGGGGTGAATAAATCTGATGTTGATATTATGATAGATATACCCAAGAGGTTTCAGAAAATGCATGATAGCATTTGATCAAAGGTAGCTAAACGGGTAAACAAGAGGTATTGCCCTTGCGTACTTGCCAAATAATGATTTTTTTCTTGAAAAAAAATCATAACTTAAACATGGATGGTGATTTTAAAAATTGAAAAGTGTAAATATGTAGTATTTTTTGTTCTCATTCAGATGAAATAAGTTGCATGTTCCAATTCCTATTTTTATTGTGTATTTTGGGGTAAAAAAGTCCAATTTTGGCTAAATTTCACAGAAATTTGAGGAATTTTAATTTATTCCTACTTCTCAGTTCCTCAATATTGCATATGATCGTCCAATGATTATGTTAAAACATATCTAAATTCTCCTCTTTCAAATGAAATAGATTTAATATTCTTATTTTTATTTGCAAAATCCTCGAAATTGGCGTTTTTATACAGAAAACTGATTTTCAATTAGAAATCTCAGATTTCTGTATATCAATTTAAAGAACCCTTATTAATTATGAAAGCAATGATGGAAAGCTATTTTCTAATGTAACTTTTCACACTCTTTCAAATTATATATGTTTACTTACATTTCATTCAAAATAAAAGTGTTTTTCTGGAAAAAACGTATTTTTTTTCATTTAAAAATCGCTGATTATTGGAGAATATTTATTGAATCGATAGACATTCTTAAAATGATAGCAGGAATGGATTTTCAATTGTAATTATTTAGCTTCACTCATGAATGACATGTTTGATACATAAAAGAACTTAGGTATATTTTCTACTTAATTTAGGGGCAAAATGCCTGTTTTTTGTCTAAAAATAACAAATTTCTGGGAAAATTCTATTAATTCATCATCTTAGCTAAAATTATAGATTTAAAGCACTTATCATTTAGAAAGTAATCATCTTGTCAGATGATTGTGAACTTAAAAGTAATTATTCATTAAATCCAACATTTTCGGATAAAATATGTATTTTGTACGCAAAAACCACTTATTTTGAGAAAAAAAGTACTAGCTCTTTTAATCTGCCTAAATTGATATATTTTAGTTTTGATATTATGCTGTTTCTTTTTATAAATGGATAGGAATGTCATTTGATAACTGAAATTTAATAATTATCTTTTTTTGGGGCAAAAAACCTAATTAATGTGCAAAAATAATTGATTTTTGTGAATATTTTTAAAAAATTATATTTTTTATTTTATCAAAGCAGGAGTGGTTTCATATAATTTGATGGCATAAAAGTGATAAAGTTTAATGAGTTAGAGGAGATTTCCTTGATTATCTTGCTATTTTGGGGGGAAAATCTCAATTTTTATTTAAATATCGCTGATTTCTGGAAAATCTTTATTACTATGAAATGTGTCATTATTATTTATATTCAAAAGTGTTCATGGGTATATTATAGTTTGTCCTTGTACGTCATTTGTATTTCAAGTATCCCCCATTAATTTAATTGGTATTTCTGGGCAAACAATATGAATTATGAAAAATTACAGTCTAAATCAAGAAAAATTACGTCTCATATTTCAAACTATGACAATTATTTTCTTAACTTACGTATCATTTTATTCTTATCTTGTGAAATGTTACTATTAGTATGTTTGGGGTAAAAGATGGAAAAGCAAGCACTTAATAAGCAAAATGTTATAAAACACATTTCGAGGTTACTTATTGCTAGATTTTTTAGAATAAAAGCTTGTTTTTCTTTGTGACCTGTGAAGGCCTTATGTGCCACAAGGCACGAAGGAGATACGTAACAGGTTTCTTTGTGACCTTATATTTAATAATATATATTTTACCCCAAATATAACAATATTACACAAAATTGAAGAGAAATGATAAATAAGTTTAGAAAGAATAAACAATTAAATAGGAAATACAGAAGATAATAGTCCTACTTTGAAATATGAGACTTTCTATAGTAATTTTCTTGATTTAGGCTATATATTTATATAAAAACATATTGTTTGCCCCAAAATACCAATTAAATTAACAGAGGATACTTGAAATGTATATGACTTACAAGGACAAACTATGATATACCCAGGAACACTTTCGAATATAAATAATAATGACACATTTCATAGTAATAAAGATTTTCCAGAAATCAGCGATATTTAAATAAAAATTGAGATTTTCCCCCCTAAATAGCAAGATAATCAAAGGAATCTCCTCTTACTCATTAAACTTTATCACTTTTATGCCATCAAATTATATGAGACCTCTCCTGCTTTGATAAAATAAAAAATAAAAATTTCAAAAGATGTTCACAGAAATAAGTGATTTTTGCAAGTTAATTAGATTTTTTGCCCCAAAATAACATATGAATTAATTTCCAGTTATCAAATGACATTCACATGATTCATATCCATTTATAATAAGAAACAGCATAATATCAAAGCTAGAATATATCAATTTAGGCAGATTAAAAGAGCTAGTACTTATTTTCTCAAAATAAGTGGTTTTTGCATAAAAAATACATATTTTATCCAAAAATGTTGGTTTTGATGAATAATTACTTTTGAGTTCACAATCATCTGACAAGATGATTTCTTTCTAAATGATGATTGCTTTAAATCTATAATTTAAGCTACGATGATGAATTAATAGAATTTTCCCAGAAATTTGTTATTTTTAGACAAAAAACAGGCATTTTGCCCAAAAATTAAGTAGAAATACACATTTTATGTTTCAAATATGTAGTTCATGAATGAACCTAAATAATTACAGTTGAAACAATATTCCTGCTATCATTTCAAGAAATTATTTAGATTCAATAAATATTCTCCAGAAATCAGCGATTTTTGGATGAAAAATACGTTTATTCCCCAAAACACTTTAATTTTGAATGAAATATCAATAAAACATATATAATCTGAAAAGTTAAATTAGAAAACAGCTTTCAATCATTGCTTGCATGGGTTCTTTAAATTAATATACAGAAATCGAAGATTTCTAATTGAAAATACAGTTTTCTGTATAAAAACTCAAAATCGAAGATTTCGCAAAAAATAAGAATATAAAATATATTTCATTTGAAAGAGGAAACTTCAAAGATGTTTTTTTAAATCATCATTGGACGATCATATGCAATATTGAGGAACTGAGTAGGAGGAATAACTTAAAATTTTATCGAATTTCTTTGAAATTTTGCAAAAATTCGACTTTTTTACCCCAAAACACACAGTAAAAATAGGAATGGGAAATTGAAACTTATTTCATCTAAAAGAACACCAAAAATACTACATATTCACACTTTTCAATCTTTAAAATCATCAACTGTATAAAAGTTACAATTTGTTTCCTATTTTCATTGGTTTTCAACTAAAAAACAAGGTTTTTCCCCAAAAAAACTGTCTTAGCTACCTATTATTCGTTGCTATCATACATTTTAGAATACTACAGATATCCATCTATCAGAATATATTGGTGTCGTTTATTAACCTCGGATGGTGACCCCGAATTTGGGGGTCTGGCTCACGGACTATTGTTCTTATGATGCCTTTTCGCACTTGGCTGTTTATCAGTAAACTATATATATATGTACAGGCACTACAGCAGGTCCCTTGTTCTTTATTTTACAAGACTAATACATTGTAATAGCCCTTATTATACTTTAACTTAGAAGATTTATTATATAACAGAATATAATAGGAAACGCACATGAGAACATACTCCAGATGGTATTAAAGTACATAAATGGTAAATCCCTTTACGGTCACTTTAACCAGCATAGTTACAGATTAGAATATCCCAGGTGCTTATTTCCTTTAATCTATTTTTTACCAAAATTTTTACCATTGACTTATAGGTACATGTAGCAAGAATATTATGATTCAAGTTATTAAGCAAAATTTTTACCATTGACTTATAGGTACATGTAGCAAGAATATTATGATTCAAGTTATGAAATTGAGAAAAAGAAAATATTCTTCAAGATCAGTAACAATTTTCATGCCCCGCCGTGTATAGTAGCGCGGGTACTTGTCCGCCATTCCGTCACAAAATCAGTTTCCAGAAGATAACCCAATAACCCTTTCAATACCCTTAAACAACCCCTCAGTAACGCTTTCAATAACCCTTCCAATACCCTTCCAGAAGGTAACTTAATAACCCTTTAAAACCATCTACAGAAGATAACTCAATAACCCTTTCCATCTATTTAGGCTATCAAAAACAAAATTTGGACACGTTTCCTATCAGTAGGGAAGATAGTCAATTGAATATTTGGAGTCGATAGGTCATTGCTTTGTAAAGTACACTCAGAAGAAGTCTATTGCTTTTTATGTAAATTGGTCAAGGACACTTTTGAATTATTGCTTCCAGATAAAAACTCAAAACATTTTAACCCGTTGAACCCAAATTTGGATATATTGTCAATTATCAGGGTGAAAGAACCTCTTGATTTTGGAGTAAAAGGTCAAGATGACTGTTAGGAGAAATAAACTTCAAATCATATGGACACTGAACACGACAAGAATACACATATTGATGTTAGGATCAGTAGGTCAAGGTCACCATTTGTTGTTAGAATTAGTAGGTAAAGGGTCAAGGTCACCATTTGTTGTTAGGATCAGTGGGTAAAAGGTCAAGGTCACTCTTCCTTTCATTGATTGTTGTTACAACAGTCAAACTTTTACAACAGGAACATATGTTCTACAAACATTTTGTATATATAGGATCTCAAATGAATTTTCATTTCATACGATGTATTATGAAACGAGTTGTGCGTTTTATATCCCCGAGCCTTGGCGAGGGGATATAAAACGCACAACGAGTTTCATAATACATCGTATGAAATGAAAATCATTTGAGATTCTTTTTATCACATGATATTGCATAAAAATGTGTATTTCTAAAGTGAAATCAACGTTTCCGAGAACTGTAGAGGCGAATTACGCCGTGTTCTAGAAGTCCCCCATCGTATAGATATTCTGTGCGTAAGAGAAAAGTATTTCAATTTTGAATAGTATTTTAATGCAAGAATTAATTCAACAACAACAATTTTAATCATTGATTTTGACTCCGGGTCTGAATTTAACAGTTGACCGATATTTGAAAGGTCACATTTGTCAAGGTTTATGTGATTAGGTTCCAAACTTGACCAATCGCATTCAAGCAGAGCGATATGTAACGTGTTATCATATCATATATTTATGAAATGGCTTTATAAAACTGCATAACGGGTGTATCATGTGATAAAGGTAGTTACGGTACCACTATGACGTCATGCATAAATTTAGGAAAGTCTAAATATTGAGGCACACGTCTTGGCGATTTCACAACCTGCCGTTCATGGTGACTTTTAAATCAACAGAATAAGGAGGATCGAAGGTAGAGTAAATTTCCATGGAAAATGCGTCAGAATCACCATTGGTTTGAACAGAAGGACACTCTGCATGGTACTTGACTCATCTACAGCTTAGCTAGCTTGTACCAGCGCATTCTTAAGAGTTGCACAGTGACTCGCTTAATGTGACGACGGGACTCCATGACGTGCCCTATCCTGTCAAAGAGACCTGCCATCTCTGGAAGTTGTTCGGGACTCTTTGAGTAAATGCAAACATGAGCTCGCTCCAGCCAGATTTTTGTATGCCCTTACAGTTTGGATATCCATTTACATATTGATCGAATCATTCCTTGGGTCCCTACGTTTTTCTGTCTGGTTTGTGTCGTAATCTTACCATGAGGAAGCTCTTATACACAGCATTTGTCCGCTTGATAACCGGACAAGTGGTAGGGTTTTGTGGACTTCATCCTGATAACCACACCATTTGCTACTAACATGGCAGATGGCCGACCTAATTAAGTCGGCACCGATTGCCCATTGATCTCGTTGCTTTATATGTAGTCTTTTGCATTTAATGTTTTGGTGTCGTCTTTCTTGTCCCTTTCTTCTTCTTTTTCTTGCTTTTTAGCTCGCCGGGACGAATGTCCGGAGAGCTATTGTCATACCCCCGGCGTCGGCGTCTGCGTGCGCGTGCACAAAAACTTTAACCTTGCTTATAACTTTTAAACCAATACAGATTGGGCTTTCATATTTCACATGTGCATTCCTTGTGACAAGACCTTTCCATGGATACCAAAATTTTTGACCTTGTGACCTTGACCTTGGAGATTGACCTTCTTTTGAAAAACTTTAACCTTGGCCATATTTTTGGAATGGTAAGTGATAGGGCTTTGATATTTCACATGTGTATTCCTTGTGACAAGACCTTTCCATGGATACCAAAATTTTTGACCTTGTGACCTTGACCTTGGAGATTGACCTACTTTTGAAAAACTTTAACCTTGGCCATATTTTTGGAATGGTAAGTGATAGGGCTTTGATATTTCACATGTGTATTCCTTGGGACAAGACCTTTCCATGGATACCAAAATTTTTGACCTTGTGACCTTGACCTTGGAGATTGACCTACTTTTGAAAAACTTTAACCTTGGCCATATTTTTGGAATGGTAAGTGATAGGGCTTTGATATTTCACATGTGTATTCCTTGTGACAAGACCTTTCCATGGATACCAAAATTTTTGACCTTGTGACCTCGACCTTGGAGATTGACCTACTTTTGAAAAACTTTAACCTTGGTCATATTTTTGGAATGGTAAGTGATAGGGCTTTGATATTTCACATGTGTATTCCTTGTGACAAGACGTTTCCATGGATACCAAAATTTTTGACCTTGTGACCTTGACCTTGGAGATGATTGACCTACTTTTGAAAAACTTTAACCTTGGCCATATTTTTTGAATGGTAAGTGATAGGGCTTTGATATTTCACATGTGTATTCCTTGTGACAAGACCTTTCCATGGATACCAAAATTTTTGACCTTGTGACCTTGACCTTGGAGATGATTGACCTACTTTTGAAAAACTTTAACCTTGGCCATATTTTTTGAATGGTTAGTGATAGGGCTTTGATATTTCACATGTGCATTCCTTGTGATAAGACCTTTTTTATTGTTGTTGTTGCAATTTACATATGGTTGCCACCGGCGAGCTATGTTGTCATTCTGACAAGTCTGGTTTTTAAAAGCACTCAGTCACCTTTGACCATTATTTGCCTGAACCTTTGGTGTCTCTTGTTGCGCTTGCCACTCTGTGATGAACGGTGACTTCGCATTTCGTTATCCGACATTGGTATGCATGAATGTCTAAAATACTAAACACCTTTATCAATACATAATAGAGAAATATAGAGAAAGTTTGTGAATTTATGAAATAAAATTTATAAGTATCCGTTCAAAAATTACTCTAACATGAGGCAGGAACTATTTTGAAAAGTAAATTATTACGAAGAAAAGTGTTGCTTTAAAACTTCTTTGTTACGATACATTTTACGTTGAATTTATTGTAACAATCTTTCATAAATTAAATTTCATTTTTGCACCTTGGATAAGAACAGTTTATCAAAAGACCAGACCGGTATGTATTTTAGCAATTCTTAAAAAAGAAATGGAGTTATCTCGCTTTGAATATACAGCACCACTTGTATGTTATGTGCCTTGCTCCTCATCTTGTCCAAAATTCCAAAAAGTCAAAGAAGAGACAAACAATAAAAAGGAGACAAAAATCAATCAATCAATCAATTAATTAATCAATCTATCAATCAATCTATCAATCAATAAAAATAAATAAAAGAAAAATAAAAAACCAACCAAACAAATGTCAGGAAGACTGTGGAAAAATGTGATTTTGAAACACTATTCCCGACATCAATTTTCTTTTGAATAACAGTTATATTATACATATACCAATAGGTTGATAAGTACGCAAGATATTATATCGCTTTTGTACAATCGGAAGGTCACAAAGATGTGATGTACGTCTCTATATTACCGTATATCAGGTAATTTTCGCGTCGGGTAAATTTCTCAAAAAAAAAATGACCATAAAATGGTGTGTCTTTTTTCGCTGAGTCTAATTTTCGTTAATCTACAAATACCAAAAATTCAAATTTTGTACAAAGATTTATTTAATATGAAATGAAATACGATCATCAATACGTATCAATACATGAACAATAATGCAAATGTATATCAAACACTAGTTCACTCGTTTAAAGCATCAAAGATGCCGGCTTCTTTAAAATCATTTGTTATCATTTCTGGTTTTCTACTCAAGTGTGATCCACCTCTAAAGCACCTAGGAGTTTCATAACACCCAACGACATATCGACCTTTACTTTCTCGGCATTTTGACCATCATCTGACAATTTTTCGCACACTTGGCCTGCGTACCAGGCCTCAAATTCTAATTTTAAAAAGTGTTTTGCACTTTTATTAACACTTTAATCAATCGGCTGGAGAAGATCGGTGCAATTTGGAGGAATTGTAACGAATACTAGACGTTTGGAATTCAGTTTGTCTTTAAATTCATCACGTATACTATATCATCGTGTAAACCACAGGTAGATCGAATATACACCTCACATAACCCAGCTTCCCCATTGGTTACATACGATATTATGCTACATACTTACAAAGCTATTACTCAAGATTGAACAAAGTTTTTCAGCCGATCCTTTGCCTCATTTTCGACTTCTTGTCTGAAACAAAACTGCAAAATGTATGTTGTCCATACGAAATAAATATGTTTAAACTAAACAAAACTGCAGAGTGAAGTTCCCTTGGTTGTCTAATATGGCCACCAAGAGTGCTTGTTGGCCGCTTACAAGGGCCTTTTAGCTACAAAGGACATTTTCAACTTTTCTTCTAGAATCACGGCATCAATTTACCAAAAGTTACAGGAAGCTACTCTGAATAAGTCTTCAAACGAAGTCTAAATGACAGTCAATTATTCCTACAGTTTTTCGACTTTCAACCATTAATCTTAGCAAGACTTATGCTTTGTTTTGATCCGATCCGTTGACGTAAACTGGCGAACAGGACCTTTGATTGACTCGAGCATTTTCGACGTCCTCTCGACACAGAATTTATACAAGATATAATGGAAGAAAGTATACTTGAGGCCTCTAATATTTTTTAATTTTTCGAGTCGGTGGTATCCGGAAAATATGGTTATCAGGAGCTTCAATAGATAAAAACCAATATTCCATAACCCTGTACAAAGTGTTGATTTTGTTTCAAGCTTATCTGCTAAATAGAATAATATAATGAGCAATATAGGCCCATCTTGGTGATTTGGTCTCTTGTTCACCCTCAATTTTTACGCATAATGAATTAAATGATTTGTTTTTACTTTTCCTAGGTCTACAGATGATGGATCGGGGCCAGATACGGGGAGGTCCGGATTATCTGCCTGGGCCCTGGCTAAAAAACGGACGGAGGAAGTCGTGGATAACCCGACAGTCAAACAGTTCGGCAAACTGGCTGGAATGCTGGTCAAAACAAGATTGTAAGTAGACACAGTGACACATATTTCTTCGTCTGAAAATTGGAAATTACGACAATATTAGAAAGATTATGTCCGTCGCCATCGGGATGCTAATGATAAGTGGTATATTAATCATGTATCTTTATAAAAGGTACTGTATACTCTTACAATAGGGAGACTTTCACTATTCATGTTTGTCCTTTCAAGAGAGGGGGGATTTCCAACAAGACTCGGTTGCTGCACCCTCAGCAAAAGCACCCCACAGAGTAGTCAAAACACCCCACAGAGTAGTCAAAAACACCCCACAGAGTAGTCAAAAACACCCCACAGAGTAGTCAAGAAATTAAAAAAAGAGGACGTTGGAATTTCACAAAGAGCTAGCATCCGATATTCTGACAAGATTTCATCAGTATAGAAGTGTTTATAAAGTTTCTCTCTTGAAATTTTATGGAAAGTAAACAATATCTAGTACGGATCCCATAGTAAAAACAATAAGAAACAAAAACAAACAAACAAACCAAAAGTACGTTTCACAATGTGTTGAATCCTTCTACACAGTCCAAAGAACAATTTGCGACCTCAACATTTTTCGTAAGAATTTTTGTAAAATTGGCTGCTACTCTTGCTTTTCAATCGATGTTTCCATTACTTGCATGGAGACAAGAGGCCAAATGGCGTCTTTGTTGCTGTCTTGAGGACTATATCTATTATTGTCTTAGCCGACTCTTCCGTTAACTACTTTATTTTCAGGCATGAAAAATTCCTTATAACCATGGATATTTTGATCGGGTTTTCAATATTGAGTTTCTATACTTATAATGAAAATATATAAGACATTAGCCAGTCGTTCGAGATTGGTCCTTTAAAAATGAGTTGGATGGAAGGTAGAAAATAAAAAAAATTGTTCTATCCAAAATCAGGATTTGAACCCAACACCTTCATCTTACTATCAAACGCCTTCCAAGTTGCATAAAAAATGTCCCGAAGATTCGTTGAAGCTACCATGTATGTACTGCACTGTATACAGTAAATCCCAATAAAACACGTGCCTAATGTTTTCTATGTCATATAAGATCTACTAATATTTAGTTTTTTGTACTTAAAAAAACCCGTTAGAGCCGTAATTTGTAAGGGCTACTGATAACTAAATCTTACTTGATGTGCACCTTACACTAAAGTAAGGAGTAAAGGGTTTCTCAGGTGTATTAATATTGTGATTCAGACAAAATTTGTGACACGAGATTTAAAGATAATCTTGACAGGGCTTTATATATCTTTTATTATATAACTTTGTGAATGCCAGACGAAAAATATTGAGTTGTTCTTCATAGTAGCATACGATGGATGATTGATATGTTGAGCCTCGTATTTCAGGATTTGAATTTTATCAGACATTTTGCATTATTTTTCTACATAATCCCCTTCAGTATCTGTACACTTTTGCCACCGGTGTTTAGGGACTTCATTACTCCATATCTTGACTGGTCAGAAAGACATCCACTGCAAGTATGACGTCATCATCGGACTGAAAGTGGGTGCCAGAAATAACTGCTTTCAGTTTTGGGAATTGATGAAAATCTGATGGAGCAAGATCAGGTGAATAAGACGGTACTTAATCAATTTAAAGTTACAACCATGAATGGCCGTCATGGAAGTGAACTGGTGGAACAACACACCTTAAACAAGTGAGCTTTCCGTTTGATATTTCCAGTAACTGTGTCAGAAGTGAAGCATAGTATATGCCAGTGATTGTTTGTCAATTCTGGACAGCAGAATACCTTCTGCGACCAAGAAAACTGATACTTGCAACATATCAATCAGCCCTCGTACTTGTAGAGTGACGTTGTTATGATCCTCTTTTTTGTTTTTCTGCCTAATCCTTCGGTTCTTTTCTTTGCGTCCCGTTTCTGCTTTCGGTAGGCTCAGAAAATGTGCTGCCCTAGTAAAGTATCACCGGTATACTGTTCAAATAGAATAGTTTAGTTGAATCGATAGGCTTAATTAAATATCTGTACAGAATGATTAAGTTGAATTGAAGGCATAAGTATCTTAACAGAATAATTTATTTGAAATGATGGGCGTAAATATCTGTACATAATGATTTAGTTGAATTTATAAGCCTTCGTATCTGCATAGAATGATTATCATTAAGTTGAATTGATAGGCCTAAATGTATGTATACAGAATAATTTAGTTGAATTGATATGCCTAAATATATGTACAGAATGATTTACTGAATAAATAGGCCAAAATACCTGTACATAATGATTAAGTTGAATTCATAGGCATAAAGATATGCACATAATGATTTAGTTGAATTTGTAGGCCTAAATATCTGTACAGAATAATTTATTTGAATTCATAGGCCTAAATATCTGTACAGAATGATTTGGTTAAATCATGGGCCTAATATATTTGGAGAATGATTTAGTTGAATTGATAGGCATAAATATATGAACAGAATAATTCATTTGAATTGATATGTCTAAGTATCTTTGCAGCATAATTTAGTTGAATTGATACGCCTAAATATCTTTTCAGCATGATTCATTTGAATTTTCAGGCCTAAATATTTTTACAGAATAATTTATTTTAATTCATAGGTCTAAATATCTCTGCAGAATAATTCATTTGAATTTATAGGCTTAAATATCTTTACAGAATAATTTATTTGAATTCACAGGCCCAAATATCTTTACAGAATAATTTAGTTGAATTCACAGGCCTAAATATCTTTGCAGAAGGATTTTGTTGAATTCCTAGGCCTAAATATCTTTGCAGATTTATTTTCTTGAATTCATAAGCCTAAATATCTTTGCATAAGGATTTAGTTGAATTTATAGGCCTAAACATCTTTGCAGATTGAGCTCTTCTTTTCGGTTAAAATGTCGTAATCTACAGATTTCAAAAACAATTTCTGAACGGATGTTGCAAAGATGCTGAAATCTATTTTAAAGATAACAGACATGTTCAGCAATAAAAAGTGTAAAGAGGCTTTGTCGGACCGAGTGAATTTGTATGCCCCCGGAATAAAAGATTCGGGAGCATATAGTTTTTGGTCTGTCTGTGCGTCTGTTTGTCTGTCTGTCTGTTTGTCCGAAAAACTTTAACATTGTGCATAACTTTTGAATGGAAGTTGATAGCGCTTTCATATTTCATATGTGTATTCCTTGTGACAAGACCTTTCCATTGATTCCAAAATTTTTGATCTCGTTACCTTGACCTTGACATTTGACCTACTTAACAGAAAATGTTGTTATACTAACAAAGATGCCACTTGGGGCATTCGTTTTTCACAAACACAGGTTTTATTGTCAGCTATTTCTTTTTTATCCGATATATATGATATTGTCGATCCTTATACCGGCACAACGAACAAATGACGGATAAAGAGGTAGTGCACCAAAGAAATTGAATTCGTGTCTTGTTTCGCGAACAGTCTTGTTAGTGTATGTAACTTTGCTATCATATTAAGTCATTTGCGGAGAAAAGGTGGCTTCACGCGCACATTCAAATATAAGGGTTTCATATTTAGAGAGAGAAAATATTTTATGAGCAAATCGTTCCAAAATGACGTGTCTTTGCTTTCACTGCGACATAATTTAGATGAATCGCCCTTTATATTACTTTCCAATAAAAGTTACTATGTTTTAATCACAATGTTCGGTACTCCTTATCTGTTGAAACATCGTCATAAATGAAGTAAAGGAAATTATCAGTCAATCATTACCCCGATAATGATGTCATTTAACACAAATTTCTTTTTATGCATTTCCTTTATATGTATATGCATTATTATTCCATTCCACTCAGGTTATCATGATATTAGATCTGTTTTTGTATTTGGGAAAATTGTGATAAGATAAATATGATATTATACTCCAAATTGCAATAAGAGTCAAGATTTGAACGATATTAGTGAAATGTTGTGTCATAATAGTATAATTTGTTTTAGAAATTTCATGTTTTACATTGAGCTGATCCAAGTTGGACATACATCGAATTGTTTGTTTGTTTGTTTTTGACAACCTAACTAGAACTTCAATGTTGAAAAAATAATGCACATTAATTTTATCGCTGACAGCTTCATCTTCCATAGAAATACTATAGGAACGGGATTTTAGTCAACTTTTAAAAACAGAGAAAGTCATGGATTTTGAACAAAAAACCATCGAGTTCCCATTCAGAAAGAAGCGAGGCCTATCACTTTTTGATTTTTGAAGGGACTTGTGCTTGTTTTAGAAAGTTTCGAAGATTTTTGAAGGGACTTGAGTTTGTTTTAGGAAGTTTCGATGGTTTTTGAAGGGACTTGAGCTTGCTTTATGAAGTTTAGATGATTTTTTAAGGGACTTGTGCTTGTTTTAGAAAGTTTCGAAGGTTTTTGAAGGGACTTGAGTTGGTTTTAGGAAGTTTCGATGATTTTTGAAGGGACTTGAGCTTGCTTTATGAAGTTTCGATGATTTTTTAAGGGACTTAAGCTTGTTTTAGGAAGTTTCGAACCATCGATAGGAAGTTCTTACAGAGCAAATCCATCTTATGGATTGAAGATACATGTCTGTTCGTCTGTCTTCAACATTTTGATTACACTAAAGTTGGGTTTACATTCGTTCTCCTTTGAATGATATTTCATAATTCTCAGAATTGTTGCACAGGACCAAAGGGTATGTCATGACCTTGAACCAATGTCAAGTCAAGGTCAGGATGAAAAACTGAACTTAAACTCAATCTATGTCCTAGCTTTTCAATACCAAAAGGTTTTATGACCTTGAATCAAGGCCATATCTGCAAGATTAATGCCATAGTGAAAAGAAAAAGTGAATTTTTTCCGGGCCATACCTACATGTACCTAGCTTCTTTGGCATTTGAATAATGTTTAACAGAATTATTGTCCTGGAATATTCTACTGTAACATTATTAGTTATTCAGTGTTTTACAAAATAATATCCTGTCAGTAACATGATACATCATAATATTGGGTTCTGCTCGACCAATCAGATTGCAAGGAATTGCCAGAGGTTGGATACATAACCATTCTAGTTTATTGTGTCGCCTGAAGCATAGCGGCACTTAGGGATCCCGTTGTCCGTCCGTCTGTCTGTCTGTCTGTCTGTCTGTCTGTCTGTCTGTCTGTTTGTCCGTATATCTGTCACATTTAGATGTCACACTCTATACAAGTGATTCCTGAGTGTCGCTATGTTTCGCAGGCGACACATGCATTCCTTGAAATTATTTTTCTGTTTTGTTTCTATCACAATAAGCCTACGAATATTGGACTGTATAGGATTAAGTGAAAAGAAACAGATGCATACACAGTTTAGTCGATTACTGATGATTTGTTGAATTTTAAATGAATACTTCAAATGGTCTTCCTGTAGTTTAGGGGACTGTAGATACCTTTTAAAGACGCTCTGTTCAATAAGCTAAGTAAATACATAGAGAAACAGTATCTTTTCCGTATGTCAGATAAAGTAGTAAAAGGGGTATATTAACAGTCTATAGACACGTACTCTATGATTGTTCTTACAACAAAAAAATGATAGATTACCTTGTCGACACCGTGTGAAATCAGAAGTAAGAATGGATAAGCCCAATACCTACCCCCTTGCCAGTGTGACATTTTAACCTAGTAATGCTTGTACTATGCACTTCTTACTCGAGAGGGAATCAGTTTTAATACTTTAAAAAGCTATAAATCGCCTCCGCCTCTGACGTAACATGGAGTCTCAGTGCTAAACTCGATTGAAAATACCCGATGGGCCAAACTCTAGTGAAAATAAAGATAAGTAAGGATTAAGAGAGAATCTGTTGGACACTTCACCATGCGACGTGGGTCTATGGCGGGTGGGAAGGGTGACGGCCCCACCCTAGGAGGTCGGAGGGGGAGCAAAGTGGACTTTAACCCAGATAGGAGGAGATCGTCCATTCAGTAAGTACAAATCAAAACATACTATGATACCATAGTTATTTTTTCATGGATTTGTAACAGCAGTGATTTATTTTTGTGTTAATCATTTCCAAAAGAATCTTGCTTTAGATTGTGTTTCAGATCAAGAGGGATTTTTCCAAAAGTATCTTTCTTTAGATTGTGTTTCAGACCTAGAGTTTGGTCGATAGTTGTTCTTTTATTGATGGCAAGTACGGATACGAGGAAACAGTTAATTATTCACATAGAAATATCATATACATGTATATATCAACTATCTTGATACTGAAAATTTGCATTTTTTTTTTCACCAAATTACCCCCTATCTCAATATGAAACTGATTAATAGGTTTTCCAGGAGAAATATAGTCCCAGATTTCACTCCGTAAGACATTTTGTCTCTGTGTAAAACAACATGCTTCATAAATACTAATTAAGGAGTATAAACATTAATGTAATTTTATGGCCAAGTTATTTAAAGAAAGTTCTGTCAAGTGGTCATATTGAATGTCAATTTACACATGTGATTAAACTTTGCGGACATTAACGTATTAAACGCACTCAGGATCAAGGATTATACTTGTTACTTACCTAAATATTATAATTCTAATTATAAATCTGAGGCTAGGCAACACAAAATATGTTTCATGTGTCAATAGGAATTCAAAATTTGGCGACCAAAAAGTGAAATACTTCAGTATAAAGAGATATGATTATTGTCTATGAATGACTATGATCTGTTGTTAAATCAAAGCCTAGTAGACTTTTTTGTTATTAGAAGTGAAATATGATTTGATTTACGATTTCCATTCTATATATACTCGTACAAGATTAGAACTGATCTACTTGGTTACACAGACATTTCCTTTTCTACATTACAAAAAATTTGGTTTTAAATTTACGGATGATTGAATATTTATATACCTCTGCTAGTGTTAACCATAGAATTAACAGGTTTTGAATGATCTGTTGATCATATACAAATGTAGACTTGTTTCATACAAAAAAGAAAGGGGGGGGGGGCGTCAATCTTGTGAGACAATTTCAGCTTTTGATTGGAGAAAAATCATACGTTGAAATGGGAATAAAAGGCATCTTTAACAAAATTTAAGGGATTTTCGCTTTCCGTAATATATCTATGCAAGGGAAATAATACTCTGTTGATATATGGAGGGTTGATTTAAGTATCTCTGCAAAATTTGTATTTGAAAACAAAGCTTTCATGTTGAGTTATCCCATGGCCGCTCACGTGGTGCAGCGGAGAATAGGGCTTTCCGACGATATCGGTCTTACTGACTTTCGTTCTACAGTATTTAATTTTCTTGACCTTTTGCATTTGACATGGTCGTACATATAATGAATAATGACTGGACTGTCGGTCCGTCCGTACATTTCGACAACACCTAACTTTACCTAAATGAAGAATTTTATGCCGAAATTAAATTTTTGCTTGTCTTCATTTTGAAAAAAAAAAATTAAAATTGCCTTGTGGGGGTGGGTTGGGAGGGGAAGAAGTGTAAAGTGATAAGAAGTGTAAAGAACCGACACGGTGTTCCGGACCAATTACACACTAGAAAGAAACCAACACTTCATTATTTCCAGTTTCCTTTTTTCTCAAGATCTACCAAGACTTGAGCTTTGATATCCATGTACTTGACCGTACCCAGAGCGGATTCTCTAGAAAACGTCAAACTTAATAAAGAAGGTGAAAACGGTATTATGTTCAGTGCTAATATGGTGTAAAAAGTTTGTTCAAATAGAGAAAGTTCTAAACAAACAATTAAGAAGATGTTTCAATTATTTTATTATGTCAGTAAACTTTCCATTGACATACCTACTCTCAGTTGCAAGAACACCTCTAAGATTGTGGATCGATTAAACTTAGTATAATTACCAATGAGGGAAAAGGGTAATACAGCTTGCGAACCTAAAAAAATCGTACGAGGATCGCGCGGCTGCCGTGTGACTGCCGACCGAATTCTAGAGATTTTGCCAAAATATGATCTCAGAGATTCGTTCAGCTGCCGCAAGGTTGATGTGAAGTGGGCTTAAAAGACACACCAAACGGTTAAGTTGCCTTGGAACTATTTCCAATTCCGTAAATATGGCAACCGTACGATTTTTCGAAGTTCGCATGTTCTTCGCAACATACACATTTACACTGTTGCTATGATTTGACGCCGTACGACTTCCATAAGGCTTTCACGAAACACGAAGTCGTACACTGACTTTCGAATGTTCTATGAGTTCGCAGTATCTTGTTTTTCTACAAGTCGTACGGATGATGTGAAACAGGCTTTATAAGGGTTACCATGACATCGGCTTTGATATCTAGAATCAATCAAGGATTGAAACATGTAAGTCTTGTCAATTCATTTTACCAGTTCCTACCTCGAAGAGCAACTTCTCGAACATGAATGAGAAAGCAGCCCAACAAAGAAGGCGGGAGACAGATTATAACATAAATAAACATAAAAATAAATCGCATTGTATTAATTATTGCGAAATCTCGCTCTGTATGTACATTAAACGAGGATACAGAGGACAATGTGTTTGGTTTGTAAGGTCGGGAGGTTGATTGATCGAGCGCAAACAAAGTACCTTAACAGTCATTAAACACTTTTAGAGGTGGGAATGAAATGTAATGATTACGTGGGGCATCAGCATCTATTAATTAATGAATGTTTGTTACCATTCAATTTAGTATTATTAAGATTGAATGCCATGAACCGCCATATTAAAAGCGGTCAAATTCTGAAACATTGACTTCTTTGCGAAACAGAGGGTTTGTGATAGGCAGAAGAAATAATTATTTTTGCATATTTTCTGGGATTTGTGACGTAAAATGAGTAACACTCAACAAGGAACAGGGGACTGTAATGCTATCAGTAATGTGGCAAGTAATTCTGTTTTACGCCGGGTGTCTGTCACTCCAAAAGAAGAAACCGGAAATCCCCGCCGAGCGTCTGCTGCGCGGCGTATACTCAAACTTCACGTTGGTTTGACAGCTGGACTTAGTGCGTAAGTAAAACAAGTTATGTGTAATAAGACTATCGTAAATACTTCAAAGTACCGTAATTCGCCTTGATAATGCGTATCGTAGGTGCTGTAGTTTTACCGTAATAATTGTAACGTTATGTTGTAATTTAGTAAAATTAGCGAAAATAATGTAGTCGTAATTTACAGACAGTAAGCGTAACATAAATACCGTAACACAAGTTGTAAGTAAACGGAATGCATTTTGTTCGGATGAAGCGCGAGTAAGCGTAATACCAGTGTTCTGATTAACAGTGAGTATAAGCGTAACATGTTCATATTAACCTTGAGTGAGACTAAGGTGATTTGATTAATTATAAGTATGAATATCGTGTTCTTTTTTACCATAAGTAAGAGTAACGTGTTATCGTTGACCATGTGTTAGCGTAATGTGTTCTTATTGACCACGAGAAAGCGTAACATGTTCTTATTGACCACGAGAAAGCGTATTACTAACATGTTCTTATTGACCACGAGAAAGCGTAACGTGGTCTTGTTGACCATGAGTAAGCGTAACGGGTTCTGGTTGACCATGAGTAAGCGTAACGTGTTCTGGTTTACTATTTGAAGGAGTCATGCATGTTTTCTTATTGACCATGAGGAAGGGTAAGATGTTCTGATTAACCATTAGTAAGCGTAGCTTGTTTTGATTAACAATGAGAATGCGTCATGTGTTTTATCTATTGTGAGTAAGCGTGGCGTATGTGTTCTGATGAACAATGAGTCAGCGTAACATGGTCTGGTTAGTGAGTAGAGTAGGTTCAGCGTGTCCTATATGTAAGTAAGCGTAATACATATGTTCGTATATCAATGAGAAAGCGTTTTCTACTTGACCACGAGTAAGTGTAATATGTTCTAAGAAGTCGAGAGTATAATCGTAATACATTTGTTCTGAATAACTATGAGTAATTAAGCGTAACGTGCTCTAATTAATTGTGAGTAAGAATAGCGTGTCCTACTAAACAAAGAGTAAGAGCAACGTACTCTAATTATCGATGGGTAAGCGTAACATGTTCTTGATGAGCATGAGTAAGCGTAACGTGTTCTAGTTGATATTGAGTAATCATAATGCATGTTTTTCTACTGATCAAGAGTAAGTGTAACCTGTTCTGATTAACCATTAGTATGAGTTACCTGTTCTTATTTACCGTAAGTAAGCGTAACGCAAGTGTTGTGATTAACAACGAGTAAGCGTAACGTGTTCTGGTTGACCATGGGTAAGCGAAACGTTTTATAATTAACCATGAGTAAGCGTAACGCGTTCTGGTTGACCATGGGTAAGCGAAACGTTTTATAATTAACCATGAGTAAGCGTAACGCGTTCTGATTGACCATGGGTAAGCGAAACGTTTTATAATTAACCATGAGTAAGCGTAACGCGTTCTGATTGACCATGGTTAAGCGAAACGTTTTATAATTAACCATGAGTAAGCGTAACGCGTTCTGGTTGACCATGGTTAAGCGAAACGTTTTATTATTAATCATGAGTAAGCGTAACGCGTTCTGGTTGACCATGGTTAAGCGAAACGTTTTACAACTAACCATGAGTAAGCGTAACGCGTTCTGGTTGACCATGGGTAACGAAACGTTTTATTATTAACCATGAGTAAGCGTAACGCGTTCTGATTGACCATGGGTAAGCGAAACGTTTTATAATTAACCGTGAGTAAGCGTAACAAGTTCTGGTTGACCATGGGTAAGCGAAACGTTTTATAATTAACCATGAGTAAGCGTAACGCGTTCTGGTTGACCATGGGTAAGCGAAACGTTTTACAACTAAGCATGAGTAAGCGTAACGCGTTCTGATTGACCATGGGTAAGCGAAACGTTTTATAATTAACCGTGAGTAAGCGTAACGCGTTCTGATTGACCATGGGTAAGCGAAACGTTTTATAATTAACCACGAGTAAGCGTAACGCGTTCTGATTGACCATGGGTAAGCGAAACGTTTTATAATTAACCATGAGTAAGCGTAACGCGTTCTGATTGACCATGGGTAAGCGAAACGTTTTATAATTAACCGTGAGTAAGCGTAACGCGTTCTGGTTGACCATGGGTAAGCGAAACGTTTTATAATTAACCTTGAGTAAGCGTAACGCGTTCTGGTTGACCATGGGTAAGCGAAACGTTTTATAATTAACCATGAGTAAGCGTAACGTGTTCTGGTTGACCGTGAGAGAGCATAATGAATGTTTTCTTATTAACCATGAGTAAGCGTAACGTGTTCTGATTAATCATTGGTATGAGTAACGTGCTCTTATTTACCTTAACATGACCTTCATGTATGGCAATCATTTCTTTTTAGTTTGTGTTGTCGATTTGTTACAAAGAATTGGGGTTACATTTTTTTGGCGTCTGTCTTTCTGTTGGGGTTTTCATCCTATGTGATTTAAGAAATGACTGTCTTACTTTTGGTGTTCATGGGTGTATAATACTGGTTGGACACGTGCAAATTCCGTGAATCGCGAAGCGATTCTCGGAAAATTTGCACGTGTCCAACCAGAATTATACACCCATGAACACCAAAAGTAAGACAGTCATTACTTATATTTACATTTATTTTAAATATCGATCCTTTTTATTTGCATGCACTTCGCATATTTTGCCTGTTTTAGTGTCAAATGTATTTGAACGTTGGTAAATTCTCCCTACATGCAAAACTTGCACGTGAGCAACCCAAGTTATTGGGATATAATTCTAGTTGTCTAATGGGCGTTTAACATGGGGAATCTACTAGTAATGTAAATATTTTCTTTTGACAAAACAGTTGCATGGTAACATTTTAAAAAGTCAATTTCCTTTTATTTGGATTTTATTTTCTATTCAAATGAAGTTACGCTGTCCAAGGACATTTTGGTGACACGTTCATATTTATATGTTTTGTTTGTTCTAGCGTTCATTTCTCAAAAGACCTTCATACCCGTGAACTAACCTCTGAATCCACATGCACTGTGAATACCTTGACGACGAGAATTTCAATTAGAAATACTGTCTGAATCATGTCTTGTCTTAATTAAGGTATCACGATCAAAGCGAAATACACTGTGGTCAAGTGATGGACGGGAACTGCATGGGCCTAGCTTCCCAGTAGATATATTTCATCTCTTTGTGTGTACCATTTATGGACTTTGAAGTAACATTAATTATTCATTTAACCTCTTTTCTTTGCTTAATCCATGTAATGAAAAGCGTAGCCGGCCATTATATGGAGAGTGTCCATTTCGGGATGTGTATTTCTTTACATTATTATTTGATATGAAATATTCTTATTATAAGGTACATTAATTTTGCGTACTGGTGTTTTGATTATTGAATTCATTGTGAATATTATATCAATATTTTACCGACGGTATATACGTGTTATGAAAATATAGGAAATATGAATACAAGAGATTCAGTTATTATGTTGAATGGATTGTACAAAAACATAGAAATAGGCAAGAAAAAACAAGCGGGGTTTTCTTTATCAAAACTCTATCAGCATATGGCGAATTTCTCTTCTGGTCGATTCGACGCCTAGACGATCCATTACCAGGCCCTCTTGTAGACAATGGTCATCGATAAATGTTTGCACTCGGAAAACAAAGTGACATGGTCATGATCGAAATTTTGAGACAATAAAAACTTGAAAAGTATTTTCATTACTTAAGATTTAGTCGGAAACTATTAAACATATATTTTCAAGAAAGAATCCTGAGTATTCGAAATGCAATCTTTCTCCCGTCGTAATTCTGGGGAGGATGTTAGCGGATCCAGGTGTAGTTCCAGGCGCGGATCCACGTTACTTAGAAAGGCTTCCACGCAGGCTATTCAAATGGTGACTGCATTGAGGTAAGCCAAACAGTTACAGGTGCGTAGGGACTCGTATAACTTGAGAAAGAATGCATGTTTCAGATTGATAATGATTGCTATAATCCTTAATAACAAATGCAAAAATTAAGTTCTTTATGCTTTTGTCCGCTTCGTCTCACGTGCAATCTGCACCCAGCCTCAATAGGTCGCTCGCCCCACGCGTTGTTAGTAACCGAATAGAGAAAACGTGTGGACGAGCGAAATATTGAACCTCCACCTCATTTTTTCGTATGTATCCAATTACTTTCAATTCTTCGTGCTTTGTTGTTCTTGATCCACCAAGGGTATCACCTTGACTCGAGATGGTAATGAGGCAAGAATTAAAGAGAATTGTGAAGGTATTTTTATGTTTGTAGTGGGATGGGAAGACATCTGTTTTTCTTTCAAAAACTGTACAGATTTGTACAAAATTAATAGCTTTCAAAAGATATTCGGGTAATGATATTAGCATCAATGTACAGGTGAATTAAGAAAACTTTGTAGACCAGATGAAAACGGGCATGGCCATGAGACAATTAATCTAAATGCAAAATCTTAACGTTAATGTCGATTTTGCATTTTGATTTATTGTCTCATGGCCACTTCATTGCGGTTGATACGGTTATCACTCCCGTTATGAGTGTGCAACTTGTGAATGAATTGGGGGGAGGGGGAGAAATCTAGCTTCCTTTTATAGAGCAAAACCTAACATATTATTTCATTCAATTATGCGGAAGTGTCTGTAAATAGAACGCACGTCTCTGTAGAACTGGATATGATCAAGGCTGACTCAAAATAGTGTTAGAACTTACAATGTTGGAAATCTCATTCTAATCATAATACCACTAGAAACGATCAAGATATGATGAAATTTAGTAAAAATACAAGAATTTCAACCCCAATTATGACGTTCTTTTCGAATTAAGTGAATTTCAAAAGTTCAGTGTTGCTATGGTGAAACAATATTCTGGGACTGTTTTTAAAAATGGACTCGTTCTGGAGCGTTCAACGGCCGCTGAATGTAACTTATCCCTAGTCCTTAATTTCACGTCCATTAGAAAGAACAAGTATTTACGGATAATAAAAGGAATCAACATCACCAGAAAGTCTTATATCATACAATATTTAATTATAGATCTCTGCAATTACATTTAAAATATAGAAGTTGAAATTAAGAAATAGAGTACAAAATACATATTACATTCTAATAGGACATATAAAAGAAACAATGAGTCTGATTTTTCTTTAGAGTTTTATAATTGGATAAATCGAAAACAAAACAGTCCACCAGTATAATCAACAGAAGTCCTATTTGCTTAGCTCTGCGATGTACCGTAGGTCCAAATATTGACTTCTGTCAACAAACCTGAACTATGGTTGGTCAAAACTTGTATACCCTATTTAATTCCTTTGTTTTGACAAGAGGGCACGAGCTGACGGGTCTCTATGGCACCCCATCGTGACTATATTTAAGTTGACAATAGGTCCTACTTTATAATCAAACGCGGATCTAGAGAGAGAGAGAGAGAGAGAGATGGGGGGGGGGCTTGGGAGGTCAAGAACTCCCACCCTGGATTTTGTCAAAAATGATGATTTCTCCCAGTTTATGTATATATATTTCATAAATTTTAGGATAAACCCTAGTGGCGGATCCAGCTTTTGAGTTAGAGGGGGCGTTTAAAAAGGCGAAGGATCTGGGACCGCCTAGACCTGTCCCCAGCGGGTCCAGGTCGAAGCCCTGGTAGGGGGACTAGGGGGGCAAAGCCCCCTGGAAGATAACGAATTTCAGTCTTTACAGGCCCATTTTCATGACTGAAATTGTTTAATGAATTAAAATTAATGCATTTGACAATTATATTAACTAACAGGTAGTTAATATTTACTAATTAATATTTACTCTTTTTTAGATAGAAAATTCTTTTTTTTTCCTATGATTTGCAAATATTAGGTGGGGCGTACGCCCCCCTACGCCCCCCTCCTTGAATCCGCCACTGGACCACTTACAAAAACTTTGGGAGTGGGGGGGGGGGGGCGTTAATTACAAACTGATTCAGCTTGTTTCAATTATAATTGCTAGTATTAAAATTTCAAAACAAATAGTCTCTATTCTGCGTGCTTTAGTATTTCATATTTTTTTCTGAAAATAATGAAAACAATTTGTAGTTTATAGTTACATACATTAGTAATGATTTTTGTTACAAATAAACGACTTTGATCAGTTAATGTATGTTTGTATGTCTAATGTGTTAGTATTTGAAATGTTAGAATCGGTGGATTGTTCCGCGGCAACTGACCCATCATTGTTTGTATATTTGGGAACAATATTGACTCGTGGGATATAAGGAAATCCGAATTTTCGACTCGGCTTTAGTAGCGTTTACATTACTATCGATTTCTTAAAAAAAAAAGAAGTTAATTTAGACGAATTTTCAATATTATTGACATTATATCAGGTTCAAGAATTGAAAGGCGAAAAATTTGGAAAGTTCAATTGATTGTTCATTTGAAATCGGATAAAGCGCGATGATATTGGAAAGTTGTCATCGGGTACCGTGGTAAATGATCATCTGTGATTAAGGTATATGCTCGAAAAGGGCAATGTGAAATTCTAGGGATTACATCTTTTGTAATAGACGAGTAAGGAATATGGAAATAAAATCTTCGTCGCCGCGCGCCTCTGGTCGAAGTTTATTACGTGTGAATTAAACCCTTTCACTATGCAAATTAAGTGTTTTGTAAGACAAATAGAGGTGCTGCTCCGCAAATCGATGAAATTTTCAAAAGAGAAAAAGGAATTGAAAGTGAATAATTTGTGACCAAGAGAACAAATAGTTTGAAGTAGGTCTTCCTTGGATACAAGATAAGGGATCCAGGAAAGATGGAGAGCATGCGAGCGTCATTACAGATGCGGCGTATGACGGCACCGGCCGCGGCACATGCTCATCTCCTCAAAGGCGCTCTTGCCGCTGCCGGTATTGCAGATTTGAGCCGAAAAAGGTAAGGGGAGATATGACATAAAATTATCATTTTTATGTGAAAGAAATATTATTTAGAGTCAATTTGTTTGCAGATTTCCTCGATTTCCTCGATTTTCAAATCTACGAGAGAACGTAAACCTATGTATAATGGACGCTGTGCATACTAGGTATACTCTTAGTCGAGAATGCAATATAGTTTTAGAACATTTTACAATTCTGAAAGTTAAGAATAAAATGAATTGTCTATAAACTTAAATATCTGTGGAAAGTATAGAAAAATAGTGATACAATACATTCCGAAGAAGTTTACATCCTAAAAGTTTTGGCGTCTTTTCTTACATACTTTTTATTTGAGTTTTTCGCTTTTTTTTTTTTTTTTTTTTTTTTTTTTTTTTTTTTTTTTTTTTTTTTTTTGGTTATCATCTGTTTTGTGCACTCGTGCCGGTAGGTTTGAATCTGGAAACCATAATAACAAACAAAATGAAAATCACATAATCCCATCACATTCAATGACTTTTCTTTCTATCAAAAAATGTTTCATTTACAATGTTGTGAATAAGAAGATGCTACAAAGATAGAAAAGATTCACGTTATTATTATCAATGACCTTATTCAAAGATTTTTTAATGGTGTAGAAACGCAGTTGTCTTTCTTTGTCTACGGAAAGATCCTTTGAGTTTGACGTTCTTGAGAAAATTTTGTTATTGCCTTTCTCCATCATCGTACTCCTGACGTTGACGTCAGAGAGAGAGAGAGAGAGAGAGTGTGTGTGTATTCTAATAATATACCCTGTCATCTTATACAAGTAGTAATATGTTTTTCATGTTTAAGGTTAATTTCGTTCCAATCTTACGTTGAAGCTTCATGACCATGATAACATAACGTTTCATCTTTCAAAAAAATTAAGTCACAATGGTTACATCAATTCCCAGTCCTTGTCGTTGATGGGACTTCTTCCATTAAGAAGATGTAAGTTACCGCTTAGATGTTAGAGCATGCGTGACAAATACCACTTTCATTGTTTTTAACCATTCAGAACGAATATTTCAATGGGTTTTCAACCCGTCACAAAAGATGCACATCCGGAAAGATGTTGATATTGGTTCTTATCACGATGATGATGTTACACAATTAAACACTGCCGGATTTCTAATCGCATTGTTAGTGCATCTACTGTCCGCACAGCTCAGAAATCGAAAAATTGAAGTTTTGTCTACTCTGTTGGTATTTTTTTCCCCAATTGAATTTCATGTAGGGGGATAGACATATACATGTATCTCTGATGTACCGCATTTGGTAACTTCTGCCTAGTGTTCTCTACCTTGTCGGTATATTTTCCGATTAAGATTTAGACAGGGGGATAGATCTCGTACTCTCGTAACTAACGATGTAAGTTAGTAATGTCCTATGACATATTAAGATTTAAATCTAAATATGCGTAATTTAAATTTTAATTTTAAGTATGCCATAGGACAGTAAGTTATATGTCCCTGCGATCAATACGACGTTATCAGTTTAAGAAAATGAATTACGATAGTGGCATTTCTATGTCAATTTTATCGTGTCGTCGTCGTCAACGACATCACGCTAACGTTGAAAAAGCCATGTTCTTTCACTGTGAGGCTAGTATTGTACGTACGGACATACATGTATAACTTGCAACGTTTGTTACGATAGTTCGAGATCTATTACTAATATGAATTTTAATCGGAAAATATTCCGGCAAATGAGACAAAACTTCAGTTTTCCGATTTCTGAAATAAGCTGCGCGGACAGTAGAGAGTTGGAATGAACAAAACATTGAGTGTGGGTAATGACCTTAAAAATGAAAGTATTTGGCTTTCGAGCATCTCGTTCATTCTAGCATTCAGTGAATTATACGCTTAATTATTAATGAACACAAGCATACAAACAAACAATAGTACTACGTATCTGTTTCAAAGGTGATTCAGAGGGAGTTATTGGGTCGTAGTCAAGGCATAAGAATATTTATTCATATAAACGTGGTGTTACATTTTTAGTTGGTGTCATAAAACGAAATCTTATCATAAAACGATGTCCATATTTACAATGCAGATACTTGACTTGACATGTTATCTAGTCCTTTTCCATCCTAAATAAAATAGGTAGCAAAAATTTGCAACAATTCGCATTATTTACGCCTAACTTGATACTAGCTCATCTTTACTTTAAATCGGTGTAAAATCACCTTTAAAGATATCTAAAACTTGTATGCTAAGTGGAAACGAACGATTAATTAATTTGAATAAAATCTCACGATGTTCATTAAAGCGACAAATAGAGATTTCCATCTAAACTATTGGGTCCTTTTATATTAAAGCATTGTGATTATCTATTGAAGACAGCCTCCGCACATGTATTAAAGCGCGAAATGTTGCTTTGTAAAAGCATAATAATGGGCAGTTTTCCTTAATTAGACGTCATATATTGATGAACCTCACAGTTCTTTAAGGTATCTCGTGGTATCAGCCATTCTGAGCCATCTCGACCGTCGGTCTAGTTCCGTCATATATCAAAGTTTAAAAGCAACAGGCAAACATCTTCGTAATGTGAAATTGTAAAAATCTTAAATAATCTTGATAAAATATTTAATTTCAAAGATGTAAATCAGTGGCTGGAATAGTTATGGATTTTTAAAAGTACGGTTCCTCAGTTTTGTGTGACCAGTGCTTGCGCCACCTATACATGATTCTGATAATCTTATCAGACAGGAGATAAAGACGAACGAGCGGAAGAAGTATCGCATAATTTCAACCTGATGTAAGAGGAATTAGATTAACTCATACCAATTTTATGGATTTTGTATCACAGGTGCGTGCCGACAAAAGAAGTAATATAGTGATTCGATGGGTTTTTGAAGTTTTATGATCGGTGTGAAAATTTTAAATTTTGAAAATGAAATTTTTCCATTGAAATGAAATATTAAGTGTAACATTTGATCAAACAATGAGGATATTGTACAAATAAAATAAATAAGAAGCTGATCTATGTGAGAAATGAATATTTCGGAAAATGGAAACATACGAAATGACTTATAAAGTTTGACGAACAGAAGGATATAGGGTGCTTATAATGTCGGAATCTCTTCAACCGTCTGCGAGGGCGACAAGGTCAAAGAGTGCCATCAAACTAGCCGCCGTTTTCAGGTAGATTTAAATAACTTTTTTCTCAAATTTAGATATTGGCATAGCAACCAAAATATTTTGCATAACATTTCTGTTATTTCACATAAAAGATATGAAACATCAGTAGAAATAACAGAATGGTAAATTTCTAAACTATTCTTTAGTACATGGAAGTTTTATCGTGTAGATTTGAAGAAGAGAAAAACTCGGGGTTAAAGGGCAAAAAAGGGGGAATGGGGAGTTGGATTGGATGGGGATGTTCAAGAACCTTTGAGTTTACTTTTAATAGTGGGATTCCTTACGAATACATGTTTCTGTTTTGTTGAAATTGGTGGCGCCGGTATATATCTATAGTCAAGATAAAGTTCGAAACTTGCGTTAGTAGCTGTTTGTAGGTGGAGAGATGGATTTTAAATCTTCATGTTTTGTTGATATTGCATAAACGAAGTGAAAATTAATATATATCACTTTAGCCAAGATAGGCATGTGCTTTGTCGATGTTAATTCAATATTGGTACTTCAACCAAAAATCAAATTCTTTCTCGATCTCGGTTCCCATCAAAATGTGTCACAACCTATCACTAGAAATTGGAACTCTACCCGTAAACCCAATTAACAGAACTATGGTGGATACATATTTATAAGCCTGGTATTGTACTAGAATTGCTGTTGTCAGAATTTGGATATCGAGTCAATGTCTTGTACGGTAAACATAATTCCAAGTTGATTATTAAATCGTTAACTGTATTCCAGAATAAGTTGACAATTCGATTTAGAAACATATGCAAATATTTTTTCAAAATTAGATTTTAAAGTATCTTCAAAATTATCATTGTTTAACAAACTTATATGTCCTATTATCATGTACGGCTCAGAGTTATGGGGCATGGACGATGTTACAATATTAGATAAATTGTTGTTAAAATTTTGTAGAGAGCTTTATATGTTAGACGCGGAACTCCAAATTGTGCAATTCTAGGAGAATTGGGACAATATCCATTTAGTGTTTTGTGTAAAATTAGTGCTTTAAGATATTGGTTCCATATAATAGAAAATGACACCTCTTTAGTGTATAAAATGTATACAAAAGAAAAGACCAAAACTGAGAATAGTAATTTTATGTCCAGTTGGTCTTCTAAGATTAAGAAGTATTTGAGTGAAATTGGAATGAATGATTTATGGACAAATGAAAATATTAATAATTATAATTTTGATTTTGTTAAACAGAGAGTATTGGATGTCTATAAACAGAATTGGAAAGCTGAATTAAATAATATGCCTAGATTAGAATTTTATACCAAGATTAAAGAAAACTTTGAATTCGAAAATTATTTAGATTTTATTGAAAACTTCAAAAAAAGATATACTTT
This sequence comes from Pinctada fucata, assembly GCA_028142955.1. Classification (NCBI taxonomy): domain Eukaryota; kingdom Metazoa; phylum Mollusca; class Bivalvia; order Pterioida; family Pteriidae; genus Pinctada; species Pinctada fucata. The sequence continues at coordinate 33,827,859 of AP027104.1, forward strand.
AACAAGATTTCGATGTTCTGCGCACAATTTACACATAGAAGTTGGCAGGCATCACAATATACCAAGAAGCAATAGATTATGTACATGTTGTTCACTTAATCATATAGAAAACGAATACCATTTTATTCTTATATGTCCAATGTACAGGGAACTAAGGTTGAAATTTTTGCCAAAATTTGCATATTCATGGCCTAATATTCAGAAAATTGTTAAGATATTCAAAAGTCAAAAAAAGAAACATTGTATTAATTTGTCACATTTCATTTATTCAGCATTAGAAATAAGAGGTCGCATGTTTGAGTAATATATAATTATGTTGCGCCTCGATATAGAGTAAGATTTATTCATAATTCCACAATTTTCATATCAATTCTCATGTATTATTGTATTTTGTATGTATTTTGCTATGAGCATGTATGTGCTTAAGGCTTGTCAATAAACAATAAAAAGTAATATGTACGTCTTCAATATTAGGAATTTGTAATTTAATTGGTCAAGTTCTCGGCCTCATTCCCTCGTAATTAGGCCTTGTACCCTCAACAAATTTATCTATGACTAAGCATGAATCCCTGAAAATTTCAATGAGTTAACCAGGGGACTTCATTAAGATTCAAAGATGTCGAGGGGTGGAAAAATCGACTCAGATTATAAAATGGGAGTCCGGCTGCTATTTTTGGCCGGATTGCAAAGCAATTCCGGTCTATAGATTGACGATGTCCGTCTGTCCGTCGTCAACATTTTGGTTAAAGTTTCTGATTGAGGCAAAATCTAAAGAACTGTTTGCAGTAGAAACTTTATATTATATATGAAGGTTTCCCATGACAAGACCTTTCAATTTATGCCATAACATTTGACCTAGTGATCTTGACCTTGGACTTTGACCTAGTTTAAGATTTTGGTTAAAGTTTCTTGTTGAGGCAAAATCCGAGGAACTGTATGCAGTAGAAACTTTATATTATTCATAAAGGTTGCCCATGACAAGACCTTTTAATTAATGCCGTAACATTTGACCTAGTGACCTTGACCTTGGACTTTGACCTAGCTAAATATTCTGGTTAAAGTTTCTGGTTGAGGCAAAATCTAAGGAACCATATGCAGTAGAATTTTTATATTATACATGTAGGTTGCCCATGACAAGACCTTTCAATTTATGCCGTAACATTTGACCTAGTGACCTTGACCTTGGACTTAAACCTAGTTAAAGATTTTTGTTGAAGTTTCTGGTTTAGGCAAAATCCGAGGAACCATATGCAGTAGAAACACTATAATTATATTATACATGTAGATTGCCCATTACAAGACCTAAATTTATGTCGTAACATTTGACCTATTGACCTTGGACTTTGACCTAGTTAAAGATTTTGGTCAAAGTTTCTGGTTAAAGCAAAATCTAAGGAACTATTTGCAGTATAAACTTTATATTATACATGTAGGTTGCCTCTGACATGACCTCTCAATGTATGCTGTAATATTTGACCTAGTGACCTTGACCCAGTTGGTGACAAAAACTTACTTTGCAATCCGGCCATACAGTCTTTAGCGGTGTTTTATTTTTTTATCAAATTGTAAATTCCTGATATTGAAGGTCTGCATATTAATATTATTATTTTGCATATGTTTCTAAATCGAATTGTCAATCGTATTCTATGCAGTTGATAATTCGATTGTCAACTTTATTCCAAAATATTTTTGCCGTCCGGTACCCATCCCTTATGACAACCAAATCGTGAAAGTCTATATCTTGTTTTTCTGTTACATTTTTGAACAATTTTTGCATGATGTTCAAACATATGGCATGAATCAGATTAACGAAATCCTGGATGGGGGTAGCTTGATGTTAGTTATATTTATATTACCTAGCTGCGAGACGTTTTAACAACCAACTAAAAAAGTAACGGAGACTTTGCAAGTTGCAAGCAGGACTAGAGTAATGTAGGTTGCGAGTTCTACAGTAATACATGTACTCGAATTTCCCTCACACAAACAGCAAATATAATATAATTCTACTACCTCATTTCGAACTCTGCAATATATTATTATGACCTTGAGAATCCTTTAACTTACGGTTGTCAATGACCTTATAACCCCAGTACCTAAACCTTGATAGTCAAACAATTAATACGATCGTGATCGGAATTAAAAGATTATCTCTTGATAAAATAGGATAAGATTTAAAAACATCGCTTTGTTGTGAAGACAGATAAAGTACAGTTGCGTACTTTATATGTAAAATATTTGGATATTTGCATCTAGTGTCACTTTAATTGCCATTACCTGTCCTAATCTGTTATTTTAACAAGGATAAAAGATCAGTGTGCTGTAAATTAGAGGTGTTTAATCGCATTCATATCAGAATCTATAAGAATCTATCCGACAATATGTATGCATTGATAGAATAGAGGAATCCTTGTGTAGAACAATAGAACCATGGGCTGTACTTTAGAAATAGTCAGGACAATTTCCTCTGATGTCACAGATACAGGTCCTTCACAGGAGTTCGATGCCAATGATCCACAAGTATATCCGCCTCTACTTTCCTTATCTTTGACTTAATAGAGAGATGTGAAGGGGCGGGTGTCATTGAAGGTTGTTGGCATCGAGCTCCTGTGAGGTACATGAAGCAAAATTAGTTAAAGCTTAGACATTGAGTATTGTATGTATACAGGAAATGCACTTGATGTATGGTTTAAGAAACAGCCAACGATTCTCTTCCCTTTGAAAATTCAATAGCTTTTGCCTCCTTCTAGCCTTTGGGTACCAAAAAATACACATATCATACCTTGTATATCTGATTTTCTGTTTGTTCATTAACATGTAGCAATTCTAGTCAGTTCAGCAATGTATCCTTAGGCTACTTCAAAATCTCTCAAAAAAAGAGTTTTCTTTGAATTCATTGGACAACATGTGTATTTGCTTTGTCTTTTACCCACCTTTAAAGGCATCATTGCGGCCAACGACCCCATACAAAAAGGACTTTATGTGTACATGTGGTCAGAATGATCTTGTTGCAATGTTAATTTTGGGCTTATGATGTGAACTGGCAGCTGGCACTATAAGATTTCTTCATCGTGCATTTAAATATTGGTCAACATGAATTCAATTCATTTATTAGTAATAAAAGGAAATTGTTCAGCAACAACATGCATCAAAAATCGACTTCATTTTAGCAAGTCAATAAGCAAGTTGTCATTCATGCTTCATTAGACGACATAATAGAAATGTGATTTTTAGTAGCAAGTCTTCTCTCCTAGATGATATCGCCATAATGATTAAACACAAGGTCAAAAGTAAAATTGATTGCGTTGTATCGTATTCTGACAGATAAAACAGCAAGTGTCAGTCGGATTCTTCACTTTGATGTAAAATCCATAATTCTAGTTATTAATCTACGTAAAGGTAGAAATACCAATCAAGCGATCCTCTTTTCCTCCAAGGCGAGGCTCGGTGATCACTGGAATGAACAGAATTACGTAATTATTAGAGAATTAGAATGCACAATGTAGGATTTCAAACAAATTTCAAAGAAACCGAAGCATGTAGTTTAATTTTGCATAAATTTCCTTTATCTGTTGCAGAAATTAAAAAGACATTTGGAACAAACACAATTTGACTGGAACAACCACAATATGACAGAACAGCCTCAATATATAACGTAGAACAACCAAAATATAACACAGAACGACCCTAATATGAACCTAATACATGTACGACACACCAACCTAAATAAATGACGTAGAACAACCACAATATGTAAAAGAACAACCACAATATGACAGAGCAATCATAATATGACACTTCAACCTCGATATCTGACGTAGAACCACAGTATGTAGTAGAACAACCGCAATATGGCGTATAACAACAACAATTTGATACAGGACAACCACAATATGACACAGGACAACCACAATATGACACGGGACAACCACAATATGACACGGGACAACCACAATATGATACCGGACAACCACAATATGACACAGGTCAGCCAATATGACATAGAACAATCACAATATGACACAGAATAACCTCAATATGACACGGGACAACCACAATATGACACGGGACAATCACAATATGACACAGACAACCAAAATATGTCGTATAGCAATCACAATGTGACACAGAACAACCACAATATGACAAATGACAACAACAATATGACGCAGGACAACAAAAATATGACGCAAGACAACCACAATATGACGTGAAGCAACCACAATATGACACAGAACAACCACAATATGTCGTTTAACAGTCGCAATATGACGAAGAACAACCACAATATGACGTATAATAACCACAATATGACCCAAAACAACCGTAATATGACACAGCACAACCACATCATGATAAAGACAAAGAACATGCACAATATGGCACAAATTAATTTCAATACTACACAGAAAAAAAAACACAATATGACGCATCTCTTTCTAACAACAATTACAATTAGTGTAAACACAGCACTATCTGTTTCACGATTACAAAATAGAGAAATAGGACAAGTATGAATAACAACACTTCACTTGATTTGAGCGTTAGAAATGAATATAGAGCCTAATTTATTTTAATAATATATGCAATTTTGTTTGAAAGAACATGGACTTTAACTATTAACCATACTGGACCTCGTTAGGCAAGTGTAAACATAGGGGATTAAACTCTGATCGTTTCACTTTTCTTTATAATCCTTAATCCTTGGCCGATAATCCCGGCACCTTACTGAACTCAACAGAAAGTCTTTGTAATTAAGATTCTCTGTTCTTAACTCCCGACTCTAGTATTAATTATGTAAATCTGGTCGTACTGTTTAGAGGGGAGTTAGCGGCATCCAAGTTCTAGTTCTTCTCTGATTAGATGTTGAATATTTTTACTAATTTGGTATTAGGCGAAGATGGCCAGTAAAAAGAAAGGTCTTCTTCCTATTGATGAGCGGACCCGGTCTCAAAATTCCAGGTAAGTTTCGAAGGGCATTTGCCTTAATTTTTCTAGTCTTCGAAAGTGCATACATTGGAAACATAGTGGCATAGCGTTAATATCAGACTCTAATGATGTGGCATACACGGTCTATATTTGATCACGTTCTTTGTGAAGATACGTCATTTAGAGACACCCATGTAGATTTACTTTGCTTAAAATCTGCTTACTATAGCTGTTTCCCGGGACACAATATACTGGTTGACAGCAAAAGAAATTGACTTTAAGAACGATGAAAGTAAAATTATAAAGCTGTTTAGTGATTCGATTTTTATTTTTATTTTTATTTTTTTTTGATACATTTTTATACCCCCCCCCCTTTTTTTCCTGCCAACGATGTTAAAGGAATATACTGGTTTCTCCGTGTCTCTCCGTCTGTCTGTCTTCCCAAAGTCAAAAAAATCAATTCTGCACGATATATCGAGTAGTTCTTAAGAGTGATGAAACTTCACGCATAGATTGTCCATGAGGATATTAGGATCCCTATTGTTTTTGGGGTCAAAATGTCGAAGGTCAAGGTCATACTTGACAATATGGAAAGCAGCATGCAACAGCATTTCAGCACCAGAGCTCCAGGAATTCTTGACGCACAGTGACCTTCACATATGTACATGAATACATCTCTCCTGATCTAAGGAGCAGCTCTATTAATTTGGGTCCAAAGGTCAAGGTGACCTGGCATTAATGGAAAACAACAATTTCCACATCGTAACATTCGGTTAAACAACAGAGGTCAAGGTCACACTGGGTGGTATGATAAACAAGTTTTCTTTGCAAAAAATGGAGTTATTCTTGGATTACGATGGAACTCCATAAATAGATTGCTCTTATTGGAGGTCCCAATGGAGTTTTTTTTGCCAAAAGGTAAAGGTTCAAGGTAAAAGTTTGTGTTGCTAATGCATTTTCAAAATTCTCCGTCACGAAGGTTTATAATTTTTTTTTTTTCAAAAACTAAGGTGTATCTCTACCAATGCATAGCTCTGTCCTTAGCTGGCTTTTTGGCATCAAATTTTGGTCTTGTTTAAGATTCCGCTATTTGTATACTAGCACTGTTTGGATTTCTCTATTTTGACTTCAATATGATTCACTCCAAAACATGGACATCATGGATGTTGTTCGTTGGTTAATTTACTGATTACTTGGGTTTAAACTTATTTTAGTTAAACAACACACAGGTCCTGAAACAAGTTTTTTTTATATATATACATGAAAGGAGGGGATCTCCAACAACACTAGGTTGCAGCACCCACAGCAAAACTCCAAAACACCCGTTATAAAAACGCAGAGCAGACATCCACAGAAAGAGATGCAAAAGGGACAACGAACAACAACTCACACCATAGAAACATGAAACACAGAAGACCACATATAAACCAACGAGACCGATGGGCAACCGGTGCCGACTTAGGACGGCCATCTGCCACGCAAGTAGCAGACGGTGTGGTTATCCTGGATTACGTGCGCACAACTCTCCCACTTTTCCGATTACCCAGAGGTCTCGAAGAACGTACGATTGTGGTGTAAAACAACCTTCTTACTGTTAGATGACCACACACAAACAAGACCGCAAAACGCAGGGGCCCAAGCAACACCGATGAATAACACTAGTAAATGTCTCACGTCGTCTCAGGTAATGACATGAGTTATTGAGTGGGTCCTTTGTGTAGTACCCGAAGAAGAAATCTTTTGTTGATTTGCTTCCATCTTAGATTGATTTGTTGTTCTATAATTGATTCACTGCTGTCCTCGGATTGATTCCATGTTGTTCCGTTTTTGATTCTCTGTTGAACTTGGGTTGATTTTCTGTTGTATACTTGGATTTATTCTCTGTTGTACTTGGATTGATTCTCTGTCGTACAAATGGACTTAGATTGATTCTGTTTTCCTTGGTTGATTCTCTATTGTACTTTGATTTATTCTCTGTTGTTCTTTGGTTGATTCTCTGTTGTACAAATGGACTTAGATTGATTCTGTTTTCCTTGGTTGATTCTCTATTGTACTTGGATTTATTCTCTGTTGTTCTTTGGTTGTTTCCTTGTTGTACAAATTGACTTAGATTTGATTCTCTGTTTTCCTTGGTTGATTCTCTATTGTACTTGGATTTATTCTCTCTTGTTCTTTGGTTGATTCTCTGTTGTACAAATGGACTTAGATTTGATTCTCTGTTTTCCTTGGTTCATTCTCTATTGTACTTTGATTTATTCTCTGTTGTTCTTTGGTTGATTCTCTGTTGTACAAATGGACTTAGATTGATTCTGTTTTCCTTGGTTGATTCTCTATTGTACTTGGATTTATTCTCTGTTGTTCTTTGGTTGTTTCCTTGTTGTACAAATTGACTTAGATTTGATTCTCTGTTTTCCTTGGTTGATTCTCTATTGTACTTGGATTTATTCTCTCTTGTTCTTTGGTTGATTCTCTGTTGTACAAATGGACTTAGATTGATTCTGTTTTCCTTGGTTGATTCTCTATTGTACTTGGATTTATTCTCTCTTGTTCTTTGGTTGATTCTCTGTTGTAGAAATGGACTTAGATTGATTCTGTTTTCCTTGGTTGATTCTCTATTGTACTTGGATTTATTCTCTCTTGTTCTTTGGTTGATTCTCTGTTGTACAAATGGACTTAGATTGATTCTCTGTTTTCCTTGGTTGATTCTCTGTTGTACTTGGATTTATTCTCTCTTGTTCTTTGGTTGATTCTCTGTTGTACAAATGGACTTAGATTGATTCTCTGTTGTTCTTTGGTTGATTCTCTGTTGTACTTAGATTTATTCTCTGTTGTTCTTTGGTTGATTCTCTGTTGTACAAATGGACTTAGATTGATTCTGTTTTCCTTGGTTGATTATCTGTTGTCTTTGGATTTATTCTCTCTTGTTCTTGGTTGATTCTCTGTTGTACAAATTGACTTAGATTTGATTCTTTGTTTTCCTTGGTTCATTCTCTATTGTACTTGGATTTATTCTCTCTTGTTCTTTGGTTGATTCTCTGTTGTACAAATTGACTTAGATTTGATTATTTGTTTTCCTTCGTTGATTCTCTGTTGTACTTGGATTTATTCTCTGTTGTTCTTTGGTTGATTCTCTGTTGTACAAATTGACTTAGATTTGATTCTCTGTTTTCCTTGGTTGATTCTCTATTGTACTTGGATTTATTCTCTCTTGTTCTTTGGTTGATTCTCTGTTGTACAAATGGACTTAGATTGATTCTGTTTTCCTTGGTTGATTCTCTATTGTGCTTGGATTTATTCTCTGTTGTTCTTTGGTTGATTCTCTGTTGTACAAATTGACTTAGATTTGATTCTCTGTTTTCCTTGGTTCATTCTATATTGTACTTTGATTTATTCTCTGTTGTTCTTTGGTTGATTCTCTGTTGTACAAATGGACTTAGATTGATTCTGTTTTCCTTGGTTGATTCTCTATTGTACTTGGATTTATTCTCTGTTGTTCTTTGGTTGTTTCCTTGTTGTACAAATTGACTTAGATTTGATTCTCTGTTTTCCTTGGTTGATTCTCTATTGTACTTGGATTTATTCTCTCTTGTTCTTTGGTTGATTCTCTGTTGTACAAATGGACTTAGATTGATTCTGTTTTCCTTGGTTGATTCTCTATTGTTCTTGGATTTATTCTCTCTTGTTCTTTGGTTGATTCTCTGTTGTAGAAATGGACTTAGATTGATTCTGTTTTCCTTGGTTGATTCTCTATTGTACTTGGATTTATTCTCTCATGTTCTTTGGTTGATTCTCTGTTGTACAATTTGACTTAGATTTGATTCTCTGTTTTCCTTGGTTCATTCTCTATTGTACTTTGATTTATTCTCTGTTGTTCTTTGGTTGATTCTCTGTTGTACAAATGGACTTAGATTGATTCTGTTTTCCTTGGTTGATTCTCTATTGTACTTGGATTTATTCTCTCTTGTTCTTTGGTTGATTCTCTGTTGTACAAATGGACTTAGATTGATTCTGTTTTCCTTGGTTGATTCTCTGTTGTCTTTGGATTTTTTCTCTCTTGTTCTTTGGTTGATTCTCTGTTGTACAAATTGACTTAGATTTGATTCTTTGTTTTCCTTGGTTCATTCTCTATTGTACTTGGATTTATTCTCTCTTGTTCTTTGGTTGATTCTCTGTTGTACAAATTGACTTAGATTTGATTCTTTGTTTTCCTTCGTTGATTCTCTGTTGTACTTGGATTTATTCTCTGTTGTTCTTTGGTTGATTCTCTGTTGTACAAATTGACTTAGATTTGATTCTCTGTTTTCCTTGGTTGATTCTCTATTGTACTTGGATTTATTCTCTCTTGTTCTCTGGTTGATTCTCTGTTGTACAAATGGACTTAGATTGATTCTGTTTTCCTTGGTTGATTCTCTATTGTACTTGGATTTATTCTCTCATGTTCTTTGGTTGATTCTCTGTTGTACAATTTGACTTAGATTTGATTCTCTGTTTTCCTTGGTTCATTCTCTATTGTACTTTGATTTATTCTCTGTTGTTCTTTGGTTGATTCTCTGTTGTACAAATGGACTTAGATTGATTCTGTTTTCCTTGGTTGATTCTCTATTGTACTTGGATTTATTCTCTCTTGTTCTTTGGTTGATTCTCTGTTGTACAAATGTACTTAGATTGATTCTCTGTTTTCCTTGGTTGATTCTCTGTTGTACTTTGATTTATTCTCTGTTGTTCTTTGGTTGATTCTCTGTTGTACAAATGGACTTAGATTGATTCTGTTTTCCTTGGTTGATTCTCTATTGTACTTGGATTTATTCTCTCTTGTTCTTTGGTTGATTCTCTGTTGTACAAATGGACTTAGGTTGATTCTCTGTTTTCCTTGGTTGATTCTCTGTTGTACTTGGATTTATTCTCTCTTGTTCTTTGGTTGATTCTCTGTTGTACAAATGGACTTAGATTGATTCTCTGTTTTCCTTGGTTGATTCTCTGTTGTACATGGATTTATTCTCTGTTGTTCTTTGGTTGATTCTCTGTTGTAGGATGTTTGTCTTTATTTGATTCATTTCTGTGCGTTGATTGATTCGATGTTGTTCTTGGTTGATGTTTTGCTGTTGTTGTTGTTGTTTTAATCGATTCGATGTTTTACTTAGATTGATTCGCTTCTGTACTTGGATGAATCGATGTTGTATTGGATTGGTTGAAGTTGTTTTTGAATTCATGATTCGATGTATATTTTCTATGATTGAGAATACTGACCCTGGAGGGGAGAAATACTTGGTCTTAGTTATAACCGGTATATGAACATCAAACAAGATTATTTTCTTTCAAAAATAAGTAGGTAGATCTAATATAAAATTAAATAGATAAATGAAATTATGTAAAGATCGAAGATAAATGCATAGTTAACTTAATGAATTAAGAAATAAGTTGTAATAAATCTATAGATAGTAGCTATTCTTATAAAATTATTGATAGATGAATGAATGAGAAAGAAAGAAAGAAAGAAAGAAAGAACATACATGTATACATTTCTTTGCTAAGCTAACCCTCTTATGCCTGTTTCACAAGTGGATTTGTCTCCTTAGAACACGTGAACTGACTTTTAATCATGACTAAAGTATGATTAGAGGTTGAGGTTTTAATTTTGAGGGAATAAAAAGTCAACAAGCAACCATAAAAATCTTGGCTATGTTAAATTGATACATATCTATACTAATTCATTCCGTTACGTGAATATAGCTTAATTCTTAACGTTTTTGAAATGTTTCAAAACTCGGGCTTAACAAAATGGAAAGAAAAACGATCGATCGAATGTAATTTCAGATGTGTCCTTCTGAACATAAAATTTGATTTTAAGTCCAAGTGGATTATACTTAATGTAATCCATGTATTGGTTGTTACATAAAGATCTCAGTAAAACTGGAGATTTAAGTGTTGGTGGGGTTCATATTGAAATCCATGTGAATAGGAATGCAATAAAGGTAACAATATGTCAAAAGCTGCGAACAAATTTGTGAAGTAATAGCACTTTATTAAACTCTTCGGATGTCCCTAGATGGATATAATTTTGCTAACTCGGCTTAACTCAGATGTAAGAGAAAATCTTCCTCGACTATAAAAGGGGGAAGAGTGTGCATCTCGCCCAGATGAAGGCAGTGACGAATGCCATAATGGCAACCAGAAAGCAGAGCACTGCTAGTGTGCACAAATATAGGATAGAAAGCCCGAGCTCCCGGGCGGGATCTAAACTCTCCCAGTTGGGCACATCACGTACAAGGTAATCAATTATTCTGTTACGAAGAGAGTATTCTGATACGGCTTTCTGTTTGGTCTTTTCAATCGTAAGAAAGATAAAAATTACTTTGATTTTTTTATCATTTACTACCGAAAAATCACAGCGTTGAAATATATTATCTGTCCGTTTATATCAACTCATCATCTGTCCATTATCTGTCCGTTCGTTCCAAATTTAAACTCATGGATTTGCTCGTCGTATTGGACATTGTATAATTAATATCGTTCATCTCTCTGTTGATGCTCGTATGAATCAAATGTAAAATCACTATACCGTTCATCCAATGGCCATGTTTTTATGCCCCCGTACTGTCCTGTCTGTTTCTCTGTTTGTCTGTTTGTCAGCAAAAACTTTAACCTTGGCGATAACTTTTGAATGGTAAGTGATAGGCCTTTCATATCTCACACGTGTATTCCTTGTGACAAGACCTTTCCGTGGATACCAAAACTTTTGAACTTGTGACCTTGACCTTGGAGTTTGACCTACTTTAAAGAACTTTAACCTTGGCCATAACTTTTGAATGGTAAGTGATAGGGCATTCATATTTCACATGTGCAATTCTTGTGACAAGACCTTTCCGTGGATACCAAAACTTTTGACCTTTTGCCCTCGATCTTAGAGTTAGACACTGTAGCATTTTTACTTATTCGTGTTGAAAAAAAAATTTATTTTTGGGGGGAATGTCATGATTTTATGTCATTCAAGTCGATTAAAACAGCTATTGTCCATTTTATGCTTATATTGTCTTTTATAAATATCATGTTACGCAGTGAAAAAAAATGATATAAACAAAGATCGTTTACATCGTCCATTTTAGGAATCACTTTATCCGATATTCTTTATTCGTGAATGAAAAAAAAATACTAGTAACGGCGTATACACAATGGTGGACTTCATATGTTTCTGTCCTCGTTTGATAATGTTTTCTCCAATATTATATATTTATAGCATTCAAATGAAGATCGAGGAAGATTTCTTAAACAACCCAGTCTGCCTTCCTCGTCTTTGGAAGCATGAGTTTTTTTTTCAAATTTGATATATTTTGTCCTTTCCTTATCTATTTTTTTTCAATAAATTTTAATTAATTGGTCATATTTTATTTATTTGTTTATTTATTGATACAGTCATTCTATTTGTTTCGTTATTTATCTATTCATTTCATTTATTAAATTGTCATTTTTAAAAATTCCCGCTTCAAAAATGTGCGACGATACGATCATTTAGGGAGTGTTTATTAATTTACTTTTGATGAGTAAGCTCAGAGTTATCTTTCTTTGCCTATGTGGAAACTACGATTAAAAAAGTTGTTTCTTTTCAATCAGAACTAATGAATTTCAAGAACCCACAGCGAAATTATCACTTTCAGAAGAATATCACAATATAAGGCAAAAAAGCATGTGGACAATATGATTGTAGACATAAGATACCATATGATTATAAAAAATGAACAAATTAATCCCCCAATTCTTTATCGCATGCAAAGGATAATATACTCTTGCGCGGACTCATGTTGAAAAAAAAAAAAAAAGAGAGAGAGAGAGAGACCTGGGGTGTCCTATATTTTCCAAGTGAAATAAAACATATGTTCTACATATACTATAGTATACATTATCAGTTATTTTAAGGAGTTCTTAACATCCCCACAGACCCATTCAGTTTTAATTTCGGAAACATATCTGTCCATTTGAAGTGAAGATAGTGGTCATGTCATTCGTATTAACGTCTATACCCTTATTGGTTTCTGAATCAACGAACTTCAATCCCCTGATCAAACGTATCATACATTTGTTTAAGCTGTTAACGTATTTATAAGTTTACAAGAGAGATTATTTAGAAAGTAAACAAACAACATGGATGAAAACGCTCATTTTATCGGCCTAGCGTTGTCCACACTAGGAAATCCTTGTTAGGGAAATTATCCATAGAAATACGTCAGCTAAAATTCACTTTACTTTGGGTGATAACAATGAGATGGTTGACAAATGACTTTATGACAGTTTTCTTTGCGTTCAGGAATTTAATATTCAAAGCACTTATCATCGGACTGGGATATAGCATGGATATCAAGTTTAGAAATTTGACATTAAGTATCTACAATGGCTTACATCTGTTTTCATTTTGTTACTATGATCTTAAATATTTCAATTATATTATGACGAAAAATTTGTTGCTCGAATAACTTCGTAATGTTCAGTATTTTTTGGTGTACAGTAGGCAAGAAAGTATTGGACAGTTTCTCGATTTTCAGCGAAATTTGATAGACTGGCGTAAAAGCTAAAAAAAAAAACAAACACCATTTTGTCGCTTACTTGGATACAGTGTGTGAAGTGAATCCGTGAATGATTTTTGAAATTTACGTGACGAGCTTAAGCTCTATTGAGATTTGATATGACCTTGTCTTAAGGAAGAAGAGGGATTCTATTGCGATATTCTTAAAATGTTTGAATAAGAAAGACCGTAAACTTTTCAAGTGGTGATGTGTTAAATGATTGTTTCATTAGAATAACGACCTGTGTAAGGACTCAGTTTAGTTGTAATATTCGTGACGATGTCCGCTGGACCTAAACGACAAGGGAGCTTCCATAGAAGTGGTACCCGAAGCTCCAATAGCATGAGAAGCGTTAAATTTCACGCAGACGATTCGAGCTCTGATCGTTCGTCTTCGCAAGCTTCGTCTTCTGCTGGGGCTCATCACAGACCGGGGTCGAGTCGCCCACCGTCTAGGTAAGTAAGGCCAGGTAGTTGGCATCTATCAACCATGCACAGACCGACGTACTTCGTGAACACTACGAAAGCTTTGTCTATGATGCCGTCGAGAAACCATGCATGAAAAGACGTGCATCATGAAACGTATAAGTTCTGCCTGTCTATGATGGCGTCGTGTAACTATGCATGGGCAGACGTACATCATGATGCGTGTAGTAACCACCCATTGACAGAAGTACATCATGACACTTAAGGTTTGTTTATGACGGCGCCGATCAACCATGAATGGACAGACGTACATCTTGACACGTAAATTTTGTCTACATGATGGCGTAGAGTAACCATGACGGACATCGTGACAATCAAGTTTTGTCTATATGATGGCGCCGTTCAACCATACATAGACAAACGTACACCGTGACACGTAAGTTTTGTCTATATATGATGGCGTCGTGTAACTATGCATGGACAGACGTACATCATGACACGTAAGCTAAATGTTTATGTTGGCGCCGATCAACCATGCATGGACAGACGTACATCATGACACTTAATCTTTGTCTATGGTGGCGTCGATCAACCATGCATGGACAGCATAACACGCAAGCTTTGACATCTAGGTGTTTGCCTTTTGCGTAAATATCTTTGATCGGATAGGATGGTCTTTGATCGAAAAAAAGTATTAATTAGTGGTAAATCATCTTTTTGTCTTTTTGATCTGATTGTGAATCTTCCTATGAAGTTCCCAAAGAAGATCGACATCATCTATTTCAAACAAAGTCGTTTCTATCCATCAGGTACCGTTCACATCCAGGTATTGATTTCGGACAATTATTTCACTTTGCAATCTGACATTAATGGTGTTGTCAAATGATGGCGGTCAATTTGTCTTTCTTCTTGCTGGCTTTTAAGCTAATTCTTATGCATTCCTTCTAGCCATGTAGGGATGCATTCTTCCAGGGTCACTTCCTTAGAAGATCCGCTTGTTGGAACACCATATTTATTACATTTTTTGTAACAGGTCGAAGTTATTACATCTACCGAATTATAACTGTTATTATGAGAAATTCTATCGCTATATTATGGTAATTTTTCCACAATAATTTAAATATCGCAAAATTATTGAGGTAATTAGCGTCCTTTCTCTCGCGATTGCGGAAATTCGACTTGATTTCTTTTATTTCGGTAGCGTTTAATGATTTTTTAAACTTCGATGACGGTCTATTTTGTGAGATCAATTAGTTTTGCACCTCGATTGAACGTTAATGTAGTCAATGAAATTCAACTTTTCCTTGTTTACATTGCAACAAGCGACCAACGGGAAATCTAAGATAAATAGATATTTTGTATGCAATTGTTGAACAATTATAGAACTATTTAATTGACTGTTGAATCACAAGTACCAGTACAAACGGGACCTACTATGCTATAGAAAAATTTCCATTCGCAAACATATGATACTGTGACCGTACCATCTATGTGAAAGTAAATATTTGGATGTGACTTATGAATTTCCGACGTATTTGAGAACTTGAAATTGGATTAATATTTAGACGAGTTGTCTTTACCAGTCCATTGGAGTTAAAGTTTCAAGCCGCACTGATATTCCCTCGAGATATTTGGATATGTAGTATGTCGAGATTTTGTTTTCGTTACAAGGTACATTTACAGTGGGACATGTATAAAAAAGAAATATTAATGGAAAGAATTTACTCTTTAAAAAGTCGTGATGTGGAATAAAGTACCGATAAAAATAATCAGAAAGTTGTGATGAAAATAAACGGAGGAATCATTTGTGCTAACGATTTTATAGATTAAACATCTACGTGTTTGGACATTTTTTATTCACTGTGGTGGGTAGAATTATTCTATCCTGTGCCTTTTCTTCTAGGATAATTAAGAGGTCACGGGCACCTGTTTTTTTTTTTTTGGATTTCGTGACAGGTATAATTTGTTGTAAATAACTTTCTGGAGTGTGTTGATTAATTGAATTGCATTTCATAATTCCACCTTGGCAGGTCCTGATCCAGGTGAATAATTATCGGAAAGAAAAAAGTACATTGGTCTCTTTTGCACTTTGAATCAAACGAGAATTATTAGACATGCCTAGTTGCGCTTGAAGTGTGTCGCAAATTAAACTTAAACTTCGTGAAAGTTTTTGATGATTTTATATATATTTGAAATTATTTATGAGTGCACTATTGGCAGTTGGAACAATATAATCTATTTGGAAGCTAATTCAGTGGAAGCGACGGGTTTAATTTCAATTTTATTGGATCGCATACTGTGAAAATAAATAAAGACTTCACCTAAAAATTGTGACATGAAAATTGGAAAATAATGTTACATTGAAAACTAAAACATATCGGGAGTCATTGCATGACGAACTGATCGGATGTTTTAGAATCATAAACTAGTATACAAATTCTGAGGATTTTGACTTTAAAATGAGCCGGAAAGGATCCGTCAGTACAGTGCCTCCAAAGAGACCCACCCAAGGGGGAAAACGGGTGTCCCTGAAAGACGGTACTTTAGTGGTTCCCTCCTGGAGTCGCCACTCTCTCGGAGATATAAGGGAGGGAGATGTATATTACAAGACTGTGAACATCTACCCCTCTCTGCCGGACAATCAAGAAGAAATAATTGTCACTATTGTGAAACCAGGAAAAGACCCCCGGGCTGGGTCGTCTGCAGGTAACCAAGCCGTCGAATCCAGGAGGGGATCGTTTCTGGGGAGGGACGAAACATCCTCACCTGCTGTAGGGAGGAACGAGTCACCGTCAAGGGACAGGTAAAATAAAAAGTCAGATATTTAAAAAAAAAATCGTTTATGAAAAATGGTATCGATCGTTATATACGGTATTTTATCATTAGTCCCCTAGCTACCGGCAACGCCGAAGGGAACTCTTAGTTTTTCTTATTTATTTTGTAAGTAAATAGATTTCAGTACACTTTATGTGAGGGTTTGGAATATTCATTTGAACATTTGTTCTTTTAATCTTAAACCTCTTAAGAGAAGATA
The DNA here is from genome assembly GCA_028142955.1 of Pinctada fucata. NCBI lineage: Eukaryota > Metazoa > Mollusca > Bivalvia > Pterioida > Pteriidae > Pinctada > Pinctada fucata. The sequence continues at coordinate 33,844,799 of AP027104.1, forward strand.
CTTGGACGTGACGTTTCTACTGTAAATTGTCTTTACCACTGTATTAAGCAGATATCTTGTGTGAATATTGAAAATCTTATCAAAGTAGTCATAGGCGAATATAGAGCGGATTTTAAAAAGAGTTGGAGTTTGTGTATGCGAAAAAAAAGGGGGGGGTATAACAGAGATAACCTTTCTGAAAGTCAGAAATGCTTGCTATCCCTTTTTTCGATGGTTTGTACCGCCTCCCCGTTCCTGGCCTGGCTAACCCCTCCCTCTTTTTGAGGATAAAAGAATCTAGGTCCGCGCATGAATATCGAATTTAAAAAAAAAACATCAGATACGGGGAAAAATTATGTTGATTGATTGACACACAATCCGTTTCCTTTGTGTCGTTTATACACCACCATATGGTTAGCGAAGAGAAAATTGAGTTGCAATCTGTCCGTCAGTGCGTCTGAATATAAAAAAAGTACATCGAAACATCGTAATATTTTAAAACATTTACAAAATGTATATGACAACACCATGACGAGAAAGACAGCATGTCTGAAATAGGTTCTAGATCATAACGGAACGTGTATTTTATGCTTGGGCCATCGTAATTTAATATTTTGTTTTACGTCCCGAACTTTTTCTGAAAGGTACCTTCCCACCAGGCATGAAAACACACAAACACAAGATCAATATGTTGGAATTTTGAAAGAAAGACTGAAAACACAGATGAAAAATATCTTTCTCAAGTGAAGTTGATAATTCTGACTTTATTTTCTAGAAAAAAAATTATACTATTATCTCTTGTTATTTATGATGGAATAGGCATTTTATGGTATTCAAGGTTATTTACTGATATTTTTTACCTGAAATATGCGTGTTTGTGTGTGTGTTTTTTCTGAAGAATTCTCTTAAAAGGTACCCGCCCGCGGACGTAAAATAAAGTATTTAGTTACTATGGTCTTGTCATGAAACACCGTAGATTTGTTCCTCATGTGAATGACCTCAATGGTTTGGGGTAGTGATGTAACGCTAGTAGCCGACATCGGCGCTATCGTCGCTATCCATGTCACTGACGGTCGAATCTATCTTTGAGAAAAGATTAATCGAAGCTTATACACTTCTTCGCAAAATGTTCTCTCTTCACGCAAAATAACACATGTATCAGAATGGGGGACATAAACATGTATCTCTAAGACTCTAACCAGGCAAATATAGATTTGTCAAAATTTATTTTAAATTCTGTCGAAAGTGGTACGGAAATATAGGCACTGTCCTCCTGAATAAAGATTTAAAAAGTTAAAAGTTTGAAAATTTGAAATCCTCCGATTATTAGGATTATCAATCAAAAGTAGTCCTCCGATTGTGTCCGATAATCGATAGTAAATTTTATCCAATTTTACAACCCTTGTTTGGAGTCAAAGAGTTAAGGTAGGAAGATGATTTTGAATGGTTTTCTAATCAAAAATTAACAAGTTTTGTTGACCGATCAGCTTGAAAAACAAAACTTAGTACTTAGGGAACCTTAAGTACTTGCTTTCTGTTAGGTTTCATGAAATGCTGTGCAACGGTTGCAGAGGAGATGCCGAAAATGCGTCAGCCAATAAGCCAATCAAAAATACAGAAAATTGCTTTTTGCTTTTTAGCTCGCGTCCTCGTCGTCGTCGTTGTAGTCGTCCGTAGACAAATCTTTAACCTGGGCTATATATCTTGAACTATAAGGGGTAGGGCTTTGATATTTCACCTTGTGACGAGACCTTTCATTTGAGACCATGACCTTTGTCCTAGTGACCTTGACCTTGGACTTTGACCTACTTTTCCAAAATTTAACCTGGTTTCTGACTAAAACCTGTATAGGCGAGGTACGTAATCTTTGATTACCCTATGTTTATTAAGTTTCGTTAAATTCTGTATATGCAGTGGCTACATAGGAGATGTCCAAAATGCGTAAGCCAATCAGAGCCATTGGTGGCCATATTTGTTGACCGATCGGCACGAAAAGTACAAATTGGTAAAGGACCTTGAGTAATTACTTCCTGTAAGGTTTTGCAAATTCTGTGCAGAGGTTGCAGAGAAGAAGTCAAAAATACGTCAGTCAATCAGAGCCCTTGGCGGCCATATTTGATGACCGATCCGCAGCGGTTGCAGAGAAGATTTCCAAAATGCGTCAGTCAATCAGAGCCCTTGGCGGTTTGATGACCGATCGGATCCGACGAAAAACACAAACTTAGTAGAGGACCTTCAGTACTTGCGTTCTGGCAAGTTTCATAAAATTCTGTGCAGCGGATGCAGAGAAAATGTCGAAAAGTTAAAAGTTTACGGTGAACGGAAGCCATACGGACGACGCGCTATAACAATAAAAGAAAAATTTATAGAACAATTCCGTACTAAAATCCTTGATTCTTGATAAAAAAAGTTTCTGAAAAAGTGGTACTAGTGAATGGTTTCTTGGAAAGTTAACACCGAAGAAACATAATAAATAACAGGGCTTATATATATATCATGAATAAAATATAAGTAGAGATTAAGAGGAATCAATGTCTATCTTGAAGAGTGAAAATTAGATCAGAGAGAGAGAGAGAGAGAGAGAGAGAGAGAGAGAGAGAGAGAGAGAGAGAGAGAGCTATTCATGTATGTGTGCCAAGTTGTCAGGATAGACTATATTACCGCAACATTTAAAAAAAACCAAATTAATTATTACATCTAGATTTTTTTATTCAGATGATATTAAAGTTTTTATCAAAAGTTAAAGTGTCGGTAGGGGATCAGTGGGAGGGGGGAGGGGGGTTCGACTCTTAAAATGTTTGTAACCTTCGGCAAGCAGTGGCCCGGCAAAAGAACACTGGATCAGCCACTGCGTTGTTGCATGTCTACACAACTTTATATGTAATTGACGAATTTTTGTATTTCATTTCATGCTTACGAGTTCATCGATATTTTAACCTGATTCAAAGCGTAGTTTCTTATATATTTATTTCTATTCATCTACCTCTTGATCTTCAGGTTAATGGATCGACCAAGTTAATTTCTTATAGCTTATATCATGTATATGCGGCCTTGTGCGGAAGCCCGTTATTGCCAAATATGAAAACTAAAAGAGGAAACGGCTTCCGTTGTCTTGTTCTATATAGTTAATAGCGAGCGGAGCTCGCTGCAAAGGCCCGAAGGGCCTTTGCGAGCGAAGCTCGCCCTTATGGTAACGCGTATACACATGTCTTATTGAGAAAATTTGCTGAATCAAAGAATGAGAATGTACTACTATGCTTTCAAAAAATTTCGTCCCCTCGCAGACAGAGTTGCTGCGGAGATGCTGGATATTGCCATTTAAAAATTTTTTTTCGACTCCAAGTAGACGTATATGTTATACTCAATTTTTGTTTATAAGTTCAATTTATTGAAAATATTTTTCATAAATCAGGTAGCGATAAAGCATCAACAAGGCCGCGTAACCACGGGAAATCAGACATTTCCGGTTTTAAATGAGACGTTTCGCTGTGATTGCTTTTCTCGTTTCGGGTGGTTTCGTACTGTCAGAAGTCGGAATATGTTTGTTTTTTATTTTGTTCTTAAGTAATTTATTTTCAGCTAGCCTAAACATTATTCTTACAAAATAAAAATGAATTATAAAGAACCATATTTTAAGCCCCCCCCCCCTTAAAATGTTCATCTGCTGGTCTAGATCAATTTTACAAATGCTTCCGTGTTTCCACTCGCCTTATACAACCTATTTTGGCAATCATCAAACAGAAAGTTTTGTAAGATATTAAGATAATTATATAAACCATCATTGTCAAAATAAAAAAAAAATTTTTTTTATTTCATATACATTTGTAATCATATCTATTTTCTCTCCGCTCGCACTAAAGGCTTTGCCTTGATTCATATTAGGCCATCTCTTTGTTATTTTCTGTTTTGCGTCCTCCATTATCCATCATTCTTTCGTTGACTAAAATAGGTTAATAATCAAATGAAATAAGTTCACATAGTCACATAATATGAAAGCATTGTTTTGTATGTTGTTGTTTTTTTGTTTTCCCTAGCTGGCTGGCAGCTTTCTCAATTTCAAAAGGACGCAAAACAGAGTAAAAACAAGAACTATCCTTATTCTTTATTAAACCAAATATATTTGCAAAACACTGCATGCATATTTATTTATGAGGTATTATTTTCATCCAAGATTTGACCTACATGTACCTGCAGGAGAACTTTTGCATTTTTATACCTCGTTGTCTACAGAGAACATTTCATTATTTTAGCTCACCTTACGAAGTGAGAATATGCTATCACTCTGTCGTCGGCGTCCGCGTCTGCATCGGCGTCCGCACTAGTATATGTTAAGAACTTTTATTTCTTTTCCATTAGTGCTAGGAAGTCCAAACTTGCACAGATGATGCGTCTTTATGAGTAGATCACAAATCAACGTTCAAATTTAGGTCATTACCTCTATTTTCCGCTCGAGTACACATGTTAGGAAGATTTATTTCTCTATTAAAAGCGTTAGGAATTCCATACTTGCACAGATGATGCCTCAATGATTAGAAGTTTTATTTCTATATATAAGTGCTAGGAAAACCAAACTTGCACAGATTAGGCTACGTTCAAATTTTGGTCACAACCTCTATTTTCCGCTTGAGTGCACATGTTAGGAAGATTTACGTTTCATTTCTTTATTATAAGTGTTATGAAGGCCAGACTTGCACAGCTGATGTGTCTTTAATTTATGAGTACATGAGTAAATCACAAATCTACGTTCAAATTTAGGTTATGATCTATATTTTCCGCGTGAGCGCATCTGTTGGGGAAATTTGGGTATCAATAGAGATTAGATTACACCAAGGACTTAGAAGTCCTTGAGTACACCCACTCATGCATAATTTGAGTCAATAAATGCAATACTCTACTTAAACCCTTTTCTATTTTGTTTTTGTTTGGTTGCAATTTGTTGGTTCTCCGTTCAGGACAAAATGTGTAATTTTTGACTACTTTCTGTTTGCTGCTGCCATGAGATGAGCTTTGTAATCTTTGATTACACTATGTTTCATCCTTACATTCTGTTATCATATAGGAGATATAAGAATGTTTTTAATTATATATTGTTAAATTTGAATTGAACGATCTGACGTGTTATGAGATACAAGACACAAGATTTTATTCAAGCCAATTTGGGCCCCCGAAGGAGCATACAGTGTGTAACATCAAAGGAATGAAAGTCTAAACAATAGAATACCGGTACATTAATTATTTAAAGAGGAGGTATTACAACTTGTCAAGCATTTAGATGTGATATATGTGAATAATATTAAGTTCATAAATGCAAATATGGCACAAGTTAAGACGTACAATGCGTACTTATATAGTCTATCAAATAGTACAGTAATAATACAGTAGCTATCAACTGGGAGGTAACTCTCTTTCGTAAATATTACACCAATGACTGCTCCCTATTGCATTCTTTATTGACATCCGGTCGCTCATCGTAGCAACGAATTTGCGAGGGAAATCAGAGAATTAGCCAAATCAAATCGGCAGTTTCAATGTAAAATACCATAAATGGCATCCAAGGGTGCAAAGAAAGGCGCCTCATCGAACAGAGTTAGCTCTGCGACCCCACGAGAGTAAGTTGGCGTGCTCAGTAAAGTGTCATTGACAACAACATGGCTGACTGACTTTAAATTTGCTCAACAAACTATTTTGATAATCCCTAGCATTGTTCTCTCTTCATTTTTATCCATATGGATTATGATTAAATGATAAGGCCTTAAAGTTATTCTCTTTTACATAAAATTACACATCAAAATCTGTGGTTTAAACGTAGTAATTTGACTTGAGTCGTGGTGTAATTTGCTCATTTTAACCAGACTGAGAGTGAGAGTCTCGTGTTGTGAGCTTAATTCTGAATAATTAAATTGGTGATGTAATATCAATAGAAATTCTCATATAAAGTATAAAGTAATAAAAACTGGATGTCAATCTATTTTAAAGGTAATGCAAAAAAGGTCAAATGGAACCTATAGCATGTGTACAAATATACACTGGACATTTGTTTAGAAATAGTTGAGGGTGAAAATCGAAAAATTTAATATTTGCAAGAAAGAAAGTTCTGATAGTCTGATGCATTGCAAGTACACAGAGATCTAATGTTCAACAGATATTCCCAAAAAGACATGTATACTCGGTACTGCTGATGCATCATTGGCCACAGTGTTGCATGCAGAGTGCACTATATTCTCAATGTCGGCGTGATTTCGCACATAAGTTCTGTTAGAGATAAGCACAGAGAATCTCTGAAATTAGTTGGGGATGAACTCTGGATTTATCACAGAGCAAAACACATGGGAATTGCTCTATATCTAGAATTTAATGTCTGTAAGTAGTAACAAGAACAAAAATACAAGAATTAATTGAAGGACTCGTTGATGAATAACGTCTTAGGTCCTCAAATCTCAATATAATAGCAGATATGAAGAAGGAGTTAATAAAATCACAGCTTTTTCATAGGGAACAGTGATAAATCTAGAGACACATCCTCCAGTAAACATGGGAGAAATTTGGTCATGTGACCAGTCCGACATCAAGAATATGCAAAACCTTCATATATTCATTTTTTTTTTCTATAAAAATAACATGAAAATTGTCGCATTGATTTTGAAGCGCTTCATTCAGAGAAGAAAGAGTAAGAAATTCTTGACAACTTTAAATTTATCAAGCAGTAGTCTTTTGTGATATTCTGAGCATTTTGCTGTGACACTGTCAAACGGCAGAATGGAGAATCAGCCTCAGAGAACCAATCTTGGCAGACACTTTACCAGGCACAATACCCAAATTGTCACACTCCACACTATCAAAATTAAGGTTTCCCAATGTTGTTAAGCTACAAGCAACTTTTGAGGATTACACTCACTGAGTCACATGACTTACTCACTCCTCTCTAGTCTCTAGAAGACTCGTCATATTTTGTGGGTAGATTGTTCAAAATGTTGTTCTCACAGAATGTATATATACAAAATGTATCAAAAGGCTTATTTACCCTGATTTCAATCTGTTGTTCACTTTGTAATGTTGATGATTTGAGAGAAAAGTGCTACATTAAAACTCATTAGTTAAGAATAAGAACCTTGTGAACATGATAGATGACAAAAATCAAACAGTGTACAAATGTTGCTCATGGAGATAGGATGAACCCTATTGATTTTCAAGTCAAAGTCAGGGGTCAAAGGTTAAGGTCACAAAAGTTTAAGGGGAAAAAAAGCTTGTAGACATGACAAGAGATATTATAAAAGCTACAGTGTAGAATCACAAAACCTTCTGATAATGTTGGCTAGGGGGAGAGGATGAACACCTGATTTTCAAGGTCAAAAAGTCAATGTCAAAATAAATGCATGTACCAAATACATGTATGCAGTTTTTTGGGGGGAGGGGAGGGTGATGTTTTCTATATAATTTATTGAGAATCGCTACTGTACCCCTTATGAAAAAATTTTTTTGCATTTTATCTGATTCTAACCAAAATATTTAGCAAAAATAATGCTTCATGATTTATGGCAATTCCGACTGTTTAGGGATATATGATAAATATTGTTGTATTTGAAGAGGAAAAATGGATAAAAATGACCAAAACCCCTGAAGTTATATTCATACATTCAATCTCTTTTACTTGTAAATGTTAAAAATCGGTCTGCGTGAAACATTCAAATTTTGGTTTGTTTTGTAGGCAGCGAGCTTGTCCTATTTAGTCTGTAACGATGTTTACTCTTTTTCTTATGATTATCAAGATGAAATAGATCTTTAAAGCTTCACTTGAGACTTGGTACAAATATTTGTAGAACACCTTTTGATCACTGGGTATTTATAAATACAGGTAAGGGAGTGTACATTTATGATTTTACCTGCCCGCTTCCTGTATGATATTGATAATCAATGGAAAGTTATCCTGGCAATCTATTTCAGTGTAACCTTGCATGTAACCACCAAGAACGGTTGATGAAAATTGTTGTTAATGTCTAACACCATTTACATTTACCGTATTGTACTGGTACCTGAGAAATCAATACCCCGATATAAAAAAAATATGGTTCTTTGATCAACTGAAAGAGGGAGGGTGATTTGATCACAAGAAATATATCTTTGGTATTTTTTCTTTTTTTCTCAAAAAAGAATTGTTTGAAATTGTCGCTTACAAACCGCAGCTTTCAAATTTTAATAAGGAAACAAAAATAAAATGCTTGACAGATCTAGAGGGGTTTTTTTTCCGCGGAAAGGGGGGGGGGGGGTAAGCCTATGGTTCTGAAAAGAAACAACATTTCGGCGAAATCTAGGGACTCCTGTTATGAAAATCCGTGGATGTACACATCATTACAATTACATTATATAATAATACTGCAGGATGACAGACATCACGAAAGTTTTTACAACTTATCAGACATTTTTGTATTTTTGTAGAAATTCAAACATGTTTATCAAGAAAAAATTGAAATATTTTACCGGACCGAAGCTAATTTTACCAGATTTTTCCGGTATGTCTGGTGACTTTTGGATTGTCTGGGATGAAAATCCATCTTGTAAGGTTTGGAGAAATAAATCGGACATATCAGGTTCTTCTCCGGGAATAGGATTAAAATCGACATACTTCGCAAATTATGTTTGATCACCCGTAACTCAAATCTCTTGACGATTTATTCATTTATTTGTGATTGCAAGGTAATATTTCTGCCATATGATTTTCTCAATTCGAATACGCTTATTCCTGCAATAATATGATCATACAAAGGACATGCATTGTACCACTATTATGCGAACGTCATCTTTTGTCATTTTGTGTGGAATTGATTATTCTTTGGGGATGCGAGACAAAGTCGTTTTACTGCTAGATTCTGATCAATAACACGATTTTACCTGGAATGAATTATCACATTTAATAAAGCCGTGTCACAGTCCACCTGTCTAGTCGGTATTGTCAGAAGCCGCTATGATGTATTTACTCAATACTATATTGCGGATGCGTTCTTGTTGAAGTAACATTTTGTATTTATTTGCAAGACCTGGTACTGCGTAGTAGTGATCAAATACGAAAGATGTAGTTTCTGAAAGGATTTTACTTTTTTGCTGTGGAGTCAGGTACTGTTTTTTGTAGATATGGTAAGACTTGCTATTAGGGGGGGGGGATAATAAAATGCAATACGTACATCACTACAATACATCAGGGATGTATATATTTTCATATACGTCCCTGAATACATGTAAAAATTTATAATCTTTTCTTCTTTAGATATGTTGTATATGTGTCACAAAGAAAAATGTCACATTTTTGTAACCCTTTTGTAACACCTTGTTTAGCAATGTAAATAGGTTAAAATTCTGCATTTTTTTTTTTTTTTGTTGTGGCAAATTTTAATTTTTAATTAAAAAATTAATCATGAAATTAAATTTAGATTAAAATTTGCAAAAATAAATGATTTTAACCAATTTACATTGCTAAACAAAGTGTTACAAAAATGTAACATTTTTCATGTATCAATTGTACAAATAATTTGTTATTGTTAAAGAAATAAATATTTGGTAACAAATAAAGTTGTAAGCATACATGTATTCTATTATCGTATCCATATTATATACATTGGTTCATTCGATGTGCCAAAATTCTCCTGATACTTGTATGTCTAATGTCAGGGGGGCTAAATACTAATGAAGAATTCGTAAACGAGGATTTTAATACTTCCAAAATGTTAAAAATGGATACAAAAATATTACATTTTCTTAAATATCTCCCTTAATTTTCGTCATATGTCTAATTTTGATATCCCATTCGCTAATACGTTCTTATCGAACTCTCGCTAGCATACTGTGATGTCTTGTATCGGTGTAATTCAACCTACAAAGCTGCAGAAATACCGAGTTCAATCTCAAGACAGCGCACGACAGTATGGTAATCGAAATACTTCTCCATATTAAAACGTATATCATACATGTTACTCATTTGATCTTTTTCATTTGTTATCAAGAAAGCGAATAACATTTCTCTTTTTACATATTCTTTTCTTTATCGTTAAATATTTGATACTAATTAAGAAAAGTTAAAATAGGAGGATAATAATGAGAAATGTTATGACAAGGAGTAATTCATGAGAGCAGAACTGATTACATTTGTTTTTCTTCTTGTCCGACATATTTTGTTTAAAGTCCTGATTGTCCGGACTAGATAAGGAGGAGATCACCAAAATACAAACGTTGCAGTGATTATGTACAGAGGGATATACATGAGAAAAAAAAGATAACCAGAAGGACTATACGCGAACAATAACATCACATTATGAAAACATATATGAACGCGTGAATAATTATAGGTGGCGCCACTCAGATGAATGAATGCGGCGCTGTAAAATTTTTAGGAAATTTGAAACTCTATTTTATTCGTCAATTGGACACGTTAGAGGGAGATTTAAAGCTCAGTGAAAGTGAAATATAAGTATTTATAATCTAATGGGGTTTTCTTATCATGGCAATGAAGTCAGAAAACCACGAAAATATCCCAAAAATGGAGCACTGTAGAGCTATAAGAAATCCGAAAATACATTTTCTGCCTAAAACCACTTTATAAAAATTGGGATATAAGATAAGATAAAATAAGGAATGCAACACATAAACACAAAAACCACGATTTAAGTAAATTTGTCAGATAGGAGGGGATCTCTAACAACACTCGGTTGCAGCTACCACAGCAAAACACCCCATTCAAAAGCACAGAACAAACACGTACAGGAAGAGACGCAAAAAGGGCTAGTTACACCAAATCACATAGAATCGTCAAACACAAAAGACTACACATATCATTAAACCAACAATACAAGCTCATGCATGCTATCACCCCGAGGAATCCGACCAAAAATTCGAAGAGAACAGGTTGTTGGGGCTCTGTCAGTTCTGAAGAGGTTTGGACAGGACACATCATGGAGTCCTGTCGTCACAGTCAGTCAGAGAGCAATTCTTAAGAAAGCGCTGTTACAACACTTTAGATTGGTCAAGTACCAAGGCAAGAGTCATTCTGGTTACACCCTTAACAAATCGGCTTTATTAAGATCCTATCTTACCATTTTGTATTTATTACCATTTTTCGCGATCAGATGTATATTTCATTACTAAAGAGACTAATTCCATGACAAAGTTTCTCATTTTTTATCATTATAGGACGTCCAATGTCATTGAAAACATCTAAATAGGCCAAAAAAATCAACAAATACACCGTCAAAGCAATATTCTGATGGACATTTGCCAACTTTCGGTCACGTTTTAGCAAAACTGGTATAATCTATGTTTAATATTTAATTTTGTGGAAATACTTATGGCAATAGCTTAGCGAATGATAACTATGTTTACCTGGAAATAATAAACTACGTACATATATGAGAAAGAAAAACATACGTACCCTCTCATCGAAGCGGATGTTTATACCTTATTTCTCCCACCCTAACAATATCGCGTTTAGTATTTAGGCCCCCTGAATGTAGATACTTCTTGGGAATTCGAGAGATTCTCAGTTCTAAAAATGATTTGCCTGTTTCAATTTTCAAACAATTTTGCTTGACTTGATATGATGCATATAGTAATACAGAGAATAAATAGACTAAAACTTATCATAACATACCTGCAAAGTTCGGAATTCTTACGTCCTAGTTTTAAAATACGTGCACAAAAAATGCAGACGTTTGGTATGGATAATTGTTTTAAAATCTCTATTCATTAGCGGATTAGTGTGAGGTGTCTATCTAACAGTGGGTGTTCATAAAATTGAGGGTATTTATTATTGAATAGGGCCCTTAATTCTCACTTGTTCTCGAGTTCATCAAAATTAGAATGCTACACGACACCAAAGTACCGTAATCTTTTATGACTAAAGTCTCCTATGACATGACCATTGTCTGTAATATTGATTCTGGGTAAATACACAACAGGTGCACGATAATTGGGGCTTCATCATAATACCTGGGCAATGATTTAGACAGGTGAGGATGAAGAGATGGAAGCTCTAGTGCCGCATCTTCCCCCCCCCCCCCCCCCCCTCATATTTTATCGCTGTCAGTTTTAAGCATAGCAACACTTAGGGATCACTTTGTCCGTTGTCCGTCTGTTAATCTGTCCGTCTGTTTGCTACACCCTATATAAAAGTGATTCCTAAGTGTCGCTATGGTTTGCAGGCGACACAAGCATTCCTTGGATATTTTTTTCTTTTTTTTTATATCATGTACGGCCTAAATTTGTACTCGATTTCTTTGATACAAAACTTGAAAATCTTTACTTGTGTCAGAATTGAAAATAACTAAGTATATGATTATAACCAAAAGCTATTGCTTTTGGTTGAATGAAGTATCTAAATTAAAAAGAAAAATCACTGTAAAATAAGCATAATTCTAGATTCAATAAAACCACAGAAAATTTATCTGCAATTCCCGATTCATAAAAAAAAAATAATTCTTTATTCCAGTTGCATTGAAATGGTTGAAGCGGACTAATTAAAATTCATATTAATCAGTTAACGAGGAATATCTTGTTCGGATTTGATTTTCATTCGTAAAATTATCAAAATTACTAATTTAATATTTAAATTATCCGTAACAGACGCCCGATGACGCCCAGACAATCTGTCGCTTCAGTTCTTAGAAAGGTGTTAGGAACGGTGGACCCCCTCTCGTCACTCCGGACATGTACCTGTCTAAACAAAACCCAATCAAAGTGACCACTTAATAAAAGACTATTGACGGACTATTGAGTTTTATTATACCTTTGTGAGTTTTCGGATATGACTAGATGTCTATTGGATATTTGCTTGAAGACTTTATTAATATTTGATCATTGAAGATGAGTTTATTACAAGATGCCATACGCATGGCACATTTTAATAAGAAATGTAGATCTACACATAGTGGTGGAAATACTAGTAAAATGTCAAAGTTTGGTTCGTACGGCAAAGCTGTGTGGTAAGTTAAAGGAGAATAAAACAGGAGGAAACCCTTTATGAATGATTCTTTTTTTCTATTTTTATTGATGTCGGGGAAGTGTAGTAACACGGTAAAAAAAAAGGGGGGGGGGGGAGAAAAAAAAAGTGAATGAAAACGCATTCCACGAATGACTGACGGCGTCATGGGCAAGCGAAATGACGATTTGCCTGGTTGTTGGTTCGAATCTCACGGACAATTGCGGATCTATTGATTTGTTTACTTGAATTTTCAGTGAAAAAATGTCATTGCGAATGTAAAAAGGAACAAGAAATTGCAAAAGTTTAAATTTTCTCTTTGCAGGGCGGCGTCCATCGCAGCTAGTGCCGGCGGACCTGACTCCAAGCGACCCAAAGCTCTGATATGGCCCGAGTGGAGTGAAAAAGAGGTCAACGAGGAGAAATGGGTAAGTGGTGGGTTTGGTGAACTTCATGTGGTATCCGTGTCAGAAACTTATCAAAAGGTGGTAGTTAATGTACATCCAAAAATATAAACCAATCATCCTCTATAAAAAAGAAGGGGTGTAAAAAAGCTAGGGTATGGAGAAAATAAAATAAAAATGATATAGAAATACATGTAGTCATTTTACCAGTTAAGAGTTGTGACCGTTATAAACCAAGATTTTATACACATACATGTAGATACCGGACAACAGCTATTTTACAATATATATAGTTTTTTAACTTTCAATGAAAAAAAAAATAGTGTGTTACAGTCAGAGCAAAACTGAAAATTAAGTGAGTGAATTGCTTTTCTGTGAAAAGTAAAAAAAATTAATTAATAAAACAAGAAAGAAATGGCTATTTTGGATGTACATACAAAGTTTGTTTTAGTTATTGAATTTGTTAACAGTTGTAATTTATGATGATTGTGACATACATGTAAAGTGCTGATTTTATATGCTTTTTTTGTTTGTACACTGTATGTTCTTAACTACGATACATGTTTATTTCTATGTGTCAGAAAGTGTTTGACAGTGTTTTCGTATTGTTACTTTATGGATATTGGGAATTTTTAAAAAGTATTTGCAGCATCTAAACCTATGTTCCTAATGCTACAGTCTGTTTTCTGTGGAGTTGTTAACACTGTGTTTTACTTTTGATACCAGGACGTTTTACACAAAGGGAAAGGTGGAAAAGAGGATAAGGGGAAATCCCCTGTGGTAAGTCTGTCACTATTGTTATTACACAATCTAGATCTGGGGTGGGGGATTTGCAAAAAAATCTTATTTTATTTTTCCCTTAATTACATGTATGTAATTCTTTTCAAAAGTATAGGCTTGACCCCCCCCCCTTCCCTCTGAACAATTCTAGGTCTGTCTATGTGTTATAGCTTCACTGACAATTTCAATTCTATGTGTCCTTACCATTTATTTTTTACTGTTACATGCAAGATATGACAGAGGGATTGAAGATACTCTGCATTTATTTTCTTCATTTAGACATATATTTCATTAGATATTAATTTCAAACAAAAAAGTAAGGTTTCAAAATCAACTCCTTCTCAGGTACATGTCAAGTATGACATGTGCTGTTATATTTATACAAGAAACCTCTCTTACCACTTTTGTTTTCACTATATTTGAATGAATTACAACATTTATATATAAATTAAAAAAAAAAAAAAAGAAAAAAGGAAGAAGAAGAAAAGACAGCTCTTTACAGATCCCTAACATATCTGTTGTTTTAGGACTTACTAGTATGTATGTAATGTATGTTCTTGACTTTAGGCCACCGTACACTTTGATGATCCAGAGGGAAAAATTGACTTACCAAGCTCATTAAGGGTGGACCAACAAAACTGGAAGAGGCCTAGTGAATTCATTCTAGATAAAGTAAGATATTCTTATAATGTAAACTTACTGATGTCATTATCAAGCGTTAATTTTAAAATATAACTTATAAGGATGTAGCATCAGGAGTGTTTGTTTGACAAATTTTCATTGGTGCTCGGTAACTGTTTGCTATTTGACCAATGGTCATCACTGAATTTTCTTATATTTAAATTGAACTTCTCATTCCCTGGTAAGCTGGGGACAATTTGAGGTTCAAGAAATTTTTCAAATGGCCATCTTGCAAACAACATGAAAAGGTCTGGGAAGTTGTTATTACATCTATCTGAAATGTTGACCATTTATTGGCAAGTTGAACATGTTTGTGTATCAATTAGGAGGGGATTGACAGGGTGAAAGGGAGGGGGAGGGAGGGGGAGAGAAGAGGAGGGAGGAAAGGGGTGGGAGGGGGAGGTAAGGTGTGGGAGGGGGAGAGGTCCCCCCCCCCCCCCATCAGAGGTTCCTATCTTTGAAGTGATAGATTTTTGTCCAAGGGAACTGGAATTGAAGCAAACATAGCAATTATATGTATATCACATTAAATTTATACAGAGAACAGAATCTTTGATATTTTAGAACTATTATATTATTATTTGACAGACACCTGTAGTAGTAGCAGAACCTGAGGGTCTCACAGCGTTTGATCTCGTCTCAGCCAATGAGCATCTTCACCACAGCGAGGTAAGGAGTCATTATTATGTAGAGTTACAATATCAAAATATGGTATGAAGAAATTATATCATGTATCCATCCATAGAGAGTTTCTGATCAAAGCAAAATTTAGGAAACAGAGTAAAACTTAAATTCTTTAATAATTGGAATGTTTGTCATGTTATCATTTCAACAAGCATCTTTTAGCATACTGTTTCAGTTTAGATACATGTAATAGAATTTTGTTCAAATTTTAATGTAAATTGTATCTGGTAATAAATAGCTTTAGTTTGCCTATAGTACCAAAAGCATTGTGTATAAATATGAAGAGTGGACAGGCGAAAAAATGAAATTTTGCTAATGAGGAGAATAAGTACTGGTATTCAGAGGTGATCTCTATTTATAGCAGGAAACAAAATTTGTGTTACATTAATTCTATTCATCATACACCTCACCCAAAATTTGAGTTGGAGGGGATGTATTTGATCTTGACTGCAAAATTCAAGTTTATGTACAATGTACTTTTCAAATAATTTGGCAGAAGAACCAGTTCATGTGCACATCATATTTTCTTTTCAGTTGATGCGATACATCATCAGCCAAATAGTTGCATTATGGGAAATGAGCGTAGAGAAGAATGATAATTCTGACCAGTGTGACGTCTCACAACCGTATGAGGAAAACCTCCACACATGGCGACCATGGGAACATATCTACGCTCTGTCTAAAGTACAGAAACCTCCGTTTGTTACTGTGTATAATCCATACGGAAAATATGTTGTCAGATTGTACTGGATGGTAAGTACATGTACATCTTGGTTGTGATTTTGTCTATTGTTGGTTTACATGTACTGATAGGTACATTTCTAATGAGGGAATAACTTGTATCGTTTGATTTTTATAGTGGTGAGTTAAGCTTAATCTTGGCGTCAATGGACTTTGAAAATGATACAATTTATGCCTGCAAATCAATCAAATAAAGAGGGTGTTATAACCTTTCTAATTTACTTCTGAATTAAAATGCATATCGATGCAAGCGCAGATTTTTGGCATCACTACCTAGCATTGATCTATGGACATTATATTGTTGTTTTAAGGCATTATGATTTTAATGTAGTCAGCCTATATTTTTTAGACAACTTAGCATATAACGCTATTAATTAATCACAGAGTCATGCAGAACCTTTTTTCAATTTTTTTTGGCAGAGTCAATCATTGTTCAAAAATGAGATCTATAGTAGAGAGTGTCCCTCATCAGCTTTTTAAAAACTGAACTACAGAAAACTGACATGACCTTAAACCCCTTGTTAATATCCCTATCTATACTTTATGACGTTACAATTTTAGGGTTGCTGGAGAAAAATCATCGTAGATGATCTGATGCCGTTTGATGAGAACGACAATCTTCTCCTACCGGCTACGACGCTACAGCATGAATTATGGCCGATGCTTCTCACAAAGGCCCTCATCAAAGTGGCATCACTTGAGTAGGTTTATTTTTTCACACTGTATGTATTGAGAAATACATTTGTAAATATCTTTAACTTATGATGTGAGCAGTATTCAGTAGTTATATAAAAACTGGAAAACTTGACATTTGTTTGAAAAAGAAAAACATAAATTCAAAGGTCTAGTACATGTATAAGGGGAAATTATCAGTAGTGATAATGAATCATATCGTTTAATATTGATCTGTGGAAATCTGATAGGACCAAATATTGATAAATATGTTAACATGTAACATGCTGTTTAGCCACCAGGATTAAAATAATAAATCACCGATTGTAAACAAAGAAAAGGATAAAATCCATACTTGCATGATTGTCATTGTCTGGTATTTGTTCATGTCATTATGCATATCTTTACTCAGGGATTTTGTCCCTTGGCATATACATGTATAGGGATAGACATTATTATCTGTCATTCTTATTTTGTTTGAAAAGATAATTTATCAGATTCAAAGAGGTGGATCCAGGAAATGTAATTTGCAAAAAGACAGAATTTGTGGGGGAAAAAAGGATGGGGGAGGGGTTCTTATTATAGTACAAGTTCTAAATTTGATCAGAAGAGATATGGTTGCTAAGGGAAGTGGAGATAAATTCTTATTCAATTTATCTGTACTACTTATCGTTTATCGTTTGTTTCCATGTATTTATTTACATGTACATTTTGTATTTGTAAATGTATTTATTGTTTCCATAGTTACACCGGGGGTAGCCAGAGTAGTGAGTTCGGTGATTGTAGCATCATTCACAGTCTGACAGGATGGATCCCTGAAGCTATTCCCCTGCAGTGAGTTATTTCCCTTAGATGTGAACTTTTACTCCATGCTTAAATTATTACTTGCGTAAATAGTTAAGCAGAGACACTATTGGTTCTTTTGGTCTTTACTATCCCTCCTCTCCTCTTGAAGTAACCAGAAATCTGTATTAAATTTAACACATCACATTCTTAAATAATGTTTGAAAAAAAGGAGAACTTCTCATAACATATTTTAATCAGAACTGTTAACTACTTGTATTAACAGGAACATTTCTTCCTTTGCAAGATTAATAATTCATTCAATCATTTCATTTCATAGATTTACACATTACATTTTCAATTTATATCTTATGAACACTGTTATCTGTTTTGCCTCCTTGAGAATCTTTTAACAATTCCACAAACTGTTTCAAATTTGCCAACTGAAATTGAAAAAAAAAGTGAAAAAAGGAAAACTTATTAAAGCTGAATGTAAAACAAGTATAAAAAAAAATCTAACCCAATCAAGACAAGTTATTTTATTTTTTTTTTATTTTAGAGTTTGATTCATAGTTCAGTTGGCAAATCTATTTAACTGAGCACTCTTCTTGGAATGGTATCCTTACAATAGCACCTTCCAATAGAAGTGTTCTACTATAATAAATCAGCACCTTTTGACTATTTCTTTGCATGTGTTGGTGTTTTACTCACAACAGGGGCTTCCTGACCTCCGATTCTGCTCCCACCCCGGGGGTTAATTCTCTCCCCTCTGCAGGGTGTGGTCGTGCCTCACCATTACTTACAGCTAGACAGGTGCTAGATAAATATTTCCACCTTAGTGCACATCCTAGCAGTGACATTGCTGCCATGCCACATGGCACAGCACATAGAATAAAGTCTGCATATAAAGGACCAAAGGAAGGTGTCAGGCAAGGATATCATATATGTCCATTGTTTTTCGTTGTATTGAAATGTTTTTTATTTTGTTAGCTAGAATTATTGTCTTGGTGAATGTTAATGCTTCTTTTACCTTCAGGAGGGTATTTTGTTGAGTTTATTAATTTAAATGTTATATGTAATGTGAAGTTTATATTTATTTTTGTTTTCCTTATTTGTATATTGTGCTGTTGTGTTACTTGTTGCCTCATCTGTACTTTAATTTAAAAAGCTTTGTTACAATTCAGAATACATGGTAACTAGTCATGTATAGAACGTATGAAAAAAGAAGAGACGTATCCAAAGCAAAAAAAAAAAAAACTGTAGCAAAACAGAAGAATTGAAATTTGATTTTAAGCTGGAAAAAAAATTATGTTCAAATAAATTATAGAAAAAGATGAATAGTAAAAATCTGCAAGTAACTTCTGAGCCATATTCTGTCGAATAGTTTTATGTTAAGTTTATCAGTGTGTTGTACATGTATTTTTTCATGTCATTGGTTTTTTAGTCTCGGTGTGTTATGTTTTCATTGGATGGGTAGGTTTCATTTTTTGAACGATTTTGTTTTTCGTCTGATACTAACTTCTGTCTTATGCAACAAGTTATAATGCTAATATAGCGGTGTGGGAATTATAACATAGATGTGTGGTGTTTATGATAAATTGTACAATGTACATGTATTGTACTTCATATATCATGTACATGTATATATACATGTATGTACATATTGTGTATACATTGTAAATATTTACATGACTCTTTGATTTACAGTGCAAAATGAATATGATGAAAAAAAAATCCCAATTATAGAGGCTACGCTGAAAGGAGCTTGTTTTGATGTTGAACCAATTTGCCATCTAATATATGTATATGTATTTGTTTGTTAGAAGGCAGCAAATATATTATATATAAATTTATTAAGGAAACAAAGAAATGATAAAAATAAAATTACTCCCTCAATAACCAAGAGTATGATTTTCTATTTATATTCTCCTTGATTTGTATGTCATATTATATCAGACTTTTCTATGTACTAATACTATCGTATCATTTCTAGGTATGGCCATATAAGCGAGGTATGGGAGCTCCTAAAAGGATCATTACCCGAGTGGAAGCTACCACTACAGGAATGGGAAAAACAACAACTAGAACAACAAGAACTAGACAAAAAGGACGATGGAACTCAGTCTGTAAGTCTGTCCGTCTGTCAGTCAGCTTGATATCAACTTGTACTCATTATCTTATGATTTGCATCATCATGTCCCAAGTTTTTGACTGGTTGTAAAATATTGTATGTAGTTTATTTTGTAGGCTTGCAATCTTAGAGGAACTGTTTGACAGTTAGTCAGAAATAGTAGTTACGTCTTACATCGTAGTGTATTCTTACATTTTTTTCTGTAATAGGAAATCGCTAAAGAGAATGCTTCTGAGAAAGATGCCGTTAGTAAGGGAGATAAGGCAGAGAAAGCTGACTCTAAATCGGGGAAAGACGGAGGCAAGGACAAAGGTGGGAAAGATGCCAAGGATAAAGGTATAAAATAATGTTTTATTCTGGAGAGTATGTACATGTACATGCATGACTTACACTAGTTACATGTATTTATGCATTGTATTAATGATGGTGATTTACATTTACATAAGAAGTAACCAAAAGGTATTTTCCTGTTAAAACAAATGTGTCAGAAGACTATGGGGAAAATGTGTAAGAAAAAATAGGTAAACACCAGTAGTTTGTATAGTTGATTTATTAGCTGCATAGAAGTTATTAAATCATTCAAAAGAATGGAAAGTTCAGTGGTGGGACTTACATTTTGTGACATTCTAAGAATGTTGTCTAAAAAGCTTGCTCTTCATCTTTCCTAGGCTTTATATTGAACATAAAGATAATCTTTAAAATCGTTTGTTAATTTGTCAATAGGTCAGCTGATAATGAATGGCTTTTATTTTCAGATAAAGGAAAGGATAAAGATAAAAAAGATAAGGATAAAGACAAGGGACAAAAAGATAGTAAGTACTTTCTTCTTTAATAGATGTATATAAACAATTTGCTTGGAATACACACAAATTGCACAAATTAAAAACCTTTTGAATATACATTGATGTGAATTTGTTCATTTTCAAGTAATGGTAAATAATTCTAGATATACAAGTAGGTAGAAACTTGAAAATAAGATTTACATGTTTATTAATAACAAAATTGAGAAAAGTCTTTTTTTTTTATTGTGAATATCAGTAAACATGTATACTATTTTTGTAGAGGAGAAGTCAACATTAGAAGACTCCCCCATACCAGACAATCCTGAAGTTGTTGTGTTCGGTACTTATTGGAGCACACCTAAATATCCTGTCAAAGTCTCCGTACTGGGAGAAATGGTTAGTTTTCACACTTCTAAAGAACACTGAATAAGTATAAAACTCACTCTTCTTACAAAGAAGAGTATTTATTTTATTTTTTTACTTGTATTGTTTTACACTTTGAATTCTACCCCCTGCAACAAAGTTGTTAGATAATATACTGGTTCACTTTGGTTAAGATAAGCTTACTTGTATCAGTGGTCCAATATTACTGTAAATGTTTACATCAAGACTTTTCACGCGGGGGAAATATTTGCGATAAAAATGTATTTCCCATTGTAAGAATGCATCAAGGATATTTTCACATGGGGGAAATTTTTGCGAAATCCCTCTATTTTCGAAATTTACGCGAAAAATTTCCACGTTTACAGTAAAGCCTAGATTTTACATTTTTAAAGAGTTTACCCTGTCTGGCTCATCATTCTCCATAGATCTGAGACTTGATTACTCAGTCTTTACTTACTTTAAATACTTGCATAAACAATATGCCAAATTTTCAATCAATCCTTGGGCCAGTAGGGGGAAAAAGGAAATAGATTTGTTGATCAATTATTGATACATCTTATACCAATAAGTTTTTAGATACCTGTCTTTCCTCCTGATCGATAGATTCTGAACTGTATTTCAAAAAGATTTTAACTATCATAGAAATATATCTGTGCATGAGTTTATTGTGAATAATGTATCGTCATTTTTCAGGCTGATGCAAGTGAGAAGCTACGACAGAATGGACTATCACACATATATCCCCACCCTGTATGTATCACACAGACTCGATCCTGCCCCCTGGAACCTCCTCCGCCCCCAGAGAAAATACCCGCCTGGAAACTTATACGTCCTCGGAAGAAGAAGGCTACACCATCAGATGAACCCCAGTGTATGTTGATATCAAAATATGATGAGAAACATATTCATAACTGTTTTAAAATTATCTTAATCGAATTTGACAAGAGCATTTACCTATTTGTGATAAAAGAATCATTGAATATGAAGAAAAGAAAACTTATGAAGAAAAAAATTTGAAATAGAATAAAAAAAAAAACTGTATGAAAGTAGAAAATTAAATACTTATTTGTGAATTTTTTTCTGCAGCCGAGCCACAGCCACCTAAACCTATACAGTGTATAGAGATAACATCACCGTTTGTCAACTACAAAGTCAGTCCTGTACCCATTCCCACAGAAACGTAAGTCTTGTTTGGCAGGGTTACCTCCTTCATGATGTTATATACGTATTAGATTTATTTCACCGTAAAAGTGGTAAGTAATGGGCTATGGAATGATATTTTATATACATGTAGATCTTTTATGTTATTCAGTGGAAACAGTGCTAAATTCTGGGCTTCGGAAAAACATGAAAAAATCTCTAATATACAAGTTTTATGAGGTTGATCACCACTCCATCACTAAATGTGTCACTTATGTGACAGACCATCTAGTCGTGAAGTCATATTGGCTACACCTTGAACTTAATGCAGATTTATTTGTTTTCATTGAAAGGAATTTTATGTCTGAAAAATCTGCACAAAAACAGGACAGAAATCTATACAATGCACATGTTAACATATTCCATCTCTTCTGATATAGACATCGCCCTAAGTCCTCCCTAGAGAGGGGCGGTACTAGGTCACGTCCCGACACTGCTACCCACCCTATAGAGGAGTCTGACGAGAACGCTCCAGAACCCGACCCTAACCAGAAAAAGGAGGACGAGGAACTGGGAATCAAAGAAGATATACCTAAACCGGAGGTACATGTATTTATAGTCTACTCCTTATGTAAACATGTTTGATGTGTGCTAAGTTTACTAAAATAGAGGGAATTTTGCAACACTTCATTGTATTGAAATAGTTAGTCTATTTTTTGTCTTGTACATGTATAAGCCATTCAAACATTATGCTATGAATAGCAAAAATTTAAGCATGCTTTTGATAGGCATTTGATTTTAAGTTTGTATTGAATTAGCCATATTAATTAATTAAATAGGAACATTTGTGGTTTTGTTTAAGTTTGTGTTGTTAATTCTGCATTAACAAACAAATTTTTGTATGTTCTATGTTTGTCATGATGTATGTGAAGAAAATTTGAGGCAAAATTCAGTTTAAGCTTATTTAGTGAAATATATAGAAAAAATTTCAAAATCTATGTACAGTAGTAATATACACATACATGTAGGTGTAATTACTGATTTATTGCCAGTATACATCTTTTTGCATGCTTTTTGATGTTCTAATTCATTGTGTTTGTGTGTCTGTTTTGTGTAAAAGGACACGGCTCAAAATGAGCTAGAAACAAGCAGTAAGCCCTCGTCACCAGTCGGAAAAGAAAAACGTAGTAAATCTATCAGTAAGCCAAAAGACGGAAAGGAGACAAAGGATAGTCGTGAGGTATTGTCCAGCACTCTCTGCTTGACCACTGTAAACTCTTTGTTCACTCCACCTTCACCTTTAAGTTTGTTACAAGTGCACTCTACTTCTTTGAACTTTGAAGCCTATTGATATGACAGGTCCTCAAATTTGCATGCATCTTTTATCAATTTCTTAGACAATAATGCTGTAAATCTAAATACACGTAACATGGAAACATGGTCCTGTTTGCTTTCAGCAAATTTGGGTAATTTTCAAAAGACGGAGAATCTACCATCTTAATGTACGCATAAATCTACCATCTTAATGTACGCATAAATCTACCATCTTAATGTCCGCGTAAATCTACCATCTTAATGTACGCATAAATCTACCATCTTAATGTCCGCGTAAATCTACCATCTTAATGTACACATAAATCTACCATCTTAATGTACGCATAAATCTACCATCTTAATGTACGCATAAATCTACCATCTTAATGTACGCATAAATCTACCATCTTAATGTACGCATAAATCTACCATCTTAATGTCTGTGTAATAAGTACATATACATGTAGTTGAAAATGATGATTGGTGCTGATTCGTGATTACAATATTATGTCTCTGTACTGTCTTTTTTGTCCATTTCCGCTGAAGCATAGTTTTTATAAAATAAGAAATCGGACAGTATACTTAAGATGTTCATGTTTAAGTATGTCAAAAACATAATCATCTTTATGCTTATCCCAACTTTCGCAAAAACGATGAAAATCTTAATCATTGTAGTCTCCAATTATTTTCCAATGGTGAAAAGGAAATTTTACCATATATTTGTTTTACCTAATGTTCTGTCGATACTAACACTCAGACTCATTATTGCTATTGCCTTCATTCTGCACGTTAGAAGGATATACATGTAGAATTTCTTTGCTGTATACCTTACCTTGTTTATTTCTTTATAAAGAATAGCAGTTTTATGTACTTGCTGACATGCACTTTTCTTGCTTTCTATATTGCGTACCTACATTTTCATATTCTTCTTTTCAGATTATTTGTCACATACTTTGCAACAATATTCTATGCTTTTGATGAGAAAAAAATTATGTCTGAGCGTAAAGAAACAGAACTCTCCAAACTTGTATCAAATCAAAATATGAAAAGATATACATGTAATTGTCTACAACTAGTCCGTCTCCGTTATGAATATGATCGTTCATGTTTCGTGTATACATGTAATTTCAGTCCCCAAAACAGAAAAGAGGAAGTTCTGCAAAAGGCGAAAAACCCAAGTCAGCAGAGAGAGTGGATTCTGGGTCCAAGAAATCAAAAGACGAAAAGAAAGGTAATATTTATAAACATAACATTAGTAGTGAAAATGCGTATCAAGCTTTTAGTTGTTTTACATTTTATCTGTTGTATGTGAATCCCCAAGTGGGAAGTTTTGTCCTTAATGACTATGGTATAAACTGAAGAAATGCCTAATGATCAATATCTTAAAACTATGATTATACTTACTTCTTGTTACTTCTAGACTGCAATAGACTTGTGGAATTTATTTTCACAAAAGGTCAGAGGACAGCAAAAGTTTCCTTAATTTTATTTTTACTTTCAAACAACTTTTGGCATAATGATACATTGTATAACAAAGTATGATGCTTCAAAAAGACCACAAGTTGTATTTACAAGTATATGCATTTGCTGCTTTACAATACAAGCAGAGATAACGTACAAGTTAAACATGTGACCTGTTACATGAACTGTGAAAATGAAAATTTTAAATTCAGTTGTAACATATTTCAAAGTTGTCTAAATTTAAGCTCACTTGTTAAATGTAATAGTTTGCTGAATTTGCACTAGAATATTGAATCTGTTCAAAGGACTGTTTTGTTGTAAATTTATAGAACCTACATGCAAATTTTTGTGTGAGTGATAGTAGTACAATTCAATGTTGTTGCAGGTACTGTTCTTTTATTCAAAAATTTAATAATTTTGTCTTAAAGGAAAGTTGTGATTAGGATGACTTAGCAAATTTTCGTACAATATGTGTCGAATTATTGATATTTTATATAAGGTCAAATTTCCATGCAGCGCATATGTTCTTTCATGAATGAACGTATACATGGCTTGGCCTAATAGCATATATAGAATATAAACATTTTGCAGCATTAGCATATTCATAACGTATACAATATTGTCACAGTAGAAGTATAAGTTTGCCTGATTTTCCCCTGTAGATTGCGCGGAATCACCAACTGGCTCGCCTGTTCCACCACCAGGTTGATTTTACTTTGTATATTCACCCTTTATATTTTTCTTTAACCTTTCTACAGGAAAAAAACTTACACCTAAGAAACAAAATCAACCCTTTGTCCTTCTTCCTTCTCATTTTCCTTTATTTTAGCAACTTCTACTAATAGTTACAACTTGTACAGTATGACTATATTACATTCAGAAAATAGTTGGAAAAAATAACCTACACTCGCAAGTGAAGGTTTTCATTATAATTTAGTTCGTTCAACATGCAATTTTTATGAAGTGCTGATCAATGTTTAAAGAATGTTCAAAGATTGTTAATTTTGTTTATGATTTGCCTGTCTGTTTACTTTCCTACAACAGAAATATCTCCCTCCCTGATCTATTGTGTTAAAAGATTTTCATTTGATCTTTTTTTCTTCACCAGTGGAGGATTTAAGTCCCCCCCCCCCCCCTCATACTTTCCCTATGCTTTCTAAGAAAGAATTAATGATAAGATGAAATAATATCTCACATTAATGTGAAGTTGGAATTATTTTTCTTTAGCTTAATTTTTGGCCGGATTGCAAAGCAATTCCGGTCTATGGATTGACGATGTCCGTCTGTCCGTCCGTCCGTCCGTCTGTCCGTCTGCCATCAACATTTTTCTTTCAAAGTTCGGTATTTAAGTTCATCTACAATGTATGTAGAATTTTATAGTGGTGTGACATATTGAACATACATGAACATGAATTTGATTCTAAGCTTGCTTTTATGAGGTGGTTGTTGAAGCAAGAAAGTTATTGTTAAAGTCATGAAGATGTTTGTATGTTCATGCGTGTCAGAGGTTATGTTGATTTTGTGTAGGTGACTTACATAGACCCATTTGGACTTGCCATTTTTCTCCCATTGATTGTGGCAGTTTCACAAACACTTGGATATTTGGTTTTATTAAAAAGTAGAAAAATGTATCATAAAAATGTTCCACCTCTGAGTATTTATATATGTAGTTTAAATAATTTAGGTAATGCAGACATATACACAATGAAGTACAGTTTCCCTCTATACCACTAACCTACTATTCTATACTGCTTTCTTATCTTGGTGCATTGGCTAACACAGATATACTCTCGTCACCTTTGTAGCCTCTGATTTAGACCTCCAAAAGTATAATTCAAATTCACCAAGTATATATATAAGTATATATATTAAATATTAAGAAAGTGCCAATGTGTACCTTATAACTGCTCTATTACACAAAAATAGGCATTTTCAATACATTTGGTGCAATTATGTAAAATGTGGATTTATCATGATAAATATAAAACAAGTGAATTGTTTTGAAATCATATAAAAATAGAAAACCACAAGGATTCCGTAAGTGCTTTGCTGCCTTCCAAGCTGCGTGCCATATTTTTCAGACCCAGAAAAAAGTCTGTTGCTTGTGCTTGATTTGAAACTGCTTTTGCGCTTGTTTTAATTGTATAATTCATACATGTACATTTTTTTTTCACATTCAAAAATAACCTATTGTTTGTCACATACAGGCACGCCACCCGCGCCTACAAACTTGAGTTCTGACTCAGGTCTGGCTCCCCCACCCCCTGCCGACCCTAACGCCCCAGGTGCTGAAGGTGAAGGTCAAGAAGGGGAGGAGCATAAGGATGATGGACAGGTGACAGAGGACACTTCCAAAGCTAAAAAAGTGTGGATGGATTTCGAAGAATTTTGCAAATGCTTTAAGTAAGATACTTATAGTAGATGCAATATGTATACAAAGATAGAAAATTGAATAATCAGGAATAAGTTTAAAGATCTTAGTAAGTTCTCTATCCTGATTTGGTAGTTAGGATTTGCTGCTGCAACTCCTTAAAAAATGAAAATGAAAATTCGTTGACGTTGCAAAATAATTTTACAAAAGTTTGATATCAACATGAACATTAGGTAACAGTTTTCCACAGAAACATAGTTTAGTTTTGTTAAATATATATTTTTTCACACAAGATGAATATGTGTACACTAATTATTTGTTAAAACATACTTTAATTGTAACAATTTATTTTCCTTGACATTTTCAGAACTTTGTATATTTACCATAAGCCGGAGACCTACAAGTACAAACAAAAGCAGTCAGATCTCAAGGTAAGGGTACAGTGCAGTGCCATCAGATCTTTTAAAATTTTTACAAATTTACCCTGCATATCGGTTTTGTTCATGCTTAATTTTTGCCAACAAGTCTTTTGTGGAGTGTGAAATGTTCTCCCAACATAGACATTCAAATTTTTTTTTCCCTTTTATTAAAATGTTTCGATTATTTTATTAATTCGCTGAAATGCCAAAAGATTTTCCTAAAAAAAATTATGAGAATATAAACATGTAATTGACATCTTGACCTATTTATTTTCCATGTCTGAAGAATTTGGAAAAATTATACAATGTTCAGGTTTGTGTCTCTGCATCCCAAAGATCTACTACTATATACAGTATCTATCTGACTTTCTCTCCATTCAGCCATTTAGGTTCTAAATGCATGTCATTCTTATTGAAAAATCATTCGGAAAAATAAAAAATCGCTATTTTTCATTTTTGATTTGACTCGCTAGAAACTATTCTCAGTACAGTTTCTCGTTTTGTTCATGTTATTGATTTACGTAATTTACTGTTATTGATTTTTTCGTTATTCTGTCAGGCCTTAAAGTTTTTGTTTCGTTTCTGTTATATGTACATCATGTTGTTGCAGCTGAATTTTGCAAAAAAAAAAAAAAAACCAAAAAAAAAAAACATACATTTTATGTAAAATTCTATTCTGACTTCTTTTGTGCAAGATTTGTTACTGATCAGTAGTACCCTGGTGTCTCAATAACAAAGAAACCTTTATCCAAAAGCAAATTTTTTTTTTAGATATTCAGAGTGTATAGTCTTTTTCTGTAATATAAAGAACATTTTATTCTGCTATTTTCATGATAAAAAAAACCTGTAAGTTGCAAGTTGCAGTTTCAGGGTATATGAGATATAGCTGTGCTTTATGCAACTTTATTTAACAACAGTAAAACATCAGTGGATAGTATATGTAGAGAATGATAGGGTTTAAAATAAAGATATGACAATTTTTTGTAAGGCATGACCAAATGTAAAAGAGTTTTCTGCTTTTGATAAATTGAAATATTTATAATTAGAGAAAACATGTGTACACTGGAAATAGTAGATATCTAAGCAGCTTGGACACGAGTTCATTCATAGCAGTAGAAATAAAATACTATTACATGTATATAAATGCATATATATGTCAAGGCCAGCTTGTTAATCAAACAATGTCATTTATATAGCTAATTAGCAGCTAGCATTTAATTAAGTAATCAACATGTACAATGAGCATGCTTTGTTTGATTGCTGTGGCAGAGAAAGAGCTCATCTAACATATATTTGCGTTATAAATAAATGAAAGATCTTAGAGATGTTTCATTTAAAGTGTTCAATTATTCAAAAAAATTAAAATTAATTTATTATTGTTTTTCATTTGAAGAAAAAAACTAACTTACAGCTGCTATATTTCAGCAAAGTGTTGAATAAATGATTTTCTTTTCTTTGTTTAACATAAATGTTGATTTTGTTTTACATAATACATGTTTTTACATAATACATGTAAGTTGTATGATTGACTGATATCAAGGTGAGACTGGCAGAATTTAGACATAGATAAAATCAAATGTGTTGTAAAAGTAGAATCATATTTGAAATTCTCTTTTTTTTTTCTCTCTTTTGATTTAAAGTTTTTCCTTTATATAAGAAATATACAAATGTATTTAAGAATAATCCCTATCTAAATCTAGGCTAGGAAAAGTAAAAAGAAAATGTTTTGAATAAAAACTATAAAATCTCCCAATTCACAACCTTAAAATTTCAAATTCTATTCAGATAAGAATATGAAAGAAATTATTTCAACGGAAATGAATTCTTCCAGTTTGTTACCTTGAAATCTTTGAAATACTTTTTAATACGATGTATGAATTGATTTAACATGCCATGTTTAATTTTGCCATGGAATAGACATGTTAAAGCATTAATCTTTACAGAGTGTCTCACAGGCTCCCCTCCCCTCAGGCAAGGGGGATAAAAAAGCAGCCACCGGCGCTGTATCAGGGGTAAATACAACCAAGGGTGCTTTGACCCCACAAAGTGCACCCTCTCCCATTAGCACACTGGGTGTGAGTATGGCGCTGAGAGTTTCACTTCACTGCACTACTATACTGGAAACCAAGGCTCCTTTACTAACATCCTTTATACCTTATAATGTACCTCTTCCCACGATAACTTTCACCATAATTTACATGTATTTACTTCCCTCTTTGAGGTTTTGAAACATTGCAGTAGATTTGCCGATAATATGATAATTTTTGGATCTTAAGACGAGGTCTCCTTTGTAAAATTTAGTCTTTTTCCAATAGAAATATGTTTTCCAAAAGAAATATGCATATTTCAATATAAAGTCGAACATTTTCATTGATTATAATGATACTATAGTCTGCATTACATTTACCAGAATTTCAGCTAGAAGTGTAATTTATTAACAGACTGAGGTCACACTCAAGGTCAATGAGTTTGTGATTTGTTCCAATGGCTAAAAAAAATTATTTTGAGATAGTCTTGAAAAAATAAATTTTTTACTTTATCTACAAATTGAAAGAAGTTAAGCATAATGTTGAATATCACAAATGGAACTCGTTTCATCTAGCTTACCATGGAAATTCTGCCTAAGAGTCAAAATTGAATGGGAATTAACTTATTTTAAGTAGTTCCTCCCTTAATATAGCGTACATACAAAAAGAGCCTTGGTTGCACTTCAAGCTTCCATAGATTCATAATTTCTGTTTAGGATTTTATTAAAAGGTGTACAGTCATTTATTTGTATTTTCATAGTTTCCCTTTCATTCAGTTTTATAACAAAAACTTTCAATTTTTAATCCTTTTCACGATTGTCTTAAAATCTGGTGTGGAGAGTAGAAATTCTGTCATTTGAGCAGAAATAGCAGTGGAGTGAAAAGTACATAGCCCTAGCTCCCCTATTCTTAGCATGGGTAATCAGAGTAGTTTATGACATAGTTTTAGGGACGTAGGTCCTTTATTTTCCCATGCATGGGTGTACTAGAGTATTGTCATGGTAAAGTTACCGTACTGAGCGGAGCTTCAATTTTATAAAAGCTGGAATATGTATATGTTAGTTTACATCTGACTTCCAGGCCTCGTCAAATTAGCAAATATGTGATGATTTAAATCTGAATTATTTCATAAATAATTTGGCATTTTAATGAGAAATTCGGTCTTTTCGAAATACAGTATTACTTCCCATTTGTGCAGGTATCTGACGTCAACGCATTGTAACATCATCAAATTCTACGGAAACCAGCCTGAAATTCATGGAAATAGGGTTGCATATTTGATATTTTCAACGGAATTAATGACGTCACAATGCTTTTACGTCAGATACCTGAACAATTAAATCGAACACAGGACTGTAAATCGAGAAGACGGAATCTCATGTTATAATTACAAAACTCAGTAGAATACTCTTTGGTTAACAAGATAGTATATTTACGACATCTACAGCAGATGTTCAGTGTATGTTAGTATAAACAAATGATTAATACTCTTTGTTGTTTTGATGGAGCTGCCATTTAAATTAAAACTAAAATTAAGTTGAAACGTTAATGCTGCTTGATTGAATAAGCTCCGCCCGGTCTTGTAGTGTACTGGTACTTAACTGTGACAATAGCTAGATTTACTAAAAATCCTGTAGTAACATATAGTTGGTAGCTAGATTATCTAAATCCTAAATGAATTGGTTGTCTTTGTCTGGCATTGACTTACATCTAAACAAAAACAGAACATTAAAAAAAAATCATTGTATTATATAGATCTAAAGCAGAATTTTCACTGCTAGTACTGCATTATTTGCTTATGAAATGGAAAACCATGGAAGAGATCATAAATATTTAACACCATGAAGAAACCGTTGGATGACCGCAAGTTCTCATGTGGTTTACATGCAGTTTCATGAAACTTAATATCACTACAAAGACTGATAATGTTTTCCCCATTTACCAGTATGTGACAGCAACTTCAAGTACAATTTGTTATAAGATTTTTTTCGTAAAATGCATGATTTGATAACAGTTCCCATTACAAACAAATAGCATTGGTATGCACCATCCTGTCATAGTAACATGATGTAGATTATATATTCGGGAAATTCAGACACAAAAATGTGCACTACAGAGAAACCTAGCACCTTATGATGTATAATTCATGTATATTTCTATATAGTTTAGTTATAAGCTTAAATCTAAGTTAGAAGACTAGTGTATTCAGATATTTATACATGTAGCTTATATGCTAGACAGCCTAATTCAGTATAAAGGAAAATATGAAATTGATGTTTGTCACAGGTTTCACTAATCTATTATAATGTTCTGTAAACCTATGATAATGAAAAAAAAGCTTAAACTTAAGTTTGATTTTAATTTGTGTGTATTTTTGTTCTTAACATTACATGGATCCACTGATGATTTGACCTAAAAGGAGAGGAATTAATACAGATTGTATCAAGTTATACGATATGTCATGGCATCTATATTTTGTATTTTCAGGGAGGAGGTTTTGATGAAAGAGCACCAACATATCTATGTATCCTTTATCTTATTCTGAGGTCGGATTTGAACTCGTGATTGAAATCATTAATGTCAGCAAATAGATTCGTATAATCTAAGAGAGAAAGAGGGCTTTAGTAATGTTGCAAAAAACTTAATCTAAAGAATAGACGACTAAAGAATAGACGATTTTCACATTACTGAAGTTGACTCGCATTTTATACATCTAAAGACCCGACATCACAAGATTTGACGTATCTTTTAACTGTGACGTCGTAGCAGATTTATGACGTCACAGTTAGAAATAACGTCAAAACTAGTGATGTCGGGTCTTGGCGTGTCTAAAATGCAAGTCTAGCGGTAATATGAAGAAGGTAATTATGGCGTCACATTCCATGGAGCTTGTCCGTGCAACAAAAAAGTGCACAATCTGATCATAATTCATAGAAATAATCAAACAGGGATTCATGCAGTGTGTATAATGTCTTGGACCTTAACATTTGTACTAGTTGTCGACAACCTAAAGCCTACGGAGATTGTTGTATGTTTCTCCTCTCTGTCCCGTTGGCATGATCCGCCTCCCCTCGGACTGGAGGAGGCCAAGTCTCATACTAATATCAAGGGAGGTAAAGGGAAGGGTGACCCAGAAAAGGAGCTTACAACTGTCACCAGCAGTAGTGTACTGGAGGGTAAGTACATGGGTACTGATAAGTTGTCATCACTTGAATTTTGTGCAAAGTAGTAAACAAATGTTCATAGTTCCTTGTATAAACTCTGTACTGTGGGTTTTTGATGTTAAGTTTTCTCTTTGCTTCATTAATGCTATCAGAGGATTTAGTAGAAACTAAGCTACCAGATCCTGTACCATCAGAAGGTAGGAATGTCAAATGGTGTTGTGTTTGTAGACTATGTATGTATAGGTTTGATGAATAAATGTAATCAGAATGAATTATAATACAGTTTTAAACCTCTAAATAACATGAACAAATTTTAAGAAAAGCTAGCTTCCAGGTGTTTTCGAAAAATTTAATGACTTTCTGTCGGGGATTTTAGATGTCTTGGTTAGAATGAATTAAGAAAACTTGCCAAGCAATAGTTTTACAAAAGATAAAAAATGTTACATAATGAATTTAATGACTTCAGAAATTACTTATTATACATTACAGGATCAATAGTAGGAGAGCCCAAGCCTCCACCAGTGGTGAATCCAGGGACGTTAGTAGCAGAACCCTACTCCTGGAAGAGCCTGGTTACTGGTCAGCCTATACTGAGATTACGGAGCACTGGGACTAGAGCTGCTGTCCTCAGTCTTCCTCCAGGGTAAGATTATTATGGATGACAGAATGGAAAAAATTTTTAGTTATACCTTTATAAATATTGTAAGTATCAGGAAATTTGTGTCTATGGTTTCATTTTTGCAGTTTTTTCGTTAAGAACACAGGATATATATATTTTATTTTCGACTTATTTCATGTATTACAGGCGTCATGTACTGAGATTCATGATGTCAGGTCCTCTAGGCTATGCCGTACATCTCTGTTCTACAGTGCCTTTTGTATTTGGTAACGAAGAGGAGGTCATGCCAGAATTAACAAAGGTACTTACACTTCAAACTGAAGACTTACATGTGTTTTAAAAGTCATATTATCTACATGTATGTTACTTTATTTTAGACAGTTGTACATTTATAATGAATTTTATCAATCTACAGACAAAACAATGAAACACATGTATAAACAATAATTTTTAATGTAGTACTAATTTAAATTGAAAAATCACTCTACACAACATGAAAACAGAGTCAAAGATGAGGGAAAAGATTATTAACCCTAAGGCTTGTCGAAATGTTTTTCTCAACAAATGTGCAAGCTAGTAAAAGTATGTCCACTTTCAAACTTACTATTAATGAACTACATATTCCTAAGATAATGACAGTTACAATCTATGTTTGTATATTATTTCAGGAGAGTTGCCGATTTGTTGATAATGCCCTCCAGGTGATGACTAGCATCGGAAAGTGTATCAATCTCTTCAATGATGGAGAAGGCTTCAAACAAGCGTGGGAGGAATTAGTCAATTATCACTGCCCGTACAGGAAGGACAAAACCATGTCCAAACAACATCACTTTGAGGTTTGTCATTAAATACCCAATATCAGGAAGGGGAAATTTGTCACTAGTTTAATAAAAACTTAATACGCAGGATTTTGATCGAAGCAGTATTTAGCTAGGGATGTCAAGAGGAGCATAAATTCAAAACTTTGCTAACACTTATATTCTTTGCAAATAATCGAATAGAAAATAAGGTACAGTCTACTCTCGATTAGTCAAACTTCAAGGGACCATCAGAAATAGTTCGAGTTATCGGGAGTTTGACTTACTGAGAGCATGAACAGAAATTTGTTTGAGTAAATGAGAGTAGACTACATGTACATGTATGTATCTACTGTGTATACTAATGCATGATGCATATGAATTTGCCCCCTTTATGGGCAGTCTCTGCTAAAATTTGGTCATGTTAGAATTATTACACAGACAGTCAAATACTGTACATTTATACAGTCAATGTTTTAGTGTGAAACATTTTGGTCTATAGATTTTGTTAATCATTGCATCTTGATTACCACAGATTTTCAACGCTGCCTTGTATAATACGTTAAAGAAGCACTTAGCTGAGATTGCTAGTCCTGAAATAGCGTTTGCCTGGAGATGTTTTACCTACGATTCTACAACAAAGAATATCTTAGGATTACCAACTAGTAGCAGACCAGGTATTTTGATTCATTTGCTCCCCCCCCCCCCCCTTCCCCCTCCCCCCTGAAGAAAATGTTGAAATATCTCTTATAGTACTGAAACCACAACTTAAGAAAGAAGTGACACCAATATATTTGGTAGTTGCAGTGACTATACCTGTTTAATCTAAGAAACCAAATTAGTGTTTTCTTAAGAAATAAATGAGTCTGCATGCAAAAATAAAGCATTTTTGATTGCAATGTGCATGGAGATTAGTCAATTAGTCAAAAGAAAAATCTGATGTGTGACATGGTTATTATTTGATTAACACTTACAGATTTTAGGCTCATTTGCATGTTGTATGCATTGCTAATTTAAATTATCACACTGTTTTAAATCAAGAATTGATCGAAGATACAAAAAAGCTTTAGCAAAGTAGAAAAGGGAGTGCAAAGTGCATGCACATTCATTCTTATCTAACCCAACTAATTCATAGGAACCGCTACAACCAGTCATCGTGGGTCGGCAAAGCCTGGCGGTGGCAAGGACAAAGACAAAAAAGAGGACAAGTCCAAACGTAAGTATACGGATAGATATTGCTCATATTGTAATAGTGTGCATTGCCAAGTGTAATTGATATTTTTCCTATGCTAGTATCGTTTATAGTATAAACCAGTTACCGTGTAAAACATCACGTCACAGTACATGTATATCAACTGATATCACACACTCTTTGATTGGATTGTTTGTAACCCTTGCACGCTGCTTATAGATAATGTTTATGTTTGTATGTTTGTGTGACAGAGCAGTATAGTGCCGTATTTATCTTTTATACACTGACATCCATAAATATAAACAGATCTGATCTGCTTGTTTTTCTTTTAGAAAATAAATTGATTTATTTTCTAAGCTTCTGATAAAAATGAAAAATATTTTCAGAAACAAATAAGCGATTATGATAAACTGAATTGAAAACGGCCTATGGTAGTGTACTATATGCATTGTGATTTATTGATGTCGGGGTAGCTAAATTTTGTAGTAGAAATGTTTTGCTGGTCTTATTCTACTACAAGAACATTTTACAAGTACTGTATATAGGGAATTTTTTGCGTGTGTCTTATTTTCGCTAAGTTTGTGAGCATCATCAAATCGTGAAAAACTGAAATCGCAAAAAAAATAAAAAAAGACACAGATCTAAACCCTTGATTTTGTTCATAAATGTAAAAATTAGTCTCAGCAAAAAAAAAGACGCACCTTTTCAGGGGAATTTTCGCAATATTTACCCAATGCAAAAATTACCCGATATAAGGTATCATTTTGCAGGTCCATATATTCTGTTTCAAGTAGCAATTCTAGATAAAAGGAAGACATTTTGCACTGACACTCATGAATAAGGATTCTCTTCTCAATAACGTTTTATGAAATGTTTGTATCAGGTCGAAGTAGTACATGGGAAACGAAGGAATCAATGCATCAGCCCTCGCACATATATAGGGCGCGGATGAAAAGTAACATGTTGGAATCACCTTTTGACGAGGGTGAAGCAATGTTTATTCATTACCAATTATTTACCATTCAGTCTCTATTTATAATCATTCTTTATAATCCAGATAGAATCTTGATGATGATTTAGTTTAAGAATTTCAATCATTTGACCATAGAAATACATGTTAATCAGTACAAACTGCTCGGATAGTTTTAGTCAATGCTTTGTTCATTTCTAAGAAATGGTAAATGTGACCTGGATAAAAAGAAGAGAGGGTGGGGATATTCAAGGTAAAATTCAAGATTCTATCTGGTTTTACTTTGATTTCATCTTTGAAGCATTGATGTTATGTTATCTTTATTTTGTATTCAAGTAGGAAATACTCCTTTTAGCCTTATAACACATATTTTGAAAACTCCTCTTAGTTTTACAATCCATAGGAAAGTGATTTTACAACGAGTGACAAATTATTTATTGTACATTTTTATACGCCCGTCATTTGACGGGACGTATTATGGTATGGCGAAGTCCGTCCGTCTGTCCGTCTGTCCGTCCGTCCGTCTGTCCGTCCGCCTATGGAACGCAATAACTTGAATACGCGTCAACGGATTTTTATGAAATTTATACATAGTGATCAGTCTGTGGAGAGGAAGCCGCCTTTCGATTTTCAGGTTCATCCGATTTGTCGTTACAGAGTTATGGGACTTAGATTTTTAAAATACAGTGAAAATATACTAAAATATTTAAAAATTATTTAAAAATCTATTTCTGGTCGAAATGTTTTGAAATTTGGTATACTTCAAGTAGAAAGGATGTTCTTTGACATATGTAACGGGTTTTTAATTTTTTGGTCGCATAACCGAGATATTGTGCGTAATGGGAAGGGGGGGGGGGGGTTATATGCACATACATTTTAAGCTAAGGGCAAAATATAGGCGCATGGAACGCAATAACTTGAATATGCGTCAACGGATTTTCATGATATTCATACATTATGATTGGACTGTGGAGAGGAAGCCGCCTTTCGATTTTCAGGTTTATTCGATATGTCGTTACAGAGTTATGGGACTTAGATTTTTAAAATACAGTGAAAATATACTAAAATATTTAAAAATTATTTAAAAATCTATTTCTGGTCGAAATGTTTTGAAATTTTGTATACTTCATGTAGGAAGGATGTTCTTTGACATATGTAACGGGTTTTTAATTTTTTGGTCGCATAACCGAGATATTGTGTGTAATAGGAAGGGGGGAGGGGTGGGTTATATGCACATACATGTTAAGCTAAGGGCAAAATATAGGCGCATGGAACGCAATTACTTGAATATGCGTCAACGGATTTTCATGATATTCATACATTTTGATTGGACTGTGGAGAGGAAGCCGCCTTTCGATTTTCAGGTTCATTCGATATGTCGTTACAGAGTTATGGGACTTAGACATTTTAAAATACAGTGAAAATATACTAAAATAGTTAAAAATTATTTAAAAATCTATTTCTGGTCGAAATGTTTTGAAATTTTGTATACTTAAGGTAGAAAGGATGCTCTTTGACATATATAACGGGTTTTTAATTTTTTGGTCGCATAAGCGAGATATTGTGTGTAATAGGAAGGGGGGGGGGTTATATGCACATACATGTTAAGCTATGGGCAAAATATAGGCGCATGGAACGCAATAACTTGAATATGCGTCAACGGATTTTCATGATATTCATACATTTTGATTGGACTGTGGAGAGGAAGCCGCCTTTCGATTTTCAGGTTCATTCGATATGTCGTTACAGAGTTATGGGACTTAGACATTTTAAAATACAGTGAAAATATACTAAAATAGTTAAAAATTATTTAAAAATCTATTTCTGGTCGAAATGTTTTGAAATTTTGTATACTTAAGGTAGAAAGGATGCTCTTTGACATATATAACGGGTTTTTAATTTTTTGGTCGCATAAGCGAGATATTGTGTGTAATAGGAAGGGGGGGGGGTTATATGCACATACATGTTAAGCTATGGGCAAAATATAGGCGCATGGAACGCAATAACTTGAATATGCGTCAACGGATTTTCATGATATTCATACATTTTGATTGGACTGTGGAGAGGAAGCCGCCTTTCGATTTTCAGGTTCATTCGATATGTCGTTACAGAGTTATGGGACTTAGATATTTTAAAATACAGTGAAAATATACTAAAATAGTTAAAAATTATTTAAAAATCTATTTCTGGTCGAAATGTTTTGAAATTTTGTATACTTAAGGTAGAAAGGATGCTCTTTGACATATGTAACGGGTTTTTAATTTTTTGGTCGCATAAGCGAGATATTGTGTGTAATAGGAAGGGGGGGGGGGGGGTTATATGTACATACATGTTAAGCTATGGGCAAAATATAGGCGCATGGAACGCAATAACTTGAATATGCGTCAACGGATTTTCATGATATTCATACATTTTGATTGGACTGTGGAGAGGAAGCCGCCTTTCGATTTTCAGGTTCATTCGATATGTCGTTACAGAGTTATGGGACTTAGATATTTTGGTGTTGTGAAAAAAATCCCAACGGGCGTATCTTGCTGCGTGAGCGTAGGCTTTATTGTAAATGATATACAGAAATTTATTTATGAATTATGTTTCAAAATTTGTCTGAAATTTTTTTCACGCATATATTTTCTTTATTTGAGAGTAATCTTGATTTTTTTTTTTGTATCAAGAAATCTTTTTTTAGTAAAATAAAAACTCTGTAAAATTCTTTACTAAAAAAAACTACAGTTACTTTTTGTGTCGCCTGCAAAGCATAGTGACACTTAGGGATCACTTTGTCCGTCTGTCTGTCACACTTGGATGTCACACCCTATATAAAAATGATTTCCAAGTGTCGCTATGTTTCAGGCGACACATGCATTCCTTGGGATGATTTTTCATGCAATGAAATTGAAATCATATTTTCTGTATTATTCCTGAACCCACGTTCTCTTTCTAAAGAAATATTTTTCGTTCAAAATCTCCAGTTATAGAATTGTAGTTCCATGAATTATAACATACAAATGCTACTTAACTTTCTATATCTTTGCCTTTATAGAATCTAAGTAATCGCCATCATAATTGGATAATTGCTTGCATAAAAGCAAATTCTTACTTTATATATCATTAAGATTAATGCCCAGTAGTATAGGATTATGATAATGAATATTTTATTTACAACCTAACGCAGTTTACTTAATTATGTTTATACGTTTATATTCAATTTATCTCTTTTTATCACATGATACCCCCTCACAATGAATTCATAGTGCCACATATAATTTTGGGATGTCTATACTGGCTTTGAAGAAACTTCATTGGCTGTGAAGTTAAGAGTGGGAATTTAATTTTTTTCTCAAGATATATATTGAAACATTAATGCATTCTTATATCAATACAAAATACATTACACATCATGTGATAAACAATCTCTTGTGATACTTTATTCTACACAGTATTTATGAAAATCTGTTTCATATTACCCTTAGACTTGCATTATTGACGTGCCAAGACTCGATATTGCAACTATTTTATTTAGTGTTATTTTTTTTTGTTCAATTACATCAGATATTGGGATGTTGTGATGCAAGACTAGGGCTGATGTTTACTGAACGGATTGTTACATAAATACTGTGTGAAAAAGAAAACAATTTACGAAATTCTATTAACATAATGTGAAGTAACCAATGTTGAATTACGTTACACTTACTAACCATTTTTGTCACCTTTAATTAAATTGTCACTTTGAATATTAATTGAATCATCACATTGCATAAAATTGTATTACCAAATATATGTACTTGTAATTGTGCATAATAATGTTTGTTAGTGTGAATTATATACTATTTATATACATGTATCAAATGTAATGTTTTTGAAAGTGATTATATTCTACATGCACAGATTGGTACTCAAGAGGGTTTATTTTCCTATACTTACATGTAGGTGAACCAAAACAAAAAAAAAAAAAGAAGAAGAAGAAAACCTGCAGAACTTTGTTTACTTGATTTAAATTTGCAATTTTTAGGTATGTAATTGTTTGTCTCTATTATTTCTACTTACAAAGAAGTTTGCCACTCAGCAGCTGTCAGAGCGTCAAAAGGGCTGTTGCTTAATCAAGTGCAATGAGATAATACAATGTTTTAAAGGTCGTGGTCAAAGTTAATACCTTTGACGGTCAATGTTACATCAAGGTCAAATGTCAAGGTCATTTTCAACATCATGATGATAATTTCTTGCATAAATTTACTTTGCTACGAGATATATTTTTTTTTAATAATTATATTAAAATTTAATGCAGATAGTTTCTTTTTGATTTAAGATAAGTGGAGAAAAAGAAGTCTAATAAACTGAATTAGAATTTTGCAATAGTTTCTTTAAATTTTCATCTCGTATGAGTGAACTCAAAATTTTGGTTGCATGATAGGATCAAATATATTTAGACAAACTTCTTGTATTATAATACATGTAAATCAAAACTCATGTACTGATCGTGTACGAAGAATGAACCCTCTTGAGAATTCCAAAAATATTCAAAAAGAAAGATCCTATGTGATAGCCTGTAATTTAATATCGTTTGTTCTTCTTCTTCCTGCATGCACACCTATAGAGGCCCAAACGGAGGGTAGGTTGTTTACAAAGTTGTTGACTTTTTATGAAACCTTCCCTAAGTTTCCTTTCATTTACATAGCATATCTCCATAATACTTAAGGGGTGATATAAAATTAATACTCCTCCATAAATTAATGAAATAGTCTCGCCTTATTTAATTTTATAAAACCTAGTACTCCTTATTCACAATACATCTGTTTGTGTATGAAAACAATGCTTGGATTACAGAGCAGTTTTAGGAACAAATTATTTTACCTAAATTTTCAAACATGGTTAGAATTTTTTAAGATACATGATTTTTTAATGTCGGTTATTTTAAAAACATATCTAAGTAAGTTTAAAATTTTATATAACAAGTTTCATTATTTTGGAAAGAAATTAAAAAAATATATATATAATTTTATAATGAAAATTAAAACGAAAAAAAAGATATATATATATGTATATATATATTTATTATGGATTGAACATTGATCAATTAAAAAAATTAAGGGTTTTAAGATTGAGATTTAAGAGTAAATTTTCATTCTCTGAATTCTGTCATAATTATAGATCTTTTCTTGCTTGCTGGATGAGGAAATCTTTTGTTTCAATTCAAGGTGGTGGATTTTTTTTTTCACCTGGTACATGGATGAAAAATTTCAAATTCTTATTTTCATTTTCAATCTTTAATTGATGATGTTCAAATAACTTGAAGTTTCAAATGCATAAAACTCTTCTTCAATTTATTTCAAATCTTTGATTGACTTAAAAAATAGATAAGTTAGTACCAGGCTATGATTTGATATTGGAATGAGATATTCTGATCTCAGAATTTCTCTGCAAGTCTTGAGCATGCCAAACTTTCCTTACAATGTAAAATGCTATGTAAATCAAGCCTTGTTTTGATATTTGAAGTTATATTCTAAAAGTGAATAAGGAGTATTATAAGTAGAATAGGAAAGATATTTATCAATTTTGTTTTAATCCATCCTATGTATTTTCCTTGTTTATTTTTAAACTCAAAACTGATTCGTAACAGAGAAATTTGAATAAATAGTTTAGAATGTAGGTTATTTTTGAGTTAGCTAGAGACCAGTTGAGATTTTTGAATGCTTCTGTGTGATAATTTATAGAACAAGGACATCGAACTGAGTTCTCACCCCGAAGAATGTCGACCACTTTACATAGATGCGGTAATTCAAGCAAAATTTTCAAACGTTTATATGTTATTCAAATTGGAATGGTATTTTAGTTATTTTTAGTAGATTATGAGTCGAAACCACTTTTACAAAATATCAGAACATCTATTTTATCACCATTTTCCGTATATCACCCACGAATTTCAATGATGGTTGAAGGGAATTTACGTTTTTTCTTTGCAACTTTTTAATTTTTGCTGGTCTATTATTTTGGTTTTTGTCCTATTCGGTCTTTTGGTTATACAGAGTTACTTCCCATTTGTGATGGTATTTACATTAACTATTTGTGATGGTATTTACATTAACTATTAAAATGTGTAAACTGACCTTCAGGGAAGTAAAGACATTTACATGTGAAAATTATGATGGCTTTAATGATGAAAATTGCTGATTATCAATTGCCAAGAGAAATTCCATTCTGATTTTATATTTAAAAAAAAACCTATTTGAATTTTTTAGTGTTGTTTCATACATGAATAAGGTAGAATAGTTTTTAGACATTTTGGATGTTAGTTTTGATATGGAAAAGCACTTTTAAATTGTATGGTTTATAATTTTGTGGATTTAACTCTCAATTTCAAGTTTTGCAATAGAAAGTAATCTTCTGAATAATGAGAAATTCATCAATTTTTGCCTTAAGATAAATTTCTGATTATTTGAAAAAAATTTTTTAATGATTCTGCAACACTAATGACATCATAATGGTTTAACGCCAGATACCGTCTTAAGTGGAAATGAACTCTTATTAACACGAAAGACCACACTTGATTAACTTACGGTATGGGGAAGTGTGTAAACCTTAACTTTGGTTGACTTTTAGTACCCATTATGTACTGGTGTAATGTGTTACTATTTCACTTCTGTTTCGACACCTTGCAGTTGTATTTTTGTGTTTGTCTTTTATATTATTTTTTTTTCTACGTCATTATTTGAGTGCTTTTGCTGCTAATACATATTTTAACGGGAGTGTTGTATTCATTAATGTCGATGCTTGTCAGTGCTTTGCCTAATTTTACCTCAATCTATTGTCTGTCATTATAATATTTCAGCATTGGGATATGAGTCGAACTGGATTTGAATGATGATATCGCTAGAGTTTACGAATATATTTTCCAGTTTGGTTAAGACTTACTGAACAGTGATAATACCATTTATTTACCATATGAAAAATAACATTACAATTATCCTATACAATGAAAGTGATATTTAATATAACATATAAAATGTATTTTCTTGTATGTATATGTGTTTCCTATTAGCAACAGAATTTTTAAGCTGGAGAAGCAGAATTTTAGGCACATGTATTAAGTTTAGAGTTTACAATGCTAAGATAATTTTAATCTACAGTACTAAGGAATAAGTTTTTGTTCTCAGGTGTCCACAGAGGGGTTACTAAAATAGAATTCTACGTAATAAGTAATCACTATTTTTACATATTTCAGATACAGCAGACAAGGCAGACAATCCATGGGCAAATAGGTAAATTTATAATCAAGATATATGTTCAATTTTAGGTTCTCATAACATATTAGGTTCTCATAACATATGAAGTTCTCATAACGTATTAGGTTCTCATAACATTTGAAGTTCTCATAACCTGTTAGGTTCTCATAACGTATTAAGTTCTCATAACGTATTAGGTTCTCATAACGTATTAGGTTCTCATGAGGTATTGCATTGTATGAAATCTATCTCAGATGTAAATGAATTACTTCACAAATTATGAGCCACTAGAATTTATCAGGAGTACAATAAATTGTGATACAACAACTGACATTCTCTTCATCCAGTAAAATTATAAAATTAATACTCATTTCTGAAACTTTGTTAGTGTTACCTTAATATATTTGTCCGTGAAAAATGAATATTATAGCTAGGATGAATTAAAAATCAGGAAATAAAATATGTTTTTCTCTTTTCTTTGTAGAGAACCTTTAC
Organism: Pinctada fucata; assembly: GCA_028142955.1. Lineage (NCBI taxonomy): Eukaryota > Metazoa > Mollusca > Bivalvia > Pterioida > Pteriidae > Pinctada > Pinctada fucata. The sequence goes on from AP027104.1 coordinate 33,888,964, forward strand.
CTATAGAACAAATGTCAGCTGTGAAGATCCAGAAAAATTGGAAAGGATTTTATGTACGCAAGATTGAACAAGCCAGAACTCCAGGTCTGTCTCTGTATTGTAATGTACCTATATTAATCTACAAAATATATACCAAAATTCAGTTTCCCAAATGACCTTAAAGCAAAACCAGTTGTTTTCAATTGTATGATTAACAAGTTTTGATTTCAGTGATAACATAATTAATAATTTTGTTACAGGTACACCAGAAAATGTCAAAGTGATGGAAGCTTTACAGAAAAGCTGGAGTGTACTAGAACAAAATACTGAGCAAAGTGGTCTCTTCCTCTTTAGGTAAGTAAACATACATGTAGTCTAGCCTGTACTGTTGTTACATACTTACATGTGTACAGTTTGAAATATACTAAGAATTTTTTGTTGCATGATAACAAGTCTTAAAGCAATACTTTTCATGTATGTTGACAAATTGAAAACTGTATCCTTTGAGCAATGCAAAAAAAAAGAAAAGAAAAGAAAAAAAGAAAAACAATGTATGGAAATGTAGGGTTGAAAAAAAGCTTAGCATGTATTCGAGAAAAATCAAGAGGCTTTATGGTACCCTCAAAGTTTAGGGATCATATTAGAACCTAGGCCTGAGTTAAATTATATATTTTATTATTTTTTTGTTTATGGATTTTGTTGTTACCTTTACCCATGTTTTCCCCAGGTACTTGTTCAAGTTGGACCCAGACATAATGGCCAAGTATCCATTCTACCAGGACGAGTGGAATAAGATATCATATCATGACTACAGTGGTACATATCCTGACCAACCACCTAATACATGGTTCCTGGTGTTCAGGTAAGTGATAATATGTATGGTAGATTGAGACATCATGGCCAAGTATCCATTCTACCAAGACGAGTGGAATGAGATACCATGACTACAACGGTACATATCCTGACCAACCACCTAATACATGGTTCCTGGTGTTCAGGTAAGTGATAATATGTATGGTAGATTGAGACATTATGGCCAAGTATCCATTCTACCAAGACGAGTGGAATGAGATACCATGACTACAACGGTACATATCCTGACCAACCACCTAATACATGGTTCCTGGTGTTCAGGTAAGTGATAATATGTATGGTAGATTGAGACATCATGGCCAAGTATCCATTCTACCAGGACGAGTGGAATGAGATACCATGACTACAACGGTACATATCCTGACCAACCACCTAATACATGGTTCCTGGTGTTCAGGTAAGTGATAATATGTATGGTAGATTGAGACATCATGGCCAAGTATCCATTCTACCAGGACGAGTGGAATGAGATACCATGACTACAACGGTACATATCCTGACCAACCACCTAATACATGGTTCCTGGTGTTTAAGTAATTAAGTGATGCATGTACATGTATATTTATGGTAGATTAGAAAACTGTATTTATTAAGCCCATCCATGCTCTGGCAGAGAAGGCAGACCTGTTTTAGTGTAATCACGAATTAGCGTACCTACATGTAATTCATGGTGCTCTTATGCCTTGTTTTCTGCTACAAGTCATAAGAAATAACTATGTTAGCTTAGTCTTGAATTAGTGCTCTCATGGCAGTACTTACTCAGCTAATATGTCTATAAAGATAAGTACACATACAGTATTTAGCATCAAAGGTATTACTTTTCTTTGTATAAATCAAAAGCCATGATTGTATATCAAAGTGTTGTTCTTTGCAGAGAGGTCTTCTACGTAACAGAGGAAATGCTGGCAGTACCAAAGTTGTATGTGCCTGTCAATACATGTTTATTACGAGTTGTCAATAACGATACTGGTGAAGAAATACCCAGAGTCTTCCAGAAAGTTGCCCCGTATGTCTATAAGAAAAACAAGGTACTGTCTTTTAAATATTTTATCTCCTATGACTAAAACGTAATTCATATATCAAAATAAAAAGTATTGGCAGTTAAAGATATGTTATTCATTATAAGTAATTTAAATTTTTACATTCAGATGGGCAAAATTGACCCACTTTTGTCTTTAATTTCAAAGGTCAAGACAAAATTATTTAAAAAATGCTTCCTAGAATGAAGATGAATGGGTATTTTTCTCCAGCAACTATGCTGAAATTGAATAACCTTTATAAACTGCCTTTCGTGAATGTTGATTAAGAAAGCTTGATTTGATTCATCTAAATTTGGTTAAAACAGTATATGTATTCAGTTAGGGCTGTTTAATTTCTCATTTCCCTCTCATGAATTTTAAGAAATAAGTTTAAAATGACCTAGTTATATTCTATTTACAGAAAGGTTACACATTTGTTGCCGAGGCACGTGCTGTAGATGTGGGTATCCCTAGTAACAGATGGAGAATGCGTTTGATTGGCTCCCTGAGCCCCCTACCCTCCCCAGCCAAGCCAGACATCGTCAACTGTAGCTTCGCTGCCCGCCCTGCCATTACAGATTATTATATACCCAATCCTAAGGATGTTATTTTCAGGTAGGATTGATATTTGTCTCAAAACCATTCTCGATCAAGTTCAAAGTTTAATTTTCTTTTTATCATTTTGAACATGTATTAAAATTCTTAAAAACCATTTTCACTTTTGAAGGTATTCAGTGAAAGTGACAGAGGACCATTTAGCCAGTGTTCAGGTCAACACATCTAAGCAGGATGTCTATATTAAACTGGTCATTCTAGACAATGAAGTAGAGGTGGCTAGTACACAGGGCAAAGGTCATGCTGTTATACCATCTTTCATATTCCTTAAAGATCTCGATCCTAATGAAGAAAAACGACCAAGCTCAAGAACATGTGAGTATTTATTGGTCTTTGTATTAGATAAAATCACCTGCAATGCAAGAGAAGGGATCATAATTTTATTTTGTCTGAAACACAAGAGTGACGTAAAGAGATTACTCTTCCCTGTGTCCATCTGTCTGTTTGTCCGTCTGTCTGGTAGTCAATTAACTTTCACATAATTGCTGTAAATTGACTGATTGCATTATGCTTCCATCAAACCAGCAGTGATGATCAAGCATTATGAGAGCAAAACCCAATTAGGGTCAAGGTCACATATTTAGGGTCAATCATTTGGCAGGCAAAATACCTGTTCTTGTACAGTTCCATTTTATTCTAGAGATTTAAATAAAAAAAATGTACAAACTATAACGTAACCACACAAGTAAAGTGCAGTCCTGTAAATTACAGAAAATAAATAAAATGAAAAAAAAATTCAAAAGGTAGAAATGAAAGTTTAGTTGTTTGTACTTTATGTTTATGTCTTAAATTCAATGAAACCTTTATTTTTTCTATTGAATTTCAGCTGTGAAAGGTAAAGGGAGCAAAGAGACCGTAGGAGGCAAAGGAAAACGGTCAAGTTCAGCCAAAAGTCCAGAGGGAAGACTGTCTGTAAGTCATATCTCGAGTTACCACCATTCTGATGAAGAATCATTAAAAATCTATGCTCAAGTTCAAATATCGATGTATATGGCTAGAAATGAAAGAAAATGAAAATAAAAAGAACTTTTGAAAGTAATATTTTTATTTAGATGTGACTATAGCTATTTGTTAGATAATACATTAACTAAATGTATTCTTTAATGTGTTTTGCAGAGATCCAGTAGTCGCCACTCTGAGACCAGTGAACCTGATCTGGAGGAAAAAGATTTCAAGGTAAAGTTAATCAGTGGGATTAATAGGTTCTATCACGATCTACTGAGTGAGACATAAAATAGAAATTTACACGAGTGACGGAAATTTCTGTCACGAGTGTAAATTTTTATGTCTCACTCAGTAGAAAGAGAAAGAATCTATTTCTTCTTCCATGAAACAAAAAAAAGGGAATTCAAACAATGTTTCATGCCATCTAATGCCATGTTTTCTGACGACATTACAATAAGATTCTCTTTTATCATTGGTCAATTGGAGCCTTTGAGACAACTTATATGTTTCACATAGGCTGTCTCACAGGGTACGAGCAAAACTGAAGAAGGAGGAATGTTTCTTTACTTTCTTCCTAGGAAGGAGGATGCTAGATTGTGCCAAATAAAGGATTTGTAAGGTGAAGTGACAAATTTAATGAAAACAGCTTCATAATTATACATGTTTATACAGATTTTAAAGTACTTTAATGAAAATCTACATACATGTACATTGTACATGTATATCATGTTAATTACTTTCAATATAGAATACATTTAAGGGATTTTAAGCTGGAGTAGTAGTGATTTATAATATATCTTATTACAGCCCCACAAGTATATAGTTCAAGCTACAGTATTAAAGAATAGTTGGCCATTATCAGAAAGTAGCTGGGCCTTTGTACAGATGCTCAGAGAACTGGAAAAGAATGAGCTCAAAGGTATGTTTATTACAAAAATAAAAAGGCAAAGTTGCAATTTTGTTGGGGACTTTGATCTTGTGACATTTTGTATTGCTGGACACATTGTAAATTAATGAAAATACAGTATGGATAGGAAAATGCATGTAAATGGTATTATACATTGTAAAAAAGAAAAATATTTTCAGTTGAAAAAGTCTTCAGTATTGTGAAAAATGTGTCAACAATTTTAATGTTTAAAAATTCAATGAATGATGTTTCATGCATGGATTCAAATTCAAACAGGAAAAATGTATGGAAGCGTATTTTACATGTACATACCTCGAATAACAAGTGCATGAATTTTCTTAAAGTTGTCAACAAAGAAAGACCTCCATCTGCACCAAAACAGGAGAAGACCCAGGCCAGTAGTAGCAGTAAGGATAAGGGGAAAGGTGCTAAGGGTAAAGATAAGGGTAAAGATAAAGATGGTAAGGGCGGGTCCAGACCGCCATCACAACAGTTTGATAACAGTAAACCTCATTGGACGCTCAGGGTCGTCAGTGATGCTGCAGCAGAGGTAAGAATTCTACAAATACTTCATAAAAAGCTTTGAATTTGTCAAGTTTTCATATGTATTTTGACCCTATGAAGGTACGTAACTACTTGTTCTGAATTTTTCCAATAGAAAATTCACTTGACTATGTCTTCCAGTTTAGAATTAATAAATTCTACATCCATTTGACATTTGACATTGTGAGATGATACATGTAGTATGAGGAAAAATACCTTAAAATATTACATGCAGTAATTTGTATGCAATATAAAAGAGTTTCTCCATAAGAACTGGAAAATGCAATGAACTGAACAGTTTTTGCCAAGAGACACATGTAGAATTTGCATGAGGCCTACATGATACAAGATTATAAAGATGTATTTGGCTCTTCTATCTAAAGTTTCTGCACTAAACATGTTGAAAGCTAACTTTATTGTTATAGAATGACATTGAGGTGAAGAAGGACACAGAAAGAGCTGATGAGATCAGAGCTCTAAAGAGAGCTTGGGAAGCTGCTGAAGAGGGCAGAGCTGTCAAGGTAAGCTGATCTTTCTCAGTATAGTTAATATAATCAGTTTCACAGAGAGAGCTGATGAGATCAGAGCTCTGAAGAGAGGATGAGAAGCTGCTGAGGAAGGCAGAGCTGTCAAGGTAAGCTGATCTCTCCCAGTATAGTTTATTTATAGATATTATCAGTGTCTCGGAGAGAGCTGATGAGATCAGAGCTCTGAAGAGAGCTTGAGAAGCTGCTGAGGAAGGCAGAGCTGTCAAGGTAAGCTGATCTCTCCCAGTATAGTTTATTTATAGATATTATCAGTGTCTCAGAGAGAGCTGATGAGATCAGAGCTCTGAAGAGAGCTTGAGAAGCTGCTGAGGAAGGCAGAGCTGTCAAGGTAAGCTGATCTCTCCCAGTATAGTTTATTTATAGATATTATCAGTGTCTCGGAGAGAGCTGATGAGATCAGAGCTCTGAAGAGAGCTTGGGAAGCCGCTGAGGAAGGCAGAGCTGTCAGGGTAAGCTGATCTCTCCCAGTATAGTTTATTTATAGATATTATCAGTGTCTCTGAGAGAGCTGATGAGATCAGAGCTCTGAGGAGAGTTTGGGAAGCTGCTGAGGGAGACAGAGCTGTCAAGGTAAGCTGATCTCTCCCAGTTGGGTTTATTTATAGATATTATCAGTGTCTCAGAGAGAGACTGATAAAATCAGTCTGAAGAGAGCTTGGGAAGCTGCTGAGGAAGACAGGGCTAGTTTGTAAATGGTTTGCATTGATTTCACTTTTCTTTTAAAATTCTGGCAGTTCCCAAAACAAACAAGTTCAAATGCAATGTAGTAATCAAGTGGCCTTGCAATCGTTTGTTGCTTTTTAAATGCCCAGCATACAGAATCTGCCTATCTATTAGGCAAGTACATTTTAAGAAAATGTCTATTATATTGTAGGCTCAGCAGTCCAGGCTGAAATACCTTAATACTCACATGGTGAAACTGAATCCAGACAAAGAGGAAGGTGAAGGGAAGGAAGGAGAGGAGAAGGAGGGCGAGGAAGTCCCTCCTCCTCCACAGACCCCGTTATCTCTACACGAGGCTGGGGACGAGACCCTAACCCTGGAACCTCCCCCGCCCCCCACACCACAGGAATACCTACAACCCATGGATCTCTCTCCTTTTGTCAGGTATTTACTGCTAGCTATATATTATGTTTGAATTCATGTATTTGAGCTGACAGTACATATTATAGAGACCATATTTAGTCTCCCCCAGTTAATGTTCTTTCTAGTCAGAAGGGTATCTTGACTGTTTTTGAGAGTCATAATAACAAGTATACACATAATTATATTCTTCTGAATTTTGAACTTGCGTTTGAAGAATTTGATCAGTTTAAATTAGATACTGTCCAAAAGAGAGGTGACTGTTCATTGAATTGATAGTATCATAGATAAATTAGATGATTGCACTTTAAAATCTTTTGGCAGGGAGTGAAGTAATGACAGTGATAACAAAACATGCTAGATTTATAATATATGATATTTTCCGAGGTATTGACATCTTGATATTTGAAAAAATGTCTTATGATTTCACTATCTCTACCAATTCTTCAAACATCTACATTTAGACAGATCTTTAATTGTTTAAGTTTTGGTATGAACACTTGATAATTTGTTACCTTCAGGAGGACATTGCCGGAGCCTAGATATTTAGATGAGGAGGAGTTAAGGAGGAGAGAAGAGGAGCAGAAACAACAAATAGAGGAGTACAAGGCGTTCAGGGACCGTGTCAAAGCCTGGAGGGAAAAAGACAAGCAGGAACGGAACATGATGAAAATAAAACAGCTGGAGCAATGTGAAGAACTTCAGGTAAAAAATAAACCAAAATTCTGATTTTGACTTCTTTCTCTGTAGTTTTCTTGATTGTATTTTGATCCCTTTTCCTGTTTGAATTTGAATCCATCCATGAAATTCTGATTTAATTCATATTTTAGGTGCATGGTATATATGTTGATAAATTATACATAATGAATGCAAAGGTGTTGCAAATGCTTCAGTCAATTTTACAAGTTAGCTACATGTAGAATATTCAATAATCTTATAATTTCATGGATGATTTAACCTACTTTTAACATCGGAGTGTGGGGGCAGGCAGATAGATCTTAACCATTTTCGAGAAAGGGCTATCAGGATCTATTTACAGTATTAGATTCTCAACAATTTGAAATATAAGTAAAACAAAAAATGTAAATGGCAGATGATTCGAAGGTAATGTACATTCACCATAGTCAGTATAATCATATTTTGATGAAAGGGGTAATGAAAGATAATCATCTAAATGTAAAAGAACCAAAAGGACATACATGTATTAATGCTTTGCCCCCTCATCTTCTATATTTCATTGCTTCTCCTTTTCTTCAAAATAATTGTCTATTTCATAGTTTAATTTTACATGTTACTGGTTGTGGTATCCCATCTATCTACTTTATACATGGAGCAATGATAAGATATGTGACATTTTCTTTCAAAAATTCAAGAGCATTCATAATACTATGTCACACTCTATTTTCTTGACCATGTCATGCAAATTTTGGTGATTGATCTATAATGTAATCTTTGACTCGGACAGATTAATACAAAATCATTATGGCTTTATCATTGCTCCATAAATGTTACTTGTTAGATGTTCCTATTCCTCTTTATGGTGAAAACAGATGCTTGTTATCCATACAGAATCAGATTTTACAAGATTTTATGAAGTCATCTTTTTACAAGATTTTTTTTTAGAAAGATTTTTTTTACAAGATCTTATCTTTTTACAAGATCATTTTACAAGATTTTATCTTTTAACAAGATTTTTGCAAAGATTTTACAAGATTTTATGAAGTCATCTTGCATTCTAAATAGCATATAATAAACCAGACTTATTTTGCACGATTATTTGATATTAAAACAAAAGATGGCTGATTTATACATGTATGTAGCAAAACTTCTCCAGCAAGCATCTACTTTCACCATGTTTGTCTTTCTATGTTCTACATGTTTCATTCAATATGTCTTCTTTCCTTCCTTGCTAACTTAGGACGAGCTAGATCATAACCGTGCAATGATCAACGTAGCTTTACAAGCTTATCGAGTCAAATTATTGAGACAGCAAGAAGAAAAGAACCAGTCCAGTCAATAGACTGTTCCTATTTCGATCAAATTTGGTACATCTTTTACAACATTCAAATCGGTGTTGTTTTAATATACGAATATTTTGTCACAATTTATTTTCAACTTTTCATTAAAGCTTTGTTACGTTGCTTCAATATATATTTATAACATATTTATATGCCTGAATCAATAACATAATTTATAAGTATACAAATTTTAATCGAAGCTCACATTTTAAATACACATACACATATATAAGTGGTTGCTAGACTTAGAACGTATCAACTTCAATATTAATTTTAATATGCTAGTGTAATGGATTTCTTGCTAGTTTAGAAAAAAAGAAATTATGTTCTCAATTTTGCTTATTAGGATGAATTGTATATTATATTAGAAAATGTAGAAAGATACATTATTATAAATGAGTTATACACAGGATTTAAAAAAGGAAGATTTCTTTTGGTAACAATAAAATGTATGATACGTAGGTTGTGGGGGAAATAGCAAATGCATATAGTGAGGACTTCAGGATATTTGTTCTCCATGATTTCCTATTGTTATTTTCTAAGAAAGTACTGATTTCAAGCTCTTCTACAATTTATAAGGGAAATTCTTATTATTGAACTTTAGTTGGGCAGACATCATCACATAAAGTCTATTGCTTGAGTCAATTAAAATGTACTTTCCTCAGATATGGAAAGATGAGATTTTCTGATTTTGACATTATCAGACATCAACTTTATGTCTAACTTTAGGATTTACAAAGGGATAGGCATATTTTTTCATGGTTTTAAAAAGAATTATTTGTTCAATTGTTATTACAATTTTACAGGCAATGTTAGATGCTGCTAGGGAAGCTGTGAATGCCCCAAGAGAGGCTATACGACAAAGATTTTTAGAGGCAGAAAGAAAACGTTTAGAAGATGCAGAAGCTGCAGAAGCCGCTGAAAAAGCCGCATTAGAATCCAAATCTCCAAAAGGAAAGAAAAATAGTGCTAAAGGCAAAAAAAGTCCTAACGGGAAGAAGAAGAAGTAATTTAATGACTCAGATTTTTATTTTCAGAAAAGAAATACTTTCCTGACTCAAATTTTTATTTTCCTCAAAAAGTTGAAACTTTTCATATTGAACGAATGCTAGGTTGCATCTTATGTTTAACTTCTCGTAAAGCCTTTGAATGCATATGTATTTTGTGATGACATTGTATTATTGTCTACTAATTATGTATTTAATCCTCACGTTGTTTTATACAAATGTTTATAAATGTTTTGTATTTATATGACAAAGTGATCTGTGATAATGGGATATAGAAAAAAGTTGCAGAGTGAAATTTGTGACTACATATTTTTGTTCAAGAATGCTGTTATTTATTTGAGAATTGTGATAATTATTTTTCTCCATATTAAGTTCCAGTATGATTGCTTTAAACATTTGTGATTTTTGTTTAATTTCCGACAAGCTCCATTTATTTCTGGCTTCTTTTCGTTCAGTAAGTGTAAAGAAAGCACTTTTCTTAAACTTTTATTCGGTAAATCTCTTGAATTTATTAATGAAAAAGAATATGAACTTAAAATATATTTACATCTTGTTTTACACAATTACCTTAGGTAAACTTACTTCTTAATTTGCCAAACATTCAAGCAAGCAAGTATGTATGGTATTTGCCTGAATTTCTCTGTATGTTGATTGGATCTTTATGTATGACTTGACCTAAAACCAGACTAAGTGCCATGTTTATCTCACGTAAGTCAACGATTCCGTCCTTCCACTGGTTCTCATGATGACAGGTGGCCCTTGATATTTCCGTCCTCTTACGACATATCTTTGATGTTGTAACGTGAGTCCAGTGGTGGTAAATCCTTTTTTCTTTTTTTCCCCCCGATTCTTCTACATGGTGTTTATTTATTTATACTGAATATTGTAGTATAATGTATGGAGATTATTTCTATTCATAAATGTCTCAGGCTTTTACATGTGTATGAATGCATAAAAAAATCTACAAGAAAATGTACCAAGATTATTTTTACATGTATGTATGTGGTTTTTTTGTTTTTGTTTATGAACTTGGTACATCTATACAATCGATGGTTTTTATGAAGATAAATCTCAGTTCCTTTAATATTGGAGACAAATTTCTCGTTGCATTCTATCTTTGCAATCTATACATCTATACTTAAGAATAGTTTACGCAATGTACAAAATATGAAAAATTATGCAATTTTTTGCATATTGTTGCTCTGCCTGTCACCCTTTATGCAAGTTACATACATTTTCTAATTCTGTTGAAATCATTCCAGTTCTAGGTGCTTGAAAACTTGCACAATATTTATTGACGATCAAGTTGTCATGAAACATATCATTATAAATGTGAGAATTTTCTATATACATGTATTTGTTTTTCTCAATTGCAATGTTGTTTGAATGCAAAAGATGGAAGTAAAATTTTTACACAGTAAAATTTCTTCTTTGTTTCACATGTTTAGAAAAAATCATAATATGGCACCACATAAAGTATGCTCAACTTCAATGAAATTTTGCAAGCTTGATTTAAATGGCACAAGTTTGCTCTACCTATCACATCTATTGTCGCCCACTCTGGCAAAAGCAAGGGGACATTAAAACTGGTCCGCCTGTCTTTGTGGTGGTCAGTCTGTCAGTTACAAAAATTTTATTCTTTGACAGAACATCTGAACAGTACATGTAAGACATATTGGTTCTGATGCGACGACTTCAATAATTGGAAAATAGATTTTGAACTCCCTAGGTCATACATTGTAGGTTAATATCGGCCAAAGTTTGATGAAAACTAACACTTCAGCTCTGAAGCTATATCTCAGAAGTTGTAGGATACAGCTTTAAAGATCATTAGAGGAACATGCCCATAAAGTTTGAACTTTTGAGGTCAAAGGTCATGTTCATACTCGGGCAATTTATGATAAAAACCTAAAACTTTTGGTTCTGACATCATAACTGATGAGTTGTCAGGATATACATGTAGCTTTCATATAGGATTGTAAGAGGAACAAACGTGTCAATTTTGAGCTTTCCATGTCAAAAGTGAAAGTAAAATATCCAAGACATTTGATGAAGCGATGATGCATGTACATGAGACTTGGGATGGGATTACTAGATCATATAGATACCTACATTGGCAATTTTAGCTCACCTGAGCCAAAGGCTAAGTGAGCTATTGTCAATTACCAGATCGTCCGTAGTCTGTCTGTTAATTAACTCTTCACATTTTCAACTTCTATGAAACTGCTCGGAGGATTTCAATGAAACTGTATGCATGAAGTACATACTAAATGACCTTTACCAAGTTTAATCATTTTGGCCTGAAACCTTCAGGGGTGGAACCAGGTCAGAGTCAAATAGGTCCCAGAGGGAATTGCTCTCCTAAAAAATCTCCATGACGACTGCTTGGATTGAAAAACTAATGGTATCTGAGTTATCAGGAAGGATGTAATATTTAAGTTTGTTCATTTTGTTAAATCTGATGACTAATTTTTGACACGTTCGCAAATTTAGCAAAGAGAAAGAAAAATGAAAGAAATCTCAATTCTTGCATCAAAATAACTAAGTCAGAAAAGATGTCAAAAAAACGTAAGTTTCAGCCCAAACGGTGAGCTATGTAATCTTTGACTACCTTATGTTTTCATAAGGCTCATGAAGAACCATCCATCTGATACTTGTTAAGTTATCTGAGTGTAAGTTCTAAGGATATGAGTGTGAGATTTAAAGATATTAGTGCAAGATCTAGAGATATGGAGAGGAAGATCTAAGGATATGAGTGAAAGATCTAGAGATAGGGAGATAAAGATCTAATGATAGGAGTGTAGGGATATAAATAATGTCTAAGAAAATGAGTAAGGTCTAAGGATTAGTGTTTGATCAATGAGTACAAGTGTTTGGTTAAAGGATATTTGTGTAAGGTCTAAGGGTATGAGTATAATATCTAAGAATATGAGTGTAAAATCTAATGATATGAGTGTAAAATCTAAAGAATATGGGTGTCAGATCTAAGAATATGAGTGTAAAATCTATTTAATATGAGTGAAAGATCTGAGAATATGATTGTATGATCTAAAGATACGAGCATAAAATCTAAAGATATGAGTTGAATTGTGGTCTAAGGATATGAGTGTAAGATAAAAGGATATGGTTGTACAATCTAAGGATATGATTTAGGATATGTGTGTAAGATCTAAGGATATGTGTGTAAGATCTAAGGATATGTGTCTAAGATCTAAGGATATGAGTGTAAGATCTAAGGATGTGTGTGTAAGATCTAAGGATATGTGTGCAAGGTCTAAGGATATGTGTGTAAGATCTAAGGATATGAGTGTAAGATCTAAGGATATGTGTGTAAGATCTAAGGATATGTGTGTAAGATCTAAGGATATGAGTGTAAGATCTAAGAATATGTGTGTAAGATCTAAGGATATGTGTGTAAAATCTAAGGATATGTGTGTAAGATCTAAGGATATGAGTGTAAGATCTAAGGATACGAGTGTAAGATCTAAGGATATGTGTGTTAGATCTAAGGATATGAGTGTAAGATCTTAGGATATGTATGTAAGATCTAAGGATATGTGTGTAAGATCTAAGGATATAAGTGTAAGACCTAAGGATAATTGTGTGAGATCTAAAGATATGTGTGTAAGATCTAAGGATATGTATGCAAGATCTAAGGATATGACCATTAAATTTGGAATGAGATATTACGATAAAAATTAAATCGTTCTGGATTACATTTCGATATGCTGTATAACACAGACTTAAAAGTACATATAGTTTGCACTTTATTGAAATGATCGTCTTTTGTTTCCCCTACTTAGTATGGAACATATAACAGATGAATTACGATGAATAAATTGCATACATCGTGAAAATTTGTCATTATAGTTTATGTACCTTCATCTATCGTAAATATTCGGCATTCACAAATTTCAACTGACGTGCACTGGCGGACTTAATTATTAAAGTTTTGGATCCATCCCTGTGCTGATTGATTGATCAATGAGTGTATTTGAGGACATAGAAAATGATTTAGTATGTCTTTGTTGACATAACTCTTTGTTTCCTTTTCATTGGGTTTAGCAGTTCATACATATTTTATTTTGTTTGCTCTGGCAGTAGACAAAATGCCTAGTTTCATCTCGTCAATTGGTTGTGAAGATAGTCAAGTACAATGGAGTCTGTTATGCCAATCCACCCAGAGACCATAGGAGACAACAAAATACATTATGTCACCTTGAGCATTTTTTTTTATTAATGTCAATGGGTGTAGTATGATGATAGAACGTTTGGTACAAATTCTAATTTTGTATTTAAACCTTGCATAAGAGCAGTTATGGAAATGATCCCTGTTCTGATGCAGAAAATTAAGGGAATGGAAACAACTGATTTATACTCAGCTTCGGGCAACTGTTAAGCTTGAAAAAAAGAAAAAAAGGAAGATTCAAATTTTGGAATCAAACCTTCGTAATCTCGATTCGTATGTACAGATTTGGAGTTTTGATGGCTATAAAAAGTTTTAATGCACCAAATACGAATTTTTTTCACGCCTTCGCTGATACTGAAGCCGAATCGGAAAGACTGGAATGTCACTGGATACTATATAGTATGTTTGAAGAGTTGACAGCAACAATATAGGACCCCAAATGTTTAACAAAGAACAATCTAAGAAAAGAGCTCAGAAATAGGTTGATAACAACATTCTTCAATGTTAAATGTCTTCAAATTCAATAGCATCATTTAAAACAGATAAATTTACAGCATAAACCCGACATGCACGTTTCGGGTACCTAACCCTCGTCGGTTATCCTCAATCTAAACAATGTAATATGGCTAAAGAGTGATATTACATGTACATTGTATGTCCAAAAATGCACGAAAAACGTAGCAGGGAATGTTCAATGAGCATTTTAAAGGGGTATACAAACGTATCATTTCTACAACCCCTTTCCATTGTTTCATTGCTAATCATTCTAAGTCTTTCGCCACATTGTCCTTCAATATAATGAATGACAAATATGGACAATGACCATATCCCAATACAAAGTACAAAATCGATAATTCAGGAAACCATAAACCTAGAGCATACAAAATCGGGATAAAACAGGAACAAAAGCAAACAAACAAAAACCTCCACCACATGAAAAGAAGCGAATTCCCAATTCAGGAGTGAGACCAGGTGCCCAGGAAGAGTCAGCATCTCCTGCTTGCATGCAACACCCGTCGCTTCAATTCGCCAGAATTGTCACATCCGGTTACTTCCATTTCGGAATATAGGTTCGATGGCTCAAGTGGTCTAAGGCAGAATATCATCCATCATTCTGGACAATGGGACATCATAGTGTGTGATGTGTTCCCCGTATCAACCGTAGAAATTTATCAGACGCTCGGAGAGAAAACATGTCCTGTTTGCTAGCAGCAACTTACTCGTCCATGATGACTGTATCAAATTCAGCTTGAAATATTTTTCGACATTATTCACAATGAGATTTTATACCTATGAATATTTTCATTGTACCGTTTGAAAAAAAAATTCAGAGGCAGAGTCAGTCGTTATAACAAATATACTCCTGGCTGAGCAGGCTTAGCCCTCACAACGAAATCCTAGTTTGGAATACATGTAGTGTTACAATTGCGAGATAAATACACACGGAGATGAGGGAATTTTACTATTCAGGAATGATGAATGTTTGTCATATGTTAAACGTGTTTAAATTCAATATTGTTATATCATATATACTAGTGTGTAGTCACAGCTATGTCTATCTAGACAGTGACTTGATGTCCCATACAAAATAGACAAATAAAATCTCATTTCTTGTCTCCATTAGTAAGAAGTCTTTGATAATGCATACAAAGTTCATAAAGTTTCTGAGAATATATTCTTTTTGTGTGTATGCATCATTTATTTGATCCAAAGTTGACATCGAGTATAAAAGATATCTAGAACTATTCGTAGTTTAATACCAATTTTAAACGAGTATTTTCTTATAATATAATGGATTCGTTTAGTGATATATGTCTTTCTATCAATAAATGGCAATGCTTAATGGTTGCTTCTCTGATCTTTTATACAATTACGATATGTATCTTATTTATGTATCGATGTTTTCATTGCTTCAAATAAGGCACGGTCCATTTGATATTCTGGGGGGGGGGGGGGGGGGGGGGGGGGCTTGGGTTTTTTTCGAAAAAAATAATTTTGCCCTGAATTTTGATGAAAAAAATTAATTTGCTTATGGTGTGACAGAAAAAAATAATCTTGCTCTTACAAGTAATCTGAATTTGAAGAATAACCATAAAATTCACTTTAATTCCTGAAAAATTTTCCGCTCGCTTCGCTCGCCGCAGTTTTCACTTTATCTTAAAAATTTTTGGCTCGCTTCGCTCGCTGTACTTTTCTTCTTTAATGGCAAGCTCATATTCAGAAATATAAGTATACATGTGACTAAAAAAAGGGTTTTCCTTAAATGCTTTATCAGTATCATTTTCATAGATACATGAATCACCATACAGTCTAAGATTTGACTGAATACAATCTTGGAAGGAGAATTTAATTAAGTTTTTCACTAGTTTACATTTCTAAATTTTAAAATGTGTCTAGAAGACCCTCACCTCAGGCCCTCTTACATGTTACATACATTTTGTTTACTGAAAATTATATCATATTGTAAAAATCTTTTATCTCTCTCATGCAGTTTAGAAGTGAATACAAGTTTTACATAAAAATTTAGTACGGTTTAGAACAATTTAAGTAAAAATAAAGAATTTCTGTTGAAAAAACACAAACATTCTTAATATACATATCAATTGTTAGAAAAAAATTCCTTGCTCCAACTTTGCAAGAAAAAAATAATTTTGCCCCGGTCCGGTGCGAAAAAAATAATCTTGCTCCGACAAAAAACCCAAGCCCCCCCCCCCCCCCCCCCCCCCCCCCCCAG
This sequence comes from Pinctada fucata, assembly GCA_028142955.1. NCBI lineage: Eukaryota > Metazoa > Mollusca > Bivalvia > Pterioida > Pteriidae > Pinctada > Pinctada fucata. Next base: position 33,905,424 of record AP027104.1, read on the forward strand.
AATATCAAATGGACCGTGCCTAAGACATTATTAGCTGCTATGGTATATTATCTAATGAATAATCTGTTTTAATCTGTCATCGCTTTATTCTATAATTCGATCTCTTTGAACAACCTGATGCAAATAAGTGTGATGAGTAAGTGACTTTGAAAAAAAGTTTAGAAGTATTGCAGGGTTCACGATTAGATAAATTACATGTAAGCAACTGGTTGTCAATATGTTCTAGAAATATTGACCATGTATTATTGAAGAATTGAATTTACAAAGTGACGTAGCAATATAATCAAGATAATGTCGACATTGGTCTTCATGGTCCAACATCTAAATCTAACATCCATATTAACGAATCACTCGAAAAATCACCTAACGCAAGAAGAGTTTCATTGCATATATAAATTTTAAAATGCAAACCAACAGACCATCGTGATTTTACATTTAAAGTGATCTGAAAGTAATTACCAAGGAGAGGGTGGTTAAAGTTGGTGTATTTTCTGGTGAAAGGTATGTTTTGATTCGGTTTATTAACTCTGAAAATTAAAAAATAATAATCTTCTCAAATGAATGTGTGTTCTGGTTTCAGCATGTTAAAGGTTGGTGGTAAACATGTCTTTATACACTGTTTCTATAGTAAAAAGATAAATAATCTAGGCATAATCATAAAAAGCACAATTACAGGGCAAACGCGCAAATCCATTGATGTTATTTGGACGGAGAACATTGCGTCTTCAAAGGTTAATAAACGGTTTTAGTGTAGATTTTCAATTCAACACCAAATGAAAAATAAATCATGCCATATTGTGATTAAAGGAGGGGATCTCCAACAACACTCGGTTGCAGCACCATCAGCAAAACCCTAAAACACCCAATGCAAAAACACAGGGCCAGTTAGATTAGTTAACACGCACAGAAAGAGACAGAAAAGGGACAAGGAACACAAACTAACAACATAGAAATACGAAACACAAAAGAACACACCCTAACCAACGAGACAGACCAATGGCCAATTTAAAACACTTTTCTAGTTTCTTCTGTGCTAGGATGTCGATTGCGGGTTGACAGTAGCTTGGACAGAACACATATTCAACCACTAGCTAGGTCGGTGCTGGTTGACTGCAAGTCCCCAGGAGTTTCGTTTGCCTGTTTAACTGTGCTTCTGCACTGACTTGGGATGTATTTGTAAATTTTATAATACTTTATTTGATTAATTATTCAGAAACTAAGGGGTATCTCCGTCATGGCATAACTCTGTCCTCAGTTGACTCTTGGGCATGTATTTTAGATCATGTTTAGAATTTCAATCTTCACAAATTCACTATTTGGATTTCGCCTCTTTTGACCTGCTTCTAGCATCACTGATGTTACATTGTTTGCTGAAATGCGCATATTGTAAGAATAATAATAATAATAATAAAAAAAAAACATCTAGATTAGGCAAATTCAAATACTATAGTCAGACACCCCCCCCCCCCCGAAAGTAAGTTTTAATGTTATTAATAACAATATAACAATGTACTGGCAATTAATGATCATCAATTAAGAATAAGTTCATTGCCAATATCAGTATATTGTTGTTACAACTCAAGCTCAAATTACAACCCTGACTTCGCTCTGATAGCAAGACGATCGACTAACCGAGAAAGTGCTCAACGGGAGTATATTTGTGAATACTGACTTTGCCACAGCAGAAGCTTTTAGGACGATTCGAAGAAAATATAAAATGCTACTTCATAGAATATTTTGATCATTCGTAACCTACTTGCACGGATAGAATACCTCTTGGCAATATGATTGGTAAATGCAAATATTCGTCAAGGTTATTCAGAATCTGTGAATGAAATTCTTTCACCAGGTCGGCGTAAGAGTCTAGATGACCTGACAAATCAAAGTCATATCGCATCAGTGTATTTTCTTCCGAAATATGCATAGAAAAGTCTTTGTATCGATACGTTCTATAACATTCGCACATTTTCGGAATTTTCCGTTATTTGAATCGGAAATAAACGGAAAAACCCGGAAATGTGCGATTGGTTAATGCATTTTATTCCGAGTTTATCTAACTAGAATTTTACAACATTTAACGTCAGCTAACTGACGGCAAGCTTTTTGTAAAAGCTAATACTTGATTTTTCGTTTTTCTTCCTTTCGTATTAACGACGATATCGACTTTGATTTTTGAATTCTGATGTGGGTTTCACTTCCGCATTCTGTTGTACCGAAGATGAAAAAAGGGAGTCCATTCTGTTGTTGTGTCCGTTTAGATATTTCTTTGGCTTGTTATTTCAGGTCCTATTGGAATGAGGTTCTTACAATATTTTCATATGCTTTATATTTGAATTTGGTGGGATGTTAGCATAATTGTTTGCCATGCAAGTCCATCAATGCCTCTGCGCTCTGACATGAAACACTTAATGTATTCTCTGTGGCTCTAATCTTGCAAAATATCCTAAAACTATAAGATTATAATCTCTTCTCCGTCACATAAAATTCTATTCTTATTTGATTCTTTGGCATACAACGTAGGTCTCCTGCTATCGTGTTCAGCTTTTCAACTAGATCTGTTGAAATATATGCTCTATAGTAATAAATCAGGGAACCATATGTGCATTTCAACAAATACTAGTAATGTATCATTAGTGATGATAGCTCGAGGCCGAAATAAAGGAAATCAAAATAGCGATTATTTGAAGAGAGATTTTTAAACATGACCTAGAGTATATGTCAAAGAGCCAGCTAAGGACAGAGGTATGACAAATATGGACAATGACCATATTCCTGTATACAGCACAAAATCGATAATTCAGAAAATCAGAAACCGAAGGCATACAAAATCAGGATAAAACAGGAACCAAAACAAACAAACAAAAACCTCCACCATATGAAAAGAAGCGAACTCCCGATATGGGAGTGAGACCAGGTGCCCAGGAAGAGTAAGCATCTCCTGCTTGCATGCAACACCCGTCGCTTCAATTCGGTAGAACTGTCACATCCGGTTACTTCCATTTCGGAAGACATAGAGTACAATCTTTGGTTGGATGGTTCAAATGGTCTATGACAGAATATCATCCACCATTCTGGAGAGTGGGACATCATAGTGTATGACGAGTTCCCCATATACACCGTAGAACTTCCTCAGTGACGATGTTAGTCGGTCACAAACATATCCCTGACTGAGAAGCTTATCTGAAAGAAGCCTAGCTCTCAGAACAAAATCCGTATGTTTGGTACTTGCTCTGGCATAGCGTATCAACTGAGATATGAACACGTCATAAGCTGGCGATGAAGGGATGTTGCTACTCAGAAAAGGAAAGTTTGTAATGCTGAGATTGAAGTCGTCACGTTTGTTATAGAGTGAGGTGTTCATGTGACCATCAGTGTCGTAGGACAACATTATGTCCAAATAGGATGCTGAATTATTTGTCTCTGCAGTTTCTTTGATTTCATGCTCTGAAGGATAGATACTGCTCAGGTATGCCTGTCTGAGGGAAATACTTCTTAGATTCAGAATAATTTAATGATTGAATGACTGTCATCATCACCAAACAAGAAATTCTTACTTACCTGATATGTACAACTATATGTACATCGAGACAATCACCGAATTTGACAAGTTTCCATGGAGCTGCATGTTGCGACGGGTGTTGCATGCAATCAGAAGACGCTGACTCTCCACGGGCACCTGGTCTTACTTCGGAAATTTATTCATTCCGAAGTTCGCAACAGTTCCAATCGGAATTCTCGTGATTTTGCTTTGTTTTCTCGACTTTGAGACTGAATAACTGATGGATACTTCTTTGATATTTATTTATCAAAAGTTTCAGAGCTTGTGTGCACCGAGGCATATAATATGTATCACCAGTGATGCTCTGTGCCGAAAGAAAGGAAAACAAAATAGTGAACATATGAAGAGAGAAATTCTAAATATGACCTAAAACCTAAACATGACCTAAAACCTAAACATGACCTAAAATCATATCGAAATATATTTTTTATAGTTATAATTTAGTGCACCATATGCGCATTTCAACAAATAATTTATCATCAGTGATACTCGAGGCCGAAAGAGAGGAAATCAAAATAGTGAATATATATCTGTATATAAACGGCGAAATTCTAAACATACATTTCACTTTGAATTTCCTCATACTTTGGATTTTTTTTTCATTTTCTTTTACTCCGAACATCATTGAAAAGAACTAAATCGTCAAATGTACATATATATATATTTACATTACTAGTAAATTCCCCATGTTGAACGCCCATTAGGCAACTAGAATTATATTCCAATAACTTGGGTTGCTATCGTGACGCCACGTGCAAGTTTTGCATGTAGGGAGAATTTACCAAAGCGAAGATACATTTGACGCTGTTACAGGCAAAATGTGCAATGTTCATGCAAATAAAAATGACCGATAATTAGGATAAATGTAAATATAAGTAATGACTGTCTTACTTTTGGTGTTCATGGGTGTATAATTCTGGTTGGACACGTGCAAATTTTCCGAGAATCGCTTCGCGATTCACGGAATTTGCACGTGACCAACCAGAATTATACACCCATGAACACCAAAAGTAAGACAGTCATTGGTGTTCATGGGTGTATAATTCTGGTTGGACACGTGCAAATTTTCCGAGAATCGCTTCGCGATTCACGGAATTTGCACGTGACCAACCAGAATTATACACCCATGAACACCAAAAGTAAGACGGTCATTTCTTAAATACAAATGTATATATTGTGTCGATGGTATAATAGTATAAGAGAGGAGGGAATCTCCAACAGGACCGCATCCCTGCAGCAAAACACCGAAATACTCAAACACAAAAATACAGTGTGGACAAACACAGTGAGAGACACCAAAGGGGGAGAAGACCGAAGAACAAACTTAAGAAACCATCATATAACACCATATAAACCAACGAGACCAATATGGGTATCCTGTACCGACTTAGGACAGTCATATGCCACATTAGTAGCAAATGTTGTAGTCTGGCCGTTCCATTAAGTGTCCGAGCCAGCAGTCTCAAAGAACTCCCAATTTTGCTGTGTATAATATGCGATCACTTGCGGTTGGTGTCACCTCTGGTGGACCAAAGGTCCCCGAGGACACATGTAGCCAAGTTCCGATCAATACATTTGATCGTGGTCTTTAAATAAGCATTCAAAATTCACCGATCATTATATTACTAGTAAATGAAATTAAAAAAAAAAAGTAGGTCCTTACGTATTCTTCCGCTCTTTTGTATTCTTTTGCTACGTCTTTCGTTACATTTTTGGACAAAAATAACTTCCATACTTTTTGGCCATATTACAATGATTAGATTGAGTATCACTGAAGAGGGTTAAAGTACCCAAAACGTGCATGCCTGGTCCATACTGCAAATTTATCTGGTTTTTTTTTAATGATGCTATTGAATTTGAAGACGTTTAACATTTGTAACATTTGAATATGTTTTCACTGTTTGGATACTCTATACCCGAAACGTGCATGTCTGGTCCATTCTTTAAATTTGAACCATTGCGATCATTTTGAAGACTTATAACATTATAGCCTCCACATTGTAAGATGTCTACACAAACTAGTCAGCATAATTCAAAGACCAAGTAACAAACATATGGTTATATTACAATTAATAAATAAATGTTGGACAGTTTCGTTTAGCATGATTAAGCTGAAGTAAAGTAAGAAATTATGTAAATTAAACATTATGGCTTTACATATGTTGTACAGCTATACATGTCGACTTTGATATCTTACCATGCATATAAATTGCTATTTCATTACCCTTGCCCTCCCTTTACCACTTGACTATAGAGTGGAGCATAAATTCTTATCGTCAATAGGTTGATTTCATGACCGCTTATAGATTGTATATCTTGCCTATGTATTCGTAACCTGACCTTTTGTGAACCGGATTGATGTGGAGAGAAAATTTCGAGAGCATAAGAATACAGACATGAACATGCAGAAAAAGCTAAGGGGTTGAAGTTTTAAACGAATTTTTCCCAATATGGATGGATGAGGGTTATAAATGTGAATTTCTCGACATCAAACTAGTTTTTGTCCAATCAAAAGATGAAATAAAATTGTACTTGTAATTATAAATGCAATATCATATACCAACTTATTCAAAAATAAATTTTAAAATAAAGTTTCCCTTTGACCTTTTATTGACCCCAAAATCAATTGCATTCCTTCTTCCAGGTTACGAGAATTTTGACAAATATATTCATAATTTTGGACCAAACCTTTTCCCCAATATACGAAGTTATTTGTGACCTTTGTGCATATTCAATAACATCTTCATAAGTCGCGGCTCCGTCTTGATATATTTTCCCAAAATACCGGTTCAAGTCTGTTGATAACAAACGAATTAAAAAAAAAAGCCTATTTCGGACATTTAAGTCATTTGAACTAAATTTTTTTATCCAACAGCAATATTGATCTTTGCAATCATTGTGGTTAGATACCCCGGTAGCACAAAACTCATCCCGCATGTGACAACATCACAGAAATATTTTTGTCAGTTCTTGCTCAGACATAAAGCAAAATTTTGTCTTTGAATTTTATTTTGTTCGTAAATTATCAAATCCTTAAGTATTGCAATAAATCGTGATTCAAACTTTGGCATATTTCAATATATTGCAATACGGCCTTCAGCTGCGATACCCATGCAGCACTATCAGACAGACTTGCAAGTTTTACAATGTTGCAAAAGACTCTCTCTGGCACCAAAAACGGGACGGGGGGGGGGGAGGGTTATTAAAAATTGTAAGAATTCAAAGGGTTCTTTTATAAACTTTTATTCAATAATTATTTTAATTTTAAAATTCATGATACACATATGTAGAGGAAGACGTCTTCGAAGCAGACTAAAGATGAATATGAATTAAGATACTTTGTCCCTTATCATCAAGGAAGGGTTCCATTCTATCCGATCCCCCATTAAAACAACAATAAAAATATCAAAACAGTGAATTCAAAGATAGTAACATGTAAGGTAAAAAGCCATATGTTATTTTCTTTTAAAAATTAAACCTAGATAGATAGTGAATTCAAAAATCGTTAAGAATAACAGGACTTTTTTCTATTACAACATAAAGCTTTCAAGTTGCTCACTGTATTTTGATAGGTTCCGATGGCGTATATTCAAAAACTTCATCTGATTTATTGAAACGAACAGATCTACCATTGTTGCTGTTGACGTTTAGACTACATGTTGTATAACCATTACGACGTGTAGTTGGTGGCGTCACGGTGACGTAAACGTTTGATTCGTTGGCTGTTTTGTCTTTCTTATTCACTATTTCTGGCAAGTCGTTTTTGATCACCCTATTTCTAACTTCACATTGTACAGAATCAATCTTGTCTCCTATTCTTCTGACAGTATTTACACAATTGCCATCTTTCTCATTATCCGTAGAATTTCCAGGCTTTAAGATTGATTTCCTATTAACCGTCAGATGTAGGTCATCTTGAGGACTTTGGAACTTCTCTGGAGTTTTACCAGCTGTTGAGCCTAATTTGTCTTTCTGTACTTGCTCATCATTCGATTTTCCTTTAGATTGTTTCTTTACTGTGCTTGCTGTTTTATCTATTTTAGGATTTGTCGGCGGCAATGCTGGCTTAGTTACTTTCAAGATTCTCGGACTCTTATAAGCACTTATCCGCTCGGAGAGTTTCTCTCTTCTTTCTTTGCTTTCGGACTCCTTGTGTAGAGGTTTTTCTTTCGCCGTTATACATTCCTCCAAGTAATCCATATACTTTGATTTGTTGATTGAAAGTCCAAACATGCCATTTTGTCCTACCGATGGCGAAAACAATGTATCTGCAAACTGCAGACAAGTGAGGTCCGTGACACTGGCTTTATTAGGTGCCACCGTCTCCTCGTTCAGTTTTTCTCGATCCTGCAAACTCGGTGCGGTTAAGTTTATTGAACTCTGAGAGCGGCTTAAGGCGTCTATACCTAGAAGACTGACCTTCTTCTTTACTTTTTGTCCATTTTGTCGTGGCAATCTATGAGTAATTAGAGGAAATCCAACCTCCGGAAATTCCATGGTTAGACTATGCAGCCTTCCAAAGTCAGATCTCTTGTTTTTGTTTCCGCCAACCATGGCGGAGTTCTGGATAGACACGTAGTTAATTGCTGATGTTTGATTTTGACGTTTTATAGCGTTTGAAATTTCGGGATGTAATTTTTGTGACTCTTGACTCACGATAACTTTTGTTGCAATCTTAGCACATGAACTCATTTCCTCTAAAATATCTCCAAGAAAAAAAAGAAGATCCTCTTAAAATCCACAAATCAGATATTTTGTCTTCAACTAAATTACATGACACTCGAAAAGACGAAATTGCATCACTTTCAATTTTTTGTATCTAAGAAATTGGAAATACATAAAAAATTTCCGAATTCTGTTATCATTTTAAGTTTATCCATCTGTTATATGAATTACAAGTGGTATTCAAACAAAAGCTTTCATCAGTAGAATCATATCCATTTGTCACTAACAAACTTCCCTATAATCCGACGTAATGTACCGGGATAACATGATATTAAACATTCATCATTTTTACCCCATGATGACGAATGAGTTGTTCAATAACATACTGAGAACTAATAAATGCAACGAAAAATCGGAAGATTAGAAAGCTTTCAATTCACTTGTTGTGGAGTTGACGTTATAATTAAGTATTTACAAAGACTGGATCAAGTCCTTGTTTGCTAATTCTTTGAGAGCGGATGCACTGTTTTCTAATGGTTTCCACGCAACATCAGCTCGGAGAATTAATTGAGCCTATTTTGGGCTGCGATTATCTTCGCATATATGAAAGTCCTATAACTTGAATATTTTTGGTATGAGGCACACGGCTTTAGATTTTTCGAGGTTTAATCTCTTGTTGTATATCCATGATTCAACAAAAATCTTGACTCTGCTCCTTTGAAACTTGCACGAACCTTTTGACTTCCTTGGAAAATTAGCTGAATCTAAGTCCCTAGTATCAACTAGGTTTCCTTTGCATGACAATAAAACAGATATGTTATTCCACTGCGACAATGATGACAGGAAAATCTACTTATCCCACTAAAACCGAACTTTGCGCTTTTGTCGATGTTTTTCCAATAAATGCATTAAATTATCACCTTTATTTGTACGCTTGGATATGTCATAATGCGTCCACTATAGATATAGTCGTATACATAAATTCCTCCGAATAATAAATTCACGACAATAAAGTATCGATTTTGAAATCTTTAGCGTCACATCGACTTCCAGTTTTCTTTAATATTCGTTATCATTGTCACATGCCCGTAAAATACTTATTGAAATTTGTACATTTCGTATCGATTTGTCCAAATAAGACAAAAACGTCTTTCTTAAATTCCATCTTTTAACTAGTTTCTAATTGATCAGGATTTTTAAAACGTAGGGATTTTTCATCAGCCAGGTAATATGGAATGTTGGTGTTTTAAATGCTACATCCATCAGTTTCTTGTATCACAGGTATATACATCACGTGACTACCAAAGAACAAAACCATTCATTCATGGCAATCAAGAAGTTTGAACCCTAGCTGATACGATAGTGTGGGTCAACATCATACACCGAAAGGTACGCGTCTGTAGTCAAAACACCTGTCCCCGATAAAAGTCTCTTTAAATAAATTTTCAAACTTACGACTGTAATCAATTAAAAACTCCCGAATCTGGGCTTGCTACCTAGGTACAAAGAAACATATATTTCTTCCTCACTCGTGAACTGTTGCGTATAAAAAGCAAATTGTTATTTCTGAATGGCGTTCAAACGAATTCCTTGTTAAATAAAATCTTTCATCGGGTCCGTTTTTTTGATATTTTATTCACTTGCTTTTTCTTGTCAAATTCCAAGCCAGCGTTTTCTAGTCCACCTTTCTTAACAACAAAGGTCTTTCCCTAGCTTGTTTTGCGGAAAATTATCATTCTTGTCACAACCAAAACTTATTACAAACTTCAATGGGGGAAGAAATTTGGATGGTGCGTATAACTATAAAGATTACTATAACTTCTTTTCACACCAAACTTCTATCGGGGATAATAAGTTGGCGGGGCTTACGATTTGTTTATCGCAAAGTAAATTTAATATTTGGAAATGGCCATTTGTGGAAAGAAATTTTGTCGTCAACCAAAGTCTCCAATGATCAATAGTGTTGATTCGTTAGGTAAATTGCTTTGTTGTGGTTTATTGCAGGTTTCTCACAATCAACAAACTCATAATGGTATATTTTTAATTTTGTATGTCGAATTGGTAAATTCTTTCTTATACCTTTCTAGCCTTTAATTAACAATTTGGTTTGATAATAGATGTTGGCGGATGTCAAGGTATTTACATAGATGTATAATTACATATAAGGACTCAAAACTAGAAATGCTGTAGTTAAGGTTTCGATACGCCTTCTGTTTATCAATATTAAGATATACATGTATGTTCTATGGCAATAATTTCAGTGCACCATATGCGAATTTCAATAAATATGGTATCATCAGTTATGCTTTAGGATGAATATTCAAATAGTGAATAAATGAAGAGCGACATTCTAAACATGACGTGCAATGTACATGTGTATGTCAAAGAGACAGCTATAAGAACAGAGCCCCCTCTGAGATTCTCCTTTAGTTTTAGAATAATTTCTCTAATCTAGGGACAGAGAATTTACAAATGTATTTCAAGTCAGCGTCTGACTCATAAACATTGATACCAGTTGATCGACGTTAGTGTAGTATTGGACTCGCATGAATTCAACAATTATGTTATTTCATTATACAGAGGACTCCACTTGATCTGATACATGATAATCTGATACTCCTCTTAATCTGATATGATTTGAAAACACAAAACCATTCCTATATAATCAATGTAAATTATCTCCTCTTAATATCATATCAAAATTCTTGAAATTGGTATTTTACCCTTAAAAACTATTCAAAATGGCTTGAAAGTATTTATATATCATTCATTTAACGCTTATAATCAAGTCTGAGATACATTTTAGTACAATAAAGAGGACTATTTCATTGTTTTTTCATGGAATTTCAAACTCCTGATAATCTGATACTCCTGTTAATCTGATAATGATCTTCCGACAAATTTATATAAATGTACATTACATACTAGTATGAAAATGTCGCTTACTTGGATAATATAATCATTGCAAATAAAGAATGTGAAGTCAAAAGAGTATTATGGAAGGTCACCGGTATGGTATTATATGTTTCGATTTTGTTTTGGCTATTCCATACTCGAAACGGAACTGCTTCAAAGGAAACTGGTACTTGGCATCCATTTATTAAAACGAAGGAGTCTCAAAGGGAAGGTTGACTTCAAATGACGTTCTTTGAAGTTTTTTGTTCCGTCATCAGAGAACGAGTCATGAATAATGGAAGAAAATAGAATAGTAATTCTAATATGACTTGAAATTTTCTCCCTACATATTATATGTACCATAGAACAAGCCTGGTGTAAAATCTCCAACAAACTTCCAGTGCGCTAAGCTCCGCCCATTCACGCGCTATAGTAGCCGTGATTCATTGTCCGGTAATTCCACTCGTCACATGAACCAATCAAAGGCGTTAGGAAAGAAATCTTATGATTTTTTTTAAAGGTCACAGATTGTGATTGGTCAAAATCATTGCCAGTTTACGATGCAGGGGACGCAAGTACGGATTATTTAGCAATGCACATGTACCATGAACGTTTTGAGGTCGTTTCAAAAAAGGTCATAGAGACATATGTAGTCTTTAAAAAAGTACATGTACGTGAAAAGTGAATAAAACGACGAGATCTTCAAGGCACTCGCTCCGCCTATAAATACATTGAAAAGATGGAACGGGTGTTGGGAGATAGGGTTGTTTTACTCACTTTTCACATACCACAAAGACTGTGACTGTGGGCAAAAGAGGGGGAGGGTATTTCTGAACATAGCATTTTATGACGGCATACTTGGAGGAGACACCCCCTCTTTCTCAGTGCTTTCCCAACATTTTAATGCGCTCTAAGGTTTAGTCTAAGGAGAAGGAAGGGGATTTTTCTTCTTGGTATTTAAAATACTTTCAATACAAAGGGTTCCTTTCGAATTTCCAGCCAACAAAGTTAATTGAAGCGGCAAAATGTTAGTGCTCCTAGCCTAGTACTTAGGTGGGAGGAATTTCTATTACTGATGGTGGACCGAAATGGAGTAATGACGAAACAACTTATTGATTCATCGAAACGTGTACTGATGACGATTCAGACGAAATCTAAGTAAATTAAAGTATATTGTGACAGTATACTAGATAAGGTAGATATAAGAAATATGACACAGTGTTTATAATAGGTTGCAAAGAATATCAATGAACATGAATGTACTTTTTCACTTTGGTCTGAGTTAATTCGGGCCGTTGTGTATTATCAGGGTTGACAGCCTCTTACAGGCTGACGATGAGATTATATATCATTACAAAAATAGTGCAAGAATAAGATTTATTTAAAACAGATATTTTAAAGTTTTCCCTTAAGCCCCAAAATTGAAGTATTTATCCCAATTTCAACACAGAGTTTACGAAAACTGCTGGATTGCCCACGATCTCCAGTGGATTTTTCAAATGTCGACAGTTTCTAATTCTGAGCCGGATAAAATGTCCAATGATTTTTATTCCAAGATTAATATGAATCAAGGCAAAGCCTTTTTGTGCGAGCGGAGAGAAAATAGATATGATCATACAAAATAAAAAAAGATCTTTCTTTTTTATTTTGGCTATGATGGTTTATCTTATCTTACAAAACTTTCTGTTTGATGATTGCCAAAAAAGGTAGTATAAGGCGAGTGGAAACACGGAAGCATTTGTAAAATTTATCTAGACTGACCAGCAGATGAACATTTGAAGGGGGGGGGGGCCTTAAAATATGTTTTTTTTTTTTAAATATGGTTCTTTATAATTCATTTTTATTTTGTAAGAATAATGTTTAGGCTAAAAAGGTGAAAATAAATTACTTAATAAGAGCAAAAGAAAAAAACAAACATATTTCGACTTCTGACAGTACGAAACCACCAGAAAAGCAATCTGAGCGAAACGTCTCGTTTAAAACCGGAAATGTAAGATTTCCCGTGGTTACGCCGCCTTGTTGATGCTTTATCGTTACCTGATTTACGAAAAATATTTTCAATAAATTCAACTTATAAACAAAAATTGAGTATAACATATATGTCTACTTGGAGTCGAAAAATAAAATTTAATGGCAATATCAGCATCTCCGCAGCAACTCTGTCTGCGAGGGGACGAAAGTTTTTGAAAGCATAGTAGTACATTCTCATTCTTTGATTCAGCATATTTTCTCAATAAGATATGTGTATACGCGTTACCATAAGGGCGAGCTTCGCTTGCAAAGGCCCTTCGGGCCTTTGCAGCGAGCTCTGCTCGCTATAACACAGCATTTTCCTTAATTATATACAATATTTGATTTTCAATAAAGACGTTTATTTGTTTCTCTGACATCGCCGCGCTCTTTCAACTTCAGAATAAAAAAGTATCCGTCATATTGTCACATAATAGATCGTTGGTTAAATGTGAAGTATTCAATTGAACATGTTTAAAAGAATAACATTGTCCTGACTAAGATCTGTCTATAAACACGTACAATGATACAGGGCTCGAAATTCGCGGTCGTCCGATCGTCAAAAACAACCTACTTACCTGTGGGACGACCTAGAATTGAGACCAATATTTCACATGTGTATTTCTTGTGACAAGCCCTTTTTTCACATACTATATTTTTTAACCTTATGACCTTGACCTAGATATTTGACCTACTTTTTAAAAAAAATCAAGATTGGCTATATCTATTGATTGGCAAGTGATAGGGCTTTGATATTTCTCTTGTGTATTCCTTTTGACAATACCTTTCTACACATACCATTATTTTGACCTCATGACCTTGACCTAGATATTTGACCTACTTTTCAAAAAAATTAAGATTTGCTATATCTTTTGATTGGTAAGTGATAGAGCTTTGATATTTCATATGTGTATTCCTTCTTGTGACAAGGCCTTTCTACACATATCATAACTTTTGACCTCATGACCTTGACCTAGATATTTGACCTACTTTTCAAAAAATCTTAGATTGGCTATTTCTTTTGATTGCTGAGTGATAGGCTTTGATATTTCACATGTGCATTCCATGTGACAAGACCTTTCTTCACATACCATCATTTTTTACCTCGTGCACTTGCCCTATATATTTGACCTACTTTTCAACAAATCTACTGGAAAACACACATTGATAACATTACAAACAAAGCAAACAGATCACTAGGCTTTATCAAACGTAACATTAAGACCAAACATGTAAAAACCAGACAAACTGCATACAAAACACTAGTCCGCCCCCAACTTGAATATTCCTCTTCTGCCTGGGACCCCTATACAAAGGACCAGATAGCTCAACTTGAGCAGGTCCAGAGACGTGCTGCTCGCTGGTGCCTTCATGACTACTCTCCCCTCAGCAGTGTGTCAGCCATGCTAGACCAGCTTGGCTGGCACACTCTACAACAGAGAAGACAGACGTCCCGGGCTATCCTTCTATACAAAATTGTTTATGGAAAAGTTGCTATCCAGATGCCCCCTCACTACTCCATCCCTGTTAGGCACTCCTCTCGAAACCATCCCCTTCATTTTTATCAGGTAAGCACCACTAAAGACTATTTTAAGTTCTCATTTTTCCCCAGGACCATTGTTCTATGGAACAGCCTCCCTTACAGTCTTGTCACCTTGCCAGACCCTGAGAGCTTCAGATCCCAAGTTCAAAGGGTCCCCCTCCTCCACCCGTAACATCTGGAATGTACTCTGTTTTTAACTGTAAATAAACTCTTTTACTTGCACTTTCTACAGACTAATATTGCACTGACGCGCACGCTGTATAGAATACTCCGCTGGAGGGCCATACAGTATCAATAGATAGATAGAATCTATGATTTGCTATATCTTTTGAGTGGTAAGTGATAGGGCTTTGATATTTCACATTTGTATTCCTTTTGAAAAGACCTTTCTAAACATTCCATAATTTTTAACCTTGCCCTTGATATTTGACCTAATTTCAATAAAAAAAAAAATCCGCTACGCAGGCGACACAAGCATTCCTTGGATTGCTTTTTTTTCATACATGCATATTTCAGAACAATTTCCCTATTTAATGATAATTTTCTCTGTCTTATTTCTGTATCTATGGTAAACATAGTCGCCATATATCTTCTGTAACAGATTTGATTGGTTCAATACCTCCTTGCCCCTTTAGTAGGGGTAACTACAGGAAATAAAAAGGTGCACACTAAAAATTTTGACTGACTTGAAATACCCGGAAGTCTGTAAAATTGGTCTTTTTTGATTGCGAATCTTTGGAACGCATAAAAATGTAAAGAAAAAGGGGGGGGGGGGGGTCATGCATGTCCTTTTTTCGCAAATTTCACTTTTTTTACAGGAACTCTGCGTCCTCGTCGAAAATGTTCCGAATTTTGCATATTTTCAAACCTATCTGTAGATTGCATAAAAGACAAGATCAAGTTCGAAGTTAAATTTATCACGACTATTGATTCAATATGCTAAAAATACATTTCCAAGCGCCGCATTTCAGCATATTTACCGAAAATAATTTGTCCAAGTGGCTTCACTGGGTCATGAGGTTTGATACACCGTACACTGCTGTTTGGAAAATAAATTGGCTCAATTTCTGCTCAACTCACTTGAATTAGAATTGTCCGCTAACAACTTGTCTGTGTTAATTGGATTAACACGATTTTGACTGTACGTTACATGTATTAAGATGAAATCAATACTATTTAAAAGCTCTCATTCATAGATTTCTGTATAATTTAATATGAATAAAGGCAAAACCGAAAAGTCTTTGTTTTTTATGCTTCCGGAATCAAAGATACGGGGGCATATAGTTTTTGGCCTGTCCGTCTGTCTGTTTGTCCGAAAAACTTTACATTGGGCATAACTTTTGAATGGAAGGTGATAGAGCTTTCATATTTCACATGTGTATTCATTGTGACAATACCTTTCCATTGATACCAAAATTTTTGACCTCGTGACCTTGACCTTGACCTTTGACCTACTTTTCAAAAACTTTAACATTGGGCATAACTTTTGAATGGTTAGTGATAGGGCTTTCATATTGTACATGTGTATTCTTTGTGACAAGATCTTTCCATTGATACCAACATTACTCTGACCATGACCTCTCACATACTTAACAGAAAATGGTGTTTATACCAACAAAGATGCCACCGCGGGGCATTAGTGTTTCACAAACACAGGCTGTATTATTTTTGTGTCGCCTGCGAAGCATAGCGACACTTAGGGATCACTTTGTCCGTTGTCCGTCTGTCCGTCCATCTGTCCGTCAGTCAGTCCGTCTGTCTGTCTGTCACACTTTGGGTGTCACAGCCCATAACTTTTGATCGGTAAGTGATAGGGCTTTGATATTTCACATGTGTATTCCTTAAACCAGAAACTTTAACCAAAATCTTTAACGAGGTATAAGTCCAAGGTCAAGGTCACTAGGTCCAATGTTATGGCATAAATTGAAAGGTCTTGTCATGGGCAACCTATATGTATAATATAAAGTTTCTACTGCATACAGTTCCATAGATTTTCCATAGATTGGACCTTGTGACAAGACCTTTCTACACATGCTATAATTTTTGACCTAGTGACCTTGACCTACATATTTGACCTACTTTTCAAAAAAATTAAGAATTGATATATCTTTTGATTGGTAAGGGTAAGGACTTTGATATTTCACACATGCAATCCTTGTGGCAAGACCTTTCTAAACAGACCATAATTTTTGACCTTTTGACCTAGATATTTGACCTACTTTTGAAAAAAAAGATAAGATTCACTATATCTTTTGATTGGTAAGTGATAGGGCTTTGATATTTGGCCGGATTGCAAAGCAATTCCGGTCTATAGATTGACGATGTCCGTCTGTCCGTCTGTCCGTCTGCCGTCAACATTTTGGTTAAAGTTTCTGGTTGAGGCAAAATCTAAGGAACTATATGCAGTAGAAACTTTATATTATACATGAAGGTTGCCCATGACAAGACCTTTCAATTTATGCCGTAACATTTGACCTAGTGACCTTGACCTTGGACTTTGACCTAGTTAAAGATTTTGGTTAAAGTTCCTGGTTTAAGCAAAATCTATGGAACTGTATGCAGTAGAAACTTTATATTATACATATAGGTTGCCCATGACAAGACCTTTCAATTTATGCCATAACATTGGACCTAGTGACCTTGACCTTGGACTTTGACCTCGTTAAAGATTTTGGTTAAAGTTTCTGGTTTAAGCAAAATCTAAGGAACTGTATGCAGTAGAAACCTTATATTATACATTTAGGTTGCCCATGATGAGACCTTTCAATTTATGCCGTAACATTGGACCTAGTGACCTTGACCTTGAACTTAGACCTAGTTAAAGATTTTGGTTAAAGTTTCTGGTTTAAGCAAAATCTAAGGAACTGTATGCAGTAGAAACCTTATATTATACATTTAGGTTGCCCATGACGAGACCTTTCAATTTATGTCGTAACATTGGACCTAGTGACTTTGACCTTGGACTTTGACCTAGTTAATGATTTTGGTTAATATTCCTGGTTTAAGCAAAATCTAAGGAACTGTATGCAGTAGAAACTTTATATTATACATGTAGGTTGCCCATGATGAGACCTTTCAATTTATGCCGTAACATTTGACCCAGTGACCTTGACCTTGAACTTAGACCTAGTTAAAGATTTTGGTTAAAGTTCTTGGTTTAAGCAAAATCTAAGGAACTGTATGCAGTAGAAACCTTATATTATACATTTAGGTTGCCCATGACGAGACCTTTCAATTTATGCCGTAACATTGGACCTAGTGACCTTGACCTTGGACTTTGACCTAGTTAAAGACTTTGGTTAAAGTTCCTGGTTTAAGCAAAATCTAAGGAACTGTATACAGTAGAAACTTTATATTATACATGTAGGTTGCCTCTGACAAGACCTCTCAATGTATGCTGTAATATTTGACTTAGTGACCTTGACCCAGTTGGTGACAAAAACTTACTTTGCAATCCGGCCATACCGTCTTTAGCGGTGTTTTATTTACATGTGTATTCCTTGTAACAACGCCTTTCTACACATACCATAATTTCTGACCTATTGACCTTGACCTACATATTTGACCTACTTTTCAAAAATATTAAGATTGTATATATCTTTTGATTGGTAAGTGATAGGGCTTTGATATTTCACATGTGTATTCCTTGTGACAAGACCTTTCTACACAGAGCATAATATTTGACCTTATGACCTTGACCTAGATATTTGACCTACTTTTCAAGAGAAGTCAAATTGGCTATATCTTTTGATTGGTAGGTGATAGGGCTTTGCTATTTCACATGTATTTCTTGTAACAACGCCTTTCTACACATACCATAATTTCTGACCTATTGACCTTGACCTACATATTTGACCTACTTTTCAAAAATATTAAGATTGTATATATCTTTTGATTGGTAAGTGATAGGGCTTTGATATTTCACATGTGTATTCCTTGTGACAAGACCTTTCTACACAGACCGTAATATTTGACCTTTTGACCTTGACCTAGATATTTGACCTACTTTTCAAGAGAAGTCAAATTGGCTATATCTTTTGATTGGTAGGTGATAGGGCTTTGCTATTTCACATGTATTTTCCTCGTAACAATGCATTTCTACACATACCATAATGTTTGACCTTGACCTAACTGTTTGACCTTCTTTTCTAAGAAATTAAGGTTGTATATATTTTTTAATTGGTAAGTGATAGGTCTTTGATATTTCTTATGATGAGACCTTTTCGTTACAAATTTTTACATAGTGACTTTGGCCTAGATGATTTACACTGTTTTCTGAAAATTTGAGAATGACCATATCTTTTAATTTGTAATTATGAGGTCTGATATTTCAAATGAATTTCATTTGACAAAACTTTTCTACTGTTACCAATAATTTTGATCCACTTTCTAGAATAATAATCAAGCCGCTTCGCAGGCGACACAAGCATTCCTTGGATTGCTATTTTCTGGCATACTAGCTATTAATAATGAAAGGTTTGGTGTTCAATTTTAAATAAACTTAATTTATGAAATCATTTCATTGTTTTATTCTGTTTCTGTTGCATATTAATGTAGAATTTTACAAAATGATTTTATTTTTGATGTTGCATTATCGAACTATACTAGCTGGGCATATGACTTTGGATCGCATAATCCATCTTTTCAAATCAGTAAAAAAGTTGTTGTTTTGAAATGTGACTATTTTCTCTTGTTTGTACTTTTAAAGGTTGTCTGAAAAAAAAACTTGTCTGCATCCGGCAAGAATCTTGTTAGAAAGGTTGTGGGCTAAAATCCTGGTACTGGCACTATCAGTATTCAATGTCAGTATGTCAATTAGAGTGTGCATGGGTATCAGGTGAGCGTTGTGCCCCCTGGGGCTCTTGTTTCATGTACATGTACCACAAAGGCTGTGGTTGTTTCGCAGTATATTATGATGTGTTTAGGGCTTGAAATTTCATTACTCATATCAATTTCTAAAATTTATTCCATAAATACATAGAAAATGATTTGTTAAAAATCTCAAAAACCAGTAATAACTGGTTAGAAGCAAGTAGGATAATGAAAATGTTAGGCAGAATTTCTACATGTATCTTGTTGATATTCAAATGTTTGACTTCATAGACTTTATAAGCATATTGCCATCTACAGGTGAAGTTTAAACCATGGGTCGATATGCAAGGAAAAAACAACACAAGGGAGACAAGCCTATGAAAAAGAAGACAAAAACTAAACGTAAAACTAAAGATTTAGATCAAATACATGCAGACTTGATACCAGAAATGTCCAGTAAGTTGTTAAATCAGGAAGTGGACTTTGATAAACCAGGAGCGGCCCAACATTATTGTTTACATTGTGCGTAAGTATCACTCCTTACATGAAGAATCATGGTTAGCTGGTAGACTCTGATGAGTTCCCCCTCACCCTTTCTTTGTACATTTAAGTCACAGTTGAAAATGTAGCCATAAAATATGTTATAAGCCTAGAGTAGATGGCTTTCTGGTAATTGTTCCAGACTTAAAAGTGAATGTCCTTTGTAACTTTTTTCAATCCCGCACTGCATGTAATTTTAGGGGAAATAGTCCATAGCAATTGTTGCCTCTGTCACCTGAAAACAGGCGTCACTTTAGCTTGGACCTGTCTGTCTGTTAATCTGTCTGTCTGGTAATCATACGGTAGCTCATACTTTCACATTTTTGGCTATACATGTAACTTGTTTTATAGGGAAAATACTACAAATATTACTTCCATCAAACTTTTAGGGTTTGTTGAGCATGATCATGAGACTTACATGTACGGTACCAATTTGGGTCAAGGTCATCTTAAAGTTCAAGGTCGCTTACTTATTGCAGGGTCAAACTATTAAGCCTGCATTGCAAGGTTTGTGTTCTTGCAGTTCCTTGTCATCTCTATACATCAAAAGGGTATGTAAAGATTATAGAGAGATTTTCCTCTATAAAGACTCCTCAAATTATTATTTATGGGTAGAGAGCTCTGCTAATTGCATGGTGCATACTTTATCATTGTACAATGTATTTCTGCATCATTCTCTCATTTTCTTTCAGCAAGTACTTCATCAATGAAGATGCCATGAAAACACATTTCAAAAGTAAACCACATAAAAGAAGGTAGGTTTAGATTTCCATGAGAAATTACTATGTCAACATCAAATGAGCGTAAGCTACAAGGAATTGCGGCAGGAACTCTTAAATACACGATTCGTACATGTACCGGTATTATTGGTAACATTACATAGATATGCATTCACATGGGAAAATTTAGTCTCAAAAACAAATTAATCATAACCGTGTTAAATTAATGGGATTTAAGTCTAAGTGACCTAGGCCAAAGTGAACTTAAAATTGAAAAGAAAAATGTTTTTTAATTTACTACAAATCGTAGCTGGACCCCCACCTTCAAGTCTCAGTCTGACCGGCAGTTTTCCTTCCCCTTCTTTTTTTGAGAAAAAAAACCTTTCTAGATTTTGAAAAAGTATCGGCAATATTGGATTGGCCGACAAAAACCTGGTTTGTCCGATAAAAGCTCATTAAATAACTTTTATTTGAACTGATAAAAGTCCTCAAATGTCTTACATTTCACAAGATTTCAAGATGTCTGTTTATAAAAGTAATGACACATATTTTGGCTCTTTCTCCCTACAGGATCAAGGATCTTCAGATAGAACCTTACACATTAGAGGAGGCTGAACGTGCTGCAGGAATGGGATCGTATGTACAACCAAATTATGTCCCCATCAGTACACAGACATTAAAAACTTCAATGGATGAAGATGGAGACTAAATTGATTTCCGATTAAAATTGTTGAATACATTTGTTTGTATAATTATTCTGTTTAAGGAATCACCATAAATTCGGAGTTTCATGTCAACGCTGTGGTAACATTATCCTTATCATATAGGACCCCCCCCCCCCCTCCCCTTTTCTTTGGACTTAGATTTTAGTTTTGTCTTTAAACACTTGGATGGATTTCAGTTAAACTTGGTACAATATTGAATAAAAGGTCACAGCATGTCAAAGGGGAATCCTGTCCAATGTTCATTTCAGGAGTTATGGCTCTTGGACAGAGAGTTTTCTTATGTATTTTTGTCTTTACAAATCCTATTAAACCCTTTATTAGATTTCAATGAATCTTGCAGAATGAGGCATCACAACATGTATATATGCATAAAGGAAGGGGATTACTGTTGAAACTTTTATTTGAGGAGCTCATGTAAAAAGCAGAGCTCTTTGGTATGATGTACATTATTAGCATGTAGCTGTCAGCAGATCATAAATCATTTCTGATTCAGAGTGGTTTGAGGGTTCTGATCCCTTGTATGTTTGGAAATTTAGAAATTATCTTTTCTTTCAAGGAAATTTTGAACCTGCATATTGAGTCAGTTACATAATTTTCACAAGTTAATCCCTGGAGGAAAAAGAAATATATGAATCTGGTATGTCTTCATCACATTTCTTATGTTCTTCATCCATTCTGAACTTTTTGCCATTGAACATTTGCACAGTTATCTTTCTTTGTTTGAATACATCTGTTTTACTTAAGGTCTATGTTCTATGTTATAAAAAGGGAAGATTGAGATTTTATCTCATAATTCATTAACTTAAAAATTAATTCAAAATATTTTGCACACAGTGCAGTTCAAATGTATTGTCGTGGCAAACTGACCTGATCGGGCGGAGCTTATTTTCACCTGGTCATGTGAATAGTTTAATTCTGACCAGGTGATATACAGTAACTATACAAAGTTGTAGGTAATGAGTATTCACTCTAATTGCTATATGCATATCATTATCTATCTACCCTAGAATTTAATTGATTTGTCTAAGATGCTTGATTGAATTAGCTCCGCCTCGTCAGGTCACTTTGCTACAACAATTCCGTCTTTTCGATTTTATATGCCTATGTTCGATTGGTGCAGGTATCTGACGTAAAAGCATTGTGACGTCATTAAATTCCTTTGAAAACGTCATATTTGTAATCCTGTTTCCTTGAATTTCAGGCTGGTTTCCATAAAAAATTGATGATATCATAATGCGTTGACGTCAGATACCTGCACAAATGGGAAGAAACTCTGTATTTCGAAAAGACGGAATACTAGTACATGGGAAAAGAAAGATAACTCTTTGCTATTGAAATGGTTTCTTTTAGAATATAATGGGTCTGTAGTCTAGTTGTGCACTTCAATGACTTGATGCATTCTATGAGGCCCTGACCCCAGGGTCTTAGAAAATAGGTGTGGTCAATTTCTCCTACATAACTCTGTGTAAGCTATTGCTTGCAACTCCTCTGGCACTAAATTATGGAGACAATACTTTCTGCAATATGAGGGATTTGTGACCATTCAAGTCAATGAAATTGTGCTGGAGTTTAATGTTTAATGCTTATTATATACCTCAGTGTCATATTTAAAGAGGAGAGAGAGACTCACATTGAAAACATTTGTAGATTTTATATTAAATTTATCATTTTCTCTTCTGATTTAAAGATCAGTGAAAATTGGTTTTAATGAGTAAAATGATTTATGCATTATCACAAATCCATACATGTATAAAACTTTTAATAAGTATTTTGTTTTGTTTTCCTCTCCAAGGAAATTTGTTTTCTCAAATATGACATATTGTAAGAATTTGTGAGCTTTTGTTATTGTTTTCAAAGTGACCTTGAACTTTAACCTTTGACCTTGTTGACAAGATGATTGAACCCCATTGGATAAGAATTTATGGATGTGTACCTGGTTTTATCTTATTCTTGAAACAGAATCAATTAGATCATTTTGTATAGCTTACTGAAACTTTTGAGCAGAAGCAAAATGTTGGGTGCATTACAATTTCAAAGTAATGAAATAAGAGTTAAAGAGGAGTTCCATTTATAAAATGAGTAAATGGAAGTTGGCATAAACATTGTGAAAGGTGCATAACTAGGCAATGCTCCAAACAGTATACATGTATGATTCATATTCAAAGGAGTTGCACCTTTAAGCTTATTAGCGAATTTTAATGCAGAAAATTCAATCTTACTTTACAGTTCTTGATCACAGGTGCCTGCAGATATGATCGTTTCGACCCCCCCCCCCTTCTTTCTTTCTCAGAATCATGGCTAAAATGGCCGTGGAGTCTCCCTTCTTTACTCCACGGCCATTTTAGCCATGATTCTGAGAAAGAAAGAAGGGGGGGGGGGGGGTTGGAAACGATCATATCTGCAGGCACCTGTGACCTTGATGTGACAAATGACTCTCTCAATATATGACAACACAGTTCTTCTCAGTTGCACTGTACAAAATCTATTATATGTCCTAATTATTTTCATACAAACAACAAAAGAAGGGATCTTCAACAAGACTCGCATGCAGTACACACAGCAACACATCAAAACCCACCTATATGAAAGCATCAAGTAGACAAGATGCTCGTATATATGTAATATGTTTGTATTATGTTACCCGTAAAACAAAAGCAATTAATTGAAATCAAGCTCTCTTTATTCCGTGAAATTCTATGTAGTTTACGGAATATTCTACCAGATTTTAGCAGTTGTAACAAGTAGAGATTAATTTTGTCTGATATCTGTATCATACCTTCCCTGAGTGTTATACCAGTTTCTGTCAAAACCAGATTGCGTCTAAATGGTCTAAATTGGAAGTAAATACGAATAATGCAAATGTATAGATTCAGAGGAGTTGCATTAACCAGACTGTTTCAGGGGAGAATAATACTCCGGTATACTGCTGGCGTCTGGCAGCGAGGTTTTATCATATACAAGTAGTACTAGAGATAATTATAGTTATAACTGAAACTATAAGTTGTTTGACATTAGCACCAAGTTTACAGGTGCTTGATTTGTGATCAGTAAGTCTGGAAATACATTGATAATGAAGAGGAGGGGACATTTACTTGATATAACGATATATCACAAACAATAAATTTAGGTCAGGGGCCTTACTTTTTAACACAGGCACTTTGATCTGAGCTAAAATTAAATTTTTGCCATATACTAGTATTTCTGAAGTTCTCTTTTATTTTCACAAGCTGCAAATCACTTGATCAGTCCACATTTCGTCAACGGCGACTGATATAAGAACTTCAGAAATATATGGCAAAATTTTATTTTTGCTCGGGTATCCGATGTACAATAGGGCATTTTTTTCATGCCTGGTGAAGGTACCATAAACTATATATTTTCTGAAAGGTTATAATGCCCATTGCTCAGACATAATAATTTTGGGGTCAGAAAAACAAAGGGGAATAACGTCTGAAGCATTTAAATTGTCTATTTTCTCTTTATAATATATGCAAAATAACAAAGTTGGGCAAGAGTTTTTCCCCTTTGATTTTTAAGACCTGGGAGTCTTATATCTGTACTCAGGGCATCATTACCTTTCAGAAAATATATAGTTTATAGTACCTTACCAGGCATGAAATTTACTTTACTTTACAATGAAGATGTTTAAAACGCTATGTAAAATGATCCTTTTGTACAACGGATACCTTAAATAAAGTTATACCCCTTGGACTTGGTCAAAGTACCAATAATTGTTTGTGGAACAGATGTACGACGAATGTATATTTAATTGAATTTTCAGAAACTTGCACCCCCCCCCCCCCCCCCCAAAAAAAAATCCCACCACTTGTTTGTACTTTTGTTCCCAGGTGATCAATATAAGCCCTCTTTCAACTCGTTCTGTAACTTATAACTGAGAAATAAAAAGGCCGCTTTGAAAATAAAGATGGGGGGGGGGGGGGGGGGGGGGGGGGAGAAATGAAATCTCAAAAAGTGATGTAGATATATTTAATATGATAACAAATAAATACTTCAATATACAAATACATTATAGAAACACGAGTACACACAGAAAATTAAATATCATCTGAGTCTTAATTTGATTTACATGTATGAGGGACGACATGACACACGTTTCGTAAATATGAAATAAATGTGTCCTTCTCAGTTCGTCATTGCACAGAAACATGACTGAAAATCCACACGGAGGTGCGTATCACATATTTATATAAAGTCGGGAAAGTACACGTGAATGTTTGTATGACATCATTTATATTAAGTTAATGAAATATATCATCATGAAATGTGTTTATAAATGATAATTGCATAAAAAAGTACTATGATTAAGTAAATGATAATCCAACCCCCCCAAAAGGGAGGGGGGGGGGGTGCATGTCAAGTCGAACCGAAAGGGGAGTGTGAATAAATCCAGCCCGTGACTGAGAAAATTATGGTTACGCAAATGTAAGATGATCCCTAAGTGTCGCTATGCTTCGCAGGCGACACAAAAAAATAACCATATTTGTTAAATTCATCGGTTGGTTGGGAAAGGGGGGGGGGGGAGGGTTCCTGACCCGTTATCCCTCTATATCAGCATTTGAATAGAGAGTTAAAAAAATATAAAAATTTTGTTTCGAAAACTATAGTTTCTTCATGGCTGATATCGTATCAAACAAGAGGCAAGAGCTTTTATTCTCAAAAATCACAATGAATAGTTGTCGACCTCCATAATGAGGGTTTCTTTTCATATTATAATCAAATTCGGATGGTTTTTTGTTTTACTAAAATGACATTACAGTGTGTCTATATAATAAGTAGGTAGATAAATGCCTCCCAGAACCAGTTTGGTCACACGCCATCAAATGTGGCACCGCATGGCCCTGATAATCAAAGTTTTAACAGCGCTGGCAGAGTTCCTGTACAACGACAATGGTGACCTAATCCCATGGCTCAAACCATCTGCAGTTTTAATTATTATGTACTTGAAAATTTAATTAGATTTGAAATTAAATGAGGAGCTGTTGCATGTAAGATAAGCCTTCCAAACTTAAATAAATTCTAAGGCAGTATAGACAACGTCAAATGCAATCCAATGTTAAATGAAAAAAGAAGGGGGGTGGGGTGATAGAATTTAGTTTTAAAAAGGGACAGGGCAATATAGGAATTAATTTAAAATAAATGAATTTATTTTTAAAAATGCCCCTTTTATTATGACCTTGAAACATTACGTCGAATGCCATGTTTGACAACAATCGGAGTCAAAACTAGATTAATATTTATGTCGGTATCCATGTTATTGAGATTAAATAACTATGTACCAGAGTGAATGGCACCAGCTTTGATTTTTTACTTTTGCACACAATGGTGATTTAAACCTAACGACAGTAAATGTATGATCATACTGTACTAAAGTCAGCAGGAGTCTCTAAAGAAGGTAAAAACGACAAAAGCTTCAGTCCGTGATTAACTTCCATTAATCTTACCATAAGTCGAATTTTCAGTTGCGTACATATACGTAAGCTAGGAGTCTAAATTCAGTTTACGATGTATCTTGGAAATGAGTATCCGTCAAGTGGACCAGGGACATTTATAAAAT
This sequence comes from Pinctada fucata, assembly GCA_028142955.1. Classification (NCBI taxonomy): domain Eukaryota; kingdom Metazoa; phylum Mollusca; class Bivalvia; order Pterioida; family Pteriidae; genus Pinctada; species Pinctada fucata. The sequence goes on from AP027104.1 coordinate 33,932,467, forward strand.
ATATATATGTACGTCCCCGAGTGGATGGAAATTCACCCCCAAAATATTGTCATTTTAGTGGCGCCATCTACAATAAATTATTTAATTCATAGGGTTTAATTGGAGATGTGTAGGTGACATGATCCTTGAATTATGAATCTCTTCCAGAAAAAAGTTTTGTCGGAAATAAGAATTGATATTCTTTTTATCAACATTTCAGTCCCGAGGAAGAGGCGCGCATTAGGATATGAACAATAGATAATTGCATACAAATATTAAAAAACGTGGATATCACAGATAGATACGGCGAGACAGTGTAATATATATAAAAACAATGTATATTGGAATAAACATGACATTATCTAATAGCAAGTCTTACCACGTAATTCATTCGTATAACTATAGCATAAAGGAACATTTAACCAAAACCGAATCATATCATACGTAATATTCCTGTAAGATATTCTCATGTTGTACCAAAACATATTTGCATCACAGTAGCTTTGAGGCACCAGTAAAATATGAACACAGGTTAATATCATTGTAAGATTCACAACTCAACGAGCACTTATTTTGTGTGGTGGTTCCGCCGAATTCGGTGGTGGCGTGTGGCCACCAATAGTGGTGTGCATATGACTTGCAGTTTGTTCACTTTGAAGTTTGAGTCCCTTTCCGGCTCTGGCGCCATTTCTTGTAGCATTGCTTCCCGCGGTACTGGTTTCTATTTTTGATCGAGTGCCCATGTTCATGCGTGATGTAGTAAATGCGTCCACCTTGTCTTGCGTGGACAAATCAATGCTGGGGAGAATGAGCGGCGCAAGATGTTGGTCACGTGGTGCTGCATAGTGATCAAGCTGGACACTCCCGTTGATTCGCTGAGAAGTAATGAACTTGTTGTTTCTCGGGAAAGGATCGGAATGCGCCTGAGTGACCAGTGCTCGGATCGGGGACGGATCGATTCGCGGCGTTTTCAGTGGAGAATTACGGCTGGAATTCTTCTGAAAATCGTAACGTCCCTGATGTTTGATAATTTTTCTCGCTGGAAAATGTTTGTATGTCTTCTCAAAGATAGGTTTGGGCGTGGTAGAGGTAGACGATCCCCCTGACTGTTCTCCGGCTGTCTCTTCCAGTCCACCAACATTCATGAATTTCTTGCTCATGAAATTTGTCGTGTAAAATGTCACTTCCCTTTGCTTTGATCTGTCGCTATCCCCTAAATTACATTTTGCTGATAACTTAGACGACAGTTCTGCCACTTCCTGTTCACGGCACCGTTGAGACATTTCGCACAGAATTTGCTGTTGTTTCCCAAGTCTCCTTTTCTCAAAACTGGTCGACAAACTCATTATAGCGACTTTCTCCGGAGTGGCTACTCGGTGCTTTCCGTCACGGAATTGGGTCATGTGCCTTAAATTCTCTCTAGTTGGATCTCGCAGAAAAGGAGGGGGCGGACCAAAATCATCAATACACATTGTGGATTGAAAAAGCCTCATGGTGCCTGGAGGATGCTTGTTGCAGGTCTCTGGCCTTGCCTTAACTTTACTGTATGTCCCGGTCTTATCCTAATAATAATCTGCTACTCTACCATGATTCAAAGCCGTCATAACATCAGTTTGTTTGCACATTGTCCTTAACATTGTTATTTCGAGTGTTAGAAAACAAGACGTACGCACATGAAAATCTTAATCTTTTGATAATCCGCAAATCTGGAAGGATTAAAAAATTAAACTTCTTACACCATTCTCGCACTTTACCATGGTGGTTTAAAGCCTTGAAAGTTCATAAACGTTTCCAAGCGAAGGACTGTAGTGATTCCATATATTTTTAAAAACTCAAGAATGACAAGGTCTTGTTAATTCTAAATCGTTTATAGATTAATCCTTTAGAAAATCACGGACCATGGGTTGGTTAGGTTTCCAATTGTATATGGATTTGTTATTTAAACTCCATAAAATGGTTGCAGACTTTATCTCCAATTATCTGTTAGCCCTAGCCGTTAAACGGTGACTAAAGCGCGTATCGGAATCGGTACGAATATTACCCAAACTTTCCATTAGGATTTTGAAGCATTGTTGTTATCTTTTCATATTTCATATAAGAATCTAATATGTTGTGTTGGTACGGGAACTCCCCAGGAGAGTTTATAGATCTTTTGTGATGTTAAGCTGCGAACGTGTCGACAAAATTGATTTTAAATGCCCCTCCTTTTCATATAGCTTTTGTAGGTACTTCTGTTCCAAAGGGAAAACGCGAATTAGGCTCATGTCTCTTTTATATATTTACAAATGAAAATATTACATGTAGAGATCACCAGTTAATAATTGTGATTTAAATTTCGAATATGGGATATATAGGTCAAGTTCTTAACACAAAATATACTCAAAGGGTGCTAAGATTAAACGTTTTATAACAGAAACTCTAAGACTAAATCATTTGTTTGAAAAGTTCCTCAACACTAAAAACCTTATTCTAGGACAGTTTTTGAGGGCTGTAATTGTTTCTTATACATTTACAGAAAGGTGTTGCTCTGCTCTTTGCTTTCTCCTGTTGTCGGGTAAATTGCAAGGTGGTCGTAAAACAAATTTGTAAAATACACTTAGTGATGACGAAAAAAAAAATTTCAATCTTCGTCATATCTTATTAATATTTTTGAGCGATCTATTAAAGAACGGAATATTTTGGTGAAGATGCATGTGCTTGAGTGCAAAGGAACCGATTGTACGGATATTAGATCCCCTTCTTAAATTTCTTGTAAAAGTTTCCCTAGATGACACAGATATTATCCAAACAGAGGTTTACCTTTTTTTTTGTAGCTCTAAATGTCATATGAGTTAAAGAAGATCCTGACGATAATCTCAACAGCACTCACAATAGAGCACAAAATTGAGCATCGACGGACCCCTAGCAAGCTAGATGTCGGACAAGGTGCCCGGGAGGAGTAAGCATTCCCTGTTTGGCTAGCCGCACCCGCCGTCGATGTCCACGAAAATGAAAATAATATCTATAATATTATGCGAGTTGTATAAATCCATACGGCCAGCCGAAAGTTCTCAGCGTGGAAGAAGGTCCAAGCGCTGCGCTTTGTACAAATCCGTCCGACCAGCCGACAGTGCTCAGCGTGGAAGAAGGAATAGCCACGCTGGAACCCTTTGGATAGGCAACAATTGTACAAATCCATACGACCAGCCGACAGTGCTCAGCGTGGAAGAAGGAAGAGCCACGCTGGAACCCTTTGGATAGGCAACAATTGTACAAATCCATACGACCAGCCGACAGTTCTCAGCGTGGAAGAAGGAAGAGCCACGCAGGAACCCTTTGGATAGGCAACAATTGTACAAATCCATACGACCAGCCGACAGTGCTCAGCGTGGAAGAAGGAAGAGCCACGCTGGAACCCTTTGGATAGGCAACAATTGTACAAATCCATACGACCAGCCGACAGTGCTCAGCGTGGAAGAAGGAAGAGCCACGCTGGAACCCTTTGGATAGGCAACAATTGTACAAATCCATACGACCAACCGACAGTGCTCAGCGTGGAAGAAGGAAGCGCTACGTTGGAACCCTTTGGATACGCATCAATTGTACAAATCCATACGACCAGCCGAAAGTGCTCAGCGTGGAAGAAGGAAGCGCTACGTTGGAACCCTTTGGATAGGCATCAATTGTACAAATCCATACGACCAGCCGACAGTGCTCAGCGTGGAAGAAGGAAGCGCTACGTTGGAACCCTTTGGATAGGCATCAATTGTACAAATCCATACGACCAGCCGACAGTGCTCAGCGTGGAAGAAGGAAGCGCTACGTTGGAACCCTTTGGATAGGCAACAATTGTACAAATCCATACGACCAGCCGACAGTGCTCAGCGTGGAAGAAGGAAGCCCTACGTTGGAACCCTTTGGATAGGCATCAATTGTACAAATCCATACGACCAGCCGACAGTGCTCAGCGTGGAAGAAGGAGGAGCCACGCTGGAACCCTTTGGATACACATCAGTTGTACAAATCCATACGACCAGCCGACAGTGCTCAGCGTGGAAGAAGGAGGAGCCACGCTGGAACCCTTTGGATACACATCAGTTGTACAAATCCATACGACCAGCCGACAGTGCTCAGCGTGGAAGAAGGAAGCGCTACGTTGGAACCCTTTGGATACACATCAGTTGTACAAATCCATACGACCAGCCGACAGTGCTCAGCGTGGAAGAAGGAAGAGTCACGCTGGAACCCTTTGAATAGACATCAGTTGTACAAATCCATACGACCAGCCGACAGTGCTCAGCGTGGTTCCAAGAAGGTAGCGCCACACTGGAACCCTTTGGATACACATCAGTTGCACAAATCCATACGACCAGCCGACAGTGCTCAGCGTGGAAGAAGGAAGCGCTGCGCTGGAACCCCTTGAATAGACATCAGTTGTACAAATTCGAAGCCTACGTGTCTATATCTCCCTGATCCATGTATACTACATACTACTTATAGAGGAAGAGAAGTTTCCCTAGACTCGGTGGCATGTTTCTATTATTGGTCCCATAGATATACTATTTTAGATCATGTTGCAAAGAGGAAACTATAAAATGTTTCCATTCATGAAAACTATTCATGACCATTTCGTTTGATATGTATGATCAAGAAAACAAAAAAAAAAATTAAGGAACTTTACTGTTTTTCGCATGTAAATGGAATTACTAGTACATACAATAATTAAGATATATGATATTGAAAATTAAGTGTTTCTGCAAACCAGAGCACATGCCAATCAACTTGCGTGATTGGGTACTAAATATTCAAATTTTGACACTTGCCATCTCTCCAGAACTGTTTTCGCCGCATGGAATTCATTAGCTGAATCTTGAATTTACATAAATAGAATTAAAGCATAAACATTGCATAAAACGATGTTCAAATTCTTCATTTTACGAGACTCTCATTTGGTTACACTCGTTCGCAAAAATATCAAACGCTCCCGAAGCTACTCAGCCGTCTACTTAGTTTTTATATGTTAAAACATCAGCAAACGTGAAAACCATATTGTTGCTCTGATTTTCTGATGCAAATTCAATTTCAGATCTGTTACACATAATTTGGAAGTAAGTACTGAAGGTTCAAGTTTATGCCATTTGATTTGGTCTTTCATTTTCATGTAGACGCAAAGACTCTCAATGAGTAAAATGACATAAGACTACCATTGAAAACATCGAATTTGACATATTGATGTTGTAATACACGCGAAGATCTACAGATAGTCAGGATTCCTCTGGACTTGTTAGGGGTCCGTCGATGCTTAATTTTGTGCTCTATTGTGAGTGCTGTTGAGATTATCGTCAGGATCTTCTTTAACTCATTTGTTAAAAAAGAAAATTCCCATTTGTAAACTTTCTGTTTCAGTTTGTCGCAATCACAGGCTTGAACCTCCCCCTTCCCCTCTGTTTTGTTTTGCTTGACTGGAGTCACCTGGAAAATGTTCTAGTGATACACAAGTGTTAGAAAGCAGGAATTGTATGGGAGTCACATTTGTTCCATACCTGAATATTACTTTGTTTTCTATTATTTTGCCGTTTATTCCCGAGTCTGTATGTTTTTGTCGACAATTTTTTTTACCACCGATTTTCCAAACTCCCCGGTCGAGCTCCCTAGCTTCTGAAAGGTTTTAAGGTAACCGGTCGCTGGTAGAAGTTTGCCGATTTTCAGTGCTCTTGGTTTGCATCTTCTTTCAACCGTTCTATATAATTCGACCAATTTTAGGTAGTAATTAAGTCTTATAGTGCTCTATAAAAAAGCGCCGTATTTTAGGCATATAATGAGATGCAGATTGAGTCCAAACTTATGGTGTTTTCATTAATCCTTGAGCGAGATGGATGGGTTGGTCATGTTGTTACTAGTATTTCATGAAATACATCCCTAACAAGATAGGAAAAGACATGTGGTAATTTCCCTGTTGTAGACAGAATTAATGTCTTTCATGCCGAATTAAAAAAAAATCCTTGAATTTTAATATCTTATGAAATGTATTAGTTAGTTTAACGTTTGTGAATATACATGTAGTAATGGTAATTTCTATAGTCTGAGATCTTTCCGACTTAAAAAAACAAATGCAGCTTTCTTTTATTTCAAGCCCACAATAAAACAAATAATTCTTATCAATTTTGAAATGATAGCTGATAGAGGAACAATTTTTAAACATCGCTGTTTATAGCTGGATTGTCGAAATGCGCAAATAAATCTGTATCGATTATTTTTACTAAATTCTTTCAATCAAAAATCAAAACCGGTTTTCAAAAGTTCTGTGAAACAATTTACTCCAGAAGCGATATAAACCAAATGTGGATATCAAATACTTCAAAAGAACTTATGAAACATCTTTATTCCACAAGTTTCAATAATGTAATTTCGATCAAATCATTTGATTTTTCAACTCTTTATTCAAGAATACATCGTTCAAACTGAACGAAAGAGTATCTCAAATAATTAAAATTGTCTTCGCTAGTACACAATGGCAATAGCAAGTTCAAGAACATCGTTATTTAGAAATACAATAAAACGTATTTTGAGAGGGATAATTTTTATTTCAATATTTAGTAAAAGGGGAAGACGTTGTTGAACTTAAAGTTGGAGGATTGGTCTGTCAGCAAATTGTAGGAAATCCAATGAGAACCAACTGTGTTACACTTCTTGCTGATATCTAGCTCTCAATTAATAATATGACTGTTGCTGAATATCTTAGCACAATCTATCCTTGAGAATTCGAAGTAAAAAAATCCAGTTGACTTCGCTTTATTTATATCTGATGTTGTCTTTTGGTGACAATGTTGACCTTAACTTCAATATAGGACTAACATGAAGACTTCAAATACAGAATTTATACATTGCCCTTACATGAGTAATAATTAATTAACATCCCTTTGTCCCCTGCATATTGTGTTCATATGATACACAAGAGGGAATCATATACCAATTTATCAATCAATACGCAAGAGGGAACTCAACTTCAATTACACGAACTCGTTCTAAGGTCTAGGCACTAACCAAGACACCTCTCACATCCAAGTGTATATTTTTGAGTTACGGCTTTGTCACTGCGAAAATTCTTTCGACCCTACAATTGAAACATAAAACGCTATAACATCTCGTTATCTACAATGTTGAAATATGATTTAGACTAAAACCATCTAAAACGACTTTGACATTCTTTTTTATCTTTTATATTCTTTATAGATGCATGATAAGTTAATGTCGTTAACGGAATTTCTACAAAAATTTACGGAATCTGATTCAATTCCTAAAAACCATTTTTAACATGTTTAATGTTAATCTTTTTGAAGAGATCTCTCATAGAGGATTTTGGATTTCATTGATTATAATCGAACTTAAAGCAAAACAAATTATAAACAGTAAGAACTTTGATAAACAAGCATTTTGTTATTCTATGAATTCATTTCTTTGTTTTAAGTTTGCTTTACGTTATTAAATGATGCTATTGAATTTGAAGACGTTTAACAATTTTTTACCACTTGGTGAGTATCACTGCTGGTGGACCAGGAGTCCCTGAGAGCGCATGTAGCCAAGTTCGATCAAATCCTTTTGATCGTTTCTTCAACGCGTTCGAAAATTTCTGTGATCAAAATTTCTTGAAATTTCTAAAACGTGGGTCCTCTAGCGTCATATCCCACCCACTGCTACGTATTTTGTATTATTTTTGGATATAATAAATTTCACACTATTTGGCAATATTACATTGTTTAGATTGAGGATCACTGACGAGAGTTAAGTACCCGAAACGTGCATGTCTGCTCAATGCTGAAAATTTATCCGCTCTTAAATGATAAGCATATTGAATTTGAAAACGTTTAACATTGAGTATTTTGTTCAAATTTGGTATCAGTAATCAAATGACTCGGAATTAAGTGCTGAAAACAAAAATGAAAATATAATAAAATATATGAAAACAAAATAAAATGTAAGAAGATACTGGAATAAAGAACATTGCACAGTCAATTTTGTTTGTTGGCACTTTTAAGGTTGGACAATTTTAATCGAACGTGTGTATATCAATTAATTTAGATTTCATCGACAAACAGTCTCATTTTGGGCAGAAAATGGGAGTTGGTCGACACTTTTCAAATACAGCTGGAGTTATGAATTCTATCGTTTCTTTCTTACACATCCGTAGTTTAAAATGACACCCGGTATTAATAAGGCGGAAGGAGTTATGTTTCCTTCAGATGAATTTGATATAAACGATTTAAACTTCCTTAAAGTGGGTCCCTACCCGACCGTTCAATTTTCTTTTCATTTCCCAGTTTTTATCATGATTGAATCCAAGTATTTATTTTTTACAAGAAACAGTCCCTACTGACCAATAGGTGTTATTTAATTTGACGACTTTGTCTATTGAAAAATATTTTGAAAATAATACTATTTTTCCATGAAACTGTACATCAACCATCATCTAGGGGGTGCCCATATGCAATACCCCAAATATTAGGATGATGTTACACTAATGTTTGGTCTTTTTCTACAAGAACAATTTCATCGTGTGAAAGAATGTCAAAAGCAGTAATTTTAAACTGTTAGATGCTTTGTCTTTGTAGTTATAGAATAGTATGTCGAAATTACTGAGAAATTTTGGTTTACCCTTATCGTTCAAGCCATAACTTGGCCTTTAATAAACCTGTATACCTGAACGTAAGTTTCCCTTATCTATATACATTACGTTACAGAATAATGTAATAATGCAAAATGAAGAAATTATATGAGTTATTTTTTGCATAACGCTGGATATATAGTCTATTTAGTAGTCGAAAATGCAATGAAAATATAAGGGGTTACCTTTGTGCTTGGCAATACATTTTTCGGCCTCCTGTGCTATAATGTACTGTATTTTAAATGAAAACAAATTATCCAATCTATGTTTGTGTTCATTATGTCATATTGACCATTTTGCCATTGTGTATATAAAATACCGTTAAAATATACGAAGTTTATCTATTAAATACACGAGTACTGTAGGGACCCACCTTAACTCTTCGGGGTGAAAGTCTTTGATAAGTGAGAATCATAACTAGATCGTCGTTATCCAAAGCTTTCAACTGATGTGCCACTGACTTATATGCCACACAATAATAGAATAATCTGTTAAGAATCGTAATGGAAAATCGCGAAGTTCACTTACTTGCATGCGACATCCGTTGTTTAGTTCAATTCCAATTCTCTGACATGTAAATTGAATTGAAAGACCAGAATTGCTTAAGTAGACACTAACTTCGTTTACTTTGTTTAGATTTGAGGATCACTGATGAGGGTTAAGTATCCGAAACGTGCATGTCTGGTCCATGCTGCCAATTTATTTGCTGTTAAATGATGCTATTCAATTTGAAGACGTTTGACATTTAGTATCATGATCTACAAGGTATTTCATATTGCATGATGACTTACCCAAATCGACAACAGAACTTCACCAGAAAAGATGCCGGTCTTTAACATCTCGACTGAGAAGCTAAATCTTCAGGTTATGTTTAAATTTTGAAGCGATTGATTAACATGGCTTGTCTCTTTTTATTTTGAAAATCTTTCATAGAACGCTTCGATTTAAAAGTTGATGAGGATTCTTGTTTGAAAGAGAGAATAACTGCAGTCTTTCTCTTCGAAAATTTTGATTATCATTTTCAAATTTAAATTCAAACTATTGAGTGTAGGAAATGATGAGTCAAATTTATTAGATAATGAAATAAAATTCTAAAAGAAAATTCCGAGCAAAGGGCATTGATTCTGTCTGCAATAGGGAATCCTCAACAAATCTTATGACATCACACACTTTCTATCTAGTTAGGGGTATATCATATGAGAAATAGAACTTCAAAAAAATGTCTTAACGGCATATCAATCCAGAGGTCCGATAATGATAAGATTTAACTGCGCATCCAGAAATTAAGAAAATGAAATTATTTTCGAATGGTCTACAAAAATTTACAAAGTCAGATATAATGAACATCAAGGACTATCCTTGAGTTTCGCTCATTCACCAGGCTACGGTATGAGAATCTAGAACAAGAAAATTAACAAAATGATTGTAATTAGCGCCACCCTGAATAAATTCGATGAAATAATTAGATGTACACTATAATTAAGATATGCAATTACATTGATCCCAAAGCCTAAAAACAATTTTTTTTCTATTGGGATCTGCTATCTGTCTCTTCAACGCATTCAAAATTTTCTGGTACTAAAATTCTTGAAATTTCTAAAACGTAGGTCCTGTAGCATCATATCCCACCCATCCTGCTACATCTTTCGGTACATTTTCTGACATAATAATTTTCACCCTCTTTGGTCATATTTCATTGTTTAGATTAAGGATCACTGACGAGGGTTGAGTACCCGAAACGTGCATGTCTGGTCCATGCTGCAAATATATCCGTTTATAAATGATGCTATTGAATTTGAAGACGTTTATCATAAAATACATGTATTATCAAAATACATTTCCAAAACAAATAATACAATCAGCTTAAACATTCTGTTTGTTCAAATTTTTTTTAACTAAATACAAAATTTCAGTTTAATCAGAAGGGAGTAAGATAAATAATAGTTTACATGTGTGCGGTGCCACACAAAATTATTTCAACAGCGCCATCTACAATGACTTTTCATTCAAAAAAATCTTCTATGGAGATTCAAATAATATTATCAAGCAAACCATATCTGCAAAGAAGCAAAAGCGAATTCCCTATAAAGATGAGATCAAGTGCCCGGGAAGAGTAAGCATCTCCTGTTTGCTAGCAACACCCGTCACTTAGGCCGTGCAGAAAAAAAGTCATATCTGGTAAATTGTTAAATCTGATGTTTTGTATTGCTCTAAACTAAAATATCTTCCAACATGGAGGACAACGAGATGTTTTGTAATGTTTAATATTTCCACTGATTCGTCCGAAACATCTTTTCAGTGACAAAGTCAGTCGCTCACGAATCTACCCTTGGTTCACAGTAGTTTTCTCGTTAGTCTCCTTACCTTCAGAACAAAGTCGTTGTAGTTTTGAAATTGCTCTGGAATAGCGTATCAGTTGCGATATGAATACATCATAGGCAGGGGATGAAAGAATGTTTCCACCAAGTAAAGGGAAAAGTTGAAGTCGTCACGGTTGTCATATATTGAGGTATTCTGGTGACCATGTTCGTCAAATGATAACATGATATCTAAATATGAATCAGCGTTAATGCTTTTGGTGGTTTATTATACCTCTAGTCCACATGGATAGATTACAAGGTAATCATCAAAATTTTGATTATTGAGAGCACATCATCGACATATCTGTGTGTAGAATTGAATTGGAGAGCTAGGTGTTTCTTTGCGAGGGAGGGCAAAATCTGAACAAACCCAGCTTCATATGATTATAGAAAAATATTAGGAAGAAGTGGAGCACAATTGGTTCCCAATGGAATTTCCCTTATTTGCTGAAAGACCATAATATCACTCTAAACACCACAAATATGTTATCGATCAGAAAGTTCAACATTTGATTACAACTCCCTCTGTGTATCTGTAAGTGTTGTAACGATAGTCGCCTATGTCGCCGCTATCGTCGCTGAAACTTGAAAGTCGCCGACTATCGATAATGGTTTTGAGAATCGATTGTCACTGTTTAAGTTACTTTGACGCGAAATGATCTCAGTGCGAAACATTTTCACTATAATTCAAAACGAAATACCAGATTTATCTATATCCCGGGTGTGCTAAGTCCGCCCTGTGGGACCATTTTGGCTTTAGAAAGAACAACAAAAAGTCCGATTATTCCGATTGTGATATCGATTGTACTCCTCCGATAGTTTCCGATTATCGATAGTAATTTTTTTCCGATTTAACAACACTAGTTAATCTATCATGAGAATCAGAATTTTCTCTCACAAAATAAGTTAACCCACAACAATGTTCCTGTTTTTGCGAATGTCATTCTTGCTGGTAAAGTCATTTTTAATGATTTGAGAGATTCTTTCAATTTAGAATGTGGAATCGTTGTGTAAAGGTTAAAAAAAGAGTCGACCGATGTGATCGAGAATATATGGGTTTGAATATATAGTAAATCGGAGTAATATAAAATGATACAAAACCTTTCATTTCCTTTTTCAGAAATGGTATATTTTGCCAAATTTCGGTAAATGCGTCATTTTAGAGCTCATTTTCGACAAACTTCCTATTAGTTAGTATCAAGCGGTCTGAACAACTTTTATATTTTTAAAATATGTTGTTATCTTTGCACGTCTTTTGAATTATTGTGTAATTGTTTGCTACTTTATCAGCGGCACTAATAAATATGTTCTTGGAGTTCTATATGGTTACATCTTGAACCTAGGTGGTGTTCCGAGAGGGTTGTTATATTGGATCTAAGCAACACTCCAGTTGACGTAATCTTTTCGGGAAGAGTATAAACTGGTTCATCTTCCTTTCTCTCCCATCTTCTTGCATGAATTCATCAACATTTCGAAATTTTGACGCCATATAAATGACTTGGGCTCCTTTCTGCAAAAATTATCGTAACTTTTGAATTATACAATATTTAGGTCACCGATAACAACATGGCCAGAGAAATGATATTGGAATTCGGACGAGGAACACTGACAGGGCAAAAACATCCATCAAAAATTACTTAGATCAACACACAGCAAATGTTTCATAATTGTGTATCCTGGATACAACAGTTTGCATATAGTTATAGGAAATGTGCGGAAGACCGTAGGTGACAGGTATGAATTATAATTTACTTAAAATTTACTCTAAAGCTACTGAGTTTAGCTTCACTTACAGATATATAGATGATGTACTGTCCATCAATAATCCAAAATTCGCGGATTACCTTAGCAGAATCTATCTATGAATTATAAATTATTTTAAATATACTTATAGCTTCTGACTTTAACTTCACTTACAGATATATAGACGATTTGTTGTCCATCAAAATTCGCGGATTACCTTAGCAAAATCTATGCGTCGAAGCTTAAAGTCAAAGAAACTACAGATAGAAATAATGCAGTATCCTATTTGGACATAATGCTGTCCTATGACACTGATGGTCACATGAACACCTCACTCTATGACAAACGTGACGACTTCAGTTTCAGAATCACAAACTTTCCTTTTCTGAGTAGCAACATCCCTTCATCGCCTGATTATGGCGTTTTCATATACCAATTGATACGTTTTGCCAGAACAAGTAGCAAATATACAGATTTTGTTCTGAGAGCTAGGCGTCATTCAGATAAGCTTCTCAGTCAGGGATACGTTTGTGATCGACTAACATCGTCACTGAGGAAGTTCTACGGTCGATTTTGGGAACTCGTCATACACTATGATGTCCCCTTGTCCAGAGTGGTGAATGATATTCAGACTATACTTGTATCTTCCGTAATGGAAGTAACCGGATGTGATATTTCTGCCGGCTTGAATCGACCCCAGACGGGTGTTGCATGCAAGCGGGAGATGCTGACTCTTCCTGGGCACCTGGTCTCACTCCTAGATTGGGAGTTCGCTTCTTTTCATGTGGTGGAGGTGTTTGTTTGTTTGCTTTGGTTCCTGTTTTATCCTGATTTTGTATGCCTTCGGTTTATGATTTCCTAAGTTATCGATTTTGTACAGTGTATTAGGATATGGTCATTGTCCATATTTGTCATTATCTCGGGGCCGCCAGATAGATTATGTGGCGGCCAACAGGTAAATTATAATTTATACTTGTAATGCAAGTCAACATGTGTTAATATCAGATGATGCAATTATTTGGAATACTCTCCCACAGAGTTCTGCAAAGACTCACAACTTTTAAACATGTATAAACAAAAAAGTATTGTAAACAAAAAGTTCTTTTCATTGTAAGCTGACAGTAAATTACAAAACTATGTAAATGAATATCAATAGAGACTGGCCTATGGAAAGCAGTCCATGTTTTGCTGGTTAAAGCGAGCTCGAGAAGTCCGATCAACTTTCAGATTTCACAAAGGATCAGGTTCCAGTATTCTTTGATCAGATTTTGACATTATACCCATTATCCCATCGCCACGGTTGGTCAGTGTGCAATATTGGTACAAAACCGTAGATGATCATATTCTCGGTATAGCAGGCGACTGATGATCTTTTTACAGTTTCGATTAAAGTTTAATATACCTTTTTCAAGTCATCGTTCAGCATTTAAAATGGTACAGACTGTCACAAGGTTTGAAAGGGAATCTGCCTCTACGAATGTGTCTCGAATACGAAGAAGTTTTTAATCGAATATACTTTTGGACATAGTTCTTTCAAATAGGTAGAATTAAGTTGAATGTAAGGCAATGATGATGATATATTTTTTTTTAAACATGGGATACATATGTGAAGCTATTAATATTTATTTCCATGTGCTCAATATGCTCTATAAACAACACAAACTATGTTCATCTATACAACAGAAGGTTTACTTTAAAAAACATTTATCTCAGTGTTGAATAAATATATCTTTTATGCAACTCTTCGAGACTTCTTTCCTAAATTTGTCATAAAAGCATGGAATGATAACTCAACCAACACTGAAAATTAATATATTATTACGCCACCATAAAACATATTTTTTTGCCCAAAATACCAATGAAATTAACAGAGGATACTTCAAATACATATGACTTACAAGGACAAACTATGATATACCCAGGAACACTTTTGAATATAAGTAATAACGACACATTTCATAGTAATAAGGATTTTCAAGAAATCAGCGATTTTTAAACAAAAATTGAGATTGTCCTCCCAAAATAGCAAGATAATCAAAGAAATCTCTTCTAACTCATTAAACTGGATCACTTTTATGCCATCCAATTATATGAAACCTCTCCAGCTTTGATATAATAAAAAAAATATAGATTAAAGAAAATATTCACAGAAATAAGAGGAGACTTAAAGATGTTTTTTAAATCATCATTGAACGATCATATGCAATATTGAGGAGCTGAGAAGCAGGAATAAATTAAAATTTCCTCAAGTTTCTGTGAATTTTGGCAAAAATTCGACTTTTTTACCCCAAAACACACAGTAAAAATAGGAATTGGAACTTGCAATTTATTTCATCTGAAAGAGCATAAAAAATACTATATATTCACAATTTTCAATTTTAAAAAACATCAACCACATAAAAGTTATAATTTTTTTCCGTTTTTCAGTGATTTTTGACTAAAAAACCCCATGTTTTCCCCCCAAAACACCACTTTTGCAATGGAAATTTCCATGAGACAATTTTTTATCTGAAAGAGCGCAAAAATGCTACAAAGTTAGGCCGGTTTATGAGGATCAAGAGGGGGGATGCACCTAACCCAGTGATACATCCCGGACTTCAACGTACAGGGAAAACAAGAAATATAGTTAATTCCTTAGGACGCATTTACTTTATATGAAATTGAATTTTTTTTCTAGAGGAATATTCTTTGTTCTTTTTATGCCCCCGTAATCGAAGATTCGGCAGCATATAGTTTTTTTCATGTACGTTTGTCTGTCTGTTTGTCCGCAAAAATTTTAACCTTGGCCAAAAATTTTGACCTTGTGACCTTGACCTTGGAGTCTGACATACTTTTAAAAAACTTTAACCTTGGCCATAACTTTTGAATGGTAAGGGATAGGGCTTTGATATTTCACATGTGTATTCTTTGTGACAAAACCTTTTTGTGGGTATCAAAATATTTGACATTGTGACCTTGGCCCTGGAGTTTTACCATTATAATTCTTTTTACTGACAAAGATGCCGACGGGGGCATTCTTGTTACACAGACACGTGATTTTTTTTTGTATTTTGCATGTATTAGACAGAAAATTCCTAAACTAGACACAGCACTATATTTTGAGGTGTATGGATACGTGACAAAGGGGCAGTATCTCATTAAAACATTAATGCATTATTGTTAGGATAACAGTACGATACTGATGATAATATCCAATACCTGTTGCTTTCTAACATTATAGCACAATAAACGAAACTTGTCGGTTTAGTTTTTCTGTATTGTTGAAATCCATAACTATGGCAACCAAATACTTTCATTTTTTTATCCTAATGAAACTCTTGAATATCGACTGTTTTTTTCAGTGGAGAATAGATGATCATTCTATGAATCTCTGAACATTGATTTTTTGCCAGCTAAAGTCAGAATTAAAAGTAACCAAAAGCATGTATGTAGAAAGCAGTGTATTGATCAATACTGAATTGTAGGTAGAGCTACAAGTAAGATTACATATGGGCTGAATTATGTATGTTTAGTTGTGACAGATAAAGGGGGAAAATCAAAATCAAGCAGAAACAACCAAGAAATTATCTAGAGTCGTTCAGCTTCTTACGTGATATACGTGTACATGTAATACATTTTATACACCTCTATCGAGAAGGCTGAGCATGCAAAGTCGCGTGCAGAGCGTTTTTTAAATCGAAACTTTCTACTAACAGTTGAAAGAACAAAATAAGAGAAAATCTAGAAACCATGAAAATAAATATAGTGTATAGTGTAGGTCCGTATTGTGATCTCAGTTCGTTTTGCAAGAAGTCGTCTTTTTTTTTTTTTTTTTTTGGAGGGGGGGATGTTTGTTTTTGTTTTGTGATTGATTGGTTAATAAAAAAAAAAAGAGAGAACATAACTTTTGTTGGATTCAAAGGGAGTTCATATCGAGCCCTCTAGTGAAATTTATTAAAATGATGAAAAGGCAAGCAGGTACATAAAGTATATACACTCCTTGAGACAACAAAAAAGAAAAATTTGGAAAATTACTGTTATTTTATTGACGAATCCTTACCCTGTACCTATTCCTTTTAAAAAGTTTGACGCGATTGTTTCCTTTAACTGAAGTTTATATCATAAACTTTATGATGGAATTTTATATAAGTATCTTAAGTGAATATGTTTTGTAGATCAGTTATGTGCACAAATCAGTCAATAACATTAAGATATGAACATGTCGAACAAACTTCTAATGTTTACATAGTGTATTACCGGCTTAGGTTAAAATGTTTGAAACTTCAGTTTCAATGTAATAATACGTCGGGGCAGAGAAAACGAACAAGATACGACGTTATAAATGTGGCCCAGTCCACCTGTCTTCTTACAAGAACAATTTTGCAATAAACCATCAGTCAATATTGATTATAAAGAAACACCGTTTACTGTGTGTAAATTTGCTACCAAAGACTATATATGTGAAAAGAACATGGTTTATTGGAAATCTACACATCGATCGAGTTCAAATTCGACAGTGCAAATAAGTAAACCTTAAATATATAAGTTTTATATAAAAGAAAAAAAGATCAAATAATGTTATTTGTCATTCTATATTGTTCGACTTTGTATCTGCCTGAGAGACTTTTCACAAAAAGAGATCCGTTTCATTCATTACAATTTAATGAAGACTAGAGAACACCAATTATTGATCATTAGATTTAAATAATAGTTAAAAGCTCTTGAAGGTTTCGCCGCAATGATTTGCTATAAGAGTGAAGCAAACAGCATGGGACTACATGCAGAGATTCATAATTCTGTATTGTTATAAATGAATATGGTGTCAAATGTGCATTTTCAATAATCATACGATTAGAACCTGTCATAAAGACTCCATTATGCTCAAGCTAGAATACTGACACGTTGTTTCGTATGAAACCGTGAAAATGAAAAACTTCCATTCAAAGATCAAACACCGATTTTAATGGACATTAAACTTGTATTTTCAGTGAAAGAAAAATGATTTGAAAAGAAAGAAATTATGTTTCATTTGTGAGTAAAGGAATAATATATTTTGACACGCTTTGTTCTTGACTGCGGTTGAAAGATAAAATATATAATTTTTGTTGTTTGATTTATATGCGCTCTTACCATGCTTACGGGGGATATACCGCAAAGATTTATCATTACTACCGTGGAATAAGGAGGAGGGAATTAAAATTCTGTGGATCTGTCGTTGAAACCTCTGTCAACCCCAGGGGGATATATCTATATACATATCGTACCCCACGTCATAAAAGACATATCTATTGGTAAATGCCATTGCTGTCATTTATACAGTAGAGCCAGTGGTTAAAGGAATAAGAACAACATTAATAAACACTGGCAAAAAGGATTTTTAATTTGAATTACCTTAATCGATCTCGATAAGAGATAAATCACATTCGCTTGTCATGTGTTCGCCTGATTATGGAATGTAAGGATAGTCGATTTTTGGATTATAAGCTCATTACTGTACCGTAAATGAAAATATAAAGCCAACCTGAGGACGTCTTGCATTGTGATACGTTTCCGTAAATTGACAGTCTTCATTTTTCATCCTTAAAAACGGATGTTGTAATTGAGTTATATCATCCAATGTTCGAACTGTACCTTCCTAGGAAGAGACTTTGTGGGCGGATGGCTTAATATAGAACTGTTGCTGTCTCATTTTGTTTTATTTCAACGATTATTTCGTGAAAACGAAATGTCAGCCTCAGTTGGCACTGTACAAAAACAACAGAAGAAGCAACAATCAGCCTACAGACTCACTGCCGGTGAACGTAAGCTTCCGCGACCCGTGGTATTCTGGAGCGATAATGAAAAAGACGCTTTTCGGAGAAATAAAGTTGTTCAAACGAGATATACTATGATTTTAGACGATATTGAAAATCAGAGGAAATCGTCCTTCAAAAATATCAAACATGAAACTCACAAATACAGAGTAAGGAGTTCAAAATACAAGACTGAGAACAAAAACATGGAATCTGACACAAATGGTGTTCCTGTGCAAACTGATATCACTTCCGGTGATAAGGAAAAGGACGAGAAAGATGACGAAGACGACGATATTTCAAGTGATTCTTCGAGTGAGAAAGAAGAGGAGGACGAATCAAAGAACAAAAAGAAGGACGGAATTATAACAAAACACAAAAGGCCGTCTGTGAAGTTTTCTGTATATAAGGAATTTATACCAAATTCAAACGATGATGCGAAAAATGAATTATCAATGACAAGTAAGACATTACAGAAGAGAGGTTCGTCGGCACCTCTTCATCGTCAAGTTCCCGAATTACCAAAATCGTATGGTGGTCGCAGCAAAAGCGCTGTTCCACAAACTGTAAAATCCTCAGCAAGATCTGATTCTGAGAGACCGTTGTCATCTATTTCGAAAACGCAGAGTGAGTGTAGTTCAGTGTCTTTCAGACCACGGAGTTCTATGTTTTTTGACAGATCGGTTGCTGCGTTTGAGCTCCGTAAAGAGCTTCAAAGACTCGCTAAACTGAGAAAAACCACTGTAATTACCACACCGTATACGATTACGGATGCTCTGAGGGACGAACGAGAAAGGTATTCTGAAAATCGGCAAAAGGTGCAAAAATACCTACAAAAACTAGAGAGTATTAAGAAAGAAGAAACTGTGATAAATAAATGGACACAAGAAGAGGTGGAACAAAGTTTACATCTAGCCTAATAATATCGATACACATTTGTTTAGTTTTCTGTGTGTCATTTTGACATGAATGTAGGATCTTTTTTAATAAAAGAATGTTTTTAAATTAGAATTTTGTTGGCATTAATAGGGTGAGATTATGATTAGGAAAATCGGAAAATTGAAGTCATTGTAACTTTTGTTTGGATAATAGTGCTTATACTTCCAGTCAAAATAAGTAGAGTTAATCGCTCGGAAAAAGTAATGTATGAAAAGTTAAGTCGAATCTGCTATAATTAGCTGTATTATTAAATGAGTGTGTATTACATATTTACTTGTAATTTACAGCGCCGGGGAGACGACAATTATGAAATATTATCTATCGAATTAAATATTACTATTTATACATTTATATGAAAGTACCTTCAAATTTAAACGAAGGAATATTTCAACATATACATGTAGCACATAGGTAATTTTAAAAGTCACGTATTTTGAAGAGCATGAACATGCATAGCCAGGATTGATGAGGTGTGCAAATTCAGAATTCCTGTTTTGTATGCAAACTAATAGAGAGGGGATGTGTATGTGCTACATGATCAATCACTCTACCCCTATGTCCTCCATACAAACGTGCAATTTGACAAAATAAACACGATTCACAAAAATATTTTAACACAACTTACAAAAATATTTTAACACAATTCACAAAAATATTTAACACAATTCACTAAAATATTTTAACACAATTCACAAAAATATTTAACACAATTCACAAAAATATTTAACACAATTCACAAAAATATTTTAAGTTGACATTTATTTAAAGTCATATTTGCAAAATTCCTTCACCTTAATATAAGATACATATCAAGTATTATTTTCATGATTTATTTGATTAACATATATCATGATTACAATTAATGAAATATCCAATCCCCTCACCCAATGGAAAGAATTGCATGAATTTCTAATACTGCTTTAGAGATAATGTTTGGAAGACATGGAAACTGTACAAATACCTACCAAGGATATGACCCATGAATAATGAAAAATTCATTATGCATAATACTACATGACCCATCCATAGTTTTGTATCAACAGCGTTCCCAACATTGCACATTGACCAACCATGACTATAGAAATCAATGAAAGTTACTGTACAAATATTATCATTGGAATATTGGAACTTGAATCAAGTAGATCGGACCTCTCGGAAGATGGAAAATGAGCTGGCTTCGGCGAGCAGGGCACGGGTTGTTTTCCATGTGAACCGTTCTTTTGATATGCATTTTATAGCTTTTTGTGTTACATGGGTTCCATTTGTTTAACTGTATTGTATGTGATGTTGTATTTAAAGTGAGAAGGCTTTTTTTTGTCTTTGGAGACCTCTGTGTATCTGAATTAATAAGTGGAAGAGTCGTACGTACGTAATCCGGATAACTACACCATTTGATATGAATAAAGTGGATGACCGTCCAAAGTCGTTGACTTTCGTAATGTATTTGAACAGTGAAACAATTTAGTTTGTTTTTTTATCAATTGGAATTTGTGGGAAAATGTTCATTGTCTTTTAAGAAGTCGATGCGGAGATTTAGCTCTAGATTCAGATCGGTTATTCTGGGACCGTGACCTCCATGCAAAGCTTTAGAAATGAAGAGCGCACCAGAATTTTCTGACTTCAACAAATTCTGTAAATAAGAATGATCAGTGAAATTGTGCTTTATTCGGTAAAGAGATATTATTATATCTCATAAAGTTAATATGACGAATTAAGAAATCTGATTGGTCTAAAGACGTCACGTGGGAGGACGACAAAACTACTAACTATTATACATTGTATACATGTAGTTATGCTGACTAATGCAGGCTTTTTTTAAGAATAACCTTAGAACTTTCATCAGCTATCGGTGATAAAATAAACGATATATTAGAGCAGTTGCATTTTGTTTACTTTACCACTACTTTTACCTCACCTCTACGCTTCAGTGGTCACTGCGGTTAGGGGTTACATAGCCCGGTTGAGAGGGAGACATGAGTAGTTGTTCAACCCAGAACAAATCCTCTTGATTGATATCACGCAATACTGCGGCGCCGTACGTATTTCGTTTCAAAATATGTGAGTGTATTCGTTGTCACTGTCTTTTCCTTTTTCTTTCCATTTCGTTCCGGTTGTGTGATGGCCTATAAATAGGTTTTTCCCGAAAAAATGCCGCAAGTCCGGCAACGTTCGGGGGATCGCGATGGAAGATCAATGAAAACTTATACAGACAATGCCATAAGATTTCGAGTGCTCTTTTTCTTGGAAATTCAATGACATGAATCATCATGGTGAAATTCCTTTTGTTCTGACGTTTCGAAATTAGCGAAAAGGTCGCCTGGTTTCGATAAATAGATGATTTCCATTTCTCTCAGTTTAAAAGGTAAATACACTGTACTAACATGTTCAATGGCGGATCCAGCTTTTGAGTTAGAGGGGGCGTAAAAAATGGCCAGGGGCCTGAGGACCGCCTAGGTCCCCAGCGGGTCCAGGGCAGAGTCCTGGTAAGGGGACCAAGGGGCGAAGCCCCCCGGAAGCTAACGAATTTGACTGAAATCGATTAATGAATTGAAATTAATGCATTTGACAACTATATTAACTAAAAGGTAAATAAAATTTACTCTTTTTTGTATGGAAAATGATCGTTTTACCTATGATTTGCAAATTTTAGGGGGGGGGGGGAGGCGTACGCCCCCCCTTGAATCCGCCACTGATGTTGTCACTCATAACTACTGAACATCTTTACTTCCAATGGCAAGTTTGAGATTGTCAACACAATGCACTACCTCAAAACTTCGCACGTGTCTTCCATCTTTCTTATATATGTATACATGTAACTTCCGTTCATTTTTCTCACTGTAAGCCCCCCACCCCATTCCCCCCCCCCTACACACACATTTACAATGGTCGAAAGAAAAGTTAATATTGAGTTTAATATCACGGCCGCGTCGATATGTATTTGTGAAGGTGGTGGTAGTGGGAGGGGGTTATAGTTACAGTGCAACGGAGAAGTGATATGTTGCTGTTTCTGAGAAGAAAAATATCACTTCTCCGTTGCACTGTAACTAAAGGGGGTGACAGCATATGGTTTTTGGCCGGATTGCAAAGCAATTCTGGTCTAAAGATTGACGATGTCCGTCCGTCTGTCCGTCCGTCCGTCGCAAAATCTAAGGAACTATATGCAGTAGAAACTTTATATTATACATGAAGCTTGCCCATGACAAGACCTTTCAAGTTATGCCGTAACATTTGACCTTGGACTTTGACCTAGTTAAAGATTTTGGTTAAAGTTTCTGGTTGAGGCAAAATCTAAGTAACTATATGCAGTAGAAACTTTATATTATACATGAAGCTTGCCCATGACAAGACCTTTCAATTTATGCCGTAACATTTGACCTAGTGACCTTGACCTTGGACTTTGACCTACTCAAAGATTTTGGTTAAAGTTCCTGGTTTAAGCAAAATCTATGGAACTGTATGCAGTAGAAACTTTATTGTATACATGTAGGTTGCCTCTGACAAAACCTTTCAATTTATGCTGTATTATTTGACCTATTGACCTTGACCCAGTTACAGTGGCGGATCCAGAGTGGCAAGCGGGGGGGGGTTTGTATCGATCCAAAGGGTCGATTCGAGGCACGAAGTGCCGAGTGGGGGAGGGTACGGGAGGGGGTTGCCCCCTCCTGTAGGTTGGGTTCCGGGGGGCCTCCCCCGGAAAATTTTTGAAAAAAATGGAATAAAATGGTGCATTCTGGAGCACATTTTCTCCTTAACTTCTCGAAATTCAGACCATTTTTTCCACTCAATTTATGTGGTTAATAAAGATTTCTAAATAAAATAATTTCTCCTTTACTGTTGGCAGGGACGTAGCCAGGGTGTTGTCGATGTGGACGTCTTTAAAGAAGGGTTGGACCAAGAACTTCAGCTGTCCGGGGGCACAGACACTTTTTGGGGGGATGACTTGCGAGGCCCGAAGGGTCAAGTGGGGACAGTATGGAAATATGTTACCCATCCCTTTGAAGGGGTCCCCCCGTGAAAATTTGGAAAAAATGAAGCAAATTGCTTACCTCTGGAGCGTATTTGAGCTGAATTTAGATGGGATAACGCATATGATTCGATGTCAACAGACGATGAACCGTATCTAAGATGAAGAAAAATTGAGATGTGAACATGACATTCCCTAAATACTTACATATGTACGTCCACATAAAGTCTTTCCAATCGACCGCTCGCACTTTGTTAGCGATCGTTGTATCATGCGCGGATACAGCATTCTTGGTCAGAGGGGATCCAAAATTTAAGGAAGTCTACCTATCATGTAGGTTCATATATATCGGTGCACTTGATGGGGAGGGGGTAATTTTGTTAGCTTTCCTTTCACGTTTATGTTCATGAAGAATTGGCGAGCGTAGCGAGCCAGAATTTTTTTTAGATATGAAATATTAATTTGTCTTGATTCGATCGAGATGATTATTTATAACATTGAATATTTCACTCCTTATATCGGCGAGTGGAGCGAATTTCATGAGAATAAATAGATAAGAGATGTGTCATTTTCCAAATATTCAGACATCTTAAAGTGACAAAACCTTGAAAAAGATGAAGGAGGTTACATCCTATGAAGTAAGGGACTGTTCAAAATATGAGTTCCTAAGACCCAAGACAATTATATAAAATTACTTAGTATGAACAATTGATAATGATTAAGGAATTTTGCAGAAAAAATAGTTTTGTATTTGTAAATGGCGAGCGAAGCGAGCCGAAATTTTAGGTTTCAAAGCCCTTTCATGCATTTTAGACCTATTTCAATTAGAAATGGGCCAAAGCTGGAACCCACCTCCGAAAATCTCAGGGGGGGGGGGGTTCCAGACCCCCGGTCCCCCCTCTGGATCCGCGCATGGTTGTATTGACTTCTAATGAAACACGAGAAAATTACGAAAAATGCATTCAAATCGGTTGTTTCTGGAGTGTCTCTGATATATTTCTGAACAGTAGTTTGCTTTAAATTAAAGTGGAGTTTCAAAAGAACCTCCACCTTCTTTTGGCTACTGGGGGAGGCGCTCTCCTTTTTTTTTTTCGCGAGACGATGTGGACGTTTTTGCGTACAAATGTACGTCTGGCTTCGCTTCTGGCTTGTTGATTTGTCCTTGCTGTAACATGTACTAAGAATATTGTACGATATCGAGTAAAAAATTATGAGTATCATTGGGTTTTGGCTTTGAAAAATTGAATGCTTAATTATAGGCCCCCGGAGCATATTCGAGCTATATACAATATTAAATATTTGCCCATTTTCCGGTTATTTCAAAGTATGTTTTTAACAAAATTTGTAGATGACAAAAATACTCAAACCGGGTATATGAGGACAGAAACGTTTAGGTTACAATCCCCGTACCATTTACATTGATTGTTTGACACACGTACATGTTTTGCAAATTATTTGAACATCTTCATATCATAGTATTTGTTAATGTTAATTTTCGTAAAATTAACAGAAAACCCCCTCTGCGACGTACATAACAAAAACTTTGGGATTGTCTGTACGAATCCACAAATACGCCGATTGATACGATAACGAATCGATACATGTATGCGATAGAATGTATCAGAAAATTTTTGTAAATTTTGTTTCAAAATAGTGAATTCTGGTGGACATTAAGCAATTTTTTTTTATTACTCAGTTTGCAGGGTTTTTTTTTTCCCGAGTGCTATTGTTACCAAAAAAAAAAAAAAAAAAAAAAAAAAAAAAAAAATTGGGAAACCGGGGGGGTTTTCCCGAACCTCCCCAAACCCCCCTAAATCCGCCCTTGAGTTAGTGACAAAAACTTACTTTGCAATCCGGCCATACCGTCTTTAGCGGTGTTTTATTGAAAAATATATACGTAAAACTTTGTGGCAAATTCAAGTTGGGGTTCTAACCCTCTCTAAATCCGCGCTTGTAAAACGCAATAAAACGGAATATAATGTCCGGATAAATCTGACTATTACACACTGCGCTTTGAAAACGAAAGTAGATTTCAACATGTTCTTCTTGTGCTCGAGTTATATTGTGCAGTTAATTTGTGTAGTAATATTTTTATTGAAACTCTGTTTGTCTGAAAGAATATTAAAAAATGAGGCAGGCCACTTAAAACCATTTGGAGCCACCAATTCTGTTTTGGACGTGGAAAGAATTTCCGGATTCCCGAATCCAAGAACATTTTTTGAAAAATATGCAATTCCTAAAAGGCCGTTAGTGATGAGAGATGCGGCAAAAGTTTCTCGTGCCTTTCACCTGTGGACAGATGAATATTTCTACTCTGCAGAGGGTTCAAAGTCACACAAAGTCAGCACAGAAACAATGAAAAAGGAAGACCGGAATCAACAGACAAAAGAAATGTCTTTCTTTGATTTTGTTCTCAAATATAATGA
Organism: Pinctada fucata; assembly: GCA_028142955.1. Taxonomy (NCBI): domain Eukaryota; kingdom Metazoa; phylum Mollusca; class Bivalvia; order Pterioida; family Pteriidae; genus Pinctada; species Pinctada fucata. The sequence continues at coordinate 33,958,290 of AP027104.1, forward strand.
CTCTGATATTTATATGGTTAATCCAGTGCCAGAGTTTATCAGGTATTTAGCTAGATTTCTTATTTTTATGAAAAATCACTAGTCCAGTGCCCGAGGTACTACAAATTTTGCTAGGTTAATTACATGTAATAGCTACATGTAGGCTAATGGAATAAACGATTTTTATATTACCGCTACTGACTTGTATTTTACACATCCTAAGACCCAACATCACAAGATTTGAGATGTAACTTTTAACTGTGACGTTGTATCTGATTTATGATGTCACAATTAGAAATAACGTCAAAAGTGGTGATGTCGGGTCCTGGAGTATATGAAGAAGGTCCATTTATCTAATAAACTATTAATGTAACAACTGACAAGTAGAATTTGCTTTTGGGCAAGATTTTGATTCAAGAAAGTTTTCTTGAAGACTTCATTTTATATTTTATTCAGCTGATATGCACTGAGAAAGGACAAATAACTCACACATATTTTGTAAATATGTCCATGTATTGTTATCATCTTATATATTCTATCATCTAATAAATGTATTTTTCTAGGCTAACCCCCCCCCCCTTTCCCCCCTTGAAAAAGCATATATTTAGATGTTTTAAATTTCATTGATAGATATTAGGAAATTTAGTCCATTAAATCAAATCTTTATTTAGTTTACCCAATTCCCCAGTCAGCAAAGAAGCTAGCATTTGAAAGTCAGTGTCAGAACATGATGAAGTAGGGATTCCAAACATGCCAAATGATCTAATTTATAGATGGACTGGAGAAGGGGCAAATAATTTTATGAAGAATGTTTTTAGGGGACAAGGATGTACACATATTATTATTCATAGTAAGGTCCATGAATTGCTTGGATGTGTTGAATTATATTCAAATTGAAAAATTCAAAATGGTTTTATAATTCCTACTTTGTTCATTTTCTTTGTTTTGTCTGTAGAGATGATGTGACAGTTCCTTGCTCTTTACAATGTGAAGATGTCATAGATGGCAAAATAGTGGAATCTGTGAGTATCAAAGTAAACTTTCACTTGGTATTGTAAAGTACATTACATATTTTATATAGATATACAAATGCACATGATATACATACCATTTGCACAAGGTTATTCTGTTTGTTAATTTTGCATTTTACAATTACACAGTAACACTCATTAGGGATTCCTGCTGTATGATACATGTAAATGTAAAGATGTAGTCAGTTTGGGGTCCATATTAGACAATCTTGTGCAATATGCATTTCAAAAGACAAAATTACTTATTTACCAATTCAGGCATATAAATATGCAGATAGTATATTTTTTATACATGTATTTCATTTTATTGAAAAGTATACTTTGTAGGTGATGTGGTTTAGTAGTGGCGGTACCAAGTCTGTGGTACATACAGACTCTGTGGATAACATCAACTGTTTGTACAGAGGTGATAAAACATTTGTAATGGTGGATCCAGACATATATGGTGACAAAGTAAGAGGAATAATGTAGTAAAAGAAAACTTGTTTATCATTGATATCTATGAAGAAAAATACCCACTTTGACCAAAATATCAGTCTTTAAGTTATCCAAAATGACAGTAGATTTCAGACATAGGCCATGTTAGCAGTAATTGTCATTTCTACTCAAATTTGTGTTTTGAAATTTGGACTTTTTCAGAGCAAATCTTACGCTTTATCGTAATAACTCCTTTGAATTTCAGGTAGATATGGACCATCCAGAGGGGGCTTACTCAAGTGTTGATGTAGATAGGTCAGTGGGATGATGAAAATACAAAAACATAACTTATTAACTTTTATTATCAAGATATATCCTTGCAAGCTGTGTAATTTTTTCACATTTTAAAAGTGTTGATTACTTATGATACATAGTTTTCAAATCTCTTAGTAAACTGAAGGTAAAGAGGAGTAACTCCAAAGTACAGTATTGATTATCTGAAAATATATACTGTAATCGTTTTTCCATCAAATTAATAGTACTTATCAATACAAACAAATACATGTAATTTGCTGTGTAGAAAAAAAGATCAGTTGGTATCTATTTACAGGGTGGATTATAACAAGTATCCTGGTTTGGCAGATGTTGAATACTATACCATTAACATTACTGCCGGGGATTGCCTCTTTATTCCATATAAATGGTATGATAATAACCTTATTTTCGATATTGCAGATTCAGATGCCTTTAGAATGTTTAAATTATAACTTTGATACACCTATTTTTGCAAAATTGTTCTTTCTCCCCAAAACACAAAGAAAAATGATTTTGATTTCAAAATACGCAAGATCTCAACTACATCGCGTGCAGCATGTCTGCTCTGATTTGCATTTTAGTCACCTACCTAACCCATTGTTCAAAACTTGGGCACCTTTTCTGCCCAAGTATATTGATGACATTTATTTCCAAAGCAAACTGGCGTTGACCAAGTATATGACTTGAATTAATGTTCTTTTGACATATTTTCACTGTCATACGTTTGATTGTGTATTCTTTTAATATACTGTTGCTAATTCAAATGTCCAAATCCTGATTGAATATTACTTACTAGGATCTTGCTTTTTACGTCAATTTAGGAACACTTCTTTCTCAAAATATGTCTGACTTGACACCAGTTTGTAGACATAACATGTTATAATATCACAACCAATGACCTGTCAAAGTATTGTTTGATGGAAGTTCTATTGTTGATGATGTCATTATATGAAATGTCCACCAGCAGGTGTGATGTCAGACATTTGGACATTCAGCAAATTGGCAATAAAATGCACGTAACATTTCTCCAAGACTCAATGCTACCATATTTTTCAGATGTGTTTGCTTTACAAACACACAACTTTCATGTGCATGTATTTTTAAGAAATGACAGTCTTATTTTTGGTGTTCATTGGTGTATAATTCTAGTTGGTTTTGTGCAAATTCCATGAATAGCAAAGCAATTCTCAGAAACTTTGCATGTGTCCAAGCAGAATTATACACCCATGAACTCCAATAGTAAGACAGTCATATTACTTATATTTACATTTATTCTAATCATCGGTCATTTTTATTTGCATGCACATCGTGCATTTTGCCTGTAACAACATCAAACACATTTTATCATTGGTGAATTCTCCTTACTTCTAAACTGAAAAGTGATGTCACAATAGCAACCCAAATTATTGGAATATAATTGTAGTTGCCTAATGGGTATTTAACATTGGGAATCAGCTTGTAATGTAAATACATTGTATACGATTTTGAATTCTTCTCTATCTTAACTGTATGCATACTTGCTTCAAGTGAATAGATCAACATATCTGTTATCATTTATGGATAAATTTGGATTTGTAGGATTCATCAGGTTAGATCCTATGGTAGTAATATTGCAGTAAATATTTGGTGGAATCACTTCAAGAACAAAGACATTAACCTTGACCTCTGTAACTATCAATGTAACCTTGACATGACCTTGGGAAATGTAGAGTTTGGAGGTTTTGAGCAGGTCATGGAGACTTTAGATTCAATCAAGTGAGTTCTACATGTATATTTACTTTTCATACGATTTTAGAATCATAGAATATGAGGTAGTGTTTCTTTAGAACAGGGTTAATTCATAATCAAGTTTGAACAAAATTCTTTCATATTCAGATCATGAATAGGTATTTTGTCTGAAGGGATGGGGCCACGAAGCCCCTAAATCGGCCCTGTTTCTTAACATTTGAATAAATTGAATATTTTTTTGTTATTTGATACTGTGTAAAGTTCTTCACTGAATTATGTGTTGAGATTTTGGCAAAAACTATTTCTATATATAGGAAATGTAGGAAAATTTTCTTTTGGTGCCAAGGTTTGACCGTGTAACGTTACCTTGCTTAGACATGGCCTATACACATGAAAATAGCTAGTGATTGGGGGAGGGGGGGAGGGGTTAGTGGGGAGATGGAGTTTCACATACATATCTTGTTTACATTTATATAATTGATTATGTTGATTATAACAGATATGTCTTATGTTTTGACAGGGACCACATGAATGGACTTGTTCTATCAAAGAAAGAAATAGATTATGAAGGATTTATAACTGCCATAGTTGGGGTAAGAAAATAATCAGAAAAAAGCATACCATACAGGTACAAAATCAAGTGGACTTCATGGTAAAATTAGCGAATGTTTATACTAGTAAAGAGGACTGTATATGGTTTTTTATATAAAGTAAAGTGGCCCCCTTTCAGGGCAAAATCTTAAATTTTCATGAATTAATGAATTTGTACCAATACTTATTCTACAAAGTAGGCTACTTATGAAATGATACATAACTTTTATTTTCCTTTCTAAATTTCTTAGGATTTGGGCTTAAAGAATGGTATATTTTGCCAAATTTCTGGAAAAACATAATTTTGGGGTTCATTTTCAACAAAGTTCTGTTAACATTTTGGTTAAAGGCTAATTTTATTTAGAAGTTTTTGGTTGAAGCAAAATCTCAGAAACTATGCACGCAGCAGTAAAAGCATGATACTAAAGTGGTAGGTTTCCCATGACAAGACTTTCAATTCATGCTGTTACATTTGACCTATTGACCTTGACCTTGGACTTTAACCTACTTTAGCTACTGACATAACTTCCTTAGCAATCCGGCCATACCACCTTAAGCAGTATATTGTTATATTTTAGCATTGATCAAAGACATATATACCTTTTACAGCAAGACAAAAAAGAAATGGACAGAAAGAAGATAAATTATCATGAAAAGACCAACAAGGTTTGCAAAAATATTTAGCATGCTTCTGATTTTTACCCATTCATAACAAAATACAGTTGTTCATTTATTTTATCAAGTTCTGAATGATTTATTGAGATAATAAAGTGCTCAGGGATGGAACACAGTGAAGGGCAATGGGGAACACTATATTAGTCAAAAAAATGAAAAAAGTGAAACTACAGTACTTTCATTTGAAAAAAAAAGTCATTGACACATCAAATTCTAGAATTGATAAGATTTCTTAACATTTTTTTAAAGTTTTTTTTAAGGAAATGAGTAGTTAAAAAGGTATTTCAAGTACATGTATATTTAGAGAACCCTAAATTATTATCAATTTAATTTCTTTTTTCAGCTTTTTGTTTCCATGGATACAAATTCAGATGGAAAAATGACCAAAGAAGAATTACAGAATTTATCAGAATCAGTATGGACAGACATTTGGAGAAATATGAGAGAATTATCTGACTTTTTAGATGATTTTGGTAAAATGAGACATGGAGATTTCAGATTCAAAGACGAATTATGATAATGGCTTTAATTGAAAAATGGCCGAACTGTCTTTCCAAATATCTCGATTCACTACTTAATAATTATTGCATTTTAGGCAGGGCTCAGGAGATACGCTTACAAAGTTTATTATCCATGTACATTTGTATTTAAATCTTTCTATCTGTACGGGGTTAAATTTTTCCATGTTTTCTATTTCTTGCCAAACTCTTTCGATGAATTTGCTGAAACTTGGTTAGTGCAGTGTAATGGTGGATAATCTCGAAATGCAGAACAGTTGGTTTTTCTATATCTTTGTGCAAAATAGATAATTTAGAACAAAAAGGGGAATGTGATGCAGTGTAAGAATGTCTTAATTATGAGTTTCATCCAAAATAAGGTGATTATTAACTTAATAGATCGTTTTTCAGCTTAATAAAAAGATATTATTTCTCGTATTTATGATAAAACTCATAGCTAAGGCATCCTTACACTGCATCACGTTCCCCTTTTTGTGATAAATAATCTGCATTATACAAAATTTTAGAAAACCCAAATGTTCTGTGTTGCGAGATTACCCACCGTGAGTGTGTCCTGTTGGAGAAAATGGAAAGCTCAACATCAATTCAGAATGTTTGAAAATACATACAAATTACATATCCTAGAGCGAAACAAATTCTTTAAAGGACTTGTATTTAATGTAATATGACAGATTTCATCATTCAAAAGTCCCTCTTAGTGTGCCTCATTTACTTCATATTTGTCCCTTCTTTTCCTATGTTTTTGTGTCCCTCTTTGCAAAGGCAAATATTCGAAGAATTATGGGAAGTGTGTACTAGAATGAGGTTGAGTTGTGTACATATGAAATTAATTAAACACATGGGGATGTCTTGATATGCAATTCATGAATTTCTTCATCATTTCTTTTGTTCTCTCAATTAATTTCCTTAAAGTGTTCAAGCGCATATGGTTGAATAAATTCATCTAGATTGATGTTCAATATATTGAAAGAAACCTGAAGATACTGATTATATTCAGCCAAAGTGAATTATAATCCTTTATGAGATATCTATGAACGTTCATCAAAAACGGAGAAATTTTCCTTTATATCTGTTCATTGCTATCATGAATTAAAAATCTCTAATATCTATGCATATCATGAGATTAATGGCTCAAATTCAAAATTTTCAGCACATATAAGAATTGATAAATGAAAATAAACTTAGCATTACATACATATTTACGATTGAAGGGATGGTTTGCTGTGCTAGTGTTCGTGAACCTCTTTCTGCTTACAGATCTGATTTTCTATGTATTTTGATATGGTCATGGCGCTGTAAGAACATGCTTTTGATAAACATATGTAAATCTTAAATATGATTTAGCTCATGACATAAGGATCTTTTGACTTAGTTGTTAATGAAATCACAAAATCTGCTGAAAATGCAGGAACATGTGTGATGTCATGATAAGTTTTTGCAATTAAATTTAATTCTCAACATGGCTAGCAACAAATACACATATCTGAACTTTAAAGGGCATAACGTACTGTAAATATATGAAAAATTTAAAATAAAACAAACGGTCAAACGGCAGGCAGTAGGAGCCATTGGAAGCAATTGTACTTTACAATTTACTTGTAGATTTCCAATGTTAGAGTCTCTTAGGCAACTTACATTATATTACAATAATTCTGGTTGTCTATCTTGATTTTACTTCTAGTTTTGAATGTAGGGAAATTCACCAACGTTTAGTCGTTTAAAGATACTTTTCATGCTGTTACACTTTATTTGTGCGGTATTCATACTAACGAGGGTTTCTTGTATTTAGTCAGCATTTCACAGAACGTGCATGTGATGATCAACCAGACTCAACCAGATACAACAGGGTGATTTTAGGAATGTTTGAAGTGATATTTTTGATAATTTTTAATGAAATATTTATGCTTATTTTGTATTTTTATATTCTATTTACGTATGTTGATATTAATTATCCACCAACTGATTAAAATATTTGTTATAATACTTGTATTCACTTGTGTGTAGACATCATTTGTGGAGCCCATGTACAGATATTTTTTACCCTCTTACATTTATTTCTTCACCAATGAGTTATTGTCTCCCGCTTTTGCGAAAGGGCAGGGACATTAAAACTGGTTCGTCCGTCCGTCCGTCTGTCTGTCCATCCATCTGTCCGTCAGTCACGAAACCTTTTTAAAATAATTTCTGCAACGAGGAAGTTAATTTTTGCCGAATCTCTCATATAAGACTTTCAGAAAGAAAACTGAGAAATAATCCTCTTTGGTTGCATTTGTAAAATACGTACTATAACTTAGAATATTGATTATGACGCTTTAATTGGAAGGGTTCCCAGCAATGTTGTCATGCTCGTCATTACACCCCTGTCAAGAAGAGAAGGGGATATACTTGTTCCAACAAGCCTGTCCGTCCATCTGTGTGTTTGTCTGTCGTGTCTGCACTGTAAGTTTATTTATTCTTGACCTAAAGAGATAACTTCATAGATTCTCCATATGATGTTATGACCCCCCAACAACAACGAGGAGGGCTCTAGTTCCAACGTGTCCATCCTTCCGCAGACACTCACGTTGTTTCCGCTCCTTTATTTGAATAATTCTCGTCTTGCAGTGATGGAGATTCAGTCATAGTTCTTCGTTCTACATGACAAATGGAGAATTCCTATTAAAATGTATTTTACGGTCAAAAATTGAATGTATGATAAACGTTTATGGTAAAGCAATTAATATTAGTTCAAGCAATTGACGCATGTAGTTATTGATCTATAGCAATGAAACTTCATACAAAGATCATATTTGCTTATGACCTGATGGGGCTCCCTGTTGATTGAGGAGTTCCAAAGGAAGATGGCATAATGAAAAAGGCATTTCTGCACCATAACCGAATTTTTTTAAGATATACATGGACGCGTACTGAGAAGGTCTGACGGTCAATTTGGAATTGCGTGTGCAAATGTGATTTTGTTCAAAGACATTGTCTCTGAATTTGCTTCTTTCGATGTGTCATTGGATCATGGGCTGCAGTGTTTAGCGATACTACATGTATGGCAGGGTATTCCTTTCTGTCGGACAATTCCACTGTCTGTTCATCCACTCTGTGCCAATTTGACATTGTAACCTCGACCTTTGTTAGGAAACAACTAAGGGATATCCACGGTACCTAGATAGCTGTCAGCAATATCCATCGTCACCTGCTCGGTGTAGTAATTTCTCAATACGCTATAATGCAAGGGTAAGGTTTTTGTTCTCTGGGCAAAGCAATTTTGAGACGAGACCTTTTTTGTAGGGGGTACATTTGTGAACGTCTGAAAACGTCGCGGACGCATTTTCTTGACACGTTAGGATGTTATTTAGAATGCTGAAATCATTCTGGAGTAGAAATTATTTCATCACGAACTGCGAAATATCGGATACCTGATTTTACTTCTTTTGCTGGATTCACTTTTGCTTGATACATATATCGGATGACTTCGAGTGATTAAAGTGTTCGAACGCTGGTGCCAGAGCTCTCACATTTGCATGCTATGAATAGGACCACTATAGCCGTCCACTAATACTTTCGATTCGAACCTTTTGGTCCACTAAGACGGGTCAGAAGTTCTTATCAAGCGACATATTTGTTTCACTATTTATACATGTATGCAACGATTGCGTTTATTTTCTGCAATAATTCCCAAGTGCATGATGTTCTCAAAAAGTTTGTGTTGTTTCGATCCATCTTGACAACCAAAAAGGCCACCATGGCCTTTGATTGCCTTATACTAGTTATAAGGCCGGTAATATGAACATGAAGCGATACCAAACTATTATAGATTTATCGTGTTTTTATTGCACCTGTATCATCTGTTTCGTTGACAATAAATTATATCTTCTAAAATATGGCATAAAACGATAAATATACACACCATATCTTGAAAGATAATAAACTTCAAAATACATAATCTAATTTCTAAAGGAAAAATAAAAAGTATGATAATGTATCTCGGATAAAAAACTATGACAAATTCATGGAGATCAAGCAATACGCGTTGCCATGGTAATGTAACTTTTTGTCTATGAGTAAAATGTGCATTCCCTGATTTACACATTAATTATTTCCTTCGAATTGCCTTTGTAAAAAATATATTGTTTACTCGGACGAACGAACAGACGGGCATACAGTTGAAAAATGAAATTGCTTGAAGAAGCCTTATAAACAATTTCAATATATTTTTTAAAATTTCCATTCGGGATCATGTATGAAATAAATTATTATTTATGAAATAAATTTGGCATAAATCAAACGAAAACAACTCTATCTTTACAATCTAGGATGGTGATACATCAATGTACAAATATCTATTACAATTTATTTGTAATTTGTATAACGATTAAACTGAGGATAATGGTGATCGTAAAGTACGAAAGCTTATTAGTGCCATTTTTGGATAAGAAAGATAATAATTAAAAAGTCGTTCTAACAAAATAAAAAGTCGTTAAAAACAAGTTAAAAAGTAGTTTAAACATTATAAAAAGTTGTTCAAACAAGATAAAAAGTCGTTAAATCGTCCAAACAAGTTAAAAAGTAGTTTGAACGAGATAAAAAGTTGTTTGAACGAATTTGTATCTTGTTTGAACGACTTTTTATCTTGTTTGAACGAGTTTCTTAAGTCTTTAAAACAAGTTAAAACTCGTTTGAACGAGTTTCTTATGTCGTTTAAACAAGTTAAAAAGTCGTTTGAACGAGTTTTTATCTTGTTTGAATGAGTTTTTATCTCGTTTGAACGACTTTTTATCTCGATTGAACGACTTCTTATCTTTTTTGAACGACTTTTCATCCCGTTAAATTTGAACGACTTATTATCTTTTTTGAACGACTTATTAACTTGTTTAAGACTTTTATTTTTTTCTTGAATCCCAAAAATGGCACTAGTATACTTTCGTAAAGTGCCATATTAAAAATAAAATTATTTTGTTGGAACGTAATAATATTTCGAGGAAACGAAATAATTTTATTTTTTTACACGGCCCTTTACGTCCACCGTAGATGTTGCATTTACACAAGATAAATAAAAATAAATTTGATCCAACATTACCGTATCTTTATCAACAATGCTACATTTATTCACGGTTCGAATTCTTCCATACATAGTACATTTATCCACATTTTGAAAACACTTATCCATATTTAGAAAACATTTATCCATAAATGAATGACATTTATCCACATCATGTGGATACATGTAGTACCACATTTTGAATACGACTATCAAACAATTTGAACATTCATGTACACTGTATCTACATGCTTAGATCATTCCACATTCTGCTTACATTCATTTGCAAAGTAATTTTATATGCAACATACCCAGTAAACAAAACCAACTTTCTGAATACTTAAGGATATTTACAAATGTATCCACGTCATTTATTCACATTTTCAGTATCAATCATCCACATTGAGTACATTCATCCGCATAATGCCTAGTATGATCACATGTATCCACATGTTGAATTCATCCGCGTCTTTTCTTTACTTCCACATCAAATTTAAAAATACCTATACTATCTCTAACACACAACAAATAAAAGATGAAATACTGAATGTGATGAACAACAAAAATCATAGAACCTATTTCATGACGCGCACTTTCACATTCACCCTATCGATGAGGGGAAAATGGCGCTTAACTTTGTATCCATATAATTCATTTTTTTAAAGAATTTCAAATCCATTAAAACATGTTATCTTAGAACATGCAAAAAATCTTCGAAAATATTAATTTTCCTGGAATGCTTATTAATACTTTGCATTTGTGATATTTTTTCCCATTTGTTGCTATTCAAAATACATTTTATTCATTAATTGTTCGACCCATAGAAATCATTCGAAATTTAGATATAGAAATATTTCATATTAGAATATGATCTTATGAAAATGACGAGAAAAATTAATGCAAGTTTCACCTTACATCAAACAATTTCTGAGAAATATTTGCAAAAATTCACTGGTATACTTTTGAAAAATGTATAAACAATCGCAATGAAAAAAAATTATGAATAATGTAATGCTATACAATAGACACTTTTTGAATACGCGGATTAATACAGTTAGTCCTATTCACAACTGAGTAAACTGGTGGCTGATCTGCACCCAGATCTATTTTCTCTATATCTTGTTTATTCATTTTTGGTGTTTCGTTTGGTGACGTCAGAGGACTATTGACCTTTGACCCCTTATGGCCATTTTCCTCTGTATGGTCTATTTGAAGCAATCTGTCAGTTGTATTGCACGATGATGACGCGGCCACATAACGCACTTCCACGTGGTCTTGCGCAGGCTCGGATCTGCGCTGCGGCCGTGGTCCTGACTTCCGTTTGTGATAGAGTCCACAGATCACAAGTATGATACAGAAGAAGGACGAGATAGAGGCTCCTATAGCGATATGTAAAATCTGAAACTCTCCCGCTGCCGGACCTGGAATATAAGTACAACATCATAGTATTACAATCATTATTAAACTTCCTCTTAGACACCTTTGTAATCTGTTTTCTTTCCTATTGGTCAAATCGCTACCATGTTAAAGTCACATGAAACTGAATTTTCTTTGCTTTAGCTGAAATCGATACTTATTTTTTCAACATACGATGTATGCTTTCTACGTAAGAAAGCAATATAATTGAAGAAAAAATATCATTTCGAAGAGTTGCACAATACTTTAAAAAGAGTACAAATACTGTTATTTTTCTTTAGCTGATTTAATTGCATTTTCTGTTTTTAAGAAAACTCTTCTTTAGTCAGTTAAGAATGAAATAAGCACATCTTTGGTTAGCATGGTTAGTAATATCCAATCGAAATTGGGATGCATGTACATGTTGATAAAGCTGAAATAGCATACGAGCGACTGGACTCAAATTTTGCTTTTATTTGGAAATATCGTATTTCAGTCGTTAAAAAGCCTCCAAAATCCAGATTTCAGAACTATTCCCCACCACGTTACATAATAGACACGGTTGAAAAGATCAACAAAGAAAGGTAATCCGATCACACGTTCACATTCGTGAAATCTTATTTTCCACTGAAATATTTCTTTAAACACACCTACGGCAATGAGTAGGCACCATTCGAAAAATGTTCTTAAAATTCATTGAAATTTCCAAAACGTGGGTCCTGCAGCATCATATCCTACCCATCCTGCTACGTCTTCCGGTACATTTTGGACATGATAACTTTCACTCTCTTCGGTCATATCACATTGTTCAGATTGAGGATCACTGACAAGGGTTAAGTACCCGAAACGTACATGCCTGATCCATGCTGTAAATGTATCTTTCTAGAATGATGCTATTGAATTTAAAGACATTTATCATTTGTACCACTTAGTGAGTATCACTGCTGCTGGATCAGGAGTCCCCGAGGGCACATGTAACCAAGTTCGATCAACCTCGGTTGATTGTTTCTTCAACGCATTCGAAAATTTCTGTTTTCAAAATTTATTGAAATTTCCAAAACGCCTTTCGGTACATTTTTGGACATAACTTTCACACTCTTTGGTCATATTACATTGTTCAGATTGGGTTAAGTACACGAAGCATGATGTCTGGTCCATGCTGCAAATTTATCTGTTCTACAATGATGTTATTAAATTTGAAGACGTTGAACACCGTAATTCGATCGTATGTACTCGTGGTACTTCTTTCTAAAAAAATATCAGACGTAAGATATTTCCTCTTGAAGAACACCCGGCTACTTATCCGCTTATAAATACACCACTGATTTGATTTTTACAGAGATTAAATTATCATTTGTTTAAACACTTTATCCAAGTTTATCAGAGTCTAGATAACCTAATTGTATTAACTGCGGGGTTGCATGAAGGCAAATGCTAAAATTTATGACATCTTTGGGGATATTACTTTGTTAAGATTGAGGATCACTGACAAGGGTTAAGTACCCGAAACGTGCATGTCTGGTCCATGCTGAAAATTCGTCTGTTCTTAAATTTATATATATGATGCTATTGAATTTAAAGACGTTTAAGATCATAATCTAGAATTTTGCATATTAATTTTCTTAGGAATGTTGAAGTTGCCGTTCTTCACACAGTTGTCAGTATTTAAAAGGCTAATTAGGAACTTAAAAATATGTATCAGTAGGATAGACAAAAGAGGAAAATATTAATATATATGGAATAAGTGTGTTAGAAAAACAAATTGTTAGTATAGTTAGATATATTCGGCAGATGAACGTTCAAAAAGTGTGCACACTACGTATCAAGAACACGTATGCATATGTTTGTGCTGGGAGAGAGAATTAATTCTATTTGGAATATGTATGTCACTTTACCGCTTAGGTGTTTCCTTTTTGGGTCTTGGACTTTTGGTTTGTCTTTATTCTCTGCCTTGTCTGATAGACCTGATTAATTTATAAACGCCAACGATACAAATCAAGTTTTTGATAATGTTAATGAACTCATTCCAAGCAGTCGAGTCTTTTAAGGTTTCACTGGAATATGTTTTCTTTAAGTATGGCACTTTTCTTGATATTGCTAAGTCTAGAGTGCCATTGGCATCTATCCAATCCCCTCAACATAAATCACTTTAATAAAAACTGCTGAAGCAGTAGACGTCTCCCATAGGATCTTAGCGTCGGTTTTGTACTTGTATCCGATTTATCATCAACTTAACGAAGCAAGGACAGTGACTAAGTACCATACCATAATGGTATTTGAATCCCAAACTGTCCTTCCCGGGCCTTTACCACTCACCTGATCAATTCCATCGTAGCGTAAGGGTTTTGTTTTGCTACCATGTTTTTTCCGCATGTCGTCATTTTATCCATTTAAAGTCAACATTTTCATTCGGATGTTGATAATGCTAGAATTAAATATTCCTATCAATAAATTCTTTGATACTAGTATCATCTGTTTATATCAATATGCTCATGTGAACTTTAATGAGATAGATCATTTTTTGCTGGATACACTTACATTCAAAAGCGCTGAAAACATATTTGAGGTAACAACCTGCAGAAAGCACAGATGGAGACCTACAGACATGTTGACTGATTACTTATTCATATTCTCGTTTTGAACATTTGTATTACCGATTTATAGAGGAGATAATACTATAATTTAGATTTGAAGACTATTTTACAGTTTTCTTTTTGGTGAATGATTTTTTTAAAGAAAAACTGCGTTAATACAAATGTTAAACAGTCTGTCTCCATGCTGAACAACTAATATTACTGAAAACCACGGTCGCAATGTCTAAATTCGGAGTGTTAATGGGGTTGCATGCTTTCTGCTTACCTAATGCTACCTCATATTAATGTTAATGTTACTATGGAAACAACATAAACACTCAACAAAGAGGCACAAACTTGACCTGTTCCACCTTGAACAAGAAAACAAATATAATTTAATTGCATATTCGTCCATATTATTAACGTATGATTTAAAATATGAGTGGCAAACATCACAAAAAATTCACCGCAGTTGTTGCTTGCAGTATAGATAAACACTCAATAGTCAAAAATTTGCAGATTATAATAGCACAATCTATCCGTGTGAACTATACGAGAAAGAGATCACTGAGAGCATTAAATTCGCTTCATATTTAGATCTTAAATTATATTATATTGGCATTTATTGGTCATCTGAATACTTCAACACGTGGCATACACTTAAAAATTACAAGTGTTTCATTCTTGAGTAGCAACGTTCTCCATGGCCCGTCTACGGTGTACACTTATCGCAATTGATACTCTACAAACTTTCTTTTTCTGAGTAGCAACATCCCTTCATCGCTTGCTTATGGCGTGTTCATATCTCAGTTGATACGCTATGCCACAGCAAGTACCAAATATACGGATTTTGTTCAGAGAGCAAGGCGTCTTTCAGATAAGCTTCTCAATCAAGGATATGTTTGTGACCAACTAACATCGTCACTGAGGAAGTTCTACGGTCGATTTGGGGAACTCATCATACACTATGATGTCCCACTCTCCAGTATGGTTGATGATATTCTGTCATAGACCATTTGAACCATCCAACCAAAGATTGTACTCTATGTCTTCCGAAATGGAAGTAACCGGATGTGACAGTTCCACCGAATTGAAGAGGCGGGTGTTGCATTCAAGCAGGAGATGCTTACTCTTCCTGGGCACCTGGTCTCACTCCCATATCGGGAGTTCGCTTCTTTTCATATGGTGGAGGTTTTTGTTTGTTTGCTTTGGTTCCTGTTTTATCCTGATTTTGTATGCCTTCTGTTTCTGATTTTCTGAATTATCGATTTTGTGCTGTATACAGGGATATGGTTATTATCCATATTTGACACGCTAATCCAGAGCAAGCTCAAAGTAGAGGGACTTAGCTCTAAGCTACGCAACCAGGGTTATATTTTAGAGCAGCTAACTTTGTCCCTTCCGAAATGTTTTGGACGATGAAAATATAAAAGACAATAGTCACTTAAAAATGAAAAAATAAACCAACAAACATCCCGCAGAATTTGATATGTTCACCGGTATTGATCTTTGCTGCACAGCTAAAGTGACAAGTATTTTTAGAAAGCTACATATGCTTACTCTCCGCAGGCACTGGGTATCATCTCTATTGGGGATTTACTTTTGCTCCCTTGCAGATCGTTTCGACTGTTTTGTTTGGTGTTGCATATTTATGGTCTTGTATGCTGTAGAATTGTGATTTTGAATACATGTGTACTGATCTGCGTAATACAAAAAAAAAAAACTAAACTTCAAAAAAAAAAAAAAAAAAAAAAAAAAAAAAATACTCCTGTACTCACAGCCGTCACTTTCGTTTTCGTCTGAGGTATCCACTTCGTTACTTTCCAGCTCCTTACCACAGTTAGGGAGTCCATTACACGTTAACTCCTTACTGATACAGTACTGTGTACGCTTACAACGGAACCCAGAACAGGCAGCTGAAACGGACAGAAATACCTGATATGTACATCAATAATCACCGAATTTGACAAGTTTCCATAGAGCTGAACATTGCGACCGGTGTTGCATGCAGTCAGGAGACGCTGACTCTCCCCGGGCACCTGGTCTCACTTCGGATTGATATTCATTCCGAGGTTCGCAACCGTTCCGTTGAAAATTCAAATGATTTTGCCCTGCTTTCTCGCCTTTAAGACTGAATAAATGATGGATACTTCTTTGGTGATAAATTATTATGAAGTAATTGATGGAAGCTCGGAATCTGAATTGCACCAGGGTAAAAGATAAGTTTTTTTCTAGAGTTGAGATTGACAATAAGAACACACTTTATGGAGGAAGTTTTCTTTTCCAAAACAGCACTGTCGTATGTAGACAATTTTTGATTATATAAGGTATACGATTTGTTCCATACATACTTCCCAAAAAGATCTATATGTTACAATGTACAAATTTGGAGAGGACCGAATAAAGGGGTTAATACCAAAGGCAAATCCTCTGCATATTTATTTTCAAACCTATTACATTGTATAGTTTGATTAGAATTATAATATTAACAGACCCTAGAATATTTTCATAAGCAACCCTTTCTATAACGTTTTCTTTGAAGTAAAAATGAAATCACACTTGGCCATTACTCTTTTTGATACTTACAATTCTCATTATGAAGTTCTGTCCATGCTATTTTAAAACCTTTGGCACCCAGCGCTCTACTGGAGGTTAGAAACCTGTGTAATAAAATTACAAAGTGACATATAAGTTTGTCTTGATTGATTTCAAATATAAAATGCGACACATATTCATAAACATTTCCGAAGAGCGCGAGCAAAATTTGGTTTCACCTTACTCTATATTGAAGGTATCTCCCTCGGACATGGCTACTTCGTCCATCAGCTGTCCACATTTTTCCTGAGGTGGTTCGTTTGGACTAGTGTGTAACCTTAATACTGCATTCTGACACCCATACGTTTCTGTCTCCTTTATCACTCCTGAAAGGCAAGTAAAACAACATTGATACGAACATTTGCCTAAATGACACTCTGATGCTGAGAAGGTATACTTTTTGCACCAAATCTATAGACATGTAAAAGTTTGGTGCACTCTATAATCATACCACATCAAGCCGATGTTTGATGCACATTGCAACAATTGCTACTGATCGGTCTTTTTCTGAGCATGATTGTACTATTATATAGCAGAATTTGGGTAGTACATTGTTCTTCCCCAGTTTATGTATTCGTTTTTCATGTTTTGTTTTGTTGTGTTTTGTTTGTTTATTCGGTCATTCTGTGTGGGTGTTGATGTGTGAATTGTTGTCCCCTGTTGTTTGTTGAAGTTGTTTGTCGTTTCCGATATCCATTGTTTGTTGTTGTATCATGTGGGTGTGTTCTGATATGGTCAGTACAGGTTAGTCTTACCAGAGATCTCCTCCGTGATCTTCAGAGACGTCAAGGTATGAAACAGCAAATATACAGTAGTGTTCATCTCAGTTCATACGGGACAACAGTCGTGTAAAATGTTCCATAATGTAGCAAATTAAGGTATGACGAAGAGAAAAAAAATCCAGAGACTTAGAAACATTAATCCAAACATTTTAATTTTGTTCCTGTAAAAATATATTTATGCCTCATTTTTGAAAAGTTTATATGCGAGATGATCTTTGCGAGACACCATTTATCAGTATATACTACGTAAACAAACACTCTTATTTTCTGAATCAGGCAACATTCTAAATATACGCGAGAAGAACAATCTCGAAAATAAAAGAGCATTATAGTTCGTCATACAAATGTACTTCTAATGAGACTTCTGTATATACGAGTGAGAGGGAGAATGAAACAAAGCAAATCTGGATTACTACCTCTTCGCACTAAGTAAATCTCCATTCTGAATAGACTATGTTTGTCAATTTGTCCGCTGATATGTATGTATAATTATAGATGAGGAAACTTGGATTTATGATTACAAAGTATACATGTAGTATATGCAGTGAATGATTAACTTACCGTTCTCTGGGAGTTTTCCTTCCGTGTGAAAGTAAAATATTTGTAGTAGTATTTTATTGTTTGGTCTGCTAGCCTTGATGGTCCAGTTACAGTAGGAAAAACTTTTATATTTTTCTGGATATCCCGGACTACGGATAATATCCCCGCTTCCTGGACTTGATATAGAATTCGTACCGCAATCTGCAATTATAAGATTTTGTCGATATTTTCTCTGTTTCTTTACTCTTTATATGGAGTTACTGCAATTTCAAATACTTTTTTTTCTTAAAAAAGAAAACCAATTTATATAAAAATGATCTAGGCAATATTCGCATATCAATGCGCATGACAACATACATGTATTTTATTTTTCTTTCCTATAAAGACGAGAGACTAATCATGCTTCCGAATTCGAAAATGCATGTTTCATTTCTTAAAATATGCATACATATATAATTATCCGAAAATCACAAATATAAAGCCTTTTATGCCCTTCACAGACAAAACCGCAACACAGGAATATTTTTATTCCGACAGAATACAAGAATCTTTATTTTTAAATACAAGTGACTGAATTTTGTAAATGTCTTACTTCTGTTAAGTTTATTTTGTGTAAGAAACTGATATCTTGCGTCGAATCCTGTATTGTTAAAGGTGTTCCTCTGGGGCGTGAACACCACCTGGATCTCCCTCTGACTGAGAACAGGCCCGGGGTACCAGTCCCCACAGTGCCGACTCAGCCTTTTATAGTTATTTCTGGATACCTCTTCGAATATTTCTATATAATCAGCGTTGTTGCATCTGTAGTAATGAACGAAATAATTCGAATAAAGAAAATATTCACCGACATAAATGCAAATTTTCTCAATGTACCGTATAACCAGAAATTTTCGCGAGTATCAAATTTCGCAATTTTATGGCAAAATAGGGTGTCTTTATTTTCGCGAGTACAATTTTTCGCGATTTCTAAATTACAAACAAATATGTTTATATGATGTTACGGTTTTGTATCATTCATTATTGAAGTTTTAGTTAGTTCTATCATAGGAATACACTCAATTCACTCCACATTACGTTTAATCAGGAAAAGTGAAGAATGACACATGTACAATATTAACAAATGTAACAATTTATGATATACCTTATCAAACACAATTTTTTGCGAGAATAAATTTTCGCGATTCAAAATCACTCGGGAATATAGCGAAAATTAGTATCTCGCGAACATTTATGGTTATACGGTATCTAGTCATTGATTCGTACCATCATTAAGTATAAATTCAGCTACATTTTGGTAAAAAAATCTGCCTTAATTTTTCATTCCCAAAAAATAGAAGATTCGGGACATAAAATTTCTTTGTAGTTTCAGCTCTCAGGGAATCGAAAAGTCCGAAGGGCTAAGTAAGTCGATTTCGTCATCGTCGTCATTAATTGGACAAAATTTAATCTGGACCATATTCTTTGAACCAGACAGTCAACATCTTGATTCCTTGTTACAAGTATGCCATATCCTTTGACAGTGTAGCCTAACCTTGACCTATCTTTTTGGTTCTGTCTTTAAAATGGATTGTACATTATTACCTTATAGGAAAAGGCTAGTAAGGCTTTTACTGTCCAGTTCGCTTAATCCAGAGCTGTCTTTGATGATTCATTCTGTCGTCAACTATGGCAAACCATAACATCATGACATTCGACGTGTCACACTTTTTAGAACAGAAAATTCCCGTAGACAATATATTTTGCGTTCTAATTTTCAAACCAAGCTACATAAAGCCATAATGGCTAAATTTCCTTTTCTCTTTCAAAAGAGATGATATCATTTTATTAAGAAAAATTCGAAAAGGCAGAGTGCTCTGCATTTAGTGAACAGGAAAATAAATTGTTTGTAACCAGAGCCTTCATTTGCTATCACTACCTTTTACCTAGTGATGTATTCTTGGACTTCACCTTCTGTTTAGAAATCTCACCTTAAGTAACTACATTTGATGAATAATATTTAATAATGGACTGAAGGAGAGAATTGTAATTCATTCAACACGCTTCTTCCCTTTGTTAAGTTTGAAACGATATCATTCTTTTCCGGTGAGCTTTGATTGTTGTCATCTTGCAACCAACTCTCGTTGTATAGTAAAATTCAACGGCTAATGCTTATGTATTCTGAGGAAGTTGCTTTTGTCTCAATTTTTTTTTGTTAGTAGTCTTTATCAGCTAAGTGGTATTTAAAAAAACACATATAAAACGAACAATAGAGAGAGAGAGAGAGAGAGAGAGAGAGAGAGAGCTCTTACATGTACACCTTCCCTTGACATGTAGAAATGAGATAAACATTTACATTATATACGAGGTAGTTTACGAGGATTGATGATAATGTTGCCTACATGGGCATTGATTGTTTTCCCTTGTGAACAATCTTTCAGTTATATAACACGATGATTTATTCAAACGGAATTGCATCTGAATAATCAAGATGTTTAGTGATAAATAATGCTGTAAAAATAATTTATTTTCCCCGAGTTTGTCTTTGTGGGAACATCATGTGTCACAATCAGTATCTCTGAGGAATGTTGTTTTCTTTACGTTCCTTATGCTTTGTTGCAATGCTTTGTGATTATGTAATCTGACCGATCTAAGTTACGAGGATGGGATGCCACCGTTTGGCAGAAAGCTCACTTTTGAGGATCGATTTGATTAGATGATTAAAACTCAAGAAATATATATTACTTGAGTTTATAATTACCAAAACAAATGTAAGTCAGTTAGATAAATATATGAAAGTAAGATATGAATACAACCAATACAACCAATACAACCAAAGCTTGTTAAAAACGATGTAAAATCATATATACAAGCGATTAAGTCCATACTGTGAGTAGAAGTGAACTCTAAATACTATAGTATTGGGAGTGAATCTAGGTGCACAGAAAATGTAAGCATCTTCTGTCGCTACACCGCACTTGTCAACATAGCTCGGTAGAAATATGTCAAATATGGTAATTCCACGGAAATTTACAACCAGAATTGTTATTCAAGGTACTTCGATAAACTTTAAAAAATAAAAAAAAAAAGATTAAAAAATACGATAAAACTTGACAAAAATATCTTAACTCACATCGTGACATCTCTAGTCTTGCCCAATGAGAATGAGTCAAATGAGAGTAACAGCCTTTCACCCTCTGCCGGACGGAATATATATGTACATTTGACAAAGTCAGGATACTTGGCTGGGTAACGAGGTGTGTTAAAACTACCAGCAAACTGTTCTTTCCTACTGGTGTACAGGTATTTACACACACCTTCCTCCACTTGCTGTCCTGGCACTCCATAATCTGTTTACAAGAAGGACACAAATCTTATTATTTCAGTATGCCAATCTTCAACCGATTTAACAAGTCTGTAAAAAAAATACGTATCACTTCTTTCAAATCTATATTTATACATGTGCTTGAAGATGAGATTTTAAGCATTCTATGTGCGATCTACACTAACCATTGAGGAGAAAGGAGTTTCAATAGAACACAACATTTTCTAGATCATGTGGAGCTTTGCCCTTGAAGTTGTGGATGAAACAGGCATTTGTTTGGATAGCTCACCATAATAAGGGCGTCTACCACGACAGGAGCAGTCTCGGGTAGGAAGGGATATTTTCACTTCCTATTACAGATTCTGACGACAGTCTTAAGAGCACTCACAATAGAGCACCAAATTGAACATCGACGGACCCTAGCAAGCTAGAGGTGGGCCTAGGTGCCCGGGAGGAGTAAGCATCCCCTGTTGGTCTTAAGATTGTCGTTTGCTAAACCGAACCTAAAAATCTTTATCTATTTACAGAGATATTGGACAGTGATGCAAACCTGTATAGTTTGTACCATCGATTAAAACATACATTTTCTTTAGAGTTTCAGAGAAAACACCTATAATGATGTCTCGAAATGCATGTGAATCTATAGTATTGGGCATGTCGTTTGCAAATTTATACCATTGTAATTTCTACAATCTTTAACTATTCGATGTATTACCATCGTTTATGTAAAATGAACTAAAGCATATAAGAATAATGCACCGTATCGTTTTTCCTTGTCCGATATTTTTCCTTCAGTACAAATATTTTTCCACTTCAACCGTCTACAAATATTCACTCTTTTTTGACTCCGGAAAAGGTTGTTTCATTATTAAAGCCGACCGTTTAATATCAAATGATACACACTTATTTTTAGAGTATAACTAATTTGCGATCGCAATCTTAATTACCTCCTTACTTCCTTACTTCTTTCTCTCCCCTCTCACCACCCCTTTTCCGTAATATTCTTGTTTTGGATGCACAATATTGTCATAAGTATCTTTTGCTTTAGAATATTGTAAATTTTATTTTGTTCTTCATAGTTCAAGTAGTAATCTTATCTTCATTAATGAGTGATAAATTTCGACAAATCGAATATATCCACCCTACAGTGCAAATGTGCAAAAGGTTAACTATACATTAAGTGCTGTGCGCAACAAAACTGAGAAGCTTACATCGCAGGGAGTTCCATAAAACCAGGGAAAATCTTTTTTTAAACAAAATGCTTAACTATGGCTATTATGATAGTAAGCTCGTAAACACATTGTTCAAAAACAAAAGAAAGGCATATGCATCGATATCTTTTAAGAATTTAAAATAATATTAAGACCCGAATGCATGATCATGAAGCTTAAAACACACACAAATGACAAATACATCTGACTTCACGCATGGAAACTGATTATTAACTTTCACAACATACAATGTATGGTTGATAAAATCACATCGAAATAACAGAAGGCAAATGAAAATAAATGAAAAGAAGACATGAGTGTAATAGAGAAGTAAAGATAAAAGATAATGCTTCCCTGGCTTTACAGTTTTCCAATCAGAGTTTAATGCAGGCCTACGAGGTTGGCCTGCAAAGCA
This sequence comes from Pinctada fucata, assembly GCA_028142955.1. Taxonomy (NCBI): domain Eukaryota; kingdom Metazoa; phylum Mollusca; class Bivalvia; order Pterioida; family Pteriidae; genus Pinctada; species Pinctada fucata. The sequence goes on from AP027104.1 coordinate 33,981,385, forward strand.
GCGTAATAGAGACAGAGTTACATATAAAATGTAAAAGACAAGCAAATTACATAAGAAAATTACAATATTCTATATAAAAATACAACAGGCGCGATTACCAGTAGAAAAGACGTGTTTTGAATTTTGCCCGAACCAGTATCAAATGTTGATTCTGAAGAGGATATAAGAATGTTATTTCCCTTTCTCAAACGAGAATGATAGTAAGGATAGACCTTGAAGGTAAAAAAAACTTTCTATGGGCCTCTCTTCGTTAACAATTATAACAATAGTTTGTTTCGAGCAGTGGTTTTACCTTGAAACCGTGAAATAAGTTCACGCAGCTGAAAACATTTGATTCAAGTTCGGATATCTGGTGAGATGGTTCCGAGTGTCCCTTTGTTCAAGCTCCATCTAGACTTTCGAATTAGGCCATTGAATAACAAATATAAGTTCAAATAGTTTTAGTTCTTCTTGGAAAATATTAGAAATGTAATTGCGCCTGTGACACGAAGCATGCAATTTTGATTAGATTGTAAACAGTTGACAAACAGGTAGATCTACATGTAGTTGCAAAAACGAGTTCTGATATTTTAATTAAGATTAAATTAAATAAAGCTAAAGTTTGTTTTTGTTTTAAATCTTACAGACCACAAAGAGACATTTCAAGTAAGTCATAATTTATTTTTTTTAAGTCTACATATTGAATTTCTGGAAAACAAACCATTTCGTTTGACTGATAATATTTTGGTTATCATGAACATACTTTTGATTAAAAATAAAAAAAAAATCATTTGCTTGAACATGCAGGGCAAAATGCATTTAAATTCAGATTTCAGTTACAGTAACAAACCTTACCTGGAATGAATTCATAATTAGCCGAGAAGCCACGCCCAAGTTTGGCATTATCAGTGTTGAATATGATCATCATACGTGGACCTATGCTGAACAGATCAGGGGGCAGAAGAGCTCCACAAAATCTCTCATCTCTCAGCAAGGAGGCTTTGTTTCCTTTATAGTTGACGGAAAGGAAGCCATAATTACATCTCGAAAAGAGGGAAAGCGATCCATTACTTGAATGACAAATAGTACGTACTAATTATCACTATACAGATAGAGAGAGAGAGAGAGCGAGAGAGATAGAGAGAGCGAGATAAGCGTTAATCATGTCCTGCCTAGTATAATTTATTTTACAAAATACCTCGTACTTGTATATTGTTTTGTATCATGTACTTTTAAGCAGTTAATTAGTAAAAAAAAAGAACTTTGTCAAGCTCTATCCTAGTATTGCTCACACATTGTTCAGGTATAATACTTTTCAGAACAAGTACCAGTAATTCAACATCTATACTGGAAGTTTACATCCAAGATATCACCAAATAATATTGTATCGGTTTATAGCTGATCACTTGAGAGTGTTGTGAACATTTCAATGGCTGAATAAAGTGATTTCCAATATGGCATAGTAAAGTGTGTCATTTTCAAAATATCCAGTATATCATTCAGTGACTTACGAATAGAAATTTCCAAAATTTCTAACTGAGCCAAAATCGCAACGACACTCAATGGAACTACGAGCATTACAACTTGTCAGGATTTCTCTATGTTTTATTCATATATCAAAATTCATAAAGATTCCAGGGTACCAAATATCAATCAAGGTTTACGATAATACATTATGATATATATCTTAGCAAGAGGAATATTTTTCCGTTAAGTTTCATGTGAGCAAAGATTCTAATTTGCTAATTCAGCTGTGGTAGAGTGGTTATGCAATGTACAAAATAATTGTGGAAAAACTTTGCAGTTTCTGTTGTCCCCCCGTACGGTAAAGTTATAAGAGCTTTCATAAAAGAAACGTATGACAGAAAATGAAAATCTATCATATTGCAGTTAGCTAATAAAGACATAAATTACTTCCAAAGGGTCTCGAAGTAATGAAGAATCTTATACTTTGTCCAGGTGAGAAGAACCTTGACTTTTCACGGAAGGTAAAATCGGTTCATCATCAAAGCCTTCGAATTACGACTTCGAAACTAACTGCGCAGAATAATTTGATCTTCCATACTCTAAGAATAAGGAATGGATTTTCATATTTCATTTTAAGGGTCAAATTCAACATTTTACCATGTTGAAGAAAAATTGATAAAACCTCGAATTTTATGGGGTCATATTCGACGACATTGCTTGCAAGTTTGGGGAATTATTGTAAATTGTTGTGATCAAGGGACTTTAATGATAGCTCACCTCAATGATTGGTTCATATGAGCTAAAAATATGTCCTTTTTACTTACTGGGGCATATTGCCAGGGATGTTGAAATCAGTAAAAGTAACTTTTACTCTCTCTAAAACTTTTTCATTACTGAAACCATCAAAGAAAATATGGCAAGTAACATTGGATGGAAATTGACTTGGATATCCAGGGGATCTTATCGTCCCACGGGAACCATTTCTACTGAGAATCCTCATATCACATGCTGAAAAGAAAGAGAATACTGTTTTCAATTTCATGTCTACGCATGCAATGGATACAGTATAATTATGACTTCCAAAGAACTTTAGAAGATATGATCGGATTAAATGCACAAAAAAGTAAATTTCATTTCAATTATTCATAAGTATTAGTCATAAATATTATTTTGCTATTTCGGAAACTTGTCATTTCATTCAAAAATATCATCGTAATTAAAGGAGGATGATATCTTAGCACCATTCCTCCTATGCTATTTTGAACATAGATTTTAATTAGTAATTTAGGAGAGGGCATTATATAATATTGTGGAAACTTTTGCCGAATCCTTTTTCTATTATTTGAGATAAAATGTGATTAAACTTAAATAGATTTTATTAGGGTAATTAGGAAATTGGAGCAATGCATTCGCTGCAAATTGCACAAATTTAATTTTAAAAATATAAACAGAGGGCGCTACTAGGATGAATTTTGGCTGTTTCTGAAACTCAGTCTAGATGGAAGCATCACTGATGTGGATTTAATATCCGAAACACGTGTCCGCTGCATAATAAACTGGTTTGAAATTTTCTTCGGAAGGTATAGAGTTGGAACACTTCCATATTCGGAAAGAAGTCCATCTTGATCTTTTGTAAGATCTATACTGTCGGAAGTTTTATATCAAATTCTACGTTTCCGAAAGGAAAGTTTGTCAATTAAGGTACAAAGTGTATAGAATAACTTTACTGAAAATTCTTTGAGAGATTTTCAATAAACTTCGTCAGTTTGCAGTATTATCAAAATTTTTCGGAAGAACGAAGGTAAAATGAAAATGTACATGTATATAATGAACAGAAAAGAAACTTTTACATCCAATGAATTCAAACGTCTCATTTCATCTTCAATGATTCACTTCTAATGTAGAACTTTTAAGACTGGACACTTGCTAACAGAATGTCTTATTCTGCATTTATGTCACCTTCAACGAAATGTCCAGATAAAGAGATAATTTTGTCACGCTAACTGGTAGTCATACTTGATGTGACTTGTAGTCATTCTTGCTTTGCATACATTTGAACATCAAATACGGATTAAGGTCAACCTCAAGGTCACATCATAAAGTCGCACATGTGAAATAGATGTTCTTCAAAAGTCAAGTTTCTTTATCAAAATCATTACTCTCCATTGAAAATATGAATCTCACCTGAGCCTCTTATATGCTCCGTATTTTGACTTAATGTAGGCTCTGAAAAAATTGTGTTGCAATTTATCTTGAGTCGTTGATAGAATTGATTAATATCAATAATAGATAGAATTGAAATTTAATTCAAATACTTTATAGATTATTGATAGATATGTTCTATTGATAAAATTGATAAATATCCTAGTTCTAGTCCAAGTCCAAATGAGTTAAAGAAGATCCTGACGATAATCTCAACAGCACTCACAATAGAGCGCAAAATTAAACATCGACGGACCCCTAGCAAGCTAGAGGTGGGACCAGGTGCCCGGGAGGAGTAAGCATCCCCTGTTGGCTAGCCGCACCCGCCGTCGTTGTGAATGAAGCATGGAAATGAAAATATAAAAACTTCATGCAATGTCTGACGGTATGTCTATAGAGAAAGTGCTATGGCGACAATGTCTTGTTTTATCATTTTGATTTAAAAATACTGCCTTTCAGAACTTTCTCAGAAAATGAAAAAAAAAAACTTGAATGAAAAATAAATTCAACTCATACTTACTTGATACAAAAGAAGTACTAAATTCATAAGATACATTAAATCCTCTTCTTTCAAATTTGAAATCAACATTTGAATCAAAGGGATCATTACTATATCCTGTCCTCCCTGATAAAGTTTTGAATTCTATATACAAATACTGATTGGTTGAGAAAAATGACGTTTCATTTTGATATCCACAGAACCGACCAATCGTTCGTGCAGAGCTGTCTTGTCCATCATACACAATAAGAGAATCATATGGACAACTGAAAGAGAAAAGAATACACAAGGATAATGGTAAATGTTTCATATGTATACTAGTATGCATTTATATTTATCGTTTCTTAAACGCATTCGAAAATTTCTGTTATCAAATTTCTTGAAATTTCTAAAAAGTGAGTCTTACAGCATCATATCCCACCCTTCCAGCTACTTCTTTCAGTTTATTTTTGGACATGATTACTTTCACACTTTTTGGCCATATTACATTGTTTAGACTGAGGATAATTAATGAGGGTTAAGTACCCGAAACGTACATGTCAGGTCCATGCTGCAAATTTATCTGTTCTTAAATGATGCTGAATTTGAAGACGTTTAACACGGTGACAGTTCAAAGGGTAAAAAGGAAATTGACATATCGACTTCACATATTCCTTTAAACACTTGGTTATTTCAAGTCAAGTAATGTTAAAATTCAAATGAAAATAAGATTTGTCTATGCATACATTGTCTGAAACTCTAATTGAAATTGGTCAAGTGTTTGCAAAATACTAAATACTATCATATCTAAACTGATAGATTTTTTACAATGTATAGGCTGATTTTTTTTTACGAAAACTAATGAATATCCAAGCTGATGTGATGTGGATATCTTCTTGATGCCACTTTAATAAATCAAAAGACCCAATAAGAGGTTTCTTTTTTAAAAGGATAATCGTATAAGAAAAAAAAGTAGAAGACATATATAACAAAAGTGTCGTGTAATTATTTCCAAGTTTCGGATTATAGTATTGTTTATTCTGAGGTTCGCAACTGTTCCACTGGGAATTCTAATGATCTTTTCTTGTCTTTGAATAACTTATAGGTACTTCTTTGATGTTTATCTCTTTATATTGCAAGTAACTAGTTCTAAGCAGCTTATGGTATGGGACTAGATTGTTCAGCGTTGTGTAACCATGTGGCCACTCCCCGACAATAATTATGCAAATTAAGTATTTTTTTATCTTTAATTAATTTCCATTTACTTTGTTAATTAAATATTTCCAATCGTCTAGGAGAAGATAAGTCTTATTTCAAACGTTAACTTTACGATCACGTGCTAAATTGATGTAATAAAATGATTGTCATTCCCGCCAGTGTGTAACCCTACGTCTGTCAATACGAGGTGTCCATAGGTCAATTGACAGCAACGGAATCTATAGTAGTTCGCCCGTCAAAGGTCTGGGTGCAATAGACGAAATGGCGAGGATTTGTTCTAAGTTTAGGCAACTTTGTTTATACGTCTGGATTCCAATTTAGTCATAAATTTCGATGGCGATTTCCATATGATTGTGAAATATCCCATGCTCCCAATATATACTTTGCGCATGATTTTGTACTCATACTGCTTTAATCAACATGTTACTTTCGTATGTTAAAAAAACGGTAAAACTTAACCAGGACTTTTTATTCCAAGTTTTAAAAATGACCTAAGTTAAATTTATCAACGGACTTCACAATTTGTAGACCTGAGAGGGCTACAGTTGATCCTTCTGGTGTGTAGTTTCTGTGAGTAATAATTTGTATTTAACTGTTCAGTACTATGTCCTTGTGCTTTGTCATAAGACTTTATTGGATATATTTTCTACCACTAATTGACTCAAAATAAAATGTATTAACAAAGTACTTGGCATCATCACATCCCATATGACTTCTATCTGTAATAGCTAGACGGCATAGGAAGGCTCTAGTAGATTACAAAAAAAATAGTTAAACCTGCTTTAGCGACCCAATTTTCTAAGAGACCTTTTGCCTTATGTGAGTCAATCGTTCAATTTCCATGTAAATAATTTTTTAGATAGATGCAACTGTATTAATTAAAAGACAACCTTGTGTGAGCTTTTGACATTCCTTGAAGAGTCTCTTAAAACAGGTTAAACCGTAGCTTAAACATAGCTAGAGGAGAGGAGGGGATCCCCAACAAGACCCGGTTGCAGCACCAACACCCAAATAAAATCACAGAGATGACATACATAGAAAGAGACACAAAAGGGACAAGGAACAGCAAACACGACATCAAAACACCAAACACAAAAGACCACACATAAACCAACGACACCAATGGACATTTAAGATATCTATTTTGAAACCTACAAATTCAATATTATAAATTCAAATTCAAATTCATTTATTGCATTATCTCAATATAAAGTCATCATGCATATAAAAGTAACAACACATTAATATTCTCATACTCACATTGTGATCTATATGTGCATTTGAACCTCCTGTGGAGCTTCTTGAATTTAATTTAATATATCGTGTACAAAATGACCCAAACTATTTATCAAATTCATGTCACCATTGTATGATATGATAAAGACTTACTAATTGCCTCCATGGAAGAGATCAAGGATGACAAAGGTGATTTTGATTCTCTGTGATGGCCTTCCTATGAATTTGTATGAGCAAGAGAGATTATCAGGGTATACTCCAGGGTAGGTGGGGGATGTTATAAAACCCTGGGGATAACTGGAGCTTGATATGATGTAACTACATGGCTCGTTAAGAACCTTTCGTCCAAAATCATACACGGCTGAAATGAATACACAAGTACATTAGAAATCAAATATTTAATTTATTTTTTGGCTGACAGAATATGACACTCACATTTCAATGATAAAAGTTTAAAGAAGCAGATAAAAGATTGCGCCGTTTTTAACTTAGTCATTGAGTACGATTAAACAATCATTTTATAGACGTAACCATTTGTCTTTGTGTTTCTCGGCTACAGTACCTCACTGATTTGCATAATACGCCTAAACAGGTACATTGTAAGTTGGGTACGCTAAAACTGACCTTCAATAAACTCATATAATGTCATCACATTTTTGGGTTTATATTGTGACGTCAAACAATCGAATGAGTGATTTATCGGAGTTTTGGAAGAGAAAAATTACTTACTGTTGGTCACTGACGTAGCTCTTTGTAGATATGAAATCATATTACAGCAAAGTAAAGGGGAAAACAAAGATAGATAAAGACAGCTTTATGAAAGTCGACACTTACATCCATCAATAAAAGAATATGTGCCATTAAATCCTTTGTCAGTCTTTCTGTAATCTGAATGTAGATCAATCATGATTATGCTCTTTGTAGAGATGATGAGACTTGGCAGACCAAAGAGTTGATTTCCACAAAATCTTCCGAGAAGTGGCGAAGTTAGACGAGCATCTGGTTCAGGGCTGGACACCTGGGCATATATATCTACATAATCAAACTGACACCTGAAAAAGAAAAAAAGAGGTATGAAAAATTGAATTTACATATGACTAATTGAAATACTACGTAGCAATTTGAACGTTTTTCGTAGCAATTTAAACGTTTTTCTCTCCTGTATACGAAAATGACACTTGATAAAGCATAATAGATTTTAAAAAGAATACGGATACAAATATTGAGGATTCATATTTCTTATAAATATGCTCATGTATTTATCAATTTCCAATACCAAAATATCCCACACTATTCTCATTTACAGCGGTTCGTTCACATGTGAAACGTCTTCAAATTCAATAGCATCATTTAAAAACAGAAAAAAATTCAGCATGGACCAGACATGCACGTTTCGGGTACATAACCCTCGACCGTGATCCTCAATCTAAACAATGTCATATGGCCAAAAAGTAGATATTATGTCCAAAAAATATACCGAAAGAAGTGGCAGCATTGGTGAAATATGCTGCTGCAGGACCCACGTTTTAGGAATTTTAAGACATGTTGATGACAGACATAAAGTTTCGAATGCGTTAACGAAACGATCAATCAAAGTTAATCGAACATGGCTACATGTGCCCCGGGGACGCCTGGTCCACCAGCAGTGACATTCACCAAGTGGTACAAATGTTAAACGTCTTCAAATTCAATATTTTAAATAACAATCATGAACATCATAAAAAACTTATGATATTATTTGATAGTACTAAACACCTGGAAAGTGCTATGAAACATATTTAATCTCTAAAGCTCAACCAATATTTAGATATTTTCGTTCAGCTCGGGAACATGATTTTTAAATGTACATTGCAATAAAGCAAAATTTTGATTCTTATAGTTGACCGGTTACAGATAGAGTGAAGTATCTTAGACTGTTTAACGTCTTCAAATTCAATAGCATCATTTAGGAACAGATAAATTTGCAGCATGGACTAGACATGCACGTAATATTAATGTGAAAAAAATTGTGTTTTTTTTATACTGGTTCCTGAGATTTTCTCTGATGTGGCGCTTATACAAGTTGCCATTTGATTTAGCTTTAATCAAAAACGTTAAAAGGGATGCTAGAATATAGAAATTAATCAAACCACTTCTGTAGGTGCTTTTGATATTTAGAATCTAGCTGGGCGTCTCAGGCCTACCTATCTTTATGTTCGTTTTGAACTCCGCCTTCATAACTACCGTTTTAGAAAATAAAAAGTCTGAAGTTAAGAATTGAATTTAAAAAGATTCTAAAATGGGAAATAGTTGGGAGGGCATTTAATTTCGTAAGATTTGATTTTGATAAAAAGACAAACCTGACTAAAAGGGTTTATTTCTATATTTCAATCATCGAATTTTGTCTAATAAGGAACAGGAAAAATTCACATTGAATGAACTAATTCAAAAGGTTGTCCAAAATCTCCTTGAGGATATTATTCGCTTAGTCCGACAATGTAGTTACACTTCCCTGAAATATATTTGTAAATTCTCTATCACTTTATTGGACAATTAATTCTCAAATTAAGGGATCAAACACATTATCTTCCTTACTGCCTAGCGTCGGTCATGTTGAAAATGTTCACTTTTGGTTTTCTCTATTTCGGCCTTGAGTTACACTTATGAAAATGCGCTTTTGCATGCATTGTAATCATAACTATAGAACGTTCATTTCAATATTGATCATTTCAACAAGAAGGTCAATTTCTCTGCATGTGGATAGTTTCTTTAGTTTCTGACGATATCGTTCGCCTCATTTAATTTCTGTTATCAAAATTTCTTGAAATTTCTAAAACGAGGGTCCTGTAGCATCATATCCCACCCATCCTGCTACGTCTCTCGGTACATTTTTGGACATAATAACTTTCGCACTCTTACAATAGTAAAAAGTGACGTCAAAGTGTCCGACGTCACGCATTTTCAGTGATTTTACTATAGCAAATCCCCGTAGACTTTTTATTTTCCGTTCTATTTCTAACTAAATTGACGTACAGCCAAAACAATGGTATTTTCTGTTACGACTAAAGGTGTACTATAAAATTGATATCTTTTTGGAAGATGACAATATGATATTTTAGACAAAATCGGGAAAACAGAGTGCTCTGGATTTAGTGAACAGGACAGTAGATCTTTGACATATATTTTAGGAGTAAGAAAAACGGAGTGTTCGACTCTGCTGTCATAGAGCAGCCTTCTGGGCAGAAATATCTAAATGTGGTACACCAGACAGGCATGTTTCGGATAATGAACCCTCATCAGTGGTACTTTAAGCCAAAATAATTCAAAGTTGAATAAAATATCTTAGTTTAGCGTACTCAGTTTCATGTTAAAATTCCATATATCTATTTTGTGTAATAACTGAATAACTGATAGGTACTTCAAAACTATCACCGAAATTAAAGGAGGTTAACATCTTAGCGCCATCCCTCATATGCTATTTTGAACATGTATATGCTACTGAATCGACCCTACAGGAAATTTGGAGCCGCGCACTCTCTGTAAAGTAAATGTACAAATCTAAATTTAAAACATTAAAGAGGGCGCTACATAAATGAATTTTGGTGGCTCCGCTTGAAGCATCACTGATGAACATTTAATATTCGAAACACGTGTCTGGTGCAGGAAAAAAATTGGTTTGGAATTTTCTTTATGAAGATATAGAGTTGGAACACTTCCCTATTATTTTAATGTTTATTGTACAGAGTGAGTGGGTCCAAATTTGCCGAAGGGTCCATTTAGAGGCGTAATTAAATGTAAAAATTGGTGGGATGATGTAAAGGTGTTAACCTCATATTTTTCGATGATGATTTAGAATTAACTGGTTTACCTAAATAAATGAACTCTCGAATATATCGTTACATCAATTTTACACATAAGGAAAGCTTCTCTCTGGCACATGTATTGGAAAGAAAGTGATTGATCAAAACCCATTTCAATCGTCAAATTCGCGGGTAACTACATTTACTCTGTAACTAAGGGATATATCCCATACTACATGGCTTATACTTGTCTTCATATTTTCAATTTTGAGCACGTTTAATTCAGCAATCGGTATTCTTCTTTTAAAATGCGTTGTCTTTAATGTTTTCATGATATTTTAATTTGACTGTTGGTCGTTTTGGTGTGAATTTTCTCGTCGTCTCCGTCTGTATGGTAGACTTGGTAGTATTTTTAACCAAACATTTAAAGAAAAACTCTATATGCTGAAGAAATTTTCATAAGTTAATGTATTTCTGCAAGTAATGTTTCCGACATCATATCGGAGGCCAGCATCCTGAGCTTGCTTCATGTACATTTTGTTCATTGTGCTCATGCTAGCATTGTAAACCAACTCGGTGCTCTTACTATAAAACAAATAACATCGTTGGTATCATTTTCATTCTTAGATTGCTATCATAGAGAGATTAGGCAGCAAATCGATCAGAGCCACATTGTGCTTTCACGACCCTAAAGCCAAGCCTAATAGTTGGGAATGATATCTCTTGCTATGTTTAAAGATCTTTTGATCTCATCAAAACTATCATTAAATGAGGCTTTTTAATCAAAAAACGCATAAAGATGAATACAAGAGGCGTAGTAACATGTACTCGTATACCCTCTTGCCGTGTTAAATACACAATAGTTATTGAGAAAATTGCTTCCTCACAAATTTGCAATACCGAAATTTCCCTCGCTTTCAGAACTCAAGAACAAATGTTAAAATATGGCAGATAGGAAATGCCAAAGGCAATCAATGTTTCTTTGACAAAAAATTCAATTAGCCTCTTTTTTGCTATCGTTAAGTTCCACGAGGAAAAGTGACAAACGTTACGATGTATTACAGTGAAGGGAACCATCATAAAGAATTACGTTTAATTAAGGATACTTCTAACGTAAAAACTACAGCCTTTAGTTAGAACTCTGTTGGCCTCTAGATAAGAACATGAAAAGCAAGTACTGGAGTTTAAATCTGATCGATAGCAAAATATGTTTAAAGTCTGAGATAATATAGGAAAATTATATAAACCCAAAACTGCAAGGCTAAAAGTATATTATGAATAGGGACAATAATTATAGGTATTATAAAGACAAATAGAATTTACATATTTGAAGATCTATAATTTTAAAGGCAATAGAAAACTATCGTTCATCTCTTCTTCAAAAGTAGTAATATAGTTTTTCACTTTTTCATATTTGTCACTTTTTGTAAATTATTAACATTTAAAATGTTTGAAAGATCAACATTATCATCAAATTTTCAAATTACTAAATTTGTCACTTTATGAAAATTATTAACATTCAAAATTTTTCAAAGATCATCGTTATCATCAAATTTTCAAATTACTAAATTACCTTAATACCAAAAATCTAAAAGGTTCTTGATGTCATTGATAATGTGAACATACTTTTATAAACGAAGGTAACTCGAGCACGTATGTAGGTGAAATTAGTACGGATTCATATTTTCGCTGAGTCATTTTTCAATATAATCAAACATTTTATACTCTTCTGTTGGACCCTGCTTATATTTTTGAAATATCTACTGTGCACTTCTGAATCGGTAGCACTGCTGTATCAACTTTTGCCTAAAGCTTAAATACCCACAAACAGGTAGTTATGCGTGCTGTATTGGGCAATCATTGCCAGGAAGATTGCCCAGTGGAATCAGACTAGGAAACCTTCGTTTTTCACGAAAACGATAGATTTCGAACTTGTGCCTTGAAAATACAGTATACTCCACTAAAATGAAACCCAACGGACCAACAATATCTATATAAGAGCAGGTCACTCGAATAAATGGAAAATTGAAAACCGAATTCCCGTTGTGACGAAAGATCGAAGTGAAGTTCATAAGATTATTCATGATGAACTATGATTTACTATTGCATGCTAGGTGGAATAGAGGGAGCCAAGTCTTGGTTCCCATGCCAATATCAGATCAAACAGTTCACTATCCAAATTATAGTTCTAGTCGCTTCTTGTCGAGAAGTCGGAACAAATTAAGAGGTGTAGTAGAGAAAATGATCAATACTTGGACATGTAATAGTCCCTAAATAGTGGTAATTACACTCTTGGTGACTGCTTAAAAGTCTTTAATTGTTGCAAATGGTTTTGTTTCTCAGAGGAGACAGAGAAAAATATCAGACTTAAGCCGAAGGGATATATATTTATCTGGAAATGTAGGAAGTTCCCAATGATGATAAATAATAAATCAGTAAGGCTTTTCTGTGTTTATTTCAGAACTTTTCCGGAACATTCGACTTTAAATGTATATTTGAGTGAAAAATATCCTGATGTGAATAAAAACTAACTTTAAGAATTGGCATGTCTATGACATTTCTTTTCCCTTTTCTCTATCAATTCGAAACATTAATAGTGTGTCTAAGTGAGGGGAAAATATAAGAAAAACAATTTTTTGGACCCCGCATCAATTTTTCATAATTATAGGAATTGCATATGATGCTGTTTAAATTACACTGACTTGAATGCGAATGAATGAGAAATAGATCACACAAAAGTGGATTGAAGTATGGTATTAATAAAGCAGAGTTTTAACGCTTCGTTATTTCTTCATGGTAACTGTACGAAGTTTTTTTTTTACTTATTTTAAAATCAAAACGAAGTGTCCAAATGTTACTTCCAAAGAGCAGTCCTTTGAGCAGAAAATAGTCCTAATACTGTGCCCCAGACAAGCATGTTTCGGATATTGAATCCTCATTAGTGTACTTGAAGTTGAATTAAGAGCAACCAAAATTATTAAGTGGAGTCCCCTCGATTAATTTCTTAACCTCAGGAATATATCTCTCAAGAGTTGGTGGCTTCAAATTAATGTACGTGTAGATTTCTTTCAGGAAAAAGTATATTTGGTCCTTGAGTTTAAGCTGTCTTCAAAATGCATTTATTCATTTGTACGCGAAAGCACGATTGACGAATGAATTGTAATATAAATACGAGGTGATGGGCTAATTCTTGATTGCATTATGACTGCATTAGGGTATCTTATCGAATAAGTTTGGTTAAGCTGATGTGAATTAAGATTGCAGTAAACTATTGCATATACAGCAACTTGTCAATTGCGCATTTGGAAATAATACCTTATTGGTACTTGTGACAATCCCAAATTTTGCCATAAATATATGTGATGTGATCTATTGTTTCATGAACTGATAAAATCTTACGGTACCTTTATACTTTATTCTTGAGAAATCTGTGAGAACTTAGTCGGACAACACACAGGAAATAAGTCACTAGGCGACCATTAAAAGTATCTTCACCAGGAGATTCGTCAATGAAATATTTATTCTCCCTAGGGAATTCGGGTCAGATGTCAAGTCGTCGAGCTCACGTAAAGCAATCACTTCTCTAAGACATTTGGCAATTAATTACACTATTTTCACTTGGTGCCGATGCTTATGGCTCGTAAAACTTTAGTGAATCCTATATGAATCCGCTTGTGTAAATGACTACTTTTCTTTTTTGATGGCAATCGGAAACGGTCAAGGACCACCATTAATCGATAACAAGTGTACTCAAAGCCTTTCGTATTACGTTATAAGGCAGTTTGTCTTTAACATATATATGAAATAATCTTATAATAGTAAGAGCACCGATTATGCATTAATTAAGTTCCTTTAATAGAAATGTAATGATTTGATATATGAAACAGAACAAGCCAGGACATACATGAACTCAATATACAGCTAGTTCTCCTGTGCTGTGTGGTCCACTGGGAACAAAGAATGCATGAAACTGAGCAGCTCTGGCTAGGGGGTAAATGTAGAAGTCACGTGAGGTCTCAACAACAAGAGGCAACGAACCTCTGCTATATTGTGCTCGTTTGATGATATCTTGAGCGTTCGCTATTTCACATATATGTAGCAGTCAATAAGTTTCTTAAAAATTGGACTATATGGTAGTTAAGAAGTGTTTCTCCTTTTGTAGATAAAAAAACCCAGAGATACACTTTGAGTTGAGAAAAATAACACCCTTTTACTTCAAGACATTGCAAAAAGTGTTTAAGATTCTTTCTTTCTTTACATGAAAGAAAAAGAAAGAAAGAGAAAAGTCTTTAAATTAGAGCTGACAATGCGAGTATAAAACTCATGGAGAGAAAGATCAGTCCACCTCCGCTCGAAACTTGAAAACAAGACCTAAGTGAACGAGTACTCAATAAACCTTTTCGAATTAACGATTTTTATAGTGAGGCCAATCGAGAAGAAAACTTGAATTTAAACTTACATTTTGATTTTAAGACGACTGCTTATTAAAACTATGACTAAGTACAAAATTGTAACAGAATTCGCCTAGTTTTACTGGACATCTGCACTAACTTGAAATATATATATATATATATATATATATATATAAAAGCACAAAAAAAGGTACAAGCGACCACGACACTAAACGTGTTTAAACCCAGCGGAAGGGACAGTACATCCCTTGAGCCCTCTGGATACACGAATATGTACTTGTATCCAGACGGAACAAGGGACAGTACGTCCCTCATTCCGTTCGGACACAAGTACATAAAAAAAACATACACACACTCTCATGCTAGTCAGAACCTGTACTATACTGAAGCTCGAAAGGCTATAACTAGTAGCCAGGTAGGTAATATTCTCAATTCATGAACCAAAGCAGACCCCGCGAGGGGCGAGACCAGGTGCCTAGGTAGAGTCAGCGTCTCCTGTTTGCATGCAACACCCGCTGCCAAAAAGTCTGGACGGCCTGATCGATAGAAACACGTCCAAGACTTCTATAGGTTCAAAATAAAAAAAAAGCTGAAAAGATGCTCCCTGATTGATTAAGTAACATATTATCAAGTGAGTAAAATCAAACAAAAAACCGCCTCCCCCACTCTATATAAACGTAAGGGACTCGATTGACTAAGTAAAATGAAACGAAAAATCCCCCAATTAAAAACACGTCCGTCCTGAAGAGAGATACTCACTAAACTGACAACGAGCGGGTCAGTGTGAATAGAAAGTCATATCACGAGAGGCCCACATAAAGGAGTTTAAAAATACAAACTGTAAAAATCCGACATTGTCTGAATAGTGAACGTGGTTGTTTTCACCTCTTTTGTGCTATCTATATATATATATATATATATATATATATATATATATATATATATATATATATATATATATATTTTTACACTAAATTTCATAAATCATTCTGACACTAAAGAGAACCTTTCTAATGGCATACCTCTGACCTTAGCTGGCTCTACTGTGTACATTTCATGTTATGTTTAGAATTTCTCTCTTCATATATTCACTATTTGTATTTCCACTCTTTCGGCCTAGATTATAACTGATGATACACTGTTTGTAGAAAGGTGCATATGGTGCACTAACCTATTACGATTAACTATTATGATATAACACTTATATTTGGTCTTTTCGAAAAAGAGAGTTACATGTATTTACCATTTGTGCAGGTATCTGTCGTCAACGCATTGTGACGTCATCAAATTCTATGGAAACCAGCATGTAATTCAGGGAAACAGGGATACATATATGACGTTTTCAAAGGAATTTTAATGGCGTCACAATGTTTTAACGTCAGATACCTACAAAAATCGAACGTAGGAATGTAAAATCGAAAAGACGGAATTGCACGGCTAGATCACAAGATGAATGGAAGACTATACATATGAAAAATGTAAAAAAAAAAAGATCATTTTCATTGATTTCATCGTTTTCGTTTATACAACTTTTTAGATAATTGTCGTAAAATTCACGTGATATTCGATATAAGCATTCTTTAAGGAATAAAGGTGTTTTTTTTAATCAGAGTCAGTTAGGCTTCTTATCAGTGATGTTCAAAAGTCATTACTATTGTAAAGGTAAAGAAAATAGCAAAGAAAGCTCTGTAGACACACAAAAAAAACCCCTAAATTGTTATCAAAAGAAAATTTTGATTGAATACGTGCTGCATCCCATTATGTTCCTTATATAGTGACGTGGATTTCAAACAAACCCTTTGTAACAACTGTCTTCAAACTTGAACGACATATTGAATTACCTACAAGTATGTACATAAAAAGATTAATGAGGCTCAAAAGTATATGCCAAAAGTATTCAAAGAGATGTTGTGCAGCATTTTATCATGATAAAAGCTTCAAAGGAAATTATTCAGTGTTGTCAATAATGAGAGTTTCTATAACATCCCGATATTAAGTCCCTTGGTAAAGTTTATCAAAAATAGCAAATGTTTCTTTAAGATCATCGGCTTCAAACAGCGGTAAAAGATACCGAGGAAATTACTCTTTAAAATACTCGTTTCCATATCGCTCAAAGCACACAAACAACAAAACCGGAGTATCCAAAGGGGAAACGTTGAAAGTGAAATAATCCAGGCAGCCTTCTATTAGAGGCCCGCTCCTCAGATACAAACAAATTAATTCTATTATGTGGAAATAAACGATACCAATGTAATGATAAAATGAATATAATTGAAGTCGGGAGATGTAAACGTTCTGTCTGAAAGACAAAGGTTTGAGCTGAAAACAGATAAAACAACGAACAACGGAATGGTTAGATCTTTGCTGGAAAAATTGAATTTGAAAACAGATAGAAGGACGCTGACGGATGAAATAAACTTATGTTTAATATTTTGAAAACATCTGCTTTCTCGTTTCTTATATGTACCTGCCGAGTGAAAAAAATCTCGGAGGATTCTGCAAAGTATCATAAAAGATTATAAGCTTCATTGAACATCGGTCCGTTGAATTTCATGTTAGAGAATAGAATTTTCCTCAAACCAAGTTCATTTCTCAAATTGAAAACTTACATATTTGAAAATCTATCATATCATCAATATTGCCTGAAAGAGAGAAAAGAACCTGCATGTCTTTCATCCACATCGGTGATAGTTTACAGAAAAGTTATGCATGGCCTCTATATTTACATATTTGTATATTTCACGATCATTCAAAGAATGATAAGAAAAGCATTTTTTCTGACTATCGAAGAAACTGTCTGTCTGATTCTGAATTATTAACCTTGTTCATTACAACTGTACTTTCCGATGGTAAAGAGACCCATACTTCGCATTGTACTCTTTGTGACAAAACAATTCGTTCGTAATTATTTTGTTAAAATGACCTACATGTAAACATTTTTGTTCTAGTTTAAATTTCTTCTTCTTAATATTCGATCCAAAAGAAATAGGAGAAACATTTTTAAAAAAATTCTGGAAATAATCGTTTATGTTGATAAATGAGCATACTCAAAAATCCTATTTATTGGTTTTATGGAATGCTTTAACGATGATATTGACGCCGCGTGTCTGATTATTCGATAGTGACAAACAATAGGGTTGAAGGCAAGTATTACTATGAAGTTTCATTCCATTATTTTGACATATCGACCAATCATTGACAAATAAAGACCGTGGTTATTTCATAACCATACATTAATAAACAGCACGGATCAGGACCACATGCGAACTGTTGTCCGACACACAACATATTTTTTTTATTATTATTTTAAAGTCAACTAGGACATTTGACAATGTATAATAAACAACTATCAGTTATTCAGTCTCAAAGTCGAAAAGACAAGGCGAAATCAATTTCATTTCATTATAATAATCATTATAATTTCCATTGGAACGGTTGCGAACCTCGGAATGAATAACATTCCGAAGTGAGACCAGGGAGAGTCAGCGTCTCCTGATCGCATGCAACACCCGTCGCCACATGAAAACTTGTCAAATTCGGTGATTGTCTTGATGTACATATTGCATCATTATTGATGTATATATCAGGTAAATATTTCTTGTTTGGTGATGATAAAAAAGAAGTGGATGACTTTCAAATCCCTATCATCCCGGATGTTTCGATGTATACCAATGTTCTTCATGGCGTCATTGCAACTCATGTTTTGCCTATCTAACAGCATCAGTACCGCCTGAATCAAACATAATTCTAGTATATGTGAAAAAAAAATTGGTATAATGTTATTATTGAACATTGCAGTAGTTGGAACACCTTGCATCCTCGTGCTGAAACAAGACGGAACTAAGCTATTTGAGCCATCATATTGTATTTCGTATTGTATTGTCTTACATTACATCACACTTTACAATACACTATAAATGATGATGGTAAATGCATTTTTAATCACTTTCCTACAATTCTGCTTTTGATAATTTTGTAATATAAGCTTTTTAAAAATTACTGGAGATTGCCGGCGCCATGTACATAAATGGACTCTCTTTCTATCACACTGAACAAACAAAATAAGAATCCTTGTAAACAACGGAAGTTAAGAAAGATAGTAGCTATAACAATGGAACTTTGGCTCGGAAGGCAATTATTGTCCAATGTAGCTTTTAAAAGAACTTTGATTGCTTCCTTGATATCTGCGAGCATAACATATAAAATTCATTGAAAGGCAAAATGGCTGCATATTCAATTTAATGTCTATGAGATAAGAGCCCTTTCAGACAATGTGAACAACGGATTGATATTGTTGGAAATTTAGATCGACTGATTGGTGTTTTTTTTAAACCTACGAAGACTTGATTTGATTTGCTGTTTCAGAGAACCTAATGAAAAGTCGGTTGTCATAGCAACGGTCCTCGAGGTGACCTTTTTCTCTGTGTGAAGATTGTAGGACTTTATCTTTGATGACAAAAGATAGCTTCTTCACGTAGGAATCGCTAATGAAAGTGAGGACTATGACAGCGATCAATTTACCCAAGTACTTGACAAAAATCAAGCTATGAGACTTCAGGCTGCTAATCTTAGGGTTTTTTTTTCTTTGAGTCAACGTTGAGATCGAGATTTCAATGACATAGACACTTTTTGTGATAGATTCCAGTAAGTTCGTAATCGAAAGCTTGTAGTTTTTTTTATTCTCAGCGTTTTCATATTTTGGCTCCGTAAGGAAAATGAAAATAGCCAATTAAAGAGCTTACGCCTTTAGTGGAATTGTCAGAACTTAGAATTTTCAATCTCCTGTATCGAAAAGATATATATTTGTTCGTAGGACATAATATTAAACATACTTGGATTTTTTTAAATTTGAAATTGAACATATAAAAGTAAGTTTTGTAGCCGAAACAGAAGGCAGTTGACTACATGGTCCTCAGCGAGGACCATATTTATTTCTAACTTACCTAATCGGAGGATTTCAAAAGCGTTTAATCTCCATCAATACGAAATCGTTCTTTGCTTGCAATTATGGAGAAAATTTCTGCTTGACAAAAAAAAACTTGTCTGAATTTACCAGTACTTCCTACAAAATCTGTTACGACATTAAATAATCTTATATTGGAAACTTATATCCAAGGAGAGAACGAAAGTTATAATGAAGTATGTTTTAATAAAGATATATGTATCATTGAATTATTTGTCTACAATAGATTAATCATATCAGGTATATATGTATATATAAATCCTGAATATATGTTATCATGTTTCTTTAAAATGAAGGCTATAATTATCAAGATGATCCCCCAAAAGATTGGACAAACCAACAGAATCATTAGATATCAAAAACGTGAAATATCAAATTCAGTAATCAATAAATAACTTCCTAAAACAGCATTCAAATTTTGCCAAACATGTCTTTATATTGAATTTAAGGATTTCAAAGCAATTTCAATCTGTCAAGCATATAATTACACTGTAATTACAGTCAAATGCGAAAAAATAATGGATAAATCTAAATCAATATTGAAAAATACGCCCACATTCCCGAAGGCATTGATTTCCATTTAATCTGATCAGATTGGGATAAGGCTGCTGCTCAGCAAGAAATGAAGGCTACGGACATCAGCTAGTAATCGCAGAGGGTAAAGACGCATAATTATGTAATAACCACGCGTCATTTAGAGCTTACAATGTAGGCTACGGACATCAGCTAGTCGCATAATTATGTAAGAACCACGCGTCATTTAGAGCTTACAATGTAGGCTACAGACATCAGCTAGTAATCGCAGAAGGTAAAGACGCATAATTATATAATAACCACGCGTCATTTAGAGGTTACAATGTAGGCTAAAGTTATCAGCTAGTAATCACAGAAGGTAAAGACGCATAATTATGTAATAACCACGTGTCATTTAGAGCTTACAATGTAGGCTACGGACATCAGCTAATATTTACATTCCTACTGCGTTTCCCTTATATAAAGGTACCAAACCAACTGTTGCTTTATTTCTCGATAATCGCAAGAGCCTATCACGTGACTTTAGAACTTACGCGGATTAATTTCTGATAAAATGCCCATTTTATTTATTGCTTTAATTCAGATTCTAAACATGTATCCATTATCAAACGACGCCGTCTACCCCCAGTGATTTAATGTGTCAAAATCTAGGTCACCCACATGTACACTTCCAAGAAGTGTGACGTAGTAAGTCGATCACGCGTCAGTAGACGAAGATCAAGGACGAACTGCATTGTTGTCTGCAGAAAGATGCCGTGTTTGGATGAGCGAATATTCAGGCATAAGTGGATCAAATATTCAGTATTTAGGATGAAGATTTGATTCACTTGTGTCATTATCAACAGTGAATTTACCTTTGCTTCTTATGGATTCATAATATCAGAATTACTTCGAGTATCAGCGAATCTTTAGCCATGATATTGAGGTAAGTCATGAAAATACCGAAAGTTTTCGCGTTTTCGACGGTTGTACTCTACTTTTGCATTATTCTAATTACTTGCAGATGAAAAAGGGTATTTACAGAAGTTTGTATACAATATTACCGATTGATTTCATATGTCTAAGCAGTTTAACAGTGTGTTAAAAAGAGTTTCAAAAGTTTTCCCTTCAGTTCTGTGAAATTTCTCCAGTTTAACTCTCCGCCATGTCTGAATTATGTTGGACAAAAGTCACGAATTTTAACGATTTTATTTTCTTCAGTTTTAATTGAAATGTTAAAAATACAGCAAGAGGACAAAATTCAGTTTCTCATTTGTCAACAACGTTTCCGTACAGAAGGTACTACTTCGAATCAAGCGAAAAACGTCGAACGTTCGTTTGCTCTTACGTCAAATGGCGTTCTCCCTCCGCAATGATATTTCAAATGTAAAGAAACTGGCTGAAAAAATGGCAGAAATAACTTAGTTAACACGTAAAATGTAAATATAAGGATTGTTTTTCAGCTTTTGCGCTTTATCGGTGTGTATTGGCAGTAGGGAATGGAAACAAAATTCATGATAAGCACTTCGTGCTTTACATATTTTGTTTCCATTCCCTACTGCCAATACACACCGATAAAGCGCAAAAGCTGAAAAACAATCCTTAAGTAATCACAGAAGGTAAAGACGCATAATTATGCAATAACCACGCGTCATTTAGAGCTTTCTTAATTGTCGGAGAAGGAAATCAATTGGAGAAAGAGTGTCACAAAAAATGAAAAACAAACTCTCATTGAAAGGGTAATTAATTCAACATGAATTTTCAAATTCAAAAATAAAACTTCATCAATTGATAGACTGTGAGTGTTATTCGCAGATATTAAAAGAATAGAAATATCAATATGCATAATCGAAACATAAGTCAATATATTTTATATCTTTAATTTGGTACACGATATATGCATCATGTCTCATCGAACACCCAAATTATGAATATTTGACCCCAACAAATCCAAAAAATCTGTCATCAAAAGAATCATTATTGAAATACACACATGGTGTACTGACATAATCACATGTAAATGTTTTCTTAATAATGATAATTATGGTCAACATCTTTCCGGTAAAAAGGACTTTAAACAAGTCAAGTACTTGACTTTTTATTCGATTTCTTGAGGAACTGCAATGAATTGGTTTGTGATATGGTGGTCGCTTTTTTTAGACTATGTCTCTCTTTGAAATAATAATTTTATTTAAGAAACTGATTTTCCTTTGAATCAATGCGACAGACTGAAAGATATATTAAAGTATTACGATACTATATATGCACAACCAGTATAATTCCGTGAAATGAAACTATTGAAAGGAATGTGTTGCATTCAGGGATGTTAACGTTCGTAACGTCAAAAAACATAAGCTCTACTGAAACCTGCTGCAACGGCTGTTCTAACCTGCAAACTGAAACAGTTCTAACCTACAACTGAAACAGTGGTGAGCTAAATTTTAACGTATCTCTTTAAATAACCGGAAAAACACGTTTGCAGAAAACAAAAATGAAACTGACAATTGTGGTGCATATGTACAGAATAAATGTCAAAATCTGTGCTTTGTTACGTGTATGCAGCACGCACCAAGTGCATTTATTGCATGGAATACGCTAACACGCAGTACATGTACGACAAACTCACTTGCTATGTGTTGCATACCCTTGACAAAACACAAAATAAGACAAGCATTCTCTATGTATAACCACAATCTTCATTTTTAAAAAGTTGTGAGGATTCCATGATAGCACACAAGGAATAGATGTCGACACTATAGAGCGCCAATCAAAACAAGGAATGCTTCTCGGCAGTTCATGATATTTCTTAAACTTCTTTTAATTGGAAAGAAGTTGACGAATATGCATGAATCATGAGTCACTTTCGATAGTCCTAAGTCGGCACCAATTGCCCATTTGTCTCGTTGGTTTATGTGTGGTATTTTGTATTTAGTGTTTTGATGTCGTGTTTACTGTTCCTTGTACCTTTTGTGTCTCTTGCTGTGTATGTCTTCTCTGTGTGTTCACTTGGGGTGTTTTGGCGTTTTGGTGTTTTGCTGTTGGTGCTGCAGCTGGGTCTTGTTGAAGATACCCTCCTTTCTTTTCGAAAATATGTTACGAAAATATTTAAACTAGCAGTAATGTTTTGTACTTACAGTGGAGATATTCCTTGAATTATGAAGTTAGAAAATTTAATTTTGACTCGTTGATTTTCTCTTCCAATAAAGATTAAGGAACAGTGTACGTCTATGGGATAGCTTTCAGGCCAACCAGGTGAGCTAAACACACCGTTCTGAGGCGTCCGTGGGTCTGTACTGTTTATATAGGTAATACCACATACTGTAAAACAATATCAAGATATGCATTCATATGATATGTCTCACAAAAATATTATATAGGCGATACATCGAAATTGTTGAAACAACAAACTGATCAAGTTTTAAAAGAAGGTGATGTTAGACTGTACAAGGGTAATTGAACTGAAAAGTCTTGAACAAATGCAACTGAATCATACGTTGACATTCTATATTCTCGAATAAAAGTACATAACACCTAGCCTATGACATAGTTTTGAGACTTGAGGTTACATCAGCAGGAGGCTCTGTTTAAGCTGTTTAAGTTGTATCAATTTGGCTTGAAAGACACATTTTGAGATGTTTTCTCTGGTTTGAATTAGACTACGGATGTCAAGTGATGCATATTTATCTTCTGAAAAAAGTCTTATGCCTTAAGTCCTTAAGGGGAAAAACTAGGAGTTGATTGAGATAAGATATGGATGACAATTTATCACCTAAAGTTCAATAATTTGCTGAACAAAAGAATAAGATCGAACTAGTGTACTAGTATTCAACATTCAGAAATTTTCTACTTTTTGCAATTCCTGTACACCAGCAATTAACCATGTAATTTGAATAATTGAAGAAGCGGGTGTTGCATGCAAGCAGGAGATCCTTACTCTCACTATGCACTAAATCTCACTTTCCTTCCAGAATATACTTTTTTGGGTACATGAACTATGTTCAATTCTTGCTCTTCCCGAATAGAAGCACTTCAATTTCATTTTTGCATAAAATTATATAAATGACGATCGGTCCATTAATAATCCAAAATTTTCAGATCATCTCTGAACTTTCCATACGTCTGAGCTAAAAGTTAAAGTGAAATTAAATTTCATGCTAATGTTTTTAAAGACTATGGTCACCTATATACTTCAAGTGTGACAAACGTGTCGACTTTGTCCAATTCCTGGGTAGTAACATTCCTTCATTCCCTGTCTATTGTGTATTCATATAGCAGTTACACAGTAAGCTATATCAAATCGAACTAAAACTGCACGGATTTCGTTCTTCGTACGACACTTTACCATGTTTACCGAGAAACCACTCAACAATGGTACATATATGAACGACTGACTTTTTCCATTCGAAAAGATGTTTAAAAAGGAAGCAGTATAGCCCCTAGTAGTTCATAAAGTTGAAATGTATGTTAGTAAATGTTGAAATGTATGTTATGTTTGACAGTAAGTGTTTTGAATTTTTTCCGTGACATTGTCGCCATAGCACTTTCTATATAGATATAACCTCAGACAGTGCATGTATTTTATATATTGTTTTTAATTTCGTGCGTGAACATCGACGGCGGGTGCAGCTAACCAATAGGGGATGCTAACTCCTCCCGGGCACCTGGTACCACCTCTGGCTTGCTAGAGGTCCATCGATGCTCAATTTGGTGCTCTATTGTGAGTGCTGTTGAGATTATTGTCAGGATCTTCTTTTACTCATTAGTTTAAACCATCCAAAAAGTAAACTTGATGCATTAACCGTTTCCCCCTTTCTTCACGGCTAAATCAACAGGTGTAACTAACAAGAGAATATCATCTTTATTAGAGGTTGAATATTGCTCATTTGCAGACCGGGAAGGGAATGTTTCATTTTTCTTGGTTTTGTATTACCATTGATAATGATTTTTGGATTCAGATTATGCATTACACTCATACTTTTGTATGCCATCTCCTATTTTGAATATTATACAATTGTGACAATTGTGAAAATTCTAAATGAAAGTAAAGAAAATCCCCCTTTAAAACACGAAACGCTCCACCATATGAACATTATTTCTCCCGTTCACGAATAATGATGGAAAGAGACCAAGTGATTCAGCGGAAAGAAGCAACATCTCAAGCTTACCGCCTCATTTCGACAGTGATTCCAATTATGTAACATGGCATTTTGCTTTTCAATGGTAAAGTGCACTTATCCAAAACATCACACAGTATCCAAAGTATCCATCACCACTTTGTCTTTATAATTTTTTTCTTTTTTACTTTACTTGACATTTTCTAAACATTTATGTCTGGTGCACTGCATTGTCTGATTTGTTCATGACATTCCAAGTATGAAGCCAATTTCTAGGAATATGTCCTTGGATATGTAACACGATATCGCAGAAGGTATGTCTTAGATTGACTGACTTTACAGAATTATTTGAAATGCATCTTTGCAAAAGGATTGTTACTCGGTAAATGTAACCATATATCTAGGAACGCGCTTAAATTATTTAGTTTCTAGTTTGCCCCTTTGAGTTCCATTAAAACTGCCGACATTATATACATGAAACCGGTTACTTTTGCTTTATTCTAGTTCTACTTTTTAAAAAAGTATAGAATGTGTATAGCATTTTTCATCTTTCCTAGTCCATCAAGGGAAAATAATAATTTAAATATTTCTTCTATAATTTCTGCTGAAATAACGACACGAACAAAAATTTTCAAGTACATTACAAAATATGAAATCTCAGGGTCAAGGATTATAGATGTCATTCTATTCTAGACCTATTTGTGATCAATGGCGCAACTGAACACTTTCGTGTTTGGAATCACCCGAATATACTACGTCCATGGACTTAGTAACAAATACTCCAGCCTGTGGGAGTTG
Organism: Pinctada fucata; assembly: GCA_028142955.1. Lineage (NCBI taxonomy): Eukaryota > Metazoa > Mollusca > Bivalvia > Pterioida > Pteriidae > Pinctada > Pinctada fucata. The sequence goes on from AP027104.1 coordinate 34,007,544, forward strand.
CTTCTTCATACCGCCAATTCCGTCTTTTCGAATTTGCAGGCCTGCGGTCGATTTGTGAAGGTATGTGGCGTCACTAAACTCGTCATTATGGCCAATCTGTTTCCCGACTTTCATGCTGGTTTCCATAAAAATTTATGACGTCATAATGAGCTGACGTCAGATACCTGTACGAATGGGAAGTAACTCTGTATTTCGAAAAGACCAAATTGATCCACTCCCCTTGGGAATGCTTATGATTATATCAAAAGTAGATAACATAGCTTTTTGTCCTTCATTTTAATCATTTCACCGGTATTTTTCTGTTTGAAATTCTAACTGAAATCACAAATACAAAATTGCTTCAAATATATATCTTTATTCTTATGTGTCTCTCTTCGTTTTTTCACATATCTATAGCGGCATATTCTTATAATAGAAATAGCAAGAATTAGGCATTGGCATTATTAAATGATACAAATAGCATACAATACAGCAGAAAAGGCTTTTTGTATTTGAAAGGAATTGAATAGGATGATTCAGTGAATAGAACAAATTTTTTTTACAATTTCAAGAGTTAGAATGTGCTTCGTAATTGAAATTCTCTTAATAAAAATCCAATGGCCTCTAAGAACAAACTTTTAGTTCAGCTTTATATTCTAATTAAGTTCTTTCTGTAGGGACTCTTTACATTTTCGGAAAATCGCGGAACAAAACCAAAATATTACACTCATTTTGACTTTTAGAGAATGCCCTGAAAATCTTTTGTGAAGCATAAGGTTAGTTACATAGCAAGAAAAAGGAGTGATTCAACTGTCAGAGACCAGCCATCTGGACACAGAAATGAAAATTCGGTGCTTCAGGAGTGCATGATTCTTTAAAGTGAAATAAAATGAGACCAAACCATGAACATTTCATCATTCTACATATCCTTTCTGATCTCGATTTTTGTATCGCTTAAGCTAAAGTGAGCTAAGAAGGTAAACTAAAAGAATGTTGTAAAACGGTCTCGCATACGTCAGCTAATCAGTTCACACATTTGTGGATTAAAATACATTGCATTCTGTGCTCGATCTAACGCTTACTGAGCAGCACTTGGAGGCAGCAAGGGAAGTCAAAGTTTGTTATTGATAATTACAATAAGGTTCCCAAGAAAGCCGTCCAAAACATGAGTGATAGTGATCAATTAAATACCATGGGACTTCACAATTTGTCTTTATCTTCGGAGAAAAAACTTTTATCCGATAAGTAGGCATCCTCTGATCTAATTAACTTCCAAGAAATCGCTCAGTGAATAATCTAAATTCGTGACCAGAAAAAAAAATTAGTATTTGTAACGTGTTATAATTATGTAATTACGCAATACAAGAAAATCCACGTTATATGCATGAAAAAAGGACACAAGACAAAGTTCATCGTTTGTTTTGTTCTTTTTGTTCCTCAAATTAAATACACCAAATTGGCTTATTTCGGCTTATCAATCCCTCCGGACTCTAAATTTGGTTGCTGACGCATTTTCTAACGTATATGAAGTACTGAGCGTATCTTGCATAAACACTTCTTTGTAATGGAGAAATGTTAAATGTCTTCAAATTCAATAGCATCATTAAAGAACAGATCAATTTGCAGAATGGACCAGACATGCACGTTTATGGTACTTAACCCTCGTCAGTGATCCTCAATTTTAACAACTTGAAGGTAATATGGCCAAACAGTTTGAAAATCAGACAACTGTTATCACAAATATTTGCCATATACTTTTAATTCTAATAATATCAAGAATAATTTACCGTTTAATAAACGGTAATTGGGCCCTGAATGAAGTATCATACGTATTTGATGTTAATGACGGTTACAGAGATGTTGGAGATCCCCTCCTTTGTTTTACACTCCTACCATGAATTTTGCGTAATAACCATCTCTTTTCCGGTTGGAGTTCACAGAATTTGTCATCTAGGGCGGCCTTGTGCTATTTCTTCCAAGTACTTAGCATATGACTTTTTCTTTGACATGTCATGGTTTAAGTAACGACAAGAAATTTTTGTTTTTACAAAACGGAAGAAGGGAGGAGATCTCCAACAAGACCCAGTTGCAGCATCAACAGCAAAACACCAAAACACCCCAATGCAAAAACACAAAAGACGAGTACAGCATGAGACGGAAAAGAGACACACGACATGTAAACATCAAACACAGAAGACTACACATAACCGACGAGACCAATGGGCAACCGGTGCCGACTTTGGACGGCCATTTGTCACGCAAGTAGCAAATGGTGTGGTTATCCTGGATTACGTGCGCACAACCCTCTCACTTCTCCAATTACCCAGAGGTCTCTTGTGGTGTAAAACAACCTCCTCGCTGTAAGATGACATCACACAAACAAGACCGCCAAACGCAGAGGCCCCAGAGAGACAGATGAATATGTAAATGGATATAAAAAGAGGACATGCGTAATACAGTCCGTGCTCTGCCGGCTGTAGCGAGCTCATGTATGTAATCACCCGAGGAGTCCGACTGACATTCAGAGAGGACAGGTGGTCGGGGCCCTGTCTTCTCTAAAGAGGTTTGGACAGGGCCCGCCATGGAGTCCTGTCGTCACAGTCAGTCAGAGTGCAAGTCTCAAGGATGCGCTTGTACAAGACTGCAGATTGGTCAAGTACCAAGCCTAGTGTCCGTCTGATGACATTAGGATCATATCCACGGTATAAAAGGCGTTTGATGATTCTGACGCATTTTCGATGGTTATGCTGCCTACTTTTGATCCTTTTTATTTTGTTTATCATATCACCATAAAAGACAGGTTGTGTAATACCCAAAGTAATGTACTCTGTTGCATGTATAGATCCGAATTTTAAAAGAAGTTGACTGTAATTTTTTTTTTGTAAAATTTCCAGAAAGTCTTAACAAGTTTATGAAAGCGGAAACCTTGACCTAAAAGTTTTTTGGTAATTTGTAAATTGAGGATCACTTTCGAGGGTTAAGTACCCGAAACATGCATGTCTGGTCCATGCTGCATTTTAATCTGTTCTTAAATGAGGGTATTGAATTTGAAGACGTTCAAGATTCAAAGCAGTATCCCTGCATTTCAATAGATAATATCTCATCAGAATGTCTCATATTAGATACCGAAAAAGAAGATGAAACCTAAATAGTTAATACATAAAAAACGAAATTCGAAACGAGACCTTTTTAGCCAAAGAGCCAGCCAATGACAGAGCTATCCAATGAGAAATATAAACAGATATATATAAAGTTCGATTGATAAGGGTCTATTGGACGTTTAACATTTGTCAGACATCAGAGTCAGACAGAAAACATAATTGCCCCAACTCTGCTACTAGAGCAGCCCTCTCTTTTGTATCAACTGAACAGGCGCAGGTACATTTTTACTTGCTGCACATTGCAAGAGATAAAAAGATAGTTTAACGTCAAATTATTAAATTCAAAGTAAATTATGCATTGAAAGTGAAAAACAAGAAGTTAACTCAATTAAGATACACTCCACCAACAAACCATTATCATATTAAAGAAGAACGAATTGTCCAACTAGTGAGCAGCCCTATGGATAGAAATCAAGTATTATTCGGGAGGGGAGGATATTGCAAATGTGACTGAGGGTTCAAGCTTTGAAAAAAAAACCCAATAATTTGTTTCCGATACTTAAATTCATTTTCATCTTTTATGTGTAAGGGAGATATATAATGAATAATAGGGGCATTTGTACATTATTTCTCTGGCTTGCCATGGAAATAATTTAACACGCTTGTTCCTCTTCTGCTCATCTATCCGCCCATCGCTGTTACAAAAGAATGATTTTTTTCTACTGCCACGTATTGATGTTTTAATCCTTATGAATTTCTCAGTGCAAAGATGAATTAAGCTTATAATCTTGAAAATAAAGATGACCTTAACATAACGCGATCGTGCATGAACGTCGACGGTGGGTGCGGCTAGCCAACAGGGGATGCTTACTCCTCCCGGGCACCTTGCCCCACCTCTAGCTTGCTAGGGGTCCGTCGATGCTCAATTTGGTGCCCTATTGTAAGTGCTGTTGAGATTATCTTCAGGATCTTCTTTAATTCAATAAACTTGTATACTTAAAATAATTGAATTATATGACTTTATTTTTGTTGATCCTGATGAAAATTAAGGGTCCGCTGAAGCATTCTTAAGTTCCATGAACAATTATTTGTCAACAACTTCACCATATGTGAGCTTACTGCTTATCGTAAGAGCTAAAACAGAGCTTCTCAGCAAATTTCCATTCCACGTCGCTGAAGTCATTAATCTCTCTAAGCCTTTACCGTAAATATTTTAAAATCCAACAATTTATTTATGTAATCAATTTGAATGTTCGATCCTTCTCCCTGAGTAATAAAGATCACCACGGCGCTAAGATGAGCAGAAACCCTCAGCAGAATGCTTTTGGCATTGCATTTTTAAATTACATCTTAATCAAATTTGACAGATTCCAAAGATACATTTCCTCTTAAATTGGATTTGACTCCACCAACTGGAATAAACTCTGGTAGCAGTAATTGAATTGATGGTAACGTAAGGGAAATCAAGTGGCAACAAAAAGTAATGGAAAGCTAAGAATGAAAGTGCATATTTGAGCACCATCTACAACGATCCTAACCTTCTAACGGCGTTCTCTAAGCCGCTGTCTCTGTCTCGAGATTTTATGAAATACTGGATACATGTGGAACGAAATCAACGATCATCAGCCTCATTTCTTAATGGATTTGTTAACGTGCGATTAGAAAGAGAGTTACGAAATAAGTAAAGTTCGCGTTGAAGTTGAATTCAGTAAGAGACGTACGTAAAATATCGTTGATCAGTATTTCATCCTCGGAACGCGTTCAAACATGGAAAGTTTTGTTCTCACTAAGAGATGAAGTTTTAAATTATGAATGGAGAGGACTTTGTTAAAGGCCGACGGGGGACTATATAAGGGGACAGGTGCATTTTCTATCATTTCCTCATTGTCCACTATAGGGTTTTCCCTTTAATCCTTTTATCCCTATAATTTTGATTGACAGCTTAAGACAGATGAGATTCGGGTATCTCATTAGCATAATAAAGGATAACCTGTCGGTTTGTCTTTGATGTAACACGCCGCTCGAAGACGGCGTTGTCTTCAAAGACGGTATACCACGCCTACCAAGCTTATGTCACTCAGGTATAACTGTTAACGACCGGGTGGTTCCCAACGTCGGCCTTTAAAAAGGTACATTTCTATGATACGATAAAGGAAAATCTAAATATTTCTTCCAGAGGGAAGAGATGATACAAATAAAAACACAAACACTCAAATACATTATTATCATCATCATATGTATTTGGGTGTTTGTGTTTTAAATCGTTAGGATAGTGTTGTCTCCGAATGTCTGTTAATTTGATTTTTTAGCGTGATGTCCGTTATTAGAGAGGTTTAGTTAAAAGTTTTAGCGCAAGTTGTACGTATGACGTTATCACTTCCTGCAATCTTTGATAAAATGACGTCATGTTGATTTGATAATTTAGCAGGTTGTGCATTATTTGTATCAATATTATACGTGTGTGTTTCGCTGTTTTCACTTCTATGTAATCTTGTTAGAGTTTCCCCCTAGTTTACGGATACATAAGTAAACCAGAAGTATCTGACGAGACTGTAGCTCTCCTGGTTGATTCGTTTTATTCACTCATTGACAAGTGAATAATATACATACACATAAATAACACTTTCCATTTTATTTTAAACTAAAGACCATAGGGAGCAGGCACTCCAATAAATTATAAGTAGCACAACAAAACAACATATCTATTAGACTGCAACTAGAATATCACTCATCAAATTCATTATATCCGAGATCATTTAGGATTTCAAAAAATAATGCCACACCAATTTTTCAAGATCCTAGGGGTCAGGGGCTGCTATCTCAAATGACCTATCAATAACACAATAAGACTACAGATCCATTATATTATGCATTAAGAACAAAGTGTTCATCATTAATAGCTTTAGAAGAGTTAAGAGCACAATTATATAAGAGAAAATGACCACACCCATTTTCTAAGACCCTGGGGTCAAGGGCTCAAACAAAATATCAGGTGCACAACTAGACCACGGACCCATCTTATTATAAAAAGAATCAAGTCTCCATCATTTATAGTGTAAGAGGAGTTCTGTGCACAAGATTACATAGAGTTATATAGGTGAAAATGACCACACCCATTTTCTAAGACCCTGGGGGGTCAGGGGCTCAAACAAAATATCAGGTGCACAACTTGACCACGGACCCATCTTATTATAAAAAGAATCAAGTCTCCATCATTTATAGTGTAAGAGGAGTTCTGTGCACAAGATCACATAGAGTTATATAGGTGAAAATGACCACACCCATTTTCTAAGACCCTTGGGGGCCAGGGGCTCAAACAAAATATCAGGTACACAACTTGACCACAGACCCATCATATTGCAAAAAGAATTAAGTCTCCATCATTTATAGTGTCAGAGGAGTTGTGAGCACAAGATTACATAGAGTTATATAGGATAAAATGACCACACCCATTTTCTAAGACCCTGAGGGTCAGGGGCTCAAACAAAATATCGGGTGCACAACTAGACCAGAGACCCATCATATTGCAAAAATAATTAAGTCTTCATCATTTATAGTGTCAAAGGAGTTGCGAGCACAAGATTACATAGAGTTATATAGGAAAAAAAAGACCACACCCATTTTCTAAGACCCTGGGGGTCAATGGCTCAAACAAAATATCAGTTGCACAACTAGACCACAGACCTATCATATTGCAAAAAGAATCAAGTCTCCAACATTTATAGTGTAAGAGGAGTTGCGAGCTCAAGATTACATAGACTTATATAGGATAAAATGACCACACCCATTTTCTAAGACCCTGGGGGTCAGGGGCCCAAACAAAATATCAGGTGCACAACTAGACAACAGACCTATCATATTGCAAAAAGAATTAAGTCTCCATCATTTATAGTGTAAGAGGCGTTGCGAGCACAAGATTACATAGAGTTATATAGGAAAAAATGGCCACACCCATTTTCAAAGACCCTGGGGATCAGGGGCTCAAACAAAATATCAGGTGCACAACTAGACCACAGACCCATCATATTGCAAAAAGATTTAGGTCTCCATCATTTATAGTGTCAGAGGAGTTGCGAGCACAAGATCACGTATAATTTCATAACCACGCCCATTTTCTAAGACCCTGGGGGTCAGGGGCTTAAACAAAATGTCAGGTGCACAACTAGACCATATACCAAGTAGGATGCAAAAAGAATTAACTTTCTATCACCGATGGTTTCAGAGGAGTTGAGAGCACAAGAATTGTTTACGGACGGACGGACGGACAGACGGACGGACGCCGGACGACGGGGTATCGCATAAGCTCGACTGGTCTGAGAACAGTAGAGCTAAAAATAACGAATTTTAGATAAACGTATGATGCTACAATAAAGTAGTTTTGAATGATACCTATTTGGTCAAATGAGATGGATTGCTCTATACGGATGGCATCACACGGAATAAGCGAGAAGGACCCAATTACTTAGTGTTCTTTAGATTGACAGTCTAATAGGGCGTAGAAACATAACATAATTATTTCATCTATATGCACCTAGGATATAATTGATTTATGAGGCAAGAAGAAGGAAGCATGCTTAAAATCTCTTCTAAGAATATGAAGTTTTCCTCTTTACCAAATCTCTTGCAGGGTATACTTCGTCAATTTGTTAGAGTTGTGCGAAGAGCAACAAATTATGGAAGACTTCAAACTTCTGATAGTGATACTATGGTACCCTCCAAACAAAATATGGCGTTATTGTGCTTATTGTTTTGTTCAGACAACCAATCAGAATATGCGTTTCAACCATTGCAATGTAATCCTTTCCTACCTATGTACAATATTGAATTGAAATTCAGCTGCTTAATGATTTTTCTATCTTTTCATTCATGCACAATTTCATTCACTACATATATATACTGCAAAAAATGTTTATAATAACACCAATTGGCCCTTATACCTTCTAATCAATTAGCATCCTTTTTAATCATCTAGAAACTGGAATTTTACTCATCTGACCAACTAGGGCAAACATATTCTATGATAAATCTATATTTCGTTTTGCTAAGAAAATCTTATAAATGCGAATACGAAAAAAAAAGTATACATGTAAATTTTGAATATTCCCGAATTTTTAGCTTTTACATATTCTTTTTGGTGAAAGACCATTTGGGGAAAAGGAGAAAAAATCTAGTATCTGTTAAATCGCAGGAACCATAGAATCGTAGGATTCGTAGAATAATATAAATGGTAAACTCTTCAGATTCGATAGCATCATTTAAGGACAAATAAATTTACAGCATGGACCGCACAAGCACGTTTCGTATACTAACCCTCGTCAGTGATCCTCAATCAAAACAATGTAACATGGCCAAAATGTGTGAAAGTTATTATGTCCAAAGTGTACCAAAATACGTAGCAGTATGGAAAGGATATGATGCTACAGGACCAACGTTTTAGAAATTTCCAAGTTATAATAGATATATAATATCCCATTGCAAAAGAGATCTCAAAGTAATAAAAAGATATTGGCCAAGCAAACCCTTGCTGATCTCATTCAAATTTCATGTCATGTCACGATTCATTTGTGTAATTTTTTTATCCATTATTACCATTAATAACATAAAAGGTATACCGGGTTTTGCTGAAGGAAGTTTTTGTTCCCTCTTGTTTCCTAATTCAATACGAGTCTAATTTCTACATTTGATGTTCCCAGACAAAAGTAATCCCATTGGTTATCAATAATGACTCTATCTTTGACAGTAAGTAATGGTTACAAATGAATAAAGACAAGATGTCTGAGATCCTAATGATCATTACCGTAAGTCCCATCCGTTCCCCTGTCTTTGCCCACTCAGCCAAACAAAAAACGGCTGATAACAATTAATGGACAAAATAGTTCATTGTTTGCAGATAACGGAAACCTGATCGTTGTCAACAAGTTCCGTTCATTAGTTTTTCGAAGTCATTAGACAACTGTCATCTTTGAATTAATCGTTTATTTTCGTGATATCCGATGGATAATGAAGAGGATACTTGTATTTCGAGCTACAAAAGGTTAATGCTAGAATACAGTGCTTTTGTTTCCCTTAAAGGGATTTAGAAAAATAAGGTATACATATATCATTGCAGTTAACTGGTTGTCTGTTGTCCGAGAAGGTACTATTCACATTTGAAATATATTTGTAAATCCCCCTTCACAAAATATGCCATTATCAAAAATTCTGAAGCTAATTTATGCCAGAGCAAGTACCAAATATACGGATTTTGTTCTGAGAGCTAGGCGTCTTTCAGATAAGCTTCTCAGTCAGGGATATGTTTGTGACCGACTAACATCGTCACTGAGGAAGTTCTACGGTCGATATGGGGAACTCGTCATACACTATGATATCCCACTCTCCAGAATGGTGGATGATATTCTGTCATAGACCATTTGCACCATCCAACCAAAGATTGTACTCTATGTCTTCCGAAATGGAAGCAACCGGATGTGACATTTCTACCGAATTGAAGCGGCGGGTGTTGCATGCAAGCAGGAGATGCTTACTCTTCCTGGGCACCTGGTCTCACTCCCATATCGGGAGTTCGCTTCTTTTCATATGGTGGAGGTTTTTGTTTGTTTGCTTTGGTTCCTGTTTTGTCCTGATTTTGTATGCCTTCGGCTTCTGATTTTCTGAATTATCGATTTTGTGCTGTATACAGGGATATGGTCATTATCCATATTTGTCATTGTGTCTCGCTGAATACAAAACTCCGTCTTTAGCTGGTTCTTCGGAATATTTAGGTCATGTTTAGACTTTCGCTCTTCTTATATTTACTATTGGATTTCCTCTTTTTCGGTCTCGAGCATCACTGATGATACATAACTTGTTGAAATGCGCATATGTTGCTTTGAAATTTTCACAATAGAATATATATTTTGCTATTGATAATTTGCCATTGTTACTCTGTAGTGATTTAAAAGTTAAATTTCAAATTTTTGATGGTTAAATTTCAGATTATTTATGGATTGTTGTGCTTTAGGTCATCTTTTGAATTGAATTATGTTACTACTTCCACTTCCGTATTACTTTCCTGTATTTTCGTTCCGAGAATCACTAGAGCGACATTGTTTGTCAAAATGCGTCAATGGTTACCAACAATTTCATTGCACATATGCTTACTCCTCCCGGGCACCTGGTCCCATCTTTACAATGTAGCTTGCTTGGGGTCCGTGGATGCTGAAGTTGGTTCTCTATTGTGAGTGCTGTTGAGATTATTGTCAGGATCTTCTTTAACTCATATACCGTATAATCAGAAATTTTCGCGAGGGATATCGAATAGCGAAAAAATATTCTCGCGAAAAATTGTATTCAATAAGGTTGATCATAAATTGGTATATCCGTTTCATTTCTACATAGTGTGCGTGTGCCATTGTTCATTTTTCCTGATTAGACGTAAAGAGAAATGAACTGAGTGTGTTCTCATGATCGAAATAACTAATACTTCAATAATAAAAGGTACAAAACAGTAACATCATATGAACATATTTGTTTCTTATTTAGGAATCGCGAAAAATTGTACTCGCGAAAATAAAGACACCCTATTTTACCATTAAAACGCGAAATTTGATACTCGCGAAAATTTCTGGTTATACGGTATTCATTTTCGCCTTATCTATTTCTTAAGTCGTTTGTCACACTTTGAAAATGAATGTACAACACCGTCTTGCTCTTATTCTAGAGTACACAAGAACGTACAGTAGTGCTTACAGCTTAAAGATATTCCATTGTATGATATGCTCTTCATGCTGTACATGCTTGAATGTTCCCTAAATTTGATATATGTGTTCAAAAGGTAAGTATTTTGTTGTAGAAGAGGAATATTTCTAATATCAATTACTTACATCAAAAGTTGCATATTTCAAGTTTGACGAGTATGCAGTCATCAAATAATAAGTTTGCATGTAACTAGCATACGCGTAGCGAATTATACCAGGCTTTTTGCGATTATTTTCCCATAACCAAAAATAATTTTAGAAACATTCCTTAAATAATTGACTTTTCTCATTTTGATTGAATATTGCATTTTAATAGAAATTAGACGCAGAATTTTTAAGCATCTTTCTTTCAAAAATTCTGAATCACAGTTACATTTTAAACCTAAACACACCTCTCATCTTCAACTGTGGCAAAATATTCTATTTCTGCAACAGAAGATGGTCAAACCAGACAATTCATTTACCAGAATGAGAAGTGATAACAAATGAAATATTGTATGTTAAGTGCGAAGTATTAAGATCATTTACTTGGTTGGCCTTTGTGGATGAAAATGGTAATATCTGAATTATTAGTGAGATTATGTAATGTCAAATCTTTTTCCCAATGTTTCTTTTAACAGAACGAGCTAATCTTTATATCATTTAATATCTGTCAGAATTCTGAAATGACATATTTTATTGAAGAGGAATGAGATACGTGAACGTGTAAATTATCGGCAAAACAGAATGTCACGAACCTTTGGCATGATTTATTCATATCAATATTTACCCAGGGGAAACAATTTCATTGACAAAAACCAATTTTCAATATTTCCTCCGTCGAATCCCTTCTAGCACCTGCAGTGATAATTAATATAATAATTGTGTTCTTCGTCAATTACCAGCATTCCAGACATTTCACATAATTGTCTTTGTCGCTTTCTTAACAGACATATTACATTACACCCTGTCAATGATAGTTTGATATTCTGAAATTAAATGAATTCATAAGAAAAAATAGTGCTTAATCATCGAAATAGAAAAAGTGAAATTCACAAACAATACAAAATTTTCGTTAAACTTTTACGAAAATATCTTTGTGGTCTTAAGCTAACGCAAGAATCCTGTATTACTTAAAATAAAGGAGGGAATCTCCAACAAAACTCGGTTGCTGCACCCACAGCAAAACCCACCAAAACACCCAATGCAAAAACACATAGCATACACTCACAGAAAGAGACGTAAAAGGGACAAGGAACATCAAATCGCACCATAGAAACATGAAACACAAATGACCACACATAAACCAACGAGACAAATGAACAACCGGTGCCGATACACCATTCACAGAGAGAATCTTTTCCATACCCTTATCATTTCTATATTGCCCTAGAAAATTAGTATAAAGTTTTAAAGTACCAAGAACTGAACTGAAATTTAATTCGCTTTTATAGCTTATTTGGTAAGCGTCTACCTTACTTTTATTCCTTCAACAGTAAGAATTTAACAGAACTTTTGATTGGATAATACTATGGTGATTTTTATCTCGTCGTCAAAATTTATATCAAAGAATATCTATAATAGAGGAGCATTATCAGAAAAAAAACAGCTCATAAGAGCAATAAACAGTATGAATGGGAGATAAGGTTCCCGGGGGAAGTAAGCATCTCCTGCCAGCTAACAATGCCCTTCATAACGTATAAATGCTAGCTATATAAGTGAGTTATATAAGTGATCTTAGCGATCATTTATTTACACGTTTGATATTGCTCTGGTCCAGAATTCTCTTACACATTTTGTATTTAAACAAGATTTCAGTTTTTGTAAAATGCCCATCGCGAACAATCTATGAAAACAGTCACTCGCATATATACGGTTTTTTTTTAAATTGCGTGCCTACAAGTCGTTACACCTTAGAACAAAAACCACTTTTAAATGTGTTCTTGCCCTAGTATAATGACATAACGCGACTAATGAATTTAAAGTTAGTGGTACTAAGATGGAAGTCTTCATCTTTTTATCATAATTAGGTCACCAACAGTATTGTACAATAGTGCCATGTAAAAATATGAAACTTAATCATTCCCCAAGAAATCTGTGAGTTTTGGCACAATTTTGACATGAAACCATCTACTGTATCAAAGTTGACGTGAAGCACAGATCAAGTAAGAATATTACAATCAGTGGTCAGAATAAGGGGCATATTTTACTTTTCTAACGATAAAAGGAAAATTATGCTTAAAGTTCATCTGATCATATTTAATGATAATTTTACTGCAGGTGTGAATCTAATTACGATATGATGATCGAATTATATTTTGTCTGATGATTGATGTGTAGGGACAATACTATCATAACACTCTTCTTTTAAAACAGCATGTTACTTGATAAACGATGCTTTTGATCAATTTTAAACGTCAAATTTCTGTATAAAACCAGACAGTGGGTTGTTTATAAGGATAATAATACCTGGCGCTTTCATTGGTATATATAGTTAGTCTATTTTCTTTTCAATTTAAAGCAATTTCGAATGCTTTGTATGTACCGAAAACTGATAACATTCGCGCCTCGTTGCATATTGCCTTCGTGACCTTCGCCATAGGAATGCCGCACATCGGGCACAAGGTAGATTTCTAGACGTTAATGAATTAAAATTGCATAAGTTTGCTACTTCCCTGTATCATAGACAGCTATATTATGATTTAGTATCTTACATACCTACACGCTTCACTACACGACGGAACTGAAGACAAGATAAACAAATCAATCAAGTTATTACATGTATTTATAAGTTCAGAAGAGGAAATCTGTTTCTTTTCAAATGTCCAAAGAGTGCAAAGACGAAAAAGATAAAGCATTTTTGACAAAACATATTTATGGCAGCAATCAAGAACGACCCATGACTATCCAGACGAGACCCGACGATGCGCCCGAAGAGCACTTCGAAAAATAGTTCAACACTAGAGAGAAAAAAAGAAAGTGGACAATCTTCATATCCAATATAATCATTTAAGAAAAGATAAATTTGCATCATGGACCAGACATGCACGTTTCGTTACATAACCCTCGTCAACGATCCAATCATAACAATGTAATATGACAATAGAGTGTGAAATTGTCAATATTAAAATATCTGTTCTATAGTACCAATTTTATTGTACAAGACACGTGTTTCGGATATGGAAGTTTTTTATGTCCAAAAATGTACCGAAAGACGTAGTAGGATGTTTGGGATACAAACACACGACCTACATACCATCTATGATCACCGATTCAGTAGTATGCCATGATGTCTAAACGGACAAAAATACACCTTCACTATAACAACATAACTGCAATTTATAAGTTTTAAAAGTTCAATTATCCAGAGTAGTCAATGGTGAAATCGATATCAATCAATGGTGAAATCGATATTAATCGATGTATCATCGATTAAAAGTATGATTCTAAGCGATATCTATTTTGATGTTATAGAAAAACAAAAACTACAAGCACATACTGAACACACGGAAAGTAGTTTATAAATATCCATGCTGTAAGTACAAAAAGAAGGTCAAGCTTAGTGTCCAGTAAATGGCTCAGAATGTCATGACACACTGCGAACACTGATGACATGGTCGTAACATTCAGCCTCAGACTCAGATGGGCTGAACATATAATGACAGGAGAACAGTTGTCGTCTATAACTTTTTGTTAAACATTCGTTTGTGTAGAAGGTGTCTGTCTCATGGGCAAACCGTCTGAAAATGTTCATGTTGAAAATCTCTATAACTGGCCAGTTCTTATTTATCATGTAGATCAGTCTAATTGATGCAAGTTATAACTTTAAACAGAATGACTATGTTTATAACATTTTTCTGAATGAGGCCGAGTTAGACTGGTCTGAAGCCGCATTATCGGGGAAAAATCAAATAAAAAGTTTTTGATGAAGATATTGAAAATGACATTGTCTTACTCCTCGACTGATACCAAGAAAAATGTTCTTTTAGGGGGGATTCTACGATATGCACCAAGGAAATGGCTTAGAACAGAAAACGAACAATTTTCGTTGAAAGACCGACCGAGGGTCGGCTGACGGCGTCCTATGACAACATGTAATGCAGGCAAAGCTATAACTTGCAATGAACTGTAATTACATTGTATAGCCATCTTTTAATTGCCTATTCAGTTGAACACACGTGCTACATATTGCCAATATTCTCAATAATTATATTTCATGCCTGATTGAATATTGAATTATTTTTTACAATATCTTTAGCAAATCTTCTGAAAGATCGATTTCTAACTACATCTGTCTGATGGATGACATAGATTTGTACAAGGACCCATAATTGAGCCCTAGCTTTGTCACGAATTTTTCTCTTTTTTTGCCTTCCTCATATACCAGGCCTAGGGTTTTCTTTCTTGGCTGTATGCATTATTATGAAATAAGGGAATAAGCAAAAGCGACGATGTGATGATGTTGATGATGATGAGGAGGAGGAGCCTGGTCGTGCTCCTATTCAGTTATATCAAAAGATTTATCCTACAAGTACATAAAAGATGTTCTTCCTTTATCTGAGTTTTATGATGTGCTTTCGCGATAAGGTTCATTTTCATGTACAAATAAAGTATTTCTTTCTATTTCTTTGTGTTGTAAGGTGATAAATGCATCATATTTCTTTATCTTCTGCTCAATAAATCATTCAAATAAAGTGAGATCGTTAAAAATTCCAAGTCGATCCTGTTTCGACTGATACAGAGAAGTACAAAATGTATCAGCAAATCGTATGCAAGGATTTAGGTAAGGAAGGCGTAGAGGTGGTCAGTTAGAGAATACCTGCGAGTCTTTATTACATTACGAGATATTGAGGGCTTAGTTCAAACTTTCGAACCACCTACAATATTCTTTTCTTTATCCCTGAAGGCTATCTTTGCATCGTGTCTTTAGTTGACTGAATGTCACGTACATGTTTTCCCCTTTGTATATTGCAACGAAAATATTCTCATTCTCAAAGAAATAATTCATAGTGTTGTTCACTCATAAGTCTAATACTAAGACATACAATGCCCTATTTAAAAAGAAACGAATGGTAGAATTTCTATTGCAAATCATCGCATCTTGTGCTCGTACACTCTTTGTTTTGTTTTGCAAGTCGGCTTGCAGTCATTAGAAGATTCAACTTTGTCTAAGACCTCCATGATGCCAATTAGATAGATGATGCTACTATTACAAAGCATAGAAGTAGCTGAATACTGAAATTCCCTGCGTGCAAACCTTTTACGTTGATGTCCGGAAAGCATGAATAGACAAAGCAGGAAGAGAATGCTTATCAAAGTTTGGTCAGAAGTCAAATGATGCTTTTAGAGTGTTTATGTTTACTGGGAGGGGGTATTTTCGATTTCTTCTAAAAGGTAGATAGAAGTCATTGAATTGAAGAATGGGTTAAAGATAAATAAACATGAGATCAAATCTGCATTAGCACGAATGCAGATTGGTACACGTCAAATGATCAGTGTACTTACCATCTCTCCAATGTTGAGGCAGTACGCGTGCGCAAAGCAGTAACAGCAACAATGTCCCGCATACTTCTCTAATACAACCACACATTTTCCACTGAAACATTAAAAATGTAGAAAATTATTCTTGTATTCCTCAAAATATCTTCATAAAGTATGGAATAGAGTAACACTATAGCACATTCTTTTCTCATTAAATACCCTCGATTACCTTTCATTCTTGCAAATTGCCAAAACTTTCTTTAGCTATCTATCTGTTATGGCACATTGAATTACCCGAGTACATTCTTGCATTTTGCCGAACAATTCCTCTTGATCTAGTGTTTACTTACTATGTTCGAAATTTTGCGAGCACATATAAAACTTATTTGTATTAAATACCCCATTCATCTTTTATAAAACATTTGCTGTGAGAAAGCGGAGTTTCAATCATTACATAGATGTGTGTAATTAGACTTGTTTGAACAAATCTGTTCATGATGTACATAGCCCTTATAGAATTCTTTGTGTGTCGACAATTTAATAACAACGTGAATCATTGTAATTTAACGACATTCGGGCGAAATTATAATTTCAAACTTCAAATTCCATAATGATTTATCCGCCTACTTTCTATAGATAGATAAACGTCCCTTTTAAAATGCGGTTGATTAATGGATTTATACTCGTGTTCAAACCATCGCATTTTATCCGAAAATGATATGAAAAATAAATCTTGGTTTTTGTATACAAACTCCGGTAGAGGTGAATAGTGGTTTTTTTTTTCTAAATATGAATATGCTATTAATTTCTACACGAAACTAAAAGGATAAAGAAAAGAGAAAAAATCTCAATTTTCGGTCCTCTTTAGGTTATTAAAGAAGGGATTTTCAGGTAGTTCTATAAGCTTGTTGCCGATTGGGTTTGTCTTTTTGTTTTACTATTTTAAGATATAGATCTAAAACTGAACGAGAGAGAAATAATCATCAAATCAATGAGTAAACAATCCATCAAATCCTTTGCCATTATATATCCAAAAATTATTTTTTGCATTCATACATTCGGTCTTTTTTTTCCAGACCAACAGAAAACTACTAGGCACAAAGCTCTTTGACCTTTATTTTCGACGGACTAAGCAGAACACAAAGGTCACGTGAGGGCTAAAATTAATCCAATGACGGTATCGATTCCCGTATCTGACCGAATAAGAGAAGTTTATCAAATTAATCATCATCGATACAAATCTGATTCGAAGGAAGTCCGACCTCATCAAGGACAACGAAATGCGTTTATTTCGTTTCGGTGTACAAAAATAAGCACGCATGAACAATTATCATATAAAACAATGTACATTCATGTAATATCTAGGATATGTAATATACAAGTTAAGGCCATACATATTTCTGAAATTCTGTTTTACGTCCTTCGAAAAAAGTTACCAGTCAGTCAGGTGAAAAACGAGCAAACATGGAACAACAAAAGTTTGTTTAATAAACAAACCTTCCTTTTCATATTATTTGACTATGTAAAATATCAATAACAAAAACTTTAAATTATTTGATTAATTCAGAGAGTAAATATCAAACAAAAGGTCAATATAATGTATTGACCAGATTCATTGAGACCCGATGCAGAATCTTTAAATATACGGCACGGAATAAAAAATAACATTAACTGACTCGATAGTATAGTCTTTTTCTAAGTCTTAATTATGAATCATTAAAAGTGAGCATATGCTCTCTTTTAATGATTCAAACTTAGAAATTGACAGTTTTTATGTCAGTTGGGTATATTTGGAATTCGTGGAATTGAAGATAGAAGGAAGATTCAGTGAATTTGAGTTCAGAGGTAGGTAGCATCTAAAATTTCAAAATCTTCTCCTTGAAATGTAAAGGATAAGACAAAGCATGAAAGAACATGTGCTTCAAGAAATTGAAAATAACTCTGTTCCACAGAAATTTAGGCCTTGTGGTTATAAAAAAGACACACTCAACAACCTTTTTTGCAATAGACAAGTGGCGACCTCTATAATACTGATAAAATTGTAGTCAAGTATTTTATTATGATGTGTTTTCATTATTGCTCGGCAATGTACACCCAGACTATTGCCTAATTAGAGAGCCACGACTAATAAAAAGGCTCGGTAGCCATGAATAAATGATGACCAAGTGATCTGGTCGTTAACGGACGAGTCTGCTCTGTGTTAAATTACATTTCATTAAGTTCCTAAAATAATAAAATCAGATGACGCTGTTGATTGTGAGGAGTATTCATTACCGTGTGTTCTCTGGACTGATTGGATTGTCCTGAGATTTCATCATCGCTCTAATACTAGGTTTTTATTTACCGTAATGAAATGCTTTCATTTCTAACTCAGACGTGGCAATCAATCTGTTTGCTATCTAAAATGGTTTAGAAATAATAAAAAAAAAAACAGGATTATTTTCGAATCTCTGATTTATAGGAATCAATTTTTGATATATTACAAATTATTACATTTCGAAGTAAAGTCCTCCGTAGGGACGTTTATATAATAAATAACAATAAACACTCAATATCCACTAATTTTCTGCCACTCGGCCTTCATCAAGTGGAAAACACGAATATTAAAGATATCTACGTAATATCCATAACTGCTGATGAACACAGTCCAGCGTAAAATTCTAAAAAAATATCAATTTTTTTTTATATTCGTGTTTTCCACTTGATAAAGGCCAAGTGGCCGAAACTTTGTGGATATTGGGTGTCTATTGTTATTTATTACATTTCTAATCATTACTTCACTAAATTTGATTGTACACAAAATTTTCGAACGCAAATTGTATGCAAAATGTTCGAACGTAAATTTTATGCAAAATATTCGAACGAAAAATATTAGAACATCAAGAATTCTATACAAGAAGATACGTCACAGATATGGAACACGACAGATCTACTCTTTATCTATAAAAGGTACATAAAGGAAGCACTCAATGTGACCTACTTGTACCTTAAATAGTCTACGACTGTCGGCACGCTATGACAATAACCCACGCAAGATCATATGGGAAAGCTCAAAGGATTCATAAAAAGTAAAGGCCAATGTTGCAATATTGATGCTATATATGTAGCAGAAAAAAAAACTCTCAGAAAGGTGAAATACAAAACACATTTTGTTTGTTAATATGCTTCTATTCTAATGCTATAATTATATCAGAATCGTATCTGGGACGCTATATTCGGTAGAGAATTATTCAAAATTGTCATCAATTTATGCGAAATTGAGAACAGAGTGTGATGTTTCAGACTCGGATCAAGGACACTTTATGGCCTAGTGAATACATTCTAAGAGAAGTTCTATACAATCAAATGAATATTATTACATGATTATATGTACATGTATACCTTAAAGTACATATCTCTTTTCCCAGGATTCAGGAGCTAGGACAGGACACCCCTATCCCCTTCAGGACCCAAAGCATTTCAAACGACGAGGCAATTTGTTGCATTCGCCCTCCCTACTTTTTCAGCTAACTATCATTGATCGATAGTAGTTAATTTTTGTAAAGACCCTCATACCATACGGATATGTTACAGTTCTTATCTTCGATTACCTTTTTGTCAAAACAGTCCCCTAGGAAGAAAAATGCAACCTTTCGTGTTGCATTATATTTTTCTTGTCGTGGCGGTATCTTTTTTAAATCCTGGGTTAGCCACTGCAACAAAATTCCTTCAACATCTGGCAACAAGGGATTACCTTTACTTTTCCTAAATTTATTCCAAATTCGTTTGTAATGGATGACTTTTTCAAAATAGAATGCATTCGAATAAACTTGAAAGAAGACACGGAATCTTACTCACCTTTCTGGAGACAGACTAAATTACCATTATTCGACACAAGAAATCTATTTTTTCCGCTGATAAACCGTACACTAATTCTCCCTGAATATATGATTACGGCCTGCGAATATATGGTGTTTGCTAAATATTTCAAGAAATCGAAAGATGGAAACTTGACATATAAAGAAAAGAAAACATGAAACATCAATACGCTGGGTCATAGTGAATTATGCTTCTAGTCTGTCAAATGGTTATCAATAATTTCAATCAACTTACTTCCGTTATTTTCACGAGTTTTAATGCATGTAAAGACAACCACTAATGTTGGGATATAAATAGGAAGCAGATCTGAAGATAATTATTGCCAAGAAAATAGCTTTTTGAACCATCGACAATGCATGTGTGGATCTACAAAATTTTGGATTCGGGAATCGGGTTATGAGGGGGGGGGGGGGGGGTGCTTCATTGAAAAACAGGTAAAATTGAAGTCTTGGCTCATCTACTTCTAGTGTTACAAAAGATTCCAAACACAGACTTTCAAAATTACAGTATTTTTCAAGGAATACAATAATTACATCTAAAGCATATCACACGTTACATATGGCGAAAAATGGGTCAAATAATCGATTTTCTGAATGTCCTACTTCCAAAATTAGATTATAACATAAAATGATATAAGTCCTTAATATTTATGAAAAGAGACAGCAGATTTTATAAGCTCATTTTTGGGGGATATATACAATGTCATTTCAAATTGGAAGAATGAATTCAAGTCGTCCGTAAGGAAGTTTATTTAATACATAAACAGAAAGACTAAATATGCCCACTGATTTTCGGCATCTTGGCCTTTATCAACAGGAAACACAGATAAGAAATAAGTCTACGTTACATCCATGTCTGTAATTAAAAAAGCCGAAATCTCTGTTTCCACCTTGATAAAGGCCAAGAGGCCGAAAATCTGCAAACTGAAAGA
The DNA here is from genome assembly GCA_028142955.1 of Pinctada fucata. Classification (NCBI taxonomy): domain Eukaryota; kingdom Metazoa; phylum Mollusca; class Bivalvia; order Pterioida; family Pteriidae; genus Pinctada; species Pinctada fucata. The sequence continues at coordinate 34,028,609 of AP027104.1, forward strand.
GGTATTTTATTGCTCGGAGGATATAATTTTTTTTCGTAGTATTTCAAATAGCGTTAAAAAAGGGGTGGGATGGGGTTGAAGGGGTGTAAACATTAGGAAATGCAGTGCAAAATTAGGGAAAAAAGAAGCTTACTTACACGCCGGATTCTTACATGTATATGTCACGAAACTCGAAGTCGAAGTATTAGCGCAATCTAATTTAGCTTTTCAAGAATGAGGCACAATACATACTGTGTTGTTCTCTTCTTTTACACAATGTAGATATTACATTACACATATACGAACGGTCTTGAATTACATATTTAATGCATAAACACCAGACAAATTTCATCTTCAAGAAATAACGTCAATATACTGACATGAAGTGATAGCATTTTTGCTCTATTAACCGAGTCTTATAAAGTTCTACTCGTTTTCGAAATACTTCTATTGGCCAGAATAGCAGACATAAGTTTGCGTTCTTTTTATATCACTTACGTGCCTATGTCAAAAAGATACTTCTAATGTGTGCTAGAATTCGGACTTTTGGTTTTTCATGATGAAATAGCCTACGTAAATACGGATTATGGGCGAAAAGGACATTGTCTTCAATGATTTAGTACGTGTATATCACATAAACTCAACGTCTATTAGTCTGGATCTAAATAAAGTTAACCTAGAATATCCCCCAGAGCAAGCGACAGGATCTTCGGAGTGAAGACATTTCGAGGTACATTGCCGACAGTTTATGTTTTCTTTTCTATCTATTCATTTGTACTCCTTTATCGAAATTGATACAAAGTCATTTTTACGACAGTTATATACGAACTCATTGAAATTTCCTTAAAATAACTCTTAATTTCCTTCAATTAACTCTTAGTTTGAAATTCTTGTTTACCATTCAAATAATTATCCATGTTCTACAGGAAGGTATTGTAGAAGTATAAAATCTGAGAAAAACTTCATTAAACTTTAGAAACAAAAAATCCTTACTTCGATTCTTCCTTAATTATTCTCAGATTCGAACATTGTGTCGTCTGCGAATCAAAGACAGCATATTGAGATCATTATTAGTTTGTGTACATTTAAAAAACCAATAAAAGCCAGGTGTGATAAGAAATGAAGGTGGGGGACAAAATGGATTTCAATCCCGTAGTGATTTCTTCATAAATGGAGTGGAAAGGTATAATTACTAACATCGGTGTTGCAAAAAGTAACGCATCACCGAAGGAAAAGGTCTCAATGAAATGGCTATAACATTAGAAAACAGCGACAAAAATCTATAATCAATGGTAAAAGCCATAAAAAGAGAATAAAAAGTTACAAATAATTACTGGAAATGTGCCTTATGTTTCCGTATTATTGCTAATACAAGTTGAAAGAGTTGAAAGAAAACTAATGTTTTGCGTTTCTAAGAGCTTGTGCCATGCATCGTTTTGAGAAAATCCGGATTTTCTCTCAATGCGCACATAATAAAGGCTTTGAAATCCTAAACTCTATGAAGAGTTTCTCATAGACTGCTTGAAAGTGATACAAAACTCAATATCCTTTGATGCTCTTTATCGGCGGTAACAGAGACGCAATTTGCAAATAGGAGAGGAAACGCACTTGGATTAATAAAACTATGCATCTCAGTACAGTTGTTTTAGTGCAAGTGCTTGAGAGGGAATTACATATAGAAATTAACAGATGGGAAAAAAAGCTGTGGAAACGGACATCGGACGCGACTTGGCAGCTACTTAATGTTAGGACGTTATGACTTGACTGATGGAATCGGAATATATACATGACACGACATGATCAGACAACGGAACAAGATTAAATAGTGCATGTGTACTGTATATAGGTCTTGTGTACTTTGAAACGATTACTGCGAAAAAAAATATTTAATTTTAATTCTTAGCATCTCCATTTTAATACAAATTGAATGAAGATGCTAAAAGTCATGAACATAATCGAAAAACAAAGAAAAATAGGTCAGTGTAACATATATGAGGGTCAAATATTTAGGTCAATGTCACAGGCTCTAGTTTACTTCCAATTCTAAGAAATTCAATATAAAACTAAGAAATTATAAAACATCTTTCAAATCTATTTCCAATTTTACATTTCCCTGATCATTACTGTCAACACATATGTTCTGTATAAGATGAGAAAAATGAAAAAAGAAATAGTTAAAAGCAAAGAAGAAGAAGAAGAAGAATGAATTAAAGCTAAAGAAGATATTTCCTTTGACAACAATGATTATTGATAGTTTGTAGTAAAGTGGATTGATCACGGGTCAAAAAGCCTCTTTTGTAATAAACGTCTTTTATGGAATAGGGACCGACGTAACATCGATATTGGGAACATTTTACATAATTTGTTCATTATTGCCTTTGGAGGCTAACACACCACCTCGTACGGCGTCTTCGCTGCTCATTCTACTTTGGCGTCGACAGCCTCGAAACAGTCGCTGTCGTCGTCGGGATCATGTATCATTTATTTCCAGAAGAAATGTTGTGTATTAGTACACATGTAGTAATTCTGCCTGTTTAGTCCATTCATTAAAAGCAAGTACTGTCCTTTTGTGGCTTTATCTTTATGAATATTACAAAATGTTATTTCTAATATAGTTTCTCATCAAACAATGCAAAAATGCCTTCAGCGGGGTCCCTAGATATAAACAATATCTGGTGATTTGACTTTTTATCTGAATTTCTCTTAAGCATACCCAAAGAATGTGTAGCATCAGTTAAAAGATATGAAAATCATAACGTTCAAACAAACTGAAACATTGATCTAAAGACTATATAGAAGCTTCAACACCTTTAGTTTTAAGGAATACTAATAATGCGGAAGGGTTCCAACTCTATACCTTCTTGAAGAAAATTTCAAACAAATTTTCATGCACCAGACACGTGTTTCGAATATTAAATTCTCATCAGTGATGCTTCCAGCCAAAGTGCTTTTCATAAGCAGCCCAAATTGATTTCACTAGCGCCCTCTGGTGTTATTTTTAGAATTAATTTAAATTTCACTTGTATATCACAATTCATATTCATATTCATATCAAAATTCGTTCTTATGTAAGATGCAAGTCTATCGCAAGACATCGCAACCTGTTTTTGAAGGAAACACTATCTTCATCTTTAAGCATATACGTGGACTGATTGATATGTTGTGATCCTTGTATTGATGGATTTAAATTTTATCGGACATTTTGCGTTATATTTCTACATAGTCCCCTTCAAAATCTATACACTTTTGCCACCGGTGTTTAAGGGCCTCAATATCAACTTCTTATCTTGACTGGTCAGAAAGCCATCCACTGCAAGTATGACGTCATCATCGGAGTGAAAGTGGGTGCTAGAAATAGCTGCTTTTAGTTTTGGGAATAGATGAAAGATCAGGTGAATAAGGCGGATGCTCAATCAAATTAAAGCCACAATCGTGAATGGCAGCCATGGCAGTGACAGACATGTGGACAGGAGCATTGTCCTTATGGGACAACACATCTTTAACTAGTGAGCTATCCGCGGCGTTAAAGTTTAATATTTTCCCGTAACTGTGTCAGAAGTGAAGCATAGTATGTGCCATTGATTGTTTGTCCTTTTTGGAGATAATCTATCAGCAGAATACCTTCTGCATCCTAGAAAACCGAGGCTCACAAATCAATCAGCCCTCGTTTGTCATGAAAAGAAATAATGTTTTACAAATTTTTGTATTGTCTTTCGACAAAAGTATGCATGACGAGAGTATCAAACATCGCTCCCCCAAAAGAATAGATTTAAAAAAAACCCGGTAAAGTCCTTTTGAATAAATTTACGATCTTTCATGACTTGACATTATTTGATCAATGCATTCATTGATGTTACCAATCGTGCAAATGTTGTCTACAGTATCTATAGTAAAATCCTACGTTAATTCATTGAATCGTGGCAGGTCTCAAATAAAACCCCCTCCTTCCAACTGAATGTTCTCATTTAAGAAAAAAGTCCCTGATGATTTTCTATACAGAATTCATTACTAATATAAATCATTTTCCTAATTTTCCTAGCTTCCTTGTGTCTGTGACCACCCTTTAAAGGCAAAGGGTTACGGAATGACAGACGAATCCCAAAACTGCTGATAAATGGTAATGATACAGCCTCATTGCCTTAAATCTAATGGACAAGGATCGATCGATTGGTAGTTAAGTATGCAGAAACAGACTTGGTTAGTATGGTAATACAGGAATCACAAAATATTGTCCATTCTCCTCCTAATTTGTAAGGAACACGTCTCTGAAAGCACTAACATATATCCTATTCAGGTCTCTGTATAGGAATACTACACGGTATGATTGCGATGATTAGAGGATGGTATCATACATATGTTCCCCTATAATATGATTCGGCATGCAAATGAGTATAGATATTCAATCATTCTATTTCCCATCAGAAAATACTGTTATTCAGAACAACTTTAAATATATCTGGCATTTACCAATGTTTATTTGACCATATGTCGACTTGACGTCGCTTCAGTTTCATATGCCTCTTCTATATACGGATAATTCTGTTCATTTTGAGATGGCCTACTTAGTTTTACTGCCTATCAAAATTTCTATTTCTAAGGATCTCTGTCCCAAAGCGTTAATCTCAGATAATTGAAAACGTTACCCAGTTGAGAGAAATGCTTTGAACGGCTTTAAAATTTTTAAACAGTATCATGCTCAAAAGGTTTTATAATATGTCAATTTGAAATAAAGAAATATTGTTTATCCAAGTTTTCTTTAAAAATAGTGTAAAAGATTTTGTTCTTCTTCGTGTCGCACTCTCTTTTGCTTTATTAATGAAATACTGTAATATTGAAAGGAGCTACTTTACCAATCCATGCATGTCGGACCCCCATTCCAACTTTGTATGGTAGTGCCACCTTTTAACATCTTATGCGTGAATTATTTCCTATACTTATTAAAATCCATTGTGTCATATCATACACAATTCTTTCTTGCATGGTGTTTTCTGTCTGTTATCAAATGGGGGACCTTTTCTTCTTTTTCTGGTGTTAACAAGACACCTAGTAATCTCAAGATGACATCAGAGTAAGGATTTCATTATACTCGGATGATTTCTGCGCAGAAAAATCTACAAGCTAAATGATATTAATGCAATCGAAGATCACATTTTTGGATGGATTAATGTTTCTTTAAATGTTGAAACCTTCTCTTTCGAAACTATAAACAAAGATTAAACCAAAGATTAAGGTAAGAATGTTTCCTATCCCTGTAACCTAGCATAATGATTTACTTGAAACGTGGTTATTGTCGCGCGGGCGGATTTCGCGATTATAACATCAAGACGTTTGGCATCAGGGAAATATTCGCGATAGAATTGTCTTTCCCATTGTAAGAATGCAGCGGGGATATTTTCGCGTGGGGGAAATTTTCACGACGTCACTTCATTCGCGAAAAACACGAAAATTACCCCCACGCGATAATTTCCACGTTTACAGTACTGATATATATGAACAATACAAGGTTTGAAGGTATGTCCCCTTACTATCAAAGGAGTCTTTGTATGAAAGATTTGTATATGATGTTTATCTACTGAAATACATTTTGCTGTCAGAAAATCATTTCGGTATTTTATAAGTACCGCCTATGAGGATTCACTATTCGAAACACATGTCTAGTGCATTAAAATTGGTTTGAAAATTTCTTTAAGAAGGTAAAGAGTTGGACCACTTGGGACCATATTTGGATAGGTTTTAAACAATATGCTCATTTGACAGAATTTACAAATGTATAACACGGAATTAATAGGGAACGTACTCGGGGCTTCTGGCACATAGGAAGCAAGAATATGCTACGATAACATATAATAATTTCTGTTAAACAAAAATGTTGTATTACGAAAGAAACATTAAAGAAGTACCAATCAGTTATTCAATCTGAAAGTCGAGAAAGTTAGGCAAAATCATCGGAAAAAGTCAGGTTTTCTTTAGTTCCTAGAATGCTAATTAAGCTTTATTTCCATACGAATAAGAAATCTTGCCTGCCTCAGAAACACCCATAAAATTAAACATCAGTAATATATGCATAAAAACTTTAGACCATCAATGTTCGACGTCGTAAGGATTCAATTCAAATCCGAAGACATTTGCATATCATTCTAAGGAATGTCAATTTTATGGTCAAATTCCCGATAACGTTATTGAAAAGTATGAACTTAGCTTCCCAATTCTTGACTTTTAGTAGTCTAACAAAACTTTCGTAGTTGTAATTTTGGCATGATTTCGTTAAAGGAAGTAATATAGAATAATTCAAAGACAAGCGGAGTTACAATGATTAAACAAGCTTCAACATTCCTCTGAACCCTAAAGAATACCAAAAAAAAAACCATGCATGCATGTCACAATACGAAGGAGAGATGAGCTTGGTGTCACGCCATGATTACACAAAGGAAACATCCATTTGACTTGCAGAATGATTTCGGGTAGGAAGTCTTTACTAGTCTGATTAATGTTTGCACTTTCAGAGCCGAAACATTTGCATAGGACCAGGCCATTAACATTGTAAAAAACCAAAGGACTGAAAGTCCTGCGAGTTGGCAAAGTCTAATATTGAATAAAGCCTTTGTTTGTGAAGTACGAATGCTCCCGGCGGAGTATAAACACCATTTTTCTGTTAAGTATGTGAAAGGTCAAGGTCAGGGTCACTGGGCATAAAAATGTTGGTATCTATGGAAAAATTGTGTGACAAGGAATACATATGTGAAATATAAAAGCCATATAATTTACCATTCAAAGTTTTTTGGACAAACAGACGGACAGGCCAAAAACTATATACCCCCGAATCTTTGATTCCTGGGTGCATAAAAAGTTTGTTTTTTTTCTTAATCTCTAAGTCATATTATTTCCCTACAAGCATAAATCTAAGTCATAACTTTTAAAGTGTGTCTTACATGTACAAGTACATGCTTATTTTTCTCACATTGTCTAAAAGCGCTTAAAATAAAATTTTATGTACCGGTAATCATTTTCATATGTTGATCAGCCAACGCAGCATTCATAAATGACATCACAATTGTCTGAATTGACATTACAGTTGAAAGGCACGTGAAAATGAAATCTTACCCCATAGGGTTAAGACTTATAGAATCTATCATCAGGTGTGAGCATTGACAAGGAAATGCACTCCGAATGTCCAGAATTTGCTTGTACAATGACAAGACTTGCCGAGTCATGGACAAAAGCAAATCCCAGACAAGAGGTATAGATTTAAGGAATCATTCTTATATTTTTTTGGTTGATCGAGGTATCAACACCAAAAATTTAGGGAAAACTGCATTGTGCGCATAGCGCAAGATGCACAAGTTTTTCCTCACTTTTTGGTGTCGATACCTCGATCAACCAAAAACATTACATTGATTACTTATCATTTCATTTTGTTGCTTTCCAACATTTATTTGCGGCTTTGAAACTGTGTTGCTAACGACGTTGCTAAGCACATACTCTTTTTTGTGTTGATACAGGTATCAACAAAATTTCTCGGCCAAACGGAATCGTCGTTTCTTAATGATAACAATAGAAACTAAATGATTTCCTTGTGACGTTATCAAGTGATTGACGTTCGATAAGTTTTCTTTACTTTTCTGCCATCTTTTGATAAAGGTTGAAGCGACGCAGTGTGTCGATTATTTTTCTCCTTACCGGTATGTGCAAAAACGTCAAAAATAGTACTTTTCCTATGCCTTATCAAGACTAAACGTCATAGTCAACGTGGATGATCGATTTGCCATTTTGCTTTATACGAGTAGTTCTGTAAATATGGGATAAAAGAATAATATAATCTTACACCACCACAAGGGAGGGATGGCGATTTCTCAACCCGAGTGTATAAATTTTGCAAGTCCATGACGAGGTTTGCCGAGTCATTGACAAGCAAAATTTTTACACGAGGGTTGAGAATTAGCCGAACTACGATAAACAGATAACGACATACAGTAAAAAGACGATCTAGTCTTTCGAATTGTGGTTTTTCATAATCCTTTATACAACAGATAAGAAAATATTCAAATATTCTATCAGTTATTTTCAAGAACTTACTACAAATCCAGTTAGCCGTTCATCGTATGGCCTTCCGAGTGTCCTCTGATCTTAAGACGCAAGAACCATAGCGATTTATATTGACATCAACAGACTATTTTATATCTATCTTTTCATCAATGAAATATAAATCGACACGGTTATAATAACTATCATTAGGCCTAAACTCTGGTAATTCCTCCGGAAAAAACCCGCATGGCCGGCATAGTGCTACTTTGGACTGCTTAAAAGTTGAATGCCTACGCGATACGAGAACTATACTCCGAATCTTCATTACAAATAGCTCTATAGACCATTTGTTTCACTCCAATAATTGCATTTGAATCATCATTTACAACTTGCACTCATTGTGTCGTTTAAAATGTTTTTGTCCAAATAATAGTGGTACTATTTCTTACTATGTAAGACTAAAGATTTTTGACCGTTGCACGGTTCGTATTGGCCCTAACTGGGGGCATTCAATTCCAATGAATAGTTGGCTTTGCCAACTCAAAAAAAAAAAACATACGACGGTGTTGCAGAAAGTAACATTCAGTGATGAGGAGTAGTAGCGTTCGATGCAACACACCGCCTGCGACCTAAGAAAATCAGCTAATCGACGCCATTACCTACAAAGAAAGTACTTCACGCCTACCGAACCTATGTCACATTAATGACCGGGTGAATAATTATATCGAACAAAATTTAGATTGATTCATCCATTTAAAACCAGTTCAAGATAAACATGTTCTAAGAAACTTTTCCAAAGTGAATGGTAAACCAAGGTCTCACAAGTCAGATTGTCTCTTCATTATTACATTTGTTGTTATGTTTAGAAATGAACCCTTATCCTTAATAACATTAGAAGTCATGAAGACATTCCAGGAACTGTATTTGTTAAATAAAATATAACATGCTTAAGAATTATTTCAAGAAGGGAGGAGATCTCCAACAAGACCCCGTTGCAGCATCAACAGTAAAACACCAAAACACCCGATGCAAAAACACAAAAGTCGAGTACAGCACGAGACGGAAAAGAGACACACGACATGTAAACATCAAACATAAAAGACTACACATAAACCGACGAGACCAATGGGTAACCGGTGCCGACTTTGGACGGCCATCTGTCACGCAAGTAGCAAATGGTGTGGTTATCCTGGATTACGTGCGCACAACCCTCTCACTTCTCCAATTACCCAGATGTCTCGAAGAACGTACAATTGTGGTGTAAAACAACCTCCTCACTGTAAGATGACATCACACAAACAAGACCGCAAAACGCAGAGGCCCCAGAGACACAGATGAATATGTAAATGGATATAAAAAGAGGGCATGCGTAATACAGTCCGTGCTCTGCCGGCTGTAGCGAGCTCATGTATGTAATCACCCGAGGAGTCCGACTGACATTCAGAGAGGACAGGTGGTCGGGGCCATGTCTTCTCTAAAGAGGTTTGGACAGGGCCCGTCATGGAGTCCCGTCGTCACAGTCAGTCAGAGTGCAAGTCTCAAGGATGCGCTTGTACAAGACTGTAGATTGGTCAAGTACCAAGCCAGTCCGACTGACATTCAGAGAGGACATGTGGTCGGGGCCCTGTCTTCTCTAAAGAGGTTTGGACAGGGCCCGTCATGGAGTCCCGTCGTCACAGTCAGTCAGAGTGCAAGTCTCAAGGATGCGCTTGTACAAGACTGTAGATTGGTCAAGTACCAAGCCTAGTGTCCGTCTGGTGACATTAGGATCATATCCACGGTATAAAAGGCGTTTGATGATTCTGACGCATTTTCGATGGTTATGCTGCCTACCTTTGATCCTTTTTATTTTGTTTATCATATCACCATAAAAGACAGGTTGTGTAATACCCATAGTAATGTACTCTGTTGCATGTATAGATCCGAATTTCAAAAGAAGTTGACTGTAATTTTTGTAAAATTTCCAGAAAGTCTTCACTAGTTTATGAAAGGGGAAACCTTGACCTAAAAGTTTTTTGGTAATTTGTAAATTTCTACTGTGAAAATCCAAAATATCAGTACCGGATGAGCTGTGATATGTAAATGCCGTATGACGGTAATCTTGGAACATCACAGTCAAGCCAAGGGAAATTTACTATGTTGAATCCAAAATCATCCCTTTTGTCATATACACTTGTATGAATCTTTCCGTTTACAATTTTGATATTTAGGTCCAAAAAGGGTGTTTCTGTATTTGAAAGGTTTGCCTTGTTAAGGGTTAATTCTTGTGGATAAATTTCATTCTTATATAATTCAAAAGCAGGATTGTCAATGGTTAGAATATCATCCAGATACCTAGAAGTATTATTGAAACATTTCAGCTCATCAAATTTTCTTTGCTTTTGAAGATTTTGGATAAATTCCTTTTCATAAGTGTATAAAAATAAATCTGCAACAAGAGGCGCACAGTTAGTACCCATAGGAATTCCTACAACCTGCTTGTATAGATCCTCACCAATTCAAGAACCGTATTTATCAAATACCATATAAATTGATATCTGAGGACTGAGGGTAACTTGTCAAATTTTATTTTGCCAAATACAATTATCGTAGTTTCTTTCTTTCTTATTATTGTCCCCTTTTTTCGCAACAGCGCGAAGACAGGAACATTATATAATCTTTTTGGTATGATTTACTAAATCATATTATTTAGATGACAAGTGACGATATAACATGCGCAAGCACAAAAAACCAAATACAATACAGCACGTGGGGGACCAACTACAGGACCATTAAACCTAGTTCATAGCACCAGACATAGATATAAAACCGAAAGACAAATAAGTTATATCATAAACATTTCCTTCCTGTCTGGTCCATTAGACTTGAATATAAAATCGGGTTATGACCGTTGGGTGTTATCAGTGCATATTTAGAAATACAAAGACGACATCCTCCTGTGAGACACAATCATTTATGTAATACTATGTATTGATAAGGCGGATATGTAGTAAATTACTACTGAGGTAATCGTTGTTATGATTTTCTCTTAGTTTTTTTTCTGTTGACGTATCAAATCAAAATACAATGACTACGCATCAGGACTGTCATGGTTCAGCCTTAATTCAGTTCAGTTCGGTTCAGGAAAAGGAACCTCGGTTTTCGTTTTTTTCGGTTCGGCTTGAGTTTGTTTTTTTTAATTCCATAAAAGAGTGAATTATGGTAAGAATAACAAATCAACAAATTATCTTTTTTCTGATTTGAAAACATTTTTCTGTGAAATCTTATCAACATTCAACAAAATAACCAAACTAGAACACTTAGAAGACTTCTTAGATGCCATCTGTCAAACAAACAAGTTCCCAAGAAGTGAAACACATCGTTTTATCGGGTGAAATATGACAAAGTAGCCAAAAGAAAAAAGAGAAAGAATCGAACCGAAATCCGAAAAGTGCGATCCGAATCGAACCGACCAAACTTGAACCGCGGGTAACCGATTTAACTGTGACAGCCTTACTACATACGGATACAGGAAGTACATAAAACTACGATAAAGTAAAGACACCATGAAAGCAACTGCAAAAGCAAAATTATTTGATTAAGAGCAAGGAAAATATCCCAACTAGCGCCACTAAAATAAGAATCAAAATTGATTTTAAAATAAAGGTTTCCGCATCTGTGTAAGGTTATGAATGTAGCTGCATAACCACAAAGTAAGAAGTTTTCTATGTTGCATCGTTCCCTTTGACGCCGTGTAAATAGGACTTAAGACATACTAGTATTCCGCCGACAAAACCCTTTTATGAATGAAGATTGACAGTAACGTTTTCCCTACATCTGCTTTTGAATAATATTCATACACGTTAACAAGCCGAAAAATACCTGTTTATTTTTCTTACATCCTTCCCTCATTCATCCTAGTGTCAGGTTTTTACGTACACATGGACAATTTGTGTGTTCTGTTTAAGCCTTCACGGCACACTTCTACTCAAGAACACAGACACTTGGTTCATAATCATTAAAGGTGAATGAAGACGCGTGGAGCTCATAGAAGCTGTGGGATAGATTGCCAAAAGTAATTATTTTTGACATGAATCACCAGCATGCACTAGGAGATATAAGCCATGAACTATTGTTTTGTGTTCCTTTGATGTTTACATCTCTTAATAAACATGTATAACACATCGTAACATGAAAACAAATATGAACAAATTAAGATCCTTCTGAATAAGTTCCAAGCGTCTTATATAAAACAAAGACTGATGTTAAGATAAAACATATCTTGAATGAAGTTAACTTTGTCTACAAAGATAAAAATAATTTTACAAATATGAAGACAGAGAGCCAAATAGCCCATTTCGAGATGCATTTTTTAACACACAGGTATCTAAATTCATTTCTAATACTACTTTAAGGTATTGAATCTCCAAGAAAATTGAGAAAGTATCTTTGATAATTTAAAGTTTCTCATGCTTGAAACAGCTTCGTAAGCCTTACACCAAAATATATGTTATCAAGCTTGTTATGTCTATAACAATGTTTTCATGTAGTAAAACGAAAACTGTTGGCAAGAATATTGCTGATGCTACGAGCATGAACACCATCATTAAGGTTTTTTAAATATATATGATCACAAGGAGCAATATTATGGGTACACATGTCTCTGACTTAAACCTCATGACAGAGTAGCGACGTTTATGAATACAAATGTATGCATTTTAATGTTAGCACTGACCATCTATTACAAAAAGAGCAAGTACAATTTTCTAGAGAAATTCATCATTACCAAATATCCGTTTTAATTCAAATACCGGTAGTATCTCGCCCTTTGTAAATTGGACTTAGTGGTATTTCAAGAAAAAATAACATTTCTTCTCGAAGATAAAAAAGATTACCGGGTTGGAAGACACATGCATAAACTGAAGAAATCTCTATAAAGTTCATTGATGAAGTTATAAAAGATCCAATCATTCTTGTCCACCATGAGGACCAACGCTTGAAAGAGTACAGGATAATGGAATTTCCGGCGAGTTTGGATGATTATACAAATTTAATAGAAAAAGATGAAGGACATGAACTCTTTTCACAAACTCCTACGGAAATCGTCTTTTTTTTCGTATAGGTTCTGGAAATAGCATCACGATTCGATCTTTCATTCAAATGCTTTAACAGAGAAACTCTCTTCTTCTGTTAGAAATCAGATTGGTTCTGGACAGTATGTATAAAAGATCGAGAAACAGAGGAAATCAAATGACAAAATATTAGAGCTAAGCTTCGAAGATGGACTTATAGTTGTCGTTTATCTCACACCTAAGTTTATTAACACTTTTCGAAGAATGGTCTCATACCCGACCCCCCCCCCCCCCCCCCAAAAAAAAAAGAAACGCACATCATATCATATAGTGATTTTTTTCAGTCGATTATAAATATTTAGTTAGACATTTGGTTATTGTTTTCTTTTTCCAACACTCGAATTACCGAGGATAAAACACATTTCGATAATTTTTGTCGCAACATATCACAATGATAACACTGATTTAAGCGTGCTGTTTCTAGTTCCTGTTGCATGGCCAAAGATTTGGTATCCTTCTGAAATTTTGTTGTTTGACCACTTTCAGCAAATTTTTGGTAGAAATGTAGATGAATACTGGTTTGTCTATTCAAATCTAGTCAACATATGCCACCTTATCTGATGTCTTATTGGAAATTTCCATATATTGGGGTATGTTTTACAATAAAAGAATTAAATATTTTGTTATTCTGATCGCAAAGGAACACTAATTTTGTATTCAGCCATTTTTATTTATCTGTTGCAGATTTATGTTGAAATACTCAAATGAAATACCAGAATAGCTTAAAACTCCAAAACCATTAAAAAAGTCATGTAAAAGATTACCTGTTAAGATCGAGGTACTGTTTCTGAAAATTATGCTTGCGAAAAAAGGTCAGATACTGGATGTGGTAGAGTAATTGTGTGCTGTACTACACATTCAAGGGCGAAAAATATCAAAACACTGACTTTATTTACAAAAGAAATGATGTTTGGGATGTTTTTATCAAATTTAGATTTTCTGTTTGATGACGTCATTTGAAGCAATAAAATGAATTTGTTTCCAGGAAAATTATTAATCATAATTGAAAAAACAAATCGCAATGCCTGATACATCAATTTGGATAGGTTTAACATCTTTTATCATGTCTAAAATGTGAGGGAATTCTTAAAAGCCATTTTGTGACATTAGGTTTTTAACCAAGTGTCTTTATCATGGAGCTGTGCCAGGATCATGAAGAAGGATTCGATTAACGTTTGACAGAATAAGTCACTTGTATACCAAGGAATTGAATACCTATACATGATGACATACATTTTACCGAATGAAGATTAAGTGGTAAGTTTCTTTTTTTGTCGTGTATATTGTCAATATTGAAATATATCTTCTATAGTACCAATTTTGTTGTACTAGACACGTGTTTCGGATATTTTTATCTTCGTCAGTAGTACTTCATGCCAAACAGTTTAAATAAAGCCAAAGTGAATTTTCCTGACGCCATCTACAATACAGAGCTTTGATTTCCTCTTGCTAAAATGAGCGGCTCCAAATTTTGTGTAGGGTTTATTCAGAAGCGTATTTAATTAAAAGTGAAAAATATGGCCAAAAATCGTTGGAGGGTATTTATATATAAACATATCTATTTATAATGCATATAGTAGAGAAGCACTGATAACCCGTGAGACCTATATCCTCGAAGACTTATAGTCCACCTACAGAGGTAAAATTATCAGTATCTATACGATTCCCATAGAAACGCCGTTGTACCACTATGTCTCTGAATTCGAATGGCTGATAAATGATGCTACGTCAACAGGAGTTAAATTTCATAAATTTTTGTACAGTTTTAATATCGTGTAATTTGTAATAGATTTCGTGATCTTTACCATTAAAATCATCATTGTAGAAGTTCATGTTTCGTGTAATTTTGTAATGATATCTTGAATATCATATATATTGTATATCCATTTGTTTGACTTTCAATATTAACAATCTGTTTTGCAAATCTTAGAAAATTGAACTTGGTTTCCATTCAAGTGGAAAATTTGGCATCGATGACATTCAGATGTCATTACGATTGCTTTTATAATTCGCGAGCATTTCATGATAATATAATGCCAAAAAAAAAAAAGAATCACATTACGCTATCATTTTCCGTTATCCCTCGGTATAAAGTACGATTTCAACAATAAAAAATAAATTTCCATACAGTTATTTCTGTCTACATATCGATTGAGAAAATTAAAGTGACCTCTTCGTAATGTCGAGGTTTCTGAATCATCTAAAAATGGTAAAATAAAAGGAATTTTCGAAATTATCAATTTTTTTCGACAAAATCTTTGCGAGTTTTCAGGGACGCTATTTCCCTACAAATGAGAAGATGAAAATGAAAAATAAGATGAATTAAATGTAGTCTTTTGAGTTTGATGTTTCTATGTCGTGTGTCTCTTTTACGACTCTTGTAACGATTTTCTACTCTTTATTATCGCACAAGGTGTTTTTGGTGTTTTGCTGTAAGTGCTGCGACCGATTCTGGTTGGAGACCCCGCTCCTTTCTCTTTGAACTCATTCAGGAAAATACACAACTGTTCTAAACATTTACATGTCCATTAGAAAAAAAAAACATTCAACAGTATATATACTTTTCCTTAAAATCTGTATTACATAAATTTGCTTTCTTTTTCAAAATAGGACATGATCAATATGAGTATGTTGGGAGATCTTAATGATTATTAATTATAAAGTCAATCTGAAACTTGTATTTCTATTGATCACTATCTCAAAAGTACGAGATTGAGTAAATCACGTCTAACGGAAAGTTTAAGAAGCTGAAGTTGTTAATAAGGCGTGAAGCATACCTTAAAATCATCCAAACAAACAATAAATGCTAACAGAAAACGAAACCCAAACAACAAATGAAAAAACATTCGCGTGTCACATCAATAATATACGAGTTCAGGCTCATTCTGCCTCACATATTCAAGAAGCAAGCACAATTGCTGAAGGATCGAAGTCGTACTAATTGAGACAAAGTAATGCATTATTTAATTCAGAATATCTTCTTCTCGACGAAACAAATAAAATAGGTTAAAATGTTTTCTGGTTCTGTTGACCTTGCAAATCAGCAATATAGTCATATGTTGTCTTTTATCAGCACACAATTCATTATTTACGGTGTTGAACCATGTGGTACACTAACGATCTATTGCACGGAATCCTCTCATCTCTAAAAGACAGAAGCTCGGAAAAGGTTGTGTCTATGTGCAATCAAGCATGCTGAAATGTATTGCTGTATCTTTTTAGGACCATACTCCATACCGTGCTGGTATAGGTCATGTGGCTATTTATACCTATCATACGCTTTGATTTGCCTTTGTTGGTAGTCATTTGGTAGAATACTACAGAAAGAGGGTTAAAGATCACTGTTGATAACATTTTTCTAACTATATGGTTTGACTTTAACATGCCTTATAAGGATTTGGAGCCGCCCATTCTTACAATGAGATAGAAACCTGAAATTCAATTAAAAAACTGGGCACCTCACAAAATTATTTTTAATTTTGTTTTCTAATAATTTGATTTGAAGTTCCACTGACGATGATTAATTGTCCGAAACATGTTTGGTGTATTGCATTTGGAATTTTGTCCAGAGGTCGGTGATCTCTGACAGCAGAGTGGGGCTAATTTTTTTTTCTATTTGAGTCTCTGCAGAATACAGAGTTTTGCCCCCTTACAGACGGTATCTGTCGTAAAACCATTGTGACGTCATGAAAATGGAATGGTAACGTCGATTTTATACCGTCATTTCCCAGACTTTTATGACTATTTCCATAGAATATTATGACGTAATAATCAGTCTACGTCAGATAAAGTCTTAAATGGGAAGTAACTCCGGTTTTCGAAAATAGCGAATAGGGATGATAAAATTACTAGTATCCTACACTGATCTGAAAGAAAAGAAAAAAAATAAAACATAAAAATATGAAAACTGGTCTGTTAAAATTCAAAGCGTAGCTGTAATAAGAGTTCTTCCGTCAAAAATTTTCAGAAGTATTGCAATCTTATGAAAAATTATATGATAATTGCATCGCATACATAACGAAAGAGGATACAAATCAAATTACATCATGACACAGTATCCAGATTTTCTGTCATCAAGATGGAGAGTGAACCGGTGACAGATAATTTCTAAGCATGCAGGAAGAATTAGCTTGTTGTTGTCTTAATGTTCTCCAATATAAGACGATAACGCAACTATAGAGAAGCTAATATAATTGATGTATGCTTATGATCGACTGTTTCCTTCTGTGTTAGTCATAGAAGAAAACGACGTTCACAAATTACGTTTATGCTTTGCTTTCCTTTCTCTATTCTATATAGATAAAGTAGTTTTCCCTCATAGAATGGAGTAAAAAAAAAAAACAAGATATGGATATGACCTTTTCAGCTGTAATAACCAAAATCACTATTCCGAAAATACGGTGAGCACACTTAGTCAAATATGGAGAATATAACAAAACGAAATAGTCTACCTTGTAAGCAGAGCTAAACTCTCAAGCTTGAAGTGGGACATATGCCTATATGCCTAGGAAGAGTAAGTATATCCAGCTTTTATGAAACACCTATTAATTCGACTCGGGTAGATTTGAATTTGAAAGCCTTTAATGTCAAAGACTTTAACTTTTACTGAGTGGTACCGTCTAGGGCGAACGGTTATACAGTAGCTTTATAAAGGGAAGTCTTTGTATGGGATCAACTATACTCACGAGGAAAATCTTCTGAATTGTAGAATCTTCCGGTAAATGTCTTTTTAGTAAGGAGTGTTAGGCGTAAAGACTTCTGTAAAGCACCGATTGCTCATTGGTCTCGTTGTTTTATGTATAGTCTTTTGTGTTTGATGTTTCTGTGTTGTGTTTTTGGTGTTCTTTGTCCCCTATGCGTCTCTTGCTGTGCATGGCTGCTCTGTGTTTTTTGCATGGTGTGTTTGGGTGTTTTGCTGTGGATGCTACAACAAAGTGTTGTTGGGGATCCCCTCTTTCTTTTATCTTTTTGGTAGGGACAAGAATATACAAAATGCAAAAAAATGCGTCATAGGAAACGACTAGACAACTTGGGGTCCGTCGATGCTCAATTTGGTGCTCTATTGTGAGTGCTGTTGAAATTATCGTCAGGATATTCTTTAACTTATTTGTGTCTCACTTATGCCCTTTGTCGTGTGGAGCTCGTAAAAAAAGTTCCCCGCGAGGGGTTTGACAGTAAGGGTTTTGAATATTTTCCCTGACATTGTCGCCATAGAACTTTCTATATAGACAGAACCGCAGACAGTGCATGTATCTAATATCTTTTCATATTCGTGCGTGAGCATCGACGGCAGTTGCGGCTAGCCAACAGGGGATGCTTATTCCTCCCGGGCACTTGGTCCCACCTCTAGCTTGCTAGGGGTCCGTAGATGCTCAATTTGGTGCTCTATTGTGAGTGCTGTTGAAATTATCGTCAGGATCTTCTTTAACTTATTTGATTACGACAAGTATTGAATATCGACTAGCAAGTAAGCCATGGTAAGAGAAAGGACAGTTCATATAACAAACAAGTATTTCTGACTTAGAAAGAAGTACCATTAGCGTTTTAAAGTACTTATATCTGAGTGTTAATACGTTTACACAGATATGACTTGGATAAGCCATTATAAGAAGAAAATAGCTAGGCGTATAAACATATCAACAACGCTTGCAGGGAAGTTGTGTCTTGGTTAGCATGAGACTAGTAGACATGAAAACGGAATAAAAATAAGTTCTAGATTATCGCCATTCTTGTTTGTTGTGAAGAATAAAGGACAGCTTTCTAGACCATCGTCAATTGATTGCTAAGATAATGTCCAATATGATTGTCTAGCATTGTAAGAACTTAAGAAAAAGTAATCAGAACATTCTTTATTCTTGGTACGCTGTGTCAACATCATCAGGTCTTGGGTTCAATCTACTGTCCCTTATCAATCAAAGGATTTGGCATAACCCAATTATATCTTATTTGGACGCAATTCGTCGAGTACTACTTAGGCAATCAACATAAACATTTTTTCTCATTTCCTTGTCAGTTGATTCGCTGGTATCGAACATTAGGGAGTAATATCTGAAGAAAAATGACCACCATTTATATTGTACAATGACATTAGCAAGAGGTTCGTACATCCCTACTGATCAATATTTAAAGGATATGGCATAAGGTGCGCTTAAGATCAATCGTTTGCAAAATTTGAATCAACGGAAGCATTTGAGACTGGATATTAATTGAAATAAATACGACAAAGTAAAGATAAAAAATACAAAAAGACCCCTTCGCAAATAACCAAGAACAGAATAATTGATATTTTGTACGTATTTCACTTTATGAGCTAAATTCAAATGAAAGCGATACAGAAAAAAAATTATCAAACAAAAAGTGGCCTTTGTTCTTGTCCAATTGAAGCTATACAGAAACATAAAACTAAAAAATTACGATAGCATTGTAAAGCAAAATTGCCTATTTTGGGAATTAAAACTTTCCGATTTCATAGTATTTACCTGTTTTAAATGATGCTATGAATTTGAAGACGTGTAATTTTGAAAATGCTTCATATCGTTGACAAAACTATATCGATAAAATAACACGTCTACAAATAGAGAGTACTAAACGAAGAGCAGTATACAAATAGCCTTTAAAAAATACAAGTAAACAAATCATCAGTGATTAGAAGCAAACCCCTGAAACACAGAGATACAAGCTTATCGTGATGATTCAGTATTTCCTGCCTGTATGAAACATGCCTGACTTCAATTCTGTACAAATTGTGTTCTTTTAGTTCCAGTCATGGGACATTTCAATGTAGTTACTGAATTGATCAATTTCTACTGTAAAAATATCTAAGTGTACCATATGTAATGTCTCAGCAGTGATGCTGGAGGCCGAAATAGAGGAAACCCAAATTGAGCCAAATTCTAAACATGACCAAAAAACAAGCTAAGGTTACAACTATAATACTAAATCTTAATCTTTCAACACAATAGGAATAGGATAAGGGTATTCAGTAGCTGTCAATATAGAACCATAGAACTCTCTTGTAAAAAATATAAACTACCCACCATAAATATGTATCCAAGAAGGGAGGAGATCTCCAACAAGACCCCGTTGCAGCATCAACAGCAAAACACCAAAACACCCGATGCAAAAACACAAAAGACGAATACAGCACGAGAAGGAAAAGAGACACACGACATGTAAACATCAAACACAAAAGACTACACATAAGTAGAATAAACACTAGGAAATTTATAATAATTTAATTAAGCTCATTCCCATATTTTCTCATCTCAGATTTAAATGCATGAAAATATTCAACATATTGTTTGCATCATTTATCTTTATAAAAAAATGAAAAAAATTACAATATTTAAAAAAAATTATTTGTCGGTAATTGACATTTTTTTAGAAAAATTGGAACAAAAATGAAACAAAAATTTTGCCTGGAAATTTACGTGAATTTTTATAGCAGTACGGTTAATCTTCAGATTTTCAAAACAACGGATATGATGGAACAAAACATTGTTTATTTTTGAAAAACAAGAGGAAAGTAATAGGTTGGTACTTATTAAAGGTGGGTAGTGCAAGTCCATGCTGGACGTACCTGCATGACGGAATCCTCAAGATGAATCCCTGTAAACAGGAGGTCGGTCCGCGTTTACTTATCCTTTACAGTACACAATCAGTTTAGAAATACACAGCCAATTGAGCCTCATATTAAATTCATGTGAAATTTACATGAATTTTACATAAATGTTCACATGAAATTTACATGAATTTTTTTTTCATGAAACTCATGTGAAGTTTCTGACATGAGTTTTATGAGGATTCCTTTTCACATTGAGGAAATTTTTGTGAAATTCATGTGAAATATTTTTCACATAAATCTTATGTGAAATTTATATGAATTTCACATAATCCTTCATGTAAAATTTACATAATGTTCATTTCATATGAATTTCACATAAGGCACAATTGGCTATGTATGTGCGTGAAAATCTAAGTCAAAACCTAAAAAGAATTCAGTGATAAATTTTATATGGTACTAACCTAAAATATCTTTCCACTTTGTGGAAAAATGAGATATTATTTGGCGTATATCCTCTAATTTTAGCAGAGGCAAAGTAAGTCTTTCACAATGAATACTTTCTCGCATAGTAGCCTTGTCCATAGACAGGTAAGTTCGTCTACATAGTAAATGGTATGTTATGATCTATCTCTAGCTTGTGTTCCTATAAATGATAAGTAAGACTCAGTCTCCAATTTGGTTTTGATAGGTCTTATCATGAAGTCACAGTATGTATGGAGGAACAATGATGTATCTGTATTAAAAAAATATAACTTTGCTTTGTTTTAGCTTAAGGTATAATCTCCGATAAAGGAGGCGATTCATTTCTCTGTTTTGTAAAATTTTAATATCAGTTTAAGATACATTAGGAGAAAGATAGTGAATTTCCCGAAAAATCATATTCTAATGCATAAATTGATTAAAATTTCAAAACCAGAGCAAAATAATTTAACAAGTACGTAGAAACGCGCCTTGTTTCTTACGTAGATTTCTGAGATACTATGACAATTTTTTGTATCTAAATCAATTTATACATGAAAGTATGAAAAGAGAGAATAATGACAGGCAAATGAGTGAGAAAGAGAAAGAGACTAATTTCTCTCAAGTTAGCACTATCACCAATTAGCACTTTTGATATAATGCTACTTCCACTCTTTAAGATAAGGGTTCAGCTAAAAGACAACATGTGGGTTGTCGAGGCAAGTTTTATATTTGAAATTGCAAACCAAGTAAACCTCTGTGCTCGTCTGCATTTTCTGAAACAAGTGTGGGGAAAGTTTGCTTTCTCTAACTCAATAAACATTATGCGCTGATGGTTAAAGCTGTCAATTCATGAGGATACGTTTTATATTTCTAATTCAGATATGTTCCATTAAATAGCTCATTTTATCAGGGTTTTTTTTTCAAAAGCATAGCATATACCCCCTTCTCCACTTTCTGCTGGTTTACAAATGCCAAGTAGCATGCTGAAGGTCTATAAACCGGCTAGAGTTATTCCTTTAATTACTTCTTTTATCACATCTTTGATACATTGTGGGGTAATAAAGCAACGTCGATGCGACATATTCTACAGAATTTGTTGAAGGTGACATCAATGTGAATTTTACTGAGCATTACCCATGTTTCAGATTAATTAAAAGATATGATAACCATGTAACATTATTTTGTTCTTCCAAAATGTTGCTATTGATGAAATGAATGTTGTAGAGAATTGATACAAATTTTCTACTCACATTTTTTATTAATTGATCACGTTGATGTCGAAGAAAAAATACGTGTGTTGACGCACAATGTTGCTTTGGACAACAATATCAGAGGCGGAAATGGAGAGATCCAAATAGTATACAACATGTGAATAGCTTTAGAAGAGATGAATTAAAAAACCTTAACTAAAAGCATACAACTGTTCCTGGAAATAGCTATAGATAGTGAAATACTTCAACAAAGTATTTAAGTATAGAAGTTAACACTCCACCAATAACATCGGGTGGGATCGAAACGTAAGATGTTGCGATTCCTTACGGAGATGTGATACTGCACACAATTGACGAGATGTTGCAGTAGGGCAATGCCTAATAAGTAAGTCCATATCGTTTATGTATCTGAAAAGTATATAATTTTTGCAAAATCTTCAAGAGTTCGTCAAAAGGTAAGATTTTCTGTCGTCGACAAATTATTGAAGTGTTTGCAAAAACTATGAACTTTTCATATACCCGGACGATATGGATTGATTTATTAGGCATTGCCCTACTGCAATGGCTCATAAGTTTTGTAAAGTTTAATTTAGAAAATGAAAAAAAAATCCAGAAAACTATATGTAAGGAACCACAACACCATACGTTTCGATCCCACGTGGTTAATCATGAAATACACTTTTAAGTACAAGTGAATTAAACGGAACATATCATAATAATTTTTGTACACCAATAACACCATATAACGAAACTAAGGTTTGAAAGCTGGACTGAAACAGCGAGAGCTGCACGAGACAGAAGCCCCTGGAAGATGCGTGTTCGAGGTCCTATTATCCAGGATTAGGTAAATCACACCATTGGTTCTTTCAAAGAAATCAATACTCAATGAAATTCAAATATGGAATTTATAATTCATGCCTTCATACTCATTAGAAAAGATTTGCAGTGGAAGTTTTGTTTCTGGAATACCGTATTTTACTAATAATAAGTCAAATTTAAAGTTTAAACAGTAGGAAAACAGGTTATAAAATCTTCTATTCTTTATGCAAATACAAATGTTAAACGTATACATGCATTTGTATACCCTCTCGATTTGCATATTTTACAATAACGTTAGTAAAATTATTTTTGTATGCACTTCAATGCTCTTAAAACCCAATGTATATACATTTCAACTGAAGAGCCTGAATGGCGAAAACGTTTTGGGAAATGAAGTATGAAGCATTTCTGAATCTTTCTATATATGTACAAAGATATAAAATGTTCAGAAAGCATCCGATATTTACGGCGTCAAAATAATTGCACATTTTTCCCCAAATGACATTTTCATATCGTTTTGGAAATATATATCACTTTTTATTGTAATATGAAGGAAAAGTGTTGAAATGAAAAACAGATTGAGTTGCACTTCATAAAATATTTTTGGACATGCTTTTCCGTCTTATCAAAGCAGACAGCATAAACACTCTTGTATTGATTTGCACTATGCATTATAAGATAGTTATGAAACGAGATACAATCTTTCTTTCCTTTCTATAATTTTCCTATGGTTTTGGCCCCAGAAAGGGCATACTATGCCAATTTTTCTAAAGAGTGCTATTTCGGGCCAATTTGCTGCAAATTACTGTTTCTGAGGAATATATTGTCCTTATTATAAGGCTTGAAATGTGTGTTTGTCCAAAATGTGAACCATATAGAGATAAGTGTCTTAATTTGTACTTTCTGTGTGTTGCATATCCGTAACAAAACACAAATTATGACATTTATTCTATATATACATGTATGTGCCAGAGTTGTGTTTCATTTATGTTTTCTGAAATAGCTTTTTTTCTAGCTAAAAAGGTGACGTTAAAGTTCATGTCACCGCGGGTTCGATTTGCAGGTTGGAACAGCCGTCGCGGCATGTTTCTTTAGATCTTATGTATTGTGACGTCACGAACGTTTACATCCAGAAATGGAACAAGTTCGTATCAATAGTTGCATCTAAGGGAATTACATTGGTTGTGCATATATATATATATAAATATTAAGACAAAGGATATTCAAAGATCTCCCAATATATATCCAATGCAAAGTCCACTGTCAAACAACACAATCCACAAAAGAAACTATACAAGAATCCTTTCTTCACTTAGCTCACTTCAAGAAAAACTGTTCATATCAACATATGACGGCGGACATTGACCACAAAAAGTGCACGCATACAAGAGGAAACGATATCAATACATGTAGATGAAAGGGAGCATTGACCACAACGACAAACGGTTTACATTGAAACATGTAACATATGGACAACACGTAAACCGTGGGGATACCAATGTACACAAAGCATCTCTTGCAACATTCGTAAGACAGGAAATGGTGTCGAAATCCGGAGTACGTGAGTATTTTAGACTGAATGAAAGTAAGTCTACGATCAAATCTTAATGCATCAGCATATGAAAAGTAGCTACATTCTTCTTTTAAGGATCCCGTATCCTAATAGAGTACTTCCGGTTAAAATTTATGCACATTTTCATTATGCACATTTTCATAATTTCCCGACAAACTTCGGGGTGACAGAGTAGATCATCGTATGAGAAGGTAATCCCTAATTTTAGGTAGAAAAGTATGTATAGCCTTCTTTTTAACGAGATTAATAATTATTATTTCTGGTATTTATTATTGAAAATGCATTAGGGGTTGAATACCTTAAAAGTTTTTTTCTTCATCATTCATTCTATAGGTGTTGTCACTTGACGCTCTTTCAATTTTCCGATGAAATTCTCTTTAATGATTAAAAATTTAAATCATGGTTACGCTTTGTACATAATATAATGCTATGTTTAATATTCCTTTGTATGTAAGATATAGATATATTTAACCGAGATGATTAAAAATTAATTTCTTACTTTTTTGTTTGTTATTAGTCAAACGTCTTTAAATTCAATAGCATCATATAAGATCAGATAAATTTGCAGCATGGACCAGACATGTACGTTTCGGGTACTGATCCTCAATCTAAACAATGCAATATGACCAAAGAGTGCTCGATTTGTAGTGTTTTATTTTTTCCTTTTCATTGCCATTTAGCCACATTGCCCTATTATTTTTTTTCAAATATGGAACTTCTTTTTACAGCTATGGGAATGTAGAGAAGAGTAGATATCGTATACATGCATTTGCCGGTATTTAGTTCGCTCCAACTGATCAGGGCGCCGTATATGTATAAAAGCCCAAGGTACTCGGTAGAACAATGTATGAGTTCCCAAGGATTTGCGATATCAGGGCCATGAATGTATACATGGTACAGGTCGATTTCTAACCGCTGAGTGAAAATATTTGTTATGTTTAAGTTATTCTAAGCGTAATCTTTATTTCGTCAACAAGTTATACCGAGGTTTAGAACTATTTATAAAGCATTTGCTGGAAACATGCAGCTATTGAGTGTTTGAAGAGGTAACGTCATGATAGAACTATATTTATATACAGTTGTAAACGTACTTTTATACAAACAAATATAGAGGTACAGGTATTGATTGGTATACTTGGTTCATTGAATGAAGGTTTTTGTAGATATATATTATATGGTCCTAACGGCTGTCAGCAGTACATATTAAAAGTGGTAAAATGTTTGATCTGCATAACGTACTGAATATAGATTACTGTAGCTTGTTATCCTTGTAGTGACGATGTTTGACAATTTGATGAGGTTTTAGATTCGTTCACTACAACAGGTTATGATAACGTAAAAGCATAGCCATTTACCCCTTAATTTTGGTCAAAATACATACCGTTTCTCCATTCAGGCCCTGTCCACATTGCTGATTTCCATCCAATTCACGGCTCACTGCTCACTCGGTGTCGCAATAAAGGTTCTTCCATAAGAAACACAAATTAGGGTAAGTCCACGTCCAATGGTCGAATATTTATAGTAATAGTTTGGAATAAAGAACCGTGAGAAATTCTCTTCACCAAATAAAGAAAATTCAATCTCGGTGATAAAATCACACGATCAATGATGTTCTTTTTCTGTTGTTTGCGCAGTCAGTTTGATCGCCTCTTCTTCGATTGTAAGATGTAATGCAGGAAATAAATTTCTAGGAAACAAGCTTTTAAGACGAAGCCGAAGTCGTCTTTTCATCAACAACACACTCACACACACGGTAGATAGTTTACTTGTAAACGATCTTATAGCACCGTGGATAAAATGTCAGTTCTCAGAGAATGCTGGCGAATGGTAACTACAGTTTTCTATGCGTCAGTAAACAACAAATCTTAACTGGATCTTCTTTTTCCTAGCAGACGAGAAATATAATTGGACACAACAGACTAAGAGATCGCAAAGCAGACGACACATTGAGCGGTGGCATTATTGTAAGCCAACAAGCTGCTGCCTTCCGTTTTAATCTATATGCTCAATACATGACAAGCACAAATGTCAATTACTGGTGAAAAACTATTGGCTCGTTTTCTTATGCATTAAGTCGGCGGCACATGTTGAAATATATTCTTCTTCTTCTTCTACTTTTACTTCAAAATGATTTCTCTTTTGTTTATAATTGTCTTTATATGGCAATAAAACGTAAAGATCAGAAACTGATTGGAAATGAAGAAATTTTAAAACAAATGACTTAACTAAAAATATTTAGAAACAAAAAAATCAACAGCCAGAAAGATCTCTGCCTACATAATGCGTAAATAAAAAGAAACTGGAAACACCAATTGACAATGGATTGATAAAAAATGTATCTTGCTATATGAAATATGAAAGTTAGAACAAAGAAAAAACACCGAGATGCACATACACTAAGATGCACATACATTTGTTATTTAAGAAGGTAAACCATCAAACATTAATAGCAAATTGCCGTTTCGATAAAGGACTTCTCAAAGTATCTTTTAACCCTACAAATATAAATCGCTTTTAAAACCATCCCTAAGAGGAAGCATCTACTGCTTGCGGGAAACACCCGCAAAGAAGTCAAAATAAACAAAACAGGGTTTCATCTGAAGAAAGTTTCTTGTTTGAGGTGCCTTATGCAGACATCCGCATTTCCATCCTGTCAATGGGTTGTGAAGAAGGACAACAAGGAAGAGTGCATGAATTATCCATTTATATATAAATTCAAAATATCTAGTAGGGCTAGAAACAGGCAACTGCTGCTCATGTGAAAAAAAATTAACGCTTACTCAGCCACTGTGCGTATAGAAACAGACAACTGCTGCTTATGTGAAACAAAAGTTAACGCTTACTCAGGACTGTGCGTAGGACGTTATAGATTTAGAATTAAATTTCATTTATTTTTTATATATTCATTAGCACTAGTAATTTTCATGGCGATATACAAGCGTGGAAATTTCCCGTTGGGTTCAACTTTTGTTAATGGACTGTAGTTCTTGATCACAACAAATCGACACTGTGAATGTTCACAGAAAATATAAATTTTTGTTATATTATTTGTGTGATTTTTGTGATCACTATTATTATTATTCCCATATAAGCGGATATGTACATATATCAAAACTCATACCATTGGCGGATTCAATTTTCAACAGTTATA
Organism: Pinctada fucata; assembly: GCA_028142955.1. NCBI lineage: Eukaryota > Metazoa > Mollusca > Bivalvia > Pterioida > Pteriidae > Pinctada > Pinctada fucata. The sequence goes on from AP027104.1 coordinate 34,056,501, forward strand.
TTTTTGCCCTTTTTCAGTAAAAATCGGCAAAACTCGCCCCTTGAACCCCCCCCCCCCCCCCTCCGGGGCAACGCGGGCGGTGGATCCGCCACTGCATACAATAGGTTTAATATAATTTTGTATAAGTTTCCTTTAGAACATAACTCTCTGGAGTAAAATCTTACGAGACTAGTAAAAGTACCAATGTCAAAAGGACTGTGTTACATCTTTCTCTGAACCAAGTACAAGTAACGATAAAAACTGGTAAAAAATATTCATGGATGCTATATGCGTGTCCATTGTTCTGACTCTGGTTTGTCAGCGTGTTTTCAGACATCTCTTTTGCGATAAAAGGTAATTGTAAGCAAACCATCAAGAGCGTATCACTAAATTCCATAAAAGCGCACACAAAGAAATCATCAACTTAAATTTACATCATAAGAAATACAGAGTATATCCCAATCATTTTATTTTCAAAGCGTTTTACAATTTCATGTACAATGTCGGAGGCAAGTTGCATTCATTGCAAGCGGACATAAAATCGAACAGGTGTACGACATGGGAAATCTACTTGAAACGTACATCGTGGATAACGGATTACTTCTAGGTAACAGTGACAAATCTATATTTTTACTATCGTTATAAGTAATTGGAGTGGTTTTTTTTCTATTATAGCCTTACATTGGTTTGTTTTTACCTTGAAAATGTAATGCGCTACTTTTAGGATTTTCGCAATTTAAAAAAAAATTCTAATCAATGTACGCATCTTCTGGTCATCATAGCAACTCAGATTCAACGTACAAAGTTAAGTGAAATTCTGAGCAAAGGTTGCGAAGAAGCTTAAAATGTGTCGGCCAATTAGAGCCCTTGGTGGCCATCTTGATCGACCTCGAGATTGTAAGGTGTGATGAGATTTTGTGAAGTAGTTAAACGGAAGTCAAAACTGTGTTAGCCAAAAGGTTTGAATTACAACCGTTAGACGGACCAGATAAATTATTACAGGACTGCCGTAAAGGCACGAATTACACCACTCACATCATATTTTTTCTCAGCATAATTCATTTACACGTATGAAGTGTCATTCAATGGTTCACAAGAAATACTCTCATAAAAAGCTAGCAATTAAATTCAAGACCAATAAGTCAAATTCTGTGGTACGAAAATGTAGTAACTTGTATATTGAATTCATATATGCTACATGACTGCCTTATCCTTTGTATGAAAAGCAAAGACTCCCTCTTACTGAAATATTACTATAACAAAGTGTACGATATTCTTTTTATTACAATATCCATGTACTTGAAGACAAAATTTAGATAGTGACTCAAGTTTCATCTACATCTTATCTATCATGGATTCTCAGTAAACATAGCATTAAAATGTACATGTATTATACAATTTTGACACTGTAATGAAATCAATCAATGTTCATCATATTGAAGTAAAATTAATTGTATAAATATCGGAGATTTATTTTAAAGTTTTTCTCCATAAAAGAAATCACAAGTTTGCCATTTCCGCCCACTAAAATTGGAATATTATTGGTGAAGGCCTACGTATTTAATAGTTTAATACACTTTAAAATAGATGAAATATCTTTTGAACATTCAAATTGAACATGAATTCAGATTGTGAAAGCAAAGATATGATCTTACACTTTTTTAATAAGCACTAACTTCGTAAAAGGAAGAGGTGTCTATAATATGAGGTCATGTAGCGGTAAATCTGAGAACTTTTTAAAGTCTTTAACGACATTTATTATATAGTCTATTTTTATTCCCACTCCCACTGGCTGAGGACTGATGGTTTACCATGAAATATTGAAAATATGAGAAAATTATATCTGTGACGTCATTTTAAAAAAAAAACTTCATTCATGCTGAATCTGAGCTATAAAATCCTTGAATTTGGAACCAGACTAAAAATTCCAACGGATCTTTACTCTGAAATCACCTTCATTTGTAACGATGATGTATATGATCTTAAATCATAGTATTATTATGTGTAAGCTCATATTAATCTACTTAGTACAAAGGAAATACAATAAGTGGACAGCTTTTTGTTCTACCTGAAAAAGATGATCAAATTGTTATATTTATAGAAGTACAAAAATTATGTATCTCAGCTTTCTACAGAGATACTGACTGCTTACTTTGTGGAAATGTGTAACAGATTGTCCTTCATTAAGGTATCTTTATGAGAGGACAGTTAAAGTAATAATATGAATTTCTGAATGATCTAATTTCAGGTAATTTACAGCAAATTAAATCAGTGAACTTGTTATTTCTTGATAGATGACATGCTATTACATGTACCCTTTGTTCTCTGATGAGCTTTCTCCTTGAAAACAAGGAAATCAGTCCCATTGATATGAATTCTTTTTTCATACAGCAATAGTAAAGTCACATCAATATTGACACAAAATGTTTCCATATTACACAATACAAATCAACATAGAACCATGTGAGAAAATTCAAAATGTGATAATTGTCTGTTTCATAAACAGTGTTACAGTATCTTGGCTGTTCTTCTAATAATATACTATGAATCCTAGTATTTCTTTAGTGTCTTCCGAATCAAGGCCATTCTCTGAAAGCAGAAACAAGGATTTTCAGAATTTAGTTTTTTTATCATTATACAACAAAATCGTAACAGCTACCTGTAAAATTACATGTATATCCTGTTAGATCAAACCTTCAAGTCACCCATCGCAAACATTTTGCATAATCTAATTCATACATGTACATGTAGGTAATATTTTGAAAATTCCCTGGAATAATAAACCATTTTTCCGTTTTTTTTTTAACCTAGATTAAATATGCATAGTTACACACTTGACATTGCATCGTTTGGCAAAAATTGTTCGTTGTGACTTTATATTTGATAATACTGTTTTGGTGCATCCAGATGCGTTATCATAACTTCTATTGTGATGTCACAGTCAAAATATTGCCAAATATTCTGATGGCCGTTGTCTTGATGTCTGACTCAATTACTGCAAAATATGCTTTTGATAGCATACTTTTAGCCATGCTTCTTCACTCTAGCAAAGATTATGACGTTAACTTCTGAAAGAAACTTAACTGGCAAATATTTTCTTTTTTTAACTTTGAGTCATATTGTATAAGCAGAATTTTTTGAAAATATCAAATTTCACGGTTTTAGTGCATAACGAGGTGTCTTTATTTTCGCAAGAACAAATTTTCGTAATTTGATAGGAAGATAAGAGAATGAAGATGATAAGCATTTCAGTGTGTATCAATCTTCATAGATTTCTTGTCATTTTTCCTAATGATTTATGATGTAATAACATGTATATAATTTATCTTTGTTGCGGTACAAAGACAATTATGTACAGTGCATGTTCCTTGCCTTAAATAAGCAAATGAAAATGCAATTTATGACAATTTTTTGAAAAGAAATATTTTTGCGTGATGGACGACAAATGACATCAAATAAAGCAAAATATAAGCATCTCACAAAATTTTTTTGCTTATACGGTTTATTAATAAGTCAATGCCCTACCTGTTTATGGGCCTCTGTGGACACAGATTTCTTGTACGGCCGTAATTCATCAGATCCAAAACCAGGAATCCACATATTCCAATTACGCTCTGAAGAAAAAAATTGAAGATGCAATGGGAAACATCAACTCCATGAAATAATCATTTATGTAAAAATACATGTGTTGAAATTCTGACAACAGAGAAGCGACCCTTATATTCTACAAAACGTACCATTGGGAAGGAAAAAGCAAAAGATGTTGATACTATATTTCCAGAACAAAAAGAAACAGGGTTATATGGATTCACACACTTTTCAATTTCGAATGATTCTGTGATCAGATTATTTATATGTATGTCCATTAGGAAAGCAAAACTACTGTCAGCACAGCTCACTTCAGGAATTGATAAAATGGAACTTTTTTATCTACTTTGTCGGCAATTTTTCAGATCAAAATTTGTATCGGAGGATAGGTCTCAATATCTCGTAACTACCAGTGTAAGTTATATGTCCGTACGACCAATACTACACTCACCGTAGATTACAGTTTTAGATATGGCGTTTTCTATCTTAATTTTAGCCTGACATCACCAATGTTTAACATTGAGCCTATGGAGAACGTAAACAACTTCAGGCTAAAATTAACATAGAAAAATCCATAACTAAAATAATAATCTTTCACAGTAAGCGTAGTATTGTAACTTACACTGTTACTAACAAGAGTACAAGATCCATCCTCCAATATGAATTTTAATCGGAAATAATCTGAAAAATGAAACAAAACTTCAATTTTTTGATTTCCAAAGTGATCTGCACGGACAGTAGCTGTTACTTTGACTGATCATGACCCTTACCTAGATGAAGCTGTACGTCTTTGACCTCCAGGGTATTGGACTTTCTATGTTTGGCTATTTGACATGCAGCCGTCACTACGCTGTCTATAAAATCATCTGCTATGCTCAGCAAAGCCTATATCAAAGTTCACATCATTTTAATAAGTATGAAAGAATGAATAAATTAAACATTTTTCCAAATTATATTTTATTGTATTGCTCAATAAAAAGAGGGCAAATACAAAACTGGGCTAATAAAATTCTCCTCAAATATTTTTTGACAATATTTTTAAGATAGAAAATTCTGTTCCATATTTCCGAAGGGCAAAATTATGACAGGGTGAACTCAAAGCTGTGCACAGTTGTGAGATAGGAAACTGGCCGTAAAATTTCACATGTAGATTGTCCATGGCTTGAAAAGAATTGAGCTTTTATCATTCTTTCTCACAAATATTCTAAATTGCGTACTACTGGTCTTTGATGAGATTTGATTGCATATATGCACTTTCTTTCAGACACTTTTATATTATTCGCAGTACTGAATTTGAAGCTCAGTTGCAGGGACAAACAACAGATTGCACATGTACCAGGAACGTCATTTGATTGTTATATAAACATATAAATATCAAACATACCGTATGTTAAACACAAAAATAACATACAAAAAACATATCTTTGAACATTTACATTTCACATATATACTCGTTTTTATATGTAATATATGATATTGACATATGTTGAACATATATTCTTCAAAACACATGTTTAACATATATGGACATTTTTGCTGTGTAAGACACTTTTGCATGGAACAAACAAACCCCAATTCCGTACAAAACGTATTACAACAATCCAATGACGTCCCTGGTGTATGTGCAATTATTGTTGTCCTTTCACTTTCTTCCAGCCTTTTTTCATTAAGATTTTTACCTCCTCTACTTCCTCATCTAACTGTTCCATTGGATCCACCTCTTTGACGAGTTCCTGGATCCGCCTTTTGTCCAGCACTTTACTCTCCCCCTGGGTACTGCTGCTTGGGATAGAAGAGGGTGCTGACTGCCTGAGGGTGACGGGCTGTGGCTGCTGAATCCCCAGTGAGGGGGACGACACACCCACCAAAGGTATCCCATCTTGTCCTGGTAACTTGTTCATCGTCTGAAACAAGACACTTGCAAATTATAGATGTAGGAATATGTACCCTACTTCAATATATTTGAGAAAACTTATTAAACAATATACCTTACTTCAATATATTTGAGAAAACTTATTAAACTACAAGCATACATGTACCGTTATGGCATATCAAGCAGAATCTTACTCACTCTGACTTGTTCCGATATATGTGAGACGGGATCTGTACGGCCACCAGGAGAAACACCAGTCGACAGAATGCTATTTGAGGAGCTGCTGAGATTTACTCCACTAGGCGATGCGATCATCCTAGGCTACATCTTCGATGGGGATTCTTTACATTCGTGCCCTATCTACAGGTAAATGAATAAAATTATGAAATGATTATTTCCCATTTGCAAATGCAGTGTGCTAAAATCAACAATTTAAAATACATGTACACATGACAGATAAAGATACATGCAGTCAGTGAGGCACATATTGCAAAGCTGCATCTTCTCTGGCTAAAAATCTGTGAAAAAAAAAATCAAATTTACAGGTACAATTGGGAATAATGCAGAATTTTGGCCCTAAAATGAGCAGAATAAACAGCTCTGAATGTCAACAACTACCATAACTGAACTTCCCTGTAAACAATCAGTGTACGTGTAGAAATAATTATGACAAATTATGTAAAGAATTCATACATGTATCAATATTTTGGAGCCTACTAATTATGATGCCCGAAATGAGCGCGGACAGCCAAGGTACAATGCACCTCCACCAAATAAATGGGCCAAGAAAACGTAGTCCAGAGTATATTTTCGATGGTGGTTTTAAAGCAATTCAGTGAGACATCATGTTGCATGATAGGTCTTGTCTTAATCAAATTAGGGCAAGTAATTTTCTTGGTCGAACCTGTCCTTGGGCAAGTACCTAAAAATCTATTAAAATCTATAAAAATCTATAAAAATCTATTAAAAAATCTATTAAAATCTATTAAAATCTATAAAACCTGTACCCCCACCAGGGATCGAACTCGCAACCTTCTGATCTTCAGTCTAATGCTCTACCAAGCGAGCCAAAGAGACGTCCCACTGGCCTAGTCTAGTGCAAGCGCCAGTTTACTACAGTATTGTTTGCACTTCTTGCTACCTGAGGGAAAGGCCTAAACAGGTGGGGCACCACCCCTGATTTGCGAGATCGTCTGTATAATGAGGGATGGTGTCGCATTAGCGAGACGAAATTCCCTCATAATCGAGATTTTTGGTTCAGTTTTATTACTTTTGTAAAATTCATCTGAAAAAATAAAAAAGGCGCAGCATTGTCAGCTATTGGTACGAATATTTAGATCACATTCCTTCTTGACATATCAAGTTTTATGCAATATAATGATGCAACTTTGAAATATGCTAAATTGAAATCAGCTCATCCGCATTTCTGTGTCATATTCTCTTAACAAATTTGGCAATTTCTCCGGCAAACCTTGTTAATTTTCCACAAACTTACTTACATGTGATGAGCTGAGGTTCTCTACTTTCATTTCAGCAAATCTATTGCGCATATTAGATTGCACATCAAGGCAAAATCATCATTACAAGCGAGTACATGGTCAATTATCTATGGCGGCCCATTAGGGTTATGATATTCAATGTTGTTGTTCATCAGAGATGCATCATGTAAGATTGTCTTTCCAAATCGTCAACATTTGTCACCAGAACGATCGTTTTATCCAAATTTCATTATGTTTAGTAATGAATAAGTGATGTTGACATAAAATAATAAAAAAAAAAATCTGAATAATTATTTCATAACATGTCATTTCTACATTCAAGAAGAAGAAAATAATTGAAATATTTGAATTTTTCATTACTGATAATTTGATTTATTTTTTCACAAATACGTTTATTCTATAAAAAAAAATAATAATGAAATTAACATGATGAATAAAATTCAATGTACAGTAGTCTGAAATGATACCAATTTGACACTAAGATAGAGCATTAAACAAAAATCCAATGTTGCTGAACATTCAACATAGTACACAAGTCTATGTTATGTATTGTGCTCCATACATGATGACAGGAACTGATAACGAAAGTAGGGCAGTGAACTTGATTGATGCTCATTGGCTTATTATGCAAATGTCATGTTTTTCAAAGATGTCACAACCATCTCATTTGGCTTAAATTTTTCCATCAAAGAAATTTTATTTCAAGGTGCAAATAAACATTGAAGGGGGTAGGTAAGATTCTCAGCCTGAAGCATCTCTAATTTTCAAGTTCCTGCTTCATTGCAGCATCCGATATGTTGATGGTAAATATTTTTATGTTTATTGGGCAGAGGAAATTCGGACCTTTTGCTTTCGCTTTTGCATTCTTTCCACAAAATTCAGATATATTCTCATTATGGTTACAATCATCTCACATTTGCGAGATATTTTCATGACTCAATTCAGGGATTATACTGCATTATAGCGAAGCGAGCAAGCCGGCCCAAAGGGCCCACTTGCTCTGAGCAAGCTTTAATGGTAACACATATATACAAAACAAGTGGAAAAATGAACAAAAATAAAGAAGAAAAGATACATATTGACAATTCAATTTTCTTCAACCAAGAATCACTATCTTATGGGCGCCGCCATTTTAGTCAGTTTTTATATGAAAATATTTCTAGATGAATCCCTATTTTTGTAGCTATTCTGGTGTTGGAACAGTTTCCGGACGATTTTGAAGGTTTTTCGGGGATAACTCCTCTGCCCTTTAATGGAAAACATTTAAATTTCTCTCAAATAATGCTAAGCCCTTCCAACAGATACTCGTGTTGAAAGAAAATAATAAATCTTTCAAGAAATATGGTTTCTAGACCGTTTTTATGACCCTATATCTTCGCCATTTTTCGCATATCACTGGAATAGTTTCCGGACACCTGATTTTAAAGCAGTCAACCTCGATCAATTTCAGCCCAAACTGGATGATTTTTGAGTATTGTTTTCTTCAATCTTTTCTACAAATGACTGTGTAAAAATAATGTTGGAAATAGAACCGAAACTTCTCAAATCACGTAGATTAAAAAAGTATGGTTCACGGCGACTTCCCACGGCGAGCGATACATTGTATTAAACGGGGCAGAAAGGAGTAAAAAGGTGGTGTGATAAAGCAACTTAGATGCAAAATTTTGTTTATATGATTCATGATTTGAATTCTCCATTTGAAAATATACAAGAGTGTCTCAAAATTTTGAAAACAAGTTCCTTCAACATGTTCAAAGTACTTGAAAAGGGCCACTGTCTGGAAACTATTACTGTCCGGAAACTGTTCTGACACCAGTATGTAGAGTAGATTTGTTTTTATAGTGAGTAATAGCGAAGCAGTGCACATAAATTCCACGCTGAACTTTCGTTTTTTTTTTTTGCCTAGATATTCGATTTGATTGGTCTGCGTTTCCTCTGTCCATCTGATTCGATGCGCAAGTGTTTTATACGAGAAATATTGGGTAAAAATTACATTTTCTTCCGATCGGGCTATGTGTTTATCAGGCTTTATGTTTATAGCCCGATCGAGCTATAAATAGCCCCAACGGCTTTGACCCGGACCTGATAGACGGCCAGTGTGATTTTTGACGGAATTTTTATGCACCGTCTTCGCCTCGCTTCAAGGGCTTTGCCATAATTCATATTAGAGACGATCTCGCAAATCAGGTGTGGTGCCCCACCTGCTAAAGGGGACAATGCAAATTGGGGATTATGGAGATACCGGTAGAAAGCTCATATGAACATATTTTTCATAGAAAGCCACTAATTTCCTATGGGAACTTTCTTATGTAATGCAGTAGGTCTACTTGTGTACAAAGTTAGCAATACATTCTGTAATTTCATTCCATAAGGCACGGTCCATTTGATATTCTGGGGGGGGCTTGGGTTTTTTTCGAAAAAAATAATTTTGCTCTGAATTTTGATGAAAAAAATAAATTTGCTTATGGTGTGACAGAAAAAAATAATCTTGCTCTTACAAGTAATCTGAATTTGAAGAATAACCATAAAATTCGCTGAAAATTCCCGAAAAATTTTCGGCTCGCTTCGCTCGCCGCTGTTTTTACTTTCTATAAAAAATTTCTGGCTCGCTTCGCTCAACATAGTTTTCTTCTGTAATGGCAAGTTCATATTTGAAAAAATCAAAAGTATATGCATGTGACTGAAAAACAATTAAATTGCTTAAATACATTATCAATATAATTTATAACTATTTATAGATACATGTATCACCATAGTGTCTAATTTTATATTCAAGCTTGGAAGGAGAATTTAAGTAAGTTTTTCACTAGTTTTCATTTCTACATATTAAAACTTGAATCAGGTCCTCTTACATGTTACTTGATCTTATATACATTTTGTATACTGAAAATTATATATCACATATTGTAAAAATCTTTTTTCTCTCAGTTTAGAAGTGAATACAAGTTTTACATAAAAATAGAGTAATGTTGAAAGTAATTTAAGTAAAAATAAGGAATTTCTATTGAAAAAACACAAACATTCTTAATATAATTCACATCAATTGTTATAAAAAAAATTTCCTTGCTCCAACTTTGCAAGAAAAAATTAATTTCGCCCTGGTCCGATGCTAAAAAAATAATCTTGCTCCGACAAAAAACCCAAGCCCCCCCCCCCCTGAATATCAAATGGACCGTGCCTAAAGGAAGAATCTTACAAATCTTACCCGTCAAAATTTTAAGTCATTGTTCCATCTGTTGTGAAACTGAAAGTAGGACGTCATGAACTGTTTCGAATACTATCCTTTTCGGCTTTAATAGATTGATTTACTGTGTACTCCATATCCTCTAGTCCTTCTGTCAAGGATTTTAAGATAAACTGTATTTATTTTTTTACAGATTATAAGATAACTACATTATTCTGTTGAATATGTAAGGAAATACGGACGCGGACATGATCTTGTGCCAGAGCGTGATACGGATCGAAGATAAACAAGAGTGAATGGACCAGACATGGCTGACAAGAAAGTTGGAGTTGCATCTTCTTCTGTACGATAATTATACAGAAATTCGTAGAATGATCTTGAGTATTCAGTATTGTCTTTGTTGCCCATAATGTCTGCAATATTGTATTTGATTGATATAATGAAAGTGTTTATCTCGCTTTCCCTTTTAATGTGTGTGTATTTGAAATGTGGGGGGGGGGGGGGGGATATATAGCTACCAGTACTACTTTCTGCGCAGCCAACTTCAGAAGTCGGAAAATTGAAGTTTTCTCTACTTTGTCGGCATATTTTCCGATTAAAATTTAACAGGGAGATAAATCTCGAAGTCTCATAACTATTTGTGTATGATATATGTCTGTACGGCTAATACAATACTAACAGTGAAAGAAAATAGCTTTAGAATTTAGATAGGGAGATTTCTATGTTAATTAATTTTAGCGTGGTCGACGTCGTCAGTGTTATCCATAGACTATCGATCGGTGATAAACCGGCTACGTCACGCTTAAATTATCATAGAAAACTCGATCCCTATCTTTAACTATTTTCTTTCACTGTGTCGAGTGTAGTCAATTTGTCGTGTAAGACATATATCATACACTGTTAGTTATGAGAGTTTAATTGAGATCCGTCCCGGCCTATATAAATTTTAATCGCAATTTTAATTTAATTTGCTGTCAAATTAGAGAAAACTTCAATTTTCCGATTTCTGAAGTGGGCTGCGCAGACATACAGTAATAACTATTAGCTACTGTCTGCGGCCAGCTCACTTCAGAAATCGGAAAATTGAAGTTTTGTCTCATATCTTTACTCTCATTCCGCACTGTGCTATAATTTGATGGCCTTAATGCTCTGTTATCAATTTTTTTTTTTTATGAATGTGCTGTGTTTATTGATTTATTTAACCAGTGCATATACCCGGTTAATTATTCCCAGCTGTATACAATTTACAACTGGAGGTGTCAAAGTCATCCACAACAAGCTTGCATTTACTGCAGAATCAGTTTTTATGGCTTCTACAGTACCTGTACTTAGTATGCCTGTTAATCTCATTATCCGTCGAACTTTAAACATGCACACCCTAAGTTTTGTTCGTAAAATGTTTGATGAAATGTGTTGCATTGTCAAAATACATGTAAATTGTATATTTCAATATACATGTATACTGTTATAGACTAAGGGTGAAACGTTTACCAAATTTCCTAAACGTGTACACGGAAGGCTGTAAACGAAACGTAAACGTTTAAACGCTTCTTTGTATTTCTAGTGTGAAAAGTGATATCCACTAGCATTCATTTGCAGACATGGTCATAAATTGACATAAATACGACTTAGTTATGCTTGACTAGATCAAATTCGCAATTTTAATACGACATGCTGATGTTTTGTACAGCAATAAAACTTTCAAAAATTCAAATATCAAACTGTTATTTTCAAATGTGTTTGAACAATTCCCACAATTCAAAAGTGCAAGTAAGTTACAAAAACAGTAACTGGTGAAAGGTTGGACACCGGACCATCGAGAGAAAGCATAGGCGGAGAAATAGACGAAGAAATAGACGGCAATGACGGAGAAAGAGACGGTTGCGGCGGTGTCAATTTTGAGATATCGGCTCTTTCTATAACAGGATTAGATTGATTCTCAGACAGATTTTCTTCCCGTTTTAAGCGTTTGTTTAAAGTTTGTCCAGTGTGTTTGAATCAAGGATGCATACATAACTCCGATAGCACATACATGTACATTTCGTACGTACGTTAAATGAAGAATCAATTGACTGACTTCGCGACTTCAGGAAATCAATACAAGTATTGAATTTTTAAAGTAATATTAACGATATAAAAGAATATCTTTTTATTGTATGTACAGTAGTCCGTGTACACGTTTAGAAATTATGTAAACGTTTACTGTCAAAAAACGAAGTGGCTCCGTGTACACGTGTAAACATTTCACCCTTATTATAGACGATCATGCGCTACCAGAAAACTTTAACATGTTTTGCTTGATCTGTTGATTCACATACAGTAATCGCTTTTGCATAGACCGGCACGTGTCTTAAGTTAACAGTGTAATGGTAAATCGGAAACTGAAACATGTTGTATCAGATTTCTTTTGTTTTTGATCTGTCTTTATCATTTAACATCTTATAACGCGACCTCGCTGTTTGTGTCAGTCAAAATAAAGATAAAAATTTTAAAGACTCACGAAATAATAATGATAATCTTTTGAATTTTTGAAAAAAAATTCTCCGACCTACCTACAGTCACTTCCAAAATGCTGAGTAGGTTTACCGCAAATCTATTTAATTTTTAAGGATGGCCTAATTTATCAACTGAAAAACTTTATTTTTGTGTCGCCTGCAAAGCATAGCGACACTTGGGGATCACTTTGTCCATTGTCTGTCTGTCCATCCGTCTGTCTGTGTGTCACACTTAAGGTGTCACAGCCCGTAACTTTTGATTGGTAAGTGATATGGCTTTGATATTTCACATGTGTATTCTTCGTGGCAAGAACTTTCTACACATACCATAATTTTGACCTAGTGACCTTGACCTAGATATTTGACCTACTTTTAAAAAACATTAAGACTGGCTATATCTTTTGATTGGTAAGTGATAGGGCTTTGATATCTCACATGTGTATTCCTTGTAATAAGACCTGTGTGAACATACCATAATATTTACCTTTATGACCTTGACTTAGATGTTTTACCTACTTTTTCAAAAAAAAATTAGATTGGCTATATTATTTGATTGGTAAATGATAAGGCTTTGATATTGCACATGTTTATTCCTTTTGACTAAATCTTTTGTAACATACCATAAGTTTTGACCTTGTGACCTTGACCTAGATATTTAACCTACTTTTTCAAAAAATTAAGATTGCCTTTAATTTATCTTTTGATTTGTAAGTGATATGTCTTTGATATTTCACATTTTTAGCTCACCTCGACGAAGTTGAGTGAGCTTATGCTATAACCCCATGCGTCCGCGTCCGCGTCCGCGTCCTCGTCCGCGTCCGCGTCCGTGTCCGCGTCCGTGTCCGCGTCCGCGTCCGGTTAAGAAGTTTGGGGTAGCTCAGTATCTGACAAAGTACTAATGCTACAGTAACCAAACTTGCACAAGTGATTCATCTTTGGATGCTGAGGTGAACCAATGCATCGGATGCAGCATTTGACCTACATTTTCCGCTTGAGTGACTTGGTTAAGAAGTTTGGGGTAGCTCAGTATCTGACAAAGTACTAATGCTACAGTAACCAAACTGGCACGAGTGATTCATCTTTGGATGCTGAGGTGAACCCATGCATCGTATGCAGCATCTGACCCACATTTTCCGCTTGAGTGACTTGGTTAAGAAGTTTGGGGTAGCTCAGTATCTGACAAATTACTGATGCTACAGTAACCAAACTTGCACAAGTGATTCATCTTTGGATGCTGAGGTGAACCCATGCATCGGATGCAGCATCTGACCTACATTTTCCGCTTGAGTGACTTGGTTAAGAAGTTTGGGGTAGCTCAGTATCTGACAAAGTACTAATGCTACAGTAACCAAACTGGCACAAGTGATTCATCTTTGGATGCTGAGGTGAACCCATGCATCGTATGCAGCATCTGACCTACATTTTCCGCTTGAGTGACTTGGTTAAGAAGCTTGGGGTAGCTCAATATCTGACAAAGTACTGATGCTACAGTAACCAAACTTGCACAAGTGATTCATCTTTGGATGCTGAGGTGAACCCATGCATCGGATGCAGCATCTGACCTACATTTTCCGCTTGAGTGATTTGGATAAGAAGTTTGGTGTAGCTCAGTATCTGACAAAGTACTAATGCTACAGTAACCAAACTTGCACAAGTGATTCATCTTTGGATGCCGAGATGGACCCATGCATCGGATGCAGCATCTGACCTACTTTTTCCACTTGAGTGATTTCACTTTTAAAAGCCAATATTGAGCAAAGTATAAGTGCTACATGTACCAAACTTGCATATTGGATGTATCTTTGATCAAACTTTCATAAAATGACCTTGACCTACTTTTTCCGCTTGAGTGATTTTGCCTTTAAAAGCCAATATTGAGCAAAGTATAAGTGCTAGATGTTCCAAACTTGCATATTAGATGTATCTTTGATCAAACTTTCATAAAATGACCTTGACCTACTTTTTCCGCTTGAGTGATTTTGCCTTTAAAAGCCACTATTGAGCAAAGTATAAGTGATACATGTACCAAACTTGCATATTGGATATATCTTTGATCAATCTTTCATAAAATGACCTTGACCTACTTTTTCTGCTTGAGTGATTTTGCCTTTAAAAGCCAATATTGAGCAAAGTATAAGTGCTAGATGTTCCAAACTTGCATATTAGATGTATCTTTGATCAAACTTTCATAAAATGACCTCGACCTACTTTTTCCGCTTGAGTGATTTTGCCTTTAAAAGCCAATATTGAGCAAAGTATAAGTGATACATGTACCAAACTTGCATATTGGATATATCTTTGATCAATCTTTCATAAAATGACCTTGACCTACTTTTTCCGCTTGAGTGATTTTGCTCTATAAAGCCAATATTGAGCAAAGTATAACTGCTAGATGTTCCAAACTTGCATATTAGATGTATCTTTGATCAAACTTTCATAAAATGACCTCGACCTACTTTTTCTGCTTGAGTGGTTTTGCCTTTAAAAGCCAATATACATGTACTAAGAAATATGTTTGAATTGAATTTTGCTGTCACGAGGTGAGCTTCGTAATCTGTGATTACCTATGTTTTATTTCTTGTAACTAGATCTTTCTAAACATACCATAATAATTTATTTGTAACCTTGACCTAGATATTTGACCTACATTTCAAAAATGTTAGATTAGCTGTATCTTTTGATTGGTAATTGATAGGGCTTTAATATTTCTTATGTGTATTCCTCGTAACAAGACCTTCTACACATACTATAATTTTTGACTAAATGACCCTGACCTAGATATTTGACCTTCTTTTCAAAGACATTAAGACTGGCTTAATCTTTAGATTTGTAAGTGATACGGCTTTAATATTTCACACGTGTGTTTCTTATGATGAGACCTCTTTGATGTGAGCAAAATTTTGTAAGTAGTGACCTTGACCTAGATGATTGACCCTCTTCTCTGAAAATTTGAGATTGACCAAATTTTATAATCGTTGAGTAAGAGGTCTTATATTTCACCTGTGTATTCCATTTGACATGACTTTCCTACATCGTGTGGACCCCTATGAAGAGTGAGAAAAGGAGCGATGAGACGGGGGTCCACACGATGGACTTTCCTACTGATACCAATAATTTTGAACCAAGTGACCTTGACCTACATATCTGATCAACTCTCAAAAAATAAGCCGCTTTGCAGGCGACACAAGCATTCCTTGGATTGCTATTTTGTGTAATTTGGGTCCTTCATGATAATGTGGGAGTTTTATCAGGGTACCTGTAAAGTGCGAAACGAAACAAAAACGAAACGAAACGAAACGAAACAAATCGAAACGAAACGAAACAAATCGAAACGAAACGAAACAAATCGAAACGAAACGAAACAGATCGAAACGAAACGAAACAAAACGAAACGAAACAGATCGAAACGAAACGAAACAGATCGAAACGAAACGAAACAAAACATAAAACTTAAAGAAAATGAGAAAAAGAGGAAAAATCGCCGAAAACGAATATTTCAAGATCTTATTGAAGGGTTAGGGGGTACCACTCTCCTCCTGTCGCCTCCCCCCTCCCCGTGGGGGGAGGGGGTCTTGGGCGGTCAAGACAAATGTTTAAACTTTAAAGTGTAAATTGGTGCAATCGTGAAGTTATTTGGGTTATTTCCTTTTTTAAACCTTGAAAAAAGAAATAGACCTGTTTAGATGAAAAACTAAGGTGAGCGAAGCGAGCCTGAAGTATTTGAAAAATGAATTGAAAATTGCGGCGAGCGAAGCGATCGGGAAAATTTTTTAAGGTATATATAGATGAATTTCGTGGTAATTTTTAAAATTGAGATTATGTAACAGTACATGAACGCATAAGAGCAAGATTATTTATATTAAAAGTAATTTCCTAATTTTTTGGGTTACTGTTACCCTCCCAATCATCCCTCCTCCTGCTCCCTTTCTCTCCCCTCCCTTTGTCCCTGTCCATCCCCTCATTATTGCCTTCAACCGTTAGTTCTTGTGGTTGGAGGTTTTTTTAAAGAATCAAAGTTGACGATTATTAAAACACAATATATACGGTATATAGCACAATTTCATTTTAAAGGAGAGTGATTGGAATTAATAACCTCGTCACAGACGGAAAAATATTATTTAGCAGGGAGGAGTCTAGCGCAGAGGAAACGGAACTGTTCCGTTATGTGTATTTGAAAATTTTATCAGAAAAAGGAGAACAATTAAAAACTGGGGGGCACATTTCGTTTGAAAAAGGATAAGATTTTTTTTCCTGAAATGTGCCCCCACCCCGATTTATGATCTCATTACTGTGTCATAGCGTGGTTTTCTATCCCCTCCCTTTTATTCATCTTAAATACATGAATGGCATTTGACATTTACTTTTTTTAATTGTCAACTTTGACTCTTTCAAGAAACCCTCTCGGCACTAGTTACAAATGTAGAACTCTTCGATTAAGGCAATATTACATGCTGATCTTGTCTTGAAATATTCGTTTTCGGCGATTTTTCCTCTTTTTCTCATTTTCCTTTAAGTTTTATGTTTTGTTTCGTTTCGTTTCGATCTGTTTCGTTTCGTTTCGATCTGTTTCGTTTCGTTTTGTTTCGTTTCGTTTCGATCTGTTTCGTTTCGTTTCGATTTGTTTCGTTTCGTTTCGATTTGTTTCGTTTCGTTTCGAATTGTTTCGTTTCGTTTCGTTTCGTTTTTGTTTCGTTTCGCACTTTACAGGGACCCGTTTTATCATGCTTATAGGAATCATGTTGCTGCTCTTAATTCTACAATAAACCAAATTTTAGATTAAAAACAAAGATTTGAGACTTAATTTAAAAATGTACATGTACCTATCAAATCAGCAGTCAGGGGCATATTATAATGTAACAGTTACTGACATCAGTTGTTTTACTATCTAGAATCTAATGAGAATTTAATATATAACTGATTCAGTTCTAAAACTTGAAAGGTCAGTAGTGATTATATCATCACTCAGTGACTCTTACCAAAATTTTGAAAGGATCTAAAATGAACTATTACTAAATTTAATCATTGTTCTTCAATTGGAGATTAAGGTAATTTGAGAGAAAATTGCATCGGGGAGTACAAGCCAAACTAAAATTTAACTGATATATGTCATATTATGGTGGTACCAGTGATACATGTATTATTAGTTTTATACCTACATTTAAAATTAAGTCCAGCAATCATGATTATACTTCTTGTTTTATACATCATACATTATAATTTTTGGCCGGAGTGCGAAGCAAAATCCGGTCTATGAAATGGCAAGGTTCGTTAGTCCGTCCGTCAGTGTGTCAACATTTTGGTTAAAGTGTTGCATTTAAGTCCATTGAGAGAAAACTGCTTGGAGGAGCAACTTGAAACTTGACATGGTGATAGACCATGATTAAACAAATCTAACACAGCAACAAAATGTGACCTTGACCTTGGAGTTTGACCTACTTTTGAAAAACTTTAACTTTGGCCATAACTTTCGAATCGTAAATGATAGGGCTTTTATATTTCACATATGGTTTCCTTGTCACAAGACCTTACCAAAATTATACTATGAAAATTTTTACCACAATGGTATATGAATTGTTCAGTTGTCTTGCAGGGCTCTCACACCCAATTTTGGGACTCACTGGGGCTGGGACCTTTGAAATTGGAGAAAATAGTGGCATTTTCACAAAATTTGGGAACACTATGAATAGATTTGGATGCATTTTCACTAGAAATTCAGTATTTTTAATTCGTTTTTCATTAATTTTCCATTAGGATTTCAAATTGGGAAAAATTGGTCAACAAATTTGGAATAAAGCATACTATTTTACGTTGGGAAGGGGGCCGAATATCGGCCCCCAAATCAGGCCAACAGGGAGCCCTGTCTTGTCATATGTAGACATGTAGCAGAGTTACACTATAAAAGCATAATGGTTTCTTGATCTCTAGTAGTTCGATTTTTTCCATTTCAGATCATAGACCTTAAAGCTGAACTTTTCCGAAAACAACAGGAATTTAAACAGCAGAAACTAGATAGCTTGGGTGGATATGCTAGGCCAAAACCAGTGGAGAAGGTAATGAATTGTCCTATTCACATGGAATGATCTGGTTTATAACAAGCAACTTATACATCTTATATTACTGTCTAATGTTTGCAAAAGGAGGTCCTTGGAACAAGAGGTAACTGAAGTACCTGGAGAAAAACCTCCCAAGACAAGTCATTTATTTCTTTCGTCACTGATATTCCTCGATATTGGCATTCATTATGACAAGAGCTTTTGTTTTTTAAAAATACCTTAATGACTTGTGACCAAGTGACCTTGATATATTGGATTATGTCATGTAAAGTATATAAATTCATCAATGTCTTTATGGGATCAAATGATACATTTTCATTTATATAGAAAACAAACATCTGGAGCAAGAAAAATGCTGGAGTACTACAAAGATCACAGAGGGACCTGGAGGAGAAACAGGAAGAAGAAAATGTCCATGAAAAGTCAAAGTAAGCATGCTTACCTCGTGTGCAAACCTACTGTCCTGTTCTCTAAATCCAAAGCACCTTGTTTTGGCGATTTTCTCTGAAACATACTGTTGTCATCTTATAAATAGATGTGCAGTCTATAGAACTCTCTTTGTCATAACAGAAAATGCAATCCTATTGGTTGTGCGTAGCTTAGTTCAAACATGCAAAGGAAACTAAAATGTCTACGGGGATTTTCTATAGTAAAAATGACTAAAATGCGTGTCGTAGGACACCATGACATCACTGTTTACCATTGTTGATATGGAGAACAATATGTGGTGGGCAGAAATTAACATGGAAATTTTCCGTAGACATTTTATTTTCAGTATAGGAGCTCAAAAACAGTTGGATGGATGAGTTCATGCACATTTCCTGCTGGGACTAAAGGAGGTCAACCTATGGTGATGATAAATAATTATTGGAAAAGTCCTATGGCAGCAGAATAAATCTCCAAAACAGGATGCTCTCAATTTAGTGAAAAGGACAGTAGAAGGGGGGGGGGGGGGTGACAGAAGGAGGATAATAAGATCAAGGAAAGGAGAACAGGCCCCCAATCCAGTGAAATTTATCCAAACTGTATATTATCGACTTTTGTATTTAAATTTCTCAAAACTATTGAGTACTAATAGGCTAGTCTATTTCTCCTTCCCTCTTCTCCTCCTACCAAGGAAAATTATGTGATGAAACATGTGTCTTTACTTACTTTTACAGATACATGTATATGATTTGTTTAACTACATGTATATCTTATATTTATTTGAGGCTCTTTTGTGAATGCAGAAGATCGCAAACACATCTGATCAAAGTTATACAGATGTTTTCCGCACACTTTTTGATTGTTCTCCATTGTCTTGACATCATCAATTTACTTGGGCAGAAAAGGTGCCCAAGTTTTGAACAATGATTTAGATAGGTGACTATAATGCAAATCAGAATGGACATGCTACATGCGCTGTAGTAGCGATCTTGCATATTACTATCTAATTATCATTTCTTAACCATTCCTAATATACTAATTTTAAGAGTTAGGACCAAGTTGAAAGTCAAAGTTACCTGGATAATAGTTCTTGATCATTATGAGTCATTATATATATCTTAAAAGATACAGATGCCCAAGATAAAAAGAAGTCTTACATTACATATGTTAATTAAGCAAATGAAAAATTATAATTTATTCAAAACCAATTATTTTACTTAATGTCCTAAGAGTAAGCATCTGTATAGAGAAACTGTACTATCTGTTGGGGGATGATAGAAGATGTTGTTTTCTTAATCAATAACTTTTCTTTCAAGAAAAAGCTTAGAGGCCAAAGCTAAACTTTATGAGAAGATGACAGAGGGAAACGAAATTCCAGGTAAGATTAAAAAAGAAAGAACAATTTGCAAATATGATTTACTGGTGTCAAAGCAGGAACAAAAGCAGGATTGATGTACTTCACACAAAAGATGTCGAAATATTTTTTATTTAAATTGTCTGCTGTAAGGGGGAAATAATTTTGCTTTGCAAATAATTTGAAATGCCATTATTGTATACCGATATTTTTTACTATAAATTTATATACCTTTTGTAGTATCATTATGTTAATTTTCTTAGACTTTCATGCTCTTGGGAAGGTATGTTTTGTTACTAAAGATATTGTGGATGCTTTCTCAAAAATAATATCTGTTCCATTTATAGAAGAGGATGGTAGCAAAGTATTCCTGATAGACTTCCAGAAGAAAGTCATTGACAATATTATGGAAAAGAGAGAAAAAGATAGGAAAGAAGAAGAAGAAAGACAAGCCAGAGCAGAGGAAGCAATACTCTCTAAAGTTGACACACCCCTCCCTGCAAACAAAGATGAAGAATGGTAGGAATAAATTTCTGGTGGGGTGAATTTTGAAATTACATGTATGCTTCCATATCGGAAGATATAAGGGTATTTACATGGACCTTTTGGTCTGAATGACTGAATTGTTCTTTTTAGCTCACTTCAACAAAGGTTAGTGAGCTTATGCTATAGTATACAGAAAAAGTATACCATTGAGGGAGTTAGCATGATTCTGGTTTCATTGAAACCAGAATCATGTTAACTCCCTCAGTGGTATACTTTAACTGTTTTATTATACCGTCACATGCTGTAGCTCCGCCCCATTTCGAAGTCACGCACTGTAGCTCCGCCCCATTTCGAAGCTATATCCCTAGGGAAATAGTCTTCTCAACTAACGCACCCTTTGCAGGGAAATAGTCTCATCAGGCGGGTTACAGCTGGTTTTAATGATTTTCTTTTTATAAAGGAAAAAAACAAGTAAAGGTATGATAATACAGTCTATTGAATACAGTGGGAAAGAGAGTTATTTCCCATTTGGATGGTACCTGACGTAAAACCATTATGATGTCATAAAATGGGTATTGTAACATCAATTCCATACCGTCATTTCCTAGAGTTTTAGGACAGTTTCCATAGAATTTGATGATGTCACAATGATTTTACATCAATTACTATTCTAAACAGTTAGTAACTACTTTTTATCGAAAATACCAAATATCTGCATCCCTGTGCACATCTGATAAAGAAGTTTGGGGTAGCTTAGTATTTGACAAAGCACTGTGCTACAGTAACCAATTTTGGAATACTGAGATAGACCAAGATAGAAAGAGGTGGAAGTAGACAGAAAGAGTACCTTGTATTTTATTTAAAACTTTGTTTCATGATTATTTCATTATTTATGGAACAATGATATTTATCTGTCTCCAGGGTAGACTATACTGATTCATTTGGAAGGTACCGTACATGTATGAAAAAGGATCTACCTGCAAACCAATTACAATCCAAGGACAAGCATACAACTGAAAGGTAATTCACACTTTTACAATTTTTGAGATGAAAGAGTCTCAATAACTATTTAATTTGGAGGTAAATATCAATTAAGTCAGAGACAAAAGTTCAAAAGAGGTAGAGCCATAAGACCCCAAAAGTGATCCAATTTTCACAAAAAAAAATAAGATTTTCAGAATTGCTCATGTTCATTTGGACAAAATCCAGGGTGATACCCATACAAAGCAATGACATCAATTTTACATTCATGTTAAAAGATGGTCAGAACTGTAGGAAATGGACAATTGTCCTCACATGAATACATGTATAGCTTTATGACATGAAGATGCTTACATGATCTCATATGTAAATTTTCATTGTTCATTACTGTATTCAGTCACTGCCTATTAGCATTAATCGTCCTTAGATTAACATATTTGGTAAGACATAATAATGTAAACTTTACACTGGGCTCGTTTAACTAAAAAACATAGATATTGTGTAGATATTATGCTATCTAAAGTTTCAATTTGATAAAGGCAAGAGGCAGATTTGTGAATATTGGTCATTTCTTCTTATTTAC
Source organism: Pinctada fucata (assembly GCA_028142955.1). Classification (NCBI taxonomy): domain Eukaryota; kingdom Metazoa; phylum Mollusca; class Bivalvia; order Pterioida; family Pteriidae; genus Pinctada; species Pinctada fucata. The sequence continues at coordinate 34,079,002 of AP027104.1, forward strand.
TAATATGACAACTACCCTATGGATGACTTGTTAGTTCTGTCTTATTCAACTTTTAGGAATCATGAGGAGGTATCTCCCCAGCTATTATCAAACGACATGAGACGTGAAATGTTACGACAAAAGTGGGAGGAGGAGGAGAGAGCGGCCATGAACCAACCTATTCATTATGCCAATGTACAGTTTGATGGTATGTATTATGTTTTGAGAATAATAAAAGAAAACAGATGAAAATCTAATATCTATCAGTTGGTGTCTGTCTTTTAAAGTTAAATTTCTGTAACGTTAATTGTTCATTTTTCCTGTTTGAAACTTGTTAATCTTGTGTCATCTCTGAATAAAGCACAGTTCTTGTGTTTAATGCCATAATCTTTTCAGTGTCAAGAGTAGGCCATTGCTCTTCAAGGAAGTCTTTTCAGTTTTCATTTAAATGTCTCGATAGAGACGTTTTTGCTTCAATGTAATTTAAGCCTCACTCACTCTTTAAATAATACGTAGCAAAAAATATAATGCATATAAAGAAATTGTATGTACATGTACTCCCACTGTCCGTGCGGCTCACTTCTGAAACTGGATAAAGGCGATTTTGATTACTTTGTCATGCAAATATTCAATAAAATTGATATCATTGAATAGTTTTCGCTTAGTCATAAATTTTTATATACATGTACATGTATGTTCTATGATCTTGAGATTATGCAATCAAATTATACAGACAAAATACTTTTGAGGTGGAGCAATTTCAATGTTTTAAAAACTTTAGTGTGACGTCACCAAGCCTATGGACAATGTCACGGGAAAAACTAGCATCGGAAATAGCCTACCTAAAACTTGTTTTGTCTATAGATTTTGATTTCGTGCACCAACTATCGTATTACTAGTACCAAAATTTACGACAAAGCAAGATCTATTGAATGGTATCAATTTCATTTGAAATTTTGTGTGCTAAAATAGTCAAAATTGTGTTTATCCAGTTTCCAAAGTGAGTTGTGCGGGCAGTAAATTATTGATTCTTCAGATGGTCCAGTTAGTCCTAATATAAACTCTTGAGCCAGTAAATTTTACTTGCATATTTTAATAAATCTGTGCATAGCCTAGAGAGATATACATAACCTCTTTATTTCTAGAAATTCGGTCACATGGTGTTGGATTCTACCAATTTGCTAAAGACGAATCAACAAGACAAGAACAGCTACAGACACTTACTGATATAAGGCAAAAGGTATTGTATTTCAGTCGGAAGTTTAATCATGTTTACCATGTATAGAATATGTAAAAATTATTATCTTCTGGAGTTCTACAGAATATACCCTGTCATATAATCTGTGGAACTAAAGGAGTGGATGCCTTGACCTGCTCTTTGGCTCTAATTATACCCCCCCGCAAACGAAGTTTAGGGGGTATATAGGAAACACCCTGTCCGTCTGTCCGTCCGTCTGGTTAAGAAGTTCTTAAAGCAGATAACTCTTTAAGTATAAGTGATAGGGCTTTCATATTTCATACATGCATTCACCATAATAAGTACTACATTTTAATACCAAGACATTTGACCTATTGACCTTGACCTTGAACTTTGACTTTGTATATATATATACATGTATATATATAGATTCCTATGTCATACATGAATCCGTGTAGGGAAAAACGTCCCACGAGGGGTATAATTTGTCACTCTAGGGCAATTCTAGTTTCAAATTGGTAAAAAATTCATAAGTATGGTGCCTCTAAAAATAAAAAAAAAAGTAAATAAATAAAATTAATGGTTTTACAGCCCAGATCCAGCTCTACAACTATAGGTTTTGACTTTTTGACCATGCGAAAATTTATGATTTTATTGGCCGGATTGCAAAGCAGTTCCGGTCTATAGATTGACGATGTCCGTCTGTCCGTCCGTCCGTCTGCCGTCAACATTTTGGTTAAAGTTTCTGGTTGAGGCAAAATCTAAGGAACTATATGCAGTAGAAACTTTATATTATACATGAAGGTTGCCCATGACAAGACCTTTCAATTTATGCCGTAACATTTGACCTAGTGACCTTGACCTTGGACTTTGACCTAGTTAAAGATTTTGGTTAAAGTTCTGGTTTAAGCAAAATCTATGGAACTGTATGCAGTAGAAACTTTATATTATACATGAAGGTTGCCCATGACAAGACCTTTCAATTTATGCCGTAACATTTGACCTAGTGACCTTGATCTTGGACTTTGACCTAGTTAAAGATTTTGGTTAAAGTTCCTGGTTTAAGCAAAATCTATGGAACTGTATGCAGTAGAAACTTTATATTATACATGTATGTTGCCCATGACAAGACCTTTCAATTTATGCCGTAACATTGGACCTAGTGACCTTGACCTTGGACTTTGACCTAGTTAAAGATTTTGGTTTAAGTTCCTGGTTTAAGCAAAATCTATGGAACTGTATGCAGAAGAAACTTTATATTATACATGTATGTTGCCCATGACAAGACCTTTCAATTTATGCCGTAACATTGGACCTAGTGACCTTGACCTTGGACTTTAACCTAGTTAAAGATTTTGGTTAAAGTTTCTGGTTTAAGCAAAATCTAAGGAACTGTATGCAGTAGAAACCTTATATTATACATTTAGGTTGCCCATGATGAGACCTTTCAATTTATGCCATAACATTGGACCTAGTGACTTTGACCTTGGACTTTGACCTAGTTAAAGATTTTGGTTAAAGTTTCTCGTTTAAGCAAAATCTAAGGAACTGTATGCAGTAGAAACCTTATATTATACATATAGGTTGCCCATGACAAGACCTTTCAATTTATGCCGTAACATTGGACCTAGTGACCTTGACCTTGGACTTTGACCTAGTTAAAGATTTTGGTTAAAGTTTCTGGTTTAAGCAAAATCTAAGGAACTGTATGCAGTAGAAACCTTATATTACACATTTAGGTTGCCCATGATGAGACCTTTCAATTTATGCCGTAACATTGGACCTAGTGACTTTGACCTTGGACTTTGACCTAGTTAAAGATTTTGGTTAAAGTTTCTCGTTTAAGCAAAATCTAAGGAACTGTATGCAGTAGAAACCTTATATTATACATTTAGGTTGCCCATGACGAGACCTTTCAATTTATGCCGTAACATTGGACCTAGTGACCTTGACCTTGGACTTTGACCTAGGTAAAAATTTTGGTTAAAGTTTCTGGTTTAAGCAAAATCTAAGGAACTGTATGCAGTAGAAACCTTATATTATACATTTAGGTTGCCCATGATGAGACCTTTCAATTTATGCCGTAACATTGGACCTAGTGACTTTGACCTTGGACTTTGACCTAGTTAAAGATTTTGGTTAAAGTTTCTGGTTTAAGCAAAATTTAAGGAACTGTATGCAGTAGAAACTTTATATTATACATGTAGGTTGCCCATGATGAGACCTTTCAATTTATGCCGTAACATTGGACCCATTGACCATGACCTTGGACTTTGACCTAGTTAAAGACTTCGTTTAAAGTTCCTGGTTTAAGCAAAATCTAAGGAACTGTATACAGTAGAAACTTTATATTATACATGAAGGTTGCCTCTGACAAGACCTCTCAATGTATGCTGTAATATTTGACTTAGTGACCTTGACCCAGTTGGTGACAAAAACTTACTTTGCAATCCGGCCATACCGTCTTTAGCGGTGTTTTATTTTATTTTTTTTAGAATTATTCAGTTGGAAACTTGTATCCATACTAATCCTTATATCTCAATCTGATGCATCAGTGCAGCCATGCTATCTACTCACTTTCAGGAAAATGAGATGAAACAAACATACATGTATACTTCATGCATTTTGCCTATGGTTGCACTAAAATAAGTAAAAGTACAGTAAGTATTTCAATTGTGTACATTTCAGACTAAAGAAGAGAGGGATTGGAAAGATAAGATTAAAGACAAGCGTAAAGCAATAAGGGAAGCAAGGCTAGCAAAAGTCAAACAGCGGAAAATGCAGAAGGGAAGTGAAGGGATGTTTGGCTTAAACGATGAGGAAGGTAAAGATTTCACTTCTATTGGATTGAACTTAATATGAAAATAAAAAATGCATTCATAAGAATTCATTGCTTTTACCGGAGTGTAATTTTGTTTTAGCTGAAAATGTCTCAAGTTACAATGCAAGGGATGTGAAGAAGGTCTTATTATGAAGAAGAGTGACTACATGTACATGTAGTTATGTGCAGGGATTGCATGCGAAGTCTTTAATGTATTCATATTTACGTGTACAGAAAAAAAATAAGATAACAGACTTTCCATTATCTACATTAACTTGAGAGAAATTGATGAGGTTTAATATTTTGCAGATTTTGATCAAGATGACGAGAAGATGACTCAACCATTGACCACAGACATTATGGAGGAAAAATCAGAAATGAAGAAGGAATCATATTCACCCAAAAAGGAGGAGGAAGAAACAAAGAAAATTCATCCCATAAGAGAATGGGACATTGGCAAAAAGAGTAAGCTATAATATTTGGATGAATTAATATTCAGCAATCTTATGATTTTTGTAAGTCAGCCAGAGGGAAGGAATTTTTTTTAAAAATAAAAGAAACTCTGTCATTCAAATACACAAATTTTAAGCAAATTGGATTTTATCAAGTGTTAGGTGCATTGGTACATTGTTGTTTCTTTTGCTAGAGAAAGGCCAAGGGGCCAAGAATTTTTTCAGGAAAAAGGTCGGATATTGCCAATAATTGTATACAGATGCCTGAGCTTTGTTGAAGCATGATATAGGGATTTCATTAGGGGTGGCACTGTGAATGACAGAAACTGCTGGTTCTCTTATTCAGTATTTACCGGTACCCATGTTCATTGTTTCTAGCATTGAAAAGTCTTCATCACTACCTCAAATAAATCTTATTGGACGTTTTTCAAGTTTATGTACTTCGGACTTCGCACTCCGGACTTCGCATTTTAGGGGTCCTATAAAAGAAATCAGGAGCGATTAGAAACGTTAAATCTGAACACATATGAACTAAATGACAAAGGACAACTCTCAATATGTATTTATACAAATGAAAACAAATGAATTCTTCACACAGAGTTCTCTTAATTCATTGGAATAGAATTTATATTTTGCGTTTGTGACAAAGTCCCTTTGAAATGGGATGTCCAAAGTCTGAAGTCTGCGAGCATGAAAAATGTCCATTGAAAACTCTGAAGATAGGCCTACTAAGTCCTATTGTAAATTTCAATTCAAGAGAAGTCTGAGAGTTGTATGAGATGGTTTTGAATCATAACTTTATTTTGTCAAACTTTCACTTTGTTTGCATGTAGAATTAATTAATGCAGGTAATTTGTGATGATCCCAATGATTAGTGAATGATTCGGCTAATTGATGTTATGAAGTTGGAATTTATACATGTATGCACTTATTTTACAGATTTGTTTCCAGGGGTATCAGAAGCAAAATATCTTGAAGATCGTCGATCTGAAAGATGTCAAGAATTTGCTCCTCCTGTTTTCTACTATGAAAATACTTCAACAAAAAGTGAAGAGACTACTGTTAAACCTAACAACATTTCGTCATCGGATAAAGAAGTTTTACCTCACCCTGAAAATGTCCAAGATATACCATTACCAAGTCTACCTGTACATACTTCTTCATATGAAAATGGACCTTGCCTCTCCCAATACAGTAGAACAGGTTCAGAAAAATGTCAGGAATTTGCCCCTCCTCCATTTTATTTCCAGGACATATCTTCACAAAGGACAGAAGCTGATTTCAATCCTAATATTATTCCCCCAAATTATGTAGAACCAAGAATTGTGCAAAATACACCATTACAGACAACTGCACTACCAACAACACCGCTACTAACACCGCAGTTACCGACAGCACCGTCACAGACAACAGCCTTTCCAAGACCACCATTACTGACACAACAGTTACCGACACCATATCATATGGGTATTCAATTTCCCCAAAATAGTGAGACACCTGCAAGACTACCACAGACATATCCGCATCCTTCATTTAGCAGTTTCCCAGCAAGCGGTACTGTTCCTGTAGTGAATAACGAGTATCCTGTCTCTAGCCAGAATCAAACAGAAGAATCAGTTGCGACAGATGCTCAGAAACCCAAAACAAATTATACTATCATTGATCCAAGACTTGTACAAAATAAGACAGTTCTTCAGTCAGAGATGCCGAATCTTTCTGTAGCCAAGAGATGATGAAAATACATGTATATTAGAAGAACTAAAACTTCTCAGTTAAGTTTTTCTCAGATTAGATATTTTCTTGTCAATTCAGTTGCAGTTCCACCTGCTCATAGTATGACAGTATTTATTTGTTTATTTTCTTGTCTTCTCTGTACACGCTATGCTGTTATCTATGCAACATAATCATGATACTTTCTGAAGGTTTTGAAAACGAAGTAGTTATTGAGGACTGTTTGTGTTATGTGTACAGTATTTGCATTTAAAGTATGATAAAATTAATTCCGTTAGTTACATGAATATGTATACAGTCGTTGTTGAACATTATTTTTGAATTACAAAGAGGTCAAACTTGAATACACAGGTTTGTTAGGATTGATTCATCATGATTACTTCCCTAAATTTGATATGTTAAAGTTATGGATGTGTTACAGCAGAATTGCATACCAGCCATCTGTTCCAATATATATTTTAACGGAATTTTTTCGATTTACACAGAATAATTCAACATTCTGGATTGATACTTATCTGTTCCGTTTTCGACAATTATTGCGCATATTGTGAACTCGCCACTAAGGACGAAACGATAACAAACAAAGAAAAAAAAAGAAACAGGCAACGAATGGCATCAAATGATAATTGTGAGGTTATTTTATTGTGGAAGATTGAAAAAATCATCTTTGCAGAAGAAGAAGAAGGAGTGGAAGGGGGGGGGGGGGGGTCATGACCCCGCTTTTCCTCTTAACCATGTCCAAGGGTTGGTAGGTATGGAATTGAGCAAAATTGTTCTTAAAAAAGCTATTATTTTTTTACTTTTTTCATGACTTCAAATTTCTATAATTTAGATCTACTAAGATTTGTATATAGTCTTGTTGACTCTGTTGAAGTAACGGTGTATTGATACATTGCAATTCAAAAGTACGAGTAATACAATAGATGAAGTATAATCCCTGAATGTTATATTGGTATACAACTGAATATGTTTTTCTTAAGCATAATTTAGTATTGAAATATCAAACGTTTAGTCCCACACAAAAATTCTGGTTGTTCTGTAAAAATGGAAAATAAGTTGTTGAAAAAGTATGTTCTGTATTTCCAGTAAAAGAGGTCATTGTCTTTACTGAGTTGAAAAATCGATTTTCTTTTTCAAACATTTTACAAGATACATATACAAGCATAAATGTTTTTGGTTCTTCTGCATATCAACCAGTTTGAAAATATATCTCATATTTGAACCATATGTTTTGTTTCTTTTTGTCATGGGTTAATCCAAATAGCTAAATTTTTTACAAACTGTCATTTCTTCGTACCATACTGCTATCATACAGGTAATCATGATAGGCCATGATAAACTCATCGAAAAGATCACAGTAAACAGTTAGTGTCACCATGGTCATGACACAGGCAAGTCTTGAAACTAATAGGTCATATTACACTTGTCCTCAAAGTCATGACACACTGCCAACATGGTCATGAAACTGTCAGGTTATAATGCACTTGACACTTTGCCCATGACCCACTGTCACCATGGTCATAAAACTTATGAATCATAATACACATGTCATCAAGGTCATGTCACACTGTCACCATGGTCAAGAAACTACACTTATCATCAAGGTCATGACACATTGTCACCATGGTCATGAAACTGATGGATCACAGTCACCATGATCATGAAACTACACTGATCATCAAGGTCATGACACATTGTCACCATGGTCATGAAACTGATGGATCACAATACATCATCAAGGTCATGTCACACTGTCACCATGGTCATGAAACTACACTGATCATCAAGGTCATGACACACTGTCACCATGGTCATGAAACTAAACTTACCATCAAGGTCATGACACACTGTCACCATGGTTATGAAACTACACTTGTCATCAAGGTCATGACACACTGTCACCATGGTCATGAAACTGATGGATCACAGTACATCATCAAGGTCATGTCACACTGTCACCATGGTCATGAAACTACACTTGTCCAGGTCATGACATACTGTCACCATGGTAATGAAACTACATTTGTCATCGAGGTCATGACACACTGTCACCATGGTCATGAAACTGATAGATCACAATACATCATCAAGATCATGACACAATGTCACCATGGTCATGAAACTAAACTTATCATCAAGGTCATAACACACTGTCACCATGGTCATGAAACTACACTTGTCCAGGTCATGACATACTGTCACCATGGTAATGAAACTACATTTGTCATCGAGGTCATGACACACTGTCACCATGGTCATGAAACTGATAGATCACAATACATCATCAAGATCATGACACAATGTCACCATGGTTATGGAAACTAAACTTATCATCAAGGTCATAACACACTGTCACCATGGTCATGAAACTACACTGATCATCAAGGTCATGACACATTGTCACCATGGTCATGAAACTGATGGATCACAATACATCATCAAGGTCATGTCACACTGTCACCATGATCATGAAACTAAACTTATCATCAAGGTCATGACACACTGACACAATGGTCATGAAACTGATGGATCACAATACATCATCAAGGTCATGTCACACTGTCACCATGGTCATTAAACTACAATTGTCAAGGTCATGACACACTGTCACCATGGTCATGAAACTACATTTGTCATCAAGGTCATGACACACACCATTGTCATGAAACTGATGGATCACAGTACATCATCAAGGTCATGTCACACTGTCACCATGATCATGAAACTACACTTGTCAAGGTCATGACATACTGTCACCATGGTCATGAAACTGCATTTGTCATCAAGGTCATGACACACTGTCACAATGGTCATGAAACTGATAGATCACAATACATCATCAAGGTCATGACACACTGTCACCATGGTCATGAAACTACACTTGTCAAGGTCATGACATAATGTCACCATGGTCATGAAACTGCATTTGTCATCAAGGTCATGACACACTGTCACAATGGTCATGAAACTGATAGATCACAATACATCATCAAGGTCATGACACAATGTCACCACGGTCATGAAACTACACTTGTCACCAAATCCATAATACTGTGTCACCATGGTCATGAAATTGATGAATCACAAAACATGTTATCAAGGTCATGACACAATGTCAACATGGTCATTAAACTACACTTATCATCAAGGTCATAAAACACTTGTCACCGAACCCATGACACATTGTAACCATGGTCATAAAACTGATGGATCATACTACACATGTCATCAAGGTCATGTCATGTACACTGTCTCCATGGTCATGACATTGGCAGGTCATAATACGCTTTCACCAAGCCCATGTCACACTGTCACAATGGTCTTAAAACTGATGGATCATAATACGAATGTCATCAAGGTCATGGCACACAGTCTCTATGGTCATGACATGGCAGGCCATAATACATTTTTCATCAAGGTCATGACACACTGTCACCATGGTCATGACATTGGCTTATCATGATACATTTGTCATCAAGGTCACGGCACACTGTTACCATGGTCATGAAACTTTTAGGTCATAATATTCTTATCACCAAAGCAATGACACACTGTTTCCATGGTCATGACATCGGCTGACCATAGTACATTTGTTATCAAGGTCATTACACACTTTCACCATGGTCGTGAAACTTAAAGGTCATAACACTTTTGTCATCACTTAAGGTCAAGACACACTGTCACTATGGTTATGACATTGGCATCCCATAATAAATACATTTGTCATTAAGGTCATGACACACTTTCACCGTGGTCATGATATTGGCAGGTCATAATACATTGGTCATCAAGGTCATGACACACTATTAACATGGCCATGACATAGGAAGTTCATGATACATTTGTCATCAAGGTCATGTCACACTGTCACTATGGTCATGATATTAGCAGGTCTAAATACATTTGGCATCAAGCTCACCTCGCACTGTCACAATTACATGACATAAGCAGGACATAATACATTTATCATCAAGGTTATGACACATTATCACCATGGTCATGACATTGGTTGGTCATAATACTCTTGTCATCAGGGTCATACTGCCACTATGGTCATGACATTAGCAGGTCATTATAAATACATTTTTCATTAAGGTCATGATCGACTGTCACCATGGTCATGACATAGGCAGGTCATAATACATTTGTAATCAAGGCCATGTCACACTGTCACCATAGTCATTACACTGACAGGTCATAGCACACTGTCATCAAGGCCATGACACACTGTCATCTTCGTCATGACATTGGCAGGTCAAGATACAGTGCCATCAAGGTCATGACACATTGTAACTATTGTTATGAAACTAGCAGGTCATAATTCACTTGTCATCTAGGTCATTAAAAAGTGTCACTTTGGTCATGAAACGAATAAGTCATTATACACTTGTCATCAAGGTATTGACAATCTGTCACCATATTTCAGAACATTGACATGTCATAATACACTTGCTATCAAGGTCATGACACATTGTCATTATGTTCTGGAAACTAGCAGATAGTGTCATCGAGGTCATGATACACTGTCCCCATGTTCATATAATTGGCAGGTAATAATACACTTGTCATAAAGGTCATGACAAATTGTCACCATGTTCATGCCACTGGCAGGTCATAATACATCATATCAAGGTCACGACTCAATGCCACCATGGCCATGACATCGGCTTGTCATACTTTTGCCATCAAGGTCATGACACATTGTCACTATTGTCATTAACTATCAAGTCATGATACAATTGTAATTAAGGTCACGACTCAATGTTACCATGGTCATGACATAGGCATGTCATACATTTGTCGTCAAGGTCAAGACACATTGTCACTATGGTAATGAAACTAGCAGGCCATATTAAACCTGTCATCGAGATCATGTCACAATGTTACCATGGTCATGACACTCACTGGTCATAACACACTTATCAAGGTCTTGATACACTGTCACCTTGGTCCTTGTCATTAAGGTCGATCGATCATTACAAAAAAATGGCCATGACACTGAATGACCTTGATAAACTTGTGACAAAGGACAAAGGTCATGACAAACTGTCCCCATGTTCATGAAATTGGCGGGTCATAATAAACTTGTCATCAAGGTCATGACACTGGTAGGTCATATGATGCACTTGTCATCATTGTATGACACACTGTCCCGTGCTCATGAATTGACATGTCATAATACACTCGTTATCAAAGTCACGATACTAGCTGTCACAATGGTCATGAAATTGACATATTATGACACACTTGCTGATTTGTCATCATGTCATATGACACACTGCCCCATGTTTATGAAATTGGCAGATCATGATACACGTATTTATCAAGGTCATGACACTGGCGGATCACTATATAATTATATATATAAGCAGTGTTATAAGGTTATGGTACTGGCAGGTCATAAATACACTTTGAGTGTCACGATGGCAATGGCACCTAGAGGACACTATGCACACAGTTGTCATCAAGGTCATACTATGCTACCATATTGATTTTATGACTAACATTAATTAATCCAATGACCTACTGCTTTCATAGTTACCACACTACAATGTCGTTATATAGTCATGATCATCATAGTCTTTGTCATCCCATAAAAGATATGCGTTGGAAAATAGAAACGACATGAAATGTTAAATCAATATGTCCACAATAACTTTTTAACGGTTTTTGAAAGATCTCTTTGTGTTGGATATATTCCACATTTTTATCTGTTCATCATGATGTTTTTTTTTTATTTTAAATAACCCTAAAGTTGCAAAATCAGTAATAGTATAGACCATAATTACAGTCGCCAAAGTGACTTATGTTCATGGCAACAAGTGGGTTTATCTTCAATTTGCTCGTTTTATAAGATAAATTCCATTTCCTTATCATATACCCATCAAGAGAGAAGAAAAATTGGAAATACAAACAACATTCTTAAATCAATATATTAAAACTAGCTAATTATGTTGTCGTGGTAACCAGCCTTTTTGACAATATCAGACACATAAGTGAGCTTATTTGAAAGTTTAGGTCCTAATCTTAAGGATGCATTAAAAATCTTCCATTAATGTCATAAATATAGACCAAATTATAGAACTTCAAATAATTAATTTGCTCAATTTTGACATTTTCTCAACTTTTTAGGCCGTTGCCGTGGTAACCAGATGACCTAGAAATGATTTTTTTGTCGAATCTTTTTCCATTTGTGTGAAATTTCATGAGAAGCGGAAACCATGCGTGCTGAAATAGTTTAAATGGTTACAGAGAATTATATATGCTATCAAGTTTAACCCCCCCCCCCCCCAACCGAATAGGAACCAGTGGCGGATTTAGAGAGGGGCGAAATTTTGTGGAAATGAAAGTCAGAATATTGATTTTCTGATACCAAGAGTTTTCAATGTTCAATATCTATCATGTTCCAAAATGTGCCAACCCCCTCCCCCTCTTTTAGAATCAAATGGTCGGCTGAGGCGGAAAAGTAATATTTTGTTGCGTTTCCTTCAAGGAGAAGACAACAAAATTTCAGTCTTCGGTTACAGCTTGAATAACTGCGCGTAAATTACCGTAGCGAAAATATTCAGACCGAAGGGTTTTTAATCGAGATATCTCATAAGTCGCTCTCGTTGCGACAACGAGATTTTGAGAGAGTTCGTTGTCAACAGATACAGGACGAGACATTGCTTGTAATTTAACAGAAATAACCAAAAACCTGTGAAGATGGATGAATTCCAATCAGGAGAAGAGGTTTGTTGTTAATTATAGTATCGATACATATCGAATGTCTTGGCACTGTTTTCCTCATATTCTGAAACGGGGAGGTTGCCCGTTAGTCATACTCTGATAAAATGCAGGTTGTTGACAGCACCTTGCAACATGTGCATGATGTATATATCATGTGAGAAGTTAGCCCACTGTATACGCTCCCAATATTTCTAGCAGTATGTGTTCGTAGATCTACTACCATATGATGATGAAGTAAAATTCAGGAGCACTGACTGAGCCTGGATGCCATGATCCGGAGTGAGCTACATGTAGAGCGCTGTTGACTATTATCGGCAGGGTACAGTTATCGGCACCTTATCACCTTTAATAAACAAGCAATATTGACGTGTTTGTTGTTCTTTTGTTACACAGGTACAAGCAACAATTTATTAGAAACAATTTAATGAACTTCAGACGTTCAGTCCAACATAACCAAATATTGTGCCTACCGCTGCCTTATAAAAAGGATGAAAACGATAGTAGGGAAAACACCGTCTTTATCATAACAAATAAGAGACCTTCTTTTTTGAGTTGGTATTTCATAGAATTTGACTTTGGTTATTGTAATTCTTTTCAGATTCACAATTGCATAGTGGATTCCTCTTTCTTATTTCATAATTTTGTCGATTATTTTTATGAAGAACTTGCCTAGCATACTCCTTCCAATTTATATCCCTTTTCATGACCGGTCTATAATTATCGGCATATCTGAATACTTACCTATGCACCTAGCCATGTTCCCGCTTTTGGAAAATTTCATTTCCGTTTTTCAGTAGACTAATCGAACCAATGCTCGGACACTACCAATGCTCGGACGCCAAGTGTATTTGGCTTTATGGGTTGACCGACAGTCACGATAATTCTTCATAAAAAAATTGCTTGGATGTTTTAGTGATATCAAATACAAGATTCAAAACTGATACATTTTTATCAACAAATTTCTTACTTTTTTCGCTTCTGCTTGAAATTTCACGTGTTCAGAAGGCAATGTTAACATCTTCTATTCAAACAATGAATTCAAAGAACTGGATTAATTATGTTTGATTGTATTTGAATATTCCATTAGATATTGAATCATTTTCAGTAAAAACTACTTTTGTTTTTCATTTGCTTGATTATCATGTGCAATAAAGCCAAGTGTCCGAGCATTGGTACGGATTTTGTCAAATATCCATCTTTTTGGTACTCCACTTGAAGAGTCTCCTGAAGTTTGAGCGCTGATCCCAGTTTCAAAAAAGTTCGTTAAAAAGGTTTCTTTACTGCTTGACAATATCTTAAAATCAAATTATTGGCATTTTCTCTAATGTATTTTATTAAAATTGAGAAAAAGATATCAAAATGTCCGAGCATTGGTCCGTTCACTCTAGACCAATATTTCATTTTTTTATAAATGAATAATCAGGGGTTATTTTTCTTGTAAAATCTGACCCACTTTCAGTGTTAACTAACATTTTTCAAACTGATCGGGGAAGGTGCCGATAACGTGGAACACGTAGAAAATATAACTTCATGGGTAACTACGGTAATTTATTCAGAAGTGTTTATTTCCTTCCAGGGTCAGGACGAACTAAAATAAATGTTTGCGGAAGTTTTGGCAAGTTGGGGAACACCAATCACATGGAATAGTCATAAACTTGTTACATTACGCATCAGCCATCGCACAACGGCAATTTTAAAAGAAATGCTCATCTCTCTAATGTTGAGGTTGCCGATAATACTGGACATATGCTGATAACACTGAACAAAAGTTGACTTGCAAGAACCGTTTTATTAAGAGGTGGGCTACATCTGTGCTATAAAGAGATGGTGGTCAAGGTCGATAAAAAAATTCCCCTACACATGGTATAGTCGATAATATAATAAAAAAGACGCACTGGCCACTTGGCAAGGTAAAACGTAAAGGTGCTGATAATTGTCTACAATGCTCTAAATTAGCTAAAGCTAGTTAAGGGTCATTTAAGGAGGTCCAGGACAGCCTGACTTAAATTTGATCCTATCATTTAATTTTCCTAAAAATTATAAATGTTAATGATTAAAACATACTTTTTCTACGTGCAAAGTTTCATCAATTTTTTACAGTTAGTTTTGAAGCTACGAACGTACATATATACCCATTGAAAGCCCCAAAATGGGCCGTAAATGTGACGTTAAAATTAACACACTTTAGGTAATGAAAAACAGTTACAAATCTTCTGTAGGGGTAGAATATTAACAAGTTCTGTATTTTTCATTTAGATATGATGTGGGCAATCAGATATGTATAGAATTATTTATGATTACTGGGACTTTTAAAAGAAATTTTGGAAAGGAGATAATATTTTCTAAACGTCTTTGAGTTGCTAATTTTTAATAATAAAGTCCGTTTACTTGAAACCCTTTCATTTATTTTGCGTGAAAACTTGATATTATCTTCTTCATGTGTCAAGTGAAACACCGATAAATTCCTATTGAAATTTGACCATCAGTTTTTAAGTTATGGTGATTTCGTTACCCCACTCCCCCTTATTTCTACGTTACCTAATCCTGACGTCTTGCGAAAAACGCGCCAATGTTGCCGTTTCTATTGTGACGTCATAATTGATCCAGAGCTTTCCGATTGGGTTCTTTCGGATACTGTTCTGGACCCCCTTAATACTCTGAACTATCAAAGGGTCTTAATCCACATCAGTGGAATAAAAATATCCAGGGAGTCTTCATGTGACTTTGTGTTCATCGAACAGACTGAACTATTAGTACTGTCTGTGCGACTCGCTTCGGAAACTGGATAAAAGTGATTTTGATTTCTTTCTATTTTGGGCTCCCAGCAACCCTCTATTGGGTCAGTTGGCTGTATTGATGTTATTTCGTTATATTACTTTGTTACGCAAAATTTAAAATGAAATCTATATCATTGAATACATGTAGATGTTACCAAGTCGTAAATTTTGGTATATATATTCTATGGTTGTGAGTTTACATGTATGCAATCTTATAATACAGAAAAGATCAGTTTAAATGGGCGTTTTCAGTGTTAAAATTTCAGCATGACAGCATGACGTCACTGAGTTTAACGTTGAGCCTATGAAGAGCATCACATTTTCATGGAAAAAATTAGCATGGGAAATGACCCATCTAAAACTATAAATTTAATTGCTAATTAACAGACTATTGTATTATAAATACGAAAATTTATGTCAGACTAAGGGAGATCAGCTTTTAAATGGCATCAATTTAAATTTTTGCACAATAAAATAGTCAAATCGCGTTTATCCAGTGTCTGATGTGAGCAGCACTGACAGTAGAAACTATTCACTTACACTTTTCAATGAAAAATTAAGCAAAAAATCCAAAACTCAGTGCTGTATTCAAGAGTGCAGCTGCATGTTTACATCACTAAAATGTGCACTCTTGTTTAACTGCATTGTTTCAGATTAAAAAAAAAATAAAACACCGCTAAAGACAGTATGGCCGGATTGCAAAGTAAGTTTTTGTCACCAACTGGGTCAAGGTCACTAAGTCAAATATTACAGCATACATTGAGAGGTCTTGTCAGAGGCAACCTACATGTATAATATAAAGTTTCTACTGTATACAGTTCCTTAGATTTTGCTTAAACCAGGAACTTTAACCAAAGTCTTTAACTAGGTCAAAGTCCAAGGTCAAGGTCACTAGGTCCAATGTTACGGCATAAATTGAAAAGTCTCGTCATGGGCAACCTAAATGTATAATATAAGGTTTCTACTGCATACAGTTCCTTTGATTTTGCTTAAACCAAGAACTTTAACCAAAATCTTTAACTAGGTCTAAGTTCAAGGTCAAGGTCACTGGGTCAAATGTTACAGCATAAATTGAAAGGTCTCATCATGGGCAACCTAAATGTATAATATAAAGTTTCTACTGCATACAGTTCCTTAGATTTTGCTTAAACCAGGAATATTAACCAAAATCTTTAACTAGGTCAAAGTCCAAGGTCAAGGTCTCTAGGTCCAATGTTACAGCATAAATTGAAAGGTCTCGTCATGGGCAACCTAAATGTATAATATAAGGTTTCTACTGCATACAGTTCCTTAGATTTTGCTTAAACCAGAAACTTTAACCAAATTCTTTAACTAGGTCAAAGTCCAAGGTCAAGGTCACTAGGTCCAATGTTACGGCATAAATTGAAAGGTCTTGTCATGGGCAACCTATATGTATAATATAAAGTTTCCACTGCATACAGTTCCTTAGATTTTGCTTAAACCAGGAACTTTAACCAAAATCTTTAACTAGGTCAAAGTCCAAGGTCAAGGTCACTAGGTCAAATGTTACGGCATAAATTGAAAGGTCTTGTCATGGGCAACCTTCATGTATAATATAAAGTTTCTACTGCATATAGTTCCTTAGATTTTGCCTCAACCAGAAACTTTAACCAAAATGTTGACGGCAGACGGACAGACGGACAGACGGACATCGTCAATCTATAGACCGGAATTGCTTTGCAATCCGGCCAATTATGCATGTTTCACTCAGTCAACTATCTTCTCGCTGATATGGGCATTACATGTAAATATGATTTGGATCATTGCAAGGTTTTACAGACTGGTAAAAGCAGTTTCAAACCCACCAATTATCTCATTAGTGAGTCTCAGATTTACACATAGCATGTTATTCTGTAATTCTCATTATTATTTACTTTTACTAGTTTAAAAATAACTTTTATCTCTGTCTTTCACAATTTTCAATTTCTTTTCATATTTATTTGATAGACTGCATTTGTCACAGATGAAGTTACAAACATTGTTAAAGAGGTAAGAATCTAGAGCTTATTTTATTATTGAAGAAATTATACGCAAATAAATGTATATGACTATATACATATCCACTGGATGTACCGTACATGTATGACAGTGTATCATGTTATCATCCTTTGATATTCAGTTCAGTGCATGTACATAAAATGCTTACACATATTTTCACATATGAGTTTCCTTAAGGGGGTTCGAGTATCGTTATTTTTACACTGTTTGGATGGTCAAACTAACTTTATTTTTTCTCTAAACTAAAAATATATCTTCAGATATTCTAAAATGTACAAAATATATGCATCGTGCAGGGCATCTTTAGGGTCTAATACTTGAACAAAGTTGGGCACTCTTAATGGAAAATCATATTTTGCCCAGATTTTGAGTGTATCCAAAGAAAACTGAATAAAAATGAATATAAGGTATCTAAAGTCAAATTTTCAAATGGAAAAGACTTGTTTAAGAACTGCAGGTACTTATTATTAGCAGTAGAAAACAAGACAATTGTAAAATTTTGAGAAATAGCAATGAAATGGTAAAAAATGTCACAATTTGCGGGCTAATATTTGATGTCAAAATATTCCAGAGACTATATTCATATGCCCTGTAATTAAAGAAAACCCCTGCAAGGTACCTTTTTTGTCATTTACATGTTTTAAGGGTGAAACAATTTATAAGTATACCAAATTCTAAGGAGTTTCGACCATAACTTTTAAAGATATTGTAAATTTGAATACAAAAATGCTATATTTTAAGCCAAAAATGCATGAAAAACTTGTATGACAAACAAAAAATTCCTAAAAAAAGAAGGATTTATTATTCAAACATGATAAAATATTTGTTAAACAAACTATTTTAAAATCTGCAATTAATTAAGGCAATACAACCTTATTCTTATATATTTTGGAAATTAGTGATGACGTCACGCGATACCGGAACCACCTTAAAGCAAATGGACAGGAATTACCCCCCCCCCCCCCTCCTGTGGTCAAAATTTTTAACGATAAAAATATGTACAAAATATATTTTGCAGAGTTTATGTCTCAGCCTTTATGAATCACAATATTTGTTTGTGACATCACAAGCAAAATACCACAGCAGCATCATCATGTATATTCCTTCATTGGTTTAAATTTCCGTCCAGTTAAGAAGTTCTGAAAGCAGGTTTCTTTTATACTATCAATGATAGGGCTTTCATATTTAATACACGAGTACCACATTTTGGTACCCGGTACCATGACTTTTGACCCTGTGTCATTGTGACCTTGACCTTCACCCTATATAACAATTTTTGGTTAAGAAGTTTTGAAAGCAGATTTCTTTTACGGTATACTATTACCGGTACATGGGTCATAGCTGTCCTATAATTCCTATTTACCTATAAAAAATATAGGAACCTATAAAAGTCCTATATGTGATAAATTTGTCCTATAAATCCTCTATTTTGGCCTCAAGTGTCAGAAAAATTGCTTTGTCAATTCATTTTCTGCTTTATCTATAACATGATCATATACATGTACTAAATGCGATTTGCAACAATTTCTGATATCAATATCATATGAAAATTTTCAAGAGATACCAGAAGGTAAATTTTCTCTCAATTGGCTTTTCAACTTTAAATTGGCTTTGAACGTTCAAAATGTCCTTTGATTTTCCTATTTTTCTCGAAAAATTCCTATATTTGTCCTATATTCATGATATTTTCACACACGATATATATATATTCCTATATTATTTGAGTAGAGGAAGTCGCTATGACCAATGCTATTAATGGTATACCTTTCATATTTCATACACACATTTACCATAAAGAGTACTACATTTTGGTACCATGACTTTTGACCCTGTGTCCTTGACCTTCACCCTATAAAACATTTTAGGTAAAGAAGTTTTGAAAGCAGATTTCTTTTATACTATTAATGGTAGGCCTTTCATATTTCATGCACACATTCACCATAAAGAGTACTACATTTACCATAAACATGATAAAGAGTACTACATTTTGGTACCATGACTTTTGACCCTGTGACCTTGCGACCTTGACCTATACCCTATTCAAAATTTTAGGCTAAGAAGTTTTGAAAGCAGATTTCTTTTATAAATTATACTATTAATGATAGGTACAACCATTCACCGTAAATAGTACTACATTCTCGTACCATGACTTGTGACCTTAAACTTCACTCTATACAACATTTTAGGTTAAGATGTTTTGAAAGCAGATTTCTTTTATACTATTAATGGTAGGCCTTTCATATTTCATACACACATTCACTATATAGAGTACTACATTCTGGAACCATGACTTTTGAATCTGTGACCTTGTGACCTTGACCTTCACAGTATGCAACATTTTAGGGTAAGAAGTTTTGAAAGCTGATTTCTTTTGTACTATTATTGATAGGCCTTTCATATTTCATACACACATTCACCATAAAGAGCGCTGCATTTTGGTCCCATTACTTTTGACCCTGTGACATTTTAACCTTGACCTTCACAGTATGCAACATTTTAGGTTAAGAAGTTTTGAAAGCTGATTTCTTTTATACTATTATTGATAGGCCTTTCATGTTTCATACACACATTCACCATAAAGAGTACTGCATTTTGGTACCATGACTTTTGACCCTGTGACCTTTTGACCTTGACCTTCACCCTATCCAACATTTTAGGTTAAGAAGTTTTGAAAGCAGATCTCTTTTATAGTGTAAAGAGTAGGCCTTTCATAGTTCATACACACAACAACCACAAAGAGTACTACAGTTTGGAATCATGACTTTTGACCTTGTGACCTTGACCTTGATTTAAGGCTTATGTTGCAATTTGGTTATGAAGATTTGAAAGCAGATTTCTTACATACTCAGCTAGTTCTTGAAATCTTCCAGTAAAATGTCGGACATTTGGGAAATTTCATCGGTCCAAATAATAGATATAGTGTTAGTTTTTGTCAGACCAAACAATTTTTTATCGGCAAATCCTATAAAACCGATACATTTCATGAACTCTGCATACAATTAATGGTAGGTTTTTCATGTTTCATACAAACAATTACAACAAAGAGTACTACAGTTTGGTATCATGACTTGTGACCTTGACTTTGGGCTTATCATATATGTTGCAATTGTAGTTAATTTTTAGTTAAGAAGTTTTGAAAGCAGATTTCTTTCATATTACTATCAATGGTCAGCCGGAACGCCAGTCGGCACTTGTCTTTGAAGTTTAAAAACGAAGTCACGTGACAAATGTTTTGAATATGACGACATTGTACCACGTCATCAAAAACGCGTCATACTGACTGTGCTGCATGTGTAAACAACAATGACACAGGTGATTTTGATGGCAATAGAGATACCGTTTCAAGTCATAACACTTAATCAGGTAAATTTTGTGGCATTTTATAATAAATCGGGCGTTGTCAAGGGCAGTTTTTCGCCAGCGATCTGTTTACCTGCATTTTATTGCTTATTTTCTTTTAAAATCCCGGCTGGGAATGATTGGGAACAGTCTGAATGTAAACTTTATATATCAACGAAGTCACCAAAACCAAAAATAGTACGTCGATCTTTGCCTTAAGGGGTTTGTGTCACCTTTCAAACTTCGATATGCTGTTCGGGCGTCCATCTTCCATGTCAACGTATGGAAACTCGTTTGTAAACAGCGAGTACACGAGTACACATGTACCCAAGTCGGTGCTGCGAAGTGGTTAGATTTGCCAAAATGAAACATGACGTTGGCACAAAATCATCTACAAGGTATCAAACCATAAATCAAAATGTTAAAAATTCCATTGCCACTTGAATTTGGTGTATTCTGAGTCCGTGATGATGAATTTTAATTCAAATTTGGTCCTCGTTATAGCGTTTTTATTCCTATTCATAGAGTACTTACTGACTAAAATTCTATATGGGTATCATAATTGGGATTCTGTTGAAAAGATTATCATTGAATTTTGACTAGAAGTGCAAAGGGGAGTATTTGTGTCAGCTTTTAAAACCAACGGTGTATGCACAATTTTCGTTGGATCTTTAGCAGGGCTGAAAAATATAAAAAATCCCATTCAGAGGAATTTCAGTTACATGTAGTGAATTGTATCCGAGTATTATGTGTTGTATAATAATATTTAAAATTTGAGATAAACAATAAAGGTCGTTTAGCCCAATTTATTCTTATTCTGCTATTTTTTGTGTCAAGAGTTATCCGCCCCTTTTAGAAACAATGCTTCCAACCGTCAAAATAGGGATTGGCGTTCCGGCTGGGTAGGCCTTTCATATTCATGCACACATTTGTCATAAAGAGCACTACATTTTTGTATCACGGCTTTTGACCTTGACCTTATTTTTGGGCCTATGTACATGTAAGAAGTAATGAACTTCATAACCAGAAAAAAAGTATTTTGGTTATGAAGGTCTGAAAGCAGCTTACTATGTACTAAATTTTCGTACAAAAGCATTTAATCCTGAATGAGAGTTTCAATTTGAACAATTGAACATTGCGTCACAAATGGTCCTGTTTATAGAAAAGGTCCCGCACTGAGAGGATATAATTCATCCACTTTAGGGCAGTTCTAGTTTATTTTGTCTGAAGAGAGAACATTTTGCAAAGAAGTGCATACCACCGATTAATCAATTCTCAAACATTATCAATAGTCGGTGACTGGGATATCTTACGAACAATAGGGCTGATGTTGGCGACTATCCTTACAACACCAGTATTTACATGTATTTCTCTATAAATATGAAGAAGAAAACTAAACACTAAGAGTTTCTTTACTTTTCCAGGGCATAGAGGGTACAATTGGGCCAAATGCATACCAACATAACAAGGTGAACCAATGGACATCTAATGTCGTTGAGCAGTGTTTGAATCAGCTTACGAAACTAGGAAAGCCTTTTAAGTACATAGGTATGTGAACAAGTTATAGCAGATTGGAAGAACAATACACTTTATCAACTATAACATACATCATTTACATGTAATGTATCATTATCTGATCTGTCTTAATCAGGCATGAATGTCTTGAATTTGTTTATTTTTTCCCTGGTAAATACATCATGTACATATGAATTAATAACAAATACTATCAAGGTCTCTTAAATTAAATGTCCATTTTTATTGATTTTACAACTGCTTTATCATTTGAAATTTATATGCACACGCTTAGATTTCTTATGTTGCTTACAGTAACTTGTGTGATAATGCAGAAGAATGGCGCAGGACTGCACACAGCTAGTTCTTGTTTCTGGGACAACAGCACTGACGGTGAGTTTATTGAGTCTTTGCAGATACAGATTTATTTCCTATTTTAGACAATATCTGACGTAAAACCGTTAAGACATCATAAAATTGACATGGTAACGTCAATATTAAATGGTCATTTCCTAGAGTTTAAGGACCGTTTCCATAGAATTTGATGACATCACCATTAGTCTATGTCAGGTACTGTCCCAAACAGGAAATACATGTTCGCGAAAATACCTATTAAAGTAACATGGTATTAAAGGAATGTATGTCAAATTCTTTTATAGCCTGTATTTGATAAATCATTTTATAGTGGTAAGAATTCATTCAACATTGTTCAAGTTGAGATATATGTAAAAATCAATTGGCACTACATACCAGGGTATGATCTACTTGAAGTTGTGTACCTACATGTAGGCTCAAAACGGAGTCTAGCTCATGGGATAGGGAAAAATTGTCAGGGCTAAAAGTTAGGATTTTTGTTCCGTTCTGAAGCATGACAGTTGTAAAAGATGTTGAAGTGACATTTAAAGGGTTTGACTTCATAAACATGCATCTGACCCATACTAATAACTATGTATAATTATACATTGTATATATACAAATTGAGACTCTTGTTGCTCTATGCCTTGAATGCAAAATGTTTGATGTGAGCTACATTTTAAATCATTGTTATGATTGTTCTTATTTCAGGAAGCTGTACAGTGAGGTGGGAGAACAAAACAATGTACTGTATTGTGAGCGTATTTGGGTTGTCAATCTAAAACAAACTTGTTGGTGGATAAAATTCTTAGCTTCTAATCATTTTCCATTTTTTTGAGACTGACCGTTATTGACCTTGACTTCTATGTGTCGAAGGAAGCAATATATGTTATGGTCAGTGAATCTGCAAAGTCAGATTTACAGCCAAAAGTCTGAATCGGAGAAAGTTTGCTTCAACTTAATCTTGCTTGTACATGTATGTCAAGCAATTGCCTGCTTAAATTTATTTGTGTTTCTTGAAAAAAAATGTTATCATAGATATCGTACACCAAATAAGCCTATACATACTCTCCTATAATAAAAATTGTTGATATAATGCATTGTATTTATTTGCAACTATATTGTGTAAGCCTTCCATCTGATATTGCATATGGGTTTCAGTGAATACGTTGCCAAATGACAATATTCTATAGATTGACATTGTACATATATAATGTATACAATACGAAGAAATGAATAGAAATTTAGAGTTACTATGTGTGTAAATTTTTGCAGTAAACTTCCCTGAAAAAATATTTCGATCAATAATTCAGAAATCTCATTTTAATATTTGGAATAACTCAATATTCAATGCCAGGGAACAAATGTGTACAGACTAGGATTCTTTATACAGTAAGCAATTTCTCATGTTACTCATGATCTGTTTGTTTCATATGACATGTATGTTTAAGTAAGTTATCATGAAAAAGATGTAATATATACCATATGTAAGAACCAAAATTCCATTTTAATTAATATGTATATCTTTATTTAATTAAACTGTGTTCAAGAAACCTGATTTAGTGTTGTTATTGAGGATGGTTATTCCTTATTCCCAATTTCCTATACGGTAAATATTTGAAGAGGTTGTAGAGATTCCTTGCTCTTGGATCAATGTCTTTCATTGCTGAATTGCTGAGTCTGTCTGACAATAGCCCTTTATAAACCGGAAATCTGAAGCAATTGACCCTTCCAAACGCGGGAAAAATTTGAGAAATTCCATGACGTCACAATGCAATTTCGATGTTTGACCGAGGTTCGAAGCTTGTTTGTCTGAGGTAAAAGCATTGTGACATCACGAAATTTTGTGTTTTTTTCCCGCAATCGGAAGGGTCAATTTATGTAATTTCTGTATTTCTACAATTTACCAGTCCTAAGAGGATCGTTCATATATGCAGGTCTAGAGGGGAGCAACAGGGCTGAGGTTCCCCCCTCCTCTATCTTTCCAATAAAAATTGATGATGAATTCATTGAGCTGAAGTATTTCATCAACTACTAGTATTTGATTTGAGCAAAGAGCTGTCATCACATATATGCATTTCTCCATGTGCAGTAGAAAATGCCTTTACTTTTGGAAGTTTAAGGTCGAAAAGTCATGGTCAAATTGTTTAGTATATCCATCAATAGAACATGTACCTCTGACTAGCAATTTTTAAGAAAGATATGATGCAAGTACTCTCCTTGAAACTTAAGTGTATTTTTATTTTCTTCAGCCTTGGAAAGATACTGTAATGGTAGTACAGTAAACAAGTGAAAAGAGGTGCTTTGAATTGTTGAAGTGTGTTATGGGGGGCAGACAGGGGGTACCTCTCTCCCCCTCCCCCCTTACCTCCTCCCTCCCCTCCTTTTCACCCTTCCCTTCCCTTACCTCCCCCTCCCACCCCCTTCCTCCCTCCCACCCTCCTCCTGCCCCTCTCTCCCCTTTTCCCCCTTCCCTCCCTCCTCCCACCCCCTTCCTCCCACCTCCCTTTCACCCTGTCCACCCCTCAGTTATGATCAAATTGAAACACTGGTAAAGAGTTCAATGCACATTTCAACAAGTAATGACCGATCAGTGAAGGCTAATTTAAATATGTGAGAGCCCTATGAGAATCAACCTTTCCTTACGTACAAAAATGTTTCGATTAACCTGTCCAAAACACTTGCAGTCAATGTGACGATTAAGAGTAAAAAGAATAAAAATACTGTGGGCATGTAAAAAAAACCTTTTTATTATAACAAGCATACTAAGTATTATTGTATCAAACTGAATACTGTAAACGTGGTTATATTCGCTGGGGGAAATTTTCGCGAATTGACCATTTCAACATTACGCGTGGGGTCAATTTTGGCAAAAAAGAGAGTATTTCCTTTATCATTGTATACTGGTTATAATTTTCGCTTGGGGGTTATTTTAGCGAAAATGCTACAATCGCGAATAACGCGAAAATTACCCCCAATCAAAAATTTCCACGTTTACAGTATACGCAACTGAGTGGTCTCCATCTTGAAGTATAGTTGCATCTAAATACCAGAACAGTGATGGAGGAAAGTCAAGAAAACAAATTCTCTTCAAAGGGCAATATATCTCGTGCAAAGATCGGTCAACAAGAAGAAAAGGTTTATCTGAGTCTGTAACTCATCCCTATGAAACTAATCAGATATACACTAAATTTCATTCAAAAATATCTGTAACAGTGTCAGAGAAAAGTCCTGGAAATCAATTCCATTCAGAAGCCATGAATAATGTAAAAGTATACGTCATAAACACTATTGAGAAATTGATATGGAGCGCATCATTCTGAAACTTCACACTAAGTTTCATTCAAATATTTGTAACAACAACAGAGAAAAGTATATTAAAGAAAATCAATTCAAAGGCCAATAACTTATGTATAAGGAGGTCGACAGCATCCATCTGTGGATTTTTCATCTGTATATATCATTCTGAAGCTTCGCACCAAGTTTTACGGTATTCAAATATCTTTTACGATATCACAAATAAAAGTCTAGAAAATTAAACAAACATATACAGCATACCAATTTGATCTGTAACTCGTATTTATGAATCACTATACAAAGTATCATTCAAATATCTGAAACTATGATGGAGAAGTATAGAATTGAAGGGACAATTTACTTCGTGTAAACGATATCTGTTTTCAACAATAGCCACAGTTGAACATGTTACATACAGAGTAATGTTAAACGTCTTAAAATTCATTGTCATCATATAAAATAATGCTGAAGGGTTTCAACTCTTATACCTTACCGAAGAAAATTTGAAACCAATTTTTTGTTCACCAGACACGTGTTTCGAATATCTAATTCTCATCAGTGATGCTTCCAGTCAAAGTACTTTTCATAAGCCGCCTTAAAAGTAGATAATTTTACAGCATGGACCAGACATGCACGTTTCGGGTAAACACTGAAATATGGCCAAAATCTGTGAAAATGATGTCCAAAATATACCGGAAGATGTAGCAAGATGGCTGGGATATGGTGCTACAAGATTCAGAAATTGATCGAGCTTGCAAAATTGATCGAGCTTGCCTTCGGGGACTCAGGGTCCATCAGCAGGGACACTCAACAAGTGGTATTGTCGTAGCAAACTGACCTGAGCGGCACATGGTCATTGGAATAGATTAATTCTGACCAGGTGATATAACTGTACAAAATTATAGGTGATGAGTATTTACTCTGAAGATAATTACTATATGCATATCATAATCTATATACCCTTAAATTTAATCGATTCGTCTTAGTCGCTTGATTGAATTAGCTCCGCCCGGTCAGGCCACACATATGTTAAACGTCTTAAAATTAATTTAAAAATCATTTAAAAGTAAGTAAATTTACAGCATACATGTATCAGACATGCACGTGTCGGATATTTCACCCTCGTCAGTGATCCTCAATTCGAACTATGAAATATGGCCAAAATGTGTGAAAATGATGTCCAAAATATACCGAAAGACGTATAGGATCAATCTCCTACGCATGCGTCCGATTTCAGTTCCGCTTTTCTTCACTTTGAAATCTACCTCTGCCGTCATCGCCTATTGTTTGTCTGCAAGATTCTTGCAGACTGGAACTGGGGCTTCATATTTGTAAATTTAGTATTGCAAGTATATACCAGCAGGTTTGACTATATTTCTGAGGTATACAGTGTACATGCAATGCTTTTCTTTCGATGCAATACGATGCAGTATCAGGGATTCTTTCTTCATTCGTACGTTGCCAACACGATCAGCTGAGCGAGAAGTCCCCAGTAAAAATACAAATTCTAGCTATAAATCGAAACCTACCGTCTTTAGACATGAATCTTGTATAAATTTTCCTACATCAAGATAAGAATCGTTTCCTTCATTGCCCATTTACTCGCCCTTACACACTCAAATATGTTTCTCTGCCTTTGAATGTTTCGCAATGTTTACGTCAGAAGTCCGAATGACGTCACTGTGACGACATGCCGTACCTGCGATGCCTCTCGGGTTTTATCGTTGCGTGAAATGGCGTAGGAAAATAGCGATGACGGCAAGGTTATATTGCAAGCCTGTGCCGCCTATGACCTTGTTGCAAGTTGGTATAGGATATGATGCAACAGGACCCAGGTTTCAGAAATGACAAATTTTGCAAAGAGAAATTTTCGAATGCGTTTGAAGAAAAGACAAACCGAAATTGATCGAACTTGGCTACATGTGCCATCGGGGACTCATAGTCCACCAGCAGTAATGCTCACCAAGCATCATTTAAAAGTAGATAAATTTACATCAAGGACCAGACATGCAGTTTTCGGGTATTTAACCCTCGTCAGTGACCCTCAATCCAAACAATGAAATATGGCCAAATACTGAAAGACGTAGCAAGATGGCTGCGATATAAGTGAGAATACGTGATCAGTACGTATTTGTTAGTAAAATTGAAGTATTGAAGTGCCTGGTGATTTTTTCCTGAGAAAGTACAGCATGGACAAACTAGGCTTCATATGTTTACAGGAAAAAGAATAGCAAGATGAGGAGCACAGTTGATCTCATTGGAATTCCCGCGATTTGCCGATAAACAATTTCTCCTAAGTCTGGCTCCTACAGATAGTTCAATATTTTTATTACGTCATCTTCATAAATACTTATCACTAGAATCAGAATGTTCCCTCTCAAAATAAATTTGTTAGTAATTAATTCCGCTTCTATGGTTGTTTCACAGCACATTTGAAGATCGATTTTGGTTTCTGAAAGAATTTTACTAGAAATGATTTACTAGTATATCTTTTTAGTGGAGCATCCAATTATAAAGCGTTGTATGAAGGGAAATTCGTTCTTTACAGATGCCCATTGGTCACGTTGGTTTATGTGTAGTCATTTATGTTTGACGTTTCTGTGTGATTTGGCGTTCATTGTACCATTACCGTCTCATTCTGTGCGTGTCTACTTTGTGTTTTTGCAGTGGGTGTTTTGGGGTTTTGCTGTTGATGCTGCAACCGAGTGTTGTTGGAGATCCCCTCATTTCTCTTTCTTTTGGAACACAGTAAAAGCAAGATCATTCTAAGTCTAATTTACTGGTATCTGTGATGTTCAATGTTTATGGTAAAGTTAGATGAATCATATTCTAATTTATTTTTTGTTCTGTCGAAATCTATACGTTACATGTACTTTTGGTGCTGCAACAGGGTATGGTTGGAGATCCCCTCCTTTCATGTAGATCTGAAATTATGGCTGAAGCTTTTAAAATAACACAGAAAGAGAGATTTTTAAAAGCACCACGCTTCCTTTCAGGTCCTTCTTAATTATACTGTATCTGGTATTAATCATGCGATATTTGAAGAAATACATATAACTAGATGGCTACTGTTGCAAGCAACAGACGGATTCCTCCTTTATTAGACCTTCCTCGGAACTGAAGTGCTAAAATCCGAATAAAGAAGATGGAAAAAAGAATAGTTGCTTTAGTACCATATTAACTTTAGCAAATGAGTCAAAAGAGCTTATGTCTAATTTAGAGCTGCAACGAGTCGGGAACTTCTCGATTCGGTTCGATTTCGATTTTTATGTCTCGATTCCGTTTTTTTCGGTTCGAGTTTTTTTCAATATAATTTTCCAAGGATATTTAAATTTGTTTTTCCTTTTATTTGAAAAATTTAATTTCAATCTAAAAAAAAAAACATGTGCATCACTATATACCCCCACTATTTTATGGCGGGGGTATGAAAATGCATAAAATACCCAGTTCATGTGAAAGCACAGTGTATGATATATATGTTTATGTATCATGTGGAAATATAATTCAAGCCAACCCCCCCCCCCCCCCCCCCCTTTCCACAGAACGGCCTTCTGGGGATATAAATTCAATACTGTGTACAAAAGATATATGATAACTAGCCAATTTGCACAAAGAAGTGCATAGGTAAAATACTTTAAAATAGGCAATTTTCAATTTGGGGTAGCACTAGCGCGCTCGTTGAAATGCGGTAAAAGACGCCGTTTCGAATTTCCTCTGAACCTGTATTTTCTTACGAATTGCCAGGTAAAATGCACTTCAAAGGTAAACTTTTTATTCTAAATCATCACCTTAAATTATTCTTATTGGGAATCCTGCGATTTGTGCGAATAGTGAATACGTTAAAGTTGAAATTAGAACGTTTTTCTGCATTATTTAGACTATTCGACTCGAATCGTTTCTGACCACTACGACTCGCGATTCGAGTCAGAGCTAAGAATCGCGATTCTCGGTGCACCGCGGTGAATCGTTGCAGCTCTAGTCTAATTTGGGACTCTTATTTATTTATCAACAAAATAGAAGAAACAAAATAAATACCTTTCATGTTTACGAAAGCTTTTAACTCCATGCACAATCAATATCTAATCCTTTACAATGACTTTCTCAAAATAGAATTGCACAATGATTTTGCAATGAGATAATTTCTATTAACAGAAAATGACAACAACATGAAACTACTGATATGTAATGCTACTAAGAATAAAAAAGAAAGAAACAGAGAACAAGAATAAAAGAGTTATCTATCTTACAATGTAAGTTCAAATAAGAAGTACTACTTGTGTGAAGAATAAATAGTTAAGGACAAAACCCTGTGAATTCTACAAGAGTAAAGGTTTGTTATGACCTTGAAAAAGTTAATTTGACCTTTAACCAAGGTCATGGATAAAAGATAAGCATTTGAATTTATTCTCATCAAGAGTCCCCTTAATCTAATCAAAGATCAATATTTTATCGACAAAAGTCTGTTGTGACCTTGAAATCGAACAAATGACCTTGGGTCAAGGTCAAGGTGAAAGGACTTGATGCAAGGAATATTTGCGCCAAGTTTGAACTCTCAAGGTCAAATGGTCTTTGTTCTATAGGCAAAAAGTTGTTGTGACCTTGAGAATCATAATGTGACCTTGAAACTAGGTCATCATCAATGACTACCTATTAGTAGCCTACCATCCAAGTTTCAACTCAAAATCTCAAAAACTGTAGAAATTGGCACTGTGCCAATTTAAAGTTCCATTTTCAACTCAAAATAGCAGGAAAACCGTAAATATTTTATCGAGCATGTAAGCGTATAAAAGTTTGCAAATTTTTCAAAGATAAATATAAAACAAATTTCGTTGAAATCGTACGGTTAGTTAAGAAGTTATAAGAGTTTAAATATTTGACCTTTGATGACCTCGAGCGGGGGCATATGTGAACCATTTGACAAGAAAAAAAAATTCATTCAAGATCTTCATATGCTCTTTCACATGGTACTTTCCGTTTTTTCATATGATGCTGTACTTTTTTGTAAAGTGTCCGGAACGGTTTGGGGGTAAGAATAATAATAATAACTAGATGGCTACTGTTGCAAGCAACAGACGGATTCCTCCTTTATTAGACCTTCCTTGGAACTGAAGTGTTAAAATCCGAATAAAGAAGATGGAAAAATGAATAGTTGCTTTGTACCTTATTCACTTCAGCAAATGAGTCTTAAGAGGTTTAGTCTAATTTGGGACTCTCATTTATTTATCAACAAAATAGAACAAAAAGATAATAAATACCTTTCATGTTTACGAAAGCTTTATACTCCATGATCTATCAATTCTAAATCCTTTAATATTACTATCTCAAAACAGAATTGCACAATGATTTTGCAATGAGAGCATTTCTATAAATAGAAAATGACAATAGAATCAAAACACAGCCAAGTAATGCTACTAAGAAAAAAAAAACAGAGACCAAGAGTAAAAGAGTTATGTTTCTTATACTATGTTATGTTCAAATAAGAAAGACTACTTGCGTGAAGAATAAATAGCGCAGGACAAAAACAGCTAATTCTACAAGCGTAAGTTTGTTATGACCCTGAGAATGATCATTTGACCGTGAATAAAGGTCACGGAAAAAAGATAAGTATTTGAGGTAATTCTTTTCAAGATTGATCTTTATCTGATCAAAGTTCAATATTTTATCAACCAAAGTATGTTGTGACCTTGAAATCTAACAAATGACCTTGGGTCAAGGTCAAGGTAAAAGGGCTTGATGCAAGGAATATTTGTGTTAAGTTTGAACTGTTAAGGTCAAATAGTCTTTGTTCTATAGGCAAAAGTTTGTTATGACCTTGAGAATCAAAATTTGACCTTAGGTCAAGGTCAATGTGAAAGAGCGTGGCTTAACGATAATATGTATGAAGTTTGAACTCTGAAGGTCAAATAGTCTTTATTCTATAGGAAAAACTTGGTTGTGACCTTGCGAATCAACATTTGACCTTGGGTCAAGGTCAAGGTGAAAGAGCTTGGCTTAATGATAGTATGTATGAAATTTGAACGCTGAAGGTCAAATAGTCTTTGTTCTATAGGCAAAAGTATGTTGTGACCTTGAGAATCAAAATTTGACCTTGGGTCAAGGTCAAGGTGAAAGAGCTTGGCTAAACGATAGTATGTATGAAGTTTGAACTCTGAAGGTCAAGTAGTCTTTGTTCTATAGATCAAAATTTGTTGTGACCTTGAGAATACAAATTTGACCTTGAAAGTAGGTCAGCATTTAATGACTACCTATAAGTAACCTACCATCCAAGTTTCAACTCAATATCTCAAAAAATGTAGAAATTGGCACTGTGCAAATTTAAAGTTTCATTTTTAACTCGATATAGCGCGAAAACCGTAAATATTTTATCGAGCATGTAAGTGTAAAAAAGTTTGCAAATTTCCCAAAGAACATTTTAAAACAAATTTCGTTCAAATCGTACGGTTAGTTTAGGAGTTACAAGAGTTTAAAGATTTGACCTTTGGTGACCTCTAGCGGGGGCATATGTGAACTTTTCGACAACAAAAAAAATTTCAATTGAGATCTTTGTATGTTCTTTCACATGGTACTATTCATTTTATCACATGATGCGGAACTTGTTTGTAAAGTGACCGGAACGATGAGGAGGTAAGAATAATAATAAGAATAATAATAAGAAGAAAGAAAAGACAATACAATAACAGAAAGGATTCCGACGGAATAGTCGGAATCCTTAATAAGAATAATAACTAGATGGCTACTGTTGCAAGCAACAGACGGATTCCTCCTTTATTAGACCTTCCTTGGAACTGAAGTGTTAAAATCCGAATAAAGAAGATGGAAAAATGAATAGTTGCTTTTGTACCTTATTCACTTCAGCAAATGAGTCTTAAAAGCTTTAGTCTAATTTGGGACTCTCATTTATTTATCAACAAAATAGAACAAAAAGATTATAAATACCTTTCATGTTTACGAAAGCTTTATACTCCATGATCTATCAATTCTAAATCCTTTAATATTACTATCTCAAAACAGAATTGCACAATGATTTTGCAATGAGAGCATTTCTATAAATAGAAAATGACAATAGAATCAAAACACAGCCAAGCAATGCTACTAAGAAAAAAAAAAAAAAACAGAGACCAAGAGTAAAAGAGTTATGTTTCTTATACTATGTTATGTTCAAATAAGAAAGACTACTTGCGTGAAGAATAAATAGCGTAGGACAAAAACAGCTAATTCTACAAGAGTAAGTTTGTTATGACCCTGAGAATGATCATTTGACCGTGAATAAAGGTCACGGAAAAAAGATAAAGTATTTGTGGTAATTCTTTTCAAGATTGATCTTAATCTGATCAAAGTTCAATATTTTATCAACCAAAGTATGTTGTGACCTTGAAATCGAACAAATGACCTTGGGTCAAGGTCAGGGTAAAAGGGCTTGATGCAAGGAATATTTGTGTTAAGTTTGAACTCTTAAGGTCAAATAGTCTTTGTTCTATGGGCAAAAGTTTGTTATGACCTTGAGAATCAAAATTTGACCTTAGGTCAAGGTCAATGTGAAAGAGCGTGGCTTAACGATAATATGTATGAAGTTTGAACTCTGAAGGTCAAATAGTCTTTATTCTATAGGCAAAACTTTGTTGTGACCTTGCGAATCAACATTTGACCTTGGGTCAAGGTCAAGGTGAAAGAGCTTGGCTTAATGATAGTATGTATGAAATTTGAACGTTGAAGGTCAAATAGTCTTTGTTCTATAGGCAAAAGTATGTTGTGACCTTGAGAATCAAAATTTGACCTTGGGTCAAGGTCAAGGTGAAAGAGCTTGGCTAAACGATAGTATGTATGAAGTTTGAACTCTGAAGGTCAAGTAGTCTTTGTTCTATAGGCCAAAATTTGTTGTGACCTTGAGAATACAAATTTGACCTTGAAAGTAGGTCAGCATTTAATGTCTACCTGTAAGTAACCTACCATCCAAGTTTCAACTCAATATCTCAAAAAATGTAGAAATTGGCACTGTGCCAATTTAAAGTTCCATTTTTAACTCGATATAGCGCGAAAACCGTAAATATTTTATTGAGCATGTAAGTGTAAAAAAGTTTGCAAATTTCCCAAAGAACATTTTAAAACAAATTTCGTTCAAATCGTACGGTTAATTTAGGAGTTACAAGAGTTTAAAGATTTGACCTTTGGTGACCTCTAGCGTGGACATATGTGAACTTTTCGACAACAAAAAAAATTTCAATTGAGATCTTTGTATGTTCTTTCACATGGTACTATTCATTTTATCACATGATGCAAAACTTGTTTGTAAAGTGACCGGAACGATGAGGAGGTAAGAATAATAATAAGAACTAGATGGCTACTGTTGCAAGCAACAGACGGATTCCTCCTTTATTAGACCTTTCTCGGAACTGAAGTGCTAAAATTCGAATAAAGAAGATGGAAAAAAGAATAGTTGCTTTAGTACCATATAAACTTCAGCAAATGAGTCAAAAGAGCTTATGTCTAATTTGGGACTCTTATTTATTTATCAACAAAATAGAAGAAAAAAATAATAAATACCTTTCATGTTTACGAAAGCTTTAAACTCCATGCACAATCAATATCTAATCCTTTACAATGACTTTCTCAAAAAAGAATTGCACAATGATTTTGCAATGAGATAATTTCTATTAATAGAAAATGACAACAACATGAACCTACTGATATGTAATGCTACTAAGAATAAAAAAGAAAGAAACAGAGAACAAGAATAAAAGAGTTATCTATCTTACTATGTAAATTTCAAATAAGAAGTACTACTTGTGTGAAGAATAAATAGTTAAGGACAAAATCCTGCGAATTCTACAAGAGTAAATGTTTGTTATGACCTTGAAAAAGTTAATTTGACCTTTAACCAAGGTCATGGATAAAAGATAAGCATTTGAATTTATTCTCATCAAGAGTCCTCTTAATCTAATCAAAGCTCAATATTTTATCGTCAAAAGTCTGTTGTGACCTTGAAATCGAACAAATGACCTTGGGTCAAGGTCAAGGTGAAAGGACTTGATGTAAGGAATATTTGCGCCAAGTTTGAACTCTCAAAGTCAAATGGTCTTTGTTCTTTAGGCAAAAGTTTGTTGTGACCTTGAGAATCAAAATTTGACCTTGGGTCAAGGTCAAGGTGAAAGGGCTTGGCTCAATGATTGTATTTATGAAGTTTGAAGTGTCAAGGTCAAATAGTCTTTGTTCTATAGGCAAAAGTTTGTTGTGACCTTGAGAATCATAATTTGACCTTGAAACTAGGTCATCATCAATGACTACCTATAAGTAACCTACCATCCAAGTTTCAACTCAAAATCTCAAAAACTGTAGAAATTGGCACTGTGCCAATTTAAAGTTCCATTTTCAACTCAAAATAGCGCGAAAACCGTAAATATTTTATCGAGCATGTAAGCGTATAAAAGTTTGCAAATTTCCCAAAGAACAATATAAAACAAATTTCATTCAAATCGCACGGTTAGTTTAGGAGTTATAAGGTTTTAAAGATTTTACCTTTGATGACCTCTAGCGGGGGCATATGTGAACTTTTCGACAAGAAAAAAATTTTAAGTTAAGATCTTTATTTGCTCTTTCACATGATACTTTCCATTTTATCATATGATGCGGTACTTTGTTGTAAAGTCTCTGGATTGAATCGGGGGTAAGAATAATAATAATAATAATAATAACTAGATGGCTACTGTTGCAAGCAACAGACGGATTCCTCCTTTATTAGACCTTCCTCGGAACTGAAGTGTTAAAATCCGAAGAAAGAAGATGAAAAAAAGAATAGTTGCTTTAGTACCTTATTCACTTCAGCAAATGAGTTAAAAGAGCTTATGTCTAACTTGGGACTCTTATCTATTTATCGACAAAAAAGAAGAAAAAGACGATAAATACCTTTCATGTTTAGGAAGGCTTTAAACTCCTTGATCTATTCTATCCATTTTGAATCCTTTTAAATTACTATCCCAAAAAGAATTGCACAATGAATTAGCAATAAGAAAATTTCTATAAATAGAGAATGACAACAGCATGAAAGTACAGACAAGTAATGCTACTAAGATAAAAAATAGAAACAGAGAACAAGAATAAAAGAGTTATCTATCTTACTATGTAAAGTTCAAATAAGAAGTACTATTTGTGTGAAGAATAGATATTAAAGAACAAAATCCTATCAATCCTACAAAAGTAAATGTTTGTTATGACCTTGAAAAAGTTTATTTGACCTTGAACCAAGGTCATGGATGAAAGATAAGCATTTTAGTTTATTCTCATCAAGATTTCTTTTCATCTATTCAAAGCTCAATAATTTATCAACAAAAGTCTGTTGTGACCTTGAAATCGAACAAATGACCTTGGGTCAAGGTCAAGGTGAAAGGACTTGATGCAAGGAATATTTGCATCAAGTTTGAACTCTCAAGGTCAAATGGTCTTTGTTCTATAGGAAAAATGTTATTGTGACCTTGAGAATGAGAATTTGACCTTGGGTCAAGGTCAAGGTGAAAGGGCTTGGATCAATGATTGTATTTATGAAGTTTGAACTGTCAAGGTCAAATAGTCTTTGTTCTATAGGCAAATCTATGTTGTGACCTTGAGAATGGTAATTTGACCTTGAAACTAGGTCATCATCAATGACTACCTATAGGTAACCTACCATCCAAGTTTCAACTCAAAATCTCAAAAACTGTAGAAATTGGCACTGTGCCAATTTAAAGTTCTATTTTCAACTCAAAATAGCGCGAAAACCGTAAATATTTTATCGAGCATGTAAGCGTATAAAAGTTAGCAAATTTCCCAAAGAACAATATAAAACAAATTTCATTCAAATCGTACGGCTAGTTTAGGAGTAATAAGGTTTTAAAGATTTGACCTTTTATGACCTCTAGCGGGGGCATTTGTAAACTTTTCGACAAGAAAAAAAATTTAAATGAAGATCTTTATTTGCTCTTTAACATGATACTTTCCATTTTATCATATGATGCGGAACTTTCTTGTAACGTCTCTGGATTGGCTTGGGGGTAAGAATAATAATAATAAGAATAATAAGAATAAAGAAAAGACAATACAATAACAGAAAGGATTCCGACGGAAGTCGGAATCCTTAATAAAGAAAAGACAATACAATAACAGAAAGGATTCCGACGGAAAAGTCGGAATCCTTAATAAGAATAATAAGAATAAAGAAAAGACAATACAATAACAGAAAGGATTCCGACGGAAGTCGGAATCCTTAATAATAAGAATAAAGAAAAGACAATACAATAACAGAAAGGATTCCGACGGAAGTCGGAATCCTTAATAATAAGAATAAAGAAAAGACAATACAATAACAGAAAGGATTCCGACGGAAATCGGAATCCTTAATAAATGGAAGGATGGAGGTTCCTGTGGACATAGCAGACGGATTCCTCTCATTTTCATCTTGTTAAGAACAGAAATGAAAATTGAAAAAATGCGAAAATGACTGGCCGCAGCTGGACTCGAACCAGGTACCTTCACCAAGGTAGGCCCCATCGTATCTTGTACATGTAATGTCAGGTCACATGGTTGAATTGACCAATGAAATTTGTAACACATCCTGGGTCATGCATATTAATTATGTGAGGGATTTTCCAATGAATCATGACAATATAGCAAGTGTTTTCAAACTGGTACATGTATTCGGTATTTCTTGATTCTGTTAGAAAACATTTTGAACTAATACATACTCGTATAAATTTTGAAATGAAAACAATGTTGAAGCACTGTACTTTATGTTTGCTTACGAATGAAAAAAAATTGAGGGAAAAGAATGGCCGAGGCCGGTATCGAACCCCGGACCCTCCGATTCGAAATCTGACGCTCTACCGCTGAGCTATTGCAGAACTGACAAAGGATTGCATCAAAAGTCTTTAGAAGGATGAAATCTTGCGACTATGATATGACTCAACATGTCGAGCATGTTCCGAATGATAAATCTTTATCGATCGATTCTATTTACAGGTATGTATTCAGGAGTAAACAACATAGAATTTCATAAAATGTATTTTTTTTTATTTGACTTTCATTGACCATGTATGTAGAGAATAAAATTATGAATCAATAAAATGTGTTTGCTTATTTTGCAAGGGCGGATCTAGACAGGGGAGGTGAAAACAGGTATGTACACGTATGTAACATGTAAGTCGGAGGGGGGGGGGGCAAAAACTTATCAACCTCCCCCTTTCGAAGGACTAGCCTATGTCATTGGATAAACAAACCGTCAAAGATCTTGTACAGTTATTTCAAAGATTGACGAATTCAAAAAGAAACAGACAAACAAACGAGAGAAAAAATGCCCAAGGGGGCCACATTGCTCCGTCAAAGGTCTTGTACATTTGTTTCAAATATAAAGGAATTTAATAAGAAAAAGACAAACAAACAAACAAAACAAATGAAAAAAAAAGAAAAACAAGAGGCCCAAGGGAGCCATTTTGCTCAGTCAAAAGTCTTGTACAGTTGTTTCAAAGATTGTCGAATCAAAAAAGAAAAAAAAAAAAACAAACAAACAAACAAACAAGCAAAACAAATGAAAATAAAAAAAAACCCAAACAAACAAGAGGCCCAAGGGGGCCACATTGCTCCGTCAAAGGTCTTGTACAGTTGTTTTAAAGATTGACGAATTAAAAAAACAAGACAAACAAACAAAACAAAACAAAAAAAAAAAAAAAACCAAGAAGGCCAAGGGGGCCACATTGCTCCGTCAAAGGTCTTGTACAGTTGTTTCAAAGATTGACGAATGAAAAAATAAGAGGCCTAAGGTGGCCATATATACACGTTGAAGTCAATGACAGTGAAATAAATATGCGCAATATGAAATGTGTTTTTCTTCTGAATAAAAAGCTATGAATAGGACTGACTTGTTGCATGAACGATCGATAATTCTTGTAATGCTGAATCAGCCATTTGTATTTCTCCGTGTGTATATCAAAAATAAAAACCACCAACATTCAGGAACTCCAATGGCTATGTGGATAGGGCGTTGGACTGCTGGCCCAAGGGTACCGGGTTCGATCCCCAGTCTGGACGTTTTTTTTTTATCGCCGATCGTCTGCGTTTCTGTCTAGTACTCTCTCTATCTGTTCGTATGTCTGTTCGTTCTTCTATCGTTGTCAGTCTATCTAACACTGTCTATCTTACACTGTCAGTCTGTCTGTCTGCTCCATGCTGCAAATTTACCAGTTAATTTAAATGATGCTATTCAATTTTAAGACATTTTTAAAACATTTAATTAGAAAATGACAACAGCATGAAAGTACAGACAAGTCATGGTACGAAGAGAAATAGAAATAAAAGATTTATCTTTCTTAGATCATGTAAAGTTCATATAAGAAGGACCTCGTTTGTGAAGTATAAGTAGTGTAGGACAAACACTGTGT
Organism: Pinctada fucata; assembly: GCA_028142955.1. Classification (NCBI taxonomy): domain Eukaryota; kingdom Metazoa; phylum Mollusca; class Bivalvia; order Pterioida; family Pteriidae; genus Pinctada; species Pinctada fucata. Next base: position 34,118,610 of record AP027104.1, read on the forward strand.
ATTTAACAAGTAAATGTTGTTATGGCATTGAGAATGAAATTTTCACCTTGAACCAAGGTCAAGGAAAAAAGATGAGTATAGAATATCATTTTCTTCAAAATATATATGAAATTGAATAAAGCTCAATATTTTATCAACAAAAGACTGTTATGACCTTGAAATCGAACGAATGACCTTTGGTCAAGGTCAATGTGACAGGACTTACTGCAAGGAATATTTGTACCCAGTTTGCATTCTCAAGGTCAAACAGTCTTTGTTTTATAGGCAAAAATGTTGTTGTGACCTTGAGAATGAGAATTTGACCTTGGATCAAGGTCAAGGTGAAAGAGCTTGGCGTAACAATTATATGTATGAAGTTTGAACTCTGAAGGTCAAATAGTCTTTGTTCTATAAGCAAAAGTTTCATGTGACCTTGAGAATAAAAATTTGACCTTGAAAAGAAGGTCAACATAAAATGACTACCTATAAGTGACCTAACATCCAAGTTTCAACTCAAAGTCTCAAAAATTGTAGAAATTGGCACCTTGCCAATTTAAGGTTCCATTTTCAACTTGAAATAGCTTGAAAACTGTAAATATTTTATGGAGCATGTAAGCGTATAAAAGTTTGCAAATTTCTCAAAGAACAATATAAAACAAATTTTGTTCAAATCGTACGGTTAGTAAAGGAGTTATAAGAGTTTAAAGATTTGACTGCAGATGACCTCTAGCGGGGGCATATGTGAACTTTTCGACAAGAAAAAAATATTAAATTAAGATCTTTATTTGCTCTTTCACATGATACTTTGCATTTTATCATATGATGCGGTACTTTGTTGTAACGTCACTGGATTGGCTTGGGGGTAAGAATAATAATAATAATAATAATAATAAGAATAATAAGAATAAAGAAAAGACAATACAATAACAGAAAGGATTCCGACGGAAATCGGAATCCTTAATAATAAGAAGAAGAAAGAAAAGACAATACAATAACAGAAAGGATTCCGACGGAATAGTCGGAATCCTTAATAAGAATAAAGAAAAGACAATACAATAACAGAAAGGATTCCGACGGAAGTCGGAATCCTTAATGATTAATACAGCACGTCCTGACTGCGACGACAGTCCTGATTCCATGACGAACCCTGTCCAAACCTCGTTTCCAGTACAAATTCAGTTTACCTTAATATTATCCTCTTTAGAAGTACATAAATGGAAAAGAAGAGTTTAATCTAATAAATTTTAACAAAATTAACAAAGTCGTCTCATATATTAGTCCGTCGATGCTCAGCTTGATTTTCTATTGTGAGTGCTGTTGAGATTATCGTCAGGATCTTCTTTAACTCTTCTGAGTCACTGAATACTCCCATACTCCCAATAATTTGCTATGTAAGCAGTATATCGATATATATAAACTCAATCATTTGACCTTTCCTGTTTGAATATGCATTTCTGAACCCTATTCTAGTTACATGACGATGAAGTGCATTTGATATGAAATGTTAAGTAATCTATCTAGCTTTATCATCACTAACGTGATTAGATATCTGTGTTAGAGAGGGCGCTGAGCAGGACACAGAGAACGTACATGTAGCCGAAATGTTTTCAACTGTGACTTTCTTCCTCCGCGGTACCTGCAAAGGAAATATTACAAGAACCGTTTTCAAAGTCAAAGGTAAAACAATTATACAGAAAACGAGAACTGTTCTGATGTCAGTTTCGCCAAACAGGGGATGCTTACTCCCTCCGGGCACCTGGTCCCACCTCTAGCTTGCTAGGGGTCCGTCGATGTTCAACTTGGTGCTCTGTTGTGAGTGCTTGAGATTGTCGTCAGGATATTCTTTATCTCATTTGTGTCACACTTAGACTCTTTGCCATGTGGAGCTCGTAAAAAAGTTCCCCGCGAGGGGTTTGACAGTAAGTGTTTTAAATGTCTTTTCCCTGAAAGAGTCGCCATAGCACTTTCTATATAGTCATAACCGCAGACAGATGTTGTATAGATGTTGTTTTCATTTTCGTGCGTGAACGTCAACGGCGGGTGCGGTTAGCCAAACAGGGGATGCTTACTCCTTCCGGGCACCTGGTCCCACTTCTAGCTTGCTAGGGGTCCGTCGATGTTCAACTTGGTGCTCTGTTGTGAGTGCTGTTGAGATTGTCGTCAGGATATTCTTTATCTCATTTCAGTTTTAAATCCATGGAGTGCCACAACTTCTCAAACTGTGTATGCTCTTTGTCTTTTGCAGGATTGACAAAACAGTTTTCAAAGACTTCTTCACCATTGTTTAGCATCAATCGAAACTGTGCAACGGTAGGTAATAAATAAAATGTATCTATCGAACTTTGACGAAATATTTTCAAAATTGTTATTGGTATATTAAAGAATTAATTGTCTTTTTAAGCCTTTTTCCATTAGTCTCCGAGAATATATTGTTGAAAATTTTCCCTTATACTGGACTTTAACATGAATTGACACAATCAAGGGATACTGTTGATACTTTCCGGTCTGTGGTTTTTTTCACATCGTTTTTGAAAAGTTATAAGAAATTTACGAATGATTTAACACTCTATTGCTATAACACATAATAAGATGTTTAAAACGAGGTAAATATCCTTGAGATACATCCAGATCGTCTATCAATAGAGGCTACTATAGACCCTAGGGAAATAGTTGTTTATCAGAATTATTGGTGAATGTCGACCAGAAAGTTACCTCTATGAACATCGTAGGGCAAGTCAACTTACTGAGAACCCTCAACACGGGGATACTTGTAAGCGACTGACTTTGTCACTGAAAACATTTTGTGGAAGATGCATTTAATTAATAACATATATTATATTTTGACCTTTTCTGCACTGCTAAACTGACCGGTGTTACTTGCAAGCAGGAGATAATCACTTACCCCGGACATCTGTTCTCATTTCCATGTGGGATTTACTTGTGCTCAATTGCGAATATTTTAGTAATTTTGTTTGGTTTTGGATATTTACCTGGTCTTGTGATTTTCTATATTTAGATTTAGGTTGAATATAAGAAATGTGGGGATCTCCAACAACATATGTACGTGTTTAAATTTCATTCAAATATTAAAAGGTAGAGTATCATGAGTTTTAATTGTCTAAATCAACATCCTTCTTCCACATTTCATATCATTTTGGAGGTAAGCTCTGTTCCCTGTATCGAAGATTTTTGTCCAGATGGGTATTGAGCATTTCTTGTCTAGGCAGCTGTATGCTTTTACGAAATTTTATTATCGGTCCATGAATAGTATATTAAAGTGATGACCAGTCCCTGTGCATAATGTAATATGATCTTTTCGTTTCATATGTGTATTCCTTTTGACAAAATCTTTCTTTAATTGGTACGAAGGTTTGCCCATCTTAATATTCTCTCAGTGTGACTTAGCAAACTTACAAAAAAAAAATGATTACAGTACGGTTTTCACAAACACATCTTAAACTTTTAATACATACAACTGTTTAAAATGTGTGCTTTTGTTTTAGAAGTAGGTATGTAGTTATCTGATATCATAATCTCTCAATATCTCTGTCCTTGGAAAACAGGTTAAATGCAGTTGAAAGTCGCTTCTTGCTTTTCTTAAATCAAATGTTATATGAAGATAATTCATGTAAATGTGTTCATGAAAGTTGTGAACACAATAATGCAGGGTTAGATATCTTCTTTTGAAGAATGGAAATTGTATCCATCAGAAAGGACTGAAATTGCTTTGAACGAACAGCGATTAAGATAATCTTACACTTAAACTTACAATTGAATTTGAAGATGTTTACATTATTATCACCATGCTCATTTTTAAATTTCGTGTAAACGCTCGAACATATCGTCACCTGAAATAAAATCTTCTTCAATATTTATTTTGTTAATTGAGGTACAAGGGATCTTTGTTTCAAATTTCATGTATAAAACACTTTGTTGACAAATAAGATATCAAATTGCATAACAGCTGTTGATTGTTTACGGTATTTACGAGTTGCTTTGACATGTTTCTCTCCACGTATGACACATTTTGGAATATGAAATCATGGATGAATTTAGGCTGCCTCGTATTCATGTACGTTCAGGCAAATGGTGTGTGGATTTAGAAATAAGTATCAAAATATTGTCAATATTTAACATTGCAAGCTCTCGATGTCTATTTTGGTTTCGAGATATTTCTTTCACTTAAGAGAAATATAAATACCTGACATCAACCAAATAATTTACCATGACTATACTAGTAATTAATTTTCAACCTGGGTCCTGTAGCATCATATCCCAGTCATTTTACTATGTCTTTCGGTATATTTAGGGCATAATTTTCACAGATTTTGGTCATACTAGTATTACATTGATCACTGACGAGTGTTTATTACCCGAAACGTGCATGTCTGGTCCATGCTGTAAATTTATCTGCTCTAAAATCATGCTAATGATATTGAAGACGTTAAACATTACTAATGTTGAACATATTTTAAAAGAGATGAGGGGATCTCCAAGCACACTCGGTAGCAGCACTCACAGCAAAACATCCCATACAAAAATACAGAATAGACATATAGGTAAAATGAAAATATACAGCAAGAGGCGCTAAAGGGACAAGAAACACCAAACACAACACAGAAATATTAAGCACAAAGAACTACACATGAAGATGAAGTTACATGTAATAAGAGGTGAATATGCATTGGATGCAAAACAGTTAAGAGCAAAATTAAGACCTATGGATTTTTCATCATTCTATGGTGGCATACTTCTGCCTCCTACATGCAAGATATTTTCCTTCAGAATATGTCAATATGCGACTTATTTATGTCAACATGCGACTTACTTATGTCGACATGCAACTTAATAAACTTGCATGTATACATATTTTTTTTGCATGTCGACATAACTATCTTGCATGTTTACATAATCATCTTGCATGTTGACAAAATAAGTTGCATGTCAACATAATTAAGTTGCATGTCAACATATTTAACTTGCATGTTGATATAATTGTAATCTCTATAAAAATATCTTGCATGTAGGAGGCAGAAGTATGCCACCATATCATTCAGTTAAAAAGCTCATTTCATACTTTATCACTGAATAGATTTAGGATACCGGTATGAGTACCCTGCACTGGAACATCGATAAAATGTTATGATATTTAAAAGAAGAATGCTATTTCTTATCTAGCAGCATGAGATTTATGGTCCTTTAAAACAATGGACACTGATATTAATTTTAGAAAATACCCTATTACTAATAAATGGGTTTATTTCGGAGACTATGTCTTTCCTAATTATACTTAAATCAAAAACAATTGTCCTTATACAGTTAGCGGCTACAGTTCCTCGAGAGCCATCAGTTACCAGTACATCTGTACAAGATGGAGGCAAGAAACTGTTGGTTAACTGGGATAATGGAAAATCGTCAACGTAAGTAGCCATCATTGATATATCATCTGTGTAAAAGTATATAAAGAGATACGATTGCAAATCCAGGTATGCATACTTTCCTTGTAAAGATTAGGTTAAAATTAAGGTAGATTGTCCCTCTGGTCCGAAATCTGGGAAAATCATGCATGAATTTACATCATATTTTATAGACGATAAAGCTATCCCTACAATTAAGGGTTCTCTTAACGTGGTTATTTTCGCGGGGGGGGGGGATTTCGCAATTATAAAAACAAGACGTTTCGCGTGGGGGAAATATTCGCGATAAAAATGTCTTTTTCACTGTAAGAATGTAGCAGAATTATTTTCGCGTGGGGGAAATTTTCACGACGTCACTAGATTAGTAAAAAAAGCGAAAATTACCCCCACGCGAAATTTTCCCGTTTACAGTATATTTGAAAAGTTCTTATAACAGGTTCAAAGACGATAAGTATGAAAATTCCAAAAAGTTATCATAGGGAGAATATAGCTCATACGACCAGAGGTTCGAGCTGCCTTAAATTTGTTTCAAGTAGACTAAAGTTCAACCTGTGTACCTGACACAATTAATTGAAATCGCAATTTGCAGTGTTGGACACTTAATTTTCTTGTAGAAAGTTCATCTTTTTCAGGAATAAGAACATTTAATTGAGCAATGTACTTTGTCGTGAATTCGTTATACTAGTTTTTATGCATAGTGAATAATTTCGATTGATTTTAAAAATCATACGAAGCTTGGTAATAGCTTGTATTCCTTCAATACCAGAGTTTGAAAGTACCGGTAATTACACTCAGTTGACTAACGACCAAACGAACTGTCCACGACTCTTTTACCACACTGCTGTGTGGAATAAAGGTGAACAGGGAATCATTTAGGGCAACAGGTCAATTTCAACAAAACAATACTACTACATTATTCAGATATTCATGAAAAGAATATTCGTAATATGAAAAAAACAACAAAAGATACATTTTGTAATAATAAGAAAAAACACATGTGTTTGTGAAACACGGATGCCCACGTTGGCATCTTTGATAGTAAAACAGCTGTAACGAATAAAGTATTTTTCACTCCATGGTCAAGGTAAAAAAATTGATATCCATGGAAATGTCTTGTCACAAGGAAAACACATGTGAAATATGAAAGTTCCATCACTTATCATTCAAAAAAAATGGTCAAGGTAAGTTTTTAAAAAGTAGGTCATTCTCCAAGGTCAACTTCACAAGGTCAAAAATTTTGGTATCCGTGGAAAGGTCTTGTAATAAGGAATACACAAGAGAAATATGAAAGCCATATCACTAATCATTCAAAAGTTATGGTCTAGGTTAATGTATTTTTCAAAAGTAGGTCCATCTCCAAGGTCAAGGTCACAAGGTCAAAAGTTTTGGTATCCGTGGAACGGTCTTGTCATAAGGAATACACATGTGAAATATGAAAGTCCTACAGTACTGCAACCCACTTGTTTGACAATTCTATCCTATCCTATCCATCATCCTGCATCCTACATCCACTTCCTGCCCACTCTATCCTATCCTATCCTATCCTATCCTTTCCTATCCTTTCCTATCCTTTCCCACCCAATCCTATCCTATACACCTCATTTCAATCTAATTCTATCATCCTATTTTACATCCTATCCTATCCTACATCCATCCTATCCTATCCACCTTTATCTTCTTCTCATTACCTTTAGCGAGATTATGATTAAGACTAAATGACTTGTTACAAAGTAATTCATAAGTAGTAAATTATCTGTAATTATTGCTGTTTTTTGGATTTTATAAAAATGAAAATTATTTAGATGATTAAATACCATTTTTGCATTTGCAGTGAACGAATAAAAAATATTACATTAAAACCTCCAAGTTTGTTTTTTATTCAAATGCAATTAATATTACCCATTAAGTCAAATGAAAATTTTCAATGGATCGAATTTAATCAAATAAGTATGTTTGTCTCCTAATATCTTAAAAATTAAAAAAGAAAGATTGGATTGAAGAACGAGGTGGATAGGATGTAGGATAGGATAGGATGTAGGATAGGATGTAGAATAGGATGTAGGATAGGATGTAGGATAGGATAGGATGTAGGATAGGATGGGATAGAAATGGTTAGGATTGAGGTGGATAGGATTGAGGTGGATAGGGTAGGAAAGGATAGGATAGGATAGGAAAGGATGGGATGGAATAGGATAGGATAGGATAGGATATGAGAGGATAGGATAAGATTCTATCCACTTTCTGTCCTACATCCTGCATCCTACATCCTATCCTATCCACTTTTTTGTCAAACAAGTTGGTTGCAGGACTGTATCACTTCAAGTTATGGCCAAGATTAAAGTTTTTGCGGACAAACAGACAAACGGACACGCCAAAATTATATGTCCACGAATCTCCGATTACGGGGGCATAATAAAAAGGGAAAAAAGAAATAAAAGGAGTTCAAAGCATTCACTTAAGGTTTTTTCTTTCCTCTGAGAATGTTTACAATACAGAGCATAAATCTTAACAGTCAACTTAAAAGTTTGAGAGAAATCGAGAAACAAAACCAAATGTTTACTACATGTACACGCAGTACGTGTTTTAGTGTATTTAATTCAGAATACGTAGAATGTATGTTTGAATAATGAACATGAGACAGAAAAGAATATAAATTGAATTGACAATTTTGTAGATTCCATTCTATGTGGCTGCGATTCTGTTGTCCTTGTCCACTATGCCGTGATTCAGCCAGTAATATGACCTGTTACAAGATTGAAGATATTCCCCTTGACATGACAGTAGAGGCGGCTCTTCTAAGTAAGCAAGTTTCAATCATACATAAAACAAAGGAGGGAATTCCCCATTACATAATTTTGACTTCAAGCACCGATGAGGATGAAATGTTCTGAAAATGCATATCTAGAGCACTGAACCATGTATAATTTGTATAGCGAAACGTAATTTTGGTGGCGAATCTACAGTGAATTATGTTTGCACAATCGTTGTCGTTGTCTCAGTCCGTTTCTTTCGTTTTCCTTAATTTTTTTGTTCTCTATGATTACTGATTATCATCATGTTGGGGATCTTAGCTTTATCTAACTGCATTTGACATCTTTTGTCTATCAAGCTGATCTCTAAGTTTTAAAACTTCTTCTTTTCTGAATATACACTGGACCAGCCCTACAAAATATGAGGTATTGTATGATATAATATGATACCACTCCCCAAAATGGTGAATGATATTCTGTCATAGACCATTTGTATCATCCAACCAAAGATTATACTTTATTTCTTCCAAAATGGTATTAACCGGATATGATAATTCTACCGAATTGAAGCGACGGGTGTTGCATGCAAGCAGGAAATGCTGACTCTTCCTGGGCACCTGGTCTCACTCACATATCGGGAGTTCGCTTCTTTTCATGTGTTGGAGGTTTTTGTTTGTTTGCTTTGGTTCCTGTTTTATCCTGATTTTCTATGCCTTCGATTTATGATTTTATGAATGATCGATTTTGTGATGTATATAGGGATTTGGCCATTATCCATATTTGTCATTCAGTGACATGGACAATTGTTCGAAGTCGAAGTGCCCAACTAGAACAACTGAATGTAATGCCTGTTGCATGAAGTGATTATCTATCACGTACGATTCCAATCGGAACACATAATGATATATATTTACTGTGAGTAAATCCATAAAAAAATTATCTTTTCCAATCTCCTTGTCATTTTTGACATGTCCATCGAAATTCTAACGATCTTTTTTTCAGGAAATGGGAAAATTGGAATCAAGTGGATTCAAGAAAACCATGAAGCCGAATTTGATCCGCAGTACCTGGCCGAACATAGCTATTCATCCGAGGATTTGTCAGTGAAACAAACAGATGCGAGGCCAGCCCCTAACATAAAGGTTTATATACTTCAAAATAAAGCATTGTTGTATATAATGATATGAAATGTTTTTGTACTTAACCTGCCATGGAAGAAATTGCTTTGTGTTAGAATTTGAAGACGTTAAACATTTGATCATTCTTTTTAGTCCAGAACCATTTATTTTCTCCATACTTATTAAAAAGTAACTTCTGTCTAGAATGCATTTGCTTTAAAGTGATATATGGTAGTACATATAATTATTCTAAGAGAGTTAAATATTTTCAGAAAGAAGTTGAGACCATAGACTTTTTGGATGTACAAAATTCGGAGGAGGCGCTTTACAAGTAAATAATTTGTTATTTAAGGATATTGTGAATGGTAATGAGATAATTCAAAGCAATGAATAAATTTATTTGAACAAAGTCAAAGCCGCTATCGATAAAAGTAAATGAAAGTATTTGACTGAAAAAAAAGTCGGGGCTGTCCATTAAGTCTGAAAAAATCTTTCATCATTGATAATGAACAAAAGAGACCATCTAATTGTAGGGGGTCATTCAAACCGCTGTTTGTAGAAAAAAATGTAATTGAGAGTTTCATTTCGATATAAAGTGTTTAATGAGCGCTGCTGCAGTTTGGTTGTAGCTTTAGTTGTGTCGTTAGCACAGTAACTAAGACGAAGTGCTTTGAACTCTAACACGAAAAAAAAAACTTAGATATCAAAGTACAATCAAAACAAGTATGTCTTTTCTCATAATCAAGTCTTTTGCATGCAAACTGGAAACGATGACTCTCCCCGGGCACCTGGCTTCATTTCGGAATATTGTTTTTTACGGGTTCGCAACTTTATATTCCAATGGAAATTCTAATGACTTTGCCTTACCTTTTCGACTATGAGACTGAGTAACTGGTTTGTACTTCTTCAATGTTGACTGAGTAACTGGTTGGTACTTCTTCAATGTTTCTTTCATTAAGTCCTGTACCCAGGGTATAGAAATATAGTGTGGTCTTTTATTTATAGATGGTTGAAGATTATAAATGAAGAAGGACTTTGTATACTGAAGAATGTTCCAACAGAATATAATTACATCAAGAAGGTAAGACAAAACTAGGCTTTGCATAATTGTTGGCATACTAGTATCAATTTTTGTTTTAAAAATTTCATTTTAAAAATTTGGACATCGGTAACACGAATATTATAAAAGCAATTTCCCTTTTAATTTATCAGCGTTTTAAACAATCTACTTATACCTTTCATCTCTTTCATGACTTCGCAGGCGACACTTAGGGATCGCTTTGTCCGTTGTCAGTCTGTCAGTCTGTCCGTCGATCTGTCTGTCACACTTTGGGTGTCACAACCCAAAAAAGAAAGGAAGGGATCTCCAACACCACTCGGTTGAAGCACCCACAGCAAAACCCTAAAACACCCAATGCAAAAACACAGAGCAGAAATTCACAGAATAGATACAAAAGAGACAATGAACACCAACTCATGCCATACAAGCATGTAACACAAAAGACAACATATAAACCAGCAAGACGAATGGGCAACCGTTGCCGACTTTGAACGGCCATCTGCTAAGCAAGTAGCAGAAGGTGTGGTTATCCGGTTTACGTGTGCACAACCCTGCCACTTTTCCGATTACTTTGAGGTCTCGAAGAACGCACAATTGTCGTGTAAAATAACGCTGTAAGATGAACATTCAGACAGCATGACGCAGAGGCCTAAGAAACAAACAGATGTAATTGTAAATGGAAATACAAAGCAGAAGGCATATGAAATACAGTCCGTGCTCTACAGTCCGCTTTCTATCGGCTGTAGCGAGCTCATGTATGCGAACATACGAGGAGTCCGACTGAGATTCAGAGAGGATGGGTGGTCGGGGCCCTGTCTTCTCTAAAGAGGTTTGGACAGGGCCCGTCATGGAGTCCTTTTGTTTAAGTCAGTCAGCGTGCAATTCTTAAGAATGCTATGGTACAAGGCTGTAATTTTGTCCAGTACCAAGCCAAGTGTCCGTCTGGTGATAGAAGGATCATATCCACGGTATAAAATAAGTTTGATGATTGTAATACATTTTCGATTGTTATTCTGTCTACCATTGATCATTCTTATTTTGTTACCATAAAATGTCACCATAAAAAGCAGGTTGTGAAATACCAAAAGTAATATACTCTGTTGCTTGTATTGTTCCAAATTTCAAAAGAAGTTGACTATAATTTTTGTAAAATTTCCAGACAGTTTTTTTATTTCAAATAGTTAGAGAACGCGAAAATGCTCTAGCATACCGGATGAGCTGCGAAATGTAGATACAGTATGACGATAATCTAGGAACATGGCACACCACCGTTAAGCCAGGGAAAATTCACTATGTTGGATCCAAAATAATCTCTTTTGTCATACACACTTGTATGAATCGCTCCATTAACGGTTTTGATATTAAGGTCCAAAAATAGCAATCCAAGGAATGCTTGTGTCGCCTGCGAAGCGGTTGGATTATTATTCTAGAAAGTGGATCAAAATTATTGGTATCAGTAGAAAAGTCTTGTCATATGAAATTCATTTGAAATATCAGACCTCTTAATTACAAATTAAAAGATATGGTCATTCTCAAATTTTCAGAAAAGAGTGTCAATCATCTAGGTCAAGGTCACTACGTAAAAATTGGTAACAAAAAGGTCTCATCATAAGAAATATTAAAAACCTATCACCTGCCAATTTACAACCTTAGAAAAGAAGGTCAAATATGTAGGTCAAGGTCAAAAGGTAAAAAAATTATGGTATTTGTAGAATGGCATTGTTACAAGGAAAATACATGTGAAATATCAAAGTCCTATCACCTACCAATCAAAAGATATAGCCAATATTACTTTTCTTGAAAAGTAGGTCAAATATCTATATCAAGATCAAAAGGTCAAATTTAAAGGTCTGTGTAGGAAGGTCTTGTCACAAGGAATACACATGTGAAATATCAAAGCCCTATCACTTACCAATCAAAAGATATAGCGAATCTTATCTTTTTTTCAAAAGGAGGTCAAATATCTAGGTCAAGGTCACAAGGTCAAAAATTATGGTATGGTTGAAAGGTCTTGCCACAAGGATTGCACATGTGAAATATCAAAGCCCTATCATCTACAAATCAAAAGATATATCCATTCTTAATTTTTTTGAAAAGTAGGTCAAATATGTAGGTCAAGGTCACTAGGTCAAAAATTATTGTATGAGTAGGAAGGTCTTGTCACAAGGAATACACATGTGAAATATCAAAGCCCTATCACTTACTAATCAAAAGATATAGCGAATCTTATCTTTTTTTCAAAAGTAGGTCAAATATCTAGGTCAAGGTAACAAGGTCAAAAATTATGGTATGTGTTGAAAGGTCTTGCCGCAAGGATTGCACATGTGAAATATCAAAGCCCTATCACCTACAAATCAAAAGATATATCCATTCTTAATTTTTTTGAAAAGTAGGTCAAATATATAGGTCAAGGTCACTAGGTCAAAAATTATGGTATGCGTAGGAAGGTCTTGTCACAAGGAATACACATGTGAAATATCAAAGCCCTATCACCAATCAAAAGTTATGGGCTGTGACACCCAAAGTGTGACAGACAGACAGACTGACAGACGGACGGACGGACAGACGGACAGACGGACAAAGTGATCCCTAAGTGTCGCTATGCTTCGCAGGCGACACAAAAATGGTGTTTGTGCTTGTAACGTTGCCTTGTTTAAAGTCAGTTAATGTGGATATAAAGCATTTTTATACTACTCAAAAACAGGATTGTCGATAGTAAGAATATCATTCAGGTACCTATATGTAGAAGTACCAGTGAAACATTTCAAAATATCATGTTTTCTTTACTTTTGAACACATTGGATAAATTCTTTTTCATACGTGTATAGAAATAAATCTGCGAAGGAGGCGCACTATTAGTACATAACATGTACACATTTGATCCACTTTTTAAAATCAAGCTGCTTCGCAGGCGACACAAGCATTTCTTGGATTGTTATTTTATTTTTAAATTTTCGAATGATGTTGCCAATAGAAGTTAATCTTTGTACATTTTCTCTTTTGAATTAGGTTATCACAATGATAGGACCAATTCTGGCCACTCTGTACGGAGAGGTAATCTGGCATCTGCATCATATATTTTTACAATAATTGTTCCTTGTCAATTACATAAAGTTACATGTAGTAATAATTCATAACTAAAGATATATTTCAATTAACATATAATAAATAACTACAAATCAGTATTTTTCAAGGAATGCTAGGCTCTACAACAGTTTTTAGCACTGAAAATTTCAGAATTTCCTTTGAATTTAGCTTTAATTACAATTTGTACATATCTCAGCATGGATTCAGTGAGAAAAAATACGAAGTAATACAAAGAGATGTAATAACTATCTGTTTTTCATTTGACAGAGGAGATTGTCTTCCCCTTTCAATATAACATTGCTATTGTATGGGTACTCACAGCTGATGCTTTGCTCTGTTTCAGACTTTTGATGTGAAATTAAAGGCCGAGGCCATCAACTTATCATATTCCACAGCGGCTCTCTCCTTCCACACAGATCTGGCCCATTATGAAACCCCACCAGGACTTCAGTTCCTTCACTGCATAGAGTAATTCTTTTATAATATATTATAATATGTTCTAATGTAATAATCTAGTGTTCCATATGCGCCTTTCAACAAACAATGTATAATCAGTGATGATCGAGTCCGAAATAATTATCAGTTATTCAGACTCAAAGTCGAGAAGGCATGGCAAAATCATTAGAATTTCCATTGGAACAGTTGTAAACCTCGGAATGAATAACATTCCGAAGTGAGACCAGGTACCCGGGGAGAGTCAGTGTCTCCTGATTCCATGCAACAAAAAAGAGGAAACCCAAAATGTAAATATTCGCTATTTTCGAAAACCAGAGTTACTTTCCATTTGATATGGTATCTGACGTAGACTGATTATGACGTCATCAAATTCTATAGAAACAGTCCTAAAAGTCTGGGAAATGACGGTATAAAATCGACGTTACCATACCATTTTCATGACGTTACAATGGTTTTACGTCAGATACCGTCTGTAAGGGGAAAAAACTCTGTATTCCGCAAAGACTCAATATGAAGAGCAAAGTTCGAAAATGCGTGCCAAAGAGCCAGATAAAGATAAAGTTATACCATAAGGGATGTACTCCTTAGTTTCAGATTTATAAAATTTAGTAAAAAACACTACGTAGTAAAACTAGGCTAACGATATCCTGGGGACTAGTAGTCCATCAGCAGTGATAAACCAACCTAGTTTGTACTACATACATTTGTTTTCTCATAGCGTAAAGGTATGCATTACAAGAAGAGAGGTTACTTTCTCTGTAACTAATATAGACAGAGTTATGAAGAATGCCATAGACTGAAAATGCCACAGTGGCAGTTTTACGATATTTATTCATGTTTTAAATCATAACATCCGAATGAAAATAGGGAAAATACAATTCGACTATCTTAACAAGGTTTTTATGTTTTCTTTGAATGCCAAACATTGATTTGAAGAAAATTATTGAACTCAGGTGATGCGTTGCTTATAGGTAAAGCTAACTCTCTCCGATTTCTAGACGTTCCGGCCACAAACCAATCCGGCCACGGCTCTCTGACCCCAGTCGATGCGGCCACTGACGCATCCGGCCACAGGTACCCCAGACAATCCGGCCCCAGTATACTTCTACATAGATTGACCATGGCCAATGACCCTGTCAATGTATAAACCCCGGACGATCCTGCCCTTGTATACTTGTATATAAATGGAATATACCCCAAGTCGACCCTGCCCCTGTATACTTGTATATATATATATATATGGAATACACCCCAAGTCGATCCGGCCCCTCTATACTTGTATATATTTATATGGAATATACCCCAAGTCGATATACACAGGGGTCGGATCGTCTTGGGTATTTGATTATAAACGAGGGCCGGATCGTCTGGGGACAATGTTTATTTATATTAGTTACACAGGGGCCGGATCGTCTTGAGGTACAAGAATTGAAGGATAATATACACAAGGGTCGGATCGTCTTGGGTGTTTGATTATAAACGAGGGCCGGATCGTCTTGGGACAATGTTTATTTTTAAGATACACAGGGGCCGGATCGTCTTGGGGTACAAGAATTGAATGATAATATACACAGGAGCCGGATCGTCTTAGGTGTTTGATGAAACGGGGACCGGATCGTCTGGGGACAATGTTTATTTATATAAGATACACAGGGGCCGGATCGTCTTGGGGTACAAGATACACAAGGGCCGGATCGTCTTAGGTGTTAGATTAAACGGGGGCCGGATCGTCTTGGGTACTTGTGGCCGGAGTGACTAGGGGCCGGATCGTCTGGGGCCGGTTCCCATTTCATAGTGGCCGGATTGGTTTGTGGCCGGATCGTCCTGTTACCACTCTCTCATTACGTCTGATGTTATTCCGGTATTTGATGTGTCGTGTTCAATAGAATGAGGTGAAATTGTAGTATTATTTTACATGAAACAATGCAAGATGGGCAGACGATATATCAAAAACTCTTTGGTGCATGTAGGTTTTTTGGAAATAGAATGTAAAACCTCGACAAGAATAAAAGAAATGTTGACATGTAAATACTGGTTGGTGTTTGTCACAATGTATACTTGTATACAGCTTTAATAGTCGTATAATTATTATATTTCTCTAAAAAGGTTTGACCAAAGTCTCCAGGGTGGTGAAACTACATTTATTGATCTTTTTGCTGTGGCAGAAGAGTTCAAACAGCAATATCCAGAGCATTTCGAAACTTTGTGCAAAGTTCCAGCAACATTTCAGAGGATTCATGCAGAAAGGTGAGCCCTTTATGAGGGGTCTATAATTTCTTCTAGTAAGATATCGTGTCGCATCATCTTATTACTATGTCGCCTCAACACAAGAGCGACATATAGGGATCACTCGAGATCTGTCCGGCATCTGTGCGCCTGTATGTAAACCGGCATCTGTACGCCTGTGTATCCGTCATTCTCAGTTTTGGATTTAGAGGAGGCGTAAGAGGCACAGGGGCGCAAGCCCCTCTAAACTCCTCAAGGTAATGTATTTGCTGGGCTCAAACTAGTACAGTACCTATCACGAGTTTTACAACGAGATCGCCATCGATGGAGTAAAAATTTAACGAGTAAAGGCCAATTCCTCCATCAGGTGGAGGGCTTTTAGGAGGGCTGGTGAGGGGCAAAGCGGGCTCAACGCGAACAAACTTTACCCCGAAAAACTCGGAGTGTTTGTGAGCGGGGCTAATGAACGGAGGCGGCGCTTATGCATATTTAATTATTAGCCGGGGTAAACACCGAGTGATTGTAGGCGGGGCTTATATTCGCTTGACGGAGCATCTCGAGTCGCGTAAATTCTCCTTGTAGAGAGTAGAATCGCGATAGGCTAGTCAAACAACTGTTTTAACAATACGCTAGATCTGTACGTACAGTAAATGTTTTCCTAAGAACGATTCTATAAATGTTGTAACAATTTAAAGAATCATTATCTTACATATTCGCATAGATATATACTACATTTATAACAATGCAATATTCAGGATTATGTACGTAGAGATAGAGAAACCCTAGATGTTAAAAAGGCAGTCTACACATGTCTGTAGTTTGAATTTCCTGTGATGTACGAAAAATGAATATGAATTAATAAACCAGCAAATAATATAGGTAGCAAAACTGTAATAAAGAAAACAAGGGAAAAAAGAAATACATAATTATTTATTCTTCTCCTGTATTTTATAAACACCTGAATATCGGATGTGTAAAATACATTATATCATTCGATGTGTCTGATGGAAGGAAAAATAAGATTTGTTTCCTGTTAGACAATGAAACGAATTTTTGCATGCATTTATAGATTCAAGTACTGTAATGCACGACTTTGCAGTAAGATGAATATTAAAAGTATTATGAGTTATGCAAATCATTTTCCCGTTCATACGGAAAAGCTTCTAAATCCGTACTCTGGATACTTCACATTGATGTTATCTATTTTACATATACATGTAAACGATTGCACACTTACGTATAAAATTAAATTTAATGCTGTACGATACCAAGTAAATTAAATGTTTAATTCATTGATAGTTATTTTTTATTCTATCGTGTTTGAACGGTATTTTTTTTTTATCACGGAAGCATATTTTAGAAGGCATCGAAAATATAGACCTTTGTTAATTTTTCAGCAATTGTTATGATCCGTTATCAGTAATAGCTGAAAATCTCGAGCAGGAACCAGCGTTCACCCTTGCTCCCTCACTTTTTAGATAAAATATGAAAAAATATAGACAATACAGTCAAGACAATGTCTATTTACTAACTCAGGCACGTACGTCATCATGTATGCACATGCATTATGTTTCTGGGGTCGCAGGTCATTTATAATATACATGTACCAGTGGTGGATCCAGGATTTCAGAAAGGAGGGGAGAGCCCAGCTTCAAAGAAAATTGTTCACAGAAAAGCTGACAAGCAAAAGATAAATTAAAAAAACCAAAGAGACGATGATACAAATATTAAGACTTAGGACTTTATATTATTCAGGGGTCCTTAACCCCCGCCCCCATCCCCATTTGGTCTTTTCCTTATAAGGTATTTAATCGTTTACCTGAAGATGTGCCAATTGCGCGATTCTATAGATCCTACATATTTGTAGTACCTTAAATTGACACTACACCACGAGCAAGACAGTCCCAACGCGTAATTACTCTTTTAAAGCGGAATTTCTCTTTTTAGTGGCGCATCATTATTAATCAATGATGCATATGAATGAACATGCGATTCCCAAGGAATTGTCTCCTGATAAAGGACGCAATTTTTGTAATATGAATTGAAAACTGCAGCGAGCGAAGCCGGAAAATTTTCCTGAATTTGAAGCGAAATTTTATATTAATTCTTCAAATTCGGATTACTTGTAAGAGCAAGATTATTTCTTCTGTCATACCATAAGCAAATTCATTTTATTTATTAAAATTCAGAGCAAAATTTTTTTTTCAAGCAACCCCCACCCCCGAATATCAAATGGACCGTGCCTTACCTGTACCTGTTTCATTATCAGTAGATAAGGGTTAGATAACAGTTTCGAGTTACTCCGTTCTTGATCCGCACATACATTTTTTGCAAAATTAAAAAGAAAAAAAAAAAAGTTTTCGGAAGCGATTCAAGAAACTAACACCAAAAAGTGAGGGAGCTCCAGCCTCATTTGTAATCGATCAGGCTTACGTTATAATGTTTTTGTTCCTTTTCTATATGTCAGATTAATAATGAAAGTGATAAACGATTTTCGATTCGAAGCAGAGGAGAGGGAAGGGGGGGGGGTTGTTCGGTCATTCTTTATTCCTTCCCAAATCTTACATTTCCGGGTAATATGACAAATTTCAGGGGGTCCTTAAACCATCCCTCCCGATCCGCACTTGTTATAGGGGAGGGTGGGTGGTATTCGGTCCTTTATTCCTTCCCAAATCTTTTTTTTTTCATTTTTCTAGGTATAAGGACAAATATCAAGGGGTCCTTAACTTCTCCCTCCCCTTCCCTCCATCCCCTCTTTCCCTCCTCTCCTCCCTTCCTCCCACCTCCTTTTCATCCTATCCAACCCCTAAAGTATAAAATGCGAAGTCTTTATTCAGGTTAATGAGAAGCGTTTAATCTAGACGAATCAATGAGAATCGTACAGTATGGTTTTTTTAAGCTTAATAATAATGCAACGCTTAAAAGAGAAATTCCGCTTTCAAAGAGTAATTACGCGTTGGGGCTGTCTTCTTCTTGATAGTGTCAAAGTGAAACGATTCTGATATCAGAGGCAACTCTAGCTAAATCTAAATTACAGAAAGAGGATTGAACCCCTCTTATGTTTTATCCAATCAGATATCTTGATTTAAACCAATCATATTACTTGATTCATTTATGTTTGACCAATCAAAGCCTTTGCTTCATTGACCAATCACAGCTAACTGCCTAGTATAAATTGAAGCGCACGCTGTTATTATCATCACACTGTCACACTGTCAACCCGACAAGACAAGTAAAGAAGCATTAAGGAAGAAAGGTATAGACGTGGCTGAACAAGCCTTTCCTGTACTTTTAAGCATCTTTGACTAATATTGTTAAGGCTTAGAATAGGGATCAGGCATTACCCAGTCGGACTTCGACCTTGTACCCCTTCCTTAGCTCAGTACTCACTTGTGAGCTAAAGTGAGCTTGATTAAACCCGCCTCATTAATTTCATTGATTAACTTTTTATGCCCCAATCATTTGTTTAAATCAGTTTTAAGAGCCTCTTTATTTCGTGTTCTAGCCCAGCAAGGTATCTGGGGGATCCACTTGTTATTTACCGCTCTATATTGATTCCTTCTTTTGATCTTAGTTTAAAATACTAATAATCATTTTTATCAATCATTGGGTTGCACGCCACATTATTTTTGGTGGCAGCGGTGAGCCTTATCTAGAACACATCATTTTTAGTGCTCAGCGGTGAGCCATACAAATAACACATTTTAAATACTTGTAGCTCACTACACAACATACGAAATGGATCTTGATCAGATCAATGCCTCAATTAGAGAACTTGAAGCTAAGATACGAGCATCAGAACAAGATCATTCATTAAGCATAAATTCTCCACCACTTAGTGAATCTACCCCATTAGATGTTAAACCTAAACATGGTAGATCATTAACACGTGATTCTGGGTTTGTAACATTACACCCAGATAATGAGCCAAAAGGAGCTCGAATGAGCCAGAAACGAGCTGACATGAGCAATGAGCGAGTTTACATGACAGATGAAGAAGTCGACATGAGCCAACAGCGAGCTGCTGTGAGCTCAGATCAAGGTCGTTCAAAACGAAAGTCAGTGCATTTCAAAAACGACAACAATTATGGGTTCGATGATAATAAGTATGATCTGAGCCAATACCTTCCACATAATGAGCCAAGACCTGTACCTGCTCGGAACATAACTACACGACATAATAGGGGTTTAAGCCAAAGTGAGCCACCTGCTGCTCGGACAATACAAAAAGTTAAACCTGCTACATATGACGGAACAACTTCTTGGCTCGATTATAAATCTCACTTTGATGCGTGTGCTAAATTAGGAAAATGGAGCGAAGAAGAAAAAGGATTGTACTTATCTGTATCTCTCCGAGGACTAGCACAGGGCATTCTTGGGAATCTGACCACAGATGATCAGTTGAAATACAAAGAGCTTGTCAGTGCCCTAAATGACAGATTCTCACCTCCTGACCAAATGGAGCTATACAGAATTCAGCTCAGGGAGAGACATCAAAAAGCATCAGAATCACTACCTGAACTTGGTCAGCATATAAGACGACTTACAAACCAAGCCTACCCAACAGTTCCTGCCGACGTTCGAGAAACTTTGGCAAAGGATCAATTTATTGATGCTCTGGTAAATTCTGATATCCGGATTCGCATAAAACAGGCAAGGCCTCAAAATTTGAATGATGCGATCCGACATGCTGTCGAACTAGAGGCATATTTTAAAGCAGAAGGTAAACTGTTAGAATCAAAAGGTCACATACAGGAAATAGATTCTGATAGTAATGCTCAAGCCTGCTCAGTACATGAAACAGATAAACTGAAATCGAGCTTAGATGAAATTAAGAAAGCTCTTGAGCTGATGTCGGCTAAGATAAATGATCTTGAGACAAAAAGAGCTGAAAGAAAAGATGACACATTCTTACGTAGAAATTGGAAGAAGAATTTGTCCTGCAACTATTGTCATAAAAAAGGTCATTTTAAACATGAATGCAGGAAGCTTAAAGCTCAAGAACAGCGCAAAACTAAAACTGAAAACAAATCTGTTAAAGATGGCAGCTATAGTCATTTACATACCGATGCAAATTGCGGAATAGGTGGATATCTGGGTAGCTCAGGTATCTTCGTGGAATTGAATATTGATGGAGCAAACGCTCATTTTCTAATCGACACAGGAGCTTCTCTCTCGATAATTTCTAAGGACACTTTTGATAAGATTAAAAATAAACCGCAAATTGATTCTGTTAACAAGAAAATACTTGCAGCCAACGGTGAGCCACTCAAAGTGTATGGACGAACTAGATTAGAAATGAAGATAGGCAAGAAGTCGTACACTACTACAGTAATAATTGCTGATCTGAATTCAGACGGAGTGTTAGGATTGGATTTCATGTTAGATAATTCATGCATTCTTGATATTCAGCAACAGAAAATTACAATTCAGAATGAGTCCATACCTCTCGTTAAAAGTGGTCATTTTGGGTGCTTCAGAGTAGCGGTCTCCGAGACATTGAACATACCGCCAAAATCAGAGCTCATAGCTAAATGTAATGTGTGTCTCAATGACGGATTGACACTTCCTCCCGGTGATAGCTTGATTGAGCCAGATGAGAATTTTCTTGCCTCAGATCGCGGACTGATTGGCAAATTATTAGTGAGCAACAATAAACGAGTTCCCATACGTATCATGAATGTCTCGGATGATGTCAAAGTTATAAGAGCCGGAACTGTTGTTGCGAACCTTTCACCTGCTGAAGTTGTGTCAACCGAATCAGACACTAACTCCTTCAGGCGACCGGATGATCAAAACTTACCATCCTACTTAGAAGAGCTGCTCAGTCGTTCTTCTGCTCATCTTACGACACAGCAGAAATCGGAAGCAAGAGCATTCCTTTTGAAGCACTCCGCACTCTTCGCTCTAAGTGAAAAGGATTTTGGGCGAACAAAACTTGTAAAACATAGAATCAATACTGGAAATCGTGGTCCAATTAAAGAACGATTGAGGCGGACGCCAGTTCACTTACGCCAGACCCTTGACCAACACATTGATGATATGCTCCAAAGGGATGTGATCGAGCCTTCCTCAAGTCCATGGGCATCAGGAATCGTTTTGGCAAGGAAGAAGGATGGATCAACTCGATTTTGCGTGGATTATCGAAAGTTAAATGACATAACGGTGAAAGATGCCTATCCTCTTCCACGTATCGACGAAACTCTAGATCATCTTGCAGGAGCATGCTGGTTCTCAACATTAGATATGTCATCGGGATACTGGCAAGTTGAAGTTGACGAGAATGATCGCGAAAAGACTGCATTTACCACTAAACGAGGCTTATATCAATTTAAGGTTATGCCTTTCGGGCTCTGTAATGCCCCAGCGACTTTTGAGAGGCTGATGGAAATGGTTCTCTGTGGCTTACAGTGGACTGTTTGCCTTGTATACCTTGATGACATTGTTGTAATTGGAAAGTCATTTCATCAAATGCTTAAAAACCTTGAATGTATATTCAATCGCCTATCATCAGCGGGCCTAAAGTTAAAAGCAAGAAAATGCTCACTTTTTGCTAAGAAAGTGGAATACCTTGGACATATTATATCAGAAAAGGGAGTCTCCACTGATCCAAGGAAAATTGCTACTGTACAGAATTGGGAAGAGCCTAAATCAGTAAAAGAGCTGCGCTCTTTTCTAGGGTTATGCAGTTACTACAGACGATTCATTAAAGGGTTCGCAACGATAGCAAAACCTTTACACAAGTTAACGAGTTCTGACACTATGTATATATGGACAAAGGAATGCCAAGAAGCATTCAATTCACTCAAGTTCAAGCTTACTAACTCACCAATACTGGCATATCCAGATTTCCGTGAGCCTTTCATTCTTGATACGGACGCATCCGAATTTGGCATCGGAGCAGTTTTATCTCAAAAGATAAATGGAGAAGAAAAGGTAATTGCCTATGCCAGTCGTGTCCTGTCCAAATCTGAGAAACGATATTGCGTGACACGCAAAGAACTCCTTGCGGTTGTAACATATGTAAAACACTTTCGTCACTACCTTTATGGAAGGGAGTTTACCGTTAGGACAGATCATAGCTCTCTCAGATGGTTATTAAACTTCAAAAATCCTGAGGGACAGATGGCTCGTTGGCTTGAGACTCTTGCAATGTTCAATATGACCATCGAGCACAGACCTGGTACTCAGCACAAGAATGCAGATTCACTGAGCCGCAAACCATGTAATCAGTGTAAGTTTGATCCTACCTGGGAAGATAAAAATATGAGTCAGTCACACCAAGTCATCTCTCTGGAGGAAGATTTTGGAAACGAAAAGACATTGTCTGAACTCCAGAAGGAGGATACAGAGATCTCTAAAGTAAGGGAATGGCTTGAGACCAAGCAAAAGCCCGACTCAACAGAACTCTCATTAGGAGGGGTAATGATGAAATCATTGTGGTCTCAGCGAGCACTTTTAGTAATCTATGATGATATGCTCTATAGACGCTGGACTGACAATAAAGGATCAACACTCCAGGCAATCGTACCCTTCAAGGAAAGGCTACACATTTTGCAATTCAGCCATGATCACAAAACATCAGGCCACTTGGGAGTGACAAAGACTCTGAGTAAAATCAGACAGTCTTATTACTGGCCTGGTCTGCAACGCGATGTTCGACATTACATTGCTGGTTGCGAAGTATGTGCTAAATCAAAGGGACCCACAAAGACAAAACGAGCTCCTATGCAACTTGTTGGTGCTGGGTTCCCCATGGAACGTATTGCGATGGACATTGTTGGGGAACTTCCGCTCACCGAGAGGGGTAACAGATACATTTTAGTTGTGTCTGATTACTTTACCAAGTGGGTGGAAGCCTTTGCCATGCCAAACATGGAGGCAAAAACAGTAGCTGATATCGTTGCCCGAGAAATAGTCGCTAGATTCGGAGTTCCAAACATCATTCATTCAGACCAGGGTAAACAGTTCGAAGGAAAAGTATTTACTGAGATGTGTAAGATTTTGGGCATTAAGAAGACTAGGACAACACCTTACCATCCACAATCTGATGGTATGGTTGAGCGGTTCAATAAAACTATGATGTCCATGCTCAAAACACTTGTTGACGACAATCAACGAAATTGGGATATTTTGCTGCCATATGTAATAATGGCATACAGATCTGTTGAACATGAGTCAACAGGATGCAGTCCTAACTATCTTATGTTAGGAAGAGAGGTAGCTACTCCTCTTGATATTGCATATGAGATGCCAACATCTCTCAAGAAGACTCCTTCGAATCAATGGGCTTGGGAATTAAAAGAAAGACTTGAAACAGCCCACAACCTTGTCAGACAGCATACATCACAAGCTATGCTACGACAAAAATCAATACATGACCAAAAATTGTCCTACCAAACATTTGCCCCTAATGACGAAGTATATGTTTACTTCCCTAGATATTTGGTTGGTCAATCTCCGAAACTCACAAAGTATTGGAGAGGGCCATTTGAGGTCATAGAAAAAATGTCTGATGTTACGTACAAGGTAAACTGTGGTCATAAAAGCAAACCACAAGTAATACACGCAGATAGAATGCGTCAGAAGATGAAACGAGATCTCTCAAATGAGCCCTCTGTACCCGTTGTCCCAATACCCCATGACGATAACGACAAACTGACTGAGGAGAAGCCTCCTCCATCTGGGAAATGTCTGATTCCTCATCAAAGAGTTAGAAAACCTCCGAAATGGTTATCTGATTTTTATGTGTAATTCAATAGATATTTACTTACAGTATCTGTATGTCTAACTCCTTGTCTTCATATTTTTCAGACAATGCCACTTATAAAGACAACTCCTCGCAAAGAAATGAAATGTCCCATGTGCCCCTTCAAGGCTTTTGATCTCGAGCGAATGAAGGAACATATTGCTGCATGTGGAATGAAAAATCTTGAGAAACTGTACAGCTGTTCAGAGGTTAACTGCACATATAACACAAATAAGTTGTCTAACCTGACTCGACATAAGAAGAAACACATGAAGAGTCAATCTAAAACTCAGCAGTCTGATGGAGAATGGCAAAGAACTGATCCAGGCAATCTCAGTGATATTGTTGGTGGTGCGTCAGAAAGTGAAAGTGATGTTTGTGAAATTCAGAACACCTCAAATTCCTTTGAAAGTGGAAGAATTGTGAGAAGACCAACTCGTCCAGCTCCAGTCTTTGCACCACCAAGACCAACTCTTAATATTCCTATGCCTCCAGACTACTCAGATGAGCCAGCAGTATGTGCTTCGCCTTCATTGGCAGGTACGAGTGAGAATCCTCCTAGGAACAATCCTGCTTCGACACCTGTTGTGTTTCCTCTTGGACAATCCCGTCCATGTGTTTCCAGTACAAATGTGGCTTGTGAGAAAGTTGATGCATCTGTACAGACAAGCCGTCCGAAGAAGAGACGTACTACCTGGACAATAACTCGTTGGAGTGAGGATGATAAGGATATTGAGCAAGTGGAGCTCATTGAAGAAGACCTTGAGGAATAACCTAATTGTATTTGTGAAACATATGACAAGACATTTGCTTGATTTAATAATTGTTTTCTGACAGTCAGTCAGTCAGATATCTCTGACAATGGTTTTTGCTCACATTTTTCCAGTTTGTTATACATAACCCTTGTTTACATGATTTATTGATGTCTACTGTCTTGTTTTACTTTTTATTTCGTTATAGAATGCGAGGACGCATTATTATTTGAGGCGTGGGTAATGAAACGATTCTGATATCAGAGGCAACTCTAGCTAAATCTAAATTACAGAAAGAGGATTGAACCCCTCTTATGTTTTATCCAATCAGATATCTTGATTTAAACCAATCATATTACTTGATTCATTTATGTTTGACCAATCAAAGCCTTTGCTTCATTGACCAATCACAGCTAACTGCCTAGTATAAATTGAAGCGCACGCTGTTATTATCATCACACTGTCACACTGTCAACCCGACAAGACAAGTAAAGAAGCATTAAGGAAGAAAGGTATAGACGTGGCTGAACAAGCCTTTCCTGTACTTTTAAGCATCTTTGACTAATATTGTTAAGGCTTAGAATAGGGATCAGGCATTACCCAGTCGGACTTCGACCTTGTACCCCTTCCTTAGCTCAGTACTCACTTGTGAGCTAAAGTGAGCTTGATTAAACCCGCCTCATTAATTTCATTGATTAACTTTTTATGCCCCAATCATTTGTTTAAATCAGTTTTAAGAGCCTCTTTATTTCGTGTTCTAGCCCAGCAAGGTATCTGGGGGATCCACTTGTTATTTACCGCTCTATATTGATTCCTTCTTTTGATCTTAGTTTAAAATACTAATAATCATTTTTATCAATCATTGGGTTGCACGCCACAAAAGTAAAACAAAATCTGTAGTAAACTTTATAAAATCAGAGAAATTCTTACATTTAAAACTTATTGGTGTGGTTCCCTCATTCTATATTCTTACATTTGTCCTGGTATTATGACAAATTTAAGGGGGGTCCTTACCTCCTTACCCCCTACATCCTCTCGCCCCTTCCTCCAACCTCCCTTTCACCATGTCCACCCCCTTTAGTATTCACTAAAATGCGAAGTCTTTATTCAGGTTTATGATAGATGAGTTTACTGTACACTGATATCGAATGTTCATTCACCAATCTGATTAAAACCAGATCTCTACATGATCCCGATTTTATTTATCATGTTTATATCCCTTTTAGATTTCTCGAGGAGGAGGTTCCGAAACTTGCATATTTAATCGACTAGTATTTCCAGTTTTTGATAATGATATATGGATCATTCGTTAAATATTATCATCTTTTCATAGAGATGGTTAGATCATTTAACATTTATCTATCTAATATTTGTAATAAACATGATAAATAAATGTTTAAACAAGATATTTCCAAGATTCCCAATACATTTGAGTGTTGTGGACAGTAGCATCCTTTTACCAAAAAGAGTTTGTGAAAGTGCTTTATATGTAGTAAAATGTGTTTGCCCCTGCTAGAATAGATCATCACTGCATATTACGACTTAATATTTTTTGGGGAAAT
The DNA here is from genome assembly GCA_028142955.1 of Pinctada fucata. Lineage (NCBI taxonomy): Eukaryota > Metazoa > Mollusca > Bivalvia > Pterioida > Pteriidae > Pinctada > Pinctada fucata. Next base: position 34,145,766 of record AP027104.1, read on the forward strand.
GTTTCTTTTTTACATAAATCAATAGAAAACGGGAATATTTCTTTTTAACATTGTTCCCATACCCGAGTTACAAAACGTCACATACACACGTGTACTTATAGAAGGGCAAAATCCTTACAATTCATTTTCATTGTATATCATTTGTATAGCACGTGTCAACCAAATTGAATGTAATTTGCTAAGATTAAACTCTCATTTGCAAAAGTGACATCGGGGGCAAACCTACTAGAAAAAAAGACAAATAATGTAATCATCATATTATTTCTTGCGGACTATGCATATTTAATGAATTATTGGTAAAAATGGTAACATCATGATTATTAAATCTCTGTCAGGCATACACAAATTTTTATTATATATTACTTTACTAAAACTTAAATATTTTCTCATGTATTGTCATTTTTGCAACTCAATTTATTTCCAAACTAGAGGAGGACGGCTTTTCATCAATTTCTAACATCATCACACTAGAGTTTTGAAATATTTTACTTATGGAAGTTATGAAGTTGTTTGAGAGCAACAAATTATATCAAGTAAGCCATGCATGAACATGGGACTTTGGTCCTAAATATGTGACCTTGACCTTGAATCTGACCATGACCCTCATGGGGTGTTGAGTCTCATCATTGTTAATCATGCATATCAAGCAAGCTATGAACATATATGTGAAAGTGTGACTATACCAGACAGACAGGCGCGTACAGACAGACGGACGCCGGACAAAGTAATCCCTATGCTTCGAATGCGACACAAAAAGTCTCTGTGTTTTGATACGGGTATGCAACACAAAGAAAACCACATGCAATAGATTATATTTATTATGAAAATTGAGATGGCAGATTTACATGTACGAGAATCTGCATTGACAAAAACTTGAAAAAATTAAAGTTGTGGGGAAAGACTCCTACTCCTACGTATAATACAAAGTACAGTCATACAATATGTTTAAACCATAGGAAATGCGTGGTAACCTTTCCTTGGAAATGGTAGATACGATGGTTTTTTTTTCATTTATAAATAGGACAATCATCATGTTTGAGTATATAAAGCCCCCTTCACACTTCCACGGATCGAGCCACGACTCCGCTACGACTCCAAAAATGCTTTATCCGTGGCGAGCCGGGACGCAAAATGTTCGACGAACCATAAACCTACGACCCCAGTACGGATTGTTACGGGTTGATACGAATCGAGTACGGATAGCTAAGGATTGCTAAGGATATCGTCCCGACATTGCTACGGATTACTACGATAAGCCTACGGATAGATAGGGATTGCTACGACCCACGTACGGATAGATACGGATCGGTAAGGATTGCTAAGGATTACCACGACTCGCGTACGGATAGCCACGATTCGCACAAGGATAGCTACGACTTCAGTACGGATTGGTAGAACTGGCTTGCATTTCCAATGTGTTTTTAAATCATCATTATTTACTGAAACACCCTGTTCAGACGGTCTCACATGTTTTATAACAGTATTGAGGTTTGATACATGTCTTTATATCATTACCTGAAATTGAATAATTAAAGGTTTAACTCGTATATTGACCGAAAAACGCTCAGAATACTGATTCGTGGCTATCCATAGCCTATCATGTTCGAATCCGTGGCTATCCGTAGCAATCCGTAGCAATCCGTAGGCGAGTCGTAGCAATCCGTAGGCGAGTCGTATGGCTATTTTTATCACAAAAATTATCCCGGATTGCTACGGATGCACTACGGGTAGTTACGAGTCCCCCACGGATAGCTATGACTTCGGATTTCTACGACTCCCTTTCGACTCCGCTACGACATATTTATCCGTAGTGGAGCCGTAGAAAATTTTGAACATGTTCAAAAAAATTCTGTCTCATCCCGGATAGCTACGGATTGCCAAGGATAGCTACGACTTGTGCCGGATCAAGCTACGGATTGGTACAGATTGCTATGGAAAGCTACGGATAGCTACGGATGTAATTTTTTTTTCTCGATCCGTAGCTATCCGTGCCCCAATCCGTGAAAGTTTGAAGGGGGCTTAAGACTGTAAGTGGTAGTTACGACATTATATATTATACAAAATTTTGCAGTTGTCTACCAGACTATGTTATATTGTAAAATATTATTATTATTTTTATATTGATACCTTTTACACCAGAAGATGCGGCATGGGTTTAATATATAGAATTTAAAAAAAAAACATGAAAAAGGTCGTAAGTACCACTCACGACCTTATATATCCCTTATGTGCTTGTCTACACTGTTTTCGCATCACGTGTTTTGCTTTGGGTACTGATACCGAGTCTGGGAGATCCCCTCCTTTCTTTTGATTTTTTCCCGAATATGAGTACCTATTCTAGTAAATTTGCTGAAAATTTGAAGAAAAAATACCCTTCATCTTCTTACAAGCAAAGTGAGAGAATCATTTGAAATTCTATCAAAATTCGTTCACAAACTTGTTTATTTATAAGACAAGAATCTACCTAAAATACACAATGTAGCTGTGAATGTATCTATGTAACCAATTCCAACTGCACAATATTATCACGTCTCCCACTCGCGTAGGTCAGTCACGTGCTTCACTCCTTGATCCTATGTTATTGAGAGAGTGTTCGAGTGGGATGTCTGATGTTATTCCTATAGATAGTAATATATCTGACCATTCTGCAACTTACTTTGAATTACTAATTAAGGAACCTATAGATAAACCCTATAAAAGAAAAGTTTGGTCTTATAAAAATGGTGATTATGTAAAATTAAATAACTTAATTACAGAATTTAATTGGAATGCATTCTTTGGCAATACGAGCGATATTGATGAGGCATGTGAGCTTTTTACTGAGAAATTTATGTGTTTTGCCAGGGAATGTATTCCAACTAAAATGATTACAGTAAGAAAAAATGATAAGCCCTGGTTTAATTCTCAACTACGTCACGAAATAAGGATAAGGGACCGTTTATGGAAAAAGGCTAAATCTGGATCACAGTACTATAAAGATAAATACAAACACCAAAGAAATAAGGTTAATAATATGAAGAAGCATGCTAGGGAAACTTTCTTTCTTGAAATTAATGGCGTAGTTGATCATCTTTCATCTGAAAACTCTAAAGGATTCTGGAAACTAGCTAAACTACTTACTAAAAATTCAGGAAATTCATGTTCTATTCCTCCTCTTCTAAATAATGACACGTTAACCATTGAAAGTAATGATGAAATAAAGGCCAGTATCTTAAACGACTATTTCACAGGCATTTCAAATCTTGATGATAGTGGTATCGTAGTTCCAACGATCGACCCTAAAACAAATAAAACTTTAAGTAATATTGAAATTTCAACCACTGATGTTTGTGATATTCTTAAAAATCTCAAATTAGGAAAGGCCTCAGGTATTGACGAAATCAGCCATCATATGCTTAAATATACAGCAGATAGCTTGTCTTATCCATTAATGTTATTATTTAATATGTGTCTCCAGAAATGTTCATTTCCAAGTCTCTGGAAAAAGGCTCTAGTTATGCCCCTTTACAAAAAGGGTGAACGTCACATTCCTTCTAATTACAGGCCAATTTCTCTCTTAAGTACCCTCGGTAAAGTCTTTGAGCGATGTATTTTTAAATACTTACATAATTACATGATAGAAAATGACCTCTTTTATAAACTTCAGTCGGGGTTCTTGCCAAATCATTCTACCGTCTATCAATTAATCGAACTTTATCATAATATATGCATCAATAGAGAAAAGAACGAACATACTTGCCTTGTTTTTTGTGACATCTCCAAGGCGTTTGATCGTGTATGGCATCGCGGTCTCATGGTTAAACTGACTTCCTATGGATTCTGTGGCCCTCTTCGGATGTTTCTTGAAAATTATATAACTAACCGAGAACAAGCCGTCTTTGTGAACAGCGTTACCTCTTCTTTCAAGTCAATTAACGCGGGTGTCCCGCAAGGATCCGTCTTAGGACCCTTTCTTTTTCTAATTTTTGTAAACGATATTGCCGATACTCTAATTAGTATAACACGTCTTTTTGCAGACGACACTTCTCTTATGCATTCATCGAAACGGTTAAATGATATAGAGCGTTGTTTGAACTCCGACCTACAAAAAGTATATGACTGGTCATTAAAATGGTTGGTAAGTTTTAATCCAGTAAAGACGGACGTACTACTGATTTCTAACAGACAGACAGATAATTTATATTTAAAATTTGGTGATACGAATTTACGTACAACCGAAACCCATACTCATTTAGGTGTAACTTTTAGTTCTGATGGTAAATGGTCGAAGCATATAGATAACATCTGTGAATCTGCATCCACCAAATTAAACGTCCTACGTAAGTTAAAGTATGTTCTCAGCCGAAGTTCACTAAATGAAATTTACAATACTTTTATACTACCAATATTGGAGTATGCATGCGAGGTGTGGGACGGGTGTAATGTTGAAGACAAAAATAGGTTAGAAAAGATACATCACTACGCAGCTAGAATTATTACAGGTCTCCCTCTCTATGCAAGCATTGAATCTCTTTACATTGAAACTGGATGGCTTTCTTTAAGTGATAGGCGTGAGCAAAGGAAATTAAACTTATTTTATAAAATTCATAATGGTATTGCTCCAGTCTATGTACAAGACTTAATTCCGAATCAAATTAATCAGACCACCCAATATAATCTTCGTAGAAACGAGAACTATACAATACCTTTTTATAGGCTACAAAGCACTATTGTATCATATGTACCATCTACCTTAAATTTATGGAATTCTCTTAGTCCTGATCTTCGTAATAAACCAACATTAAACCAGTTTAAATATGCTCTCAAAAGACAATACAATAAGAGCCCCGTACCTCCATATTTTCTCGTTGGCGACCGCAGATCCAATATTTTGTTGACACGTTTACGCAACTGTTGTAGTAGTTTAAATGCTGATCTTTACCGCGTTAATCTTACAGCCACAGCATCCTGCTCTTGTGGATACCATACAGAAGATTTATACCACTTTGTATTCGAATGTAAAAATTTTCACTATTTCCGTGATCGGTTTTTTCATAATTTAACGAACTACAATCATATAAGCCACGAAGACATAATATATGGATGTGATGCCCTTACAAATTCTCAAAATATAGAAATTCAGTTACATCTGCAAAACTTTGTCAAAGCAACCAAAAGGTTCTAGAGTGTTTCAAGGTCTCTCTCTCTCTCTCTCTCTCTCTCTCTCTCTCTCTCTCTCTCTCTCTGGTATTATATATATATATATTTCTCCCTTAGATAGATTCTCATTTTAAGGAAAATATTGTCATTTCAGTCACTTATGATACTTTGTATTACAACCCAATATTGTAAGGAGAGGGCATTAATAATGTTGGAATAACTTACGCCCAATCCAATTTCATTTTCTATTGGAAATAAAATATGTTTAAACCATGTTTAAACCAATGTATCTATAATAACTAATAGCGAAAAGACGGGAAATATGTCAACTTGAATAAAAATGACAAGGTGCAAAAACAAGAATGTGTATCAAAAATCAAATGAAAACTATCCAAATATTTTTCAAATGCATACACTCTTGAAAAAATAAGGAAAATGAAAAAGATTGGGAAACTTGAAGCGGGATTCGAACTCTCAACCCTGATGTTCCCTTAGTAATGTGTCAGAGAGAAAGGCAAATGGCGTTCTCAATTAACGCCGTACTAAACTCAATAGAGAACATGCTCAAAACATTTTATAACCTCTAGCAGACCTAATCTCAAGTGACGTTCTCTATTGAGCACATTCTCAAGTTTTATAGCCTCTAAATTTAGAGACGATCTCATATTTGAGCATGCTAACAGAGTTCGAGCACGTTCTCAAACTTTAGACGTTTATAACCTCGAATTTTAGAGACGATCTCATATTTGAGCACACTAACAGAGTTTGAGCACGTTTTAAGTTTTATAGCCTCTAAATTTAGAGACGATCTCATATTTGAGCACGCTAACAGAGTTCGAGCACGTTCTCAAGTTTTATAGCCTCTAAATTTAGAGACGATCTCATATTTGAGCACGCTAACAGAGTTCAAGCACGTTCTCAAGTTTTATAGCCTCTAAATTTAGAGACGATCTCATATTTGAGCACGCTAACAGAGTTCGAGCACGTTCTCAAACTTTAGACGTTTATAACCTCGAATTTTAGAGACGATCTCATATTTGAGCACGCTAACAGAGTTTGAGCACGGAGAACGTTCTCAAAACAGTTTTATAACCTTGGGCCCTGGTTTAATCGCATGAATAATGCACCAATAAAAAGAAATTCCGCTTTCAAAGAGTAATTACGCGTTGAGTACCATTTGCAGTAACTCCTTTGGCTGACAAACACAGTACATTTTTGTAAACCGGTACAAATTATGGGATTTTTTTCATTCGAATCTCCAATGAATGACAAATAAATATACAGTATAGTACAAATTTTTTGAAGACACAATAAAAGAACATGTATTAAATTAACCCGAACTGTAGTGAAGGTTGAATTTGGACTGAGGCCTTTCATAAATATTTTACGGGAGCGCCGCACCTCTATGTAATTTCTTTTGAGAAGAAAAATATGACTCTTTCATTCTTATACATGTACTTCCCAAACTGTCAGCTTGCAAATCCTTTTTTGTTTAGAATTTGCTAGTGTTATGATCTTTGAGGCACTTTATACAGCTAGGTAAACAGAAGTTAAATTTTCTTCAATTTTGCTGAAAGCCATTTACTGGAGGGTGTATCAACATATTCTACACCAAAATTTTCTGAAATAAAACTGGAAAGGGCTCGACCCCCTTGGTGTCGATGAACAGGTGCGTTGTCGGCTACTAATATATCGCCCGAATTCAACGCATTTTCTCCCATTTCAGTATATTAAGCATCTAGTGCTTCTTAAAAATCTAAGATATTGAGGAATGTCAGTGGCTCCCTCTATGACATTACAATACATGCAATCCAATTAATAGACTGAGTGTTTCATTTGGAGATTTTGATGATCTAAAAACTTAAATTGCGCTCACCTTTTTCAGCATGACCATAAATAAGTATTTGTGCAGTCACGAGAATTGAATAAGTACTTCTTTATCATATAAATTCCGTATAAAGGAGATTTGCATCTGTGAATCTTTCAGCACTGATTTGTTACAATTCTTTTTAACGAGATCTTTTTCCGCGATTCTTTTTCCACGAGAGATAAATCGTTGGGAGACGTTTTGTTAGTCGTTGTCATCGAGTCTTTTTGTTCTTCCGTTATTTGAACTTTTTTTCCACACTTTGTTTTGTTTCTCACCCCATAGTCCCATGTACGTTTTACACATGCAATTTCTATCAATTTGAAGTTCGTCAGCAACCTTTTGCTCTACAAATATAGCCATTTTCCTCATTTGCTCCCAGAGAATTTGATTTTGTGATGATTTTAAATCCTCATTATAAGCTTGTAAGCGGCGTTCCATCTTTATACATTCTTCCTTTTTTTCCTTTTTAATAACGACATTTTCATTGATTTTAGATTTCCGACCTCTGTTTGGAGGAGACACTTTTATAAATATATTTGTTTTAAATCTAAATGACCACATGCTCATTTTAAGAGAGAACATTAATGGGGATTAAGATTTTATCTATAAAATTGATTTCTCTGTGGTCCTTTATAGAAGTACAATGTACGAGTTTTATCAGTAACACCCGCTGTGCAATGGCTTGAGGTTAAGTGAACTTTAACATGTTTAATAACACCTGGCTTGTAAGTAGTGATGTACATGATCTCTGAATATAATGTCTAGAGGGATATCGAATGTGTTTTGGACTCAGCCAAAGAACAAGTCCGAGAGTGCTTGCAGAAGGGGGGGGATTTCGGGTGAAATACAGACGTTTGCTTGACGTTAGATTTCATTTCAAAATGTATTCTTCACTTTGTACATGTCTTGTAGGAATGGCATTTACCTCGCCTGATAGAGAAACGGGCACCTGATCTCACCTTGTCTTTTCTGATGTTCGTTCATGTTTATTTCGTGTTATGTACGTCGAATGGTGTTTTGTTTGATACATGCATTTTTTCCTTGCGATCTTTGAAATGAAAATCACGAACAAGCTAGATAATCTTGTAAAAGTTCTATTAAATGAACTGAATTATTATATGCAAACAATGCAGAATGAATTTAATTTTCCAGGTGATCATTTTTATGAAATTGCAGTAAAAAGTATAATATCGCATTGCAGTCATTACAACTAAGAATCCAACCGCACAAACATGTCGGCTTTCGCGTGTTAAACCCTAAGCCAATAAATGATAATTATTTTGACCTGTAAAGCGACCTTGGCCATGTTATAAATTAATAAGACTATTTCGTAAACTATGTGTGCATGTTCATTTTGTATCTATCATGCTTGCCCCCTCCTTAAAGCCATCAAAGTAACATCTCTCTCTCTCTCTCTCTCTCTCTCTCTCTCTCTCTCTCTCTCTCTCTCTCTCTCTCTCTCTCTCTCTCTCTCTCAGATCACATTTTTATTTCATTCCCTCGCATGAATATTGTATATTTGTATCACTATATCTTAAAAATTGTTTCTAAAATTGATTGATTGATTGATGAGTTGCAGCTATATCTTACTACAAGACTGACGGACAGACAACAGACGGGAGGTGGACAAAGTGGTCGTTATATTTACATGTAGCTCTTGCATTGCCGGGACATGGCCAGCAAAGGCGCGAGAAAAGCTTTACCAGGTTCAGTTTATTTACTTTATAAAAGAGACGTTTCTGTATAAGAATAAGGCAAAATTTGCATTTGATTAGAAAATTTACGTCTTTTCTTTATTTAGGAAGGTGAGAAGGAAAAACTGAATCATTAAATAAAACAATTTACATGTAAAACTGAAAGCAATAAAGACATAAAAAAAGAAGAAGCTTCTCCTATCCTATTATAGAAAGGACAAGAGAAGATTACGTTATTTAATAAGAATTTTCAAGTACATAGAATATGAAGTGAAAAAATCAGCATTAACAAATCTGAGGTCTCTTGACTATCTCAGCACCAGGGGCGGGTCCAGAGGGGGAAAGTGGGATTGTATCGATCGAGGCACTAAGTGCCGAATCGGGGAGAATACGGTTTGAAAAAATTGAATACAATGGTGCAATCTGGAGCATATTTTCTCTGTTTTTCTCGTATATAGCATGGCCGTTTTCACTCATTGAAAGGACAAGAAAGTATACGCAAGTGGAACGCCGTACCCGACCATTTGATAGGGCGAGACTTTGCTTTTCTCGAATTAATTGCTAGTAAGATTGAATTACTGTGTTCATTTGCCTTTTTTCTGTTTGTAAATTTATCCGCGAAACTTGTAATATAGATAAATGGTTTTTTTTATTTCTTTCTTTCTGTATTTCAATATCTTTTTACATAATAGGTTTATATAGGGAATCTTTGAAGGGATCGGGGGAAAAAGATAAGGAAATGAGCGACAAGAGCATTTGTAAGAGAGTTTTTTTTTCTTTAATTTCGGTGAAACACATGCAGGCAGATTTTGAGATTTTCACTTTATACTAGGGTTCATCCATAAACTAAAGTATCAGGCGAGCAAGGGAAGAACTGCAAGGAATTTATACTATCCCCTAAAACAGATGAGGGCTCGGGGACTACCCGCAGAAAAGGAGCTGTTAAGATAAGGGCCGTATTTAGCCCTGAATCCCGTGACTTATTTCTTCCGCATGGCGAATCGTACACAGAAAAACATGAATCATTATTGAAATATAATGTATTTGCAGACCTTTTACATGATTTACATTATGTTGAGGAACTCTTAAGGTTGTAAAATTAAGGTCGAAAGAGGTAGGTGTGCTCGGATAGAAAATCCGATAATATCGACAAAAAAACGTATACATTTTTGAATATTTTATCTAAAATGGATAAATATAAGCTAAAAGACATCAAATATGTCTACATTGTGTATCAGATATAGATTTTGAACGTTCTACCTCCTTTAATTGGTAAATAATGAAATCCGGAACTTAAAATACGGTCTTATTCTTCATTCAATGGCTACAATGTAAGCCTTTTAGCGCGAAATACACATTGACGGAGAAATGAACATCACTCTTGCATATTTCGTTTCTAATTCTTTGTTCTTTCATTCAATCATATTGAGTACACAATGTTTGATGGATTAACGAGGAAAAATAGTCAAATGAGCTATATTTAATGGTAAAAAAGATCGATTCTTATAAAATGCACCCCCCTTTCCATTTTTAGTTTTTCGTCTCTAGGGTAGTGTTCCCCCCGGAGATACAGAACCCCACTTTGCCAAAAAAATTGTATCATGGATACACATCTCCAGTAAAAGTGGCTTTCTGTATATCCGGGGGGAACAATGTTCAAAAAAACTTTTCCGTTTTCTATTGATTTCTATGAGAAAAGGATAAGTTTTGACCTAAAAATTAGCAATATTATGCAAAACAGATAAAAAAAAAACTTCATATTCTGATGGAATGCCTTATAGGTATACATTTTACCAAAAAAGGTTCTTGAAATTTCAATTTTCAAAATTCCACTTTTCAGGGCTGATTTTACGCCTTATCTTAACAGCTCCTTTCTAAACTGCGGAAAATCAAAGGCGCGGTCATATTATGTGATGTATGATTGACACCACCGGATGTTTATTCGGTTATGGATAATACAATGTAAATAAAATAGAGTCACGAAGAAAAATGGTACATTTTGTAACATTTTGAAAACAATGTAAATTATAAAATTCATTATTATTCGCAAGTTTTTATTTATTTATTTATTTATTTATTTATTTATTTATTTATTTATTTATTTATTCATTTATTCATTTATTTTTTTTTTTGAAAATTTATTCTCATATTTTTTTCAGTTTTGAGATAATAAATATCTTTATCTAACCATTATGTATACTTTAAAGTTTTATTAGTACAATACCTACAACGACATTTTGCGGTGCGGAGTTTTAATAACCAGCCGTCCTACAGATAGGCTATTAATGTACATATAACTGACACGTGTACTTCACATGCGCATGTCTCAGGAAGTCTTTTGTATAGTTTGCAACGGTTAGAAGCCAATTGTTGTTCACCTAGTAGACATATTACTGGCACATCATGAATGTATTGAGTAAAATTTCCCACTTTGCGCACTGAAAAAAAATCCTTCCCGTTGATATTGCAAGTAATTGAGTATGTATATGTACATTGCTCCGTTCAGATCACATTAATTCAAGCATGACGCCAATATTTCTACATTGTATATTATGAATAATTAAAGATTAAAAAAATTGCAAAATATTACTTAAAACCTCAAGGTCGGAAAGGAAGAGGATTGTTCGATTGCACGTGCAACTTTTTTCCGTTGTAATGCCTTTTTTTTTATTCATTTAGTTTTTCTTATTTATTATTTCATTTATCTATTTATTTATTTATTTTTTTTTTTTTTGGCTTGTTGAAAGAAGAATCCGATATTTTCATTGTTTGGCATTCTTTTGATTTAAGGTACTTTTACAAATCATTTTACTGGTATCTAACCATTCAATCGTGAATTTTCACGTTACATTTTAAACTATCGTGAAAAAAAAAACGAGTTCACAGGTTTACAAGTCAACTCACACGTGCGGATCTAAAACATTCTTCATTTATTGATTTTCAACTGAATGTACATGCACATGTAGTTTACTGACAATGTACGTGTATGCAAAGTAAGGCCTTAGTACGGTAACTATAACTCTTTTGTTTTACGTCCGCGGGCGCTCAGAAAAAAAAACACGCACACACAAACATGCATGGGGGGGAGGGTTAAAAAATCAGTATATGATCTTAAATTTCGTAAAATTGCCTGTACTATCGTTAATTTTAGGTGACAATAGTGGTTTTTATAGAAAAAAAAAGTCAGCATTATACATCTCAATTTTTTATCTTTTATGTTTTCAGTCATCCTCTCCAAATATCTTCATATTGATCATGTGTTTATGTGTTTTCATGCCTGGCGGGAGGATACCTTTTAGGAAAAGTTTAGGACGTAAAGCAAAATATTTAATAACTATAGATGAAGATTAAAATTCTCTATCAGTCTATATTCAGAGTCTAATCAATACTCCCGTATAATTGATATGAGAAAAATCGGAACAGTCAGTGAAGCATCGAAAAGTCGACACTCGTCAAAATCAAAATTCAGGTGGTTCAACAAAGTTCAACAGTCACCGTTCACTTCAAGAGTAAAGGTACTGATTTTTATTGAAATACTCACAGCAACGGCGAGAACTGCTGAGATATTGCTAGCAGTGTTAATCGGGAAGCTTCATTGATTTATTTATTTGGCGCATTAAGTACGAAAATGTCCCATTATTTTTAAACGTAAGGGACGTTTGTCCCATAAACTCTTTAATATTGTTCCTTATCACTGATCATGTACGTGTGTCCCGGCGGGAAATAAATACATGTATATATATCTTTGAGAAAAAGGGATGGGCAGAAGAAATACATTCGATGTCTGAGAATTTATCTAAAAAAAATTCTACGAAACGTTTTACCAAGGACTTATATAAGTCCTTTGTTTTACATATACGTAAACACAATGCATCTAAGCTAAAGAAAATAGACCTGCATGTAATGATGCTCCACTGAATCGGAGTAAAATAATTAATAATAATATGTTTATCTGGGTGAACCTTTACGGTACATTTGTATTTTGACCCTTTTCTCACAAGTGTCGAATATATCTGTGACTGTTTGAATATAAAAAAAGAATGAAGATGTTGTAGATATTGTAAGCATTGTCTAATATTAAGGTACTATTGATTGTGGCTTATAATAATGTACGTTATTTAATATTTGTATGGGTTTAAAGATTTCATGTGCACTAACTGACCGGGCGGGTGAGACGAGTTAAAATAATTTACTGTAGGAGAGATTGTGCGTGCATTAGTAATTAGAGTATATACTCAATACATGTCATTTATATACCGGGAAGCTGATATCAGCTGGTGAAAAGTAAACGCTACTGATGACCAGGTGAAACTGAGCCCCGCCCTGCCCGATCAGTTTTCCACGGCAATTCATGTACATGTAAATTACATCCATTAGGTTTTTATTTAAAATTATCAATTTGTGTATAGACGTTATTATATCTCATCAATATCCATAGAATGAGAGAATGAAAGTCAAACACAAAAGCAGAAACCAGATTCCAAAAATCACAATAGAAAGAATTAGAATACTGTACATACAGTGTCAAAGTCAATCTCTAATATCTTTTTGTTCCCTCATTCAACAAGAAGCGTGTCATTAAAAGATCGCGAATTTAGCCGATGATGAGGGAATTACGCATTCATATTAGCTCCGCCTTCGATCCACTAAGCTCCGCCCATAAAGCCCCGCGCTGTATTTTGGAGGAAATCCTCGGCGGGCATGGCGTTTTCTATGGAGTAAACAAAGGGGGCAAGGAGGAAGAAAGAGAAATTACTCTGGGGAATTATGGAGTAAGCTTACTCCATCAACGCGATCTCGTTGTGAATCTCCTGGTACGTACTGTATGTATTGACTTAATTTCTGGTCTTTTGAAGTCTAATTTCGGCAAATCTTCGAATGCGAGTAGCGAGCCAGCTAACTTTTGTTAGATTAAGTTGTCTCATTTAGACAACAAAAGACAAAGCTAAGCTTGATATCAATACCATACGCCAGTGAAGTAATGTACATTTGTATCCCCTTCTAGTAAGTCAACGTACGCTAACATCAAAGGGGATGAGATTAGTGGTGTGTATCCTTCTCCGCCACAAAAAAAATTGAAAAAATCGCTTCGCTCGCCAGATAATCATATTTCATTACAATATAAAATGCTTCCTAGCCAATATATTTTAAAACTGTAACATCAAACAAAACGGTCGTGAGGGGACCCCTTCTACTAGTTTTTTTTTCTTTGACCCACTGGGACGGATGCCCTTGATTCTAGTAGTCACAATTTTGTATAAATAACTTGAGCTTGATTAAAATGCATTTTATTATCATCAAACTTGCAGTGATGATCAACTCTGATATGATACTCAACATTCAATGGGGGTCAAGATCACATTTAAGGTCAATGAAGCGAACATTGCAACAAGCGACATAATTGCTCTTGAACAGATTTTTATGATGAATAAATAGTTTTGTATACCTGGAACAATACTGTCTTGTTTCAGAGACGACCCGGTTCACATGATTGTAAGGAAGCCTCACTTGTATGTGAATGAAAGAAACGAGGTAATACATTTATGTAAAATGTGAGAACCGACATTATCAGAATATGGTAAACCATACTAGTATATACCAGAGACATTTCTTGCAAGACAGCAAAAATATATACTATGCTTACATTAATAATGTTCAAATGAATCTTTGCCACGATGTCAGTTTTCATTTCCACGTTTTCCTTCTGTTAAGTAATTCAGTGACACAAATGGTTTGAATTTATACACATATTTATACGAGGAGAATTAATATAAAGATCAAAGTAAATGCTCCCTTTTGGATATAGAAAAATCTTGCTGTGGCGTGCACGGTTCTTCAAGCCGAAATGAACCAGAGAACTTCAAAAAAGTACCTCAAAAAGGGTATATTGAATATTAGAGCTCCAAAAATCCGATATCTAGATTTGTTGGGCAATTACATGTTGCACGGCTCGGGACACACAGTATTACTATTTATAATTGATACCATTTTGTTCTAATCTTTTTCGTTATTATAATATATTATAGTAGAGAGACGTGAGGTTTTAGATAATATTTACGACCGGTGTTATAGAGTGAGCCTTCCCCCATAGCCAGACTTCCCCCCGGCGGTCCCACTCTAGAGCGAGCCTTCCCCCCTAGGGGGAAGGCTCACTCTAGAGCGAGCCTTCCCCCTGCCTAATTTTGAGTGAGACTTCCCCCCGGCGGTCCCACTCTAGAGTGAGCCTTGAGCCAGCCTTCCCCCCCCCCCTTCCCAATTTTGAATGAGACTTCCCCAGCAGTCCCTTTTTAGAGAGAGCCTCCCTGCACACCGGGGAGGGGGGCGCTCACTCTAGGCGCCTCCCCGCATACGGGGAGGGGGCCGCTCACTCTAGAGAGGGGGCGGACAGGGTAAGAGGGAGGTGGGAGATGAGGAGCGGGAGGGGGACGGGAGGAGGGAGAAGTGGGGATGGGGAAGGGGGAAGAGGGGGCGGGAGGAGGGAAAGTGGAGAAAAAAGTGGGAAAAGGGAGAGAAAAAAAGAGGAAAAGTTTGAGCCAGCGCAGCGCGCGCCGTTCCAAGTAGGGAGGAGGGAGACAAGGGTGCGGGAGAGGGGGGGGGGGGGGTAAGGGGCGGGAGGGGGAGAGACCTACCCCCTGTCCACCCCCTCTCTACAGCCAGTCTTCTCCCCACTTAGTGATCCTACTGCAGTGTTAACTCGTCTCTTTTCCGGTGATCTATACTTAAATAATAGCTCCAGCAATCAGTTAGGAGTTACTTCATATCAATATTACTGGCGATCATGGTCAAGGAGTTATGACTCGGACAAGAAGTTTGGCTATGTGTGCACTGTGACCTTGACCTTAAAGATATGACCTTTGCTCAAGGTCAAGACACACCCTTGGGTCATGGACAAATATTTGTGCGAAATATCATCTAAGTCCAAGTTACCAGTGAAAAGTTATGGCCCGGACACTGATTTTGGCTATATGTGCACTGTGACCTTGACCTTTGAGATACGACCTTGCGTCAAGGTCGTGACACACCCTTGGGTCATGGACAACAATTGTATGAAATATGATTCAAATCCAACATGGCAGTAAGGAGTTATGGCTCTGGCAAGAAGTTTGGCTATGAGTACACATTTGACCTTTACCTTGAAGATATGGCCTTGGATCAAGGTCATGACACACCCTTGGGTCATGGACAATAATTGCTCAATAATTAAAATGGAGAGCTCTGTAATTAGCTCTCTAAATATTTGAGTGTCTGTTAATTTGGCGTTCCATAGAGCGCGACATGTTTTACGAGCCTACGTTCGGTAGGAAGTACGTCAGTATAATGAGTTTATCGCACAAAAAGCCATATAACGCAAAAATGAATGTATCGCGCCTAAAACAAATTTTATATAGCGAATTTATTATGTCGAGAATTCATGTAATTGCGTATATTTTTACAAGTCTATGTTTTGTAGTTACTTGTGGAGAATTTACACCGATTATCAACTGCAAAAAAACATATTTACAAAATCTTGAAAAATATCGAAGATTTTGATGTTGAAATTAAATACTAGTACACATATGATGTCCATCACTTAGGTAGATCCCTTTTAGGGTCAATAGGTCAAACGTGCGGTTTGCACTTTGTTGCCGCGGGGGCTGGGCGGGGCAGGGAGGGAAGGGTATTTGTACCTTTTGGACAGTTCTAGCTTTTTTATTTCTTTTATAAGTTACCTTGTACAAGTAGTACATGCTTTTTCTTTTTCGTTATTTTGTCTAGTTTTAGCGCACAAGAGCAGAAGGCTCCAGTGAGCTATTGTCATCACGCACCATCCGTGTGCGCTATATATTAGGCCGATTTGGGCCTCTTGTTTTTTAGGGGGGGGGGGGGGGTAAGGGTTGTTTTGAGCTATTGTCATAGCGCTTCGTCAGTCCGTTCGTCGTCCGCCTGGCGTAAACTTTCATATTTTTGACTTTCTCTGAAACCGCTTAACGCATTTTGACGAACCTTGACAGGAATCAAGATCTTAACGTCCTCTACCAATTTTGTGTTTTTGTGCCGAACCATCATCCAAGAGTGCCGCCCTGGCATCTGAATGGCTGACACATTTTAAGACTTCTTCTCCGCAACCGCTGAATGGATTCGAGCAAAACTTGACAGGAAGCAAGTCCACAACGTCCTCTACCAAGTTTAGTGTTTTCGTGCCAATCCGTGTTCCAAGATGGCCGCCCTGGCCTCTGATTGGTTGAAATATTTTTTCGACTTCTTCTCCGCAACCACTGTATGGATTTTAACGAAACTTGACAGGAAGCAAGTCCTCAACGTCCTCTACCAAGTTTGTGTTTTTCGTGTCGATCCGTCATTAGCACACACATTTTCAACTTCTCCTCTGCAATCACTGCACTGATTTTAGGGAAACTTTACAGGAAATATACATGTACAATGTACTCATATCCTCTACCAAGTTTGTTTTGAGCCAATATGTTTGCTGATGGTTCTCAGGTGAGCGATGATAGGCCCAATCGGGCCTCTTGTTTGGAAAAAAAGGTGTCATTTTCTGCATTGGCATCGTGTGGTTCCTCACGCCAATGATTTTATTTATGGATTAAAGTAAACGTTTTATTATGCAAGAAAACGGACATGAATCACGTTTGATTTTAGGAAGTGCGAAGCTGTCTGTTTGTTTGTCCGTCTGTTTGTCTGTCTGTTGTAAACGTTAACATTCGCCATAACTTTTCAACCGTGAGAGATAGATACTTGATATTTGGCATGAATATAACCCAATAATAAAACCCTTTCAAATGACACCAAGGTAATTAACCGTTTGACCTTGACCGCGACATATATTCTAAAATAGCTTTTTTCGGACATTATAAGAGAGCATAGTGTTTCACACCCACTAACAAACACATCTTGTTATTTAAATAGAAGTTATCAAATAACCTGCTTAAAATTGTCTTTCACAAAATTTGTAACTTCTGAACAAGAGCGACAGCACACAAGCGATACATTTTTTTATATTCCATTTTATTATATGATGGGGTTGTCAGAATGTTTAATTATTATTGCAATGATTTAGTTAACTTTCAGATGGTCATTGCGTTATCTTGTTCTGTTCATTACCAATAATGAATAACAATTGAATTTTGTTATGGACATATTGTAGAAGTTGTTGTTGTTCGTGTTCAGAGTTAATTGCCCTTTCTGTTAAAGCATGAATAAATTTTTCTCTGTTTGAATATGCAAGGCATCTGATTTGTTATTGAAACGATGATAACAGGGTATAGAAACTTTCAACTGAGCTTTGCATGCCATATATCATGCAAGCTGTGACATTCCCACACTGTCTGATGTTTCAAACATTCAAAAACATGAGCAAGCCACAATCATTATCCTTCGTGGCCTCGACATACAACGCCTTGGCACAACGGGTGAACATAACTACAACAACGCCAAAATATCTACGTCAAGGTCATAATACACTTTGTCGTTCCGCCAACACAGCTACGTCGTAGCCCCAATACACTATGTCGTGGCCATGGCATGCATTGTTGTTCCCACAACATAGCTACGTCGTGGTCACAATATACTACGTCTTGGCAATGACATAATATAGTACTTTTCCATTCGCATGAGAATAACTGCTAAAATACGAGTAAAGAGCTTTTGTTTCCATTGTCCTCATGGTCAGATATATGAAGGTTGTACTGGTTACAGTTGGGCATGCGCTAGGGGTGTCACAATATATCGATATATCGCAATACACAAATGATTTATATCCTATCGCGATACGAAATGCGTATCGCAATATATCGCAATTTCTTCTTCTAATTAAACTCTTTATTTTTCATCCAATTCTAGTGTTATAGCAATTAGAAGTCCAGAAGGTGTATGCCTGGATTTTACTGAAAGCAATATATCACAATATATCGCAATACAGTGAAAAACTATCGCAATATATCGCAATAACGTGTTTCCACTATCGTGACACCCCTAGTATGCACAGCTAACTATTCAAAGCAACATTGACAGAACTCAAGCACAACGACGGGTTGAATTCCAATCGCATGGAGAGGAGGGGGGGGGGGGAAGTCTCACTATGGGGGAAGTCTCACTCTATAACTAGTTGTAGAGTGAGACTTCCCCAGGGGGTGGTCCTGCTCTAGAGCGAGACTTCCCCGGGGGAGGTCTCGCTCTAGAGTGAGACTTCCCCTGGGGGAAGTCTCACTCTAGAGTAGGACCGCCGGGGGGAAAGCTCACTCTAGAGTGGGACCGCCGGGGGGAAGTCTGGCTATGGGGGAAGGCTCGCTCTATAACACCGGTACAAAGGTAAAACATGGGATTCCTTCAAATCGTCATAAAATACTAAGTCTTGGTATTACCTCTTTAATCACCGCTGATATGGATTAGATCAGATCCCCGACACAACATCACGCAAAATAAACGCACAAACAAATGGTAATGAGTTAAAGAAGATCCTGACAACCATCTCAACAGCACTCACAATAGATCAACAAATTGAGCATCGACAGACTCCTAGCAAGCTAGATGTTGGACCCAAACAGCAGGACTTCCTTAACATGACAACATTACAGTTATTCCAGTTTAACACAAACGCTTGAGATGTATATACGTGTATTTAACGCAGACTCACCACATGAAAAAAAAACAGACGGAGACACAAAAAGAAACACATCAAAGTTGTTCATTTTTTAAAACAGATACTTACGAAGTTAATGCACGATTCTGGACGGCTGTCTGCAACACCAACATTTACCATTCGCGAGGCTCACTTGCTCACTTGAAATTGAAAAAAAAAAAAACAACACGATTTTGTATACCTTATCTAGAGCAACTTTAAATTGAATTTCTTTGGATTATAAGATCTTGTTTAGTCGTTGATAAAGTTACATTACTGTAGGATCACGCAGTCAAATTATAGACAAAGTTAACATTGAAAACGCCCCTATCAACCATAACTTTTATAAAAGAAAATGAATGCTTGCATCCAGCAACAAATGTCTTATGACACGTCGAATGATAATGATTTTATTAATAACTTTTTACGATCATTTGAGCAAAATTGCGATTTTTCGGTTTCTAAAGTGCCATCCGCGCGGACAATTACTCTGTGGTTTCCCAGAGTACGTGCTCACAACCTCTCACATACACTGAATTTTATTTCCATTGCTAAAGAATAGTTTCGATTTCAGAGTTTTAGAAAAAGAATGTTCTTGTTTGAAATCTTACTTTGACCACCTCATATCTGAATGAGAACAAAATATTAAGAGAGGTTCTGTGTTGCAGGTAATAGGTATAAACTGGCATTCCCATCACCAAGGTCCACTCTCTGTAGCTTCGGTAAGTACATATCTTTCACATAGATCAAAGTTAAATGATTTACATTCATGCAACAAATTTAAACATGAAAAAAGTCCGATTATTCCGATAGTACTATCGATTGTACTTCTCCGATAGTTTCCGATAATCGATAGTAAAAAAGAAAATTTCCGATTTTACAACACTACTCAGATCATTCACACTGGAATTGCAATTCGCTGTATTTTAAACGGGTTTTGGGGTTACATTTATGCATCTAGAAGGGTATCTCTACTCTGTTCTTTTGACAGCGATCACGTAGAATTTTGCTAAAATCCACTTTTTTCGAGTTTCTCTATATCGGACTCGAACATCACTAATGAGAAATAGTTTGTTGAAATGGCCTATGATGCACAAAAGCATATCTATATAACATGTACAATGTATTTCAATATTGATAATCTAGAAATATCTACCCGAAAAAATATATTTATATGAGATATATAACTATAGAAGTTTTCATCAATGCGCACCCTAACTCGATTTTGGACCCTTTCACAGTTTATGCTGTTTTAAAATTATATGGTTATCAAGGTGCAATCAGCATTACTCAAGATGTTTCGAAAAGACCTAAATAAAGTAAACTGCAAACGAAGATAACGTCAAATTCTTTATACTTGTCCGCTGAGATACATCACGTTCTTCATACTTGTCCGCTAAGATAACGTCACGTTCTTCATACTTGTCCGCTAAGATAACGTCACGTTCTTCATACTTGTCCGCTAAGATAACATACGTCACAAATTTCATACTTGTCCGCTAAAATAACGTCACTTTCTTCATACTTGTCCGCTAAGATAACGTCAATTCTTCATCCTTGTCCACTAAGATAACGTCACGTTCTTCATACTTGTCCGATAAGATAACATACGTCACGTTCTTTATACTTGTCCGATAAGATAAAGCCACGTTCTTCATACTTGTCCGCTAAGATAACGTCACGTGCTTTATACTTTTCAGGTAAGATAACGTCCCTTTTTCATACTTGTCCGCTAAGATAACATCCGTTACGTTTTTAATAACCGTCCGATAAAATAACATGCATCACCTTCTTCATAACCGTCCGATAAAATAACGTCACGTTCTTCATACTTGTCCGCTATGATAACGTCACGTTCTTCATACTTGTCCGCTAACATAACGTACGTCACGTTCTTCATACTTGTCCGATAAGATAGCGTAAGTCACGTTCATCATACTTGTCCGCTAAGATAACGTTACGTTCTTCATACTTGTCCGATAAGATAACGTGCGTCACGTTCTTCATACTTGTCTGCTAAGATAACGTTACGTTCTTCATACTTGTCCGATAAGATAACGTACGTTACGTTCTTCATACTTGTCTGCTAAAATTTTAAGGAAGACAGGGTGCAAGTAAAAGATAAACAAGAAAAAAACGTATGGCTTTTTTATGCCATACTACTAGCGGACGTAGGGACAGCAAAGATTGGTATGACTCGATTTACATATGAAACTTTGAGAAATTTTATCATATTCTATTTTCGTTGAACAGGAAAACGTAGAAGCATACTTCAAGGCTTATCAACTTTTCGCCAGAGCGATAGTATCATCACCGTATGTTGTAAGTAGCGATTCAGTCATAAGTATAGTTTATGATGAACTCTTAGCTATTTAAACCCTTTTCGTATTTAATTCACATTAGTAAAATAGTTCCCGTATTTATGTGTCGATCCGCTTTTATCGTAATGAGTTGTCTACACCCTAAATCATTATAGAGATCAGGAATCTACATAGTAAAGAACAACTGAAAAAAAAACTCTGGACCTATGACCTCTTACAAGTAAATGATTCCAGGTATCCTTCTATACCATGGGATTTTATTTTGACACCAGGAATATTGCGTATCTGATACATACTTTTCGCATGTGATAAAGCGAAAACCTAGAGAACGACATATATGTAAACTATATTCAATGAGTTTTGAAATAATAGTTCTTTCTCGAAGTATCAATTCTAACCTGTATAATGGTAACCACTGTTTGATTTTCAGAAGGCTGTTAGATTTCAACCAGGTGATTTGGTTGCATGTAACAACAGGAGAATTGCTCACGGCAGGAATGCTTACACTGGTCAAGGAGCACGTTTTCTACAAGTAAGTGGACTAATTAACTGTCAATTCCTATTTTCATAGCATTATCCGTGAAATATCATGAGGTGTACTAAATAGCGAAAACTTGTACTGAAATGAGCAAATTCAAACTTTAAAAAAAATGCAACGCACTATATTTCCATGCATGAATTTACACTGGAAAAATCGCCGTATAAATATGAATCTTATTTTTTTTAACGTACCTAAGAAACAGATAAATTTATCCGATGCTGATTCGTGATATCCGGATGATAGTTTCTTGCTTTAAAAGTGCAGAATAGTATGAAAAAAGATCTCAATATAATTCTCGTTCTAAAATGACTGTGATGATATTCTTCTATTTTCAGGGAGGATACGTTAGTATTGATGAGTTTAAGAGCAAACTTATGTTACTGGCATCAAAATATGGAGACATCAAATTAACAAAACGTGTGTTTAACAACGACTGGTTATAAATTGTAGGAAGACAAGAATATCTTTAACATCAATTAATACAAATATAACTTTGTCCAATCATTTGTGTATTGACGTTGATGTACTGTATAGTGTTATGGACTTTTATTATCATTTTGTCATTTTGAATTCCATTCTTTTATCAAGACTTCACCATGTAGATTGTATTTTTGAAAAATATGTATCACGCACCAAGTCTTATTGTGTTATAAAACTCACTTTTTATGCCCCCGGAATCAAAGATTCGGGGGCATATAGTTTTTGGCCTGTCCGTCTGTTTGTCTGTTTATCTGTTTGTCTGTTTGTCTGTCTGTTTGTCCGAAAAACTTTAACATTGGACATAACTTTTGAATGGGAAGTGATAGGGCTTTCATATTTCACATGTGTATTCCTTGTGACAAGACCTTTCCATTGATACCAAAATTTTTGACCCCGTGACCATGACCTTGACCTTTGACCTACTTTTCAAAAACTTTAACATTGGGCATAACTTTTGAATTGGAAGTGATATGGCTTTCATATTTCACATGTGTATTCCTTGTGACAAGACCTTTCCATTGGTACCAAAATTTTTGACCTCGTGACCTTGACCTTTGACCTTTGACCTACTTTTCAAAATCTTTAACATTGGGCATAACTTTTGAATGGGAAGTGATAGGGCTTTCATATTTCACATGTGTATTCCTTGTGACAAGACCTTTCCATTGATACCAAAATTTTTGACCTCGTGACCTTGACCTTGACCTTTGACCTACTTTTCAAAAACTTTAACATTGGGCATAACTTTTGAATGGGAAGTGATAGGGCTTTCATGTTTCACATGTGTATTCCTTGTGACAAGACCTTTCCATTGATACCAAAATTTTTGACCTCGTGACCTTGACCTTGACCTTTGACCTACTTTTCAAAAACTTTAACATTGGGCATAACTTTTGAATGGGAAGTGATAGGGCTTTCATATTTCACATGTGTATTCCTTGTGACAAGACCTTTCCATTGATACCAAAATTTTTGACCTCGTGACCTTGACCTTTGACCTTTGACCTACTTTTCAAAATCTTTAACATTGGGCATAACTTTTGAATGGGAAGTGATAGGGCTTTCATATTTCACATGTGTATTCCTTGTGACAAGACCTTTCCATTGATACCAAAATTTTTGACCTCGTGACCTTGACCTTGACCTTTGACCTACTTTTCAAAAACTTTAACATTGGGCATAACTTTTGAATGGGAAGTGATAGGGCTTTCATGTTTCACATGTGTATTCCTTGTGACAAGACCTTTCCATTGATACCAAAATTTTTGACCTCGTGACCTTGACCTTGACCTTTGACCTACTTTTCAAAAACTTTAACATTGGGCATAACTTTTGAATGGGAAGTGATAGGGCTTTCATGTTTCACATGTGTATTCCTTGTGACAAGACCTTTCCATTGTTACCAAACTTTTTGACCTCGTGACCTTGACCTTGACCTTTGACCTACTTTTCAAAAACTTTAACATTGGGCATAACTTTTGAATGGGAAGTGATAGGGCTTTCATGTTTCACATGTGTATTCTTTGTGACAAGACCTTTCCATTGATACCAAAATTTTTGACCTCGTGACCTTGACCTTGACCTTTGACCTACTTTTCAAAAGCTTTAACATTGGGCATAACTTTTGAATAGGAAGTGATAGGGCTTTCATGTTTCACATGTGTATTCCTTGTGACAAGACCTTTCCATTGATACCAAAATTTTTGACCTCGTGACCTTGACCTTGACCTTTGACCTACTTTTCAAAAACTTTAACATTGGGCATAACTTTTGAATGGGAAGTGATAGGGCTTTCATGTTTTACATGTGTATTCCTTGTGACAAGACCTTTCCATTGATACCAAAATTTTTGACCTCGTGACCTTGACCTTGACCTTTGACCTACTTTTCAAAAACTTTAACATTGGGCATAACTTTTGAATGGGAAGTGATAGGGCTTTCATATTTCACATGTGTATTCCTTGTGACAAGACCTTTCCATTGATACCAAAATTTATGACCTCATGACCTTGACCTTGACCTTTGACCTACTTTTCAAAAACTTTAACATTTGGCATAACTTTTGAATGGTAAGTGATAGGGCTTTCATATTTCATATGTGTATTCCTTGTGACAAGACCTTTCCATTGATACCAAAAATTTTGACCTTGTGACCTTGCCCTTTGACCTTTTAACCCAGTGACCTCACATACATGTACTTAACAGAAAATAGTGTTCATACTAACAAAGATGCCACCGGGGGCATTCGTGTTTCACAAACACAGGTTTTATTTGAAAATTGAGTTGAACATATCATTGGAACCGTCACGACTTGTTCTATCTCCTAAACTAAACTAACTCAAAATGTGAGGCGTAAAAGCCATCGAATATTTTACTTTTTCATTTTGGATCAGTAAAAAAGTGTTCTATGTCCATTTTGTATGTATCTATCTAAAAGCATAATGGAAGAGTATTATATTTCCAAACGATCAATAGAAGCTGACAGAGTTTTCTTGTAAGTTGTTAGTGAAAAGTGTTCGAACTCCATTTTTGGCCATCTCGATTGAAGAAGATACAAAGTTTTGAGGACTTTGTGTTTCATTATATATAATGAAAATATTTATGATTTATTATTTGCTTTCCTCAAAATTTTTTATGGTTGTACGATTTGAAAAAATATCATTTCCTTTCCTCAAATTTTCATGGTTGTACGATTTGTATAAATATCATTTCCTTTCCTAAATTTTCATGGTTGTACGATTTGTATAAATATCATTTCCTTTCCTCAAATTTTCATGGTTGTACGATTGGTATAAATATCATTTCCTTTCCTCAAATTTTCATGGTTGTACGATTTATATAAATATCATTTTCCTTTCCTCAAATTTTCATAGTTGTATGAATATTATAAATATCATTTCCAGGGCTTAAACTTCAAAGTCGATTTTCTCGATAAGCGTCAAATGGTAGTTAGAACACTATAAGACTTCGTGCGCGGTATGCATTTAAACTTGCGCAACGTAAAAGGAATCTGCTTGATACAATCGGACATTACAAAGCAAAAGGTCACATCGATCAACCGAGAGGGACAGGAAACCTAGTGAAAGTGACGACATCGGTCGATCCGTTCTATATCTCACTTTGAACCATTGGTACAAGTGAGCTTAAGGATTACTTGATATGGCAATTTTCTTACAGAGCTGGTTTGAAGAGTATAAAGGGTACCACATCCCTCTTCTGTTCAAAAGATAGATTGTGTCGGAATTTTGTGTTTTATTCATTGAATTTAAAGAGGTTTTAGTCGAATTTCCCGAAGCCTTTAGCAATCGCAGGCATAACGTGACCTAAAATGCGTGACATGCTTTTGCCTCGCAAATGTATAGATCTTAATTGAGTGAATTTAATCATCCACGCATCGTTGTCTAAGCAAAGCAATTTCCAAGACCTTGGAACTTGTGTGAAATGCGTTGAACTTGCGTTAAGAAAAAGATTGTTGATATTTTCTTTTCTATTTACCTTGTTTTTACCTGTTTTCCTTACTCGTTCGTGCCTTTTTCACTGACATCACAAAAGTCAATGTTTAGATGTAGCTGTATTCAAGGTTTAGATGTTACGTAAACTGGATTCAAGGTTTTAGATTGAGGATCAGTGACAAGTTTTAAGTATATCCCAAACGTGCATGTCTGGTCCATGCTGCAAATCTATCTGTTCTGAAATGATGATGTTGAATTTGAAGACGTTTAACATTAGATGAACATAACTGGATTCAAGATTTAGATGTAAATTTATCCAAGTTTTAGATGTACATATAACTGGAATCAAGGTTTTGATGTACATACCTAGAGTCAAGGTTTAGATGTAACTGGAATTACATTGTTTTCATCCATCAATGAATGCTCAAACATTATCAAATTCTCTCATCTTCGTAACAAAATTTATTACAGAGAGACTTAAAATCATACATGTAATCACCTACATGTACATGTCTTTCCCTGGACAAAGAAAAGTCTGATTCAGAGCTCTGATTTCTTGTATGCTAAGCTTTGTAAGCTCTTCGGTTTATGGTCCTGTAGCATCATATCCCATCCATCCTTCTTCGTATTTCGTCACATTTTTGGACATAATAACTCTCACACTCTGATCATAATATATGTTATATATACATATATATCACTAACGAGGGTTAAGTACTAGAAACGTTCATGTATGGTCCATGCTGCAAATTTCTCTGTCCTTGAATGATGCTATTGAATTTGAAGACCTTTAACATTTGTACCACTTGGTGAGTGTAACTGTTGATCAGGAGTCCCCTAGGGCATATGTAGCCAAGTTCGATCAACTTCGGTTGATATTTTTTTCAACGCATTCGTAAAATGTTGTTTTCAAAATTCTTGAAATTTCTAAAACGTAGGTAGTATAGGATCATATCCAACACATTCTGCTTCGCCTTCTGGTACATTTTTGGACATAATAACTCTCACACTCTGTGGTCATATTACATGGCACATGTAGCCAAGTTCGATCAACTTTGGTTGATCGTCTGTCTCTTCAACGCATTTGAAATTTTCTGTTACAAAATTTCTTGAAATTTTTAAAACGTGGTTCCTGTAGCATCATATCCCACCCATTCTGCTACGTCTTTTGGTACATTTTTGGACATAATAATTTTCACACCTTTTGGCCATGTTACATTATTTAGACTGAGGATCACTGACGAGGGTTTAGTACCCGAAACGTGCATGTCTGGTCCATGCTGTAAATGTATCAGGTTTATAATGATGCTATTGAATTTAAAGACGTTTAACATTTGAACTGCTTGGTGAGTGTCACTGCTGGTGGACAAAGAGTCCCCGAGGGCACATGTAGCCAAGTTCGATCAACTTTGGTTGATCGTCTGTCTCTTCAACGCATTTGAAATTTTCTGTTACAAAATTTCTTGAAATTTCTAAAACGTGGGTCCTGTAGCATCATATCCCACCCATTCTGCTTCGTCTTTTGGTACATTTTTGGACATAATAATTTTCACACCTTTTGGTCATGTAACATTATTTAGACTGAGGATCACTGACAAGGGTTTAGTACCCGAAACGTGCATGTCTGGTCCATGCTGTAAATTTATCAGATTTATAATGATGCTATTGAATTTAAAGACCTTTAAATTCAATGTTTAGATTGAGGATCACTTACGAGGGTTATGTACCCGAAACGTCTATGTCTGGTCCATGCTGCAAATGTATCTGTTCTTAAATGCTATTGAATTTGTAGACGTTTATCATTTGTACCACTTGGTGAGTGTCACTGCTGGTGGACCAGGAGTCCCGAGAGCACATGTAGTCAAGGTCTATCAACGTCGGTTGATCTTTTTATCATCGCATTCGAAAATGTCTGTTTTCAAAATATCTTGAAATTTCTAATACATGGGTCCTGTAGAATCATATCCAACATCCTGCTACGTCTTTCGGTACAATTTTTGACATAATAATCCTCACACTCTTTGGTCATGTCACATTGTTTAGATTAAGGATCACTGACGCGGGAATTAAGTATCCGAAACGCGCATGTCTGGTCCATGCTGCAAATTTATCTGAATGAAATTATGCTATTGAATTGGAAGACATTTAACATTCTTAATGGCGATATAGATATGGCCAGATTTCTTACTTCTATACTCGATACATTAAAAGAACGTTCTCATGTCTTTCATTTTTTTTATTTGCCCATATTTTTTTTTAATAATAACATTGCATACGTATTGTCATTATTATACAACCAAACGTCATCCTTACATTATACATCTGTATAGTAGTATTTTATGTTTAATACTAAGATATAACTACAACTCATAATTATAAATGTTTATTTACGATACGTATATTTTGGTGCAACAAAGATTTCTTAACATTCCCACATACGTGCATTGGAGGCGCGACGTTTAGGGAAAAAGGAGGGGGCTGCACATGTAGAAAAACAATAAATCATAAATTTTTATATAATATTTACACACTTCTGTGAAAAGAGTCTTTTGTAATGAAAGGGAAATTGTTCTAAACACAATTCCAATTTCTAGTGCAGGGTTTTTGAAAGGATACAAAACGCAACAAAATAAAAATCATGTTATGATCAATCTTGTCCAAAGGCAGATGGGGTGGGAATCTATTGGCATAAAAAATCGAATCTGTTATTTCTACCTTTCTATAAGTGCTTTTTATAACAAGAATAAAAAGTCTTATTCAATAAAAAGAAAGGAGGACCGGGCTTTCTAACAGGACTCGGTAACAGTACCTACAGCAAAACACCCTTATGCGAAGACAAACAGAGCAAGAGACATAAACACAACAAGGATAACTAAACACCAAAGACGACATCAAAACACTAAACGCAAAATTGCAGAAAATTCAAACACTTCTTCCAGTGGTAAAGGATGATGTAAATAAAAACAAAAGAGACTAATTCGCAATCGTTGCCGACTTATGACGGCCAGCTATCACGTCAGTTGCAAATGGTGTGTCTATCCAGACAACGTGCGCATATCCAGTTACCCAGTGCTCTTGAAGAACGAATAATTGTTGTGTATACATGTAATAAATTCCTAACTGCAAGATGACGACATAGACCAGACATCAAGCAGCAGGGACCCGAAGTAACACACAGATTGATATGTCAATGGATATCATAACCATGGCGACGTACAAAAACAAGTCTGTTCTCTGCCGACTGGATCAAGGTAATGCATGCAATCACTCGACGAACATTATAGAGGACAGGTGGTCAGGGCCTTGTCTTTTCTAACGATTTTTGGACATGATCCATTTTGGAGTACCGTCGTCAAAATCAGCAGAGGGACATCCTTTTTGGTATACACACCTGTCTTTAAATATCTGATTGAGTTTTCAGAAGGGATGTTATACGCCGTCTTCTTCGATTGTTTACATCAAGAAGATGCTTGTGCGTAAATATCTTTTCGTTTAAAAAACTTTTGCATTTTCGAAAAGATGCAAGCGCACGCCGAAAGTCACCAATGATTTCTTGACAAATTCCTAGTATCTGCCATGATAAAGCATCTGTTTGCCAGGGAAGACGACTTCCTTTGTTATCCTCAATGCAATGCTGGACTTCCATCAGATGTATCCGACTCTGTTGTATCTCTCCTGTCCAAAACTGGCATAAGGCAAGAAGAACATGTGCAAGTACACCTGGATGGATCAGATGATATTCGGTATGGAAACTACGAACGCTGCACTCCTCTGCAATTTCAGGAATACAAGTAAGAGAATCCAGGGGTACGAGCGATGAAGTGTGCCTGTATAAGCCAATTGAGACGGATAGAATATCGCCTCCAAAAGAAGAATATTTGTCTGGATTAAATGCCCATGTGTAAATGATTTCCCCGTTGGCAAGCTTTAGTACGACATCATGAAGTAAGCTGATGCACATCTCGTATCTGCAACATCTGTAAAGATACATCGCTATAAAAAGCTTGCAGCGAACAGAATCAGGCGACGAGGCCCTGATAAGACGGAAAAGATCTTTCTCTTTCAGAAAACTTTTGTTTCCTTCTTTGTTTACAATAAGAAGACATAATTGTTTGAACAATACAACATTCAACTTCGACAATCTAAGAAAATTTGAAAATTCTGAGATCGCTTTGATTTTCGAGGACCGTATGACATAAAACATTTCATCCGAAGTTATCTCGAACGGACAAATCTGGGGCCAACAATAAGCATAAAATAGCTTTTGAATTGCCTTTGATCTCGTTACACCTTGTTCAATTCTTTGCATTTGGACCCTCTTGCTCCTGTTTAATTCGTGTGCAATCAATGGTATGTCATTGAAAATCAAGTGCCCCTGTGTATAAAGGCAACCCAGAAAACTCAACAACTTCTGTTTATTACGCCCACAAACCTTTCCCATGAACATGTTGTTTTCCGGTACAAAGAAGTTTGGACAGTATTCAATGTTAATCCAACCCAAAAGCCGTCGAAAACAGTGCCAAACATGCTGAAGGAGATATTTGGGGCTCCATGGTATTTTCGTTTGCATTATCTCCCAAAATACCAAGGTCTTCATAAAGTAAGAACAAAGAAGACCCTTTACTTGTGCATTTTGTTCAATAACGTCCTTCAAAAGTAATTTTAGAAGAGCGTAAGTAAGAAATTGTGTGTGGTTCATTGAGTATACCAATCGTTTCTCGGCAAGCGAAAATGACATCCTCCATTCGATATCTTCATGAGGCGATGACTTACTTCCTATGGGAACAAAGAGACAACCATCGTTCACCATTTCCCTAATTACATTATGCGGAGGCCATTTACATTTCGACATTCGATGAATGCATCCAGACGCAGCGAATGGCCATGTATGTGATGGGATCACATTAGCGAGGTCAATATGTCCACCAGGCGAAGCTACACAGGGCCCATGAATTTCACTATTTTCAACATTGATCAAAGAAAAAAACTTGAATACTGTACTCGACAGATAATATTCTCCACCTTGCCGTTTGAACAGGAATTGAGCAATCATTGGATCAAAATCTGCTTTCAATCTAACAAACCCCGGTATTGTGTTATCTGTATCTACCCAAAGTTTCCAAAAAGTATTTAGCTTCAATTCCCTCTTCTTATTAGTATGCCTTTGGACTGCCAAAAAGGCTTTTAAGTCCTGCATGATGTCATAGTCGGAAGTAATGAAATCAAAGCCTTCCGCTCTACTTCCACTGAAATAATAAGTAGGTTTACTTGCATGCGAAAAAATTTGGTTCTTCAATGTGTTTGGCATGGATTCTAACACCGTGAAAATATTTTCAAACACTCCCCGCAAGTTGTCAGGTACGTTAGAAGATGGTCTCGCGCAAATGACATCAGGAACATCTTTGGTCATGTTATCAAATTTCTTTGACAAAAATTCACCAATTAATCTATTTAAGTATATTGTTTCTCCATCTCCTATATTATGACACAGTATTTCGTAAACGGCTTCTGAATATTTCTTTATTTCCGCATCAATCTACAAAAAAGCAAATGAAAAAATGTTCAGATAAGTGATTTGCGTTCAATTAAGAAATTAAAATCTTATATTTTTCTTTTGATGCAGGTTTCAACCGACAACGTGTTCCGTCCCATTTTCAGATTCATTTCTTATCATTTGATATAATCCACTTATGGAAAACAAAATGAATCTAATAACAATCAATCAATAATACATTTCGTAAGTTTTCGGGGTTGCTCAGTGACACAACTGCCTCCCGAGACGAAAAGAAATTATGGCAGCCGCAATGAGGGTGGACAGGGTGAAAGGATGGGGGAGTAAGGGGCGGGAGGGAGAGGTAAGGGGGCTGAAGGGGGGAGAGGTACTCCCTGTCCCCCCCGCAATGATTCAAACGGCGAGCAATCGTATCTTTATCTTTGGAATAAGAACAAGTTTGAGGAAATTCTACATGTACAAGACATGTCTAGTAAGTAGAAAGGAAATTGTACACTTGAAATTTTAAGCAAACATCAGCATATCGTATTTTCACCTATGAGCAGATACCTGTATATGTTTTTCATGGAATTCCCGGTTCCAAACAAAGGGTCATCAGAGATGATAGCGCTCATCTCGACGGCATCATTGTCCCATGACCAGTATTTGAACCTACATTGCATTAAGTATTTCCAGATGCATCATCGACATAAAATTGATTGATAAAAAATTCAAAGAAGACTGGTAATGAAGATTCTAATTTTACCATACCTGGTCAATCAAGCGTGAAATATAGATGACAAATATGGATGACAGATATGGATAATGACCATATCCCTGTATACAGCACAAAATCGATAATTCAGAAAATCATTAACCGAAGGCATACAAGATCAGGATAAAACAGGAACCAAAGCAAACAAACAAAAACCTCCACCATATGAAAAGAAGCGAACTCCTGATATGGGAGTGAGACCAGGTGCCCAAGAAGAGAAAGCATCTCCTGCTTGCATGCATCACCCGCCGCTTCAATTTGGTCGAACAGTCACATACGGTGACTTCCATTTCGGAAGACATAGAGTACAATCTTTGGTTGGATGGTTCAAATGGTCTATGACAGAATATCATCCACCATTCTGGAGAGTGGGACATCATAGTGTATGACGAGTTCCCCATATCGACTGTAGAACTTCATCAGTGACGATGTTAGTCGGTCACAAAGATATCCCTGACTGGGAAGCTTATCTGAAAGACGCCTAGCTCTCAGAACAAAATCCGCTTATTTGGTACTTGCTCTGGCATAGCGTATCAACTGAGATATGAACAAGCCATAAGCAGGCGATGAAGGGGTGTTGCCACTCAGAAAAGAAAAGTTTGTAATGCTGAAATTGAAGTCGTCACGTTTGTCATGGAGTGAGGTGTTTATGTGACCATCAGCGTCAAGCGTCAAATAGGTCAAGGGGTACCCTCCTTTGACAAACTTCTTCAGAACTGAAGCACATATCATCTGGATGATCTAGATGTCTTAACAAGTGTTGTTGTTTTTGGTGCCAGATCAAAGTCAAATTTTCGACGCGTTTTAGAAGTCGGTTTGGACTTTGTCAGAAAGGCTCACTTTTGAACTCTTTCTTTGATTAACTCCAAAAACATGTGGTTTTATGTTCTCAATTACTGCATATTTGTCCTATTTAAGGCATTCAGTGGTTTCATATTGATTTTGGTTGAACATTTTATTTTCTTGATTTTTCATACTTTTTTATGTGAAAAAAGGAAGGGGGTATTTTCATACATATTGGACATCTTATCCAGAAACACTGAAGGGATTTTAATGAAACTTGGTAGAAATGAAGTACCTTTGGTCCCCTGCAAGTGTTGTTGTTTTTCGTCCGGTTCCGTCATTAGGTGGCGCCACCACAGGCAAAAGTAGGTAACGGAAGGGGGGTTACCCTCCTTCGACAAATTTCTTCTTCAGAACAGAAGCACATATCGATAAACCGAAAGCATCTGGATGATCAAGATGGATGTCTTAACAAGTGTTGTTGTTTTTGGTTTCAGCCCGAAGTAAAAATTTTATGTGTTTATGACATCTTTTTGGACTATGTCAGAAATGCTCATTTTTGAACTGTTTCTTTCTTTAACTAACTCTATAAATGTGTGGTTTTGTGTCCTTGTTTAGTGCATGTTTGTCATATTTAAGTTACTATTTGCTTTCATATACATAACATGCTATAATCTTCTTTTTTTTTGAATTTTTATGAATTCTTTAAAATATGAATAAAAATGTTTTCTATGCACATGGACCAAAGGGTTGTGGGTTTAAGTCCCAGCATCGGGACCCAAAATTTTTTTTCTTCTTTTTTCATTTTTTTCTATTATGTCAGCTTTTTATGCACTTTTCAATCATCTTAATACCTTTGATTTTTTTTACCAAAAGCATTTTTTTCTTCCATTTTTATTCTTTTCTGTTTTGCACACTCATTCACTGTGTTAAGTCGCTTAACGCTATGATATATATTTTATGTCTAAATTTTATATTTTCAATTTAAAAAAAAAAAAGATTTATGTGCATTCAAATCCAGGGGTATGGGTTCAAATTCTGGTACTGACACTATCATTATGCAATGTTAAAAGGTTATGAGTGTGCATGGGTATCAGGTGAGCCTTGTGCACTCTTGGACTCTTGTTTTTTATTGATCTAGGATTTAGGGAGGAACCATTTGATTTTATGGGGGGGGGGGGCAGGAAGACTTTGCGAGTAAAATTCCGGTTTGAAATTTTCGGGAAAAAAAATTAAAGGGCCGGCGAAAATTTTTTTTTCCAGACCATGAAATTGCCCCTCCCCCTCTCTTCCGACCTATCCACTGCCCAGTAAACACTTTTTTTGTGTATCATAAACTAAGTATAAAAAATGGAACAACCTTTATGCAATTTGGAGTGATCAAATGAAAAATCAAATTCAAAAGTCATTAGCACCATATAGCCTGTCTCCGTTGAGAATCATTAAGTAAATAGATTATAGGCATCATATGCCATTCAAGAAATTAAAATGAAGTGATCTGCTGGCAAGGGATGAACTCATTCTGTTTGTTGTTTAGTATGGCCGAAAATTCACGCTGAATCATTTAAACTTTAGAGTAATTTTCAACATTGGAAAATTACCCCCAAAAAAATCCGACCCGAAGATCCGGTGAAAAAAAATTTCCGCCTCTTCAAATGGCCGAAAAAAAATTTTCTGGCTGGCAAAAGTCTTCCTGCCCCGCCCCCTCCCCCCATAAAAATCAAATGGATGCTCCCTTAAAATAGACCAGAAATGGACCTGTCCCATTTTACTTAACCTGACTGCTCAAGCATGGAATCCGATGCAGCATCTTTACCATGCATATTGCATTAAGCATCTTTAGATGCATCATCCAGAACATTTTGGTTGATGTAGGAATTATAGAAATGCAGGAATGGACCTGTCCCATTTTACTGAACCTTGTCACTCAAGCATGAAATGTAGGTCAGATGCAGCTTCCGTATATGCATTGTTGTAAGCATCCTCAGATGCATCATTCATGCAAGTTTGTTTGGTGTAGGAGTTATAGTAAGGCATGAATGGACCTGTCCCATTTAACCTAACTGCACACTCAAAGGATAAATGTGGGTCAGATGCAGCCTCCGTACCATGCATTGCAATAGCATCATCACATGCATCATCCATGCAAGTTTGGTTGATGTAGGGCTTATAGTAAGGCTGGAATGGACCTGTCCCATTTTACCTAACCTGCTCACTGAAGCGTGAAATGTGGGTTAGGTGAAGCCTCTGTACCATGCATTGAAGTAAGCATCCTCAGATGCATCATCAATACACGTTTGGTAGATGTAGGAATGGACCTGTCCCATTTTACCTAAACTGCTCACTCAAGCATGGAATGTAGGCCAGGTGCAGCATTCGTACCATGCATTGCAATAAGCATCCTCAGATGCATCATCCATGCAAGTTTGGTTGGTGTAGGACTTATAGTAAGTCGGGAATTGACCTGTCCCGTTTTACCTAACCTGCTCACTCAAGCATGAAATGTAGGTCAGATGCAGCCCCCGTACCATGCATTGCAATAAGCATCCTCAGATGCATCATCCATGCAAGTTTGATTGGTGTAGGACTTATAGTAAGACGGGAATGGACCTGTCCCATTTTACCTAACCTGTTCACTCAATCATGCAAATGCAGCCTCCGTACCATGCATTGTTGTAAGCATCCTCAGATGCATCATCCATGCAAGTTTTGTTGATGTATGACTTATAGTTTGGTGGGAATGGACCTGTCCCGTTTTGCTTAACCTATAGTGCGGATGCTGACGCCGACGACGGGGCGAAAGCATAAGCCCCCTCTACTTCGTCGAGGTGAGCTAAAAATAGCGCTATAAATAGACGGCTGTTGAAAAAATGTGTTGATCCATGTATCAACACAATTTCTCAACCAATCAGAATCGTCGCTTCTAAATAATATTCTAATATGACTTGAAATTTTCTCCCAATATGTACCACAGAACTCGCCTGGTGTAAAATCTCCAACAAACTTCCAGTGCACTTAGCTCCGCCCATTCACGTGCTATTAGAATAGACCATTGTCCAGTAATGCCACTCTTTACATGAACCAATCAAGTGGTTCATGCGACTCGAGGAATTACTGGACAATAAACCAAGGCTAGCTAGTTGTTATTTCTTAAACGAAGGAAATTGAATGATTGAATTGCATTGATCAAACATATTGATATTTCAAAGTAAAAGTTTGAATTGAATTGATCAAACATATTGATATTTCAAGGTAAAAGTTTATCAGTTTTTGTTTTGATGTTGTTGTTGTTATGTTATATTTTTACCATTCAATTTCAACTTGACACAAAAGAAGACTTTCGTATTATTTTGTTATTGTTGGGACGAAAGGTACGTTATATTTTCATAGCGCGACGCCCGCCGTCCCTCCGTCGTCTGTCCTCCGTCCGGCGTAAACCAAGTAGATTTTTACAATTTGGAAACAAGGTAAAGCGGAATGTCTTGTTCTTTTGTAAAAAGATTAGAGACTGGTCTTTAAAAATACGTCAATGATAACAGCTTTTAACAAATATTTTCATCATTATAATGTCAACTAAGGGAACAGGGCATTTTAATTTGACTTGTTGCAAAGTTTTACAAATCGTTACTATGACAACCAAGAATTTTAAATCAGAATGAAACGATAACATGTACAAAGGTCTAATCACTTTGATGTAAAAAAAGGGTACTGAGTGCTTTTCTTTTAGAGTTTCATTTTTGGGGTAACACAAAATGTACTTTTTGGAACAGTTTTAGCTATCTCACTCTTTGAAAGCCAGTTTTAGCTATCTCACTCTTTGAAAGCATTATCTATAAAGAAATAGACATATCTGATGATATCATGGTGAAAATTATTACAAGAATGGTCTAAATCTGGGATTATTATCAATATATCATGTCTTTATCTATCAAATTTCATTGTTTTGCGACAGATTTCGCAGTTGATTTACATATGTTTATTCAGAGGACCACTGGCCAATCAAATGAACGATCATTATTGTAATCTTAATTACAAATATAAATCATCAGATATCAATGTTAAATAAACAGAATTTTTTATTACTCTGACAAAGAATTCTTGGATTATTGGGCCACCTTAACAATTATTCAGTACAATCATGCAACCTACTTGTTTGGCAAAGCCACGCTGCCTATCGCGTTCTCAAGTTGTTTTATCTTGTCAAAACTACAGATGAGTGAAAAGAACGACATAAAATCAAATTATCACAATTATTACTGATAATGAAATACTAGTGTATGAATTTTAAACTAATCATTTAGTTTAAATCATAATCTTGCTGAGTGTGGAAACTGGAAAGAGGTAGAGAGAGGTTGATAGGATAGGCTAGAATAGGATTGGATTGAGGTGGATAGGATATGATTGGAAAGGATAGGATAAGACAGAGTGGATAGGAGGTTGATGTAGGATGGTAGATAGGATAGGATAAGACATCTTGGTGCACCAAGAGCTTCATCGCATTCCACCAGACGCTTAATTGCAAAGTACCCTTGGGTTCAGGGCTCCCCAGTTTCGACAGGATTTCTGTCGGCGGCCTTATTTTGTCAAGTGTCACACTGCAAATAAATTTCTCGGAGTTTCTTTGGTTGTTTAGCCGTAATTATGAGACTATGTTACCCGTCTGCAGCCGTAAATATGGAACTTTGTGACTTCACGCATACCTGATTGTTTCTTGGCGTAATAGCGAGCATTTCGTTCATTGACAAACGTTTTGAAATCCTTTAATTTTATTTTTCTGCTAATATGAATTTCATTGGTGGTTTATTCATAATAAATATACCATTTACGGGTACGATCTTTTTAATGGTGAAGGAAATTCATCAATCCATCAACAAATAAAAAAGTTAGAAATTTTACTGTTGACGCCATTTTGAAACGACAATTTATAAGTGATTTGCAATATGACCAAAATGTTATTACGGTTCCAGAAAGGTAATATGGTCTGATATACCTTGTCTGGAATTAATATACCCCTCGCCTTAGATTTATCAAACCATATTACCTGTTTGGAACCGTAATATTACGTTATAATGTCATCGTAGTTTAATGACGTTGCAAAACAACAAATGCGATTTATTTTAATGATTGGCGCCGTAATCTAGTGAAGCTATTCCAACTTTATTCCTATCTACAATCTCAATTAACTTAATATCCTTTTCAATTAAATTGATAAATGCATGGGACCAAAGGGGTGAAGGCAAGGTCATATTGAAAGTGGAAAGTAGTGGAAGGAACCTATGGGGGAGAGTCCAGTAATTCATTTTTGTCCATTTTCCCATAGGCCGCAATGTTAACGAAATCTTGTCGCATTTCACATATACATTTCCAATGCTTACAATCTATACATGAAATTAACCGTCAATGCTAGCGAGTCAAAAATATGTCAGAATAAAAACTTTTTATCATTAGAATCTGAAGACAGGAAGTGTAGTTCAAGGTCACCCTAAAATCTGCACTAAATGGAACAGTTATTTTTGCCTCTAAAATAGCATAATTTCTACAGCTTTTAGATATTAATGAATGAGTTTTCAGGAATTATTTCTGTATTAATGTAAAGCAAGAGATGTTTCTATTCTAAAAAGACCAATTTTGTAATTATTGTCCAATCAGAACATCAGAAACATAATTATTTACAGGCTCGCATGTACCCTACACAAAATTGAAAAATAGAATTTCCTCTGTTTTACCTGACTCTTCCCTATATCTTTCCCCCTCTTTTAATCTCAACCAAATATTGGTACCGGCACATAGATCAAGACCTTTGTATGCATCATACCAAGTTTGAGCCAAATATCTTAATTCGTTTTCGAAAAATTCAGCTGAAATGAAGCGCGTTTGGAGCTATTTTAGGCACACAATTATTGGTAAAGTTCATTACATCTTCATCTTCTCCATTTTCAAAACAGACCTGTTCTCCTCAAAGGACATAAAATAACCTGTTAGTTCTTTCTGTCAGCCTTGTTATAGCTTTATTCTAAGTGGAAAAACTTCAATGTGTTTCCATAGAATTTATATGATTTTTTTCCAGGATGCCTGAAAAGGGTTAAAAATCAGTAAAAAAAAAAATGTGTGAAAACAGCCAGGAAAATAGTTTAAAGCATTTATTCCAAATAGTTTTGCTTTTTCTATGATAATGATCTATATTCAACTAAATGGAAAGAAAATAGTATGAATATATTGATATAACGACTCGTAATGAGACAAAAACGCACCCCACCCCCCTTATTTCGCAAAACGCGTTTTTTCTCCCTTTGTTTTATATTTGCCTAAAATGAAACTTAAACTGTAAAAAGTATATCCTTCTTTGATAGATTCACCTGTGTGAATCGTTTTGTATTCGATATATATCAAATTTAGAGATAAATCGTTTAAATACTGAAAAAAAAAAGAAAAAAAAAGGGGGGGGGGGGTTACCAGGTCTGAAAATCCAAGGAATTGAACGTGTTATGGGTCTATGAAATGTGGATTTCATGTATATGACTGAAAGTGAACATTAAAATACCTTAATTTAGTGGATATGAACGATTCCTGATACAATGGGCAAAACTGGTGCGATTTCAGTACGCGTGACATACTTAGCATGGGGCACCTACAGGGGAGAGTCCAGTAATTCATTTTTGTCCATTTTCCCATAGGCCGCAATGTTAACGAAATCTTGTCGCATTTCACATATACATTTCCAATGCTTACAATCTATACATGAAATTAACCGTCAATGCTAGCGAGTCAAAAATATGTCAGAATAAAAACTTTTTATCATTAGAATCTGAAGACAGGAAGTGTAGTTCAAGGTCACCCTAAAATCTGCACTAAATGGAACAGTTATTTTTGCCTCTAAAATAGCATAATTTCTACAGCTTTTAGATATTAATGAATGAGTTTTCAGGAATTATTTCTGTATTAATGTAAAGCAAGAGATGTTTCTATTCTAAAAAGACCAATTTTGTAATTATTGTCCAATCAGAACATCAGAAACATAATTATTTACAGGCTCGCATGTACCCTACACAAAATTGAAAAATAGAATTTCCTCTGTTTTACCTGACTCTTCCCTATATCTTTCCCCCTCTTTTAATCTCAACCAAATATTGGTACCGGCACATAGATCAAGACCTTTGTATGCATCATACCAAGTTTGAGCCAAATATCTTCATTCGTTTTCGAAAAATTCAGCTGAAATGAAGCGCGTTTGGAGCTATTTTAGGCACACAATTATTGGTAAAGTTCATTACATCTTCATCTTCTCCATTTTCAAAACAGACCTGTTCTCCTCAAAGGACATAAAATAACCTGTTAGTTCTTTCTGTCAGCCTTGTTATAGCTTTATTCTAAGTGGAAAAACTTCAATGTGTTTCCATAGAATTTATATGATTTTTTTCCAGGATGCCTGAAAAGGGTTAAAAATCAGTAAAAAAAAAATGTGTGAAAACAGCCAGGAAAATAGTTTAAAGCATTTATTCCAAATAGTTTTGCTTTTTCTATGATAATGATCTATATTCAACTAAATGGAAAGAAAATAGTATGAATATATTGATATAACGACTCGTAATGAGACAAAAACGCACCCCACCCCCCTTATTTCGCAAAACGCGTTTTTTCTCCCTTTGTTTTATATTTGCCTAAAATGAAACTTAAACTGTAAAAAGTATATCCTTCTTTGATAGATTCACCTGTGTGAATCGTTTTGTATTCGATATATATCAAATTTAGAGATAAATCGTTTAAATACTGAAAAAAAAAAGAAAAAAAAGGGGGGGGGGGGGTTACCAGGTCTGAAAATCCAAGGAATTGAACGTGTTATGGGTCTATGAAATGTGGATTTCATGTATATGACTGAAAGTGAACATTAAAATACCTTAATTTAGTGGATATGAACGATTCCTGATACAATGGGCAAAACTGGTGCGATTTCAGTACGCGTGACATACTTAGCATGGGGCACCTATATATCTTTCCCCCTCTTTTAATCTCAACCAAATATTGGTACCGGCACATAGATCAAGACCTTTGTATGCATCATACCAAGTTTGAGCCAAATATCTTCATTCGTTTTCGAAAAATTCAGCTGAAATGAAGCGCGTTTGGAGCTATTTTAGGCACACAATTATTGGTAAAGTTCATTACATCTTCATCTTCTCCATTTTCAAAACAGACCTGTTCTCCTCAAAGGACATAAAATAACCTGTTAGTTCTTTCTGTCAGCCTTGTTATAGCTTTATTCTAAGTGGAAAAACTTCAATGTGTTTCCATAGAATTTATATGATTTTTTTCCAGGATGCCTGAAAAGGGTTAAAAATCAGTAAAAAAAAAATGTGTGAAAACAGCCAGGAAAATAGTTTAAAGCATTTATTCCAAATAGTTTTGCTTTTTCTATGATAATGATCTATATTCAACTAAATGGAAAGAAAATAGTATGAATATATTGATATAACGACTCGTAATGAGACAAAAACGCACCCCACCCCCCTTATTTCGCAAAACGCGTTTTTTCTCCCTTTGTTTTATATTTGCCTAAAATGAAACTTAAACTGTAAAAAGTATATCCTTCTTTGATAGATTCACCTGTGTGAATCGTTTTGTATTCGATATATATCAAATTTAGAGATAAATCGTTTAAATACTGAAAAAAAAAAGAAAAAAAAAGGGGGGGGGGGGGTTACCAGGTCTGAAAATCCAAGGAATTGAACGTGTTATGGGTCTATGAAATGTGGATTTCATGTATATGACTGAAAGTGAACATTAAAATACCTTAATTTAGTGGATATGAACGATTCCTGATACAATGGGCAAAACTGGTGCGATTTCAGTACGCGTGACATACTTAGCATGGGGCACCTACAGGGGAGAGTCCAGTAATTCATTTTTGTCCATTTTCCCATAGGCCGCAATGTTAACGAAATCTTGTCGCATTTCACATATACATTTCCAATGCTTACAATCTATACATGAAATTAACCGTCAATGCTAGCGAGTCAAAAATATGTCAGAATAAAAACTTTTTATCATTAGAATCTGAAGACAGGAAGTGTAGTTCAAGGTCACCCTAAAATCTGCACTAAATGGAACAGTTATTTTTGCCTCTAAAATAGCATAATTTCTACAGCTTTTAGATATTAATGAATGAGTTTTCAGGAATTATTTCTGTATTAATGTAAAGCAAGAGATGTTTCTATTCTAAAAAGACCAATTTTGTAATT
This sequence comes from Pinctada fucata, assembly GCA_028142955.1. Lineage (NCBI taxonomy): Eukaryota > Metazoa > Mollusca > Bivalvia > Pterioida > Pteriidae > Pinctada > Pinctada fucata. The sequence continues at coordinate 34,188,163 of AP027104.1, forward strand.
ATTGTCCAATCAGAACATCAGAAACATAATTATTTACAGGCTCGCATGTACCCTACACAAAATTGAAAAATAGAATTTCCTCTGTTTTACCTGACTCTTCCCTATATCTTTCCCCCTCTTTTAATCTCAACCAAATATTGGTACCGGCACATAGATCAAGACCTTTGTATGCATCATACCAAGTTTGAGCCAAATATCTTCATTCGTTTTCGAAAAATTCAGCTGAAATGAAGCGCGTTTGGAGCTATTTTAGGCACACAATTGTTGGTAAAGTTCATTACATCTTCATCTTCTCCATTTTCAAAACAGACCTGTTCTCCTCAAAGGACATAAAATAACCTGTTAGTTCTTTCTGTCAGCCTTGTTATAGCTTTATTCTAAGTGGAAAAACTTCAATGTGTTTCCATAGAATTTATATGATTTTTTTCCAGGATGCCTGAAAAGGGTTAAAAATCAGTAAAAAAAAAATGTGTGAAAACAGCCAGGAAAATAGTTTAAAGCATTTATTCCAAATAGTTTTGCTTTTTCTATGATAATGATCTATATTCAACTAAATGGAAAGAAAATAGTATGAATATATTGATATAACGACTCGTAATGAGACAAAAACGCACCCCACCCCCCTTATTTCGCAAAACGCGTTTTTTCTCCCTTTGTTTTATATTTGCCTAAAATGAAACTTAAACTGTAAAAAGTATATCCTTCTTTGATAGATTCACCTGTGTGAATCGTTTTGTATTCGATATATATCAAATTTAGAGATAAATCGTTTAAATACTGAAAAAAAAAGAAAAAAAAAAGGGGGGGGGGGGGGTTACCAGGTCTGAAAATCCAAGGAATTGAACGTGTTATGGGTCTATGAAATGTGGATTTCATGTATATGACTGAAAGTGAACATTAAAATACCTTAATTTAGTGGATATGAACGATTCCTGATACAATGGGCAAAACTGGTGCGATTTCAGTACGCGTGACATACTTAGCATGGGGCACCTACAGGGGAGAGTCCAGTAATTCATTTTTGTCCATTTTCCCATAGGCCGCAATGTTAACGAAATCTTGTCGCATTTCACATATACATTTCCAATGCTTACAATCTATACATGAAATTAACCGTCAATGCTAGCGAGTCAAAAATATGTCAGAATAAAAACTTTTTATCATTAGAATCTGAAGACAGGAAGTGTAGTTCAAGGTCACCCTAAAATCTGCACTAAATGGAACAGTTATTTTTGCCTCTAAAATAGCATAATTTCTACAGCTTTTAGATATTAATGAATGAGTTTTCAGGAATTATTTCTGTATTAATGTAAAGCAAGAGATGTTTCTATTCTAAAAAGACCAATTTTGTAATTATTGTCCAATCAGAACATCAGAAACATAATTATTTACAGGCTCGCATGTACCCTACACAAAATTGAAAAATAGAATTTCCTCTGTTTTACCTGACTCTTCCCTATATCTTTCCCCCTCTTTTAATCTCAACCAAATATTGGTACCGGCACATAGATCAAGACCTTTGTATGCATCATACCAAGTTTGAGCCAAATATCTTCATTCGTTTTCGAAAAATTCAGCTGAAATGAAGCGCGTTTGGAGCTATTTTAGGCACACAATTGTTGGTAAAGTTCATTACATCTTCATCTTCTCCATTTTCAAAACAGACCTGTTCTCCTCAAAGGACATAAAATAACCTGTTAGTTCTTTCTGTCAGCCTTGTTATAGCTTTATTCTAAGTGGAAAAACTTCAATGTGTTTCCATAGAATTTATATGATTTTTTTCCAGGATGCCTGAAAAGGGTTAAAAATCAGTAAAAAAAAAATGTGTGAAAACAGCCAGGAAAATAGTTTAAAGCATTTATTCCAAATAGTTTTGCTTTTTCTATGATAATGATCTATATTCAACTAAATGGAAAGAAAATAGTATGAATATATTGATATAACGACTCGTAATGAGACAAAAACGCACCCCACCCCCCTTATTTCGCAAAACGCGTTTTTTCTCCCTTTGTTTTATATTTGCCTAAAATGAAACTTAAACTGTAAAAAGTATATCCTTCTTTGATAGATTCACCTGTGTGAATCGTTTTGTATTCGATATATATCAAATTTAGAGATAAATCGTTTAAATACTGAAAAAAAAAAGAAAAAAAAAGGGGGGGGGGGGGGTTACCAGGTCTGAAAATCCAAGGAATTGAACGTGTTATGGGTCTATGAAATGTGGATTTCATGTATATGACTGAAAGTGAACATTAAAATACCTTAATTTAGTGGATATGAACGATTCCTGATACAATGGGCAAAACTGGTGCGATTTCAGTACGCGTGACATACTTAGCATGGGGCACCTACAGGGGAGAGTCCAGTAATTCATTTTTGTCCATTTTCCCATAGGCCGCAATGTTAACGAAATCTTGTCGCATTTCACATATACATTTCCAATGCTTACAATCTATACATGAAATTAACCGTCAATGCTAGCGAGTCAAAAATATGTCAGAATAAAAACTTTTTATCATTAGAATCTGAAGACAGGAAGTGTAGTTCAAGGTCACCCTAAAATCTGCACTAAATGGAACAGTTATTTTTGCCTCTAAAATAGCATAATTTCTACAGCTTTTAGATATTAATGAATGAGTTTTCAGGAATTATTTCTGTATTAATGTAAAGCAAGAGATGTTTCTATTCTAAAAAGACCAATTTTGTAATTATTGTCCAATCAGAACATCAGAAACATAATTATTTACAGGCTCGCATGTACCCTACACAAAATTGAAAAATAGAATTTCCTCTGTTTTACCTGACTCTTCCCTATATCTTTCCCCCTCTTTTAATCTCAACCAAATATTGGTACCGGCACATAGATCAAGACCTTTGCAGCATCATACCAAGTTTGAGCCAAATATCTTCATTCGTTTTCGAAAAATTCAGCTGAAATGAAGCCCGTTTGGAGCTATTTTAGGCACACAATTATTGGTAAAGTTCATTACATCTTCATCTTCTCCATTTTCAAAACAGACCTGTTCTCCTCAAAGGACATAAAATAACCTGTTAGTTCTTTCTGTCAGCCTTGTTATAGCTTTATTCTAAGTGGAAAAACTTCAATGTGTTTCCATAGAATTTATATGATTTTTTTCCAGGATGCCTGAAAAGGGTTAAAAATCAGTAAAAAAAAATGTGTGAAAACAGCCAGGAAAATAGTTTAAAGCATTTATTCCAAATAGTTTTGCTTTTTCTATGATAATGATCTATATTCAACTAAATGGAAAGAAAATAGTATGAATATATTGATATAACGACTCGTAATGAGACAAAAACGCACCCCACCCCCCTTATTTCGCAAAACGCGTTTTTTCTCCCTTTGTTTTATATTTGCCTAAAATGAAACTTAAACTGTAAAAAGTATATCCTTCTTTGATAGATTCACCTGTGTGAATCGTTTTGTATTCGATATATATCAAATTTAGAGATAAATCGTTTAAATACTGAAAAAAAAAGAAAAAAAAAGGGGGGGGGTTACCAGGTCTGAAAATCCAAGGAATTGAACGTGTTATGGGTCTATGAAATGTGGATTTCATGTATATGACTGAAAGTGAACATTAAAATACCTTAATTTAGTGGATATGAACGATTCCTGATACAATGGGCAAAACTGGTGCGATTTCAGTACGCGTGACATACTTAGCATGGGGCACCTACAGGGGAGAGTCCAGTAATTCATTTTTGTCCATTTTCCCATAGGCCGCAATGTTAACGAAATCTTGTCGCATTTCACATATACATTTCCAATGCTTACAATCTATACATGAAATTAACCGTCAATGCTAGCGAGTCAAAAATATGTCAGAATAAAAACTTTTTATCATTAGAATCTGAAGACAGGAAGTGTAGTTCAAGGTCACCCTAAAATCTGCACTAAATGGAACAGTTATTTTTGCCTCTAAAATAGCATAATTTCTACAGCTTTTAGATATTAATGAATGAGTTTTCAGGAATTATTTCTGTATTAATGTAAAGCAAGAGATGTTTCTATTCTAAAAAGACCAATTTTGTAATTATTGTCCAATCAGAACATCAGAAACATAATTATTTACAGGCTCGCATGTACCCTACACAAAATTGAAAAATAGAATTTCCTCTGTTTTACCTGACTCTTCCCTATATCTTTCCCCCTCTTTTAATCTCAACCAAATATTGGTACCGGCACATAGATCAAGACCTTTGCAGCATCATACCAAGTTTGAGCCAAATATCTTCATTCGTTTTCGAAAAATTCAGCTGAAATGAAGCCCGTTTGGAGCTATTTTAGGCACACAATTATTGGTAAAGTTCATTACATCTTCATCTTCTCCATTTTCAAAACAGACCTGTTCTCCTCAAAGGACATAAAATAACCTGTTAGTTCTTTCTGTCAGCCTTGTTATAGCTTTATTCTAAGTGGAAAAACTTCAATGTGTTTCCATAGAATTTATATGATTTTTTTCCAGGATGCCTGAAAAGGGTTAAAAATCAGTAAAAAAAAAATGTGTGAAAACAGCCAGGAAAATAGTTTAAAGCATTTATTCCAAATAGTTTTGCTTTTTCTATGATAATGATCTATATTCAACTAAATGGAAAGAAAATAGTATGAATATATTGATATAACGACTCGTAATGAGACAAAAACGCACCCCACCCCCCTTATTTCGCAAAACGCGTTTTTTCTCCCTTTGTTTTATATTTGCCTAAAATGAAACTTAAACTGTAAAAAGTATATCCTTCTTTGATAGATTCACCTGTGTGAATCGTTTTGTATTCGATATATATCAAATTTAGAGATAAATCGTTTAAATACTGAAAAAAAAAGAAAAAAAAAGGGGGGGGGGGTTACCAGGTCTGAAAATCCAAGGAATTGAACGTGTTATGGGTCTATGAAATGTGGATTTCATGTATATGACTGAAAGTGAACATTAAAATACCTTAATTTAGTGGATATGAACGATTCCTGATACAATGGGCAAAACTGGTGCGATTTCAGTACGCGTGACATACTTAGCATGGGGCACCTACAGGGGAGAGTCCAGTAATTCATTTTTGTCCATTTTCCCATAGGCCGCAATGTTAACGAAATCTTGTCGCATTTCACATATACATTTCCAATGCTTACAATCTATACATGAAATTAACCGTCAATGCTAGCGAGTCAAAAATATGTCAGAATAAAAACTTTTTATCATTAGAATCTGAAGACAGGAAGTGTAGTTCAAGGTCACCCTAAAATCTGCACTAAATGGAACAGTTATTTTTGCCTCTAAAATAGCATAATTTCTACAGCTTTTAGATATTAATGAATGAGTTTTCAGGAATTATTTCTGTATTAATGTAAAGCAAGAGATGTTTCTATTCTAAAAAGACCAATTTTGTAATTATTGTCCAATCAGAACATCAGAAACATAATTATTTACAGGCTCGCATGTACCCTACACAAAATTGAAAAATAGAATTTCCTCTGTTTTACCTGACTCTTCCCTATATCTTTCCCCCTCTTTTAATCTCAACCAAATATTGGTACCGGCACATAGATCAAGACCTTTGTATGCATCATACCAAGTTTGAGCCAAATATCTTCATTCGTTTTCGAAAAATTCAGCTGAAATGAAGCGCGTTTGGAGCTATTTTAGGCACACAATTGTTGGTAAAGTTCATTACATCTTCATCTTCTCCATTTTCAAAACAGACATGTTCTCCTCAAAGGACATAAAATAACCTGTTAGTTCTTTCTGTCAGCCTTGTTATAGCTTTATTCTAAGTGGAAAAACTTCAATGTGTTTCCATAGAATTTATATGATTTTTTTCCAGGATGCCTGAAAAGGGTTAAAAATCAGTAAAAAAAAAATGTGTGAAAACAGCCAGGAAAATAGTTTAAAGCATTTATTCCAAATAGTTTTGCTTTTTCTATGATAATGATCTATATTCAACTAAATGGAAAGAAAATAGTATGAATATATTGATATAACGACTCGTAATGAGACAAAAACGCACCCCACCCCCCTTATTTCGCAAAACGCGTTTTTTCTCCCTTTGTTTTATATTTGCCTAAAATGAAACTTAAACTGTAAAAAGTATATCCTTCTTTGATAGATTCACCTGTGTGAATCGTTTTGTATTCGATATATATCAAATTTAGAGATAAATCGTTTAAATACTGAAAAAAAAAGAAAAAAAAAGGGGGGGTTACCAGGTCTGAAAATCCAAGGAATTGAACGTGTTATGGGTCTATGAAATGTGGATTTCATGTATATGACTGAAAGTGAACATTAAAATACCTTAATTTAGTGGATATGAACGATTCCTGATACAATGGGCAAAACTGGTGCGATTTCAGTACGCGTGACATACTTAGCATGGGGCACCTACAGGGGAGGGTCCAGTAATTCATTTTTGTCCATTTTCCCATAGGCCGCAATGTTAACGAAATCTTGTCGCATTTCACATATACATTTCCAATGCTTACAATCTATACATGAAATTAACCGTCAATGCTAGCGAGTCAAAAATATGTCAGAATAAAAACTTTTTATCATTAGAATCTGAAGACAGGAAGTGTAGTTCAAGGTCACCCTAAAATCTGCACTAAATGGAACAGTTATTTTTGCCTCTAAAATAGCATAATTTCTACAGCTTTTAGATATTAATGAATGAGTTTTCAGGAATTATTTCTGTATTAATGTAAAGCAAGAGATGTTTCTATTCTAAAAAGACCAATTTTGTAATTATTGTCCAATCAGAACATCAGAAACATAATTATTTACAGGCTCGCATGTACCCTACACAAAATTGAAAAATAGAATTTCCTCTGTTTTACCTGACTCTTCCCTATATCTTTCCCCCTCTTTTAATCTCAACCAAATATTGGTACCGGCACATAGATCAAGACCTTTGCAGCATCATACCAAGTTTGAGCCAAATATCTTCATTCGTTTTCGAAAAATTCAGCTGAAATGAAGCCCGTTTGGAGCTATTTTAGGCACACAATTATTGGTAAAGTTCATTACATCTTCATCTTCTCCATTTTCAAAACAGACCTGTTCTCCTCAAAGGACATAAAATAACCTGTTAGTTCTTTCTGTCAGCCTTGTTATAGCTTTATTCTAAGTGGAAAAACTTCAATGTGTTTCCATAGAATTTATATGATTTTTTTCCAGGATGCCTGAAAAGGGTTAAAAATCAGTAAAAAAAAAATGTGTGAAAACAGCCAGGAAAATAGTTTAAAGCATTTATTCCAAATAGTTTTGCTTTTTCTATGATAATGATCTATATTCAACTAAATGGAAAGAAAATAGTATGAATATATTGATATAACGACTCGTAATGAGACAAAAACGCACCCCACCCCCCTTATTTCGCAAAACGCGTTTTTTCTCCCTTTGTTTTATATTTGCCTAAAATGAAACTTAAACTGTAAAAAGTATATCCTTCTTTGATAGATTCACCTGTGTGAATCGTTTTGTATTCGATATATATCAAATTTAGAGATAAATCGTTTAAATACTGAAAAAAAAAGAAAAAAAAAAGGGGGGGGGGTTACCAGGTCTGAAAATCCAAGGAATTGAACGTGTTATGGGTCTATGAAATGTGGATTTCATGTATATGACTGAAAGTGAACATTAAAATACCTTAATTTAGTGGATATGAACGATTCCTGATACAATGGGCAAAACTGGTGCGATTTCAGTACGCGTGACATACTTAGCATGGGGCACCTACAGGGGAGAGTCCAGTAATTCATTTTTGTCCATTTTCCCATAGGCCGCAATGTTAACGAAATCTTGTCGCATTTCACATATACATTTCCAATGCTTACAATCTATACATGAAATTAACCGTCAATGCTAGCGAGTCAAAAATATGTCAGAATAAAAACTTTTTATCATTAGAATCTGAAGACAGGAAGTGTAGTTCAAGGTCACCCTAAAATCTGCACTAAATGGAACAGTTATTTTTGCCTCTAAAATAGCATAATTTCTACAGCTTTTAGATATTAATGAATGAGTTTTCAGGAATTATTTCTGTATTAATGTAAAGCAAGAGATGTTTCTATTCTAAAAAGACCAATTTTGTAATTATTGTCCAATCAGAACATCAGAAACATAATTATTTACAGGCTCGCATGTACCCTACACAAAATTGAAAAATAGAATTTCCTCTGTTTTACCTGACTCTTCCCTATATCTTTCCCCCTCTTTTAATCTCAACCAAATATTGGTACCGGCACATAGATCAAGACCTTTGCAGCATCATACCAAGTTTGAGCCAAATATCTTCATTCGTTTTCGAAAAATTCAGCTGAAATGAAGCCCGTTTGGAGCTATTTTAGGCACACAATTATTGGTAAAGTTCATTACATCTTCATCTTCTCCATTTTCAAAACAGACCTGTTCTCCTCAAAGGACATAAAATAACCTGTTAGTTCTTTCTGTCAGCCTTGTTATAGCTTTATTCTAAGTGGAAAAACTTCAATGTGTTTCCATAGAATTTATATGATTTTTTTCCAGGATGCCTGAAAAGGGTTAAAAATCAGTAAAAAAAAAATGTGTGAAAACAGCCAGGAAAATAGTTTAAAGCATTTATTCCAAATAGTTTTGCTTTTTCTATGATAATGATCTATATTCAACTAAATGGAAAGAAAATAGTATGAATATATTGATATAACGACTCGTAATGAGACAAAAACGCACCCCACCCCCCTTATTTCGCAAAACGCGTTTTTTCTCCCTTTGTTTTATATTTGCCTAAAATGAAACTTAAACTGTAAAAAGTATATCCTTCTTTGATAGATTCACCTGTGTGAATCGTTTTGTATTCGATATATATCAAATTTAGAGATAAATCGTTTAAATACTGAAAAAAAAAGAAAAAAAAAAGGGGGGGGGGGTTACCAGGTCTGAAAATCCAAGGAATTGAACGTGTTATGGGTCTATGAAATGTGGATTTCATGTATATGACTGAAAGTGAACATTAAAATACCTTAATTTAGTGGATATGAACGATTCCTGATACAATGGGCAAAACTGGTGCGATTTCAGTACGCGTGACATACTTAGCATGGGGCACCTACAGGGGAGAGTCCAGTAATTCATTTTTGTCCATTTTCCCATAGGCCGCAATGTTAACGAAATCTTGTCGCATTTCACATATACATTTCCAATGCTTACAATCTATACATGAAATTAACCGTCAATGCTAGCGAGTCAAAAATATGTCAGAATAAAAACTTTTTATCATTAGAATCTGAAGACAGGAAGTGTAGTTCAAGGTCACCCTAAAATCTGCACTAAATGGAACAGTTATTTTTGCCTCTAAAATAGCATAATTTCTACAGCTTTTAGATATTAATGAATGAGTTTTCAGGAATTATTTCTGTATTAATGTAAAGCAAGAGATGTTTCTATTCTAAAAAGACCAATTTTGTAATTATTGTCCAATCAGAACATCAGAAACATAATTATTTACAGGCTCGCATGTACCCTACACAAAATTGAAAAATAGAATTTCCTCTGTTTTACCTGACTCTTCCCTATATCTTTCCCCCTCTTTTAATCTCAACCAAATATTGGTACCGGCACATAGATCAAGACCTTTGTATGCATCATACCAAGTTTGAGCCAAATATCTTCATTCGTTTTCGAAAAATTCAGCTGAAATGAAGCGCGTTTGGAGCTATTTTAGGCACACAATTGTTGGTAAAGTTCATTACATCTTCATCTTCTCCATTTTCAAAACAGACATGTTCTCCTCAAAGGACATAAAATAACCTGTTAGTTCTTTCTGTCAGCCTTGTTATAGCTTTATTCTAAGTGGAAAAACTTCAATGTGTTTCCATAGAATTTATATGATTTTTTTCCAGGATGCCTGAAAAGGGTTAAAAATCAGTAAAAAAAAAATGTGTGAAAACAGCCAGGAAAATAGTTTAAAGCATTTATTCCAAATAGTTTTGCTTTTTCTATGATAATGATCTATATTCAACTAAATGGAAAGAAAATAGTATGAATATATTGATATAACGACTCGTAATGAGACAAAAACGCACCCCACCCCCCTTATTTCGCAAAACGCGTTTTTTCTCCCTTTGTTTTATATTTGCCTAAAATGAAACTTAAACTGTAAAAAGTATATCCTTCTTTGATAGATTCACCTGTGTGAATCGTTTTGTATTCGATATATATCAAATTTAGAGATAAATCGTTTAAATACTGAAAAAAAAAAGAAAAAAAAAGGGGGGGTTACCAGGTCTGAAAATCCAAGGAATTGAACGTGTTATGGGTCTATGAAATGTGGATTTCATGTATATGACTGAAAGTGAACATTAAAATACCTTAATTTAGTGGATATGAACGATTCCTGATACAATGGGCAAAACTGGTGCGATTTCAGTACGCGTGACATACTTAGCATGGGGCACCTACAGGGGAGAGTCCAGTAATTCATTTTTGTCCATTTTCCCATAGGCCGCAATGTTAACGAAATCTTGTCGCATTTCACATATACATTTCCAATGCTTACAATCTATACATGAAATTAACCGTCAATGCTAGCGAGTCAAAAATATGTCAGAATAAAAACTTTTTATCATTAGAATCTGAAGACAGGAAGTGTAGTTCAAGGTCACCCTAAAATCTGCACTAAATGGAACAGTTATTTTTGCCTCTAAAATAGCATAATTTCTACAGCTTTTAGATATTAATGAATGAGTTTTCAGGAATTATTTCTGTATTAATGTAAAGCAAGAGATGTTTCTATTCTAAAAAGACCAATTTTGTAATTATTGTCCAATCAGAACATCAGAAACATAATTATTTACAGGCTCGCATGTACCCTACACAAAATTGAAAAATAGAATTTCCTCTGTTTTACCTGACTCTTCCCTATATCTTTCCCCCTCTTTTAATCTCAACCAAATATTGGTACCGGCACATAGATCAAGACCTTTGTATGCATCATACCAAGTTTGAGCCAAATATCTTCATTCGTTTTCGAAAAATTCAGCTGAAATGAAGCGCGTTTGGAGCTATTTTAGGCACACAATTGTTGGTAAAGTTCATTACATCTTCATCTTCTCCATTTTCAAAACAGACCTGTTCTCCTCAAAGGACATAAAATAACCTGTTAGTTCTTTCTGTCAGCCTTGTTATAGCTTTATTCTAAGTGGAAAAACTTCAATGTGTTTCCATAGAATTTATATGATTTTTTTCCAGGATGCCTGAAAAGGGTTAAAAATCAGTAAAAAAAAAATGTGTGAAAACAGCCAGGAAAATAGTTTAAAGCATTTATTCCAAATAGTTTTGCTTTTTCTATGATAATGATCTATATTCAACTAAATGGAAAGAAAATAGTATGAATATATTGATATAACGACTCGTAATGAGACAAAAACGCACCCCACCCCCCTTATTTCGCAAAACGCGTTTTTTCTCCCTTTGTTTTATATTTGCCTAAAATGAAACTTAAACTGTAAAAAGTATATCCTTCTTTGATAGATTCACCTGTGTGAATCGTTTTGTATTCGATATATATCAAATTTAGAGATAAATCGTTTAAATACTGAAAAAAAAAGAAAAAAAAGGGGGGGTTACCAGGTCTGAAAATCCAAGGAATTGAACGTGTTATGGGTCTATGAAATGTGGATTTCATGTATATGACTGAAAGTGAACATTAAAATACCTTAATTTAGTGGATATGAACGATTCCTGATACAATGGGCAAAACTGGTGCGATTTCAGTACGCGTGACATACTTAGCATGGGGCACCTACAGGGGAGAGTCCAGTAATTCATTTTTGTCCATTTTCCCATAGGCCGCAATGTTAACGAAATCTTGTCGCATTTCACATATACATTTCCAATGCTTACAATCTATACATGAAATTAACCGTCAATGCTAGCGAGTCAAAAATATGTCAGAATAAAAACTTTTTATCATTAGAATCTGAAGACAGGAAGTGTAGTTCAAGGTCACCCTAAAATCTGCACTAAATGGAACAGTTATTTTTGCCTCTAAAATAGCATAATTTCTACAGCTTTTAGATATTAATGAATGAGTTTTCAGGAATTATTTCTGTATTAATGTAAAGCAAGAGATGTTTCTATTCTAAAAAGACCAATTTTGTAATTATTGTCCAATCAGAACATCAGAAACATAATTATTTACAGGCTCGCATGTACCCTACACAAAATTGAAAAATAGAATTTCCTCTGTTTTACCTGACTCTTCCCTATATCTTTCCCCCTCTTTTAATCTCAACCAAATATTGGTACCGGCACATAGATCAAGACCTTTGTATGCATCATACCAAGTTTGAGCCAAATATCTTCATTCGTTTTCGAAAAATTCAGCTGAAATGAAGCGCGTTTGGAGCTATTTTAGGCACACAATTGTTGGTAAAGTTCATTACATCTTCATCTTCTCCATTTTCAAAACAGACCTGTTCTCCTCAAAGGACATAAAATAACCTGTTAGTTCTTTCTGTCAGCCTTGTTATAGCTTTATTCTAAGTGGAAAAACTTCAATGTGTTTCCATAGAATTTATATGATTTTTTTCCAGGATGCCTGAAAAGGGTTAAAAATCAGTAAAAAAAAAATGTGTGAAAACAGCCAGGAAAATAGTTTAAAGCATTTATTCCAAATAGTTTTGCTTTTTCTATGATAATGATCTATATTCAACTAAATGGAAAGAAAATAGTATGAATATATTGATATAACGACTCGTAATGAGACAAAAACGCACCCCACCCCCCTTATTTCGCAAAACGCGTTTTTTCTCCCTTTGTTTTATATTTGCCTAAAATGAAACTTAAACTGTAAAAAGTATATCCTTCTTTGATAGATTCACCTGTGTGAATCGTTTTGTATTCGATATATATCAAATTTAGAGATAAATCGTTTAAATACTGAAAAAAAAAGAAAAAAAAGGGGGGGGTTACCAGGTCTGAAAATCCAAGGAATTGAACGTGTTATGGGTCTATGAAATGTGGATTTCATGTATATGACTGAAAGTGAACATTAAAATACCTTAATTTAGTGGATATGAACGATTCCTGATACAATGGGCAAAACTGGTGCGATTTCAGTACGCGTGACATACTTAGCATGGGGCACCTACAGGGGAGAGTCCAGTAATTCATTTTTGTCCATTTTCCCATAGGCCGCAATGTTAACGAAATCTTGTCGCATTTCACATATACATTTCCAATGCTTACAATCTATACATGAAATTAACCGTCAATGCTAGCGAGTCAAAAATATGTCAGAATAAAAACTTTTTATCATTAGAATCTGAAGACAGGAAGTGTAGTTCAAGGTCACCCTAAAATCTGCACTAAATGGAACAGTTATTTTTGCCTCTAAAATAGCATAATTTCTACAGCTTTTAGATATTAATGAATGAGTTTTCAGGAATTATTTCTGTATTAATGTAAAGCAAGAGATGTTTCTATTCTAAAAAGACCAATTTTGTAATTATTGTCCAATCAGAACATCAGAAACATAATTATTTACAGGCTCGCATGTACCCTACACAAAATTGAAAAATAGAATTTCCTCTGTTTTACCTGACTCTTCCCTATATCTTTCCCCCTCTTTTAATCTCAACCAAATATTGGTACCGGCACATAGATCAAGACCTTTGCAGCATCATACCAAGTTTGAGCCAAATATCTTCATTCGTTTTCGAAAAATTCAGCTGAAATGAAGCCCGTTTGGAGCTATTTTAGGCACACAATTATTGGTAAAGTTCATTACATCTTCATCTTCTCCATTTTCAAAACAGACCTGTTCTCCTCAAAGGACATAAAATAACCTGTTAGTTCTTTCTGTCAGCCTTGTTATAGCTTTATTCTAAGTGGAAAAACTTCAATGTGTTTCCATAGAATTTATATGATTTTTTTCCAGGATGCCTGAAAAGGGTTAAAAATCAGTAAAAAAAAAATGTGTGAAAACAGCCAGGAAAATAGTTTAAAGCATTTATTCCAAATAGTTTTGCTTTTTCTATGATAATGATCTATATTCAACTAAATGGAAAGAAAATAGTATGAATATATTGATATAACGACTCGTAATGAGACAAAAACGCACCCCACCCCCCTTATTTCGCAAAACGCGTTTTTTCTCCCTTTGTTTTATATTTGCCTAAAATGAAACTTAAACTGTAAAAAGTATATCCTTCTTTGATAGATTCACCTGTGTGAATCGTTTTGTATTCGATATATATCAAATTTAGAGATAAATCGTTTAAATACTGAAAAAAAAAAGAAAAAAAAGGGGGGGTTACCAGGTCTGAAAATCCAAGGAATTGAACGTGTTATGGGTCTATGAAATGTGGATTTCATGTATATGACTGAAAGTGAACATTAAAATACCTTAATTTAGTGGATATGAACGATTCCTGATACAATGGGCAAAACTGGTGCGATTTCAGTACGCGTGACATACTTAGCATGGGGCACCTACAGGGGAGAGTCCAGTAATTCATTTTTGTCCATTTTCCCATAGGCCGCAATGTTAACGAAATCTTGTCGCATTTCACATATACATTTCCAATGCTTACAATCTATACATGAAATTAACCGTCAATGCTAGCGAGTCAAAAATATGTCAGAATAAAAACTTTTTATCATTAGAATCTGAAGACAGGAAGTGTAGTTCAAGGTCACCCTAAAATCTGCACTAAATGGAACAGTTATTTTTGCCTCTAAAATAGCATAATTTCTACAGCTTTTAGATATTAATGAATGAGTTTTCAGGAATTATTTCTGTATTAATGTAAAGCAAGAGATGTTTCTATTCTAAAAAGACCAATTTTGTAATTATTGTCCAATCAGAACATCAGAAACATAATTATTTACAGGCTCGCATGTACCCTACACAAAATTGAAAAATAGAATTTCCTCTGTTTTACCTGACTCTTCCCTATATCTTTCCCCCTCTTTTAATCTCAACCAAATATTGGTACCGGCACATAGATCAAGACCTTTGCAGCATCATACCAAGTTTGAGCCAAATATCTTCATTCGTTTTCGAAAAATTCAGCTGAAATGAAGCCCGTTTGGAGCTATTTTAGGCACACAATTATTGGTAAAGTTCATTACATCTTCATCTTCTCCATTTTCAAAACAGACCTGTTCTCCTCAAAGGACATAAAATAACCTGTTAGTTCTTTCTGTCAGCCTTGTTATAGCTTTATTCTAAGTGGAAAAACTTCAATGTGTTTCCATAGAATTTATATGATTTTTTTCCAGGATGCCTGAAAAGGGTTAAAAATCAGTAAAAAAAAAATGTGTGAAAACAGCCAGGAAAATAGTTTAAAGCATTTATTCCAAATAGTTTTGCTTTTTCTATGATAATGATCTATATTCAACTAAATGGAAAGAAAATAGTATGAATATATTGATATAACGACTCGTAATGAGACAAAAACGCACCCCACCCCCCTTATTTCGCAAAACGCGTTTTTTCTCCCTTTGTTTTATATTTGCCTAAAATGAAACTTAAACTGTAAAAAGTATATCCTTCTTTGATAGATTCACCTGTGTGAATCGTTTTGTATTCGATATATATCAAATTTAGAGATAAATCGTTTAAATACTGAAAAAAAAAAGAAAAAAAAGGGGGGGTTACCAGGTCTGAAAATCCAAGGAATTGAACGTGTTATGGGTCTATGAAATGTGGATTTCATGTATATGACTGAAAGTGAACATTAAAATACCTTAATTTAGTGGATATGAACGATTCCTGATACAATGGGCAAAACTGGTGCGATTTCAGTACGCGTGACATACTTAGCATGGGGCACCTACAGGGGAGAGTCCAGTAATTCATTTTTGTCCATTTTCCCATAGGCCGCAATGTTAACGAAATCTTGTCGCATTTCACATATACATTTCCAATGCTTACAATCTATACATGAAATTAACCGTCAATGCTAGCGAGTCAAAAATATGTCAGAATAAAAACTTTTTATCATTAGAATCTGAAGACAGGAAGTGTAGTTCAAGGTCACCCTAAAATCTGCACTAAATGGAACAGTTATTTTTGCCTCTAAAATAGCATAATTTCTACAGCTTTTAGATATTAATGAATGAGTTTTCAGGAATTATTTCTGTATTAATGTAAAGCAAGAGATGTTTCTATTCTAAAAAGACCAATTTTGTAATTATTGTCCAATCAGAACATCAGAAACATAATTATTTACAGGCTCGCATGTACCCTACACAAAATTGAAAAATAGAATTTCCTCTGTTTTACCTGACTCTTCCCTATATCTTTCCCCCTCTTTTAATCTCAACCAAATATTGGTACCGGCACATAGATCAAGACCTTTGCAGCATCATACCAAGTTTGAGCCAAATATCTTCATTCGTTTTCGAAAAATTCAGCTGAAATGAAGCCCGTTTGGAGCTATTTTAGGCACACAATTATTGGTAAAGTTCATTACATCTTCATCTTCTCCATTTTCAAAACAGACCTGTTCTCCTCAAAGGACATAAAATAACCTGTTAGTTCTTTCTGTCAGCCTTGTTATAGCTTTATTCTAAGTGGAAAAACTTCAATGTGTTTCCATAGAATTTATATGATTTTTTTCCAGGATGCCTGAAAAGGGTTAAAAATCAGTAAAAAAAAAATGTGTGAAAACAGCCAGGAAAATAGTTTAAAGCATTTATTCCAAATAGTTTTGCTTTTTCTATGATAATGATCTATATTCAACTAAATGGAAAGAAAATAGTATGAATATATTGATATAACGACTCGTAATGAGACAAAAACGCACCCCACCCCCCTTATTTCGCAAAACGCGTTTTTTCTCCCTTTGTTTTATATTTGCCTAAAATGAAACTTAAACTGTAAAAAGTATATCCTTCTTTGATAGATTCACCTGTGTGAATCGTTTTGTATTCGATATATATCAAATTTAGAGATAAATCGTTTAAATACTGAAAAAAAAAGAAAAAAAAAAGGGGGGGGGGGGGGTTACCAGGTCTGAAAATCCAAGGAATTGAACGTGTTATGGGTCTATGAAATGTGGATTTCATGTATATGACTGAAAGTGAACATTAAAATACCTTAATTTAGTGGATATGAACGATTCCTGATACAATGGGCAAAACTGGTGCGATTTCAGTACGCGTGACATACTTAGCATGGGGCACCTACATCTTTCCCCCTCTTTTAATCTCAACCAAATATTGGTACCGGCACATAGATCAAGACCTTTGTATGCATCATACCAAGTTTGAGCCAAATATCTTCATTCGTTTTCGAAAAATTCAGCTGAAATGAAGCGCGTTTGGAGCTATTTTAGGCACACAATTGTTGGTAAAGTTCATTACATCTTCATCTTCTCCATTTTCAAAACAGACCTGTTCTCCTCAAAGGACATAAAATAACCTGTTAGTTCTTTCTGTCAGCCTTGTTATAGCTTTATTCTAAGTGGAAAAACTTCAATGTGTTTCCATAGAATTTATATGATTTTTTTCCAGGATGCCTGAAAAGGGTTAAAAATCAGTAAAAAAAAAATGTGTGAAAACAGCCAGGAAAATAGTTTAAAGCATTTATTCCAAATAGTTTTGCTTTTTCTATGATAATGATCTATATTCAACTAAATGGAAAGAAAATAGTATGAATATATTGATATAACGACTCGTAATGAGACAAAAACGCACCCCACCCCCCTTATTTCGCAAAACGCGTTTTTTCTCCCTTTGTTTTATATTTGCCTAAAATGAAACTTAAACTGTAAAAAGTATATCCTTCTTTGATAGATTCACCTGTGTGAATCGTTTTGTATTCGATATATATCAAATTTAGAGATAAATCGTTTAAATACTGAAAAAAAAAAGAAAAAAAAAGGGGGGGTTACCAGGTCTGAAAATCCAAGGAATTGAACGTGTTATGGGTCTATGAAATGTGGATTTCATGTATATGACTGAAAGTGAACATTAAAATACCTTAATTTAGTGGATATGAACGATTCCTAATACAATGGGCAAAACTGGTGCGATTTCAGTACGCGTGACATACTTAGCATGGGGCACCTACAGGGGAGAGTCCAGTAATTCATTTTTGTCCATTTTCCCATAGGCCGCAATGTTAACGAAATCTTGTCGCATTTCACATATACATTTCCAATGCTTACAATCTATACATGAAATTAACCGTCAATGCTAGCGAGTCAAAAATATGTCAGAATAAAAACTTTTTATCATTAGAATCTGAAGACAGGAAGTGTAGTTCAAGGTCACCCTAAAATCTGCACTAAATGGAACAGTTATTTTTGCCTCTAAAATAGCATAATTTCTACAGCTTTTAGATATTAATGAATGAGTTTTCAGGAATTATTTCTGTATTAATGTAAAGCAAGAGATGTTTCTATTCTAAAAAGACCAATTTTGTAATTATTGTCCAATCAGAACATCAGAAACATAATTATTTACAGGCTCGCATGTACCCTACACAAAATTGAAAAATAGAATTTCCTCTGTTTTACCTGACTCTTCCCTATATCTTTCCCCCTCTTTTAATCTCAACCAAATATTGGTACCGGCACATAGATCAAGACCTTTGCAGCATCATACCAAGTTTGAGCCAAATATCTTCATTCGTTTTCGAAAAATTCAGCTGAAATGAAGCCCGTTTGGAGCTATTTTAGGCACACAATTATTGGTAAAGTTCATTACATCTTCATCTTCTCCATTTTCAAAACAGACCTGTTCTCCTCAAAGGACATAAAATAACCTGTTAGTTCTTTCTGTCAGCCTTGTTATAGCTTTATTCTAAGTGGAAAAACTTCAATGTGTTTCCATAGAATTTATATGATTTTTTTCCAGGATGCCTGAAAAGGGTTAAAAATCAGTAAAAAAAAAATGTGTGAAAACAGCCAGGAAAATAGTTTAAAGCATTTATTCCAAATAGTTTTGCTTTTTCTATGATAATGATCTATATTCAACTAAATGGAAAGAAAATAGTATGAATATATTGATATAACGACTCGTAATGAGACAAAAACGCACCCCACCCCCCTTATTTCGCAAAACGCGTTTTTTCTCCCTTTGTTTTATATTTGCCTAAAATGAAACTTAAACTGTAAAAAGTATATCCTTCTTTGATAGATTCACCTGTGTGAATCGTTTATCGTTTTGTATTCGATATATATCAAATTTAGAGATAAATCGTTTAAATACTGAAAAAAAAAGAAAAAAAAAGGGGGGGGGGTTACCAGGTCTGAAAATCCAAGGAATTGAACGTGTTATGGGTCTATGAAATGTGGATTTCATGTATATGACTGAAAGTGAACATTAAAATACCTTAATTTAGTGGATATGAACGATTCCTGATACAATGGGCAAAACTGGTGCGATTTCAGTACGCGTGACATACTTAGCATGGGGCACCTACATCTTTCCCCCTCTTTTAATCTCAACCAAATATTGGTACCGGCACATAGATCAAGACCTTTGTATGCATCATACCAAGTTTGAGCCAAATATCTTCATTCGTTTTCGAAAAATTCAGCTGAAATGAAGCGCGTTTGGAGCTATTTTAGGCACACAATTGTTGGTAAAGTTCATTACATCTTCATCTTCTCCATTTTCAAAACAGACCTGTTCTCCTCAAAGGACATAAAATAACCTGTTAGTTCTTTCTGTCAGCCTTGTTATAGCTTTATTCTAAGTGGAAAAACTTCAATGTGTTTCCATAGAATTTATATGATTTTTTTCCAGGATGCCTGAAAAGGGTTAAAAATCAGTAAAAAAAAAATGTGTGAAAACAGCCAGGAAAATAGTTTAAAGCATTTATTCCAAATAGTTTTGCTTTTTCTATGATAATGATCTATATTCAACTAAATGGAAAGAAAATAGTATGAATATATTGATATAACGACTCGTAATGAGACAAAAACGCACCCCACCCCCCTTATTTCGCAAAACGCGTTTTTTCTCCCTTTGTTTTATATTTGCCTAAAATGAAACTTAAACTGTAAAAAGTATATCCTTCTTTGATAGATTCACCTGTGTGAATCGTTTTGTATTCGATATATATCAAATTTAGAGATAAATCGTTTAAATACTGAAAAAAAAAGAAAAAAAAAGGGGGGGTTACCAGGTCTGAAAATCCAAGGAATTGAACGTGTTATGGGTCTATGAAATGTGGATTTCATGTATATGACTGAAAGTGAACATTAAAATACCTTAATTTAGTGGATATGAACGATTCCTAATACAATGGGCAAAACTGGTGCGATTTCAGTACGCGTGACATACTTAGCATGGGGCACCTACAGGGGAGAGTCCAGTAATTCATTTTTGTCCATTTTCCCATAGGCCGCAATGTTAACGAAATCTTGTCGCATTTCACATATACATTTCCAATGCTTACAATCTATACATGAAATTAACCGTCAATGCTAGCGAGTCAAAAATATGTCAGAATAAAAACTTTTTATCATTAGAATCTGAAGACAGGAAGTGTAGTTCAAGGTCACCCTAAAATCTGCACTAAATGGAACAGTTATTTTTGCCTCTAAAATAGCATAATTTCTACAGCTTTTAGATATTAATGAATGAGTTTTCAGGAATTATTTCTGTATTAATGTAAAGCAAGAGATGTTTCTATTCTAAAAAGACCAATTTTGTAATTATTGTCCAATCAGAACATCAGAAACATAATTATTTACAGGCTCGCATGTACCCTACACAAAATTGAAAAATAGAATTTCCTCTGTTTTACCTGACTCTTCCCTATATCTTTCCCCCTCTTTTAATCTCAACCAAATATTGGTACCGGCACATAGATCAAGACCTTTGCAGCATCATACCAAGTTTGAGCCAAATATCTTCATTCGTTTTCGAAAAATTCAGCTGAAATGAAGCCCGTTTGGAGCTATTTTAGGCACACAATTATTGGTAAAGTTCATTACATCTTCATCTTCTCCATTTTCAAAACAGACCTGTTCTCCTCAAAGGACATAAAATAACCTGTTAGTTCTTTCTGTCAGCCTTGTTATAGCTTTATTCTAAGTGGAAAAACTTCAATGTGTTTCCATAGAATTTATATGATTTTTTTCCAGGATGCCTGAAAAGGGTTAAAAATCAGTAAAAAAAAAATGTGTGAAAACAGCCAGGAAAATAGTTTAAAGCATTTATTCCAAATAGTTTTGCTTTTTCTATGATAATGATCTATATTCAACTAAATGGAAAGAAAATAGTATGAATATATTGATATAACGACTCGTAATGAGACAAAAACGCACCCCACCCCCCTTATTTCGCAAAACGCGTTTTTTCTCCCTTTGTTTTATATTTGCCTAAAATGAAACTTAAACTGTAAAAAGTATATCCTTCTTTGATAGATTCACCTGTGTGAATCGTTTTGTATTCGATATATATCAAATTTAGAGATAAATCGTTTAAATACTGAAAAAAAAAGAAAAAAAAAGGGGGGGGGGGGTTACCAGGTCTGAAAATCCAAGGAATTGAACGTGTTATGGGTCTATGAAATGTGGATTTCATGTATATGACTGAAAGTGAACATTAAAATACCTTAATTTAGTGGATATGAACGATTCCTGATACAATGGGCAAAACTGGTGCGATTTCAGTACGCGTGACATACTTAGCATGGGGCACCTACAGGGGAGAGTCCAGTAATTCATTTTTGTCCATTTTCCCATAGGCCGCAATGTTAACGAAATCTTGTCGCATTTCACATATACATTTCCAATGCTTACAATCTATACATGAAATTAACCGTCAATGCTAGCGAGTCAAAAATATGTCAGAATAAAAACTTTTTATCATTAGAATCTGAAGACAGGAAGTGTAGTTCAAGGTCACCCTAAAATCTGCACTAAATGGAACAGTTATTTTTGCCTCTAAAATAGCATAATTTCTACAGCTTTTAGATATTAATGAATGAGTTTTCAGGAATTATTTCTGTATTAATGTAAAGCAAGAGATGTTTCTATTCTAAAAAGACCAATTTTGTAATTATTGTCCAATCAGAACATCAGAAACATAATTATTTACAGGCTCGCATGTACCCTACACAAAATTGAAAAATAGAATTTCCTCTGTTTTACCTGACTCTTCCCTATATCTTTCCCCCTCTTTTAATCTCAACCAAATATTGGTACCGGCACATAGATCAAGACCTTTGTATGCATCATACCAAGTTTGAGCCAAATATCTTCATTCGTTTTCGAAAAATTCAGCTGAAATGAAGCGCGTTTGGAGCTATTTTAGGCACACAATTATTGGTAAAGTTCATTACATCTTCATCTTCTCCATTTTCAAAACAGACCTGTTCTCCTCAAAGGACATAAAATAACCTGTTAGTTCTTTCTGTCAGCCTTGTTATAGCTTTATTCTAAGTGGAAAAACTTCAATGTGTTTCCATAGAATTTATATGATTTTTTTCCAGGATGCCTGAAAAGGGTTAAAAATCAGTAAAAAAAAAATGTGTGAAAACAGCCAGGAAAATAGTTTAAAGCATTTATTCCAAATAGTTTTGCTTTTTCTATGATAATGATCTATATTCAACTAAATGGAAAGAAAATAGTATGAATATATTGATATAACGACTCGTAATGAGACAAAAACGCACCCCACCCCCCTTATTTCGCAAAACGCGTTTTTTCTCCCTTTGTTTTATATTTGCCTAAAATGAAACTTAAACTGTAAAAAGTATATCCTTCTTTGATAGATTCACCTGTGTGAATCGTTTTGTATTCGATATATATCAAATTTAGAGATAAATCGTTTAAATACTGAAAAAAAAAGAAAAAAAAAGGGGGGTGGGTTACCAGGTCTGAAAATCCAAGGAATTGAACGTGTTATGGGTCTATGAAATGTGGATTTCATGTATATGACTGAAAGTGAACATTAAAATACCTTAATTTAGTGGATATGAACGATTCCTGATACAATGGGCAAAACTGGTGCGATTTCAGTACGCGTGACATACTTAGCATGGGGCACCTACAGGGGAGAGTCCAGTAATTCATTTTTGTCCATTTTCCCATAGGCCGCAATGTTAACGAAATCTTGTCGCATTTCACATATACATTTCCAATGCTTACAATCTATACATGAAATTAACCGTCAATGCTAGCGAGTCAAAAATATGTCAGAATAAAAACTTTTTATCATTAGAATCTGAAGACAGGAAGTGTAGTTCAAGGTCACCCTAAAATCTGCACTAAATGGAACAGTTATTTTTGCCTCTAAAATAGCATAATTTCTACAGCTTTTAGATATTAATGAATGAGTTTTCAGGAATTATTTCTGTATTAATGTAAAGCAAGAGATGTTTCTATTCTAAAAAGACCAATTTTGTAATTATTGTCCAATCAGAACATCAGAAACATAATTATTTACAGGCTCGCATGTACCCTACACAAAATTGAAAAATAGAATTTCCTCTGTTTTACCTGACTCTTCCCTATATCTTTCCCCCTCTTTTAATCTCAACCAAATATTGGTACCGGCACATAGATCAAGACCTTTGTATGCATCATACCAAGTTTGAGCCAAATATCTTCATTCGTTTTCGAAAAATTCAGCTGAAATGAAGCGCGTTTGGAGCTATTTTAGGCACACAATTATTGGTAAAGTTCATTACATCTTCATCTTCTCCATTTTCAAAACAGACCTGTTCTCCTCAAAGGACATAAAATAACCTGTTAGTTCTTTCTGTCAGCCTTGTTATAGCTTTATTCTAAGTGGAAAAACTTCAATGTGTTTCCATAGAATTTATATGATTTTTTTCCAGGATGCCTGAAAAGGGTTAAAAATCAGTAAAAAAAAAATGTGTGAAAACAGCCAGGAAAATAGTTTAAAGCATTTATTCCAAATAGTTTTGCTTTTTCTATGATAATGATCTATATTCAACTAAATGGAAAGAAAATAGTATGAATATATTGATATAACGACTCGTAATGAGACAAAAACGCACCCCACCCCCCTTATTTCGCAAAACGCGTTTTTTCTCCCTTTGTTTTATATTTGCCTAAAATGAAACTTAAACTGTAAAAAGTATATCCTTCTTTGATAGATTCACCTGTGTGAATCGTTTTGTATTCGATATATATCAAATTTAGAGATAAATCGTTTAAATACTGAAAAAAAAAGAAAAAAAAAAAGGGGGGGGGGGGGGTTACCAGGTCTGAAAATCCAAGGAATTGAACGTGTTATGGGTCTATGAAATGTGGATTTCATGTATATGACTGAAAGTGAACATTAAAATACCTTAATTTAGTGGATAATGACATATCCTCAGTTTCTTTCACTTAAATTCACTCCGCAGCTCTGTAAGTATCGGGCTGAAAATGGTGTCGAGCATTGGAGTGTTTTGTTTACAGTACTCATTATACAATCAAGGGGTGGGAGGGTGGGAAAACACCATAAATAAAACATATGCATTATCAAATACTTTCCTCAAACATTCAGCCACAACCATACTCTTGCATGAAAAGGATCACGCTGCTGCGCGTTATCACGTGACTTCACTGAGGATAATGACATATCCTCAGTTTCTTTCACTTAAATTCACTCCGCAGCTCTGTAAGTATCGGGCTGAAAATGGTGTCGATATGTTCCTGTGTTTATAATACTTGTATAATATGTTCCTAATTTGGTCACTAAGAAACCTTTTACTCCCAATACTTGTAAAAAATAAGATAGAATAAAATACAAAAATATACTGTGCATTTATTTGTAAATAACGAAATATAATATTTGAAGAATTTATTGTCCAGAACCAAAGGCATTAGATAAGTTTTCAGTACTTCCGAACTCTGCGTAAATTTCTGCAGCATCCTCTATATTTCTTTTTGCTAATTCCCCTGCAACATTACATGCGTTCTTGAGTTGAGAAACCCTGCTATAGTAATTTGCCATTTTTAAGCTTGACCATCCGATGTGTGACATAATGTCTTTCGCGGTATTTTCTTTTGAGATAGCCAACGTCACAGCACAGCCTGCCCGTAAACTGTGAGGTGTCTCTCCTTCGTCTATTCTAAGAATCTGAAGATGATACTTAAGTCGTTCATAAATTGCCGAATAAGTAACCGCATCTTCCAGTACAATACCATTTTCTGATACCAACCGGAATAAAAAACCATTTGTCAAATTTACACCCCATTTTGATGACCATTGAACGTATTTTTCTACAGCACGTATCGGGCATATTAGCTTATCTTCGCATCTTTTTATTGCAAATGTGTTATTTTTTCCATCACCTCCTCTCAGGGTTTTACTGTAAGTGTGTTTAAATGCGAATCCAGATTGATCAGGAAGTTCTTTTATTTCCGGTACTAATAGGTTCGAAATATCAGAAGCCCTATCGCCTGCAAAAAATTGTAACTTGAAAAGCGCTTGATCACGGAGTAGAATATATTTTTCTCTGGATGTTATCGAGCCAGATTGAGATTTTAGTTGGTCGTCAATGAATGAGGCTATAGATCTGATTTTGCCGATAAACATAGGATTAGCCTGTTTAGGCAATACTCTAGCTTTTGCTTGTTCTTCTTTCACAGCTGTGATGTAATCCTTAATCAAGGGAGAGTAAGCAGGGTTTCCCTCATTTGTTATTGTATTCCATGTGTCACCTCTACCGCGTATTTTAAAAATTTTTGCTAACTGAGCGATCATAACTGATAACGTATTCGATGACATAGCCATTCGACAGCCACAGATATGACATCTATTTTCACCAATGTAAGGACATGAATTTGAATGAGTTTTTGTTTTCCCGGAGTCATCGCACCATACTAAAAATCTGCAAAGATCCTTTGGCTCTACACGGCTTAGGGATGGGCTATTTGGGAGAGCGGCGAGAAATTTTACTAACTTTAATTCTAAACTAACTCTTTTTTTTAGTGGACTGTTTACTGAGATTTTGTCGTAGTAGAGCGTTGATCCTTGCATCTATGGCGTCCAAATTAACATCTAAACCACCACATTCCTACTGTTTTTCCGACATTTTGATATCGCTAGATTCACCTCCCTTGTATACAATTTTGCTGCCGGTACGGCAAGATTTAATGAGATGCATTTCCCTGCAAAGCGTTATAACGTATGTAAAGTGACACTGCTTGACGATAAGATAGACTCTCGTAAGTTAATGAATGCTATTTTCTTATCGTCAGGTACGATGTAGGCCTGCTTCTCTGAATCTACAATGAACCCAAGATATCTTACTCTCTTCGATAGGGCTAGTTGACATTTGTTTAGATTAAGGGTATATCCGGCAGAGGTGAGGATTCTTATTACTTCGATAAGTGTCTCTTCTGAGTCTAATGTGGGACATACATGTAGTCTGTCATCAATGTACTGAATACACGGAAATCCTTGTCGCCGAAAATATGAAGTTAAACAGCTTCCTATTGTTTGATATACGTAAGCGGAAGCTTTCCAACCGAAGGGCAGAGTTGTACAGACAAATACCCAACCTGCGAACTGAATTCCGAAGTACTTATAGGAGTTATCACTTAATTTTACATGATCATACCCTGATTTTTCGTCGCAAGTAAACATTTTGACATTCTCTGATATAAGGCGATGTGCATCTTTTAGCGTATCTAATTGAAAAGGGCTGTCTTGTATCCAAAGATTCAGATAACGTTCGTCATGACATAAACGTGGTTTTGTTGGCTCTACTGTTAAAGGCATGACAATGTGTGGCAAGTCACAATGGCCCAATTTCCCAAGCAGTTGCAATGATCCATTTCTCAATTTCTCAGACAGCTGATGTTTAATTAAGGGTACAAAGTTTTGACAACCGGTTGAGTTTTGAAAGAAATTTTTTTTGGAGGCATTTCGCTGTCATATGATTTCCCCTCAAAATTGCCTTTGAATTTCCTGAAAAATGTTTTCACATCTATTCCATGCCTGATCCAATCAAGAACCATTTTTGTATTTTCTGTTGGATATTTTGAAAGGAGATTCTCCCAGTAAGGCAGTGACTCGAGGATAAGACCGGATACAAAATATTGGGGTCCCGTAACATAATGTGATCAAAATCTTCGTGAGCCGCAAAGTGAGGACTACTTTCCCTTAGAGATAGCCATGTAGGTTTTTTTCCTTCCCATCGTCAATTCTGAATACGGGTCAAATTAAATTTCCTTTTCCCAACTTGGAACTGATATCCTTGAAGCGACATTGGCTTCATTTGCAAACACCTATAAAGTAAATTAAAGTCCATAAGATTATACTTGAATCAACGATTCCCTCCTTTTAAAAATTCCTACATGGCGACCTAAGAGGAAAGAGGCCCTCACCTTAGCGGCTCGCGTGAACAAAGTTCACTAAAGAATTAGATTCTCTGAGCCAGGAAAAGGGGAGGGGTTAAAATTATTTAGATCTTGCTGAAAAATGGACTCAAATGAAGCCAATCAAATCAATACATTTATTATATATAATAAATTCAAATAATCTAATGCACGGAACTCATGCACAAGTACAATAATCTTCGCTAAACGACAAGGTATCACGAAAACCGGATCATTTTCTGAACTTATACATATCTATGTAAAGAATGATGTTAATCATACTGAAATTAAGTCTCATTTTGTTTGCTTTATAGCCTTAAGTTTTAGACAGTCTTTCACCAAGTGACCCATGGCGTCACAAAAAAGACATGGGCCGATCGGCCTGGAATTATGTTGATTAAACTTCCCCCTGTACGCGAACCTAGGCCTTTGTGGAGGATACGGATACCCCATTCCTTGAGGCTGATAAGGCATCATGTAAGGAAATTGAATCGGCTGGTATAGATTTTGCAACGGCGATTGAGCATTTTCCTCTTTCGACGCGTCTTTTGATTCTTCCTGTTCTTTTTTGCACTTTGTTAGGGCCTTTGCCACCACATCGGAGGCTTTCCCTCCCATCACACTTAGGACAAGATTAACCATATTGATTTTCCCTTGGTTCCTAGAAGCCTGTCTGTACAACTCCTCAAAAATATCCGCGTCATCCACCTGAGCTGAGCGCGCGGTCTTTGCTAATTCATCAAGCGATAAGAGGATTAATGCTTCGCTTGGATCATTTTGTTGGGCAAGGAGCCTCACCTTATCCTTTATGGACTCCACTTCTTTCTCTACACTTTTTGTGACGGTTGCAGACGGCCTTTTCTTTTTAGGAGGTGCTGGTATCTCCTCATCGACTTCTGTATCGCCTTCATCCTCATTACTAGCCTAAACAAACATAAATTGTATTGTATAAACACCAGCAAATTAAACTTAAAGGGACTTTCATGTTTTAAATAGTATTCTTTTCATCTCTCATCCTTTCTCTCCATTATTATTATCAGTGTTATTGTTATGATCATTTAATAACTATACTTTAGTTATTACTAACATCATCAATTCGTTTTTGGGGCGTAGATCAAGCTTCGTAAGGAAGGGGGTCAAGCTTATAATATTAATAGATGGATTGAGTGATTAAAATATCCAGAAAGTGTCATGTACAGTTCTAATTCCCACACTCTATATCCTTCTCATTGATAAAAGGTGTCTGTGTGATACATAATGTTTGCAGTACTGGTTACTTATCACATACCCCACGCAAAGCTTGCCCCGTAGGTTCACCAATTTCATTGGCAAGGATTATCCCGAAATGAAGGAGGAGTCTCAGGTTACCGTCAGTACACTCCTTCTGCGCCATCTCCAAAATTTCCTTCTCGTTCTCGCCCGTTAGCTCTCTGAAAGCGGAGATAACATCGTCCCTAGACATCTCATCCAGAGGAGCGTTGGATTTTAATCTCGCCAAAGCCGGCATCCGGTCTCCACGCCCAACGGCCTTCATTTTTCTTACCAAAGGAAGAATGTTTTCCCTTTCAACGAGTGTCTTCTCTTTAAAGTTATGGAAGGCATTCTACAAGAAATGAAATATAACTATTCATAGATTTTTTTTTTTTTACACTATTTACATGTTATGTATATATTGCGACTGTCCGATACAAAATACGAAAACTAACTGACAAAATTATGCTGTGAGAAAGTATGCTGACCTGTCAAAACGTAATCTTACGTTTTATCACTGAACACATTAACTCTCGCCTAACAATGAAACATCAACATCTGGTTATTATTAAAATAGAACGTTGCACGGAGAAAGAAAATTCTTATCTAAAATCAGTATATAAACATTTTATATCTTTCAGTAATAGCTGCAGTAAGCATTTTTTTCATGAGAGTAAAGTCACTACGATTTTCTTAAAGTACATTTGAACTGTATAAAAATCCCACGAACGAATAGGAATTGTTTAACTAACAAAGCAACTCTGAAAAGTATATATACTAAAAATCGATGAAGAAAATTAGAAAATACATTGTCTTTTCACCAAGAATAATACCAACATTTTCTAGATGAACGCTTCGCCATGCAGATCTTGTTAGACAAATCTTAAAGACAACATTATAAACCACCATGGTCGTCTTCCAAAACATTTAATAACATCAAGCCACCATGGCTGTTTTCTATGTTATATAATTAATTCGATTATTTCCTTGATCTTCATGTATATAACCACCAAAATTATCTATATATGCATTTTATCGCCGATCTCCACATACTTTGAATAAAATAAGCCACCAAGGCAACCGTTTAATTTATTGTAAATCCAAATAATTGCCACCACGGCTATTACCAATAATTCCAAAATTGAAATGCCACCAAGGCAGATACAAAATATGCCACCACGGCTATTCTTTACAAAAGTCTTTACCACCAAGGTAAATTACAAACAGCCACCATGGCTAATCAAGTTAATCTGAACCACCAAGGTTCTAAATAAAAAATATATAGCATACGTTACCTATACAACTTGGTCCACTTCTTAGCTTTACAAAAACACGTCCGCTCACTACAAACTCTTGCATGAAAAGGATCACGCTGCTGCGCGTTATCACGTGACTTCACTGAGGATATGAACGATTCCTGATACAATGGGCAAAACTGGTGCGATTTCAGTACGCGTGACATACTTAGCATGGGGCACCTACAGGGGAGAGTCCAGTAATTCATTTTTGTCCATTTTCCCATAGGCCGCAATGTTAACGAAATCTTGTCGCATTTCACATATACATTTCCAATGCTTACAATCTATACATGAAATTAACCGTCAATGCTAGCGAGTCAAAAATATGTCAGAATAAAAACTTTTTATCATTAGAATCTGAAGACAGGAAGTGTAGTTCAAGGTCACCCTAAAATCTGCACTAAATGGAACAGTTATTTTTGCCTCTAAAATAGCATAATTTCTACAGCTTTTAGATATTAATGAATGAGTTTTCAGGAATTATTTCTGTATTAATGTAAAGCAAGAGATGTTTCTATTCTAAAAAGACCAATTTTGTAATTATTGTCCAATCAGAACATCAGAAACATAATTATTTACAGGCTCGCATGTACCCTACACAAAATTGAAAAATAGAATTTCCTCTGTTTTACCTGACTCTTCCCTATATCTTTCCCCCTCTTTTAATCTCAACCAAATATTGGTACCGGCACATAGATCAAGACCTTTGTATGCATCATACCAAGTTTGAGCCAAATATCTTCATTCGTTTTCGAAAAATTCAGCTGAAATGAAGCGCGTTTGGAGCTATTTTAGGCACACAATTATTGGTAAAGTTCATTACATCTTCATCTTCTCCATTTTCAAAACAGACCTGTTCTCCTCAAAGGACATAAAATAACCTGTTAGTTCTTTCTGTCAGCCTTGTTATAGCTTTATTCTAAGTGGAAAAACTTCAATGTGTTTCCATAGAATTTATATGATTTTTTTCCAGGATGCCTGAAAAGGGTTAAAAATCAGTAAAAAAAAAATGTGTGAAAACAGCCAGGAAAATAGTTTAAAGCATTTATTCCAAATAGTTTTGCTTTTTCTATGATAATGATCTATATTCAACTAAATGGAAAGAAAATAGTATGAATATATTGATATAACGACTCGTAATGAGACAAAAACGCACCCCACCCCCCTTATTTCGCAAAACGCGTTTTTTCTCCCTTTGTTTTATATTTGCCTAAAATGAAACTTAAACTGTAAAAAGTATATCCTTCTTTGATAGATTCACCTGTGTGAATCGTTTTGTATTCGATATATATCAAATTTAGAGATAAATCGTTTAAATACTGAAAAAAAAAGAAAAAAAAAAAGGGGGGGGGGGGTTACCAGGTCTGAAAATCCAAGGAATTGAACGTGTTATGGGTCTATGAAATGTGGATTTCATGTATATGACTGAAAGTGAACATTAAAATACCTTAATTTAGTGGATATGAACGATTCCTGATACAATGGGCAAAACTGGTGCGATTTCAGTACGCGTGACATACTTAGCATGGGGCACCTACAGGGGAGAGTCCAGTAATTCATTTTTGTCCATTTTCCCATAGGCCGCAATGTTAACGAAATCTTGTCGCATTTCACATATACATTTCCAATGCTTACAATCTATACATGAAATTAACCGTCAATGCTAGCGAGTCAAAAATATGTCAGAATAAAAACTTTTTATCATTAGAATCTGAAGACAGGAAGTGTAGTTCAAGGTCACCCTAAAATCTGCACTAAATGGAACAGTTATTTTTGCCTCTAAAATAGCATAATTTCTACAGCTTTTAGATATCAATGAATGAGTTTTCAGGAATTATTTCTGTATTAATGTAAAGCAAGAGATGTTTCTATTCTAAAAAGACCAATTTTGTAATTATTGTCCAATCAGAACATCAGAAACATAATTATTTACAGGCTCGCATGTACCCTACACAAAATTGAAAAATAGAATTTCCTCTGTTTTACCTGACTCTTCCCTATATCTTTCCCCCTCTTTTAATCTCAACCAAATATTGGTACCGGCACATAGATCAAGACCTTTGTATGCATCATACCAAGTTTGAGCCAAATATCTTCATTCGTTTTCGAAAAATTCAGCTGAAATGAAGCGCGTTTGGAGCTATTTTAGGCACACAATTATTGGTAAAGTTCATTACATCTTCATCTTCTCCATTTTCAAAACAGACCTGTTCTCCTCAAAGGACATAAAATAACCTGTTAGTTCTTTCTGTCAGCCTTGTTATAGCTTTATTCTAAGTGGAAAAACTTCAATGTGTTTCCATAGAATTTATATGATTTTTTTCCAGGATGCCTGAAAAGGGTTAAAAATCAGTAAAAAAAAAATGTGTGAAAACAGCCAGGAAAATAGTTCAAAGCATTTATTCCAAATAGTTTTGCTTTTTCTATGATAATGATCTATATTCAACTAAATGGAAAGAAAATAGTATGAATATATTGATATAACGACTCGTAATGAGACAAAAACGCACCCCACCCCCCTTATTTCGCAAAACGCGTTTTTTCTCCCTTTGTTTTATATTTGCCTAAAATGAAACTTAAACTGTAAAAAGTATATCCTTCTTTGATAGATTCACCTGTGTGAATCGTTTTGTATTCGATATATATCAAATTTAGAGATAAATCGTTTAAATACTGAAAAAAAAAGAAAAAAAAAAGGGGGGGGGTTACCAGGTCTGAAAATCCAAGGAATTGAACGTGTTATGGGTCTATGAAATG
Organism: Pinctada fucata; assembly: GCA_028142955.1. Lineage (NCBI taxonomy): Eukaryota > Metazoa > Mollusca > Bivalvia > Pterioida > Pteriidae > Pinctada > Pinctada fucata. The sequence goes on from AP027104.1 coordinate 34,220,767, forward strand.
TGGATTTCATGTATATGACTGAAAGTGAACATTAAAATACCTTAATTTAGTGGATATGAACGATTCCTGATACAATGGGCAAAACTGGTGCGATTTCAGTACGCGTGACATACTTAGCATGGGGCACCTACAGGGGAGAGTCCAGTAATTCATTTTTGTCCATTTTCCCATAGGCCGCAATGTTAACGAAATCTTGTCGCATTTCACATATACATTTCCAATGCTTACAATCTATACATGAAATTAACCGTCAATGCTAGCGAGTCAAAAATATGTCAGAATAAAAACTTTTTATCATTAGAATCTGAAGACAGGAAGTGTAGTTCAAGGTCACCCTAAAATCTGCACTAAATGGAACAGTTATTTTTGCCTCTAAAATAGCATAATTTCTACAGCTTTTAGATATTAATGAATGAGTTTTCAGGAATTATTTCTGTATTAATGTAAAGCAAGAGATGTTTCTATTCTAAAAAGACCAATTTTGTAATTATTGTCCAATCAGAACATCAGAAACATAATTATTTACAGGCTCGCATGTACCCTACACAAAATTGAAAAATAGAATTTCCTCTGTTTTACCTGACTCTTCCCTATATCTTTCCCCCTCTTTTAATCTCAACCAAATATTGGTACCGGCACATAGATCAAGACCTTTGTATGCATCATACCAAGTTTGAGCCAAATATCTTCATTCGTTTTCGAAAAATTCAGCTGAAATGAAGCGCGTTTGGAGCTATTTTAGGCACACAATTATTGGTAAAGTTCATTACATCTTCATCTTCTCCATTTTCAAAACAGACCTGTTCTCCTCAAAGGACATAAAATAACCTGTTAGTTCTTTCTGTCAGCCTTGTTATAGCTTTATTCTAAGTGGAAAAACTTCAATGTGTTTCCATAGAATTTATATGATTTTTTTCCAGGATGCCTGAAAAGGGTTAAAAATCAGTAAAAAAAAAAATGTGTGAAAACAGCCAGGAAAATAGTTTAAAGCATTTATTCCAAATAGTTTTGCTTTTTCTATGATAATGATCTATATTCAACTAAATGGAAAGAAAATAGTATGAATATATTGATATAACGACTCGTAATGAGACAAAAACGCACCCCACCCCCCTTATTTCGCAAAACGCGTTTTTTCTCCCTTTGTTTTATATTTGCCTAAAATGAAACTTAAACTGTAAAAAGTATATCCTTCTTTGATAGATTCACCTGTGTGAATCGTTTTGTATTCGATATATATCAAATTTAGAGATAAATCGTTTAAATACTGAAAAAAAAGAAGAAAAAAAAGGGGGGGGGGGTTACCAGGTCTGAAAATCCAAGGAATTGAACGTGTTATGGGTCTATGAAATGTGGATTTCATGTATATGACTGAAAGTGAACATTAAAATACCTTAATTTAGTGGATATGAACGATTCCTGATACAATGGGCAAAACTGGTGCGATTTCAGTACGCGTGACATACTTAGCATGGGGCACCTACAGGGGAGAGTCCAGTAATTCATTTTTGTCCATTTTCCCATAGGCCGCAATGTTAACGAAATCTTGTCGCATTTCACATATACATTTCCAATGCTTACAATCTATACATGAAATTAACCGTCAATGCTAGCGAGTCAAAAATATGTCAGAATAAAAACTTTTTATCATTAGAATCTGAAGACAGGAAGTGTAGTTCAAGGTCACCCTAAAATCTGCACTAAATGGAACAGTTATTTTTGCCTCTAAAATAGCATAATTTCTACAGCTTTTAGATATTAATGAATGAGTTTTCAGGAATTATTTCTGTATTAATGTAAAGCAAGAGATGTTTCTATTCTAAAAAGACCAATTTTGTAATTATTGTCCAATCAGAACATCAGAAACATAATTATTTACAGGCTCGCATGTACCCTACACAAAATTGAAAAATAGAATTTCCTCTGTTTTACCTGACTCTTCCCTATATCTTTCCCCCTCTTTTAATCTCAACCAAATATTGGTACCGGCACATAGATCAAGACCTTTGTATGCATCATACCAAGTTTGAGCCAAATATCTTCATTCGTTTTCGAAAAATTCAGCTGAAATGAAGCGCGTTTGGAGCTATTTTAGGCACACAATTATTGGTAAAGTTCATTACATCTTCATCTTCTCCATTTTCAAAACAGACCTGTTCTCCTCAAAGGACATAAAATAACCTGTTAGTTCTTTCTGTCAGCCTTGTTATAGCTTTATTCTAAGTGGAAAAACTTCAATGTGTTTCCATAGAATTTATATGATTTTTTTCCAGGATGCCTGAAAAGGGTTAAAAATCAGTAAAAAAAAAATGTGTGAAAACAGCCAGGAAAATAGTTTAAAGCATTTATTCCAAATAGTTTTGCTTTTTCTATGATAATGATCTATATTCAACTAAATGGAAAGAAAATAGTATGAATATATTGATATAACGACTCGTAATGAGACAAAAACGCACCCCACCCCCCTTATTTCGCAAAACGCGTTTTTTCTCCCTTTGTTTTATATTTGCCTAAAATGAAACTTAAACTGTAAAAAGTATATCCTTCTTTGATAGATTCACCTGTGTGAATCGTTTTGTATTCGATATATATCAAATTTAGAGATAAATCGTTTAAATACTGAAAAAAAAGAAGAAAAAAAAGGGGGGGGGGGGTTACCAGGTCTGAAAATCCAAGGAATTGAACGTGTTATGGGTCTATGAAATGTGGATTTCATGTATATGACTGAAAGTGAACATTAAAATACCTTAATTTAGTGGATATGAACGATTCCTGATACAATGGGCAAAACTGGTGCGATTTCAGTACGCGTGACATACTTAGCATGGGGCACCTACAGGGGAGAGTCCAGTAATTCATTTTTGTCCATTTTCCCATAGGCCGCAATGTTAACGAAATCTTGTCGCATTTCACATATACATTTCCAATGCTTACAATCTATACATGAAATTAACCGTCAATGCTAGCGAGTCAAAAATATGTCAGAATAAAAACTTTTTATCATTAGAATCTGAAGACAGGAAGTGTAGTTCAAGGTCACCCTAAAATCTGCACTAAATGGAACAGTTATTTTTGCCTCTAAAATAGCATAATTTCTACAGCTTTTAGATATTAATGAATGAGTTTTCAGGAATTATTTCTGTATTAATGTAAAGCAAGAGATGTTTCTATTCTAAAAAGACCAATTTTGTAATTATTGTCCAATCAGAACATCAGAAACATAATTATTTACAGGCTCGCATGTACCCTACACAAAATTGAAAAATAGAATTTCCTCTGTTTTACCTGACTCTTCCCTATATCTTTCCCCCTCTTTTAATCTCAACCAAATATTGGTACCGGCACATAGATCAAGACCTTTGTATGCATCATACCAAGTTTGAGCCAAATATCTTCATTCGTTTTCGAAAAATTCAGCTGAAATGAAGCGCGTTTGGAGCTATTTTAGGCACACAATTATTGGTAAAGTTCATTACATCTTCATCTTCTCCATTTTCAAAACAGACCTGTTCTCCTCAAAGGACATAAAATAACCTGTTAGTTCTTTCTGTCAGCCTTGTTATAGCTTTATTCTAAGTGGAAAAACTTCAATGTGTTTCCATAGAATTTATATGATTTTTTTCCAGGATGCCTGAAAAGGGTTAAAAATCAGTAAAAAAAAAATGTGTGAAAACAGCCAGGAAAATAGTTCAAAGCATTTATTCCAAATAGTTTTGCTTTTTCTATGATAATGATCTATATTCAACTAAATGGAAAGAAAATAGTATGAATATATTGATATAACGACTCGTAATGAGACAAAAACGCACCCCACCCCCCTTATTTCGCAAAACGCGTTTTTTTCTCCCTTTGTTTTATATTTGCCTAAAATGAAACTTAAACTGTAAAAAGTATATCCTTCTTTGATAGATTCACCTGTGTGAATCGTTTTGTATTCGATATATATCAAATTTAGAGATAAATCGTTTAAATACTGAAAAAAAAAAAAGAAAAAAAAAGGGGGGGGGTTACCAGGTCTGAAAATCCAAGGAATTGAACGTGTTATGGGTCTATGAAATGTGGATTTCATGTATATGACTGAAAGTGAACATTAAAATACCTTAATTTAGTGGATATGAACGATTCCTGATACAATGGGCAAAACTGGTGCGATTTCAGTACGCGTGACATACTTAGCATGGGGCACCTACAGGGGAGAGTCCAGTAATTCATTTTTGTCCATTTTCCCATAGGCCGCAATGTTAACGAAATCTTGTCGCATTTCACATATACATTTCCAATGCTTACAATCTATACATGAAATTAACCGTCAATGCTAGCGAGTCAAAAATATGTCAGAATAAAAACTTTTTATCATTAGAATCTGAAGACAGGAAGTGTAGTTCAAGGTCACCCTAAAATCTGCACTAAATGGAACAGTTATTTTTGCCTCTAAAATAGCATAATTTCTACAGCTTTTAGATATTAATGAATGAGTTTTCAGGAATTATTTCTGTATTAATGTAAAGCAAGAGATGTTTCTATTCTAAAAAGACCAATTTTGTAATTATTGTCCAATCAGAACATCAGAAACATAATTATTTACAGGCTCGCATGTACCCTACACAAAATTGAAAAATAGAATTTCCTCTGTTTTACCTGACTCTTCCCTATATCTTTCCCCCTCTTTTAATCTCAACCAAATATTGGTACCGGCACATAGATCAAGACCTTTGTATGCATCATACCAAGTTTGAGCCAAATATCTTCATTCGTTTTCGAAAAATTCAGCTGAAATGAAGCGCGTTTGGAGCTATTTTAGGCACACAATTATTGGTAAAGTTCATTACATCTTCATCTTCTCCATTTTCAAAACAGACCTGTTCTCCTCAAAGGACATAAAATAACCTGTTAGTTCTTTCTGTCAGCCTTGTTATAGCTTTATTCTAAGTGGAAAAACTTCAATGTGTTTCCATAGAATTTATATGATTTTTTTCCAGGATGCCTGAAAAGGGTTAAAAATCAGTAAAAAAAAAATGTGTGAAAACAGCCAGGAAAATAGTTTAAAGCATTTATTCCAAATAGTTTTGCTTTTTCTATGATAATGATCTATATTCAACTAAATGGAAAGAAAATAGTATGAATATATTGATATAACGACTCGTAATGAGACAAAAACGCACCCCACCCCCCTTATTTCGCAAAACGCGTTTTTTCTCCCTTTGTTTTATATTTGCCTAAAATGAAACTTAAACTGTAAAAAGTATATCCTTCTTTGATAGATTCACCTGTGTGAATCGTTTTGTATTCGATATATATCAAATTTAGAGATAAATCGTTTAAATACTGAAAAAAAAGAAGAAAAAAAAGGGGGGGGGGGGGTTACCAGGTCTGAAAATCCAAGGAATTGAACGTGTTATGGGTCTATGAAATGTGGATTTCATGTATATGACTGAAAGTGAACATTAAAATACCTTAATTTAGTGGATATGAACGATTCCTGATACAATGGGCAAAACTGGTGCGATTTCAGTACGCGTGACATACTTAGCATGGGGCACCTACAGGGGAGAGTCCAGTAATTCATTTTTGTCCATTTTCCCATAGGCCGCAATGTTAACGAAATCTTGTCGCATTTCACATATACATTTCCAATGCTTACAATCTATACATGAAATTAACCGTCAATGCTAGCGAGTCAAAAATATGTCAGAATAAAAACTTTTTATCATTAGAATCTGAAGACAGGAAGTGTAGTTCAAGGTCACCCTAAAATCTGCACTAAATGGAACAGTTATTTTTGCCTCTAAAATAGCATAATTTCTACAGCTTTTAGATATTAATGAATGAGTTTTCAGGAATTATTTCTGTATTAATGTAAAGCAAGAGATGTTTCTATTCTAAAAAGACCAATTTTGTAATTATTGTCCAATCAGAACATCAGAAACATAATTATTTACAGGCTCGCATGTACCCTACACAAAATTGAAAAATAGAATTTCCTCTGTTTTACCTGACTCTTCCCTATATCTTTCCCCCTCTTTTAATCTCAACCAAATATTGGTACCGGCACATAGATCAAGACCTTTGTATGCATCATACCAAGTTTGAGCCAAATATCTTCATTCGTTTTCGAAAAATTCAGCTGAAATGAAGCGCGTTTGGAGCTATTTTAGGCACACAATTATTGGTAAAGTTCATTACATCTTCATCTTCTCCATTTTCAAAACAGACCTGTTCTCCTCAAAGGACATAAAATAACCTGTTAGTTCTTTCTGTCAGCCTTGTTATAGCTTTATTCTAAGTGGAAAAACTTCAATGTGTTTCCATAGAATTTATATGATTTTTTTCCAGGATGCCTGAAAAGGGTTAAAAATCAGTAAAAAAAAAAATGTGTGAAAACAGCCAGGAAAATAGTTTAAAGCATTTATTCCAAATAGTTTTGCTTTTTCTATGATAATGATCTATATTCAACTAAATGGAAAGAAAATAGTATGAATATATTGATATAACGACTCGTAATGAGACAAAAACGCACCCCACCCCCCTTATTTCGCAAAACGCGTTTTTTCTCCCTTTGTTTTATATTTGCCTAAAATGAAACTTAAACTGTAAAAAGTATATCCTTCTTTGATAGATTCACCTGTGTGAATCGTTTTGTATTCGATATATATCAAATTTAGAGATAAATCGTTTAAATACTGAAAAAAAAGAAGAAAAAAAAGGGGGGGGGGGGGGGTTACCAGGTCTGAAAATCCAAGGAATTGAACGTGTTATGGGTCTATGAAATGTGGATTTCATGTATATGACTGAAAGTGAACATTAAAATACCTTAATTTAGTGGATATGAACGATTCCTGATACAATGGGCAAAACTGGTGCGATTTCAGTACGCGTGACATACTTAGCATGGGGCACCTACAGGGGAGAGTCCAGTAATTCATTTTTGTCCATTTTCCCATAGGCCGCAATGTTAACGAAATCTTGTCGCATTTCACATATACATTTCCAATGCTTACAATCTATACATGAAATTAACCGTCAATGCTAGCGAGTCAAAAATATGTCAGAATAAAAACTTTTTATCATTAGAATCTGAAGACAGGAAGTGTAGTTCAAGGTCACCCTAAAATCTGCACTAAATGGAACAGTTATTTTTGCCTCTAAAATAGCATAATTTCTACAGCTTTTAGATATTAATGAATGAGTTTTCAGGAATTATTTCTGTATTAATGTAAAGCAAGAGATGTTTCTATTCTAAAAAGACCAATTTTGTAATTATTGTCCAATCAGAACATCAGAAACATAATTATTTACAGGCTCGCATGTACCCTACACAAAATTGAAAAATAGAATTTCCTCTGTTTTACCTGACTCTTCCCTATATCTTTCCCCCTCTTTTAATCTCAACCAAATATTGGTACCGGCACATAGATCAAGACCTTTGTATGCATCATACCAAGTTTGAGCCAAATATCTTCATTCGTTTTCGAAAAATTCAGCTGAAATGAAGCGCGTTTGGAGCTATTTTAGGCACACAATTATTGGTAAAGTTCATTACATCTTCATCTTCTCCATTTTCAAAACAGACCTGTTCTCCTCAAAGGACATAAAATAACCTGTTAGTTCTTTCTGTCAGCCTTGTTATAGCTTTATTCTAAGTGGAAAAACTTCAATGTGTTTCCATAGAATTTATATGATTTTTTTCCAGGATGCCTGAAAAGGGTTAAAAATCAGTAAAAAAAAAAATGTGTGAAAACAGCCAGGAAAATAGTTTAAAGCATTTATTCCAAATAGTTTTGCTTTTTCTATGATAATGATCTATATTCAACTAAATGGAAAGAAAATAGTATGAATATATTGATATAACGACTCGTAATGAGACAAAAACGCACCCCACCCCCCTTATTTCGCAAAACGCGTTTTTTCTCCCTTTGTTTTATATTTGCCTAAAATGAAACTTAAACTGTAAAAAGTATATCCTTCTTTGATAGATTCACCTGTGTGAATCGTTTTGTATTCGATATATATCAAATTTAGAGATAAATCGTTTAAATACTGAAAAAAAAGAAGAAAAAAAAGGGGGGGGGGGTTACCAGGTCTGAAAATCCAAGGAATTGAACGTGTTATGGGTCTATGAAATGTGGATTTCATGTATATGACTGAAAGTGAACATTAAAATACCTTAATTTAGTGGATATGAACGATTCCTGATACAATGGGCAAAACTGGTGCGATTTCAGTACGCGTGACATACTTAGCATGGGGCACCTACAGGGGAGAGTCCAGTAATTCATTTTTGTCCATTTTCCCATAGGCCGCAATGTTAACGAAATCTTGTCGCATTTCACATATACATTTCCAATGCTTACAATCTATACATGAAATTAACCGTCAATGCTAGCGAGTCAAAAATATGTCAGAATAAAAACTTTTTATCATTAGAATCTGAAGACAGGAAGTGTAGTTCAAGGTCACCCTAAAATCTGCACTAAATGGAACAGTTATTTTTGCCTCTAAAATAGCATAATTTCTACAGCTTTTAGATATTAATGAATGAGTTTTCAGGAATTATTTCTGTATTAATGTAAAGCAAGAGATGTTTCTATTCTAAAAAGACCAATTTTGTAATTATTGTCCAATCAGAACATCAGAAACATAATTATTTACAGGCTCGCATGTACCCTACACAAAATTGAAAAATAGAATTTCCTCTGTTTTACCTGACTCTTCCCTATATCTTTCCCCCTCTTTTAATCTCAACCAAATATTGGTACCGGCACATAGATCAAGACCTTTGTATGCATCATACCAAGTTTGAGCCAAATATCTTCATTCGTTTTCGAAAAATTCAGCTGAAATGAAGCGCGTTTGGAGCTATTTTAGGCACACAATTATTGGTAAAGTTCATTACATCTTCATCTTCTCCATTTTCAAAACAGACCTGTTCTCCTCAAAGGACATAAAATAACCTGTTAGTTCTTTCTGTCAGCCTTGTTATAGCTTTATTCTAAGTGGAAAAACTTCAATGTGTTTCCATAGAATTTATATGATTTTTTTCCAGGATGCCTGAAAAGGGTTAAAAATCAGTAAAAAAAAAATGTGTGAAAACAGCCAGGAAAATAGTTTAAAGCATTTATTCCAAATAGTTTTGCTTTTTCTATGATAATGATCTATATTCAACTAAATGGAAAGAAAATAGTATGAATATATTGATATAACGACTCGTAATGAGACAAAAACGCACCCCACCCCCCTTATTTCGCAAAACGCGTTTTTTCTCCCTTTGTTTTATATTTGCCTAAAATGAAACTTAAACTGTAAAAAGTATATCCTTCTTTGATAGATTCACCTGTGTGAATCGTTTTGTATTCGATATATATCAAATTTAGAGATAAATCGTTTAAATACTGAAAAAAAAGAAGAAAAAAAAGGGGGGGGGGGGTTACCAGGTCTGAAAATCCAAGGAATTGAACGTGTTATGGGTCTATGAAATGTGGATTTCATGTATATGACTGAAAGTGAACATTAAAATACCTTAATTTAGTGGATATGAACGATTCCTGATACAATGGGCAAAACTGGTGCGATTTCAGTACGCGTGACATACTTAGCATGGGGCACCTACAGGGGAGAGTCCAGTAATTCATTTTTGTCCATTTTCCCATAGGCCGCAATGTTAACGAAATCTTGTCGCATTTCACATATACATTTCCAATGCTTACAATCTATACATGAAATTAACCGTCAATGCTAGCGAGTCAAAAATATGTCAGAATAAAAACTTTTTATCATTAGAATCTGAAGACAGGAAGTGTAGTTCAAGGTCACCCTAAAATCTGCACTAAATGGAACAGTTATTTTTGCCTCTAAAATAGCATAATTTCTACAGCTTTTAGATATTAATGAATGAGTTTTCAGGAATTATTTCTGTATTAATGTAAAGCAAGAGATGTTTCTATTCTAAAAAGACCAATTTTGTAATTATTGTCCAATCAGAACATCAGAAACATAATTATTTACAGGCTCGCATGTACCCTACACAAAATTGAAAAATAGAATTTCCTCTGTTTTACCTGACTCTTCCCTATATCTTTCCCCCTCTTTTAATCTCAACCAAATATTGGTACCGGCACATAGATCAAGACCTTTGTATGCATCATACCAAGTTTGAGCCAAATATCTTCATTCGTTTTCGAAAAATTCAGCTGAAATGAAGCGCGTTTGGAGCTATTTTAGGCACACAATTATTGGTAAAGTTCATTACATCTTCATCTTCTCCATTTTCAAAACAGACCTGTTCTCCTCAAAGGACATAAAATAACCTGTTAGTTCTTTCTGTCAGCCTTGTTATAGCTTTATTCTAAGTGGAAAAACTTCAATGTGTTTCCATAGAATTTATATGATTTTTTTCCAGGATGCCTGAAAAGGGTTAAAAATCAGTAAAAAAAAAATGTGTGAAAACAGCCAGGAAAATAGTTCAAAGCATTTATTCCAAATAGTTTTGCTTTTTCTATGATAATGATCTATATTCAACTAAATGGAAAGAAAATAGTATGAATATATTGATATAACGACTCGTAATGAGACAAAAACGCACCCCACCCCCCTTATTTCGCAAAACGCGTTTTTTCTCCCTTTGTTTTATATTTGCCTAAAATGAAACTTAAACTGTAAAAAGTATATCCTTCTTTGATAGATTCACCTGTGTGAATCGTTTTGTATTCGATATATATCAAATTTAGAGATAAATCGTTTAAATACTGAAAAAAAAAAAGAAAAAAAAAGGGGGGGGGGGGTTACCAGGTCTGAAAATCCAAGGAATTGAACGTGTTATGGGTCTATGAAATGTGGATTTCATGTATATGACTGAAAGTGAACATTAAAATACCTTAATTTAGTGGATATGAACGATTCCTGATACAATGGGCAAAACTGGTGCGATTTCAGTACGCGTGACATACTTAGCATGGGGCACCTACAGGGGAGAGTCCAGTAATTCATTTTTGTCCATTTTCCCATAGGCCGCAATGTTAACGAAATCTTGTCGCATTTCACATATACATTTCCAATGCTTACAATCTATACATGAAATTAACCGTCAATGCTAGCGAGTCAAAAATATGTCAGAATAAAAACTTTTTATCATTAGAATCTGAAGACAGGAAGTGTAGTTCAAGGTCACCCTAAAATCTGCACTAAATGGAACAGTTATTTTTGCCTCTAAAATAGCATAATTTCTACAGCTTTTAGATATTAATGAATGAGTTTTCAGGAATTATTTCTGTATTAATGTAAAGCAAGAGATGTTTCTATTCTAAAAAGACCAATTTTGTAATTATTGTCCAATCAGAACATCAGAAACATAATTATTTACAGGCTCGCATGTACCCTACACAAAATTGAAAAATAGAATTTCCTCTGTTTTACCTGACTCTTCCCTATATCTTTCCCCCTCTTTTAATCTCAACCAAATATTGGTACCGGCACATAGATCAAGACCTTTGTATGCATCATACCAAGTTTGAGCCAAATATCTTCATTCGTTTTCGAAAAATTCAGCTGAAATGAAGCGCGTTTGGAGCTATTTTAGGCACACAATTATTGGTAAAGTTCATTACATCTTCATCTTCTCCATTTTCAAAACAGACCTGTTCTCCTCAAAGGACATAAAATAACCTGTTAGTTCTTTCTGTCAGCCTTGTTATAGCTTTATTCTAAGTGGAAAAACTTCAATGTGTTTCCATAGAATTTATATGATTTTTTTCCAGGATGCCTGAAAAGGGTTAAAAATCAGTAAAAAAAAAATGTGTGAAAACAGCCAGGAAAATAGTTTAAAGCATTTATTCCAAATAGTTTTGCTTTTTCTATGATAATGATCTATATTCAACTAAATGGAAAGAAAATAGTATGAATATATTGATATAACGACTCGTAATGAGACAAAAACGCACCCCACCCCCCTTATTTCGCAAAACGCGTTTTTTCTCCCTTTGTTTTATATTTGCCTAAAATGAAACTTAAACTGTAAAAAGTATATCCTTCTTTGATAGATTCACCTGTGTGAATCGTTTTGTATTCGATATATATCAAATTTAGAGATAAATCGTTTAAATACTGAAAAAAAAGAAGAAAAAAAAAGGGGGGGGGTTACCAGGTCTGAAAATCCAAGGAATTGAACGTGTTATGGGTCTATGAAATGTGGATTTCATGTATATGACTGAAAGTGAACATTAAAATACCTTAATTTAGTGGATATGAACGATTCCTGATACAATGGGCAAAACTGGTGCGATTTCAGTACGCGTGACATACTTAGCATGGGGCACCTACAGGGGAGAGTCCAGTAATTCATTTTTGTCCATTTTCCCATAGGCCGCAATGTTAACGAAATCTTGTCGCATTTCACATATACATTTCCAATGCTTACAATCTATACATGAAATTAACCGTCAATGCTAGCGAGTCAAAAATATGTCAGAATAAAAACTTTTTATCATTAGAATCTGAAGACAGGAAGTGTAGTTCAAGGTCACCCTAAAATCTGCACTAAATGGAACAGTTATTTTTGCCTCTAAAATAGCATAATTTCTACAGCTTTTAGATATTAATGAATGAGTTTTCAGGAATTATTTCTGTATTAATGTAAAGCAAGAGATGTTTCTATTCTAAAAAGACCAATTTTGTAATTAATGTCCAATCAGAACATCAGAAACATAATTATTTACAGGCTCGCATGTACCCTACACAAAATTGAAAAATAGAATTTCCTCTGTTTTACCTGACTCTTCCCTATATCTTTCCCCCTCTTTTAATCTCAACCAAATATTGGTACCGGCACATAGATCAAGACCTTTGTATGCATCATACCAAGTTTGAGCCAAATATCTTCATTCGTTTTCGAAAAATTCAGCTGAAATGAAGCGCGTTTGGAGCTATTTTAGGCACACAATTATTGGTAAAGTTCATTACATCTTCATCTTCTCCATTTTCAAAACAGACCTGTTCTCCTCAAAGGACATAAAATAACCTGTTAGTTCTTTCTGTCAGCCTTGTTATAGCTTTATTCTAAGTGGAAAAACTTCAATGTGTTTCCATAGAATTTATATGATTTTTTTCCAGGATGCCTGAAAAGGGTTAAAAATCAGTAAAAAAAAAATGTGTGAAAACAGCCAGGAAAATAGTTTAAAGCATTTATTCCAAATAGTTTTGCTTTTTCTATGATAATGATCTATATTCAACTAAATGGAAAGAAAATAGTATGAATATATTGATATAACGACTCGTAATGAGACAAAAACGCACCCCACCCCCCTTATTTCGCAAAACGCGTTTTTTCTCCCTTTGTTTTATATTTGCCTAAAATGAAACTTAAACTGTAAAAAGTATATCCTTCTTTGATAGATTCACCTGTGTGAATCGTTTTGTATTCGATATATATCAAATTTAGAGATAAATCGTTTAAATACTGAAAAAAAAGAAGAAAAAAAAGGGGGGGGGTTACCAGGTCTGAAAATCCAAGGAATTGAACGTGTTATGGGTCTATGAAATGTGGATTTCATGTATATGACTGAAAGTGAACATTAAAATACCTTAATTTAGTGGATATGAACGATTCCTGATACAATGGGCAAAACTGGTGCGATTTCAGTACGCGTGACATACTTAGCATGGGGCACCTATATCTTTCCCCCTCTTTTAATCTCAACCAAATATTGGTACCGGCACATAGATCAAGACCTTTGTATGCATCATACCAAGTTTGAGCCAAATATCTTCATTCGTTTTCGAAAAATTCAGCTGAAATGAAGCGCGTTTGGAGCTATTTTAGGCACACAATTATTGGTAAAGTTCATTACATCTTCATCTTCTCCATTTTCAAAACAGACCTGTTCTCCTCAAAGGACATAAAATAACCTGTTAGTTCTTTCTGTCAGCCTTGTTATAGCTTTATTCTAAGTGGAAAAACTTCAATGTGTTTCCATAGAATTTATATGATTTTTTTCCAGGATGCCTGAAAAGGGTTAAAAATCAGTAAAAAAAAAATGTGTGAAAACAGCCAGGAAAATAGTTTAAAGCATTTATTCCAAATAGTTTTGCTTTTTCTATGATAATGATCTATATTCAACTAAATGGAAAGAAAATAGTATGAATATATTGATATAACGACTCGTAATGAGACAAAAACGCACCCCACCCCCCTTATTTCGCAAAACGCGTTTTTTCTCCCTTTGTTTTATATTTGCCTAAAATGAAACTTAAACTGTAAAAAGTATATCCTTCTTTGATAGATTCACCTGTGTGAATCGTTTTGTATTCGATATATATCAAATTTAGAGATAAATCGTTTAAATACTGAAAAAAAAAAGAAAAAAAAAAGGGGGGGGGGGTTACCAGGTCTGAAAATCCAAGGAATTGAACGTGTTATGGGTCTATGAAATGTGGATTTCATGTATATGACTGAAAGTGAACATTAAAATACCTTAATTTAGTGGATATGAACGATTCCTGATACAATGGGCAAAACTGGTGCGATTTCAGTACGCGTGACATACTTAGCATGGGGCACCTACAGGGGAGAGTCCAGTAATTCATTTTTGTCCATTTTCCCATAGGCCGCAATGTTAACGAAATCTTGTCGCATTTCACATATACATTTCCAATGCTTACAATCTATACATGAAATTAACCGTCAATGCTAGCGAGTCAAAAATATGTCAGAATAAAAACTTTTTATCATTAGAATCTGAAGACAGGAAGTGTAGTTCAAGGTCACCCTAAAATCTGCACTAAATGGAACAGTTATTTTTGCCTCTAAAATAGCATAATTTCTACAGCTTTTAGATATTAATGAATGAGTTTTCAGGAATTATTTCTGTATTAATGTAAAGCAAGAGATGTTTCTATTCTAAAAAGACCAATTTTGTAATTATTGTCCAATCAGAACATCAGAAACATAATTATTTACAGGCTCGCATGTACCCTACACAAAATTGAAAAATAGAATTTCCTCTGTTTTACCTGACTCTTCCCTATATCTTTCCCCCTCTTTTAATCTCAACCAAATATTGGTACCGGCACATAGATCAAGACCTTTGTATGCATCATACCAAGTTTGAGCCAAATATCTTCATTCGTTTTCGAAAAATTCAGCTGAAATGAAGCGCGTTTGGAGCTATTTTAGGCACACAATTATTGGTAAAGTTCATTACATCTTCATCTTCTCCATTTTCAAAACAGACCTGTTCTCCTCAAAGGACATAAAATAACCTGTTAGTTCTTTCTGTCAGCCTTGTTATAGCTTTATTCTAAGTGGAAAAACTTCAATGTGTTTCCATAGAATTTATATGATTTTTTTCCAGGATGCCTGAAAAGGGTTAAAAATCAGTAAAAAAAAAATGTGTGAAAACAGCCAGGAAAATAGTTTAAAGCATTTATTCCAAATAGTTTTGCTTTTTCTATGATAATGATCTATATTCAACTAAATGGAAAGAAAATAGTATGAATATATTGATATAACGACTCGTAATGAGACAAAAACGCACCCCACCCCCCTTATTTCGCAAAACGCGTTTTTTCTCCCTTTGTTTTATATTTGCCTAAAATGAAACTTAAACTGTAAAAAGTATATCCTTCTTTGATAGATTCACCTGTGTGAATCGTTTTGTATTCGATATATATCAAATTTAGAGATAAATCGTTTAAATACTGAAAAAAAAAAGAAGAAAAAAAGGGGGGGGGGGTTACCAGGTCTGAAAATCCAAGGAATTGAACGTGTTATGGGTCTATGAAATGTGGATTTCATGTATATGACTGAAAGTGAACATTAAAATACCTTAATTTAGTGGATATGAACGATTCCTGATACAATGGGCAAAACTGGTGCGATTTCAGTACGCGTGACATACTTAGCATGGGGCACCTACAGGGGAGAGTCCAGTAATTCATTTTTGTCCATTTTCCCATAGGCCGCAATGTTAACGAAATCTTGTCGCATTTCACATATACATTTCCAATGCTTACAATCTATACATGAAATTAACCGTCAATGCTAGCGAGTCAAAAATATGTCAGAATAAAAACTTTTTATCATTAGAATCTGAAGACAGGAAGTGTAGTTCAAGGTCACCCTAAAATCTGCACTAAATGGAACAGTTATTTTTGCCTCTAAAATAGCATAATTTCTACAGCTTTTAGATATTAATGAATGAGTTTTCAGGAATTATTTCTGTATTAATGTAAAGCAAGAGATGTTTCTATTCTAAAAAGACCAATTTTGTAATTATTGTCCAATCAGAACATCAGAAACATAATTATTTACAGGCTCGCATGTACCCTACACAAAATTGAAAAATAGAATTTCCTCTGTTTTACCTGACTCTTCCCTATATCTTTCCCCCTCTTTTAATCTCAACCAAATATTGGTACCGGCACATAGATCAAGACCTTTGTATGCATCATACCAAGTTTGAGCCAAATATCTTCATTCGTTTTCGAAAAATTCAGCTGAAATGAAGCGCGTTTGGAGCTATTTTAGGCACACAATTATTGGTAAAGTTCATTACATCTTCATCTTCTCCATTTTCAAAACAGACCTGTTCTCCTCAAAGGACATAAAATAACCTGTTAGTTCTTTCTGTCAGCCTTGTTATAGCTTTATTCTAAGTGGAAAAACTTCAATGTGTTTCCATAGAATTTATATGATTTTTTTCCAGGATGCCTGAAAAGGGTTAAAAATCAGTAAAAAAAAAATGTGTGAAAACAGCCAGGAAAATAGTTTAAAGCATTTATTCCAAATAGTTTTGCTTTTTCTATGATAATGATCTATATTCAACTAAATGGAAAGAAAATAGTATGAATATATTGATATAACGACTCGTAATGAGACAAAAACGCACCCCACCCCCCTTATTTCGCAAAACGCGTTTTTTCTCCCTTTGTTTTATATTTGCCTAAAATGAAACTTAAACTGTAAAAAGTATATCCTTCTTTGATAGATTCACCTGTGTGAATCGTTTTGTATTCGATATATATCAAATTTAGAGATAAATCGTTTAAATACTGAAAAAAAAAAGAAGAAAAAAAGGGGGGGGGGGGGGTTACCAGGTCTGAAAATCCAAGGAATTGAACGTGTTATGGGTCTATGAAATGTGGATTTCATGTATATGACTGAAAGTGAACATTAAAATACCTTAATTTAGTGGATATGAACGATTCCTGATACAATGGGCAAAACTGGTGCGATTTCAGTACGCGTGACATACTTAGCATGGGGCACCTACAGGGGAGAGTCCAGTAATTCATTTTTGTCCATTTTCCCATAGGCCGCAATGTTAACGAAATCTTGTCGCATTTCACATATACATTTCCAATGCTTACAATCTATACATGAAATTAACCGTCAATGCTAGCGAGTCAAAAATATGTCAGAATAAAAACTTTTTATCATTAGAATCTGAAGACAGGAAGTGTAGTTCAAGGTCACCCTAAAATCTGCACTAAATGGAACAGTTATTTTTGCCTCTAAAATAGCATAATTTCTACAGCTTTTAGATATTAATGAATGAGTTTTCAGGAATTATTTCTGTATTAATGTAAAGCAAGAGATGTTTCTATTCTAAAAAGACCAATTTTGTAATTATTGTCCAATCAGAACATCAGAAACATAATTATTTACAGGCTCGCATGTACCCTACACAAAATTGAAAAATAGAATTTCCTCTGTTTTACCTGACTCTTCCCTATATCTTTCCCCCTCTTTTAATCTCAACCAAATATTGGTACCGGCACATAGATCAAGACCTTTGTATGCATCATACCAAGTTTGAGCCAAATATCTTCATTCGTTTTCGAAAAATTCAGCTGAAATGAAGCGCGTTTGGAGCTATTTTAGGCACACAATTATTGGTAAAGTTCATTACATCTTCATCTTCTCCATTTTCAAAACAGACCTGTTCTCCTCAAAGGACATAAAATAACCTGTTAGTTCTTTCTGTCAGCCTTGTTATAGCTTTATTCTAAGTGGAAAAACTTCAATGTGTTTCCATAGAATTTATATGATTTTTTTCCAGGATGCCTGAAAAGGGTTAAAAATCAGTAAAAAAAAAATGTGTGAAAACAGCCAGGAAAATAGTTTAAAGCATTTATTCCAAATAGTTTTGCTTTTTCTATGATAATGATCTATATTCAACTAAATGGAAAGAAAATAGTATGAATATATTGATATAACGACTCGTAATGAGACAAAAACGCACCCCACCCCCCTTATTTCGCAAAACGCGTTTTTTCTCCCTTTGTTTTATATTTGCCTAAAATGAAACTTAAACTGTAAAAAGTATATCCTTCTTTGATAGATTCACCTGTGTGAATCGTTTTGTATTCGATATATATCAAATTTAGAGATAAATCGTTTAAATACTGAAAAAAAAAAGAAAAAAAAAAGGGGGGGGGGGGTTACCAGGTCTGAAAATCCAAGGAATTGAACGTGTTATGGGTCTATGAAATGTGGATTTCATGTATATGACTGAAAGTGAACATTAAAATACCTTAATTTAGTGGATATGAACGATTCCTGATACAATGGGCAAAACTGGTGCGATTTCAGTACGCGTGACATACTTAGCATGGGGCACCTACAGGGGAGAGTCCAGTAATTCATTTTTGTCCATTTTCCCATAGGCCGCAATGTTAACGAAATCTTGTCGCATTTCACATATACATTTCCAATGCTTACAATCTATACATGAAATTAACCGTCAATGCTAGCGAGTCAAAAATATGTCAGAATAAAAACTTTTTATCATTAGAATCTGAAGACAGGAAGTGTAGTTCAAGGTCACCCTAAAATCTGCACTAAATGGAACAGTTATTTTTGCCTCTAAAATAGCATAATTTCTACAGCTTTTAGATATTAATGAATGAGTTTTCAGGAATTATTTCTGTATTAATGTAAAGCAAGAGATGTTTCTATTCTAAAAAGACCAATTTTGTAATTATTGTCCAATCAGAACATCAGAAACATAATTATTTACAGGCTCGCATGTACCCTACACAAAATTGAAAAATAGAATTTCCTCTGTTTTACCTGACTCTTCCCTATATCTTTCCCCCTCTTTTAATCTCAACCAAATATTGGTACCGGCACATAGATCAAGACCTTTGTATGCATCATACCAAGTTTGAGCCAAATATCTTCATTCGTTTTCGAAAAATTCAGCTGAAATGAAGCGCGTTTGGAGCTATTTTAGGCACACAATTATTGGTAAAGTTCATTACATCTTCATCTTCTCCATTTTCAAAACAGACCTGTTCTCCTCAAAGGACATAAAATAACCTGTTAGTTCTTTCTGTCAGCCTTGTTATAGCTTTATTCTAAGTGGAAAAACTTCAATGTGTTTCCATAGAATTTATATGATTTTTTTCCAGGATGCCTGAAAAGGGTTAAAAATCAGTAAAAAAAAATGTGTGAAAACAGCCAGGAAAATAGTTTAAAGCATTTATTCCAAATAGTTTTGCTTTTTCTATGATAATGATCTATATTCAACTAAATGGAAAGAAAATAGTATGAATATATTGATATAACGACTCGTAATGAGACAAAAACGCACCCCACCCCCCTTATTTCGCAAAACGCGTTTTTTCTCCCTTTGTTTTATATTTGCCTAAAATGAAACTTAAACTGTAAAAAGTATATCCTTCTTTGATAGATTCACCTGTGTGAATCGTTTTGTATTCGATATATATCAAATTTAGAGATAAATCGTTTAAATACTGAAAAAAAAAGAAGAAAAAAAGGGGGGGGGTTACCAGGTCTGAAAATCCAAGGAATTGAACGTGTTATGGGTCTATGAAATGTGGATTTCATGTATATGACTGAAAGTGAACATTAAAATACCTTAATTTAGTGGATATGAACGATTCCTGATACAATGGGCAAAACTGGTGCGATTTCAGTACGCGTGACATACTTAGCATGGGGCACCTACAGGGGAGAGTCCAGTAATTCATTTTTGTCCATTTTCCCATAGGCCGCAATGTTAACGAAATCTTGTCGCATTTCACATATACATTTCCAATGCTTACAATCTATACATGAAATTAACCGTCAATGCTAGCGAGTCAAAAATATGTCAGAATAAAAACTTTTTATCATTAGAATCTGAAGACAGGAAGTGTAGTTCAAGGTCACCCTAAAATCTGCACTAAATGGAACAGTTATTTTTGCCTCTAAAATAGCATAATTTCTACAGCTTTTAGATATTAATGAATGAGTTTTCAGGAATTATTTCTGTATTAATGTAAAGCAAGAGATGTTTCTATTCTAAAAAGACCAATTTTGTAATTATTGTCCAATCAGAACATCAGAAACATAATTATTTACAGGCTCGCATGTACCCTACACAAAATTGAAAAATAGAATTTCCTCTGTTTTACCTGACTCTTCCCTATATCTTTCCCCCTCTTTTAATCTCAACCAAATATTGGTACCGGCACATAGATCAAGACCTTTGTATGCATCATACCAAGTTTGAGCCAAATATCTTCATTCGTTTTCGAAAAATTCAGCTGAAATGAAGCGCGTTTGGAGCTATTTTAGGCACACAATTATTGGTAAAGTTCATTACATCTTCATCTTCTCCATTTTCAAAACAGACCTGTTCTCCTCAAAGGACATAAAATAACCTGTTAGTTCTTTCTGTCAGCCTTGTTATAGCTTTATTCTAAGTGGAAAAACTTCAATGTGTTTCCATAGAATTTATATGATTTTTTTCCAGGATGCCTGAAAAGGGTTAAAAATCAGTAAAAAAAAAATGTGTGAAAACAGCCAGGAAAATAGTTTAAAGCATTTATTCCAAATAGTTTTGCTTTTTCTATGATAATGATCTATATTCAACTAAATGGAAAGAAAATAGTATGAATATATTGATATAACGACTCGTAATGAGACAAAAACGCACCCCACCCCCCTTATTTCGCAAAACGCGTTTTTTCTCCCTTTGTTTTATATTTGCCTAAAATGAAACTTAAACTGTAAAAAGTATATCCTTCTTTGATAGATTCACCTGTGTGAATCGTTTTGTATTCGATATATATCAAATTTAGAGATAAATCGTTTAAATACTGAAAAAAAAAAGAAGAAAAAAAGGGGGGGGGGTTACCAGGTCTGAAAATCCAAGGAATTGAACGTGTTATGGGTCTATGAAATGTGGATTTCATGTATATGACTGAAAGTGAACATTAAAATACCTTAATTTAGTGGATATGAACGATTCCTGATACAATGGGCAAAACTGGTGCGATTTCAGTACGCGTGACATACTTAGCATGGGGCACCTACAGGGGAGAGTCCAGTAATTCATTTTTGTCCATTTTCCCATAGGCCGCAATGTTAACGAAATCTTGTCGCATTTCACATATACATTTCCAATGCTTACAATCTATACATGAAATTAACCGTCAATGCTAGCGAGTCAAAAATATGTCAGAATAAAAACTTTTTATCATTAGAATCTGAAGACAGGAAGTGTAGTTCAAGGTCACCCTAAAATCTGCACTAAATGGAACAGTTATTTTTGCCTCTAAAATAGCATAATTTCTACAGCTTTTAGATATTAATGAATGAGTTTTCAGGAATTATTTCTGTATTAATGTAAAGCAAGAGATGTTTCTATTCTAAAAAGACCAATTTTGTAATTATTGTCCAATCAGAACATCAGAAACATAATTATTTACAGGCTCGCATGTACCCTACACAAAATTGAAAAATAGAATTTCCTCTGTTTTACCTGACTCTTCCCTATATCTTTCCCCCTCTTTTAATCTCAACCAAATATTGGTACCGGCACATAGATCAAGACCTTTGTATGCATCATACCAAGTTTGAGCCAAATATCTTCATTCGTTTTCGAAAAATTCAGCTGAAATGAAGCGCGTTTGGAGCTATTTTAGGCACACAATTATTGGTAAAGTTCATTACATCTTCATCTTCTCCATTTTCAAAACAGACCTGTTCTCCTCAAAGGACATAAAATAACCTGTTAGTTCTTTCTGTCAGCCTTGTTATAGCTTTATTCTAAGTGGAAAAACTTCAATGTGTTTCCATAGAATTTATATGATTTTTTTCCAGGATGCCTGAAAAGGGTTAAAAATCAGTAAAAAAAAAATGTGTGAAAACAGCCAGGAAAATAGTTTAAAGCATTTATTCCAAATAGTTTTGCTTTTTCTATGATAATGATCTATATTCAACTAAATGGAAAGAAAATAGTATGAATATATTGATATAACGACTCGTAATGAGACAAAAACGCACCCCACCCCCCTTATTTCGCAAAACGCGTTTTTTCTCCCTTTGTTTTATATTTGCCTAAAATGAAACTTAAACTGTAAAAAGTATATCCTTCTTTGATAGATTCACCTGTGTGAATCGTTTTGTATTCGATATATATCAAATTTAGAGATAAATCGTTTAAATACTGAAAAAAAAAGAAAAAAAAAAGGGGGGGGGGGTTACCAGGTCTGAAAATCCAAGGAATTGAACGTGTTATGGGTCTATGAAATGTGGATTTCATGTATATGACTGAAAGTGAACATTAAAATACCTTAATTTAGTGGATATGAACGATTCCTGATACAATGGGCAAAACTGGTGCGATTTCAGTACGCGTGACATACTTAGCATGGGGCACCTACAGGGGAGAGTCCAGTAATTCATTTTTGTCCATTTTCCCATAGGCCGCAATGTTAACGAAATCTTGTCGCATTTCACATATACATTTCCAATGCTTACAATCTATACATGAAATTAACCGTCAATGCTAGCGAGTCAAAAATATGTCAGAATAAAAACTTTTTATCATTAGAATCTGAAGACAGGAAGTGTAGTTCAAGGTCACCCTAAAATCTGCACTAAATGGAACAGTTATTTTTGCCTCTAAAATAGCATAATTTCTACAGCTTTTAGATATTAATGAATGAGTTTTCAGGAATTATTTCTGTATTAATGTAAAGCAAGAGATGTTTCTATTCTAAAAAGACCAATTTTGTAATTATTGTCCAATCAGAACATCAGAAACATAATTATTTACAGGCTCGCATGTACCCTACACAAAATTGAAAAATAGAATTTCCTCTGTTTTACCTGACTCTTCCCTATATCTTTCCCCCTCTTTTAATCTCAACCAAATATTGGTACCGGCACATAGATCAAGACCTTTGTATGCATCATACCAAGTTTGAGCCAAATATCTTCATTCGTTTTCGAAAAATTCAGCTGAAATGAAGCGCGTTTGGAGCTATTTTAGGCACACAATTATTGGTAAAGTTCATTACATCTTCATCTTCTCCATTTTCAAAACAGACCTGTTCTCCTCAAAGGACATAAAATAACCTGTTAGTTCTTTCTGTCAGCCTTGTTATAGCTTTATTCTAAGTGGAAAAACTTCAATGTGTTTCCATAGAATTTATATGATTTTTTTCCAGGATGCCTGAAAAGGGTTAAAAATCAGTAAAAAAAAAATGTGTGAAAACAGCCAGGAAAATAGTTTAAAGCATTTATTCCAAATAGTTTTGCTTTTTCTATGATAATGATCTATATTCAACTAAATGGAAAGAAAATAGTATGAATATATTGATATAACGACTCGTAATGAGACAAAAACGCACCCCACCCCCCTTATTTCGCAAAACGCGTTTTTTCTCCCTTTGTTTTATATTTGCCTAAAATGAAACTTAAACTGTAAAAAGTATATCCTTCTTTGATAGATTCACCTGTGTGAATCGTTTTGTATTCGATATATATCAAATTTAGAGATAAATCGTTTAAATACTGAAAAAAAAAGAAAAAAAAAAGGGGGGGGGGGTTACCAGGTCTGAAAATCCAAGGAATTGAACGTGTTATGGGTCTATGAAATGTGGATTTCATGTATATGACTGAAAGTGAACATTAAAATACCTTAATTTAGTGGATATGAACGATTCCTGATACAATGGGCAAAACTGGTGCGATTTCAGTACGCGTGACATACTTAGCATGGGGCACCTACAGGGGAGAGTCCAGTAATTCATTTTTGTCCATTTTCCCATAGGCCGCAATGTTAACGAAATCTTGTCGCATTTCACATATACATTTCCAATGCTTACAATCTATACATGAAATTAACCGTCAATGCTAGCGAGTCAAAAATATGTCAGAATAAAAACTTTTTATCATTAGAATCTGAAGACAGGAAGTGTAGTTCAAGGTCACCCTAAAATCTGCACTAAATGGAACAGTTATTTTTGCCTCTAAAATAGCATAATTTCTACAGCTTTTAGATATTAATGAATGAGTTTTCAGGAATTATTTCTGTATTAATGTAAAGCAAGAGATGTTTCTATTCTAAAAAGACCAATTTTGTAATTATTGTCCAATCAGAACATCAGAAACATAATTATTTACAGGCTCGCATGTACCCTACACAAAATTGAAAAATAGAATTTCCTCTGTTTTACCTGACTCTTCCCTATATCTTTCCCCCTCTTTTAATCTCAACCAAATATTGGTACCGGCACATAGATCAAGACCTTTGTATGCATCATACCAAGTTTGAGCCAAATATCTTCATTCGTTTTCGAAAAATTCAGCTGAAATGAAGCGCGTTTGGAGCTATTTTAGGCACACAATTATTGGTAAAGTTCATTACATCTTCATCTTCTCCATTTTCAAAACAGACCTGTTCTCCTCAAAGGACATAAAATAACCTGTTAGTTCTTTCTGTCAGCCTTGTTATAGCTTTATTCTAAGTGGAAAAACTTCAATGTGTTTCCATAGAATTTATATGATTTTTTTCCAGGATGCCTGAAAAGGGTTAAAAATCAGTAAAAAAAAAATGTGTGAAAACAGCCAGGAAAATAGTTTAAAGCATTTATTCCAAATAGTTTTGCTTTTTCTATGATAATGATCTATATTCAACTAAATGGAAAGAAAATAGTATGAATATATTGATATAACGACTCGTAATGAGACAAAAACGCACCCCACCCCCCTTATTTCGCAAAACGCGTTTTTTCTCCCTTTGTTTTATATTTGCCTAAAATGAAACTTAAACTGTAAAAAGTATATCCTTCTTTGATAGATTCACCTGTGTGAATCGTTTTGTATTCGATATATATCAAATTTAGAGATAAATCGTTTAAATACTGAAAAAAAAAGAAAAAAAAAGGGGGGGGGGTTACCAGGTCTGAAAATCCAAGGAATTGAACGTGTTATGGGTCTATGAAATGTGGATTTCATGTATATGACTGAAAGTGAACATTAAAATACCTTAATTTAGTGGATATGAACGATTCCTGATACAATGGGCAAAACTGGTGCGATTTCAGTACGCGTGACATACTTAGCATGGGGCACCTACAGGGGAGAGTCCAGTAATTCATTTTTGTCCATTTTCCCATAGGCCGCAATGTTAACGAAATCTTGTCGCATTTCACATATACATTTCCAATGCTTACAATCTATACATGAAATTAACCGTCAATGCTAGCGAGTCAAAAATATGTCAGAATAAAAACTTTTTATCATTAGAATCTGAAGACAGGAAGTGTAGTTCAAGGTCACCCTAAAATCTGCACTAAATGGAACAGTTATTTTTGCCTCTAAAATAGCATAATTTCTACAGCTTTTAGATATTAATGAATGAGTTTTCAGGAATTATTTCTGTATTAATGTAAAGCAAGAGATGTTTCTATTCTAAAAAGACCAATTTTGTAATTATTGTCCAATCAGAACATCAGAAACATAATTATTTACAGGCTCGCATGTACCCTACACAAAATTGAAAAATAGAATTTCCTCTGTTTTACCTGACTCTTCCCTATATCTTTCCCCCTCTTTTAATCTCAACCAAATATTGGTACCGGCACATAGATCAAGACCTTTGTATGCATCATACCAAGTTTGAGCAAAATATCTTCATTCGTTTTCGAAAAATTCAGCTGAAATGAAGCGCGTTTGGAGCTATTTTAGGCACACAATTATTGGTAAAGTTCATTACATCTTCATCTTCTCCATTTTCAAAACAGACCTGTTCTCCTCAAAGGACATAAAATAACCTGTTAGTTCTTTCTGTCAGCCTTGTTATAGCTTTATTCTAAGTGGAAAAACTTCAATGTGTTTCCATAGAATTTATATGATTTTTTTCCAGGATGCCTGAAAAGGGTTAAAAATCAGTAAAAAAAAAATGTGTGAAAACAGCCAGGAAAATAGTTTAAAGCATTTATTCCAAATAGTTTTGCTTTTTCTATGATAATGATCTATATTCAACTAAATGGAAAGAAAATAGTATGAATATATTGATATAACGACTCGTAATGAGACAAAAACGCACCCCACCCCCCTTATTTCGCAAAACGCGTTTTTTCTCCCTTTGTTTTATATTTGCCTAAAATGAAACTTAAACTGTAAAAAGTATATCCTTCTTTGATAGATTCACCTGTGTGAATCGTTTTGTATTCGATATATATCAAATTTAGAGATAAATCGTTTAAATACTGAAAAAAAAAGAAAAAAAAAAGGGGGGGGGGGGTTACCAGGTCTGAAAATCCAAGGAATTGAACGTGTTATGGGTCTATGAAATGTGGATTTCATGTATATGACTGAAAGTGAACATTAAAATACCTTAATTTAGTGGATATGAACGATTCCTGATACAATGGGCAAAACTGGTGCGATTTCAGTACGCGTGACATACTTAGCATGGGGCACCTACAGGGGAGAGTCCAGTAATTCATTTTTGTCCATTTTCCCATAGGCCGCAATGTTAACGAAATCTTGTCGCATTTCACATATTCATTTCCAATGCTTACAATCTATACATGAAATTAACCGTCAATGCTAGCGAGTCAAAAATATGTCAGAATAAAAACTTTTTATCATTAGAATCTGAAGACAGGAAGTGTAGTTCAAGGTCACCCTAAAATCTGCACTAAATGGAACAGTTATTTTTGCCTCTAAAATAGCATAATTTCTACAGCTTTTAGATATTAATGAATGAGTTTTCAGGAATTATTTCTGTATTAATGTAAAGCAAGAGATGTTTCTATTCTAAAAAGACCAATTTTGTAATTATTGTCCAATCAGAACATCAGAAACATAATTATTTACAGGCTCGCATGTACCCTACACAAAATTGAAAAATAGAATTTCCTCTGTTTTACCTGACTCTTCCCTATATCTTTCCCCCTCTTTTAATCTCAACCAAATATTGGTACCGGCACATAGATCAAGACCTTTGTATGCATCATACCAAGTTTGAGCCAAATATCTTCATTCGTTTTCGAAAAATTCAGCTGAAATGAAGCGCGTTTGGAGCTATTTTAGGCACACAATTATTGGTAAAGTTCATTACATCTTCATCTTCTCCATTTTCAAAACAGACCTGTTCTCCTCAAAGGACATAAAATAACCTGTTAGTTCTTTCTGTCAGCCTTGTTATAGCTTTATTCTAAGTGGAAAAACTTCAATGTGTTTCCATAGAATTTATATGATTTTTTTCCAGGATGCCTGAAAAGGGTTAAAAATCAGTAAAAAAAAAATGTGTGAAAACAGCCAGGAAAATAGTTTAAAGCATTTATTCCAAATAGTTTTGCTTTTTCTATGATAATGATCTATATTCAACTAAATGGAAAGAAAATAGTATGAATATATTGATATAACGACTCGTAATGAGACAAAAACGCACCCCACCCCCCTTATTTCGCAAAACGCGTTTTTTCTCCCTTTGTTTTATATTTGCCTAAAATGAAACTTAAACTGTAAAAAGTATATCCTTCTTTGATAGATTCACCTGTGTGAATCGTTTTGTATTCGATATATATCAAATTTAGAGATAAATCGTTTAAATACTGAAAAAAAAAGAAAAAAAAAGGGGGGGGGGGGGGTTACCAGGTCTGAAAATCCAAGGAATTGAACGTGTTATGGGTCTATGAAATGTGGATTTCATGTATATGACTGAAAGTGAACATTAAAATACCTTAATTTAGTGGATATGAACGATTCCTGATACAATGGGCAAAACTGGTGCGATTTCAGTACGCGTGACATACTTAGCATGGGGCACCTACAGGGGAGAGTCCAGTAATTCATTTTTGTCCATTTTCCCATAGGCCGCAATGTTAACGAAATCTTGTCGCATTTCACATATACATTTCCAATGCTTACAATCTATACATGAAATTAACCGTCAATGCTAGCGAGTCAAAAATATGTCAGAATAAAAACTTTTTATCATTAGAATCTGAAGACAGGAAGTGTAGTTCAAGGTCACCCTAAAATCTGCACTAAATGGAACAGTTATTTTTGCCTCTAAAATAGCATAATTTCTACAGCTTTTAGATATTAATGAATGAGTTTTCAGGAATTATTTCTGTATTAATGTAAAGCAAGAGATGTTTCTATTCTAAAAAGACCAATTTTGTAATTATTGTCCAATCAGAACATCAGAAACATAATTATTTACAGGCTCGCATGTACCCTACACAAAATTGAAAAATAGAATTTCCTCTGTTTTACCTGACTCTTCCCTATATCTTTCCCCCTCTTTTAATCTCAACCAAATATTGGTACCGGCACATAGATCAAGACCTTTGTATGCATCATACCAAGTTTGAGCCAAATATCTTCATTCGTTTTCGAAAAATTCAGCTGAAATGAAGCGCGTTTGGAGCTATTTTAGGCACACAATTATTGGTAAAGTTCATTACATCTTCATCTTCTCCATTTTCAAAACAGACCTGTTCTCCTCAAAGGACATAAAATAACCTGTTAGTTCTTTCTGTCAGCCTTGTTATAGCTTTATTCTAAGTGGAAAAACTTCAATGTGTTTCCATAGAATTTATATGATTTTTTTCCAGGATGCCTGAAAAGGGTTAAAAATCAGTAAAAAAAAAATGTGTGAAAACAGCCAGGAAAATAGTTTAAAGCATTTATTCCAAATAGTTTTGCTTTTTCTATGATAATGATCTATATTCAACTAAATGGAAAGAAAATAGTATGAATATATTGATATAACGACTCGTAATGAGACAAAAACGCACCCCACCCCCCTTATTTCGCAAAACGCGTTTTTTCTCCCTTTGTTTTATATTTGCCTAAAATGAAACTTAAACTGTAAAAAGTATATCCTTCTTTGATAGATTCACCTGTGTGAATCGTTTTGTATTCGATATATATCAAATTTAGAGATAAATCGTTTAAATACTGAAAAAAAAAAGAAAAAAAAAGGGGGGGGGGGGGGTTACCAGGTCTGAAAATCCAAGGAATTGAACGTGTTATGGGTCTATGAAATGTGGATTTCATGTATATGACTGAAAGTGAACATTAAAATACCTTAATTTAGTGGATATGAACGATTCCTGATACAATGGGCAAAACTGGTGCGATTTCAGTACGCGTGACATACTTAGCATGGGGCACCTACAGGGGAGAGTCCAGTAATTCATTTTTGTCCATTTTCCCATAGGCCGCAATGTTAACGAAATCTTGTCGCATTTCACATATACATTTCCAATGCTTACAATCTATACATGAAATTAACCGTCAATGCTAGCGAGTCAAAAATATGTCAGAATAAAAACTTTTTATCATTAGAATCTGAAGACAGGAAGTGTAGTTCAAGGTCACCCTAAAATCTGCACTAAATGGAACAGTTATTTTTGCCTCTAAAATAGCATAATTTCTACAGCTTTTAGATATTAATGAATGAGTTTTCAGGAATTATTTCTGTATTAATGTAAAGCAAGAGATGTTTCTATTCTAAAAAGACCAATTTTGTAATTATTGTCCAATCAGAACATCAGAAACATAATTATTTACAGGCTCGCATGTACCCTACACAAAATTGAAAAATAGAATTTCCTCTGTTTTACCTGACTCTTCCCTATATCTTTCCCCCTCTTTTAATCTCAACCAAATATTGGTACCGGCACATAGATCAAGACCTTTGTATGCATCATACCAAGTTTGAGCCAAATATCTTCATTCGTTTTCGAAAAATTCAGCTGAAATGAAGCGCGTTTGGAGCTATTTTAGGCACACAATTATTGGTAAAGTTCATTACATCTTCATCTTCTCCATTTTCAAAACAGACCTGTTCTCCTCAAAGGACATAAAATAACCTGTTAGTTCTTTCTGTCAGCCTTGTTATAGCTTTATTCTAAGTGGAAAAACTTCAATGTGTTTCCATAGAATTTATATGATTTTTTTCCAGGATGCCTGAAAAGGGTTAAAAATCAGTAAAAAAAAAATGTGTGAAAACAGCCAGGAAAATAGTTTAAAGCATTTATTCCAAATAGTTTTGCTTTTTCTATGATAATGATCTATATTCAACTAAATGGAAAGAAAATAGTATGAATATATTGATATAACGACTCGTAATGAGACAAAAACGCACCCCACCCCCCTTATTTCGCAAAACGCGTTTTTTCTCCCTTTGTTTTATATTTGCCTAAAATGAAACTTAAACTGTAAAAAGTATATCCTTCTTTGATAGATTCACCTGTGTGAATCGTTTTGTATTCGATATATATCAAATTTAGAGATAAATCGTTTAAATACTGAAAAAAAAAAGAAAAAAAAAGGGGGGGGGGGGGGGGTTACCAGGTCTGAAAATCCAAGGAATTGAACGTGTTATGGGTCTATGAAATGTGGATTTCATGTATATGACTGAAAGTGAACATTAAAATACCTTAATTTAGTGGATATGAACGATTCCTGATACAATGGGCAAAACTGGTGCGATTTCAGTACGCGTGACATACTTAGCATGGGGCACCTACAGGGGAGAGTCCAGTAATTCATTTTTGTCCATTTTCCCATAGGCCGCAATGTTAACGAAATCTTGTCGCATTTCACATATACATTTCCAATGCTTACAATCTATACATGAAATTAACCGTCAATGCTAGCGAGTCAAAAATATGTCAGAATAAAAACTTTTTATCATTAGAATCTGAAGACAGGAAGTGTAGTTCAAGGTCACCCTAAAATCTGCACTAAATGGAACAGTTATTTTTGCCTCTAAAATAGCATAATTTCTACAGCTTTTAGATATTAATGAATGAGTTTTCAGGAATTATTTCTGTATTAATGTAAAGCAAGAGATGTTTCTATTCTAAAAAGACCAATTTTGTAATTATTGTCCAATCAGAACATCAGAAACATAATTATTTACAGGCTCGCATGTACCCTACACAAAATTGAAAAATAGAATTTCCTCTGTTTTACCTGACTCTTCCCTATATCTTTCCCCCTCTTTTAATCTCAACCAAATATTGGTACCGGCACATAGATCAAGACCTTTGTATGCATCATACCAAGTTTGAGCCAAATATCTTCATTCGTTTTCGAAAAATTCAGCTGAAATGAAGCGCGTTTGGAGCTATTTTAGGCACACAATTATTGGTAAAGTTCATTACATCTTCATCTTCTCCATTTTCAAAACAGACCTGTTCTCCTCAAAGGACATAAAATAACCTGTTAGTTCTTTCTGTCAGCCTTGTTATAGCTTTATTCTAAGTGGAAAAACTTCAATGTGTTTCCATAGAATTTATATGATTTTTTTCCAGGATGCCTGAAAAGGGTTAAAAATC
The DNA here is from genome assembly GCA_028142955.1 of Pinctada fucata. NCBI lineage: Eukaryota > Metazoa > Mollusca > Bivalvia > Pterioida > Pteriidae > Pinctada > Pinctada fucata. The sequence goes on from AP027104.1 coordinate 34,252,369, forward strand.
AGTAAAAAAAAAATGTGTGAAAACAGCCAGGAAAATAGTTTAAAGCATTTATTCCAAATAGTTTTGCTTTTTCTATGATAATGATCTATATTCAACTAAATGGAAAGAAAATAGTATGAATATATTGATATAACGACTCGTAATGAGACAAAAACGCACCCCACCCCCCTTATTTCGCAAAACGCGTTTTTTCTCCCTTTGTTTTATATTTGCCTAAAATGAAACTTAAACTGTAAAAAGTATATCCTTCTTTGATAGATTCACCTGTGTGAATCGTTTTGTATTCGATATATATCAAATTTAGAGATAAATCGTTTAAATACTGAAAAAAAAAGAAAAAAAAAAGGGGGGGGGGGGGTTACCAGGTCTGAAAATCCAAGGAATTGAACGTGTTATGGGTCTATGAAATGTGGATTTCATGTATATGACTGAAAGTGAACATTAAAATACCTTAATTTAGTGGATATGAACGATTCCTGATACAATGGGCAAAACTGGTGCGATTTCAGTACGCGTGACATACTTAGCATGGGGCACCTACAGGGGAGAGTCCAGTAATTCATTTTTGTCCATTTTCCCATAGGCCGCAATGTTAACGAAATCTTGTCGCATTTCACATATACATTTCCAATGCTTACAATCTATACATGAAATTAACCGTCAATGCTAGCGAGTCAAAAATATGTCAGAATAAAAACTTTTTATCATTAGAATCTGAAGACAGGAAGTGTAGTTCAAGGTCACCCTAAAATCTGCACTAAATGGAACAGTTATTTTTGCCTCTAAAATAGCATAATTTCTACAGCTTTTAGATATTAATGAATGAGTTTTCAGGAATTATTTCTGTATTAATGTAAAGCAAGAGATGTTTCTATTCTAAAAAGACCAATTTTGTAATTATTGTCCAATCAGAACATCAGAAACATAATTATTTACAGGCTCGCATGTACCCTACACAAAATTGAAAAATAGAATTTCCTCTGTTTTACCTGACTCTTCCCTATATCTTTCCCCCTCTTTTAATCTCAACCAAATATTGGTACCGGCACATAGATCAAGACCTTTGTATGCATCATACCAAGTTTGAGCCAAATATCTTCATTCGTTTTCGAAAAATTCAGCTGAAATGAAGCGCGTTTGGAGCTATTTTAGGCACACAATTATTGGTAAAGTTCATTACATCTTCATCTTCTCCATTTTCAAAACAGACCTGTTCTCCTCAAAGGACATAAAATAACCTGTTAGTTCTTTCTGTCAGCCTTGTTATAGCTTTATTCTAAGTGGAAAAACTTCAATGTGTTTCCATAGAATTTATATGATTTTTTTCCAGGATGCCTGAAAAGGGTTAAAAATCAGTAAAAAAAAAATGTGTGAAAACAGCCAGGAAAATAGTTTAAAGCATTTATTCCAAATAGTTTTGCTTTTTCTATGATAATGATCTATATTCAACTAAATGGAAAGAAAATAGTATGAATATATTGATATAACGACTCGTAATGAGACAAAAACGCACCCCACCCCCCTTATTTCGCAAAACGCGTTTTTTCTCCCTTTGTTTTATATTTGCCTAAAATGAAACTTAAACTGTAAAAAGTATATCCTTCTTTGATAGATTCACCTGTGTGAATCGTTTTGTATTCGATATATATCAAATTTAGAGATAAATCGTTTAAATACTGAAAAAAAAAAGAAAAAAAAAGGGGGGGGGGGGGTTACCAGGTCTGAAAATCCAAGGAATTGAACGTGTTATGGGTCTATGAAATGTGGATTTCATGTATATGACTGAAAGTGAACATTAAAATACCTTAATTTAGTGGATATGAACGATTCCTGATACAATGGGCAAAACTGGTGCGATTTCAGTACGCGTGACATACTTAGCATGGGGCACCTACAGGGGAGAGTCCAGTAATTCATTTTTGTCCATTTTCCCATAGGCCGCAATGTTAACGAAATCTTGTCGCATTTCACATATACATTTCCAATGCTTACAATCTATACATGAAATTAACCGTCAATGCTAGCGAGTCAAAAATATGTCAGAATAAAAACTTTTTATCATTAGAATCTGAAGACAGGAAGTGTAGTTCAAGGTCACCCTAAAATCTGCACTAAATGGAACAGTTATTTTTGCCTCTAAAATAGCATAATTTCTACAGCTTTTAGATATTAATGAATGAGTTTTCAGGAATTATTTCTGTATTAATGTAAAGCAAGAGATGTTTCTATTCTAAAAAGACCAATTTTGTAATTATTGTCCAATCAGAACATCAGAAACATAATTATTTACAGGCTCGCATGTACCCTACACAAAATTGAAAAATAGAATTTCCTCTGTTTTACCTGACTCTTCCCTATATCTTTCCCCCTCTTTTAATCTCAACCAAATATTGGTACCGGCACATAGATCAAGACCTTTGTATGCATCATACCAAGTTTGAGCCAAATATCTTCATTCGTTTTCGAAAAATTCAGCTGAAATGAAGCGCGTTTGGAGCTATTTTAGGCACACAATTATTGGTAAAGTTCATTACATCTTCATCTTCTCCATTTTCAAAACAGACCTGTTCTCCTCAAAGGACATAAAATAACCTGTTAGTTCTTTCTGTCAGCCTTGTTATAGCTTTATTCTAAGTGGAAAAACTTCAATGTGTTTCCATAGAATTTATATGATTTTTTTCCAGGATGCCTGAAAAGGGTTAAAAATCAGTAAAAAAAAAATGTGTGAAAACAGCCAGGAAAATAGTTTAAAGCATTTATTCCAAATAGTTTTGCTTTTTCTATGATAATGATCTATATTCAACTAAATGGAAAGAAAATAGTATGAATATATTGATATAACGACTCGTAATGAGACAAAAACGCACCCCACCCCCCTTATTTCGCAAAACGCGTTTTTTCTCCCTTTGTTTTATATTTGCCTAAAATGAAACTTAAACTGTAAAAAGTATATCCTTCTTTGATAGATTCACCTGTGTGAATCGTTTTGTATTCGATATATATCAAATTTAGAGATAAATCGTTTAAATACTGAAAAAAAAAGAAAAAAAAAAGGGGGGGGGGGGGGTTACCAGGTCTGAAAATCCAAGGAATTGAACGTGTTATGGGTCTATGAAATGTGGATTTCATGTATATGACTGAAAGTGAACATTAAAATACCTTAATTTAGTGGATATGAACGATTCCTGATACAATGGGCAAAACTGGTGCGATTTCAGTACGCGTGACATACTTAGCATGGGGCACCTACAGGGGAGAGTCCAGTAATTCATTTTTGTCCATTTTCCCATAGGCCGCAATGTTAACGAAATCTTGTCGCATTTCACATATACATTTCCAATGCTTACAATCTATACATGAAATTAACCGTCAATGCTAGCGAGTCAAAAATATGTCAGAATAAAAACTTTTTATCATTAGAATCTGAAGACAGGAAGTGTAGTTCAAGGTCACCCTAAAATCTGCACTAAATGGAACAGTTATTTTTGCCTCTAAAATAGCATAATTTCTACAGCTTTTAGATATTAATGAATGAGTTTTCAGGAATTATTTCTGTATTAATGTAAAGCAAGAGATGTTTCTATTCTAAAAAGACCAATTTTGTAATTATTGTCCAATCAGAACATCAGAAACATAATTATTTACAGGCTCGCATGTACCCTACACAAACTTGAAAAATAGAATTTCCTCTGTTTTACCTGACTCTTCCCTATATGGCGTTGCGGTGCAAGACGAGGATAAGACAGTACCGTATTTTTCAATGACTTCATGACGGGCCCTGTCCAAACCTCTTTAGAAAAGACTGAGTTCCAACCTCCTGTCCTCTCTGAGTGTCAATCGGACTCCTCGGGTGATCACATTCATGGGCTCGCTGGAGCCGGATGAGCACGGACTGTACTTCGTATGCCTTCTGTTTTTATATCCATTTACAATCAATCTGTGTGTTTCTTGGGCCCTGCATCGTTTTATGTTCATCTTATGGTGAGGAGGTTGTTTTAAATCACAATTGTGCTTTCTTCGAGACCTCTGGGTAATCAGAAAAGTGGGAGGGTTTTGCGCACGTAATCCGGATAACTACTCCGTCTGCTACTTGCGTGGCAGATCGCCGTCCTAAATCGGCACCGGTTGCTCATTGGTCTCGTTGGTTTATGTGTGGTAATTTGTGTTTCATGTTCCTATGGTGTGAGTTGGTGTTCTTTGTCCTGATTGTGTCTCTTTCTGAGAGTGTCTGCCCTGTGTTTCTGCATTGGGTGTTTTGGGATTTTGCTGTGGTTGCTGCAACCGAGTGTTGTTAGAGATCCCCTCCTTTCTATTATTCAATGTGTCTGACATACTAGTAGATTTTATTTTGTAGGTAATGTTTTGAAACACGTCTTGCTTGTTGTTAAGAACGTATATAGAATATAAATTGCCTTTGAAATGGGAAACAAGTTTGTCTATATTTCCAAATTTCTTTGACAATTTTTCACTAATAAAAAGTGATGATGAAACTAGATTCGTTACTTAAAGGGTATCTCCCTCATTGCATAGCTCTGTCCTTAGCAGGGGTTTCGGCATATTTTTCTCGGTTATATTTAGAATTAAGCTCTATGCGCCTACCCTCTAACGATTTTTGGCCATATTTTTCAATCAAATACGCTTCTGAATAAACCCTACACAAAATTTGAAGCCGCTCATTTTGACAAGAGGGAATCAACAGTCTGTATTGTTGATGGTGTCAGGAAAATTCAGTTTTGCTCTATATAAACTGTTTGAAATAAAGTACTACTGACGAGGATTCAATATCCGAAACACGTGTCTAGTACAATAAAATTGGTACTATAGAACATATATTTCAATATTGACAATTAGTCGAAATGCTCCTATTCATAAGTCTGTCACTACCATGGCTGCCATTCATGATTGTTGCTTAGATTTGATTGAGCTTCCACCTTATTCATCTGATCTTGCTGCATCAGACTTTAATCTATTCCCAAAACTGAAAGCAGCTATTTCTGGCACCCAGTTTCAGTCCGATGATGACGTCATACTTGCAGTTGAATGCTTTCTGACCAGTGAAGATAAGGAGTCCTTTAAAAATGGTATTGGGCTCTTAAACACGGGTGGCAAAACGGGTGTATATAGACTGAAGGGGATATCTAGTATGAAGAAAAATAATGCAAAATGTCTGATAAATTTCAAATCCATCAATACGAGGCTCACAACATATCAATCAGTCCTCGTATATCCTTCATCCCCAAGCAGTCTATTCTTATACCTAATCTCTTCAACTATTGGATTTACATTCGTTCTGAACAATTGATATTTTGTTTGAACTTTGAATATTGTTTTAGTTTTTCTGTATTTTCGTTGTACAGATAACTATGTACTTCATTTGATTCTAGCCATTCCCCTATTTTCAAAATTAATTGCATAAATCAATCAATTATCCTATCCTTCTTTATCATTTCTGTAATCTACAGATGAATTAAACAAGTCATTTATTCTTTCCGGTAAATTTTACAAAAAAAAAAAAAAGAAAAATTAAAGTATATAATTACCTCCATTTTTATGGCTTCCTATACATGCTATACATGACCCGGATGAAATTGTTTGTCAAGTCATTTCATCGATACTAAGTGAAAAGTTACTTAAATACTTTTTTACAGAAATGAGGAAGGAAAGACGTAAACTCACAATTCGAATTTGATTCAAGATTTCTAGAAAATTCTCATTACTCGGGATATCTATACATAGGCGGATCAACTTTTTCTATGGTGGGGCATTCAAGCCTTCAGATGGAAGGGGGGGAGGGAGGGTCCAGCATATGGTTTGAAAAAAAAAATAACGTTGAAGCGGAAAATCTGTATTTTTGCAAATTCCAAAGGGATGAGTCTATGAGAGGATATTGGGACCTGAATAAGGAAAATATGGACATATTTTAGTACGAAATGATCATAGTAGAATTTAAATCCGATGAATCTATTGAATTATAGACATGACAACATAAATGAAGGCTAGACATCTTATGAGATCATCAAGACCAACGAGTGAAACGAAAAAAAAAACCATATCTGATATCAAATATAATAACTTATTAACATCCAATTAACATCAAATCAATTTTTCTGCCTCTAATAAAAATTATGGAAAAACATTTCACCAAGAATCTGAATGTATTATTCAAAGATCACTGTTTCCTGTCGCATAATCTTGATCAGGGTTAGCATCAGACTATCAGAACATCAACATCAAAGATCTCCAAGAAAGATAAAGAGAGAAAATCCGTAGTACCGTAACATTCATTACAATATGTCCTATATAACTTCCTTCTTCTCTATACAATCTCTATTACAATGTGTAGTTCTTCGTATGTGTTCAATTCAATGTTATATTATACAAGGAAACAAGTGAATTAAGTTAAACCCAATTATGAAGAGTTCGGGCAACTCTTTAAACATTCATACTTTAAACTTCTAGAGTTCATGAGTTATGATAAACACATAATTATCCTTTATGATCACCATGTTAAGATTTTATTTCTTCTTTCATTTAATTTTAGCTGCTTAACAATGAACGAACGTAAAACACAAGACCCTAATCCAGAAAAAATCACGACCAACTTTAAAATTGTAAAACAACATGAAGAAAGAGGAGATTCCAGTGAAAACTGCGGAACACACCCTCACGTAACGAGAAAAGGCAGACTCTCAAAATCATAATCCTCAAACAATTATTGATGTCTTTATCTTATACCAATCCTTTTTTATGCTTCCTTGTGTATGCAAGTTCTTTTTTCTTTGTGTTTCTACAGTAAATTTCTTTTTTATGTTTAAATCTAACAAGTCAGTCCAATAAAAATCATTGGTACTCTTCCTCTTTTATTTACTTTCCTAAACGAGTGCACGAAACCATTCCTTGTTGAAATTGACATCTAATCAAAAAAACAATTTTGACAAAATCCGAAAAGAACCCGAGACAATCAAACTAGAATAGATAAGAAAAATTTACAAAGCTTCTTTAAAATACCAATAGATCATTATTCTACATACTATAGATGGCCACACTTTGATTGGTTGAAATCGTCGCCGACGCTCATGGATAAATCACTGTATACCAGTCTAAATCTGCAAATGGCGATGTTATTTATTGAGAATCAAATATGAAATAGAATGGAACAGTTATTGAATTTTAATCAGTTTTATATTGATGTTGTAATGAAGATGTGGATGTGAATAAAAAAAATTCTGTGGTAAAACCACCTTCTAACGGATCCAATCTGGTAGGGGAACATTATACCAGATTTCATCAAAATATTTTGAAGCCCTTCTAGAGTAGTCGAAAATATGAAAAATACGTCTGACGACAACGATGGACAACAACGGACTCCGGGTACTACCATTTTTTCTCTGTGTAGTATATATTGAATCCTCGGAAATCGATGTATACTGATTAAAATGAAAAGGGAAAGGGGTGCAATTTTCGTTGCAGCATGATTTCATTGAAATAAATACATTCTGGCAACGAATCCCTGTGTCTAAGATAAGATGAATTGAATAAAAAGTAAAGAGACCGTATTGGGCATGTTAGAGTCAATCTTCACCAAACTAATGAATGATATCGTTATCTATTTAGTCGGCGATTAGCAGTCCATTATTCTAAGACCAGCAGGTTATTCACACAAATGTAAAAGGGTAAACGACAGATAAATCAACAATCTGATACGAAAGATAACTACATCAGCAGCACTCCTCATTCTGCACTACTGTACTGTTATCATGGTTATGTAGCAAGGATTGCTATTCTGAAATTAGCAACATCGGATTCTAAGAAATCTTCTATTGCAAGAAGACACTCTTCTTACTTTAAAAGAATAAAGAGAACAACCTAAAGACTGCCTCGGTTAAGAGTCAACTGAAAAAGGGTTGTGCGCTTTGGGATATTGAATTTTACATAGATCTTGAAAACCTGCGCAGAACTGAATAACTAGTATCTATCTCCTTCTTCATTAGAATACAGGTTGCCTACCTGATCCAAGTATTGAGAAATGCAAATTATAAAAATCTTCATACTATTGAACAAAATGGAATCTACAATTTTGAATCAGTGAATGAAAGATTAACACAAAGCACACAATCAGAATCTAAAATCACAATCAACAGGTGTAAAATTTCTACAAAACTTGTCGCGAGAAATGGAAAAAGCGGAGCCAATGGCACAGTGCCTTAGAAACACAATGGAAAAACTATGAGCGATCTCGATAATTTTAAAAACAATTTGAATGTCCGCCCCTGACACAATGTTTACATATTTACAACAAGAATACTAAATGCTGACCACGAAAAAAGCACGCACACACTCACATACCGAGGGATCAAACTAATTCTTCAGGAGAGGAGAGGACCTTGAAAATGGAGTCCTACTAGTCTAGTGACACATTTATCGCGATCTTTAAACTATGCTATTTAGAACATAATCCTATATAAGTCTATGTTATCTTGTGAACACCAATTCTCAGAAAGTATAATTGATTTTGAGTTTAAAATTCTTTTTGCATAATAATGGATTTATGGTGTAGTTGTGCACCTGATATTATCTCAGGTTCCTGGAAAATGGGTGTGGTCATTTTCTCCTATATAACTCTATAGATGTAATTTTGTGAATACCAATTCTCAGAAAGTATGAATGGTAGAGAGTTTCAAAATCCTTTTTGCATTATAATCAGTTTGTGATGTAGCTGTGCACCTCATATTTTGTTTGAGCACCTGATCCTCGGGGTCTTGGAAAAGGGGTGTGGTCATTTTCTCCTTTTAATTCTATGTAATCATGTGAACACTAATTTTCAAAAAGTATAATTGATAGAGAGATAATTCTTTTTTAGGTTTGTGGTCTAGTTGTTAATCTGATATTTTGTTTGAGCCCCATGCTGCTTGGGGTATTAGAAAAGGGATGTGGTCATTTTCTTCTATGTTAATCTTATCTTTGGAACACAAATTAGGTACTTAGAAAGTATAACTGATAGAGAGTTTTAAATTATGTTTGCTTTACAGTAAGCCTGTGGTCTAGTTGTTCATCTGATATTTTGTTTGAGTCCCTGACCCTAGGGTCATTGAAAAACAGTGTGCCACTAAGATGAATTTTACCAAACAACCAGGAGAGCTTCAGTCTCGTCAGAGACTTCTAGTTGTGTTACATTGTGTCCCTGCGTTCTATTTTCCGAGTTTTGACATGGTAAATAATATGCTCAGCAACACTTTTTTTTTGCTTTATTTGTATCCATTTGAACAATTTTGAATTTTTGCAATGCCGCATTAATCAATTTAATTGGTGCAACCTACATAAATTTCATTTTACGATGGGACTGAGACTGTGTATGATTAGCGACAATCTTTTTGAAGAACAAGACAATCGCATTCTGGATCATTGATGACTTAGGGTTACTAAGAAGAACGTCGAGTTTTAACTGCATATGATTCCCACTATGACTCGATGAAAACAAGAGGCCCAAGGGAGGTAACATCGCTCACCCGAGGAGACTGTATGTATGTTTTAATCAAAGTCAGTATAAGACCTGAAGGAAATAGCTTTTGCTTCCTGTAAAGTTCGGTGACATTCTGTGCAGTAGTTTAAGAGGATAAGTCAAAAATGTGTCATCCAAATAGAGCCTATGGAGGACATCTTGGATTTCCAATCGGCTCGAAAAAGACAAACTTGGTAGATGGCAATGAGTACTTGCTTCCTGTGAAGTTTCAAGATATTCTGTGAAGCGGTTTCAGAGGAGAAGTCGAAAACGTGTCAGCCAATCAGAGCCTGTGGCGGCCATCTTGGATTTCCGATCGGCTCCAAAAAACACAAACTTGGTAGAGGGCAATGAGTACTTGCTTCCTGTAAAGTTTTGTGAAATTCTGTGAAGCTGTTTCAGAGAAGTAGAAAATGTGTCAGCAAATCAGGGCCTTTGGTGGCCATCTTGGATTTCCGATCGGCTTGAAAAACAAACTTGGTAGAGGGCAATGAGTACTTGCTTCCTGTGAAGTTTCGTGAAATTTTGTAGAGCAGTATCAGAGGAGAAAATGAAAATGTGTTTGCCAATCAAAGCCTGTGGCGGCCATCTTGGATTTCCGATCGGCTCGAAAAACACAAACTTGGTAGAGGGCATTGATGACTTGCTTCCTGTGAAGTTTTGTAAAATTCTGTTCAGCGGTTTCAGAGGAGAAGTCGAAAATGTTAAAAAGTTAACGACAGACGACGGACGACAGACAACGGACGCCGCGCTATGACAATAGCTCACTTGAGCTTCGCTCAGGTGAGCTAAAAACACGGGCAGGAACACGTTACGTCGCTTTACAGTACCGTTGTCAGAAGTATTTAAAGTTCTGCACTTACAACTGTCCGTTGACATTATGCAACAGGTGAGGATATGTTGGAAACCATCCGTTGTCATGAAAATTATCGACAAAATTTCAGTAAAATCACAAATAAATCATTAGGTAACCGGTGATTTCTTTTTAAAAGCCAACGGGGGGTAGCCACACGCTTCAGTAATACATTATTACCATGAAATGAATAAAACTCCTTTTATGTTATGAGGAGATCTAATTGGCGATGACCTACTGTCAGCAACGAAAACGGAAATTTGAACAGGAAAACTATCCTGTCTCTTAATTATTTGATTTTATATACCAATTTTATGTAGAAAATTATCGACAACATTTTACAAACAATATATGTGAATGACCGTCTTTTACATTGTGTATTTATTGTATTCTTTGATTATTTGATGAAGAATGTCCGTTGTTATGACAAGACAAGAAAATATGGTCCGTTGTCATGACTCTTAACGGTATTTGGGCATGAATGGGAAATTGAATCTTTATTTCGAATCTAAGGCTGAGCAATTAAATTAGCTTAGTTAATTCTTAAAGTATTCAGCTCTCTCTTTTTTTGTAAAGCTGTAAAGGAGGATATCATATAATTTTCAGGTTACGTGAACATAGATCGTATAGAATTTGAAAATATGATTCATGATTTTGAAGAGATGTAGGATGAGTTCATGGTTTATACATAGATCAATTAAACAACAATTGTTGAAGGGATTTTGAAGTCATATATAGCGTTAAAAACAAAGACATCAAATATCGGTCATTGAAGACATTTTGATTGATAGCCTCAGCCTTTATCACGTAATTGTTTCGAACGTTCTTAACATGAAATCGCTCTTTGATTTTCGCATGCTTTTTTTTCCCAGAAACAATAAGATTCTTACCTACAGGTAGGTTATTAGGCACCGTTTTATCGTTTGCCTGCGAGTGAATTCTTTTGTCCGCGTTTGTTAGCATGTGTGTCTGTATGTGAGTGAGTGCATCTGTCTGTGTCTTTTGTGTGTGTGTCTTTTTAAATACATGCCTGTCTGTCTGTTTGTTTTTGCGTATGTCTGTGTATACCCTGTGTCTGTCAGCCTGTCGTTTTGCACATGTCTGTATGTCTTTCAGGATGTTCCTTTCAGGATGTTCATGTCTGTGTTTTGATCAGTGTCTGCCTTTGAGTCTGTCTGTGTGAATATCTTTTTGTTTCTCCCTGTGTCTGTTTTTCTGTGGGTGCTTGACTATGTGTGTCTATCTGCTTGACTTGATGAGAGGCTTTTGTCAAGAAAGAGATATTGGCCTAGTCTGATTTTTGGTCTGTCTTGCATGCTGTGATAAACTGTGGATTTACTGAAATCAAAGTGAATACATGTTTTTGTTTGTGTGTGTGTGAGTACATCTGTGTATGTCTGTCTACCTGTCTGTCCGTCTGCCTATGTATATCTTTCTGTATGAGTGTGTCAGATGATGAATGTGTTTGTCTGTATATATGTATTTGTCTGAATATATATGAATTTGTCTAAAACCCCATATATGTGTGAGTGTCTAACCCTCCCCCCTCCCAGAAACCTCTTACATATTCTACAAAAGAAAAAGTAGGAATAGGGTCAAGTGTCCGGAAAGAGTAATTATATCCTGCTCTGTTGAGGTTTTGTGGTTTTTTTTATTACAGCATACTATCTGTCTTCCGCCAGACTAAACATTTCAAAATATCGCGTTCATTCTGCAGAACCGATGATGAAAATCAAATTATAAAGTCAAATTTTCAAGAGTGATAGAGACTATTGGTGGGTAAAGAGGAGACATGGGTGCAATATATATATATATTTATATATGTAAGACCATTGGAGCATTTTTCATGTATTGCAATATTGGAAGCCAATGGAAGGTAAACAAAATACGGACTTAACAGGGGGAAATGGTTATATAACATGTCACCAGACGGACACTAGGCTTGGTACTTGACCAATCTACAGTCTTGTACGAGCGCATTCTTAAGACTTGCACTCTGACTGACTGTGACGACGGGACTCCATGACGGGCCCTGTCCAAACCTCCTTAGAGAAGACAGGGCCCCGACCACCTGTCCCCTCTGAATGTCAGTCGGACTCCTCGGGTGATAACATATATGAGCTCGCTACAGACGGCAAAGCACGGACTGTATTACGCACGTCCTCTTTTTATATCCATTTACATATTCATCTGTGTTGCTTGGACCCCTGTGTTTTACGGTCTTGTTTGCATGTGGTCATCTAACAGTGAGGAGGTTGTTTTACACCATAATTGTGCGTTCTTCGAGTCCTCTGGGAAATCGGAATAGTGGGAGGGTTGTGTGCACGTAATCCAGGATAATCACGCCGTCTGCTATTTACTTGGCAGATGGCCGTCCTAAGTCGGCACCGGTTGCCCATTGGTCTCGTTGGTTTATGTGTAGTCTTTTATGTGTCATGTTTCTCTGGTGTGAGTTGGTGTTCCTTGTCCCTTTTGCGTCTCTTTCTGTGGGTGTCTGTTCTGTGTTTTTTGCATGGGTGTTTTGGGATGTTGCTGTGGGTGCTGCAACCTAGTGTTGTTGGAGATCCCCACCTTTCTTCTTCTCTATGGGGAAAATCCATGCTAATATGAGGAAAGTCTAATATATAGCGGAATATCTCTAAGGGGAAGAAACCTCTTATATAGCTTTTCCTATGAGAAAACTACTGCATTACACCGGTTTATAATACACTTATAAAGTAAGATACTGTATACATTCAAATGTTCGCCTCCATTTATATTTAACACTTTTCACCCATAGCCCAGAAGATGAATTTAAGACGGAACGAATAAGATTTAATGTAAGGATATCTTAACAAAACGGATGATTCGGCGAATTCAATTCTGGGCAAATCAGTCTCCATTCTAAATTGGTTGCAAAATAAATTGTTCGTATTGATTGATGAAGTTTAATCATTAGTACAGGTATCATAGTATCATTCCATCTATTAAAATATAAAAGCAGACAACGGACATCTGACAACGGACAGAACTTTCGCAACATGGATTGACAACGGACTAATTTTAGAAAAGTCCCAAAAAAGTGGTCCAAAATTGAATTCGTCATCATGACACTACCAGAGGAGCATTATATAGACTTGATATTTATTATTAGTATATTTCTGGAATAAGATAACCTGAATATTCAAAGATTTCAAGAAAAAAGAAGAATAACACATGTGCAGGACGTGGTGATCAAAGGACGCCAACTCGATCTCCTCTTTTCAAACTGTATATCAGTACCAGAGAAGCATATAAACCAATAGCTTAGTGTTATGACTACCCCCCATTGAATTTTCGAGTGTATTACTTCTAAAATTTCAACGTTTATTAGAAAATCATACTTTCCACACATGCTCATTGTCACGACAACGGATTGTTTCCTTCATATCCTTACCTGTGGCATAATGTCAACGGACGGTTTTAAACGCAGAACTTTAAATACTTCTGACAACGGTACTGTAAGGCGACGTAACGTGTTCCTGCCCGTGAAAAAGCAATATTAAAAATCGTGCTCAAATTTAATATTTGGGCTCGGTACTCATATTCCCTTCATCTGAAGACCACACTGCACGATCTACCGGTCGTATGTTTTGTGTTGTTTTCTAAAGAAAGAAATACTCAAATGACGGTTCTTCCGAGAATATATGAATATAAATGATTTTAAAAAATATATATCAGTGGCGCCATCTAGATTCAAAACTTAAATAAGAAAAAGTAATTATAAGCTTCCATATTAATCTGTCGTCCCAGTGCATTTCCCAAGAAACCTACGCCTTTGCTTATGACATAAACTTTTAACATCTGCATTTGAAATTTCATGGTTAGAACTGTAAGGGAGCAACCATTTTATTTTTAGGGGGGGGGGGGGGTGCAGGAAGACTTTTGCCGGCCGGAAAATTTTTTTCGGCCATTTTAAGAGCCGGAAAATTTTTTTCGCCGGCCCTTCGGGCCGGATTATTTTTTTGAATAATTTTCCAATGTTGAAAATTACTCTAAAGTTTAAATAATTCAGCGTGATTTTTCAGCCATATTAAACATCAAACACACAATGAGTTCATCTCTTGCCAGCAGATCACTTGATTTTAATTTCTTGAATGGCATATGGTGCCTATAATCTGTTTACTAAAATGATACTCAACGGAGACAGGCTATATGGTGCTAATGACTTTTGAATTTTATTTATTCACTCCAAATCGCGTAAAGTTTGTTCTATTTTTTTATACTTTGTTTATGATACACAAAAAAGTGTTTATTTGGCAGTGGAAAGGTTGGAAGAGAGGGGGAGGGGCAATTTCATGATCCGGAAAAATTTTTTCGCCGGCCCTTCGGGCCGGAAAATTTTTTTCCCTAAAATTTTGATCCGGAAAATTTTTTTTGCAAAGTCTTCCTGCCCCCCCCCCCATAAAAATCAAATGGTTGCTCCCTAATCATAATCCCCATACTGTTTTTTAAAAGTGAAATCATGTCATAGTAGGTGGCGCTCTTAAATTTGGATTTTTGGAGTTACTGTGTTCTAATGCTAGACAATTTAGTAATTTAATGCTGTACGTAATATGTAAAAAAAATATATAGATCTATATACTATATGCAGAGCTATTGTAAGCTTGCCGCTCCTTGCGGTGTGCGAGTTGGAGGCTGACACCCGTTCGTGATCACTCGCACTCGATGTGATGTAATGTAGATGTCGCCACTTGATAAATTCAGAGTATGTTTTAATATATACGTTCATTTTCAATTTATCAAGTATCAATATATCCCGTCGATGTCCCTTTCTAAGAAATTGGTTAAAAGTACATGCATTTTATAATTACACGTGTGGACATATCATATCAAATATTTATATTGTTTTCTAGTGAATTTTTCGGAGATTTCAAAGAATTTAGAATTTTTCAAGGAAACTTATAATTAACCGCTTGGAAGCATAGATCTTACGGTATGCATTAACTGTAGAAAGAACTCATAACTTTTAAAAGTCGCTACATGCGAAAGGCCTTCTTGTTGTTGTTGGGGAGGAGGGGGGGGGGGGGGTTAGTCCCGCTTATAATACTCCTGTATACTCGTCTCGCAGCGAGGTTATATGTGAACTGGGGGGGGGGGGGGGGAGGGGGTCCGAGATCTTGTTTTGACGTTATCTGCGCTTTACTGCAGAGCTCTACGGGAAGACCCGAGTAGTTCCGATGGGCTGAATGACCCTAGTGTAACGTGAAACTAACCGAGCTATTTATACTATAAACAATGAGATGGACTCGCCTCTGAATTTACGCAGAGATGCTTGATTTTCCTAATGACTGTCTGTCACTAATATTCATTTAATAAACAATGATAACAAGTAATCAAATATATACATGAAATGATTGGAGTAACAATTTATAAACAATATATAAAGAACAGCAAATGCAAGTGACTCTGCACTGCGAGGCTAGTCACTGGAGGCTAACCTCCCAAAGGTATGTCAACACAGGCACGTCAACGAGTGACTCGCCTCCACTGGCTTACAATATTACTACAAGGCGCGACACCAGTGTGTGTCACGTCAATTAAGGCGGTATGCCTTCAAGCCAGTAAAAGTTTATGAAGGTAAATACAGCTCTATTCGGGCTACGGCCTTATTCAGGCCTGTACCTTACTTCGTACCTTTGAAGCTTTGAGAACTCGATGTGATCAATTCAATCATCAAACGTCACATATTGTAGAATTCCTCTACCTCGTGGATAATTTCCACAGCCCTACCTCTTTCAGTGTACTTCGTGTTACATATTATTAGTTCCCTGTCTCATAGTCTTTAAGCCACTGCGGTGGTCTTTTAGTTCTAAAAGGTCGGGATGAGGCATGTTGTTCTTTGTCAGTCAGTTGAGTGACATCGTT
Organism: Pinctada fucata; assembly: GCA_028142955.1. NCBI lineage: Eukaryota > Metazoa > Mollusca > Bivalvia > Pterioida > Pteriidae > Pinctada > Pinctada fucata. The sequence goes on from AP027104.1 coordinate 34,268,607, forward strand.
ACTGTCATTGTCATCATTACCAGAGTCTACTGATTTTTCTATAGTCTGATCTGCGGCATTTGTATTCAAGTCCAAACTGTCTTCCTCTAAAGATTCACCTATCAATGTCTGGGAACGCAAATGTCGCATCCTGTCGACATGGATAACCTGGTCCATACCTTTCTTACCACAGTCTACTACATAGTTTATGTCAGACATTTTCTGCTTGACTGTGAAGGGACCCTTCCAATAGGACGTGAACTTGGGTGACTTACCCTGTTGGACTCGAGGGAAAAAGACACATACTTTGTCTCCTAAGGAGTATTTCTCCCAATGCAGTTTTTTACCATAGTAATGCATTTGCCTCTGCATTGACTGAGCTTTATGTAACCTGACGTGTGAATGGGCGTTTTCCATTCTCTCTTGCAGTATCCAACACCATTTGTTTTGTGGTATTGCTTTGACAGATGAAGGCATCTCAAACATGACATCTAGAGGAGTACAAATCTCTCGTCCTAACATTAGGGAGTTTGGCGTTAACCCAGTCGTTTCATGTTCAGACGAGCGGTATGCCATCATCACATATTGCAACTGTTCGTCCCAGTCAGTGTGGTTCTCATTTACAAAGGCACTTAACATGGCAGTGAGCGTGCGGTTGAAGCGCTCAACCATGCCATCTGACTGAGGGTGGTATGGCGTAGTATGAGTCTTATTGATTCTCAGCAGCATACACATCTCCTGAAAGAGATTACTTTCAAATTGACTTCCTTGGTTGGAATGTATGGCTGCTGGTACGCCAAACCTTGTCACCACCTGCTCAACTAGTGTCTTGGCGACAGTTCGAGCTTCCATGTTAGGCATGGGAAAACTCTCAGTCCACTTCGTAAAGTAGTCTGAAATTACGAGTATGTACTTGTTACCTGACTCTGTTAATGGGAGTTCCCCCAAGATATCTATGGCAATACGTTCCATTGGATAGCCTGTTTGTACAAGCTTCATTGGTGCACGTTTGGTTTTGTTCTCACCCTTTCTTTTGGTGCAAAACTCACAGCCGTTTACATATAGTCGAACATCACTTTGTATTTTAGGCCAATAGTAACCTTGTCTGACCTTTTCTAGCGTTTTCTTTATACCTAGATGTCCTGCGGTTTTCTCGTCATGACAATATCTCAGTATTACTCTTCTTTGACTGAGAGGTACCAGTGCTTGGTATTTTGTCATGCTTGCTTCAAAGTCCTCCCATTTACGATACAGTATGCCATCTGATTCACATAGTCTGTCGAACTGACTGTATAAGGACTTCAAGTAATAGCTTTCACTCTGCACTACCTTCGAATCAGGACGGACCTTACTGTTTAGCCAACCTCTGACTTTAATTAGGTCCTTGTCCTCCGCTTGTATGTCTCTAAGTGAATTAATCGTGTGCGAGGAAGCACTGTAGACCTTGTTCGCTAAGGGATCTACGTCGTCTTTGTCCCATTTTGTTATATATCCGCATTGGCGACATGGCACCCTACTCAATGCGTCAGCATTGCAATGCTGTCTCCCAGGCCTGTGCTGGATTTCAAAGTCGAATTCCGACAATATCTCTAGCCACCTTGCTAACTGATTTTCTGGATTTTTGAATTGCATCAGCCAGCGTAAGGAGCTGTGATCAGTCCTTATTAGGAATTTCCTACCATACAGGTAGTGACGAAAGTGCTTCACAAAGTGAACTACTGCCAACAACTCTTTTCGAGTCACGCAATACCTGCGTTCAGACTTTGACAGTGACCTACTGGCAAACGCACACACTCTTTCAGTACCGTCAATATTCTGAGACAGAACAGCACCTATCTGCACTACCTTCGAATCAGGACGGACCTTACTGTTTAGCCAACCTCTGACTTTAATTAGGTCCTTGTCCTCCGCTTGTATGTCTCTAAGTGAATTAATCGTGTGCGAGGAAGCACTGTAGACCTTGTTCGCTAAGGGATCTACGTCGTCTTTGTCCCATTTTGTTATATATCCGCATTGGCGACATGGCACCCTACTCAATGCGTCAGCATTGCAATGCTGTCTCCCAGGCCTGTGCTGGATTTCAAAGTCGAATTCCGACAATATCTCTAGCCACCTTGCTAACTGATTTTCTGGATTTTTGAATTGCATCAGCCAGCGTAAGGAGCTGTGATCAGTCCTTATTAGGAATTTCCTACCATACAGGTAGTGACGAAAGTGCTTCACAAAGTGAACTACTGCCAACAACTCTTTTCGAGTCACGCAATACCTGCGTTCAGACTTTGACAGTGACCTACTGGCAAACGCACACACTCTTTCAGTACCGTCAATATTCTGAGACAGAACAGCACCTATCGACTGATCGCTCGCATCAGTGTCTAAAATAAATGGATATGCAAAGTTTGGATTTGCCAATATAGGAGCTGAAGTGAGCGCTTCCTTTAAAGTAAGAAACGCTTCCTGACAAGCTTGAGTCCAATCAAACCGAGTACCCATCTTTGTTAATTTGTGAAGAGGGTTAGCCAGTGATGCAAAGTTTGGAACAAACCTGCGATAGTAGCTACATAGACCAAGAAATGACCTTACTTCAGTGACATTACATGGTACTGGCCAATTTTTGATGACCTTTGTCTTATCACTGCTAGTAGCTATGCCATCTTCGGACACAACATGACCTAGATATTCGACCTCAGATGCGAACAGGTTACACTTCTTCGCTTTAACTTTAAGACCTGCCTGTTGGAGTCGGTCAAACACTTGTGATAGATTTGCTATCATTTCCTCAAAAGTCTTTCCTAGGACTATAATATCATCAAGGTAGACTAAGCATGTTTCAAACTGTAGTCCCCTTAAGACAGACTCCATCAAACGTTGGAATGTTGCCGGGGCATTGCAGAGCCCAAATGGCATTACTGAAAATTCATACAATCCCCTACGTGTAGCAAAGGCTGTCTTCTGCTTGTCAGTGTCATTGACCGCGACTTGCCAATAACCCATGCAAAGATCTAAGGTGGAAAACCATTTAGCACCCGAAAGAAGGTCTAGTGACTCTTGAATGAGGGGTAAGGGATATGCATCCTTAATTGTTATGTCATTCAACCTTCTATAATCTACACAGAAGCGTGTAGAGCCATCTTTCTTTTTGGCAAGGACAATCGGGCATGACCATGGACTGTTAGAAGGGTGGATTACTTTTCTATCTAACATAGCCTCAATGTGTTTGTCTACCTCCGCATGCATATGCTCAGGCAACCTTCTAGCAGCCTGCTTTATCGGATGTACATCACCTGTGTTGATAGTATGTTTTACAGACTCTGCTCGTCCAAGGTCAAAGTCATCCTTTGCAAACAAACCTTGGTACCTTAGTAGGAACTGCATGAAAACAGAGGATTGCTCCTCGTTTAGCCTTTGTGAAGTCTGCTCGTACAGTCGAGATAAGTGATCAGGTATCGTACCATTGCTGAGTGAATCACCGACTTGTGAATGTAAGACCTCGTGTATGGGAGTATACTGTGCTATGACAGTGCCCTTCAATACTTTCTGGTCCTTGTCATGCAGATTCATAAGTCTTACAGGGACTTTGTCTGCCTTATCTGTCAACGTGCGTGCTGTTAATGCACGGTCAGACTTAGTGAATTTGTCAATTGGTTCTACCATACCAAGTCCTAGGTCTGTCATGTCCTTTCCAGATGTTGTCTGTACAGGACACATAGTAATTACCTCGGAGTAGCTAGGTAAAATGAGGTCTGTCTCCAGGAACACTCTATAACATCCAATGTTACCAGCTATTTTCAAAGGGATGTCCTTCTTGTCAATAGTCATGTAACCTTTTACTGTATCTATCACACACCCATGTCCTTTCATAAAATCTAGACCAAGAATACCGTCTATACCAATGTCTGCTACTGCTACCTTTTGGTGTGTTGTCTTGCCATCTATGTCAATAGATAGTGTTGTAACCCCTTTGATAGAGAGCTGTGAACCGTCAGCAATCAGTATGTCTGACTCCATTTTGTCAAGAGGGAGATCACAAAGTATGTGCGGAGCAACAAGACATATAGTAGCTCCAGTATCAACCAAGAAGTTGACTTCTTTGTCATAAATCTTAGCAGTCAGAAACATACCAGACTGACCTGTCAAATTAGTGCTACCCATAGAACTAGAGTTCGAGATAACATTGCTCGATCCAGCTTTCTTCTCTTGACCTGACTCTTGTTGCTTAACATGATCTTTAGGTCCACCATTTCCCTGCCCGGTTCTCCTTTTCTTTTGGGCATTGAGAAAGGCATAACACTTCTTTTTAATATGTCCCTCTTTGTTACAGTAGTAACATCTCAAATTTGTTTTCCCTTGAGGCTTGCTGTCTGAGCCGTTCCTTACATTACCTAGGGTTTTATTTGACTTTAACGACTGTATGTCGGCCCTTATATCAGTGAGCGCTTTGTTCGTCTCTTCAATAAACTTTAATACTGGGGAGAGTTCATTAGATACCCGACTCTCTGCTGCTCGCACAGAAACAGTGTCTGCGCGTCGTTTCTCGGAACTATTGAACGCATCTAACTCTACTGCTAAACAGACCGCCTCGTTCAAATTTTTAGGCCTAGACTGTTTAATTCTTATACGCATGTCTGAATTGTGTAGAGCCTCAATAAAGTTCTCCATTGCAAGAGTCTCCCTAACATCTGACGGTGCCTTGGCAAAGGCAAGGTTTGTTAACCTTCTTATATCCTGTCCTAATTCAGGAACAGATTCTGACGCCTTCTGACGTCTATCTTTTAATTGTGCCCTATATAAGTCCATCTGATTAGAAGGACTGTACCTATCCTCGAGTGCAGTACACAACTCTTTAAAATTTTTACGCGATTCTATCGGTAAATTCCCTAGTACTGCCTGGGCACCCCCTCGCAAGGCGACCGCTAAATACAGACCCTTTTCGTCCTCACTCCACTCATTGAGTTGTGCGCAAATGTCAAAGTGTGACTTGAAATCTATCCACGATGACTTACCATCATACGTCGCCGGTTTGACGATGTTTTTCTTATATCTCGTATCAGCGACCGTGGTATTACCTGCACCTGCGCCTGGCAACGTTACTTGCCCAGTATTACTATTTGTGACTGGCGCGACATTTGCGTTCCCTAGTCCGTCATTACTACTTTGTCTTACATGGGAAGGTCTAGTACTACTGCTATAAGTACTTGTATTGACATTTTGAGCTATGTCATTTAATAGATCAGAAAATGAAACTCTACGTCTCGTCACATTTGGTGAGACAATAGGGGTTGACTGTCGTGACAATTGGTACTGTATTGATGCTATGTCACTCTCCAGTCGTGTTATTTCATCCGTCAAGTCAGCAGCCGTAGCCATTATGTAAATAAAACTATGCAGAAAACCGAAACAAATGGCACGCGAATGCAGTCAATTACAATAAACAAGATTATTTACAATCAAAACAAATCAAGCGAGGGCCCATCGCTGCCTACCAAAATATGTAACGTGAAACTAACCGAGCTATTTATACTATAAACAATGAGATGGACTCGCCTCTGAATTTACGCAGAGATGCTTGATTTTCCTAATGACTGTCTGTCACTAATATTCATTTAATAAACAATGATAACAAGTAATCAAATATATACATGAAATGATTGGAGTAACAATTTATAAACAATATATAAAGAACAGCAAATGCAAGTGACTCTGCACTTAGAGGCTAGTCACTGGAGGCTAACCTCCCAAAGGTATGTCAACACAGGCACGTCAACGAGTGACTCGCCTCCACTGGCTTACAATATTACTACAAGGCGCGACACCAGTGTGTGTCACGTCAATTAAGGCGGTATGCCTTCAAGCCAGTAAAAGTTTATGAAGGTAAATACAGCTCTATTCGGGCTACGGCTTTATTCAGGCCTTTACCTTACTTCGTACCTTTGAAGCTTTGAGAACTCGATGTGATCAATTCAATCATCAAACGCAGAGTGTCAGAAAATAAGCAGTTCTCAGGTATTTATACTATTGGATTAGTCCAACTGAGAAAAGGGACGGATGGGATAAGGACGATTCCATTAGTCTGAATCAACAAAACGTTTGTTTATATTATTCTATATACAGAAAGCATTCTTGTGAGTTTGACAACGTATATTTTTGCTACACTAGCATGAACAGATTACTGTTTTCTGGGCTGTCAAGAAGTTTTGTAAAGATTTCACAGCATGCAAAACGTCTTGAAACTGTTAAATCGGTAATGCATCGTTACTTAATTATACATGTCAATATAACACAAACGATCTTAATGAAATTTTACAAGTCACTGCACTTGTTCGCCCACTTCCTTCTACTTTCGTTTTTGCTCGACTTCTTGGAAGTCGAGAGATCGTCGATTGTGTTCTTGGAACAAAACGCCATGCAAATATAACTTTCAGAATTTCTACTTACTAGAAAACAGTTACAGAGAAAAGCTAAATTAGTTCCAAATTTTTAGAAGTCTGAGTATTTCATTGCATTAGCCTACATTTATTTCATTTGTAAGAAATATTTTCAATATCCATGCAACTTGCATAAATCAAATGTATACCGTCTAGGTTTATATAGGTAAGTGAATATTTTTGATAATTATATCTCAAAGAAGTTTTAGCAAACATAAGATTGGAGGGATAAGATATTAAATATTTCCTTTTATCAGTTTATTTCGTTTATGATTAATTGCACTGAAAACAATATTTAGAGTAGTATATGACCCAAGAGTTCCTAACTTTAGCATTACCTAAAGTAAGTTTTTATGCATCCTGGCTTCTTTTTATATGTACTTTTGTCAATGCCACAGGCTTGTTTATCTGTGGTATTTTTTTATGTATTTTGTACACAATTTGACTTCACGAAAAAATCAAGTGCAAACTGCTGATATACATATTATATCTTAATGTACAAAAATATATGTGTTCAATCAATAGAAATACTTAATGTTTGTACTCAAAATATAAAATAAATATATATGAAATATTAATGTTAATTATTTTTATGCAAAAGTTTTATGATCGCTAATCTAATTTTTAAACAGACTGAATACGGAAGATCGCAAATACATCTAACCAAGACTATACGAATGTTCTCGCGCACTCTTAGATTGTTCTCCATTGTTATGACGTCATCAGTTTACTTTGGCCAGAAAAGTAGACTGGCAACCGTTCTTGGTTTTCTCCGTTCGTTTTTACTTCCTACTGAGTAGCATAGCGTAAACGAAGGAACCAGAACGGGTACCAGTCTAGCAGAAAAGGTGCCCAAGGGTGCGTTCCTTTATACGGATCGTTCCGGATCGTTCTCGTTCTGATAATGGAACGATAGCAGTTCCGACTCCATTCCGGAAGTGGAGTTGCCTATAGCAACATATAAACAAAATGGCGACGAAAGCTATGAAATTCTTATTTTTAGATACTTTTTTTGATGACATTGATTTATATACGCTAAGAGAATTATATATTTTGGACGAAATCGCATTAATTTCATTATTAAAACGCAGAAATAGAAATTCGGTTTGTAATTTCTCAGAAACAGTCGTCCCTCGTTACACAATTAGCGAGTTTAGATCGCATTTTCGCATGTCGCCTTCATGTTTTGAGGATTTTCTCAGAATAATCATGTCTCACTCCCCTCTGACTCCAGAGATGGAGAGAGGGAGGGAATGCATTCCCTCCGAGAAGCAGTTGCTTTTGTCACTTTGGTATATGGCAACGCCGGAGTGCATCAGGTCTATTGGCGACCGTTTTGATGTCACCAAATCAAGTGTACATCGGACATTGAGGCGATTTTTTGATGCCATGACATCAATTAGGGATATATTCATAATCTGGCCAACTGGTACACACAAGTTTTGATTTGATTCATTTAAATGTTCATGCATGTTGAGTTTTTTTTAAAAATCACTTTGGTTTGTGATTTATGCATGACTATACGACCTCACCCCCTTAATGGACAAATTTCTAGATACACCCATGAATTCACAAATATTATTTGCAGAGTGTAGTTCGAAAAGAATGTTGAATATCCAGACATTAATTGTAAAGATGGAATGAGTTTAGTACAAATTGTCAATCCTGAAATTCACCTGTTCCTATAATTTATATCATAAATATCACTTTACACAATTCTGTTGACACCAAGAACCTCTAACTGTTCCATGATATCATGTCCCTGTTATAAAGATTGAATCAAAACCATTTTGTATGTTTACATAAATGTTTGTTACATTGTGACGTCAAACAATGAATTTTCATTTGAGCTCATGCAGAATTATGAATTAAGTTCAAGGTGAGAATATCCATGTTCCAAACATAATACAAACATCACTGCCTTGGATGTGTTAAATACAGATCAACTGCGGTTATATGAAAATCGTCTACTGAATGCAGATGCCTGTCCATGCACTCCTGTAAAGCATTGCGATAAAATAAATTTGTGATGGTTCGGGCATCTGGCATCTCGCAGCAAGGTTATATGTAATAGAACTACATCTCTGGTTACCGTACATCCTTAGTGGTGACAAGTTTGTAAGAGGGTCTGCCTGAGTTAAGCAAAACACCTCTGTACTTAAATTGCTGGAACGTTCATTTGTAAAGTTGGACTGTAGAGCTTAATTGTGATTATTATATACGTTTGACAGGTGGGAAAGAATGCAATTTAACATTATATACAAGGCCATGTAGAAGAATGTAAACGTCTACATAATTTATCACCTTGTCAGGCTTGTGTCTTCAATCAACTTTATCAAGTACCTAAATTTTATTGGAAAAAGGCTCCTGATTCAAAATGAGTTTGAGTTTACACCTTTATGTTATGTGTTGGTTAAAATGCTTACACTCCTGCAATGTTTTCATTTCCTCGCTATTGCTGAGGAAAACCTCAAACTGATCTGACTTTCCCTCCGAGCATAACAAAATACTTTCGAACTCCATAATGATGATGTACTCACATGCAGACGACACAACTCCTTCCTAAGTCTGTAACTCCTTTGATGCATCATGTCTCGTCATTTATTATATTTCTATCAATTCATGACTATAACTACGATGAATTGAATAGAAATATCAAGCTTAACAACGAGGCTTGTCCCAAACCTGCTGGAAAACAGTAGTATGCGCCAAATTCTCGTTGCGAAGGATCAAACTTACACTGCAAAAATGAAAGAACCTAGCCCGGTCAACGAACACACTTTTTCCGGATCAATATACACGAATAGTATATGAAATGTGAAAAAATCCTGGTGAAGTTTACAATTTTCCTCTCCGTGTCCGCCATCTTGGAATGCCCAAGAACGACGTTTCAGACCGCTCCAGCCGTTTCGATCCGATCCGCTGGAACGTTGCGTTCCTTTATCAGAAACAACCGGAACGTTCCGTATAATGGAACGCGCCCCAGCTGGTTTTGAACAATGGTTTAGGTAGGTGACTAAATGGAAAAGTCAGATCGGACACGCTGCACGCGCTGCGATCTTGCGTATTATAAGATTTTTACTATATTATTTTCTGTATAATTACCAAATGTGTTTGTTTATCTGATTCTAAGCATTTTGATTGGTCGGTCGCATTTATTGTGACTTCCGTTATGAGATGATAAAATGTCAAAGTTGACCGGAACTACTTTCACACTAACGCAACAGAAATCAAGAATTGTCTAACGCATGAAATAAACAATACAGACGGTCTCAAATAATCCATTAAAACTAGAGACAGTTCCATGTGTCGACTCATAAACATCACAGCACAGTACTGTGAATGTTTGCAGAGATTACATCGGTTGCTACGCGCATGATTTGAAAACTGCAACAAGTAAACATGAACTGCAGTTTGTTGACGGTTTTCTTGTTTTTCTAGGGAAATTTTGATTGACCTATTAGAAATGCATGAAAAAACTTGTCCTTTATTTTTCTAAAATCATCGAATTAATCTAATACACATTGATATACAACATGTAGGATGAATAAATTTGAAAGTACTGAAACAAAAGCTACGCAATCGCGACTTACCAAACTTGTCATGCCGATTTCGTTCTGATTCCTAAGAAATAATTTACAGCTGATATTCCGATACCTGTAGATCTTAACAACGTGTTTTTTCTTCACACATAAGATCTACAGGTACAAGAAATGCTGTCTGAGAGTACGTATTAAATCCCAACACAAATTGCTTCATGTTCTACTTTCAACTGTCATGTCTGCTGCCTTCGATAAACAACGCGTCACAAATTACGTCATAACAGTACAGCAGTAAGTGCAAATAGGTAAAACATGCTGAGGTTCTCAAGGGGGAAAAGCTTTTTTTTCAGATTAAATGTCGGCTTGCTTTTTTTCCTCTCGAATATTTTTGTTGTTAGGGAACTAGTTCGTACCAGTTTAATATTTTCATACGCCACGTACTCAATCGTTTATTTTCCTTAGAATTTGTACGAATTCGGAATAAATTCATATGTTTGGTAATTATAAGTATTGAATATTTATTTTTGCCATTTTATTGGATGATGAAATGTCAGTTGTCGTATCACAAATTTTGCGTAAAACCGCTTCGCTACGCTACGCGGTTTTACACAATTTGTGATACGACAACTGACATTTCATCATCCAATAAAATGGCAAAAATAAACATTCAATTCTTAAATGGTAAACAAAATTTATATATTTAAAAGTATTATTTGTAAAGGATTTGAAGGTCGTTCAAAAAAATTGAAGTGTAAATAATGGTGCACAACAGTGTCAACTCAATTAAGTTTTTTGTTTTATTTATCCTCCAAAGCTTCTATTATAGGGCATATAAGAATAGACTCTATATATCTATTATATGAGGAAAGATATTTTGATTCATATTAACAGCAATTCTCTGTAAGAACCAAATAATTTCAAAACATTTTGGCACGGTATGTCATGGATTTTTGAGATTTGATATATAGTATATGAAGTACTAGTATGTAAATCAACCCCAGTTTTTTCAAAAAGGTTGTCGTTGCCATGGTAACCGTGTCTGAAGTTTCAAAAATCGGGAAAATCTATAGGACAAGGCATATTTGTAGGCTTCGTTACCATGGAAACAGGTACATTTTAAATCTTAAATTGCTTTGATTATTTTCTTTTAATCCTTATTATCATGCATATTTGTAAAGATTTTTACATTCATCTCGGATGCCTTATGTATACAAGATGAAAAATTGGGCCAAAAGAGGGTATCAAAAGGCTTTGTTTTGGGCACTCAAAGACCCCTTTTTTGCATGTTTTTACTGTTTTACAAGGTTGAAAATTTCATAAAAGCTCTAGTTATCCAATTAGTATCGTCTTTGAACTCTACATGAATATAAAAAATTAATTGGGCTAATTTGTCCTTTTATATGCAAAGCAGCATCAAATTTAGTTGCTATGGCAACAATCGGCTGAAAGGTTTCAATACGATGAATTTAAACACAACCTCTATCAAACTATCTACGCATGATATTGGAACAGAAGTTCATGTATACATCTTTCAGAGGCATTTTGATATAAAAATGACCTTGAAAATATTTCAAGGTCATCCACTGAATTTTCAAGGTCATTAAACTTTAAGTGACCAGATTTGACAATAGAATCCTGATTTTTCATAAAATGAAGGTGTCAATATTTTAGAAACCTTGAAATATTGAACTTAACAGTTATTTGCCATAAAATGATAAATGTATCACTTATTTCTTAGAACTATTGATTACGTTTCTTCACATCTTCGAATATCTAAATTCTTGGTGAGTATTTTGATAAAATAGGGACAAATCTGTATTTTTCTTGTTTTTTGACGGAAAAATATTTTCCTATTGAATTGCTACAATTCAATAAATTCTAAGATGTGTCTTTCTTATATTCATGTGCTTTCAATATATATATGACCTATGAAAATATTTAAATAAAAAAATCACTAAAATCGGAAACAAAAAAATTAAAAAATCAATATTTTATGCAAAATTTGAGTCTCAAAGTATATATGACCTTGAACATCAAGCCAATGACCTTGAACATTTTAATTGTTCTTATGTTAAAGATATAAGTCATATCTATACATTTTGACAATCTTTTGTAACTCTAAAGAGGAATAAAATCAATTTCAAAGATAATATGAAACAAGCAAAAAGGTCTAATGTTGCCATGGCAACGGTCTTTGACGACAGAATTTAGGTAAAACTCTTAAATACCCACTCCAATTTTTCGTTCATTTTATTTGTCAATAAACATACATTTCCATTGATGAAAATCACTAGTCTCCTATTGGTGCCTTTTGTGATATTTAATATTGAAAATGGTCAAAAACACACGAAATTGGCCCTTATTTTCACCTCTATTTTTCGCTTCATTTTGACTTATTTTGGCTTAATACAATAAGCTTCCTGTAATAAATATCACGTATCTAAGTGTCCTAAGTAAGAATGGAAGTAAGGAAGAATAGATTATATAAAGATGAACAAGCTGTTACAGTGGTATCCATGGCAACGAAGTCTCCGGAGCTGGCTTATTTCATGGTCCCAAAAGTGCTATAAATAGAATGGCCTCGTTACCATGGCAACCAGAGGTCACATTGGCTGAAAACTGTTATTTTCATGGTCAGTACTTAATAAATACCCATTATACCGAAAATCATCAAAATCCATGACATGCCGTGCCGAACGATTTTGGTCCCTACAGAGAATGGCTATTAATATGCAACTATAATACAGCACGTGCACCATATCCGTTCTGATTTGCATTTAGTCACCAGTACCTAAACCATTGTTCAAAACTTGGGCACCTAGCTAGCTTTTCTGCACATTAGTAAGTTGATGACATCAAGTCAATGGAGAACAATCAAAGAGTGTGTGAAAACATTCGTATAATCTTGATTAGAAGTATTTGCGATCTTCCGTACTATGATCATGAATGAATATACATGTATATGTACATGCAAGACTATTGATATTTTCAAACATGAACTTTGCACTTCAAAGGAAAACATGTTTAGATTATAGGAAACTATGGTGATATAGTAGCCATGCAGCCTAAAATTGTGAGGCAGATTGAGAATTGCAGTGAACTGGAAATTTTTCATGATTAATATGGAATTCTTTAAGTCCATTTAGGGTTGGGTCCAAGGCGGAAGGTCAATATAGGTCCCAGAGGGTATATCTCACAGCAACCTTTAATTTGTGACATAATTGCTGCTTACAGTTTGTGGTGATAATCACGTTGACTTCTTTACTATGTGCAAAGGAGCAGGTTCGGGAACATGGAAAATCATCCCTAATTTTAGAATGATTTAGATTTCGATTGTATTTCGTATCAAGGAAGTTAAATGTGTGGTTGTTTCGAATACCAAATAAATATTTTAATTTACGTGCAATTCACCGAAAGATATGGCTTCAAAATCGGCTTAAAGTCGTAAAATACTGAAAAATCTTAAGAAATTGGCATAATTCTGGTCAACATTTAAGAAAATAAGTAGGGCGCCAGCCCTTACCCAAAATAATTTTTATATAAAAAGTTAAATTTGCAATCTATCTTTCGATCAACATAAAATTTATGTTGGGTGAGGGTTGGTGCCTATACTAATTTTAAAGGTTTATGCAAAAAATATGGCAATTTTCCTTCATTTTCCGTCATGCAGAGCAAATGACGTCAAAATGTGACGTCTTAACTAACGCACGCGACTTTTTGACGATGAAAAATATTTACTTTCTTCATCGGCAGGTATTTGAGAAAAATATAAGAGATACTGAAACATAATTTTCATAAAATTATTTTTCGCAAAAATTTAGGGCCGATTTTGGCCGTTAGTGAACCTACCCCTTTAAGGTTTGCTGCGATCTTATGTGCACCATGGAAGATCAGTTTAAGGCAAACTTGTATAGTAGCTTTTTGCTAGCATGCTTATAGTTATGTGACCATTGCCATATATAGATTAAGGTGTTACCACCATACCTGTCAACTCTCCCTCTTTTGGAGGGAGATTCCCTCATTTTGACCTCATTTCCATTCTTGGCATTTCTCCCTCGAGGGAAACCAATCACCCTCTTTCTTCCTCTTTTGACATTTACCAAAGAAAAATAACTCTAAATAGTGACATTAAAGTTAGAGCATCTCATGAGAAATTGCATGACAAAATGCAAGAAAAGATGCATAGAATGCAAGAAATTATTGATACATGTTTCATAGTTTATAAATGTCTTTGCATTGAAATGTCAGCACAATGAAAATTGATTTAACACAAAATGTTACGATCTATTAAAATGTAGCAAAATGGGTCCCCTCTCAGAAGGGAAATCTCCCTATTTTTAAGATTTTAAAGTTGACAGGTATGTGGTTACCACTGTTGTAGCGCCCAGATTGTTTTTCCGACTGATATGGCAATTAACTACTGTAATCATGATTAATGAACTAATTTGGCAAAGAATTTGAGTCGAGAAAGTTAATTTGCATGTGCATTGCTTTGTATTTTTAAATGGCACAACTTGGTTTAGTACCTTAATGTAAACCTCGAGTATAATAATTGACAAAATACATGGTGATCATGCATGATGTTTTATTTTTTGTTTGTTTTTTTTAAGTCATTGTTTTTTCTCACTTATGGGGGAAGGGGTTCAGGGCCATTACATGGGGAGAAATATGCATGTGAACTACTCAAAAGGGGAATTTTTGAATAAATCAAGATTCTTTAAAAAAATATAATAGATAGCATCAATTTAACTGGAATGGCTTTTAAGTACTTAGCAGTCGACATTAAGGGAATCATGTTTTTATTCTACTATTTTTATTCTGATTTTTAAAAATATTTTACACACTTTATTTTAAAACATTTTAAGCCAAAGAAAACATCTTTTATATGGGAGAAATTTCTCTGACAGGAGGGAAAAATATATATAATACTCCAGGTAGAGTTGGGTATTGCCAGTGAAAATCATATGAAATATCGCATTATTTATTGTTTGTATGACTGGAAAATATGCCCATCACTGATTGGCTGATAACATGTCTGGAGCTTCTGAATATATGGCTATAACCACCTCCAGAGAGCTGAATTTAGAACAACTCTCATATTTTCCCCAGTATCTTTCTAAAATTGGCATTGTAGTTATGACGTCATAATAGTTACGCGCCATTATGCATATATTTCGCGTCATCAGAGAATACCTAAAATTCCTTACAGCAATGGATGCTATCAATGCATTTCATGATCATACAATAAAACAATTGATTACCTTATCGTGTTCTGTAATGGACCGTTTTAATTTACCTTTCATATATCCGGATTTTTCTTACCGACTTGGTTCAGGTTTTTATTGTTAACTTTTGTACCTGGGCGCAGCCATGTTTGATTGTTGCAGAATTTTCACCTGTAGCTTTTTGAATCATTTACGACGATATCAGCAAACAAATTATGGTAACTATGATATAAACTTAATGATTTGAATATCTGGAACCTAGATTTAATGCTTTTAAAATCAAATGAAGAAAGGTAAATAATGACACAACCAGTAGAAAAAATAAAAATATGAACAGATTATGAAAAAAAAATGTATAATTGTTAATTCTACCACTTTTCAAATGCCCTTGTCTCAGGCCAAACTACCAACTCAAGAATAAAATTTTGGCCTGTTCTCGGTCTAATCATATGGCAAAATAGTGCTCAATTTCCTAATTTGCATAGCGGCCATATTGGATTCCGTAGGCTTCATATTCTTACTATAGGAGTCTATGGGGAGCAAATAATAAATTGAGAATACTCACGATTTCATGACACCAATCAAATTTGTCCTCATATAGGAAGAAACTCTACAACAATCTGAATTAATAAATCCACATCTTTGATAAATTAACGAATTTTTACTTCTGTCATTTTTGAGGTGAAAATTCGAGGCGATACTGCCCATATCCTCAATGTTAAGAAAGTCCAAAACTTGTCACTAGCCGCACTTTAACTTTGTTTATCAGTAGGAAATAAAGGGAGCTGTGTATTTGTCCACATCGTTTCGGATAGATCGCGATATCAAATTCCGGATTTGGTCAACTCGAGAATCATAAAATGAAATTAAGTTCTGTCACTTTTGGGTTGAAAAATCGATATTTTGAGAAATAGGCCTGTCATATTGATGGAATCACTTTATCGGCTTTGACGGGATAAAGATAATGTTGTGTTCATACGTAGAGTGGGTAAATTTTTTGGTAATAAATAAGTTAAATTGGATAAGAAACAGTTTTATTTTGCAAGGGCGCATTCGGCTCTCTGTATTTATTTGATCTGATGCATTTAAAACGAGTTGCTTTTCTTGGCATGTCGGGTCATTCTACCTAAATATTAAAATTGTAAACGGAAAGATTCATATAAGTGTATGTGACAAAAGGGATGATTTTGGATTCAACATAGTAAATTTCCCTTGGCTTGACGGTGATGTTCCAAGATTACCGTCATACGGCATTTACATATCACAGCTCATCCGGTACGCTAGAGCATGTACTGATATTTTGGATTTTCACAGTAGAAATTTACAAATTACCGAAAAACTTTTAGGTCAAGGTTTCCGCTTTCATAAATTAGTTAAGACTTTCTGGAAATTTTACAAAAATTACAGTCAACTTCTTTTAAAATTCGGATCTATACATGCAACAGAGTACATTACTATGGGTATTACACAACCTGTATTTTATGGTGATATGATAAACAAAATAAAAAGGATCAAAGGTAGGCAGCATAACCATCGAAAATGCGTCAGAATCATCAAACGCCTTTTATACCGTGGATATGATCCTAATGTCACCAGACGGACACTAGGCTTGGTACTTGACCAATCTACAGTCTTGTACAAGCGCATCCTTGAGACTTGCACTCTGACTGACTGTGACGACGGGACTCAATGACGGGCCCTGTCCAAACCTCTTTAGAGAAGACAGGGCCCCGACCACCTGTCCTCTCTGAATGTCAGTCGGACTCCTCGGGTGATTACATACATGAGCTCGCTACAGCTGGCAGAGCACGGACTGTATTACGCATTCCCTCTTTTTATATCCATTTACATATTCATCTGTGTCTCTGGGGCCTCTGCGTTTCGCGGTCTTGTTTGTGTGATGTCATCTTACAGTGAGGAGGTTGTTTTACACCAAAATTGTACGTTCTTTGAGACCTCTGGGTAATTGGAGAAGTGAGAGGGTTGTGCGCACGTAATCCAGGATAACCACACCATTTGCTACTTGCGTGACAGATGGCCGTCCAAAGTCGGCACCGGTTACCCATTGGTCTCGTCGGTTTATGTGTAGTCTTTTGTGTTTGATGTTTACATGTCGTGTGTCTCTTTTCCGTCTCGTGCTGTACTCGTCTTTTGTGTTTTTGCATCGGGTGTTTTGGTGTTTTACTGTTGATGCTGCAACGGGGTCTTGTTGGAGATCTCCACCCTTCTTTTTGTTTAAGATTTGGCGCGTTTCAAACATAGGTATATGACGTAATATAATCGTCATATGTATACATTTGCATATATGAATAAATTGAGCGCTATTTTGCCATATGTGTAGTCAAGTTCTATCAACGTCGGTTGATCTTTTTGTCAACGCATTCGAAAATGTCTGTTTTCAAAATATCTTAACATTTCTAAAACATGGGTCCTGTAGCATCATATCAACATCCTGATACGTCTTTCGGTACAATTTTTGGCATAGTAATTCTCACACTCTTTAGTCATATCACATTGTTTAGATTTAGGATCACTGACGCGGGAATTAAGTATCCGAAACGCGCATGTCTGGTCCATGCTGCAAATTTATCTGTTTTAAATTATGCTATTGAATTGGAAGACATTTAACATTCTTAATTGCGATATAGATATGGCCAGATTTCTTATTTCTATACTCAATACATTAAAAAAAAGTTCTCAGGTCTTTCATTTTTTTTTATTTGCCCATACTTTTTAAATAATGATATTGCATACGTATTGTCAAAATTATACAAACAAACGTCACCCTTACATTATACATTTGTATTGTAGTATTTTATGTTTAATACTAAGATATAACTACAACTCATAATTATAAATGTTCATTTACGATACGTATATTCTGGTGCAACAAACATTTCTTAACATTCCCACATACGTGCATTGGAGGCGCGTTTAGGGAAAAAGGAGGGGGCTGCACATGTAGAAAAAAATAAATCATAAATTTATATATAATATTTACACACTTCTGTGAAAAGAGTCTTTTGTAATGAAAGGGGAATTGTTCAAAACACAATTCCAATTTCTAGTGCAAGGTATTTGAAAGGATACAAAACGCAACAAAATAAAAATCATATTATGATCAATCTTGTCCAACGGCAGATGGGGATGGGAATCTATATAATGTAATCAAAATCAAATATGAGATTTCTACTTTTCTATAAGTTTTTGTTTATAACAAGAATAAAAAGTCTTATTCAATAAAAAGAAAGGAGGACCGGGCTTTCTAACAGGACTCGGCTGCAGCACCTACAGTAAAACACCCTTATGCGAAGACAAACACAGCAAGAGACATAAACACAACAAGGATAACTAAACACCAAAGACGACATCAAAACACTAAACACAAAATTGCAGCAGATTCAAATACCTCTTCCAGATGGAAGGGATGATGTAAATAAATACAAAAGACTAAACATAAACCAACGAGACTAATTCGCAATCGTTGCCAACTTATGACGGCCAGCTATCACGTCAGTTGCAAATGGTGTGTCTATCCGGACAACGTGCGCATATCCAGTTACCCAGTGCTCTTGAAGAACGAATAATTGTGTGTACATGTAATAATTTCCTAATTGCAAGATGACGACACAGAGTAAACATCAAGCAGCAGGGACTCAAAGTAGCACACAGATTGATATATAAATGGATATCATAAGCATGACGACGTACGAAAACAAGTCCGTTCTCTGCCGGCTAGATGGAGGTAATGCATGCAATCACTCGACGAACATTATAGAGGACAGGTGGTCAGGGCCTTGTCTTTTCTAACGAGGTTTGGACATGATCCATTATGGAGTACCGTCGTCAAATTCAGCAGAAGGACATCCTTTTTGGTGTACACACACCTGTCTTTAAATATCTGATTCAGTTTTCAGAAGGGATGTTATACGCCGTCTTCTTCGATTGTTTACATCAAGAAGATGCATGTGCGTAAATATCTTTTCGTTCAAAAAGCTTTTTGCATTTCGAAAAGATGCAAGCGCACACCGAAAGTCACCTATGATTTCTTGACAAATTCCTAGTATCTGCCATGATAAAGCATCTGTTTGCCAGGGAAGACGACATCCTTTGTTATCCTCTATGTAGTGCTGGACTTCCATTAGATGTATTCGACTATGTTGTATCTCTCCTGTCCAAAACTGGCATAAGGCAAGAAGAACATGTGCAAGTACACCTGGATGGATCAGATGATATTCGGTATGGAAACTACGAACGTTGCACTCCTCTGCAATTTCAGGAATACAAGTAAGAGAATCCAGGGGTACGAGCGATGAAGTGTGCCTGTACAAGCCATTTGAGACGGATAGAATATCGCCTCCAAAAGAAGAATATTTGTCAGGATTAAATGCCCATGTGTAAATGATTTCCCCGTTGGCAAGCTTTAGTACGACATCACGAAGTAAGCTGATGCACATCTCGTATCTGCAACATCTGTAGAGATATATCGCTATAAACAGCTTGCTGCGAACAGAATCTGGTGACGAGGCCCTGATAAGACGGAAAAGATCTTTCTCTTTCAGAAAACTTTTGTTTCCTTCTTTGTTTACAATAAGAAGACATAATTGTTTGAACAATACAACATTCAACTTCGACAATCTAAGATAATTTGAAAATTCTGAGATCGCTTTGATTTTCGAGGACCGTATGACATAAAACATTTCATCTGAAGTTATCTCGAACGGACAAATCTGGGGCCAACAATAAGCATAAAATAGCTTTTGAATTGCCTTTGATCTCGTTACACCTTGTTCAATTCTTTGCATTTGGCCAATCTTGCTGCTGTTTAATTCGTGTGCAATCAATGGTATGTCATTGAAAATCAAGTGCCCCTGCGTATAAAGGCAACCCAGAAAACTCAACAACTTGCGTCTATTACGCCCACAAATCTTTCCCATGAACATGTTGTTCTCTGGTACAAAGAAGTTTGGACAGTATTCAATATTAATCCAACCCAAAAGCCGTCGGAAACAGTGCCAAACATGCTGAAGGAGATATTGGGGGTTCCATGGTATTTTCGTTTGCATTATCTCCCAAAATACCAAAGTCTTCATAAAGTAAGAACAAAGAAGATCCTTTACTTGTGCATTTTGTTCAATAACGTCCTTCAAAAGTAATTTTAGAAGAGCGTAAGTAAGAAATTGTGTGTGGTTCATTGAGTATACCAATCGTTTCTCGGCAATTGAAAATGACATCCTCCATTCGATATCTTCATGAGGCGATGACTTACTTCCTATGGGAACAAAGAGACAACCATCGTTCACCATTTCCCTAATTACATTATGCGGAGGCCATTTGCATTTCAACATTCGATGAATGCATCCAAAAGCAGCAAGTGGCCATGTATGTGATGGGATCACATTAGCAAAGTCAATATGTCCACCAGGCGAAGCTACACAGGGCCCATGAATTTCACAATTTTCAACATTGACCAAAGAAAAAAACTTGAATACTGTACTCGACAGATAATATTCTCCACCTTGCCGTTTGAACAGGAAATGAGCACACATTGGATCAAAATCTGATTTCAATCTGGCAAACCCCGGTATTGTATTATCTGTATCTACCAAAAGTATCCAAAAAGTATTAAGCTGCAATTCCCTCTTCTTATTAGCATGCCTTTGGACTGCCAAAAAGGCTTTTGAATCCTGCATGATGTCATAGTCGGAAGTAATAAAATCAAAACCTTCAGCTCTACTTCCACTGAAATAATAGGTAGGTTTACTTTCATGCGAAAAAATATTGTTCTTTAAAGTGTCTGGCATAGATTCTAACACAAATAGAAAATTTTTAAACACGCTCTGCAAGTTGTCAGGAACGTTAGAGGATGGTCTTATGCCACTGAAATCAGGAACACCTTTGTTCATGTTATCAAATTTCTTTGACAAAAATTCACCAATTAATCTATTCAAGTATATTGTTTCATCATTTCCTATATTATGACACAGTATTTCGTAAACGGTTTCTGAATATTTCTTTATTTCCGCATCAATCTACAAAAAAGAAAATGAAAATATGTTCAGATAAGTGATTTGCGTTCAATTAAGAAATTAATCTGATATTTTTTTCTTTTGATGCAGGTTTCAACCGAAAAAAATGGACGGAAAAAGTGTTCCGTCCAATTTTCAGATTCATTTCTTATCATTTACTACCCTCTATACTTATGGAAAACACTGTTTTCTTAAATTTGATAACATTTAATCAATCAATGATAAATTGCGTAAGTTTGGGGGTTGTTCAGTGACACAACTGCCTTCATTTATGGTGTAACGATATATCGTTTGTACTTCCATCGCGATACAGTAGCTTGACGATATGCATCACGATACTTCTTCCATTCAAACGATACACAACAATACAGTATTTTTTAATAAAAAAAAAAGCACAATGTAACAAACAGAGACATTTTTTCTGTATCATTTACTTATAATGCACATTGTATAAAGCCAATAGTATATCCCTATCACCGTGTAACTTCTGAGAACCCTCTTTATGCTGTTAAGACTAAATTGATGTAAGTATGTTAAATTTTTCTTTGGATTCAATGAATATGTGAGTGTTGGTTTGGATAGAAAAGTGTATCGTGATACGTGATATGGATTGGATAGAAAAGTGTATCGTAATACGTATCGTATCATGAGCCTTGTATCGTGATACGTATCGTATCGTGATCTAGTGTATAGTTACATCCCTACCTCCACTAAAGAGAACAAGTAAAGACAGCAGCAATGATTCAAACAGCGAACAATCTATCGTATCTGTATCTTTGGAATAAGAACCAGATTGAGGAATTGCTACATGCACAAGACATGTTTAGTAGGTAGAAAAGAAATTGTACCCTTGAAATTTGAAGCAAACATCAACAATTCGTATTTTCAGCTACGAGCTGATGCGAGTTTTAGGGAATTCCCGGTTTCAAGAAATAGTGCTATAAATAGACGTCCGTGAAAAGTTGTTATGATATATTTTTACCATTTAATTTCAACTTAACACACAAGAAGACTTACGTATTCTTTTGGTATTACTTGGACGAAATGTATATTCTTTTTGGAGGAGGGGGGGGGGACTTTAAAAAAATCAGAAGAAAATCAAAGCCTTCCTCTACAATTCAAGTACTAGCGATGACAAAATTAATTGCAACATTATCTTCAATCATGCCCAGAAGCGTCTAAAGATTGTCTCGTGTCTCGTGTCGTTGACATCAAAAACATTGTTGTTCATATTTTCAAATTTCTTTAATTAATTGATTTATTCATTTAATTATAGTCCTGTAACCCACTTGTCTGACAAAGTTGCGCTGCTTAATGCATTCTCATGTTGTTTTATCAAGTCAAAACTACAGTTCCCCGCGAGGGTTTTGACAGTAAGTGTTTTGAATAAACTTCCCTGACATTGTCGCCATAGCACTTTCTATATAGACATAACGTCAGACAGTGCATGAATTTTATATATTTTCATTTCCATGCTTCATAAATATCGACGGCGGGTGCGGCTAGCCAACAGGGGATGCTTACTCCTCCCGGGCACCTGGTCCCACCTCTAGCTTGCTAGGGGTCCGTCGATGTTTAATTTTGTGCTCTATTGTAAGTGCTGTTGAGATTATCGTCAGGATCTTCTTTAACTCATTTGAAAGAAAAGAACGACATCAAATGAAAATATCACTATCATTACTGATAATGAAATACTAGTGTATGAATTTTAATCAAATCATATAGCTTGCTGAGGGTGGAAAGAAGTAGAGAGAGGTGGATAGGCTAGGATAGGATAGGATTGGATCGGATTGAGGTGGATAGGATTGGATAGGATAGGATAGGATAGGATTGGAAAGGATAGTATAGAGTTAAAGTATACCATTGAGGGAGTTAGCACGATTCTGGTTCCCCGAGACCAGACCTATTTCCCGAGGAGAAGCCCCTCTCCCGAACTCCCTCAATGGTATACTTTGACTGTTTTATTATACAGAAACAAATATTATACTGAAACAAACATATCTCTTAGGTATACAATAGGTCTGGTCGAAATAGGTCTGGTCGAGGGGAACCAGAATCGTGCTTACTCCCTCAATGGTATACTTTAACTGTTACCGAAACAAACATTGTACTGAAACAATCATATACCGAAACAAACATTGTACTGAAACAATCATATCTCTTTGGTTTACAGGGTTCCAATGGAAATTCTAATGATTTTGCCTTGCCTTCTCGACTGAATGACTGAGTAACGGAAAATATTAATTTTTGATGATAAGATAAACAGAAACATCATTTATCATACTCATTCATGTTTAATTTTTGATTGTTTTATTTTATGGCGGATTAATTTATGTGCTAAGCGGATAGGAGGCGGATTACTCTGCTCGCGTATTGATAGCGTCATCCGATCAACCTTCACATCATCCGATCAACCTTCAACGGCGCTGATTGGCTGATACTGACACACCCAAAGAAGCTCCACCCCATTTTGAAACTAACTCCCTAGGGCAATAGTCTTCTCAACTAACGCACCCCTTTGCAGGGAAATAGTCTTATCAGGCGATTTTCAGGGATTTAGTTAAATTTAATGAGTCTCTTTTTATATAGGAAAAATCAGTAGAGGTATAATAATATACAGTTAAAGTATACCATTGAGGGAGTTAGCATGATTCTGGTTTCCCTCGACCAGACCTATTTCCCGAGGCGAAGCCGAGGGAAATAGGTCTGGTCGAGGGAAACCAGAATCATACTAACTCCCTCAATGGTATGCTTTAACTGTTTTATTATACCGTCACGCGCTGTACCTCCGCCCCATTTTGAAGTCACGCGCTGTAGCTCTGCCCCATTTCGAAGCTTTATCCCTAGGGAAATAGTCTTCTCAACTAACGCACCCTTTGCAGGGAAATACTTAGTCTCATCAGGCGGATTACAGCTACTTTCAATGAGTATCTTTTATATAGGAAAAAACAAGTAAAGGTATAATAAGATAGGATAAAGTTGATATGAGGTGGGTGAAGGAGGTAGATAGGATAGGATAAGATAGTACTGTATTCTTCAATGACTTCATAGAGTAGGAACACTTCCGATTATAGAGTTGGAACACTTCCGTATTATTCATAGCAGGCCCTGTCCAAACCTTTTTAGAAAAGACAGGACCCCGACCACCTGTCCTCTCTGAATGTCAGTCGTACTCCTCAAGGGATCACATGCATGAGCTCACTTCAGCCGGGAGAGCACGGACTGTACTTCGTATGCCTTCTGTTTTTTTTTTATATCCATTTACATATCCATCTGAGTGTTTCTTGGGGCCCCTGCGTCAAGCTGTCTGTTTGTATGTTCATCTTACAATGAGGATGTTGTTTTAGACCACAATACCTCCGGGTAATCGGAAACGTGGAAGGGTTGTGCGCACGTAATCCAGATAACCACGCCGTCATCTAATTGCATGGTAGATTGCCTTTTTTCTGAGAGTGTCTTCTCTGTGTTTCTGCATTGGGTGTTTTGCTGTGGGTGCTGCAACCGACTGTTGTTAGAGATCCCCTCCTTTCTATTATTCAATGTGTCTGACATTGATTATACTTTGTAGGTAATGTTTCCAAACACGTTTTGCTTGTTGTTAAGAACGTATATAGAATATAAATTGCTTTTGAAATAGGAAAAAAGTTTGTCTATAATTCTAAATTTCTTTGACAATTTTTCACTAATTAAAAGTGATGATGAAACTAGATTCGTTGCTAAAAGGAAATGTTGCTGATGTATCCAGGTTACCGCAAGATACGAGGGCTGATTCATATGTTGTTGTCCTCGGTTTCTGGGATGCAGAAGGTATTCTGCCTGTAGATTATCTCCAAAAAGGACAAACAATCAATGACACATACCATGCTTCATTTCTGACACAGGTGTGGGGAAATATCAAACTTAGGCGCAGCGGAAAGCTCACTAGTTAAAGGCATGTTGATCCATCAGAACAATGCTCCTATTCACAAGCCTGTCACTGCAATGACGGCCATTCATAGGTGCCATCCATGATTGAGCATCAGCCTTATTCACCTGATCTTGCTCCATCAGACTTTCGTCAATTTCCAAACCCAAAAGCAGCTATTTCTGGTACCCACTTTCAGTCCGATGATGACGTCATACTTGCAGTGGATGGCTTTCTGACCAGTCAAGATAAGGAGTTTTTTAAAAGTGAAAGTGAGGCCCTTAAACACCGGTGGCAAAAGTGTATAGGTAATGAAGGGGATTATGTAGAAAAAAAATGGACAAATGTCTAATAAATTTCAAATCCATCAATACGAGGTTTACAACATATCAACCAGCCCTCGTATATCCTTCATCCAGAAGCAGTCTAATCTTATACCTAATCTCTTCAACCATTGGGTTTACATTCATTCTAAACAACTGATATTTCCATACAATAACGTAGAAGACGTACGGAGAAAGTACGTCGTAAGCAAGTTGCACGCAAGTCGTAAGTACGTGCAACGAACATTTTTGCGCAACTGTGTACCTAGTATTTGGTTTATAAATAATTAAGCCTGAGTTGCATTGCCTAAAATCTTTGAAACATTCATTTGTATGCAGGCAGATGTTTTGAATTTATGTTTTTTCTAACATGAAAAATTACTTAGAAATAAATAATACAATAAGTAGTTAATACCGAGGAATGCGCTTTATTGACTACCCATAGTGTTCATCAACTCTGTGCATGCAAAAACGGAACGCGAAGAAGCAAAGTTGCGAAGTTGAGAAGAAGCGAAGTTGAGAAGAAGTGAAGAAGCGAAGTTACGATGAAGCGAAATTGCAAAGAAGGAATCTTCAATTACGGGGGCATAAAAAGAAAAGTACATAATTACCTCCATTTTTATGGCTCTCTATACATTCCCCGGATTAAAAAGTTTGTCTACTCATTTGTTCGATACTAAGTGAAAAGTGACTTAAATTCTTCTACAGGAATAAGGAAGGAAAGACATAAACTCACAATAAGATTTAATTCAAGATTTCTAGAAAACTCTCATCACTCGGAATATATACTTAGGCGGATCTACTTTTTTATGGTGGGATATTCAAGCCGTCAGAAAGGGGGCTCCATGACTTCAAGCTCCGAAGGATAGATACTGCTGAGGTAATCCGCGAATTATGGATTATTGATGGACAACACATCGTCTATGTATCTGTAAGTGAAGTTGAAGTCAGAAGCTAAGTATCTTTTCCCTTCAGAGACCAAAGATTTAATAGTTTCAGCTTCGTACGAGTAAAGGAAAATGTCGGCAAGGAGTGGGGCACAGTTGGTCCCCATTGGAATTCCGACAATTTGCTGGAAGACCTTTCCTCCAAACACAACAAAAATGTTGTCGATCATAAAGTTTAACATCTGAATGATATCTGTTTCAGTGTACTTATTTTCAGAATCGGACTTTTCTTTTACAAAGTAGGTTTTATCATAGTTAACAACAATAAATTTGTATTTGCGATTGCCGTTCTTACTTGTTAACGCATTACTTATAATTTTTGCGAGTCTCTCTTTCAATTGAGAATGTGGGATTGTAGTGTAAAGTGTCGAAAAATCAAAGGCTTTGCTCGAATGGACTCTACTAAAATGAGTGGATGTCAGATGTTCTAAAAGTTCCTTCGAATTCTTTAAAATCCACATCTGGTAGATACCACTGCGAGAATATACTGTATGTTTGCAAATTCCAAAGGGGCTTGATCTATGAGAGGATATCGGGTACCTGAATAAGGAGAACACGGACATAGTTTAGTAAGAAATGATCATAGTAGAATATGAATCAGATGAAACAGATACATAAATTGAGACCACATATCTTTAAAAATTATGAGATTATCAAGACCAACGAGTGAAACGAAAAAAAAAACATATCTGACATCAAATGTAATAACTTATTAACACCAATTTTCTGTGAGCACCAACATTTTTGGGAAACGCATGTATTCCGATTTTCATGAAATTTCATATATGGGTAGGGATAAAGCAAAGCATAGAAAAATATCAACATACAGTGACTTGGTCGCCATGGTAACCAGCTCAAAAGATACCAAAATATGAAAATTGTACAATTTCAAAACCTTACTGTGTCTCATACAAATGGTTCATAATTTCAATCGTTATCAAATTCAAATATAGAGGCTATAAGATACTCAACCATATTTGTTATCTTTTCAGATTTTCTTCATAAAGATGGATACCAATAGATATTGCTCATTACAGCAATTTTTTTTAAGATGTTAGATTTTATTTTCTGTTTTTCCATTGCTTGGAGTTGAATGATAATCAGATATATCCAATTATTCGAAAAAACTTAAATTATACCCTAAAATGAGTAGGTTACCAAGGACCTAGATTTCCATAGCAACCGTTTCCATGGGTTTAAAATATTGATATATTGGACTTTCTGAGTTTGATAAATCAACAAAATCCACTTCATTTCGAAAATATCATAACATCTTTCAAAAGCTTAAATAAAATGAGTGGGGTCAACGTTACCATGGCAACCATTTTAAAAAATGTCAAATTTAAAAATCCAGACGTTGTTATAATAATTATTTTTATTTCATAAGAAATAACTCTATTCACAGTATTGATTTTGATAAAAGCAAGACAAATTTTCTTATGGTTACTATGGAAACAAGGCAAATTTACATGACATTAAAGAAGGAGTCCTTACAGTTTTATGGCAATATGTTCATTCAATTATTTCAATAGAAAATGGCCGTATCCAAACAAACAAGCCTATTTCAAGTTTGAAGCTAAAATCTTATAAATGTTTCATTAGCAACGGCTTATTTCTTTTAGTATTAAGCGATATTATTTTGATCAAAATTTAAGATTACCTTAAAAGCTAATATTTGAATTAATCTTTTTTCCATGTTTTGTCCTTTGATACTGTCAGAAATTAGGTCTGCAATCTGAAGTAAAATGATTACTTTTCCTTGGATACTCTCCACGTTACCTTGACAACCAAGAAAAAATACTTGTCATTGGTTGCCATTTGATAAGTTTTAACTTCTGACTTCCTGAAAACATCTCCATTCTCCATTATTTTAGTATGAAATGACAAATTAATATTTTAAGATAATGATATATTTGTTGCCATTGAAACGCTCTATTTTTTATTCCTCCCTTCATGTATGATGTGAAATGTTTCATTGGTACTTCTAGGTACCTGGATGATATTCTTACTATCGATAATCCTGTTTTTGAAAAAGTATAAAGATGTTATTTATCCACAAGAATTGACTCTAAACAACGTTACAGACACAGAAACACCATTTTTGGAACTAAATATCAAAATTGTCAATGGAGAAATTCATACAAGTGTGTATGACAAACGAGATAATTTTGGATTCAACAGAGTAAATTCCCCCTGGCTTCACGGTAATGTCCCTAGATTACCGTCATACGGTATCTACATTTCACAGCTCATCCGGTATGCTAGAGCATGTACTGATGTTTTGGATTTTCATAGTAGAGATTTACAAATTACAAAGAAATTCTAGGTCAAGGTTTTCACTTTCACAAACTAGTAAAGACTTTCTGGAACTTTTACGAAAATTATGATCAATTTCTTTTGAAATTCGGACCCATACAAGCAACAGAGTATATTACTTTAGGTATTTCACAACCTGCATTTTATGGTGACATAATCAACAAAATAAGAAGGATAAAATGTAGACAGCATAACTATCGAAAATGCGTCAGAGTCATCAGACGCTTTTTATACCGTGGATATGATCCTAATGTCACCAGACGGACACTAACCTTGGTACTTGACCAACCTACAGTCTTGTACGAGCGCATTCTTAAGACTTGCTCTCTGACTGACTGTGACAACGGGACTCCATGACGTGCCCTGTCCAAACCTCTTTAGAGAAGACAGGGCCCCAATCACCTGTCCTCTTTGAATGTCAGTCGGACTCCTCGGGTGATAACATATATGAGCTCGCTACAGCCGGCAGAGCACGGACTTTATTACGCACGTCCTCTTTTTATATCCATTTACATATTCATCTGTGTTGCTTGGAGCCTGTGTTTTAAGGTCTTGTTTGTGTGTGGTCATCTATCAGTGAGGAGGTTGTTTTACACCATAATTGTGCGTTGTTCGAGACCTCTGGGAAATCGGAATAGTGGGAGGGGTGTGCGCACGTTATCCAGGATAACCACACCGTCTGCTATTAACGTGGCAGATGGCCGTCCTAAGTCGGCACCGGTTGCCCATTGGTCTCGTTGGTTTATGTGTGGTCTTTTATGTTCAATGTTTCTACGGTGTGAGTTGGTGTCTTTGTCCCTTTCTGTGGGTGTCTGTTCTATGTATTTTGCATTGGGTGTTTTGGGGTTTTGCTGTGGGTGCTGCAACCTAGTGTTGTTGGAGATCCCCTCCTTTCTTGGTTTTAACAGGTAGGATTCAACATTACAGTTCAATCGTATATGTGTATATAAAATGTCTTATTAAGATCCTGCGTGACTTCAAAAAGGCTGAAAATTGCACTTTTTTAGTGTTTGCAATCCATTTCCATAGCAACCAGAATGAATATGAGTAATTTTTTCATCAATTTCAAATATTTTTGTTATGGCCTTTCATTTGACTAGATTTCGTAAGGATCTGTGACCCAGCGTTTGCAGACCCCTATAAAAATTGCTGGTGCTTACAGAGGATTGGTGTTAACATCAAATTAACATCAAACCAATGACCTCTCATTGTTTTTCCGCCCCTTATTTAAATCATGAAAAAAACATTTTACCAAGAATCAGAATGCATTGTTCAAAGATCACTGTTGCCTGTCGCATAATCTTGATCAGGGTTAGCATCAGACTATCAGAACATTAACATCAAAGATCTCTAAGAAAGATAAAAAGGGAAAATCCGTAGTACCGTAAAATTCATTACAATTTGTCCTATATAACTTCCTTCTTCTGTATACAATCTCTATTACAATGTGTAGTGCTTCGTACGTGTTCAAAATGTTATATTATACAAGGGAACAAGTGAAGTTAAATCCAATTATAAAGAGTTTGGGCAACTCTTTTTAAAAACATTCATACATAAAACTTCTAGAGCTCATGAGCTATAATAAACACGTATCCTTTATGATCACCACCTTTACATTTTATTTCTTTTTTCTTTCAATTTTAGCTGCTTAACGATGAACGAAAGTAAATCACAAGACCTACATCCAGAAAAAAAATCACGACCAACTTTAAAATTGTAAAACAACATGAAGATAGAGGAGAAACTGCGGAACACACCCTCACATAACGATCACACTCACATAAAGACAAAAGGCAAACTGCGGAACATACCCTCACATAACGAGAAAAGGCAAACTACGGAACATACCCTCACATAACGAGAAAAGGCAGACTACGGAACATACCCTCACATAACGATAAAAGGCAAACTGCGGAACATACCCTCATATAACGAGAAAAGGCAAACTGCGGAACATACCCTTACATAACGAGAATAGGCAGACTGCGGAACATACCCTCACATAACGAGAAAAGGCAAACTGCGGAACATACCCTCACATAACGAGAAAAGGCAAACTGCGGAACATACCCTCACATAACGAGAAAAGGCAGACTGCAGAACATACCCTCACATAACGAGAAAAGGCAGACTACGGAACATACCCTCACATAGCTAGAAAAGGCAAACTGCGGAACATACCCTCACATAACGAGAATAGGCAAACTGCGGAACATATCCTCACATAACGAGAAAAGGCAGACTGCGGAACATACCCTCACATAACGAGAAAAGGCAGACTACGGAACATACCCTCACATAACGAGAAAAGGCAGACTACGGAACATACATAACGAGAAAAGGCAAACTGCGGAACATACCCTCACATAACGAGAAAAGGCAAACTCTCAAAATCATAATTCTCAAACAATTATTGTTTCAAATGTCCTTATCTTATATCAATCCTTTTTTATCCTTCCTTGAGTATGCAAGTTCATTTTTTCTGTTTCTACAATAAATTTCTTTTCTATGTTTAAATCTAACCAGTCAGTTCAATAAAAATCATTGGTACTCTTCCTCTTTTATTTACTTTCCTAAACGAGTACACGAAACCATTCCTTGTATAAATTGACATCTAATCAAAAAAGCAATTTTGACATAATCCGAAAAGAACCCGAGACAAACAAAGCTTCTTTAAAATACCTCTAGATCATTTGTCTATGTGCTATAAATAGCGACACTTTGATTGGTTGAAAACGTCACCGACGCTCATGGTTAAATCCCCGTATACCACGGTCTAAAAATAGCCCCACTTACCCCACTAACTTTCGCAAATGGCGATTAAGAAGCAAATATGAAATAGAATAAAACAGTTATTCACTTTTAACTCTGTATTATATTGATGTGGTCAATTTCATAGTAAGTCAATATCACATCATATACACTGAGTTAAAAGTCCATAATTGTATATTATGATATGTTTAGTTTTTCACTATGCGCTTTCATAATGAAGGAATATGAATCAATTTTTTTTCTGTGGTGATGCCACCTTCGAACGGATCCAACCTATACCACATTTCAACAAAATATTTTGTAGCCCTTCTAGAGTAGTCAAAAATATGAAAAAATACGATGGGCATTACGACGGACTCCGGGTACTACAATTTTTTTTCTCTGTGTAGTACATATTCAACCGAAGAAATCGTTGTATGATACTGAATTAAAATGAAAAGGGAAAGGCCGGTGAAATTTTCGTTGCAGTATGATTTCATGGAAATAAAAACATTATGGCAACGAATCCCTGTGGCTAAGATAAGATGAACTGAATAAAAAGTAAAGAGACCGTATTGGGCATATTAGAATCAATCTTCACCAAACTTAAAGTGAATGATATCGTTATTTGTTTAGTCGGCGCTTAGCAATCCATTATTCTATGACCAGCAGGTTATTATTCACACAAATGTAAAAGGGTAAACGACACGTAAATCAACAAACTGACACGAAAGATAAGTACACCAGGAGGACTCTTCATTCTGCACTACTGTACTGTTATGTAGCAAGGATTTGCTATTCTGAAATTAGCAACATCGGATTCTAAGAAATCTTCTATTGCAAGAAGACATCCTTCTTACTTTAAAAGAAGAAAGAGAACAACCGAAAGACTGCCTCGGTTAAGAGTCAACTAAAAGGGTTGTGCGCTTTGGGAGATTGAATTTTACATATATCTTGAAAACCTGCACAGAACTGAATTACTAGTATCTATCTCCTTCTTCATTAGAATACAGGTTGCCTACCTGATCCAAGTATTGAGAAATGCAAATTATAAAAATCTTCATACTATTGAACAAAATGGAATCTACAATTTTGAATCAGTGAATGAAAGATTAACACAAAGCACACAATCAGAATCTAAAATCACAATCAACAGGTGTAAAATTTCTACAAAACTTTCTCGCGAGAAATGAAAAAGCGGAGCCAATGGCACAGTGCCTTAGAAACACAATGAAAAAACTATGAACGATCTCGATAATTTTAAAAACAATTTGAATGTCCGCCCCTGACACAATGTTTACATATTTGCAACAAGAATACTAAATGCTGACCACAAAAATAGCACGCACACACTCACATACCGAGGGATGAACAAACTAATTCTTCAGAAGAGGAGAGGGCCTTGAAAATGGAGTCCTACTAGTCTAGTGACACATTTATCGCGATCTTTAAACTATGCTATTTAGAATTACCCTGACCAAGATAGAAATGAGATATGAACGTTCAAATATGAACGTAACAGTGGAGGTTCATTGTCCTTATCTAAACCATTATGTCCAAGATGGACACTCAAATAAGAAGTTTCGACGACTTAATCAGCCATTTAGGAGAATTTGGCACATACCAGAAGAGATTGTATTTTCTTGTCATATTGCCTGCAGGTTTCACATGTCTTTTGTCTATGGGAATTATTTTCTTTGTCGCAAACAGCGATTTTAGGTGAGGTTTGACCTACATTTTGATATTTATACCAAATATTCTTTACATGGTTTTTGTGTGTGCATAGCTTTATACTGAGTAAATCTTCTGTAAAACCAAATTTTGGTCTGAGGATTGCATTACCGATAAAAACAGACTCATGTGTATCGAGAAGAATATATAATCTAGGCTCTCTGTGACCATTACAAGAGTCAAAATTGTAAGTCAGTTGTTGAAATCTCTTGATTTAATGATGTTCAGTTACATGGGTAGTTGTGTGCCTCATTATTTTGAATAGAAGAGTAAGAAGGATTTCATGACAAGAACGATATTGAAAAATATATTCCAAACTTCGTATCATTATCCCTAGCAAACAAAACTGGCGTCGATTTACAAGCGACTATCTAATCAGATTCAAGACCATTTTAAACCAAGGATAAATACATATCATAGATAAATGTTATCAACAGTCTCTTCAAGGTAGGATAGGAGACAATTAAGTGACCTTCACAATAATGAAATCTATTTTCTTTGTATATTTTATTTAACTATGCTACTGAATCGACCCTTAGGGAAATATGGAGCCGCCTACTTTTTGTTATGTAGATACAGAAAATATAAAAAAAATCAAACTAGAGGACACTACTTATGTAAACTTGGTTGTGTCTGAAAATCAATTTGGCTTAAAAGCACCGCTGATGAGGATTTACTATCCGAAACACGTGTCCGGTGCTTTAAAATTTCTTCTAGAAGGTAAAGAAATGGAGCACTTTCATCTTAATGCAATTTGTTCTGCTTACAGATGTAAGATACCAGAGTTCGAAAATGATACATTCACAAGACAAGGTCCTCTCCATGAGGCCTACATCAATGCCAGTATACCACCGTCCAAGGATAAAGACCACATGTATAGTCAGTGTACACTGTATGCCAATAGGAGTATCAATCTTGACAGGAACATTGACAACTCTACATCAAGGGACACCATCAAGTGTAATGAATGGGTATTTGACGAGGCGAATCAAGTTGGTAATACCATAACAACGGAGGTAATGACAATTATTTCCATCTTTTTCTTTTAGAATACGAATGATTCGAAAAAGAAATTGCTATTTGATCATGTCAACTTAAGACACTCATAAAAAAATGTGTTCCTGAAAGAAAAGTTGCCATGGTGTGTGGTATGGAACTATTCATTTCATGCAGAAGAACAA
Organism: Pinctada fucata; assembly: GCA_028142955.1. Lineage (NCBI taxonomy): Eukaryota > Metazoa > Mollusca > Bivalvia > Pterioida > Pteriidae > Pinctada > Pinctada fucata. The sequence goes on from AP027104.1 coordinate 34,302,960, forward strand.
TGCTTCTTCGACGTTTTTCTTCGCCTGAGATAGTATCAAAATAAATTGGATTACTTAGTTGATTTTAGGATCAACAGAAGTAATTAATATGTCCTGGCATTAAGCTTAATAATGGATGGGATTTAGAATTTAGAGAATAAAAGGTTTAACCCAAATTTCAGCCAAAAAATATTGTATTTGGTACCAAAGCCCGGTACTTGACACTTCTTATTTCTACCTTCAGGAAATCTTAGATCCAAATACCACAAAAATTTTCTCAATTGAAAAAAAAAACATTCTGTTTAAATATTATATATTTCATTAACATGAATAAAAACTGTCCCTGAAAAAGCTTTTCGATTGAAAGTATTTTTAGATATTTAACTGAATGATTTAATTAAATGCAAATGTAGTCTATAAAAAATAAAACATTGCAGTTCGATTTGGTATGTGACAATACGATACAGCAATCCCATGCGGGAATGGTTTACATGGTAGGAGTTCTTGTTGGGTCAGTGCTGGTAGGAATCATTGCGGATTTGTAAGTATCTAAACTTATTCCCTATCTTAAATATCTTTTTAAATATAATAATGCTAACAACTGCCGTTAAATTGCTTTTTTCCTCGCCAATACGTATAATAATTTTTCTGCTTTCCGATGCTCATCATTTTGTGCTGTTTGTTTAATTTTTATCTCGCTTGTTATCGTCTTGATTTCTTATCTGATGTGGTTTCACACTTTTTGAACTCTGATCTTTCTCCTAATACTAAGGTCCTTTGAGACAAACTTAATATTTTTCAGCATTCATCGCATTTTTGAATTACTTCAAGCTCAGTTCAACTCTTTTCCATTCTACATTCAATATAAAAAAGTACACTATTCACGAAATTATTCTTCCTTCAAAAGGCAATGTCTCTCTTTAGAATTGAAAGTCTCATTTCATACAGAAACCTCTTTTTTAGAATTGGAAGGAAGATAACTCTATGCTGTTCCATAACTTTAGTGTTCACCATAAACCTGATATTAGTTTTTGCACCTAACTTCTTGGTATACACTATCTTGAGATTCTTCGCTGGGGTGGCCATCATAGGATGCTGGAATGTATCTTTCATTATCGGTATGATTTTATTCAAGTCATATCAAAGTGGGTTTCTTCTTGTGTTTAGTCTTTATAAATTCTATTAAATCGCCCAATTACGTTAATAGATTGCTTTTCAAATTGCATACAAAATAATTTGCATTGGATGTAACTACATCATATGAAATATGCCAACAAGTGCCGTTTTGAAATTTGGAAATGGATCTTTCCAGGATTAGAACTAGTTGGTCCTTCCAAAAGAGTGTTCACCGGTATAGTGATTGAGATCATGTGGTGTGTATCAGAGCTTATCCTTGCTGCATTGGCATACTGGCTGAAGAACTGGAGATATCTACAAATATCTTTTACTGTTATCTATGGATTATTTCTTCCTTATTGGTAGTAAGTAACAATTCATTGCAAGTATGTACCTTAACTGGAAAGCCTACGTTTGTGTATATAAAATAAATCTTTTTTAAAGGCTTTTGGTCATTTTTACACCCTGAATTTACCGTCTATTTTTGAATATGCATTATATAAAAGATAATGTATATGACATCATATATTGCACCATCTGGCCCTAATGTTAAAAGGATCTTCCCTCACCTTCTAATAGTCCATTTTTCAGAAAATATTTTTGACCGTTTTAAACCTTGATTTTTTAAAATACACAGACATCAGACACCAATCATTTGGCAAAATTTTGAAATATGACGTCATATATGATCGCACTGACTGTATACGTTGTCATCTTTTCTATTGTGACGTTACAATGAAAAAGTCTGTCCGCCTAATGAATCTACTGGAAAATAAGATATTTCTTCTTACTCGGTCTTGATCAGAAATATTCAGAGAGGGGATAATTTGATTGTTTTGTACAACACATATTTTACTTCTTTTTTCAGCTTTTTGCCTGAATCATCTAGATGGTTGATATCTGTTGGAAAAAGTGAAAAAGCTAGGAAGATTATTGCCAAAGTCGCTAAAGTAAACAAAGTGGAAGTACCAAAATCCCTTGCAATAGTTACGGAGACAAAAAATGATTCTATTAAGTCTTCGATAGTTACACTCATTTCTAGAAGGAAGTTAGTGATTAGAATACTAATTATACTGCTTGCTTGGTAAGTCTTCACAAGGTTTACCACTAGCTTTTATTTGATATTACACCCTTTTTTTCTCTCAGCGTATATGAAAGTATATAGAAAGCAAAACCTAGATAAATTACAATAAGAATGGGTAATGCTGGATGGATGAGTTTTCTTTCTAAGTGTATATACAGACACAAAAAAATCATATTCAATAATTAGGTATTCAAACTTTTTACCTTCTTAAAAAGTTTGATGCATTAGACTCGTGTGTCGGATATAAAAAAAATCCTTAAGCATCAGTGCTTCTTAATTAAATTCCAAAGTAATTTTTGACACAGCCAAATGTATTCTAGTAGCTCCCTCTAGTTTTATTTTCTGAATTTCAATGTATGCATTTTGCATTTAAGAGTGCGCGGCTCCAAATTTCCGTTAATTAAATAAAATCTATGACCAAAATAGCTAGGAGGGATGATTCTATGATGTTAAATACTGTGAATTTATACCCTTAAAGCATGATGTGAGGTTTTAAGTTTATATTTGTATTTTTTACACATAAGGTTTGTGAGCAGTATGGGATACTATGGCTTGACTTTAAATTCGGGAAGAATTGGAGGGAATATCTACGTGAACTATACAGTGTCGGTGGTGATGGAGCTAGTGGCCTATATATTATGCCTCCTTCTCATGGACAGAATCGGACGTAAACTGCTTTTCTGTATCAGTATTTTAGTTGGCGGCGTGGCATGTCTGGCAACAATATTTACAGTACTATTCGCTGATTCCTGTGAGTATTAGGTATTTTCGAAAGCTAAAATTACTTCCCGGTTGGACGGTATCTGACGTAGACTGATTTAAGAAATGAATCTTATATTTTTTCTGTTGATGCAGGTATCACCCGAAAAATTTGACAGAAAACTGCATCAATGCGCGTAGCGCGTTGATGTAAAAGTTTTCTGTCCAATTTTTCGGGTGATACCTGCATCAACAGAAAAAATATAAGATTCATTTCTTATCATTTTATTATCATCTACTTATGGAAAACAGACTGTTTTCTTGGATCTAAAAACAATCAGTCACCGCACTATATTTCAAAAGTCGGAAGTGTTTCGCAGTGATATGTCTGCCAAAACAAGTTATGGCAGCCGCCATGATTCAAACAGCGAACGATCGTCTCTCTATATCTTTTGAATAAGGACCAGTTTCAGCAAATTCTACATGCACAGTTAATATTTTAGTAAGTAGAAAAGAAATGGTATCTTTGAAATGATAAGCAAACATCAACAAATTGTATTTTCTGCAACGAGTTCATTCGTGTTTGAGGGAACCCCCGGTTCTAAAAATAGTGCTAGAAATAGACTTCCAAGAAAAATTGTGTTGATCGATGTATCAACAAAATTTCTCAGCCAATCAGAATCTTCGTTTCTTGAAAATTACAATGGCAATTAAATGATTCTTATGTCATCACAGGGAAATCATGGGGCAAAACTGACGTTATCATACCATAATGGATTGACGTCAAAATACCATCAAAAACTGGGAAAACTCCGTATTGGAAACAGACTCAATGCATGCGCAATTGCAGTAAAGATTTTTTTCTTAAAGATAAGGCAGAAAAAGAGTTCCAATTTCTATGCAAAAATTATTATTATGCGAAAATGTAACATAAGAAGTCCAGATTGTCTATTGAAAGCTCGTGAGAAGTTTATGTAGCGTGAATGTATCACTATTGAAATTTTGATTTCAGCTCTCTCCTGGATTACCCTGACATTATCATTTATCGGAAAGCTTGGAGTTTCCTCAGCCTTTGCCACAGTTTTTGTATTTACCACTGAGCTTTTCCCAACAAATGTTCGAAGCTTTACTCTTGGTACCGCAAATATGCTTGGAAAAGTGGGATCAGCAATTTCACCTTACATAGCCGACCTGGTATCACTATATATAATTCATATACCTTTTTAAATCTATTTTTCCATATATTCATATTCTTCTGAATCATTTTTAAATCTTGAAAATGTAGAATACTTTTTCCTAAAAAACATCTGAAATGTACAACACATTGCTGAGAAAAATACCCTTCAGTTTATGAATTGTTATTTAATACATTTAAAGCTGAAGCATCAAGCGTCAGCAAACAAATTACTTTAATTTGAAAACTGGTTAACTACAGGTTAATCGGGGTTTTTGTATTTCCAAGCGGTAAAGGCACAAGTATGAAAGAGCAACATAAAACTCTCAAGTTGGTTAACTAGATATTGATAGATTTGCTTTTTCTATGAATAGGAGTTGCTTGTGAGCAGCAAGTTCGGCAAATCTTTACCTCTCATGGTGTTTGGGATATCCATGGTTATTGCCGGCACTCTCTCATTATTACTACCGGAGACTCTGAACACAAACTTACCTGATACTGTAGAGGAAGCGGAAAATCTTCAAAGGTTGGTATGAATCATTTTGAAATTATAAAAAGTATAAAATATTGGAGTGGATTGAATAATTTCGGATACGAGAAGAAATTCCGCAGATCTATTGTTTCTCACCCTTACAGACGGTATCTGACGTAAAACCATTGTGACTTCATGAAAATGGTATGGAAACGTCGATTTTTGACTGTTTCCACAGAATATCATAGAATTTGATGATGTCATAATCAGTTTACGTCAGATACCGTCAGACATGGGAAGTAACTCTGGTTTTCGAAAATGGCGAATAACCTCATCAAATAATTATCCTAAATTGTAGGGATGCTAAGCCGTCCTCAATGTACTTAATCATTTATCTTAAGTAAATTTATCTCATACACTCACTCGATATGCAGATTGAAATATACACTTTGTTTTTCATTTCAGTTCAAAAGTCAAATTAAAGGCTGGCAATACATCAAAAAATGTCACTTATGCTGGTAGTCACAGGGAGGAAGAACTCAAAATGCCTCTCAAATAACACGTGTCAATATTGTATTTTGCCGTTTTCATCTTATCTATTTCATATATTTTATACAGTGAAAATATACTTAAATAGTTTAAAATTATTTAAAAATCTGTATCTGGGTGAAATGTTTTGAAAATTTGTATACCTCAAGAAGAAAGGCTGTTCTTTTACATATGTAATGGGTTTTAAAATTTTTTTTTGTCGCATAATTGAGATAGTATGTGTAATGAGAGGGGGTGTTACATACATATTAAGCTAAGGGCAAAGTATAGGCACATGGAACGCAATGACTTGGATTTGAATGATATTTATACTTCGTGATCTAATTATGGAGAGGAAGCTGCCTTTCGGTTTTCATGTTAACCTGATTTGTCGTTATGGAGTTATAATACTTAGATATTTTGGTGTTTTGAAAATAAATCCCAACGGGCTTATATAGAGAGGTAACACTCTAAAGTTAACAAGACAAGTTCCTTTAATTTGCAAAATGTACAAAATCGGTGATAGGACAGTGATCCAATGTATGCATAAAAAAGGTTAAACACCTAGGGATATCCATAATGAGTTAAAGAAGATCCTGACGATAATCTCAACAGCACTCACAATAGAGCAAAAATGAGCATTGATGGACCCCTAGCAAGCTAGAGGTGGGACCAGATGCCTGGGAGGAGTAAGCATCCCCTGTAGGCTAGCAGCACCCGCCGTCGATGTTCATGCATGAAAATGATAATATATAAAATGCATGCACTGTCTGAGATTACGTCTATATAGAAAGTGTTATGGAGACCATGTCAGGGAAAAATATTCAAAACTTCCTGTCAAACCCCTCGCGGGGAACTTTTTTTACGAGCTCCACACTGCAAAGGGCATAAGTGTGACACAAATGAGTTAAAGAAGATCCTTACGATAATCTCAACAGCACTCACAATAATGATTACTAGGGAAAGATGTCCCTTCATAATTGCTACAGTGAAAAGGTGGGTAGCGGAATCTAAGCGAGGCAGACAGAACCTTAAGGATGACACCGTCCTGGAAGGCCTGTCACTGTTGCAACCCCAGAAATGATCAATAAAGTCCATGATATTGTTATGACTGACAGACGAATTACAAAAAGATATATAGCCAGTATAGTTGGTATTTCACAGGAAAGAGTACATTCCATTCTGATTGAAGATCTTGAAATGAGGAAGCTTTCGGCCCGTTGGGTACCAAAACATCTGACAGTTGATCCGAAGCACATCAGGCGCACCGCGAACTCATCTAAACCTTTTTGAGGGAGATCTTGTCAATTTAAAAAAATTGTCACTATGGATGAAACATGAGTCCATCATTTTACCTCAGAGGCCAAACAACAGTCCAAACAGTGGAAGCACCCTGTCTCATCCAGGCCAAATAATTCCAAGACAAAGACTGTTCCTTCAGTTTGGAAGCTTATGACCTCGGTTTTCTGGGATGCAGAGGTATTCTGCTGATAAATTATCTCCAAAAAGGACAAACAATCAATGACACTTACTATGCTTCACTTATGACACAGTTACGGGAAAATATTAAATTTGAGCGCCGCGGAAAGCTCACTAAAGGTGCGTTGCTTCATCAGGACAATGCTCCTGTTCACAAGTCTTTCACTGCCATGGTTGCCATTCATGATTGTAGCTTTAATTTGATTATTATTGTGGCTTTAATTTGATTAAGCATTCACCTTATTCACCTGATCTTGCTCCATCAGACTTTCATCTATTCCCAAACTGAAAGCAGTTATTTCTGTCACCCACTTTCAGTCCGATATGATGACGTCATACTTGCAGTGGATGGCTTTCTGAACAGTCAAGATAAGAAGTTCTTTAAAAGTGGTATTTAGGCCCTTAAACACCTATGATAAAAGTGTAAAGATACTGAAGGGGATTATACAAAAAAATCATGCAAAATGTCCGATAAAATTCAAATCCTTCAATACGAGGCCCACAACTTATAAATCGGCCCTAGCTAGTATCACCCGCAAATTAACTTTGGCCCGATTTGTTTCCCAAAAATTGGCGCGTAAGCCGTTTCAAACTAAATTTAGAACTTGAACCAGCATGGCCCGGCGAAGCCACTTGATTGGCGAACGCCAAAATGTGCCACTTCTCGACTACAATCGGCGCATTTTGGCGTATGCAATTCGCCGGTAAAACTAAATCAAGTGGCTTCGCCTGGTCATACCGGGTAAAGTTCTAAGTTTAGTTTGAAACGGCGTACATAGGCGCAAGTCACTTTTTGGGAAACAAATCGGACCATTGTCAATCCCTCCTGAAAGTACTCTTTTTACTGTTTAATCATATATTGTACAATATATTATATTGGAGGCTTTTAGAATTAAGAATCTGAATCTGATATTCATGAAATATCGATATTTATTTTTAAAAATTACCAAAACTTAAAAATACTGAATTGTTACTTTATCAACTGCAATATATAGAAACAGCAATAACTTAGAGGGTAAAGTCATCAACAGTCCAATCTCATAAATGCAGTTTACATTATGAAAAAATATCAAAATAAAAAAAAAGTTAACGTATTATATAGAGGAATAAAGAAAAAAGAATTCCAAGGAGACGACGTCCACGCTGCAATGAATACAGAAAACCACAGACAAGCGACAACAATTTTTTTAAAAGATGCTATGATCGCTGAGCGATATAAGTCCCCTATCGGCGGCATATATATTTATGTCCTGCAACTCTGCCTATGGATTACTCTTAAAAAATGTTATGATCGCTGAGCGATATAAGTCCCCTACCGGCGGCATATATTTATGTCTTGCAACTCTGCCTATGAATTACTCTCCAATTAAACATGAGTTTTAATTAAACTTACTGTCTGTGCAGCTCAGTTCTGAGGTTTTATCTGCTTTATCGATTCGAAAAAGAGGTCAAGCGTGACAAAAGTTGAACTTGCTCTGAACTATCCAAGACTAAGCTGAGTATCAAATTTTACCTGAATATCACTATTTGTTGCAGAAAAAAGTCTGGAAAACTGACAAAACTGAATTGTGAAAGTCATCAAGGGGCATAACTCCTCGAAAAATAGGTCAAGCGTGACAAAAGTCGAACTTGCCCTGTAACTATCCAAGACTAAGCTGAGTATCACCTGAATATCTCTCTTTGTTGCAAAAAAAAGTCCGGAAAACTGACAAAAATTGAATTTTCCAAGTCATCAAGGGACATAACTCCTCGAAAAATAGGTCAAGCGTGACGAAAGTTAAACTTGCTCTGTAACTATCCAAGACCAAGCTATGTATCAAATTTTCACCTGAATATTTTTATATGTCGCAGACAAAAGTCCGGAAAACTGACAAAAACTGAATTTTCCAAGTCATCAAGGGACATAGCTCCTTGAAAAAAGGTTAAGGGTGACGACTGTCAAACTTGCTCTGTAACTATCCAAGACCAAGCTGTGTATCAAATTACATCTGAATATCTCCATCTGTTGCAGAAAAAAGTCCGGAAAACTGACCAAAACAGAATTTTCCAAGTCATCAAGGGGCATAATTCGTCGAAAAATAGGTCAAGCGTGACGAAAGTCAAACTTGCTCTGTTACTAACCAAGACCAAGCTGTGTATCAAATTTCATCTGAATATCTCCGTCCGTTGCAGAAAAAAATCCGGAAAACTGATATTCGGACAGACGGACAGACGGAGGGACAGACGGACAGACTGACGGACGGATAGACGGACAGACAGACCGAGAGGAAACTAAGAGTCCCCTTCGGCGTTGCCGGTAGGGGACTAATTAAGTATGAGTTTTAATCGAACTTACTGTCCGTGCAGCTCTTAGGTTTTATCTGCTTTATCGATGCCCCTTGATGACTTGGAAAAAGAGGTCAAGCGTGACGAAAGTTGAACTTGCTCTGTAACTATCCAAGACTAAGCTGAATATCAAATTTTACCTGAATATCTGTATTTGTTGCAGAAAAAAAGTCTGGAAAACTGACAAAAACTTAATTGTGCGAGTCATCAAGGGGCATAACTCCTCGAAAAATAGGTCAAGCGTGACAAAAGTCGAACTTGCTCTGTAACTAACCAAGACTAAGCTGAATATCAAATTTTACCTGAATATCTCTATTTGTTGCAGAAAAAGGTCTGGAAAACTGACAAAAACTAAATTGTGCAAGTCATCAAGGGGAAATCCTCAAAAAATAGGTCAAGCGTGACAAAAGTCCAACTTGCCCTATAACTATCCAAGACTAGGCTGAGTACCAAATTTCACATGAATATCTCTCTTTGTTGCAGGAAAAAGTCCGGAAAACTGACAAAAAATCAATTTTCCAGTTCATCAAGGGGCATAACTCCTCGAAAAATAGGTCAAGTGTGACGAAAGCTGAACTTGCTCTGTAACTATCCAAGTGTAAGCTATGTATCAAATTTCACCTGAATATATTTATTTGTTGCAGAAAAAAAGTCCGAAAAACTGACAAAAACTGAATTTTCCAAGTCATCAAGGGGAATAACTCCTCGAAAAATGGGTCTAGCGTGACGAAAGTTGAACTTGCTCTGTATAACTATCAAAGACCAAGCTGTGTATCAAATTTCACCTCAATATCTCTTTTTGTTGCAGGAAAAAGTCCGGAAAACTGACAAAAACTCAATTTGCCAGTTCATCAAGGGGCATAACTCCTCGAAAAATAGGTCAAGTGTGACGAAAGCTGAACTTGCTCTGTAACTATCCAAGTGTAAGCTATGTATCAAATTTCACCTGAATATATTTATTTGTTGCAGAAAAAAAGTCCGGAAAACTGACAAAAACTGAATTTTCCAAGTCATCAAGGGGAATAACTCCTCGAAAAATGGGTCTAGCGTGACGAAAGTTGAACTTGCTCTGTATAACTATCAAAGACCAAGCTGTGTATCAAATTTCACCTGAATATCTCTATTTGTTGCAGAAAAAAGTCCGGAAAACTGACAAAAACTGAATTTTCCAAGTCATCAAAGGGCATAACTCCTCGAAAAATAGGTCAAGATTGACGAAAGTCAAATTTGCACTGTAACTATCCAAGACCAAACTGTGTATCAAATTTCATCTGAATATCTCCATCCGTTTAAAAAAAAAAGTCCGGAAAACTGAAATTCGGACAGACGGACGGACGGACAGACAGACCAAGAAGAAACTAAGAGTCCCCTTCGGCGTTGCCGGTAGGGACTAATAGAAAAAGCACCCCACTCAAATAAACCACACAACAAATAACGGATGTAATGTACGCCCACTAAGAGTACCAACCGATAAACTTATACATTCTACGTTAAACATAATTAAGGAGGGTTTGAACACCAAGATGGCGGCAACATTATTTGTTTTCTCACTTCCTATGACAAGTTCAATCTTAACTTTTTCAAAACAATTGATACGCTGATTGATATACAAATTTGAGTATCCTGATGAAGTTTGAATAATTTCCGGTGTCATTTTTTTTTTTAAGAAATTATGGCGATTTTCAAAATTGTGGACTTTGGGAGCTTTAGCCATGAGCAAATCACGACGTCATTTCGACGTTATTGGGAAAAATGACGTCAAAAACTTTCGCATTCAAAATGCAATAAATTCATAAATACCAAACGTATCGCATTGAAACTTTGCATGTGTAAAATGGAAAGTTCAATCTTCATCATGGTGAATTCGCTGACAAATTTACATTACAGGAAAGCGGATGTCACTTCATTGAAGATGAACGATTTTGGAAAGAAAAATAGGAAACTATAAAGCTTTGTAATATTTTAATCATAAATTCAATTTTTCTCATTTAATCATGAAATCATCTCTGGACATTTTTGACCAATTTGTTAGTTTTTGGCAAAGATTCATCCACAGGATTCCTAATAATTAGCTATCGACTACAGTCAATTGGCTCGGAATTGCAAATTTTTAGCGATAGTATCATATTTTATTCCAGTATCCTACCTTTGTTTAAAACACAATTCATCTCATCTTTTCCATATCTAAGTGCAATACATTTATGTAGATTTTGGTAATTAAATTAAAATTTATTTCCAATAGCTTTACGAGAGCTGGAATGATACTTTTAATATAATGACGTCATCAAGAAATTCACGGAAACGTTGAAAGATGCATATTTCAAAGTCTCATAGAAAATTTTCCTGTGGATAGAATCAAATGTAAGTTTGTATAATCAAGGACAGACAAGTAATATATAATTTCAGAAATTTTGAGAAAAATTGAATTTGGCGTCCAAGTGTTCAATACCTCCTTAGGTCATCAATTAGTAAAGCAATTATCTAGATATCCTGTAAACATCAGCCCTCTATTATAGTAGAGCAACCAAGTCGCTAAATTTGAAATTTTAATCAACCCACCTAACACAGGGCTAATTTTTATATTAAACGAAAGAATATAACATGGGACATCAGATTTAAACTGTCGTAAAAAATTCGTATGGTCAGAATTACTGTAAATTAAGATAAAAGCGGAAAATGAGTAAAATTCAAAATCATAGATATTTTAACAAAAATTATCATCATTTAATAAATGAAAAGTCAAACTGACCGAAATCAAAGTCAATATGCTAATTGAAGTCAAAAGAAAATTTTTGGATCAAATTGAATTTTCTAATTTCAACTTCATGGATGAATGAGCACAAATTCTAAGATAAATTGGTAAAATTGAAATTTTCAATTTTTTCACTTCCATATTGAGAATTTTAATTCGAAGATAAAAATTAACATACAGAAACGATATTTTGATATGTGAATGTGTTTTAGGAAAGTTTGATTGAGATCGATTGAAAAACTTAGGAGTACCAGGCAAATAAAGTTCCCCACCCCCAACTTTGTTATTAGCTATTCACTGCAACTAGGAGATGTTTCTCGATAATACGGAGTAAACATATATAATTACGGCTAAATTGAGTTTTAATATATAATAATGAATGAAAAGAATAACAAAGATTTTATGATCAACAAAACATGGAATTATGCAATGCATTTTAGTTCCACAAGTAAGTAGCGAAGCTGCCTATACGACCCCATCACATTCAGGCAATCATAGCATTTTCTTTCTCTGTTTGACCTTGTGACAACAGTTGTCGCTAAAACGTAGCTTAGAAATAATTAAGCTTAGAAATAATTAAGTATAACACAGATTTTAAGATCAACAAAACATGGAATTATACAATGCATTTTAGTTCCACAAGAAAGTAGCGTAGCTGCCTATACGACCCCATCACATTCAGGCAATCATGGCATTGGTCTCACTCCCATATCGGGAGTTCGCTTCTTTTCACGTGGTGGAGGTTTTTGTTTGTTTGCTTTGGTTCCTGTTTTATCCTGATTTTGTATGCCTTCGGTTTCTGATTTTCTGAATTATCGATTTTGTGCTGTATACAGGGATATGGTCATTATCCATATTTGTCATTAAAGGAATCGTTCTACAGGTATTGTCGTAGCAAACTGACCTGATCGGGCGGAGCTTATTTTCACCTTGTCATCGGAAGAGTTTACTTCTGACCAGGTGATAAAAGCCATATAAAATTACAGGTAACGAGTATTTACTCTAATTACGATGTGCAATTCATAGTCTATCTACCCTAAAATTGTATCAATTCGTCTCAATTGCTTTATTGAATTAGCTCCGCCCGGTCAGGTTAGTTTGCTACGACAACAGATGATAAGGGGGATAGCCTCTGATTTCTAGTTTTGGTTCTCTAGGTTCTGATTGGTTGATCGTTGATGGCCATATCAACAATATTGTATGTTTTTGTTGAGTTTGTTTTTTTTTTTACTGTCTGTTTATTGTTTTTCATGCTTCATCCTTGTCTACAATGGACACTTTTTTTAACTTTCTCTGCAATTGTTTCGATATAAATGAAACGGAAAAGATACAAACAAATAGTGAACATCAAACAACCACATTTACAAGAATTAAAGACGCTCACATAAAACTACCAACCGAGAAGCAAATCTTTAGCAATATTAAAATAGAAATGACCACACAATAAAGGGTGCTCTATTCTCAGAGGTTTCACGCTGAGCTGTCAACATATCAGTCTCGTCGTTATAAAAGTTTGATTTCACTATGTTGTATCGCATCTTTGACTCTTTAATACATGTACATGTTGTAGATCAATGCTTTGCTTTTGGAATATAGTTTCTTCTTGGACACATTTCATCGACTATTCTTTGCGTCATACATTTCACACCTTTACAATTTTATTTCTTTATTCGGAGCTCTTTGAGAAATACGGCCATTGACGCGCCAACATTGTATGTTCCTGTTGCGGCAAATTTTTCGTTATCAACAGACGGTTCCTCTTCGTGATATAGCCTTTTATTTGATGTAATCTAGACGTATGTAGGAACTGCCCAATTAGATTACCAATATTACATATGACAATGTGGTGTTTGTGCATATGTACAGCATTAGGAATTAAAGCCCCCCCCCCCCCCCCCCCGTGACCCTTGAGGACTTTCCATTGGATCTCACGGAGACATTAAAGGGGTTTTCTGACTTAGTATATCTTGAATTGCATCCACCTATTTTTGTAACAGTTACAAATCTGAACGAAGACTAAGTGCGGATGTTTTGGGAGGTTGCTGTTGATGCTGCAACTAGGTGTTGTTGGAGATCCCCTCCTTTCTTAAAGAGATAAATTGCACAACGTTTACCCAAGGCATATCGTAATGTTTAAAACACAGATAACGAAGAGCCCAAACTCTATCCAATGTACTTTACATGTATATTCACATCTCTGTGGTACTAAAATAAACGTCAAAATATACTTTTCATAATTTTATATGAACTTAATGCATTTTTCTTCAATTCACGTATTTTCATTTCAACTTGTCACGAATGGGTTTCCATACACGATCTTACCACGGCATATTAAAAAGAAGTATTTTTCATTAATTTTTAAACAGTATGATGTAATTCCTATTTCTGCATTTAACTTTTATCAAAAATATGTATGAATACCGGTTGATAGGTACGATTTGATGGAAACTGTAACACGAGGTCGACTGAATCTTCATCTACGGAAACTAATTTGTGAAATGCCGCTTAAATCAAAAGTATATACGCTTTATGTTTTTACATTTATTAATTTATAGCCCCTTAGAAAAATGATCAATAAAAAGGCATTGGAAATAATAAACATATATTTGTCGATATGTTTCGAGACAAAAATTTAGTCTCTGTGCTTTAGAGAAAATATTAACACGGATTCTTCATATTTCATAGAAATTTGCATAAAACTGCAATTTTTTGAGAGAGGAGAAAATATTCTTCCTCCAAAACAATTATTTAACATGTGTACATATCTAATGCATTGATTGCAACGACTTTCTATACAAAAAAAAAGAAGAAAATATAGGAATACCGAGGATATAAAAGATAAATATTTCGTTTTAATTTTTCACGATTTTATCGCTTTTTACCCAATTTAAACAAAATCTGACCGTGGAATATTCTTTACGACAGCTCTATTTGAAAGCAGGGGTATTCAGCAAAAAGTTCAGACCAAATTCAGGCCTGTGTTAGGTGTGTTGATTAAACTCGAAAACTAAGCTTCTTTTTTAAATTGGTCGCTCTACTATTAAGGGGACTTGGATGTTTCCAAAACACATGAATATGTAGAGGTGCACTGCGTTTCATGTAAATACCGGGTGATATATGGAAATCCTATATTTCGCAAAAAAAGAATTTAACCGTTACCATATTTTAACTATCAATTTGTCAGACAGCTATAAGCATAATTTTACGTGAATTTGATACATAACTATTTGACTATTGAATTCGCCTATCAATTTTTGCATAATTCTATATTTCCACCCTGGACATTTCAGATTCGTACTAAAAGGCAGAGAACGGACTTTTATTTTACTTTTCAGTAATAAACCACTTTTTTCTCTTTTAAATTCATTGAATTATTTAATATAAATAATGGGTTGATACAAATTAGACATCGCTCATTCTTGATTGTTGAATCTTGTTCTAGAGTGCCTTTCCACATTCGAATGTTGAATGTTGAACAGCGTTCCAAAATCACACTACCCCAAAATCTTCGTGATAGATGGATTAGTAAATGAAGTAAAACACACTACCCGAAAACAGATTAAACATCAAAAGGCTTCCACATTCTTGAAAACATATACTTACGAAAAAAGAAAATAGGACAAACAGACGGAGACAACTGCACAGCCAGTTCAAGTACAGAATGTATTGTAGGTGGCCCTTTAAACACGGTTTCGTGCCATTAAGTACAGTTTATACATCAATATATTTTAGAGATTTTACGAATTTTACATTGGGAAGGTACCTCAGAATGCTTTGGAAGGAAAATTGTAAGTGTCACACGCACTTCATAATCATACAGATGTCAATTGAAAAATATTATATGTATAAAGTGAAAGATTCAGTGACACACAGAGGGACAAAAAATGTTTTTACGTTTGACAAAAGCTAGTGTCCTTGAATTGATTCATAACAGATTTGATCCAATTGAATATATCTGCCGTTCTTGAAGCGAGGGGCACTTGATCTCACTTCCATACTTGTATAATACATGTAGTATCTTGTGTTGCTCTATGTTCTGCTACCCGTTGTTTTTTTTTTTTTTTTTTTGAGTTTATAGGCCATTTAATCAAATAATATTGAATGACGGACATATACCGGTATCATTTTACAAATGTTCTTTATGCTTAAAGATTTCATTATATGTTAATTAAATGTCTTCAAATTCAGTAGCATCATTTAAGAGCAGAGTTTGCAGCATGGACCAGACATGCACGTTTCAGGTACTTTACCCCCGTCAGTGGTCCTCAATCTAAACAATGTACATGTAATATGGCCAAAGAGTGCGAAAGTTATAATATCCAAAAATGTACCAAAAGACGCAGCAGGATGGGGGATATGATACTACAGGACCCACGTTTTTTAAATTTTATGAAATTTTGGTAACAGAAGTTTTCGAATGCGTTGAAGAAATTTATCAAACTCGGCTTAATGTGACCTCGTTGACTTCTGGTCCACCAAAAGCGACACTCACCAAGTGGTACAAATGTTAATCGTCTTCAAATTCAATAACATCATTTAAGAGAAGATGTCATTGAATTTGCGCTGCATGGACCATAGACATATTGCATGCTCCGTGTACTCTAAAATCACCGCAGCAATGAGATCATAATCAGAACTGTTTCTCAAGTTTTGACAGTCGCTATCATTGTTTATTCATAATAAAAAGACATCCATTCATCCATTAAGATTTATTTCATAACCGTAGTATACTAGTATATACTAATATGTCAAATGTGCCCCTGTATTTTCCATGTATATATCATTTTGAGGGCAAAGAGGCTCGCCGGTAAACTGATTGCTCAAGGTTTTACTTGAGATGTCACTAAGGAAGTTAGAACTATGGTCGCTACTTATTGCACATTTCGAACTTTGCGTATCAAGGATGATTAAGGACATTGCCGAGTACGACCTTTCCGACTGCATGATAGTCTATTACCTTTTGGACATTATCGGATTTGGCACACGGCGGGTGATGCATGCAGACATGCATTTTTCCGTTCAGAACAACTCAGTTTGCGACCGTAAAATCAGCATTTACCGTCCGCAAACATAACATCAGAAACTAGTTAGGCCATTTCTTGTTCTTATTCTGTTTTGCGTCCTTTCGAAATTGAGAAAGCTACCAGCTAGCAAGGAAGAAAAACAAACAAACATATAAAACAAAGTTGCAATTCCATATTGTGTGACTATATGAAATCTTGCAGGAACTTAATTCATCTGATTATTATCAGATTTTCATAAAAAAAGGAATTATAGATATTGCAATGCCTTGAATCATTGCGGAACTTCTATATTTTTACATGAAAAATAAAAAAAAATGAACAATTTCTCTTAAACTTTTGAAGAAAACAAAAGTAATTTGCAAAATATTTTCATTATTTTAATTTTGTTTCGTTTTATGACTTTGGGCTAAAAACCTACCAGCACGAGGACGCAAAACAGAAAATAACAAATAAATGGCCTTATTCCCTAAATCCACGGATCTTTGACATCTGACCTACGATTGTTACTTCTTCTATGGTATACTTCTTACACACACGGAAAATATGGAAACGCATTTTGCCCTGTGTATATAATACCAAAAACTTATCTCATCTTTTGCGATATTTGCAAAGAAAAAAAAAATGAAAAAAAACAACATTTCTTAAATGTAATTGTGAAAGCTGGTGCATACGACTAGACTACTTTCGTACTTGGTGATTTTGTTGAGACTGATGTATTTGGAGAGGCTTGCGTATCAAATGCATGTGATAATCAGCAGTTACAAAGGCACTAGTAAATAGCTTCTTAAATGATGCTATTGAATTTGAAGACGTTAACTAACATTTGTACCACTAGGTGAGTGTCACTGCTGGTGGACCAGGAGTTCCCGAGGTCACAAGTTCGTTCAACTTCGGTTGATCGTTTCTTCAACGCATTCGAAAATTTCTGTAATCCAAATTTCTTGAAATTTCTAAAACGGGGGTCCTGAAGTATCATATCGATCCCACCTACCTGCTACGTTTAAGATATATTTTTGATAGAACTTTCACACTGTTTGGTCATATTACATTGTTTAGATTGAGGATCACTGACGAGGGTTAAGTACCCGAAACGTGCATGTCTGGTCAACGTTGTAAATTTATCAGTTCTTATGCTATTGAATTTGAAGACGTTAATATTGCTACTTCGAACAAACGTCCCGAAAACTTATTTCAGAACCATACTTTTAATGGAAAAAAATTGGTGGAAGACATGCAAGAACATGCTATCTGTGTTAATCATTTCCATCTATGGCAAAACTTAATTCTTTTATTGAAACGCACAACGTCAAAGAATAAATCTTGATGCAGTTCTAACAAAAGGGATCGAAAGAGCAACGAAAATGGACAAACTGTGCCTTCCATACATAAAACACTTGAGTACAATGTATTCTGTTGAAGCAAAGCATATACATGTAACTTTAAGAGGCTACAGGGACAACACTGGTCAAACAGGGAAACATTGAAAACATGGGTCAGTTTCTATGGACTCCTGCAGTTTAGTGCTGGCGCTGGAGATTTAATATGGATTCTATGTAAAAACCTAAAAAATCAGACATGTTTGGCCACGACATGTCTCAGATTTTGGATATCTTTTGTGTATAAGGTAAATATGATGTCCTCAGAACGAATTGACCTTCCATTTTTTTCTCCGACGTTCCGTTGCCATGGTAACCAAGGTTTTGTATAAAAACACCTTTAAACAAGGCATTTTTATGCATCCCGTTACCATGGAAACAAATGTTGAATGTATATGTAATTTTCCGAAAAGATTATTTAAATCCTCTTAAGTTGATACAATTTTATTTTTCCATGTTCCTTCTTTCTGTGTGTCATGTAAAGGAGTATGAATGGTTTACATAGTAGAGTGGCCCCCTAAAAACGACTTCTCCAAAATTAAATTTTGTTGTCATTTTTAGAAAGTTGAATATCTATATTTTGAGAAATCTAGTTACAAAAACTACTCCTCAATTTGTAAGACATTGTAAATTTTGCTTAAATATCATGAAAACCGGTGATTTTGTCAATTTTTCACGAAAAACAGCATAATTCTTGATTATTTTCATTGAGATAACATCGAGCGGGATCGTGAACAACTTTTTCCTATTGCATGCACTTAGAGACGTACAAAAGTAACAACATATCAAAATATAAAAGTTGTTCAGAAGCCCGCTCGATACTAACTTACAGGAAGTCTGTCGAAAATGAGCCCCAAAATGACGTTTTTCCAGAAATTTGGCGAAATATACCATTTTTGGTGCCCAAATTCTATGAAAGTGAGGAAGGAAATTAAAGAATATGTATCATTTCATGAGTAGCCTACATTGTAGAATAAATATTGGTACAAATTCATTACTTCATGAAAACTTAAGATTTTGCCCTGAAAGGGGGCCACTTTACTATATAAACCATATATAGTCATTTGCTTCAATGTCAAGAAAAATTGCTTATTAAAAATGAGCCATTTTCGGCCAATTTAGCTATATGTTTTACTTCCTTTTGCCAAGAGTAATAATGCAATTGCACAAGATTTGAAATACAGTTGACTATTTCCTGAAGAGTATTATCCTAGGATTTCATGGGAATCGAAGGAAATTTATCTAGAAGTGAGATTTTTCTGTTTACATGCCTTTGAAATAGGTTACAATGGCACTTTTGGTACGAAGGTGTAAATACCTGTCATAAGTAAAAAGCTAATTTCTACAGATGTATGCTTGCTATTGTTACAAAACTTGGTATGTAGATGCATTAAAGACCATTCAATGCTATCATGACCTTGAGAAAATGTCAAGGTCATTTGCTCAATTTTCAAGGTCATTAAAAAATATATGCTATTTTCAGGCCAAATTTTGTGGTTTTTCACTAAAAAGAGACATGATTAACAGTAAACAGTATGGAACCTTGGCAAAACAATCAATTATCGGTTAAAGTATGATAAATGTATTATTTGTTGGGATGAGTATCACATTTATCAGAGTCCAATGAAGACCCCAAAAAATGTCACATATTTTACGAGAAAATTTTAGAAAATCGCAATTTTATGCTCTTTTGAAAGTATGTCATACATAGAAGTGAAATACAATTTAAGAAAATTGTGATGAATTCTACTTCTTTTGATCGGTTGTTCAACTGTAAATATTTAAAATTCAAAATATCTAATGAAATAAGTTAGAGAAATCAATTTAAATTAATTGGAAATCCTGATTTTTGTCTTAATTTTAGTCTAAAGTTAGAAATGACCTTGACATTTGGACAGATGACCTTGAAATGATTTGAAGGTCAATTGAAAATGATAAATATAATTTGTATACTGGTATGCTATTTCATAATCATAGGACTCAAACATGAGGAAAAACAATGTTTTTAAATATGCGGTATATGGTAATATGGATTCCAAGTTGCTATAGCAACGGATTTTGATTGGCATTCTTGACAAAATGGTGAGTTTCACCATAGATTTTATTTCTTGATTTTTTCCAGCTATAAACATTTATTTTGGCAAGGTGATGTTAAATACCCATAACATTCACCGAATAATGGTTTTCAACCTTCAAAATAATCAAAAACAGGCCAAAAATGACCCTAAAATTAGACCTTATTTTTGCTAAATTTTCACATAATTTGACTGAATATCAACAACTACCTGATAACCCCCTCCCCCGAAAAAGTTATTCTTGTCAGAGTTAAACTTACAAAGAAAAGTTTTTGTGTTCATAAAGTAAATTTTGACCATGGTTTCCATGGCAACAGAATGCCACAATATGTCTTATCTCTCATATTTATGGGGGTGTCAAATAGATTGACCCCGTTACCATGGCAACCGTTGTTCAAATATAACAATATGGTTTGTTTTCATTGTTTTTATATTAAGTATGATAATTACAGAAAGTTTCATCAAAATCCATGACATGCCGTGGCCAGCTGTTTTAGGTTTTTACAGAGAATCCATATTAATATTTAGCGGAATTATTACGACAGAAAATTTATTATATATGCTTTAATTTTAATAACAGTAAACGTTTACAAAAATCTCCATCTTATGTTAGAAAATGGAACCTAAATGATCATCGATCGCCTTCTAAGCTGCGGATGTGATCATGAAGTCATCAACAGAACACATTGTGATGCATTTCACTAAACCGACCTTTCGTTTTTGCAACATTGCACACCGACCAACTCTGACGATGGGATTCTGTGGTGGGTAATTTCCAAATCTTATCAGATGTTAAACGTCTTCAAATTCAGATAAAGTTGAGCCATATTCCTTTGTCCAGTCTTTAAAATGAACGGACTATAAGGACGATTTAACATGAGCTCAGTCAGCAGATTACGGACTGTTTTCCGTATTTAACTTCTCTTGATACTCATTTACATAGTTTTTAGCTCTACTGGTCAAAGACCAGTCGAGCTTATCCGATCGCCCTGTGTCCGTCGTCCATCCGTCTGTCCGTCCATTAAACTTTTCTCGTGAATGCGAATCCTCTGAATTTGTGAATGGTAAGAAATTAATTCTTTTTGCATTATAATGGGTCTATGGTCTAGTTGTGACCTTATGTTTTGTTTGAGTCCCTGACCCCTAGGGTCTTGGAAAATGGGTGTGGTCATTTTCTCCTATGTAACTCCATGTAATCTTGTTAACACCAATTCTCAGAATGTATAAATGAAAGAGAATTAATTCTTTTTGGCTTATAATCAGTCTCTGGTCTAGTTGTGCACCTGATATTTTGTTTGAGCCCCTGACCCCCAGGGTCTTAGAAAACGGGTGTGGTCATTTTCTCCTATATAAGTTTATGTAATCTTGTGAACACAAATTCTCAGGAAGTATAAGTGTATACAGTATAAATGATTTTTGATTTTTGAATTAAATGACAGAGTTAATTCTTTTTGCATTATAATCAGTCTCTGGTCTAGTTGTGCCCTTGATTTTTTGTTCGAGTCCCTGGCCTCAGGGTCTTCGAATATGGGTGAGGTCATTTTCTCCTATATAAGTCTATGTAATCTTGTGAACACCCATTCTAAGAAAGTTTAAATGATAGAAAGTTAATTGTTTTGCATTATAATCAGTCCCTGATCCCAGAGTCTTGGAAATGGGTGTGGTTATTTTCTCCTATATTAGTCTATGTAATCTTGTGAACACCAATTCTCAGAAAGTATAATTGATTTTGAATTTAATTTTTTTTTTTTTGCATTCTAATTAAACTATAGTGTAGCCGTGCATCTGATATTTTGTTTGAGCCCCTGACCCCCAGGGTCCGTGAAAATGGGTGTGGTCATTTTCTCCTATATAACTCTATGTAATCTTGTGAACACCAATTCTCAGGAAGTATAAATGATAGAGAGTTAATTGGTTTTGCATTATAATCAGTCTCTGATCTAGTCGTTGAGTCCTTGACCCCCAGGGTCTTGGGAAATGGATGTGGTCATTTTCTCCTATATAAGTCTATGTTATCTTGTGAACACCAATTCTCGGAAAGTATAATTGATTTTGAGTTTAAAATTCTTTTTGCATAATAATGGATTTATGGTGTAGTTGTGCACCTGATATTATCTCAGGGTC
Organism: Pinctada fucata; assembly: GCA_028142955.1. Classification (NCBI taxonomy): domain Eukaryota; kingdom Metazoa; phylum Mollusca; class Bivalvia; order Pterioida; family Pteriidae; genus Pinctada; species Pinctada fucata. The sequence goes on from AP027104.1 coordinate 34,325,167, forward strand.
CTGGAAAATGGGTGTGGTCATTTTCTCCTATATAACTCTATAGATGTAATTTTGTGAATACCAATTCTCAGAAAGTATGAATGGTAGAGAGTTTCAAAATCCTTTTTGCATTATAATCAGTTTGTGATGTAGTTGTGCACCTCATATTTTGTTTGAGCGCCTGATCCTCGGGGTCTTGGAAAAGGGGTGTGGTAATTTTCTCCTTTTAATTCTATGTAATCATGTGAACACTAATTTTCAAAAAGTATAATTGATAGAGAGATTATTTCATTTTTAGGTTTGTGGTCTAGTTGTTAATCTGATATTTTGTTTGAGCCCCATGCTGCTTGGGGTATTAGAAAAGGGGTGTGGTCATTTTCTTCTACGTTAATCTTATCTTTGGAACACACTTAGAAAGTATAACTGATAGAGAGTTTTAAATTCTGTTTGCTTTATAGTAAGCCTGTGGTCTATAGTTGTTCATCTGATATTTTGTTTGAGTCCCTGACCCTAGGGTCTTTGAAAAAGAGTGTGCCACTAAGATGAATTTTACCAAACAACCACTGGAGAGCTTCAGTCTCGTCAGAGACTTCTAGTTGTGTTACCTTGTGTCCCTGCGTTCTATTTTCCGAGTTTTGACATGGTAAATAATATGCAACACTCTTTTTTTGCTTTATTTGTATCCATTTGAACAACTTTGAATTTTTGAAATGCCGCATTAATCAATTTAATTGGTGCAACCTACATAAATTTCATTTTACGATGGGACTGAGACTGTGTATAATTAGCGACAATCTTTTTGAAGAACAAGACAATCGCATTCTTGATCATTGATGACTTAGGGTTACTAAGAAGAACGTCGAGTTTTAACTGCATATGATTCCCACTATGACTCGATGAAAACAAGAGGCCCAAGGGGGTAACATCGCTCACCTGAGGAGACTGTATGTATGTTTTTAATCAAAGTCAGTATAAGACCTGAAGGAAATAGCTTTTACTACCTGTAAAGTTTGGTGACATTCTGTGCAGTAGTTTAAGAGCATAAGTCAAAAATGTGTCAACCAAATAGAGCCTATGGAGGACATCTTGGATTTCCGATCGGTTCGAAAAACACAAACTTGGTAGAGGGTAATGATGCTTTCTGTGAAGTTTCAAGATATTCTGTGAAGCGGTTTCAGAGGAGAAGTCGAAAACGTGTCAGCCAATCAGAGCCTGTGGTGGCCATCTTGGATTTCCGATCGGCTCCAAAAAACACAAACTTGGTAGAGGGCAATGAGTACTTGCTTCCTGTGAAGTTTTGTGAAATTCTGTGAAGCGGTTTCAGAGGAGAAGTCGAAAATGTACGTGTCAGCAAATCAGGGCCTGTGGTGGCCATCTTGGATTTCCGATCGGCTTGTAAAACAAACTTGGTAGAGGGCAATGAGTACTTGCTTCCTGTGAAGTTTCGTAAAATTCTGTGCAGCAGTATCAGAGGAGAAGTTGAAAATGTTAAAAAGTTAACGACAGACGACGGACCACAGACAACGGACTCCGCGCTGTGACAATAGCTCACTTGAGCTTCGCTCAGGTGAGCTAAAAAGCAATATTAAAAATCGTGTTCTTATTTGATATTTGGGCTCGGTACTCATATTCCCTTCATCTGAAGATCTACACTGCACGATCTACTGGTCGTATGTTTTGTGCTGTTTTCTAAAGAAAGAAATATTCAATGACTGTTCTTCCGAGAATATATGAATATAAATTATTTTAAAAATATATATATCAGTGGCGCCATCTAGATTCAAACCTTAAATAAAAAAAAGTAATTATAAGCTTCCATAATAATCTGTCGTCCCAGTGCATGCATTTCCCAAGAAACCTACACCTTTGCTTATGACATAAACTTTTAACATCTGCATTTGAAATTTCATGGTTAGAACTTTAATCATAATCCCCATACTGTTTTTTAAAAGCGAAATCATGTCATTGTAGGTTGCGCTCTTAAATTTGGATTTTTGGAGTAACTGTGTTCTAATGCTAGACAATTTAGTAATTTAATGCTGTACGTAATATGCAAAAAAAAAATATAGATCTATATACTACAGTATATGCATGCAGAGCTTATTGTAAGCTTGCCACTCCTTGCGGTGTGCGAGTTAGAGGCTGGCACCCGTTCGTGATCACTCGCACTCGATGTGATGTAATGTAGATGTCGCCACTTGATGAATCCAGAGTATGTTTTAATATATACGTTCATTTTCAAGATAACAGGAAAGTATAACTTAAGATTTTCAGTTATAAATGGTTATTTGAATGTATTTATCAAGTATCAATATATCCCGTCGATGTCCCTTTCTAAGAAATTTGGTTAAAAGTACATGCATTTTATAATTACACGTGTGGACATATCATATCAAATATTTATATTGTTTTCTACTGAATTTTTCGGAGATTTCAAAGAATTTATTAATTTTTCAAGGAAACTTATAATAACCGCTTGGAAGCGTCTTTCGATATGCATTAACTGTAGAAAGAACTCATAACTTTTGAAAGTCGCTACATGCGAAAGGCCTTCTTGTTGTTGGGGGGGGGGGGGGGGGGGGGGGGGGTTAGTCCAGCTTATAAAACTCCTGTATACTCGTCTCGCAGCGAGGTTATATGTGAAGTTGGGGGGGGGGGGGGGGGGGGGGGTCCGAGGTTATCTGCGCTTTACTGCAGAACCCGAGTAGTTCCGATGGGCTGAACTTGCCCTCATATTTGACCCTAGCATGAACAGATTACTGTTTTCTGGGCTGTCAAGAAGTTTTGTAAAGATGTCACAGCATGCAAAACGTCTTGAAACTGTTAAATCGGTAATGAATCGTTACTTAATTATACATGACGATATAAAACAAACGGTCCTACTGAAATTTTACAAGTCACTGCACTTGTTCGCCCACTTCCTTCTACTTTCGTTTTTGCTCGACTTCTTGGAAGTCGAGAGATCGTCGATTGTGTTCTTGGAACAAAACGCCATGCAAATACAACTTTCAGAATTTCTACTTACTAGAAAACTGTTACAGAGAAAAGCTAAATTAGTTCCAAATTTTTAGAAGTCTGAGTATTTCATTGCATTAGTCTACATTTATTTCATTTGTGAGAAATATTTTCAATATCATGCAACTTGCATAAATCAAATGTGTACCGTCTAGGTTTATATAGGTAAGTGAATATTTACTATAGACTTTTTGATAATTATATCTCAAAGAATTTTTAGCAAACATAAGATTGGAGGGATAAGATATTAAATATTTCCTTTTATCAGTTTTTATTTCATATTTCTTAATTAAACTTTATGCTTGTAAATATTTATAATTAATATTGCACTGAGAGCAATTTTAAGAGTAGTATGACCCAAGAGTTCCTAACTTTAGCATTACATAAAGGAAGTTTTTATGCATCCTGGCTTCTTTTTATATGTACTTTTGTCAATGCCACAGGCTTGTTTATCTGCAGTATTTTTTTTTTTACGTATTTTGTTCACAATTTGACTTCACGAAAAAATCTAGTGCAAACTGCTGATATACATATTATATCTTAATGTACAAGAATATATGTGTTCAATCAATAGAAAAGCTTAATGTTTGTACTCAAAATATAAAATAAATATATATGAAATAAATATAGGATCTCAAATGAATTTTCATTTCATACGATGTATTATGAAACGAGTTGTGTGTTTTATATCCCCGAGCCTTGGCGAGGGGATATAAAACGCACAACGAGTTTCATAATACATCGTATGAAATGAAAATTCATTTGAGATTCTTTTTATCACATGATATTGCCTAAAAATGTGTATTTCCGACGTGAAATCAACCTTTCCGAGAAATACAGAGGCGAACCACGCCGTGATCTTGAGGTCGTCTGCTACGCCATGAGAAGTAGTGTCCCCATCGTATAGATATCCTGTGCGTAAGAGAAAAGTATTTCAATTTTGAATAGTATTTTAATGCAAGAATTAATTCAACAACAACAATTTTAATCACTGATATTGACTCTTGGTCTGATTTTTAGAGTTGACCGATATTTGAAAGGTCACATTTGTCAAGGTTTATGTGATTCGGTTCCAAACTTGACCAATCGCATTTAAGCAGAGCGATATGTAACGTGTTATCATATCATATATTTATGAAATGGCTTCATGAAACTGCATAACGGGTGTATCATGTGATAAATGTTAATTATTTTTATGCAAAAGTTTTATTCACTAATCTAATTTTTAAACAGACTGAATACGGAAGATCGCAAATACTGAATCTAACCAAGACTATACGAATGTTCTCGCGCACTCTTAGATTGTTCTCCATGGTTATAATGACGTCATCAGTTTACTTGGGCAGAAAAGGTGCGCAAGTTTTTAACAATGGTTTTAAGGTAGGTGACTAAATGGAAAAATCAGATCGGACACGCTGCACGCGCTGCATTAGCGATCTTGCGTATTATAAGATTTTTACTATATTATTTTCTGTATGGTAAACAAAATTTATATATTAAGTATTATTTATAAAGGATCTGAAGGTCCTTCAAGAAAAATAGAAGTGTAAATAATGGTGCACAACAGTGTCAACTCAAGTTTTTTGTTTTATTTATCCTCTAATTTAGCTTCTATATAGGGCATATAAGAAAAGACTCTATATATCTATTATAATGAGGAAAGATATTTTGATTCATATTAATATGCAACTTATAATACAGCACGTGCACAATATCCGTTCTGATTTGCATTTAGTCACCAGTACCTAAACCATTGTTCAAAACTTGGGCACCTTTTCTGCACAAGTAAATTGATGACATCAAGTCAATGAAGAACAATCAAAGAGTGTGTGAAAACATTCGTATAATCTTGATTAGAAGTATTTGCGATCTTCTGTACTATGATCATGAATGAATATACATGTATATGTTCATGCAAGACTAGTGATATTTTCAAACATGAACTTTGCACTTCAAAGGAAATCATGTTTAGATTATAGGAAACTATGGTGATATGCTGCTATAGCCATGCAGCCTAAAATTGTGAGGCATGCAGATTGAGAATTGCAGCCAGCTGGAAATTTTTCATGAATATGACTTTTGTGGAATTCTTTCAGTCCATTTAGGGTTGGTCCAAGGCGGGAGGTCAATACAGGTCCCAGAGGATAGACCTCACATCAACCTTTGTGACATAATTGCTGCTTCACAGTTTGTGGTGATAATCATGTTGACTTCTTTACTATGTGCAAATTAGGTTTGCTGCGATCTTATGTGGCACCATGGAAGTTCAGTTTATGGCAAACTTGCAGTAGCTTTTTGTTAGCATGCCTTAGTTGTGTGACCATTGCCATATATAGATTAAGGTGTTACCACCATACCTGTCAACTCTCCCTCTTTTGGAGGGAGATTCCCTCTTTTTGACCTCATTTCCCTCCTTGGCATTTCTCCCTTGAGGGAAACCGATCACCCTCTTTCTTCCTCTTTTGACATTTACCAAAGAAAAATAACTCTAAATAGTGACATTTAGAGCATATCATGAGAAATTGCATGACAAAATGCAAGAAAAGATGCATAGAATGCAATGAATTATTGGTACATGTTTCAGTAGTTTATAAATTAATGTCTTTGCATTGAAATGTCAGCACAATGAAAATGGTTTTGCACAAAATGATACGATCCATTAAAAGTATTATAAGCAAAATGGGTTCCCTCTTTATTTTAAGTGCCCAGGAGGGAGATCTCCCTCTTTTTAAGATTTTAAAGTTGACAGGTATGTGGTTACCACTGATGTAGCGCCCAGATTGTTTTTCCGACTAAAATGGCAATTAACTACTGTAATCATCAATAATGAACTATTTGGCGAAGAATTTGAGTCGAGAAAGTTTGCATGTGCGTTTCTAAAATTGTATTTTTAAATGGCACAACTTGGTTTAGTACCTTAATGTTAACCTCAAGTATAATTGACAAAATACATGGTGATCATGCATGATGTTTTTATTATTATTATTATTTTTTTTTTTTTTTTAAGTTGTTTTTTCTCACTTATGGGGGAAGGGGTTCAGGGCCCTTACATTGGGAGATATATGCATGTGAACTACTCAAAAGGGGAATTTTTGAATAAATCAAGATTCCTTTAAAAAATATAACAGATAGCATCAATTTAACTGGAATGGCTTTTATTAAAGTACTTAGCAGTCTACATTAAGGGAATCATGTTTTTATTCTACTATTTTTATTCTGATTTTTTAAAATATTTTACACACTTTATTTTAAAACATTTTAAGCCAAAGAAAACATCTTTTATATGGGAGAAATTTCTCTGACAGGAGGGAAAAATATATATAATACTCCAGGTAGAGTTGGGTATTGCCAGTGAAAATCATATGAAATATCGCAATTTATTGTATGTATGACTGGAAAATATGCCCATCACTGATTGGCTGATAACATGTCTGGAGCTTCTGAATATATCGCTATAACCACCTCCAGAGAGCTAAATTTAGAACAACTCTCATATTTTCCCCAGTATCTTTCTAAAATTGGCGTTGTAGTTATGACGTCATAATAGTTACGCGCCATTATGCATATATTTCGCGTCATCAGAGAATACCTAAAATTCCTTACAGCAATGGATGCTATCAATGCATTTCATGATCATACAATAAAACAATTGATTACCTAATTGTGTTCAGTAGATATAGCAGTATAGCAACCCTCAGCATGTGTTATTCTGACACCTCGGCCTTCGGCCTCAGTGAATAACATATCCTTCGGGTTGCTATACTGCTATATCTACCTCACACAAGGTAATTAATTGTATATTTCAACCAGTATTGCATGTGCGTGAAGTTATCAGAAATTGACAGAAAAGTTTAGAAACAACAGCATTAACTACACTGATATTTAATTGAAACTGAAAGATCAATTCATTGTACATATAATGCTATAGTTAATCTACTATTTGATAGAAGTAAAACCCATACTGTAGACTCATGAGCCTTATGGAAAATAATACTTTTCAGTTATTTTCACTTTTATTTTTAAATCAAAATGTTTTCAAATATGAGCTTTTGCCTTTGCATTTTTGACGACGCATTTTTTACGCTTCCTGATCCACCAATATTACTTCAAACCAAAACTCAGATGCAATTTTCTGGTTAAAACGTTTACTATCTTTCACAATAATTTTATAAGTGGATTGTGAATTAAGACAGATAGATATAGAACTGTTAATATTTGTCAATTTTATTAAGTTATTTTTGGTCTCCTAAGGCTTTCGCAAAAAAGTAAAATGACCTATATAACGCGATAATGTGATTCGGCCCAGGTTTTATAATTTTATCAACAGATTTTGTACCTTGCGGTTTCAAACGGTAATTTTAATATTTCAAGCATTTGTCTTATGTATTATGATATGTCGTAAAATACCAGTATTTGAGTATATCGCTATATATAATTGCCAAGGGACATATCGCAATATACCGGTATACCGGTGGCCAATTTTTTTTTGGGGGGAGGGGGGGGGGGAAACGCTGTAAATACAGTATATTTTAAGAGATTCTATATTTGATTTTTTTTATTAAAAGTGTTTTATTAGCTTACAAGGTGGTTTCCTAGCTACTGTGAAATAACATATTCTGTAAACCGCATCTGAGTGAGTAAAATGCACAGCTTCTAAGAAGAGGGATTTCCTATACAGCGCTAGCTTCCTTTATATTTTTAACGCAACACTAGGTAAAAATTATGTAATACTTAAATACATGTATACCCAATTAAGTCATAAGTGGGCTCTTCATATTGACAAATTTGTTAAGTGTTATAGCTGATGATATATTTATGTCACAGGCATGGTATCTATATAGTGTAATATTATTTTGTAAGTCGACCATGACTTTTCCATGATTTCAAAGATCTTAATTTCTGTTTCAGCATTTGCTGAATGTGTTCACCTATAAGCCAGTTCCCATGGTATGTAGAATGAGTAACAGAAGCACTCCAAGCCCTGCTGTACAGGTACAAGTCAGGGAATTCCTGGAATCCATCTTTACTTCTCCAGAAGTCAGTGTACTTTCTTTAGAGGTAATGATCCAAATGTTCCAGTTATATCGAAATCATAACAGTTTATATGGAGCAAATGATTCCTGGTAATATTAAAATGTTTTAACATATTAAAAATGCAAGTTATAATGACTAGCAGTAATGCGTGAATGAAATTAAAATTCATCATTTTCTATACGAAATTGATTTAATGCAAATGTTGCAAGGTAGGAAAAGGTGTGCCTAGAAATTGACATAACCATTACTCTAACCACTGAGCCATTATATCTAGACACAAATATTTGACTGGTCTATATATATATATTTTGTATTTAAAATTATTAAAGTAATTGAAATCGGTTGTTTGGTGAAAATTAAAAGCTCTTACAGTATGTTTACATGTTAATTTTGCTACACCGCATAGAACATAAGATTTTTAACTTTTATATACTTCGATATTAAAATGTGCGCCTATTTGTTTCATCTGCACATCCATTTGATATTAGTATGGATCAAGGTCAAATAGAGAATAAGTGTCTTAATTTGTGTTTTGTTATGGGTATGCAACACACAGCAGGTGCAATTTTATCGTACATGTAAATGCGAGTTAGCTCACGTGCTGTGTGTTGCATAGCCGTAAAAAAACACAAATTATGACATTTACTCTATATGTATGCACCACAATTGTCTGTTTCCTTCTTGTTTTCTGAAGTTGTGTGTTTCTAGGTTAAAAAAGGTGACATAAAAATTCAGGTCACCGCAGGCTCAGTTTACAGGTTAGAACAGCATTTGCGGCATGTTTCTTTAGATCTTATGCATTGTGACGTCACAAGCGTTAACATACTTTTAAAAATGCATTCTAATATGACTTGATTCTTTTTCCCTATTAAGACAACAGACGCGAGCCGGGCTCTATTCTCCAATATAGGCCCTATAGCGATAAGCCACGCCTAGCCATTTTCTGAAAGCAGATAAACAGGCAGGAACTGGTTTTTACCAAGTATCGATGGTCATCATTAGAATATTAATAGAAATAAAAAATGACAAGCCGGGCTCTATTGTCTCATAATGCCCGAGCGTCCTCAGCCAATCACATTTATCGCCTGGCCGCTGATGCGGCTCGGTAATAAATGTGATTGGCTGAGGACACTCGGGCATTATGAGACAATAGAGCCCGGCTTGTCATTTTTTATTTCTTAAATATGTTCCTTTCAATATTTCATCTCAGGGAATTACACTGGCTGTGCATATATATTTATACAATGTATATATATTTGAATGAAATCCAATAGTTCTCCATCTTACTTTTCTTAGATTAGCAGTGTTTTTTCTCACTTTTGGGGGAAGGGGGTCAGGGCCGATGCGTGGGGGAAAATATGCGCATGAGCGCTATACTCAAAAGGGGAATTTTTAATGAATTAAATTCTTGCAAAAACTGTATTAGATAACATCAATATAAATGGAATGACTTTAAATACAAATAGGTACATGAAAGGAACCATATTCTACTATTTGGATTCTGATTTTGTTGAATTTTACACAATGTAATATTATTTTAAAACGATTTTTTGCCAAAAAAAGTCTTTTATATAGGGGAAAATTTTTCTGAGAGGAGGGGGGAATGGAGCCAAATAGCGCCAAAATTTTTGGGAAAGAAAAACACTGATCAGCTTACTACCCTAAAAAATTTGACATAATTTGCATCATAAGCAATCATTGGCTGTATTGTTTGTATATAAATATGGTTGTCTTTGCAGTCCAAATGCAGAAGATTTTGTGAGTTTTATTCAAGTTTAACTCCAGAAGAAAAACTTCCTTTTCTCAAAGAATTGTCACAAAGTTATGGTGTCAATCAGGAAAATGTGGTACAAGTTTCTCAAACAGTAGTTCAAGCTAGGGTAAGTTCAGTACATGTATCTTTGAAACTCAGATCATTTTTTTGGCCAAATTGCGAAACAAAATCCAGTGTATGAAATGGTGAAGTATGTCTGTCTGTCCATCAAAGTTTTGGTTAAATTGTTGTGTCAAGTCTGTTTTGAGAAAACTGTTTAGAGTAGCAACTTGAAATAATATGGTGATAGGCCATGATGTGATGAATCAAACACATTTACAAATTTTGAGCTTGACCTTGAGATAGAAAATTCAGAATTTGTGTTTTAGTAAATAGGGAGAAAACTATAAGGAGAATTGACAAGTAGTAAGTACCTTAATTTTCTTTATCATTGATCATGATATGACCCCACATTTGAGACCTTTACTTTTGACCTTGACCTTGAAGTTCAACCTACTTTTCAAAAACATTAACCTTGATCATATCTTGAACTTTAGGGGGTACCCAAACCAAAAAAAAAATGGGTAAACGGGATACTCTAACATGATACTAATGTGATATAGAATCAAAATTCACATGCAATTGAGGTTAACAAGATGCCTTTGAGATACCAATGGGATACCCAATGTGATACTATAATGTGATACTAATGGGATACCCAATGGGATAGTATAATGTGATACTAATGGAATACTTCTCACCTGGCATTGCCTTTGAAACAAAATACCAACATGATACCAAAATGAGATATCAATGAGATACTTCCTTTGTTACCATAAAAACAGTAATGAAATACTAATGTGATACTGCAATATATATATATTTTGACCCCGATAAATCAAAGATGGAGAAGATCGATGGAGTACGTGAGGATTTGAATTTGTTTATACCTCACTCATGAATTTGAATGATTACAGTAGTTCAAAGGAAAAAATATAAGTTATTATGCTTGAAATAATTGAATTCATTTATATATCAAAATAATTTGTAAAACATTTTTTGGTGAATATGGGTGATCCAATACATAAACTTTACATTTATAACAAACTATGTCACTTAAAACAAAATGTGTCATTTAAAATATTTTTTTTAAATACATGCATTATTATACAGTAGCAAAGAAACTTACTAGTCATGATACTTTCCAAGCAGACGGAGCACAATTCATCCATACTTAAAACATTGATGTGACGTCATGCCTTTGTTTGGACAGTCCGAAATTTACCTTTGACTGTCCAATATCAAATCTAGGTCGCGTTTATTAGAAAAAATATACGCGACCTAGATTAAATAATGGACAGCCGTTACAATCCTTATTTAGAAATCATGTGACAAGAATTCCATGTATCGTGGTACTGACTATTCCAATTTTTGCTATTTTTTCCGGAGTTGAAAAGAATCCAGCACAATCTTACATATCTAAAGAATCAGCCCTTGTGTCGGAAATGATAATGTAAGAGGCACTATTGTTCAGTCCGTTTTTTCGGTCTAAATTTTTTTCCATCCTTTAAATTTTACGTATAATTAAGACTTTTTCTAGTTCGGAAACCTGACCTAAATCCAGCCTTTGACGGTTATTTCGACCCAGTCCCCCCTCCCCCTCCCCCTCCCCCTCCCGTGCAAATAACCGTCAAGGGCTGGGTTTAGGTAAGGTTTTTCGAACTACACTCCTTCAAAATATTTCCCTGAATTGTTTCTTTCATTTAACCTTGCACATAGTAAGTTGAACGTCCCCACTTATTTCTTTTTATTTAAAGGCACTATATTATTTCTTGCTTGCCCGGAAAATGTCAATTTTAGAGACACGTTCTTTTATTCTATATATCCAAAGAAACTTCAACTAAATCGTCGTCACGCAAAGTATATTCTCGTTTAATTTTTCCCAAAAATTGCATCCAATTTCTTGGTTTACGGAATCTGCGTCATAATTTGTCACAACTTTTTACAAATTTTATCTCCGTTATCTCTTTTATAAAAGACTGCCTACTGCTAGTCGCGAGAATGTTAAAACCTGGAATGATTATATTTTGTTATAGTAAAGACAATTAACATAATAAGAACAAAGTCAAAGGTCATGCCACTTTGAATAGTGATCAATGTTTTAAGTACGATATACGCCTCAAACAATTCATTCTTAAAGATATTGGACAGTTTTCGGCCCTGTGGGCCTCAAACTGTCCAATATCTTTAAGAATGAATTGTTTTCGGCGTATATCCAATACATATACACAATCTGGCATCCAATATGTATAAGTGTTATATTGTCCTTGATATTGTGTCCAATGGTATTTAATATCAGTCTTTGAAAATAAGTTAAACTTGATATCCACCTGTATTCAAACTAAATTTTAACATATCCTTACAAATCTCAAACTCCATGTGCTTGCATGTGTGTATCAGCCAGATTTGAAATGTGTGATGTCACTGATGACTCATTGATGACATCACACAGGGTGTAGTTAAGCAGGGCAGTATCATATTAGTATTTTGTTAAGCTTCCACTACTGGCAGGTCAGAACAAATTTCAAAGTGAAATAAAATACCAACAAGATATTAACAGAGGGAGTTCAAGTTTAATGTGATACCAATGCAAAACTCAGTCTTAATGAGATACTAACAGGATATTCATCCCTAATAGGACTGGAGTATTTTGTTAATATCGTATTAAGAGCTGATATCAACAAGATACTGTAATGCGATACTAAAGTGTATCTCATTAGTATCACATTGGTATCATGTCGGTATTTTGTTAAAAATGATTTTTGTTTGGGTAGGGACTTTATTTTTCATGTGTGAACTCCTTGTAATAAGACATTTTTAGTGAAACTTTGACTTTCTACCTAGATTCCTTGACCTTAGAATTTGACATGTACTTTAAACTTGTTCATGATCTTTTGAACCATAAGCTGCATTGCTTTCAGATTTTACATGAAGAATCTTTATGACAGGACCTTGCATGTGAGACTTTGACCTGACCTTGAACCTTTTATTTGAGACCTTTACCTTTGAATTAGTTTAATCTTTTGAATTATATGGGGTAGTGCTTAAATATTTCACTGGTAGATTCCTCTTAATAATACCTTTGAGAAACTATTCATTAACTAAAACTGGCACTTCGCAATCCGGCCATAACCGCCTTTAGTGGTTTAGGGTATTTGAATTATATGAGGTAGTGCTTTAATATTTTAGTCTAGTTGCCAAATGGCTATTTTAGGGGGAACCCAAAAAAATGTTACGCACAAAATGTTTTTGCATGAAAGTGATGTTAATACCCTCTACTTTGATAATCCGGCGGATGCCACTCTGGGCATTTCGAAATTTTTGGGAAAAAGTGTTATTTTTCAAAGAAAAACCGATGAAAATTGGAAAAACGCAATTACTTTGTCCATGTTGTAGCTAGAACAACAGATTTGGTATCTAAAGAACAGCAATGCCATTGCCTTTAAGTCTCTAGCTCAGTTTATCAATTTACTCGCCCATAAAATGGGGAAATTTTGGATTTTCGATGAAAAACCGTTGAAAATTGGGAAAATGTCATATCTTTTTTCATACTGTAGATTAAATAACAATTTTGGTACCAAACGCACAATAAATGTATTGCTTTTCATTTTAAATATCAGATTAGCAATTTGCAAGTACGAAAATGGGGAAAAGAATGCATTTTGAATGAAAAATCGCTGAAAATTGGGATATTGCAATGCTTTTTGTCATGCTGTCAATGCTTTTTGTCATGCTGTAGGTAGAACAACGACAAGAAAAATTATTTCATTGATTTAAATTCAGAATTCCACTCAAGCAAATGGAATCTTCTTGTTTAATTTTGTTAAGTTTTGTTCTTGTTGTTTCATCTACATGCAATTGTTATTCTTGTGTGCAACTACTTCTAACAACAAAGAACCCTTCTTACATGGTTGATCAAAATGCCTCCTTTTCATCGTACTCTGACAATTCTCTACTCTAAAACATTCAAGGAATTAAAGAAATATGAGCACAGAATTTGTCACATCTGTTTGTTACACAACTCAGATTTAATGTGCGACTGCAACAAATCAACAGGATGACAGATAGAGGTACAGACGCGATTGGCAAAATATTATCACAATTGGTCTCAACATTTTTTTTTTTTTTAATTCTTTCAGCAGATCCAGGTTTGATTGAACTGCATCTTTAGAATGTGTTCTTATGCATGCCTAAAAATAATAAGTTTTTCTTGACATGTTATCGAAATTATTCAATTAACTGTTGTTGACAATGGTCATCTTAGAGTTCTGAACTCTTATAGCGCATTTCATTCAATCGTAAACTGGACCTGACATCAGATATACTGTCTAGATTCTCTGAACCATAGTAATTCTTTATGAATACCATGGCCTCAGTCACCATCTTTTCAATATCTGAATTAACTTCTCTGAAATTTGACACGGAACACCACTTCAAAAACTTCCCACAGAACAACCTTTGTGTCTCCAATACTATCATATGTTGATGATACCCATCATCATGATCTGTTCTCAAAACCTTCATCTTCAGAATGTGTAGAATGTGAGTTCTTAATCAATCGTATTGCTTTCTCGATCAACTGATTGCAAATAGATGTAATATCAATCAGTTGCACTAATTCATTTCCTGAGATGTAGCTTTCCTGACTGAATCTTTTATGTCATTGTGATGGTAAGTAGGGGTCAATTGAATATCATTTAAATTTGCTCTCTGCAAAGTGATAGCAATTTTAAGTGCAGAAAATTTGGCCAGGGGACCTGCTGGAGAGGATTTTGGCTGTGACATGAAGTCACTTTAATTAAAAGCATCACTGAAGATGATTTTTCTATCCGAAACACGTGTCTGGTGCATCAAAATTGGTTTAAAACTTTCTTCAAGAAGGTAAATAGTTATTATTGAATATCTGAAATGTTTAGGTTTTTTTTAGAAATATACGACCAGAAACATTCAAGGTATTAATTCTGCATGAATGAGAGTCCTGCAAACATCAATCGATCATCAGTTCCTAGGCATTCTTGTCGAATGAATAACCTGGAGCTTATTTTGAGAACATATTTCGAATGAGTTAAAGAAGATCCTGACGATAATCTCAACAGCACACACAATAGAGCACAAAATTGAACATCGGCGGACCCCTAGCAAGCTAGAGGTGGGACCAGGTGCCCTGGAGGATTAAGCATCCCCTGTTGGCTAGCTGCACCCGCCGTCGATGTTCAGGCACGAAAATGAAAAGAATATATAAAATACATGCACTGTCTTTTTAAAAAATACATTGCAAAGTTTGGAAGTTGCAAAACCCAAGTCATCTTTTCAACATCGACGTAAGGACTAGAACAACGTCATGACTAAGCAGGTCTTTAAGATCCACTTCAATAATTGAAAACAACTACACAATCCTGGCAGAAATCATCTATGTTTTAAAAACGTCTTCTAATTCATTAGCATCATTTAAAAGCAGATTAAGTAACAGCGTGGACCAGACATGCATGTTTCGGATATTTAACCCTCGTCAGTGATCCTCAATCCAAACAATGAAATATGGCCAAAATGTGTGATAATTATGTCCAAAATATACCGAAACACGTAGCAAGATGACTGAAATATGATGCTACAGGACCCAGGTTTCAGAAATTTGTGACAATTTTGTAAACAGAAATTTTCGAATGCGTTTGAAGAAACGACCAACCGAAATTGATCGATCTTGGCTACATGTGCCCTTGGGGACTCCTGGTCCACTAGCAGTGACGCCAAGTGGTACTAGTGTTAATATTCTTCAAATTCATTAGCATCATTTAAAAGCAGATTAATTAACAGGGTGGAACAGACATGCACGTTATGTATCATAGACAGTAGCCGCTTGCTTTTGAACAATATCTCTAATTTCACCCACGTCTTTCAAAAGCTCGCTACAAGACTCCATGTACCAGTAAATTGTTTTAAAAAAGTGTTGACTTTTTACACATATCTTTGTTCTAGATTTTCTGTAAAAGTTTTGCATTTTTCAAAGTTCCAAATTTTAATGGAAAATACCCTTCAAAAATCAAAGTTTTCTCCTTCATTGGTCTTCTCCCACTTTATGAGCAAGTTGCTTAATACGAATTCAGAATAAAAGACAATAAAAAAAATTGGTACCATAATTGCTGTACCTCATACTAACTACATTTTGAAAAAGTTCATTGCATCTTGCACATTTTCAGCGTTTTTACATCCAAGAGTAGTTATTTTTCCCAATTTTTCGTACCAGCAAATTGCGAAACTGACTTCTGTATTATTTAAAATGAATGGCAATACATTTATTGTGCGTTTAGTACAAAAATTGTTTATTTAGATACAGAATAAAAAAAGATATTGTATTTTCCCAATTTTCAACGATTTTTCATCGAAAATCCATAGTTTTCCCCATTTTATTGACGAATAGATTGGTAAATTGAGCTTGAGACTTAAAGACAATTAAATTGTCATTCTTTTGGTACCAATTTTGTTTTTCTAGCTGCAGCATGGAAAAAGTAATTGAATTTTTCCTATTTTCAATGGGTTTTCTTCGAAAAATACCATTTTACCCCAAAATTTCGAAATGCCCAAGGATGCCAGAGTGGCATCCGCCGGATTATCAAATAAGAGGGTATTGACAACACTTTCATGCAAAAACATTTTGTGCGTAAGAAATTTTTGGGTTTCATGAATGGCACCTAGACTATTTCACTGGTAGATTCCTCTTAATAAAATCTGAGAGAAACTAAACATTAACTAGAACTGGCACTTTGCAATCTGGCCATAATCGCCTTTAGTGGTTTAGGGTATTTGAATTTTATGGGGTAGTGCTTTAATATTTCACTGGTAGATTCCTCTTAATAATACCTTTGAGAAACTATACATTAACTAGAAGTGGCACTTTGCAATCTGGCCATAACCACCTTTAGTGGTTTAGGGTAAAACTTATTAAGACTTTTAAAAAAAAATTCATTCTTTGTTGCTCAATGTGTTGAAATTATCATGAGATACTACATGTTGTATTACACAATAACGAGGGCTGATTGATATCTTCTCAGCCTCAGTTTTCTGGATTGCAGAAGGTATTTGCTGATAGATTATCTCCAAAAAGGACAAACAATCAATGGCACATACAATGCTTCACTTCTGACACAGTTACAGGAAAATATTAAACGTAAGTGCTACTCCATCAGGACAATGCTCCTGTTCACAAGTCGGTCACTGCCATGGCTGCCATTCATGATTGTGGCTTTAATTTGATTGAACATCAGCCTTATTCACCTGATCTTGTTCCATCAGACTTTCAGTTATTCCCAAAACTGAAAGAGGCTATTTCTGGCACCCGCTTTCAGTCTGATGATGACATCATACTTGCAGTGGCTTTCTGACCAGTCAAGATAAGGAGATCTTTAAAAGTGGTATTGAGGCCCTTACACCGATGGCAAAAGTGTATAGATACTGAAGGGGATTATGTAGAAAAATAATGCGAAATGTCCGATAAAATTCAAATCCCTAAATATGAGGCTCACAACATATCAATCAGCCCTCGTAACACAGAATTGCAAAATGTTTTTCCTCATGCTTTGCGACATTAATTGAAAAGTATTTTGAAAAAATACTTTTCTTTGAGTTGAAATTCTAGATTCCTAAAGTCTCTTTCTTGATAGATGTAGAATTACCTTATGAGGGATTTTTACTTACTTCTCCAAAATTATGTTCCTTACAGTTTTTATGTTGCATGCAATGCAAGAGCGACATATAGGGATCACTTTGTCAAGTGTCTGTCTGTCTGGTAGTCACTTTCACTTATTTGGCTATAATTTACATGAGACATCTTACAAACTTGCAGGGATGGTAAAGCATGATGAGATTCAGCATCCAATATAGGTCAAGGTCACTTTCAAAGTCAAGGTCATGTAGTACAGGTCAAACATACGACTGGCGATATACTTGTTCTTGAACAGTGCTACTTTGTTAAATATTGAATGATTTACTTTTCAGGAGAGAGGTGAAGCCATCCTTCTAAAAGTAGAGGAAAGATTACGCAATGCTCTTATACCGCAATACCAACAGCTGTTTAGTAAGATAGGACGTATTGAGGGAGGAGTCAAATTTCTGGTGGATTTAAGGGCAGATGTACTGGTAATTACATGTATATTACTGGTAGAAATAATAATTCTCAGCTAGCTGTTTGCTATTTGCTGAGTTTTTGGAGGGTACGACAATTTTTTTGTCAAAATTTATTTTTGTACTACTTATGTCTACATTCTCCTATAATACAGTTGGGTAATAGGTTTAAATGATCACAGAAACCAAAATAATAGTTGAAAACATTAAGTGTCTTGAAAATATTTATTGCTGTTAGTCAAACAGTCATACATTGGATCAGAAATCTGTCCATTTTCATTAGAAAAATAGTAATTTTTTTTTTTACAGGTAGTGAAATAATTTTCCTACTTCTACTATTATAGAAGTTAAACCTATTACTTTGAATGAGAAGTGTGTAATATAATGAGAACTTTGAATGAGAAGTGTGTAATATAATGAGAAATGTGTAATACAATGAGAAGTACATGTATGTAATACAATGAGAAGTGTGTAATACAATGATCAATTTGACTTTACTTTAAATGCACAGTATTGTTTTGACAAGCTTGATCCTGAATTTTGAATGATATCAGAGTTTTGAAAATTGATAATAAACATGTATATATGTCTGATATCTTCGTTCATATCTCTGTAATTATGTGTATAATATATTCTGAATTTTGCAGACCTTGTCCCAAGGATGTGTATGTGAGAAGGAGGTGGCCCGTTTAAGAGCCTTACAGTTATCTATTAGAGACCTCCTTACCTTGTGGTTCTCTGTTGGTTTCCTGCAGCTTCAAAGGATCACCTGGGAGTCACCATGTGACATGGTTCAGAAGGTAAGACCAGAGGTCAAAACGGTTACGCATTGCTCATACATTTAAGGTCCGTGCAGGTGTGTATAGCTATGCATGGTCACAACCTGCCATACGTGTAAGTACGTGCTGTCTAAATGTAAAAATGTTGGCAAACTTAGGTAGCAGTACGCGGTCGGTTCTTAAGCAGTACATGTACTTATTCAGTACGGCCTTGGGATTTGGGAGCATGCAGACAAGCTGTAGCAGTTTTAGTGCAAGCAGAACTTTCACTGCTTTCGGTCTGGGTGTGGTCTATGAAAACGTCAAGAAGTACAACACGCGCATTGTAAGTACGATGCAAGTACGTACAACGCACTTGGGGTGCAAGGAAGTGAGGACCACCAGTACGTTAAAGTTCGACATCCTTACAACAACGTGGAAGATGTACGGAGAAAGAACGCTGTATGCAAGTTGCATGCATGTTGTCAGTACATTTAAAGAACTCACCGCTTGCGCAACATATGGTGCATGACACCACCCATATAGCCGTGCATGCGACTTGCGTTCACGCACTCCTTCGGTAATCTTGCCACTTTCTTCCTAACATCTTCAGAAAAATGTAGCACCAGTAGCCTCCCCAAGACATGCACATCCAAAAAAGCATGCACAGTGGGTTGTGACCAGACTTATAGGAGACCTCATGAAAAAAGGTATTTTCTGTCAGCTCAGTTCAAAGAATCAATCTGACAAAAAGGCCAATGTGGCCTTAAAGTTACTTACTGTAAGGGAGACCTTGAGCCTGTGGTCAGCTTTTGATATTATCATCCAAAAAGTAGAAAAAGATGTCCAAATGGGCCTTCACTCATTTATGAGCCTTGCAGCTGTTGACATTGGTATTCATTAGTATTCCTGTATCTTCAAGTTCAAGGGGTTGTCTTGGAATGACCTTGTGATGGAGTTTAAAAGGTAAAGGTCAATTTAAGTCGACATCAGTTGTTTGAGAGTCTTGGTGCAGTCATCATAGACTTCCTGGCCTATGGTCTTCTTTGAACTCCTTGTATCTTTGAAGAGCTACTGAATGTATACTTATTACAGCAGAATTTATATTTTAGCTGAATTTACAATCATGAGTATGCTAGTTCCAAAACTGCCCTAATGTGTATAAAGTAATGATCAAGTTATAATGGGAAAATGATATACAGTATAAGCTGATTCACGATTATTCGTTAACGTAAAGTAATGTTAAAGAATAATCATGAATCAGCTTATTATATATCATTATATAATAATAATTATTAGCATCATTGTATATCAGTTTAGCCTGTTTAAATCTGCTATATATAGCTACACCATAGAGTCTTATTCTATAGAATCCTGAACTTTATTACTATAATCTTTGTCTTTCAGATATCAGAATATGAGGCAGTTCATCCAATCCGTAATTGGACAGATTTGAAGCGTAGGGTGGGTCCTTACAGGAGATGCTTCGTCTTTACACATAACAGTATGCCCAGGGAACCAGTGGTGGTTTTACATACTGCTCTCACTCAAGAAATATCAAACAACATACATGTAAGTAGCAAAAACTTAGAGGATTCAAGTTTGCTCTCCATGTAATGTTTTAGTTTTCCAAACTGACCCTCTAGAATTTCTCTGAATTCACTGTATGGAAAGATTTTAATACACATTTGAAAGAGGGAATTAAAATTCAAAGTGAGACCATGTATATTAGAATTTACAAATAGTCAAATCTTTTGTAGTCCATTATTAAAAGCCCATCATTTACACCCACCAAACAAGAAGTGACATCAACTACAGGGGATCCAGAATCTGGTGGTGTAGAAATGGAGGATCCAGAAAATATTTCCTGTGCCATCTTTTATTCAATAACATCAACACAAAAAGGTCAAATGCTTCGGAAGATTTTATTTTTGTGTCCCCTGCGAAGCATATTGACACTTAGGGATCACTTTGTCTGTTGTCTGTCAGTCTGTCTGTCTGTCACACTTTGGGTGTCACAGCCCATAACTTTTGAATGGTAAGTGATAGGGCTTTGATATTTCTATTCCTTGTGACAAAACCTTTCTACACATACCATAATTTTTGACCTAGTGACCTTGACCTACATGTTTGACCTACTTTTCAAAAAAATTAAGATTGCTTATATCTTTTGATTAGTTAGTGATAGCGCTTTGATATTTCTCACATGTATTCCTTGTGACTAGACCTTTGTACACATACCATAATTTTCAACCTTGTGACCTTGACCTAGATATTTGACCTACTTTTAAAAAAAGTTAAGATTTGCTATATCTTTTGATAGGTTAGTGATAGGGCTTTGATGTTTCACATGTGTATTGCTTGTAACACTTAGACCTATCTACACATACCATAATTTTTGACCTAGTGACATTGACCTACATATTTGTCCTACGTTAAAAAAATAAGATTGTATATATCTTTAGATTGGTAAGGGATAGGGCTTTGAAATTTCACTTGTGCATTCCTTGTAACAAGACCTTTCTGCACATACCATAATTTTTGACCATATGACTTTAACATAGACATTTGACTTATTTATCAAAAAAGTTGGGATTTGCTATATCTTTTGATATGTTAGTGATAGGGCTTCGATATTTCACATGTGTATTCTATGTGACAAGACCTTTCTGAACATACCATAATTTTTGACCTAGTGACCTTGACCTAGATATTTTTTCTAAGAATTGCGTATATCTTTTGATTGGTATGTGAGAGGGCTTTAAGATTTCACAGATATATTTCCTTTGATGTGACCTTATAAGTTTTGTTAACAAAATTTTTACATAGTGACCTTGACCTAGATGATTGACACTCTTTTCTGAAAATTTGAGATTGACCATATCTTTCAATTGGTAAGAAAGAGGTCTGATATTTCACATATGAATTTCATTAGACAACACTTTTCTTGTGATACCAGTAATTTTGAACCATGTGATCCACCTCCTAGAATAAGCCGCTTCGCGCCTGCGACACAAGCATTCCTTGGATTGCTATTTTTACATGTTTGTCTCTTCAAATGTATTTGTTTGAATTTTTGGTAAAAGTTTTTTCTTGAACCAAAATCTCCAAATACGCTGTAACATTTAATTCTAATGCACTCCATTTGTAACACGCATTCTGATTGGCTGAGCGATTAAAAAAACTGCAAGGGGATTCACGTTTCACTGCAGTTTTTGCTATGACGTCATGCGTTGCTATGACGATGTCATTAAAAGCAGGCATTTTCTAGCCTTCTTTACTGACCACAGCATTAGAATAGGGTTACCATACTGATGTTTTACAAAAACAGACAGGATATCGGCAAATCCACTGTCAGAAATAACCTCAATTTCTGACAGGGGATTTGCCGATACCCTGTCAGCTTTTGTAAAACACATACATGTTAACCCCTAAACTTGGACTTTGACCTTCTTTTATTACTGACAAAAATTTACATTGCAATCCAGCCAGTTTTTTATTTCCCATTTTATAAGAATTGTTAACAATTACATATACTGTTGAAATAGATCACTTTTAATTTAGATTTGTTTAAACAATTTTTAAAAAGCTGTGTTTTGTTGACATTGCTTTGATGAGATTCAGATATATTTTTATTGACAAAATTATTTTTGTTACACAATTTAAATACCTATTTTGACCAATAATCATTATTTACTCCCAGTCTCAGTGTGAGCCCGCTAACAATTTCAGTTCAACCGGTTAACAGCTCGAAGTTTTTTGCCATTTGATAAATCACTGCCCTTAAAATATATCCTTATGTGATTTCATTATGAATAGTTGATACTCCAATTATTTCTAGGACCCAAAAAGACATATTTTGGCAAACATTTTAACTCTTACGTCATAATTAAATCCTTGGAAATCAAGAAAACATTGTCGAAGCGCCTGTTATTATTTGTGAGGTCACATTCAAAAGTGAGCAAAATAATGTCATGTTGGGTCTCTTACATGATAATAAAATCTAGGTTTGGAACGGTTATTCTTATAATTGGGGAAAGGTCTATTGCTGAAGTTATGTGCAAATACACGTAATATTCAAGTCACTTTGCTTATGTCTTGTTCCGATATTTTTTCGTTAAAATGTGATTTGTTAACACAAATTAATTTCTTATATCTCCTAATATCATAATCTGATAATTGCAGGTTTACAAGGTGTAGATCTAGGAAATTATCTAATCAAAACAGTAGTGAAGGAATTACAGTCAGAGTTCCCTTCTATAGACCAGTTTTCCAGCCTCTCTCCAATTCCAGGATTTAAAGACTGGCTAGTCCTGGAACTTAACAGATCACAACACACAAGTATAAATATGTGTTTATTGTACATATGATGTTAAAGTATCTGTTGTACAATAGAGTCATTTTATATAGCGTTTTAATCATCTCCATTGTAAAGTATGATAAAATTTTGCCTGGTAATTAGGTACTATAAACAATATATTTTCTGAAAGGTAATGATGCCCCGAGTACAGATATAAGACTCTTAAGGTCTTAAAAATCAAAGAGAAAAAACTCTTGTACAACTTTGTTATTATGCATATGATATATAGAGAAAATAGACAATTCAAATGCTTCATCAGTTATTTCCCCTTATTTTTCTGGCCCCAAAATTATTATTTCTGAGCAGTGGGCATTATAACCTTTCAGAAAATATATATACATGTAGCTTATAGTAGCTTACCAGGCATGGAAAAATGCCCTATTGTACATGGGATATCGTAAGCTATTTTGCTTTTCAAACATTTCCTTACATGATTATTAACAGAAATACACAATTTTTTTTTCAGTATATCAAAATTTACAAAATATAATGCTGCTGTAAATTGTAAGATTCATGGGCATAAACATCTAGTTTTCATATGATGGTATGTTGATGTACAAGACATTCCATAAATGCCAAAATTGCTAACCTTGTGACCTTGGCATTTGACCTACTTTTGGAAAACTTCAACTCAATCATTATAACTTTTTTGTTGTTAATGATCAAGGTTTTATATTTAACATTTTTATTGGTACCATTTTCAATTTTTCTTACCTTGATCAAAGATTGAGTTTTAAATGAACATACATTTACAAACTTGAATCTTTTTCAACCGTAACCTTAAAAGTCTCTTGGTCGTGGTATTGGTGTTTCACAAACAAAGTTATTTTTTCAGCTTCAGGTGAACTTCATAGTAAAAAGGTGTTGTTGGATTCGGAAATAGACCTTATAAGGGAGACAATTAAGCCAGAGACTTCTGATATTACTGATGCTTTTAAAAAACTGATACAGACTAATGGATGGATACAAAGTGAGCATGTGTGTAATGTATTAGAGAAGCCTCTTATGAGACTGTGTGCTAGATACCTGTACCAGGAAAAGAGGAGAGGCTACGCTCTAAATCCTGTTGGTAAGTCAAAGCAAAGTGATAAAGAAAACAAGAGTTTCATCTTATGCAAAGATTTTAAACATCCAAAATCTCAATGATGATGACAAACCTTTAATTTTGATATGATACTGAGATAAGATTCCACTGTGCACCTCTTCTTGTCATGAAAGATGACTTTAGTGTAGGTGTTTGTCTGTCTGCTAGTCACACTTCTTATATTGTATAAATTGAATCATTTGCTGGTAGTTTCTTTCGCGGTTTTATAAAAGAAATCCCTTTTGCTTGGACAATGATTCGCGGATCCACTCCTGATTCTATTGAATTAAGCGTATTGTAATTCTATTCACTGAGACAAACTTTCGCGTTACGAGGCTGACCGCAAATGTAGCGAAGGTTAATAATACAAAGCGAATGATTCTAGGTATACAGTATATGGCTATAACTTGCAGGTTTATTGTGCTATCATCAAACATACAGGAATGAGCCAGCATAATGAGACTCCTAATAAGGGTCAAGGTCATTTTAAGCTCAAGGTCACTTAATTATTATCAGGATCAAGCATTCCACACACAACGTAACATTTTATGAAGTCTTTAGTTGTATTATGTCACCTGCAACACAGGGGAGAATTTAAGGTATTCGATAGGTAATGAGAGAAATTATGCCAAAACATTGAAATCAAATTATTCATCATTCAATATACTTCTGTGTTACATGATATCTTAAAAACATTTCCACTAGCCTAGTAGATATCAAAAGAAGAAATATTTTGAAAAGGCTAGTGTTTAGGAGTTATTTCCCCTTGATGAAAAGTAATGAAAAAATTAATTGAAGAAAAATTAATCGGTGAAATTTTGATTTTTCAGCGTAATTTGATCACATATATTTTTTAGAAATTTTTGACCAATCGATATTTGATGCCCCATCATTCTGTTGAAAAAATCTAAGGAATATTAACTTTTTTCAATGTAAACTGTAAGGGCCCATAACTCATAAGGCAACCAATTTTTTCAATATCCTAATTGGTCAAAAATTTTAAATCAATTTTTACTTTATAACTATGTTGTTTTTAAGTCTCGATCCGGATTGCATAAATGGGTGCATGGCCCAATTACTTCTCATTACCCATCGAATACCTTAAGGAACAGGCATTCATCCTTCTGTCTGGTTAAGTTAATCTACTTGACATTATATATGGCTATAACTTGATATACATTATATATACTTACATCAAACTTGCAGGTTGGTCAAGTATTTTTAGAATCAACAACCATTGGGAGTCAAGGTCATTGTCAAGAATATGACAAGCAACATATCTAGTTCAGTTTCCCATGTATTTCTTTGCCATTTGATTTATATGTTAAGGTATTAGGGGTATAATCATGATAATAACAATAGCATGGAAAAGCTAGAAATTATGTACTTCCATATCTTACATATTTTTAGATATTTTAAATGTTTCATTCAACTCACCATAAAAATGTATGGTCCCGAACATTACCAAAGTCGTGCGTCTTAGGCCAACTACATGGTTCATGCGTTTAATTTTTCTGTTATCAAAACAACCGGAAGTAAATAATTATACCCCTAATGCCTTAAGACAGAAGAAAACGAAAATCTTGATTTGATTTCAGAAATTTACATTGGTTTTCTCTACTACTCTATTTTCAGCAAATTTTCATCTTGGCAATGGTGCTGTACTGTGGCGACTGAACTGGAGGGCAGATATGACAATGAGAGGAATTAGTCAGTCCTGTGGTATTATGGTTAATTATCGATACTTCCTGAATAATACTGAGGAAAATAGTCGTAGATATCTAGAAAATCAACACATTTCTGCTTCCCAGCAAATCGAAGACTGTCTCGTTTCTCGTTAGATGATAATCATTATGTCTTTAATTGTTTCATTAAATTACCATAAAAAGTATGTGAAATAGTTTTGGGGTTTTCTTTATATATTGACAAGATCTTGTGTTTATTGGTATTTGGCTTTTTTAGCAAAGTTTTTTTGTGACAGCAATATTGAAGTATGGCAATTTATAAGCCATCGGCAAAAGTAGATCCAACATCTTAAAATACTATCAATACTGTCTTAAGACAAGTGCACAAAGCTGGACCTATACTTGTCATTGGCACTTCACTAGATTTGATTATGAACGTTAATGGAGATGCGAATTATGCAACTATCGAAATTCACATGTAAGGAATATGTGTCATAAGCTTGATCCAAGGTCAAGGTCAAGGTCACAGTATATGTAGGTTGAAAAATTTTGTCCAGATCATAATTTTCACTGCTTGCATGGATCTAGAAAATATTTCACAGAATTGTTGCCAAGGACAAAGGATGTCTCATGACCTTGATCCAAGGTCATGGTGCATTTGGGTTGAAAAATCTTGTCCAGACAGTTGTTTTTAACTCGCCTCAACAAAGTTGAGTGAGCTTATGCTATACCCCCGCTCGTCCGCGTCCGGTTAAGAAGTTTGGGGTAGATCAGTATTTGGCAAAGTACTGATGCTACAGTTACCAAACTTGCACAAGTGATTCATCTTGGGATATGGAGGGGAATCCATGCATTGGATGATGCATCTGAGGTACATTTTCCGCTAGAGTGACTTGGTTAAGAAGTTTTGGGTAGTTCAGTGTGACTTGATGAAGTTTTGGGTAGCTCAGTATCTGACAAAGTAATGATGCTACAGTAACCAAAGTTGCACAAGTGATTCATCTTGGGATGCAGAGATGAACCCATGCATCGGACGCAGCATCTGACCTTCTTTTTCTGCTTTAAAAAGCCATTATTGAGCAAAGTGTAAATACCACATGTACCAAACTTGCATATTGGATGTATCTTTGATCAAACTTAATTAAAATGACCTTGACCTACTTTTTCAAATTGAGTGATTTTGCCTTAAAAGCCAATATTGAGCAAAGTATAAGTGCTACTTGTACCAAACTTGCATATTGGATTTACCTTTGATCAAACTTTCATGAAATAAAACACCGCTAAAGAAGGTATGGCCGGCTTGCAAAGTAAGTTTTTGTCACCAACTGGGTCAAGGTCACTAGGTCAAATATTACAGCATACATTGAGAGTTCTTGTCAGAGGCAACCTACATGTATAATATAAAGTTTCTACTGCATACAGTTCCTTAGATTTTGCTTGAACCAGAAATTTTAACCAAAATCATCAACTAGGTCAAGTCCAAGGTCACAATGCCAAATGATACAGCATAAATTAAGGTCTTGTCATGGGCAACCTACATGTATAATATAAAGTTTCTACTGCATACAGGTCCTTAGATTTTGCTTAAACCAGAAACTTTAACCAAAATCTTGAACTAGGTCAAAGGTCAAGGTCACTAGGTCAAATATAATGGCAAAATTGTAGGTCTCGTTATGGGCAACCTACATGTATAATATAAAGTTTCTACTGCATACAATTCCATATATTTTGCTTCAACCAGAAACTTTAACCAAAATCTTTAACTAGGTCAAAGTCCAAGGTCAAGGTCACAAGGTCAAATGTTACCGCATAAATTGAAAGGTCTTGTGATGGGCAAGCTTCATGTATAATATAAAGTTTCTACTGCGTATAGTTCCTTAGATTTTGCCTCAACCAGAAACTTTAACCAAAATGTTGACGGCAGACGGACGGACATCATCAATCTATAGACCTGAATTGCTTTGCAATCTGGCCAATGACCTTTTCCACTTGAGTGATTTTGCCTTTAAAAGCCAATATTGAGCAAAGTATACATGTACCAAACTTGCATATTTGGATGTATCTTTGATCAAACTTTCATAAAATGACCTTGACCTACTTTTTCCGCTTGAATGACTTTGCCTTTTAAAGCCAATATTGAGCAAAGTATAAGTGCTACATGTACCAAACTTGCACATTGGATGTATCTTTGATTAAGCTTTCATAAAATGACCTTGACCTACTTTCTCCTCTTGAATGATTTCGCCTTTAGAAACAAATATACATGTACTTAGAAATATGTTTAAATTGAATTTGCTGCAATGAGGTGAGCTTAATCTGTGATTACCTATGTTTCTCTGCTTGCATGGATCTGAATATATTTGGGAATTCTTGCCAAGGATGTATCATGGCTTTGATCAAAGGTCAAGGTAACTTTACATGAGGGTTGAAAAATATCTTAAACAAAAAAATGTCCACTACTTACATTGGATAAGATTTTACAGAACTGATGCCTAGGATCCAAGGTCAGAGGTCAAGATAACAGTACTAGTCTGGGCAAAAATTTTGAACGGCCTGGATCTGAATAAAAGTTCACAGATTTGTTGCTAAGGGCCCAAGGATGTGTCATGACCTTGATCCAAGATCACAGTTCTTTTCTGTGCTAGCATGCCGATCTGAATAATATTTTACAGACATGTTGCCCAAGATCTGAGGAAGTTGCACTTGACCAACAGTTTACAAGTTAATTTCATGACCATGTTAACAAGATGAAACTTTTAATAGATTCACCAAACTTGTAACTACACCAATTGCTACTTGCGCGGCAAATGACCTTCCAAAGTCAGACTGTGGAGAAAATCCATATGCCTGCTGTGAACTTAAAAAATCCTTAAAAACCAACCGATGTCATTTATGGCATTCAAGTTAGTCCGACTTCTCAGGTGTACAAAATATATTTGAACAAGTCAGTGCAAAATGCAAGATTACCCAACACAACCAGGAGTACTCATCATTCTGATGCTAAACAAGTTTTATCCAAATATCTGTAACCATGAAGGAGAGAAGTCTGCTAAATCAAATCTCCTGCTCGAGGTTAAAATTCATGTAAAAGGACAATAATATTTATACGCAAACCAATGACCTGTGACTTATTTCTGAAGAGTTTCTAAATGTTCAATGTAATGTGTGATGGCGACAGAGATCAGGACAAAGTGAAAACCCATAGTTCCCTCAATTTTTACTTGAGAAGGGCCACAGTAACTTCTAAAGTGACAACAATATTAATAAGTCTTTTTGATTGACAGCCAAGATGCTTCCCTTTTATTCTCAACGTTGAAAACCAACAGGTATAATTACTATCATGTGCAACTTGCATCCATAGTTTGACCATCTACTAAAAGTAGTGATCTCTACATCACCAAAAAGTGTTATCCTTTTAGAGCCTGCTGCTGTTCAAGAATTAATGCTTATCCAAGGGAGACTTGCATCATATAGTGTCCAAAAGCCGTTGCAATAATGTGGTGCTTTCATCTTGAACTAATTTCACTTTTGACCTTGACAATTCACCAATGGCAAGACCCCTGTTTGATCACCCCTCCCCCTCCCAAGCATGCAACTTTTTTTTTCATTTGAAATTCTGTACAATGGATTCAAAGAAGAGGAACAATTAGTCAGACATGATTATCACATTGTGTTATGAGAGACAATCAATGGTTGTTCTTTAAATGGCAAAGAATACAAACTATACTACCGGTACAAACTTTGATCAAGTTCTTAATTTTAATTTACATGCGTGCACATACCTCCTTTATGTGACCTTGACTATTCACCCTTCATACAAGCTTCTTCTAATAGTGGTGAAGTGAATAACCTTTGACATGTTGGAGAGGAAACCACAATATGTGAATACTAACAAAAATTCACGTGGGAAATATGAACACATTCTTGATTTTATTTAAAATGTTTACTCCTGATGAAAAAAAGATCCCATTGTCTCGTGATCTCCGTTGGTTCATACATCACAAATATCTATAAATCACATTTTGATAAATTCATCTATCATCACACAAGCTATAATGTATTGAAAGGTACAATTCAGGCTTTTCGAAATACAGAGTTACTTCCCATTTGTGCAGGTATCTGACGTCAACGCATTGTGACATCATCAAATTCTATGGAAATCAGCATGAAATTCAGGGAAACAGGGTAACATATATGACGTTTTCAAAGGAATTTAATGATGTCACAATGCTTTTACATCAGATACCTGACAAATCAAACATAGATCTGTAAAATCGAAAAGACGGAATTTTATTTTAAAAATTCCATTTTCTTCAAAACATATCTTTCAATCAATGGGCAAAGATGAATATCTGTCTGAGTCTAGGTTCTTATTCCTCTTCTTATTATCATATCTCGCTAAGCGTTTCAGATGTTTGACTTTGTACACTTGTTTTTCGTGGTCTGGTACGGGTAAATCCCCAAAAAGGCACTCCTCCCCCTTTAAGCAAGGTCTTTGAAATAACGGCTCTTCTCTGAGTATGCTTGATCTGATCAAAGATTTGTCCTTGATAAAGTCATTCCTCATGTCAACTACTGAATCGGAACTGAGGTCTAGATTTACTATGAAATAGCTGTAATAAAAGAATAAGACATGAAAGAGGATAACATTATGTTCATGATTTTATATGAAAAAAAAACAACTTCAAAATACTAAACTATGCTGTTCAAAATTATTGATAAGTATCAAGTTAATGTCTTTCGCATATATATGACCCTAAAAATGTAACCTTGACTTTGAAGATATTGAGCCTTATTATCTTATACCAGCACTGCAAGTTTTATGTGGAGGTGTTATGAATATCAAAATTTTAAGAATTTAAAGCCAAATGTAAAAGTCGCAAGACATACATGTATTTGTACAGACATGTCTGACAAAGTGATCCTTCTATGGAAATTTACCAAAAGATAAAGGGGGGAGGGTGGTAAGGGAATTCCTATGAATTTGAGATTTCAGATGGTCACTTGATGTAAATCACAAATCTTAATTATATATACATGTAATTCATTTTGGCTTGAAGATTACATAATTTGGTAGGGAAGCAATTTTCTGGATATATCAGTTGTAAGTTGTATAACTTATCAGATTGTTGAAACAAAACATTAAATTGCCACAGAAAAAAAATCCATGATCACATATGATACTGTAGAATAAAAATTTACGTGTGGAGGTAATTTTCACGTATTTTACAAATCAACGGACTTCGCGAAAATTTCACTCACACAAAAATATCTCTGCAGCATTCTTACATTTTTTTAAAGGCAGAGATGTATTTCCGTCTGTCTGTATTTTAAAATCACAAAATTTTCCCCCAATGAAAATAACCACGTTTACAGTATTGAAAATTATGCAATTTGTTTTTTTGTAAGGCATTAGGCTTCCTGTTGTTATGATGACAGAAAAATAAGATACCACAAAGATTGCCAAAGACGCACAACTTCGGCAATGTTCGGGACCATACATTTTCATGGTGAGCTGAATGAAACGTTCAAAACTTATCAAATATCTAAAAATATGAAAGATATGGAAGTACGCGACTTCTAAGCTTTTCGATGATATTGTTATTATACCCCTTATACCTTAAAAGCAGGGCATTCATGGACAGATAGAATTAGACTTCAGCATTTCCTTCCTTAGTTCATTAAAATCAATATATAACTTACTGTCCATGATTCCATTTTGATTTATCATGAGCTGTCATTTTGTGCGGTAATTCTCTTTCTCCAAGATTCTCGATTTTCCTTATTACCCCATTTCTGTTCCATATTGTTTGACAACTTTTCTTTAATACTGATGCAAGATCTGTCTGCAAAATAAAAAGCAACATTCAAATTACTACAAACATTTTTATATAATAATTATTATATATTGTAAACGATTAAAAGAAAATAATGGACAGTGTCACAACTTTGCTGTATTCACAATATTAGTCTTTTCACAAGGAATACACCAGTGAAATGTCTTCTCCTTCAACTTAATTACAGTTTGATACAATGTAAGTTACATTTTACATACATGTCACAAGGAAGACACATGTTAAATACCAATGCCATATCACCTACCAATCAAAAGTTATGGGATGTGACACCCAAAGTTTGAAAGATAGATACATATAGACAACTGAAAAAGCGATCCCCAAGTGGTGATATGCTTCACAGGTGACATAAAAAGATCCATGAATATATTTCAACAACAGCAACCCCATCCTGGCCCAGCTCCCAAAATGCCAAAACCTAGTTCAAAACTTGTATATGATATTTTATACCTTTTCACATCACACACATACATGTATGCTAGCTTATACAATATATCGAAAATCACTTTGTTTTGGTTCTAAGGGTTTGCCATAATTCATGTTAATTAAAAGGGACCTATTCAGACAATAAACCTCTAGTTCTTGATGCATTTAATTGTCAATTTCTTTCCACATGGGTATTTTTTTTTATAAAGGTACAGCATTGTTTGGGAGAAAAACAGGGCGGCATGGAGTTATCAACAAACAATTTTGCCAAAAATTGTCTGGAAATTATAACCTGGCACATGCATAGGAAAGTTGCAGCTCAAGTCATCACATATGTTTGCTTCATCATTACCATGTGTAACTCAGATTTGATTATACCCATTGGCATAATTAGAATAAAACACCGCTAAAGACGGTATGGCCGGATTGCAAAGTAAGTTTTTGTCACTAACTGGGTCAAGGTCAATAGGTCAAATAATACAGCATAAATTGAAAGGTTTTGTCAGAGGCAACCTACATGTATAAAATAAAATTTCTACTGCATACAGTTCCATAGATTTTGCTTAAACCAGGAACTTCTTAACTAGGTCAAAGTCCAAGGTCAAGGTCACTAGGTCAAATGTTATGGCATAAATTGAAAGGTCTTGTCATGGGCAAGCTTCATGTATAATATAAAGTTTCTACTGCATACAGTTCCATAGATTTTGCTTAAACCAGGAACTTTAACTAAAATTCTTAACTAGGTCAAAGTCCAAGGTCAAGGTCACTAGGTCAAATGTTACAGCATAAATTGAAAGGTCTTGTCATGGGCAAGCTTCATGTATAGCATAAAGTTTCTACTGCATACAGTTCCATAGATTTTGCTTAAACCAGAAACTTTAACCAAAATCTTTAACTAGGTCAAAATCCAAGGTAAAGGTTACTAGGTCAAATGTTACTGCATAAATTGGAAGGTCTTGTGATGGGCAAGCTTCATGTATAATATAAAGTTTCTACTGCATATAGTTCCTTAAATTTTGCCTCAACCAGAAACTTTAACCAAAATCTTTAACTAGGTCAAAGTCCAAGGTCAAGGTCACTAGGTCAAATGTTACGGCATAAATTGAAAGGTCTTGTGATGGGCAAGCTTCATGTATAATATAAAGTTTCTACTGCATATAGTTCCTTAGATTTTGCCTCAACCAGAAACTTTAACCAAAATGTTGACAGAAGACAGACAGACGGACAGACAGACGGACGGACATCGTCAATCTAATTCAAGGAATTGTGGTCCCCCGCTTTTGGGTGTTTGTCTTTAAAGAAATGCTAATTACAGACCCCACCCTCCCCATTCTTAAGTTTTCATAATATATCTCTTTGATTGATATACACCTTTGGTGAAAGAGGCATTAAACATGTTAAAGCAAGGGGGGGAATGATGTTGTATAAAACTTTTCCGTTTTTCGTTGATTTCTGTGTAAAAAACGCTTATTTTGACCCAAATATAAGTCTTATTTTGATTAAATTATCCCATCTGATAGCAGATTCATATGTGGACCAAGTTACTTGACATTTCTACCGAAAAAAAAATTCCTAAATTTTGTATTTTGAAATTTCGAATTTTCAGGGCAGATTTTATGCCTTATCTCAACAGCTACTGTCCTGTTCACTAATTCCAGAGCACCCTGTTTTCCCGGTTTTCCCTAAAATATGATAATGTCATCTTCCAAAAAGATATCAATTTTATAGTACTCCTTTAGTCGTAACAGAAAATACCATTGTTTTGGCTGTGCGTCATTTAAGTTAGAAATAGGACGGAAAATAAAAAGTCTACGGGGATTTTCTATAGTAAAATTGCTGAAAATGTGTGACGTCGGAGGCTTTGACGTCACTGTTTACTATTGTTGACACGGAGAACAAGATGGCAGCGGCTTGAAATTAACATGGGACATTTTATTTTTTCATATTGCGGTTTGAAGGCAGCTGATAGGGTAAGTTGAAGTTAATTTCCAGTTACGACTAAAGGATGTCAATGCTTGGAAACAATTATTTATAGCAAAATTCTTCAGACGACAAAATAAATCGCCAAAACAGGGTGCTCTGGATTTAGTCACTAAATTAGTGAATAGGACAGTAGCTCCTTTTCAAGTGAAAAGGCATCAAAATCTATTAATATTCTTTCCCTAATTTTGATATTGACGCTATTTTTCCAAATTTCAAAGGCCGTGGCCAAGTCCCAGAAATGGGTGTGAAAGCGGTTACAACATCAGTGGTTTGAATTGCCTCTGACTACAGTACCAAAACTCAAAAATTCAATGAAAGAGACCCAAAGAGTCAAAAGCAATTCAAATAACTCAATCATGCAATAAAACATACTCGACTTAGGGCTGCTTTTACGATAACTGCAAGTTCATACGGAGGCATTGCTTGATTCTTTGGTCGAAATAACTGACTTTCGAGTTGACTGTTCCGTATAAAATACCATTCTCGGTTTTCTTCTTTAGTTTTCCTTTGACCTCCAACAATCTTAGTCATTTCTTCTCTTCAAAAAACGAAAATATCCGTTCTTTCAAGCGCGTCCTTGACACGGTCAGCACTCACAGGAGACGATGGCGAGTGCAAGAATTGGACAATTTGTAAGCTTGATTAGTTGATATATATATGAGCAGAAATTAATTTTTAAATTTTTTTACGCAAAAGTAGATTATTTTCTCTCAAGGAATTTAATCTGAAGTCAATGTAACATTTTGAACTGATCAAATGGTGAATTTGCCAGGACCGGTGGTCAGGTTGGGGAAAGGCAACCAAATCTTGAATACTGGTTTTGATAAAGTTTAAAACGAGGATATTGCAGTTTGAAATCATTCTTTCTTTCTTCCTGTTTGGGCAACCCTCTATTTGGTAGTGTTGTAACGATTATCGCCGACATCATCGCTGATACCCTTCGATTTCGATTATGCTTTTAAGAATCGATTATAATCGGAAATATACCACGTGGAAAAGAATTACATAGTTTTCGGTCGAATTCGGGTAAGACAAGTACGAATAAAACGAAAGTAGATCAACGACCGTTTCTACGAGTTAAAAGTTACGGATGTAGCGTATATAATTTGCAAAGGATACACTTTCTAGGGCATACAATGGATGGGATCAGGATTCTCATCAAATTTAATTGTAAAATTGTGACAAGTACTCTTATAGAAAACTTCAACGTCAGATGCGATACGGGCTTGCGATACGTCAATATCTACTCGTCTAAAAAAAAGTTTTTACGCCGAACTCCTGAGCTTTGTAAGAAGGACAAGGTCAGTGAATTTCAAAGTACTGTTAGTCTAAACTCCATGAAGATATTGCTTGATTCCCCATTGAATGAGCAAAATCTGAAGTTAACTCTTGGGTCGTATGACCCCCCCCCCCCCCCCCCCCCCCCCCAATCCCCAATCCCTGCATCTGCCGTATAAAGTTGCTGTGATCTTGACAAAATATTTCATGTACTAGACAGGATTTTATCATTCTGTGGTTGGAGTTCTTTCTAGACATTTTGCTATGTATATTAGCAAAAGATTTAGTGAAGCTTACTCATTACTTGTCATATTCTTTTCTGTAAAATCAAGAAAAATTTATTTCCGATTAAATTGAAATAATCGATTAAAATCCTCTCCGATTATAAACCGATAATTGATTATTAAATTTTTCCGATTATACATCACTACTATTTTGTCAGTTGGCTGCATTGATGTTACATGTATTGCGGGGAACTCTAGCCAGGCCGTTCCCCTTTGGGGTGCCTCATAGCCTCTTCTTTTATTTAAGTGCAACCCCATTTCATGCCCACCCTCCATTTGTGTATGTGGTGTATGCAGGAGGGTTGTATAGTTATATACTGCTTGGATGGTCCGTATTTCCAGCGGCTTTTATAAGGTGCCATCACACCTGGATACATGTACCTTTGCCGCAGCATGAACGTGGGTACCCAACCGGGCCCTTTATAGTCAGGAGACTCAGTAGGGATGAACGAATGGATATGACTTTCAACACTCATATGACCGCACCGGGATTCAAACCCCGTTCGTCTGCGTGAGAGTCGAATGACTTATCCACTCATTGAAGTGAGGAGGATGAATACTCCAGAGACACGTCAAGCCATCTCACATATGACAACATCACAGATACATTTTCTTCAGACCTTATTAAGACATATAGCATTTTTTCTTTGAATTCATTTTTCTTTGTAAGATATCAAGTCCTAATTTGGCATATCGCAATACAGTTTCTAGCTGTGATACCCAGCACTAATTCAATTTGCAATTATGCATGGTACAGATGCTGCATGTGACCCATATTTTACACTTGAGTGACCATGAACATAAATAGGACATTCCCATTTCCAGCTTACTGAATGTCCTTCATCATGCAAACTTGTGTTGATAATACTTGGTGCAATGCATGTTAGACATATTGACATTATGTATAAGACAATATGTATAAGTATTATTAACATTACCTGACCTGCATCAAATATTGTGATGCTGGTCAGGTATAGAATGTTGCCATCGAGGTGAGCTTTGTTATTTTTGATGACACTACACTTACTAGTAAAATGGGTTTATTCTCAATTTTTTTGACACTTTTATATTTATAAATGGAGGATTTAAGTAATGAATCCTCATAACAAAATTTTACATCGAAGATAGACTTTAAAATTTTCTCACAATAAATTGGCATGCATAATTAGTATGATTTATTTAAAGAAAAAAAGATGCCAGAATATGATCATATTTTGATCCAAAGTAACTCCTGTCATTAACTACAGTGTTCTAGAATTCAATTACCTGTTACCCGAGGTAAGTGAAAATTGAGGTTGGGTAACTGGAAAACAGAATGCTACTTACATGTTAGTAAGTGAATTTTGAAGCACAATCCCCATTTCACTCTCTGTAAGCAAAAAACAGAAGTAATTTAAATAGTTGCCCTAAAGTACGAGATCATACTTAAGCAGTCATCCTGTATTTTCAGTGTGACAGTTATAATTTCTGGACATAATAATTCATTTTCATGGTAATGGCTAGGATGCGCGATAGAAAATATTGATTTTTCCCTTTTCATTCTGACATTTTTGTTTTGGTAAGTGAGTTTTCTTTCTGGGTAAGCTCATTTATGTTGGGCACTTACCCAGTGGTAAGTGATTTTTGAATAAAATCCTAGAACACTGAACTACCTGTACACATGTACTGAATTCTTGATTATTTACATGTACATGTATCTTGAAATTCTTATATTCACTTCCAAATATATATTTTTTTTTTCAGGTGAGGCAGTTTAGCACATCTACTGTCTGTAGAAAAATCGTACAGGTAAGCTTATGACTGCTAATCGTTATAGCATATTGGGTCTTTGCGGAATACAGTTTTTTCACCTTACAGACATTATCTGAAGTACAAAGGTAATACCATTGTGACATCATGAAAATGGTATGGTAATCACTAATGTCAATTTTATACCGTCATTTCCCAAAATTTTAGGGCTGTTTCCATAGAATTTGATGACGTCATAATCAGTCTACGTCAGATACTGTCTCAAATGGGAAGTTACTCTGGTTTTGAAAATAGCGAATACAAAGATATAAATACAATACTTATGGCTCAAAGCTCAGAATACAACAACACTGTATAAAGGGAGAAATATAAATTTAGCGAACCAACTAAATGTTTCATATGCATAGTGATGTGACAATGGTTGCTGACTTTAGGTAGTCAATCACAAGAGGAAGAACTGTATTGAATACACATGTACATTAAGTTCTAGATAATAGCTCTGAAATAGTCAATGAGGTGAAGTACCTGTATATATAAATTTTGTGATGTTTGAACTTTTTTTTATTACAATGTACATGTATTTATATATTTGTGTCTTTACTATGATAAATCAGTTTTTCCCCAATTTCTAGCCCAAATTTCAAAATCATAAATACATGTAAGTCTTAATGAAATCAATATGAAATGTTGTTGGGTAAGCAACATGTAAATAAAGAAACCAACAGATTCATCATTTCCTGGTATTTTTCAGCCTCCAATACAAGTCTATGGTCTAGAGGGAAACTATGCCACAGCTCTCTACTCGGCAGCATCTAAGGAAAAGAAAGTAGATGTAGTGGAGAAAGACCTTGCATCTTTCCGTGTAAGTAACTTTTGTTTTATACTTGTATTTGGTGTTCTTTTCTACATACTTTCTCCGCCAGTTATAGAATTTTTAGCTCACCGCACAAAGTGAGAGGGAGCTTATTCTATCACACTAGTATGTTAAGAAGTTTTTTATTTCTTTATTTTAAGTGATAGGAAGGCCAAACTTGCACAGATGATGCACCTTAATGAGTAGATCACAAATTTGTGTTCAAATGTAGGTCATGACCTATATTTTCCGCTTGAGTGCACATGTTAGGAAGATTTCGGTATCAATGTTAAGAAGTTTTATTTCTTTATTTTAAGGGCTAGGATGGCTAAACTTGCACAGATGATGCGTCTCAATGCGAAATTCACAAATCAACATTCATATGTATCAATCAATCTACATGTATATTTAAATGTAAATATAGGTCATGACCTATATTTTCTCCTCAAGTGCACATGTTAGGAAGATTTGGGTAATAATAGTCTGCTTCCCTTTTCTGTTTTGTTTAGTTGTTAGCATTTTCGTTGGTCATCAATAGGACAGATTCTCAAATTAAAAACTGTAATCTTTGACTACCCCCTGTCTGTTGCCATGATAAAATGCTGCCATGAGGTGAGCTTTGTAATCTTTCATTACTCTTTGTTTAGAAATGGGGGGATACCAACTAGTTAAGCGAAAAGGGTAATGAAGGGGTAGAATTGTTTGTAATGGACACTACTTGCATGTTGAAGGTAAATGTAGTGACTTTAAATCCTGGCATAAATTTTTCAAATGATAATGTGTTTTAAGTCCAGATACTTTTTGTGAGATGTTATACAAAAATGTGTATCCTGATTTCTTAAACTGTAAAGGATAGCTCTATAAATTGTGTAAGACATCAAGATGTTGTGCTTGTGTGAATAAAGCAACTAAATAAACAATCAATTTTATTACATAATTTGGCAAATTTGACTTTTAGATTGAAGTTTGGGAGATAAACGTTTTATTTCTAATAAGTTATCCTTGAAGATAAAGTTCTCGCGGACATACATGTAAAATGCTGCAACCAGTCATCTCACTTGTACTCAGGATCTTTAAAAGACGCCGCGAAAAAAGACTGTTTACAGTACTTGGGATGCATTAATTTCTGCTTGGACCCATTGTCCCATTGGTCAAATTTCATCAGGTCCACAGGCCCCATTTAGATCAAATTGTAGATTAATCTCTGGAATCAGGAAATTTGAAATATTATACAAATGAAATATTTGCATTATTAAATCGTATTTTTGCAAGAGAAACAGTTCATACGTCCTACTACCATACTAATTTAAGTCAACTGATATATTTTCGACTAGGGTCAGTATGCATACTCGTATGAAACATTTTGCCAAGTTTCCATAAAATTTGCTGTCAATAAAAAGTAAGTTATGGACAAATCATGAAATATTTTACAGTTTTGCAGTGTATTATAAGAATCCGATTATAATCGATAATCAATCAAAAGGCTTATCTGATTAATCGATTTTGATTACTCCATCCGATTCCCAACATTATAAGGCCAGTGGTAGATCAAATTCAATCTGGCCACTTGTGTTTCATTTTGCATAAGACCAAGTTCTGTGTATCAATTATCAATAATTGTTTCAAATTTTATTCTTAAACAGGAGTTATTAAAGAAAGATGTCAAATTTGCAGACTTCTTGCTGGATCCAACTCAGAATAAAAAAGTCAAAAAAGGTAAATAATAAGAAATGTGATAAAATATTCTGCCTATTTTGAAACTTGTAATTTTTCAGATTAATCGTAAAAAAATTTTTTCCATTGCATGAATTTAAATATTTAGCTTCCAGTTGATTTGGTTCATAAACATGTAGTAATAAATTGTTGTCATCTTTCAGAAATGATGGACAAAGTTGTGAAGAAAATGAACTATTCCAGTCTTACAGCAAATCTCGTTGGTATGTGTTAGCATTGTTAAATTGGCATGTACTGTATGTGTACTTATTGTAATGGGATTTGTATTTTAGCGGAGTTTGTGCTGTAAAGAGTGCACTAATTCTAGACTGTGCTAAATCATTTTAACTCTTATGAATTATAATGGAAAGTAAGTCTCTTGCACTAAATCATGACTTCTTCAATGTGTCAGTTTGCCCAATAGGCCACTTGCCAAAATTCATAATGGCTGACAAAATGACGAAAAATGTCTGAGTTTTTGCGCACTTTTTCATATTTAGGTCACAATGGAATTGCGTCTTTTAACAGTGACGTCATAATGTAAAACAGCACCAAAAGATGTTGACTCGGACATTTTGTGCTTTCTAACAAATCGGAAAATTGCCTATTTTGCCATGTCTCTGCTGCACTAAAATAAGTACTTGTACAGTATTATACTATGTATTCAAAATCAAGCACAGAGGACTACTACTAATCTGATAGTCAATTTGTTGGAAGATCATTATCAGATTAACAGGAGTTTGAAATTCCATGGAAATACTTTATTGTACTAGAATGTATCTCAGACTTTATTATATGCATTAATTTAATGAAATAAATACTTTCAAGTCATTTTGAATAGTTTTAAATGGTTGAATTATTTAAAGGAATTTGATATGATAATTCTTTGAGAATGTCGTAAATATCAAAGGAAAAATATCATAGTTGACAGAAAATCCTGTCAGATTAAGGGGAGTTCTTTTAAAGACTTTTGATAATTTCTATCAGATTAAGAGGAGTAAATTTACATTGATTGTATAGGAAATGGTTTGGTGATTCTAAATCATATCAGATTAGAAGGAGTATCTGGTTTTCAGGTATAAGATTAAGTGGTGTCCTCTGTATTAACTTTACAATAAATTGATGTTTACCATTATAAATTATACCTGTATGCTTGTACCAAAGATACTACGACTTAAGAAGTAGTGTTATCTTTTATTGAAATCAGTCAATGTTCATGAATCTCAATGGTTCATTTAAGTTTGGCCCATGATAATAAAAAAATATTTAAATTTTGCAGATAGCAAATGATCTTGCAGCAATTTACTGTAGTCAATATTTTTAGCACTGGTAAACTAGGGCTGTCACGATTCACCGCGGTTCTCGATTCACCGCGGTTCTTGACGACGGTTCGATACACGATACGAGAAGAGGCCGTATCGTTGATTTACGGTTCGTTTTCAGCGTTAAGTTTTATCTTTAAAAAATCAACATGACGACGCTCGACGCCGGGTCATCAGAAGATAATTTTAAACGACGCTCCTTTATATCGTTACATCAGCGATTGGGAAGGCCACGAGCCCTTCGACACAGTCCCATTCTGATAAAAAAAAATCAGGCCCATAAAATCAGCAACTCGCTTCGCCCTGATGCGCATTATTTTACGATGTACACATAATGATGTTTGAGATTTCCAAATCTATCTGATGTACATGTAGATCTACATGGCCAGTCACTTCTGCTCCGTTCATCCGAATTATTATACAATATTGATTTTTCTCCGACATTCTTATTTATTCTCGTTCTGCGCCTGAGATTTAAATCTCCAATGTCCACTTATGTATCTAATCGATGTAAAGGTACTTATGTATGCGTTCGTCTGTTAAATTATTATGTCATTTCATGTGGTCTGCCAATGGATTCAAATTGAAGTAGTAAACATGATGTCAATTGCAGTCACCCCCGTCCCCAATTTCAACAAAGCTGAAAATGAAGCTGCCAATACATGGACATGAAAAATACAGGATAGACCTGTGGCTGAAAGTTTCTGTGATATGTCTGTAAATTATTCATTGGAAATGGTAAAATTGGGAATTTCACAACTAAAAATGTGCAAACATCTGATGTATTATAAAAACATTGTAAGCAAAGCTTTTCGAAAATTGATCATTTTTGGAATGGCCCTTTCATGAAGAAAGATGACCCATTAATTTTGAGAATGGCCCATTGAAGTCCAAGTGGATGGGGCCATAGTCCAATTGAGCAAGTTTGCCTTCCCAATCACTGTGATGTTGTTACATATTTCTGAGTTTTGTACTTTTTTCCCAGTTTCCTAGTCAATACAATAATTCTCAAAGCATTGACAAGTTATGAATGATCTTAATTTGTTGTTAAACTAGCTTGTTTTATGAAAATATCTGACGAATGACAGAAATGCCTACATATCTACATTAAAAATGATGTATCGTGATACGAATCGTATCGTGAGTAAATATCGCGATACGTATCGTATCGTGAGCTTAGCGTATCGTGACAGCCCTATGGTAAACCTGTAAATGAGATTGTAACTAATAGTTGTTGTGCATGAATAAATTTTGTACTGTAATTCCAACTCTGCATGGTGTATTGTACCTTCAGGAGGCAGTTTTGCATTTCTCAACAATTTGGTTTCCAATTTGGTTTCCAGACCACAAGTCATGTCAATTTAGGAATGAAACTTTATCAATGTATGAAGTCTTCTTTTATATGAACTTCCCATTTTATACAATTGCATTAAGACATTATGAAATTCCTGTATAGAAATGCCATAGTTGAAGCATGTTTTCCACTGAATTTTATGCTGGTTTCCATAGAATTTGATTACGTCTCCATTAATTTACGCCTGGTACCGTCCCAGAATGGAAGTACCTCTGTATTCAGAAAACAATCAAATATAGCAGACCTTGCCTGGTTTTGTAGATGTTAAACAGACACTGATTTTCAAATTGTACTGCTTTTCCAAGTGCAAACTAATTACATGCACATTTTGTATGTGAACAGATGCCTTGTCAGAAAATGGTAGGATTAACAGACTAGATGCTGTCGTCAAAGCTTTCTCAAAGATCATGAGTGCTCACAGAGGAGAGGTCCTATGTACTGTAATCACAGCTCAGGTACTATTCCTTAGTACATTTATAAGTACGATAATGGACACATGTACGTAGAATCTATTGTCTCTTGATACAGGGACACATAAATTCATAAAGAACTTGTTTATCAAAGATTTTTAGTCTGCTATGTAGGCTTGCCAGTAAACATGTATGTACTTATTTGTCTAGAACTTTGCAAGCTTTTCAGTCATAAAAATCATCGTCAGAAAGTGTCATTGACCGTTAGCCAATATCCAATGAAACTTCTGGTTTAAAAGTCCATGGGCCAAGGATGAATGCCGTTGATTTGGGGCCAGTAGGTTAATGATCAAGGCCGTCGGTAAACATCATGTACTACAAATCTGCATATTGCATCTGTGATGCATATATCTCACTTTGTGCCCACAACATCAATATACTTGTACATTTAATACAAGCAAGTCTGTATGCTTAATTTGTCTCAGGGAAAAATGAATTATATACATGTATAATACTGTAAGTTTATTCATCTTAATTTTCAGCCCCTTGACGATGCTTCTTCAAAAGAATTAGAGGGAGCACTTAAAGGCTTCTTGAAGGCTGGCCAGAAACTTCAGATAGAGAAAGAGGTAAGTCATATAAAGGTTAAATAGCTTATCCATGTTAACCTTGGGCAGAATTCCAAGTACATAGAATAGATGATTTTCCAGTAGATTTATTGGGCGGACAGACATCACAAAATTTGGCGTTATTTTCCTTCTGACGTCAAAATAGAAAACATGACAATGCATGAAATTAGTGCCATCAAATATGACATCACAATTCAAAATTTTGTCAAATGATGCATATAAAGTCAAGGTTTAATCAAAACGGTCATAAATATTTTCTGGAAAATGGATTATTGATGTCTTTAGTCTTTACATTTAACCTTTAACGATCTTAAAGTCTAAAGAATTTATATTTATCAAAGGTACTGTGTCAAGGTA
The DNA here is from genome assembly GCA_028142955.1 of Pinctada fucata. NCBI lineage: Eukaryota > Metazoa > Mollusca > Bivalvia > Pterioida > Pteriidae > Pinctada > Pinctada fucata. The sequence goes on from AP027104.1 coordinate 34,369,226, forward strand.
TATACTTTTTTAGCTCGCCGGGATGAATGTCCGGAGAGCTATTGTCATACCCCCGGTGTCGGCGTTGGCGTTGGCGTTGGCGTGCGCGTGCACAAAAACTTTAACCTTGCTTATAACTTTTAAACCAATACAGATTGGGCTTTCATATTTCACATGTGCATTCCTTGTGACAAGACCTTTCCATGGATACCAAAATTTTTGACCTTGTGACCTTGACCTTGGAGATTGACCTACTTTTGAAAAACTTTAACCTTGGCCATATTTTTTGAATGGTAAGTGATAGGGCTTTCATATTTCACATGTGTATTCCTTGTGACAAGACGTTTCCATGAATACCAAAATTTTTGACCTTGTGACCTTGACCTTGGAGATTGACCTACTTTTGAAAAACTTTAACCTTGGCCATATTTTTTGAATGGTAAGTGATAGGGCTTTCATATTTCACATGTGTATTCCTTGTGACAAGACGTTTCCATGGATACCAAAATTTTTGACCTTGTGACCTTGACCTTGGAGATTGACCTACTTTTGAAAAACTTTAACCTTGGCCATATTTTTTGAATGGTAAGTGATAGGGCTTTGATATTTCACATGTGTATTCCTTGTGACAAGACGTTTCCATGGATACCAAAATTTTTGACCTTGTGACCTTGACCTTGGAGATTGACCTACTTTTGAAAAACTTTAACCTTGGCCATATTTTTTGATTGGTAAGTGATAGGGCTTTGATATTTCACATGTGCATTCCTTGTGATAAGACCTTTTTTATTGTTGTTGTTGCAATTTACATATGGTTGCCACCGGCGAGCTATGTTGTCATTCTGACAAGTCTGGTTTTCTGCTGCCAGATTCAGAAATTTTGAAGGCACATGGCAAAAAGTCTATATGATAAGCAATACTCTGTCATGCAGTGTTTGTCTACATGTATAAGATATTTGCATTTAACTCCTCTGAACTGTTGATAGGAAGATACATTTCTGTCCTTACATGTATGTCTGTATAACCATGTGGGTGAATTCAAAGTTAAGTGTTTGCCACAGAATAATGTGGAAGAGGGGAAAAAAGGAGCAATGCAGCATTGTGATACCATCTATTTCCATCTGTTTGTTTGTCTGTCTGTATGTCTTTTCATATTTCACATGTGTATTCCTTGTGACAAAAGCTTTCCAATGACCAAAGATTTTGATTTCATGACCTTTACATTGAAGATATAGCTATCTTTTGAAAACTTAAAACATACGATATAACTTTGACTGGTAAATGGTAGGCTTTCATATTTCATATGTGTTTTCCTTGTGACAAAATATTTCTACTGTTCATGTACTAGAATTCTGACCCCATGACCTGAACCTTGGAATTTTTATATTCAGGTAAAATCCAAATGTATCTATATTATTCTTTTGGATGCAAAACGAAAAAAAATTATGCAACCTGGGTTTCTCAGTTTTTCATGTGCAACTTGTGAAATTAATGAAAACTTTCTTAATAAAGAAAAGTTTAATGGATCACTGACGTTATATAAACACTGAACATGCTTCAAGATAAGATTGACATAGAGGATACATTTATGATAATTTCCGCAATATTGAACAAATTAAAAATGTCTTAATTTTCCATTTACTTTTCATTACAGGTTGACCCCAGTTTAGTTGGCGGTATGATAGTGAATATTGGAGATAAGTACGTAGATATGTCCCTGAGATCTAAGATCAAGACCTACTCAGATATTATCAGGAGCACTATATAAACTGATCCTCGTGGTGGGAACTGGCGTACAGTACTAGTGGCCAGTGTAGTGACTACAGACATCAGTGCTACAAACATTTTACTAAATTATAGAGTGTTTCACAAGACCAATGACATTAGTTTTTCGATGAATTTAAGTATGGAATTAAAGAGTTTGTTAAAATATTTGATATCCATGTTTTTATTTGTATTTTGTATGAGAAAGGAAGGAACCCTTCAGCAGTTTATCATTTGGTTAAAATTTCTATAAATTTTTTGCTTTGGTAAAATCTTCCATCACTGATATATGTAATAGCTTAGCATTGATTGTTTGCTTTGTCTGTCATTTCATTCTCCCATTATTTTGTCACACTTAAAAGATCTGAAGGATACTGACAACATGCAAAATTTTATTATCTCTCTGCACATAAGATTTCCAACAATTCTTTCCAGACGGTGCAATAATTTTTATTGTGAAACAATGATTAGATAACTGATTGAAGTAATGATTGTAAGATTGACCGAGTCGTTGACTGATTACCTCAAGTAGTTTTCTTAACTAGCATTGAAGAATAATTCATTGATTGGTGATAATTATATGATGGCCTAACAAATGCTGTGCAGCAAGTGGGTTATATATACATTTTATCCTAACTTTTCATTTTTTTATGGCAAGAAGAATATGGGTAGGATAGTTTTTTTTTTTTTTAATTGAGCATCGAATACCTAAGAAGTTATATTTGGATAATAAATGCAAAATATCGTTTAGGGGCCATGAAAAATTCATAAAATCAATTTCATACATGCCTTGCAATGAAGAAAATTCTTGGCATGAGAGAATAGGAAGTTGAAAAAAAAACTTCAAAATTTAGTATGGAAACAATGTCATATAGGATCTTTCACTTCCACATGATGGAGCATTTCAATGCAATAGCCAAATTTCAAATGAAATTTATCTCAAAACTGAACATGTAGGAAGTCCCCTTAATCGATGATGGAAACTTATCACCAGGAACAAAAGTATATTGATTTTGGGTCATCAAGGTCACAATTTAAATTTTTGATAATTGTTGGTTTCCAGAATTACATACATTTGTCAGCCTAATGGTGTACCAGTACATTTCTGGAGGGAAATGCATTTTCTGATAAAGGCCATAGGTCATTACTTCAAAGGTCAAGGTCACTGTCACAATATTTATGATAGACTTCAGATATTGGTTTTGAGATGATAACTTGAGAAGCTTATCAAAAACAAACATGGATATAAGAATACACAAGTATTCAGGAGGTGGAGGTTCCAGCTTATTTTAAGGTCAATAGGTCAGCACCGCTGAAAGGCACAAACAAGCACATAAAGCACACTGACTTTGTCATAAAGCACACTGGCTCTGTCATAAAGCACACTGACTTTGTCATAAAGCACACTAGCTCTGTCATAAAGTACACTGACTTTGTCATTAAGTACACTGACTTTGTCATAAAGCACACTGACTTCGTCATAAAGCACACTGGCTCTGTCATAAAGCACACTGACTTTGTCATAAAGCACACTGGCTTTGCCATGAAGCACACTGGTTTAGTCAAAAAGTACACTGACTTAGTCAAAGTACACTGACTTTGTCATAAAGCACTCTGGGTTTGTCATGAAGCACACTGGCTTTGTCATGAAGCACACTGGCTTTGTCATAAAGCACAATGACTTTGTCATAAAGCACACTGACTTTGTCATAAAGCACACTGACTTTGTCATAAAGCACACTGGTTTTGTCATTAAGTACACTGACTTTGTCATAAGGCACAATGACTTTGTCATAAAGCACACTGGCTTTGTCATAAAGCACAATGACTTTGTCATAAAGCACACTGGCTTTGTCATAAAGAACACTAACTTTGTCATAAAGTACACTGACTTTGTCATAAAGCACACTGGCTTTGTCATAAAGAACACTAACTTTGTCATAAAGTACACTGACTTTGTCATAAAGCACACTGGCTTTGTCATGAAGCACACTGGCTTTGTCATGAAGCACACTGGCTTTGTCATGAAGCACACTGGCTTTGTCATAAAGAACACTAACTTTGTCATAAAGTACACTGACTTTGTCATAAAGCACACTGGCTTTGTCATATAGAACACTAATTTTGTCATAAAGTACACTGACTTTGTCATAAAGCACACTGGCTTTGTCATGAAGCACACTGGCTTTGTCATGAAGCACACTGGCTTTGTCATGAAGCACACTGGCTTTTTGAAGCACACTGGCTTTGTCATAAAGTACACTGACTTTGTCATAAAGTACACTGACTTTGTCATAAAGCACACTGGCTTTGTCATGAAGCACACTGGCTTTGTCATGAAGCATTCTGGCTTTGTCATAAAGTACACTGACTTTGTCATAAAGTACACTAACTTTGTCATAAAGCACACTGGCTTTGTCATAAAGCACACTGGCTTTGTCATGAAGCACACTGGCTTTGTCATGAAGCACACTGGCTTTGTCATGAAGCACACTGGCTTTTTGAAGCACACTGGCTTTGTCATGAAGCACACTGGCTTTGTCATGAAGCACACTGGCTTTGTCATGAAGCACACTGGCTTTGTCATGAAGCACACCTGGCTTTGTCATGAAGCACACTGGGTTTGTCATAAAGCACACTGTTTTTTTCATGAGACTTTATTTTACGGTATTGACCAACTTGCACATCTTGCTCATCGATGGATTAACCGCCTTATTGTATACAATTATGTAGAGGTTACTCTGTGGTCAAGAAATGGGTCATCATATACAAAATTACAAATCAATGGTGGGACAGACACAAATTAGTATGTGATCAAGAAATTGGCCAAAGACCATTGCATCTTCAAGAGTGTTTAAGCTCTATGACATTGTCATTTTTCATTTTCTGCCCAGAACCGTCATTACGGAATAAGTTACGAGTACCAGTCATTTTCCTGTACACATTGAAGTTGTATTACTGAATGTTCCACTTTTACTGCCGTGAGCATCAGAGAACTGAGACGTACGGTATTTGTCGAAACGCGCTAATTATGGTATAATTAAACTTCCTGTATTTGTATCCAATGGGTTGTTTTTGTTTGATTCTGGCGATGTAGTTGTTTTTGTTTGCTCCTGTACTGACGAGAAATATACGCTAAAAGATTAGGTGACAAGCTTTGTGTATACATTGTATATATTCCATGAAATAATATCTATTTCGTGCGTCTATAATTCTATCGTTAGGTGGTTCCTGGGAATTAATGAATTTTCAAATAATCATGCTGTGGATTTCGTCTATTTATGCCCTTAGCATTACAACTGAACATGAAATGTGCATACATGTTTTTTATGTTCCCATTTTGCGTATTAAATTGATTTATAAGGATTCTTCCAGGGACAAATGTCAAGGTCAATATAAGATTTAATCATGTATATCGGAAGACCTGTAAGAATCGATCAAACCGATCGATTATCGATTTAAATCGGAAAACAATATTGAATTTCCATGAAAATGCTACATAATAAATGGAAAGTTTGTATTTTCAGCATAGAATTTAGAAAAATTTGCTGAAAACAAAATATGAATCATTTAATTTCACATCATCCGAAAGGGTAAACCGATCGATTATCGATTGAAATCGGAAAACAATATTCCATGAAAAATGCAACATTGAAGAAATTTTGTATTTTCAACATAGAATTTAGACAATTTTGCTTAAAACAGAATATAATTTAATTCCAACTTATCAGCCTGTTGACAAGTAAAAACAACAAGTAAAGGTACATGCCACACTGGAAAAGAGGAAAATATATACTTTAACACAAAACACATTCCTTTTAGCGACAATCGAATGTATTAAAAATTGAAATCGATAATCGAAATCGAAAGACTTTTAGCAATTAATCGACGATCGATTATTGGCGAGAATTTGTTCTTAAAATAAATAAGAGTAATACATGTAAATCTTGTGTCCCCTGTTGTATGTTGAAGTTGTGTTGTTTGTTTTAAAATCCTTTGGGTGTGTTCCGCTGTGGTCAGTACAGGGTGGTCATGGTGGAAATCTCTTCCATATCTTTCTATATAGGACTGATACGTCTCATCTCTTGGGTACTTTTGACACACAGTGTCCGGATTTCCTAGAATAATAAAGTAATATAAAGCGTTTTTGCTCAGTTGAGAAATTCAAATTAGCAAATCTTCGTACTTTTCATGGTAAACAATATTTCAATTATAATGTTAACTGACCAAGGTTTTGGATTTCAATTATTTTTAAAGCTATACCTTTCTCAAAATTATTTTCAACATGTATTACCATAAATGTACTAAGTATATTGTTTCTAATGAACCACACAAAATAAAATGGCGAAAGATAAAGGTCACGATGTAAAGATATGTCGTGCGAGGGCATATGCTACCGTTAATGTATACGTTGGACTCATTAATTGTCGTGTTAGGAAATGTATGCAACGTCCGGAGTGACGGGAAATATAGCTGTTCGTGGACAATTATCGGACACTTCCAACAAAGGACACATTTCCAGAATCATACTTGGCATTAGGGTGATTTCAATACATTAGTAACTTGCACGCACTTAGAGATGGAGAGTGGGTGAATAAACAAGAGATACCATAAGATAAACTGATTTGTATTAATTAATTCCCTCTGTAGATGACATTACATTGAATGGTACAATTCTGTTTCAGGAGCGTATTGAAGAACGCTTTGAAGCCAGACAATACCCCTGAGGTATTCACTTAAGAAAAATCGAACTCCGGCGTGGATGTCACAGTCTTTGAGCGACGCATGCGTCAGCGTAGGTGTACTAAGAGAAATCGATATTGGTTCGCACACCCAATATTCCACTCTCTGGCAGTGTAAATTGTCATAGAAGAAGATACATTGATTATAGAGCATTCGACAGCTGCTCACTCGAGGTAAGGCATCAATGTCAATTTGTTTATCTTTGGGTTGTTTTTATGTGAATTAAGTAATCATATGACATAGATTGAAATTTCATTTTCTTAGAAATCATCTGGATAACATGTAATTTATCGGTACATAAATCATTCAATTAACATTGGCATAGACGCCATCTTTACGTCAAAAGCATTTGATCCCAAACACTGCTGGAAGACTTACGATCCTTTTTTGCTATCAGCCGCTTCCGTTCAATGGTGAGGCGTTTAGTTTCTTGGCGATCTTTTAATATCAGACTGTGATGATATATACTCCTAGTTAGAGGAAGGGTTTGGTATCTTTAATCTGAATTACGACACCTTTTGTTCGTATCGCATGAAAAATTTGTGTACATACATGTATATTCTAAACACTCTGAATTCTTTTTTTTAAATGGTCTTGGATCTATAATACATTATATATTTCATAGAGAAACATGATTGTTATTTAAAAGCAGATATTTTACAGCATGGACCAGACATGCACGTTTCGGGTATTTTACCCTCGTCAGTAATCCTCAATCCAAACAATGAAATATGGCCAAAATCTGTGAAAATAAGTCGGATTCAATCGCACATTATCGAGCCTTTCTATTTACAGCGCAAAGAAGACGATATTTATTCTTATTCTGTTAAGTACAGGTCCACATAAGAATCAGGCAGTTGAAAAACCTTAATTTTTTTGCAGAACATTTTTCTCATGAAATGAGTTCAGATCAGCCTCCATATGAACGTTCTGAAGGAATTTTCCTCATACTTGGATGGTGAAGAAAGTTATAAGGCTAGCAAATTTGGTTGAATTATATATAGAGAAAAATTTCCCGCCATTTTTTTTCCTTCATAATCCTTTAGAAATTATGAGATGAACATCTCGCTTCATATCACCATCGCTACCTTGAGAAATGAAAATCATGAGTTTTATTTGTACCACATATATGTCTCAAAACAGAAATAAAAAGTTTTGCAAAAAAATTTGATGTATCACCCCTGCCTGACTCTTACGTGGACCTATACTTAACCGAATAAGAAATAGCGTTTTCGATCGTTGCGCTGTAACTAGTGTCAAAAAGTTATTAATTTTCCTCTTGAAGACCCGGGAATGTGCTATGGAGTCGGATTTTGACTACCAATAAAGTGTTTGTATGCCAACTACATGTTGATTGTACGATATGTTAATGACTTCCAATCGTCCAATGTAATACGCTCTAATTAGAATTGTACTAGAAATAAAGTTTCTCTACGAAACACTTCATCTGATTATATATAAAATGAGTAAAACAATCTGTAGATATGTTTATCAATACCTGTTATTTTCGAAAAAAAAAAAAAAGAAGAAGGGTGACAATTTGGAATATCATACAATTATTTTTTCCCTTTTTCTATTAACGGTCAAGTTTGCCAAATGTTCCGACATCTTATCAGAAATTCTTACTTTATATCTTTTAAGAATAATTTGATTTATTGACTATGAAAAATTTTCAAAGTCAGTTCTCGCCATTTTCACGCTAAACTTCAAAGGAATGATCTGATTAGTTGTCGCCAAAGGCCAATCTTAAAAAGTCTTACTGGATGGTTTTAAAGGCCGGGGTTTTCAACCGAGAGGTCATTTTAAATTAGGTATGTTAATGTAGCGCATTAAGTTGTAACAAGAAGAAATACGGAATTTCTAACAACCCCGTCATCCCATTAAAATAATTTTGTTTAAATTGAATTTTCAAAGTCGGAGTGTCATGTGCCTAAAATATCTTATATTCTATTACAAAGGCCTATTCAAAAAGTATTTCGATCACGAGCTGAAAATATAGTCTAAGTCTAAAGATGGCATGATCTAATTGGTAAGGTTGGTAAAATATCATATCACTGTTTACCTGTTTTAAAATTACATTTATCACATGATACACCCGTTATGCAGTTTCATAAAGCCATTTCATAATCAAATGTTATGATAACACGTTACATATCGCTCTGCTTAACGAGGCTGGGTCTAATTAGAAAATGATGAACTTCTACCCAAGGTATTTTGACTAAATTCGGATCATATAATTGCAGTATTATAAAATTCATTTTATGGGAAAGAAAATATGTAGAAGTTGACCGTTCAGCATTATGTAGGGGTCATCTCAAAGATAATGGCATCTTACAATGAAACCTTATGGAGTTTTACTGCAAAATAACGATTTTTCTCAAATTTTTAATATTTCTGCGCAAGAAATTTTAATGAAATTCATGTAATTTATTTGTTGCACTTCAAATATCATTTTAAGAAAAAGAAATTGAAATTTCACCGTCATCAATTTTTTTTTCAGCCTCGTTAAATGCGATTGGTCAAGTTTGGAGCCTAATCACCTACACTGTGACAAGTGTGACCTTTCAAATATCGGTCATATGTTGAATTAAGAAGTAAATTCAATATTAATAATTAAAATTGTTGTTGTTGAAATAATTATTGCATTAAAGTGCTAAACAAAGTTGAAATATTTTCTCTTTACGCACAGAACATCTTTACGATCAGGAACTACTTCTCATAGCGTAGCAGACGACTTGTTGGTCATGGCGTGGTTCGCCTCTAGTTCTCAGAATCGTTGATTTCACGTTTGAAATAAACATTTTTTTGGCAGAATCATGTGATAAAAAGAATCTCAAATGAATTTTCATTTCGTACGATGTATTATGAAACCCGTTGTGCGTTGTATATCCCCTCGCCAAGGCTCGGGGATATAAAACACACATCTCGTTTCATAATACATCGTATGAAATGAAAATTCATTTGAGATCCTATATATATGAGATATGTGCCCAATTTTATATGATGATTGTATATTAAGGTAGAGCATCCCTCAGGTCTTAGATGCTTATATTTCCTAAATAACAACTTTTACAATATTTTCATTTCTATACATTCAAAGCTTATGTTAAACCTGATTTACAAACAAAATATAATTTGTGGTTTCATGATTATGCCGAGAACTTGAGCCGTTTGAACTTTAACATTGGACCCTATGGGAAAAGTAAGAAAAAATCCTTTTTAGACGTGATAAAATGTAACTATAAAAAATATCTTTTCCCAAAACCATATTAGTTTGATAATCTGAACAATATTCTGAAGAGAAAAAATAGGGTATCCAAGCAAAAAAAAAAAAAAAAAAAACCAGCAATTCTGACCGGAGGGATACTCTACCTGAAGTTGACTGGATAAAGTTACTTTACGGTCTCTATAGGTATGATTGAAACTATGTAGTTGCGTGTTGCGATTCATCAAACGAGTGGATTCAGTTGTTGTCAACACACAGCATCCATCATATCTTGAACACCAAGGACCATCATTCCTTGATGGGTATTAGCCACATCATTTATTGATTTCCATCATATAAGTCCGTTTACGTTTATGACAGTTTCCCTTTTCTTTGTACTTAGTCTGCAATGATCTACTTGGACTAAAAATCTGTCAGAACCAAATACGTACTTTATCAGGTCTCTTACCCAAGCACGATTCGAATTACAAAACGTGACAACTTGACTTCTGTTTCTGGAACATGTCGGGAGATATATAGTGATACGCGCGCTCGACTGAACGGATTGTAAAATCCATTCGTGCCTTTGTAATATTTGATTCCATTTGATCTCACAAAGAACATAGTACTAGTATTTCGTAAGTAAGGCAATTTCTTTGGGGAGGGGGGTCTCAGTGTTTTACATCCGCTAATGGTAGATTTTGAAACCCATAATATGCGGAAAACAAACAAAATGAAAATCATGAATCCCTTCATATTAAAAGTTTTTTTTTTCTAGAAAGTGTTGTAAAGTTTTCATATGACAAGATGTAAATGAAATAACTTGTGGTATTTTTTTCCAATTTCGAAAGGACGAAAATAAAAACAAGAAATGGCATAATTAGAAGTTTAGGAACGACTGAGAATGTCTGTCTTGTTTGACAAATAAACTGACATTGATGTCCTTGGAAGGAATTCAATTCTAAACGAGGGATCAATGATTACGTGGTTTGAATGAATAATTTCATTTTTTAAAGCTACAACGGAAAGCAGTTGACAAAGCTGTACATATTAGCAATAATGAACAATGCTAAAGTAAACATCAATTTAAGCAGTCGTTATACGGTGTTTATATTTCATAACTCAAAATTACACACGCCGTTGTGTGGACATGTGAAAGCGATATTTTCTTTAATAAAGTAAAAATTTAGTGAAATCTTACACAACCACTCTAAAATTACGAACTCTTCTTTCATAAATATGTTCGAACTTTTAAGAAATTTTCAATAAGAATACGAAAACTAGAAATATGATAACAATGATAATTTTGGAATTTCAGAAATTTATTCCGAATACATTTGTGTACAGCGTGCACTAGGATAAATGAAAATGAAGAAATGCTAAATTATTCTACATGTAAATCAATATTGCAAATGATATTTGGTCTTCTTTCAAAATCTAAATAAGTAGGACACTGTCTAACTGTGAATGTAAAACCTCCTGAGCAGACTATTTGTATTTCAGTATCCAAGCCTTTCAGACAAGACTATAAGTACTTTGTATTTGTGTGATGGTAAGTTGCAGAACCCAATGCTGGTTTGGAGACAGAGACGCATAGATCGTAGTGGCGACGGCCTGTGAATTTCTGGTAGACAATTCCAGTGGAATGATGAACTATCATCTGGAATCGTCTACCAGAAAACCTGGTTAGACCTTAGGGTCGGTGGTAGACGACCTAATTGAACAAACAAGTTAAACATGGAATTTCCTAGAGAGTAGAGAAGCAATACGTGACCCCTGGGGACCTATTCTGTCCAGTGATTTCTCAACATCATGTTGATCATCAAATATCTCCCCTCTACTAATTATTTATTTAATCCCAAATAAAGACTGGATAATTTTTTTGTTATTTTGATTGTTTTATATAGCTATTAATCCTGATGTATATTCATAAATCATCGAAGGCGTAATTCCTTATTTTTGAATATTAAGTTCAAACGTCTGCTCACGTAATTTCCAATACTACAAAATGTAATTGTCCGGGGATTACTTTTTCCGAGATTATGTCCCTTTATAGATTCATGCGCATCAATAATTCATCTGCCATAAAATCACGTACATTGTGTCGGTAGTCTTGGGAGAGGCAATGAAAGCAAACCTCTGACGTAGCATAAAGGAACGGCCTTGGTGATTGTTATTTGAAATATCTATATAGAACGTTATTTAATGATTGGATCATTCGAGAAACAATTAATTGTTCAGTAAATCAAAGACAGATCTATACATCTATTCATTTATGAGACCAAAATACCTCAATTATGCGTTTCCAGTGGCAATGATCTTTCGGTTAATCTTAGCGCTTTGTTTGTTTGTCTTTATATTCTTATTGTTAATCGTAAGTTGACAAAGTCAGTATTTCTTTTATTATAAAATAACTAGAAAAGAAATGGAATTGTACATTTAATTGATGATAATTGGATCGAAAAGACGTACGCAAGAAAATTAATATAATATTTTCAAGCACAACAAATTTATTGAGTTTCCCCGTTCTTTAGCAATCCATGATATCTGTTGAATTTAGATGCATTTCTTGGCGTTATTTAGTATATCAATATTAATTTGTTTTGGTGATGTCATCTTCCTGTAATATTTGTTTCATTCCTTTTATACCCTGATAGCAGAGTTGACGGAAAATTATGTCCATGATGAAAATCAATATCATAATAATGTATAATATTGACGTCAGAAACAGCAAAGGTTAGCATTGTGTTGAATAACAATTATTTTAAGTCGATCACAATTAATATCATTATGACAACATAAAGCCAAATAAGGAGTTTAACGATAAAAATATTCTTAATGACGTTAGTTTGATCCAAATTGTGTACTATTAATTTTTTTCATTTATTTTATTTATTTTTCGCTCTTAAAACTTCACTTGACAACATAGCACATCAAAAACTTAATTTAAATAAAAAATGGACTTGTAGAAATATAAAAAATCTGAATTCAAAAATCTTATTAGTACAGAATTTATATATCGACAAAATCGGCTAATGGGTTTTCAGAAGTGTAACACCGCTTACCACAAAGTCATTGTTTGTATACAGTTTTCCTTTGGCCTTGATATACTCATCGTCGGAAACCCACGCTCGGTCACGCAAGCTCACCTTGAGGTGAGCCGTGACCGAGCGTGGGGTTCCGACGATGTGATATACTATAGAATCCAAAATTGCATTTTGAATTATTTAAGGCACATGTGTTGTAAGTATTTTATATGATAGATTTAAGCTCCGAAAATTCTTCACAAGGACATGCAGTTTGTAAAGATTCACCCAACTTCCTGTAAGGCAATGGTGTCAGATCATAAAACAATTATCGCTAATCATGGATGAGACAGATAGTTATCGTCAGCAGGCATCGAGTTTTCATTGAATGAGTTTGGCACCGCAGTGCTCAATGTTTTGCTGGTCATCCTCCCCTCTTTGATCAGAACATCTTAACTCATTGCCATATTTACCGTATATCGTGATATATACGGTATCTTGTACTCTCCTGTAGTTTGTGTGGCTGTGTCTGAATTGTAAATAGCAATTTTAAATTATCTTCTTCATATCATGCACGGTTCCTTTTGGCAGGTTGTCTCCAAGTTTAATGTCGTATGTTTATACATGTACGTTCATTTCCTTCATGTTATTTCTTGTGGTCATCATAGTGACGACTTATTCAAGATCAACTGTCTTGTCTTAACTTTTTACAAATTACTTTACATGAGTGATATATAGGAAAGTGATACTGTGTAACATAAGAATGTTTGTCAATATGCCTAACCGCTTCCGATATATTAAATAGATCTTTCTAGTTGATTCGTTTGATTCAGAACGCAACAACTCATACATGTATATAGTAATCAATCTTTTGTCTTACTTTCCCCACCGATTCTTGATTCCTTTTCATCATATACTAACAGTCAATAAAGAATGAACATTCAGGGACAATACCCTTGTATAGACTTCCTTACGACACGATGGCTGTTCCCCACACCTGATAGAGAATTAATGGCTAAAACTTCCGAGAACGAGGACTATGAACTCCAATGTAATCTCGATATTGATCTAATTTCATGGCAGCTCGAGAGAACGCTGACCGTTAATTGGTGCCATTCTCTACGAGTTTCTACGAAAGTAATACGAAACAAAAGTTCGGATTTCGCCGAGAACTGTTGATTTCTAAAGAAATTTGCGCTGACTTAACCAACACCAATTGAATAAAAAACCGCAAAAATACAATAGAGTTGGGGATCAGATAGCTTATAGATTTGAAAATATTGCATACTTAAGTATTGAAAATAAGTGTCTTAATTTACGTTTTGTTACGGGTATGCAACACACAGGAAGTGCATTTATCGTACATGTAATGCGCATTTCATGCAATAAATGCACTCGCTGTGTGTTGCACACCCATAACAAAATACAAATTATGAGATTTATTCTATACACATGTATATATGTACCACAATTTTCAGTTTTATTCTTGTTTTCTGAAGTCGCGTTTTCCAGGTAAAACAGTGACGTTAAAATTTAGGTCACCGATCACAGGCGATTGTTTCATGCGAGCTCACACCCTCCTACATACGTGTGTGGGTGTATGTAGGAGGGTGTGAGCTCGCATGAAACAATCGCCTGTGTCACCGATGGATCAATTTGCAGGTTAGAACAGCCGTCACTGCATGTTTCTGTAGAGTTAATGCATTGTGACGTAACGAAAGTTTCATACAGAACTTTCAACATGTTCCTTTCAATAGTTTCATCCCGGGGAATTAGTGGGTTGTACATATGTATATTATTGTTCAATGCATATTTGAAATCATAAGACCATTTGGAACACTCGAAGCAAACCATTACCGTAAACATGGAAATTTTCGCATGGGGTAATTTTAATAATATTTCGCGAAATATCATCGCGAAAATAACCCCCACGTGGTGAAAATTAAAATCAGTAAAGGGAATACTTCGGATTTCGCCGAAGACTATTTCGCGAAAATTTCCTCCGACGAAAATAACCTCGTTTACAGTATGTTTTGACTATTGGTACTGAATTCGTATTGTTATTTTAAAAAGGACATTGTCCGCTATTTGACACATCAAGTGAAACCTTATATGTGTATGAGGAATAATTAGATCATTACTTAAAGACATTGTTATCTATTGAATTTCAGAAGCCAAGGACGTAGCTTCGCCTCCACCATGAAGGTCCTGTTGGCTCTATTTCCACTTCTTGTGCTAGCCATGGCGGCACCTGCTGATGTTAACAAACGAACGTTAGGTATGGTTATTGTATCTAATTATATTTCTGCTTTTTCAATTAAGGAATCATTGTAATACTTTTTTTGGTTGATCGAGGTATCAACACCAAAAATTGAGGGAAAACTGCATCGTGCGCGTAGCGCAAGATGCATAAGTTTTCCCTCAATTTTTGGTGTTGATACCTCGATCAACCAAAAAAATATTACATTGATTACTTATCATTTCATTTCGTCGCTTTTCAACGTTTATTTGCAGCTTTAAAATCGTGTTGCTTATGACGTTGCCAAGCGTGTACTTCTGTTTTGTGTTGATACAGGTATCAAAAAAATTTCTCGGCCAATCAGATCGTCGTTTCTTAAGAATAACAATGGAAATTAAATGATTCGAAATTAAAATAAAAAATAGGAAGTTAACATCCTTGTATAATATCTCCAATGCTGTTTGGTCATATGTTTTTATTTTTCAAATTGAATTACAAATTCGAATACACCCTACACAAAACTTGGAATAGCTCATTCTTAAAGAAAATAATTACCTGAACTTTAGAAATAAAACGTGGGAGCGCCACACTCATTTCTTTATGTCAATTTTGAAACATTTTTTTATTAAAACATCATTGATGAGGATTCACTTTCCGAGACATCCATGTCCATGTCTGGCAGCTGAGTTGGTCACTTCGTTTTTCTCCATCCAACCAAAGATTGTACTCTGTGTCTTCCGAAATGGAAGTAACCGGATGTGACAGTTCTACCGAATTGAAGCGGCGGGTGTTGCATGCAAGCAGGAGATGCTTACTCTTCCTGGGCACCTGGTCTCACTGCCATATCGGGAATTCGCTTCTTTTCACATGGTGGAGGTTTTTGTTTGTTTGCTTTGGTTCCTGTTTTATCCTGATTTTGTATGCCTTCGGTTTCTGATTTTCTGAATTATTGATTTTGTGCTGTATACAGGGATATGGTCATTATCCATATTTGTCATTCACTTTCCGAGACATCCATGTCTGGTGCACTGCATTTGGAAATTGTTGTACAGAATCGAATCTAATGGCGTTGATCACTTCGTTTTTCTTTTAAAAAAACCTAATTTAAAAAGAAGGAAACTCTTACCAAAAACCCATTGTACGCCCACCAGCGATACCTGCACACACCCATACAAATACTAATACCGAGACAATGGACCCAGACATTGACCAAAGATAAGAAAGAACAAAGAACTAATGCTATTTCAAATTGAAAAAAAAAGAACGAACACGTTTAAAACACATTTAAAAAAGAACGACTTATAACATTGCCAAGACATAATTTTTTAATATTAGCTTACTCAAATTTTCCAGTGAAAAGGGCACAAGAAGTAATGATGTTCGGAAATCAACAAAACAGACCAAAAATAGCAAAGAAGAGTGACCCAAATATGCTACCTGGATCCACGTCCGAAAAAGACAAGAACGGCTTGGTTGAAGTGGAAGAAGCCAAAGATCTTCCATCATCTGAGAGTAAAGAAGATATAAAAGAGGACAGCAAAGAAAAGGCCGTCGAAACTGAAATGGGCGGTGTGGGATCTGGTGAAACTGGAACAATCGCCTCAGACGACAACGAAACAGTAAAGGACAAAGAAGACGTAGAATCTGAGAATAACTCTGACGACAAATTAGATTCATCAGACGAAGACATGAAAGCAATACAGGAACTGGAGGAAGTCGGAAAAAGTCAAGAGGGAGATAATGGTTTGTCTAACAGTAGTGGGCAAATCGATGTCGACGAATCCGAGACGAACAATAAAGAGCAGGATTCTAACAACTTAAGTAAGATTTTTTCTTCGATTTCTATTTAAAACACGATCCTCGAGATTGATAAAAGAACTCCATTGTGATATGACAATTATTGGAAAAGATTTTATCCGAACTTGACGTCCTCTTTGACACATGGTCTTGAACTTTGCTAAGTGTACCGTCTTTTGCTGAACAATTTGCGTCCTTTGATATGACTGTTTTCTATTTCTAGATGTAATAGATATTTCTAGGTCATTTCGAGCAAGATATGTTATGAGGAGAATTTAAGATTCGTAGTTGTTGAAGAAATTTCCGTTTAAGACTGATTGACAAATAAGATCAGCTGATACCTATTAAGAGTGAGCATCTCCTGCCAGAGTCCGATACTCAACACTTCAACATCGACGGCGGGTGCGGCTAGCCAATAGGAGATGCTTACTCCTCCCGGACACCTGGTCCCACCTCTAGCTTGCAAGGGGTCCGTCGATGCTTAATTTGGTGCTCTATTGTGAGTGCTGTTGAGATTATCGTCAGGATCTTCTTTAACTCATTCATTTAGGAAAATATTTTTACCATTGTCGGACACCCACGTTCGGTCACGCAAGATCACCTCCGGTAGGTAAGCTTGCGTGACCGAGCGTGGGTTTCTTTACATTTAAGTCACATTTTATGTCAGTTCATTTTTTCATTGGTTCTTGTATCTGAAGCTATGGTCATAATTCAAAATTAAATGCATCAATATAGGCATACATGTTTTAACTTTGACTTATTCAATGAAATTGACATCGTCATGTTTGACTAACTTAGAATGTTCTGATCACTATAACTAAGACAACAATATGCAAATACGAAGCTGAATAATAGATCTGAATAAGCATATATTCCTAGAATTTTATTGAATTTCTGTACATCAAACAATAGATATAACACTCAGAAACTGCCAGGAATAGATCAGTTCGTAGGTAGAAGACACGAAAAGATTCTAAAGAATTTTATTTGATGTATTATAAAGTATCTTTTGAACTTTGACTTGAATGAATTGATAATGTACGAAGAATTGTATTCTTTGTGACAGACGTATTTCTGGAATATGTAGGACTGAAAGAGTCCTGAATTTTCGTGGAACAAATGAGTTAAAGAAGATCCTGATGACAATTCCAACAGCACTCACAATAGAGTACCACACTGAGCATCGACGGACCCCTAGCAAGCCAGAGGTGGGACCATGTGCCCGGGAGGAGTAAGCATCCCCTGTTGGCTAGCCGCACCCGCCGTCGATGTTCAAGCACGAAAAATGAAAACAATATATAAAAAATATGCACTATCTGAGGTTATATCTATATAGAAAGTGCTACGGCGGTTGTCGAAAAATTCAAATAACTTTTCAAAAGCAAATAGAGGAAAATTACAATACTTTTTCCCTATATGGAATGCTGACTTGAAAAAAAATATGTTTCATTAAAAGCTTCTAATAAAATACATGTCCTTGGAATGATGTAAAGTAATTTCCATCATCATCAAAGCAACATTATATGAGCGTTAAAAGCTAACAAGACTAGTTTTTTTTTTCGGAATTATGAGAAAAGAACGTTATTCGAGTAATGAATCCTCCCAACTGTTAATGATAGCCGATAAAATAAAATGCGATATCCATGATGACTCGAGAATTCTATCCTAGAGCATATGTACAGAAACCACAATAAACCATGAAACTGAAATCGGAGATACTAATGGGCATGTTAAGTCGATTTAGGACGACCGTATACTATCTAAATGCCAAATGGTATTAAATCTAGAATATTTATTTCAACAACATCGCGAGGGGAAAAAATAATGACTGTATTATGTACATGTATTAGAACAAGCACAATCAGCGGATGCCACTACTGTGTCCGTATTTATGGCCGTACAAAAAGCTTAAGCATTGGTCAAATTTTATTCACCTTCAGAAGAAATGTTCCAATTCGACACAAGTGTGACAAGAACTTTTGAATGCTTCCAAACTCTTGTTTCGTATGTGACTTCGGCCGTGATCTTAAATTTGTCCTTTCTTTGAAAAAAATCTGTTTTGGCCGTAGCCACTTTTCTGTATGAGGCGTAAGACTACCCTTTATCATTCGTCCTCATTGTGATCCGTTGACTACAAACTTTTTGAATTTGCCTTAATCACGACATTTTATCAACAATTGAAAACAAACTGTAACACTGTGATCATAACAACTTTACGATAAGATATCGGAATTTCCTAATTGACATTTCATAAAGTTGAAAAAGACTATCATGTTGGTAACAAATTTTGTCATTGATACGAAGGGTATTCTGATCATGATGAAGCATAACTCAAACAGAGACAATTGTTAGGTTAAACCATAATAAAAGGTACAAACGTTAGGGTTAAAAACTCAAATACAGACAGAGAGGGACAACATTGTTAGGGTTAAAAACTCAAACATGGACAGAAAGGGTTAATTGATGCCATACGGATTAAGCGTACACAACCCTCCCACTAATTCCAATATAAAGATCTTCCAAGACGCACAGTAGTTGTAAAGATAAAGGCCTTTGAATTGTTAGGTGCAGTCACATTTATAAAACTCGGGTACTCTTGTTTGGTAGAAAAACAATACTTCGAGGATTGGGCATGCGAAGACCTGTCATTATTCTTCTTCTAATATAAGCTAATGCCCGATAATTACAGGGACCTCTATTCTTACATGAGATGTCATAATCCTCTGTCCTAAGAAATAGTGTACACAACCTAGAATAGATGTATTATTTAATTATTTCATTTCATATCCCTGGAAAAGAAGGCACTTAGTTTCCCTTAAGGTATTCATTGGGTATTGAGAGGTAATTGAGGCACCCATTTATGGAATCCTGAGACCTAAAACACAGCAAAGTTATGATGTAAAAATTAATTGAACATTTTTGACTAATTTAGATATTGAAACAAATGGGTTACTTTAAGAGTTACGTGCCCTTACAGTTTACATTGAATTCTATTGGAAAAGGTTAATTATTTTCATCAGAAGGATTGGGCATCAAATATCGATTGGTCAAAAGTTTCTATAAAATATATGTCATCAAATTTCGCTGAAAAATCAAAAGTTCACCAATTAGTTTTTCTGCATTTCATTTTTTCTATTTTTTTCAACAAGGGGAGATAACTCCTAAAATGACCCTTTTCAAAATATTTCTTATTTCGATATCTACTAGGGTAGTACAAAAGTTGTTAAAATATCTTATGACACAGAAAGACATTCAGTGATAAAAAAATTCAATGTTTTGGCATAATTTCCTTCGTTAACCATTGAATACCTTAGTACTCATTTTACCTTGGTTCACTGGTCAACTGCCAGAGCTAATATTGAAAAATTAAGAAGATCTTAGGATGATTCTATTCTTCAATGTATAAAAAGGGATATTTATTAAAAATTGGCTTTCTTTGCTATGTATACAGATCATTGTTTTGTATTTCCTTACAGGGAATCCATATAAACTCTACCAAGCTTACGAAGCATACCAAAATCTTTTATCGGACACTCCAAACTACTTAAGCTATCCAGTTTCTCTAAAGGATTATTTTGGTTCATATTTAAGACGTCGACGAAGAGCACCTTCAAAGTTTCTTTTAAACAAAGCCTCCAAGAAAATCCACAGGTCGAAACGTGATTTGCCATACGATGATGAAGATGACGACGACGTTTATTTCAATCCATATTACTTCCCCGAGGCTGCATCCTCATACAGGTTCGAGCCAGAGCTCATACCCGAGGAAGAAGTGGATGTGAATCCATATCTATTAGCAAAGGAAGTTGACACCGCCTTACCCACCGAGAGTGTCAATGTGCCTTTGCCGATCCCTGATGGATATGAAGTTCAAGAAATAATATACGATGGACAGCCGGGCTTCTTCATTCCGGCAAGGGATGACGTAAATTATACACCCACCAATAAAAGAAGTCCTTACTTTTTCCCCTTCTCAGAAGAGCCTGGAACACACTACGGTGCTTTCATTCCACAAAAGCGAGAATACGTAGATTCATACGAACGACTGGTGAGGTTGGCCAGGGCCCTAGCTATGAGACCAGAGGGAAGGGAAAGGATGCTACAGGTAACCATTATTAATATACAAAGTTCCTTAAGAAAATGAGTTGTTAGTTCCTCTTCCTTTATTTTATCGGTTGTTCATTGGTCTCGTTGGTTTATGTGTGGTCTTTTGTTTTTCATGTTTCTATGGTGTGCGTTGGTGTTCCTTGTCCCTTTTACGTCTCTTTCTGTGAGTGTCTGCTCTGTGCTTTTGAATTGGGTGTTTTTTGGGGGTTTTGCTGTGGTGCTGCAACCGAGTGTTGTTGGAGATCCTCTCCTTTCTTAAATGAACCGTGATTGCAGAATAGGCTTTAGGTCTTACTACAAATAATCTATCTTAATTCAAAACTTGCATGTACTTTACAATGCTCTTTAGCAACCAGTCTCTGGCTCAGTAGAATATTCTTTCAATGTAGCAAGTGCCCTTTATAACATGAAATATTAATTCTATTACTGAGCATGTATCTTCGAGTCTCACATAAATAATTCATCTTATATCACATTCCAACGATTTCTACGACACTTTCAGGTTTGCTGCAAGTTCTGTTCGATATAATTCTCCTTTAAAATCCTTCGCACATGATCCCAATTTTATTTTTTGGATTCTTCTGAAGTTATGCTATCCTGGTAGTGTGCCTGTTATCCTCGTATATATCCATTTCTGTAGTTCAAGTTTTTTTTCGTGTATTCAAGATCCATGCCATTGTTTTCTATTCGGTGTAGTCTTGATCGATGTATTGCTTTCTTTGTCAATCTTTAATCTTTCGATACCTACATTATTCCTTCTCTGCGATGTCAGTGAGTTCAGGCGGATTTACGGCGTATTTCACAAGCTCATAAATATAGTTATCTGATTGTATTGTGACCTTAGAGCTATTAAATAGAATTTTGTTTCCTAAACAATAATGAGCATTAAATCCAAACTACCAGTATTGAGAGTATCTTTTTTGCAACTATATTTCATCTACTTTTGCACACATTCGACGTAAGATTAAAGCTTCCACGCACCATTCCAGAAAGTCAGTTTCTTTCGAGTTTCGGGTGGACATTTCGTTTTTAAGATTTCTATAATAATTACTAGTATACAGTTAAAGTATACCATTGAGGGAGTTAGCATGACTCTGGTTTCCCGAGACTAGATCTGGTCTGGTCGAGGGAAACCAGAATCATGCTAACTCCCTCAATGGCATACTTTAACTGTTTTATTATACCATCACACGCTGTAGCTCCGCCCCATTTCGACGTCAGGCACTGTAGCTCCGCCCATTTCAAAGCTATTTCCTTAGAGAAATAGTCTTCTCAACTAATGCACCCTTTGCAGGGAAATAGTCTCATCAGGCGGGTTACAGCTAGTTTTAATGAGTATCTTTTTATATAGGAAAAAACAAGTAGAGGTATAATAAAACCATCTAAGATAACATTGCTATATCCGTCCGTAGGATACAAAAAGGATATTAAAGAGCAGGAAACATACATAACCCCCAACATATATATCGTAACAGTAAACACTCATTATGGACTCGATACGCAAGATCGCAACTACAGCGTGTTCGTTCTGATTTGCAATTAATCACCTAACTCAACCATTGTTCAAAACTTGGAAAATTAATTTGCCCAAGTAAATGGATGACGTTAAAACAATGGAGAACACAAGAGTGTGCTAAAACATCTGTATTATCTTGGTTAGAAGTATTTGCGATCTTCCGTACTGAGAAGTATACCGAAAGACCATATATTTCAATGTCCTGAACTTATAAGATAAATCAAAAGTGAACGCGATGAAAAAATCATCTTTTACGCTCGTATGTTGTTTCATGTGTTTATGTGTTTTACAAAAGTAAAAGGAAGTATTCAAGGATCGCTGCAAGAGAACAACCCTCAAAGCATGGTGCACCAGACATGTACTTTGAATATTAATTCCACCACATCAGTGATACTTTCAACTAGAATAATTAACAGAAGCCATTACTATATTCAAAGTTCTACTTTTAATGATTTTTAAATGTTCAATGATTGAAAGCTCAGAAATTCCCTCCTTTCTTCTATGCTATTGACGACACATCGGTACTTTGTTAAAAAATGATTCCTTCCCTAGCTCTCTTTTCAAGAGTACTATGTAATGAGGCATTTGAAATTTTATTACTCTCTTTCAAGAAGTGTAATTACAAGGAATACCTTTCACGTCTTTACAACTTCAAAGCAACTGCTATCGACTACAGAATTTCCCTGAATGTGCTAATTACTTGACTTATTCTATATATCGATGCTCTCTTTTGTGGGCAGATACATGAAAATATAAATACTTATTAAAAATTCATGATCAATAGTACAGATGGAAGTCGTTTGAAAAACCCAAAATTTCTTTCCGGTTTATAGCTATACTGTATATTATTTTTGAATAATTTGAAATCATCTCATTAATTATCATTACAGTCAGGAGAAACTGGACAGTTCATTTGCGGTCCTTTGGTTTCTCTTCCTTAGAGACATACAAGATAAAATTATCTCAAGGGATTTGTCACATCAGTTTTATGAAATTGACTCCTCAGATGAATCCTGAAAAAATTCTTTTAAAGGGACTCTGCAATATCATACAATATTTGGAATATTTGGACTTCATCTTGATACAAAATGTTCTATGATTTATTAAACACAATATTAATCGTTATTGGAGGGGATATTATGCTGTAATCTATCTTTTTTCAAATTGCAAAACAACAGATATTGAACATATATTAATGAAATTGATTTTCTTCTTAATCAAGATGTACATATTATTGAAGGTTTTCTTTTAATTCTGTATTCTGCTATCATTTGGTAATGGAATAGAATGGTATCTGAGAAAGAAACTATACAACTTAGGGGCGCCACGAAATTATGCCACTGAATCATTTTAGCTTGAGGTACAGGTTTGTCTGGTCACTGAATAGACCTTCTTCATATTACCGTTAGACTTGCATTTTAGACACTCCAAGACCCGACATCACTACTAAATGTGACTAGCTTATTCAACAGATCACAAAGAAGACCTCGAAGTCATGGCATTCGAAAATATAATAGGCCTGAGATACATAGTTTCTCCTTCGATGACTTGGTTCCATTTTTGAATGAGCCTCTAGGCCTGCATTATATTCGTACCAAATTATACTCTGTTCCTTTACGGAAGTTACACGAAATCTACGATTATACGAAGGACCTCGCATATACCGATACACGTTCCCCAGAATACAGACTACAAGGAGTCATCTTGGACATTTCTACTTTTCGTTTATTTCAAGCAGTTAGATCAGATAAATCAGAGGAGAAAACAAACCGCCCTTTCATTAAAGTAAGATTTGCAAACAAAGGTATTGATAACTTGAATCTTGGTCAAATTTTGAATCACAAAACTGTCACAGAAAAAATCCCACCATATTTCAAAAGAAAAGAAACTCCTTGTATTTCCTATAGCTACACACTAACAGTTGCATCTAAAATTTACAATTACAAACGATTCCTGCAGTGTATTGATTTAAGTAATCCCTCACTACATCCACTTCCCTGCGAATGTTCTTCATCGGATTTCAACTACTCTCCTTGTGGACACGTTATTACTGGTGACGTTAGTATAGTCAAGAACGACAAGTTGAGAGAATTGTTAAAAAAGGGTCCCAAATACAGAGAAAGTATGTCCTTTACATGGAACCAAAATGTCAAAATTATCATGGACTCTTGTGAGGAATATGCAAGACGATGGGCAAAGAAAGAGGATGTACAGCTCGACACCCTTTCCGAATGGATAAAATCAATCAGAGGGTTACTTTTATCTAGAATTAACCGATTTAAATCAACTGTGAACACGAGATTCGTGTCTATATTTAAAGACCCTGATGTTATCACAGAACTTACCTACCTCCAAGAACATTATGTCATCACACCAGCGGACAAAGCCTCAAATAATTACACATTTACTTGCAAAAAGTACTATTTCGACAGTCTAGTTAAAGAGTTGGGTTTAAATTCGACACCTGGAAATCCCACTTACACCCCAACAAACCTTTCTGCCTCTGAAATAATAGATAACCACAAATCAGCTCTTGCTTCCTTTGGCTTCGACACTACCAATTTAGATTTAGATTTACCATACTTATACTGCATACCTAAAATGCATAAGAATCCGTACAAACAACGTTTCATCGCTGGTTCCTCAAAATGTTCTACCAAATCTGTATCGATCTTACTCACCAAAGTTTTATCTGAAATCAAATCTGGGCTACAAAAATATTGTTCGACAGTATATTCTCGCAGTGGTATCAACCAGATGTGGATTTTAAAGAATTCGAAGGAACTTTTAGAACATGTGAAATCCACTCATTTTAGTAGAGTCCATTCGATCAAAGCCTTTGATTTTTCGACACTTTACACTACAATTCCACATTCTAAATTGAAAGAAAGACTCGCAAAAATTATAAGTAATGCGTTTACAAGTAAGAACGGTAATCGCAAATACAAATTTATTGTTGTTAACTATGACAAAACCTACTTTGTAAAAGAAAAGTCAGATTCTGAAAATAAGTACACTAAAACAGACATTATTCAGATGTTAAACTCTCTGATCGACAACATTTTTGTGGTGTTTGGAGGAAAGGTCTTCCAGCAAATTGTCGGAATTCCAATGGGGACCAATTGTGCCCCACTCCTTGCCGACATTTTCCTTTACTCGTACGAAGCTTAATTCATTCAATCTTTGGTCTCTAAAGGGAAAAGATACTTAGCTTCTGACTTCAACTTCACTTACAGATACATAGACGATGTGTTGTCCATCAATAATCCAAAATTCGCGGATTACCTGAGCAGTATCTATCCTTCGGAGCTTGAAGTCAAAGAAACTACAGAGACAAATAATTCAGCATCCTATTTGGACATAATGTTGTCCTACGACACTGATGGTCACATGAACACCTCACTCTATGACAAACGTGACGACTTCAATTTCAGCATTACGAACTTTCCTTTTCTGAGTAGCAGCATCCCTTCATCGCCTGCTTATGGCGTGTTCATATCTCAGTTGATACGCTATGCCAGAGCAAGTACCAAATATACGGATTTTGTTCTGAGAGCTAGGCGTCTTTCAGATAAGCTTCTCAATCAGGGATATGTTTGTGACCGACTAACATCGTCACTGAGGAAGTTCTACGGTCGATATGGGGAACTCGTCATACACTATGATGTCCCACTATCCAGAATGGTGGATGATATTCTGTCATAGACCATTTTAACCATCCAACCAAAGATTGTACTCTATATCTTCCAAAATGGAAGTAACCGGATGTGACAGTTCTACCGAATTGAAGCGACGGGTGTTGCATGCAAGCAGGAGATGCTTACTCTTCCTGGGCACCTGGTCTCACTCTCATATCGGGAGTTCGCTTCTTTTCATATGGTGGAGGTTTTTGTTTTTGTTTGCTTTGGTTCCTGTTTTATCCTGATTTTGTATGCCTTCGGTTTCTGATTTTCTGAATTATCGATTTTGTACTGTAGACAGGGATATTGTCATTATCCATATTTGTCATTGAAGTTATTTCTAATTGTGACGTCATAAATTAGATACGACGTCACAGTTAAAACTTACGTCAAATGTTGTCAATTCGGGTCTCTGGATGTGTAAAATACAAGTCAACAGCGGTAATGTTAAAATTGTCTATTTTATATTCTAATGTCCATAAAACTGCTCTGACAACAGGCAATGTAATTAGGTAACAAGCTCTATATTCTCTATGACGTCATACTAGAAACGACAACGTTGGCGCCTTGTTTGCACGAAAAGAAGTCGACATTGTAACGCCTTGATGTTATTTTGATCAAATACGGTGTATGTTGCGCGTCTTCAAATTCATAGCATCATTTATTTACAGCGTGGACCAGACATGCAGGTTTTGGATTCTAAACTTTCGTCAGTGATCCTCAATACAAACAATGAAACAAGGCAAAAGACTGAAAGTTATGTCCCAAAAATACCGAGAGACGTGACAGGATGGGTGGGATATGATGCTACAGGACCCAATTTTCAGAAATTTCTAGAAAAATTTGTGATCAGAATTTTCATGTGATACAAATAATCTCACTTGATGTTTCTATTCCAAACGGTGTGAATGAATCTCGTTGTAAACATCACACAACTCGTTTCGTAAATACCGTATATAATAGAAAATCATATGAGATCCTCTATTTATGGTACCATACCCGCAAGCGTCCTGATTTCAGGCGCGGAATATTACCATGATCAAGTCCTTCGGATTCTGTTCGCTCTTATTCTGATGACTGAAACTGTTCGTGCATTAATTGGTTGAGGTTATACGAGTTTAATCCTGAAATCTAAAGGCGCAGACAGAAAAGACAAGATTGTCAATTGCCTTATTTGGCAGTTGTGTTTTATCTCTCTCACTCAGGCAAATGATCATTTGGCGGAATGTCAGTAGAGATCTATCATAAGAGATGTACTTGTAACCTCCTCTGTTCAGAGATTGTTTGCAGACGTCGCATTTATATCCGTACTCCTGCTTTCGCAGGTTTATTCCTCTTAGCAATATGGAGGTATGCTCACGATATGGCGTCTATCAATGTGTACCACGAACATTTTCATGCTGTTTATGACTTATTTTTAAGCTTCATGCATCATTAACGAGACGTGATTAGTAGAATAACGCCTACTGTACACTAAAAGTTTTCTGAGATCAAATCCAGTCTTCAAAGATAATGTGTTCCTAAACACAGCATTAAGCAGATGTTGATCTTTTTTAAACTCTCCTAGAAAATATTAAAACTATTATTAGCACAACCACGCGGCTCATTCGAAATTGAATGACCGATGACAGACTTTTCAGTATAACCAATGATCATAATTTCTTAATAATGTCGAAGGATTCCAACTCTATACCTTCTTGAAGAAAATTCCAAACCAATTTCCATGCACCAGACACGTGTTTCGAATATTAAATTCTCATCAGTGATGCTTTCAGCGGAGCCACCAAAAATAATTTCAGTAGCGCCCTCTTTAATTTTTTGAAGTTAGATTTTTACATTTATATTACAAAGAGTGCGAGGCTCCAAATTTCCTGTATGGTCGATTCAGTAGCATATCCAAATAAAATCTATGTTCACAATAGCATTGGAGGGATGGTGCTAAGATGTTAAACTCCTTTAATTTCGATGATATTTATCGGTGAAATGGCTAGTTTCCGAAATAGCAAGAAATATATATGATGTCACATTGATAAAAGTCCAAAACAATGCTTCTTTCAGGTGACAGAGCTGGAAAGAAGTAATTAATACACTTGACAAACATCAGGCCACGGGGAACGATTTTAACTGCTCCACACTGCAACATGAAATAACTGTCTATATTAATAATGTCGAAGGGTTCCAACTCTATACCTTCTTGAAGAAAATTCCAAACCAATTTCCATGCACCAGACACGTGTTTCGAATATTAAATTCTCATCAGTGATGCTTTCAGCGGAGCCATCAAAAATAATTTCAGTAGCGCCCTCTTTAATTTTTTGAAGTTAGATTTTTACATTTACATTACAAATAGTGCGCGGCTCCAAATTTCCTGTAGGGTCGATTTAGTACCATATCCAAATAAAATCTATGTTCACAATAGCATTGGAGGGATAAGTATCTAAACGACAGTGACAAATGAGTTAAAGAAGATCCTGACGATAATCTTAACAGTACTCACAATAGAGCACCAAATTGAGCATGGACGGACCCCTAGCAAGCCAGAGGTGATACCAGGTGCCTGGGAGGAGTAAGCATCCCCTGTTGGCTAGCTGCACCTGGCAGTATCAGTTTTTATTTATTAACTTCGATAAAAAGTATATGAGGATCTGAGTAAGGTACAATGAGAGAGGTAACATTACACTTTAATGGTATTTTGGAGGAAAGCTTGTCCAAGACATTTCGGTATTCCAAAAGGTACTATTTTGTCCCACTTCCGACTGACTCTCGTTTATCTTTGATATCTTCGGAGATAAAGCAATATTACTAATTATTACTCCTCATTTTCAGATACATTGATGATTTTCATTCCATTGAAAATCATACTTGGATATTAATTAGACAATATAAGATACTATTTTTCTTTCTATTTTTTTTTTTCTTTTTAGCTTTTTTTTTATTTTATTTATTTTAACTTTTAGTTTTCGTTGTCGATGTTTTTTACTATGGAAGACCGGATATTGTTTTCATATCTTAGAAAGTATTCAGTATCCGTTATCTTTCAATATTGCCACTAAATTCATATATGTAACCTAATCAATCCTCAACGATGGCTATTTTTTTTTTAAAGAAAATGTTTACTTCTTAAAGGGACAAATATGCTAGTGTTAGCCTTATTTATTCAGATAAAGTTTTGGGTACACTGTTGTTGTTGTTTTTTTTTTCCTTCTTATATTGATGTAATTTTTCGCTTGTCTTCAAAGAAAAATTCTTTGAACCTAAATCACACAACGCAAACGTCGATGTAGTTCCTGGCATCACTCATCATTTCCATTTAAATGGACTCTTTGTGTCATATCAACGAAATAGTACATCGATTTCTTAATAGGAACCATAAGTATCTCTATTCATGTCATTTTATTGACTTTTTACCGTTTATCAATCACGTAAAGAAAACACATATCAGATGGAAGAGTCCCTTGACATTTGCTTATCGTATCATCGTCGTCATAATTCATGTAAAATGATGTTTTCTTTGTTAGATCTAATCGAAGTATTCTCTATTTTTTCAGGACTACGTTTGGGATGAAAAGTAGGCGGCGATGCCAAAACATAGTCCATTTACATGATGAATGGAAAAGAAAATCTACGAATGTTGAACACTCAAAATGTTTATTTTCCATTGATTGTTTGTGTTTGAAACTGTTCATATTTTGATATTGTTACACGATTTTATTACGGGATCAGCTGATTATCAAATCCATTTCTTCAGTCTATGGCAGAGATCTATCATGGGCGGATCGAGAGAAAGGTCAGGAGTGGGGATAAGCTTACACCACAATGTGACTTTTTATAAAGATTAATATTATAGAAAGAAATATTTTTGAAAAATGCTTTAATATTCTCTTGATCCGCACATCATTCATTCTTGAAATATTTTCCATGTCTTCTTTAAGTTCATCTTTCATTATTTGAGAAATCAGATTAAGAATAAAGTAATGTCCCCCCATTGCGTTTCAAGTTATATGTTGATATCGATCATTTTTTTTTTTACCAAAGTGAATATACAAAATTGGTATGGAATCAAAACAGTGAACGATAAAACTTGTGAACACTGACGAATCGAATCGAGATGATACCTGGAGATCTTTCCAATCCCCTTGTTTTAAACAGAATAATGGACCAATAAGAACAAGACTGTCTTGCAATTTACTTCTGTGGTATCACAATTAATACGTTGGAAAATAAGACAACCGGTTGGAAAATAAGACAACCGATGGAAATACAATTAAAGGACAAGAAGGTTGGTACCATTGAAGATTTGAGGCAAGAATAGGAAAAGAGTCGGAACAGGATAACGTCAAACTGAGCTCACGTACAGAACACTGGAACACACACTAAAAACCCACACTGGCAAACAACCACAGAGAACGAAAACACACAGAATTGATCACCAAAGCATAACATTAGTACACAAATAATACCACATAAAAGGAGGTAGCACAACCATGAGGAGGAATGGTACATTTTTTACCCAAGCGTACATAATTTAGTTAGTCAATGACGATTGACAAGCTTACTTTTGTATAAAGGTTGAGAATTCGCGGTTTTTCTCTCACGGTTGAATTGGATTTTCTTTCCACATCGTCGACTAGAAAAGACAACTAATGGTGTCCGTTATAATAAGCTGTTCGTTGTCTTACTTCCAAAATGTCGCTTTGGTAGCAATAAAAATGACATCATATGGTGAGATCGATGACAGCATAGGGGGAGATCGATTAATCTCACCCCAGGAAATTTTGAGAGTTCTCAGTGGACGGTCATCTGCTATATTCATAGTAAATGATGTTGTTAACTTGATTACATGCGGACAGCTCTCTAACTTATCCGAGTACATAAAGATTGCTGTATTCATAAAAACATCTCACTGTTAGGCGATCGATATAAAAATAAGACTTCTACTTTCATAAAAGAGATAAAGAAGATCCTGACGACAATCCCAGTAGCACTCACATTAGAGCACCAAATTGAGCATCTACGGACCCCTAGCAAATGTTAAACGCGTCTTCAAATTCACAGCTAGAGGTGAGACCAGGTGTCCGGGATAAGTAAGCAAGTGCTATGGCGACTGTGTCAGGGAAATTACATTTAAAACGCTTACTGACAAAACCCTCGCGGGGAACAAAGGGCATAAGTGTGACACAAATGAGATAAAGAAGATCCTGACGACAATATCAACAGTACTCACAAAAGAGCACCAAATTGAGCATTGACGGACCCCTAGGAAGCTAGAGATGGGACCAGGTGCTCGGGAGGAGCAAGCATCCCCTGTTTTGCTAGCCAAACGCGCCGTCGATGTTCACGCACGAAAATAAATACAACGTCTACAAAAAACACACTGTCTGAGGTTAGGTCTATATAGAAAGTGCTATACTTACTGTCAAACTAACACCCGAGAACAATTAAAGTGTTCGCATGATTATTTTTCAAGACAGTCTAAGGTAAAATAACTAATCTTTATGTTCTAGATTTATTTTTTTGACATATAATGATGGACCTGTACACATATAACGCTAAAGAGTGTAGTCTTAGACAACAACACACAGCAATACGTACAGGAGTTGGGAAATTATTTTAAAACTAAGAGGTATCTTATCTCAGAGGTAAGAGGTATTTTTTTTGAAATGTCTAAAACGTGGGTCCTGTAGCATCATATCCCACCCATTCTGCTACGTCTTTTGGTACATTTTTGGACATAACAATTTTCCTACTTTTTGGCCATATTACATTGTTTAGACTAAGGACCACTGACGAGGTTTTAGTACCCGAAACGTGCATGTCTGGTCCATGCTGTAAATTTATCAGGTTTGAAATGATGATATTGAATTTAAAGACTAACATTGCTGAAGGTATAGCTTCGTCCTTAGATGATTCTTTAACCTCAAGCATCACTGATGAAACATTACTTTTGGAACACTAATAATACGGAAGTGTTCCAACTCTATACCTTCTTGAAGAACACTTCAAACCAATTTTTCATGCACCAGACATGTGTTTCGAATATCAAATTATAATCAGTGATGCCTAGTACTACGCATATGATGTACTGAAATTATTGCAATAGAACATATTAGGGGTGTAACAATAGATCGAAATATTGCGATGTTTTCTGAATCTGTATCGTATCGCAATACGAAATACATATCGCGATTGCTCCCTTATAGACTATAAGAATACTTTATAATAGAAGTGTTGCAACTCATTACATTCTCAAAGAAAATTTTAAACCAATTTTAATGCACCAAACATGTGTTTCGGGAAGTTTTTTCATCTGTGTTACTTATTTCAAAATTAATGCCAAAATGATTCTTAGACACAGCCATAGGATCAATAAACATTTCAAATGAAAGGAAAACCATTTAAAGATAGACATGAAATGAATGACAGTAGTAAATCTATTATCTAATTTTTAAATATTTGCTGATTCTTTGAAATTTTCTTTAAAGTATAAATGCAATGGTTTCTGATGCACAATTGCTTTCTTTATTTGAATTGAGAGAAAACAATTCAATCATTAGTATCTAATTATCTTTTTTAGATAATATATTCAGTCAAATTAGTCTGGAGGACAGGGGGAGGATCTCAAAAAGGACTAGGTTGCAACATCCTCAGCAAAACAAAAATGAAACAACAACAAAAAACCCATTAAAGGCACAACAAGAATTTCATTTAGAAAATTGTCGATTTGTTGTTTTTAATTGAGGTTAAATATGCTAGAACCCATCAAAATGATTCAATGACATGTGTATGGGCATGTGCATTTACTACTTACATGTACTTCTTTCCAGCTGCTCTGTCGCCTGGCCTGAAAGAAGGTTTGTTTTCGTCCTTTATCAACTTGACATCAAATATATTTTTTGCTATTTCGGAAACTTGCCTATTCAACGAAAAATATCATCGAAAATTAAAGCAGGCTAACATCTTAGCACCGACCGTCCAATGCTATTTTGAACAAAGATTTTATTTGGATATGCTGCTGAATCGACCCAACAGGAAATTTGGAGCCGCGCACTCTCTGTAAAGTAAAAACAGAAATTTAAATTCTAAAAATAAAACCAGAGGGCACTAGTTAAATGAATTGGGGCGGCGTATAAAAATCACTTAGGCTTGAGGCATCACTGATGAGAATTTAATATACGAAACACGTGTCTGGTGCATGTAAATTGGTTTTAAATTTTCTTCAAGATGGTATAGGGTTGGAATACTTCCGTGTTATTTAAAGAAACTGATAATGTAAATAACTAGAAGATATAAATAGTATAGGCAAACATACAGTAACATTATATACATCAAGAATAATTAGCATAGTAAGAGGCAACATATATCTCAATTCATCTCAATACACCAAAGGAAATATCGCAATATCTCGCGATACGTGTTTGATGTATCGGTTCACCCCTACGACATATATTTCAATATTGCTCTGTAGGTGACTGTAAGTCCCCGATGATACTTACTAGCTTTCACTTGTGTTTCGACACATAGATTTCTATATTGACGATAAACTAAAAGCCCCTTATCAAGTGATACTGTAAACCATATTTTATTCGCGGCGTCTTAAGTTCGCGAACACGAGTGAGGGGAACCAGGTTAGCGACGTTATAATTTCGCGACATGGTCAGAACTTATCTAACTACACATTTGTTAATTGGGACACACGTGATACACAAATGATATGTTCCACGGGAATCCCCTTTGATTAAACCAAGTAAATACTGTCTAAATCTTCTTTATATGATTATGCCCCCCCCAAAAAAAAAACGGGGAGGAGACATATTGCCTTCGTCGTCCGTCCGTCCGTCCGTCCGTCCGTCCGTCTGTCTGTCTGTCCGTCTGTCACATATCGTGTCCGGGCTATATCTCCTGAACCGTTTGCCCGATCACTTTCATATTTTAGTATGTTGTTGCTTATGACCCAAATATTTCACATCACCTTGACCCAAGGTCAAGGTCACTTAGTGAATTTCTTAATGAAATTATGAATAAATTCCTGTCCTGGCTATATCTCTTGAACCGTTTGCCCGATCACTTTCATATTTTAGTATGCTGTTGCTTATGACCCAAAGATTTCACATCACCTTGACCCAAGGTCATGTGACCAAGGTCAAGGTCACTTAGTACATTTTTAATGAAATCATGCATACATTACTGTCCGGGCTAGATCTCTTGAACCGTTTTCCCGATCACTTTCATATTTTAGTATGTTGTTGCTTATGACCCGAAAGTTTCACATCACCTTGACCCAAGGTCATGTGACCAAGGTCAAGGTCACTTAGTGCATTTTTAAAGAAATTATGAATACATTCCTGTCCGGGCTAGATCTTTTGAACCGTTTGCCGGATCACTTTCATATTTTAGTATGTTGTTGCTTATGACCCAAAGATTTCACATCACTTTGACCTAAGGTCATGTGACCAAGGTCAAGGTCACTTTCTGCATTTTTAATGAAATTATGCATACATTCCTGTCTGGGCTAGATCTCTTGAATCATTTGCCGGATCACTTTCATATTTTAGTATGTTTTTGCTTATGACCCAAAAGTTTCACATCACCTTGACCCAAGTTCGTGTGACCAAGGTCAAGGTCACTTAGTGCATTTTTAAAGAAATTATGATTACATTACTGTCCGGGCTATATCTCCTGAACCGTTTGCCCGATCACTTTCATATTTTAGTATGTTGTTGCTTATGACCCAAAGGTTTCACATCACCTTGACCCAAGGTCATGTGACCAAGGTCAAGGTCACTTAGTGCACTTTTAAAGAAATTATGAATACATTCCTGTCCGGGCTATATCTCTTGAACCGTTTGCTGGATCACTTTCATATTTTAGTATGTTGTTGCTTATGACCCGAAAGTTTCACATCACCTTGACCCAAGGTCATGTGACCAAGGTCAAGGTCATTTTCCCGATCACTTTCATATTTTAGTATGTTGTTGCTTATGACCCAAAGTTTTCACATCACCTTGACTCAAGGTCATATGACCAATGTCAAGGTCACTTAGTGCATTTTTATAGAAATTATGCATACATTCCTATCTGGGCTAGATCTCTTGAACCGTTTGCCGGATCACTTTCATATTTTAGTATGCTGTTGCTTATGACCCAAAAGTTTCACATCACCTTGACCGAAGGTCGTGTGACCAAGGTCAAGGTCACTTAGTGCATTTTTAAAGAAATAATGAATACATTCCTGTCCGGGCTAGATCTCTTGAACCATTTGCCGGATCACTTTCATATTTTAGTATGTTGTTGCTTATGACCCAAAGATTTCACATCACTTTGACCCAAGGTCATGTGACCAAGGTCACGGTCACTTTCTGCATTTTTAATGAAATTATGCATACATTCCTATCTGGGCTAGATCTCTTGAACCGTTTGCCGGATCACTTTCATATTTTAGTATGCTGTTGCTTATGACCCAAAAGATTCACATCACCTTGACCCAAGGTCGTGTGACCAAGGTCAAGGTCACTTAGTGCATTTTGTAAGAAATAATGAATACATTCCTGTTCGGGCTATATCTCTTGAACCGTTTGCCGGATCACTTTCATTTTTTAGTATGTTGTTGCTTATGACCAAAGGATTTCACATCACCTTGACCCAAGGTCATGTGACCAAGGTCAAGGTCACTTAGTGCATTTTTAATGAAATTGTACATACATTCCTGTTCGGGCTATATCTCTTGAACCGTTTGCACGATCGCTTTATATTTTAGTATGTTGTTGCTTATGACCCGAAGGTTTCACATCACGTTGACTCAAGATCATGTGACCAAGGTCAAGGTCAATTAGTATACATGTATTTTAAATGAAATTGTATTTGTTATGTGTATTATGTCCAGGCTTAATCTTTTGAACTGTGATCGGATCATTTCATGTTTTAGTATGATGGTGCTGATGACCCAAAGGTTTCACACCACCTTGATTCGAGGTCATATTACTAAGGTCAAGGTCAAATATTACATTTTTTAATGAAATTGTAAATACTATTGAGTCTGGGCTTTTTCTGTGGAATCGTATACTGGATCACTCTGATAGTTTAGAATGCTGTTGCTCAGGATTGGAAGGTTTCTTATCATCTTGACCCAAGGTCATGTACCCAAGGTCAAGATCATTTAGTTCTTTTTAATGAAATTGTACGTACCAATCTTGTCTTGGTTATATCTGCTGAACCCTTCTTACAATTGTTTTCATATTTTAATACGTTGTTTCTCAGGACTAAATGTTTCTTATCACATTGTCCCAAGGTCACATGATTAAGGTCACTTCTTACTTTGGTAATGAAATTGTATATGCTAATCATGTCCAGGCTGAAATTGTTATGCTTATCATGTTTGGGCTTTATATTTTGAATCGTGTATCCAATCACTAATTCAGTTTTTTGTTGCTCATGATCCATACAATGTATTTTTCAGATCACCTATATCCAAGGTCATGTGACCAAAGTCAGTTTCACTAAATCTGCTTATAATGAAATTGTATATGCTAATCATGTTTGGGCTTTATCTCAAACAATACAATGAATCACTTTCATGTTTTAGTGTGATGTTGCCCATGACTCAAAGGTTTCACATCATCTTGGCCCAAGGTCAAAGTAACTTAGAGAGAGGGGGGAGACATCTGGTTTTTTTTCTGAAAAACATTTGATTTAATTT
Organism: Pinctada fucata; assembly: GCA_028142955.1. NCBI lineage: Eukaryota > Metazoa > Mollusca > Bivalvia > Pterioida > Pteriidae > Pinctada > Pinctada fucata. Next base: position 34,405,975 of record AP027104.1, read on the forward strand.
TACTTTAGGCCTATCATATGGCCATTTACATCAATGATATGATGGTTATCTATTCTGGTCAAGAATAGACGTGTATTCAGGGAACACTTAAACAGAATTTTTTCAATGCTCACCACATGTTATGATATGGTGCACGGACAGATACAAACTTTTCTGTTTAAGTGTTCTCCAAATATACATCTATTCTTGACCAGAATAGATTACCATCATATAATTACTAATATTGACCATATGATAGGCCTAAAATCAATTCATATAATGTAGATTTAGACAGTATTTACTTGGTTTAATTAAAGGGGATTCCCGTGCAACATATCATTTGTGTATCACGTGATACGCCACAGTGTATATTAGTCCGTGAGCCAGACCCCCAAATTCGGGGTCATTGGTACCATCCGAGGTGAATAAACGACACCAATATATTCTGATAGATGGATATCTCTAGTATTTGAAAATGTGTGATAGCAATGAATAATAGGTAGCTAAGGCAATTTTTTTGGGAAAAACCTTGTTTTTTAGTCGAAAATCAATGAAAATAGGAAAAAAGTTATAAATTTTATATGGTTGATGATTGAAAAAAATTGAAAAGTTTGAATATGTAGTATTTTTGGTGTTCTTTCAGATGAAATAAGTTTCAATTTCCCATTCCTATTTTTACTGTGTGTTTTGGGGTAAAAAAGTCGAATTTTTGCAAAATTTCAAAGAAATTCGAGAAAATTTTAATTTATTCCTGCTACTCAGTTCCTCAGCATTGCATATGATCGTCCAATGATGATTTAAAAAACATCTTTGAAGCTTCCTCTTTCAAATGACATATATTTTGTATTCTTAATTTTTGCGGAATCTTCGAATTTGAGTTTTTATACAGAAAACTGTATTTTCAATTAGAAATGTTCGATTTCTGTACAATAATTTAAAGAACCCTATCTTATTATGCAAGCAATAATTGAAAGCTATTTTCTAATTTAACTTTTCAGATTATATATGTTTTACTGATATTTCATTCAAAATTAAAGTGTTTTGGGGAAAAAAACGTATTTTTCATCCAAAAATTGCTGTTTTCTGAAGAATATTTATTGAATCTAAAGAATTTCTTAAAATGATAGCAGGAATGTATTTCAAAATGTAATTATTAAGGTTCATTCATGAAATACATATTTGAAACATAAAGGTATATTTTCTACTTAATTTTGGGGCAAAATGCCTGTTTTTTGTCTAAAAATAACAGATTTCTGGGAAAATACTATTAATTCATTATCTTAGCTAAAATTATAGATTTTAAGCAATTATCATTAAAAAGTAATTATCTTGTCAGATGATTATGAACTTCAAAGTAATTATTCATTAAAACCAACATTTTTTTTATAAAATATTTATTTTTTACGCAAAAACCACTTATTTTGAGAAAATAAGTACAAGCTCCTTTAATCTGCCTAAATTGATATCTTCAAGCTTTGGTATTACGCTATTTCTTATTATAAATGGATAGAAATGCAATTTGATAACTGAAATTTAATTTATGTGTTATTTTGGGTCAAAAAACCTAATTAATGTGCAAAACTCACTTATTTCTGTGAACATTTTGTGAAATTTTTATTTTTTATTTTATAAAAGCAGGAGAGGTTTCATATAATTTGATGGAATAAAAGTGATCAAGTGTAATGAGTTAGAGGAAATTTCTTTCATGCCATTTATGGGGAAAATCTCAATTTTTATTTTAAAATCACTGATTTTTGGGATAATTTTATTACTATGAAATGGGTCATTATTATTTATATTCGAAAGTGTTCCTTGGTACATGTATATCATTGTTTGTCCTTGTAAGTCAAATACATTTCAAGTATTCTCTGTTAATTTAATGGGTATTTTGAGGCAAATAATATTTTTTTATATAAATATATAGCCTAAATCAAAAAAATTACTATAGAAATGTAAACGTCTTCAAATTGAATAGCATCATTCAAGAACAGATGAATTGGCAACATGGACCAGACATGCACGTTTCGGGTACTTAACCCTCGTCAGTGATCCTCAAATCTAAACAATGTAATATGCCAAAATGTATGAAATGACAAATATGGATAATGACCATATCCCTGTATACAGCACAAAATCGATAATTCAAAAATCAGAAACCGAAGGCATACAAAATCAGGACAAAACAGGAACCAAAGTAAACAAACAAAAACCTCCACCATATGAAAAGAAGCGAACTCCCGATAGGGGAGTGAGACCAGGTGCCCAGGAAGAGTAAGCATCTCCTGCTTGCATGCAACACCCGTCGCTTCAATTCGGTAGAACTGTCACATCCGGTTACTTCCATTTTCGAAGATATAGAGTACAATCTTTGGTTGGATGGTTCAAATGGTCTATGACAGAATATCATCCACCATTCTTGAGAGTGGAACATCATAGTGTATGACGAGTTCCCCATATCGACCGTAGAACTTCCTCAGTGACGATGTTAGTCGGTCACAAACATATCCCTGACTGAGAAGCTTATCTGAAAGACGCCTAGCACTCAGAACAAAATCCGTATATTTGGTACTTGCTCTGGCATAGCGTATCAACTGAGATATGAACACGCCATAAGCAGGCGATGAAGGGATGTTGCTACTCAGAAAAGGAAAGTTTGTAATGCTGAAATTGAAGTCGTCACGTTTGTCATAGAGTGAGGTGTTCATGTGACCATCAGTGTCGTAGGACAACATTATGTCCAAATATGATGCTGAATTATTTGTCTCTGTGGTTTCTTTGACTTCAAGCTCCGAAGGATAGATACTGCTCAGGTAATCCGCGAATTTTGGATTATTGATGGACAACACATCGTCTATGTATCTGTAAGTGAAGTTAAAGTAAGAAGCTAAGTATCTTTTCCCTTCAGAGACCAGAGATTGAATGAATTCAGCTTCGTACGAGTAAAGGAAAATGTCGGCAAGGAGTGGGGCACAATTGGTCCCCATTGGAATTCCGACAATTTGCTGGAAGACCTTTCCTCCAAACACCACAAAAATGTTGTCGATCAGAAAGTTTAACATCTGAATAATGTCTGTTTCAGTGTACTTATTTTCAGAATCGGACTTTTCTTTTACAAAGTAGGTTTTGTCATAGTTAACAACAATAAATTTGTATTTGCGACTACCGTTCTTACTTGTAAACGCATTACTTTGTAACAAAGTTACTTTGTCGAAAAAGCGTACCCAAAGACGTAGCAGGATGGATGGGATATGATGCTACAGGACCCACGTTTTAGAAATGTCAAGAAATTTGGATTACAGAAATTTAGAATGTGTTGAAGAAACGATCAACTGTAATTGATCGAACTTGGCTACATGTGCCCTCGGGGACTCTTGGTCCACCAGCAGTGACACTCACCAAGTGGTATAAATGTAAACGTCCCAAATTGAATAGCATCATTCAAGAACAGATGAATTGGCAACATGGACCAGACAGTCGCATATTTCAAACTATGACTTTTATTTTCTGCATTTCCTATTTAACTGTTTATTCTTTCTAAACTTATTTATCATTTCCCTTAAATTTTGTGTATATTTTTATATTTGGGGTAAAATACATATTATTCAATATTAAGTCACAAAGAAACCTGTTACGTATCTTCTCTTCAGGTCACAAAGAAAAGCAAGCTTTTATTCTCAAAATTCTTGCAATATATAACCTCGAAATGTTTAATCAAATTTTGTTTATTAAGAGCTTGCTTTTCCATCTTTTTTAAAATTTATTTTAACCCCAAACATACTAATAGTAACATTTCAAAACATAAGAATAAAATGTTGAGTAAGTTTAGAAAAACTAAAAAGTTAAATAGGAAAAACAGAAGACAATAGTAATAGTTTGAAATATGAGACGTAATTTTAGAAGATAATTGTATATAAAACATATTTTTTTGCCCCAAAATACGAATTTAACGGAAATAAATAAAATAAACGGAGGATACTTGAAATGCATATAACTTACAAGGACAAACTATGATATACCCAGGAACACTTTTGAATATAAATGAAAATGACACTTTTCATAGTAATAAAGATTTTCCAGAAATCAGCGATTTTAAAATAAAAATTTAGATTCCCCCTAAAAATAGCAAGATAATGAAAGAAATCTCCTCTAACTCATTAAACTTGATCACTTTTATGCCATCAAATCATATGAAACCTCTCCTGCTTTGATGAAATGAAAAATATAAATTTAAAAAAAATATTCCAGAAATAAGTTATTTTTGCTTATTCATTTGGATTTTTGCCCCAAAATAAGATGTAAAATAAATTTCAGTTATCAAATGACATTCCTATCCATTTATAATAAGAAACAGCATAACATCCAAGCTAAAATATATCAATTTAGGCAGATTAAAAGAGCTAGTACTTATTTTCTCAAAATATGTGGTTTTTGCATAAGAAATACATATTTTATCCAAAAATGTTGGTTTTAATGAAATATTACATTTAATTCTACAATCATCTGACAAGATGATTAGTTTCTAAATGATAAAAGCTTTAAATCTATAGTTTTAGCAAAGATAATGAATTAATAGAATTTTCCCAGAAATTTGTCATTTTTAGACAAAAAACAGGCATTTCGCCCTAAAATTAAGTAGAAAATATACCTTTTATGTTTCAAACATGTCATTTATGGGTGAACCTAAATAATTACAGTTGAAAATACATTCCTGCTATCATTTAAAGAATTTCTATCGATTCAATAAATATTCCCCAATAATCAGCGATTTTTAAATGAAAATATACGTTTTTTTCCATAAAAACACTTTGATTTTGAATGAAATGTTAGTAAAACATATACAATTTAAAAGAGTGTGAAAAGTTACATTAGAAAATAGTTTTCCATCATTGCTTTCATGAGTAATAAGGGTTCTTTAAATTAATATACAGAAATCTGAGATTTCTGATTGAAAATTAGTGTTCAGTGTATAAAAACATCAATTTCGAGGATTTTGCAAATAAGAATGAAAATTGTATGTCATTTGAAAGAGGAGACTTTAAATACGTTTTGAAATCATCATTGGACGATCATATGCAATATCGAGGAACTGAGAAGCAGGAATAAATTGAAATTACTCGAATTTCTGTGAATATTTGCTAAAATTCGACTTTTTTACCCCAAAAGACACAATAAAAATAGGAATTTGAATATGCAACTTATTTCATCTGAAAGAGAACAAAAGATACTACATATCTACACTTTCCAATTTTTAAAATCACCATCACTATTTAAGTTATATTTTTTTCCAGAAAAAAATCATTATTTGGCAAGTACGCAAGGGCAATAACTCTTGTTTACCCCTTTAGCTACCTTTGATCAAATGCTATCATGCATTTTCTGAAACCTCTTGGGTATATCTATCATAATATCAACATAAGATTTATTCACCCTAGATGGTACCGACCAACCCCTCTGGCTCACGGACTATATATACTACTCAAAAAAAAAAGTTTTGCACCATAGGTCTATTTAACATGTATATTTACACTACGGTATAGATGTATGACTTTCTTGCAATATTTCCATAAAGTATGATATAAATACATGTATTCAGTTATGATATTTTTTGTCATAAAAGCACTTGCAGTGGCGGATTCAGCCGGGGGGTGGGGAAGGGGGGGCACGTGCCCCCCCCCCCCCCCCCCCCCCCCCCCCCCGGCAGTGCCCAAAGTAGGGACACTTATGACATGCTTTTGGAAGCATCAAACTACTGTTTCCGAACTAAATCTATGAAATTAGTCTGAAATAATCCAAAACATTTTCGGGGATAGATAACAGTCAGGATAGATGCATTAATTGCTGCCATGTCCATCGTCTATCTGTACGTGGAAGTACACGTTTCGGAATTGAATCATGTCCATGTCGGATTTTCTTCATCTGAAGGCTAAATGGGGGATAAGAGTCCTATACCAGGCATAAAACACACATATTTCTTTACCAAATATTCGATATGACCTTCTATAAAATTGACAATTTTTTTTTTTTTTATTTTTTAAGGTCGTTTTAAAATTGAGGTCATGATCACTCTTTTTAATGAACAATTAAAATTGTTTTGGCCAGATTTGGACCGGTCACCTCCAAGAACTTTGCAAAGAGTAAAGAATAAATGTTTTTCTATATTTTTAGAATCGAATTGCCGAAAATAATTAACCTTTCTATCTGGACGTGCTGATTTTTCCCCCTAGTTTTACGCGAACTTACGACTTGACACTACCATGGGCTTACCTCTCTCAGTCTGCCCTTTCAAAACTTCTTGATCCGCCAATTTCCTAAGGAAATCCTGAACATGTTGACTTCTGCATGCCGTGCAAAAACAATACAGCACCAGAAAATGTCGAAGATTTTTAAATACATGTATATACATACAAATTACCGTTGCTGACACTGACGGAATCCCTTCTAAGTTCAGTTAAATTACGCTTCAGATGCCACCAATTTAGATTGCTTTATTTTTTTGCAAAATATTCTCGGGGAAGGCCGAGCACCAGAAAATGTCGACAATTTCATCGTTGCTGACACTGACGGAATCCCTTCTAAATTCAGTTAAAATGCGCTTCAGATGCCACCAAATTGCTTTATTTTTTCAAAAATTTCTCAAAGAGGAGGAGGCCGAGCACAAGAAAATGTCGAAAATTTTTAAATATACAAATCATCGTTGCTGACACTGAAGGAATCCCGTTCAAATACGTTTCAGATGCAACCAAATTGCTTTATTTTTTCAACATTTTCTCGGGGGAGGCCCCCGAACCCCCACCAATGGGAGGGGGAAACCCCCTCCCATACCCTCCCCCACTCGGCCCTTCGGGCCTCGGAAGTGATACCCATTAAAAATTGCATGTGCCCCCCCCCGGCAGTTGGGGTTCTGGATCCGCCCCTGACTTGATTCCTCCTTTCGTTTTGATCTGACTGTAAATTCCAATTAGTCTCAACATCCCTTCGAGGACAGACAGAGACTCTGAAAATTATGGTAACTTTTGGTATTTTAATGTTTCTTATGGGTCCGTCGATGATCAATCTGGTGCTCTACTGTGAGTGCTGTTGAGATTGTCGTCAGGATCTTTTGTAACTCATTGAATATCTCCACAATGAAGAGTTGTAGGACATTATTCACAATTTATAATTCTCCCGATTTGGCCTTGCCTTCTCGATTTTGAGAACAGAAGTAACTGTTAGGTACTTCTTTGATGTTTATTGTATAAAATAATAAAGATATCCTTTTTGCAACATCGTAATTTTCGTTCTTATTTCTTCAATAATCTAACAGAGTTTGATGAAATTAGAAATTTTCATAATTTTCTAAAAATCATTTTATTTTAAAGTCACTGGTTCTCATTTAAAAGCAATAATTCATCAAATGGAATTCAGGCATATCCTAAGTAATGTCCACTAGCTTTAACGTTACAGATTAATTTGAATAATATTGCTAATCTTTTCAAATGTTTCATCAGAACAATATGTTTATATTCATAATAGTGAAAGGAAAATCCATGTGATGCAATATTTTTTGAGTGGTATATATTCCGGGTCTACACACATCTCTAAGAACCAATGTTAGAATGTTCTATTACATGTAGTATGTGTTCGTCTTGCCTTACGATTGAAATATATGTTCCATTGTAAAAAAAAATCAGTGTACCATACGCGAATTTCATCGAGTAAAGCCTCATCAGTGATCATCGAGACCGAAATAGAAGATGTCCAAAAATATGACGTAAACGTATGCCAAAGAACCAGCTAAAGACAGAAATATACCTTGAGAGATATATCCCTTACTTCCAGAATAATTCATCTTTTGTGACGGAGAATTACAGATATATGTTAAACGTCTTCAAATTCAATAGCATCATTAACTCTTTGGTCATATAACATTGTTTAGATTGAGGATCACTGACGAGGGTTAAGTACCCGAAACGTACATGTCTGGTCAAAGGTGCAAATTGATGTTTTCTGAAATGATGTTATTGAATTTGAAGACGTTTAACATTTAGAACAGATAAATCTGCAGCATGGACCAGACATACACGTTTCGGATACTTAACCCTCGTCAGTGATCCTCAATCTAAACGATGTAATATATTTCAAGTCTAGTGTCGAAACACTGGGAAACTAGGGGAGCGCTACATGTATTATACAGACATGAAATTCTATGAAATCTAATTTTTATTTAATTTGAAATTTTACTTTTATATGTCAAATCCTAACCACAACCATATGACATGAAGACAAAAATAAAGATGGAAATGATAAATATTTTGTTTTTGTTATGGCAGTGGCTATAACAGCGATAAATGTCAAGTCTAATGTACTGATAATTGAGTACGCCACCTCATTCGAAGAAAAGCTTAGTTGAAGTAGCGGTCAATATTGTTTACCCAGCACAGCGGGTTGTCTAGACATAATAAGAGCAATTTCTTAAAAGATAATCAATGTGTGTCTCTATGATTACCCATTGGTCAAAATGTCAGATATTTGTCTTTTAGTAGTAGATATATTGGCTGAGCCAACAGACCAAATAGTATCACTATCTTTCAGTTTTAAGGGGCTGCTTCTCCAATAAGAACATCTGCAACATACTTTTACGTTAATGATCAATACCGATTTCTAGCTTCGAACATCACTGATGAGACATTATTGGTTGAAATGAGCATATGGTGCACTTATATTTTTACAATAGAACACAAATACCAATGCAGAGGACTCCTGTTAATCTGATGGTCAATTGGTCGGAAGATCATAATCAGATTAACAAGAGTATCAGATTATCAGGAGTTTGAAATTCCATGGAAATACAATAAAATAGTCCTCTTTTGTACTGGAATATATCTCAGACTTTATAATATGCATTAATTTAATTATATAAATACTTTCAAGCCATTTTGAATAGTTTTAAATGTTAAAACACCAATTTCAAGGATTTTGATATGATAATCCATTGAAAAGGACGAACATATCAGATGAAAAATATCATAGTTTACGGAAAATCCCATCAGATTAAGAGGAGTTCTGAAGATTTTTGATAATTTCTCTCAGATTAAGAGAAGTTCTTACGATTTTTGATAATTTCTATCATATTAAGAGGAGTTCTTAAGATTGTTGATAATTTCTATCAGATTAAGAGGAGTAAATTTACATTGATTATATAGGAAATGGTTTTATGTTTTGTTGAAATCATATCAGATTAAGAGGAGTATCAGATTATCAGGTATCAGATTAAGTAGAGTCCTCCATACAGATTATTTATTTATTATCTTTCTTGACAAACAAAAAAGATTAAAGGAAAATTTCATAAAAGTTAAATCAAATAAGTGCCCGGCACCATGAAGTAAGAATTGACTTAAGTCAAATTCTTAAAATACGATATATAGCATATCAATGAAAATTTGAAATATTAAGCTCATCCATTCTATTTTATTCTGAAAATATACAAATTCTGTGAATAATTTCAAGTCATCACCTATATCATAATGAGACAAAAGAAAATTGAAATAATATGGTGCCTGGTCAAGATCTGATGATGATGATAGAAAACCCAAACAAGAAGATAGTAAAACCGAAACAAGAAATGATAAAAGGGAAAATTTTGAAAAATTCAGTATATATTACATCAGATATAGGAGTTTATCTTGATAGCGTATCGCAAAAAGCAAAAAAAAAATTCCTCTCAAATAAAAATTCCTAGATCTTGACAGTAACCAGAAAACGTAATAAGATCAAAATTCCTTTAAAAAGAATTCTTATAAAAATCAACGGCATTATTAGCTAATATAACCACACCATTTGTTACTTGCGTAGTAGATGACCATCCTAAGTCGGCACCTTGTGCCCATTGGTCTCGTTGGTCTACGTGTAGTCTTTTGTGTTTAACGTTTCTATGTCGTATGTCTCCTTTTCGTTTCTTGTTGTGCTCTGTGTTTTCGCATCGGGCGTTTCAGTGTTTTGCTGTTGGTACTGCCACTGGGTCTGGTTGGAGATCCCCTCCCTTCTTGAATGAATAAGGAAAAGAATCACTACCTTTGTCCTCCTGTGCATCACATAAAACGGTCATACACATTAAATTATAGCTTCATATCCCCATCCTTCCTTCCACTCTTTTGTAATCTTTTGAATATGCATGTTTTTGACTTTTTTATACTCATTGCTTTTTACTTTAGGATCGCTAACGATGGTTATGTATACCCGAAACGCGCATGCATAGAGTTTAGGGGGAAAGTTTTTTTTTAGCAAAATGTGGGGATTACAGTAGGAACCAAATGTGAATTTTTTCTATACTCATCTAAAGTCGATTTTAACCAGCCCTTGTTCTCTCACGCAGAAGGCGCACTTGACACTTCAATTTAATCTTACTAACCAAATGTTAAACGACTTATCTGTTCTTAAATGATGCTATTGAATTTGAAAGCGTTTAACATTTGTACCACTTGGTGAGCGTCACTGCTGGTGGACCAGGAGTCCCCGAGGGCACATGTAGCCAAGTTCGATCAACTTCGGTAGATCGTCTGTCTCTTCAACGCATTCGAAAACTTCTGTTACCAAATTTCTTGAAATTTTTTAAAACGTGGGTCCTGTAGCATCATATCCCACCCATCCTGCTACGTCTTTCAGTACATTTTTGGACATTATCATTTTAACACTCTTTGGACATCTTACATTGTTTAGGTTTGGGATCACTGACGAGGATTAAGTACTTGAAACGTGCACGTCTGGTCCATGCTGCAAATTTATCTGTTCTTAAATAATGCTATTGAATTTGAAGACGTTTAACATGCAAATTCATTAGCATTATTAGATTTTGTTATGAGAGCTTCAAATTCAATAGCAATCATTAGATTTTGTTCTGGGAGCTAAGCGTCTTTCAGACTGCGTACCCCCTTGGTTTAAACGATCAAATTTACGGACAAGGAAATATTTCCTCGACATCGACAAAGATCAATGTCTTTTCAATCCGCCCTGACGCTAAACGAAAGTTTAGGTCACACGGAAAAAGGCGAAACAGAAACCTTAGAAACAGAGCTAGAATACATCGTACCCTCAGAGATCTACTTATAATTGCACGAAACGGCGGCAGACATGAACTGCTTCATGCTCTCTCATCAATACCAGCAGTTCAATTGAAATCTATCTTGGATGAAGCAGAGGTTGCATTCTTAAGAAATACTGATTGATTCAAACTTAATATCATTGTTGCATTCGCACAGAATAAACTTTTTCCTGTCATTAAAAACATTCCCCTCAGAAGACGATTCATAAGAATTCCATTTGTTAACAAAGGTTTCGATCTTCTTAACATCTCTAATATTTTTCGGGATCATCGCGTCCAAAGTGCTATTCCTCAATATTTTGAGAATGTTGAACCTCCTCTTATTTGTTACAAGTATAAAAAACCTATTCGAAATTTCGTATTTAACTACAATAAAGTAACATCAGATCCTAAAATTCTTGAATCAAGTCCTACTTCTTGAGAATGTGCAACTTCTGAATACCTTTATAAACCAGCTGGCCATATTGTAACAGGTGACTTTTCAATTATCCAGGACAGGCAGCTCCGCAATCTTCTCAAGAAAGGACCTAAGTACAGAATTCCATCCAAGATAGATTTTATCAAATGTCGCAAAGAACTAAAGGAAGCCTTAGATAACTATACAAAAAGATGGTGTAAATCGGAAGGGGTCGAATCACATTCTCTGAATGACTGGAAGAACCTCATATTGGATATTACCGATATTCGAATAGATAACTTCCACAAAAATCCTCATCTTTTCGAAAATCCAAGTTCTAAATCTGAAAGATATTTTAAATCCAAATTACGCAATTTACACGAAAAATATGTCTTCGCTCCTGCAGACAAAGCAGCCAACAACACCATAATCATTTGAAAACGTTACTACATATCAACTTTGGTTTCGGAACTTTCGTCTACAAACACTTATATCAAAAGCAATGAAAGTGTTCCTAACATTTTGAACAAACACAACAGTGAAATTTCTTCATTCAAGATCCCTATTTCTAAACTGGATCTTCCTACATTATACTGCATACCAAAATTGCACAAGTCTCCTTACAAATTTCGATACATTGCTAATTCTAGCAACTGCTCAACTACAATTTTGTCTAGAAATCTGACGTCAGCACTCACGGTGATAAAGGAACGCGTTGCAAAATATTGTGAAACCGTTCTAAACAGGAATGATGTAAACTTATTTTGGTCTATTAAAAATTCAGGGGATGTGATTGACAAAATGAAATCGAGAAATTTTCAAGCCTATTCGATTTCTTCGTACGACTTTTCAAATATGTATACCACGCTTCCTCACGATAAGATTAATGATCAATTGTCCAAACTCATTAAATGTTGCTTTAACCGAGAGGGTAAAACTTATATTTGTACATCTGAATCAAAGGGTTTCTTTTCCAATACAGAATACAAATCATATAAATCATGGACATGTAGTGACCTTTGTATTGCCTTGTCCTTTCTTTTGGACAACATTTATGTAAGATTTGGTGAGAATCTCTACAAGCAGGTTGTAGGGATCCCTATGGGTACTAATTGTGCGCCTCTTGTTGCAGATTTATTTTTATTCACGTATGAAAAAGAATTTATCCAAAATCTTCAAAAACAAAGAAAACATGATGATGTGAAATGTTTCAATGGTACTTCTAGGTACCTGGATGATATCCTTACTATCGACAATCCTGTTTTTGAAAAGTATAAAAATGTCATCTATCCACAGGAACTGACTCTAAACAAGGCGAACGTCACAAACACAGAAACACCATTTTTGGACCTGAATATCAAAATTATTAATGGAGAGATTCATACAAGGGTGTATGACAAAAGAGATGACTTTGGATTCAATATAGTAAATTTTCCCTGGCTTGACGGTGATGTTCCTAGATTACCGTCTTATGGTATCTACATTTCGCAGCTCATCCGGTATGCTAGAGCATGTACTGATGTTTTGGATTTTCATGATAGAAATTCACAAATAACAAAGAAACTTTTAGGTCAAGGTTTTCGCTTTCACAAACTTGTCAAGACATTCTGGAAATTTTACAAAAATTATTGTCAACTACTTTTGAAATTCGGACCCATACAAGCAACAGAGTATATTACTTTGGGTATTTCGCAACCTGCATTTTATGGTGACATGATCAACAAAATTAGAAGGATCAAAGGTAGACAGAATTACTATCGAAAATGCGTCAGAATCATCAAACGCCTCTTATACCGTGGATATGATCCTAATGTCACCAGACGGACACTAGGCTTGGTACTTGACCAATCTACAGTCTTGTACCAGCGCATCCTTAATACTTGCACGCTGACTGGCTGTGACGACGGGACTCCATGACGGGCCCTGTCCAAATCTCTTTAGAGAAGACAGGGCCCCGACCACCTGTCCTCTCTGAATGTCAGTCGGACTCCTCGGGTGATAACATACATTAGCTCGCTACAGCCGGCAATGCACAGGTCGTATTACGCATGCCCTCTTTTTATATCAATTTACATATTCATCTGTGTTGCTTGGGCCCCTGCGTTTTGCGGTCTTGTTTGTGTGTGGTCATCTGACAGTGAGGAGGTTGTTTTACACCACAATTGTACGTTCTTCGAGACCTCTGGGTAATCGGAATAGTGGGAGGGTTGTGCGCACGTAATCCAGGATAACCACACCGTCTGCTACTCACGAGGCAGATGGCCGTCCTAAGTCGGCACCGTTTGCCCATCGGTCTCGTTGGTTTATGTGTAGTCATTTGTGTTTTATGTTTTTCTGTGATTTGACGTTCATTGTACTACTGCGTCTCTTTCTGTGCGTGTCATTTTTGTGTTTTACAGTGGGTGTTTTGGGAGGTTGCTGTTGATGCTGCAACTAGGTGTTGTTGGAGATCCCCTCCGTTCTTTCAGATAAGCTTCTCAGTCAAGGATACATTTTTGACCGACTAATATCGTCACTGAGGAAACTCTACGGTCGATTATGGGGAACTCGTCATACACTATGATGTCCCATTGTCCAGAATGGTGGACGATAATCTGTTTTAGACCATTTGAACCATCTAATCACACACTATACTTGTATCTTCCGAAATGGAAGTAACCGGATGTGATATTTCTGCCGAATTGAAGCGACGGGTGTTGCATGCAAGCAGGAGATACTGACCCTTCCTGGGCACCTGGTCTCACTCCCATATTGGGAGTTCGCTTTTTTTTCATATGGTAGAGGTTTTTGTTTGTTTGCTTTGGTTCCTGTTTTATCCTGATTTTGTATGCCTTCGGTTTATGATTTTCTGAATTATCGATTTTGAACTGTGTATTGGGATATGGTCATTGTCCATATTTGTCATTTAAAAGCAAACAAACTTGCAACATGGACCAGACATGCACGTTTCGGGTATTTAACCCTCGTCAGGGATCCTCAATTTAAACAATGGAAATATGGCCAGAATCTGTTAAAAAAATTAATTAATTACATGCATGTCCAAAATATATTGAAAGACGTAACAAAATGGCTGGGATATGATGCTACAGGACCCATGTTTCAGGAATTTGAGAAAATGTCGTAAACTAAACAGAAATTTTCGAATACGTTTGAAGAAACGGCCAACTGAAATTGATCGAACATGGCTTCATGTGCCCATGGGGACTCCTGATCCACCAGCAGTAACACTCACACAAAGGTACAAATGTTAAACGTCTTCAAATTCATTAGCACCATTTAAAAGCAGAGGAAATTATAACATGGACCAGACATGCAAGTTTCGGGTATTTAACTCTCGTTTGTGATCCTCAATTCAAACAAGAACTTTTAGAACATCTTAATACGGCAAATTTCAAGAATGTATTTTCGATCAAATTATTCGATTTTTTTACTCTTTGCACAACGATTCCACATTCTAAATTGAAAGAAAGAATCTCTCAAATCATTTGAAAATTCACCAGCAAAAAATGGCAATCGCAAATACTGGTACATTGTTGTGGGTTACAATAAAACTAATCGTGTGAGAGAAAATTCTGATTCTAATGATACATACACAGAGGAAGATGTAATCAAACTGTTGAACTTTCTGATCGATAATACTTGAGGAAAGATCTTTCAGCAAATAGTGGGCATTAAAATGGGAACCAATTGTGCTCCACTTCTTTATCTAATATTTTTCTATACTCATGTTCAGTCTTCATACCTACTCCATTTCAATGCTACATACAGATATATCTATGATGTGATCTCAATTAATAATCCAGATTTTGCTGATTACCTTAGCACAATCTATCCGTGTAAACTAGAGGTGAAAGAAAACCACTGTGCATAAAGTCTGCTTCATATTTAGATCTCATGTTATCTCATGTTACCTTTAGTAAAATTCCTTCGTCCCCTGTCTATGGTGTATTCGTATCACAACTGATACTCTATTCTAGAGCATGTTCAAACTACAACGAATTCGTTTTAAGGACAAGGAGACTAAAAGAAGAAACTACTGAAACAAGGGTGCAGACTTTGTCACTGCAAAAAAAAAAGAAAAAAATGGACGATACGATGAAAATATAAAGCATCATAACATCTCATTGTCCTAGATGTTGGAAGATATTTAAGGTTAGAGCCGTTGCCAGCAAACAGGAGATGCTTACTCTACTCGGGCACCTGATTTCACCTTCATTGGGGATTCAATTTTGCTTCTTTGCAGAATGTTTAAGTTGATTGTATTATTTGAATCTCCATAGAAGATTTTTTTAATGTAAATTCTTGTAGGTTTCGCTGTTGAAATGAATTTGTGTGGCGCCGCACGCATGTAAACGGCTATAGATCTAACTCCCTCCTGATTAGTTGGAAATTTTGTATCTAGATTAAAAATAGTTAACCAAACAGAATGTATTAGTTGGTTTTATTATTTGTTGTGGAAGTATTTTCTAATAATATTTCGTAATAGCAGATTCCACACGAAATAATGATGTTTGCATTTTTGAATTATAGCGTACATCTAATTTCTTCGTCCAATTTATTCAGAGAGACACTGCTTACAATTATTCTTGGTAATTTTCTTGTTCTAGGTTATCACATGGCGGCCATTGAACGAAACTGTTTTAGATAATAAAAAATACGTAGAGAGTAATTTGAATAAGCTTTGGGCTTCATTTTTTTTGTCCTACTTATTTTTAACGTATTATTTATCTTTGTCCTCTTTCTTTTCTCGTGAGAAAGTTCTGTTGTATATTTTTTTTTCAAGAATTTGTGTTGCCTTTTGATTGGAATCTGATTTCGGGTTTTGTGTTGACTTTCATTCACTGATTACAAATAATGGATTTGTTTATAAGGCGCATAAATAAATAGTAAACGGCTAATACAAATTGAATTTTGATATAAAAAATAATTTGTGATATCAAAATTTCATTATTTTAGAATTTGTGATATCACAAAATCGATTTTTTTATATCACAAATTCCGTCATATTTTGTGATATCACAAATTCTATTTTGTGATATCACAAAATCGATTTTTCGATATCACAAGTCGAATTTGTGATATCACATATTCGATAATTTGATATCAAAAAATCAATTTTGTGATATCAAAAATTGTAAATTTTGATATCGCAAAATCTTATAGAATTTTTGATATCACAAATTCGATTTTTTGTTATCAAAAATAATCGATTTTGTGATATAAAAAATGAATTTGTGATATAAAAAAATAAGGAATAGATAGTAAAACGGCGCCTCATATTTTTTATATCAAAAATCAATTTGTATTAGCCGTTTACTATTTATTTATGAGGCGCCGTTTTACTATTTATTCCCTATTTTTTGATATTGTACCTCATCTTACATCCATCAGGGGTTCTGCTCCTTTGTAGAATATTTTGGTCGTTCTATTTGGTTTTGCATAATTATTGGTTTTGTATGCCCATTTGTGAATTATTGGATTATTTGATGGTTTTCTTCCTTTATATCAATGATGTACTTAGTCCGACTTGCAGACCTACGACGGTGTTACTGCAGTATCTGTTATCTAATTTTCCGTCTTCAGCAATTCATTTCGTAAAAACGGTACTATTATATAAGCACATAAATGTCAAGCAACCGGGAGACGAAACATCCAGTTTTCGAAATAAATCAGGATCGAAACGAATCTTTCTTCAAAGAGGATTCGCATAAAGTTTTGTTCGCACTAATGACTATCTACATAAGAAAATGAATCTGTGTTCAAAATGCTTGCATCACATTAGAAGAAATCCACTTCTTCGTCGAATCTTTGATGAAAAACTTGCAGCTAGATCAATAGCATCCTTCACTTGGGGTTCCAAACCAGATGAGTGGAATAAAGCAGTTTCTGACGCTGAGAAGATAGTTGGATATCCAACGTCTTTCATGAGTTTGAGATGTTTACTAAGCGATGAATTTTCAAATATTGCCATGCATATGAGGAAACTAGTTGGTACAAAGCATCCAATTCTTAAAACGGCTAGGTACTTACTACATTTTTGAAAATGAAGATTCAGGATATAAATAATAAATACATGGTAAATAGCCTCAGGATCCTGGGTTTTTAAATTTTCTTCCACAGCCCGCTAATACATATATATATCATGAAATTTGAAAACATGTGCCGATCTAGACCCTGGGCTTTCCCTCACATTTGCTGAAAGTGCTGATTTAGATTATAGGTACATGTATATGCAGTCACAAAAACATTTAATTTTTTCAGCCAGTACTGAACTGCAGATTCTTGAAGTTGACGTGATGTCACACAAAGGTTCAATTGGAGATAAACACCAAGGGCCTTTGTTCAGTTTAGGGGACTGGGACTATATAGGCAAAAAAAGGACGATTTTAAAGGGCAAAATAATCTTACCTTAGTCCTGTTCATATATCCAAGTGTCTTGCGTCGCAGATCCTGCGGAGAGAGGGAGGGTTTTGATATGATAGGGAAAATTGGGGTTGTACACTGTAACTCAACGTTAAAATGTCACCTTTTTGTTTTGAATTTGACAGTCACTTCGCGCGGATATACTGACGTCACAATGCGATTTTCGTACGGGAAACATTGAAACTGAATTTTAACAATTACTTTTACGTCATGCAACCGTCATTTTGTGCGGGAAATCAGTGAATCAACTACAAAGATGAGTCTGAAAGGAAAATGTACGAAGCCAAGCGGCGTTTGAGCGTGTTTAACGGGGGTTTGGGGGCGGTAGCCTCCGAAAGTGAGTTTAAATAGTGATTTATTGTCCCTTTAGTTACAGAAAAGAAATATATCTTAAAAATGTTCACGTATTTCATTTATTTTGTCCGTAATAGTCGTGGTATCCTAAAGACAATCAAGAGCAATTTCAAGGAGTAAAAAAAAAAAATTATAATCCACGATACAAATGAAAAACGCAACACTATTAAAACAGTAGAAAATACTTTATTGTCTGAAAAAATTCTGGTTGAAAATTTCGTCTTAAAATCGTCCTTTTTTTTGCCTATTTAGTCCCGGTCCCCTAAACTGAACAAAGGCCACACCAAGAAGTTCCAAAAATAATTGGGGGATAAACTCGGGATTCATCATAGAGCATAATACATGGAAATTGCTTTATACATTTGTTATATCTAGAATCCTACATTTACATGTATGAAAGGAATAAAAATCATAGAATTCATTAAAGAAACCATTGATGAATGACGTCTCAGCTCCTCAAACCCAAAATATAGTAGGGAAATTGGAAGCAGGAGCTATCAAAATTACAGCTTTTTCATAGAGCACAGTGATAAATCCAGAAACACATCCCCCTGTAAACATGGCGGAAATTTGGTCATGTGACCAGTCCGAAGAACCAGGGCATCTTGTTTACTGCCTTTCTTATATGTCTGTCTGAAACGTTCATGGTATCCTTTGACATTCTTTTGAAGCATATCAGATAAATTTTTCCATTTGTATTGCTTTTGAGAACATCTAATTCATTTGACATTTTGAAGTTTGACCATGTGACGGCAATCATAATTTGGATTGCTGGACACTTCATCACCAAGACACCTCGTAACAAGACAACACGTAACCAAAAAAAGACATCTCGTAACCTGACCATTTTGATGACGAATTGTCTGGTCAATTCGTAACCAGGTGACGACTTGTCCAGACATCTCGTCACCAAAACTTAGAAAAAATCTTGATAAAAAGTCGTCACCAAAACTTAGAAAAAATCTTGAAAAAAACTCGTCACCAAAATTTATAGTAGAAATTTTGATAAGAACTTGTCACCAAAACTTAGAAAATTTGACCGATGTAGCTTTGAATATTACAACATATTGGTAGCATTTTCTGTGTTTTTAAGTCGTCACCAAAACTTCGAAAAAAATTGTTAAAAAATCGTCACCAAAACTTAGAAAATTTGACCGATGTGTCACATTTTCTAAGCTTTTTTAAAATCATAACCAAAACTTAGAAAAAAATTGTTAAAAACTCGTCACCAAAACTTAGTATGATTGACCAATGACCGATGTGTCACAAGTTTTTTTTAAAGATGAGATGAAAATAAAACTAGTCACCAGAACTTGTAAAATTTGACATATTGGTAACGATAAATAGGTCCTACACTGTAACGTACGGTCGGTGACGAGTTTCTATTCATGATTTTTCACCTTGAGACGACAACGCTTTCTCATTTTCAAAGATTGTCACAGAAATTTAGAAATATGACTGATTTCTACCACAATATCGGTCCAGTTTTTATCGATTTTTATGTTTCAAGTTTTGGTGACGAGTTTTTATCAAAATTTCTATGATAAGTTTTGGTGACGAGTTTGTATCGAGGATTTTTATGTCTAAGTTTTGGTGACGAGTTTTTATCAAGTTTTTTTCTAAGTTTTGATGACGACATTTTAATACAAAAAAAATCTAAGTTTTGGTGACAAGTTTTTATCAAGATTTTTTCTAAGTTTTGATGACGACATTTAATTAGAAAACTTTTTAAGTTTTGGTGACGAGATGTCTGGTCAAGTTGTCACCTGGTTACGAATTGACCAGACAACTCGTCACCAAAATGGTCAGGTTACGAGTTGTCTTTTATTGGTTACGAGTTGTCTTGTTACGAGTTGTCTTGGTTATGAAGTGTCCCGATACCATAATTTGGTAGGGGATCGGTATCCATGAACCCAGTGTCCAATAACAGTTCTTGTCTTGACTTATTTAATACCTTTTTTCCAACTTTATGAATCTGATAAACAGACTGCATCAGTAATTACCGTACAACATTCTACTAATGCATGTAATTTGTAATCAAGAAACCATTTACATGTACACATAATTTTCATGACGGATTGAAGCAGGTTTCATATAATGAACAGAATAACTTTGACTATACATGTAATTCAGGTTGATTCCATTTTCCAGGGGTTTGGTGTATGACGGCAAGCACAGTATGCAGACTAGAGGCCTTATAGTGTTACTGATCTCCAAAGCTGCCGGTCAAGGACCATATAATGAAGATCAGGAGGATACAGATAAATATGATAGGAGTAGCGGAATATATCATAGGTAATGATTGGAGTAGTGGAATATGCATGTATCATAGGTAATATGATAGGAGTAGCGGAATATATCATAGGTAATATGATAGGAGTAGCGGAATGTATCATAGGTAATATGATAGGAGTAGTGGAATATACCATAGGTAATTATAGGAGTAGCGGAATATACCATAGGTAATGATAGGAGTAGCGGAATATACCATAGGTTATGATAGGAGTAGCAAAATATACCTTAGGTAATATGATAGGAGTAGTGGAATATATCATAGGTAAATTATGATAGGAGTAGCGGAATATACCATAGGTAATGCAGGGGTCTAGAATTCCCATTTCCTGTTGCCCGGGGCAAGTGAAAAGTTGTGTCAGGAAAGTGCAAAGCAGGTGTTCACTTGCCCGTGGGCAAGTAGATTAGGCCAAGCAAAAATATAAAGTTGGTTCTCAGGCTAAATTTTTTTCAAATCATTTGCGGCAGGCCGTTTTTTTTTTTTCATTAAATATTTTCAGAACAACTACGAATTGGAATGTGTTGACATCTTTTATGCTAGTAATTTGTTTCCTCAGCGTGTGATTGACATTTCTGTCCAGTTTTATTACTTCAATTTGTACCCATTGAATGACCGCTTGAAATGACATGAAAATTTTACGGACGGACGCAAACACAAGTTCATGTACATTTAGATAAGATGCAAGTGGACGTTAGAGATTTAAATCTCAGGCGCAGAACAAGAATACAAAATAATGTCATAGAGAAAATCAATATTTTATCTGAATGAAATAGAACACTTTATTGAACCCTTCTGGTGATCTGAACATAAGATTTGCGCATCTGCCTGGCCACGTAAGCGGTCATTTACGCGTTGCTAGTACCATCACCTTCTCCTTCAACTCCTTGGAAATGCCACTGATGTTCGTGCTGAAGGTCTGGGTCTGTCTGATACTGCTATAAAATGTATACCTGTCTCGTCTGCATTGTAGATGTGATCGGAGAAACGTTAGCTATGTTTTCACCTTCCACGGAGTGCCTGCTCCTTCATGCATCGGGGTCCTTATTCCGTAAATTCTCTTGAATTCGATATGTTAGCCTGGGACTTCTATCTCTATCGTCGGACTTTTTTTTTTTGGTTTTCTTTTTTGGTTTTTGTGTCGCCTGCGAAGCATAGCGACACTTAGGGATCACTTTGTCCGTTGTCCGTCTGTCCGTCCGTCCGTCCGTCTGTCAGTCCGTCCGTCTGTCTGTCTGTCACACTTTGGGTGTCACAGCCCATAACTTTTAAATGGTAAGTGATAGGACTTTGATATTTCACATGTGTATTCCTTGTGACAAGACCTTCCTACACATACCATAAATTTTGACCTAGTGACCTTGACCTTCATATTTGACCTACTTTTCAAAAAAATTAAGAATGAATATATCTTTTGATTGGTAAGTGTTAGGACTTTGATATTTCACACGTGCAATCCTTGTGGCAAGACCTTTCTACACATACCATACTTTTTGACCTTGACCTAGATATTTGACCTACTTTTGAAAAAAAGATAAGATTCGCTAAATCTTTTGATTGGTAAGTGATAGGGCTTTGATATTTCATATGTGTATTCCTTGTAACAATGCCTTTCTACACATACCATAATTTTTTACCTATTGACCTTGACCTACATATTTGACCTACTTTTCAAAAAAATTGAGATTGTATATATATCTTTTGATTGGTAAGTGATAGGGCTTTGGTATTTCACATGTGTATTTCTTTTGATAAGACCTTTCTACACAGACCATATTTGACCTTGACCTAGATATTTGACGTACTTTTCAAGAAAAGTAAATTGGCTATATCTTTTGATTGGTAGGTGATTGGGCTTTGATATTTCACATGTAATTTCCTTGTTACAATGCCTTTCTACACATACCATATTTTTTTTTTACCTTTTGACCTTGACCTAGCTATTTGACCTCCTTTTCTAAGAATTTAAGGTTGTGTATATATCTTTTTATTGGTAGGTGATAGGTCTTTAGCATATCTTATGATAAGACCTTTTTGTTACCAATTTTTATGTAGTGACCTTAACCTAGATGATTGACACTCTTTTTTGAAAATTTGAGAATGACCATATCTTTTAATTTGTAATTAAGAGGTTTTATATTTCAAATGAATTTCATTTCACAAGACTGTTCTACTGATACCAATAATTTTGATCCACTTTCTAGAATAATAATCAAACCGCTTCGCAGGCGACACAAGCATTCCTTGGATTGCTATTTTTTTTTTTTTTTTTGGTTTTAAAAATTGAAGGGGGGGGGGGGGTAAACCATGTATGCGGCGGGGCCTGAGAACCAATTGTTTTTTTTTTCTTGGCCGTAGCTGAACATTTTTCCCTCTTCATTCAGATTTCTTTTTTTATCTCCTACTTCTGTCGGTAAGACAGGGTTTTCATTTATTCTAATTTCTGAAGAATCAAGCATTCAATTTTTAACTAGATATGCCACAAATTTAACATGGCCTTTAAAATAAGTTGCAGTATACCTTTCCTTCTCTACATGTAATTTAAAAAATTTTGATGGGCAAGTGATTTTATTGATCGGGCAAGTAATTTTTAAGTCATGAGTTGCCGGTCAAGGACCATATAATGAAGATCAGGAGGATACAGATAAATATGATAGGAGTAGCGGAATATATCATAGGTAATGATTGGAGTAGTGGAATATACATGTATCATAGGTAATATGATAGGAGTAGCGGAATATATCATAGGTAATATGATAGGAGTAGCGGAATGTATCATAGGTAATATGATAGGAGTAGTGGAATATACCATAGGTAATTATAGGAGTAGCGGAATATACCATAGGTAATGATAGGAGTAGCGGAATATACCATAGGTTATGATAGGAGTAGCAAAATATACCTTAGGTAATATGATAGGAGTAGTGGAATATATCATAGGTAAATTATGATAGGAGTAGCGGAATATACCATAGGTAATGCAGGGGTCTAGAATTCCCATTTCCTGTTGCCCGGGGCAAGTGAAAAGTTGTGTCGGGAAAGTGCAAAGCAGGTGTTCCCTTGCCCGTGGGCAAGTAGATTAGGCCAAGCAAAAATATAAAGTTGGTTCTCAGGCTAAATTTTTTTCAAATCATTTGCGGCAGGCCGTTTTTTTTTTTTCATTAAATATTTTCAGAACAACTACGAATTGGAATGTGTTGACATCTTTTATGCTAGTAATTTGTTTCCTCAGCGTGTGATTGACATTTCTGTCCAGTTTTATTACTTCAATTTGTACCCATTGAATGACCGCTTGAAATGACATGAAAATTTTACGGACGGACGTGTGTAATTAAGAGGTTTTATATTTCAAATGAATTTCATTTCACAAGACTGTTCTACTGATACCAATAATTTTGATCCACTTTCTAGAATAATAATCAAACCGCTTCGCAGGCGACACAAGCATTCCTTGGATTGCTATTTTTTTTTTTTTTTTGGTTTTAAAAATTGAAGGGGGGGGGGGGTAAACCATGTATGCGGCGGGGCCTGAGAACCAATTGTTTTTTTTTTCTTGGCCGTAGCTGAACATTTTTCCCTCTTCATTCAGATTTCTTTTTTTATCTCCTACTTCTGTCGGTAAGACAGGGTTTTCATTTATTCTAATTTCTGAAGAATCAAGCATTCAATTTTTAACTAGATATGCCACAAATTTAACATGGCCTTTAAAATAAGTTGCAGTATACCTTTCCTTCTCTACATGTAATTTAAAAAATTTTGATGGGCAAGTGATTTTATTGATCGGGCAAGTAATTTTTAAGTCATGAGTTGCCCGTGGCAAGTAGGTTTTGAAAAAAATTCTAGACCCCTGTAATGATAAGAGTAGCGGAATATATCATAGGTAATATGATAGGAGTATTGGAATATACCATAAGTAATATGATAGGAGTAGCGGAATATACCATAGGTAATGATAGGAGTAGTGGAATATACCATAGGTAATATGATAGGAGTAGTGGAATATACCATAGGTAATGATAGGATTAGCGGAATATACCATAGGTTATGATAGGAGTAGTGGAATATACCATAGGTAATATGATAGGAGTAGTGGAATATATCATAGGTTATGATAGGAGTAGTGGAATATATCATAGATTATATTAGGAGTAGCGGAATATACCGTAAGTTATGACAGAAGTAGCCGAATATATCATATGTTATGATAGGAGTAGTGGAATATACCATAGGTTATGATAGGAGTAGTGGAATATTTCATAGGTTATGATATTAGTAGCGGAATATACCATAAGTTATGATAGGAGTAGCGGAATATATCATATGTTATGATAGGAGTAGTGGAATATACCATAGGTAATATGATAGGAGTAGTGGAATATAGCATAGGTTATGATAGGAGTAGTGGAATATACAATAGGTAATATGATAGGAGTAGTGGAATATACAATAGGTAATATGATAGAAGTAGTGGAATATGCCATAGGTAATATGATAGGAGTAATGGAATATTATAAGACTCTTTCATGGTCTTCTATGAAAGATACATCGGTTCCACCCGAGGGGTCTCAAAATCATGTAAAACCCGAGGCTTGCCGAGGGTTTTGCAAAATTTTGAGACCCCGAGGGTGGAAACGATGTATCTTTCATAGAAGAACATGAAAGAGTATTTTTCTCTCATATCTAAAGGTCAAAACAAAACTGAAAGAAAAGGGACGAAATTTGAAAAAAATGTCAAGTTGATCTAATCTCAAAAATTTTGCGATATTCGAATTCAGCGCCCCCGAAAAGGGTTCATTCTATAAGAATAAACTACGAATATTAGGCTTTTCAAAATAGAACGCAAGAGTACTTTGAAAAACGATCTTAAAATCGAAGTTTTATGGCGACGTCGCCGCTAGCTTGTTTGTTTTGCGGGCTGAAATCATGACGTCACAATAGCGTAAACAATCAAAACAATAGCGTCACGTGATATGTGATACAGCTGTCACATGATATGTGATACAGAAGTAACTCACGTATCTGTATCTCATGGGCCTTCTCTGTAACACATACGCGGGTATGAGAGAAATCATAGGTAATATGATAGGAATAGTGGAATATATCATAGGTAATATGATAGGAGTAATGGAATATACCATACGGTAGGTAATGATAGGTGTAGCGGAATATACTATAGGTAATATGATAGGAGTAGTGGAGTATACAATAGGTAATATGATAGGAATGGTGGAATATAACATAGGTAATATGATAGGAGTAGTGAAATATAACATAGGTAATGATAGGAGTAGCGGAATATACCATAGGTAATGATAGGAGTAGCGGAATATATCATAGGTTATACATGTACATGTATGATAGGAGTACTGGAGTATACCATAGGTAATATGATAGGAGTAGTGGAATATATCATAGGTAATATGATAGGAGTAGTGGAATATATCATAGGTAATATGATGGGAGTAGTGGAATGTAACATAGGTAATATAACAGGAGAAGTGGAATATATTATAGGTAATATGATACAATTTAAAGAATACAAAATCTTCATTAAAAAAAAAAATCTTAATAATGTATGCCATTCTTTTATTTTTCATTTTCTTTCAGTCAAAGGTCCCTTGCAGAAATTACAGAATTGATTCACACAGCAAACTTAATTCACAAAGGTGTGGTCAATATGGCTGATCTAGAAGGGGGAGAGGGAAATGAAAAGAGAACGATGGAGTTTGGAAATAAAATGGCGGTACTTTGTGGAGATTATCTACTTGCCAATGCCAGTACAGGCCTAGCAGAGCTTCGTAATACGTATGTAAGTAGCAGTTGTAAAAGGTAATAACAATGTAGACACAGACATTTTTGCCTATTTTGTAGAGACTGCACATTCTTAATCTGTGTATGCAAAACTTTACAAGTCCATGATCAGCCTTTTCAGGTCATGGACAAGCAAACTTTTGTTCAAAGATGTTGAAATTTGCCGTCTGTCCCACCTCATGGTGGTGTTGGATTATTTTTTCTCCCACAACACTGACTGATTAACAGGCAAGGAAAGACAACTCAAAGTGTCTGTTGTAATCAGCTGTTTGTTGTGCACTCTGACTAAACTATGATGCATTAGCGAATCACATGACAAGTCTTGGAGTCTCATTGGTTAACCATGCAGGGACTATGAGACAATAGTGCCTGACAAGCTGTGAACTATTGCTTTTCGCACAATAGAGTTACATCTTGTCACCTCCTTGTAGACAGGCATTAAAAGAGTTCTTGAAATCTTCCATGAAATGTCGGACTTTCTAGGATTTTAATCGGTCCAAATAATAGATGTAACGTGAAATTTTGTCGGACCAAACATTTTTTTATTAGCAATTCTGATAAAACCGATACTTTTCATTAGGGCTGTAACGGTTCAGAAATCTTTCGGTTCGGTTCGGTTTGAATTATGAACCTCGGTTTTTCGGTTTTCGATTCGGTTTAAAGCAGAGTACAGTTTCTTAGTATTATTACCAGTTTGTTAGGTATTTTTCTCTATTGTGTTGATGTGTTATAATCCAGTTAATGTGACAATGTAATCTTAATATCAAAATGATACAAAATCATACTCTAACTGAATTAGAATTTTCATAATCCAAAAAGTGCACTGGAATTGCTTTTAGATTATATTACTTGCTCTATAAATTTCATAAATACACTCAAAATATGAGACAAGTTTAAAACTGTCCTAGAGATGTACATGTACTGGAAAGATTCCACGAATCATATACTAATATAACCAAATTTTCAATCATGTACCTGTTCTGTAATCTGAGCCGCCCACTGGCTAACTTGTTACATTTTGCGGAGTTTCTGAATGCAAGTAGATCAGGTCATACTCGGCCTGCTTATCTTCAGGACGATGTCACGCACATGTTTTCACTTAATATTTGTGCCGACATTGCCGAAGTAGAACAAGTCGAATACTTAAATTCAATGTTGCAAATTCTGCAAACAGTAATCGTCTTATCGACCACCCTCCGACTTTCAAACAATCAAAATGATCGCCTGGGACCTGGGTCGCCATTACTAAGATCTAAAAAGTTTATCGAAGAAGGCGGCCTACGATTGGTCGTTTCGTCAGAGGTGACCAATCAAAACGTTCGTTATTTGAGAGAAAATCAAGTGATAAAAAAAGAAAAAAACCGAATCGAAATCTGGAAATTCCGAACCAAATCGAACCGTGAGATTTTGAACCGCGGTTAACCGACTTTTCGGTTAATCGTTACAGCCCTACTTTTCATTAACTCTGTATGATACCTACAGTGTTCCCGCTAGGCCAAAGTAGAAGAGTGCCGCACCCTTGATGCCCTTCCTCGCGCCCTTGATGCCCTCCCTTGCGCCCTTGATGCCCTTTCGTTGTGCCCTTGATGCCCTTCCGTTTTCCTCTTGTTAGGCCATGTAAAATAAAATCTACGTTTCTCAGACACCGTCGCGCGATATAATTTGCCGCCGCCGAGACGTTTTTATTGCAACTTCAGAAAAAATATCCGCCATGTATTATCTCCATTATCCATTTATTTCATTGAACATGTTTTATGTCTTGTAAAATTGTCCAAACGGTATCCGATGAATAAATACTTTTAAAAGTCTGTATAAATCACTGCGTGATCCGTATTTACATTATGGCTAAAGACTAAATATCCATGGGCTGTTTAAAGGGAATTGTACAGGGACGGCCGGCTCTTCTTGTGTTTAAATCGAATGATTAATACATCAAGTATTACATGTATTAGAACATTCGTATTGATCTCTACAGCATATGTAAATACCTATGCCAAACAATAGCAAGTGTCCATTGTAATACTTCCGAATCTATTAATAATGACGTTCACGTTATAAAAAGTATAAGCACTGACCTATAATCTATAAATGCAAAATTTATTGTATTATCAATGAATGATATGTACCAGTGTGCAAAAAAAAATTAATTTGACCTTTCATGTATATTTAGGTAGTAGAGAATATGTCAGGTGCCATAGGAGAGCTGATGGAGGCAGAGTTCACAAGGATCAGGGAAGAGGGCGGAGACTGTATTCTGAAATCAGAAATAAATCATTCTGATTGGCTTAGGCAGACATTCTTATCATCAGGTAGCTTATTGGCCAAAAGTTGTCAATCTGCATTGGAATTGGCCAATCACAGCCAGGCATTTCAGAAGTCAGCGTTCACATTTGGAGAAAATATGGCTTATGCTCAACAGGTATGGTACAGTGTACTTTCATAGATTGGTCGGATTTGATTTAACTCTCAGTTTGCATTATCTGCATATAGACAAGACACATTTTATGAGGTCATGTCAATATCAGAGTTTATTTGACCAGTGACCAGTGAAATGGCTCTATGTAAACACAGGAAGTGAAGTAAAATCCTTCTTAGGAAAGTTTATATAAATAAGTAATAGGAAATACTTGGTATATCCACAGTTTTTGTTTCCACTGTTCAGACGTTTATAGATAAAGAATTCTCTATGTTATATTCATGTCTGCTGGTAAAAAGAGATGCTGTTTACTCAAAATTCTGGGCTCTTATGTAAAACAATGGGCTCTTTATGCTCTTTAAGTAAAAGGCTGGACTCTTTTTTCACTTTTGAATAATTCTTGTTTCATTTTAAACACATGTTTGTTAAATACTGATGTACCCCAAATGTCATTGCTTGCTGATGGTATGATATGAGTGATACAAATATTTAGTGCAAGTTCTTTACTTGTATCTTACTTGTTTACAGCTTTGTGAAGATTTGAAGCCATTTCTACGCCCAGATACACACCTAGAACAACTTAGCATTACCTCCTTACCAGTTATCAAATTTACCACAAAGTATGATGTTCAAGAAATCTTAAAGGATGGCAGAATTGTAAAGCCTAAAAAGGTATAAATTTTGGGGGAAAGTTTAAACTACTGTATATCGGAAATTTTTCACATGTGTCTAATTTTTCACTAAGTTTGTGAGCATCATCAAATCACGAAAAATTGAAATAGCGAAAAAAGACACAGATGGTAACCCCTTATCTTGTTAATAGATTAGCGAAAATTAGATTCAGTGAAAAAAGGCATACTTTTTTAGGGTCATTTTCGTGAAATTTACCTGATGTGAAAATTAACCAATATACGGTATCATTCAGTACTAAACTTTCCCTGTAAACTGAGTCAAAATCTTTAGATTGGTAGACTGAGAAGGGAAAATTAAATAAATATCTTTGACGTATTTAAGGCATACTGGAAAATTGTTACTGAATTTAAATTACATGTACAGTTTAACTGCCTTAGCAACCCACTGTGTTTATAGACATCCTGTCTTATATTATCAAGGCTTTCATTTCACAAATGGAAAAATCCATGTAAATAACCTGTATTAAGAGACCACCTGTCTTATGTGACCTTGATAGGACATTCCCTTGAAGGGCCTCTTTAAAACAGGTTTAACTGTATATGGTTCATGCCTAAAAAAGGGTGCAAAATACTGTTCAAGTGATCAACAAAAGCAAAAGACCTCTTATATTTGAGATTTAAGTAAGATTATGGCTTTAAATTCACCTTGTGCAGTATTTTCCCTGACTTGTTAAGGTATTGTATGTGTACTTATTTTAGCAAGATTCATATTTTAGCAGAGTCAGCTGCGCTAATTTAAAGCAATGCTAAATCATGTGAAGTTAATAGATTAGAAAGAAAATCAGTCATGTGTGTTAAATTATGGTTAAGCTTTATGATACAAGTATGTCGCATCACCCATTTTTGCCACATTTCTGCTAAAACTTGGTTACACTAAAATAAGTACACTTACATTTAGATAATAAGGGTCAAACATGATGCTGGTAATGTACTTGTTCTTTAATTGTCTTTAATTCAGATTTATTTTTGTGTGAAATAATGGTAAACATAATTAAACTAATGAGAAATGTAATCAGTCACAACAATGGAACATTTGTGTCCGAGTAGTCCGAAATACCTGACCCGAAATATTTGGACAGTTGTTGGCTGGCTTAGGGTAAGGAGAGATCCTATATTGAAAACCGTGGATTTCAGCTACCCTCCGAAGAGTTGCATGTTCACCCTTTCTTACACAATTACGACTACTGACACATCACAATCACCAGATGAATGATTTATTTCATCAATTTATGCTGTATTTTCGGTCATATAAGGCCAAAATAAGGAATGTTGCTTCTGAAAGAAAATCCAATTCTGCTCAAATCTGCTGCCATTTTGTCCTCTGAACTTGAAAATATTCTGCAGCAACATACCTGATTAAGGAAAATACAACTTAGGTTGGTAAATACATCATTCATGTGACGATTGTGATGCGTCAATTGTCACAAACATGTTTCAAGGTTGAGATAGAAAGGGGGAATGTGCGACCCTTCGGAGGATCGCTGAAATCAACGGTTTTCAATATAGGGTCTGTCCTCACCCTAACCCAGCCCCCAACTGTCCAAATACAAATGTAAGTTAATAACCATCAAAGGCTGGTCTGGGTCGGGTATTTTGTACTAGTGTCTGATCAGTCATCTTTTATCATTGTTTTCCATTGTGACAACACTGTTAAAAATTAATTTATCTTAAGAGTTAAGATGAAATAGGTGCCAATTTTTTTTTTGAGTTCAGACAATTATAGCTCCATTTGTCATTCATGTTATAAAAGTGGC
Organism: Pinctada fucata; assembly: GCA_028142955.1. Lineage (NCBI taxonomy): Eukaryota > Metazoa > Mollusca > Bivalvia > Pterioida > Pteriidae > Pinctada > Pinctada fucata. Next base: position 34,437,168 of record AP027104.1, read on the forward strand.
AACTGGCACAGCAATATTATCCTTGCTCATAATATTTGCAAAATTCATGTCTTTGCATTCTAGTCGCAAATATTTTGATACTCATATAGAACATACAAGATCATCAATTCCCTTTTTTAGTTCGCCGGGACAAAAAAGTCTGGAGAGCTAATGCCATACCCTCGGCGTTGTCGTTGTCCGTAGACAAAACTTTAACCTGGGCTATATCTCTTGATTTATAAGGGGTAGGGCTTTGATATTTCACATGTAGATACCTTGTAACGAGACCTTTCATTTGAGACCATGACCTTTGACCTAGTGACCTTGACCTTGGACTTTGACCTACTTTTCAAAAACTTTAACCTGGTTTCTGACAAAAACCTGTATAGGCGAGCTATGTAATCTTTGATTACCCTGTGTTTCATTTTTCCAATGATCTTTGATCTTTTTCTGTCATACTTATTTATTTCTTTTTATACACAGATAATAGATGTGCTGTCAGCCACACCTGTAGTAAAGGAGTGCCAGGAATTGTGTGCAGAATTCGGGGACATTGCTAAAGACTCTTTGAATGATTTTGACACTTCAGATGCCAGGGATGCATTAGTTAACATTGTAAATGCAACTGTCAAACCTTGATGAATTTGTGAAGTCTGTGATAGATTTTTAGCTCACTGCGTCGGCGTCTGTACTAGTATGTTAAGAAGTTTTATTTCTCTATTATAAAAGCTAGGAAGTTCAAACTTGCACAGATGATGCGTATTTAAGAGTAGATCACGAATCTACGTTCAAATGTAGGTCATGATCTATATTTTCCGCTTGAGTGCACATGTTAGGAAGATTTGAGTATCAATGTTAAAAAGTTTTATTTCTCTATTATTAGTGCTAGGAAGTTCAAACTTGCACAGATGATGCGTCTTTAAGTGTAGATCACAAATCTACGTTCAAATGTAGGTCATGACCTATATTTTCCGCTTGAGTGCACATGTTAGGAAGTTTTGGGTATCAATGTTGTTTTCTCTATTATAAGTGCTAGGAAGTCCAAACTTGTACAGATGATGCATCTTTATGAGTAGATCACAAATCTATGTTCAATTGTAGGTCATGACCTATATTTTCTGCTTGAGTGCACATGTTAGAAAGATTTGGATATCAATGTTAAGAAGTTTTATTTCTTCATGGTAAGTGCTAGAAAGTTCAAACTTGCACAGATGATGTGTCTATCATTTAATTTCCATTGTCATTTTCAAGAAACAAAGATTCTGATTGGCTGAGAAATTTTGTTGATACATCGATCAACACAATTTTTCACGGAAGTCTATTTATAGCACTATTTTTAGAACTGGGGGTTCCCTCAAACTTGAATGAACTCGTTGCTGAAAATACAATTTGTAGATGTTTGCTTATCATTTCAAGGGTACCATTTCTTTTCTACTTACTCAAAAATTAACAGTGCATGTAGAATTTGCTCAAACTAGCCCTCATTCCAAAGATATAGATAGAAGATCGTTCGCTGTTTGAATCATGGCGGCTGCCATAACTTGTTTTGGCAGACATATCACTGCGAAACCTTCCGACTATAGTGTGGTGATTGATTGTTTTTAGATCCAAGAAAACAGTCTGTTTTCCATAATTAAATGATAAGAAATTAATCTTATATTTTTTCTGTTGATGCAGGTATCACCCGAAAAATTGGACAGAAAACTTTTGCATCGACGCGCTACACGCATTGATGCAGTTTTCTGTCCAATTTTTCGGGTGATAGCTGCATCAACAGAAAAAATATAAGATTCATTTCTTAATTAAGAGTAGATCACAAATCTACGTTCAAATGTAGGTCATGATCTATATTTTCCGCTTGAGTGCACATATTAGGAAGATTTGAGTAACAATGTTAAGAAGTTTTATTTCTCTATTATAAGTGCTAGGAAGTTCAAACTTGCACAGATGATGCGTCTTTAAGTGTAGATCATGAATCTACGTTCAAATGTAGGTCATGCCGTATATTTTCCGTTTGAGTGCACATGTTAAGAAGATTTGGGTATCAATGTTAAGAGGTTTTATTTCTCTGTTATAAGTGCTAGGAATTTCAAACTTGCACAGATGATGCGTATTTAAGAGTAGATCACAAATCTACGTCCAAATGTAGGTCATGATCTATATTTTCTGCTTGAGTGCACATATTAGGAAGATTTGGATATCAATAGAGTTCACCCATTCATGCAAAATTTGGGTCAATAAATGAAATACTCTACTTTCCTTTTCTGTTTTGTTTTTGTGTGGTATCATTTTTGTTGGTTCACATTGACTCCTTTCTGTTTGCTGCCATGAGGTGAGCTTTGTAATCTTGATTACACTATGTTTAAAGATAAATGCAGCCATTTACTAAAATTCATACAAGTTATTGTGATAGTATCCTATGGATATACATGTATTAGTATATATATAACAGGGCTCTAAAACCAATTTTTTGGACTGGAGCCAGGGCCTTTGAAATTGGGAAAAATAGCGGCATTCTCTCAAAAATTGTGGAAAATATAAATACATGTACAAAATTAAGTAGGATTCAAATACAAACAAACGCTTCTTTGCACAAACACGTGTATCTCTTGTCATATTTCAATTGAAATTTAGTGTTTTTAGATCTTTTTTTTTCAGATTCTCCATGGGGTGTCAAATTGGGAAAAATTTGTCAATAAATTGGGAAATAAAGATACTATTTTGCATTGGGAATGGGGTCGAATATCAGCAAATCAGACTGATTGAAAGCCCTGTATAAGTGCATTGTATATTCAAGGTACATGTAGAAAATGATGAAATAATTTATGACTTTGGTGCATTTATTTATGTAAGCAAAATACATTATTAAGGACATCAAATCCAGTGTCATTCATAACAATTAAATCATTTAAAAATATATACTTCAAAATCTGTTAATAACTGTATCACATATTCTTTGTTCCATTGATAAAGTAAAACATATACATGCAACTCAATTTCAGACTTGATGGAATTTGTACTCAGTTAGGTTGAAAGTTTTCAATTATTATACAAATTCATAAGCAAGAATCAAGATTAAATTATCATGACTCAATTTAGTTTAAATTGAAGGGATTGTATTTGAAATATTTTACAAAGTTCAGAGTGAATAATCACACATGCATGCATTTAAAAATTGATCCTTCCAATCACTTGAAAATTTGCAGAAAATTCATATCATTCTAGTGCATTTTTTTATGTTTGACTGAATTTCGAAGCTTGTTTTGTCTGAAGTAATAACATTGTCACATCATGAAAATTAGCACTTCATTTCCACAATTGGAAAGGTCAATTGTTGTGCATATACCTGTGTATAAACAAGAATATTTTAACAATGAACATACAAACAGAAATGAGTGTCTACATACATTATGTGCATACTTCATTAGTCTTAAATTTTCATTTTACTAGTACGTAAAATTTTGCATGTACTGTCATTCCATTTACTGTAACGTAATTCAACAAAGGTGTCTTAACAGCCAAGCACACTTGACCTCATTCCAGATGAGGCTAGCCTGCTGGGGAGGCATAATTCTAAGCTCATGATTGGTTACAAAGTTTAGATTCTAATAGGCTATTAGGGAGTAGATAGTGGGAAGAGAGTGTTATGCACAAAGTATACAAAAAACAGGGATTTGATTTTAATGATAATCATCTTTCTGTTTTGAGTGTTTCATGAGTCGGTGACCTTGTGAACACAACAGAAGACAAAGCAAACAAAATAGAACACCAAACCATAATTAAATGTTGACCTTGGAGAGAGATTGAAACCTGATTTTGAAGGTCAAGGTCCAAATAGAAAATTTACAACAAATCTTTTTAACAAACTAGGAGATAGACTATTAGGTCTTTTCGTTCCCTTCTCATCTGGGACGGTAACTGACGTAATTTGATTGGGACATCATCAAATTCTATGAGAACAAGCATAAATTCAGGGAAAACATGCTTCAAACATAGGGTAATCAAAGATTACATAGCTCGCCTATTCAGGTTTTTGTAAGAAACCAGGTTAAAGTTTTTTGAAAAGTAGGTCAAAGTCCAAGGTCAAGGTCACTAGGTCAAAGGTCATGGTCTCAAATGAAAGGTCTTGTCACAAGGTATCTACATATGAAATATCAAAGTCCTACCCCTTATAGTTCAAGAGATATAGTCCAGGTTAAAGTTTTGTCTACGGAAGACGACAACAACAATGACGCCGAGGGTATGGCATTAGCTCTCTGGACTTTTTCGTCCCGGCGAGCTAAAAACAAAGTTTCTATAGGAATTTCATTACTTCATAATGTGTTTACATCAGATACCGTCCCAAGTAGAAAGTATAACTCTACATATCAAACAGATGGAGTAGAATCGTGTGTGTAATCACCAAGTCTTCAATGAAAACTCGGACTCGACTTCAGCTCTGTTGCTTAGGGGATATAGCACAGTGCATCCATGTGTTAGTGTCTGGATTTTCTTGTGAACAGCATAGAAGCCAAAGCAATCACCATAGAAACATCAAATCTTTCACAAATATTCCATATGAGGAGAGGTTGAACCCTATTGATTGTCAAGGTCATAGGTCAAGGTCACAGTGGACTGAGGCTTAAAACCCTTGTGAACAGCACTGAGGACAAGGCAATCATAGGATCACCAAATCTTTCACAAATGTTCCCCATGGGAAGAGGATGAACCATATTGATTTTCAAGGTTAACAGTCAAGGTCACTTTGGATTTTAAACTCCTTTGCTGATAGCACAGAGCATGCAGTTGCAAGAGGATGCTATGCTTGTATTATACCTTTATTCAAGATAAAAGTAATAGAATACATAATAGAAAATCTCTTGTGACCAAAGTAGAAGACAAACTGAGAGACAAGAAAAACATGAAAATAGTTTCAGCTTTAAGATTAAAAAGAGACCATGCATACACCAACTTATTTGTCCTTCAGTCATTTCATGTTAAACATGATGAAAATAATTGAATATAAGATATACAATTTTATTGTAATTTACAGTAAAGGTAACAATTGGGACGGTTTATTTTTGCTATGGATAGCACTTGTATAGTTCCACAATTCATCGTAATTTTCCCGCGGAGTGGACTCTGCCACGGTCGCCACAGAATAATCGCCATGCCACACAACAACAGAACAGGACCCCGATCATTGATCCTAATCCTATAGCAAGTCCCAGAAACATGGAACTCTCCAGGAAAGGAGGGTCCTCCTGAAACAAAACCATAAAACTGAAGTATAAGTTCACATGAATATTAAATATTGCAAAATAAGGGCTCGATTTAGCATGAAATCATTTGGTTGTTTCAAGTGGGCCTTCCCTCCATTGAATGCCCCCGATGGCATCTTTGTTAGTATAAACACCATTTTCTGTTAAGTTAGTGAAAGGTCAGGGTCACAAGATTAAAAAATTGTTGGTATCAATGAAATAATCTTGTGACAAGGAATACACTTGTGAAATATCAATGCTCCATTACTTACCGTTTCAAAAGATGTGCCTTATGTTAAAGTTTTTGTAAAAGTAGGTCAAAGGTCAAAGTAAAGGTAAAAAAAAATGATATTAATAGAAAGGTCTTGTCATAATCAATACCCATGTGAAATATGAAAGCCCTATTATCACCATTAAAAAGTATGCCCAATGTTATACATGTAGTTTTTGAAAAGTAGGTCAACGGTCAAAGTCAGGAGGTCAAAAATTTTGGTATCAATGGAAAGGTCTTGTCACAAGGAATACTCATGTGAAATATGAAAGTCATCACTTACCATTCAAAAGTTATGCCCAATGTTAATTTTTTTCAGAAACTAGTTATTCCCTGTGTGAATATACAGAGGAAGACGTAATCAAATTGTTGATCTTTCTGATCGATAACATATTCGTAATGTTTGTAGGAATGGTTTTTAACTTGCACTAACTGTGGGAATTCCCATGGGAACCAACTATGCTACACTTCTTGCTGATACTTTTCTATACTCAACTGAAGCTGGATGTGTATAGCCCTTTTTCTGTCACGCAAAAAAAAGTACTCAGCACTTCAATTCTACACAGCCAATTGTGCCTCATTTGAAATTCATATAAAATGAGCATCATGTAAATTTCTTATGAATTTCGCATAAGAATTATGTTTTTAAAAAATCACATGAATTTCACATAAATTTACTTTATATGAATTTTACATGAATTTTTTTTTTTGTGACCTCCATGCGAAAATGAATTCACATAAAATTTTGTCAGAAAGTTCACATGAATTTCATGTAAAAAAAAATCATGTAAATTTCATGTTCGTGCTTGTTTCACATAAATTTCATGTGAACTTTTATGCAAAGTTTATGTAAATGTCATATGAGGCACAATTGGCTGTGTACATGTATACAGATACATTACTAAAATGATGACGTGCTTAAGCTTTCAATTAATCCAAATTTTGCGATACATGTACATTGTATATCAGTGTGAACTTTATATTTTGATCTATTATCTTTAGACGACAATGGTCGCCTAAATACTTAAAAAGAGACAAATATGATAGCAATATCCAAAAACACTTGACTTTGATGGATACTTTGAGCGATTTGACCTTTTCACGACTAAAGTGACGGGCGTTGTTCGCAATCAGCAGGAGATACTTACTCTTCCTTCGTGGTCACCCGCATCCCGTCTCCATAGGGAATTCACTTAATTTCTCCTTTGTAGAATGTTTTAGTTATTTTGTTTTGTTATGTAATTTTCAAGGTTTTGCATACTAATTGATTATGCTTTTTGGATTCTGTTTATGGTTTCTGTAAGAGGAACAAGGGGTCACATTGCTCACCATGAGTTGCAGACTAAGGGCTGAAAATGGCCAATTCAGGAAAGGACCCTAAAGATTTGCGTCCTGTAAGGTTTCATGAAATTCTATGCAGCAGTTAATTATGGAGGAGAGCCAAAAATACTTCGGTCAATCAGAGCCCTCGGTGGCGTTGATCAATCTGTCGCCACCTTATCCAAAACAGAAAAAGGGGTAAGTATACCATATCATTCGCATTATCAGTAGAATTTCGCAAAGTTCTCAAATGACGTTGTCAAGAATTACCTTATATCGTACCAAAGCATAACATATGAAAAAAAAAATACCCAACAAAAACAACTAGCAGCACAATGCAAAATATTGCACAGAATCGTTCTAGATCTGTGTTACATGATCACTGTTGATAATCTAAAGGAACTTATAAGAGAAGTACATGGCTTGAAGATGGCTTCACAATTTAAGACAATCGGACGAACAGACAAGATAAAATCATGACAACAAATATGGAAATCTACAAATGGGTATCATAAGTTTGAAGAGCACAGGGCAACAGTAAGTATCCTGGTAGGTGATGACTAATAGTCATTGTTATTTCTTTAAAGGATAAGACAAGAAAAGAAAGGAGGGGATCTCCAACAATACTCGGTCGCAGCACCCACAGCAAAACTTCAAAACACCCAATGCAAAACACAGCAGACATTCACAAAAAGAGACACAAGAAGGACAAGGAAAACCAACATACACCATAGAAACATGAAACATAAAAGACCAAACATAAACCCACGAGACCAATGGGCAACCGGTGCCGACGTAGGACGGCCATCTGTCACCTTAGTAGCAGACGGTGTGGTTATCCTGGATTACGTGCGCACAACCCTCCCACTTTTCCGATTACCAAGAGGTCTCGAAGAACGTACAATTATGGTGCAAAACAACCTCCTCACTGTTAGATGACCACACACAAACAAGACCGTAAAACGCAGAGGCCTCAGCAACACAGATGAATATGTAAATGGATAAAAAGAGGAGGTGCGTAATATTTACAGTCCGTGCTCTGCCGGCTGTAGCGAACTCATATATGTTATCACCCGAGGAATCCGACTGGCATTCAGAGAGGACAGGTGGTCGGGGCCCTGTCTTCTCTAAAGAGGTTTGGACAGGACCCGTCATGGAGTCATGTCGTCACAGTCAGTCAGTGTGCGAGTCTTAAGAATGCGCTCGTACAAGACTGTAGATTGGTCAAGTACCAAGCCTAGTGTCTGTCTGGTGACATTAGGCTCATATCAACGGTATAAAAGGTGTTTCATGATTCTGACGCATTTTCGATGGTTATGCTGTCTACCTTTGATCCTTCTTATCTTGTTAATTATGTCACCGTAAAATGCAGGTTGTGAAATACCTAGTGAAATATTTTTGTAAAATTTCCAGAAAGTCTTTACTAGTTTGTGAAAGCGAAAACCTTAACCTAAAAGTTTCTTCGTAATTTATAATTTCTACTATGAAATCCAAAACATCAGTACATGCTCTAGCATACCGGATGAGCTGTGAAGTGTAGATACCGTCTGACGGTAATCTAGGAACATCACCGTCAAGCCAGGGAAAATTTACTATGTAGAATCCAAAATCATCTCGTTTGTCATACACACTTGTATGAATCTCTTCACTGACAATTTTGATATTTAGGTCCAAAAATGGCGTTTCTGTGTTTGTAACGTTTGCCGTGTTTAGAGTTAATTCTTGTGGATAAATAACAATAATGTCGAAGGGTTCCAACTCTCTACCTTCTTGAAGAAAAATCCAAATCAATTTACATGCACCAGACACGTGTTTCGAATATTAAATTCTCATCAGTGATGCTTTCAGCGGCGCCACCATAAATAGTTTCAGTAGCGCCCTCTTTAATTTTTTAAAGTTAGATTTTTACATTTACATTATAGAGAGCGCGCGGCTCCAAATTTCCTGTAGGGTCGATTCAGTAGCATATCCAAATAAAATCTATGTTCAAAATGGCATTGGAGGGATGGTGCTAAGATGTTAAACTCCTTTAATTTCGATGATATTTATCGGTGAAATGGCTAGTATCCGAAATAGCAAAAAAAAAAGTGATCAGAGCCTTCAGCTGAACAGTCGTTTTTGATGAGGTCTGTACAGGGGCCGTCATGAAGTCCTATAATCAGCATGGAGTATATGTAAGGTACACAATGTCGGTCATCCATTCTAAAGTCAAAGGTAGGGCACCAGACAGTGTTAGTCATGTTTCATTTTGTATTTCTCAATCATAACTAAAGTATGCATGTACATGCATTACTATTGCTCAATCATAAAGTTAACTTTTCCATTATGTTGAGGATGCATTGTTCTCGGGTGCTTGCTGTTAGACCTAGGAATTGATAAACTCCGTGAAACTCTGTCATTTACAAAATCCATTTTCATCTAGTCTATAGGTTATATGATAAAAGATCACCTGAGATAATAGTTGTAAATAATTGATGATATTTTATACTTACTGGTGGTGTAATTACTGTGGAATTCGAGGACATCACCGTTCCTGAAACCAAATAATTCATCAGTCAATTTTTTAAAATGATACACGAACCAGCAACGCATCGATCTTTAAACCCAACGTTTTCAAAAAGTATGATATAGTTTGATGTTTTTATAATATTAATACAGAAGTTCAGATTTTGAAAACGAAATTATGAACTATTATACTTATTTCCTCCTATAAGCATGCATAAGAAACCTTAACTTTGGCCGGGGAATTGGAAACATTGGAACTTTGAAACCATAAATACTCAAGGGCGCAACTCGAAGTATTCATTAACATAATTTCTTAATTCTTGAAACTTTGAAGATGTCTATTTAAATGTGATTTTTTTATAAGTGTTACAGGTACGTTTTTTTCAAAAAGGTTTCAGTAAAACGGGGATAGTGCTCTATCATTGGACAGAAGTTACTGTTCCTCGAGTAAACTTCTCATAGTGTTACGACGGTACTTTTTCAAATTAACCTTTTTTTTCTTTTACTTAATTCATTTATTTTCAATGTGGTTTTTTTTTTTTTTTTTTGATTGACTTTGGCATTTTTTGTTTTGTGTGGTTTTTTATTATATATTTATGAAATGCAAGTATTTGGGTATATTATGTTCTTCTATCGCCGATTCTGATTTTTGTAATAGTTTTGAATAATCGTTAGAAAAAATGCTCTTCTATCGAATTGTGTATGAATGCATCACTGTTTTACAAAACGATTTTCGATACATTTAACATGTAGGTATATATGTTTTTGTATCTTACTTACACAGAGTTGATCATAAAATTTCATCGCTGAAATACATTTCTAACCCCTAGCTCCGAATTACTTATTTGGTAACAAAACGAGAATACGAAAAAATACAATAGTTGTATAGATTAGAATGGTTTATATCACCATGATTCGTCTTACCTATAAAACAATAAGAAATCAGCACTGATTGAACAAAATGCACTAAAGTTACGAATAAACTATGAATCTCCATTACATCCCCATCTCTGCTAAATTACAAAAGTTCAAATATGGGCAAACGCATCTTTCACTTCTGACGATTCGGTCAACCATTTCAGTTTCAGTTTCGCAATATATAAAATATGTTTAAACTATTCTATAAACAATGGAACTTGACTCCTCTATCAATTCTATAGATTGGAGGATGCGCCGATGTATCGACCCATGGCGATGATTATCTACAGAGTTTATAATCCGTATACTCGTTCTTCAAAGCTTTCGTGTTTAATTATTTATAAAGTTAATCTGCTCACTTTCAAGGGTCCATCAAGCATACCTTCTTTTAAATCAATGGCTGTTTAGGCTGAGAAACCTTTATGTATACTTATCATAAGAAGGAACTGTAAAATGGTAGAGCGAATTTCGGATGGATAGAGGCATTTTTTGGAGGATTTATTAAAGATTTTTATGATGCAAGAGGGACAAAGCTAATCTTTAAGGAAAAATATGTGATTGAGAATAAAGATCAAAGCGTCATGTTTAAGAAAACATTGGGCAAAAGTAACAAAGGGTAATCAAAGATAACAGCGGTCATCTCATGGTAGCATTTTATTATCGTGGCTGCAAAAGTCTTTCATTAAGTAAGTGTGACAGGCAAGGTCAAGATATTATCAGGTCAGATTATATTTGACCTTGACCTAAATACACCAAATTTGTCCACATACAAGGCTTGCATATTAAAAAATTTAATTAAAAAATCATTCAGGTGGAATGCAAAATCATTCAGGCGGAAAAGTATGTCAGGTGGAAAAAGTATGTCAGGTGGAAAAAGTATGTCAGTTGGAAAAAGCAAAATCATTCAGGTGGTAAAAGTATGTCAGGCTCTTCAATGAGTTACTCAAGCATAAAATCTAGGTTATCTGAAGCATGCGTTCAACTTGGTATCCAAACATGAGCCACTTGTTCAGATTGTAGTTATACCCTAAATACCTTAAACATTCATTATATGTGACTTAGTAAACGTAAAGTTAGACAAGAACTTCTCACAATCACAGCTGCATGCAGTATAAGATATAACCACAAATTTAAGGCAATGTTCCTTACCCTGGAAAACAAGTTCTCAATAGATTTCTATTGTCTGGCTGTTGTTTCATAGACTTCTCTCTTCTGCTTTGAACATATTGTGATGAAACTTCTAAGGAGCTCATAAAAAAAAAAATCCCTATTAGGGGTTCGACACTTTTAAATGTCTTCCCTGACATGGTCACCATAGCACTTTCTATATAGACATAACCTCAGACAGTGCATGTTTTGTAGATATTGTTTTAATTTTCGTGCATGAACATCAATGGCGGGTGTGGTTAGCCAAGCAGGGGATGCTTACTCCTCACTGGCACCTGGTCCCACCTTTAGCTTGCTAGGGGTCCGTCGATGCTCAATTTGGTGCTCTATTGTACGTGTTATTGAGATTGTCATCAGGATCTTCTTTATCTCTTCTAAGGAACTTCAGTGTCACTGAAACAATTTTCTGATGAAGTTCGACTCAAACTACTATAGAGGTTATTGCTTTTTCAGGACAATTCATTTTAACAACAACTCAGATGATTCCGTGAAACCTGCTTTCGAGGTTAGCGTGATTTGATTTTGATGATAAAGTTTCGATCAATTTAAAATGCTTTCCTGCCTTATATATATATATATAGCAATGTGACATGTTCCTGATCAACTTTGGCTTTGTTTAATGACATCTTACTTTTATGTTGGTTAATGTGCTTTGAATCAGTTTTCCATTTCTTTCATAAGCTATGTGATGAACTGACTGATTTGACCTCCCAAGACCTACACAATGGATTTACACATCGTGTTACTCTTTGAAGAACTAAACTATTTCAATTGAGGTATGGCACTTATGCCTTGTTAAATCTTTATTCTAAATGCTTTCCTGCCTTGCATATATAGCAATGTTATATAGCAATTCTTGATGCAATGTCACTATAACGTCGAATTTCATTGGTTGTTTGTTCCTTAGTTACGGCTGTAAAACGAGAACATATTAGGCTCTGACGTTAATAACGTCACATTTCACCTTATATTCTCAAAAACATAGATTGCATTAGAATGGAAATTACTAGATACTGACTTTATGTTTGCAGTCGGTAAATGCTGATTTTACGGTAGCAAACATCCGTTTTTCTGTCTCCACTAATATATCACCAGAAAAACTCAGTTTGCAACCGTAAAATCGCTATTTACTATCCGCAAACATAATGTCAGAAGCTAGTTATTCCCTAATTTGACCTTGACCTTTATAAGGTGACCTTGACCCTCACTGGGTGTTGTGTCACATCATGCTTTAACTGCAATACAATGCATATCAATTAAGCTATAGCCATGTATACACAAGCTTAATTATGGGAAGTGAGACTTCAAGACAAACAGATACTGTACAAAGTGATACTTGTACATGTATGTAGCCCTTGCATTGCAGGCACCATCAAATGAGTTTTTTTCTTATCTTTAAAGATATCATGATACATTTCTGATCGGTCAAGTATATTTATTTTTTTCTAATCCTTCAAATTCTTAACAAGAAATGCTTAGAATTCATATCAAGTTTGAAAATAGAATGACAAGACCTTAAAACAAACTAGCCTTTATTTAACAGTAGCAAATTTCAAACATGGTACATGTTGTATGTAGATTTCAAGGTAAATAGCACTGTAATAATATTATGGACTTTATGTATATATATCTCAATAAAGACAAAGATCAATGATAGAGAAATATATCGGTTGAGTTAACAGTAAAGACGAAAATCGAAGATACAAAAGTATGAACACAATATTCATGTTTTAAATGCATGTGTATATATTTATGTATTAGAATTTTATCAAAAATGGACCATCCACACAATCCAAATGTGCTCTCTATCCTCTGAAAGACCAGGGGCACTTAAATATGATCTTTGTTGATTGATTTTAAAATTTTAGATATACCACTATAAAGATCCATAACAAAGATGAAACATGCATAGCTATATCATTATATACACAGAGTCATGGGACATAGATTTAATGAGTTGCAATACAAATATCAATGTTCTGTAGTAAAAAACATTCTTTTTTCATTTACTTTCACAAAAATCTCCTAAAATAACTTCCTCTCCTGGAATTCTATTTAAATATGGTGATACATATTACAAAAAATAGCTTGTAGAAAAAAAAATCTATTTTCTTCCATAGGCAAGGGAAACAACCATATACATGTATGTACACATGAGTACATAATTCATGTAATCATCAGCTAAAATTTTAAGAAAATCTACTTCTTAATATGTTTAACATGTATTTATTATTGACTTTACATTTTCATTTCTTAGGAATTTTTGTAACTTTTGATCGCATAGTACTTCTTATAAACTAAAAATTGTGATGTTTTGTTTCTGAACTTGTATTTAGTATGTAGAAATGTTATTAGAAAGGACATCTAAAGTGAAAAATAATTTTAAGCTTTTATTTGATGATGAAAGTTACGAAAATTCCTAAAATTTTCGCAAGTATTTTTGTAAAACAGGCTCCTGAGTTTTAAAGATTCACTCAGTAAATGTTTAAAATCTGATGAGGTAATACAATGTACATGCAGGTACAGGTATGGATAAATAATGATTCTATAATTTTACAAAAGTTTCAATCATACAAGTTTGAGATTTAACATAATATATCTACTAGTATTTGACATTGTGACTCTAGCCATTTTTTTCATAATCATTTACAAATCACAGTCAATCTTGCTCAATTACATGTACAAAATTATTTTCATGATTAAAATTTATTGCAAATTCATTGATCAACTCTTGTATAATATACCTACAAGTAATATTTTTGATGTTTTTTAAGTGGGGCGAAATGAACATTCTGTTTTCTCAACCTTGCAACTTAGCTTTAAAGTCATTCTCCAATTTGATTGCATCAGCAGCAAACTTCCGGATTCCTTCTGCTAGTTTCTCTGTTGCCATGGCGTCTTCATTCATTTCGAATCTAAATATTTTTTCATCCACTGATACCTTTGCAATTTTCATGTCATGTGCTGAAACAATATTGAAATTAATAAAAATTTATTTGTTTACATATCAACACATATATTTTATTTCATTTTATGAAGACAACTCAATGCTACATGCTTCCATGTCTAGGAATTGACCAATAATTATAGGATAATCACAGACTTATTCCATACTTGAAAATCAAGCCAATTCATAATCTACTTAAAAATCTAATTGTTTTATAGTAATCAAATTAGAAACCTTCCATTTACCATGATCTAATTGAAAACTTAATTTCCACAAATAAAATCAAAGGACTGAAGGTCTTGAGTGACATTTGTTCTTATACTCAGAGAAAATGGGAACCTGAATAAATGTACTCTAATTGATGAATCAGTTGAATCAAATGGATGTAACTAATTATCATTGTAACATGGAGTTGATCAACAAACTGGCAATTATCATTATAGTAAACAATATCATAAACAGCGACGTACAAGAGTCTAAACAGATTATTGCACATTGATTTCTAAAGAGTGTGGAAATAATCTTAATTACCGTAATCGTCCGAAAAAAGTCCGCACGAGTAGATATCACGCAGGCAAAAAAATGCGCTGAAAATCGTGGAAAAAACTCTAATCTAGTAAATAATACGCATTAAAAAAATCGAAATTTCGCCGATGTTTTCTCCCAAATTAATCTATATTAACATTAAAAATACCAAAGAAACGGCCCGCTCGGTAATTATAATTGTAGATATAAACGTACCCGTTTTTAAAAATAGTTTAATTAGATAAGTAACTTAATTAGTTGAATTATTAACGTACCCGTAATTAAAAATAAATAGTGAAGCAATTACTAGATGTTTTCGTGATCGCTTTGATGGCCCGATATCGTTTTGATGGACCGAAATTAATAACATTTATATTAACGTAATGACTTGAATTAGATACCGATTACAAAATAATCCATAGTACGATTGAAAGAATTAGGATTGACAGCCATATTATGTATCAATTAACTGAACTGACCATTGAAATTTACCGTTAGAATAAGCCTATTTGAGAAGATTTTACTTCCCCCTTCACCTGTCAAAAGTGACAGATCAATTTCATGCTTGACCGCACCGCTACCGGTGAAGGCTATTTGTCTCCGTTCAACACCCCTCGGGGTAGACAGGTGTTTAAACT
This sequence comes from Pinctada fucata, assembly GCA_028142955.1. NCBI lineage: Eukaryota > Metazoa > Mollusca > Bivalvia > Pterioida > Pteriidae > Pinctada > Pinctada fucata. Next base: position 34,452,678 of record AP027104.1, read on the forward strand.
CATACAGGTATTTAACTTACACGCACTTGTACGATCTGACCTTAGATGACCAGGTACCGTAAATACTTGGACAAACGTTATTGTAACGCGATTGCTTACTTACGCACGGACTGGTAGCGTGAATTAAAGTCAAATATACTTACAAAATTGATCTATTGACGAATTCTCCGTTCAGAAAAAAAGGTCTCGATATTCTAAACCAGTGTATTGACCGCATTCAAGAATTTTTTTAGCAAATTGCCATAAAAAGTAGCGGGTAATACACCGACGGAGACGGTATTAAATTAAATGTATAATGTTCATTAATAACTACAGTATCAATTTCTAGTACTACAATCTACAAGAGACTACTGCAACTTCGAGATGGAAATACATGTATTTCGTATTTGGTGACTTACAAAGCTGTAAATTGGTCCAGTCAAAATCATAAATGAATGATCAAAATGAAACAGGAAATAGAGTTGCGATAACAGAGTGACACTTGGTTTTAACCTAGTGTCACAAAAACCTTTCAAGAGAATCTTATTTTTACCTTTCTCTACACTCAGTTGTTGGACGACTTCTGCTGTTGATTTATTTAACTTCTCTAGTAATGAAGGTCTGAAAGAAAATACATATAATAAACTCATGATAACATACTGTATAAGTAGAATCATTCGCTGGTAGTTTCTTCTGGGGTTTTGTTAAAGTAAACTTTTTTGCCTGGAAAATTTGGATTTGCGGATCTGTTCCTGATTACATGTACTGTATATGGAGTTATGCATTTGGCATTTCAATTCACTAAGACAAATTTTTTCGGTACAAGACTGATCGCAAAAGTAGCGAAGGTTAATACACAGTGAATGATTCTACATGTACGGTAATTCATTCATATGAAACTAAAAACTAGATATTATGATAGAAAAAGTTGACCTCCCCACCCTTTCACATCCAGTCTCAACTCTCATGGGGAAATACATGTACATGTATATGATACAAGTTTGTCCTAATACTATGTATTTTCCAGACAAAACATGACAGACTGACAGAGTAACAAAAGGATAGAGTTTTGCATTTGCCATAAACCATACACTTGTATACAATGTAGTATGGAGAGAATGACGCTATTCCAATATTTCTACATTGTATGTACAGTATCAATTAGAAAATAAGATTTTCATTACAGCAATTTAAATAGAACTAGATTTAAATGAACAAATCCAAAGCTACATAATTAACTTACGATATGGTAAGTAGGTCACAGCCAGCTAATCCCAAAATCTGATCTGTATTTCTGAAGGAGGCACCCATTACAACTGTCTTATGGCCGTGCTTCTTGAAATAGTTGTAAATTCTTGTCACGCTCTTAACGCCTGATGGATAAATAAACATAGGAATAATATTATATGAAGAGTGGAAATACATGTACCTATGAGTTAGAACAAGACTAAATTGTAAACAATCAAATTCAGCACTAGTGCAAAAATATCACATTAAGGAGGTCCAGGACAGCCAGACTTAAATAAAGATCCCAACATTCAATTTTCCTAAAAATTATAAATGTTAATAATTGAAACATACATGTACTTTTTCTACATGCAAAGTTTACTCTATTTTTTACCGTTAGTTTTAAAACTACGAAAGTACATATATACCTACTGAAAGCCCCAAAATGGGCCGTAAATGTGATGTTAGAATTAGCAGACTTTAGGGAACGAAAAACAGTTACAACGAAAAACAAAAAATCTTCTGTAGAGGCAGAAAATTAACAACTTCTGTATTTTCCATTTAGATGTGATGTGGGCAATCGGATATGTATAGGATTATAAATGATCACTAAGACTTTTAAAAGAAATTGTCGAAATGAGATAAATTTATGTCTATTTTCATAATATCTTTTAGGTTAATTTTTCATAATCATGTCCGTTTGTCTGAAAACCTATCATTTATTTTCCGTAAAAACTTGATATAATCATTTTCATATGTCAAGTTAAATACCGATAAGTTCCTACTGAAATTTGACCATCAGTATTTAAGTTATAGTGATTTTATTACCCCCCCCCCCCTTATTTTTACGTTACCTAATGCTGACGTTCTTGCAAAAAAAGCGCCAATGTCGCCGTTTCTATTATGACGTTATAATTTATCCAGAGTTTTCATAGATCAAATTCAAAATTCCCCATCAAATTCCTGATCTTGAATAAAAATGCAATATCCTGACTCTCAGGTCTGCCGGCAACCCTGCATATAGATTTTATTGCATATCGACCATCATTCTATACACTATAAATAGCGACTCTCTGATTGGCTGATAATGTCACTGACGCCCCAAGAAATTATACCATGGTCTAAAAATAGACCAGGATTATCCCATGCTCTTCTGCAAATGTCGTCTTTATTTATTGAGAATCATATATCAAATTATAGAATAAAACAGTTATGGACTTTTAAATCAGTATTCATGATGTGATATTGGTTTTGCCTCGATCAATATTTTCATTGTAAGTCAATATTATATCATATACAATGAGTTAAAAGTCCATAATTGTATAATAGCTTTATACTCCCAAATGATATGAATGTACTTACCTGGATCCTCTAGCATACTAAACGTTTTCTGATCTGTGTTCTTGACATACCAGTCAAATATTCTACCTACAAAGGGGGATATCAATGTGGCTTTGGCTTCTGCACATGCTATAGCCTACAATAAGATTAAGTTTGATTATAACTCACTCATATTTAAATATAGAAAGATCTATTTAGGAAAGAAAGAACTAATGAAAAGCAAACAAAGTTAAATAACAGGTTACAAAGCTCTCCTTGCGGCAGCATGTTATGGCAGTAAAATTCAATTAATTATTTTTTTAAGTTATTTATAATGCAATCAAATTAAAAGAGGTAATTTTGCGAGACTTTTGCAAAATATACAATCTGCACACTGGCTGGCCTCGGCACAACTAGATTCTGGTAGGTCAAGGTCACCAAAATGAAAGTTTAATCAAAGAATCATCCAATATGCAAGTTTAATATACATGGCACCTACTTTTTACTCAATGTTGGCTTTCAATAGCAAAATCAGAAAAGTGCAAAAGTAGGTTGAGGTCATTAAGTAAAATTTTCTTGAAAGATGAATCCAGTATGCAAATTTGTACATGTAGCACATATAGTTTACTCAATATTGGCCCTCTACCCAAAACTTCTTAACCAAGACATTCAAGGGTAAAAAGTAGGTCAGATGCATGGGTTCACCTCAGCATCCAAATATGAGTCACTTGTGTAAGTTTGGTTATTGTAGCATCAGTGCTTTGTCAAATACTGAGCTACCCTAAACATCTTAAAGGGACATGGACGCCCAAGGGTATAACATATAAACTCACTCAACTATGTCGAGAAAAGCAAACTGAGTGAGCTAAAATATCTTCTAATTCATTTCTAAAATGCTTGATATCTAAATAATTTACAGTATGAAAATTACCTGATGAAAATTGAAGAGGAGAGTCATGTTGCAGTGGATTCCAATCTTCTCCAACTCCCTGAAAATATCAGATAATTAATAAAGATATATTATAATGCTTTTATAACTGTACATGTATCAATATCACACTGATATCTATGAAATTCTGTTATTCATAATGTATTTTACCTTATACATTGTATGAAGAAAATACTGTATCAATCATGTGAATCCACGTATTCTATGCAAATGCTGTTTGATGAAAATATTATATAATGTACATTCTTAATGCTGTACATTGGAAGACTTTTAGGGATCGATCATAGGAAAATAATCGGAAAGGGTAAACCAATAGATTACAGATTTACATGTAAATCAGAAAATGGTATTCCATGCAAAATGCAACATAAGAGATAGGAAGTTTGTATGTTTCTGCATAACGTTTTGAAAACTTTGCTCAAAACAAAATATGAAGAATTAAATATCAAATTGTCTGCCTGTTTACAGGTAAAACAACAAGTATCGGCACATGTTACATTGAAAAGGAGGAAAATAAATACCTAGGCACAAAACATGTTCCTTTCAGCGACAATTGATTGTAAGAGATTGTAATCGATAATTAAAATTGATAGACTTTTAGCGAATGACAATCGACTGTCAGCGACAATTAGTTCATCACTGTACCATTACCGTATAACTGTATATGAGAAAAGTGTCATTACTTTTAGTCATTTACCGAAAAGAGAGATGCCAATCGAAGTTACCCCTTTATCATATCACACTTGTGTTGCAAACAACATATATGCTTCCATGTCTTTTGAGTCATTGCAGATGGGTGAAAAGTTGTAAAAAAGGTCTCAATGAATTCATATGAAATTGTAAGTAAGGACGAGAAAAATAAAATTCAGCTTTTACCTTGCTGCTTCCACTCCTTCCCAGGTTGAAGATAGCTTAATAAGGATCCGCTCTTTATCGATGCCCGCCTGCTTGTACATCGCTATCAGCTTCTTTGCCTTGTCTATCATACCTTCTTTGTCAAAGGATAACCTTAAATAAAACAAGATATATGTAAGAAACTATGCCCCAAGTGGCAGCAATTGACCCTTCCGATTGCGGGAAAAAATGCAAAATTTCATGACGTCACAATGCTTTTACCTCGGACAAACAAGCTTCGAACCTCGGTCAAACATCGAAATTGCATAGTGACGTCATGGAATTTCTCAAAATTTTCCCACGTTCAGAAGGGTCAATTCTTATGTGAAACTGCATATTGGTTACTCACTCCAAATACGGTCCATGTTTAACGGTCCTGCATTGGTACCAAAAAAGGTCATTTCACAAGTGAAACATCAACTAATGCCCAAAGTAAAAGTTTTGGACTGAAACCAACGACAAGAAATAATGCTTCCTGATATTTTGATATTGTAGTACAACATGTACAATGTATAGAAAAACTTCAGCTCTATAGTTTATGAGATGGTATCTCAAGATATCACAAACAGAAAGTCCAGAAAACCTCAACAGAATGACAGGCTGACAGGAAACTACAGGGTAGCATATCTTTCCCTTTGAACTGTGAGAAAACCTCAAGAAAAATGATTTAAATATATCCTTTGACTTAATCCACTACTTTTACATTGTAAATTGTATTACTTAAGAAATGAATCTCATATTTTTTCTGTTGATGCAGGTATCACCCGAAAAATTGGACAGAAAACTTCATCAATGCGCGTAGGGCGTTCGATGCAAAAGTTTTCTGTTCAATTTTTCGGATGATACCTGCATCAACAGATAAAATATAAGATTCATTGGTTATCATTTAATTATCATCAATAATGGAAAACACACTGTTTTCTTGGATCTGACTACCATCAATCACCGCACTATATTTCGTAAATCGAAAGGTTTCGCAGTGATACGTCTGCCAAAACAGGTTATGGCAGCCGCCATGATTCAAACAGTGAACAATCGTGTCTCTATCATGTCTATATCTTTGAAATACCGTCTTTTCCGGTGTATTACCTGCCACTTTTTTGGGAAATTTGCTCATTTGTTTTTTTAATGCGGGCTATTTACCGATTTAGAATATCGGGACCTTTTTTCCTGAACGTAGAATTTGTCAAAAGACCAATTCTGTGCGTGTATTTGTCTTTAATTCACGCTACCAGTCCGTGCGTACGGCATCACCGTGAAGCGGTTCTTTTCGTTGCCCGTCGTCCGCACGTTGACTGACTTGGTCCCTTTAACATCGATGGACGTTGCATACGGGAGAACAAAGGTAAGTAGCGTTTGGTCAGCATTACCGATCTGGCTCAAGTCGTAGTTATGGAGCTTACGTTGGCGGATATTGAAGCGTTGGAATTTGACTAACTTTTCGTCAAAGTCCTCAGGCAGACGTTGTGAAATGTGCGTGCGTCGCCTTATGGACATATTATTGCGGCGGATGAAGCTATATGACCAACTTTGACTAGCTTTGAAGGTACTAAGCTTTTGGCGTTGAGCGATCAGTTTGGCTTTTAGTCTGATCTCTGTGGTGGATACGGCTATGCCCTGGCGTCGGACGTCCATCACCCATTCGGCAAGTTCCCTCTCAAGGTCTGGATACATGGCAGGTCGTCCCCGCTCGGCCCTTTTAGATTTTGGCAGCTTCTTAAGGCGGTCTTTCAGCTTTCGCCAGCCCCGGATGTTGCTTTCATCGATTGAAAACTCTCTGCCAGCGGCCCTATTTCCATGGACTTCGGCGTAGGCGATGACTTTCAACTTCTCTCCGGCTGTAAAGGACTGTCTAACTCAACCCATGGTGAAATGTGATACATGGCCTACAAAATCGGCCTTATTTAAATTATTTTTGTCCCCATTACCGATAACGTTACGTTTATTTGATTGGCTGGTGTCGTTTTCTCAAATTATATGTTTATTTTAACGGTACATTTCAATGGTCAGTTCATTTAATTGATACGTGATACGTCTGTCAATCATAAAGCTTTCGATCTTCATTGGTTTATTGATTATTTTGTAATCGGTATCTAATTAATGTCATTACGTTTATGTAACTCTGATCAATTTTGGGCCATCAAAGAGATATCGGACCATCAAAGCGATCGTCAAATCACCAAATAATTGCTTCATTATTTATTTTCATTTACGGGTACGTTTATAATTGAACTAATTTCAAGTTACGTATCTAATTAAACTAATTTTCAAAATGGGTACGTTTAAATCTATTAATTATTATTACAGAGCGGGCCGTTTCTTTAATGTTTTTTAATGTAAAAATGGATTAATTTGGGAGAAAAAAATGGGCGAAATTCCGATTTTTTTAATGCGTATTATTTACTAGATTATAGCTTTTTCCGCGATTTTTAGCGCAATTTTTTGCCTGCGTATTATTCACTCTTGCGGCCTTTTTTCGCAAAAATACGGTAAGGACCAGTTTAAGCAAATTCTACATGCACTATTAATTTTTAGAAAGTAGAAAAGAAATGGTACCCTTGAAATGATGAGCTAACATATACAAATTGTATTTTCAGCAACGAGTTCATTCGAGTTTGAGGGAATCCCCGGTTCTAAAAATAGTGCTATAAATAGACATCTGTGAAAAATTGTGTTGATCGATGTATCAACAAAATTTCTCAGCCAATCAGAATCTTTGTTTCTTAAAAATGACAATGGAAATTAAATGATATTGAAATCCTTACCAATACATGTATGTTGTGCTTCTCTCGTCTTACCTTGCATCCACCTCTGTTGATACACGGCCGGGAATAATTTTCAGGATTTCACATCCAAAGAGAACATAGACTTTATCCATGGCTTCTACGACTTGTTCATCTAAAGAACTGTAAAATTCATGAGCAAAATTACAGAGAAATGTTAATTTATACTAAATTATAATAAATAATTTCTTGGGTGAAAAAAAGAGATAAAACAGCATGGAAGGATTTAATTCAATTATTGTAAATAGTACAATGTATTAAGTAGGCCTACCCTCCCTTCTGTTTGGCATACTCAATGGCTTCTTCAATAAGTTTTTTGTATGCAGGCATACCAGCAGCCGCAAGAATCAAGGAAGGGTTGGTAGTTGCGTCAGTCGGTTTAAATTGCTTCATAGCTGAAAAAATATGGAATACATGTAAGTTATATTGCTAAACTTGTGAGTCTATTCAAAATCACAAATTACAATGATTGTCTACAAGTTTTTCTTGGACTTCTGTTGTAAAGTTCACTATTATAAAAGTGAACAAGACTATACAATCTGTAGCATCCCCCTTGCGAGGGCACAGGGACCAGGTATCACTGCCTGGTCACAAACCCTTTCCTTAAATACTTTATTACCGGTATGTGATTGAAGTGAAAGAGTGTGTGACTAAGCAGCAATAGCTGGACTCTGTGCACAATGTCACTTTTTCTCAGTTACGATTAAGAGACAACTGCTTTATCATGTTTATTCAGTATTTAACTTATGGTCAATCAACGCCCTTCTTCAACAATTCTAGATAAAAAAGGGCTGTGCTCATCACATGCACAGAACAAGACTTAAATTGCTTTGCATTGCTTTTTACAACACTAACAGATATGATTTTAATTTTTGCATGACAAAGTGATGAAATTGCGCTTATCCAGTTTCCGAAGTGAGCCGTGCCGAAAGTAGTGCCTGTCCTCCTGCGTTGTGTCACAGGTTGCAGACACAATACAACCCCATTCCTTCTCTTTATTGTGTGTAAGGTACTGAACTCAGCTGCTGCCAAATAAATTCATATTTCTGGGATAATTCAGCAGTTCTTAATATCAAGGCTCATATTTTGCATACCATAACTAGAATAAATAATACATATAATCAACATAGCATGGTCAGCATAGAACATTTCGGTCGCCGGTAAGAAGCAAATACTTCCCTAATTTTTCCAGGTCGACATTTTACTGGTAACACTCAATCATGATAAAATGTTAGACTTATTTCCCTCTGAATTATGTAAATATATAATGTGGACTCTGATTGGCTGAATTTTCCCTGACAAAGTCAAAATAGTTAATGTTCATTCAACATAAGGTAAAAACCAGAGATCACCAAAGAGCCATATAGCCAATCAGTGTCCTTGTATCATTCGGTGCATTGTCATGAATATATGGAAGCACAACTTTACTATTTGCGAATGAGATTGCCGATTTTCGTCAGACGGAGACGTTGGGGTGTTTAATTTTCAAAACAGGTTAGTGAATCATTTCTACACACATTTTTAAAGAAAGGCAATGGTGTTCATGTGCATTACTGTCTGCGCGGCTCACTTCAGAAACTGAATAAACAAAATTTTTATATTTTTGTCATGCAAAAATTAAAATGAAATCTATATCGTTGAATAGATCTCACTTAGTCCAGGGATTTTTTTTGCCCCTTTTTGGGGCCGTTATTCGGCCCCATTCCCAATGAAAAATAGTATCTTTTTATCCCAATTGTGGGTCTTAAATTTCCCAATCACATATAGATGGAATTATCACCGAAATTAGTGACATTACTGGTTCAAAAGTAGCAAATTTATTAATCATTTGCCATATTATTTTAAGCACAAGAAATTAAATCATATCTAAAAGAAAATTATTTGATTAAACATTCAATTCTGATCTTTTGATTGTATAAACTGTCTTTTTACTTATATAAGTACTTCCCAAAATATTCCCAAATGTCGTTAATTTTCCCAATTGCACGGGCCCCGACCCCATTACCAAATTACTGAAAAAAATCACTGTAGTCGTAAATTTTGGTATATGTTACATGGTCGAGGGTATATGCAATCATATTATCACTGATTCTCAGGAATAAGGTGCAAATGGAAGATAGAACAAGACGAAAAATTATTTTTGGAGTTAAGCATATTTGTTGTGCTCATACAATTGATACAATATAACTGGTACTATATCGAAAAAATCAGTAACACCACTCTAGAATTTATATGAGAACATTGCTTTATAATATAGGGTATTATTCATCTAATTTTCAACATGATATCTACGTAACAGTTTTGTTTACGCTCATTTTTTCCATTAGCGTTGACTAGATCCAAATAAATTCAATTTATATTTTCAGATATAGGTCATATATGTATTTGTAAACTCGGCTCATCGTCTACTTTGTTGTTTGTTTGATTTTACTACTTGATAAGCAATCATTACTTTGGAACAAATTTTATGGCCTGAAACGGCGTTCTCTTCCTTTCTCCACTAGATAAATATTTTAAGGACAAAAGCTTTCTTTATGACTTTTTTGTTTAGCAAGCATATCAATGAAAATATATGAAAAAGTTAACAAAGTATCCTAGTATTACAATTCGCAAAAATAAGTGTACAGTAGGTACATAGGAAAACGTCACGTAAGTATCAATTATTACAGCAGCTTCTTAATTTTAGAAAAATTTGCAACTTTTGAGTTTGTTTGTCAACACTTACTGCACTTGACAGTGCCGGTGACGGTGAAACACAATAAATAGCATATTGTGCTCATAATCAATATTTTGCTCAATGGTGAAAACTGTTACGTATGTATCATTTTATTCACTATTATCATATTTGCTGGTCGAAAACATCTCTACTTAATTTCGTACATGATTCTTAAATGCAAAAATTGTCTTTTATTATCCTATATGGCATTTCTAGAGGATCATTGGTACTTTACACATTTCAAGCCTAATCAAATTTAAGCAAGAGAAGTCGAAATAGTGTGAAATTTACGTCTGATGCCGTTTGTATAAGCTAGATATTACAAAATCTTTAACTCATTTGAACCAAAATCTTAGACTCATTCTCTCTATCTCTCTTTATGGCATTTCTAAATAATTCTCTGTCTTTTGACTACTGTAAAAAGCATCTAAAATAAATGAAAGAGCATAAGAACTGATTGACACATACGTAACGTTCATTACAATCAACTACCCAGGATTTGTAAGATATTTGAAAGCTATCTTCAAACACGTTTAAAATCATGCATCAACGGATTTGTCTGTCAAATTCTACTTTATTTTCATCATGACATTTATAAACTCTGTTAGTTACATATCGATTGTCAAAAAAAAATCATGTTTAAAAAAAAAAAAACATTAGTTGCAATTCAGTTATAGATATCTATATTTCAAATGAATTCAGAAAATTAAAAAAGAAATGGCGCGGTATCAATTTTGCAGTCTGTAAAATTATATATACCTTCGAAAAAAGAGACAAATTGTTGTTCTATTGAATGCAACTCGACTGAAACTTGACCTGAGCCAAGTTAGATACATACGTAACAGCATGTTACGTAGGTATCATGATGTTTTATCGTATTTTGTGTTTACTTACTAATGTGAGTATGTATACATTATGTTTACCTTTACAGGTATGAATATGTATTATAGGATGACATACTATTCAATGAAATATCGTATAGATATAAACATAAGCCAGGGCCCTTTTAGAGCACAATCTTAAAAACAGCTATTGAATCAGTACAACAGCTGTAGTCTTTGAATCTTCCCTGCAATCAGCTTCTAAGGTCATAATCCAATGTGTACTAACAAATGATACCAATAATTGGGTATGACGAACATTAAATTATTAAATCTATGACATTCGCGTTATGTATGTATCCGTTACGTAGGTATTATTCAAGTATTTGATCAAGCAGTATATACTTGTAAAGAAACAAAACCATTAGATATTCGGTAATATCAAGTCTTCTATTGTAAAGCAACAATATGTTAAAGGCACTATTTCATGGTGTCTGCACTGAATGATTTAAGTAAGCGTAACGTAAGTATCGCCTAAAAAGCAAACAACCACTGTTATGAATGAAAATGCGACTTTTCTTTACAAAACATGAAAAATTATAAAAAGCTTCAGAATAATATTTAATTGTACCCCTTCCCTTTATTTTAAATGTATACATGTCATGTTTATGTCCAACTATGTGCTATATAAAACGGTTATTGTATTGTTGTTATGTAGGTATCAATACATCGGCGACATGCTATTTTATGAATAAAAAAGAACAAAAACCAACTTGAGTGCTATAGTGTCGTCGATAATTTGGAGGACGGTGCTGCAATGAAGGCATATGAGTGCACATTGTAGACTCACTTAACATATATGTAAAGATAATTTATGTACTTCACATTGGTAATTGCCGGCGACAGTAACGTATGTATCGTTTTTGCTGTTTTGGAGCTTTAGTATCTCATTAAGTTATATGTCTTTCGCAAATGATGGTAAGAGATTTTGATATATCTAGGTAGGCTTTTGAAACAATGATGGTAATTTTGTACTTCTTTCTTTTATTTCTCTATAAATCAAACGGCGACATGTTATTTATCGAATTGCACCTTATTCCTGAGAATCAGTGTTATACAGGCTTTCTACTCTACCTTGATGAAAAAGTAGGAAAAAAGTAGGAGTAGTGAATGAAAAAAAGTAGGAGAAAAATAGGAAAAAGTAGGAATTAATAGGGGAAAAGTAGGAACTTTTCCATCACTTTTAGCGACAATTTTCAGTAAGTATGACACACAAATTACTAGGGCTGGGCGGTGCACCGAAAATTTCGGTGCTTCGAAATTAGCAATGTCGGTTCGATGCACCGACGTAGAATTGCTGATTTCGATTCGGTTCAGACGTAAAAAATAAGAGTAAACTGAAGCCAAATAGTGACCAGAAAATGTTTGAAATGGCTTAGAAATTACTTTTTTTGAAAGCCAGAAAGTAAGAAAAGAGCTCACATTCATTTATCGTGCCGATTAACGTGTAGATCCCCCCCCCCCCCCCCCCCACTTTCAGGCCTCACACGAAACGGAAAGTGAAAGTAGATCTACTTTCGCTTTCTGTGAACTGGTAAGAGCAAGCTCTAGCGCAAGCAGCAACAAGAGTAAACGGGGATTGTAGTCTCCAAATATCATGTAAGGAAAGCTATGTCCACTAGAATATTTACTGTGAAAGTCCTATGAGACCTGTCAGTACTTCGTTGTTGAAAAATGAGGTGTTGAACTTGGTATTTATATTTTTATTGTCTCACAGTATATATACATACTGATGAAGCACATGCATCCACAATAGTTTGGGATGTAAAACTGATAAATTTATATTTAATAATGGTATATACCCTCATATTCCTCAGACATGTGTAAATTAATGCTCTATAATGTTAGACTAAAGTGATAAGTTGGTCAAATCAATTTGTATATCTATTTTATTTTTGTTAATTTTGTCCATTTAACAAATTATTTTGTATTTTATCTCTTTCAAATGAATCGAATCGAAATTAACCGAACCGAGGCCTTGTGATTCGAAACCGAACCGAACCGAAGGATACCTGAATCGTCCCAGCCCTACAAATTACAGTAAGCAATGATTGTAGACTGGTAATGTTCATGTTTGAGGAAATTACAGAGAGAAATAAGGACAGATTGATTGTTCATGTAAAATTTACAGAATAGGCGAGCGAAGCGAGCCCGAAATTTTTTAAAAACTTTGAATCAGATGTACATGACAAGTGAAGCAATTAATTTTTACTTTTGAGATGAAAAAGTAGGAATAGTAGGAGGTTTTGAAGAAAAAGTAGGAAAAAATAGGATCAAAATAAAAAAGTAGGAAAAGTAGGAAATAGTAGGAAAAAGTAGGAGCAGTAGAAAGCCTGTATTATACAGACAAAATAAAATTTAGATGGGGCATTTTCAGCGTGATGTCTCTGCGTTTAACACTGAGCCTTAGATGGAGAGCGTCACGACGTCATGGGAAAAATTAGCATGGGACAAGGGCCATCTAAAACTTGTTCTGTCTATAAAGTTTGATTGCATGCACTGAATATCATATATAACTTATACCAAAATTTATGACTAACCGAGATCTAATGAATAGTATCGATTTCATTTAAATTTTTCCATGATAAAGTAGTCAAAATCCTGACATTCCACCAGACGGATTAATGTGATGTCTTGGTGAATGTATTGCCCTCATGGTCTGATTTATTTTTTCCCCACTTGTATATATCCCCATTTTTTTTTGTGATGGTATTTCCTTTTTTTTATGATGTCCATCGTTATTTCCACAAGGTTGTGGGACACAGTGGCGGGAACCTTAGGTAGTGGTACAGTAATCTAACATTAATCCCTTCTGGGAATGCCAAGAACCCTCCTACCCTATTTCTATAGGGGTTCTCCTTACACAGGTGGGATCTACTAGCATACAGATACAGAATCGCGTTGATCCAAGTTTCCGAAGTGAGCCACGCGGACAGTAGTAAGGTTTTTTTGTAGGAATATCTTAATCGAACCGTCAAATTTCACATGATTGAGCGTTACCAGTAAAAATGTCAACCTAGAAAAATTCGTAAAGTTTTTACTTCTCATGGAGGACCAAAATGTTTAATGCTGACCATGCTATGCTGATCGTATACATTATTTATTTTAGTATTGATGGCAGTGGCTCCGGATACGAATGTTCGTATCTTTAGACCTATGTCTCGGCATACGAACACAAATCGTCGTTAGCTTCTGCATATATACTTGGTTCAGGCTTTTGTTTTCAAGGCATCTTGTGTTCAAGTTGTATCTTTTTGTGACATATTCTGAAAAGTGAATTAAGTAATAAGTTCTGAGTTGCATCTACACGTACGTATTTCTTATCGTCTCAAAACTTTCAAATCCCGCTTGAGCAACTGAACGTCAGTACACACAACAGCCGACAAGTGTGTGTCTAATACTGATCAGTGATCACTATAATGATTGAGAGCATAGAAATAACCTTTTGTCGGTTGCTAAATTATAGATTATGCAGAATAAACTCGTATACCTTGATATAGTTACAAAAATCAACTTATTATTTTGCTATGGACACATGACCAGAGTCACGTGACAGTTACAGACCAATATAGAAACATGTTCGTACGCCGAGACATAGGTCTAAAGATATGAACGTTCGTATCCGGAGCCACTGCCTTGAGAAATATTGAGCCATGATTATACATGCAAGAACTGCTCAATTATTTCAGAAATTGGATTTTATTCACCAGGTTGATTCGGCAGCAGCGGAGTTCGGTACCTTAAATACACAATAAAAAGGGAGAGAGGGGGTCGTATCGTGTCTGCAACCTGTGCGTTGTGTGTGCTCGGGCCGGGTCAAACTAACCTTCGAAATCTCCGGTATCTGCAACTACGACAGTCAATTCCTTTAGCTTATCTAGTGAAGAGATAGCTCTCTTCTTGGCATCTGGGGCTGACATTGTCAAATTCTTGCGAATAAATGCCTAAATAAGTGAAGATCTTTTCTGTTTCACCCGGCGAAGTGTACAGCGGAAGTAAAGAACTTAAAGCATGTTCGCAGTATCATATTTTCGTACAGAGAATATTCGTTCTTGTCAAAAGTCGTTTCATGGGCGGATACAAGATTTGATGGGTGTCGTAATGAATATCGAAAAGGCAAAGATCTTGCGTCCAGGTCGAAGGACTTCCTGTTGTCGGAAAATTGTCCCCTAGCTCTAAATTCCGCCAATGAATTTGGATTACAACAACTAAGGCACGGTCCATTTGATATTCTGGGGGGGCTTGGGTTAAAAAAATTAATTTGCTTATGGTGTGACAGAAAAAAATAATCTTGCTCCTACAAATAATCTGAATTTGAAGAACTACCGTAAAATTAATTTTGCTAAAATTTTTGAAAATTTTCCGGCTCGCTTCGCTCGCCATAGTTTTCTTACTGTTGGCAAAGTTCATATATTTGAAGATCTCAAAAGTTATACATGTGTGTGAATGAAAAAAGGGCTTGATCCTTAAAAGCTTAAATATATTATCGATATTTATGTACAAGTATTACTATTAATACATGTTGCATGTATCCCATAGAGTCTAATTTTATGTTCTTGTAAGCTTGGAAGGTGGACTTCAGTTATTCACCTAATTCACAATTCTACATTTCAAAATTAGTTTAGAAGACATTCCCCTCAGACTCTCTTTAATATGCATATATGAAATATTGAGAATTGTATTGTAAAATTTTTTATCTCTCTTTTTAGAAGTGAATTGAATACTTGCATAAAAATAAAGTAATACGTTAATATTTAGAGTTTTGAGTGAAAATATAAATAATTTCTATTGATAATAAAACACAAACATTTTTAATATGCGCATCACCATGATCACTTTGTGAAAAAAAATTCCTTGCTCCAACTTTGCAAGAAAAAAATAATTTTGCCCCGGTGTGGGGCGAAAAAATAATCTTGCTCCGACAAAAAAAAAAAAAACCAAGCCCCCCCCCCCCCCCCCCCCGAATATCAAATGGACCGTGCCTGTAATTTATATTAGAACTTGGCATTTAATATATGTAAATCTATTTATCACGTAAACGACCAATCTAACTAAAATCAGTTTTTATAATTAGATTGGTAAACGACAAGCAGACTGCAGTTAAAAAAAAAACAGGTCACTACCCAGGTGCTTAGCCAGACCGTTACTTTTCAAGTAGAAGCACTAGCAGGCAGCGGGCTTGAGGGCCGCCTTGGGGCACCATGGATTCTGAGCGAGCCCTTGTTATGGATGGTTGCCCTGGGGAACCGAGGACGTTTTCTACGTTATACATTACTTTTTTGTAAATAATGTTTACTCCATATTAAGCTTAAGTTTACATGCATACGATAGGTAAGGACTTCAACATAATCAAAGACAACTTCTCTCTCTCTCTCTCTTGCATTGCATTGCAAAACCATGAAAACGATGCAGAAGCACCTGCGTACTTGCATACGCCTAGCTACGCGCCTGTTATCATTTGGATGCAGTACAAATAAAAGTTAAATACCATCACGGAGGGAAATTCTAGAACACGGATATCATTAAACAAGAGTTATTTAAAAAGTCTTAAAAAGAAGAGAATGGTGACGTCTCAAAATTTTATAATGGTCTGTGATATCATTTATTAAGTCATCATATTCTTTCTTTTTTTTCAACACGTCGAACAACACGAACAGGGGGGGGGGGTTATACATTCGAAATTATAAACAAAAGTAGCCAAATGTCAGAAATAATCCTAGTTCACTGGTCCTTTATATTCCACTTTTTATATCGGATGGTTGTGGGACAAGGTCAGAGCGAACTGAAATTTTTGCGATACCTATCCCACAACCATCGGTCAGATACAATTAATTATAAAAGTGGGATAAAGGGCAAGTGAACTCGGATTATGTCAGAATTAATTTGATGCAATTCTTTTAAGACAAATGATACAAAGATAAATCGATCTGCATCTATAGTCTAGACCCAACAGTTACACTGCAAATAATCCTATATTATGTTAATATACATGGTAGAGCGAACGATGAGGAGGCCTCTGTAGAATAAGAGCTGATGACAGTCTTAAGACAAAAAATTCTCGAATGTGCGGACGCAGAAGGGGGAGAGCGAGATTACTTTGTTCAAAAATCTCTGTATATGCTGAACCCAACAGAAGCTGGATGCCAACAACCTTCAATGACACCCGCCCCTTCCCATCTGGATATATTCTTGTGGATCGTTGGCATCGAGCTCCTGTGGCTGAACCCAATTCATCTGACCGCGATGAACCCCCTCCCCTACCCTTAGATAAAAATCTGGATCTGCACCGCGCCTCAGAGGACAAAACTTCACCCAATAAGAGTTTGGATGGGGGTATGCATGCACTTTGAATTTTTGTACAAGCGCGGATTTAGAGGAGGGTAAGAGTGTCTATTTTTGTATAGGTTGGACCCCCTTTCTCCACTCCCTGACGGGCTGGAAACCCACCCCATCACCCTCAAACAATTTCTAGATCCGCCGATTAAGACATGATGGAAGAAATATTAAGCATAATTTGATGATTACCTTCAAAATCTCCCGTGTCAGCTACTACAATTGTCATCTTTTTCAGCAGGTCTAGAGTAGAAGTCGCCATGTCTGCTATTTGTACAGTTCACCGGATCAATATGACGTATAGCTGCATCCGAAAATGACTAACCAAGCACATTGACAATTGACTTCCTCTGTCATTGTGATCACAATATGTTCCCAAATTTATAGATATACCGGATGAAATTTTTCATTGTTGATATAACATTAGAATTTCGCTAGGAAACGCGCGGACCCAGAGGAAAGCGGGGGGGGGGGGAGGGGGGGGGGGGGGTTAAGAGGCTGCTAGGGTTCGATCTGTCTAGAGTCGAAACTAAAACTCTTATAATTTTCTGAGTTTGGAGAATGCATATGGCACAAGGGTTCGGTTGGAAAGAAAGAAGGGGAGGGGGGCAACCCCGCCCCTATATCCACCAATGCTGCAAAAAGTGAATTATGCTAAAGCCAAATTCAGAATTACATGCAACTGTTCAAAGTTAAGAAATCCTCTATGCTTTTTAAATTCTACACATATGATTATAAGATTATCAAAGAGGGAATCCTAATGGATCATTTTGACGATTCGACATCAGGAGAGTATTTAGGGTGACATACAGGGTCTCCCTTTAAATCTCCTTTTTTGCACAAGCCCCAGACTTGAATTTATAAGAAACTAAAATCTTTCTATATTTAACAAGAATGACATTTTCGAAGTCTTTGATATTCAATCCATGTAAATAAAAACGACAGCAGTTCATTTTTAAATAGCGTCAATATGCAACGTGAAATCGGCCTGTAATTGGTGTCATAAAAAAAGAAATAATAATAATATATTTTTTCGACTATTTTCACACAAGATAGAATAACATTGTAAATCTGTCGATCGTGTCTGAATTTTGAAAGGGAGATTTTCGTTAAACTTCTATTTCTTATTTTTCAAAGTATAAGTAAATATCAGATCTCATTAAATTGTTGTACTCTACGTTTTCTTTTAATTCCTTTCATGTGCGAGGTCTTCGAATAAGATAGGTGACACAAGGAGATTATTCGTGATTCAAAATCTTACAGCGGAGAAACAACAGCTTAACAGAGTGGATTTTTTTTTCAATTTTCTGTAACAGTTGACTTACGAAGAATATACCCAAGTTCGTGCAATGTTCACGATTACTGTATATGATATCATGTCCTTAAAAGTTATGCGATATTTTCAAAAATTTCCAAAAACAAATTATAAAATTCGAAAATTGCTCTTTGTTAATTATTTAAGAAATAACAACTAGCTAGCCGTGGTTTATTGTCCAGTAATTCCCCGAGTCGCATGAACCAATCAAATTATCACCGAGCCGCGTGTATTCCTTGTGAAAAGACCTTTCCGTTGGTAACAACAATCTGACCTTGTAACCTAGTCCTTGGAGGTTGAGTCAATGACCCACATTTAAAGACTTTGAACAATCTCGACCATAACTTTTGGATGGTAATTTAATTAAATGATAATTAAGACTTTCATATTTCACATGTGCATTGGGCCCTTTCGTAAGCCTTTTCCCTTGGTAACAAAAGTTTTGAAGTTTGGACCTTTTCTTGGAGTTTAAACTGTTGATATTTAGAATTTTGATAATACGTCATGAGATACATAATGATTGGGGGGGGGGGTCTGTAAGCATTTCTTTAAAGACAAACACCCAAAAGCCACAACCACAATTCATTGAATTTGATTTTTCTTTTTGTCACAGGGCCTTTCAGATGTAGTGAAAACATGCTGCAGAGAAATTTGTTCTCTTAAGCATATTTTCGCTCTCGATATCTGAAAGGCTCTGAGCTTTTTGTGAATTCGATCGTCGTTTTTGCGTACAAATGTAAGCCTAGCTAGGCCCCTGTCCCACTAGACTACTCGAGGCAGCATTTGCATCATTTCTGCGAGTGTCGGTGTCAAATACTTTAGGCACTTTCAATCAAACACAGAAAATTGAAGCTCCTGCGCTTTTTCTCCCGGAGTACGGAATTTGCCGTGGGCGAATTGGACGTCGGACGAATCAACTCTCTCTACGGTCGCGGTGAACTCCGAGGATGTGCAGCTCAATATCGCTTCGTGAGGTAGTTTAAAAGTTTAAGAAACCCTACCATTTACTCTTTGATTCACCAACTACAATTTGCAATGCTTTCAATCACCATATTTTCTGAAATATATAGAATTTCCTCTGACCATAAGAAATCTGTACCGTGGACGTTCCGTTCCATAACTTGTCGACTTTTAGACCTTTGAACATTGTTGCCTTTTCGTACTTTTCATTTAGAAACACTTTTTATGTGTCTTACTTTTCTCATTGTCTTTATTGTCTGTTTGTTTTGCTGTAAACACCCTGAAGATCATGTTTGACGATTTTCTCTGAAATACTGTGAGCTACCGGTACATGTACTGTCAAACTGTTTTGCTTAAGACACCCCGTTTGATTATTTTCTCTGAAATACAGCTAGAGCAAGGAACCATATTTCGCCGGTGACCATATTTCGCCGTTCCATGGTTATTTGCTTCTCGTTGGTTATCAGAATTGTTTGTCAAATTTATTTTTCTATACACTATTAATTATGACCGTAGCAGTCATATTTTGATATATTGTGACATCACCTGCACTCATTTGTGACGAAAAATAACACAAAACAGGAGAAAATTCATGAAAACACCAAATGTTAGACTAAACATCCAATTTTTTTACAAACACCAAACAAAGAAAACATTTTATATGGCATCATTTCTTAGAAGTAATATGAATCAAGGCAATGCCTTTTTTGTGCGAGCGGAGAGAAAATAGATATGATAATAAAAAAATCTTTCTTTTTTATTTTGACTATGATGGTTTATCTTATCTTACAAAACTTTCTGTTTGATGATTTCCAAAAAAGGTAGTATAAGGCGAGTGGAAACACGGAAGCATTTGCAAAATTGATCTAGACCAGCAGATGAACATTTGAAGGGGGGGGGGGGGGGCTTAAAACATATGGTTCTTTAAAAATATGGCTCTTTATAATTCATTTTTATTATTTAAGAATAATGTTTAGGCTAGCTGAAAATAAATTACTTAAGAACAAAAGAAAAAACAAACATATTCCGACTTCTGACTACTGGTACGAAACCACCCGAGACGAGAAAAGCAATCAGAGCGAAACGTCTCGTTTAAAACCGGAAATGTCGGATTTCCCGTGGTTACGCCGCCTTGATGATGCTTTATCGTTACCTGATTTACTAAAAATATTTTCAATAAACTTAACTTATAAACAAAAATTGAGTATAACATATACGTCTACTTGGAGTCGAAAAAAAAATTTAAATGGCAATATCCAGCATCTCCGCAGCAACTCTGTCTGTGAGGGGACGAAAGTTTTTGAAAGCATAGTAGTACATTCTCATTCTTTGATTCAGCATATTTTCTCAATAAGATATGTGTATACGCGTTACCATAAGGGCGAGCTTCGCTCGCAAAGGCCCTTCGGGCCTTTGCAGCGAGCTCCGCTCGCTATTAGTGACAAAAGATTTCCTGACGACAAAATCATTATTTTGTCCGTTTTGTGTGCAAATTGGATACTTATTAACAAAAACGGCGAAATATGGTCACCCCGAAAACATGGAAACGAAATATTTTGACGTTTTATGAGGAAGCAGTGAATTGAGTAAAATAAAATATTTTTGTAGAATTTCGATCGAGAATAGAGTTAAATTAAATTTTAGCAAAACCAATTATTGAGTTGGCCTCGAAGTTTTGAAAATTTCTTGGAAATATACGAAAAATGCGGCGAAATATGGTCACTTGCTCTACATGTACTGTCAGACTGTTTTGCTGTAGACACCCTGTTTGATTATTTTCTCTGAAATGCACGAATGTCATCTTTGAAGATATTGTTTACCCTATAAAACTCTCTTACTGGTTAGCTCTACTGGTCAAAGACCAGTCAAGCTTATGCGATCGCCCATGTCCGGCCAACTGTCTGTCTTTGTCCGTTAAACTTTTCTTGTGAGTGTGAATCTTCTGAATATGTGAATACTAAGTACAAAATAAATTGGTTTTGCATTATAATGGGCCTGTACGTGGTCTAGATGGTTGCCAGAGGTTTCGGACAAAAACCAGTTCGGACTCGAGAGGTTTCGGACAAAAACAAGTTCGGCCTCAGAGGTTTCGGCCTTCAGTTAATTTTGACTGTCAAAGGACTTCAGTGGTTTCGGACAAAAACAAGTTCGGCCTTAGAGGATTCGGCCTCATTTATATCTACGGATACACCGTGCATGACTGGCAAGTGCAGCTCGGTGGGTCTAAAGAACCCTAAAGAACTCTAAGAACTCTAGGTTTTATATGAATGTGGGCTGGTAAATTGAGAAAATATTTTGATATTCAGATAGATGAAGGTCGTAAGAACATAAAAATATATAGTTTTTAGGGGTTGAGTTGTAGGAAATATCTTTAATGTAGAGTGAAAGTTTTTGGATTTTCGTATAGGCGTGCGCGTGAGACGCCATATTGGAACACGTTTACCTGTTACAAATGTTGAAAAGTAGCCTATTTCATATTTGATTTCTCACGAATTTGAATAATTCTTAAACTATTATCAATACTTCAGGAGCTGGTTTATTGCAGGAGGAGTTTAAAGACCAAAAAATAATATTGGACGATGAGTTTTACTATTATTTTGTCATGATCATTTCTTTGATTTGTATGCGGCGCGGCATAATTTGATATTGATTAAATGTTTTCTTGGTTTCTTATAATTCTCATAATTATGATAATGATGCTAATAATCTAATAAATAAGTTTATAAAAGTTTACAAGAAAACATACAAATAATACGCAATTGTAGCAGAATTGCATCTTTTGCTGATATCAAAGGTCGTCGTGTCTCCATAAATAGAATTTATATTTAGAATTAGATAGACATGAGTTATAAAATTTCGCTTATTCAGTATCAAAGTCGGCAAAAATATCCCGTCATTCATATATATTACACATTTTCTGGACAGTTTCAGTTTCTACGTTATAAATTACCCTTTGTCCACATTTTTTTCTATAACTTTTACAGCAGTTTAGATACGCTCATCATACCAAATTTCCAATGAATAATTTACAGTACATTAAGACCAAACTTTCAGCCATCTATCCTGTATTTTTTGTGTCCACGTATGGGCAGCTTCGTTTTCAGCTTTGTTGGTATTAGGGAAGGCAATTGACATTTCTGTACAAGTTTTATTACTTCAATTTGTACCCATTGACTGACTACTTTTAAAAAATGACATGATAATTTTACGGAAGAACACATACACTAGTACCTTTACGTAGATAAGATACGTTACAAGTGGACGTTGGAGATTTAAATCTCAGGCGCAGAACGAGGATAAATAAAGCCTGTGTTTGTGAAACACGAATGCCCCCGGTGGCATCATTGTTAGTATAAACTTCATTTTCCATCCGTCCATCCGAGGTCTTGTTTTACGGACTTTTTTTCTGTGCAGCTAGTTATCACAGCTTGACATGTCCACAGGATGTTTTGAATTACAATTTTTCACTCCAGATGTAAAAGAGCTGTTAAGACAAGTGTCCTATTTAGCCCTGAATCTCGTACCGAAATTTGTCATATTTTATGGTCTAAAAAATCGATCTTTACAGAAATGCACCCCCTTCCTTTTTTGGTTTTTCGTCTCAGGGGTAGTGTTCCCCCCCGGAGATACAGAACCGTACTTTTCCAGAAAATTTGTATCATGGATACACACCTCCAGTAAAAGTGGCACTCTGTATATCCGGGGGGGGAACAATGTTCAAAAAAACTTTTCCGTTTTATATTGATTTCTATAGGAATAATGCAAGTTCTGACCCAAATATTAGCAAAATTATACAAAACAGATAAAAAATCACTTCAGATTCTGATGGGGTTCCAGTTAGATATACATTTTACGAAGAAATTTTTTTTTTAATTTCCATTTTCAAAATCCAACTTTTCAGGGCTGATTTTACGTCTTATCTTAACAGCTCCTTTAACTTACGCCCTTTAAAACACTTTAACGATCGTTTTTTATACAGAGTATAATTTTTTTTCAAACAAATCAAATTCAATCTATTTGAAAAAAAAATTATACTTGTAATAACGCAATGGAATATTCAATATAGTTCTAAAACAAAATACTGTCCATAAATCTAGGGAAAAGGAGGTTTCTGATCATTCTAATAAAAAAAATCCATTTTTAACAAATTCGAAAAGTTTGAACAAAACCCATCCGTCCATTCATGAATTATCAACTCGGACCACCACTTTAAGTGTGCACCGTTCTACATCGTTATTTCTTTATTATTACTATTAATTTTTGAAATACCAAGGAATAGTTCAAAGTTGAAACGCCTATGGGCCGAACTTGTATTTGTCCGAAACCTCTTCACTGACAATTGAGGCCGAACTCGTTTTTGTCCGAAATCTCTTGTCCGAAACCTCTCGAGTCCGAACTGGTTTTTGTCCGAAACCTCTGGCAACCGTCTAGATGTGCACCTGAAATTTTGTTTGAGCCCCTGACCCCCAGGGTCTTGGAAAATGGGTGTGGTAATTTTCTTCTATATAACTCTATGTAATCTTGTGAGCACCAATTCTCAGATTCAGAAAGTATAATTGATAGAAAGATAATTCCTTTAGCATTATTCTCAGTCTGTGGTCTGATATTTTCTATGAGCCCCTGACCCCAGGGTATTGGAAAATAGGCGTGGTCATTTTCTCCTAGGCAGTGGCTCCGGATACGAACGTTTGTATCTTTAGACCTATGTCTCGGCGTACGAGCATGTTTCTGATTGGTCTGTAACTGTCACGTGACTTGGGTAATGTGTCCATAACAAAAAAAATTTGATTTTTGTAACCATATCAAGGTATATGAGTTTATTCTGCATAATCTGTAATTTAGCAACCGGGACAAGAGGCTATAATCATTTTAGTGATCACTGATCAGTAATAGACGCGCACTTGTCGGCTGTTGTGTGCACGTACTGACGTTCCGTCGCTCCAGTGGAAGTTGAAGTTTTTGAAAGATTTGAGACGATAACAAATACGTACACTTAATTAACTTTTCAGAATATGTCACTAAAAAGATACAATATGAACACAAGATGCCTTTGGAAAAAAAAACGAACCAAATTGAAATATATATGCAGAGGCTCACTACGATTTGTGTTCGTATGCCGAGACATAGGTCTAAAGATACGAACGTTCGTATCCTGAGCCACTGCCTTTCTCCTATTCGCTGGTTTTGAAAACCAGAGTAACTTCCCATTTGAGACAGTATCTTATGTAGACTGATTATGACATCATCAAATTCTATGGAAAGAGTCCTAAAAGTCTGGGAAATGACAGTATAAAGTCGACGTTACCATACCATTTTCATGACGTCATAATGGTTTTATGTCAGATACCGTCTGCAAGGGGAAACAACTCTATATTCCGCAAAGACTCAATATAACTCAGTCTATGTACACTTGTGAGCACCAATTCTTAGAAAGTATAATTGATAGAAAGATAATTCTTTAAGCATTATTCTCAGTTTGTGGTCTTTCTATTGATTATTATAATCAGATTCTTATAAAACCCTGCAATAGTGTAAAATGTTTCATAATTTGTCCATATCCTAACTTTTTATTGACAGCAAATTTTATGGAAACTCGGCAAAATGTTTCATACAAGATATATCAGTTGATTTAAATAATTAGTACGACGTACGAACTGTTTCTCTAGCAAAAATACGGGTTAATGATGCAAATATTTCATTCTTATGATGTTTTCAATTTCCTGATTATAATTGATTATCAAAATCATAATCGATTATCGAAATCGGAAGGGTCTGGCTACTATGAACACTAGTTTTTCATGCCGATTGGTCAACAAATATGGCCGCTGAAGACTCTGATTGGCTGACAAATTTTGACTTATCTGCAACCTCTGCACAGAATTTCATGAAACCAGGCTACAGGAAGCAAGAACTCAATGTTATCTACCAAGTTTGTGTTTTTCTTACCATCAGGCAACAATTATGGCTGCCGGGGGGCTCCGATTGGCTGAGGCATTTTTGACTTCTCCTCTGCAACCGCTGCATAGAATTTCACTAAAACTTACAGGAAGCAAGTACATTTTTTGTACTCAAGGTCCTCTACCTACCACAAAAATTTAATGAATATTTCCTGAAACTTTGGGTATCTCCCTAATGGCATAGCTCTGTCCTTAACAGGTTCTTTGGCAGACATTTAAGGTCAGTTTTAGACTTTTACTTTTCATGATTTTATATTATTTGGATTTCCCTTTGTTCGGCCTCAAGCATCACTGATGAGACATATCTTGTTGAAATGCACATATAGTGCACTGAAATTTTACAATAGAACATATATTTTAATGTTGACAATTCCTATATGTTTAAGCAGTTTTGCAGGCAACAAATGTAATGATGCATTCCTTGTCTTTGGTTTCAGGCAATAGCTAAGCTCAAGGATGGAAGTATTTCTATGAAAGAGCTGTATGAGAAATGTATCACCAGAGCCAAAAAAGTGGAGGAGCTGAATGCATTTGTCACAGTTAACTACCAAAATACAGAACACAAGGAAAGGATAGCAACAAAAAGATCAGCAAACCAAGGTAATAATTACGGAACACTCAGGTGATGTCCTCATTTTAGAATGATACATATATGTCAGATATGAGTTTCATATTCACAATGAATTTTGCCTCTTTGTATATTCTATGTAACATTTTTTCCTCACACTGGATTTAAGAAGAAACTGACTATTAAACATGTTAAAAGAGAGCTCCTATAACTAACTTCACCCATTTGGTATAACAGCCTTTCAATTTTAACCATTTCAGTGGTATGAATGTTATATCAAAGAGCAATTTACTTAAACATGTTGATATTAAAAACATGGTGTATTTCAGATGATTTTTTTTGGGGTCTGATTGATCTTATGTTCATTGTTCAAAATGTCAAGACATGTGTACCAATGTACTTGTTTTGTACTGATCTCTTGATCCTTTATATTTGCAGTATCTGGAAGGCAAAGAGAATGGAGGAAGCTGGAGGGGATTCCCCTGGCTATCAAGGACAACTTTTGTACTAAAGGTCTCCGCACAACATGTGCTTCACACATGCTTCACAACTATGTACCACCATATAACGCTACCATGGTCCAGAAACTAGAGGATGAAGGGGGTGTTGTACTGGGTAAAACCAATATGGATGAATTCGCTATGGGGTATGCTGTAATATTTCTGTATTTTATTATAGTGTCTGTAATATTACCAAGAGGTGATCGAGTTGGTTTATTTTTAAAAGAAGATCATTTTAATTTGTTGCTGGCTAAGCAGACATTTTAGCTCATCAGAGAATCAGTTGTGTAAATTATTATTACAGATAAGAATTGTAGTATATTATCTGCTCCTTGTCTGTCACTTATCACTTTTCAACTTCTACAGATAAAATACTATTATATGTTACTACAGTAGCTATTCTTTTCCATTAAAAGAAAATCAACATAACCAATTGTAATAATAATTAAACATTGAGATTGGATGCAGATTAAAACCAACCCCTATCCCTCCTTCCCTCTGTGTGTCTGTTCCTCTTAATTATTTAGCCCTAGGATCTTCAAACTTTCTTCAAAGGATAACCATAGATGAAAGAAGTACTAGTTTTCAATATTAAAGACTAAAGGTCAAGGTCACAACCTTGAGGGATGCATACTAAGGACAAAGTACTGTATTGTCATTAAGAGAGAAGATACTACATGTAATTTGATTGTCAAAGTTACACCTCTAACAAAAAACTTATGTACAGTGCTGCTTGTGATTCTCTTACATGTTTTATTTCATCTTCATTCAGAAGCTTTGATTTTGCAGGTGTGGAAGTGTAGACAGTATTCATGGTCCCGTCAGAAATCCATGGAAGTATCCATTTGAACAAGCATTAAACATGGAGAAAAATAAAACAGATCCACAGAGGTCAACAGAAACAGGACCGAGGGCAGATCACACATCGACACATCACGTAAAGGACTGGCATATAGCAGGAGGGAGCTCTGGGGGAAGTGCTGTGGCTGTAGCTACAGGGACATGTCTGGGGTAATTTTCTTTTCAAAAAGTTTGAATGTTGTATGGGGAGGGGGGTCCCAATCCTCTACATCCCCCTCTCTAGATCCATCTTTTTTTTTTTTTTTGGTAGGGTAAGTACAACAGATTGTGAACAGTAGAAATACAAATTATACAGTGTAGAAGGATGGAATTTTCCACTCATATTGGCTATGTGGAAAGGATGAATCCTGTTGATATTCAAATTCATAAAGACAAATAGTAGAATAGTTTCATTACCTGGGTTGCAAGCACTGTGTACATTAAAAGTAAATGTTTGTTAATTTCTATTTCAGAGCTCTTGGTTCAGATACAGGAGGTTCAACACGGAATCCTGCGGCATACTGTGGTGTAGTGGGTCTTAAATCCACGTACGGTTTGTTGTCAAGGCATGGTCTGATACCCCTGGTTAACTCCTTGGACGTCCCTGGAATTCTTACAAAAACTGTCGATGATGCCGCTATCCTACTAAGTAAGATGTATGTGAAATGTTTTAACATTAAGATATATATGCATAAACAATGTAATTCCCTGAGATGAAACTATTGAAAGGAACGTGCTTGTATTTCGCATGAAAACGCTCGTGACATCACAATGTCAATGCATAAGATCTAAAGATACATGTACGTGTGGAAAGGACTGTTCTAACCTGCAAACTGAACCTGGTGACCTGAATATTAACGTCACCTTGTTACCTAGAAAAACGCAATTTCAAATAACAAAAATGAATTAGGTGACTGTGGTGAATATATATAGAATAAATGTCATAATTTGTGTTTTGTTACGGGTATACTACACACAGCAAGTGCATTTATCACATTTATTAAATGATCAGGAATTATTGCCAATTTTGCTTTTTTTTGATTGGTGCATGGCCAGCGCGTGCGTTGATTTCTGTAGTGTTAGATCTTTGACTTCGCGTATCATTACAATGCAAATGTTAATAAAATCCTGATAATTCAATAAAGCAGTTATTGACTTTTGATTTTGGTCTACTCACGACTATACAGACCTGGTCGGGCATTGGTTAACTTCAGCCTTCGGCCTCGGTCAACCGATATCTGACCAGGTCTGTATAGTCAAGAGTAGACCTCATCAAAAGTCAATAATTGTATAGAAATGCGCTTACGTGCATTACAAGTACAATAAATGCACTTGCTGTGTGTTGCATACTCGTAACAAAACATAAATTAAGGCACTTATTCTCTATATAAAGCACCTTTAGTATAATTTGTCTTTATTCAAGTAATGTTCATAGGGATTTAAATCATGAGATTAAGTTGTGGGATTCTTTTTATAATAGAAATAGCTCAAATACTTTATTGACTAAATTTTCATCTATTTGTTTTGTCATGGCTCCTTATTGAGATTTTCAAATCATGAAAATTTCTTCCAAATAAAAACTGCGAGTGTTCCACTGGGATCACCGTAACATTGAAAAATTAGAAAATTATAGTAGATTCAAATATTTCTTCCAGAGGGAAGGGATGATAACAAATAAAAACACAAACACTCAGATACACAAATTTTCGGCCCCTTGGCCTTTATCAAGTGTAAAAAACGCAATCTATAACAATTCTAAGTAAAATCCATCCTTGCTTCTCTGGCATTCATTGCAAATGTTTATGTTAGTCTATGACGTCATAATATTCTCGGCACATGCATGCATTTCACGTTACCCGCAAAAAGTTATCATAATATTCGCGGCACATGCATGCATTTCGCGTTACCCGCGAAAAGTTATCATAATATTCGCGGCACATGCATGCATTTTGCGTTACCCGCAAAAAGTTATCATAATATTCGCGGCACATGCATGCATTTCGCGTTACCCGCGAAAAGTTACCATAAAAACTATAAAGTTACCATAAAAAACATAGAGAATAAAAGTTCTGATTGGCTTTACTAAGCATGTCCGTAATATGAGGGATCACTAGTCTTGTATATGTTTGTCCCCCTTCTTTTCTGCTATCATCTCGACCTACTTTAATTTCAACTAAACGGTTGTCTGTTTGTCTGTGACATGGTCTGTCTGGGTATTCTTGCAGGCATCATATATGCGCTTGTACATTACAATTTATTGGATATGTTTAAATAGGTTATGTATATATGTGTAATATTTTAAATTCAATGTTATATATATGTATAAATCATGATTTAGTTCTTTAAAACCATCTTCTCTCGGATCGTTCATAATTACAAAGACTTTGTAACTTTTCGCGGGTAACGCGAAATGCATGCATGTGCCGCGAATATTATGACGTCATAGACTAACATAAACATTTGCAATGAACGCCAGAGAAGCAAGGATGGATTTTACTTAGAATTGTTATAGATCGTCGTTTTTTACACTTGATAAAGGCCAAGGGGCCGAAAATTTGTGTATCTGAGTGTTTGTGTAGAAAATTACAGAATGTACTTTACTGTAGAAACGTAACATTCTCATATTGAAAATCCTCAGTATTTTTATGCCCCTGTAATCGAAGAGTCGGGGGCATATAGTTTTTGGTCTGTCGGTCTGTTTGTCTATTTGTCCGCAAAAACTTTAACCTTGGCCATAACTTTTGAATGGAAAGTGACAGGGCTTTCATATTTCACATGTGTATTCCTTGTGACAAGACCTTTCCATGCATACCAAAATTTTTTACCTTGTTACCTTGAACTTGGAGTTTGACCTACTTTTGAAAAACTTTAACCATGGGCATAACTTTTGAATGGTAAGTGATAGGGCTTTTATATTTCACATGTGCATGCTTTGTGACAAGACCTTTCCATGGATACTAAAATTTTTTACCTCGTGACCTTGACCTTGGAGTTTGATCTACTTTTGAAAAACTTTTAATCTTGGGCATAAGTTTTGAATGGTAAGTGATAGGGCTTAATATTTCACATGTGTATTCCTTGTGACAAGACCTTTCCATGGATACCAAAATTTTTTACCTTGTTACCTTGAACTTAATATTTGACCTACTTTTGAAAAACTTTAACCATAGGCATAACTTTTGAATGGTAAGTGATAGGGCTTTTATATTTCACATTTGCATTCTTTGTGACAAGACCTTTCCATGGATACTAAAATTTTTGACCTCGTGACCTTTACCTTTGCGCTTGACCTACTTTTGAAAAACTTTAACCTTGGACATAACTTTTGAATGGTAAGTGATAGGGCTTTCATATTTCACATGTGTATTCCTTGTGACAAGACCTTTCCATGGATACCAAAATTTTTGACCTTGTGACCTTGAACTTTGAATTTGACCTACTTTTGAAAAACTCTAACCATGGGCATAACTTTTGAATGGTAAGTGATAGGGCTTTTATATTTCACATGTGCATTCTTTGTGACAAGACCTTTCCATGGATACTAAAATTTTTGACCTTGTGACCTTGACCTTTGCGTTTGACCTACTTTTGAAAAACTTTAGCCATGGGCATAACTTTTGAATGGTAAGTGATAGGGCTTTCATATTTCACATGTGTATTTCTTGTGACAAGACCTTTCCATGGATACGAAAATTTTTGACCTTGTGACGTTGACCTTGGAGTTTGACCTAATTTCCAAAATTTAAACTTTAGCTGTAACTTTTGAATGGTAAGTGATAGGGCTTTCATATTTCACATATATTTCAGACTTTTCCATGGATACTAAATTTGACCTTGTGACCTTGACCTCAAATGTGAAACTACTTTTCATCTGTTTTACTGACAAAGATGCTAACAGGGCATTCGTGTTTCACAAACACAGGTTTTATTTTTACATAAGACAGATCAAAAAGGTTGTTTTAAATTCGTCAAAATGAGTACAACTACATGAAAATACATGTCTTCTTTTCTCAAAAAAATACTGATAATATTTTTAATTTTTTCAGATATTCTGGCTGGACATGATGTAAATGATTC
Organism: Pinctada fucata; assembly: GCA_028142955.1. Lineage (NCBI taxonomy): Eukaryota > Metazoa > Mollusca > Bivalvia > Pterioida > Pteriidae > Pinctada > Pinctada fucata. The sequence goes on from AP027104.1 coordinate 34,483,977, forward strand.
CACAACAGTTACAGATGAATTTTTACCTTTTACTCTACCTGACGAAGCCTCAATTAAAGGCCTTAACATAGGCATTCCTAAGGTAAAGGCAACCAGAGTTCCTCTGCAGGATACAATAGGCCTTATTATTTTTTGTGTCACCTGCAAAGCATAGCAACATTTAGGGATCACTTTGTCTGTTGTCCGTCTGTCTGTCACACTTGGATGTCTGTCACACCCTATATAAAAGTGATTCCTAAGTGTCGCTATGTTTTGCAGTCGACACATGCATTCCTTAGAATGATTTTTTGTTTCCTACACAGTTCCCTTCAGAAGTATTCATAAACCTTGAATGAAGGTTGAAATGATCCAAGGTCCACTCTATCATGTTTATTGTATGGGGTGACTCCTACACATTTGTGCAATACATGTAGTTCAAATTCAGATTTGGTAGCAATGGTGATTTTTCTCCAATATTTATAGCATTTCCATTATTTTACTCCGGATTGTGTCATTATAGGTATAGTATTTTATTATACATTATCTGTAACTGCTGTACCATAATCAGCTAATCTTAGACAAACATTCATTCTTTTATCATCAGGAATACCATGCCCCTGGGATGTCATCTGACGTACTCGCTGCTTGGAGACGTGCGGCAGACATGTTTGAGGAAGCCGGAGCACGTGTTAGTGAGGTCTCGTTACCGCACACTCAGTACTCCATATCCTGTTATAGTGTTATATGTGCTACAGAGGTGGCTTCTAACATGGCCAGGTTTGATGGAGTAGAATTTGGTAAATATCAATGTGGACTGCATGAGGCACATTGCATGTACATGTATTTATATTAAACAATATTTTCTTTTAAAAATTTACATTTGGCTAAATTCACTCACCTACTGAAGGGAAGATAGTGATGCAAGAATTTTTATGTTGAATATAGAAGGATCTGTGCTCTGCCATATTCCAGACTAGAAGTCCGGGTTAACATTTAATGATGGTGTTTTCGTTGAAACACTGTATGTTGAACTTGCATTTAATAGTGCTACCATGATGTTCAAAACGAAATAAAGTGCCAACCATCATAAGCATAATAAGTTTGACACTTAATGTATGTGATATGAGTTGAAGTAGAGAATTCTACTCCTTTTGCTTGCATTGAATGAATATTCCAAAGAATTTGGCAGCGAACAAAATACTCATAAACCCTAGCTTTTTCATGCTTTGTCTTAGTCTTAGATCTTTGGTTTGATTGGTGCTATAGTGATTAAGGAATTCATTTTCTTATCTGTTTGTGTAGGTCATAGGGCTGGTGTAGATGTTTCAACAGAAGAACTATACGCAGCAACAAGACATGAAGGTTTCAATGACATTGTTAGAGGACGCATTCTGGCAGGAAACTTTTTCTTGCTCAAGAAGAATTACGATGATTTCTTCTTAAAAGCACAAAAAGTCAGACGTTTAATTTCCGAGGATTTTAGGCAGGTGTTTAACTCCGGTATTGATGTCCTCCTGACACCTACCACACTGACAGAGGCACCTCAGTATAGCTGGTTCTCACAAGCTGATGGTAGGACGAGAACTCAGGAACAAGACGTTTTTACTCAACCAATAAATATGGCAGGTAAGAAGCGCATTTTTTTCTGTTCTTGTAAAACCTGTTTGTAACTATTAATACAGTATTTTCAAAACACAGACTTCACCTGCCTCATCTTTGACACTTCATGTCATGGTAACGTGAGTCTCATAGGTGACTTTGACCAAGTTTCTATTTTGACTTTAGTTCATAAATTTGATATTTTCATTTAACTTTATACAATTATTAACTTTTGATGAGGTCTACTTGTGACTATACAGACCTGGTCAGGTACTGGTTGACCGAGGCCGAGGTTAACCAATGCCTGACCTGGTCTGTATGGTCACGAGTAGACCGAACCAAAAGTCAATAACTGCTTTATTAAATTATCAGGATTTTATTATTTTTTTTAAATTATCTAAAAAATTAACATTTGCATTGTAATGATATGCGAAGTGAAAGATCTAATACTACAAAAATCAACACACGCGCTGGTCCCGAATAGACCGCTTTGGAGCTTTAGTGGTCAACTCACTCTGAGGTACACTCTATCAAACAGCGTCTCCACCAATCAGAAATAAGAAAAATCGGCAATAATTCCTGATCATTTAATAATATTAAAATATGACTTTATGTAATACAGTCATAGTCATGCACAGTGAATACCAAAGTTGCAGACAAGGTGGACATAAAAATCATTCCAAGGAATGCATGTGTTGCCTGCGTAACATAGCGACACTTGAGAATCACTTTTATATAGAATGTGACAGACATCCAAGTGTGACAGACAGATGGACAGAAGGACAACAGACGAAGTGATCCCTAAGTGCTGCTATGCTTTGCAGGCAACACAAAAATGACCATTGCTGCTTTGCTGTAGATGTGAAGCAAAAACCAGATTTCTTGTCCAGTTGTATTCTGTCTTCTAACAAGTCTTATAATAATTAATTCTGCTGACAGGAACAAACCCTTTAATAACTTTTGCCCATTTCTTCTTTAGGGATACCTGCCGTAACAGTCCCCTCCAGTTTATCAAGTTCCGGCCTTCCTATTGGACTTCAGTTTATTGGTCAGCACTTCCAGGAACAGAAACTTCTCACTGTGGCCAAATGGTTTGAACAGGAGACAGATTTTCGGCATTTGAATTTAGACTTTTTAGACCAAGATAATGATACAGATAATGATTTGTACATGTCACCAAAAATATGAATATGTTAACTAATTACATAAATCAATGAAAAGTTTTCGCATTCTTGTTAAGTCTTTCAATTAGCCTCAAATCAATAGCTATGGGCACAATGTTTTAGTACAAAACATCAAAAAAATGTTTTAGTACAAAACATTACTCAATTGCATACCTGTCAACTTTGAAATTCTCAAAAGAGGGAGATATTCCTCCTGAACGGTTGAGAAAGAGTGAGATTTAGTGTGCACCAATTTTGTAATATTCATGACAAATTGCAAAGAAGGAACCATCTTTCGAACAATTTCATTGAATACTAACCTTAAATGAATGTAGTAGAGAATACCTGGACAAGGTTGTATGAACTTTTCATTTGACCATGACCTTGCAATCAAAAGGTGTTGTCCTCTTATTTCATGCTTAGCTAGGTGAGAATACAAAAGAACATCGGACTTTTAAGTGCCATTGCCCGTTTTGGCCTTGACTTTGACCCGTCATGTTGAAAATTATTATAGCCCCCCCGCAAACAAAGTTTGGGGGGGGGTATATAGGAAACACCCTGTCCGTCTGTCTGTCTGTCCGGTTAAGAAGTTCTTAAAGCAGATAACTCTTTAAGTATAAGTGATAGGGCTTTCATATTTCATACATGCATTTACCATAATAAGTACTACATTTTGATACCAAGACATTTGACCAAGTGACCTTGACCTTTGACCTACTTTTGGCTATGATGTTTTACATATAGATTCCTATGTCATACATAAATCCGTGTAGAGAAAAACGTCCCGCGGGGGGTATAATTCGTCACTTTAGGGCAGTTCTAGTTAATTCTCTTTTTAATTATAGGGAACTACAATAAAAAACCTGATGGCCAATACAAAGTTTGATCACCTGCTACACTGTGAGAACTTCATGTTGAATATTTGTAACCTTGACCTTGAAAGATGATGTCTTCAAATCATTGGGGAAAGTTACAAACCTAGTTTGGATGACAAGCCAAAGTAATCCATGTCTTCCAATGTTCCAAGGATTCCTGATTCCCTTTGTGACCCTATCATGAATAGATGTCTTCTCATTGGCATGTTTTGATAAAAATTCAACAGTATTTTTCCTTGATTGTCATGAACTTGACTTATAGCTTATGATTTTTCACCTGACCTTGCCTTTTTCACATTAAAGTCAATGTGTTTAATTTTCTCTTCATCTTGGCCAATTTATTACCAGTTACCACCACCCCATGTATGGTAATCTGTGACCACTATATGATCATCACTATAGAGTCTGCAAAATTGCTGTGTCACCGACCTTGAAACAGCCCAGTACTAAATAGATGTGCAATCATCTAGGTAGACGACCATTCATGGTAATCTCATACATCTAACTAGTACATTTGTAATTGACTTTATGACTTTGAAAATGCAAAATACTTTGATCCCTATAGGACATATGTTCACTGTTTTTGCATTGCAATCATAATTCACAAAAGACAATGCAGTAAATTGAATGACTTTATTGGGCGTAACAGGTTTGAGATAGACATGCGTGGCAGTACACAATAAATTAACAATATGTACTAGTACCCAAATATTTCTGATAATCATATCACACGAACAGTTCAGCATACAAAAACGGGTGTACATAAAAATATACAATACAAGAATAAATACTTTAAAGCATGCATATATAAACTGGATTTCTTGATCTGTATAGAAAATATCAACTCCCTAGTATTTTTATGGAAAATCTGAACAATACAAAGTGGTAAGGAATCAATCATGATTGGTTACAATCATTAATGCTTATGACAATCACGTAAAAAAGTCATCAAAAATGCGATATCAGTTGATCTTCAGACGAGGCAGATGATACATGTAATTAATCAAAGTCGTAATAATGAACTTCCGAGCTTCTTAAACAAATATTGATTTTATGAACATGCATCAGTATTTGAAGCAAAAGAACCGACCAACATATTTAGACCTGAGATAGAGTCATTGAAAAATTGGGAACGATGCAGGGTTACATTATTTGTTATTTGCACTTGCACTGCATTTTTGAAACATTTTTCAATTATCCCACTTTTTCTTTGTCCGAACTAATCTACAAAATAAAAAAAGGTTGGTATGTTCTAGATCTATAATCATTATGGCATTGCAGATTTTGACACAATGACGTTGATTTGCGGTCGAAAACCGAGTTTCTCTGTCGACGCAATATCCGGATAAAAAGAAACATGTTTCAAGTTAAAATCGTTTCATAGTTGAGTAAAAAGCGGAATATGTCGTAATGGATGGACGGACAAGACCGAAAATTAGATCAACACAACATAGTTATATACCCCAAAATAACAAGATAAAGCTAAAAATTCACAAGAACAATTGCACTTATCTCATTCATTCGCGGATCTAGATGGGCGGGAATCGGATCATTCCCCTTATGATGAAGTTATCTGAAATGTGTCAAAATGCTCGATCCCCGTCCCCTTTTCATTTTCTGAAATCCATACGCTTGACCCCAATGATCAGACTTGACCCATCCCCTCTGCTGAAAAAAAAATCCTAGAGCTGCGCATGTCTCGGCTATGGTTTTGCAAAATCGAAGTAACATTATAACAGCACATATGTATTATTTGTAATAGCACAGAGACTCGTTTTAATGCCCATTAAAAATCATAAAGCTACTGTTCCAAATCAGATTCAGAAGAAAAATAAGTACAGAACGTTATCGGAGAAAATGCAATTAAGGAGCAGCTTTACCTTTGTCAACTATTTAAGTGAGCAAGCGTTTTATTTTAGAAATAGAGGAGAGAAGGGCTTTACAAAAAAAATGAATCCAGGCTTGCAATGTTGAAAAGTGAAATTTCAAGGTTCTAAAACCGATGTATAGTCGATTAACTGGGGACATTACTCAACGTAGAGATATGACCTCCGGTTTTCTTTTTTCTAAGACTTTAAAAAAAGATTCATGTAGGGTTTCATTATAAATTCTAAAAATTGTAGAGCCCTCGCGAAAATGAAGAACCCTGTAGTATAAGGACCCTCTTTGTATCTCGTTTATTCTGATTGAAAGATGTAATTGACACAGCTTTAGATAAACATGTAATCAACGAGGACTTTAAAAGCCTTTCGATCAAAAAGACCAAGAGGTTAAATGAAATTTTCCCTCTAATTTCAAAATACCAAAGGTACTGAAAATGACAAAAATAACAATTCACACGAAACAAACGACACACGACAGGATGGCACGGTGTATATGCGTTTCGTGTTGCTAAGCTGTAACTTACGGCTTCAATTTATTATTTTTTCACCAAAGATCGATTTCTTATCAACCTTATTCAACTTATGATTTCAAAGTCAAACTAAAAAACTATTGCAAATTATGAACAAAATAAAAGTACAAATTTTGTAAATGCTTATTATTCCCTTTTGACATCATTGCATACACAAAAGTATATACAACCTCTCTACCCGACACTAGTATAGAGATATGTAATAATGCTATTATAAATATTTCAAAAACAAATATTGATTTCTGTAAATTCTATTGACAAACTTGCATAAATAAGATATGGACGAACGATTCTCTGTAACATGCATCTATTTTAAAGTAGTTTCACTTTGTGACAGGTTTCTGGAATTCTATGTCGCTATCGCTATCATCATCATTCATAGAAATAAGAGTTTGCCCGTTTGAACCTGTGTGAATAAGGCGCTTCATTGCTATTTCCTCTTCTACGTACCCATTAAAACGTTTGTGGAAACAGGCAATAACCCCACCTATTGCGAGCATGATTAGGAACACAGCACCCACGTGCCAGGCAAAAAACATGGTGGCGATCATCAGTTCGTCATGATCGTCACCTTTCCACTTCTCTGCGTTTGGGTTGGGATTGTACAGAATGAAACCGACCTGCCAGAACCATGTTCCCTGCAAGAAGAAGCAATAAGCTCTTCCGAGGGCAGCAAGCAAACTGTTCCGGTAACGGATCTCAAAGCATATAGCCATCATATTGAGAATTATGGTATAAATAAGGAGTGTATGAAGAAGCACGTCTAATTCATTTCTTCCGTGCAGATGAAAATGAAACAATAATCCCTCGATTCCCACTGAGAGAAGTGTTATGATATAGTCTAAGTCTTTAGGCAAGGGGGCTCTGAAGTACAGAAGAAGGTCGATGCAACCCGACAGTCCGAAGAAGAAAAACATGGTCGCATGTTGACCATTTCCCAATGCTGTAAATTTGCCGTCGCTGGATCCGGTAATAATTTCCATGGTGAATCCAAGCGACACGAAAAAGAGTTTGACGACGGCTTCTATTGGCCATTCTTGCAACTTTCCACACAGACAAGTGCACGGATACGTCACTGATGACCGGAAGCGGGTGTTACGACGCAGAGATTGAAAGTAACGATTAAACATCTGTACTGTCCACCACAAAGCAAATAAGATGAAGAATGACCCCGGAAGGGCGTGGCCTCCGAACGACCCCATCACCAACGGGAAACCTTGATCCTCTCTTGAATCCCTGAGATCCTACTTCCTTCTTGGATTGCTATCTGGAATGAGAAGATAACGGGTTAAACCTTAGACTTCTAAAGATTTTTACTATTAAAAGCTTGTCCGAGTTCCTGCAACACACATTTGGTACAACCTTCAAAATGACGGTTGATTAGAAACCATCTATTCTAAAACTAAGATCTAAACCAACCAGTAAGGTGAATATACAAAGAACTTTATCTTAAACAAGTTAAGTCCTCTGCCGGCATAACTTCAATATTCAATGCAAAAAGTTCAAAAACTGAAAATGACGGACGGCAAGACAGTAGAACAGAGGACGGACAGACCAAGAGGAAACGAAAAGTGCCCTTCGGCTTTGCCGGTAAACTAAAAATCTTAAACTTGGCCGATTTTTCCAACATTTTCAGAAAAGAATCATTGTAATTGTCTAGTTTGATTTTTTCAGAATATGTTGACTGAAATAAATAAAATTCTCATATTTTCTGTTTGAAATTCGCGTCGATCATATCAAACTTGCATATCGTTTTCTTTGGTTATTAAGACAAGAAATAAAATCAATGTCCTCATTAAATATTGTTGGTCATGATAAGGAGGAGATAATGAAAAACTCGTTTACATACAATATGCTGACACGATTTAAGATTGAGGTTCTGAGAAGGAACTAGCTGACATTATAAATCACAGTCTTGTCATCATTCTAAAAATATCGAAGAACATGTACTGAACACCCGGCGTATCCAATTGTTGATCACATGTGCGGAACTATAGGGAGATCGAGGTGTTCAGGACCGCAACAATTCTGCCCAAAATTCTTATTTTTCCCTAGTTTAACGTACAATTTTCTCGAAACATTCTGGCCGGGTACATCAAGCGCCCCCCCCCCCTCTTTCACCCCAAAATCGATTTTAATTACATCAGCGCTTGTAACTATTATTTTACCTGATCAACATCACGTAGACGTCCAAATACGAGCACAGATATGCATTGTCATATCTTCAAGTATAGCTAAACTATTAAGAAGCAGTTAACATTTTATTTTAGACGCGGATTTGTAAATTTTATACAGGGATGGAGGTTTTCAAATCCGCACTTCTGTCAATTTTGATATCTCTAAAGACAAATAATTGCATGAATTCATTTAATTTACAAAAAAAGAGAAGAAGGTAACAAAATAAAGCAATTTTGTATTTCTTGTGACCTTAAGAGTGGACCGGACACCTGATAAGTTATAACCCCCACCCCTCATTTCTGTTCGGATCCTTTAAAATACGTGAGACTATTTTCAAATTGTCTTTTGATTTTTTTAAATAAAAATTTGTCATATTAAATATTCAAGTATACATTACCGTACGAAGAATTTGCTTAGAAACCACTATATACTGGCCTCAACGTAAAACGTCCTTTTGAAAATGACCGTCAAGTACAGATTCAATCACAAATGTTAATAGACCATTAAGGGACCTGACCGCCCATGCGTTACGACCAGGCCCTACAGACATTACAGGTAACATTAAATGATGGAGTCAAACTAAAGGGTAAATATCTCCAGATTGATCGATAACCGGTGGTATTCCAATAAAGACGATGTATATACCCATTAAAAGAACGGCCAAATCCAGGAAAATCGAACATTCATTATAATCCAGCAAAGTTTCGCCGACCTTTAGGCCAATATGCGGTGTTATACCATCATTATTCTTAATCATAAAATCGGGATGCAAGCGGTGAGAGGGAGTCTTAATACAGCCCTCCATCCCCCATCGCAACGATTTGCGACTAGTTCATAAATACCAGAAGTTTGTAATCAAAATGAAAAATATTAAACTAAGGCACGGTCCATTTGATATTCTGGGGGGAGGGGGGGGGGGGAAGGGGCTTGGGTTTTTTGTCGGAGCAAGATTATTTTTTTCGCCCCGGACGATTTTTTTCTTGCAAAGTTGGAGCAAGGAAATTTTTTTTATAACAATTGATGTGAATATTAAGAATGTTTGTGTTATTCTTTAGTTTTACTTAAATTACTCCAAACATTATTTTCATGTAAATTGTATTCACTTCTAAACTAGCTGAGAGAGATGAACGATTTTTACAATATGCGATATATAATTTTTAGTAAACAAAATGTATATAAGGTCATGTAACATGTAAGTGGGCCTGATGCAAGTTTTTACATGTAGAAATGAAAACTAGTGAAAAACTTATTTAAATTCGCCTTCCAAGCTTGCACGGTATATAAAATTAGACACTATGGTGATACATGTACATGTATCTATTAATAGTAATAAATTATATTGATAATGTATTTAAGCATTTTAATTGTTTCAGTCACATGCATTCTTTTGATATTTTCAAATATGAACTTGCCATTACAGAAGAAAAGTATGGCGAGCGAAGCGAGCCAAATTTTTTTTATAGAAAGTAAAAACTGCGGCGAGCGAAGCGAGCCGAAAATTTTTCAGGAATTTTAAGCGAATTTTATGCTTATTCTTCAAATTCAGATTACTTGTAAGAGCAAGATTATTTTTTTCTGTCACACCATAAGCAAATTTATTTTTTTCATCAAAATTCAGAGCAAAATTATTTTTTTCGAAAAAAACCCAAGCCCCCCCCCCCCCCAGAATATCAAATGGACCATGCCTAACCGTTGATCCGATCGTCGAGCGATAGATGCCCCCTACCCGCACAAATCTAAGTCCTGTAACTCTATCTAGAATAATGCTTCAAACAAAACTGAACCTTAACTTGATCTGCATTAGTATTTATTTACCTGTACATATTCAGATGCACTGTGCCGTTGACCTTGGTTCAATGTCGTAAGATACCTTTTGGTCCTAGGCATTAATTAAGTCTGTGAAATATTTAAACGAATCAAACAAGAGAAATTTTTTTGCAAGGACAAGATTTTTCAACCCATATGTACTGTGACCTTTACCTTTTACCTATGTCATTGGTTTCAAGTCATGACACATGCTTGGGTCATGGGCAACAATTCTGTGAAATTGGGCAACAATTCTGAGAATTGTCTTTCAGATCCACGAGAGCAGTGAAAATTCTGGTCTGAACAAATTTTTTACCCACATGCACTGTGACCTTGACCTTCGACCTATGACAAGTCAGTGGATCAAGGTCATGACTCATCCTTGGTTCCTTTGCAACAATTCTTTGAAGTGCTATTCAGATCCATGAAGATATTATTCAGAACAATGAAGGCAGTGAAAAATTATGGCCTGGACAAGGGTTTTCAACCCACATGCACTGTGACCTTTGACATATGACCATGGTTCCAAGTTTAGTTATGGCACATGCTTTGCATGCTGTGCAACAATAAGGTGAAATTGCCATTTGGGCAATAATTCTGTGAAATACCATTAAGATCTATGAGGACAGAAAAAATTCCTATCTAAACAATTTTTTCGACCCACATGTACTGTGACCTTGACCTTTGACCCACATGTACTGTGACCTTCACCTTTGACCTAGGACTTGGATCAAGGTCATGACACATCCTTGGTTCCTTTGCAATGAAGGCAGTGATATATTACTGTCTGGACAAAACTTTTCAACCACATTTGACTGTAAGCTTTACCTATGACCTTAAATCAAGTTCATGACACATCCTTGAGTCCTGGGCAACAAATTCTGTAAAACATTATTCAGATGCATGAAGGCAGTGAACAATTATGGCTCGGATATTCACAAGCTTATTGGGACATATACCTTTTTTATACATTTTATATACAACATGTAGTATTCTCTGGTTTTACTGGAAGGGGATAAAATTTGTCTTTGCATAACACAAATGCACTGTCAGCATCTTTGTCAGTATTAATGGTTTCTTTAAAGTAGGTCAAAGTTCAAGGTTATTGTCACCATTAAGTCAAACCCTTTGAAACCAATAGAAAAGTCTTGTAACAATAATAAACGTGTGAAATATGGAAACCTTATCCCTTGCCATGTAAGAATATGGCTAAGATTAAACATAGGTAATCACAGATTACGAAGCTCACCTCGTGGCAGCAAAATTCAATTCAAACATATTTCTTAGTACATGTATATTGGCTTTTAAAGGCAAAATCACTCAAACAGAAAAAGTAGGTCAAGGTCATTTTATGAAAGTTTGATCAAAGATACATCCAATATGCAAGTTTGGTACATGTAGCAGTTATACTTTGCTCAATATTGGCTTTATAGATCAAAAGCACTCAAGCGGAAAAAGTAGGTCAAGGTCATTTTATGAAAGTTGATCAAAGATACATCCAATATGCAAGTTTGGTACATGTATCACTTATACTTTGCTCAATATTGGCTTTTAAAGGCAAAATCACTCAAGCGGAAAAAGTAGGTCGAGGTCATTTTATGAAAGTTTGATCAAAGATACATCTAATAAGCAAGTTGATAACATCTCGCACTTATACTTTGCTCAATATTGGCTTTTAAAGGCAAAATCACTCAAGCGGAAAAAGTAGGTCAAGGTCATTTTATGAAAGTTTGATCAAAGATACATCCAATATGCAAGTTTGGTACATGTAGCACTTATACTTTGCTCAATATTGGCTTTTAAAAGCGAAATCACTGAAGTGGAAAAAGTAGGTCAGATGCTGCATCCGATGCATGGGTCCATCTCGGCATCCAAGGATGAATCACTTTTGCCAGTTTGGTTATTGTAGCATCAGTACTTTGTCAGATACTGAGCTACCCCAAACTTCTTAACCAAGTCACTCAAGCGGAAAATGTAGGTCAGATGCTGCATACGATGCATGGGTTCACCTCAGCATCCAAAGATGAATCGTTTGTGCAAGTTTGGTTACTGTAGTATTAGTACTTTGTCAGATACTGAGCTACCCCAAACTTCTTAACCAAGTCACTCAAGCGGAAAATGTAGGTCAGATGCTGCATACGATGCATGGGTTCACCTCAGCATCCAAAGATGAATCGTTTGTGCAAGTTTGGTTACTGTAGCATTAGTACTTTGTCAGATACTGAGCTACCCCAAACTTCTTAACCAAGTCACTCAAGCGGAAAATGTAGGTCAGATGCTGCATACGATGCATGGGTTCACCTCAGCATCCAAAGATGAATCACTTGTGCCAGTTTGGTTACTGTAGCATTAGTACTTTGTCAGATACTGGGCTACCCCAAACTTCTTAACCAAGTCACTCAAGCGGAAAATGTAGGTCAGATGCTGCATCCGATGCATGGGTTCACCTCAGCATCCAAAGATGAATCACTTGTGCCAGTTTGGTTACTGTAGCATCAGTACTTTGTCAGATACTGAGCTACCCCAAACTTCTTAACCGGACGCGGACGCGGACACGGACACGGACGCGGACGAGGACGCGGACGTGGACGCGGACACGTGGGGGTATAGCATAAGCTCACTCAACTTCGTCGAGGTGAGCTAAAAAGTACATGTCAAACTCTAAGGTCAAGGTCACAAGTTCAAAATCAATGTACATGTCCCACTAAAGGTCTTGCCACAAGAAATCAACTGCACACAAATAAATATGAAAGCCATTTCATTCACTGTTCAGCAATTTTTCAAAAGAGGGTCAAAAGGTAAAGAATTATATTACCAGTCAAATATTCTTAGGATATTCTTTCTTGCCATGATGAACCTACCTGTGAAATATCAAAACCCTATCCCTTTTACCAAGTGATTCATACCAGTAAGATGTTAAAGATTTTTAAAAGTACATGTAGGTCAAAATCATGTTCTTCTTATAAAAGGTCTAGTCATATATGTCATAAGGAATCAACATGTGAAAATCAAAGTTTTACCCCTTAATGATCCTGCACCCTAATAGAGTACTTCCGGTCAAAATTTATGCACATTTTCATAATTTCCTGACAAATGCCGATGATTTCATAATCGGGAATCTTCAGGATGATGGAGTATGAGAATTGTATGAGAAGTGTAATCCTTGTTTTTAGCTTGATAAGTATGTGTAGCATTCTATTTGAAGAGAAGAAAAATTCTTATCTCTGCTATTTATTTTAAATGCATAATAGGGGTTGCATGAATACCTTAATAATGTTATCAGATGTGTGCATGCATGTATACAGAAACTCTCAGAGAATTGAAAGACATGTAGTAAGTTTTATGCGCATGTATTATAACTGAGCACCCGATGAAGTTTCAGAAAGGTAATTAACGTACACTATACACTGCAGTGTTCTCCCCAGAAATTTCAGATAGCATGGTGCTAAGTCTTCGCGGTGCACCTTGCATTGGGATGCGTCATTGCGCATTGTGTCATTCAATGATGCGTCATTCACTGTTGTGTCATTGCATACTGTTTCAAGTGTTGTTGCTTAGTACTAAACTGATCAAAATAATTTTGATAATGAAATAAATGTGTTGATAATACTACATTCTTATCTACATGCTAATTATCATTAAATTTTAGACAGTGAGATCATTGTTGTTCTATTTGTAACGAGATTCATGGCAGTTTTAAGATTTAATCATAGTTTTGGGCCTTTTAAGAAAATTATCTTGAGACTGTTTCATGACCATAATCTGAGGTACCTTATTGTAAAAATTTAGCATATTACACTGATATGGAAGGAAATTCTGTGAATGGGTCATTTTCCATGATTTTCTAGAATATCAATGCCCATTTCTTTTTAAAAAGTACTGATTAAGTTTTCAATGGGCCATTTTGCAAATGAATGGGACTATGGTGCATGTTCTCCGTCTTTCCTGATCACTGATACTAGTGAATCTAAGTTTGTTATGGAAAGGGAGTGTAACCTTGAGTTCTGAATTTTGGGTTCAGGGAAAGGGCGGGTTTCACCTTTTTTAAAAAAAAAAAGGTTGAAAATTGTCTTTATACAAATTCCTACTTATAAAATTGGGTCCAAATATGGAAACATTTACTCCACTCTCCCTTTCCTTATTAGCCATTGCAATACTGTTTGTGGTAATCTCTGGCAAAGAAATCTAACAATTGTTTTACTTTACCCACAATACAAGACGTTTAACACCTCGGGTTGTATACAGCCAGGGCTTAAATTAACCGGGAATGCGGCGATTAACACAAAGGAGTACACAAAATAGTGAATATATGAATTTTTTATTGAAAAAATATAGCATGGCGGTGGTAAAATATAGCGTGGTGCTAATACTGATAGCATGGCTGTAAATCTCAATAGCATGACGGGGCCGCCGCCACGCTAACAGGCTAAAACAGCCTAGGGAGAACACCGACACAGGAGTGATAACTCTTGTTTAAGAATGTCACTCAACAGAGACAGAATCAACTTTACTTTCTTTCTTTTCGAAAGCAGCCAATTTGAAAATCTTATTAGCAAAAAACTTTGAAAACTATTCAGCCACTGGTAGACACCAGTGCTGGCATGCAGTGCAGTGCAGTAAATTGTAACACTGTGTAAAGCAAGTGTAATGACTCCGATAAATGAGAAATCAGGAAATTCAACCAATTCAAATGTCTTAGGCTTTGTGGAGCTGTACAGTACATTATATTCATTGACAAAATTTGTCTATAAACGGAGATGGTCCGTCGAAAGTCGGACTCAAGTCATCGATGAACAAGGTTTGCTGCCAGGTGCTTTCGGTCAGAGAAAATTCTAACTAATCTGACTAATTCCTATAATAAAACGTGCTCTTGAACTTCCAACACAATGAAATTTTAGCATGCAACATTTATTCTGATAAGAAGTTCCTCACCTTTTCCCAAAGCTCACTCGACTGGACACGCTAAATTTAGGTGATTTCGAAATGAAGACCATTCTAAAATTAGAACTTTCCATGTGACGTCGCTAAGGTAAATAAACTGCTAAACAAGAGGCCTCATCAGGGTCAATAAACAAGAGACATGATGAGGTTATTAATAATGTGAATTAATATCATAAAAAATAGGAAAGAGAAATGAACAGAGGAACATAAAAAAGATACAGATATAGACGGAAATCTCTCTCTGGTTGATTTGCTAAAAATGTGACAAATTTCAGTCATAGAGTCAAGCGATTATACCTAGGACTAAATACCCCCCCCCCCCCTAAAATTTTCCTCAAAATAAGCCGTGGCAAAACATAATATACCGCTGTTAGCTATAATCTTTGTATGTGGAAAATAAATATATCAAGAAAATTCAAAATGCTATAATTTAAGCATCTTTTGGCGGATTCAATATAAACTGTCAAAATAGCGCTCAATTTATTCATGTATGCAAATGTATTCATATGACGATTATATTACGTCATATACCTATGTTTGAAACGCGCCAAATCTCAAACAAGAATGACCCGACATACCAGGAAAGGCAATAGTCATTTTAAATGCATCAGATCAAATAAATGCAAAGAGCAAAATGCGCCCGTGGCAAAATACAACTGTTTCTAATATATTTAAGCTTATTTATTACCAAAATATTTACCCACTCTACGTATGAACACAAGATTATCTTTATCCTGCCAAATCCGATAAAGTGAATCCATCAATATGACAGACCTTTTTCTCAAAATATCGATTTTTCAACCCAAAAGTGACAGAACTTAATTTCATTTTACGATTCTCAAGTTGACAAAATCCGGAATTTGATATCGCGATCTATCCGAAACCATGTGGACAAATACACAGCTCCTAAGATTTCCTACTGA
Source organism: Pinctada fucata (assembly GCA_028142955.1). Classification (NCBI taxonomy): domain Eukaryota; kingdom Metazoa; phylum Mollusca; class Bivalvia; order Pterioida; family Pteriidae; genus Pinctada; species Pinctada fucata. Next base: position 34,499,854 of record AP027104.1, read on the forward strand.
TAAACAAAGTTAAAGTGCGGCTAGTGACACGTTTTGGACTTTCTTAACATTGAGGTAATGGGCAGTATCGCCTCGAATTTTCACCTCAAAAATGACAGAAGTAAAAATTCGTTAATCTATCAAAGATGTGGAATTATAAATTCAGATTGTTGTAGAGTTTCTTCCTATATGTGGACAAATTTGATTGGTGTCATTAAATCGTGAGTATTCTCAATTTATTATTTGCTCCCCATAGACTCCTATAGACCCTTTCACATTATCTGCGGTACTGAATTTGAAGGCCAGTTCCGGGGGACAAACAATAGATTGCGCATGCACCAGTGACGTAATTCGATTGTTCCAAGATGTTTTCCGCGGAACAAACGAAACATGATTCCGCGCTAAACGTCCTAGAACAATCAAATGACGTCACTGGTGCATGCGCAATCTATTCTTTGTCCCCCGGAACTGGCATTCAAATTTAGTACCGCAGATAATGTGAAAGGGTCTATAGTAAGAATATGAAGCCTACGGAATCCAATATGGCCGCTATGAAAATTAGGAAATTGAGCGCTATTTTGCCATATGTACAGTCACGAAAATAGGCCTGCCCTATAATGCTGTTCAAAATGCAATTTAAGAGGCTCCGCCCTGGACACGCTTAATTCCGACCTAGGCAGTCCCCAGATTCCTCGCCAATTATATACCCCCCCCTTTCCGTAACTCAAAACCCAATACGTTATTGATAATGTAAATTAAAAACTGTACGCAACTGACATGCGTAAGGGACTGAAGATGACGTTGCATATACTGATGTCGCGTAGAAATAAAACGGTTTCTGAAAGAGCATACTCTGCAAATTATTGAGCAACATGAGCCATACATTTTTGTGTGTATGTATGTATGCTGTATATCCAAGAAATGAATTGATTCTTTATGTAATAACGTACGTGTTTCTTTGAATGTCCACATTATGATATTTAGAGGAGATATCTACAGTAGTAATCACAGCGGAGCACGCTCACATATGAGACGAGAAAAGGGGGAAAGACGGACAAACAACGGCATCACATCATGGGAATACAAAGTACAGCACTATGCCTGGATAATCTCCACAGTTCCTTAGTAAAACTTAGTTGCTGAAAAACTGCAACGAGCTCAGAATTCAGCGGCTAGGATGATCACATCTACCAAGAAACACGGTTCTAAAACAGCTCCAATGGCTACCTGTACAATATAGACCACAATTCAAGATTCTGACTTATGTGTACAAAGCCCTTAACGGATCTTCGCCAATTTATCTTCAAGAGCTTGTTAGACCGTATTGTCCCACAAGAAGTTTGCGCTCTCAATCTGAGTACCAACTTGTTGTACCATCAACGCATACGAAAACATACGGGGAGAGGCGATTCGACAAAGCTGCATCAACTCTATGGAAGTCTTTACCCCTACAGCTTAAGAAATCTGACTCCCTCTCAGTTTTTAAGAAAAACCTTAAAACCCATCTTTTTAAGAAAGCATTTTACTTGTAACTTTTATAGACATTTCATGTGTTTTATTTATCTGGTGAACTGACTTATCATTCCATTGGAATTTGACACTACATATTGAACAATCTTCATTTTATATTTTATGTATTTATTGTGAAGCGCCTTAGAGTAGCTTTATATAGGGCACTCTATAAATGTACAATATTATTCATACTATTATAAGTGTAGGTGGAGTCACTAAAAATTATTGCGGTACTGCACAAATTCAAAACGGCTTAAATAAATAAATAAAACATCAATAAATGCTGCCTTCCTATCGGAAAAAGAGCTCCCAAAACATATTTTGATTTCGCACAGGGGTTTTCTCTGTAATACATATTCACGGCAACTTCATAGTAAACAAAGAAAAGGTCGATCACATTAATTAAATTAAAACATGTACAACGTATGTAACGTATAGGACAAAATCATCAGAAAAGACAATGTACACCGAGTTGACTTAATAAAACTGTGATAGAAATTGGTGTGAATATCCGGAAATACAATGGAAAATCAGACGGAGACAATAACACAGCACCATAGAGACGCGAAGAACAAACATACAGAGACATTAACATAGAACCATAGATACACGAAGAACAAACAGAGAGAGACATTAGCACAGAACCATAGATACGAGAAGGACAGACAGACGGAGACAATAACATAGAACCATAGAAACGCGAAGAACAAACAGACGGAGACAATAACACAGAACCATAGATACACGAAGAACAAACAGACAGAGACATTAACACAGAACCATAGATACGAGAAGGACAAACAGACGGAGACAAAAACACAGAACCATAGAGACGCGAAGAACAAACAGACGGAGACAATAACACAGAACCATAGCGACGCGAAGAACAAACAGACGGAGACAATAACACAGAACCATAGAGACGCGAAGAACAAACAGACGGAGACAATAACATAGAACCATAGAGACGCGAAGAACAAACAGACGGAGACAATAACACAGCACCATAGAGACGCCAAGAACAAACAGACGGAGACAATAACACAGAACCATAGAGACGCCAAGAACAAACAGACGGAGACAATAACAGAGAACCATAGAGACGCGAAGAACAAACAGACGGAAACAATAACACAGAACCATAGATACACGAAGAACAAACAGACGGAGACAATAACACAGCACCATAGAGACGCGAAGAACAAACAAACGGAGACAATAACACAGCACCATAGAGACGCGAAGAACAAACAGACGGAGACAATAACACAGAACCATAGAGACGCCAAGAACAAACAGACGGAGACAATAACATAGAACCATAGAGACGCGAAGAACAAACAGACGGAGACAATAACACAGAACCATAGATACACGAAGAACAAACAGACGGAGACAATAACACAGCACCATAGAGACACGAAGGACAAACAGACGGAGACAATACCGGGTATAACACAGAACCATAGAAACGCGAAGGAAATCACTATAGATCGAATAAACAATTGCCACAGAGTCCAGTGTAAGAACAGAATTTCCTATATAGGTGGCGCTACGCCCTGCACGCGCATTATTTTAAAATTTGAAAAAAGGGGAAAAGTCCCCCAGAATCAGAAATTATAAGAATCAGAGAAGGTATTAGTATCCCGTTACGTTAGAAATACAACTGTATCAATCGATACATAACGCCCAATGAACTGCATACTGTAAAACGAAATGCGTTGTAGGTGGCACGACTTTGAATTAGCTAGATTAATAAATAAAGAAGTACACTAGCTATATTTCAAAAATGCAATTCAAGTGATTCCAAAGCCTGCAAGACATAAGAATTTCTTGTGGCGCCTGTTATTTCTAAACAGAAAAAAAACATGAACACTTGGGACTACCACACCAACAAACAGTGAAAAACATAGAAGATACTCACACAACGAAGAACAAAATATCAAAAGATTGTGCAGAAAAAAATTGTAGCGAAAAATTCGCTCACGAATTTTTGGTTCAGTAATTTTTCGGTTTTCGGTTTTCTCCTTGCCCTAGAACGAAGTCATTGTAGTTTGAGTTTGCTATCGTAAAGCATATGGATTTCGATATGAATACATAGGCAGAGAAGTCCTTGTGCTAACAATCAGGAGATGCTTACTTTCCCAACCAGTGGATACACAATGAGCGAAATTCAAAACATGAACTATAAATATCATGGCAAAGAGCTATAGTTTTTCAACTCTGTCTTGTTACCTGCACAAGGCACAAACCTTTCAAACAAATTCAAATTAGTGTGTTTAAATGCTCTGGCCCAATGTCTCCTCTCCATATACATTTGATTTCCGTTCATACACTGGTATGACTTGACTGTGTGGAGGTATATCATTAAGGTAGTGTTATCATTTAATTTCCATTGTCATTCTTAAGAAACGAAGATTCTGATTAGCCGAAAAATTGTGTTGATATCTGCATCAACCAAACCGGAAGTGCGCGCTTAGCAACGTCATAAGCAACGTCGTTGGCAACACAATTTCAAAGCTACAAAAAAGCGTTGAAACGCGACTAAATGAATTATTGTAATATTTTTTTTTTGGTTGATCGAGAAAAAAGTTATGCATCTTGCGCTACGCGCACGATACAGTTTCCCCTCAATTTTTTGTGTTGATACCTGGATCAACCAAAAAATATTACAATGATTCCTTAAGTCAGTCTTGCTTCTACGGTGTGCTGTAATTGTTTACGTCTGTTTTATATATTTTGCCTATTTATTGTGATGTTTCTATTCTGACTTTATGGGTAAATATGTTTGGCTTTAATTCACAGATATAATTATAATCTCTTCAAAAACTGCCGGTACACATATCATCTTAAATATTACATATGTAACTCTAGCAATTGCTCCCTAGCATATCTTATCATATTTGGACATAATGCTGTCCTACGACACTGATGGTCACACAACACCTCACTCTATGACAAACGTGGCAACTTTCTGTGTAGCAACATCCCTTTATCGCCTACTTATGGCGTGTTCCGAGTCATATCTCAATTGATACGTTATATTATGCCAGAGCAAGTACCAAATACACAGATGTTGTTCTGAGAGCTAGGCGTCTTTTGAACAGATAATCTTCTCAACCAGGGATACGTTTGTGACCGACTAACATCGTCACTGAGAAAGTTCTACGGTCGATACGGGGAACTCGTCATACACTATATAGCCCCATTGTCCAGAATGGTGGATGATATTCTGTCTTAGACCATTTGAACCACCCAACCACAGAATATGCTTATATCTTCCGAAATTGAAGTAACCGGATGTGTCAATTTCACCGAATTGAAGCGACGGGTGTTGCATGAAAGCAGGAGATGCTGACTCTTCCTATACACATGGTCTTACTCCCATGTTGGGAGTTCGCTTCTTTTCATATGGTGGAGGTTTTTGTTTGTTTGCTTTGGCTCCTGGTTTATCTTGATTTTGTATGCCTTCGGTTTATGATTTTCTGAAATATCGACTTTTTAATGTGTGTGGAGATATGGTCATTATCCATATTTGTCAACTTAGGCTATATTTCAAATTCTAATATGACTTGAGATTTTCTCCCTATATATGCTATAGAGCTCACCCGTGGTCTCTTCTCCAACACCTTCATGGTCAGATTAAAGCCACGCATACTCACGCGTTTACTGCATGCAATGACCTGTCATTTTCTGAAAACAACTGTAGTAACACTAATTGTCGTCTGCTATAATCAGAAAATATTAGAATAGAAATAACATATTTCTTAAATATAGGTAGAACAATGCCACAGAAAAATCTGAAAATCTAATAAAATAATAATTAAGGATGTAAATTTGAAGAGAGCAAAGAAAAAGAAAGTCTCCCATGTGAGAAAAATTGAACTTCCAAACTTGGAATAAGATCATGTACTCAGGAAGAGTAGGCATTGACAATTGTCAACTCAACTTGCAGGCTGAAAACTTTAGAATAACCAAAATAAACGCGACAAGTACCTGTGAGTTCTTACGACAAACGCACTGGAACCCAGTAAGCGTCCGAACTTCAGCGGAGAAGACGGAAATTTCCATTATCCTTTTTAAAGCAGTCGGGCTATTAATTAGGTGCTTTAAATGAAAATGAATATCTCTTGTCTGATTAACTCTAGGGTACAAGAATTTTGCATTATTCGGTGCCTCTTGGCTACCAGATAAGCGATAGGAACTTGCATTCACCCAGATAAGAATACGAATATTCCATAGGAACTTATAATAGCTAGGGTATCGCCTTGTTTCGATTAAGAAGACCAGAAAAAGTGGTGTTTCAGCACTGAAATAAAACATACTTAATTCTCCTCACGTGATTTTGGCAAATAATTCTAAAACTCAGGAGTATCATCCCCAAAGCATTACTGTTAAGACATGGCCCTTTGGCACACAGTTTTGGTAATTATCAAACTTCAGCTTTATATTTATTCACCATTTGGATTTTCTCTATTCGGGTCTAAATGAGATCCTGACGACAATCTCAACAGCACTCACAATAGTGCACCAAATTGAGCATCGACGGACCCATAGCTAGCTAGAGGTGGGACCAGGAGGAGTAAGCATCCCCTGTTTGGCTAGCCGTACCCTCTGTCGATAATTACGCACGAAATTGAAAACAATATCTACAAACCATGCACCTTCTGAGGTTATGTCTATATAGAAAGTGAATTTAGTTGTTAGATATTAAGAAAAGAAAACCACAACCGTCTTGCTAATTTCTTCATCTTTTTTATATTATTCTGAAACCGAGTATAATAAGATCCTTAGGGTGAAATTGCGCTTATTGAAAAAACCACAATAATAACAAAAAGAAAAGTCTAAAAGAAAAGAAACAGTCGGTTGAGAAAAAGTGAACTCCGGAAATCTAGAGTGCTTTCTCATACTTTGAAGGGATGGGAAGCAATATTTCCGTACAATGAACATTTTACAATAGAATATTTACATGTATGTCAATACTGTTAGTCTCAGTCACTATGTTGGTATCGCTTCTGGTAGACTCTTTGTCCACGAGGACAACGTTCGATTTCTGCACTGACTTGAAATTGATTTTAGAATTCTCTGTCACTATATGTGCCAAATTATTCTAAAATGTTACGAGTCTTCAAATTCATAGCATCATTTAAGAACAGCAGCATGTACCAGACATGGACGTTTGAAGTTGACGGTGTCGGGTACTTAAACCTTGTCGGTGATCTTCAATCCAAACGGTGAAATATGGCCGAATACTGTTTAAGTTAGTCCAAAATATACCGAAAGTAGAATTGGTGGGATATGATGTTACAGGACCAACTTTTCAGAATTTTCGAGAACATTTTGCGAACAGAAATATTCGAATTCGTTTGAAGATACGATCAACCGAATTAAGTTGATCGGACTTGACTACATGTACCCCCGGGGACTCCTGGTCCAACAGCAGTGACACAAACAGATATCTCTTTCAATGCTCAGCACTGTCAGTAACTGGCTTTTTGGCACATGTTTTAAGCAATGTCTAGAATAATATATTGTATTATCTATTTGGATTACCACTATTTTCGACCATGAGACATAATTTGTTGAAATGCGCATATGGTGCACTAAAATGTTTACCATTGAATATATATACTTCAATATTCAATGATGACTTGAAAACTGCATAAACACTTTATGGTTTACTAGTATACAAAAATATGAAGATTTAAAAAATAAGGCGTTTTCAAAATTCATTTCAAAGAATCCTTTGTACATTTTTACTGTTTTATTTCACCAAAATTGAGGCTTAGATTACCCAAAGACTGTGCAGAATACCAAACGTCTAGCTTTTGCATGGATTTTGACGACACGTCATTTTAAAATCTTCAGATTTTTTGTAAACCACATAGGTAGATTCAAATAGCGTTGATGCGACTTCGCGTCATAATTATTTCTATGTCCATTTCAATTGCCGTTGATGCCATTTCTAAGTTGATTCCATGGGATACTAAGTTGGGGAAACTTACATGAGGGAGGTCAGATGTAGACGTCTCTTCCTGATTGTAACTGACTCACTGCACCCACTCTGTGCGTGTCATGTAATCTACGTAAATTGCAGCTTTTGTTTTTCTTCGTTTATGCGTCATGGTAAAAAGATGAAGGAGTGCAAATGCCTTTGTCATTCATAATGTGCATGTGCAACTTAAGCGTATAAATAACGTCTGCAATGTAAAGGAAATGCGCAATATATTTCATTACATGAAAAACAAAATAATGAATATTATTATTATATAATCAGTAGCGAGAAAAGAGAGAAAAAATGCTAACTTGCAACACGCGGATTTCTAAAACATCTATGATGTTTTACAGCAATTATCCTTTGGCATCTAAGCTACGATTGTGATTTCTTATATTGGTTTAGGTGTCAGACATGTCGCACTACACAAAAAGTTATCTTCATCTTCAATGATAAGCAGGGGATCCCAAACATTACGACGATGAAATGACAATTTCGTCTTTTCGATTTTACAGTCGTATGTCCGATTTGTGAAGGTATCTGACGTAAAAGCATTGTGACGTCATTGAATTCCTTTAAAAACGTCATATATGTAACCCTATTTCCGTGAATTTCATGCAGGTTTCCATAGAATTTGATGACGTCACAATGCGCTGACATCAGATAACTGCACAAATGGGAAGTACCTCTCTATTTCGAAAAGACCAAATAAGCGGAACACACTCTCATGCAACGAGAAAAAGGGAAACAAACAGACTGAGATTAATAGAATCTAGCACCACTTTGACTTCCGGATAGAAAAAAATATCAGTCGAGGGTGGTATTGATCAAGTCCCAACCGAGGCGTTAGTCTAGGTTGGGACGTTTATCATCCCATCCGAGACTGATATTTTTCCATCCGGAACTCAAATGTGGTGCTTGATGAAACCTTCAACGTCCTCTTGTTTACGCATCAAAATGACTGAACGTCATGCTAAATGTATGTGCACATGAAATAACGTACGTCAGTTTGTCTGTGACGTCATAAAGAAACAATCAAAAGTGCCGGATCAGGGGTGCCGGATCGAATTCTCTAGCAACACTGAGAAAATAACATTACATCTTTAAAACATGAAGGGCAATACTCTATATATGAATGATCTCCACGGAGTCCAATTGTTTTTAATTGCAAGACACAATTTAACAATACATGTACAAGTACTAAAATAAGATGTTTCTCTTTCCGCTAAGTTTAAAAACTGGCGTTGATAAAATCTTTGTGTAGATTTTGTCTAATTTTGTGATGATTCATCTGAAATTATGAAAATGGCAGATGGAAGTTACAAAGTTAAGAAGAGAATAGTCATCAAAGAAGTACCTATCAGTTATCCAGTCTTATAGTCGAAAAGGCAAGGCAAAATCATCAGAATATCCATTTTAACGGCTGCGAACCTGGGAATGAATATCATTCCGAAGTGAGACCATGTGCCCGGGAAGAGTCAACGTTCCCTGATTGCATGCAACAAAGTATAAAATTGAAGGAAAGTTAGAATTAGGGTTTGAAGAGGGTTTTTGGCAATTGGAGGAGTTTGCGTACATCTATGTTAAACGTCTTTAAATTCAATAGCATCATTTAAAACCTGATAAATTTACAGCATGGACCAGACATGCACGTTTCGGGTACTAAACCCTCGTCAGTGATCCTTAGTCTAAACAATGTAATATTGCCAAAAAGTATGAAAATTATTATGTCTAAAAATGTACCAAAAGACGTAGCAGAATGGGTGGGATATGATGCTACAGGACCCACGTTTTAGAAATTTCAAGAAATTTTGTAACAGAAAATTTCAAACGCGTTGAAGAGACAGACGATCAACCAAAGTTGATCGAACTTGGCTACATGTGCCCTCGGGGACTCTTGGTCCACCAGCAGTGACACTCACCAAGTAGTTCAAATGTTAAACGTCTTTAAATTCAATAGCATCATTTAAAACCTGATAAATTTACAGCATGGACCAGACATGCACGTTTCGGGTACTAAACCCTCGTCAGTGATCCTTAGTCTAAACAATGTAATATTGCCAAAAAGTATGAAAATTATTATGTCTAAAAATGTACCAAAAGACGTAGCAGAATGGGTGGGATATGATGCTACAGGACCCACGTTTTAGAAATTTCAAGAAATTTTTTAACAGAAAATTTCAAACGCGTTGAAGAGACAGACGATCAACCAAAGTTGATCGAACTTGGCTACATGTGCCCTCGGGGACTCTTGGTCCACCAGCAGTGACACTCACCAAGTAGTTCAAATGTTAAACGTCTTTAAATTCAATAGCATCATTTAAAACCTGATAAATTTACAGCATGGACCAGACATGCACGTTTCGGGTACTAAACCCTCGTCAGTGATCCTTAGTCTAAACAATGTAATATTGCCAAAAAGTATGAAAATTATTATGTCTAAAAATGTACCAAAAGACGTATGTACATTGCGTATAATGTTTCTTGGCCTTCACCCTTTTGATATATTTAAGTATACTTAGTACATGAGGGTCAATAAACATGTTCATAGTTTGGCATTCCCTGTCTATGTTATAAATGTAATAAAGTTTTTCGCTTTCTGACTAGAAAAGTAATAGAAGGGTAATAAGCTCTGGTTTAAGCATAACATGTACATAAAATGTCTACCACAGACATGTTCACAGGTCGCTAACCTGAAGGCGAAAGCAATATTATAGCAATGAGTTTTCTCATTTTGTTATACACTTCCGGAAAAATAAGGTGCTTTGATGAGCTTAATGCCCTCGAGTTCAAAAGAAAGAGAAAAAAATACCATCAATATTTAAAAAAAAAACATGGCCATTAAATCCTGTTGAAATCGGTTAATTAAAGTCAAACACAAAAACCAAATTCAAAATTTATTTTCAACGGGAATACAAAACCTTGAAAAACACAAAACATATATATGGAGGAGATCTCCAACAGTGATAACATACTCTGATGAGACGAGAAAAAGTGAACAAACAGAAGGAGAGAATAACAACAAATAGACTAATAGAATCTATCCCCAGATGTGATCAAGGACAAGGAAATCCAACCAGAGTGTCAAGGATTTGCTTGTACCACGACGAGGCTTGCCGAGCTGTGGACATAAGCAAATCCTGGACACGAGGGTTGGGTTTCCTGTCCCTGATAACATCTGGGGATTGATTATTTTTCTCTCTGTGTCTAAAAGAGCTCAAAAATGAGTTTATATGTATTCTTTTTTCATATTTTGACCGGCTAACGCAATAATCTTGTATGAAGTCACAATGACTGTACAGCTAAACGCACTTCCGGAATTAGCTTTTCTCCCATTTGCCCCCGTGTGGGATAGAGTTTGCCCATAGCGACGCGACATGTAGGGTCACTGTTTCTTCTTCACTTTTGCTCGTACCCTGTGAGACACATAAGTTGTCTCAAAGGCTACATCATCCAATCATTAAACGTCATATACCAATAAGCTGTTCGAAACGACCAATCAGAGATGCCGTACTAAAGACGCGTGCGACTTTTGAAAGTACTTCCGGTAAATGGCAATGAAATGTTGACGAAGCTTGAGTTTGACGTCAGAGGGCTATCATGTGATTTTGCAGACGTGGGACAAACTATTGTGAAATTCCATTTATCAGTAAGAAACGCACGATCATTATCTAGTCCACCACTGTTCTCTACCGGTTAGCGTTTTGTCTCGACAATGCGTAGTAACCGTTGTCAAGGAGTAACGACAAGATCGTAGCTACTTAGAAATGAAGAAGAAATAGATTTTATCACTTTCTACTGAGTGAGACATAAAAATTTACACTCGTGACAGAAATTTTTCATCTTTTCCCTCGTTTCGCTACGCTCCACTCGGGAAAAGACGAAATTTTCGTAACTCGTGTTAATTTTTATGTCTCACTCAGCAGATCGTGATAGAACCTATTAATCCCACTTGCCCTCGCGTGAATTTTGACCTTGGCCGTATAGGCCGAATCTATTTTGTGACGTCGTTATTATCCATTGTGACGTCATTATTTTTGCACCTAAAGCGGCGACCTCTCAACAAAAAAGTCGTTTTAAAATTTTTTTTCTACATTCTAATTTTTATCAAACCGATTATGGCTAAGGACTACGGTTTATTCTTTTAGAATAAACCATTTATGAGGGCGCTGAAAACGAATATTCCTTTATTTTTCGATAAAGTTGACGATTTCATGATATCATGGAATTTCAGAAAAGGCCCCTAGAAATGGGAGGGAAACGATCACGCATACATTTGTCAAGTGGGATGAGAAAATCCCACCCTCGGGTTCTGGTTTCTGGTGAGAGAACTCAGCAAGCCTCGTTCCATGACCAGAATGCGACAATGCTGTAATAAACATTAATTGTAAGAATGCAGCAACACACAACTACAATAACGCATTTTAATGCAACAATGAACTAATGCTGCAGATACAACTCAAGAACGATGCAACGTCGTTCGCAAACGAAACAATACGAGATGCAAAGAAGACATGAGAAGAACAACGGCAGAACGCCGCTAGAATTGACCGATTTAACAACTTATCTACGTAAAAACATGACACCCAAAGAGTCCGAATATAAGTACGTGAGAATAAATGCATTTTGTATTTGAACTTTGTTGACAGTCAAAATAATTCAGTAAGGATTGCCATGCCGTTACGTTTTTCTACCATTCTATTCACTGTGCATTAAAAAAGTGAAAAAAAAAATCAGATAATGACCCCTTTCTTGAAATGACTTATTTCTCAGACATAAAACAATATCAATATTATGCCAAGTAGAACAAATTTGCAAAAGATGAATGGGTTTTCAATCTGATTTCGTTGATTTTTCTTTTCGAAGATCTTGATCTTTACGAGAACACGGAGATTGATTTGCCTTTCACAAATATTTTCGTATATATGCTTACTACCGTTTTCATTGCGTCAAAGAAATTAGGCGTATCGCCTTCTTTTATGCACCGTGATGATGACTTTAACATAAGGACTTATTGTGAATATAAACATTAACCAGTTGATGCTTAATTTTGAGTAGAATGTAGTTTAAATATTTAGAAAGTAATCACATATACAATTGTAGGGCTGGTTAAAGGCATTGATATTGAGTGCATATTGACAACAGCCTTTCTGAATGCAAGATAAAAAAAACTTTCAAAATTTGGACAATATTCATTAAAAATCATTCACTCTATCCCGGAAGATTATTTTACTGATTCAAAAGATTAAAATTAACAAACATTCTCTTGACGATGACATTTTTCAATTCAGTCTGACATGCACATTTTGGGATTACTTTTCAACTCATGACTGGGTTACATCATGCTAATATACACCATGTCGATTTCTAAACAGACTCCAACCGTGTCAATATGACTTTTAAACAATCTACAATGGCTTCAAATGCATATTCCATGCAATGTCAGTGTCAAAGGGGTAATGTTTATTCTCAAATCATAGTAGGGGAATCACCATGCAATTACCACTCGCAGCTCAGTACGCTGTGAACTTCACACTTTATGTATAAGATAAAGACCGAGTTTAGGTCTGTATGAAGGTTAGATGCCCAAGGAGAGAACAGGGTGGTGTTTAAAGACCGAGGCCGAAGGCAATCATAGCAGGGGAATCACTGTCGCTGTGAACTTCACACTTCATCTAAGACTTTGTTCCATTAAACATTATAACATTCCGTTATCCTCCATGTTGGAAGATATTTACCTATTTAAAAATGCCCGTTTGTGTGGGTACTATTCTATCATTGTGTTGCCATTTGAAGGAATAGTGCCCGAGCGTCAGCGAAGGCATTATTTACCTTCCAAAAGCAACACTATGAGAGAATAGTACTCACACAAACGGGTATTTATAGGTTTAGTTAATCACATGACCTCGTTAGTAGACTTTGCTATTCATTTTTTTTTTTCAAGAAAGTGGTGTCATCTATAGTGCGTTACTCTCCAAGCGACGCAACTCCGTAAAGCAAAAAGCAATGGTGTCCGGTCGAAATATGTCAAATCATCAAATCATGTAATTTTACAAGATGGAGGTACGTAGCGAAGTTACTATGGGGTATCGGCAAGGCATCTTGTTGAGTCATTGGAGGTTTGCGATTGTGTTAGTGACAGTACATACTTCTGATCCATCAGTAAGGACTAATGGAATCAGATCAATCATGATGGGTTGAACTGTCTGTAAATGCTATGCTGTGCTCAATCTCTTGGACATCCCCGAAATACTAGTATCCTATGCATGAGTAACTTTTTTTAAAAATATGTTTTTTTGAGAGGGTTGTGCGCACGTAATCCAGGATAACCACACCGTCTGCTATTTACTTGGCAGATGGCCGTCCTAAGTCGGCACCGGTTGCCCATTGGTCTCGTTGGTTTATGTGTAGTCTTTTATGTTTCTATGTTGTGAGTTGGTGTTCCTTGTCCCTTTTGCGTCTCTTTCTATGGGTATCTGTTCTGTGTTTTTTGCATGGGTGTTTTGGGATTTTGCTGTGGGTGCTGCAACCTAGTGTTGTTGGAGATCCCCTCCTTTCTTTTATATAGAAAAGAACATTTGACCTCCATTCCAGCAATGAAAATACAACGAAGGACATACGAAACAAGGAAAAACAAAACAACTGAAAACTGAATTATACTCGCATAGAACAAAGGTGTTCTTCAGATAGGTAATGACATCAGGGTCCTAGGACTAGAACTGTCAGTTTGTGATCTTACATGTAGACAAGAGAATAACTTTCACTAACACATGGATATACAACATTTAAAAATAGTAAATCAACGAGCCAGAGAACAATGGAGAAAATAAAAAGAACAAACCCTAAACCAAACATACAAACCAATCTTATATGTGAACGGTATATCCGGTAAGAGGTCTTTTGCCTGTATATTTATACCAAATTGTCACATGAGTTTGGTAGGAAAAAATAGTCGAATCGGGTATTCCACAGAATTCATGGTGAGAGAACATAGCCTATATTTGTTAAATGTTAAACGTCTTCACATTTAAGGGCAGATACATTTGCAGCATGGACCAGACATGCACGTTTCGGGTACTTAACCCTCGTCAGTGATCCTCAATCTAAACGATATCATATGGCCAAAGGGTTTGAAAATTATTATGTCCAAAAGTGTACCGAAAGACGTAGCAGGATGGGTGGGATATGATGCTACAGGACCCACATTTTAGAAATTTCAAGAAATTTTGATAACAGAAATTTTCGAATAAAGAAGCACAAAAAGAAGCAACTTTGCTGTTGGAGAGGGTCCTCCTTGACAACATTTGCCAAGTACAGTACGCCGAGCATCGGACATTCCGTCTTTTCGATTTTACAGGCCTACATTCGATTTGTGCAGGTATCTGACGTAAAAGCATTGTGACGTCATTAATTTCCTTTGAAAACGTCATATATTTACCCCTGTTTCCCTGAATTTCATGCTGGTTTCCATAGAATTTGATGACGTCACAATGCATTGACGTCAGATACCTGCACAAATGGGAAGTAACTCGCTATTTCGAAAAGACCGAATTAGACCATCACCAGTGGTGTCTCAAGTCGAATAATTGAATTAGACCACCGATTCTAAAACTGTTTCGGGTTTAACATTTTTGATATTTTGTGGACAATTTAAACTTTCACTATATGACAGAAATTCACTTAAGTTCATAAATGTGCTAAAATCAGAATCCATATTTTTTTTTATTCATTACACTTTTAACATAATATGGTATCTCTTTTTTTTTTAATAAAACAATGATTGATTTTGTATCGCATAAAACGATAGATTTAATAGATCTCACTGAAAAACGATGTGAGTGAGAGACTGCTGGCATACACTAGACTGAAAAAAAATCCTGAATTTTCATCATGAACAAAGTGTCTGTCATGTACGTTTCTTGTCTCTCTCATTTGCTTTTAGTTTTGATCATTACAGATATATTGCTCATGTATTTTTCTCTAACATTTACTGAAAGCTTTGATCTTTGCTGATCTATTTCAGATTCATTTCATTATACACTTACTGAAAACCGTTAATGGAGAATCGAGTATCTGGATTTTGTAAGTGTGCAAACGATAAAAAATCGCTAAAAACTTAATTCCAGTAAAAGAATCGAATCATAACCAAAGAAGCAATGCCGTACTATTTTGATTTATTCTGCAAATTTTCAACCTCTGCATCTGATCAATTTTCAAAATATTTTTTCTTCAAAAAATCTTCATCAACAGCTATTATCTTCCCATCCTTTCTTCTTTCCGTTCAGCAACCAATACCAACAATTCCCAACATATACTTTTGGTAACATTGGCATTTTGTCGGAGTCTTTTCTCGATTGACCATATCCACATTTATTACATGATACACCCGTTATGCAGTTTCATAAAGCCATTTCATAAATATTGCTTGAGTGCGATTAGTCAAGTTTGGAACCCAATCACATAAACCTTGACAAATGTGACCTTTCAAATATCGGTCAACTTTTAAATTCAGACCAGGAGTCAATATCAATGATTGTTTCACGGTCTACCTTGTAGACGGTAATTAACACCTTTCCAAACGGTGCAATATTTTTCATTCAGATGCAATGATTGAATTAATAACTGAACTAATAATTGAATGATCAACAGAGCCGTTAACTGTCCTTAACTAAACTGACATATTTTGCCTCCCGTTTTGAAAATACAACATAACAAAAAAGGAAAAGAATGTTCTTTTTATCACGTTTAAGAGAAATATTCTAAAAAGAAAAAGATAATAAAACAAAAACAGATCTCGCAATTAGGCTTTGTCTACTTTTTTTCAATGTCGCGAGCGGATCTAGATCTTTTTTTCCTCGGAAGGTTGGTCTAGCCCGTTAGGGTATGGGGTCTAGCCTATGATTTTGAAAGAAAATATTCAAAAACGGGAAATCGTGTGTGTTTTTTTCTACAAATTCGGGGGGGGGGGGGGCGCAAATACCGGGGGAGGGGTGTCCTGGCTCCAAGCCCGCTCTTGATCCGCGCTTTTAAAAATGTTTCAATATGCATAGGATCAGCTACCAACGAAACCAGACAAGACTCGTATGATTTCGATTGAATAGTGTACTGACGGGTACCCTTGAATACTTTTGAGCAGAAACAAAGATATGATAATATCATAATAGCGGAATATTCCCTTAGTTTTGAATATTTGTTGGAAAACTTGTACAGGGGGATCCTTTACCGCATCTCATAGAATCCGCTTCCTATGTACGTAGTCTAATTACACTGCAGTTTAAAAATTCAAATATCAGTCTCCCTTTTGTTTTCTTAACTTTATCTACCCTCATTTAACAACAAATACAGTATACTGGACCGAATTCTTACCGTTATTTTCTTTGAGATCTACTTTTGAAATGCGTGAAATTCTTAACTGTTTACTGACCATGAGTAGTTTTCTTCTACTTGGAATGACGACTTAAAATTACTCAATCATTGGTGATAATTGTTTGATGGCCTAACAATTGCCGTGCAACAAGTGGGTTATTCAACTGCTCCTCGGGCTACACCCTCGGAGACAGTAGAATAACCCTTACTTAAAATTGCTGTTGTTGAATAAATTCTTGCATTAAAATACTATTCAAAATTGATATACTTTTCTCTGACGCACAGAATATCTTCTCATGGCGTAGCAGACGACCTCTTGATCACGGCGTGCTTCGCCTCTGAAGTTCTCGGAAATGTTGATTTCACGTTAGAAATACACATTTTTAGGTAATATCATGTGACAAAAAGAATCTCAAATGAATTTAGGCAATATCATGTGATAAAAAGAATCTCAAATGGATTTTCATTTCATACGATGTATTATGAAACTCGTTGTGCGTTTAATATCCCCTCGCCAAGGCTCAGGGATATAAAACTCACAACTCGTTTCATAATACATCGTATGAAATGAAAATTCAAATTAGATCATATATACATATATGTAGCCGTTATCATTGCATTTGATTCAGATTGCAGATAAGGAAACAAAATGGACAAGTTTTACTCTGAGATCAATCAAAGAATAATATAGTTACCGAAATAAGATAAAGCATGCTTTTTCGGACTATTTGATCTTCATTATCTGCAATTTTAAAAATAGGCGATCTTGATATCAAAAATAAATAATTGTAAAGAGGAATAAGACTGGAATAATACTTGAGATGTTTTTTGCCTTTTTCATTTGAAAATATTTTCTGTTAACATTTTATTTTATGGCATCAACCTGTGCATGCGTGTTTCATGATCGTTCAGCTAACTTTTTTTCTATTGAGAAATATTCGTTTGTAGTCTTTGATTGGTACTGTGAATGTTTATATAAATAACCAATCAGTGCTGGTATCTTGCTGGTTTCTTCTGCATGTATATATTCCTTAACTAAGAACTCCCATTTGATTCTTTCTTCTATAAGTACACGAGGAACGGAATTTCTTGCTCTGAAAGTGAATTTGATATACAAATATAGAAAATAGAAATTGAAGTTTACTTAAAGTGTTTTATAACAATTACCCAAATGATTGACTTTTGTGAAGTTCAATTCCTTAAATCATCTCAAGTTTCCTCTAAAACTTCCAATAATAGTTTTTCTCGTCCAAAAGCAAGACAATGAATGAATTCAATGAAAATCCCAGACAAGTATGGAAAAGGATTTTTGTCAGGTAGGGGGGAGTGGTATGCTAAAATGTGGAAATGGATCTCAGTTCATTCTGTTGAATATTTAAATGCAGAACTTATTTGTACCAGTGCATGTCAAGGCTCCCTACCTACTACTTGTACTCTAGTTCCGCGGCTAAAACAGATGCAGAAGCTGCACCTGATGAATTTAACTTCACTGGGACCTAAACATAAAACAGGTACCTACTGCTCATTTTCCTTGTCAGTAAATCTTGTTAAATCAATTCAAATCAGATCAAAAGCTTTCACAAATGTTCGGAAATCATACATCTCACGAATGCATGTGCATTACCAAGCGGTAATGATGTTTATCACGCAGTATACGAAATAGACAGAAGGAGAAAGGAGAGCGTTGAAGTAAAGCATAACAATACATCACGTTATGTTAGCAAGTCATGTAGTATATCGTCAACAGAAGGAAAAGTTGGAAATCCGATTTTATCTAGGGGTACCTGGATATCGTTCACACAGTGGGAATCCCCTCACCTACCTTTGTAGTCTATGTGAACGCCTGAGGGTTTTGGTGATTAGATCAATACATCTATACGTAAATATATCGTTAATATACTGATTGATCTTATATAAAAGTGAAACAATGATATTGGTAAAAGAAATGCGTATAATGCAGAATTCTTTTTTTTTTAAATCAATGAACACGTGCACAAGAAATTTCAACATGTTCAATCTCTGGATGAAAATACGGAAAACAAAATGTATCGAAAACAGCATCTAGTTGTAACCATTCTGTTGATGGGGTTCCATCATCGGTTTTAGAAAGCACTTTCATCTAAATTCTATATATATGTCTTTTATTTAAAAACCTCAATTATCGTTCTCATATTTGTTTCTGTTTTGATTTTTTTTTTCTCGTAATTCTTGTAACTTCATGAAAACTGTCGCTTATTCTTCTTCGTGGAGGAGGAAGAATCTTCAGATCTTATTCAGCTCGATAACGGCGAATAAAAACATAGATACCGACAAGTGTCTGTCAAGTACTCGAGCTGCACAAATATCATTTAAAAAACTACCAAAGAAACAATTTTGTAATGATATTTTCATTCCATCAAGTAAATCTTCACATTGTGATCCGAAGAACCTTTGTTTCTTTAAATTTGATTCAGTCAGGTAATGGCTGCACCAGGTGTGTCGTGACCAAGTAAACATACCGAATAGGTTACACTAAAATAGTTGTAATATGATGAAGAAGACCTTTGGAAATTCTATTAAATGTTATTATATATATTATTTATTGAAATAAAAAGTAACTTGCAACTAAATCAAAGGATTTCCCAAACAATCAGCAAACATTTGGTACAAATTATGAAAATGACACGAAGGAGCACGGTAGGATCAAAAGAAACGACCCCCCCCCCCCAAAAAAAGAAGAAAAAGAAGGAAAAATGCGTGTTTACTTTCATTTCTTAAGATGAGATATATTAGAAATGAAGGATAAATGACCGATTAACGAAATGGTCATCACTCTATTAAAGTTGTTGTCTTTTATGAAATTCTGGACAAGTTCTGTCGAAGAGTTCCGTCTGCCTAGTCAAATAGCGTGCAATGTTGGCTACCGTACAGTATAGAAGTTGATAAAGAAAAGCAAACACCATGCAAAGTGTCTAACTTTCTTCATGTTTTACATTAATAAAAATCCTTGATATCAAGGACATTAAACATAACAACTCTTTTTCTTAATATCATTTTCGTCTGATTAGAATTGCAATATCAGATAAAGCTATACGTTATTGTAGCTCACAGGACTGCATGTAATTTTTGCATTTACAATATAATTGAGAAAATAGATGACATGTAAATATATCACTGTTATGAAACAATGGTCACTTTTTGTGGATGATGTAGATATACAACGAATTCATTTTAATGCAATGAACGCCGGTACCTCTGTGTACTCTCTGGATATCATTAATTCCGTGTGGTCTAACTGCACAATACAACATCAATTTCACAAACCCACAAGTATGTGGCCAAGTGAAGATTCAACAATGCATTGAGTAAATTAAAAAGTCTCCCTACCGCCCCGACTTGCATAATTGACGTTACTTAAGGGTGTATATCACTTGAACGAGTCTGACATGTACGTGAACTTCCTGCGCCGAATCTGACTCAGCAGAGTGTTTGCAGTTAACCAAGTTTGTCACTAAGTCTGAGATTGTTCTGCTATATCGTCCCAGCGCTTCGCACGTGGGTTGATGATGCAGTGATTTATGATAAATGCATTTTTAAGAAGGAATATATATCCCAGAAAAAATGAAGGTAAGAAATTATATATTCGGAAAATTTGACTAATAAACTTCTGGAAGAATTTTCTTCATTGTTACCTTATGTACCTTAAATAATTATCAATTAATTAATCCCATTGGGAAAAAACTTAGTGGTTGATTGAGTTTTTTAATCCAAAAAAAAAAAAAAAAAAAAAAAAAAAAGAAAAAAAAGAAGAAGAAAAAAAAAAAAGAAATAAAAAGGATAAAGAAAAAGAAACAAGTTTTAATTTTTAAAAGATGTACATCAATTTATCAATTTTCCCCCGACATATTCTTCAATATTATTAACTTTAAAAAATGTAAATTATTTTGAAGTTCTGCTGAGTCTGCTGAACAAATTCTTTTCTCCCTTATATTAAGTACTGTAATATATTTTATAATACAATTAGAGACAGCCAAAGCAAATTGTTCAAGAAAAAATAAAGAAATGGAGGAATTAATCGTTTGCTACTGTTTTTAACGTATTAGTTGAAATGATAGAAGAAAAACTTATTACGTTCTGCAAGTTCCGGAAAAAAAGTAAATCGTTTTCATCGAGATATCAATATAAATTGCTGATGATTTCGTTTCATGTGAGAAACCATCGGTTTACCGGATAACTTACAACTCTTACGTAACAGCAAATTGATAGACAATTTTACTTTGAGTGAAGTTAATAAACTCTCTTGCCGTTATGAATGCTGCAATAAACATCAACTTACATGATAATTAACACCCTTGCTGTTTCTTAAAATGGATCTTATAATTAAGCATCTTTTAATATCAAATAAAAACGGAAAGGTCTCCTATAGGAATCGATTGCAGCACACAAAACAAAACTTCGAATCACAAAAATCGAAAACACACGGAGTGGACAAGGAAGATCAAACACCCAAAGACGTCATTAAAACACTAAAACACAAAAGACTACTGTCATATGTAATATGGACAATTTTGAGCAATTACCATATTCATTAGGGCTTTATAGTCCTAATGAATATGGTAACTACTCATATTTGTCCATATTACATATGACAATACATATAACTCAACAAGACCTTGACATGAATACAGTACGATCCGCGAATGACATGTTACCGAATGTGGACCATGACATATATGTGCATGTTAAACGTCTTCAAATTCAATAGCATCATTTAAGACCAGATAAATTTGCAGCATGGACTAGACATGCACGCTTCGGGTACGTAACCCTCGTCAGTGATCATCAATCTAAACAATGTAATATGGCCAAAAAGTGTGAAAGTTGTTATGTCCAAAAATGTACCGAAAGAGGTAGCAGGATGGGTGGGATATGATGCTTCAGGACCCACGTTTTAGAAATATCAAGAAATTTTGGTAACAGACATTTTCGAATGCGTTGAAGAAACTATCAACCGCAGTTGATCGAACTTGTCTACATGTGCCCTCGGGGACTCCTGGTCCACCATCAGTGGCACTCACCAAGTGGTACAAATGTTAAACGTCTTCAAATAGTAGCATCATCTTAAGACAGATAAATTTGCAGCATGGTGCATCCAAAATTGATATGTAGCGTTGAGTGATGTTTATGAATTTGCTAGAGAACTCGAGGTTACTATTTTCTATTTTTACCCTTCCATCCCCACCAAAATAAGAGATTTACCAACATTGGTGCATTGCGTTTGACGTTTCAGATTTATGACGTCGACGTGTTATGACGAGAATTAGTGAAACAGAGCACGCATTTTGTTTCCGTATGAACTGCTAGCGAAGGTTTTGTTTTAATATTATGTGCTTGTGCAGATATACGAATGCGTGAAGAAAGAAGGGGGATCCTTTTTGAAAACAAATGGGGATGTGCAAATATTTATTCTCTATTTCTGTGATTACTGAAGAATGAAAATTATTTCGTTTTTAAATTATAATGTGAAAGAGGATTACACGAGGAGAAATTGGACTGTGAGCAACTCTAGCTTTCGATGAAGGAACATTACTACATCTTTTATATACTTTAAGCAAACATTTACTGCCAAACAATATCTGCTAATACCTTTGAGCAATATCTATTTCTGTAAATGAATACAATAAAGGGTTAGGTGATCTGAACTACGAACAATTCATAGAGCATTCCTGGATCATGTCTAATCTAGCTTATACAAACAGGAAATCGGTTTATTCATTTATTTCATATTTATGATTTTTAGATACATAGATGTCAATAATTTATCTCCCGTGAACATCGCAGTTAAATATTGTAATGATTGCAAGATTGCTTAAGTTGTAATAAATTTGCTGATCTTTATAGGTAAGGGGGTCTTTAATTCTGTAAATCCTACATTTTTGTATCACGGTGCTGCAAGTTTGATTATAAAAAAGAAACTTTGAATGCAAATACATAACATAATCATTCTATTAATCTTCATTTCCATGTGTCCATGCCGTTCACCAGCCGATTAAACACTGAATTTTATGTTGTAAATAAAAATGTTACCGCTTTCTAGCTAATCTGATGGCTAATATAGTTTACATAAGAATCCAGACTAAAGGAAAGGATCAGACGAGGTATAGTAAAGTTATGATCATCAACATTTTGTATGGCTGGAATTCTCATAAAAGTGAAAACTTTGTCACTTTAAGATACCATCACGAATTTGTGAAGGCACTTAGGGTTGTTTCAGGAGCGATCTGGCAATGTTGTCTAGGTTCGAGTAGGTATATTCACTTCACAGTTTGACGCTTTTGATGTTTTCGACATTACGAAATGCACAGAAGACTTCGACCTACAAAGAGTTGCATAGAAATGGAAAAAACAATCTAACTGGCGTAAAAAATGAATAAGTTTTTCTTTTACAAAATAATTCAGTTGCAAGTGGACCGTTCTCAATTAAAGCAAATGCACAGCAGACATTTTTAAGCATGGAGAATGTAAAAAGCAGTTTAAAGCTACAATAAGCATTACTTTTTATCAAAGATAGTACTTTTTGCAGTTTAGGGAATATTGCATATATATAGGATATAAGCTAATAATATCTTGCCCAAGCGCGGACCAAAATTAATTTTCAAACAGAAAGGGAGGAAGAGGGGTCAGTCAATCAAGGATTACCAAAGGGGGGGGGGGGGTCGATACTCGAAATGCGAAAAATTTAAGCTAAGACCAGAGAGGTCTGACCACTTGCACACAACAATATGGCGATCGATGAAATAACAAAAGAATGTAAATGACGCCAATGTTGAGAGGTCGGCCAGGTTTGAAAAAATCTAGGCGTTTTAAATAAGTTTATGTTATTTTCACATTGAGGACGTTTTAATGATTTTTATCTCTAGATGAGAGCGAAAATGAAAAAAAAAAAATAAGAAAAGGGAATAAATGAAATTGATATAGGGTCTTTGTCCAAAATGGCCGAAATCACTGGGACCGAACCTGATTTTGTCAGAAACCTCAGTCTACAGTTCAATGAAGGGCCGAACTGGGTTTTGTCCAAAACCTCATAGCTGAGTCCGAGAAACCACTGTTCAAGTTAGATCTTTTTGCATGTATTCTGATCAGTTGTATAAAAATAACAAAATTAAACAAATAGTACAAAAAAGTCAAATTAAAAAAAAACCTTCCAGAAAAAAACAACAACAAAAAACAACAACAACAAATAACAACAAATGAAAAAAAAAAAAAACATACAAAGAGAAAAATACAAAGATATAGGTACAAATCTATTTATTTTTCACCGACAATATATAAAAAAATTTCGACCTTGTTTACCTTACACGATCCTGTAAGATGAGTCTCATTGATGTATTGGTTCCGACATTTACCATTCCTATGTTTATCGTATCTCTACCGTAGACAATAGGTACAGAATCAACCTCGTGTAACTGTTCTGCATAATTCTGTACCGTTGGAATGACGCGAGTCAAGGTTGCATGCGGTCAAACCCGAGTCACACAAGAAAGGCAAAAATAAACAGATTTAATTATCATGAAAACAAATCATTATTATTTTTCATCAGAAGAAGTATGAATAATAAAAAAAACAACAAATAAACAAATACAAACACGCCGACACAGTGTCAACATGTAGCACACCCAGTACAACAAACAACATGTGTACATCGTAAAAGACAATTTAAAAAAAGGGAAACACAAATGACAACACGTCAAATGCGAGCAATGAGTATGCGATCCTTCCTTCTAATTTTGGGCCTATTGGGCCTATAAATCGTCAATGAGTCCCGTCGTCAAAGTTAAAGTTGTTCAGTAAATAAACTAGTTATTCTAGATATTTATTTTCTATTCTTATTCTGAAAAATTTCCACAAACGCTTTATTCAAGTTAGGAGACAATACAAAAGGACACTATAAATTTTTTCATCAGTGGCTTCCTCGCTATCAAGTTTCAGAGATAACGTTTTGTCATCACCATGCATGTATACTAAATAAGGAATACAGACAACCATTTTTTTTTAAACCGAGAACGCAGAGTTATTTGTAAATTGTGTGCGAAAATTTTTAAAAGTACTTGATTAATCATTGACTAAAATGCTTCTTTTTTCAGAGTTTGATTGTTTTACTCGGATCTGTATTCCTTTATCAAGTTGTTATCGGTAAGTTTGGTTTACTTTTGCTCCAATTTCCCCCTTAAACTTTCGACCAGTGGAATTACAACATATTATGTATTTCTGCAGATGAATCTAAGACTGCTGTCTTTGTATCTGTATTGATATGTTGTGTGTTAATAATACTTACATTACTAGTAGATTCCCCATGTTAAACGCCCATGAGGCAACTAGAATTATATTCCAATAACTTGGGTTGCTATTGTGACGTCACGTTCAAGTTTTGCTTGTAGGGAGAATTTACCAACGTTCAAATATATTTGACGCTATAACAGGCAAAATGTGCAAAGTGCTTACAAATAGAAATGACAGATCTTTAGAATAAATGTAAATATAAGTAATGACTGTCTTACTTTTGGTGTTCATGGGTGTATAATTCTGGTTGGACACGTGCAAATTTTCCGAGAATCAGAATTATACACCCATGAACACCAAAAGTAAGACAGTCATTTCTTAATTGATCTCACATCTTTTTTTTTTTTTTTTTTAAATAGTACAAAGATGGTATTCCTGATTGATTTTGTCTTTTAAACATTACATTATTAGTGATATTATTTGTAGTTGGAGATTTGGGTTTTGATCACGTCTTTACTTCGTCAGTTCAGATAATGATATCTGTCTATATCTTGTACTTTTCTATTCGACTTCGGGAACACAATTGTCCTTCTTATCATAACCATTTTTAATTCTACCTTCAGCTCGTGATTACAGTAGAAGCTACGATAGCAGGCCTAAACCAGGTAAACTTTCACCAAATTCTCTCTTTGATTATTGCGTTGTATGTCCGGCTGTCTGTCGATAGCAAGTAATTCCCTTCAAGTATTGTTGTCTTGATATGTTAAAAGATTGCCCAACCGCAGGCAAAAGCACTGAAATGGGCAACATGGCGACATCTCGTCATCTGTAACGTGAAGTGACGACAGAATTCGATCAAAGGGTCTGGAGCCAAGCGCACATGGCCGCATTCCCGAGAAATTCGTCACAAATCATCCTCAGTATTATCTCTGAATTCGTTGTAGATTTATGCGCCTTACGGGTCACCATACCTTACTAGATCGTTTGTTGTGTGTGATGCATCAGGAGGAATACGAACATGTCATCGAAGCTGTGTACAAAAAATCCTTTATGTTATCTGTAAAGCTTATGTCTGACAGAAATAGAATACAAGAAAAAAATGTTGCCTCGGTGTTGTACTACTCTCCAGAACAAGGTGATTTTGTCCTAATTCTGAAAATATCAGTATCGTAGGTCCCATAATTGCTTTTCTTTCTGAGAATAGGGCAAGCTACGAAGGATTCGTTATTTATCGATCACATGATGACGTCTCTAAAATGTTTAAAGAAGTCAGTTGGATGACTTTGTTAACATTAAGAGTTTTCAACATTTCTGGTTAATTTCATGTAACCACACATTGTAATTAAAAAATGAATTGTATATTTTATGGGAAAAAATATAGCGAGTATGTGCGTTCAAAAATAAGGTCTAACCAGTGATACTCGGGGCTAAAACAAAGGAATTTGGAAAAAAACTGAAGAGCCAAATTCTGAAATAACCAAAATGATCACCATAGACCCAGCTAAGAGAAAAGCTATTCACGAGGAATTTAGCTACATACGAGGGCTGATTGATATGTTGTGAACCTCGGTTTTCTTGGTCGCAGAAGGTATTCTCCTGATAGATTATCTCCAAAAAAGGACAAACAATCAATGACACAAGCTACATTGTATGCTTCATTGCTAACACGGTTACAGGAAAATATTAATCTTAAGCGCCACGGAAAGCTCATTAGTTAAAAGTGTGTTGTTCCATCAGGCAATGCTCCTGTTCACAAGTCGGTCACTGCCATGGCTGCCATTTATGATTGTGGCTTTAATTTGATTGAGCATCCGCCTTATTCACCTGACCTTGCTCCAGCTATTTCTGGCACCCTGTTTCAGTCCGATGGTGACGTCATACTCATTTGCAGTGGATGGCTTTCTGACCAGTCTAGATAAGGTGTTCTTTAAAAGTAGTATTGAGGCCCTTATTAACCGGTGGCAAAAGTGTATAGATACTGAAGGGGATTATGTAGAAAAACAATGCAAAATGTCTGATAAAATGCAAATCCTTTAAAAATACGAGGCTCACCACATATCAATCAGCCCTCGTAATTTACTTACAGAAAATGAAATTTATTTCGAGCCATTGCAGGAATATTGTGGACTTTCTGGGACTAACAGTCCATCAGCAGCGATATTAGCCTAGCCTTAATTTAAATTTTGAAATATATATTCCATGAAATTTGTTTACTTCATCATATGCACATTAAACCATTGATTTGAATCATAAATCAGAATTATTTAAACACTTACTCACCTTCATCCTAGGAAACTCTAGGTTTGGTACGTATAGAGCAAAGTCTGAAAATTGTTGTTTCTTCGTGGTATTTGTGATTGATGTGAACGCTTCGTCTTCTTCTATCTTTACAAGTTACCTTATAGATAGAATAGATCGACTGTCTAATTCGGTTTGAGTAAGAACGTCAACGAAAGCATAAACATAATTAAAATAAAGGTTTTGATACAAAACAAAATCCGTTTGAGATAAAAATTGACGATATTTCATGAGGCCATGACTTTGTTATTTTCTGTTTTGCGTCCTCGTGCTTGTACGGTTTTGAGCCCAAAGTCATAAAAAAAAACAAAATCAAAAAAGACAATCTTTTGCAAATTAAATGCATTTCTACAAGAATTAAAAAAAGATATTTATTTTTCATATTTAATGTAAAAACGTAAATGTACTCCAATGATTCAATGCATTGCATTATCTTTTATTTCTCTGTTGATAATAAAATGAAACAAATGTTTCCAGTCAGATTTCACATAGTCACATATAATATAAGATTTCAATTTTGTTTTTCATGCTTGTTTGTTTTTCTCATTGGTTGGCTGGTAGCTCTCTCAATTTCAAAAGGACGCAAAACAGAAAAAAACCAACCAAGAATTGGCCTTAAATATGATTCAAAGAAATCGGGTTATTATTCAAAGACAGTCTGTAACTTCTATCTGACGGTGTTCTAAATTCTTCATGACCTTTTCACTGTTTGAATTACTAAGTTCTCTCCTTTGAAATTTTAATTATCATAGAACCAAAATCTGACACGTCAAATATGTATTCACAAAATCAATTTCTCGATCTAAACATAATTTTCAAAAATGTTTGATATTCAGGTTTTTCATATGGAGAAAGCTGCGATATCAATCATTAAATTTTTTATGATGAAAAACTTTGCGATTTTGGCAACCAGGCTGGAGATAACTTTTCTTCTCTCTGTTTTCTACCATCCATCAGTTTAGAAAATCCTAAAGGGAATACGATAATAGTGTGATATTAACTTTGAAAGAAACATTTCACGGTTCGTCTGCTTGTTCGATGCATGTTCAAAACACATGTTTGTTAATTGTTGCACCTTCCATACTCCTTGGATTCGATAAGGGGACCGAAATCTTGTTTCCTTGATTTGAATTTGTACGGCGCCGCACTAATTCATTTCATTAGCGCCACCTACATCGGATTTTGTTTTTACGATGGAATTATTGTATGATAGTGTTGTCCTTCATGTTTCATTAATATGATGTTATTACTCTCGTTGTCTTCGTCTGTTTGTTAACTTGGTAATTTGAGTGCTATCCCCTTTTCCTCGTCTGATGTGTGAGTATGTTCCGCTGTGATCACTGTCACGTCATGTTAGGGATCTCCTCTGTATGCTATGATGTGTTTCGCGAAGTCAAAATCATTGTTTATATAGCACGATTCACTCGATCTTGAATCAATTCTAAACGAAAAGTAACCAGTGAAATGAAAACAACTTCTAGAAGTCTTCTGACAACAAAATTTCAAAATATTTTATCAGAAAAAAGAGAATGATTATATACATCTTAATTTCTAAAATTTGCCGCGAGGCGATTTGATTTTATTTCATTGAAAAGGATTAGAACACCATCCTTAATTTCTAGATATTTTGTAAAAATACACCCAATTTCTCAACAGGTTGCCGAAGTTGCTTTGTGAACGGGCGGACATTTGCTGGAGAAAGCTATTTCAATTACACAGAGAATTGTGATTTCTACCGATGTACTTGTGAATGCTCTGGAAAGTACACATGTGAGAACTCCACACTGAGGAACTGTAGGGCGAGAGGTCAACTGACGTCTGGTCACACAGTTAGTAAAGGATGTAAGGACTGCAATGTCGAAGGCGTCCTCTTTCCAGGAGGCCAAGACTTTGACTATAGAAGGGGCTGTCGTGAGATGACTGGATGCACATGTAATTGCGACGGCAGCTGGACATGTCAAACAGATGTTAAACAGTGCCAGAGTGACAGTAGCATCAGCCGATCTTCTAGTTCTTCGTCATCTTCTTATTCCTACACTAGCAGCTCTGGACAGAGAACAGCGCAGGGGGTATCACAAAGAAGCAGAGGAGGAACTCTTGTCGGCGACATCAAACGATCAGACTGTACACCTTGTAATGTGAATGGACGGACGATTCAACCTGAAAGTACATTTGAGCATCAGAGCGGCTGTTTTAAGTACGACAAATGTATCTGTAGGTGTAACGGATACTGGGACTGTCCGGCAGAGACAGCTCGAGACATTTGTGGACAAGGTGGTGGCGGAGGAGTGGTTAGTGCAGAGAGAAGCGATTGTAGAACATGTAACGTCTTTGGCTCAATCAAAGTAGGAGGGACACAGTTTACATACAGAAATAACTGCGAGGAATGGAGAGGCTGCAGGTGCAACTGTGATGGCAGTTGGAATTGCGCATCAGCAGATTATAGCTGGTCGTGTGAAAACATTTGCAAGAAATGTTCAATAAACGGTACCGAGTATGATGGTAATACTGATTTTGTTTACAGGGATGGATGTATAACGTACAATCCATGTCGTTGTAACTGCGATGGTTCATGGAACTGTCCACCTGAAAGTGGTGCTTGGACTTGCTCCGACTCATGTACAGAGTGCAAAGTGGACGGTAAGACTTTTGCTGGAAACAGTAAATTCCGACTGAGACGGGATTGTTGGGAATGGGACCAATGTGATTGCAACTGTAACGGTTCCTGGAATTGCCCTAAAGAAAATGCAAGATGGGTTTGTCAACAGAGATGTCTGCAATGTTCTGTTGATAATCAGAAATTTGATGGAGGCAAGCCTTTCCAACTCCAACGTGGTTGTTGGCAATTTAATTGTGATTGCAATTGTGATGGTAGTTTCAATTGCCCCGCTGAGCGAACAGTGGATACCTGCAGGGTAAATATGGCGACCGGATGTAACTACTGTAGCATTAATGGCAAAAAGTATGACGGTAACACTCGTTTTTCACATACGGATGGATGTATTGAATATAAAGATTGTACCTGTAACTGTGACGGTTCTTGGGAATGTCCGGGACGAATGGCTGTAAACAAGTGCGATGTGAATGCAGGAACTGGATGCAGATACTGCGAGGTAAATGGAGTTAGATTTGAAGGCAATTCTAGATTCCAGCTTACAAGAGACTGTTTCAAAACGGAATGCTCGTGTCGCTGCGATGGTTCATGGCAGTGTTCTACAAGATCTAGCTATGTATGTGGAGACGTTAATACACAGGGAGGCTGTAAAGATTGTTACGCTCTGGGTAGGAGAATTTCTAGCCGCACAAGCTTTGAACTCTCCATTGGTTGCACTGAGTACAAATGCCAGTGTTCTTGTGATGGATCTTGGCAATGTCCAGCTGGAAATGCCTATTCTAAGTGCGATCTGTCATCTCAATACTCTTCATTATTCCAACGCTTCAGTATCAGGTCAATTGGCAGTACTGCCCGCTCGTTGTGTCCGCCATGTCATATATCTGGCTCTCTTTTCCCAGGGAACTCTCAGTTTTCATATAAGGATGGATGCCACACCCATTATTTGAGATGCTACTGCGACGGTGGATACAGAGTTGCTTCGACAGTGATCGAAAATTGCTCCGAACAAATATTCTCTGGTGCCATCTCAACTTCTGAGTCGTCCTCCGTTTTCCTGTCAGATACAGCAGAATGTAGAACGTGTACGGTCAATGGGCAAGATTATGCTCCACGATCATCCTTCAATCTCCAAGTCGGATGTCAAGTTTACCGATGTCAGTGCACATGTAGGGGTCTTCCTTCATGCCAACTTGGTAGAGATCAGCTATGTAACACTGTTGCTTCAGAGATTACCACTACTGTCGTAGGTGGAGGTGGAAGTGGAGTTGTAGTAGGCTCAGGTAAATTTCGTACATAAATTCAAAAGAAAAAAATCTTAATTCAGTGTGAAAAATTAATCAAATCAATGATGAAACACAAGGAAGGAGTTAGGAGTACTCCCCATTTGTTAATAAGACTGTAGACTTGAAGGTAAAGATAATTAATTTTCTTATTGTAAATTTCTACAAGATGTTACGTGAACATAGTTTCATTATCCATAAGATGTTAAACCATTGGTTGAAAAGTGCAATTTTGAATACCACTAAAAGCTTTAATGAGCAGTTCAATTTTTATGAAAAAGAAATCAAAGTTACTTTGCTTTAAAAGGGTCAATTCAAGCGGATGAAAATTGCACTACGACTGACGGTAAGGGAAGAACAAACGTAGCGCACAAGTACGCTTTCACTGCTTTTCACACATAGGGCTTTAAACATAGTATATGAATGACAATAAATATGCATGTCACCCATTAACAATTAACATGTCTGTAGGTGGTAGCGGTAGAACAGTCGTTTCTGGAGGGGGAAGTACACTTATCACTGGAGGAGGGAGTCGAACCGTAGTCTCAGGAGGAGGTAGTCGCACTTTAGTATCAGGAGGAGGAAGTCGCACCCTAGTTTCAGGAGAAGGAAGTCGTACTGTAGTTTCAGGAGGAGGAAGTCGCACTGTAGTTTCAGGGGGAGACAGTCGTACTTTAGTTACAGGAGGAGGCAGTCGCACTGTAGTTTCGGGAGGTGAGAGTCAGGGTCGCACTATCGTTTTAGGAGGGGGAGGAGGAGGTCAAAGACGAACCGTAGTTTCAGGAGGAGGTAGTCGTACTGTTGTAAGTGGAGGAAGTAGACGTGTAACTTCTGGAGGAGGTTCAACAGGAAGAACCGTTGTTGTAGTCAGAGGAAATCCCGGAACCGTGACTACAGGTACAAGAACAGTAGAACGAAGGGTTGTTGTACAGCCAGGAGGTTCAAGCAGAACTGTCGTAGCTGGAGGTAATATTGGAACTGGAAGCGTTATAAGGCGGGTTGTTTCAGGTGGAGGTGGATCATATGTCGTTACAGGAGGCGGATCAAGCGGAGGATCAACAAGTGAAGTAATCAGACGGATAATTACAGATAGTAGGTATCCCACTGGTGGTGTTTATCCTGACCAAGGCGGCGTTGGTGAGTCGATGTTACGGTTATGTATCCCAGCGTTTGCATATTTCATTCCTCAAAAGTCCATGTCTTTTACAAAGCATGTAACACATTTTACTGGTGAAGCTTTCCTCTATTAACACTAAGATGAAATTTATAAGACTCTTATGCTTCTGATAATTTTGCTTATACTGATTTCTGTGTTATATATGTGTCTATGTACTTGTTTATTTAACTAACGGAGTTGCATCTTTTTTCTTTAACAAGTTTCATCGGCATATTCGATAATCTACATTCATACTTAGAATTTTTCATCATCACTTTACCAAAGACTGTAAAAAGAAACCATAAAGTATACTTCTATTTTTACTAAGTAATATTGTGGAAAGAATAACTAATGAGATATCAAATATTTGTTCTTTTAAAATATAGAGATAATATAATGAAAATAAAGATTTGAAAATAATTCTTGATCTTAGGGGTTGCTCAGGATGGTGCTTGCCTATACTGTGTTGTTGATGGTAAACGACACCCAGGCGGAACTTCATTTGACTACAAACGTGGATGTATTCGGTATCGCTGTCAATGCAACTGTAGAGGATACGCTATGTGTAGAGCAACCAGTCTAACAGATTGCTATCCGAATGCGGAATGTAAACAGTGTCAAGTGGAAGGAAAGACTTACCAAGCCAATTCACGGTTTACATTTGAGGAAAATTGCAACCGTGTTTCCTGCAGATGTGGTTGTGATGGCTCCGCTGTATGCGTGAGAAGCCCTATTCCTAACTGTCAAAATAATCTAGGATGCAGAGAATGTGTTTATGACGGGGTTAGAAGAGCAGTCTATGAAAAGTTTTATATTGAAAATACTTGCGAAAGAACATTATGTCAATGTGAATGCAATGGTCAAGTAACGTGCAGCGCTCCTGTGAGGACATGTGAAAATCCAGATCCGGGTACCTCATGTATGGGATGCACTTTAAATGGCGTCTACTATCGAGGTGGATCATCCTTTGACTTTGTCCATGGGCCATGGAAATTTCCCTGCACATGCGACTGTAATGGTCGCTACACTTGTGACAGGTCACGGGCTGAATACCTTGATGACGAATCCGATGGAGAACGTTGTAAAACTTGTGTAGTTGATGGACGATCATACCAAGGTGATTCCAAATTCACTAGACAACAGCAGTGCTACGAATATAGATGTCAATGTAACTGCGATGGAAGCCATGAATGTGTATCTAGTGGAGTTTACGTATGCGGAAGAGGACGTGGAACGCAAACTGGATCACGCACAACAGGAACAGGACGTGGTGGAGGCTCTGTCACACGCACTACTGTAACCGAGACCCGAACAAACACCTCAACCTCCTCGAATACCGGATCATCGTCTTCGAGGTCTAGGGTAACGACATCAGGAAACAAAAATTGTCAATACTGCAATATTTCTGATAAGCAGTATCCACCCGATCAACCCTTCATCATAGAACGGGGCTGTAATCGCTATAGATGTCAGTGCTATTGTACCGGAAGATATGGCTGCAGGGTTGGTGAAAAAATATGCGACGATGCAGGGAGAAGACTTGATCGAGGTTCAACAACCTCGAGGACATCAGGTTCCCGTTCCAACAGTAACAGCACGCGTACAAGTACCAGCAGCAGAACAAGTACCACCAGAACAAGCACCACAAGTACATCAACAAGAACTCAATTTACATACGAGACCAGGCAGGGAAGCATAGTCTCTAGTGAACCTCTTGGTTCGGATGGGTGTCGTTCATGTAGAACCGATAGACAACGCTACAGATCTAATTCCGACTTCGAACTTGACGACGGTTGCAAGCGTTTTAGGTGCAGATGTAACTGTGATGGTTCTTGGGAATGTCCAAGACAGATTCCTCGAAACATCTGTTCCAACAACCAGACCCAGCCAACCTCATCCAGGACAGGTTCTAATTGCCAACAATGTTCAGTTCGAGGAGAAAAATTCGAGCCAAATCAAGAGTAAGAAAATATAGAATACACTAATAAAAACATAATTCAAACTTAGAATAAAATTTATTACAAAGAAATTGCTGTTTCATCTCTTGTGAACACAACGTCTTAGCAAGTCATAATCCATTTTTTACAGATTCTTATTGAGGTATGATTCGTGTAGAAGTCTGCGATGTGACTGTGCATGTGATGGAACCTACACATGTGGAAGAGACATTGTTAACACGTGTGATACAACTGGTACTGGTGGATGCAGAAAATGTGTTGTTGGTGACGAATCATTTGCGTGAGTGTATCCTTTTTCTGTATAATGTGAAATAAACTGCAGTAAAAGTATTGCCTATTGTAGATTAACTTAATAACAGACATTGACTTCTGAATACTACTTTTGATCTTTAAAATAATTTTGAAGCGGACCCTATGACTTATTGGTGAGAACCTTTTCTATAATTTTACATATTGATCAAAAAGCATTAGTTATAAAGCAATATTGGTAATGACTTTGCATGAACATATTTTCACAGTAAAACTCAACGATATCTTAATCATCGCATTATTTTGTCTTAAACCGACAAGCACTGCATTTCTCATGTTCATGTTTTCCCATTCTTTTGGAGACAATAGTTAATATACGTTTTTAAGGGTTTGAGGGCTGGATTTTAAATGCCATTCTAGTGTATGTTTGCAAGCAATATAATAGATTTCCGTTCTTGTATTATTTCAGTCCAAACTCACGGTTTACCTACAGAGATGACACATACCAATATAATTGTGACTGTAGTTGTGATGGGTCTTATAACTGTCCAGCAGAAAGAACTATTCCACTCTCAGATGTAGCTCTGATCGGAGGAATAACTGGAAAGTAATTGTTAAAAACTTTACTATACAATTAAGTGACAATTTCATGTAGAATTTTGATTGAGGATCTTGTAATTTACATGCTTCTGCTCGGAGTATGGTTTGTATGGACCTTGTATGGACCTAATATTAGTTTCCTGTCATTCAGGTTAAGAAAATTATGGATGCTTTTAAAACATGTTTGCATGGTTTTATTACTGTTATGAAAATGTTCACTCATTAATGATTATGACAATCCTAAGTATTGACAATTTTGTGACTTTGTTTTGTGATTTTTGAAGTTTCGTACATGTTTTCTGTCTGTTGTTTTCGTTATTTCTGGGTAAATTTATCATGGAAGTCATTTTCATTACCAAAACAGAATCCATAGTATCAGATAAAAAAATGTGAATATGTTCATACTTTCTTATAATTAATTCATGCCTATCAATTGTCCAAATGATCTAGAATACAATTTTAACTTTAAATCATATAATCAAAACTTAATTTAAAAGAAAAATAATGTTTAAAAATTGAAACGAAACATTAAAGACTGCCCTGACTTTTTACTAGTATTGGTAACTAAGATTTTATCATATTGTCGAGTCAGCTCATTTTTATTGTGCATGTATGTAAATTATTTTTCAGATCTTACTCAAGTACCATTGATATTTAAATTAGAGTAAATCAGCAAATTTAAATATTTGCTCAAATCTGTGCTAACTTGCACTTTTCGTTTTGAATCAATTTTGTTTTCTTGAAGCATATTTTCTGTTTAGAAGAAACTAAGAAGTAAATAAGTTTTCAATTCCCTCATATATGATGGTTTTTCGTCTTTTTGTTTTTTTGGAATATTTGGGATATTTGAGTCACTTCCCTATGCATTGAAATTGAGTGCATGTTTTTCGGCTTGAGCAATTATGTGGCTATTTCAGATTGTTGAATTGAGATGTACATACGAATCTGCGTCTTTTGTTTAAAAGCATGGGATTTGGTTTTATGTGTTTATTATTCTAAAGCTCATTTTGGCTGATGCATTGCATGTAAATTGATTACTAATGAACTAAACTACGAATGAAACACATACTCCATGAGCAGATTTAATGATAACCATCCTTAAAGACCCGAGCTTTCGGAATTTCTTTTTATTTACAAAAAAAAATATGTACACAAAACAGGAAGCATGTTCGAACCCGTTTTGTTTTTGGTACTTATGAATCCGCTCTTACGATATATAATATGCAGCTTAACTAACCATTAACACTTCATTATATCTAACAGCCGGGGTCAAGATTCAACGGTAGTGACGTCGTCCACGTCACGACAAACAGTCCAGACATCCCAGACTATAACAAGAGATAGTGACGTCAAAAGCGGTGGCGGGAGAACTCTGTCCGCCGAGAGTAGCAGGGAGCGAAGGGGACGGATTGAGGGAGTTGGCAGGGCATACTCTGGTCAACCTAACTGTAGATACTGTGAAGTTGATGGACAACAATATGCTCCAAATCAGAGGTTCGTGTTTGATGATAACTGTTGGAGGTTTAGTTGTGACTGTAACTGCGATGGTTCATTCTATTGTCCAGCTTCTAGAACTCAGGACATCTGCGGATCGGGGAGGTGCCGCAGCTGCCGACGAAACAACAAGGAATATCCTGCAAATACTGTTTTTGTAGTGGAAGAGGGTTGCTATAGATACAGCTGTGACTGTTCTTGTGATGGATCTTACAACTGTCCAGCTTCACGAACAATAGACATTTGTAATGGTCGTCAGTCACCATGTCGGGAATGTGATGTTAACGGTCGTAAATACCAACCGAACACTCGCTTCCAGTTTGATGAAAACTGTGTCCGATATTCGTGTACTTGTAACTGTGATGGCTCGTGGCAGTGCCCTGCAGAAAGGTCTGTTTCTATTTGCAACCAACCGGATCAAGTTGGACAATGCAGGGAGTGTGTTGCTGGTGGACAAAGACGTGCACCAAATACACGATTTCAATATGATGAAGGATGCAATAGATATTCTTGTGAATGTAAATGCGACGGATCTTGGAACTGTCCTGCAGAAAGAACACAAAACATATGTACCGGCAGACCTGATAGACCTGACAAAGGCCCATGTAGAGAATGCGTCGTCGGAAGAGTAAGACGCGCTCCGAACACAAGATTCCGGTATGACGAAGGCTGCTATAGATATGAATGCGTTTGTAATTGCGATGGTTCCTACAATTGTCCAGCGGAGAGAACGATAGATTTATGTAGATCGCTTAATGCTCCACAAGCTTTACAACGCTGCAGCAAATGTGAAGTCCAAGGAAAACTATTTGAAGGAAATAGCAGCTTTTCATATATTGATAGCTGTATTGAACATCAATGCGAATGCAGCTGCGACGGATCATTCACTTGTCCGAAATCTTTGTCAAAACGAGTTTGCGAACTCAGGCAAGGTTGCCAGAATTGTCGAGTCAAAGGAGAAGAGTATAGATCGAATACAAAATTTTCATTTATAGATGGATGCGACCAGATGCAATGTGACTGTCGGTGTGACGGAAGCTGGTATTGTCCACCAAGTGACACAATAAATATCTGCGCACGCGGTCAACAGAAATGTCAATCCTGTCACGTGAAAGGTACTGATTACCCGGGAGATTCCACGTTCGTTGCAAAAGAAGAATGTTATCAATACCAATGTCAATGTAATTGTGATGGGACCGTTTCCTGTCAAACTGAAAACAAAGTTAATCTTTGCGAATTTGTTGACAGAGGCGACATGGGGTGATGATTGATTATGCCTTTTAGTTTTAAAATTGGTTCGAGAAATTGTTTTCCTTTGCGTTTTTTTAAGATATTACATGACAAAATTTTTGAAATTTCTGGGATTTTTTTTAAGTCGTAGCAAATGGATGAATGGTTACAGTATATACATGTACTAATACCTTCGAGCCTTAGATATGTAAAATGTATTCTATATTAGTAGATGTTTGAGCATGAAACTGACATTATATGACAGAGCTTCTCTCAATTTACATACAATTATTCAATTATACAATTATTCAAATCTTTCAAAACTGAATTCATTGTAGAAATTTATAAGAAACAATGGTATTTTTTTTCGCAATATTGAATACTGTAAGCGCGGGGGAAAATTTTGCGAATATAACAAATAGTTTTTACACTTGGGGGAATTTTTGTGCTTTTTGCGTATATAATTAATGCAGCAAAGTTATTTTTGTGTCGGGGAATTTTCGTGCTTTCTGCGTTTATAATAATGCAGCAGTGTTATTTTTGCGTCAGGGAATTTTCGCGAAGTCCCATGATCGTGAAATGCGCAAAAATTACACCAACGTGAAATTTTCTATGTTTACAGTAATTAGAATTTTTAGGGGGGTTACAGCTTTAACATATGAAACCATCATAACTGTATTCACTAACTCTGATGAATATAACATGTTTCAAATTAACATCATTATATCTAAAGTAGAAAAAGAGTTAGAAGCACATCGTTACGGGACAATTATTCGTCAAATTGAAAAAAGATAGCACTGTTTTGTGCTTCTTTCAATTAAGATGTCACATTCGATTTTGAGCAAATTTCAATTAAGTGATATATAACATGTGCCTTATAAAAAATTCTGACGCAGAGTTGTGTCATGGAATATATTAATGTAATAAATATGAATATTATACTTTGCTTCTTATTCAAATATCAAACATATTAATTTTTAATAGCAAATATATTGTAAACTGCCTGGATTGTAGTGCAATGATTATTGAACACTGTATCTCACATTTGTTTCAAAATGGGGAATTTTAAGTTGTAGAATAGTCATTTTTCGTTAAAGTTAGATTTTATTTAGCAAAAAAGTATGTTTTAATAAATTTGCATTTTTGAAATTTTTTGATTCAATAAAATAGTTATCTTTTTTTCCTTTCAACATTATGATTTTACATTAATATGACTTCTCTAATATAGCAGTGACTAAAGCTTTTTTACATAATGCTTATTCCACTCTAACAAATACAAAAAAGATAACGCAACATGTTGATTTTGTTTATCAGTCATGGCCAGTGTAAATATTCTATTTGTCAGTTAAGAAAAATGACCGTTCTAAGCCTTTTTTTCAAACACATAAAACCGGACAACACATGGTTTGGCCATTTTTGTCATTGTGAAGACATATTTGATCGCTCTGTCTTGATGTGTACAGATTTGATGTCATATTTTCTGTTGTGATGTCACAACAAAATTTTGTGATGTCCGGTGTCTTGTTCTGTGACTGGATAACCATTAAATGTGCTATTGCCACACAGGACGCGCTATAAAAATAAACATCAAAGAAGTATCTATCAGTCATTCAGTCTCAAAGGCGAGAAGGCATGGCGAAACAATCAGAATTTCCATAGGAATGGTTGCGAACCTCGGAATAAATAATATGCCGATGTCAGACCAGGTTCCCGGGGAGAGTCAGCGTCTCCTGATTGCATGAAACACCCGGATTGACCAGTATAACGGGAGTAGTTTAAAACAAGGTGGATTTACCAAACATGATAATTCTGGCATGATTAATCTCCCACGCTGTCGTCGTCGCCTATTTTTGTCTGCAAGATTCTTGTAGACTGGATTCGGGGCTAAATATTTGTAGATAGAGTATTGCAGTTTTATGCCATAAAGTTTGACTACATTTTAAGGCATACAGTGCACAAGCAATGTCTTTGTTTCAATGCAATGCGATGCAAGATATGAGATTCTTTCTTCATGCACGTTGTCAATACGATCAACTGAGTGATGAGTCTCTAGTTAAATCCAAAATTCTAGCTATATGTCGAAACCGACCGTCTTTAGACGGGAGTCTTGTATGTGAATTTTTCAACTTCAAGATAAGAATCGTTTTTATCATTGCCTATGCACTCGCCCCTAAACACTCAAATGAGTAATCTGTGTTTTGTTGATAAGGTCGCCATAAAATGCAGGTTGTAAAATACCCAAAGTTGCTTGAATGGGTCCGAATTTCAAAAGAAGAACAATCCCTTTACATAATTGGATCATAAAGGATAACACTTTATGAGCACGACATATTTACTCTTTCTTGAACTATTGCTATTTTGAACATAGATTTTATTTTGGATATGCTACTGAATCGAGGACATTTGGAGCCGCGCACTCTCTGTAAAGTAAATGTACAAATTCAAATTCAAAAAATAAAACTAGAGGGCGCTAGTGAAATGAATTTGGGCGGCTTTTGTAAAACACTTTGGCTGGAAGCATCACTGATGAGAATTTAACACTCGAAACACGTGTTTGTTGCATGAAAATTGATTTGAAATTTTCTTCAAGAAGATATAGAGTTGGAACACTTTATTATTAGTACCTTTGGTCTCAGTCCTATGTAAAATAATAAGATGTTCTTGGCATTCAAATAATTGAACTGGTATCTCCTAAGATTGTTCTGTCGTCATATATGACTCCTTGGCATGCGTGTAGGGTAGATTTTGGTTTTCCCCTTTTTCGGTGTCGAGCGTCACTGACGAGACAATATTTATTGAAATTAACATACAGTGAACTGATGTATAATGGCACACTAAGGTAATGGGTTTTTTGTCATATATTTGTACATCAATTATCTTGTCTATTTTTGGAACATTCAACCAAACGTTTTCTTCAGGAAACAACGTAATATGAAGAGGAACACCCTGAGGTTCGATGATCTGCTATAACAGCAGTTTATTGTTCTTGGGAAATTAATTTTTTTCTCTTTTATTCCTATCATGTAGCAAGATCTAGCAAGATGAAAAGTATAAATGCAAGGGAAAGAAAAATATATTTACTGAGGTAAAATGGTAAGGAAAGGATATCCAATTCGATTACGATGCAATGACCAAAAAGAGAACAAAAGCACACAAGACCGAAACAGAGAACGGATACTAACAAGCGTCAATGGTCAATTGGACGTCAAACTTACTTATTTTATATTAAATAAACTAACATAGCAAAGACGCAATTTAGACATAAAAGGACATCGCAAAGAAGGGAGACCAATATATAGCTGGAACTGGTTCTGGACTACCATCTGCTATTTTACTGGATAACGTGTCCAAATTATACCAACTTATCAGTTATAGTTTTCATAAAAGGCTGATTTGCCGTTAAAATAAGAATCCCTCCCACTGTAAGATGACATCACAGACCAGCAAAAAAGTCACTGGAACCCACGAAGACTTAACCTAAGGCCATAGTAAATAAATATTTTGTTTTAGGTCCCCTCACGGGTGAAAGAAAAAACACATGTATACAAAACATTCATTTTCTATTCAGAAATAATTTTAAAATTCATTTCAAATTAACTCAAATCCATTTAGATTTTCTTTAACAACCAGAAAATTCTTCATCTGCCTTAATATGTGGACTTACTTGTAAGAAAAATTTTAAGATTTTCAAGCTTAATATTGGAAATTCCTATTTTCGTCTCCATTTTCAAACCCTTATCGAAGTTTTCTACTTGAAATGCATGTGTTTGTGTGCTGTCTTACCCGACGGGAGGGTACTTTTCAGAAAATGACAGGGACGTAAAACAATATATTTAATTACTATGGACTAAGTAGAAATTGAAAAATATTGTTCATACGAACAGTTTGTAACCAGCTGGAAAAATGGAAGTCATAATCAATGTAATGCTTGAAAAGATGGTACACCCATGTATTTCGAGAGCTCTGGGTGATCGGAAAAGTGGGAGGGTTGTGCGCACGTAATCCGGATAATTGCACTGTCTGCAACTGACGTGGCAGATAGCCGTCCTAAGTCGGCACCGATCGCCCATTGGTCTCGTTGGTTTATGTGTAGTCATTTGTGTTTGATGTTTCTATGTGATTGGCGTTCCTTGTACCATTTGCATCTCTTTCTGCGCGTGTCTGCTTTGTGTTTTTGCAGTGGGTATTTTGGGGTTTTGCTGGAGATCCCCTCCTGTCTAGCATTTAGTTCTCTTAATTACTTCATAGTCACATTTCCGTTTAATAAGACAAGTCATTGTATTTTATGGTTTGCGATGAAATATCCTATGGTCATAAGAATTTTGTTTCTCAAGCCAGTATCATGAATTCTTTTATTTCATAAAGTTTGAGAATCAATGAAATTTCATAAGATGCGACTCGGCAAAGTTACAGCAATTTATTATTATACAGATATAGACAATGCCCTCTGCAACAGGATACCAACAATTCATCCAAAAAAACCCAACATCAAAAACAAACAAATAAAACGATAAAAGAAAAAGAGATACACTTCGATAAAAACCTATTTCTATAATAACAAAACATGAATATTGGATCGATTGAATTACCGGTAAGTGGATACTGTGTTTTTGTCACTTAGAGCTGAGTCTCCAGATAAAAATGTATTTTCAAAACGTGATACACTGTGTGTGACATAGGGGTTGATTTGCATAAT
This sequence comes from Pinctada fucata, assembly GCA_028142955.1. Lineage (NCBI taxonomy): Eukaryota > Metazoa > Mollusca > Bivalvia > Pterioida > Pteriidae > Pinctada > Pinctada fucata. The sequence continues at coordinate 34,542,540 of AP027104.1, forward strand.
TAAATCTTGTATCTAATTTGGTGATGCCTTAAAAAGTTCCTTATATTTTACATTTTTGAAATATTCTCTTTTCTTTCAAGTTTATTTGTACAAGATGTAATAAGTCAGTCAACTTGGTTTAAGACAGGAACTACTAGAAATACAGACGAGTAAATATGGTCTCTTAAATGTGCTTATTAAATATAGTATTTTATATAGTATAGCAATATAATGTATAATTATATTATTGGTTCCGCCTTTTGGGTTTATTTCATACGTGGTTAGATTCCCAAATACTATGAAGCCATTTGATCATACATATTACTAAATACATATAAAGGGTTTGTCTTTTAGAGGCGAAGATTCATATCCGAGATTCTTTGAATATTTCGATGCTGATATTATGTCATTTAGAAAGAGACCTTTTCATATCGTATAAAAGATCCAAGGTCGGTTCCGCATTTTCAACTATCGAGGCCAATGAATCTGAAATTTCCGCAGAAATGTATCAGAGAAATTCAAGTAATCCGGTTATGTTTTTGAATCATTTTTTTTTTTTTTTTTTTTTTTGAAAATCTTAAAACAATTTTGTTGATTATGGAAACAGAAGAGAATATTCACTGATTATTAATAATTATTGTTTAAATGCGAACTGCTGCGTACTCTGAATTAATTTTGCATTGCATCTAAACATAAAATGAAACATGTTATATATGGTGATAAGCTTGGGTGATCCTTGAACAACAGAGTTTAGTTTAGACACTTCGTTTTTCTTCAAAATTGAAAAAAAAGACACACAAAAACAAAAATAAAACAAATACACGTATTAGAATGCTATATGATAATATTCATTAATACTTTCAAGGACAATTAGTTCAAATGGGAATAAAAATTAAACATGATCTCTAATCAATGTTCAAGACAAAAGCGGGAATTTCCAGATTAAGATGACACCTTCCGAGTCAACACTGACGATGGAACTGTCCTTCTCGTAAAGTTTGACCTTCATAATAGGAGCACTGTGACCGATCCCAGTAAATAATGTGTGTCCTCCTGCGTAGTCAAGAACCTGGAAGAAAGTTTTTGAAATTTGATAAAGAGTGATTGGTTCAGTGAGTATCTAAAATAAACATTACAGAAGTACCCCGTCAGTTATTCAGTCTCATAGTCGAGAAGGCAAGGCAAAATCATTAGATTTTCCACAGGAACGGTTGCGAACCTCGGAATGATCAAAATTCCGAAGTAAGAACAAAAATAGTGAAAGTCATGTTTTTGTGTGAATCTTTGGTGTGAATTCTGACACCTACTTTCAATACTTTGTCTTCACCTCCAGTGATAACATATTTCTTCGTTGAAGTCATATCAATAGCATTAATTGAACCACCCGATATAAGTACTTCTCGGATAAGAGTGCCATTTTCAATATTCCAGTACTGAAGCTTTCCGTTTGTTCCTCCCGTTATAATTTGTCTATCATTATCTCCTCCATAACATACAGCGTTGACTTCAGTGTTTGTCAATATTGTTCTTTTCCTTTTATGAGTACTGAAATGGAAATAGAATACAAGTGTAAGTTATAGCTTAAAATTATTGACTGTACTGTCACCATTAATTGTTTGATTACATGTATCATTTATTCATTTTCTCTTTTTATTATTTTTGATTAATCGGGAAATAGATTTAGTTTAAATTAAGAAAAACTTTAATGTTACTATTTTATTGACAAACATTTTGCACGCAATATACGTTGCGACGTTTTGGCGCTCCAATGACGTGACAAGTACGAATACTCCACTGATGAAGGCCAATGGCCGAAACGTTTGGAAGAATAAAATAATGAATTTAATTACTCTTTTTATCATTTTACCATTTTTTTCATAATTATTTTGTTCAAGAAGAAAATACGCAACAGAATCTTGATTTAAGATGTTAACATCTTCAGATGCGAAAAAAGTTCAAAAGAGGATATAAATCTTACACTAAATCCCAAATAATGCATGTGCCTTTGGCGCTTAGTGACACGCATTCCTCGTCGTTAAAACTTATCTTTATATCCTCTACACGATTTTCATCTCCTGTCATTGTTCCCAAACGTTTGAAAGAGATGATTTCATTATCTCCGGCATCAATGTCAGAAATGACTTCCCAGATATGTACCTCTCCATCATCACTTCCACTCACAGCCCTTTTACCATCTGACATGACGGCAAGGGCCGATACACTCTTGCTATGGACTTTATGTAAAAATTTCTCAACAAGGCCTGATTTTTCGTTTTCATTTTGGACGTCAAAATCATATAAACGAATGCTTCCATCACTCCATGCTATAATGATAGAAGAAATGAACAAAAATGAACATGGAAGTTTGACAAAATTCATGAATTCAGCTGACTTTTAAAGATTAACCAATTGTGAATATATGTACTTGTACGCAACTTTCTGCCCCGCTGGCGGTATAAATTGATTAATGCCCGTCCGTCTGTCCATGAATTCGTCCTGCTTGCTGCATCCATTAAAAAACCGTTACAGAGAATCAATTTATTTCTTGAATATAGATATGCAATATGGATTCAAATTTTGGTCTTGTCGCACAAAGCTATTCCCCCTCGAAACTTGGTAATATTCAATTTTGTATAGTAAATAAAATATAAAAAAACAAAAACAAAAAATCTCTAAACGAGAATGAATTAATTTCTCAGAAATTCAATTTTTTGTAATTCCAGACATTTAAGGACATATCCGGTAACCAAACTTTTGAATCTTCACATCGAAGAGTATTCTGTATTTCTGACGTACAAAGAAAGATAACTCCGGTTTCCGTTATTAAGTTCTTTGTAAAATATTTTAAAATAAAAGTATTTATCTTATTTTGCAGAAAGGTTTATACGAAAAGGTTTCAAATTCTTCGCTTCAATCAATTAGCAGGATATCCAATATATTGTATTCTAAATATGAAGGAAAATCATCCAACAATAAAAATTGTTATTGAATATAATTTTGAATTCGCCATAGTTGGCAATGGAAAATGTTTGTATGAGTCTATTTGGGAAGTACTCAGAACTTCAAGTTTTCTATGGTAACCAAATCAAGTGTCACTACACATCACTTTTACATACAATAAGATGAAACTGATTCAAATATAAAGGTTATCTATCCTAAAACTGAATAAACAGTTTATGTCCTTAAAGCAAAACCGTTAAAGAAATCAAATAATTGTTTCCTAACAGAGCTCTTCAAATAAGAAAAGACAGGTCAAGTTTGAAAAAGGATCAATGAATTAGTAACAGTTAAGATGGTTAAGGTTAGAATATCCAAATTCCGAAGAATTCAAATTCAAAATCAGAATTTGAAAAATCACAAACAAAGCACATAAGAAACAAAAAAAAAGACCAATTAAAAAGACCTAATCATACTGCAAAGGGGAGAAAATGAATATCCAATGGAGATATGATAAGGTACCCGGGAGGGGGGGGGGGGGGTAAGTATATTCAGCTTGCTCTCATTACCCGTCACAAACAAGGTCAATACTGGTGAATGTATCGAATCCTGTGTTTTGCATGATTCTAACCTTAACTATCGTTCAACGTTGTTAACAAATAGATGATGCGGTGGGTTTATATTTTCGGTGTATGTGTCCAAAAATATTTGCAGTGACAAAGTCAGTCACTCATAAATATACTCCTGTTTGAGTAGTTTCTTGATGAATCGCTTTGCCCTTACGATCAAGTCGTTGTAGGTTGAGCATACTCTTGAACAGCGTATAAATTGCTAAATGAATTCACTACAGGCAGGCGATGACTCAAGACACAAAAACTAAGCGGATGTAGACAGTCCTTGTTATGTTAAGTGTTAGGTGAAGTGAGCATCGATAGTTTAGATATAGATATAGTAACTGTTATTCTGTCTTATTTTATTGGTCTTTGTTAAACGTCTTCAAATTAAAAAGCATCTTTTTTTTAAAGAATAGATAAATTTGCAGCATGGACCAGACGTGCACATTTCGGGAACTTAACCTTCATCAGTGATCCTCAGTCTAAACAATGTAAAATGGTCAAAGAGTATGAAAGTTATGTCCAAAAAATGTACCGATAGACGTAGCAGGATCGGTGCTACAGGATCCATGTTTTAGAAATTTCAAGGAAATTTTATAGCAGAAATTTTTGGAATGTATTGAAGAAACGATCAACCGAGGTTGATCGAACTTGGCTATATTTGCCCTCGGGGACTCTTGGTCCACCAGCAGTGACTTTCTCCAAGTAGCTCAAATGTTAAATGTCTTCAAATTCTACAACAGAAGTCAATATCAATAAATTAAATCGATTGTAACTACTTAATCAACACAGCACATAAAAAAAATAACACCTTGTTTTCAAAGATAAGTCATTGAAACAAAACCTTGAAAAAAAATTGAGCTTAACGCTGATCAGAGAATGAAGTGTTGGACAAATGGATAATGACCAACAATGAGAATCCTGTGATGTCCTTGATTACATTAAGAATAGATGCCAGGCGATTCAAAATAATAAAAATATACAAATGAATCCTTACCACTAATTATCATCTTTTCATTTCTTGTAATTGCAACACTATTGCACGTCATCCTCGGGACAAGCTGATTCTTCAACTCTCTTTTGCTTTTGATGTTCCAAATTCTAATTTCTTCAGACTGTGCAGTAACTAATAATTCCGAAGTGCCACTAAATATAGTAAGAATTCTAGCATGAGAACAGTTTTTTAAACACTGAGTTTTTAAACCTTTCGAGTTAGTTTGATTTTACCTTATTTTATTGAGTGTTTTAACACTCCTAAGTCAACACCAATTGCCCATTGTTCTCGTTGGTTTATGTGCAGTCATTTATATTTGATGTTTCTATGTGATTTGGTGTTCATTGTACCATTTCCGTCTCATTTTGTGCGCGTCTGCTTTGTGTTTTTGCAGTGGGTGTTTTGAAAGAAGGGGAGGGGATCTCCAACAACACTCGGTTGCAGCACCAATAGCAAAACCCCAAAACACCCATTGCACAGAGTAGACATGCGCAGAAAGAGAAACAGAAGGGACACGGAACACCAAATCTCATAGAAACGTCAAACACAAATGACTACACATAAACCAGGCAGACCAATGGGCAATCAGTGCCAACTAACTGTCCGCGCAGCTCACTTCAGAAATCGGAAAATTGAACTTTTCTCTACTTTATTGGCATATTTCCCGATAGATCTGAAACTCTCCTAACTAACGGTGTGTGATATATGTCTGTACGACCAATGACAAATATGGATAATGATCATATCCCTATATACAGCATTCTCATAAACCGAAGACATACAATATCAGGATAAAACAGGAACCAAAGCAAACAAACAAAAAACATCCACCACATGAAAAGAAGCGAACTCCCGATATGGGAGTGAGACCAGGTGCCAAGGAAGAGTCAGCATCTCCTGCTTGCATGCAACACCCGTCGCTTCAATTCCGTAGAATTGTCACATCCAGTTACTTCCATTTGGAATACTATGCTCAAATGGAAAGAAAATGATTTTAGATGGGGAGATTTCCATGTTAATTTAGCGTAACGTCGTCGACGTTCTCCATAGAAAACTCCCTATCTAAAACTATTTTCTTTCACTATGAGCGTTGTATTAGTCGTATGTACACTTATCATACACCGTTAGTTATGAGAGTTTGAGATCTATCCCTCTATATAAGTTTTAATCACAAAATATGCCGACAAAATAGAGAAAACTTCCATTTTCCTATTTCTAGCGTGAGCTGTGCGGACAGTAGAAGATACGCACATTGTTTTTGACTCGTATGTCTGTATTCTGAGACTAAAATGAGTCTAGGTATTATCATATGAAGTGTAAAAGCGCAAATTCTTCAACATCTCTTTGCTTTCTTCGAAACCTCTGGGTAATCGATAAAGTGAGGGGGTTGTGCACACGTAATTCGGATAAACACACCGTCTGCTTCTGGTGTGGCAGATGACCGTCCTAATTCTGCACCTACTGCCCATTGGTCTCTTTGGTTTATGTGTAGTCATTTGTGTTTTTGTTTCTATGTGATCTCTTTCTGTGCATGGCTGCTTTGTGTTTTTGCATTGGGATTTTGGGGATTTTGCTGTGGGTGCTTCATTCAAGTGTTGTTGGAGATTCCCTCCTTTCTTGTAAAAGTTCCTCCGCTAAGTTTTATACATACCTATTTGCCCAAACATTCGATTTTGTTAGCAGGGATAAACAACACATAGAAGATTGCGAAGTGAAAAAATATTAATTATGACTTACAATGGAACGTCTATACTTTTGATTTCTTTCGTGTGACATGCCCTCAGTAATTCTACACCTTCAGGCACGTTCAAATTAGCACTTTCATCTGATTTAGACTTGAATATCAGGGATTTGGAAGTTCCGACATAAAACTGAAACAAAGAATTTATTATAATGATATATTGTAAAAGAGGAAACTAAAGGCTGTGTTATCTTTCACTTCTAAAAAAACCTAAATCTGCTCGATTATTTGATAAATAGCTATATCACTGGTCTGATGTGGCTAGAATCCGATGCATTGGTCCATCTAATCAGCTTTAGATGAACCACTGAAGTAAAGAAAAACGGGAATGTCCAATGCTGCTGTCAGGGAGCAGCCTTCTGGACAGAAATGTAAGTTTTGCACCATAGTTGTACGTTCTTCGATGCCTCTGGGTGGTCGGATAAGTGGAAGGGTTGTGCGCACGTAATCCAGGATAGCCACACCATTTGCTACTTGTGTGGGAAATGGCCATCCAAAGTCGGCAGTGGTTGCCCATTGGTCTCGTTGGTTTATGCGTCGTCTTTTGTGTTTGATATTTATATGTCATATGTCTCTTTTTTGTCTCTTCATTGACGCGTCTTTGTAATTTCGCATCGGATGTTTTGGTGTTTTGTTGTTGGAGCTGCAGCGGGGTTTGATTGGAGATCCCCTCCCTTCTTTTGTTAATTTTGTCCAATACTGAACTACCCAAAAGTTCCTAATCGATATTTTTTAACAGTAAAATGTAGGTTTGAAACAACATCGGATACATAGTTTGTCCCTATTTCCACTTATAAATGTCGGAATAACATGAAATATACATCCATAAACACAGTAATGTGTTGAGTAATTAGAAAAGACGTTGAAGTACGATTCTGAAACGACAGAGTGTAGGGAATTGAATCAGATATATAACAAAGAATTTCATATTCAAACCATATAATTTTCTATTGGTCAATTTTTCTTATGAAGTACCTGATCTTGGTCAGCCATTACGCTTATTGAAGTAATACTTCCTTCTCCTTTCCAAGACCTGAACGATAAAGAATACCATGCATTTTGGATAAAATAAACGTACGAAATATCTATGCATACAAAGAGTGAGGTGATAAATACTCAAGATAATTTTTAAATATTCTATATGGGGTGAATTCAGTTACAAGGATAAATAAGAAAAAGTTTGATTTAATTTCAAAAGTCAGACGTGAATTGCTTGAAAATTGTGTTAAAAAACATCCGTCGTGTTTCTGAAAAGATTCAATTTGCTGGATTTCTCTTAATTATGATTGTTTTAAAATCAAAATCAACAGACAAATCAAGTGTCAGAACGTAGAATTATTTGGCACCTGGTCTCACTTCGGAATGCTGTTCGTTCCGGGGCTCGCAACCGTTCCGATGGGAATTCTCACGATTTGACATTGCCTTCTCGACTTTGAGATTGAATAACTGTTGGGTACTTCTTTGATGTTTATTTAGACTGTCTGCAGTAGGAAGATGATATTTTCTGTGGTGATTCATAACCTATTTTCTTTTTTCGTTATTACAGAAGGTTTTACTCATGAGTCACCTGCCCCATTATTTGTCAAAAAAGGCTTCTTCTGTAAAGCAAACATGTTCAAGATACCTTTGTGATAACCTCATTTTCTCGTTGTTTGAAAATGGGCAAATCAAAGTGCAGATCTTATTATTTCTTACAAAATAGGGTTCTTTTATTTTTTTTTTCTATTTGGCATCTACAAAACACTCCCACCATTTCTTTTCAAAGCTTGAAGAATGACTGCCTCTGTCCCCTCCTGTCGTATATTGCATTAGGGCTAGTTCTCCACTTCCACTACCTACAAGAACCTCCTCGGATCCATAAGAGGATAGAGTCACCACACCAAGTTGAAATGTATTTTCTTTTGGTCCAATGTACTGAAGAACTTTGTCTGTAATATCTATCACTATAATATCACCTGTTGTAGTTCCACAATAGAAGATAGGCTTTCCGTTCTTAATTGCCATCTTGAGAAAGAAATTTTCGCAAAATCCAAAAGCATTGCTTTAGTGAAATATAATCACCCAATCCATTCTATTGGTGTGATATTTTACTGAAAATATTATACATTTGCAGTCTTCATTACAAAATATCAATTTAAACCCATCAATTGACAGGAAATTTGACCTTTATCAATTTCTTCCAGCTAAAATAGCAAATATGGAATAGAAAAATTGTAGATTCTTTTAGAAAATACTAGAGACTCCAATTAAAAAAAACATCGAAACTTTTGAGTGAACTCAAACACATGAATTTTTATTAAAATAATGCGTGTGTGAATAAACATTTTGAAAACAAAAGCTTTGAGGAGCAGAAAAAATTGTCAAGGGTAGAAAAAAGAACGTAAGAAGTTTCAATTCTTTCATACTTTCAAAGAATTCTTCATGGAAGATGTTGAAGATTTTGAATGAAAAGCACAATATATCATTTTGATTATATGCACGTGCCTTTTTTTTTTATTTGCGTAAAATTATTCAGCGAAAAGGTGTATCCTTTGTAACATTCAACCAGAAATGTCAAAAAGACGTTACACGGCAATATCTAGATTCCTACTGCGTTTCCCTTATATGCTTAGGTACCAAACCAACTGCACTGCAATTTTCGATAAACACAAGAGCCTACCACGTGACATTAGGACATACGTGGATTAATCTCTCAAAAAATGTCCATTCAAAATTCCTTTATCAATCGTTGCCGTTTGACTATCAAACTTTCCCGTTATAAATCGTCTCATACGTTTTTTCGTCTTCTCTCAACAAAATTGAAAAATCATACGCTTGAATACTCCAACATAATGAAGAGATTGGATTATTGCAAGATAAAATGGGGTAATTTCCATTGGGGGTTCGAGTATCGTTATTTTGACACTGTTTGGATGGTCAAACTAACTTCATTTTTTCTCTAAACTAAAAATCTATCTTCAGATATTCTAAAATGTATAAAATATATGCATCGTACAGGGCATCTTTATGGTCTAATACTTGAACAAAGTCGGACACTCTTAGTGGAAAATCATATTTTGCCTAAATTTTGAGTATATCCAAGGAAAACTGAATAAAAATGAATATAAGGTATCTTAAGTCAAATTGTCTTATGGAAAAAACTTGTTTAAGAACTGCAGGAACTTATTATTAGCAGTAGAAGACAAGACAATTGCAATATTTTGAGAAAAAGCAATGAAATGGTAAAAAATGTCCCAATTTACGAGCTAATATTTGATGCCAAAATATGCCAGAGACTATATTCATATGCCCTTTAATTAAAGTAAACCCCCTGCAAGGTACCTTTTTCGTCATTTACATGTTTTAAGGGTGAAACAATTTATAAGTATACCAAATTCTAAGGAGTTTCGACCATAACTTTTAAAGATATTGTAAATTTAGATACAAAAATGCTATATTTTAAGCCAAAAATGCGTAAAAACAAAAAAGTTATAAAAATTGAAGGATTTATTATTCAAACATGATTAAATATTTGTTAAACAAACTATTCTAAACATCTGCAATTAATTAAGGCAATACAACGTTATTCTTATATATTTTGGAAATTAGTGATGACGTCACGCGATACCCGAACCAAAAAATAAAATAAACAAGGTCCGTTGATATCTCAAGGTCACTCATGATTTTTTTCATCATCATGAAAAATAAGAACAATCTCAACAAAATCTATTTATGACACAAGTCAGACGGTTTCTATGCAGCTAAAATGTCACCTCTGGTCTCCAAATTTGCATAAAAATGAACTTACCTTGATCGTTTCAAAGGAACTATTTTTGCTATCAACAGGAAAAGTCACTTGATTTATTTTTACCATTGCCTACTAATATTTTTCTGTTCCATGCCTCTTTTGCATCTACATTAGTCAAGTGGACAGTACACCAAGAATATTTACATGGACCCCGTGAGGCCCCTGCTGAAGCGCAGGAAACGTCGAACATTCGGAATTTCGAGGAGACGGTAAATTTGATAGTGCGTCCAGCCCCAGTCAAAATCTAGGTAACCTACATGTACACTTCCAAAAATTGTGACGTAGTAAGTCGATCACGCGTCACACCAGACGAAGTGCAATGATGACCTGCATTGTCATCTACAGAAAGATGCCGTGTTTGGATGAGGGAATTCAAACATTAGTGGATCAAATATTCAATATTTAGGATGCAGCTTTGATCCACATGTGTCATTTATCAACAGTGAATTTAATTGTGCTTCTTACGGAATTATACATACATGTATCAGAAATATTTCGAGTATCACCAAATCTTGTGCCATGTTGAGGTAGGTCATGAAAATATCGATCAACTTTTTGTATATAAATTGTATCTTTTCTCACGGCTGTACTCGAATTTTGCATAAGTCTAATTACTTCCAGAAGAAACGGTAATTTTACAGAAGTTGTAATAATGGTACCAACTGAAACAGTCTAACAAAGTGTTAAAGTGAGCTTTCAAATGTCTGGGATATTTCTCCAGTGCAACCCCCGCTTGGTCTTAATTATGTTGGACAAAAATCGCGAATTTTCATGATTCATTTCTATTCAGTTTTAATTGAAATACAACCAAAAAAAAGTACCATTTCTCATTTTTCTGAAATGTTTCCGTACAAGAGGAACTACTTCGAATCTAGCGAAAAACGTCCAACGTTAGTTTGCTGATACGTCAAGTGACGTACTCCTTCGGCGGTGAAATTTCAAATATAAAGAAACGGGATGAAGAAAGGACAGAAACAATTTCATTAACACGTTAAATGTAAATATAAATATTTTTTGTGCTTTTCATGATCTTTTAAAAATAATTTTGTTATTTTAATCACGAATAAATTTATGAGTAGAGATTTTCGCCAAATGAAAAGACTCGCACTTTAATATAATCAAAGTGAAAACCAAAGCAAGATACCTGAATTCTTTTTACATTTCTCTTTATCTGTCCTAGCATAACATCGGTTGGCGTGATTTTCCTATTAGCCACATCAAGTTCCCATTCACGCAGTGTGTCTCTGTAGCAAAATAATTAAAAATATAGTGACTACAACTAAATTTGGATAGATTTTGGCTTTAAAAATAGTCGGATCACTTTACATTCTTCAAGAAAAATTGAATAACATACAATTCCAACCGATGTTTGTAAATCATTTGAATATTGCTGATTTTCTTTAATTGACTTGCTTTATGCATTTATGCATTACTTTATCTTGATATTTTGGGATGCTATCTTAATTGCCTATTTAACCTCTTTATAAGAATCTGTGAGGAATGCAATTTTATACGGATACATTTTTCTTCAATAGAAAAAGATCAATGCATTTCTTTTTATCACTATATTTAACTTGCTATTCATGTCCGGGTGTTTTTCTTTTTAAGTACAAAATATGAGTATTTTAATGTTCCCCCTGTTTTTCATACTGAAAATTGGGTAACTAAAATAAATTATTTTCTCAATGTAGAATATATTTTAAATGTTTTCGCACTCTATTTTTAAATTATTTCAATATCATACTCTTCAAATTCATAGCATCATTTAAGAACAGATAAATTTACAGCATCGACCAGACATGCACGTTCGGGTACTTAACCCCCGTCCCGTCCAAACAATGAAATATGGCCAAAGACTGTGAAAGTTATGTTCAAAATACTGAAAGACGTAGCAGGATGGGAGGAATATGATGATACACGTGACTGAGGTGTTAAATGTCTTCAATTTCAGTAGCATCATTTAAAAGCAGATAAGTTAACATCAGGACCCACTTTCCAGAACTTTCGAGAAAATTTTATGACCAGAAATTTTCGAATGCGTTTGAAGAAACTATCAACGTATTATTTAATGTTTGTTTGTTTATATTGTTAGGGTATTGTCGATCTTTTTGTTGACTTCAGGTTCTTGTTTAGATTATTGTTTTGTCTCATTCAAATCTTTTCCTTATGCAATACTTAGTCTAGTATTACGGTTATGTTCCGTCCTGGTCGAAAGAGATGTCATTCAATAATTCATCGCTGCAACATACCCTCCTCCAGTAACAAAAACATTATCGTCTAGACTGGAGTACACCAAACAGTTGGCTATAGCTGACCCTTCCGTGGCTCTTCGACCAGCAATGGGTTGATGAGTTTTTAGATCCCAAACAAGAATCCTACAGATAAGAATAAACTGACGTTGGTTTCGAGATTGTTTGTTAAATTATGCATAATGTAGGCATATGATAATCAGGGGTAAAATATGACACGAATTCTTGACATTAGATTATTGCCTTTATGATATTGAAATATATTTTGTATCGTAAACATTTAGTGCACTTTATGCACATTTAAACAAACGATGTTTCATCAGGAATGCTCGAGGCCAAAGGAGAGGAAATCAAAGAAGTAAACATATGAAGAGCGAAGAAATATTCCAAACATGACCTAAAATGTGTTACTCCCCCTTACTAGACCGCTAATTTTTATATAATCTCGTAAATATAGAGTATTTACAGAGATATTTTTTTCCGTTTAAAAAATGCATCTAACGACATATAGAATAGACCATTATCCGATTTTGTTAGAAAGCTCAAAATATCCGAGTCGACATCTTTTGGTGTTGTTTTTAATTATGCCGTTACTGATGAAAGACGCAAGAATGGCTTATTTTTCAGCCATTACGAATTTAGCAAGTGTTCTATTCAATAGGTATATTTTTAAGTTTATCTTTTATATGCATATTTCATTGGAAATACTCACGAACCCTCCTCCTCGCCTGCTAAGGAAATGAGATACTTCTCATTCGGTGAAAACGCCAGGTCTTGGATTTTAGCACTATGCAAGACCAATCGTGCATGTTGTTTCCTTTCTTCAAAATTCCAAACTATGATTTCGGCCTCAAAAGCATAAAAATAATACAAGACGTTGAAAAAAAAATCAAAAAATGTTACTGAATAAAGAAAAGTTTAATGAATCCCTGTTCTAAATATAACCAAAATCAAGGGTAACACTTCGGAGAAATTGGATAATTAGCGAAATCTTATTTCACCGACAGAATCCACAATTCCTTTCAATTTTTATTTCAAATCATTCTACATGTATTTTTGATTTTCAAAGGACAAACCATACCTTTCAAACATAGTTAATTGAACATCATTCCAATATTAAGATGTTTTGAAAAAATATCTTCAAATACCTTGCGATCCTTATTCAATGCTTGGCCTGATGCTAGATATCGACCAGATTTTGATACTGTAATACATGATAAATAGTTTGTGTGGCCATATAGAAAATTTTGCTTTTTGGATGGAATATGTTCTACTACAACCATGAATCCAAGTGGATATATGATATGCTGCATTCCAGGATGAAGACATAATCCATTGGGAACATCACCTATGATATAATATGCCTCTTGTCATATTTGTAATCACAACTGAAAATATATGTACATATGTTAAACGTCATCAAATTCAAAAGCTTCATTAATTTGCAGCATGGATCAGACATTAACGTTATATTTATAACTATATGTATATTTTAAGTTTCATAGTGTCTACTTTACCTGGTACAAATGTATAAGATATATGGGGCTAGTAAATTTCATATGGGACGAGAGTGATATGAAATTTACCAACCCCATATATCCTATATCAGATATCTTATATTTAAACATATCCTCAAAAATTGCAAGATAGATTTTCGCACAACTTTACAGAAAGCCAGTAGTTAAGGTCCTGTACATTTTATCTTAGCCCGATCGGAGGGCGGTCAATAGATCTGCATGACTTGTGCAGTTTGGACATCTCCATTGTAAATTGTTGTACCGATTTAAATGAATGGTCATCTACCTCGGAAAAATAGTCAAATGTGCTTTGTTTAATTGTCAAAAAGATCGATTCTTATAAAATGCACCCCCTTTCCATTTTTTTGTTTTTCGTCTCTGGGGTAGTGTTCCCTCCGGAGATACAGAACCCTAGCTACTTTACCAAAAAATTTTTATCATGGATACACACCTCCAGTAAAAGTGGCTTTCTGTATATCTGGGGGGGGGGCAATGTTCAATAAAACTTTTCCGTTTTTTTATTGATTTCTATGAGAAAGAGATAAGTTTTGACCAAAAAATTAGCAATACATTTTGTATTTTGCAAAACAGATAAAAAATAAAACACCGCTAAAGACGGTATGGCCGGATTGCAAAGTAAGTTTTTGTCACCAAGTGGGTCAAGGTCACTTGCTCAAATATTACAGCATACATTGAGAGATCTTGTCAGAGGCAACCTACATGTATAATATAAAGTTTCTACTGCATACAGTTTCTTAGATTTTGCTTAAACCAAAAACTTTAACCAAAATCTTTAACTAGGTCAAAGTCCAAGGTCACTTGGTCAAATGTTACAGCATAAATTAAAAGGTCTCCTCATGGGCAACCTAAAGGTATAATATAAAGTTTCTACTGCATACAGTTTCTTAGATTTTGCTTAAACCAAAAACTTTAACCAAAATCTTTAATTAGAACAAAGTCCAAGGTCAAGGTCACTTGGTCAAATGTTACAGCATAAATTAAAAGGTCTCCTCATGGGCAACCTAAATGTATAATGTAAGGTTTCTACTGCATACAGTTACATAGATTTTGCTTCAACCAGAAACTTTAACCAAAATCTTTAACTAGGTCAAAGTCCAAGGTCAAGGTCACTAGGTCAAATGTTACAGCATAAAGTGAAAGGTCTTGTGATGGGCAAGCTTCATGCATTATATAAAGTTTCTACTGCATATAGTTCCTTAGAATTTGCCTCAACCAGGAACTTTAACCAAAATCTTTAACAAGGTCAAAGTCCAAGGTCAAGGTCACTAGGTCAAATGTTACAGCATAAATTGAAAGGTCTTGTGATGGGCAAGCTTCATGTATAATATAAAGTTTCTACTGCATATAGTTCCTTAGATTTTGCCTCAACCAGAAACTTTAACCAAAATGTTGACGGCAGACGGACGGACAGACGGACATCGTCAATCTATAGACCGGAATTGCTTTGCAATCCGGCCAATAACTTCATATTCTTTTGGGATGCCGTATAGATATACAAGTTACAAAAAAAAGGTCTTGAAATTTCAATTTTCAAAATTTCACGTTTCTGGGCAGATCTTTACGCCTTATCTTAACAGCTCCTTTGTGTTTTGTTACGGAAATATATATGCCTAACCAATGTAATTCCATGAGATGTTACTATTGAAAAAAACGTGCTGCAATTCGTGTATTAACACTCGTGAAGTCACAATGCATAAGATATCTAAAGAAGCATGCCGCGACGGCTGTTCTAACCTACAAACTCAGCCTGCGGTGACCTGAATTTTAACGTCACCCTTTTACCTAGAAAACGCGATTTCAGAAAGCAAGAATGAAATAGACACCTGTGGTACATATATAAAGAATAAATGTCATAATTTATGTTTTGTTGCGGGTATACAACACACAGCAAGTGCATTTATCGCATGAAATGCGCTAACGCGCAATACATGTACGATAAATGCACTTGCAGTGTGTTATATACCCGTAACAAAACACAAATTAAGACACTTATTCTCTATGTAACACACAAAAAGTTCATTTATCATAAATGTGTGATAAATGCACTTGCTGTGTGTTTCATACCCGTAACAAAACACACACATCTAATATTTATTCTATATATATATGCACAGCAGTTGCATGTTTCATTCTTGTCTTCTGAAAGTTCTTTTTTCTAGGTAAAATC
Source organism: Pinctada fucata (assembly GCA_028142955.1). Taxonomy (NCBI): domain Eukaryota; kingdom Metazoa; phylum Mollusca; class Bivalvia; order Pterioida; family Pteriidae; genus Pinctada; species Pinctada fucata. The sequence continues at coordinate 34,558,546 of AP027104.1, forward strand.
GTGACGTTAAAATTCAGATCACCGCGGGCTAAATTTGCAGGTTAGAACAGCTGCATTGTGACGTCATGAGCGTTTTCATGCAAATTGAATACATGTTCTTTTCAATAATACGGAAGTCTTTTTTAAAACTCTATACCTTCTCGAAGAAAATTTCAAGTCCCGACGGTATAACTGCGTTTCCAACAGAATATCCAGCATATACCTGTCGGAACCACAAATCACAGTAAGTTTATCCCCTAAATCAGTGGCGGATTTAGAGGGGGGCCCAGGGGGCCCGCCCCCCCCCCCCTTTTTCACCCAAAGTTATTGATTCAGAGTACTCTTTTTATGCTTATTCTCTTTACTTTTGGGGAAATTTTCGGCTCGCTTCGCTCGCCGCACTAAATATTTCATTTTTTTTGTCTTCACTTTGTCTTCAACTTTCTTTGTCATCGTGTTTGAACGGATTCATATATGTCATAAACACAAAATTCAAAATCAAATTAACACTTGAATAATTACCAAATGCTTCATTTTCATGGGCCGATCTAACCAGATTAGACAGGTTGATAGTGGGGTTGTAATGCCCTAATCTTCCCAACCTTCCCCAAGTGGTCAAACAAAAATGGAACATAGAAAATGAGAGAGAGATTGTATTCTTATGACTAAATGTAACCATCTATTCCAAAAATTTTACGGCTCGCTCCGCTCGTCGATATAGAATAAAGTTGTATATACATGTATGGATGACTTCATTTGAAAACAAATGAAAACTTCATATCTTAAAAAAAATTCCGGCTCGCTACGCTCGCCAATCTACCTATAAACTAAATAAATGAATCAACTCCCCTCCCGCTCCTTAATTAGATCAGCAGTCTTGAGGTTCACGTTTTTCGTCTCGACCTTTTTTTTTTTTTGCTTGTCAGTTTTTTCGTAAACAATTTTCTTCGAGCTGAAACCGTGGGCCCCCCTTTTCTGAAATCCTAGATCCGCCACTGTAAATGATTGACTTTCAGTAATCATTTGTATTCCAAATACCTTCCAGCCATTAAACATACCATTGAAACCTATGGCGCCTTCCAGTTGTAGACGTGGTACATCAATATTGTCTTCCATTTTTTCGAAAGATTGGTAGGATAAAATATCACGAACAAACCATACAACACAGAGGAAACATTTCAGCAGCACTCGCATTTCTTTTTTCGTTAATTGTATAAACGTGAAAAGAAGTATATAAGTTCACGTTACAGAACTTTCTTACTGATGCAGAAGTTCCAAATTGATCTTTTTTGTCAAAGTACTTTGTTCTTAAAAAAGAAAATAAAATTCCTTAACACTTCACCGTTAAAATTGAATTCACTGCAATGCAAAATTAAATAGCCATCAATTTTTTTCCAAACTGCACGAATCCAGATTATCTTTAGTATTCTTATCTAAGTTTCCTTTACATACATTTAGGTGGATTCGTCTGACTTATCTAACAAACCATGCATAAAGAAAAAAATGCGTTTCGGTTTGTAATTTTACCTTGGTTAATATTGACAAGAGGAATTTATTAAATGAATATGGAATCAGATATTGATGCCTAGCTGGTATGCACATAAATTTGATTGCAACTTTGCAAAAATCGTTGAAGTTTTAGAACCTTAAATTAAAAAAGAAAAGACACTTTAATGGAGTGTTTTTTAATCTTGTTTTAAATTTTTTCATCCTCGCTTGAATGAACGAACTGAATAGTACGTTAAATATGGGAATCGAGTTAGAACGTATGTATAGATTTCAGTCCTTTTATCCGGAGTATACTTGGTGTTTAATTAATTCAATGTACACTTGCACTGCACCTAGCCTATCCTTGCACCCCCAACAGAAAATTGCAGGGTATAAAATAAAGCACATGTTTGTCCTTCTCACAAACAGTTTCCGTACATTTAACATAGAGGCAATTAATTTCTTGGGTATACCTTTTATCGGCCACGAGCTACGCTGATGATACATAGCTTGTTAAAATGCATACAGTGCACTGATATACTATAATATAACATATATTCAAATAGTGACAAGTTGGTATTTCTGTTTACGTAAGCGTATCAGATCCCTCTTTCTAAAATTGACATTCTGGATTGCGATTGAATGACTGTTATCACCAACAAATAAGACTTTTACAACAAGACATCGAATCAATCAGCATGTGACAAGTTTTCATGGAGATGTTGTGACGGTTGTTGCACGCAGACAGCAAACGCTAATTCTCCCCGGTCACCTGGTATTACTTCGGAATGTTTCGCAACTATTCCTAAGGAAATTCTAACGATATTGCCGTACATTTTCAATTTTGAGACTGAATAACAGATCTGTACCTCTTTGATGTCTATGTCGATGTCATCATTGTTTACGCACCAAAGAACAATTGCTGAACAAACACTATTTTTCACACTATTTTTACTGTTATCATTTTTAATTGATCACAAGTTGCTGCCTTGATATGTTTATAAAGCATTAATCTCTCGAACATTGGAATTCTGGTTATGATACTAAGGGAATGAAGGGATCTCCAACAACACCTAGTTGCAGCACCAACAGCAAAACCCCAAACACCCACTGTAAAAACACAAAGCAGACATGCACAGGAAGAGACGCAAATGGTACAAGGAACGCCAAATCACACAGAAACATCAAACACAAATGATTATACATAAACCAACGAGACCAATGGATAATCGGTGCCACGTCAGTAGCAGACGGTGTGGTTTTCCTGGATTACGTGCGCACAACCCTTTTACTTTTTCCGATTATCAAGAGGTCTCGAAGAACGCACAATTGTGGTGTAAAATAAACTCCTCATTGTAAGATAAACAAACAAACAGACAACATGACACAGGGCCCCAAGAAACAGATGGATATGTAAATTGATGTAAACAAGAGTCCCAAGGGGGGCACATCGCTCACCTAAGTTGCAGACAAAGGGTTAAAAGTCGCAAAAATACTTCTACAGATCAAAGGTACGATAACCTAGGTTTGATTGATCATGACAATGAAAAGACTTTAAAACTTCTTAAAGATTTTACACAATCCAAATTAGGAGAAACACAATCTTTCAAACTAAAAGAAATAAACGAAGAAGATGTTTTTAAACTACTTAGAAACCTTAATCCTAATAAATCTACCGGCACCGACACTATTGGACCTAGAATTCTTAAAGTAGCTGCGTCTATAATATCAAGACCTATTACATATCTGATTAATATAAGCATCCAAAATGGAGTTTTCCCCCTTAAGTCTGCAAAAGTCACGCCAATATTCAAAAAAGGTGATAAAATGGATCCTGGAAATTACAGGCCTGTCTCAGTCCTCTCAACCTTATCAAAAATTTTCGAAAAACATGTCACACATCAATTAAATGAATATTTAAAACAGAATAACCTTCTTCATCAGGATCAATCAGGATTTAGGCAATTTCATTCGTGCCAAACTGCACTTCTTAACCTCACAGAAAAATGGCTTTTGGAAATAGATCAAGGTAATATTAATGGTGTTACATTTCTCGACTTCAGAAAAGCTTTTGACTTAGTGGACCATAAAATTCTATTAGAAAAACTTAATCTATATAACATTCATGATAATACACTTGATTGGTTCAGATCGTACTTAAAGGACAGGTATCAAAATGTATATATCGGAAACATATTTTCAGAACGTCAGAACATCACCTCTGGTGTACCCCAAGGTTCGGTTTTAGGACCCGTCCTTTTTTTACTTTATATAAATGATCTTCCATTACATATAAAGTACACAAAACTTGATCTGTTTGCCGATGATGCAACAATGCATGATTCCGCTGCAAATGTAAAACCCATTGAGAACAATATGCACAAAGATATGGAAAATGTTCAAAATTGGTGTGAAGAGAATAAAATGAAAATAAACGAATTAAAAACAAAATGCATGATAATTGGATCCAGAAAAAAATTAGCAAGACTTCCTAGTAATGAAATCGATATTGCTATTAACTCTTATAAATTGGAAAATGTCACAAATGAAAAGTTACTAGGCGTATTCATAGACTCTAATCTTGATTATACAACTCATGTCGATGCGATATGTAAAAATATATCATCGAAACTTTCGTTGCTTAGGAGAATAAAACCATTTCTTTCAATAGAATACAGAAAAATGTTCTTTAATGCATACATTCTGCCATCAATCGACTATTGCTTGACTGTTTGGGGCAATACATCAAAAGGAAACATGGAAAGGATACTAAAATTGCAGAAATATGCAGCTCGAATAATTTTAGATGCCCCTCCTGACTCGCCGTCACAACCTCTTTTTCAACAACTGGATTGGTTAAATGTATATGAAAGGACTGAGTATAATAAAGGTGTGCTTCTTTTCAAATCGGTACATGGTTTATGTCCATCTTACGTATCAAATCTTTTCTCTTTTCAAAATTCGGACGTCTATACTTTGAGATCTTCAACGAATTTGATTATGAATTTACCTCGGCCCATCATGAGAATTTTAAGAGAAGTTTTCAGTTTTCAGGTGTTCAATTATGGAACAAATTACCACTTTCATTACGAAGTGCAAATTCTCTCACGTCTTTTAAAAAATTGCTTTCTGAACACATAAAGTCAAAAAGAACTACATAGCACGTACTTATGTAAACACTCAATCTTTTCATCAAATGTATTTACGTTATTGTATTCCCTTTCTTCTTTATATCATTTTTTTTGTACATATTGTAAATATTGTTTTAGAGGGCCACAAGGGAGAATAGCCTATGCTAATTGTGTTACCCTCTCAAAATAAAGTATTTTTATTATTATTATTATTATTATTATAAAGGTCTTGACAGCCATATTTGTTGACCTATCGACAAGAAAAACACAATATTGGCAGAGGACCTTGAGTACTTGCTTGCTGCAAGGTTTCGTGAAATTCTGTGCAATGGTTGCAGAGGAGATGTTGAAAATGTGTCAGCCAATCAGAGCCCTCGGCAGCCATATTTGTTGAACGATCGGCACGAAAAACACAAACTTGGTAGAGGACCTTGAGTACTTCCTTCCTGTAAAGTTTCATGAAATTCTGTGCAGTGGTTGCAGAGGAGATGTCGAAAATGTGTCGGCCAATCAGAGCCCTTAGCAGCCATATTTGTTGAATGATCGGCATGAAAAACCCCAACTTGGTAGAGGACCTTTAATACTTCCTTCCTGTAAAGTTTCATGAAATTCTGTGCAGCGGTTGCAGAGGAGATGTCGAAAATGTATCAGCCACAATAGCAATAGTTTAAATCATATAAATATTCGTCTTTTGTGACTATCCAAAGTAGTTGCAAATAACCTTTTCAGATAATCTACAATGAAAATAAATGCATTTGGTTTAATAACCTTCAAGAAATGATGACTATTCTTTTTCGTAATGTTAATTGCTTTCCATTCAATTTATTTTTTTTACATATAAAACAATCATTCAAGAATCAAATACAATCAAATGAAATTTACATTGTACTGAAATGAATCAAAATTCAGCTGTCCTTATTACAAAGAGATAATCTTTCATTAGTCAAACTCTGTATCACTTTGACATATATTTTCAGTATCTCCTTTCGTATATTGAGTCTTTGCGGAAAACAGAGTTATCTCCCATTTGAGACGGTATCTGACGTTAAACTATTGTGCCGTCATGGAAATGGTATGATAAAGCCGATTTTATACCGTCATTTCCCACAGTTTTAGGGTCGTTTCAATAGAATTTGATGACGTCACAATTAGTCTACGTCAGATACCGTCCCAAAAGGGAAGTAACTCTGTTTTTCGAAAATAAGGAATAGAATATTTGATAAGCAATATAGAAATCTTTGTTGTCTTTGGATAATTTCTAAGATTATAATTCCTCCTGTTGTTTATCTGAATTTCTCACTTTTAATACAATTTTGCCAGCATTCTTATTAGATTCCATAATCTCATGAGCTTTCCTTATTTCATCCAAAGGCAAGACTGTGTCGATTATGGACTTCAATCGCTTTGTCTTAAAATGTGGAAGAACATCTTTAATAAATGCTTGGACAAGAGAATCCTTGTACTGAAATAAAAATGGAACGAAGAATATGAACAAGAGAGATGATTAAAGAGATAAGTTTTCAAGGTTCACGTATATGCTCAATCAATCAATACTTTATTCTCATCACTTTTTTTACAAAAGTATATTAGAGAAATATACAATACAATGATGTTATACAAAACATTTTTATATGCATGCGTGAACATATCACATAAAATGATTAAGAAGTGTGGCGTCAACATAAAATATTTTGTGACCTGCAAACCAAAAATATTTATTAACATTTCTGATTAACAACCCACAAAAGATTTTTTGTAGACATATAATAACATAACTATAATAATATTTCATAATAAGCACGTGATTTTGCAATATGGGGAAAATTATGGGGGAGGGGGGCAAACTTTATTTATGTTACGGATAAAGATACATAATTTTCGAAGTACAGATTGTTTCTTAGATGCCATTATATTTTTAAATGATATTATATTTGTTGTTCTTGTTAATCTGTTTGGAATTAATCGTTGTCTTTCGTCTCTTAAAAATTGACAATTTAAAATATAATGAAATTCATCGCCTAATTCATGTTGATTACATTTTATACATTTTCTTTCATCTCTGGGAACATTATTCCAGCGTCCGACTTCAATAGGCAAATGATGATTGCAAGTCCTGAATTTACAAAAAGTTATAGCATCTTTAGCTGATAGAAAATTAAGGTACTCTTCAAAAACTAATTCATCTTTATATATTCTGTAATTTAACGCTTTAGGGGAATTTTGAACATTTGATAACCAATGTTGTACGAATTGATCGCGTAATGTCGTTCTAACTTTTACTTTTAACCATTTAGCATTTGGAAAATTTTGAAAAAGCCAGATATTCGATAGTCCACAAGAATTAAAAATATTTTTTATGTTTTCAATCCAAAGAAATTTTCGTGAATATTCTTCATTTAGGTGATTACCAAGTTTATATAAAATCGAAGCTATTTTATTTCCTTTCTCAGATATCAATTTTGTCCAGAAATTTATTATACGAGTCTTTATTTGAATTTCAATTGGGTGTCTGCCTAATTCGCCATAAACCATAAAGTCTGGTGTGCTACTTTTCATGTGTAATAACATTTTACAAAATTTCAAATGAACCCTTTCTAAGACACTGTTATTTCCAAACCCCCAAACCTCACATCCGTATAATAGTATTGGTTGCACAATTTTATCAAAAAGCTCAAGTTGACATTTAATTGACAGATTATTTGATCGCCCCTTTTTCAAAACATCAAACATTGCTTTACTTGCCTTTTCAGCCAATATTTTCTTTGCTTTTTTAAAAGACCCTGATTTTTGAAAAGTAATACCCAGATAGTTAAATTCGGGGACAATTTCAAGAATTTCGTTTTCGAATGTGAATTGAATATTTGGGTTTAAATTCCTAATTCCAAAGATCATTATATTAGATTTACTAACGTTAACTTTTAAATTCCATTTCTTACAGTATAATGAAAATTGATTTAATTGGTTTTGTAGGTCAGTAGAAGTTTCTGACAAGAGGACAGTATCATCCGCGTATAAGATTACAAATAATTTTAGAAACAAATCAAGCTTTTCGTCCAACATTTTTGTAACAGTTTTTAGACCTTCTATATTTGAGTTAAGTAAGAATTCGTCTAAATCGTTCAAGAATACGGAAAATAAAAAGGGGGATAAGTTCTCCCCTTGTCTGACTCCATTTTCACATTTGAAGCTGTTTGACATTTCACCATTAAAAGAAATTTTAGATTTAATTTGACTGTACATGTTTACTATAACGTTATGCATTTTACCCTGGATATGATTCATTAGTAATTTATGCCATAGTGCGTCGCGCCAAACTGTATCGAAAGCCTTTTCGAAATCTATGAAAGCTAAGTAAAGTTTCTTTTGTTTATATTTTAACAATTCAAAGAGGGTGTGTATTATGAAGATATTATCGACGGTTGAATGATTTTGCCGGAATCCAGACTGATTTTTATTTATTATTCCAAAATTTTCAGAGAAGGCATTCAAACGGTCATTAAGTATACAAGTAAAAAGTTTTCCAAAACAACTTAAGATTGTTATAGGCCTGTAGTTCTTTGCCTCGTTTTCAGCCCCTTTATTCTTATATATGGGCTTAATAATTCCCTCTAACCAACTCTCCGGTATGAAGCCCGTGTCAAAAATAGCATTGAAAAGTTTGGCATAAAGTGGAGATAACTCGCTCATGGTTGATTTTATGTATTCGTTTTTAATATGATCTTCCCCTTTTGCTTTATCATTCTTTAATTTCTTTATACATTTACATATTTCCTCTTCAGTAATGATATCATTAATATTTTGGTTTAACTCTCTATATTCATTTCTTTCTACTTCTGCTGTAAGCATTTCATTTACTTCATTTGATATGTCAGGAGCCTCATTCAAATTCTTAAAAAAGTTGTAAAGATTATCCATCGAAATATTTGTTCTCTGATTATTCCCTTTTTTGTTTATCAATTTCCAATACTCTTTAGGATTTTTTGTTTTCATTTCTTTCATTTTCTTTTGGAGATTTTTTCTATAAAGGTTTATTTCTTTATTTAAAATCTTTTTATAGCTCCTTTCTGATACTCTTGTATTCATCAGAAATATGGGGTTTCGAAGATAAAACTATAATAGAAAAGTTACACCTGAAATTTTTGAAAAACATACTTAGATTACGTTCATCTACACCAAACTATATGGTGTATGGTGAAACAGGACGGGTACCGATGGATATCAAAATCAAAATTCAGATGCTTTCCTTTTGGTCAAAACTATTAACGAATAGTGAAAACAAATTATCAGGAATTCTATATCAACTACTTTACAATCTACATGAAACAGGCCGTGGAAGGTTTAAATGGATAGAATATATTAAAACAATACTAAATGATATCGGTCTTAGTTACATTTGGTCGTCACAGACACCTTTGAGTAAAATTCAAATAAAAACTGAAATCAATCAGCGAATGAAGGATCAGCGCTCAAACTTACTCAAGTCCTTATATCAATTAAAGTTATATGAATTATTAATTATTTTTTCAAAAGAAATGCCCCTTTTAAAACTATAAGCAGTAAGCAATTGGTTGCAGAGAATATCACAATACAGAGAATGTTAAACGCCTTTAAATTCAATAGCATCATTTAAGATCAGATAAATTTACAGCATGGACCAGACATGCACGTTTCGGGTACTAAACCCTCGTCAGTGATCCTCATTCTAAACAATGTAAAATGGCCAAAAAGTATGAAAATGATTATGTCCAAAAATGTACCAAAAAGACGTAGCAGATTTGGTGGAAGACAACTTTTGCTTGCCAGTAAAGAAACATGTATTTAATCTAAAAATTATTTGATATAAGGACTTGTGCAAGTCTAGTATATGCTAGCTTGAAATATATACTTCACAGATTGGTAACAAGGTCGGTAAACACAGCCTAGACGTATCACTTTGTTTTTGGTGCACATTTTTAAAAAACTAAAAAGTATATAATTGTGGATCGATATTAGTCTCCTTCCGGCATTAATCAAATTTACCAATTTTTTTATCAGTTCACATTCCCGAATACTCGGTAAAATGCTTCAATCGGAAGGAGAATTGAACTCAATTTGTAGCTAATACTTAACGTGTACTAACTTACCATATTTTAATTCAGTTCCTTAAATTACAACGCAATTCGGAACGAAAAAGATAGACAAGGGTAGAAATGACGTTACCAAAAAAATTGGAGGGAAGGTGCAAGAGTGTTAACGTCCCTTTATTTTCATGATTTTTGAGATGAAATGACAAGTTTCTAAAAAAAAAAACCCCAAAGTATTTGACTTCTTCATTGGTGTCAAGAATCATTGACAAGGCATGGTTTGTACAAATGGTAGTATTATTAAACAGCCTGAACGCCAATCCCTATTTTGACGGTTGCAAGCATTGTTTCTAAAAGGGGCAGATATCTCTTGACGCACAAAGGAGCAGAATAAGAATAAATAGGACTAAAAGACGTTGATACTTTATCTCGAATTTTAAACATTATTATAAAACAAATAATACTCAGGTATAATTCACTACAAATAACTGAAATTCCTCTGAAAGGGATTTTCATATATTTTTCGGCACTGCTAAAGATCCATCGAAAATTGTGCATACACCGTTGATTTTAAAGGCTGACACAAATGCTCCACTTTGCACTTCTAGCCAAAATTCAATGATAATCATTTCAACAGAATCCCAATTATGATACCTATGTAAAATTTTAGTCAATAAGTACTCAATAAAATTAACAGCAATAAAAACACTATTATAAGGACCAAATTTCCATTAAAATTCATCATTACGGACTCAGAATACACCAAATTCAAGTGATAATTGAATTTTGAACATTTGTTTGAAGGTTTGATACCTTGTAGATGATGTTGTGTCAATGTCATGTTTCATTTTGGTAAATTTAGCCAGTTCTCAGCGCCGACTTGGGTACATGTGTACCGTGCACTATATGTTTACAAACGAGTTTACATATGTTGACATGAAAGATGGACGCCCTAAGAGCATATCGAAGTTTAAGAGGCGAAAAACCCCCTTAGGGCAAAGATCGTCATACTATTTTTTGGTTTTGATGACCTCAGTGATATATAAAGTTTACATTCAGATTGTTCACAATCATTCCCAGCAGGGATTTTAAAAGAAAATAAGCAATGAAATGCAGGTAAACAGATCGCTGGCGACAAACTGCCCTTGACAACGCCCGATTTATTTCAAAATGTTACAAACTTAACCTGATCAAGTGTTATGACTTGAAACAATTTCTCTATTGCCATCAAAATGACTTGTGCCATTCTTGTTTTCACATGCAGCACAGTCAGTATGACGCGTTTTGATGACGTGGTACACTGTCGTCATATTCAAAACATTTGTCACGTAACTTCGCTTTTAAACTTCAAAGAAAAGTGCCGACTGGCGTTCCGGCTGTAAATTGGTATATGTTCCTTTTCCGCACATATGAGGATAAAGAATAACAAGTATTAGCTTTCCAAAAAGGCTTGGTCGATATCAACATTTATTTAAAAGCGAAAAAAAATTTTGGTTCAAAATAGAATTAAAATTTTGACTCTTAGAATAAAGAGTAAAGAGTAGTATTAGTAAGGCTATGCATGAAATTCACACACACAAAAAACACAATAGAAACTTATGTGTTGATAATTCTGAAAAGTTAGAAAATAGTGCATTTGCACTAGACAACTCAAGTCACAGTCATTCATAAATTGCTTGACCTGTGCGGTAGGAAAATTCCATTATAACGCAAATTAACTTGACCAATCAAAAGCCTTTCAGTATATATTCGCGGGAAAAGCGGAGAGTTCCGATTAAAGAATTTGGGGGAAATAAGGGGAAACTTCTAAAAAAAATTCCTATTAAAATATGTGACTACACACAGTCTTATCGATTTTTATATCGCTCATTAATTTCTTTGTTGCATTTATCAATTTGTCTTTGAAAGAAAATATACAAACAAAATGGAGTATCCTCAACGAAACAGCTTAGTCGGCTGGATGGCGAGAAACTTTTTAATTAGCCCACTGGCAGCCTCGCATTCTAAGTTTCCAAACGTTTCTTTGATGCAATGGATCCAATTAAGGATCCAGAAATGTCATTAGGGATTTTGAAGGCATAGAGTTTACTGTATCACACACTAATTGGTCTAAAAGTAAAAATTGTTAAAGAAAAAATATCATTGTAGATATCACATTAATGTGCAATATTTCAATTCAGAATTGCGATGCCAAAGCGTTGTCATGACGACATGTCCTGCTTTTGTGAAGTGGATAGCTCTGGTCACGTGTTATTCACTAGTCACAAGAATGTTTCTTTCTATCGGACAATTGCCCCTATTGCAATGATGAATCTGATGAATCAAATCGAAAGTTGACAAACCTGTACAAATCTAGAATTAGTCGGTATCTTGATATCGACTAAATATATAAAGACTTACTGTTATAGGTCTAGCTCTTAGAGTTGTACCCATTATTGACACTCGCTTTCTAAGCAATTTACTCAATATATCTCCATTTACTGAACCTCCTCCTGCAATTTCAAGTGATATTCTTTAAGAAAACACTTTACCATACGAATGGAAAAGAGTTTATCTATTCCACGAACGTAGTCAAAGCAATCAATATATATAAGTGACAAAAACGTGGTTCCTGTATCATCATATCCCACCCATCCTGCTACGTCTTTCGGTACATTTTTGACATAATAACTCTCACACTCTTTGGCCATATTATATTGCTTAGATTGAGGATCACTGACGAGGGTTAATTACCCGAAACGCGCATGTCTGGTCCATGCTGCAAATTTATGAAATTATCTGTTCTTAAATGATGCTATTGAATTTGAAGACGTTTAACATTATACACTTCTTGCAAATGGTTTGCAACATACATCACTCTGCAAGCCTTGTCTTGGATTGCACATTTTTACACTGAGACTGACCATAGTGGAATATTGATTACCTTACCCATAAGTCCATAAAGTACCCATCTTCCATCAATTGAAATGCAGTTAATGTTTTTCTCATAATATGACGCCCCTATACAGTCCAGTATAACGTTTGCACCTGCCCCTAACGATGAAAAATAATAAGAATTATACAAGCAACAGATTATGATATATAGAAAATATAGAGCAAATGAAAGACAAACAGATAAAAATTTTCATATTATATTTTTACTTTTAACTCAAACACGTTTAGGCTTGCAGACCATACAAATATGTCGTACCTTTTCACATGCAAAGTACAAGAATTATTCACATTCTGTTTTCAAAACACTTTATTAATGCAAATGATTAATCAAAATATGAATTTCTCTGGTACCTTCAGTATACTCTTGTACTTTAGAACTGAAGTCATCTTCCTTATAATTGATGCCATGTGAAGCACCTAGTGATTTAGCCAGCTTGATTTTCTCCTCTGATCCTGCAGTAACAATGACTTTTGCATTGACCAGTCCACAAAGCTGTGTAGCGGCTGTTCCAACCCCGCTTGCTCCAGCATGAACCAAAACCGTATCGTTGTTTTGTACTTTGCCTGATTGTCATAAAGAGAAAGACACAAACTACAATTGTAACATGTGCACTTCCAAACTTTTATCATCACTAGATATGAATGCGGTCATCCCAATACATACTACTTATGACTCATGGCGGCGGCGGGTGCGGCTAGCCAATAGGGGATGCTTACTCCTCCCGGACACCAGGTCCAACCTCTAGCTTGCTAGGGGTCCGTCGATGCTCAATTTTGTGCTCTATTGTGAGTGCTGTTGAGATTATCGTCATGATCTACTACTACTCATGGATACAATATTTTTCATCAATACAGAATCTTCAGTTTCCTAGAATCTTCAATCATGATGAATCAACCATGTATCTAAATCTGTTTATATCCCTGGTTCAACAAATGACCCATCAAGTGGAGGATTTTTCTCATATAGCTGTCTGGTCCATGCTGCAAATTTATCTGTTCATAAATGATGCTATCGAATTTGAAGATGTTTAACATTTGTTCACTTGGTGAGTGTCACTGCTGGTGGATCAGGAGTCCCCAAAGGTATGTGTAGCCAAGTTCGATCAACTTCGGTTGATCGAAGTTGATCTTTTCTTCCACGCATTCGAAAATTTCTGTTATCAAAATTTCTTGAAATTTCTAAAACGTGCGTCCTTTAGCATCATATCCCAACTATACTGCTACGTCTTTTGGTACATTTTGGACATAAGAATTTTCACACTCTTTGGCCATATTACATTGTTTAGATTGAGGATCAATGACGAGGGTTTAGTACCCGAAACGTGCATGTCTAGTCCATGCTGCAAATCTATCTTTTCTTAAATGATGCTATCGAATTTGAAGACGTTAAACATTGGATAATAACAATTTCCATTTCCTATAAATGAATTACCGTATAAAGACGACAACATATACCTGTTTCTGTTATTCTTGTTTTGAGTTACATTTTGTGTTCGTTTCTCTAGTTTAAATATGTAAACAAAAATAAAGTATCAAAGTTGGTTCAGTCAATTTAGCAAGGGGATTATATGACTGTTGTGGAGAAGAGGCTAGAGTCTAGCCTATGATTTTTGAAAAGATTCAAGTAAAGCTTTTTTATTTCTTAACAAATCCGACTGGTCTATCTAATGTAAGCATGGGCGTAAGAGAAGCGTGTGGAAAGTATCAAATTACCAACAAAGTGTAGCAATTGGTATGCAGTAAGCCAAACTTCTGGGATAGCTGCGGCCTCAACAAAATTAAGACCATCTGGAACAGGCATCAACAGTTCCTCTCTGCAGGCGACGTATTCTCCATTACCACCACCTAGTAATAAGTTTTATTGCATATTTGGTTATTTGAACTGCAAATACATATTTATTTCGGTTATATTCCTTGATGTATGCCTATTACTTATTTAGATATTCCTCTTTCATATTAAGTAGAGTGAAATACCAGACAAGAGGGCCATAACCCTGTCTCCAACTTTCCAGCTTGATTGACAACCAGGTCCTAATTCATGTACAGTTCCTGATGCCTCTAGCCCAAGTATGTCCGACTCCCCGCTAGGAGGTGGGTATAGTCCTTTTCTCTGTGAAAAGGCAAGGTGGGTAGTTATACTCGATTTTGTCTAAGACATGAACTGATTTAAATTGAGGGAATCTAAATTTATTAATTCCAGCAGAAAAAACCTCTATGGCATCCGCAATTAAAGACTCAAATTGATGTATCTCTTATGTTTCGTATGCAGCACTACATGTATAACAATCATCTGTACAAAGAGAAGTTTAACCTTACCAACTGGAGGTTAAGGGAAATTTAGACTTACTTGTAGAGTATCTGCCCTGTTAATAGCTGTAGCATACACTTTGATTAATATTTCTTTTTCCCGTAGGGTCGGAATAGGCACCGTCCCTATACCTAGTAACTCAGGTCCACCTGGCGAAAACTGAGCAGCCTTCATCGTCTCTGTCATCTGAGGGAATTCATACCATAATAAACGTTACTCCCTGTATTTTGTTCCTCGAATTTTTCGTTCTTATAGATATCCATTTGTCTCTATGCGCAATATTGAAATCTATATTTTCAAAATCTTCATCTCCAAATACGTCTCAGTCTCAATAAATATGCTTCCATTTATTCATGAATGGAGTAATTTTCACCGTTCAAGGAGGTATTAAACACTTAGACGCCAAATTCATTTTTTCTTAAAAATTCTGAAATCATGATTTATGTCTTGTCTGCCCTTGATTGTGCAAACTTATATTTGATTCTATCCACAGGAAAGTATTCTTTGAGAAATTGAAATATGCATTTTTCAACGTATCCGTGAATTTTTATGACGTCATATTATTGAAAGTGTCTCGTAAAGCTATTGGAAATTAATTTTAATTTGACTTCCGGAAAATCCAGATGCAAGACATGGATAAAAGTTTGAAATCCTAAACACGTTGTGGCGCTTACAAATAGAAAAGATGAGATGAATTGTGTTTAAACAAAGGCAGGATACTGCAATGAAAGATGACACTGTCGCTAAAAAATGCCAAGATGTGAAAATTGACAGTAGTTGATAGTTTTAAAATTACTAGAAATCCTGTGTAGGAATCTTTGTCAAAAACAAAGTGATCATCAATGTCCAGAGAACAATAGTAAGAAGACATTTAATCCACTGTCCAACCCCTAAGTAGTCTTCTATTTGTCATCGGTTATTAAAAAGGTGAAAAAGGGCCTAAAATTAAGGGTTTTCGCCATTTTTCTGATTGTATCTGGTCTCCTGGAAGAATTTCAGAAATAGTGCTTATATTGTCGTTTTCGTATTTATATTAGCGGTTATGGTCAAATTCAAGTGTATAAGGTCCAAGATGTTGACGTCCTTGTTTTTGTATGTCTTCTTTGTATCAAAAATAGTTGTTTTGATTCCGTTTATTATGTCGCCTGCGAAACTAAATTTCCAACTGGGGTGAAGACTTGTTGAAAAAATGTCCGTTCTTTTAAAAGAAGTGTAATTCATTCTTGTTAATGGTATATAATGAAATTCAGCCTTTGAAGTTCATGTTATGTGTGTTGCTTCATGTTTCTTCTCTCTTTAGTCCGTTAGCAAGACCTCTGAAAAGTTGGGGTCATTGATAACTTCCAAGACCAACGTATTCTTAAAAAGATGGACATAGCTGGTCTGTCTTGAAACATGTAAGATGAGATAAAGAAGATCCTGACGACAATCTCATCAAAACTCGCAATACAGCACCAATTAGAGCTTCGATGGCCCCTAACAAGCTACAGGTAGGACCAGGTTCCCGGGAGGAGTAAGCATCCCCTTTTTGGCTAGCCGCACCCGGCGTGAAAATGAAAACAATATCTACAATCTATATAGAGAGTGCTATGGCCACCTTGTCAAGTAAAAGTATTTTTTTAAAAAATACTTACTGTCAAACCCTCGCAGGGAACTTTTTACGAGCTCCACACGGCAAAGGGCATAAGTCTGACGCAAATGAGATAAAGAAGATCCTGACGACAATCTCAACAGCACTACTGTATAGTTTAAAAATAGCTTGATAGTTATTAAACCCTTCCCTTCGTTTGAATTTGATGAAAGTAAACAAATCCTTATTTTTTCTACCTTGTTCTGAAGATTTCTGTCTCGTTTTTTTTTTTTTTTTTTCCTTATAGATAGTTCAAATATGTTATTTACATTTGTTGAATTTTATGTGATTATTCGTACATATAAACAATGATTTGGAAGAATTTCATTTTTTCATATTTCAATATCGTTAACAGTAAACGAGCACTTATACATTGGAATTTAAATGACCCAACTTGAACTTAGCATGCTTTATCTCCGGGGTTTTCATGTAACCCAGTCAGGTTCTACCCAGGAACTACCTGTGAGCGTTCTTTTGTTTACGTGATGTGCTAAATAAATATAACAGTGTGTTGACATCCTCCCTTTGGATTTCTATTTTCTCTCTCCATCTCTCTTTCCTTTTCTTTTTTCATTTCTTCTCTTGATTTGTGCACTTTGTGTGTGTGGGGGGGGGGACGGGGGAAGCAATTTGTAATCTGTATAATATGGCAGCTCATCCTAAAAAGTTCTTAAGTTCTTATCACTATACCGAAAACTTATATCTTAACCTAAGCAATACCTTGATTATGATTAATTTTCGAGATTTAAATTGATTTTCGAGATTAAAATTGAGAAAGTCCGATGATATCGCTCGCATGGCGTATCCTGAAGTTGTTTTATGAAGAAACGTAACTCCTATATGCTTGGTGAATGTCAGAGTTATGCTTCGCAATCAAACTATCATCGATTGATTTCTAAACTGGGGGAGAAATGATTTATCACAAATCAATTTGTAATATTCGAATAATCTTACTGTTGTTTGAAATTGTGTGAAAATTCCAAGAGCAAAAACAGTATATCGTGTAACATGAACTGACAGGAGACAACGTTTAGATAAAGTGAAAGTTGTGAAGGCCATCCGCATATTTACATAGTATCAATTTTATTTACATACCAAACCCGATGTCACGGCGGGGAATCTCGCAACGCTTAACAATGGCTTTTTCTATATCTTTGTGCAAAATAGATAATTTTTAATAAAAGGGGAATTTAATGAAGTGTAAGAATGTCTTAAGTATGAGTTGCATCCAAAATAAGGTGACTATTAGCTTTTTTAAAATAAAGAATAAACACATCGGCGTTCTACTTTCACTTCAATCTACATGAATCACGCCGATCGTTTATCAGCTTTATGAAAAGTTACGAACCTTCAAATGTGATTCTTTTGTTATTCATCGGTCATTTTATTTCATAAAGACCGCGGACGATTCTAAATGTACGAGGTTTATGAACGTTCAATGAAGTGTGGAGGTCAATAAAAACAATGAGGGGCGGAGAGAAGAAAATTATTTC
Source organism: Pinctada fucata (assembly GCA_028142955.1). Taxonomy (NCBI): domain Eukaryota; kingdom Metazoa; phylum Mollusca; class Bivalvia; order Pterioida; family Pteriidae; genus Pinctada; species Pinctada fucata. The sequence goes on from AP027104.1 coordinate 34,576,572, forward strand.
AGTCGCGGGTGTGAATTGTTTGGATTATAATGAGTATTCGGCCATAGTATAGAAATACTGTGTTTCAAGTCCGCGAAATACATTCTTTTATAAGAAATGTTACAGAAAAAGAATAGATTCTTCTATCCCGAAAAGTTCTAAATGCCATTTCAAATCAATTTAGATCCTTGTAGCGATTCTTGAAGACCAATAATTCTAAATGCTCTTCAATTGAATGTATATTGAGGAACTTGATGCACAAAATGAAGAAATATTATCCTCACTTGATTACAAAATCTTTGCAATAATTTAATCACATATTCAAAAACTTTAATGGAAATAGAACTCATTATTTACGTGTTATTTTCTTCTCTAACCCGACATGGTACCTTTAAGAAAATGATCGGGATGTATAGCAAACTATTTTACTACTATGGCCTAATAACCGTTACCGTTGCATATTTCCACCCGATGATTTGCATGGTCAATTTCATTTTGAAAAGCAGGGGTGTATTAAATATTTGGATTTTTATTTTTCTGAAAATTGAAGAAATTCTGCGGTTTGTAAGTCGGATAAAGACCTCGTTGAGGTCTGTATGAAGGTTAGATGCCCTCGGAGAGAACAGGGTGGTGTTAAAAGACCTCGGCCTTCGGCCTCGGTCTTTAAACACCACCCTGTTCTCTCCTTGGGCATCTAACCTTCATACAGACCTCAACTCGGTCTTTATCCTATACATATCATTTCTCTTATTTTGGATAAAACTAATAGCTAAGGCATCCTTGCACTGCACCACTTTCCCCTTTTCGTGATGTATTTCATGAAATTGTAGAAAACCCGAATGTTCCGTGTTGCGATATTGCCCCCGTGCCGAGATGTGTAACTTTTGACATTATTAGTTATACAGTGTTTTACAGGGGGATACAGAAATATATTGGGTCGATGATATTTCAGTCATTGCATCTTTTATATATTAAATTTTCATTAACATAGTTGGAATCTGTTGAGGACCACGAAGAAGTGAACGATGAAATAACATTAACGTTGAGAAAACAGAGCAATACCTTTGCCAGAGTAGTGTGGGAATATAACTATCAACCATATGTTGTGATGTGGGATGAGAAAAGCTCACCCGAGGGGTCTGGTTTCTGGTCAGGGAACGAGGCTTGCCGAGTTCCCTGACCAGAAACAAGACCCCGAGGGTGGGCTTTTCTCATCCCACATGACAAACATATGGTTGATCGTTTTTCTCCCATTTCTAGGGGCCTTTCTTGAAATTCCATGAAATCATGAAATCGTCAACTTTATCGAATTCGAAAAATCAAGGAATATTCGTTTTCAGCGCCCTCAAAAATGGTTTATTCTATAAGAATAAACCGTAGTCCTTTACCTTAATCGTTTTAATAAGAATTAGAATGTAAAAAGAAGAGTTTTAAAACGACGTCTTTGTTGAGAGGTCGCTGCTTTAAGTGCAAAAATCATGACGTCACAATGGATAATAACGACGTCACAATTCCGTCTTTTCGATTTTACAGTTCTACGTTCGATTTGTGCAGGTATCTGACGTAAAAGCATTGTGACGTCATTAAATGCCTTTGAAAACGTCATTTATGTGACACTGTTTCCCTGAATTTCACGCTTGTTTCCATAGAATTTGATGACGTCACAATGCACTGACGTCAGATACCTGCACAAATGGGAAGTAACTCTGTATTTCGAAAAGACCGAATATGGATAAGGCCTGTACGGCTGACGTCAAAAGTCACGCAAGGGCATGTGGGATACAGTGAGTCCACATGACGCGTAGCTACGCGTCGCTATGGGCAAACTCTATCCCACATGGGGGCAGATGGGAGAAAACAATTTGATCTTGGGGTGCATGTTTTCTTCAAATTTTTTGCATTTATTGTCAATCGCATTGAGTAATTTTTCCTTTGTCCTTCTTGGTGCATGAATCCATATTTTACACGTTTTTCTAGTCATTCTGTAATTAACAGAAATAATGAGTGTATATATATAAAGGAAACGCATATTCAAAAAATATCAAACCAATGCATAGTGAATAACTGTTATAAAGTTAAAAATTAACTAGAAAAAAGGGATGAATATACACACATACACAACCCGGAAACAAGCCCCCATACACAACATCAGAAAATTGTGGAATATTTCCTTTCTAGATCAATATTATACTGTGTAAGCATTAAATATTACATATATACAGATATGATCATTCTACCAGTCTCCAGTTATGAGCATCTCAGCCAAAAATGATTTTACGAGATTTATCAACGACTACAATTGTTTTTCTGACTGAATCTTCTACTTCGTAACAAAGTGTTGAAGTGTTTGAGAGAACTATTAATGATGAAACGAAATATCTACTGGGTTCCGTAGGGTGAGTCTTAGTAAGATGGGTATCTTAAAAACTTTTACATACCTCATCTGCTTTACGCCGCTTCGGCACAAGCCCCCGAGTCGCAGCATAACAAGCCCCCAGAATGCAGCGTTATACCCTGTGAAGAAGATAATAATGATATGATGATTATTATATAGTCTATTTCTATTCCCACTCTCATTGGCTGACAACTTTCACGTGAGGGGTGATTTCATTAAATAACACTACCGCTAAAACCCTTGCTTCGGTAATTCTATCTGTGACGTCATTACGTTATTCCCATTCAAGATAATATATAACCTCTGTTTTTACGAATATACCGGTAATATGCCAGTAAGACAAAAAGTTAATTAAGTTAGCAACGTTGGCGGCGAATATGATCTCGTTTTACGACAGTAATTAAGGAGTGAACAATCTATCAAATTCGACGTTATTGCTACGTTGCATTTTTGTTTTACCATCTGCTGGATAAAATCATATATTGTTGCGAATATGATATAAATATAGGATATCAAATGATTTTTCTATTTCATACGGTATTTATGAAACGAGTTGTGTAAATTTTACATCCCCGAGCCTCACACAACGAGTTTCATAAATACCGTTTATCACATGATATATGACGTAATTGATCAAAGTAACGTCAAAAAATTATAATTCCGACTTCATTTCTTGCAAATAACGCACCAACGTCGACGTTTCTAATGTGACGTCACAAAGGATCTGGAGCGCTTCATCCAATGATCACGTGTAACGTGCTATCATAAGATTTATTTTAGTAGAGCAACCAAGTCGCTAAATTTGAAATTTTAATCAACCCACCTAACACAGGGCTAATTTTTATATTTAACGAAAGAATATAACATGGGACATCAGATTTGACCTGTCGTAAAAAATTCGTATGGTCAGAATTACTGTAAATTCAGATAAAAGCGGAAAATTAGTAAAATTCAAAATCATAGATATTTTAACAAAAATTATCATCATTTAATAAATGAAAAGTCAAACTGACCAAAATCAAAGTCAATATGCTAATTGAAGTCAAAAGAAAATTTTTGGATCAAACTGAATTTTCTAATTTCAACTTCATGGATGAATGAGCACAAATTCTAAGATAAATTGGTAAAATTGAAATTTTCAATTCTTTCAATTCAATATTGAGAATGTTAATTCGAAGATAAAAATTAACATACAGAAACGATATTTTGAAATGTGAATGTGTTTTTAGGAAAGTTTGATAGGGATCGATTGAAAAAATTAGGAGTACAAGGCAAATGAGGTGCCCCACCCCCAACTTTGTTATTAGCGATTCACTGCAATATAAACTAGGAGGTGTTTTCTCGATAATACGGAGTAAAACTAAATAATTACGGCTAAATTAAGTTTTAAGATATAATCATGAATGAAAAGTATCGCTTTATTTCAAAGAAGACGACAAATTTACATCAATAATTTTGAAAAATATTTTTTTTATGTACTATCTATGTTCTGGTAATTTCAAACATTGTGATATGGGCACATTTTGTCAGCTGAATATTAGAAATAATTAAGTATAACAAAGATTTTATGATCAACAAAACATGGAATTATGCAATGCATTTTAGTTCCACAAGTAAGTAGCGTATCTGCCTATACGACCCCATCACATTCAGGCAATCGTGGCATTTTCTTTCTTTGTTTGACCTTGTGACAACAGTTGTCGCTAAAACGTAGCTTAAAAATAATTAAGCTTAGACATAATTAAGTATAACACAGATTTTAAGATCAACAGAACATGGAATTATGCAATGCATTTTAGTTCCACAAGAAAGTAGCGTAGCTGCCTATACGACCCCATCATTTCAGGCAATCATGGCATCGCTTCTTTTCACGTGGTGGAGGTTTTTATTTAAATTGTTTGCTTTGGTTCCTGTTTTATCCTGATTTTGTATGCCTTCGGTGTCTGATTTTCTGAATTATCGATTTTGTGCTGTATACAGGGAAATGGTCATTGTCCATATTTGTCATTAAAGGCATCGTTCTACAGGTATTGTCGTAGCAAACTGACCTGACCGGGCGGAGCTTATTTTAACCTTGTCATCGGAAGAGTTTACTTCTGACCATGTGATAAAAGCCATATAAAATTACAGGTAATGAGTATTTTCTCTAATTACGATGTGCAATTAATAATCTATCTACCCTAAAATTGTATCAATTCGTCTCAATTGCTTGATTGAATTAGCTCCGCCCGGTCAGGTTAGTTTGCTACGACAATAGATGATAAGGGGGATAGCCTCTGATTTCTAGTTTTGGTTCTCTAGTTTCTGATTGGTTGATCGTTGATGGCCATATCAACAATATTGTATGTTTTTGTTGAGTTTGTTTTTTACTGTCTGTTTTTTTTGTTTTTCATGCTTCATCCTTGTCTACAATGGACAATTTTTTTTAACTTTCTCTGCAATTGTTTCTATATAAATGAAACGGAAAAGATACAAACAAATAGTGAACATCAAACAACCACATTTACAAGAATTAAAGACGCTCACATAAAACTACTAACCGAGAAGCAAATCTTTAGCAATATTGAAATAGAAATGACCACACAATAAAGGGTGCTCTATTCTCAGAGGTCTCATGCTTAGCTGTCAACATATCAGTCTCGTCGTTATAAAAGTTTGATTTTACTATGTTGTATCGCATCTTTGACTCTTTAATACATGAACATGTTGAAGATCAATGCTTTGCTTTTGGAATATAGTTTCTTCTTGGACACATTTCATCGACTATTCTTTGCGTCATACATTTCACACTTGTTCAATTTTATTTCTTTATTCGAAGCTCTTTGGGAAGTACGGCCATTGACGCGCCAACATTATAGGCTCCTGTTGCAGCAAATTTTTCGTTATCAACAGATGGTTCCTCTTCGTGATATAGCCTTTTATTTGATGTATTGTAGACGTATGTAGGAACTGCCTAATTAGATTACCAATATTACATATGACAATGTGGTGTTTGTGCTTATGTACAGCATTAGGAATTAAAGCCCCCCCCCCGTGACCCTTGAGGACTTTCCATTGGATCTCACGGAGACATCAAAAGGGTTTTCTGACTAAGTATATCTTGAAAAGCATCCACCTGATTTTGTAACAGTTACAAATCTGAACGAAGACTAAGTGCGGATGCTAAAAGGGATAAATTGCACAACGTTTACCCAAGGCATATCGTAATGTTTAAAACACAGATAACGAAGAGCCCAAACTCTGGCCAATGTACTTTACATGTATATTCACATCTCTGTGGTACTAAAATAAACATCAAAATATACTTTTCATAATTTTATATGAACTTAATGCATTTTTCTGCAATTCACGTATTTTCATTTCAACATGTCACGAATGGGTTTCCATACACGGTCTTACCACGACATATTAAAAAGAAGTATTTTTCATTAATTTTTAAACAGTATGATGTTACTCCTATTTCTGCATTTAACTTTTATCAAAAATATCTATGTATACCGGTTGATAGGTACGATTTGATAGAAACTGTAACACGAGGTCGACCGAATCTTCATCTACGGAAACTTATTTGTGAAATGCCGCTTAAATCAAAAGTATATACGCTTTGTGTTTTTACATTTATTCATAGCCCCTTAGAAAAATGATCAATAAAAAGGCATTGGAAATAATAAACATATATTTGTCGATATGTTTCGAGACAAAAATTTAGTCTCTGTGCTTTAGAGAAAATATTAACACGGATTCTTCATATTTCATAGAAATTTGCATAAAACTGCAATTTTTTGAGAGAGGAGAAAATATTCTTCCCCCAAAACAATTATATAACATGTGTACATATCTAATGCATTGATTGCAACGACTTTCTATACAAAAAAGAACAAAATACAGGAATACCGAGGATATAAAAGATAAATATTTCGTTTTAATTTTTCACGATTTTATCGCTTTTTACCCAATTTAAACAAAATCTGACCGTGGAATATTCTTTACGACAGCTCTATTTGAAAGCAGGGGTATTCAGCAAAAAGTTCAGACCAAATTTAGGCCTGTGTTAGGTGTGTTGATTAAACTCGAAAACTAAGCTTCTTTTTTAAATTGGTCGCTCTACTATTTATGATATGACTTTATGTAACCGAATAAAGGGTGTATCATGAGATAATATACAATATAGAATTATGGGAAAACTAGTTTCTGACGTTATGTTTGCGGACGGTAAATGCTGATTTTACGGTCGCAAAATGAGTTTTTCTGGCGACGTTTTAGCGGAGCCAGAAAAACGGATGTTTGCACCGTAAAAATTTTTGTGAATATAGGGCGAAATGTGACGTAAGCAACGTCAACGCCTAGTGTGTTCTCGTTTTACTGTCGTAACTAAGGAGCAAATAACCAATGAAAATCGACGTTATAGCGACGTTGCATTAGAATATAGAATATATCCTGCTGAAGAGTTCAGTCTTTCGTCTGATGGAGCTTCTTTCTTTTAAACATCAATCGTGAATTTACATTATTAATGAAGGTACGATTTTCGTGAACTCTCAAAACTCATTTTCTGGCTGCATGAAATCTTATTATATTATTAACATGGAGTAAATAACATTATGACTGAGTTATGGGTACTTTAGAATAATTCATTTTTGATTTTTGTCCTTTCTTTTACGTGTTTGGCGATCCAGATTTTCTAGCAGACTAATTTGTTACCTATAACCATGTTCCCTAGATAATAAAAATTGTATATGATGCAGCAAGGATAATGGGATTATGTAATCGTCGATTATCGATTGGTCATACATCAAAGATCTACTCACTTTCATTTTCTAAACACATCTTAAAACCACAAAACATATCAATATTCTTCTAGATCTCGACAGATGGAACACTAATGACTTTTCTATAGTTTATACTAAGTTTAATTGCATAGTTGAACCTTCTTCTTCTTCCTCCTCTAAAGTACTGGTCTCATCTTGAGGAGGAATTAGCACTGACAAATTATAAAATATGTAAAGCTTTTCTCAAGGTAAATGTTTCTTTGTCCTAAAGGGTAATCTCTTCAAAAGTTTTATTACTTTGGATTACGGTATAATCCCTAGAGTAGTTATTTAAAGAGAAAACTAACACTTCAGACAGATTCGACATTCTTTGCGCACTGCGACCTCTCATTTCTCTTACCCCGCTGCTACGGCGACCCTTTTGGTATTCAAAGAAGACAGTGATCACACGGCGGCTGTTTTATGCATGCTGAAAAAAAAGGGAAAAAATCGCCGTGATTCGTCTTACTTCGCTGCTACGGCGACCCTTTAGGCATTCAAACATAGCAAAATTGACTCCACGAAGAGAAGATGACAGTGATCACACGGAGACTGTTTTGTGCATTTTGAAAAAAAAATTCGCCATGATTCGACTTTCTTATGATCCTACGGCGTTCATTGAAGTTTCATTTCCCTATCCTCATTTCAATGGTGTTTCTTCTGCGCTCACATTCGTTTTTCAGAACACCATGGGAATGCTGCCCTGGTACCGGTGTGAAATATCTTCTATAACTCACTTTAACAACGCAAAGAAACTTTATAGGTAACCTTTTGTTGGAATATGAATAGGTTTCGTTCATACTGATGAATTTTCATTGAAAATCTTTTTTCGTGCTATTCTCTTGGAAGAACTTGATTTCAGTAAATCTCTTGTTTGACAAGGATTGCGCGTAAGTCATCTGAGTAACTACACAGCTTGATAATAGATATATAGAACAAGAGGCCCACGAGGACCACATTGCTTACCTGAGTTGCAGACAAAAGAGTGGTAGTGGACAATTCTGTGCAGCGTTTGCAGAGAAATAGTCGAAAATGTGTCAGCCAATCAGTCATCGGCAGCCGTATTTGTTGACCGATTGACACGAAAAACACATACTTGGTAGAGGACCTTGAGTACTCGTTTCCTGTAAGGTTTTGTGAAATTCTGAACAGCGATTGCAGAGGAGAAGTGAAAAATGCGTCAGTCAATCGGAGCCTCGGCGGCCCTATTTGTTGACCGATCGGCACGAAAAACACAAACATGGTAGAGGACTTTGAGTCTACTTGCTTCTTGTAAGGTCTCATGAAATTCTGTTCAGCGGTTGCAGAGGAGTTGTGGAAAATGTAAGAAGTTTTCACCGGATGACGGACGACAGACGACGGACAACGCCCTATGACTATATGACTATATGGTCTATGACTATAGCTCACTTGAGCTTCGCTCAGGTGAACTAAAACGACAGTTCGTTACATATACGTATAACTTGGAAAAGTATTTTTCATAAATCGGTTGTGCCTACGTCCTTCCCAAATTTTCGGAAGCTGTATATGGTGAGGAGGAGAGCACAGGGATTTATCTCACTAATAGCGTTTGCTGTATTTACTATATATATGTGTTAACACATATATACATTATGTAGTAAATACAGTAAACGGTATTAGCGTAATAAATCCCATGTGGAGGAGAGGTATTCCAGCATATAATACTATTGATTAGAGGGTTACCGTTGTGTTTGTTGCTGCTATGATATCTCTACAACCACAATCTTATCTTTTAATTTTATCTATATCAATCAATTTATGAATAGATCTATTTATTTATTCATGTATGTTTTACTTATTTATCTATTAATTTGAAGATGATCTTGAAAACAAGGTACGAAAAAGGATCTACATGCATATCGCTCACCTAACAATTTGTTAACCTGTATCTAACATTAATTAACATTAACATGCATGAATAGGTCGTTACTAAGTTACTTCCACTGAACGTTAGTTCAAACTTGAACCTGTGGGATCCTTTACCTTACATTCTCGGTACCCAGGGCTATTTGCGCTTTGGCTGAATCGCAAATAGCCCGGGGGTACCGAGGATGCTACCTTAAGGCAATATGAAAATAGACTGACTTTTTTTCTTGCAAACAACACCCTGAAAACCTTCCCGCCCGCTGACGCTAAACAGAGAAATAATTTGTTGTGGCCTCATTAGAACAGAAAACTGGAAAGAAAAGTCTTTCTTCGTTGGTTTCAGCTAATGAATATGATGCTTACAGCCACACTACTCAAAGTGACTAGCGAATCCTCATTAAGTGTGCAAATTAAGGTTTCCAGTTTGTCACATAGGTTAATGATGATCAGTGAGTATTCAATGTACTACTTTGTATAGAATTTAGAATAGAATACTTCAGCTATTCTCATTTTCCAGATTCTGATATATAGACAAATACCGAAGATTTTAAAATCGTAAATCGTTCTGAGGTCATTGAAACGCCATAACAATTCATGTAAGCTAGAAAACAATGTGCGTACATTTGTATATAGTAGTCTCCATGATGTAAATGCATATGACATGTAAGGTAGGATTCTTTTACGATGTTCCTGATTCTTTTATTTCGGTTGACAAGAATCTATCCTACAAAATAAAGTTAAAAATGATATGATACATGAAGACAAAAATACGTTTACATTGTATGTATGAGCACCTTTTGTTGAATTAGTCAGACAAATATAACAATCGAAAATTCTAAAAGGGTCCCATAAATCTTATTTTTCTTTTCCTCTCCAATTTTGTTGTTGTTGTTGTTGTTGTTTGGCTAACTTCAGTTTTGAATCTTGGTAATATGCTAGCCTATACAATTTATCCATAAGCTAGAAGGAAGTTCCCTGAGAATTATTGAAACAGTTTGAATTAGTTCATTTACAAGACTCAATGGAATCACTTGAAAGCTTTTGTAAAATATCCTGTGAACTCATCTATTTTTCATGATTTTATCGGGCTTTTAATCTCCCTGTAACAAAAATAGATTATATGCTACACTCAAGTTCTGTGCAATGCTTTTATAAAGCATAAAAGATTCAAAGCTTATATTTGTTTGACTTCATCTAACATAAGAGAGAACGATCATAAATTTCATTTTGAATAGTGACCATACATTTCAATAATACATTATGCACTTTGTGGTTCACATAACATACGTCATAATGTGAATAGTTTATTAATGTTGCTATAGTACATTTTGTAAAAGAAGCTCTTTAGCTTTTTTCTTTTAAGGCATAGGGGGTATAATCCTCTACTTCCGGTTGTTTTGATGACAGAAAAATTAAATACCACGAAGTTGGCCGAAGACGCACGACTTCCGCAATGTTCGGGACCATACATTTTCATGGCGAGTTGAATGAAGTACATAATTAATCTAGCTTTAATTAATTAAGCGATATTGTAATTATACCCCTTATACCTTAAAGTACACACAGCTCGCTTCGGTCAGCAGAACACATATCGCCTAGTCTGGGTGATACTTGCATCAACAGAAAAAAAAGATTCATTTCCTAAATCATGTTCCGGATAACCCCCTCCCCCAACAAAGAGAAAACACCTATGTTATCTAAAATAAGGTGCTCAGAAAGGGGGCAGCTGGAACAGACATCGCCAGATGCATATTTGCACATAAAACTAGTAAATTACTAGTAGTTATCATTTGACATGTCTTATTCATGCGATTATTCCACAATATAAAATACAAAAGCATTAAAACAAATGTTAGAGGTGACTGGTAAGCATTATTTCCACCCTTAATTCTGAGAACATTCGTAAAGCATGGGGTCCCTGGTGGCTAAGTGCCAGTACTCAATTTTCAATAAAATTTTCATTGAGACAGACAAAACTTAAAATAGTATATCACTTTAAGGTACTTCATCCCTGTCGAACCGCACGAAATTCTCATAAAATCCGGGATGAAATTTAAGAAGGGCGTCTCATAATTCTAAAACTGTACAAATCAAATTTAAATAGCAAATAGAAGACAGATCTGGGTGTTACTTTGCGTCGCCTCCAACACTGAAGACTTTATAGATAGAGGCTAAAAAAATATATAGCATCTTTACAGATCAGTGCGTATTGCTCACGGCCGTTCAGCCCGAGGGCATGGAGTTCAAACCCCGGCTGTTTTGTTTAAAGCCTGCTTTTTACTTATACAAATGTACTATCAAATGAGTATGAAACATGTGCATCACTAAATTCCCCCGCCATTGTTTTTTTTTTTTTTTTTTTTTCTTTTGGCGGGGGTGTAAATATCCTTCCATTTTTACCTAAATGCTTTTTTTGTGAAAATATCCACGAGTTCCTGTACTCTGCTTCCTGCAAAAATGTTTGAAGTCGCCTTTATGTACATCCCCGTGCAGGAATAACCTTAAGGCGATCAATATTTGTGGTGAAATTAAAAAGAAAAAACCTCTCTCCCTCTTTCTGTTTCCAGTACGTAATTTCAAAGCATGGTCATAATAATTAAAACATAGAAATGAAACAATCATCATGAATAATTTATTTTGAATTTACAATTACTTTAGATTAAAATCTATATTTGTGTCCTCGTGAAAAAAGAATATATGACAATAATCATATTTTTGTATTGCTTTTCTTTTCGTTAATCAATAACTGCTTTATATCGACCCTTTAAAATGTTTATTCTGAAATTTCTACTACGATCTTTCAGAACTTTACGTTATGAAGTCGTAGATCCTGCTAAAGCTCACATTGCTATTAAACCCCACCAAAAATGGCGAGGGTATAAAGCGATGCACATGTCTGTCCGTCTGTGCGTGCGTTCGTTTGTGCGTACGTCCGTTCCACATGTGCTTTCCAGAATAATCGTTTCAGATAAAAAAAATTTTTGATATTATAGCTTTTACATCAACAAATACAGGCAAATCTCAAATATGTCATTAAATTGTGTGCAGAGTTTTATCCCTTGAAACCTAGAAAAATTCAATATCTATCGGTTTCTGGACATTTAAAGGAAACCTGTCACAGAGTAGGAAGTATAGGTCAGGTTTTATGAATGGGTTATGTCGCTCAATTTTGTGCAGAGTTTTGTCCCTTGAAAATGCAAAATTTTGTGGTTTTCGGACACTTAAAATTACGAAGAATCAATTCATTTCTTTGATACAGCTTTTACAACAAGAAATACAGATCAGTTTTAAATATGGGTCATATCATTGTTACGCCCTTGAAAAGTTCCATATTTTTAAATTCATAAATAGACATGATTTCAGTAACTTGATTACTGAAAATGTGAAATAAGGCCGGACAGGTGTATCATTGATACTTCGATCAATCTTTTTTTTTTTTTTTCATTATATTCTAAAACAATGAATTCAATGATGTATTTCTCTCTTCATATATTCACAATTTGGATTTGCTGTACTTCGAGCATCGATCACTGATGATATATTATTTGTTGAAATGCACATATGGTGCACGAAACTATTTAAGAAATAACAACTACATGTAGGTAGCCGTGGTTTGTTGTCCAGTAATTTCCCGAGTCATATTTTATTGGTTCATGCGACGAGGGGAATAACTGGACAACAAATCACAGCTAGCTATTTGTTATTTCTATTCTGCACGAGATCTATAGCACTGGAAGTTTGTTGGAGATTTTACACCAGGCGAGTTCTATGGAACATATAGGGAGAAAATCTCAAAGTCATGTTAGAATACCATACAACATATATTCCAATATTGGTAATTGAAAACAAACATTTGGGTTTCCTGTACTAATCACGAGAGTGGTAATTTTTCCAAAAAAAAATCAAATTTAAATGTCATAGTTCTAATTTGAATATAATTCTTGTAAAAGGGTAAGCCGAGGTAGGTTTTACAATATCTTAAAAATCACTATTTATTTTAATTTTTTTAATAGAATTGCTATTTATTTTTAAAAGTTATCGAGCACACTCCATTAAGAGGACTTTACAGCGAGAAAAAAACAATAGTTTTCGAACATTATGACAATGATAGATGGGGATCTCCAACAACACCCGGCTGCAGCACCCACAACAAAACCCCAAAACACCCAATGCAAATGCACAGAGCAGACACGCACAGAAAGGGACAAACAACACCAACTCACACCATAGAAACATGAAACACAAAAGACCACACATAAACCAACGAGACCAACGGGCAACCGGTGCCGATCAAGGACGGTCATCCGCCACGCAAGTAGCTTACGATGTGGCTATCTGGATCACGCGCGCACAACCCTGCGCAGTAAGACCATTAGTAAGCGTCGTCGTTGAAGTCAACGTAAGCGTCGAAGTACCTCACCATGCAGCCGTAAGCATTGATATAAACAAGCTGGCGGTTAGGATACCGCTTACATATAATAATTATACAATAGGGACGAAGCAAGACAGAGACAAACATATGACGTATAGGCAAAAGAGCTATGTAATCCGAAATAAAATTTCATCAATTTACTAGGTAGCAAATAAGTAATAGAGTTTCGGATGATACTTTAAGTTAGATGCTATCATAATATGTACATTCAGCTTTTAAAGTGATCAAATGCTTTGAAAATGCAATTATTGAACAGTTATTGCTGCATATGATAATGTTGCAGCTTTAAATTGCTTTTGCAGACATTTAACAACGTGTACACTAATGGAACATTCACATTAAATTGGCTTATTTTTTAAACAATGAAAGAAACAAGTATGCAAAATGCAATAATCGAATGACAAAATTCGATATATAGTTGTAAACATTCAGAAGGTGATTTGTATCAAATTTGGTCGATGATAAAATGCATCAATTGAAAAATGGCTACTAGGCATTCTAGCTATGATCATGGAGCGTTGATGAGGCTACCTTCCTTTGTGATTGTCTTTTGATCGATCCGACTTGCCAGGATACCATAACTAAAGGATTTCCTTACATAGACGCTGGCGTTTCCATGAAGCGTTCTATAAACCAACAGCATATCACATGTAGATATTTGGACCTATGAGTTCTGTTTAATAAACGTGATGTATCTTCTGGTGGAAATGAGGGACAGTTCCCATGAGAGCAGTCAGAACATTGCCTAGATCTTGCAAACGTTTTAGCGCCTGGTTTTTATCGCTTTCGTCCTCCCTGTGTCGTATGTCATTAAATGTCTCAATGAACTTCATGGATACCAGTTATAGTAATTAATAGTTGTATCGTAATTTGTGCACAATATCAGGTTATGGTATATTTAGGACTGTTGAAAGCTGCAATTTTCTGAAATGGCTAATGCTGAAAATGAAGGTAAGAATATTTCTCTTTTTTTGCCATCGTTTGCACACAAAAAAAAAATTCATGAAATGCCATGCAGTATTTCCAAATCGAACACTTTTTAGATGTGCATAGAGCGCAATTTTCATCCCCAAAAGTGACTGCAGGTGTTACGTTTTCGTCTAATTGTAGATTTCTGTGTGGTCTGCTGGGGAAATGTGTCGCCATTTCTCATTCTGAAATGAACATATGGTTCAAAATATATTAGGCGACATTGTTTTTACATCATCTGAAAGGGAGGAAGGATGCCCCAGTAGCTTCAACACCATCCCAGCCTTGCACAACTCAATTTTCACCTCATAACTTTAGATTATGCACCTTGATGGCGTAACTGAAGCTAAACATGCATTATTAATTGGTTCAATACCTAGAAAGTTATTTCCATATTTGGTATCTGATATGCAAATCAAACATATTATACTTCTCCAAAAGTGACGACTCCCAGTTGTATTATCATTCCCTCTGATAAGCTATAATGGCCCAAACTGTATTTTTGTGAATATTGGTCGTCTGCACTTTTCAAAAATAGCGCTGTGCTCTGATCGTATGCTGTGTATATATATGTCACATTTAACCTTTATTTTTGTTTGTTTTGTACGTTTGTCTCACTGGGAATTATAGATTAGAGTTTAATTATTATTGATTGATTTATTCCATCGAAATGTCAATTGGAAAATTATCAAAATTATGTGTTCTTTTTTCAGAAATCAATATGTCAGAATTTAACCGCTATTGTTACTATTACAACTAAAGGCTTAAATCTGCTCTCACTGAAAAAAAATAAAATCAATGACCGGATTTTTTCTCTCTTTTTTATGTTTGAATTTCCATTATTACATTATGCAAACACTTTCACGAAGCTAAGGATTCGAATAACTGTCAATTGAAGATTCATTTCTCTAATAAGATGAAACTCCATCCACGTATAATTAAGCGCGGATCTAGAGGGGGTCAGAGGCTCCCTCCTTTTGTTTTTTGGAATTTGCACAAAAATACTGATTTTCCCCGTATTTACGTACATATGTTTCAAAATCATTAGCTGAACCCCTTGACAGCTACCCCCCCCCCCCCGAATTTTTTTCTAGATCCGCCCATGACTTTATTGACTCATTGATCCTCTATCATAATAACTTCAGGTAATAAAGACTCCTAAACGGTCAGTCATAAATATGAAAGCCGATATACAATCTTGGTTATCACTTGTTCCGTAATTGAAGACAGTCCGACATGACTTCCTAATTATGTTATCTGATATATCAGGCGGCAACAAACTTTTTTCTTTTTAATGTCTGATTTAATTTCGTCAAAATTATGCAATTCCAGTCCAGGGTACAAATATCCCCAAAACTATCAGATATACATGAGGAGAACATCTTTTGACAATGAATTTCTTCTCCATAGTAGTTCAGATGGATCTGTTCATTCCTTATAGAACATTTCTATAAGGTCTTGCAACACATCCGGTTACAAGAATTGCGTAAAATGAAATGCTCTATTTGGGCTGTTCGAAATAAATATATTTTGTTGTCAGACATCAAATTGCAAGATCATCTATTTCCTCTTGCTTTCTGTTGACATTATGATCTAAGCTTGGAAAGGAAGGCAAATACTGCAAACTTACGCCAATTCAGTCATCATTTATATTGAAATTTAAACTTTGTACAGGTATTTCATATGTCTCTATCGCTTGCACAATTGTTGGATTTGCAATGATGTCACCTTCCATGTACATTGATCCATTTTCCTCAATTTGAGCAGCTAAGGTGAAGATGAAGGCTTTTCGAATTCTGGCCATTTTCCAACAAATGCGTCATTAGCAAGTGGCAATCCGGTGCAGTTTTTATAATAAGATTTAATATTTTGCCTTAAAAATCTAAGCATGTTTATAAAGTAATTATATAATGATCAAATGGACTGTACGTATAAGACAGTCTTGATAAAATACACACTTAGATGAAACCAAACCTTGCCAGCATTACATAGGGACAGTCTTGATCAAATACCCACTAATACGAAACTAAACCTTGTCAGCATTACATAGGGACAGTCTTGATAAAATACCCACTTATACGAAACTAAACCTTACCAGCATTACATAGTGACAGTCTTGATCAAATACCCACTTATACGAAACTAAACCTTGTCAGCATTACATAGGGACAGTCTTGATAAAATACCCAATTATACGAAACTAAACCTTACCAGCATTACATAGTGACAGTCTTGATCAAATACCCACTTATACGAAACTAAACCTTGTCAGCATTACATAGGGACAGTCTTGATAAATTACCCACTTATAAATACGGAACTAAACCTTGCCAGGATTACATAGGGACAGTCTTGATCAAATACCCACTTATACGAAACTAAACCTTGCCAGGATTACATAGGGACAGTCTTGATAAAATACCCACTTATACGAAACTAAACCTTACCAGCATTACATAGGGACAGTCTTGATAAAATACCCACTTATACGAAACTAAACCTTGCCAGCATTACATAGGGACAGTCTTGATCAAATACCCACTTATACGAAACTAAACCTTGTCAGCGTTACATAGGGACAGTCTTGATCAAATACCCACTTATACGAAACTAAACCTTACCAGCATTACATAGGGACAGTCTTGATGAATTACCCACTTATACATACGAAACTAAACCTTGCCAGGATTACATAGGGACAGTCTTGATAAAATACCCACTTATACGAAACTAAACCTTGTCAGCATTACATAGGGACAGTCTTGATAAAATACACACTTAGATGAAAACAAACCTTGCCAGCATTACATAGGGACAGTCTTGATAAAACACCCACTTATACGAAACTAAACCCTGTCGGCATTTCATAGGGACAGTCTTGATCAAACATCCACATATGCGAAACTAAACCTTGCCAGTATAATACTTTCTATGTAGACTTAACCTCAGACAGTGCATATATTTTATATATTGTTTTCATTTTCGTGTGTGAACATCGACGGCGGGTGCGGCTAGCCAACAGGGGATGCTTACTCCTCCCGGGTACCTGGTCCCACCTCTAACTTGATAGGGGTCCGCCGATGCTCAATTTGGTGCTCTATTGTGAGTGCTGTTGAGATAATCGTCAGGATCTTCTTTAACTCATCGGGACAGTCTTGATCAAATACCCACTTATTATAGCGACAGTCTTGATAAATTACCCACTTATACGAAACTAAACCTTGCCAGGATTACATAAGGACGTGATGTGATACCTAAACAGTTCGCTATAAACTTTGTATTCCGGCTCAATGTACGTCAAAGCGTGGATCAAGAACTATATAGTTTGTTCTCACTTAGGATATTTTACACATTTCCAGGGAGTTTAGATATTGGACAACACTCGGCATAATTATTTTTATGAAACATTCAAGGGGAATAGGTCGTAATCCCGTTTCCAATTCTTTTTATTTGCAACTATCTATTGGTGAAGATTAACGTCCAAAACAGGCATTTCTGGACGCCGAAGTTTGCTTAATTTGGTCATAGAAGTAGCCCTCGTACCGAGGAGTTTGAGTTCCCTATCTCTCCCCTTAATCTTCTTGTCAGTCAAATTCAAAAATACACCAAACTTTACGTAAACAAGAAAATATGACGCATCTGTTTTGTTTGTTTATCTATTTTGAACATGCTCGGCATAGTTATTATCTTAATACCGCTATTTCGTTTGTCAACATCCATGGATTGCAGATCATTTCAACATTAAGACTGATTAAGACTAATTAAGACTAATTCTGAAACCTTACATTCATGTATCTAGTACTTCATCCGTATTATGAATAAAGCTGGATGACTTGGAATACTATATCTGTATCATATACATGGATCTTCCACAAAACAGACTGGAATTCGTTCAGACTAATTTTGTACCTTTCGGAAAATACTACTTATAAAGTTGTCTAATCTTGATATTCGTAATTCACCATTTAAGCATTCTGGGTGATGAAGTTGCAAATGGAAATAAGAACAAACCCAGAGGCAATTTTAAATGCAAAGGACCTTTGTCCACTCATATGTTCATCGTGTTTCAATTTCATGTTTTATATGTTTTGTTGGCACATGTAGCCAAGTTCGATCAACTTCAGTTGATCGTTTCTTCAACGCATTAGAAAATTTCTGTTATCAAAATTCCTTGAAACTTCTGAAAAGTGGGTCCTGTAGCATCATATCCCACCTGTCCTGCTACATCTTTCGGTATTTTTTGGACATAATAACTTTCACATGCTTTGGCCGTATTGCATTGTTTAGATTGAGGATCACTGACGTGGTTTAATCATCCGAAACGTGCATGTCTGGTCCATGCTGTAAATTCATCTGTTCTTTTAAAATAATGCTATTGAATTTGACGACGTTTAACATTTGTTGTCGTGTTTGGTATTCCTTTCCATTTTGTGTCTCATTTGTGCTTGTCTGTACTGTATTTTTGCATGGAAGTGTTTCTGTGTTTTGCTACAGGTACTGCAAACGAATCTTTTTGGAGATCCTTTCCTTTTTGTGCTAAGAATAAAAACTGTAGCAAATGACCGACAATGTCGGCTTCGAATGCCATTTGCTTCCCACATTTTGATTTGTCTTGAATGTTTTAATGAGATAAAGAAGATCCTGACATCAATCTCAACAGCACTCACAATGGGGCACCAAATTGATCATCGACGAATCCATAGCAAGCAAGATGTTGGACCAGGTGCTCGGGAGGAGTAAGCATCCCTTGTTAGGCTATCATTAGATGCTTCAATCAAAATTGTCTGTGCTTGATTTGTTCGCTGGTCAGTCCGATCAGTGTTATTGTTCTGTTTTTAATAATATCATTTCCTCTGTGTTGTTCTCATCTACATGATGTCTCGTTTCTCTTTAGGGGTTGTCTGTGTTTCATCATAAATACACATTCGCTTTACAACAAACTGTTCAAAATTCGGAACATCTGCAAGTTTTTTAACCAGCAGATGAAGTATTTATATTAATCCTCTTCTTTTGTCGATCTAATGAATAGAGTAAACACACACAAAAATGGCTGCAAAAACAGGAAAATAGATAAGCTGTGTCCTGTTGTGTTAGACCAAGCTAAAATTCCCCGTAAACAAAAAATGATCGGATTGAATCTGAGTCAACTGTCTGTCTTGATGTTACAAAAGAACTGCATACACCGTGGAAATCATTCTACATCGAGAATAGAGTTTACTTTCATTAGGAAAACATCTATCAAATCTCTTGGATTAGTTTGTGATTTACGTTTGATTCCATGTGTTCGATGTTCTTAGTTTTCCCAGAATAAGATTCCATCAAAACATTTATCTAGTTCTCCTGTACGTAAACAAGTAGAAATATGTAATGTCCATCAATTTATGAGCTATTTTAGAATGATTAGCCTAATTATTAAGTCGTTCTCCTGGAAGATCGACTCATCCGTTTTGTACATTGATCGCCATTTCTACGTAAGGAGAATGCTATTTACACCTTTTAAATCTGCTCGCACCCCATAATTCCTGGTAATTGGAAAGTAAACACGCCACTAATCGGGATAATCACACCATTTGCATAATGTATGATTTGTTATTCACTGATGCGGTATAAGACTAGAGAATAAATTGTTCCGTGTACTGAATAGGGTTTGAGTCGATTTGTGTTGTTTATGTATTGTGTTATCATGCTGTACTCAGATCACATCTAGTGAATTCAACGACAGAGAGTGACAGCAACAGAATTTCGTTTATCCTAAACTAACCCCATAAAAACCATGCAAAAGACGTATGTCATGTCCAGATATTGAGGAGACAAATGATATGGCCATCTCTGCTGAAGTATCTGTATATCAGGTACATGTATAGAGTTAAGTTAAGAGCGCTGAAATAAGAATCTGATTTTGTCGAATTAAGAAATAACTCAAAAATATCTTTGCAGCTCGAATAATGAGCGAAAGATACGACTTCATTCGAATTCAAAATGAACAGTTTGGGGGGGGGGGGGGGGGCAGCCAGAAGAAAAACTGATTGATGTCAAGAGGTTTTTTGTCAATATTACAAAATATCCAAGAGACGATCATATGAGGTTAAATAACGATGAAATCTAAAGGGAAGCTGACTCCTGATGCACGTCTTTTCTTCTATTTTGTAAATAAGAAACAAACTTAACAAATCGTCATAGGAACATTATACTTTTCATACAGGATTACTGTGCCTGAGATATTTTCAAGGTCAAAGGATTACTTGTGGGAAGGGTGCAGAATGAACGTTTTAAACTTACCTAACATATAGATGCACTCTTTTTATCGTAGAAAGGTTAAGTTAACAAAATCAAATGTTTCTTTTATTCTAAAACGGGAGTAAATTGTGTCGTTTATGTTTCTCTGGCATTCCGGTGTTATAGAGTGAGCCTTCCCCCATAGCCAGACTTCCCCCCGGCGGTCCCACTCTAGAGTGAGCCTTCCCCCCGGCGGTCCTACTCTAGAGTGAGACTTCCCCCAGGGGAAGTCTCACTCTAGAGCGAGACCTCCCCCGGGGAAGTCTCGCTCTAGAGCAGGACCACCCCTGGGGAAGTCTCACTCTACAACTAGTTATAGAGTGAGACTTCCCCCATAGTGAGACTTCCCCCTCCCCTCCTCTCCATGCGATTGGAATTCAACCCGTCGTTGTGCTTGAGTTCTGTCAATGTTGCTTTGAATAGTTAGCTGTGCATACTAGGGGTGTCACGATAGTGGAAACACGTTATTGCGGTATATTGCGATAGTTTTTCACTGTATTGCGATATATTGTGATATATTGCTTTCTTTATATTTTCAGTAAAATCCAGGCATACACCTTCTGGACATTGTACATGTCTGTTTAAAAAAATTTATCATTTTACCCCCACAACAAAGTTAGGGGTATACTGGAACCACCATGTCCGTCTGTCTGTCCGTCTGTCGTCTGCATATATTTTGCCTTGTCGGTACATAACTTCCTACTGTCATGTTCGATTTAGATAATATTCCAAAAAATGTTGTCCATGACCTAAGGGGGTGTCATGACCTTGACCAAGGTCATATCTCCTAGGTCAAGGTCACAGTGCACGGATTGCCGAAATCCGTGTCCGGGCCATAACTTTTCACTGGTAACCTAGATTAGAATGTTGTTGTCGATGAACCAAGGGTGTGTCATGGCCCAAGGTCATATCTTCAAGGTTAAGGTCACAGTGCACAGATAGCGTACATTTTTGTCCATAACTCCTTACTGCCATGTTGGATTTGAATCATATTTCACACCCAAGGGTGTGCAACGACCTTGACGCAAGGTCGTATCTTAAAAGTCAAGGTCATAGCGAATAGATAGCCAAAATCAGTGTCCGAGCGATAACTTTTCACTGGTAACTTGATTTTAAATGATACTTCACACAATTATTGTCCATGACCCAAGGGTGTGTCATGACCTTGACCCAAGGCCATATCTTCAAGATCAAGGTCAAATGTGTACTCATAGCCAAACTTCTTGCCCGAGCCATAACTCCTTACTGCCATGTTGGATTTGAATCATATTTCACACAAGTGTTGTCCATGACCCAAGAATGTGTCACGACCTTGACGCAAGGTCGTATCTCAAAGTTCAAGGTCACAGTGCACAGATAGCCAAAATCCGTGTTCGGGCTATAACTTTTCACTGGCAACTTGGATTTAAATAATATTTCCCACAAATATTCGTCCATGACTCAAGAGTGTGCCTTGACCTTGACCCAAGGTCATATCTTCAAGGTCAAGGTCACACCGCACACATGGCCAAACTTCTTGTCCGGGCCATACCTCCTTACTGTCATGTTGGATTTGAATAATATTTCACACAATTGTTGTCCATGACCCAAGGGTGTGTCATGACATTGACTTAAGGTCATATCACAAAGGTCAAGGTCACAGAGCAGAAAATCCGATACTCGTAGAATAAATTCCGCGAACACTTCAATGAACAGTTCCGTATTTAAAGTTTTAATTCGTTTCAAGTCCGAGTTGAATTCGTTTCGAGTCCCAGTTGAACAGTTATAAATAACCCAGACAAAATCTGTGACACACAGATGAACATACGGACAGCTAGACGACTATGGGAGACATGATCGCCAGTAATATTGATATGAAGTAACTCCTAACTGATTAGGGGAGCTATTATTTAAGTATAGATCACCGGAAAAGAGACGAGTTAACACTGCAGTAGGATCACTAAGTGGGAAGAAGACTGGCTCTAGAGAGGGGGTGGACAGGGGGTAGGTCTCTCCCCCTCCCGCCCCTTACCCCCCCCCCCCCCCTCTCCCGCACCCTTGTCTCCCTCCTCCCTACTTGGAACGGCGCGCGCTGCGCTGGCTCAAAATTTTCCTCTTTTTTTTCTCTCTCCCTTTTTCCACTTTTTTCTCAACTTTCCCTCATCCCGCCCCCTCTTCCCCCTTCCGCATCCCCACTTCTCCCTCCTCCCGTCCCCTCACCTCCCCCTCCCGCTCCTCATCTCCCACCTCCCTCTTACCCTGTCCGCCCCCTCTCTAGAGTGAGCGGCCCCCTCCCCGGTGTGCGGAGAGGCGCCTAGAGTGAGCGCCCCCCTCCCCGGTGTGCGGGGAGGCTCTCTCTAAAGCCCCCGTTCCACTGCAATCCCGCTGTACCTACGTTCATTCCCGACCTCGAAAATTGCCAGGTCGGGAGAGAACGGCTCTTAGTCGTATCTTGGTCTGGTACAGCGTATGTTGGTCTAGAATCGATCGGTATTAGAGCGGGCACGCTTTAGAGGTCGGGAAAAGTTTCCCGTATTCTTTCAACCGGTTGAAAGAATACGGGAAACTTTCCCGCTCTCTTTGTGGTCGTGAAATAGTCGGCGCTTGGTCGGGATAGTCGGGGGTACAGCCTAGGTTAATCGTGTCCTGGTCGGGAAGGAGCGTGGTTTGAGCGTGATCTGATCGGCATTTACCTAAACCCCGCTCTTTTCACGCATCAGATACGCTTTAATTACGCCCTGTTCCCGATCTTTACCCGTCTATTCTACGCTCTTACCAAGATCTATCCACTACAGATTCAATGTTTGCTGATCTTACCAAGACCTTTTCATGATCATCTTGCGACCTATTCACGCTCTATATGACCAAGTTACGACCAAACGACGCTTAAAATAGAATGTGTGCACATTTCATTCATTTTCTCGCACTGATATTGATTTGTTCAAAATATTTACTATTAAAATGTCGCCGCGACGATTCTTGGCTATCCAATGCCACTTTTTGAGTAAGGAAAATTTTTAATTTTGATCGCGACACTTTTGGGTAAGGCTTGGTCGAAACGAGAAATACATGCTTCTTCTTGGTCGATACGATCATTGGATGACAAATGAGATCACTTTAAGTTAGAAATTGTGTTTTGAACGGGAATGCGTCGGGGACAGTCGGTAATAGATCGGGATTGCATCGGGAATAGATCGGGTTTTGGTCGGGAATATATCGGAGTTTGATCGGATAGAACGGGACTTGGTCGGCAATATGATCGTGAGTAGAGCGGGTAAAGCGTGAGTAAGTCCGCGATGAAACGTGATTCGGTCATAAATTGATCGGGAGTCGGTCGGGAATAGAGCGTGATGTCAAGAAAAAAATGAAAAGGTCGGGAAAGTTTTACCCGCTCTTGTGAAAATTGCGGTCGGGAATGGTCGTAGGTACAGCGGGATTGCAGTGGAACGGTGGCTTAAAAAGGGACTGGTGGGGAAGTCTCACTCAAAATTGGGAAGGGGGGGAAGGCTGGCTCTAGAGTGAGCCTTCCCCCAGGGGGGAAGGCTCACTCCAGAGTGGGACCGCCGGGGGGAAGTCTCACTCAAAATTAGGCAGGGGGAAGGCTGGCTCTAGAGTGAGCCTTCCCCCTAGGGGGGAAGGCTCGCTCTAGAGTGGGACCGCCGGGGGGAAGTCTGGCTATGGGGGAAGGCTCACTCTATAACACCGGCAAATGTAAAGACTTGCCAGGACGATAAAAGATTGGAGTCCTGATGGTGAGTACTCCAGAGACGACAAGGGCCTATGCTTATCACTTCGACATTTGGCCCTGTGCTGCGTTGTGGAAGTGATATATCATCAAGACAAACATGTCAATGTCAACGATCTCTGTCATTAGAATCCGAAGTAACATCTATCTTTGTGCTCTCCTGAGGAGATGAAAGTTCTTTACGTAGAACGTTTATTGAAACATCATGTGAATTTCTTTAACCGCGAATGCATATAAAAATATCAAAGAATTTTATAAATGTTTTAACGTCTGCTTCTCCCATTATCATCAAATTACCATTTATAGTGCTTGTAATGCACTCACTGCCAGCGAACTCTCCAAACGCTCGAGACTAGTAAACGCAATGTTTTAGTGCTACTGGAAATACACTCGAGTAATTGGGATAGCTTTGTGTGTATTATAGAGGTCTTCCTGTGACGATAATATGCAAATATACACTTAGAGGTACCATATTCGTCTCTAATAAGCCTCTCTTGGTGATAGTTTTATTTGGATGTCTGTTTACATGAGATGTCTGTTTGAATCTTGTACTTCTCAATGTAACGGGATCTTACTTGTGATCTTATACTTCATAGTAATAGTACTCTTTAACACTAAGGCGTGGACAACAAACACACTGACTAGATCATGCAAAACTTTACATATGTCACTGAGGAGTAGTTGAAATAGAATACATGTATTACATTTTCAGTTATGTAATAAGGACACTTTAACATCCCTGCTACACCTAGAAATAAGTGCAGATAGAATAGAAGTACAAACGTTGAAGCAAAAGCTCGTATTGCATCCTCAATTGCATTCATATGTCTCCAGAGCTTATTAGATGTTCCCAAGTATTGAAGCTACGGATTTAGTTACAAAGCACTTGTACGTTTCATGCGATAAATCCATTTGTTGTGTGTTGCATACCCGTAACATTACACAAATTATGACGTTTATTCTGTATATATGTAACACAGGTGTCTGTTTCATTCTTGTTGTCTGAAATAGCGTTTTCCTAGGTAAAATGGTGACGTTAAAATTCAGATCACCGCGGGTTTAATTGCAGGTTAGAACAGCCCTCGTGCCATGTGTCTTTAGATCTTGTGCATTGTTACGTCAAGAGTGTTTTCATGCTAATTGATAGCACCTTCCTTTCATCTCAATGAGTTACATTGGTTGTGCATACATGTATATTTAAGAAATGACTGTCTTACTTTTGGTGTTCATGGGTGTATATAATTCTGGTTGGTCGCGTGCAAATTCCGTGAATCGCGAAGCGATTCTCGGAAAATTTGCACGTGTCCAACCAGAATTATACACCCATGAACACCAAAAGCAAGACAGTCATTACTTATATTTACATTTATTCTAAATATCGGTCAATTTGCCTGTTATAGCGTCAAATGTATTTGAATGTTGGTAAATTCTCCCTACAAGCAAACTTGAACGTGACGTCACAATAGCAACCCAAGTTATCGGAATATAATTCTAGTTGCCTAATGGGCGTTCAACATGGGTAATCTTCTAGTAATGTAAATATTTATAGTATAACTGTCTTTTGGAATGTGATTATACTGTGATAACCTACAATGGATCTAGGAATTATGTTCCATAATGCGCGTCAGCGCATTATGAGAAACATAATTCCTGGATCCATTGTAGGTTATCACAGTATAATCACATTCCAAAAGACAGTTATTATATATATTTACATTCCAGTTTTTCATGCTGAAATGACGTTGAAATACGAATAAAACTCCGTTGCTAAGGCTCTGTTACTACGTACCGTCAAAGTTCAAATCAAGCCAAGTTACTATGACGTCATAGTACAAACCACGCCACTGCGGATATACTCCTATAATTACAGTGTAAATTCTATACAAATGAATGGGCATATGTAAATATATAGCTATATATGCTCTATTTGGGTTTTCGGCTTATTTTGTTTAGGTTTCCAAGAGTTGATGAAAATATTGTTATTCGCATTATTTCTAGCATTTCTTGCCGACATGCATAAATGCTCTATAACACTCATAAAGATTGTAGTGGCATATTGATTGACTAGAGGTGAGAAGAAACTATGATTATCATTAAAACATTCTGCCATGTGTCGTATGTGTTGCAGACTATATAATGAAGACTAACATGTCAGTGTCAGTGACTTACCAATCTATATCTTACAGAATCGGAGCATGATAGTGTTGATACATGGGGACCAATATTGTTAACGTAAATTGATTGTAAATGATTGATGAATTGTAAATTTGGTCAATAGATAACAAATTGGCATAAAGAGTAATTTGAATTTCTATTTGCGGCGGATTTTCTAATGAAAACCAAGTCTGCCAAGAGGAACAGTGTAATGTATTTAACTTTCCAAACACTGAACGCTTGATAATACGAAGTTAAATTACGACTAGAATTTTCAGATTTTAACGGCGACATTAATCAAAGCATTTTCCGTCCGCAACAAATTGTCGTATTGGTATCTCATTGCTAAATCGATGGTGGATAAGATATCCTCTTGGGAAACAACAGCAAAAACCAAGAAATGATAAACAACATAAATATCCCCATAGTTTAACACAGTACCTACTACTCTATCAACAAATGCCTTCCAAAGTATTTAGACATTGATAAGTACAACCTGCTAACCACATGAAAGATGCAGAGTAGAACAAAGTCGTATTAAAACCAACACTTTTAGATAAAAAAAACAACAACACGAAGAATAGTACAAAAATATAGAATTGAGTGACTAGCTTTATTAACTAATTTGAAAAAAAGTACAAATACGTTGATGGGTATTCTTCTTGTTCTGTTGAAGTAATCATTTCACTGGAAATGTAAAAATGGTACATACCTTAAAGTATACAGTAAACGCATGTTACAATGATAGAATTCTATCTGTCAAAAGTCCTAACACCATACTGTCACAGATGAAATTTAATAGAAGCATACGGAACAGACAAGGGAAATATTGTGCCGAATATGGATTTCTATTTGACCTTGAGTATCAACATTTTCAATATATGTTCATTCATAAAATATTTATTCCTTTTGTCCTATACTATCACACCTTATAAACGGTAAACATACTTAAGTATGAGCGATTAATTATTGATTGTTTGAAACAGGCCACTTGCCGAAATTCATAAAGGCTGACAAAATGACGAAAAATGTTCGAGGTATGCAATTTTTGCGCACTTTTTCATTAGATTGAAATATTTCTTCCAGAGGGAAGGGGTAATAACAAATAAATCATAAAAATGTTTGCAATGAACGCCAGAGAAGTAAGGATGGTTTTTTTGAAATTTCTAAAAAGTGGGTCCTGTAGCATCATATCCCACCCATTCTGCTACGTCTTTTGGTACATTTTTGGACATAATAATTTTCATACTTTTTGGCCATTTTACATTGTTTAGACTGAGGATCACTGACGAGGGTTTAGTACCCGAAACGTGCATGTCTGGTCCATGCTGTAAATTTATCAGGTCTTAAATGATGCCATTGAATTTGAAGACGTTTAACAGTTTACTTAGAATTGTTATAGATCGTCGTTTTTTACACTTGACATAGGCCAAAGGGCCGAAAATTTGTGTATTTGAGTGTTTGTGTTTTTATTTGTCACTTTTTCATTGTTAAGAAACAATGGAATTGCGTCTTTTAATAGTGACGTCATAATATAAAACAACGCCAAAAGAATAACTCGGACATTTTTAGCTTTCTGACAAGATCGGAAAATGGTCGATTGTCTAAGTCATCTACTTACTTACTAAAATGATGTTCTGTCTGTATGTCTGTAATTCTAAGCATGTCGACGTTCGTGATATATTGTGGATAATTAATTATTAATTTTGTAAATTTCTCTAAGCTATGTACTAATATGTAGGTCAAATTTTATATGTATCTGTCTTCATGATGTATGTTGTAGTCTCAAGTATATCGACGTCCGTCCATGTGTTTCCTTAATCAGCTAGATTGCTGCTTTGCTTTCTTTACTATTGCACTGTAATTTTAAGTATGTCGACGTCCGTCGATGTATTCCTTGATTAGCTAAATCGCTGTCTTGCTTTCTTATTGTCGGATTTCACTACTGCACTAGAGTGATAGCGTAGCATGTAGACGAAAGATAAAGCTGCATGTATACCAATAGGATATTTGACGATGACTCTTTCTATGCACGACTTTGTCCCCTTTGGGACCTCAGTTTTTTAGATGAAAGTGTTCCAGATCGTTACCCTCTTGAAGAAAATATCAAACCATTATAAATGCTCTAGACACATGATTCGGATAGCCAATCCTCATCAGTGATACTTAATTCCAAATAAGTTAAAGAAGATCCTGACGATAATCTCAACAGCACTCACAAAAGAGCACCAAATTGAGCATTGACGGACCCCTAGCAAGCTAGAGGTGGGACCAGGTGCCCGGGAGGAGTAAGCATCCCCTGTTGGCTAGCCGCACCCGCCGTCGATGTTCACGCACGAAAATGAAACAATATATAAAATACACGCACTGTCTGAGGTTATGTCTAAATAGAAAGTGTCATGGCGACAATGCTAGGGAAAAATATTCAAAACACTTACTGTCAAACTCCTCGTGGGGAACTTTTTTTCGAGCTCCACACGGCAAGGGGCATAAGTGTGACACAACTGAGTTAAAGATGATCCTGACGATAATCTCAACAGCACTCACAATAGAGCACCAAATTGACGGACCCCTAGCAAGCTAGAGATGGGACCTGGTGTCCATAAGGAGTAGGCATCCCCTATGTGCTAGCCGCACCCGCCGTCGATGTTCACGCATGCACGAAAATGAAACAATATATAAAATAAATGCACTGTCTGAGGTTATGTCTATATAGAAAGTGCCATGGCGACAATGTCAGGGGAAAATATTCAAAACACTTACTGTCAAACCCCTCGCGGGGAATTTTTTTACGAGCACCACACGGCAAAGGGCATAAGTGTGACACAAATGAGTTAAAGAAGATCCAAAGTAATTTTCCGACAAAGCCAACTTTATCTTAGTTGCACCCTCTACTTTGATTTTTCGAATTTTGTTTATCTTCTTAGCAAAGAGTGCGTGGATTAAAATTTTGTGTAGGGTCCATACGGAAGCATATTTAAATAAAATCTATGAACAAAATAGCAATGGGAATGTTAATTTTCTTTCATTTCGAAGATATTTGTGGATGAAATGACAAGGTTGTTCCGAATTAGCAAAATATTTATGATGTCAAATTGATAAAAGGCAAAAAAAAGCATCTTTCGGGTGACAGAGATGGAAAGAAGTAATTATAACACTTTATGTATATCGAAAAAGGCTAAGGTTAACTCAGTTTTTGTGTTCTTCGAATTACTTAGTACTGGTGTCTGGTATCCAATTTTGGTTCAATTACAGCAGCAAATAAGTGTTATCAAAATGTTGTCATTCGAGAGATTGTGCATAATTTGTTAGTTAATTAAGGCTGACTCTGACAAAAGGTTTTTTTTCAACTGTCGTCTAATTGTCTTTGCTCTGAAAAAAAAACGTCCAAATGATAATAACTTTGTACAAATATCCAGAAAAATTCATATTGATCAAAGGTTTTAATTATCATTTATTTCGTTCTTTCAATTAGTTGAGTTAAATTACTATGAAATTTACCACCGATACAGTTAAAAATGGAAGTAGGTCAATCGAAACAAACATATCAACAATGTATTGATGTAATATCTACTTTATCACTTCATATTGCATTACTGTGTTTGTTAAGTACATATACCCAGTAGTATTCCAAATTATAGTGAAATGTTTGTTTTCCTCTGATGACAGTATTTAAGCCCTTATACATCTTTCATGAAAAACAATATGAGTAGATATATTATTGATAAAAAAAATTCTGTATATACTGATCTAGCTAAAATGATAAATCATCTCATAGAATGACAAATTACATCACCTCAGTAGGCACGATTATGACATCAACAATTGAAAAATAAATGAAATTTACAACCGGAAGCATTCCGATAGGGTGTGGGAGCTACTTCCGTAGATTAATCAAAGACATTTCCATACGTAACAATTCCTTCTACTTATTCTGTCTTCTTCGCGAAAGGCATAATTTTAATCCCCTCTGTTGTTTTGGCAGGTGTTAAGTCTTAGGGTCTTTATGAAAAGAAAGAAGGGGATTTCCCTCAGGGCTAGGTTGCAGCCAAACACCGAAATACCCAAATGCGAAAATACAGAGGGGACAATTACAAAAGACATTAAAGGGACAAGAAATATCAGAGAAGAGAGAGACAAGTTTCCTCCCCTCTTCAAACTTCATTGAGTGAAATCTTAAACGTCTTCAAATTCAATAACATGGTTAAGAACAGATTCATTTGCATCATGAACAAGACATGCACGTTTAGGGTGTTATCATTTTAAACTGATAAATTTACAGCATCCAGACATGCACGTTTCGGGTACTAAACCCTCGTCAGTGATCCTCAATCAAAAATGTAATAATATATATATGTAATAAGAGTTAAAGATATTATGTCCTAAATGTACTGAAATACGTAGCAGGATGGGTAGGATATTCTGCTACAGGACGTTTGACATTTGTACCACTTGGTGAGTGTCACTGCTGGTGGACCAGGAGTACCCTAAAGAACATGTAGACAAGTTCGATCAACTTTGTTGATCGTTTCTTCAACGCATTCGAAAATTTCAAGAGAAAAAGACATGGGTCCTGTAGCATCATATCCCACCTATCCTGCTTCGTATTTCGATACAATTTGGACATATAACTTTTCCTTTCTTTGGCCATATTACATTCTTTTAGACTGAGGACCACTGACGAGTTAAGTACCCGAAATGCGCATGTCTGGTCCATGCTGCTTTATCTGTTCTTAAATGATGCTATAAATTTGATTCCTCCCCTCTTCTAAAGTCATTGAGTAAAAGACAAACACAAAGTTAACTCAGAATTATTATCAATGGGCATACTAAATCTTAACAAAAGCTTCATTAAAGTAATAAACAATCCTATGCAAAATATAGTTTTGTACATGCAATCTTTTATCTTAGCAAGATTTCCATATCATATATCACATTACTGACGGTCGTTCGGTCGTATTACAGACAGAAGATTGTTGCCCCCCCCCCCCTTTTAGCAAATTTGTCTGTCCATTCGATCCTGTTCAGGTTTTTTTTATGTATTATTGCCTTATTTGTCATCGTTACTTGTTCTAAAGGCATATAACTGGTAAATATTTTGGTTTGTGATCTCAGATTTTCTAATAATTTGGAATGTTATACTCACGTCATCCGGATTACCTGTTAACATTTGCCAGCAACATATTATATTGTCCCTATTCGACATCATTACCCCATTGGTCTTATCTGTTTATATGTAGTCGTCTAGTTTTTCATGTAGTTGTGTGTTTGGTTTTGTATCAATTCTCCGTTTGTTTTTTTAATATCGATTTTATTTGGATATGCTACTGAATAGACCCTACTGGAAACTTGGAGCGGCGCACTATCTGTAAAGTAAATATACCAAACTAAATTCTAAAAATTAAACCAGAGGGCACTAGTGAAATGAATTTGGGTGGCGTATGAAGCGTATGGGTGGCAGGAAGCATCATTGATAAATATTTAATGTTCGAAACACGTGTCTGGTGCATGAAAATTGGTTTTAAATTTTCTTCAAGAAGGTATAGAGTTGGAACACTTCCGTATTATTAATGATTTTGTTATGTATTCAGTATATCTATATAAGTGTTGCCATGAGGTCGTTCTGGCGACCATCCCCTTCCTTTTTATTTGATTCTGTACTGACTTGATCAAACTAACATCAGCTGTTTATGATATAATTTTAAGGAGTCGGGAAGACGTTGACCGACAGGGAAGTATTATTTGCATTGTCGATTGTCGTTTGATTGAAAAGGGAGGGCTCTGTAATGCTTCATTTAAACCAGAAAGATATTACATAACGACATAATGACAGGTACAAATAGTTCAGCAAAGTGATGCTGGAAATAAGTGGGCGGACTTTCAACTAAATGCGCTATGAGCAATGGGATATAACTTAAAAGGAAATTATAGGTTGATGTGTTTGAAATTATGCAATACTTTATTTCATCGGATGCAAGCCTGTTCCTTGATTTGCTTTACATGACTTAATTGCGATGATACAATCTCAAGTGATCATTGAATGGAAGATGACTAAATATACCAATTGATATGGTTTGAGGAAGTTATAATCTCTTGATGATCAAGGAACTTATTGGTGTTCTCAAGTTTCACAAAGTTGTCTTGGTCTAAATTTTTAATCAATGACAAATATGTATAATGGCCATATCCCTGTATACAGCACAAAATCGATAATTCAGAAAATCAGAAACTGAAGGCATACAAAATCAGGATAAAACAGGAACCAAAGCAAACAAACAAAAACCTCCACCATTTGAAAAGAAGCGAACTCCCGATATAGGAGTGAGAGGAACTCCCGATATTGGAATGTTATATTATGTTTAAGCGTACGCTTACAGATTCGGGTAATTGGATGTTACCTGATACCATATGATAATGATACTCGCATACGATTCTCACACACAATCTGTATTGAAAAATAAGATGCTAAAATTAAAACTGTCATGTTCGTTTACAAAAGTACATTGTTCAGGCATCTTATATCAGATGGCGTTTTTGCTTTCTGCAATATCTTTTGAATCTTTTTTACACTTTGATCATTGGTGCTGGCTATCCAGCTAATGTGATTAACAAAGAAAACCCAAATAAGTTATCTGCATATATGTGCGTGCGGGGAACTGGGGTCAACTTTCACGTTAACTTATTCAGACTTCTTCAAAGGAATAACAATATGAAACACAGTTCAATGATGATAGACACTCCGACCGTTTTCATTGATTTTGATGGGTGATGTTGAGTTTTTGCCTCGCCTATTTGCCTCATATTGTTTTTCACTATCCAGTCCTTAATAAGATATCATATAGCTATCCAAACCGCTGTGAGGGCCATTATGAAGCAACATGATATTGAAAGGTCTAGATAAGTACACATTATGAGAGCGACTGTAGTACTTACGTTGTCATAGTAGGCGTCTGTTAATCAATGGTATCATCACGATCATAGAAACCATTAGACAATATGTTCTTATCTATCACATATTAGACTATTATTTTCTATTCCTTTTGGTCTTAGCTACTAAGTAAGGTTATCCTTACCTGGTGAATATGCAGATTTGGGTAACGGGCCATTATGTGTAAAAATAACTCGGAGATCTTAACGTCATTTTGTGATGTAGGGGAAAGATGATAATATTCAAACTAACTCGTGAAAATATAACTGAAGGGCGCTTTGAGCACTTTAAAGCCAAATTCTTTCACTAATTTTATGTCTCTTTTGATTTTGGAAAGTGTTCAATAATTCCACATTGTAGAAAATATATAAGATTTTGAAATATGCATTTTTATAAGAATTAAAACTGATTAATGAGGTGTGTTTTTTGAAGATATATACTTAATTGTCTTCTATCTAGGAAAACTGGAAAAGGGATACTCATTCGGCTGATAATTCAGAAAGAAAGATCCTTTTGCAAACATATAAAAACGTGAAAAAGCCAGAAAGGTTTCAATTATAACTGTCATATAACTGTCATAGATGTTCACTCTGCAGTTAAATGTATATTTTCGTTCGCACAAGCGAATACTTTCACTTTAATCACAAGTGATACATCTCATTAGAGTGTCAGATTTACTCAATTTGGACAAAGATCTCGGATATAGCATTGATCAGCTTCTTCATTAAAAGTAATTTTTCGCTAGACATTGTGACAAGGTTGTCATATCAAAGACAAAGACCTCTTTGAGTTAAAGATAAAAGCATGGATGGATTCAAATCACTTGTAATCTTTTCTCTGCCTCGTCGAAAGATATCGACGTTGTCATACTATCTAGACTGACCAACTCTGCACGCTTTTCTAAATTCATGTTTTGAATACAAAAACAAATTTTATTTCGGAGTACCTTTGGATTGTGCACACGTACTCCGGACAATCACACCATTGTGACATATGGTCGTCCTAAGTCGGCACCGATTGCAATTTGTGGTCGTTCTAAGTCAGCATCGATTTCCTTTGGTGTCGTTGGTTTATGTGTAGTTTTTTGTGTTTAGTGTTGTTATATCAGGGGGGGGGTCCTTGTCTTTTTTTGCGTCTCTTCTGTACTTTCTACTCCGTGTTTTCGCATAGGGGTATTTCTTTGTTTTGCTGAAGGTACTGCAATCGAGTCTTGTTTGAGATTCCCTCCTTTCTTTCACAATTGCCTACACCATCTCCATAGATCTTTCTAGGCTGATATAGCAATAACACATTACAAACTGAACTAACATAAGCAAAACTACAAATCGAATATTCATTATACCCGGTAAATCACATTTGACCTGCAATATGATAGCACGCCCGTTGTTCAAAAATCAGTCAAGCCAAGGGTTTGCGAACTCAGAAACAAAAGAAAACGAACAAAATACAAAGCATCTTAAGATCATCCATGCACGATTTTTGTGTTTTATCGATTTTGAAAAAATTAATTTCTTCGTAATGGCAAAAACTAAAAGAAGAATTATACTTTCTTAAACAATCTATGAACTGTATGTATCTTATCCTAGGAAACTATAGATAAATTTTACGTCATCATATAGGACATTTGGTATGCCCGTCTGCAGACTTCCAATGACCTTTGAATCTTGTTCGCTCTGCCGTTGGTTTGAAAATCTTACCACCGTTTATATCGATAAGTCGCCTTTGCAAATTAACTGTATTCTTATCTTTCTTTGAAAGTAGTCAACCACAACAAAACAAGATAACACTATCCAAAACAGTAAGAAAAATCGGCGTGGTTGGATGACAGCAATTGAACACTTGGACGCCAAATTCAATTTTTCTCAAAATTTCTGAAATTATATATTTCTTGTCTGTGCTTGATTATGCAAACTTACATTTGATTCTATCCACAGGGAAATTTTCTACGAGACTTTGAAATATGCATAAATCGACGTTTTCGTAAATTTCTTGATGACTTCATAATATTGAACGTGTCATTCTCGTTCTCGTTAAACTATTTGAAATTAATTTTGATTTAACTTCCAAAATCTTCATAACTGTATTGCGTTTACATATGGAAAAGATGAGATAAATTGTGTTTTATAGAAAGACAGAATACTGGAATAAAAGATGACACTGTCGCTCAAAAATTTGCGATTTTGAGTCAATTGACCTGGTTCGATAGTTACTTATTAGGAATCGTGTGGATGCATCTTTGTCAAAAACTAACAAAATTATGAACAATGTCCAGAGATGATTTCATGATTAAATGAGAAAAAATTGAATTTTGGATTAAAATATTACAAAGCTTTATATTTTCCAATTTTTCTTCCGAAAATCGCCCATTTTTAATGAAGTAACATCCGCTTTTCTGTGATGCTAATTTGTCAACAAATTCACTGTGATGAAGATTTAATTTTCTATTTTATACATGCAAAGTTTCAATGCGATACGATTGGTATGAATGATTTTATTGCATTTTGAATGCGAAGGTTTGTGACGCCATTTTTCCTGATAATGTCGAAATGACGTCGTGGTTTGCTCATGGATAAAACTCCCATAGTCCGCAATTTTTGAAAATCGCCATAATTTCTTCAAATGACGCCGAAAATTATTCAAACTTCATGCGGATACTCAAATGTGTATATCAATCAGCGTATCAAATGTTTAAAGGAAGTTAAGACTGTACTTTTCCTATGAAGTGAGAAAACAAATAATGCCGCCGCCATCTTGGTGTTCAAACCCTCCTTAATAACACCAATTGAATTAAGTCAATCTGTACACTTTGATACGTGTATACTTTGACGGTAATCTCCTACCCTCTACTTACATATATTCTTAGATTATCCAAGAGAGTTGTGTCGGCTTATTTTGTTTCTGATCTTAGAAAATTGAATTTCATCTTGTGCATGCAGTCATATTGATTTCAAACCTAGATTGCCAGTTCGGAGGATAAGAAACGGAAACATCTAGATATGTATCTGGTGTACAAAATTTGTTCAATTTTGAATTTTGTAAATATATTAGTAACTCTCTGGCCGAGGATGTGAGATCTTTTTCCAGTCAATTTTTTCTTTACATCAGTCACTTACCGTGTTCACAGAAATAGAAACTTTTTTGGCATTGTTTCCGCTTTTATAACCCTGGTTAATACTTTCTGGAACTGAACTTTCAGCTTCTTTTCTCTAACTGCAATAGAGTATATAACTTTGAGAATTTCATAATCTGCATTTTCTGGCGAGTCCATCAACAGCTTTATACCAGTATATTACTGAGTTGCACATCGACTCACTGTGATAAAAGAACTCCATGATGGGTCCTGTCCAAACCATGTAAGAGATGACAGGACCCTGGCCACTTGTCATCTCTGAAAAGCGGGCGGATTATCTGGGTGTATCTGGGTTATTGCTGCATTAGCTCGCTTAACCCTGCTGCGAGCGAGGACTGTTTTTCGCTTGCCCTTTTGTTTCATGTCAGATATACTTTTATTCATTTGTTTGTTGCTCGAGACCCTGCATTTTGCGGTCTTGTTTTCGTGATTATCTTACAGCTAGGAGGTTGCTATATATATATACAACAAAACTTGGACGTTCTTCAAGACCGCCACTTAATGAACCGAAATCAGCGTAATCTGGACAACACACTATTTGCTACTTACCTGGCAGATGGTCGTCATACGTTGGGACCAGTTGCACATTGGTCTCGTCTGTTTATGAGAAATCTTTTGTGAGTAGTTTTGGTCCGTCTTGTCCAGTTGGTGTCTCTTGTTGAACTTCTCCATACGTTGTTTTCGTATTTGGATGTTTCAGTGTTTTGCTGTGGGTGCTGCAACCAGGTCTTGTTTGGGATCCTCTCCTTTCTTGCAGATCTTCGAGACCTCTGGGTAATCGGAAAAGTGGGAGGATAACAACTCCGTCCGCTACTTGCATGGCAGATGGCCGTCCTAAGTCGGCTACGGTTGTCCATTGGTCTCGTTGGTTTATGTATGGTCTTTTATGTTTCATGTTTCTATGGTGTGTGTGAGTTGGTGTTCCTTGTTCATTTTATGTCTCTTTCTGTGAGTGTCTGCTCTTTGTTTTTGCATTGGGTGTTTTGGGGTTTACTGCTGGTGGACCAGGAGTCCCCGAGGGCACGTCTAGCCAAGTTTGATCAACTTCGGTCGATTCTTTCTTCAATGCATTCGAAAATTTATGTTATCAAAATTTCTTGAAATTTCGGAAACGTGGGTCCTGTAGCATCATATCCCATCCGTCCTGCTACGTCTTTCGGTACATTTTAGGACAAAATATCTTTCAAACTTTTTTGCCATATTACATTCTTTATATCAAGGATCACTGGCGAGGGTTAAATCTCGAAACGTGCATGTCTGCACCATGCTGCAAATTTATCTGTTCTTAAATGATGCCATTGAATTTGAAGACGTTTAGCATTGTGATGACAAATTCATGGGAACGTTTTGAATGTAGAGAAATTAATTCGGAAAAAAACTTTGTAGATCATAAAATGACGTGTCTTTCTTTCCATACACATATTCCATTTGTCTCATTCATTTGCACTCTGTTATAAGGTCATATTCCTATTCAATCATTTTTGTCTGTTCAATACGCTTGGGTTGCTTTTTGATAGAGTGGTCTGAGGTTATACTGTTTGACAACCAAAGAAGAAATCAACAAGAGAATAAGTATTGATGTTAGAAAAAAAAATATGAAATCGTTTTTATTCCCTGAGGAGAGGCGCCCACACAGTGACACATTTTTGTCAAAGTTGATCAGATAACTAATGTTTAATTCAATTTACGATATACTTGTATACTGATCAAGGCTAAGAAGACTATTTTCCAAAGCCAAGCATCTACAATTTTACCCAAAGACATACGAGAAATATATGAAAATTTATGAAAAAGTCATACATGTGCCGTCATTGAAATGTGCAGAAAGAAAAACCATATAATATATTGCACATGTTATATCGTTGTAATTTAGTGAACCATACGAATTTACTAACAAATAATGTATCATCACTGATGCTAAAATGTTAAACGTCTTCAAATCCATTAATATTGGGTGTTGCATGTAATCAGGAGACGCTGACTCTCCCCGGGCACCTGACTGATCCCACTTCGGAATGTTTTTCATTCCAAGGTTCGCAACCGTTTCAATGGAAATTCGAATGGTTTTGCCTTGCCCCTTGACTTTGAGACTGAATAACTAAAGTAACTGATAGGTACTTCTTTGATGTTCATTTTTATTAGAAGCAGAAAAAGGTTTACAGCATGGACCAGAAATGCACGTTTCAGGCATTTAACTTCAGTGATCCTCAATCCAAACAATGAAAAATGGCCAAAATGAGAGAACTCCAAATACATTGAAATTGGAAAATTTCGCATGAGGGTAGTTTTCTCGAATAAAGGGAATTCGCTAAAAATTCCCCCACACGACATGCAATCTCATTAAAGTAGATACGTTTATATCGTGAATCTTTCCACAAAGCGGAACGCCTTGATGGTATTGTCGCGAAATTCCCCAAAAGAGTTAAAGAAGATCCTGACGAAAATCTCAACAGCACTCACAATAGATCACCAAATTGAGCATCGACGGACCCCTAGCAAGCTAGAGGTGGGACCAGGTGCCCGGCATATTTCTAAACATGACCTGAAATATATACCGGAGAGCCGTCTAAGGACAGAGCAATGCCATCAGGGAGATTACTCTTAGTTCAGATGTTAACTATCTCGACCAAAGGATAATCAGCTTCCGTTGAACTATACAAGGCCATTTCTTTGTATCTTCTGTTTTGTATACTTGTACTTGTATGATTTTCAACCCCATAATCATGAAAAAACACTCATAGTGTATGTTTTGAATGAAAAGATACTGTATCAAGTCAAATTAGTTAATCAATCTTTTACTGAGAAAATTGAAGTGTTCCGAATCGTAATTTTCTTGAACACATTTTAAACCAACTGGGTCCTGTAGTATCATATCCCAACCACCCTGCTACGTCTTTTTGGTAATTTTTTGACATAACTTTCACATTTTTTTTTTTGCCATATTACATTGTTTAGATTGAGGATCACTGACGAGGGTTAAGTGCCCGAAACGTGCATGGCTTGTCCATTCTACGAATTTATCTGTTCTTAGATAATGCTATTGAATTTGAAGACGGTTGACATTAATGCACCAGACACGTGTTTCAGATCCTCGTCAGTAGTACTTTAAGTCAAAATGATTTTTCAGTAGCGCCCTATATTTTGATTTTTAAATTTTGTGTATCTTATAAAATTTATGTCCAAAGTGCATTTGATGGATGATGCTAGCATTTTAACCTCCTTCGATTTCGATGGAATTTTAGGATGTAATGACAAGTTTCCAAAATAAAAAAGTAATATATATGTTGTCTAATTGATAAAGGACCAATCCAAATAATACGAAAGTGTTCCAACTCTTTGCCTTCTTGAAGAAATGACAAATATGGATAATGACCATGACCATAAATTTCATGCCATTTTTAATGCACCGCACCAAGTGTTTCGGATAGTAAATCCTCATAACTTCTTTCAGGCTTCAAAGCTGGAAACTGAGTACGTAAGTGTGGATTAGATGTATGGAATGAGCTTTGATGGCTGCATGGTAGGTTTTTCGAGAAGAAAACTCAATACAGAGAGAAAAAAACAAGAAATTATCTGATATCATTGCCTCAGCATTATTAAAGGCAAACTTACTGATTGCTATGATCATATTATCATGAAGGTGAAGCTGAAAATGCGAGTAATTGAGTAATGTTTTTTTTTTCTTATGTGTACACTTGACATGTGAATAACATCATATGAAGCCTTCCATAATTATTTATTCATGTGTTAGAAATACATATATTCCTTTGAGAATCTTATTGAAGAAATAGATTTGTTGACGTTGTGAATAATTATATTTGGCTCCAGTATATTAAACACGGGACATGTCTCACTGCATTCATATTGATACTTGCAAAAT
The DNA here is from genome assembly GCA_028142955.1 of Pinctada fucata. Lineage (NCBI taxonomy): Eukaryota > Metazoa > Mollusca > Bivalvia > Pterioida > Pteriidae > Pinctada > Pinctada fucata. The sequence continues at coordinate 34,617,131 of AP027104.1, forward strand.
CGTGGACTCGCTCATATCGTATTCCTCGTTTTTCAATGTTTTCCATAAAGTCGACAGTGATATTACTTTAAAATGGTCTGTCAGTAGTGACATATCCAAAAGAACATTAAACCTATTCATGGCTGATTCATGTATTAGTCAATTTTTGTCTGAAATGTCAAAGAAACAGTTGTTAAATTTCAAGGCAAAATAGTAGTGCATTTCACTCCATTAGTAATGAGAGTATATTGATTCTCATCACGACAGGTTTCAGTGTTTAAGTGATGTTCAGAGTAAAGCCTTAACGACATTTCTATGGCAATCAGGTGTATACTAATTGGGTGTAATTATGTGTTGATTAATCCCTGTATAAGATTTTATTCATAATTCACCTGCTCAAGACCTTAATATGTAAGCCTCTCAGTTGAACTTCTGAAATATAGAAAAAAGGGATGTTCATCAAAACCTCATATTTTATGGATACTTACACCGTATTCAAATTAATTTAAACAGCTCTCTCTCTCTCTCTCTCTCTTTCTCTCTCTCTCTCTCTCTCTCTCTCTCTCTCTCTCTCTCTCTCTCTTTCTCTCTCTCTGAAATTCTATCCTCAGAATGAGAAAATATAATTGTCCATCTCATGTGCGCCGAGTTTCAACGTTCTTAATTAAAAGTACGCTGAAGTGTCTTTAGGCTTTTTCTAAACAGTATATACCAATGTGATAAATGCCCTCTTATTTTGGCACGGCCGGGCGAAATTCTCTCATTCTCTCTCTCTCTCTTCTTTTTTTTCACAGTAAATGAGTATTGCTGATGAATTCAAGGGTGGTAACAAACATATAAAATATCACATCATAACACATCAAATCAAGTATAATATGATGGTTCCTATGTGATAATCCAAAAATCGCTTGTTGTGGATAATCAAAGTTCATGCAAATTTGCGATTCACTTTTTGTAGTGATCCACCTAGCTAGAAAAGGGGTTTGATCCAAATGCAAAAGTTAGAAAAATATTTGTTTTTACAAATAGGGGGTTATCGCTGTCCTGACCGTACCATTGATTTTTGCGTTAGATCATGTCAAAATCTTTATTTATTTCATTCATCCATTAACAAGCTACTGTACACATATAGCGTTGAAATCGAATTAATAAAAAACAAAAGCCCGAAAGCTCGTTTGGAGGCTTTATCCCCAGAGAATAATTTCACCAGCTATTTTAGCCTGTTTGATAATTATTTCCGTTGTAAACATAACAGGAAAGAGAGATTAGTTTTCATCAATTTTTGTTTAATCAATAGAAAGCTTGTGATAAGAGGAAAGGTCATTGACCTTTGACATGGAATGAAATGAAAAAAAAATCTCATAGAAACATTGAAAATACAATACAACAGTAAGGCATCCTAAACAGAAAACATTGAATATACAACAGAAAGGCATCCAAAACACAAAACATTGAATATACAAATGACTAGCAAATCATCCAAAATACTAAACATGGAAATATTGAATATACAACATATAGAAAGGCATCCAAAAACACTAAACATGGAAACATTGAATTTACAACATAACAGAAAGGCATCCAAAATACTAAACATTGAAACAATAAATTTACAAGACAACAAAAATGCATCCAAAGCATGGAAACATTGAATATACAATACAACAGCAAGGCATCCAAAAACACAAAACATGGAAACATTGAAACAGAATATAGCAAGGCATCCAAAATACTAAGCATTTAAATATTCATATTGATTACATTGATTTTAGATGTCCAACATACAAAAACAATCAGAATTATGCACAACCATAATAAGTGTGTGAATGGGACACACGAAGAAGTGCACTGTCTACAAACGCAGAACGCTAACAGACGGTAAGGGAATTAATTGTTACTCATACAATTAAACCGCGTGGGATCGAAACGTATGATGTTGTGATTCCTTATGGAAGTTTTTGATTGTTTTCTCGTCATTTAAGTGATACTGCACGAAAATGATGAGATGTACAGTAGGACAATGCCTAATAGTAAGTCCATATCGTTTATATCCGAAAAGTATTTATTTTTTGCAAACACTTATAGAGTTCTTTTAGGTCGAGAACGTTTCTGTCGTCGACAACCTATTGAATTGTTTGCAAAAACTGATAACTTTTCATATAACTAGACGACATGAATTGATTTATTAGGCAATGCCCTACTGCAACTGCTCATCTGTTTTGTTAAGGTTGAACTTAGAAATTGAAAAAATAAAAAAAACGGTCTAAGGAATCACAACACCATACGTTTCGATCCCACGCGGTGAATTAAAACAGCAAATCTCAGACAGTCACTTTACATACACTGGTCGTCCCGGAATTACGTCGTAGTAGGAACATCTTGATGGTCAGAATCTGATAGATTACAAATCCAATAAACGATAACGAAGTTTAATCAGGAATATAAGCTTATAGGGAAAGGGGTAATAACTCAACACATTTTTGGTATGGCCAACTTGGTGATATTTCAATCAGAACGTCAATTATTCCATACTCAATGGACATAATACTTACAACAATACATGAAGAAATATTTTTGTAAAAAAGAAATCTTGTCAAACAACATAACACAAATAGATAAAATGTAAATGCTCCCCTTCAATCATTGCAGCATTATAAAGAATATAAGGAATCTTGAGAGCAAAAGCAAAACAAAGGGAAAAACAAAAATAACAAACAAACAAATAACAAAAAGCTATTGTTCTGCAGAATTATGTTATATGTCTTAAATAGAGTTTATGATGATAATTGATTCGATACTTATTTTGGTTTTCAGGTGCGAAGAGAGAATGAGAAAGAGAATGAGAGAGAGGTCGAAAGAGATAACTTTACATTATTTCACCAAAGCAACAATGACTGGTTTTCCTGCTAATAAAGTACCGTTTTATGTATTTCAGGTTTACCTGTACGGTACTTAATTGCCATTATAACATCCTCGATTGCTGTTGCCATAGCAATTGTTGCCTACGCAACTTGGCATTACTGTCGCCGAAAAAGAAACAAGTTTACCTGGCAGTTTTCTTCTTCCGACGAGGACTACTCACCCAACTCCTTGCAAGCATCACGTGGTCTCAAAATCAGCCAAAGTACGCCGGAACTGAACAAAGAATGTGCCCCTTCAGAAGATCCGATTAGGCGAGGAATTTCTAAACTCACAAATATTCGACAATCAACATTACCAACCGTCTCTCAAAGGCATGAAGTCTTCAAGAGGCAACTCTCACATAAACTTGATCTTTCAAATATAGAATTTCAGGTACAAAGTGTGAAACATAAAGAACAGCCAAGTTTAGGAGCAATAAAACCAGAGTTATACAAACAAGCCTCTCTTGATAGCATAAAGAGCGAACATATGCTTTGTGGGAAATTGTTTTTCAGTCTGAGATTTGATCATGAACTAGAAAATCTAGCGGTGAATATAATCAGAGCAGAGGACCTTCCAGCTAAGGATTTTTCAGGGACGTCTGATCCATATGTTAAAATCTACCTTCTTCCAGACAGAAAACATAAATATCAAACAAAAGTCCATCGGAAGACGCTAACTCCGGAATTTAATGAGATGTTTAGTTTCTCGGTACCATATAAAGAAATCCAGTCACGAACGCTACAATTCAACATCTACGACTTTGACAGGTTCTCACGACATGACTTAATTGGTGCCGTTGTAATCAAGGATATATTATCTGAAGGAAGTTTAGCCGTGGAGACTTTCTTTGTCAGAGACATTCTTAGTACCAATCAGGTTAGTGTGTGGAAGATTTTCTTTAATAAGATTTTGACAGTTAAGGTTGACACTGGGGGCGCATTATATCCGTTCTCGGCACGGTCAGTCCGTAATTTACGTGACTTTAGCTCACGAAGCGAAATCGGAGGATTATGATGCTCTTACAAAGTAATTATTTTGCGCTTTGAATTCATTTCTACTGGAAAAGGAATTTATTAGAAATAGAAGTTCATCAGAATTTTTTTTTAAACCGAGATTTGCTTTCTACTTTTACGAAATACTCCACACTATTCTACTCTTTCATGGCATCATGAGGTAGTAATGTGCAAGTTTCAGAGACCATGCAGTAACAAATTTAAAAGAAAAGGAGAAAACTCAGGGAAAGCTTTTACAACATATGGAGTTTCCTCGCATTTTTGTGTTGATACCTTGAAATGAATTCTTATAATAAGGAAAGGATCCAAAATAATGTCACTTTGCAATAACCACGGCAAAATACAAACACATACATATAATTGCAACAAACACACACACACACATACACAAGATTGTCACAAACAACGAACACAACGCAAATCAACTACATCATCAAAGATGCAGAAACAATGAGACAAAGCGGACGAACAAACCAGCAATTCAAGCAATGACATCATTTAAAACATGAATGACAACACAATAAAGGAGAGATAACAATGTACACCTGCTTCTGTCTTTTTGAAATGTTGAACGTCTTCAAATTCAATAGCATCATTCAAATACAGATAAATTTTCAGCACGGACCTGACACGCACGTTTCGGGTACTTAACCCTCGTCAGTGAAAGTCATCTGTCATATTCAAAGCAAATGTCGTGGTTATCCAGAAGATGTATCCATAACCCTCTCACCAATCTGGATACGCAATACTTTCACAAAATACACAGTTGAAAGTTCACAAAAAGCCTTCTTGTTGCATTGCGACATTACGCAAAATATGTAACACAGGGGCCCTAACTTCTACAATGCTTAGACTGATAAAGAACATTTGGCAAAGATAGAACAGGCTGTGCTCTGTTGGCAGAAGTGAGCTTATTTTCAATCCTCCGAGAGCATATCAATCACCCGTCCAACTTTTGGATAGAATATTTTGAAAAGATCAAGGGTTCAGTTTTCTACATATGACGCGATTCAGCTCCTTCGTTACGGTTAGTCAGATCGAGTGCAATGCAGGAATAGTGGCATATACAAAAATGTAAATATGTCCTTCACCTTGCACAGTGTTCTCTCGATAAATAAAAATCATATTTCCGGTAAACAAGGCAATGGTCTCTGTACAGTTTCAACTTTAGTTCTATCTACCTCAATTTGATCCTTTTTTTCTTTGTTTATCAAGTCGCTGTTAAAAGGACAAGTCAATTCTATGTTTGATTTAGATATAGCTCTATATCATTTTCATTCCTCCTGTCAACTCCATCCATCTTTAAGCCGACATTTTGCCTTGCAGAAAAGACAAATAATTGACGTAACTTATAATGGTCAACTATCAGGTTAAAGTGCTATTTATTTTCATTTCCATTTCCTCTCTCTCTGCCTATTCAATAAATAATGTAGATAAGAAAAATCGAATACGATCTTTATGTCACATAACTCTCCTTTTCTTACAGGAAAAGTTCGATCTTGGAGAATTGATGTTGTCATTGTGCTACCTTCCTACCGCTGGTCGCTTGACTCTTACCATAGTGAAGGCACGCAACCTTAAGGCCATGGATATCAACGGTTCTTCCGGTAAGGAAATGAAGGGGATGGGTCTGAATAATGGGAACAATAAATCATTGTTATACTCCAAGGAATATCCTGCCTTATAATCAGAATTAATTGGCATCTTCTTACGTTTTCATGAAAACATCAAACTCAAAGACAGCGGATGTATGTTTATGATCTAAAAAATAATTTGGTTAAGAATTTCATTATGTAATATTGATCAATGGATTTTTTTCTCTAAGATCTGAATGATACTTATGACATTCATTATTAATCAGACATCAACTTTATTATTCCGTAATGACACTTTTTGCGACGAAACCTATCGTGTTTGACAGACCATGTCTGATCCATGTTGCAAATCCATCTTTTCTTAAATGATGCCATTGAATTCGAAGACGTTTAACATAGACCATGGAAGTATTTTATAACAGTGTCAACATAGAGTGCACTAAAATGCCATCACTCGTGGAGTTTAAAAAAAACCCCGCGACTGAGTGTTTGAAATGTTGGGTATTTTTAATTTCTTACCCTCCAGCGCTTGTCAGAAAGGAACTTTTCTTTGGCGACATCCATTCAAGTGGTAAACGTCTTTAAATTCAATAGCATCATTTTAAACCTGATAAATTTACATGGACCAGACATGCACGTTATATTTGATGACACGTATAATTGATTATGACCTTTTATTTTAAATTTCCATCGAAATAAAGGAGGTAAACAAGCTTGTGCTATCCCTCAAATGATTTTGATCGCATATTTTCATTAATAACGCAACAGAATTTGGAACCTCTCACCCTTGACAAAATAGCTACATGAAATTATTTAACTAAATTATTTTGGCTTCTCAGCAAAGCTCCGGATTTATTTTTCCATAGAGCTTTTCACAAAATCATCTTCAGAAGCTTTATCTAAGACAGATCAAAAGGTGTACATATGTTACAGACATATGTAAGAGCCAGCATCCCCTTCCCGTATGCAACACCCACCACCCCAATTCGGGCTATCAGGATTATAGTTCTCAAAGACTGTAAGATTACTCATTCATGATATTCGTAGAATCTTAACAAAGCAATACAATGAAATTCCTTGATAATGAGATTGTCTCCGAACCATTAGTTCATTCCCTAGAGTAATGATGACGTACGACTTGGATCCCTGAAGGTAATTCCAGACCTGTTATCCTCCTTTATGTTTCGCAGCAAAATTGTCAATGGCTTTCCAGAGACTATATATGTGAATGACAGAATTTCTTTCATTTTCAGACCCGTACGTTAAGATATCAATGATGTGTCAGGGAAAGAGAATCAAGAAGAAGAAGACCTCCGTGAAGAGGAACACCCTACACCCCGTATATAACGAGGCCCTAGTGTTTGACGTGCCTCAGGAGAATGTTGATGACGTGTATCTTATTATCAAGGTCATCGATTATGACAGGTAAAAGCATTAAAAACAATGTATAAACTCTTGTTCATTATTTGGTAAAAGAATAAAAAAAAGTATGCAATTCTTCCTTACGCCTAGTATCAAAGACATTATGAAGTTTCTCTATATTGTTGAAACTGCAATTGACCTTGTTATTGCATGACAAAAAAGGAGAATCATGAACCTAGGACAAGGCTGTATGAAAGAGTAAGCATCTCCTGTCAGCATACCAAATACATCACTTCAGTTAGGTAGAAATTATAGTAAATACGATAAGTTCCATACGTGTACTTTCATCCTCATGGTCAGTTATGGAGCTGATTGAAAATTTCCATTTTTCAACATTTTTTAAAAGTAGAACAGTGAGGTATTTCAGTTTAGCAAAACCGGTCCAATTCAGCAAAAACTTTTCCCTACCACGTCAAATAGATACATACCATACCCGGTCATATTTCGAGACCTGATATAAACGCACTTTCTTGTGCTAACTTCGAATTGATAATCAAGATTTGCTGATCTATAAGACCTTGGGTTTTACAATTACATGTACTAGTATTAGATCCCTATGATCATTTAGGGTAATTTAATGCTGAAATGGTACGATAATCCTACATGTCTGCAGGAAACTGGTAATCTCACTTGAAGTGATCTTCCAGCAATTTTCTCTACAACATCAGAGTCAGAAAGCAGAAAATTCAGAACATTTCATAACTCTTAAGTACTTCCTTATACAACGCAAAAATACCCAACAAAGGAAGCAAATATACTAAGTTGGGTTAATTAAGCTAATGAAGTAGAAATCCTCTTTTTTTGCAATCCGTAAATGTTAAGCTGGATTGTACAAAAGAGATTTGACGTGGAGGAAAGCTTTGTAAGACATCTTTCTAGATCTGATGCTTAGCTGATGAATATTAAGGTAAATTGTTAAGACACCTCTGCTCTGAAATCGGATAATCTTTTTAGTAGATGCCTCAAACTTTCTTTTTAAATCACTGAATACTGGGTAAAGTAAAAACAGGTTCGAACGATAATAATGTTTTTTATGAAACTATTTGAACTTTTAAATTATGCTGTACGTTCTGGAAAAAATACCTGTTGTTACCTTAAACTACGCCACCTGTCCATAAATACGGACTAAATCTGAATACAATGTATAAATTGTATTCACTTGAATCTCAACTATCTCACAATCTTTCGTTAAAGATGTTTGACCTGTTTCGAATTCTTAGTCTATTGAATTTGAAGACGTTAAACATTTGTACCACTTGGTGAGTGTCACTGCTGGTGAACCAAGAGCCCCCGATGGCACATGTAGCCTGCAAGTTCTATCAATTTCGGTTGGTCGTTTCTTCAAACGCATTTCAAAATTTCTTTTTATTAAATTTTCTCAAATTTCTGAAACCTGTGTCCTGTAGCATCATATCCCAGCCATCTTGCTTCGTCTTTTGGTATATTTAGGGCATAATTTTTCCCAGATTTTGGTCCTATTACATTGATTAGATTGAGGATCACTGACGAGGGTTAAATACGCGAAACGTGCATGTCTGGTTATCTGCTCTGAAATGAATTTGAAGACGTTTAAGATGTGATGCATTAGGGGAGTTCATTATTAATTTTGTTGTTTACTTATTGTAAAAGCGACATCTTCTCTTTATAAGAATTGGCAGTAATGAAGTGATGGGATGCTGTGCACTAGGACCACAGTTTGTCGGTATCGGAAGAGACCATTGGTTTGAAATGTTGGAAAACCCACGAAAACCAGTGGCGCAATGGTATCCACTACAAGAACACGTCCCATGCTGTAGCTATGAGAGCATCTTGGAGGGAAAATGTCGGTTTGGATGTACGACTGGTCGTTCACGTCAGTCCACCATTGATTCCAATGAGAGTGGATTTGGTTGAAAGTTGATTCAATCAATTTTTTCTGGTCATCCTTATGATCGAATGTTGATACCGTTGTTTCAACAAAGTGAATTTCATTCTTGTTGTGGCATGTCTGAAAGAAAGATAGCTGGTGGTTATGTCAAGGCTTCTAAAAATGTATACCCATATGGTATTTTATTAAAATTATTTGGGATGTTCGTCTGTGACATCCTGTGTATAATTCGGAAACATCTAGAATAATTTTCTGTTGAAATTATGTATGACTGGTTAAGAATTTTATTTGTTAATTACGCCTACATTTCTTTCTTTCATGATAAAATCTCGGGACAGATTCTGCAACTTGCTAGACTTTAAAGTGGTGTTTGATATTGATGAAATACTAGTACTCTATGCTTGATGTAAGGGAATTTGGCCAACGTTCGGTTTCGATGTGGCGTTTCTAAAAGTAATACAAGAAATGGGCAAATTCATTAGGCAAAACCTAGATTTGAAACGGATACTAGTACTAGACTGTGTTCTGCCTTCTTTCTTATCTTCCTATCTGCTCTATTCGTTTATGGCCTTGATTTACATGATTTAGTTTCATAATTTACAATTCATCCATGTCTGTGATTCGTCTATGTCCTCGATTTGCGGCAATCTTGTATGAGGGTTGATAGATATGCTGTGACCCTCGTATTTAAGGATTTGAATTTTACCATACAATTTGCATTAATATTTTTCTACATAATCCTCTTCAGTATCTATACATTTTTGCCACCGGTGTTTTTAAGGGTCTCAATACCACTATCAAAGAACTCCTTTTCTTCTCCCTTTCACTGAGGTCCACATTCATAAATGATCACTATCATCAACATGCACATTTTTAATATTCACATATATAATTAATCACTTTTATCACATGATACACCCGTTATTTAGTTTCATAAAGTCATTTCATAAATATATGTTATGACAACACGTTAAATATCGCTCTGCTTGAATGCGATTGGTCAAGTTTGGAACCTAATCACATAAACCTTGACAAATGTGACCTTGCAACTGTTAAATTCAGACCCGGAGTCAATATCAATGATAAAAATTGTTGTTGTTGAATTAATTCTTGCATTAAAACACTATTCAAAATTGGAATACTTTTCTCTTACGCACAGAATATCTATACGATGGGGACACTACTTCTCATGGCGTAGCAGACGACTTCTAGATCACGGCGTGGTTCGCCTCTATAGTTCTCGGAAACGTTGATTTCACGTTAGAAATACACATTTTTTTGGCACTATCATGTTATAAAAAGAATCTCAAATGAATTTTAATTTCATACGATGTATTATGAAACTCGTTGTCCGTTTTATATCCCCTCGCCAAGGCTCGGGGGATATAAAACACACAACTCGTCTCATAATCCATCGTATGAAATGAAAATTCATTTGAGATCCTATATATATCAACTGACAACATTCATGAATAATCATAAATATCAACAATGTCCATTTTGTAAATCATCACAACTATCAACATTTACATTCACTTCTATCTTCTTTCGCTGACAATCACAATTAATCACATTTTACATTCACATATATCTTCATTCGCTGATAATCACAATTACTCACAAATTACATTCACTTATATATTCTTCGGTTGATCGTTTCTTCAACGCATTCGAAAATTTCTGTTATCAAAATTTCTTGAAAGTTTTTAAACGTGGGTCCTGTAGCATCATGTATCCCACTCATCCTGCTACGTATTTTGGTACATTTTTGGGCAATACCTTTGATACTCTTTGACCATATTCCATTGTTTAGATTGAGGATCACTGACGAGGGTTTAGTACCCAAAACGTGCAAGTCTGGTCCATGCTGCAAATTTATATGTTCTTATATGATGCTATTGAATTTGAAGACGTTTAATTTAACATACAATTGTATCCATATTTTACACCTACATCTACATCATGTCATCATAAAATTTTGGTGCTATGAAAGAAAAAAAATGAGCCGTGATTAGTTGAGTTGCAAAATACGTACATCTTGGCAATGAATAAACATGAGAATTATTCAATATCAGTTACATAATTATGTGCTTTTGTGACAGGGATATTTTGCTTTGCTCGCTACCCATAGTTTCAAATTGTCTATTAAAGACTAATTCACTCTTATTATATTATGTAATTATCATTCACTTCCTTCTCAGCCTTTTTCATCTTCTTCACAGACTTTTTATGAGGAAGTCGGATAATTAATAATGAGATATCGGAGAAAAATATAAAGCGAATAAGGAATGCACTTATTTATGTCCCGATGTATTCGGGTGCTTTGTCAGCATTTTTATCTTTTTTTTCAAATAGGAGATATTTTACTTAAGAATGTGGATTTTCTCTTAAAGATAGATGAAAAATGTAACATGACAATATACACGTACCCGATTATGCTTTCTGATGTGTGTTGGAACCCTAGGGTTAGGGCTAATAGGTTAACCCTACTGTTCGATAGTCTCAACCCCAGGGGTTATACTAAGGGAACTGTCTCAACGATTAGCATAGAGTTTTCAAGGAAAATTAAGATAGGCTGGCCCGGGTATTATTGTTTCATATTAAATTTTCTCATACACTTTCAACATCTAGTAATGTAGATCTAGATGAATCAAATGAATCTTCATTTAAGAAATGACTGTCTTACTTTGGGTGGTTCTGGTTGGTCACGTGCAAATTCCGTGAATCGCGAAGCGATTCTCGGAAAATTTGCACGTGTCCTACCAGAATTATACTACCATGAACACCCAAAGTAAGACAGTCATTACTTATATTTCCATTTGTACTAAATATCAGTCAACCCATTTAGCATTTATAATGAGCGAGTTGAATCTTATAACGTCAAAAGTACACGAACGTTGGTAAATTCTCCGTACTTTCGAAACTAAAGCGTGACGTCACAATAGGCAATCAGAATTATATTTATAAACCCCTTTGCCTAACGGGCGCTTACAATGAAGATTCTTATGCAATGGAGATAATTAGGTACATTTGTGTCAGAAATATTGTGTTGGAATACTTGTACCGAGTGATGGTGTATTCTTGTAAAATCATGTTTAATTGTAGTAGACTAAGATAAGTAAAATACTGATTTTATGGTGCATTTTGTACAAAAGAATAATTTGAATGCACATTTGATTTTCTTTACAGATTCATATCGAATGTTACAAAACACATTATCTGAGAAAATTTACCTGTTTTTAAACTCATTTGAAGATTACTACACATACTTTACCCTCAATCATTGGCATATAGCCTTATTACTTAAAAAAAATAGGTAACATTGATCAATTTGTTCATCATATTCTAGTCAGGATTCGCTTTACATTAGAATGGGAAATCAAAATTTGACACAATTTTACATTTACATCATTATATTCATAATATAATCAGAGAAAGGTCTATTTTTCTTCATTTTAATGACATATGACAAAATTATAAATATCTATGCGAGGTTACTTTTGTATACATGTACTATGATTTCTTTTTTAAACTTTTCTTGTTAAAAGTATAGGGGCTTCATCGTTATTGTAAGTTATAGACATTTTTCATTGTGACGAACTTCGCACTACGTACTTCGAACTTTAATTTTATAAATGGGTTGCATGAAAAACGCGTCAGTAGTACAGGAAGTCCAATATATCAATTCCAGTGAGTATGCTAATCAAGATGTAGATAACTCCGCTTATGAGTTTATACGTGAATGACAGCTACTCCACTGATTCTTCAGTGTCCGAAGTGCGAAGTACGAAGTGCGAAGTTCATCACGTTGAAAAATATTATACATATTGGTCTTTCGTCGAGAAGGAACAAAATACTATCTAGCTTTTGACAAGTTTTGTTCCGAATATTACACAATACATTACATGTATTGGCTCTTTGCAATGTAATATTTCCTCCAGCTTTTTACAAACGCCTCCTAGTTTTCAGCCAATGACTTCGCAGCATGACGGTCACATGATATTTTATCAGCGAAAGGTCTACTGTCAAAATTGGGCATACAAATGTATCTATGAGGCGCCGTTTAGCTATTTATATAAATTCCCTATTTTTTATATCAAAAATTAGAATTTTTGATATCACAAATTCCGTCATATTCTGTGATATCAAAAAAATTGATTTTGGATGTACGTAAATTCTATTTTGTGATATCACAAATTCTATTTATGATATCACAAAATCGATTTTTTGATATCACAAATTCGAAAATTGCGCAGTAACAAGGTTGTTTTTTTCCTTCATTTCGCTATTACAGATAAACTAAGTTACTTGTAATAGTAATCAGTTATGTAGCTTGTTAGCTTGTTAATTATTATAGATAGAATGCCATTGATATACAATGTAAAAAGATATATACTGTTATACGTTAAATTGATATTGATTGATGTGAAGTTGAGACTTTTATTGAATCATTTTACGTTTATTATCAATCTGTGTACATGGTGCAATGTGATAATTGTACGTTTCAATTAAATTATTGTTCTTGAAACGTTGAATATTTTCTATTAATACTTGTTGTTAAAACTTTCAAAATTGTTGTATATATATATGCTTGGATTACTAAGTAACATAACTGTGCGTGTGTGATTCGGAGACGGACGCAATATATTCTATAATTATAATAAACGGACGAAGTCATGAAAAATCTCAATGCAGACTCATGAAAATGTGATATTCGATGAAAAATTGTCTGAGTTATGTAAGAAATGACTGTCTTACTATTGAATTATACTCCAATAACTTGGGTTGCTATTGTGACGATAATTTCAAGTTTTGCGTGTAGGGAGAATTTACCAACGTTAAAAAACATTTGACGCTGTTACAGGCAAAAATGTCAAATGTTTTTTTTTTTAACGTTGGTAAATTCTCCCTACATGCAAAACTTGAAATTGACGTCACAATAGCAACCCAAACTAATTCTAGTTGCCTAATGGGCGTTTAACATTGGGAATCAACCAGTAATGTAAATATTTGAACTTGAAAAGTTAAAACTTCTGAACGAATTAATCCTCTATCTCCGTGTAAAATTCATATTTGATACTCTCTGCTTTGAAAAGAACCCTGCTTTCAACATCATTATAAGAAGTGTTTCAAATTTGCCTTAGTTTGACCTTGACCTTAAAATTTGAATTCTTGTAAGCATGTAATTATCTTCTGTATAGGAAGTTTGACAGTTGTTCCAAGAAAACTATTTGAGTTACCGCATCTGAACCAAAATGTAGATTAACGAAAAATTCCTCGTGAAATCATTGATGTAAACCAATAAAATGTGATCATTATGTCTCGACATCACAACCAAGTTGTGTTGGGGTTGAAGCGAGGGGATGTCACTTGTTTTAATTTACCTCCTTTTATCTTTCTTTCTTTGCCTTTATTTCTTATGTACATAGTGAAATATGAAATCCTCCGATATATATAAATCCTGCCTTTCTATCCCTGTTTCACATCTATTTGGTGTTATATATTATATACATCTTGTTTCTTACAATGATTATACTTTTAATAAAACAAAAGATGATAAAATCTGTCCATGTTTCATTGATTTCACTATGAATTTCAGGATTGTGGTCAGAGCTTACTTTGCCTCTAGTTTTAGTCATTGGTCAAACTCAAAGGTCGAGGTCACGAGGTAAAAAGGTTCAAATATTCGCGGAGGAGATCGTGTCACATTAAAAAGACTAAGGACTTATAAACATGTAGAAGACCATTCAAAAGTGACAACCATGGTAAAGGTTAAAAGTTTAAATGACAGATATCCGACATATATACACATGTATGTACAGAATTTTAAATTGTCTCCAGTTTTTTACAGGCAACAACAAGAATGTTTGGAGTATCATACTTCCTGATTTCTCTAGACTAAGTCAATATAATCAGAGTTTTTTATATAGATTTTTTATCAAACGGCCAGAGTACAAGGCCTATTAAAATCAATACAGGGCGTGAATTCTGTTTACGTTTCACATGTCTGGAACAATATGAAGTTAGAGTTTCCCTAACTGCATGAATTACTGTATACCCATTTCCCTTGCAGCATTAAAGTTCTCAACAGATTCTATTATGGTATAGTTGATCATTATATTATGCTCACTTTCAGTCAAGGTCAAAATTCAAAGTCACAAGTTCAAATCAAGATTTAATACTTGTTATACAGAATATGAAATCCATATATCGTATAAGCTGCAAGTGACAAGAATTTAAAATGTTTTCAACCAAATATAGCTATCACAAGGTTAGAATTCAAGGTCACCAGATGAGGTCAAATGCCTTGGTACAAAAATGTTGTACTACATGTAGGTTACTTGATCAACTTGTTTGTCAAATACAAAAGTCCTATTCCTTATGCTGTAAATGATTTTTGCTTTCAGAACTTCTAATCCAAAATGGGAATACAATTTGCAAGGAATTATATATAAGCCACTCAATGAGGTTCTAATAGAACATAACGAAAAGTACAAACTTGGTAAAACAAACCTGAAGTAATTATCATAGAGCTATTACTGTAATAACGCTATTATTCAGATGAAATTGCTTCCAGCATGAATGTGTCCACAGCAATCCATACAATCAGTGATTACATAACATTTCCTTTGGTATTTGGGTTTTTGTTGTAGCAATGAAAAAAAAAATCATAATCAATCTCTGAATACCCATCTTATTTTCCACAGCACCTTAATTGCTTTCATTAAGAAAAGCATTTCTTTTCACTGCAAAAATAACACCTTTGAAATTATATTGTGTAAATTTGCTTTTGTTGCCCTCCTTGGCATCTTTCGTCGTAATAAAAAGGTCAAATACTAATTGGCTTGCACTGTTGAGTCTTTGCGGAATACAGAGTTTTTTCCCCTTACAGACGGTATCTGATGTAAAACCATTGTGACGTCATAAAAATGGTATGGTAATGCCGATTTTGTACCATCATTTCCCAGACTTTTAGGACTGTTTCCATAGAATTTGATGACGTCATAATCAGTCTACGTCATATACGTCTCAAATGGGAAGTAACTCTGGTTTTCGAAAATAGCGAATAAGCACTAAACATGAGAGACTTAGCTGTAACACAAAGCACATACATAAAAGTCAAGTTCTACAAGAATCAACAAATTCCAGCAGGAAATTTCTTTTCTTTTTTATTCAAATTAATTGGATGTATGCAATGATCGAGAAACATGTAAACATTATCAAAAAAACATTCAAGCTTCAACAACCAGACTTGTCAGAATGACAACATAGCTCGCCGGTGGCAACCATATGTAAATTGCAACAACAACAATAAACCAGACTTGTCAGAATGACAACATAGCTCGCCGGTGGCAACCATATGTAAATTGCAACAACAACAATAAAAAAGGTCTTATCACAAGGAATGCACATGTGAAATATCAAAGCCCTATCACTTACCAATCAAAAAATATGGCCAAGGTTAAAGTTTTTCAAAAGTAGGTCAATTATCTCCAAGGTCAAGGTCACAAGGTCAAAAATTTTGGTATCCATGGAAAGGTCTTGTCACAAGGAATACACATGTGAAATATCAAAGCTCTATCACTTACCAATCAAAAAATATGGCCAAGGTTAAAGTTTTTCAAAAGTAGGTCAATTATCTCCAAGGTCAAGGTCACAAGGTCAAAAATTTTGGTATCCATGGAAACGTCTTGTCACAAGGAATACACATGTGAAATATCAAAGCCCTATCACTTACCATTCAAAAAATATGGCCAAGGTTAAAGTTTTTCAAAAGTAGGTCAATCTCCAAGGTCAAGGTCACAAGGTCAAAAATTTTGGTATCCATGGAAAGGTCTTGTCACAAGGAATACACATGTGAAATATCAAAGCCCTATCACTTACCATTCAAAAAATATGACCAAGGTTAAAGTTTTTCAAAAGTAGGTCAATCTCCAAGGTCAAGGTCACAAGGTCAAAAATTTTGGTATCCATGGAAAGGTCTTGTCACAAGGAATACACATGTGAAATATCAAAGCCCTATCACTTACCATTCAAAAAATATGACCAAGGTTAAAGTTTTTCAAAAGTAGGTCAATCTCCAAGGTCAAGGTCACAAGGTCAAAAATTTTGGTATCCATGGAAAGGTCTTGTCACAAGGAATGCACATGTGAAATATGAAAGCCCAATCTGTATTGGTTTAAAAGTTATAAGCAAGGTTAAAGTTTTTGTGCACGCGCACGCCAACGCCAACGCCAACGCAGACGCCGACACCGGGGGTATGACAATAGCTCTCCGGACATTCGTCCCGGCGAGCTAAAAAGGTCTTATCACAAGGAATGCACATGTGAAATATCAAAGCCCTATCACTAACCATTCAAAAAATATGGCCAAGGTTAAAGTTTTTCAAAAGTAGGTCAATCATCTCCAAGGTCAAGGTCACAAGGTCAAAAATTTTGGTATCCATGGAAAGGTCTTGTCACAAGGAATACACATGTGAAATATCAAAGCCCTATCACTTACCATTCCAAAAATATGGCCAAGGTTAAAGTTTTTCAAAAGTAGGTCAATCATCTCCAAGGTCAAGGTCACAAGGTCAAAAATTTTGGTATCCATGGAAACGTCTTGTCACAAGGAATACACATGTGAAATATCAAAGCCCTATCACTTACCATTCCAAAAATATGACCAAGGTTAAAGTTTTTCAAAAGTAGGTCAATCTCCAAGGTCGAGGTCACAAGGTCAAAAATTTTGGTATCCATGGAAAGGTCTTGTCACAAGGAATACACATGTGAAATATCAAAGCCCTATCACTTACCATTCCAAAAATATGGCCAAGGTTAAAGTTTTTCAAAAGTAGGTCAATCTCCAAGGTCAAGGTCACAAGGTCAAAAATTTTGGTATCCATGGAAAGGTCTTGTCACAAGGAATACACATGTGAAATATCAAAGCCCTATCACTTACCATTCCAAAAATATGGCCAAGGTTAAAGTTTTTCAAAAGAAGGTCAATCTCCAAGGTCAAGGTCACAAGGTCAAAAATTTTGGTATCCATGGAAAGGTCTTGTCACAAGGAATGCACATGTGAAATATGAAAGCCCAATCTGTATTGGTTTAAAAGTTATAAGCAAGGTTAAAGTTTTTGTGCACGCGCACGCAGACGCAGACGCAGACGCAGACGCCAACGCCGACGCCGGGGGTATGACAATAGCTCTCCGGACATTCGTCCCGGCGAGCTAAAAAAAGAAAAATAAAGACAAATATATAAATCTAACATGTAACAATCAAATATAATGTTTAAGTTATAGTAATATATTTTACAGTTAATGCAACCAGGTTACTGTTCATTTCAACATATTTACATTGTCAGTATATTGTCCATGTTACTTGTTTCATCGGAGATTTCCGCTGAATTGTCAGATCCTCAAGAGCTTGCCTGGAATTCTCTGTTGAATGAAAAAAATTAATGAATGTTGAAAACAATATATAATCAACAAAAACAGCTAAAGATAGTACGATCGGATTACAGAGAAGCATTTTTTTTAGAAAAGGACGGACAAACAGACAGACAAACCACATGGAAACTATAAGTCCCCTCCGGCGAGCTGGTAGGGGACTAATAAAACCAAGCAAGTCAAAACAAATATCAAAGTCCTAAAAATTCCTGGTACACCAAATGCAAGTCCTCATTAAAGAGGATCAGTATCTGAAATATCATAGACTTGTTCCTTTTCGTTGAGCAAAACACAATGAGAACAATTTAGATTTTTGGAAAACTACATAAAAGCACAAGGTAAAATACAAGCCCTATACTGTGAAATCATTTTTTGGTGTGGCCCAATTTTCGTGGATTCATGAGATTCAGTATTTTCGTGGGGACGAAATTTCGTGGATGCAACCCGTTCAAAGAAAGATAACTCTAGCGAACAATTATTCATTGAAGATGTAAATTCATTGATGAGGCTATCCAAGAAAACCAAGAAAATTGAGCCCCCACGGAATATAATGATTTCACAGTATTTAAAGGTTAAATATATATACCCTGACTTAACATTCTCCTTTTATAAGTAGGTCAAAAGTCCAAGGTCATACAATGCAGTAGCACTAGTCTGAGGGTTTATCTACACGTCAAGTTCAAGGTAATACTTATTTGTATGAACAAACAAGGATGGAATTAATATAATATAAACAAGAACTTCTTTTTACAGAAATGTTCTGCACTTTGGCCTTATGTTAAGACTTAATTAAAACAAATTATGAATAAATTACCAATATTAACTTTCTGGACTAATCAGAGGTATTCATAACTCGTGAAACATTTGTCAGAATCAGTTGATAAATTACCTGTGATTTTTGGACATGCATGGAAGAGCAGGATTTCTATGAGTGGACAAAACTGCAGTACTGCTTCTACTGCTTCATCTGTAAGGGCTACACAACCATTGATATGAATCTCCTATAGATACAAACATAGAATCATCAAGGATCACTTTGGTGCAAAAGACTGGATCTCTTTTTTTTTTGTAGCTTAAATTGAACAAAATCATGCAAGTCTGTCAGCTTTTCATGTCCATGATGACATACCAGTGAGAGTCTCAGTACAATCTTAATCTTGATTATTATCATAACTACTTTCAAAATCTATATGGCTCCATTAGATGAAAGACTTTTGCAATTTCTTAAATGTTCATGATATACATACATGTACTGATTGGCCAAATTTCAAATAAGGTATCACAAAATGTCAGATAGCCACCTGATTAGTGGATTTTATGATACATCATGGCTTCAAAATCAAACACTGTTTGACATGCCTTCGATTATGAAATGATAATAATAAACTCAAACACTCTTCCCCACAAGAATTAAGACAGAGCATCAAATCTTATGTGATAATTTACTCACTGATATGCTACGATATGCTATGATTTCCGTGTATCCTAAGTTTTAGTGCCCTTTTGACACGTAATAATTTTTTTCTATAACTGGTATTACCTCAAAGAAAGTGAAAAATACCTTGAGAGTTTGAGCACACTGTCCTGATGTAAGAGCTATGACACCATTATCTGTTACCTACAGAAGAGGAAATTTGTTTGTCAGTGTAATGGAAATACATGTAGTCTAGTTATTTGTGTGAAATGCTATTTGAGCCAGAAAGCTTTGCCTTTGATTTTCAAAAACAGTCTCATACAAGTAATGACTTCAATATGACCAAAGTGCATCACATCGTCAAAACTCTTAAAAGCATTTATTAACATTTAAGATCGAAGGACCAAACTGATTTTTATAGCAATATATATATATATATATATAGGATCTCAAATGAATTTTCATTTCATACGATGTATTATGAAACGAGTTGTGAGTTTTATATCCCCCGAGCCTTGGCGAGGGGATATAAAACGCACAACGAGTTTCATAATACATTGTATGAAATGAAAATTCATTTGAGATTCTTTTTATCACATGATATTGCCTAAAAATGTGTATTTCTAACGTGAAATCAACGTTTCCGAGAACTACTGAGGCGAATCACGCCGAGATCTAGAAGTCGTCTGCTACGCCATGAGAAGTAGTGTCCCCATCGTATAGATATTCTGTGCGTAAGAGAAAAGTATTTCAATTTTGAATAGTATTTTAATGCAAAAATTAATCCAACAATAACAATTTTAATCATTGATATTGACTTCGGGTCTGAATTTAACAGTTGACCGATATTTGAAAGGTCACATTTGTCAAGGTTTATGTGATTAGGTTCCAAACTTGACCAATCGCATTCAAGCAGAGTGATATGTAACGTGTTATCATATCATATATTTATGAAATGGCTTTATGAAACTGCATAACGGGTGAATCATGTGATAAATATATATATGTAAGTGATGCTATGGTACATAATTTTCATGTAACATCCTGTAATTGTGCTTCTCCTTCTTACTGAAGTATTATAAGTTTTTAATCTAGATTTCCATAAATTGTGCAGCCGTTAAAATTTGATTGACTCACACAATTTTTTTAATAAGTTAGATAACTCTGTATAGCCTCTTTCACATATCTGTGGTACTGAATCTGAAGCGCAATCCTGGGTGATAAACAATAGGGCTGTAACAACTATATATGTCAATATATTGCGATATCTAATAAATTTGTATCATATCGTGATACAAAATGCGTATCGCAATATATTGCATCCTTATGGATTATATGAATAAATCATTGAATCACTTTGATTTTAATCACTTTGACTGAAAACAAGCAACACGTGGTCCACATCTGAACTTTGACATAAGCAATCAAAATGATTCAATGACGTGTGTGTTTCTTTCAAGTAATTAAATGACATTTTAAAACGTGTGAAATTCAATAAGAAAATATGGACAAACATACAAAGAGGAACATGATTTTACATAGAAAAATAATATGAATGAAAAGACAAAATATATTGCAATATATCGCAATACAACTTATAAAATAATAATATATCGTGATTCACTTTCAGCATATCGTTTCACCCCTAATAAACAACTACACCTTATAACTGAGTCAAATGATAACACTGGTACATGCACAATCATCCATTGTATGTCACCTAAAATTGAGGTTCAAACTCCGTACTGTAAATGTAAAAATTTTCGCGTGGGGGTAATTTCTGTGTTTTTAGTGAAGCGATAGACATCGCGAAAATTTCCCCTACACGAAAATATCCCCGCTGCATTCTTACAATGGGAAAGACATTATTATTAAGAATATTTCCCCCACACGTAACGTCTTGATGTCAGAATCGCGAAATTTCCCCCCCCCCCCTCCCCCCACGAAAATAACCACTGTGAAAGCTAGGGTCTTTAATATCCAAAGGACTACATATATATATCTGTTATGTTTTTTTATTCATATAGTTACAAACCTTTGTATTTGACATATTGAGACATTTGAGGAATTTGGAATTCTGAGCGAGGAACTGTAATGATCGATCTGTGAGTAATGTACATCCTCCCACATTGAGGAGTCTGAGCTGCGGACAATTTTCTGATAATGATATGACGGCCTCGTCGGTTATATTTAGACATCTGCGTAGATATACTGTTTGTAAGTTATGACAAGACTGGGACATGGATATGATACCTGAAAGAGAATGATTTTTACATTAAAGAACAATCAGCTTGTGAGTTCATGTAAATGACCAGTGCAGCAAAAAAAGTAATTGTCTTTTCGTTTCCGGTCTGAAAAATATATGATTTCAAGATATAAATGATAAAATACATCATAGATAAAAGACATACCTGTGTACAAAAGATAAAAGACGTTAACAAACATAAGTAACTGTTTATAATAAACTAGTTTAAGTGAATTATGGCACATGGTTACATGATGATTTTCAGTGACGAAAAGTATTAGCCACAAAATTTCTAAACTCATAAAATCTGCAAGAAAACATTTTGTCACACTGAAAATAATTTCTAAAAATCTCATTGGTTGTTCAAGAAATAATAACTTGCTAGTCGTGGTTTATTGTCCGGTAATTCCCCGAGTCGCATGAACCAATTAAATTATCACTGAGCCACGAATATTTCTGTTCTAATATTTCCTGATTATAACAGACGACAAGTAGTGTTGCTGTAATGTATATGTAGTTTTCAGAAAACCAGCGCGTGAGAAGGCGTGGACTATCTGAACACGAATATGTTGGAGAACAGACCACTGACGAGCTCTATAGCACTTATAGGGAGAAAATCTCATATTAGAGTTAGTCATAATTATAAATAATATAAAAAGGTTTTTGGCATGATAAAATCCTTATAGAGTTTGCTCCCTCTCGTTACCCCAAAAATTTTGTTAATAGTCTGCCTGATTCACAGAACAGCTACTTTGGGTAGGAGTTTAAGTACATGTATTTACATATACAAATCCAGAGGTTTGCCTTACTCTCTTAAAATGTTTTTGCAGTGTTCCAGTTTTTGACAGATTTATTTTGTAAATATCTTATATACTGTAATAATTACAATGAATAACCAGACTTGTCAGAATGACAACATAGCTCGCCGGTGGCAACCATATGTAAATTGCAACAACAACAATAAAACATAGGTAATCAAAGCTCACCCCGTGACAGCAAAATTCAATTCAAACATATTTCTTAGTACATGTATATTGGCTTTTAAAGGCAAAACCACTCAAGCAGAAAAAGTAGGTCAAGGTCATTTTATGAAAGTTTGATCAAAGATACATCCAATATGCAAGTTTGGTACATGTAGCAGTTATACTTTGCTCAATATTGGCTTTATAGAGCAAAATCACTCAAGCGGAAAAAGTAGGTCAAGATCATTTTATGAAAGATTGATCAAAGATACATCCAATATGCAAGTTTGGTACATGTATCACTTATACTTTGCTCAATATTGGCTTTTAAAGGCAAAATCACTCAAGCGGAAAAAGTAGGTAGAGGTCATTTTATGAAAGATTGATCAAAGATACATCCAATATGCAAGTTTGGTACATGTATCACTTATACTTTGCTCAATATTGGCTTTTAAAGGCAAAATCACTCAAGCGGAAAAAGTAGGTCAAGGTCATTTTATGAAAGTTTGATCAAAGATACATCCAATATGCAAGTTTGGTACATGTATCACTTATACTTTGCTCAATATTGGCTTTTAAAGGCAAAATCACTCAAGCAGAAAAAGTAGGTCAAGGTCATTTTATGAAAGTTTGATCAAAGATACATCTAATATGCAAGTTTGGAACATCTAGCACTTATACTTTGCTCAATATTTGCTTTTAAAGGCAAAATCACTCAAGCGGAAAAAGTAGGTCAAGGTCATTTTATGAAAGTTTGATCAAAGATACATCCAATATGCAAGTTTGGTACATGTAGCACTTATACTTTGCTCAATATTGGCTTTTAAAAGCGAAATCACTCAAGTGGAAAAAGTAGGTCAGATGCTGCATCCGATGCATGGGTCCATCTCGGCATCCAAAGATGAATCACTTGTGCAAGTTTGGTTACTGTAGCATCGGTGCTTTGTCAGATACTGAGCTACCCCAAACTTCTTATCCAAATCACTCAAGCGTAAAATGTAGGTCAGATGCTGCATCCGGTGCATGGGTTCACCTCAGCATCCAAAGATGAATCACTTATGCGAGTTTGGTTACTGTAGCATCAGTACTTTGTCAGATACTGAGCTACCCCAAACTTCTTAACCAAGTCACTCAAGCGGAAAATGTAGGTCAGATGCTGCATCCCATGCATGGGTTCACCTCAGCATCCAAAGATGAATCACTTGTGCCAGTTTGGTTACTGTAGCATCAGTACTTTGTCAGATACTGAGCTACCCCAAACTTCTTAACCAAGTCACTCAAGCGGAAAATGTAGGTCAGATGCTGCATCCGATGCATGGGTTCACCTCAGCATCCAAAGATGAATCACTTGTGCCAGTTTGGTTACTGTAGCATTAGTACTTTGTCAGATACTGAGCTACCCCAAACTTCTTAACCAAGTCACTCAAGCGGAAAATGTAGGTCAGATGCTGCATCCCATGCATGGGTTCACCTCAGCATCCAAAGATGAATCACTTGTGCAAGTTTGGTTACTGTAGCATCGGTACTTTGTCAGATACTGAGCTACCCCAAACTTCTTAACCAAGTCACTCAAGCGGAAAATGTAGGTCAGATGCTGCATACGATGCATGGGTTCACCTCAGCATCCAAAGATGAATCACTTGTGCCAGTTTGGTTACTGTAGCATTAGTACTTTGTCAGATACTGAGCTACCCCAAACTTCTTAACCAAGTCACTCAAGCGGAAAATGTAGGTCAGATGCTGCATCCGATGCATGGGTTCACCTCAGCATCCAAAGATGAATCACTTGTGCCAGTTTGGTTACTGTAGCATTAGTACTTTGTCAGATACTGAGCTACCCCAAACTTCTTAACCGGACGCGGACACGGACACGGACGCGGACACGGACACGGACGCGGACGCGGACGCGGACGAGGACGCGGACGCGGACGCGTGGGGTTATAGCATAAGCTCACTCAACTTCGTCGAGGTGAGCTAAAAAGGTCTTATCACAAGGAATGCACATGTGAAATATCAAAGCCCTATCACTTACCAATCAAAAAATATGGCCAAGGTTAAAGTTTTTCAAAAGTAGGTCAATCATCTCCAAGGTCAAGGTCACATGGTCAAAAATTTTGGTATCCATGGAAACGTCTTGTCACAAGGAATACACATGTGAAATATCAAAGCCCTATCACTTACCAATCAAAAAATATGGCCAAGGTTAAAGATTTTCAAAAGTAGGTCAATCATCTCCAAGGTCAAGGTAACAAGGTCAAAAATTTTGGTATCCATGGAAACATCTTGTCACAAGGAATACACATGTGAAATATCAAAGCTCTATCACTTACTATTCAAAAAATATGGCCAAGGTTAAAGTTTTTCAAAAGTAGGTCAATCTCCAAGGTCAAGGTCACAAGGTCAAAAATTTTGGCATCCATGGAAAGGACTTGTCACAAGGAATGCACATGTGAAATATGAAAGCCCAATCTGTATTGGTTTAAAAGTTATAGGCAAGGTTAAAGTTTTTGTGCACGCGCACGCAGACGCCAACGCCAACGCCGACACCGGGGGTATGACAATAGCTCTCCGGACATTCGTCCCGGCGAGCTAAAAACTTAAAATTATGTAATAATTGTTTGATGGCAAAATTAATACCTTGTGATGTTACCATAGTTCTAGACTTTTTGGCAGAATTAAGGTCAATTTTCTGTAACTTCGGACATCTGCGGAGACTAGACAAACCCTGGTCTGATATATCTGACTCACTCAAATCAAGGACTCGTAAAGACTCATGGACTACCTATAAAGGATGATATCCATAATAAAACAAATACAGTGAAAATGTATTAAATGTATGGGGTTTTTTTTTCAATTACATGCACTGACACTGATATTGTAATCTAGCCTGTCTTTATCAGACAAATTAACTCACTTAGAGCTGAAATTGTGTCATAATAGTTACATATAGGTATACCTTATAACAGTTGTCATATATATGCAAGCACATTTGGAATAAACTTTATATGCTTCTATCAAGTTGAAATTCAGGGAAAGAATATATATTGAATTTGAAAACACCATCACAGATAAAACATAGGTAATCACAGATTACGAAGCTCACCTCGTGACAGCAAAATTCAATTCAAACATATTTCTTAGAACATGTATATTGGCTTTTAAAGGCAAAACCACTCAAGCAGAAAAAGTAGGTCAAGGTCATTTTATGAAAGTTTGATCAAAGATACATCCAATATGCAAGTTTGGTACATGTAGCAGTTATACTTTGCTCAATATTGGCTTTTAAAGGCAAAATCACTCAAGCGGAAAAAGTAGGTCAAGGTCATTTTATGAAAGTTTGATCAAAGATACATCTAATATGCAAGTTTGGAACATCTAGCACTTATACTTTGCTCAATATTGGCTTTTAAAGGCAAAATCACTCAAGCGGAAAAAGTAGGTCAAGGTCATTTTATGAAAGTTTGATCAAAGATACATCCAATATGCAAGTTTGGTACATGTAGCAGTTATACTTTGCTCAATATTGGCTTTATAGAGCAAAATCACTCAAGCAGAAAAAGTAGGTCAAGGTCATTTTATGAAAGATTGATCAAAGATACACCCAATATGCAAGTTTGGTACATCTATCACTTATACTTTGCTCAATATTGGCTTTTAAAGGCAAAATCACTCAAGCGGAAAAAGTAGGTCGAGGTCATTTTATGAAAGTTTGATCAAAGATACATCTAATATGCAAGTTTGGAACATCTAGCACTTATACTTTGCTCAATATTGGCTTTTAAAGGCAAAATCACTCAAGCAGAAAAAGAAGGTCAAGGTCATTTTATGAAAGTTTGATCAAAGATACATCCAATATGCAAGTTTGGTACATGTAGCACCTATACTTTGCTCAATATTGGCTTTTAAAAGCGAAATCACTCAAGTAGAAAAAGTAGGTTAGATGCTGCATCCGATGCATGGGTCCATCTCGGCATCCAAAGATGAATCACTTGTGCAAGTTTGGTTACTGTAGCATTAGTACTTTGTCAGATACTGAGCTACCCCAAACTTCTTAACCAAGTCACTCAAGCGGAAAATGTAGGTCAGATGCTGCATCTGATGCCTGGGTTTACCTCAGCATCCAAAAATGAATCACTTGTGCCAGTTTGGTAACTGTAGCATCAGTACTTTGTCAGATACTGAGTTACCCCAAACTTTTTAACCAAGTCACTCAAGTGGAAAATGTAGGTCAGATGCTGCATCAGATGCATGGGTTCACCTCAGCATCCAAAGATGAATCACTTGTGCCAGTTTGGTTACTGTAGCGTTAGTACTTTGTCAGATACTGAGCTACCCCAAACTTCTTAACCAAGTCACTCAAGCGGAAAATGTAGGTCAGATGCTGCATACGATGCATGGGTTCACCTCAGCATCCAAAGATGAATCACTTGTGCCAGTTTGGTTACTGTAGCATCAGTACTTTGTCAGATACTGAGCTACCCCAAACTTCTTAACCAAGTCACTCAAGCGGAAAATGTAGGTCAGATGCTGCATCCGATGCATGGGTTCACCTCAGCATCCAAAGATGAATCACTTGTGCAAGTTTGGTTACTGTAGCGTTAGTACTTTGTCAGATACTGAGCTACCCCAAACTTCTTAACCGGACACGGACGCGGACACGGACGCGGACACGGACGCGGACGCAGACGCGGACACGGACGCGTGGGGTTATAGCATAAGCTCACTCAACTTCGTCGAGGTGAGCTAAAAAGATAATTTTCTCTGTCAATTTTGGTAAATGAAGTACGTACAAAAAGTTGCACACTGAGATTTTCTTTTGCGACCTTAGGGTGACCGGGCTGATCGATATACACATTAATTTCTAAGTATACAGTAACAAGATTCCTACTAAAATCAACTCGTACATTTAAATGATTTTACACAACATCATGATACAGTTATTATATCTAACAGTACCTACCCTATCTAACAGACCTTATCTATGTGTGAGTCTGTGATGGTCCCTCATTTTGACATGAGATATAAGTACTTGTCCTACAGGTTTCCTGGCAGACCTACCTTATCTATGTTTGAGTCTGTGATGGTCCCTCATTTTGACATCAGATATAAGCACTTGTCCTTCAGGTTTCCTGACAGACCTACCTTATCTATGTTTGAGTCTGTTATGGTCCCTCATTTTGACATGAGATATAAGCACTTGTCCTTCAGGTTTCCTGACAGACCTACCTTATCTATGTTTGAGTCTGTTTTGGTCCCTCGTTTTGACATGATATATAAGCACATGTCCTTCAGATTTTCTGGCAGACCTACCTTATCTATGTTTGAGTCTGTTATGGTCCCTCGTTTTGACATGAGATATAAGTGCTTGTCCTACAGGTTTCCTGGCAGACCTACCTTATCTATGTTTGAGTCTGTTATGGTCCCTCATTTTGACATGAGATACAAGCACTTGTCCTTCAGGTTTCCTGGTAGACCTACCTTATCTATGTTTGAGTCTGTGATGGTCCCTCATTTTGACATGAGATATAAGCACTTGTCCTTCAGGTTTTCTGGCAAACCTACCTTATCTATGTTTGAGTCTGTTATGGTCCCTCATTTTGACATGAGATATAAGCACTTGTCCTTCAGGTTTCCTGGCAGACCTACCTTAACTATGTTTGAGTCTGTGATGGTCCCTCATTTTGACATGAGATATAAGCACTTGTCCTTCAGGTTTCCTGGTAGACCTACCTTATCTATGTTTGAGTCGGTGATGGTCCCTCATTTTGACATGAGATATAAGCACATGTCCTTCAGGTTTCCTGGCAGACCTACCTTATCAATGTTTAAGTCTGTTATGGTCCCTCGTTTTGACATGAGATATAAGCACTTGTCCTTCAGGTTTCCTGGCAGACCTACTTTATCTATGTTTGAATCTGTTATGGTCTCTTGATTTGACATGAGATATAAGCACTTGTCCTTCAGGTTTCCTGGTAGACCTACCTTATCTATGTTTGAGTCTGTTATGGTCCCTCATTTTGACATGAGATATAAGCACTTGTCCTTCAGGTTTCCTGGCACACCTACCTTATCTATGTTTGAGTCTGTTATGGTGTCCCGTTTTGACATGAGATATAAGCACTTGTCCTTCAGGTTTCCTGGCAGACTTACCTTATCTATGTTTGAGTCTGTGATGGTCCCTTGTTTTGACATGAGATATAAGCACTTGTCCTTTAGGTTTCCTGGCAGACCTATCTTATCTATGTTTTATTCTGTTATGGTGTCCCGTTTTGACATGAGATATAAGCACTTGTCCTTTAGGTTTCCTGGCAGACCTACCTTATCTATGTTTGAGTCTGTTATGTTGTCCCGTTTTGACATGAGATATAAGCACTTGTCCTTCAGGTTTCCTGGCAGACTTACCTTATCTATGTTTGAGTCTGTGATGGTCCCTTGTTTTGACATGAGATATAAGCACTTGTCCTTTAGGTTTCCTGGCAGACCTACCTTATCTATGTTTGAGTCTATTATGGTGTTCCGTTTTGACATGAAATATAAGCACTTGTCCTTCAGGTTTCCTGGCAGACTTACCTTATCTATGTTTGAGTCTGTGATGGTCCCTTGTTTTGACATGAGATATAAGCACTTGTCCTTTAGGTTTCCTGGCAGACCTACCTTATCTATGTTTTATTCTGTTATAGTGTCCCGTTTTGACATGAGATATAAGCACTTGTCCTTCAGGTTTCCTGGCAGACCTACCTTATCTATGTTTGAGTCTGTTATGGTCCCTCGTTTTGACATGAGATATAAGCACTTGTCCTTCAGGTTTCCTGGCAGACCTTCTACACTGTGGATACACTGAGCTAAATTATTCACAACTGTCTGGATGGAACTGTACGATAAAGCAATGAGTAAATCATTAGATTTAATTCTGCCATTTTTTAAATCTTTTAAATTCATCATCATCAGAATCAATGGATCTTTTCATTATAATATATAGGTCCAGAGGTCAAAAATTGAGGTACCAATTGAAAGGTCTTGCCGCAAGGAAATTATACATGTCATGTGAAATATGAAAGCCCCTAAGCTAAGCTATCACTTATCATTCAAAGGATATGCCCAATGTAACTTTTTCCGAAAGAATGTCAAATTTAAAGGTCAAGGTCAATGAGGCAAAAAATGTTGGTATCAGACACAAGAAATGAAAATGTGAAAAAGCCCTTAGTAACATCCTGTATCACTTACAGTTCAAAAGATATGCCCATTGTTAATTCTTTTCAAAAGTAGGTCAAACTCTATGATGTTCATCAGGTCAAAAATTTTATTATCACTATCAGTGGAAAGGCCTTAGCATAAGGAATACACAGGAAATATGATAGATAAGTGACCCAATTTCTTTAAGCGAAAAAGCAGGAGTCTCAACATACCTAATGGCAAATTCACAATGGAGAAAATTCTTCTATTTTTTGGCCTTAGTAAAATATGTGAAACACCAAGAATTGTATGTTTGAAAACCAGAAATCCAGCAGCAACAAATCCACCATGTTTATGACTAATGATCGACTACACAATGGTAAGTATTTAAACTCTGTAGTATACTTGACGTCATTTTTCATCTACATGTATATAATATGTGACGTCACGCAATCATTGAATGTAGTAGCAGTGTGCCTATTTTCACATGAGTTTTAAAAAGATCTGTATCATATCACAGGGCCTTTCAGACACTGTCACACAGCAAAATAATCATGATAATTGTGCTGAAGAGAAAGAAGAGATGTCTGAGGGGCCCTGTTGATGATGTAAGTCCAGAAAAAAGCTACTATTTGTGCAGCTCACTTCGGAAACTGGATAAACGCAATTTTGACTATTTCTTCATGTAAACCTTTAAATAAAATTGATACAATTTCATTAGATCTCGCTTAGTCGTAGATTTTAGATTAAACATATTTTATTGATATAAATAACATCAAAGGGATTGGAAACAAGTTCTCTAACTTAGTTGAATTCCTCTCCCAGATCCCAGCTTAGTCGTAAATTTTGGTATATGTTATATCAAGGACTTATAAACAGAAGGATTCGCAACTCTCTACACCGCCTTGAGAAAAGTAACGAAAACTCGCGTGTAACGAGATCTGAACGAGATCAAAACATTGCCCAGTCCTATCCGAGAAGGGTGATCAAATAACATGATTTTCTCAAGCATCACACAATAAACATATAATATATTGATACGTACATGTAGAAGAAACCTTACTGTTTCAATAAATACCAATTTCATAAAAATATATTGATATTTTTTTATAATATCTAGCTTCAAAGCGGAGCCTTGACATTCGCCGTTATGACCCAGATATCGTCAAAGAGAGTTAAATAGGCATATGCTCTGTCCCATTTTCTCAGTCATTACTATACTTACACATAAAATATTGGTGGCAAATCGAAAATGAAAACCTAGTGCGTGCATTAGAACCGATTTTGATTAATTTATTCGACGATTTCATCGTATACCGGAGGTTCAAAAATAGAGGTTATCACTCGTTGGAACGCGCGGCCATTTTCTGAAAGAGCTAGACAGCCCAACGCTCTGACCCATTTTCTCAAACTAGACAAGATTTACATATGAAATATTGTTATCAAAATAAAGACTAAAACCTAAAGTGTGCATTAGGACCAATTTTGTTGAATTAATTCGACAATTTTATTGTTTTACGGGGCTTCGAAAATGGGTGTTTTCACTAGTCGGTACGTGCTGCCATTTTCTGAAAGAGGTAGACAGCCCAACGCTCTGACCCATTTTCTCAAACTAGACAAGATTTACATATGAAATATTGTTATCAAAATAAAGACTAAAACCTAAAGTGTGCATTAGGACCAATTTTGTTCAATTAATTCGACAATTTCATTGTTTTACGGGGCTTCGAAAATGGGTGTTTTCACTCGTCGGTACGCGCGGCCATTTTCCCAAAAGACGTAGGCAGGTCAACGCTCTGACCCGTTTTTTCAAACAAGACACGATAAAAACAAGGAATATTGTTATCAAAGTAATTAATAAATCCTAATGTGTGCATTAGTACCATTTTCATTTCATGATACCTAATATTATAAGATTATACAAGACTTCGAAAATGGGGGTGCTTACGATCACCTGTTAGCCACGGCCTGTAAAGAAGAAGGCAAACAAGCCATCTAAAAACCATTTTTTCTGTTTTATTTTATAAAGTAACTATGAAAAGTTGTTTTTAAAATAAAGTTGGACTTTTTGTATCTGCTAGAATTATTTTTCATGTATAGATGTCGATAATCGACCAATGATATAACTGCCTGCCCTCAGATATAAGGGATCTCGATGAAGTTTGCCCTCGCCATTACGACTACGACGTGACCTATATAAACAGGCCATTTTCTCGACTATTTCAAGACGTAATATCAAAATATTGGTACCAATATGATCAGGATAATCTATTCTACTTATTCAAGTCAATTTTATGTTGTCATAATTAACATATATAGGGCATTCATGGTTTTGAATATCACAACCCTGACATCTCGTTGCCTAATTTGCATATCAAAAGGGCACGCGAGATGTTAACGGGAAAAGACGAGATTCCAATCCTTCTGTTTATAAGTCCTTGGTTATATGAGAATCTGAGTGGCATGCACACAATCAAAATTAATAGACAAAACAAATTTTAGATGGGCTATTTTCCATGCTAATTTTTCCCGTGACGTCGTGACGCTCTCCATAGGCTCAATGTTAAACTTGGCGAGGTCAGGCTGTAATTTAACATAGAAAACGTCCCATCTAAAATTTATATTGTCTGTATAATTTGATTGCATAAACCCTCAACCATGCAACATATACCAAAATTTACGACTAAGCGAGATCTATTCAGTGATATGTATTTTATCTTAATTTTTGCTTGACAAAGATATCAAAATCGCGTTTATTCACATTCCGAAGTGAGCCGCGTGGACAGTAGTGTTGTACATCGGAAGACTTTTAAGAATCGATAATCGGAAAATAATCGGAAAGAGTAAACCGATCGATTATCGATTTAAATCGGAAAACAAAAGTCCATGAACAATGGAACATAAAAGATAGAAAAAATGTATTTTTCCGCTAAAAATTCAGAAAACTTTGCTGAAAACAAAATATAAAGCATTCAATTTCAAAGTGTCTGCCTGTTTACATGCATGACAACAAGTAGCGGTTTATGTTACATGCGAAAAGAGGAAAATAAATACCTTTACACAAAATACCTCTCTTTCAGCGACAATCGATTGTAAGAAAATGAAATCGATAATCGGAATCGAAAGAGTTTTAGCGATCGACAATCGATTGTCGGCGACAATTGGTTCATCACTAGTGGACAGTAGGATAATTATAGTCAAGATGCAGTTCAAAGGATAATTGGATTTCTTTTTTGCTATGTTGTTGACATCCCTCTTATTACATGTATTTCAGATTAATCTGTTTGTCAAATTATTACTTGTAAGTTAAAAGGATTACTGCATACACATATTTTATTTTTCAAGCAATGCAATGTTATTTTACACCCCCCCCCCCCCCCCCCCTTTCAAAGGAAAATTAGCCTGTGACCTGTCACAGGCAGTTTTTCCACTTTGTACCTTTCCATTTAGCATAACTAAAGTAATAAAATGTACTGACGCATCTAAAAGAGTCTTGCATTTGCCAAAACCTAAAATTTTGACGGTCGGAGGGGTCTCCATATTGTTTTGATTGGCTACAATGATCTTGTCAAGGAAAACTCCAAAGATATTTTAAACCTATTTCTTATGAGGAAGACAATAGAGGTCATTCCGATAATATCAACCACCACTGCTGGTGTCGTACTGACACAGTTTCGCAACTGGACGATTCGTCCTAACAAGTCAAAGATAGAGCGTACTTCATCCAATAATATTCCATGGCCGCGTATATCAAAGACTGCATATGACAATAATTACGATGCATTTATTTTCTTTTGATATTCTTTACCAGGGACGCAGTCGCACATAAATTCATACGCTTCTGATTATTGTCACTTGCGACAAACAGACTTGGTACGAAACGACTTAGTTAGCAGTACGACCATAATAAAACGTCATCACTGATCACAATGACAGATTCACCGTCGAAAAGCGATATAAATTCCATATTTAAGCGATTACGTTCCATCCCAACAAATAAAGTAATGTTTTTTATGATTGTTAAGATATATTCTTTTTAAATTCCGTCATTTTGTTTCACTAACTGCGTATGTTGAACTGGTTCGGTGCAACTTATTTTTTTCATATGATCATGCCGGTAACTAAATAAGTTTCATCACGATATTTTTATTTAAATTACAAAAGCTCATTTTCCAGATGAAAGATACATTTATATGACTGTTTCTAATTTTGATTTTAGACACACACACACACCAGACGGCGTCGGGATCTTTCGTCAGGTTGGGGAAAGGTACCGATCGAGCTAATATACCTCGATCAAGCTAATGTACCTCGATCGGGCTAATCAATCTGACTTTTTTATTCAGAAAAAAGTACTTTTTACCTCCAAATCATATTTGGGTGCAAAATCGCACCAGTTTTTATATCAAGAAATAATATTTAAAAGGCAAGTATGCCTGAAAACTTTTTAGATTTCGAGAAATCTCACCCAATATATTCAGAAAAGTGGAGGTATATTTTCTCAGTAACTATTCACTTTTCAGGTATGTCTCTTTTGTAAACATAACTTCTTTTATAAAGAACTGATGCGATTTTGCTCAAAAGAATAATTTTGAGAATGTTTTCATTTTTTACTACTGAAAATATTCAGATTGATTAGCCCAATCGAGGTATATTAGCCCAATCGAGGTATATTAGCTCGATCGGTGCCTTTCCCCAACCTGTTCGTACGGATGTCTTTTCGTACTGAGTTCTTTCGTACTTTTTGTTCCGAAAATTGGGATCTTTCGTACCGATCGGTGGGATCATTCGTACCGGTACGAAAGATAAGTATTTTGATACGTTTAATGATATTTGTGTTGGGAATCTTCTTTATTGAAGTGCACAATGTCTGATAGGTGGTCGTATACTAAATTTCAAAGGGTTGGATTCATTTTAGTTAGTTGAAATGTGCATGTTTTATCTGAAAATATTGGTTAAAAGGGACCTGTTCGCATAAAAGCCAAGCTTGTAATGAAAACAATCGTTTTATGCTGCATATTAAAAAAAATTGAAGTATTTCTTTATTCCATCTAACAAGTACGAACAATCCGACTATCAAAATTTATTAGAAGCTCAAGTTAATCAGTTCTTTAAAGCAGAAACATATTGTCTTTTTCTGCAACCAGTACGAAAGATCCCAGTAACAGGTAATAAGAATCCCGTACGAAAAATCTTGGTACGAAACGGTATCGGTACGAAAGATCCCGGAACCCACCAGACATCACAATTCGGCAAAATTTTCCATTGTGATGTCGCAGCTGATCCCACCTCCTTGAAGCACCTTGATGTGTTGTCATGCTTTTTATTTTGATGTCAAAATGCAAATACCGTGAAATTTTGTGATGTCTGGTGTTTGACTGTCTTGCGAGTTTACTGGAAAATCAGCTATTAAGTTACAGTCTCTTTTATTAAACGTTTCTATCTATTCGGTAATGATTTCCTTGTAAATGTACTACTACCTAAGCAAATTGAGAAATGTTAGCAAGTTGATGAGGGTGTCTGTTAAGTTTCGAAGAAGCTTACACCTAATTTCCATACAGCTCACTTTGTAAATTGGATAAACACGAATTTGCCTTAAACTTAAGAAATTTGAATAGTGCGTTCCCACATAGCCATGTATTTCCCTCCTTGGATTACAACTCTCGGACTTTATCCATCTCTGCTTTGTTGAAATTCCTATGCTATAACAAATTTTCTGAAGTTTTCGCATCGTTTACATCAATGTCTTGATGAGAATTGCAATCAACAAGATGTTTTTAAAGAATAGTCAGACGGTTAAATATGAAATCTCTTTGAAAATTTATTTGTAAATTTTTTAATGACAACATTTTGCATGGTAGAAATGGATAAAGTCCAAGAGTTGTAATTCAATATGGAAGTTAATTTGGAGGTATGAGATCATCATGGTAACACACTATTAGAATTAAGATTGATACCATTCAGTACTGATGTGAAACTTTCAATGGTCGATCGCTGAATACCCTTCGGTTTTTGATAATCAATAGTAAAGTTAACATTCCATTGTTGCTCAGAGATAATAGTAACTACAATCAAAATTGTTGACTTGAAAAACAAAGCAACATTGAGGTTTTCGATAATCGATAGTAAAATTGACAATCGCATGTCGCTCAGCATGCTCAGAGAAAAAAGTACTATAATCAAAATTGTTGACTTCAAAAGCAATCAAAGTGACATTGACTCACTGAGCAAAGTTGACAAAATTAGATTCAGAGGTCAAAAAATACAATTTCAATTGTTGGTTTACCATGCTTACTTTAAAATTGTATTTCTATGCATTTATAGCATATGTACATGTTAAAAATGCCACAGCCTCAATGTTATTTCACTGGTTTTAAACATGATTTTTAAAAATTTAGTAGTTTCCATAATAAATCAGTATTAGTTCCTGACCGTTTCCTGATATTTGTCCAATTGCTCCTATAGCTCACTACCATTCTGTAGACCTTGCTTACAGGTAGTTGTAATTTTGGTGTAAATTAAGTGGTCGAAGGCGCAAAAGACCTGTTTATTCTCTATATATTTAACTATATTTTGCATATAATTTGATCCAGAAATACGCAATACAAATTGGAATAAAAAATATACAGATCCATAAATTCTACAAAAAGTATTTGTATTGAGACAAAGAATTGACGTTAATCATGCATATTTAAACTTCTATATATTATTATATAATTATGCACTTTTTACTCGGTGAATATGGTGTGATATTTTCTTGATTTGAAAATATTGACTGAGGTGATAGAAAATATCACACCATATTCACCGAGTAAAAAGTGCATAATTATATAATAGTGAAAAGTCCACAATTGTTTTGTTATATAGTGGATTTACTCAGTATTTATAAAAGTACCTTTTCGAAAATGGCTGGAACCGACTTTTCTTTTATAAAATATTTCGAAGACAAAATAAGCATAATCTGTCGCTGAATTATGTTAAAAGTAATAAAATAATCATTCAATTAGTGAAATAAAGATGATTTCAGAGTCAAAATCCGTCGTTATTCTTAGATCGGTTCAAAATTCAAGGACTTTATAGCTCAGCTTCAGTGTCCTTGCTGCTGTTCACGAAATGACGTCACAGATGTAATTTTCGCGTGTTTTTTATATTTCTTGGTAAACCGGAAGCAAGAGTTTTCGCGGTAGTGTTATTTAATGAAATCGACGCTCACAGGTCAATATGATGTGACAATGACTCGTTACCTGACAGCTCTTGGCCAATGAGAGTGGGAATAGAAAAAGACTATATAATAAAAACCTATATATTATATACTTGAACATGTAACACATGCATAAACATGATAAACTACATGTAATACTTGGGGAATGCACTTTTATACAAGCAATGTAGAATTAGTGTCTTTAATGTTTAGAAAAATAGCAAACTTTGAGCTTAACTGCTTTTCTTATTTCAGCAATGTTTTGATTGTGGAAGTAACAACCCCACATGGGCCAGTGTGACGTATGGAGTGTTCCTATGTATCGATTGTTCCGCTGTCCACAGGTCTCTCGGTGTGCATGTCACGTTTATCCGGTCCACTCAACTGGACACAAGCTGGACATGGTTGCAACTACGCGCCATGCAAGTAGGGGGAAATGCTAATGCAGTAAGTATTTGTGTGCAGTCAGTTTACATGTACGTGTAATGTACGATCAATACTGTTGGAAAATTATTTGTTAATTTAAAAGTTTATTAAATTATTGGTACATGTAGATCAGATTTCTGTTTCTTCTGGAATGTGATTTGGTACCTGTTTCACTATTTCTTATGTCAATGTACATGTATTTTTACAAATGCTTAAAGTTTTAATGATCACACTTGCACATCCTGTACATGTAGGTTCACCTTACATAGAAAATATCATCATATCAAGATTAAAAACATTCAGTTAGTGTCTCAGTCACCTACCGATAAGTGGCCTTTAAGATCAAGGTCAAATGGGTTGACAGAGACAGAACTTTCATGTTCTCAACGGTCTAGTATTTTCATGCATCCTTCCTTTACCGTAGACTGCCTTTTTTCGTCAACATGGTTGTACCACATCAGACGCCCAGCAGAAATATCATAGCAGAGCTGCCAGTATGTACAAAGACAAACTTCACAGTCTGGCTACCAATGCAATGAGACTGCATGGTACAAAGGTACGCAATCTCTTGACTAGATTTACCCGTTTAATTCAATCCTGTTAATGTTCTAGTGCAGTGTTTAAGAAATATTTCTAAATACTTGACGTAAGCATGCACAAACATTCCATAAGCCCATTTAAATTATGAATGCCACTGTATTCCTTTATGATTGTCA
This sequence comes from Pinctada fucata, assembly GCA_028142955.1. Lineage (NCBI taxonomy): Eukaryota > Metazoa > Mollusca > Bivalvia > Pterioida > Pteriidae > Pinctada > Pinctada fucata. Next base: position 34,655,481 of record AP027104.1, read on the forward strand.
CATTCTCCTATGTAAAAAGGGGGAGGAGATTTTCTAAGTTTCCTCTTTGGCTGTCTGTATGTACATGTATGTCCATCTGTCTGTCAGTCTGTATGTTATCCCATTTCAAATTTCAGTACTTGCAACAGACAGAGATACTGAAGTGAAATTACATACATGATTCTGTGTTGAATGATTATAGCTCAAGTTTGAGCTTACAGTACATTTGACCTTTTATCATGTTTATAAAAAAATCAAAACAAAACACCCCCCAATAAAAAAGAGAGTAGTTTGGTCTTTTTTTTATATAAAAAAGTGTTATTCTATCACTAGTAGGGGATTTTGTATTGCTTGCAATACACATACAGTTATGCCTAAGGAATATTCAACTTTTGAAATGTCAGTGTAAATTCCATGATTACATATGGAAAATTTTGTTTTTCCTTCAGCTCCACCTGGTGGACCAAAAAGGAGAAAAGGTCAGATTTCCACCAATCAAACAGCTTGGTGTGACATAAGCTTTGACCTTTGTTAAAATTTCTAATTTATTTATTATTGAATTATTTCATATACATGTACATGTACAGATCAATTAATTTCATATTTAGATTTTTTTAAAAATCATTAAAATGTACCTAACTTTGAATAAAAGAGGTATGGTATGCTATGTATATATTATACCGTAAGTACATGTATGTGACAGGTCTTTTTATCTTCAGACTTGGTACTCAAGAGTTGACTTGACTTTTGAACTTTTATCTGACCTTTGACCTTCATTTCATCATACATGTTGTGTTTATTTTTATTCATTCATGTTCAGTTGAATGTTTTAAAGAACAAAGTACATGTACAAGTGTACATATTCATCCTCTTTTTCAATTCACTTATTTTCAAATGCATAAGATAATTTAGATGATTATATCTAAATATTTGAATTGATAAGAATTAAAATTTTTGTGTGGATGCCATATTTTAAACAAGTATTATCTTTTTCAAAAGCATCATCCAATGAAAAATGTTGTTGCTTTTAAGGCATTAGGGGTATAATATTCTAATTCTGGTTGTTTTGATAAGTTGGCCGAAGACGCATAACTTCGGCAATGTTCGGGACCATACATTTTCATGGCTAGTTGAATGAAACATGATAAATTTCAAATATTTAAACAAAAAAATATGTGAGATATGGAAATACATAATTTCTAGCTTTTAGACGATATTGTTATTATACCCCTGATACATGTACCTTAATGCTGATGAAAGTATTATCCAATGGAAAATGTTGTTAGCATTCTCATACTGAAATAGGCAAAAATATTATCCAATTGAAAATTTTACTTCATTTGGTTTTCTTACATGTCATACAACTTCATATGAAGACACTGACAAAAAAGACAATGATAGGACTGTAACTTTCTTTCTTTTAATACTAACAACTTTATTGCACATTGATTTAGAACTTACCAGTACCAATGTATTTGGGAAAGTCTTTCTTACACTAAATGTATGTTCATTAACATCGCTTCTTTAGTTTGCATGCTTGTAATTAAAAAAAAGTAGCCATGCGAAAATTTGGGATTCTCTTAAATTTAGGAACATTTAGCTTTCTCATCATTGAATATTTCACCAAATCTTTGAATTTCTAATCTTTGCACAATTTGTTGTAGAGTTGTAATCAGATCTGTAATTTATTTAGTTGAATTACTCTCATTTGCTCTCTTTTAATGTGTTTTTAATGTATTTGTAATTAACAAAATAGAGCCAAAAATACTGTAAGCATAGTATTCAGCCCATATGTGACCCACAAATATGACACAATCACAGACATGACTTAATATTTCATACAGGTACCGTTATCAGTAAAGCAGGCATAGACCCTCCCTTAGACCTCAAGGTTGAAGCATCTAAAATTCCTGGTCTGTCCAATGGCAGTCATAAACTTATCAATTGCACTAATGTTTCAGAAAAACAACAACAAAACAAATCTATCTATTCTATCTATTCATATTAACAGAAACAACCTTTCGCAATAAACTTTGTCGTGGCCACCTAATTTAGCACACGTACCGTAATAATAGCTGAAAATAAGTAGATTCGAATTCTGATGGAAACCAAATTTAGTTTTCATATCGTATGATGGACCAGATACGATGATATACATTTCTCTCATACCCGCGTATGTGTTACTGAGTAGGCCCATGAAATACAGCTACGTGAGCTACTTCTGTATCACATATCACGTGACAGCTGTATCACATATCACGTGACGCTATTGTTTCGATTGTTTACGCTATTGTGACGTCATGATTTCAGCCCGCAAAACAAACAAGCTAGCGGCGACGTCGCAATAAAATATCAACTTGACATTTTTAAAATTTCGTCCATTTTCTTTCAGTTTTGTTTTTGACCCTTAGTTATGAGAGAAAAATACTCTTTCATGTTCTTCTATGAAAGATACATCGTTTCCACCCTCAGGGTCTCAAAATTTTGCAAAACCCTCGGCAAGCCTCGGGTTTTACATGATTTTGAGACCCCTCGGGTGGAACTGATGTATCTTTCATAGGAGACCATGAAAGAGTCTTATAGTACCGGTAAGATCTTAAACAATTTTGCCCAAGTGATCAATTTTATATCGCAGATGTTTCTGTGAGCAGTATACATGTCTACTGTTTGTGCTATTGTTGCCAATGACAAATATGGATAATGACAATATCCCAATACACAGTACAAAATCGATAATTCAGAAAATCATAAACCGAAGGCATACAAAATCAGGCATACAAAATCAGGATCAAACAAGAACAAAGCAAACAAACATGAAAAAAAACCTCTACCATATGAAAAGAAGCGAACTCCCTCTTTATAACACTTAACACTTTATTTCAATTTGTGGTTATCTTCTTTGAAAAAGACAATATTTTGAGACCGCTTTCTTTTTGGTAAAAGTATAATGATTTTGTCTATTACAGCTCCATATAGATAGTCACGATCCTACGTCCCCAGTGGCCAAAGACGATGTTGATTTCTTCAAGGAACATGAGGATATAGATTCTGGCAGGTTGTCGGAGAGTCAGAGACTGAGTGAGACTGTGTCCCAGCCTCAGCCAATCAAAAACGGCAATCTTAAAAAAGAGGAAGAATTTGGTAAGAAATGGAAGTGTCTATTTTGTTAACACGTTTGTTTGGAATATAAGTATCAGTTTTACCCTTGAATTCACTCGGACTAGAGATGGAAATTTGAAAAATGTGATCAATATACCCCTTGCCGAAATTTATAGTGGACGACAAACTCAGCTATAAAAGTCTGATGTGATAGGTCTTTGTGCCTTCTTCATTGTTACGCCAAAATAGAAAAAAAAGACATCTTTAACAGTGATATCATAATGAAAAACAGCACCAAATGATTTGGACTCGGACATTTTGAGCTCAAAGAGGAAAATCATCAATAATTTTAAAAGGCGCCTTTGAAAGTGACCTTGACTTCTTTTCATGGCTGTTGTTCGTAATAGATCATCAGAAAGACCTAGTGTTGAGTTGGCCCTCAGTATATCACCAACCCAAGCCTCGGCCCAGACAGAAGGATTATAAAAAATCCATGTGACCTTGACCGCTTTTCATGTCATCATTATCTCTTTCAGATCCCTCAGAGGGACCCAGTGTGGAGGCGGCCCTCAGTATGTCACCTACCCAAGCCGCAGCCCAGGCAGAACCTAGGAAAGTGGTGATTGGTGCTAAAAAACCTGCAGGAAAGAAGGGGGTCGGTACATTTACTGAAACAAAAAATTACATCAAACAATTAGCATAGGAGGTTGATGTAAATATTAATTCATTCCTAATGCATTTTAAAAGCCGGTGATTTTAAAAGATTAGGTATGCTACATGTACATGTAGATAGGGCTAATTCTAGAGTTGAATATGAGCTTCTTGAAACATGTATGTATGAAATATTATAATGCTGCTGAGGGATAATTCTAAAGTGGAGTATGAGTTTATTTATTTGTCGCCTGCGAAACATAGCGACACTTAGGGATCACTTTGTCTGTTTTCCGTCTGTCTGTCTGTCACACTTGGATGTCACACCCTATAAAAGTGATTCCTGAGTGTCGCTATGTTTCGCAGGCGACACAAACATTCCTTCGAATGAATTTTTAGCTCACCTCGACGAAGTTGAGATGAGATTATGCTATAACACCGGTGTCCGCGTTCCCCGTCCGCGTCCACGTCCGGTTAAAGTTTTTGGGGTAACTCAGTATCTGACAAAGTACTGATGCTACAGTAACCAAACTTGCACAAGTGATTCATCTTCGGATGCTGAGGTGAACCCATGCATCGGATGCAGCATCTGACCTACTTTTTCCGCTTGAGTGATTTTGCCTAATAAGGCCAATATTGAGCAAAGTATAAGTGCTACATGTACCAAACTTGCATATTGGATGTATCTTTGATCAAACTTTCATAAAATGACCTTGACCTACTTTTTCCGCTTGAGTGATTTTGCCTTTAAAGGACAATATTGAGCAAAGTATAAGTGCTACATGTACCAAACTTGCATATTGGATGTATCTTTGATCAAACTTTCATAAAATGACCTTGACCTACTTTTTCCACTTGAGTGATTTTGCCTTTAAAGGCTTATATTGGGCAAAGTATAAGCGCTACATGTACCAAACTTGCATATTGGATGTATCTTTGATCAAATTTTCATAAAATGACCTTGACCTACTTTTTCCACTTGAGTGATTTTGCCTTTACAGGCCAATATTGAGCAAAGTATAAGTGCTACATGTACCAAACTTGCATATTGGATGTATCTTTGATCAAACTTTCATAAAGTGACCTTGACCTACTTTTTCCGCTTTAGTGATTTTGCCTTTAAAGGCCAATATTGAGCAAAGTATAAATGCTACATGTACCAAACTTGCATATTGAATGTATCTTTGATCAAACTTTCATGAAATGACCTTGACCTACTTTTTTCCACTTGAGTAATTTTCTTGATATACATGTACTTAGAGATATGTTTAAATTTAACTTTGCTGCTGTGAGGTGAGCTTCGTAATCTTTGATTACACTATGTTTAAATCTATATATGCTATTTCTAAATGTATTTATTTTTGGATATATACAAAAATAGGCTGAATTTAATGAAAAAAAAAGATTGTTATGTTCACAGCGTAACTATTGTTGATTGAAAATTTGGATATTGTACTCTTCACAAAATTTCCCTGTTTCACAGCTAAGCTAAGCTAGGATTAAGGTATTTTTCCATGCCTGGTAAGGTCCTATAAACTATATATTTTCTGAAAGGTTATAAAACCCACTGCTCAGAAATAATAATTTTGGGGCCAGAAAAACAAAGGGGAATAACTTATGAAGCATTTAAATTGTCTATTTTCTCTATATAACATATGCAAAATAACAAAGTGGTACAAGATTTTTCCCCTTTGATTTTTAAGAACTGGGAGTCTTATATCTGAACTCAGGGCATCATTACCTTTCAGAAAATATATAGTTTATAGTACCTTACCAGGCATAAAATTTTCCATACTTTACAATGGAGATGATTAAAAACGCTATGTAAAATGACTCAATTGTACAACGGATACCTTAAGTCATAAAGAACTGGCTGAGCATTGGCCTTCAGAAAAATAATTGAATATTTGCCTTACACTTACATAAATAATAAGTAAAACCTTTTATCATTATTGCAGAAAGGAGGATTGGGTGCACAGAAAGTGAAGACCAACTTTAAAGAAATCGAGAACCGTGTTCAGCAGCTAGACAAGGAACGAGAAGAGTTAGCATCTACTATGGCACTGAAGGAGGCCAAAACTAAAGAGGAGCAAGAAAAACAAATGTAAGACAATACTTGTAGCTTAAGGAGGGTTTGAACACCAAGATGGCGGCGGCACAATTTGCTTTCTCGCTTCCTAGGAAAAGTACAGTCTTAACTCCCTTAAAACATTTGATACTTTGATTGATATACGCATTTGAGTATCCTGATGAAGTTTGAATCATTTCCGGCGTAATTTGAAGAAATTATGGCGATTTTCGAAATTTAGGACTTCGGGAGTTTTATCCATGAGCAAACCACGACGTCATTTGGACGTAATCGGGTAAAAATGGCGTCACAAACCTTCGCATTCAAAATGCAATAAAAACATTATTAATAAACGTATTGCATTGAAACTTAGCATGTATAAAATAGAAAATTAAAGCTTCATTACAGTGTATTCGTTGACAAAGTTACGTTACTGGAAAGCGGATGTCACTTCATTGAAAATGGACGATTTTGGAAGAAATAATTGGAAAATATAAAGCCTTGTAATATTTTAATCCAAAATTCGATTTTTCCCATTTCATCACGAAATCATCTCTGGACATTCTTGATAATTTTGATAGTTTTTGACAAAGATTCATCCACAGGATTCCTAATGATTAACTAGCAACAACATTAAATTGGCCCGAAATTGCCGTTTTTTAGCAACAGTGTCATCTTTTATTCAAGTATCCTGCCTATGTTTAAAACACAATTCAATTTATCTTTTCCATACGTAAGTGCAATATATTTATTGTCATTTTGGAAATTAAATCAAAATTAATTTCCAATAGGTTTACGAGAACTGGAATGACACTTTCAATATTATGACGTCATCAAGAAATTCACGAAAACGTCGACTAATGCATATTTCAAAGTCTCGTAGAAAATTTTCCTGTGGATAGAATCAAATGTAAGTTTGTATAGTCAAGGACAGACAAGATATATATAATTTCAGAAATTTTTAGAAAAATTGAATTTGGCGTCCATGTGTTCAATACCTCCTTAAAACATGTCTTTTTTCCTACAAAGGTAATGCCTGTGTTTATCATAATTATGGTAACACTGCAGTCTTCGTAAAAACTTACTAGCCTGAAGCTATTGGCTACTAAAATTTTTAGTACAAACTGTACCTTTGTCCGCGGGATAGTGGTTAAAAAAAGATTTTGTAAAGACTGCTCAGTAAAGATCCATTTACCATAAATTTGTTTGTAAATAGTATTTTTCTCAAAATTATAATTCTGATTTTTCAAAATAATGCAAAAGTTTGCAATAGGGTGATTGAATCAAGAACAAAATCAGGAGAGTATTCTATACCTTAGTCAATGTATTCCTCATTTTCAAAAAACAGAGGTACCTGACGCAGACTAATTGTGACGTCATCAAATTCTGTGGAAACGATCCTTAAACTCTGGGAAACAATGGTATAAAATCGACGTTACCTTACCATTTTCATGACGTCACAATGGTTTTACGTCAGATACCGTCTGTAAGGGGGAAAAAACACTGTATTCTGCAAAGACTCAATAAATAAAGAAAGAAAGTCTCCATATCCATTTTGATTTTCAAATACATGTATGTATAATGAATTTTATAAGGGCTTCCATGAGACTGGCATACAAGGACATGAGTATGGAGAGACAGAAACAAGAGCAAAAACTGAAGCAATCCGACCCTAAAAAGGCAGCTCAGCTAGAACGGCTCGGTATGGGAGGATTTGGAGAACAGAAGTAAGCTCATTATGAGGAAATGTTCTTGTTTATGCTGAATTTTGTTTTTGTCAAAGGCAATAATAAAACAATGATTTTACAAAATAATTCCATTTTCCACCTTAAAGTTTTGATTGTCCTAACCTAAATGTACCCCCAGACACTGAACATCACATTATGTGGCAAATTTTTTCCTTGTGAGGTCATACTTGATAACACTGTATTGATGCATCAAAATGCTTTGTCATATTTTCTATAGAAACGTCACAATGAAAGTTCATGTACTGCCAAGTTTTGTGATGTCCAGTGTCTTGCTATCTGATTTTATAACTGGCAAATGAAGTACTCAGGCATGATTATCACTATGAAACTAAAACGGAAGTACATGTATGAGCTGACAATTTTAACATGAATTCCAGTAGAAAATCTATTTTAAAAACAGGTTGAAATATTACTACAAATTGAAATAAAATTCACATGTACACAATTACACACCTCACAAAATTTTAGATTTCTAATGCTGAGCTACATTTTTCAGAGGCATAAGTCATTCAGCAATGACAGACATGCAGACGATAGAGCAGGAACAGCCAACCAAGTCTAGTCGATACGAGAGTACCAAAATACCTTATAATAGGAGAGATTTCTTTGATGACGAACTAGACAATATGGGCTTTTCTTCTTCTTCATCTTCAAAGTATGCATTTAGTTTATATCTATTGATCTTTTCATTGAGTAAAAAATAGATTATCATTTGAGCTTTTCTCCATTCTGATATACACAGCTATGCAGTTGTGCCTCACATGAAATTCATATGAAATGAGCATCATGTAAATTTCACATTCATATAGATTTCACATAAGATTTATGTAAAAAATATTTCACATGAATTTCACATAAATTTACTTCACATGAATTTCACATGAATTTTTCTTTGTGACCTCCATGCGAATTCATGTCAGAAACTTCACATTAATTTCATGTAAAAAAATTTCATGTAAATTTCATGTTCGTGCTTGTTTCACATAAATTTCATGTGAACTTATATGAAATGTTCTTGTAAATTTCAGATGAATTTCATATTAGGCACAATTGGCTGTGTAAAGTGATGTCAAGTTACATGTATATTTTTGATAGTGTACATGTTAACCTATAATAACATGTAGTGATCACTTTGTCCATCTGTCTGTCTGTCCTTTTGGTAGTATATGTAATACATTGTACTTTTACATAAATTGCTTTAACCAGATTGATATACTAAATACTTCCATCAAGCTTGCAGAGATTGTCATTGTCAAGCATGATGAGACTTGATAATCAATGAGTGTCAAGGTCACTCTCAAGGTGAAGGTCACATTTTCAGGGTCAAACCTTTAACATACCCGATCTTGAATAGTCTAGTTTTTTGCTGAATACAGACGACGGTTAGAGACGGTATCTGACGTAAATTCATTATGACGTCATAAAATTAATACTGTAATGTTGATTTTGTAATGTCATTTGACAGAAATTAAGGAACGTTTCCATAGAATTTAATGTCATCACAATCAGTCTACATCAGATAATGTCCAAAATGAAAAATAACTCTGTATGCCGCAAAGGCTCAATACATACATGAAATGATTCTTTTATTTTGAATACATGCATCATCAGTTTGAGTCTGTATTGCAGGTACGACAAAGGATATGGATCGGACAAGGACTCTTTTAGCAGTTGGGGCAGTAGTAATAAATCCGGTAACTGGGATATCGACAGATTTGAGTCCAAGCAGGAAAGCTTCTCAGAAACTATCTCGTCAAAGTCAAGAGACACTGAGAGGTAAATTGATATATTGTATTACTATAGAATTCTTTCAAAGCATGTTAGCATGAAGATTTCATTTTTTGAGTTTTTGGTAATTATTAATGCGATCATAATTCATTTATGTATATTTCAAATGAGTTTTCATCTTTGAAGTTTGAATACATGTACATGTATTTCTTGCATGAATTTATGAATTTACGGAATGTTTGATCATATTTGTAGGAAAACTGAGTATGTAATTTTTAATTATTTGTGTCTGCTCGTGTGTGCTAATCGTCTTGCATCACTGACTTCATATTTCTATTCTCACCCCCCCTGACATCACATGTTTCCTATCATACACCTATCACCACATAACATGTCGTACATACATGCATGTAACCAAGAATCTTGTGAATTAAATGTCATTACAGAACAGACACTAAGTAACAAGCACATAACGATGAATTTAATATGCATTTGACATTTTTTGGTTCAATTTGAATTGTTCACAGACATGCAAAAAAGTTGCACAAAAAGAGAGGGACTTACTGTAGGTTACTTATAAGAGAGTTCATACATACAGTTGTTAACAACCAAATACAATTGTCATACATGTACATGAAGATAAGGATTTTCAACTTGCTGAACGGACAATCGTAGATCAAGTTTAATATCCAATTGTTTATTTCTATCCAGTTTAAACACTGAGGAGGAAGGTGAAATAATTGAGGGGTAATTTTTGCAGTAATGCTCCATCATTTTAGTCTTTTTGTTTTAAATACATGTACATTTCACACATTATTTTCGTTTAATCAAGGGATTCAACTATTTTATTTCAATCCACAGTATATTAATGAATAGAGTATACATGTACATCTTTATTTTGCAACTTTAGTTTGTGTTTTATTTTTGTTCTGTTAATTTTGACTCAAACTTACACATTTATATATCAATGTATGACTAACTAGTGACTAACAGCTTTTCTGTTTACTTTCCTATACAGAATTTAGTTATATTCAGAGTTATCTCTTAATAAAGTAGGTTTTACTAGTAGCTAGATGTATTAAACCATATAAATTCTTTTACAGAAACTTCTCACTATAAGATTTGTTCAGTAGGAATTTGTATACTTTCATCCCAATTGGCATCTTGAAATTGACATACGAGGGTTGTTCGAAAAGTTCGTAGACAACCTGAATTTTTCAGAAATGCGTGACAGTAATTGTACAATTTTCTTACCATAAATTCTTGGGGTATATTGTAATTAATTCATAAAATATCAAGGTAATTGAAAAATTATGTCATTTAGATAAATGCTTTTAATTATGTGTCGTGACGTTTAGCCGCGCAATACGAAAATCGAGATACCCAAAAATATGTACACGCGCATTATTCCACTATTGTTAATAAATTCCGACGCCGAGAAAGTCAATGTATATTCTAGTTATTTTATGGTATTTAAAAGTTATCATGCAGAAAGTTGCGCTTGTTACGATACATTGGCATTTAGTTCTTACTGTTACAAGAAGCACCATCAATACGTATGCGTGGTAAAAATGACGTCTCCCTGCAATTTTTAAACTTTGTGGAATCATTTAAGTTTTATTTAAGCTAATGCCAACTCCACAAAAAATCTTATAGATTTTACATATGTCTATGGAATGAAAGAAAATGATTCGAGCACACATTAATATGCACATGATTCGCAATGAAGGAGATAATGTGTTGAAAAATAATCAATAGAGGATGGTTAGGATGATCTGAAAGAGCACAATTACCTATCCAAACATACTGAAGTGAAATATTCTTGATGTTTCTTTGTGAACAGATAGAATTGGACTTGGGAATGATTTGAGCGCATGATTGCCTCATTTAATTTGTATGATTTATGTTTGAACCGATTGACATAAAATAAACGACTTATGTCCAAATATGATTTCAAATATAAAGATAGAAAAAAGGAGAAAAACGATAAGTACTCTGTAATTTGCGTGGTGTCGTTTTTGACGTCATTTACTGCGCTGCTTTCCGAAGTGACTCCTAAAGAAAAACACCATATTTTTTTCATTATTGACCAATTGCTTTAAATTTTGCACAACAAGAATGTCCAATCTTAAGGAATAAATTGGTATATGAAAAAAATGTTCGACGATCACAATACAAGTTTTATTGGACTTGTCTACGAATTTATCGAACAACCCTCGTACATGTTAACATTTCTTAAAGGTTAATACAAACTTTTAGAATTGGTAAAAGAACGAAAATTGGCATATTTAGTGGAAAAAATTTTAGATTTAAAATAAATATCTGAAATGAAATCCTCCATCTATTCGTAGATCTGTAAAACTTAGAACTATTTCAATTATTTGAATTTCAAGAAAAGAAAAAAAAATTTCTTTGAATGTTTGAGAGTTTGACTTAGGATTCATTAACTGTCAAATGAGACGACCTTTATTCATTAAGTTTCAAATGAGATCACCTTTATATTGTGAAAGAATTGAGGTTGTTTAAGTATTTCTTGTATTTAGTTATTGCTGATTAAAACTTATGTCCTTCAAAGTTTGTTATCATCCAGAAAAAAAAATCATTATTATCATTAACAGTGTTCATTTATTCAAATGGCTTAAAGAATATCATGAAAATATATTGTTATTTGATAATTCTATGCATGTGAATATGATGAAAATATTAACAAATTTTAATTGATTTAATGTATGATTTAGGTCAGGGCGAAGCAGAAAAGCCTACGATTATGATTCATCATCAACAGATGCACAGAAGAAATTTGGAAACGCTAAATCAATATCGTCAGATCAGTTCTTCGGAAACAAAGACCCAGATGTAAGTAAATCTTCATCAAATACCTGTAGCATGATTTCTTTCATATCTTGTCACTCTAAAGAGTGTAATTATAATATGAAGGTTGTCAAACTGACACTTGCTGTTGAAGTTGCAACTAAAAAACCAAAGAAATAAAGATATTGAGTCTTTGCGGAATACAGAGTTTTTTCATCTTACAGATGATATCTGACGTTAAACCATTGTGAAGTCATAAAAATGGTATGGTAACGTCAATTTTATATCGTCATTTCCCAGACTTTTAGGACTGTTTCCATAGAATTTGATGATGTCATAATTAGTCTACGTCAGATACCGTCTCAAATGGGAAGTATCTCTGATTTTCTAAAATAGCGAATACAGAGAAGGGACATACATGTAGGTTAGAAAATACAGACATGGTGTATTTGGTAATTTAAGATTGCTCTATGGATATACATGTATACAGCAGAAATTTTAGAATTATTCTGAGTTATGCTTAGTGTTGCCAGCACCAAGCTTTCAGCTGACAAACATTTAAAAAAAATTTCCCATTCAGCTACTGTAAACGTGGAAATTTTCACGTGGGGGTAATTTTCGTGTTCTTCGCGAATCAAGGGACGTCGCGAAAATTTCCCCCACGCGAAAATATTCCCTCTGCATTCTTACAGTTGGGAAGACATATTTATCGTGAATGTTTCCCCCACGCATAAGGTCCCGATGATAAAGTCGCGAAACTTTCCCACAGCGCAAATAACCATGTTTACAGTATATATCTACATGTATGTTCACACATCTGCTCTCCAACTTTTATGTAAGAAAAATGAAAGAAGAATGAAAATATAATTTCCGTTTCAGTTTGAAATGCGTCAGAATCTATCCCGCTATGAAGGAAGCAGCAGTATTTCCAGTGCCGATCTCTTTGGTGATCCAAGCGCGAAAAAATCTAATTACGGAAACAATGCTCCAGATTTACAGGTTGGTAAAGTGAAAGTGACGTCAAAAAATATCCTACAAATACTGCTCTCTAGATCAAGTCATAAATGTCAAAAGAAACTACATGTACGAGGGGTGATGGATATGTTGTGAGCCTCAGTTTTCTGGGATGCAGACGGTATTCTGCGGATAGATTATCTCCAAAAACAGACAAACAATCAATGGCTTATACTATGCTTCACCTCTGACACAGTTACGGGAAAATATTAAACTTCAGCGCCGCAGAAAGCTCACTTGTTAAAGGTGTGTTGTTTCATCAGGACAATGCTCCTGTTCACAAGTCTGTCACTGCCATGGCTGCCATTCATGATTCTGGCTTTAATTTGATTGAGCATCCGCTTTATTCACCTGACCTTGCTCCAGCTATTTCTGACACCCTGTTTCAGTCCGATGACGTCATACTTGCAGTGGATGTCTTATTGACCAGTCTAGATAAGGAGTTCTTTAAAAGTAGTATTGAGGCCCTTATTCACCGGTGGCAAAAGTGTATAGATACTGAAGGGGATTATGTAGAAAAATAATGCAAAATGTCTGATAAAATTCAAATTCTTCGATACGAGGCTCACAACATATCAATCAGCCCACGTATATTAGAACACAGCTGATATAAATATATTAAAATATGTACACATTTTCAGATTTAGCTTAGGTTTGCAGTAGGTTTAAAATATTTTTGCAGGATTTGAAAATTATGTGAAATCAAGATAGCTCTTTTGCAACTATGAAAGAAAAGTTTGTTGTTTGAACAAAAATTAGGTTGCCAATAAAATATGTAAAGTTTTCATGCAAAATATGAAAAGCGTTGATAGGACAAGTGCTTGTCTGAACAAAAAATAAGGGCTTCAGTGACGACTAGACTAGTTTGAAGTCTTCAGTGGAAATTGCATAAAAAATTAACATTTGTGATAAATTTTTACAGTCTAAAAGTCTAAGGGAAATCCAAAATTTTCCAATTATCTTCAAAACAAAAGTATTAACCTCTGAAATCCTTCACTAAATTAATGATAAGATCAAGTTTCATACTATACAAAAACATTTTTTATTTACCATTTTATTGAACTTTGATAGGATATTAAAGATGGAGTGAGGCAAGGAGTTACCAAAGTGGCAGGAAAATTATCCAACCTAGCAAATGGAGTTATGAGCTCTTTACAGGTATGAGTCCTTGCGCTTTAGAAAAAACATAGGGTGAACATTTAAAGAATCTAAATTTGTTGATTATATGATAGTTTTAAGACAGATGTATAGTTATGAATGCACATTGTAGATGCTGCAAGCCTTAAATGTTGTCAGTAAAGCCATGGCTATAGGTCACGTACATGTACATTATAGGATAGGTTAATGATAGCTGTCGTATTATTGATGCACATTGTGGATGCTGCATGCCTTTGATGTTGTCAGTAAATTTTGAAAGCTATGACTTAAGGTCTTTTACATGTACATTTATTTCTTCAGATTGTGAAAATTTTGTTAATGAGTAGCAATCAAGGGTCCACATAGATTTTGATTTTATTAATTTGTATTATAATCTATAGATCCTCTGAAGAATAATGTTTAGATTTTCAAGGGACAAAATCTCTTTTTTTTTCCGTTATTCCTAATTTTCATTTTGAATTTTACATTCATGTTACAGCGGAAATGATTCATGTTCATATACTAATAAATGGTAAATGTTTTTGACAAGTTACCGTGGTATGGCGCCTTACTGCATGTTCATAATGTAAATCTGGATTTTTATGTCCCATATCGAAGGTTGTCACGTGTAGTTTTCGTCTTTGTGAAGATCAAAAATCCATCAGAAATATTTCAACTCAAATTTCAAGTAAAGAAAAATCCAGATTTACACTAATCACCAGGGAGCTGTGCTTGAGAATCTCTATTCATGTACAGATATATATGTAGTGAAATATTTTTCTAATCTATTTTTTTGCCTCATGTATTGAGTCGAGTCTTCTTCCTTTACTCTTTCTTACTATTCCTGTATCTCCCTCTCCCTATCCTGGCAGGGCACGTGTCACACTGACACATTGTGTCTAGTAATTCTATTGTTATGACAAAAAAATTTTTAAGTCATGTTCAACTGTATAGAATTGCAATCGAGAATTAAACAGAGTTTCTCAGTGTTCATATTATCAGTTTGTCGCGTTATCATGCTGAGGTTAGGATTGGTTATACATTGTGTATCTTGTTAGAATGTTTTGTATCTGTATCTATTCATAACTCAATTATCTCACCATTTGGAAATACATCTGATATTGAATGATCGTGGAGACACAAATTTTCTATGAAGCATTTTGGGGCTATCTTTTCCATAAATTTTACTTCGATTCTCATAAAATTAGGCGACTCACAAAATGTTTACTATAAGATGCTATTGTAATGTGGAAATAACTGTGAAACAATGTATCATAAAATGGTGTCTTGATGATGATTATAATGAGTATCATGTGACAGATAAATCTTTTCTTCTCACTCTATACACATGTACTTGTAACAATTGACCCTTCCGATGATGGGAAAAAATGCAAAATTTCGTGACGTCACAATGTTTTTACCTCAGACAAACAAGCTTCGAACCTTGGTCAAACATTGAAATTGCATTGTGACATCATGAAATTTCTTAAATTTTTTCCGCGTTCGGAAGGGTAAATTATCTGAGGGATTGTTTATACGTTGTATATATTTATACCATTTCTACTTGGAGTCTTTGAAATGAAGGAAATTAGAACTGAAATAAAAGTAGGTCAAGGTTGGTGGGAGTCTGTCTGTCTTGGAACCTTCAAGTTGTATTTGCATACTGTTCTTAATAGACATTTTTCAAGTTGACGTACTTGGCTTTTCGCACTCCAGGCTTCGCACTTTAGGGGTCATTATAAAAGAAATCAGGTGAGATTAGAAAAGTAAATTCTGAACACACAATGGACAAAATTACGCTAACCAGCTTTGAATATGTACATGAAAACAAATAAATTCTTCACACAAAGTATTCTATGTTCGTTTGAGTGACACAGTACCTTGGTAGTGCGAAGTCTAAAGTGCGAAGTCCACGAACATGAAAAATGTCCAATACAAGTTACTCTTTAATTTCATTCTGTTGTACCACATTTCATGTTCCATGCAAAGCATTGTATCATGTTGGTATTACTTTGTCCATCTGTCTAGTAGTCAAACTTTCACATAAATGACGTGTGATTACATCATAACATTGTCAGTAATCAACCAGACTTACAAGGAATGTCAGTTGCAACGAGGTTCGGCATTCAGAAAAGGTCAAGGTCACCATTGGGGTCAAGGATATTAGATGATGGCAGGCAACAATATTATGCTCTTAGATATTCTTGTGTGAATTAACCCTTATAGTATTTGAGCAATATAGATATTTTTTTAGCCTTCTTTGTCATACAGCTTGTATTTTAAAGGCAGTAAGTCAGATCTGTACTGAAATAGATTAGGCAACTGGTTTGTGTTTATTTGAAATTGCTTTATGTATGAAAAATATGGATGTAATAATTGCCAAATTTCATGCATTTCATAATCTGAGTTTATCAAGCTAACAAATTTTCTCTTTTTCATTTGCAGGAAAAGTATGGAAGTTAATGAAGAATAAATGCGTTAGAGCTGCCTTAACTATAATTACAAAATAAACGTTGCCATCTGGAGAGAACATTACACTTTACATACAAATGTCACACATTTCATAAAATCATACACAAAGTCAGACATGTAATGTTAGTCAGGTATCACAGTGGACATAACACATGTTATGTTGATTGTGCTTTTCATCTAATGTTGGTATCACATTAACATATTGAGAGAAAAAAACAAATATTGTATTGCAATATCCATTTTTCCAACAATCTACTACTAGTATACTGGATGGCAAAAATCACACAATTTTCCATTTATCATGTTTATTTTATTGCTTCAATCATGTTTAAAGATATATACATATATGTATTGAGAAAACTAATCTGTAAGTGTTTTGTGCTATTTGAAATGTAAAAATGTAAGATTTTGAAAAATTGGATTGGTGTGTCGAGATATAAATTTTCTGTATTTCAAATCTGTAATAAAGCTACAATTGCATTTATTTCACTGAATTTACTTCAGAAGGATTTATTTTTGGTGTACAGTCTGCCTGTCTCTCATCAAGTTCTTGTATATAACCTATGAAACTTTAATATTAGTTTATACTAAAAGCAATTCTAGTGAAAAAAAAACTCCATTCCCTAGTATTAGAAATTGTCTCTTACCATGACATTTGAAGCTCCAGTATTGCACAAGCATTCTCTATGTCTCTTATGATATGTACCCTATATCTGAACTCACTTGGACTTGTTGCATTTAAATTGCCATTCGTGCGAGTATTCTGTTTATAAGAGATTATATATTTTATTGTAATAAGATATTTTAACATTACATTTTGTCATCATCGCCATAGACCGACATTGATTGTGCATATCTTAGATGCTAGATGCATAAACATGTATCATCACATGCATTGGGAATATGAAACTTGCTCTATTTATTTAATGTATATGACTTCATAGGAATATGTACGTGTATTTATACTGACGTTAGAACATCCCTCCCTTCTTGTAACATTCTTGTACATGCTTCTGTATTTTCCTCTGAGGAAAAGTCAACCAAATGTGTAATAATGATTAGGCCATGGTAATTAAATATTTTGTTTTACGTCTGCAGAAGGGTACCTTCTTACCTTTTTTAGGAAAAAAAATATATATCAGTAAGTGGTTTTGATCCATAAAATGCCTATACCATCATTAATATCAGGAGATAATAGTAGTTCTTTTAAAAAGTAAAGAATTATCCACTTCACTTGAGAAAGGAAAGATTTTTTTCTTTCATTTTTTCAGTCTTTCTTTCAAAATTCCTTCATATTGATCTTGTGTGTTTTCATGCCTGGCAGAAGGGTACTGTTCAGAAAAAAGTTTGGGACGTAAAACAAAATATTAAATTACTATGGCCTTAGTGATATAATCTTGTGTACATTGTTATTGAAATTGACATCTGTAATGTTACCACTGTTATTTGATTTACAAAAAGAGCGTCATATATTTATAAGATTGTTATCATGTAGATGAAATGTATTGTATATAACAAACTCTAATTGTACATGTAGTTCATATAAAATACTGTTTCCACAGTAACCATGATAAACAGTTTCCATAGTAACCATGATAAACAGTTTCCATGGTTACCTTGACATACATGTAATTTCTAACTTCAGCTGGCCTGAGTCAGATGGGTTTTATGAGTTGTGTATATAACACTTGCATGGTAGATCAGTCATGACAGAGAAAGTAAAGGTCAAGGTCATTTTTTAAGGTCAAGGTCTTTTTTTTTTTTCGAGGTCGAGGTCCTTGTAAAGCTCCATACCTGCAGCAGGTTCAATATGTGTTCCTTGTACAATCTAGTATTCATTAAACATCTTTAGGTGCCACTTGTAAATCAATGTTCACAGATATATTTCATGTAATACCTCAGAGGATTGTGTAGCAATTTCACTTATATGTTTCCTAACATTACAAAAATACATATATGTGGTCCCTTTGTCATCCAAAACCATGTACCAAATTAAGAAATTTGAATTGAGGTTACTTTATAACTTATATTCAGTTAGAAGTTGCAAAAAGTACAGAGTTAATTTTGATAATAAAAAAAAATGTCATTTATTGTGTTTCTTTTTCTGAGAGGATTTTTCTGTTTTAGAAAATTATAAATAGATTTATTCCCATCTGGTTACTTGTGATTGATCTATATCTTAAAGATTGATGTCACATAGAAATCCTTGAAGAAAGGAAATTACTTTAGAAAAACATAAGTTTCTTGTTATTTCTTCTCATATTGGTGTCATTTATTGGTTTAAAAGATTAAAGACTGAAAATTTTATCTTGTTTTCAATTTTTAGCTCACCTGAGCAAAGCTTTAAAGTTAGCAATTGATATAATTATGAAGTGCGATATCCATGTTTCCTCCATCATGCATCTAGCATTTACTTTTCACATTTTGACTTCTCATTGCCTGCAATTATTGAGCCTTTGCGGAATGCAGAGTTTTTTTCCCCTTACAGACAGTATCTGACGTAAAACCATTGTGACGTCGTGAAAATGGTATGGTAATGTTGATTTTATACCGCCATTTCCCAGACTTTTAGGACTGTTTCCATAGAATTTTGTGACGTCATAATCAGTATACGTCAGATACTGTCTCAAATGGGAAGTAACTCTGGTTTTCGAAAATAGAGAATAGGTCTATATTACCACTACTACATCTAAGAATTTCACAAACCCTATAAAGTGATAAGTACTCCAGGTTCTCTACTAATATAAATATGGTGATTTTTTTAAACAATTACAACTGTAATTTACAAAGATGGCCACCAACATCTCTGATTGTCAGAAACTTTCTCAACTAAGTCTTGTCCACAACAGATATGCAATACGGTACTTTGTGTTTGCCAAGTTTGAAAAAAAATCTGATGAAATGTATGCATTCAAGAACATGTGCTATAAACATTTTCAACCAAATTTGCCATAAGGATTATCACCAAAGACTGATAGTACAATTTCACTAAACCAGATGTGAAAAAAATTGATATGCATGTCACGGAAGCTCATTAAGTTGAAGGGACTTGGGACAACCTAGTTCTTGACGAGGGATCCAGAGTAATTATTGCGTGATAATGCTCTTTGAGCCCTGCACAGTGCCAGGGAGAAGAAGAATAATTAAGCACTGATGGAAGATCAGGGGCAAAATATGCCTAAAAGAGGTGTTCAGATGCACTCTATTGCAATTATTCATTTCAATTTCTTTGAATAATGCAGCTTAGATATGAGTAAAATTTATTTCTATTATAATCAACAATAAAAGAAATAAAAAAGTGTTTGTGAAACATGAATGTCCCGTCTGCATCTTTGTCAGGAAGAAAGCCATAATTTATACAGCAGGTGATACTCTGAGAGCCAAGGTTAAGAATTTTTAAAGTAGGTCAAGGTCAAAAGGTAAATAAAAATTGATATTTTTGGAAAGGTCTTGTCACATGAATACACACAAAATATGACAGCCCAGGTATCACTTGCCAATCAAAAGATATGGCCAAGGTTAAAGTTTTTCAAAAGTAGGTCAAACTCCAAGGTCACAAGGTCTTGTAAGAAGGAATAAACTCTGAGCGAGGTGTCAAACAGGGGGATGTACTCAGTCCCCTACTTTTCAATTTTTACATTGATGACTTGACTGATGCTCTGCATGCAAAATCATGTATATTACTGATCCTGTTTTAGTTGGTGACACATCTTTAAATATCTTATTATATGCAGATGATCTTGTTCTAATCTCTGAAAGCAGATCGGGTCTGCAAAGTTGTCTTGATATCTTATCTGATTACTGTTTATCTTGGAAATTACAAGTTAATACCAATAAATTGAAAGTATTAATACTTAATTCAAATGGGAAAACATATAAGAATGAATTTGAATACTTAGTAGTCCAATTGGAAACTGTCCAACAATATTGTTAATAATTTAGGTATTATCATGAAGTACAATGGAAACTTTAATATTGCAATATCATCCTTAGTTGGCAAAGCTAGAAAAGCTCTCTTTAAAGTAAAGAGAATAGTTGGTTTGAATAACCCTTGTAAATTACTTGAAAAACTTTTTGACACTATGATTGTTCCAATATTATTGTATGGCAGTGAAATTTGGGGTTTGTATGAAACTAGTTGTAAAGAATCAGAATCTTATGAAAAATTGCATTTGAAGTTTATAAAAGAAATTCTAGGTGTCCATTGTAAAGTGAATAATGATGCTTGCCGTGCTGAACTGTGCCGTTTACCCTTAAGAAATATAATATTACAGTCCTCTTTTAAGTTTCTAGATGACATATCCAATCTCAAAGGGATTCTCTAGCCTACAAAATATAAAGGAACAGGACAGTCAAATCATTGGGTTAAAAACGTCAAGAAAATTCTAAATGATATTGTGTTTTCTTTTATTGGTCATGATGAAGTCGAATTGAAACCATACATAAATGCCATAAAGCAGAGGCTAACAGATCAACTTTTACAAATGCAAAATGCAAACATAGAGAATAATTCTTCTATTAATTACATTTCTTTAAGAAATTTTCTTCCTGATGAATTAACAAACGTCCAGAATATGTTGATAAATTAATTAATAAAAGTGATAGGTCAATGATTTGTAAACTCAGAATTAGTGCACATCATTTGGCCATTGAAAAGGGCAGATATTCAAATGTTCCTAGATCTGAACGGTTTTGTAATGCTGCGATATAAAAAAGAAATTGTAGAGGACGAAGAACATTTTTTACTACACTGTAGCATTTATAGAGAAATTAGAACAAAACTGCATGAAAAACTCATTGCCACAGGGAAAAATATTAACTCACTTAGTGATTATGCCAAACTGAAAATAATACTTGATGATAATTTTAGTCTTCATTTATCCTCAAGTTATCATCATCATTTATTAGTAATTGCTTTGAAGTTAGGAAATCTTTCATTGAATAGTTTTAAGTGTTTTAATGTGTAAACAACATTGCATTCTAAATTTCTGATTATTACGAATCTTTTCATATTATCATTCAATATGTGTATTTATGGTCATGCTCATATTGTATTCATTCTTTTTAACTTTAATATAAGATATTCATCTAAGAATTATAAGCTACATATAATGTATGTACAATTTTATTAACGTAATCATTAATACATTTGCTATATGCCATGTTTACCTCAATTACTGTTTTTGTATTTCATGGGCAATGACCATTTATAAAAATGTGTTTCGCCAATAAAGAATTTGAATTTGAATTTGAATGAAAGCCCTATCAACTACCATTCAAAAGTTTATGTCCAAGGTTAAAGCGGACAAGCAGAAAAACTGACAGGACAAAAACTATACCCCCACCCAAAAAATTTACGATGACGGGAGCATAAAACTAGAGATTCCGGAAAATTGTGTGGTGCCGCACCGTTATTGGTTTGGTCGGATAAGAAAGACAACTCGTCGATTCTACTTTCACTTTCGGGACAGATCAACGTGAAAATGTTGTCACAGAGAGGATTCTTTCTCAGAAGTCACATAAAACGTTTTCTTGTCAATACGTATAGTAAAACTTACACTTTACAAAGAATAAAGAATGCATGGTTATACGCTTCATCAGATCCCGTGTACAAATCGGGTGTATTGCCGATATTCAGTTTGGTTCAAAAAAGACATTTCGCGTCGATGACAAAGTCACGTACGCCTCTTCCTAATAAAACAGTTCACGGCTCATTCAATTTTAGGAACAGTAAACATTGTTTGCAACTAAACTTTGTAAGACACTCCTCATATCAGGATTACATGAAGAAGAGGGATTGGCTATTTTACTTCATGATGAGCTCCTTTGTGATTGGAGGAATTCTTCTTTTATTGCTCCTACAGAGATGGATCAAGAATCAGAAAAGACGATCAGAAGGATTTGAAAATACCTCTCTTCCAGGACTGGCTAGACCACGCCTTGTCAAACACAAAGACATAGTTTTACCGTCACTCCTTGAGCCAGTTGTTCCTAAACTAGAAAACTTTCATGTACGAGATGATGATGTCTACTTAGTTTCTTATCCAAGATCAGGTTTGTTTCATCTTCTACTGATATGTCAATCAAAAAGCTCTCTAGAGCTTCTGTTTTAATACGGTATCTTTTGTTATGATATGCCGACTTAAGTCACTTAACATGACGTAAATAAAGCCTGTCTTAAATTCTTTGACTTTGGTATGACTATTTTCAATCGAAGCTGACCAATGAACTCTTTCAAGTGTCAAGATGTGGATCTACAACACTTTTGTTCTACCCCTTCATAATACGGTACTTAATAACATCATAAACAATTGCTAAACTGAGTTTTGCAACTGTAACGTAATGATGGAGGGATTCATATATGTAAAACTTTGTTGCTTTGTCCATCTTTCTGCCATAATTCATGTCACATTTTCACAGAGTGGTCTACAGTTGGCCAGGACCCCTTTTGATTTTGTCAGAAATCCCTTAACTTCATGTATTAAATATTATACGGTACCCCTACAAACGAAGTAAACCGTACAGTTAAGAAGTTCTGAAAGCAGATATCTCTTCCAGTATAAGTGATAGGGCTTTCATATTTCATACATTGTACACATATTTACCATAACAAGCATTCCATTTTGATACCAAGACATTTGACCCTGTGACCTTGACTTTGAACTTTGACCTTATAGTAATATTTTGGTTAAGAAGTTCTTAAAGTGAATATCTCTTCAAGTATAAATGATAGGGCTTTCATATTTCTTTAAATCATTCACCATGATAAGAATTACGTTTTGATACCAAGATATTTCCCCTAAAGACCTTGACCTTGAACTTTAACCTTAAAAGCTTATAGGATTCAAAATACATTGTACTAAGTACTACATTTTCATTCCGAAGCATTTTACCTTAAATATTGAACTTGTATGAGAGTATTCAGTTTTAACAGTTGAATGTTACGTCATAAATGAATCCATTTAGAAAAAAAATGTTCCGCAGGGGGTATAATTTGTCACTTTAGGACAGTTCTAGTTAAATTCATTTTTCTTATAAAGGTCACTGATTATAAAAGAGAGAAACCATTGACTGGACACCCCTTCTTGGGGTTTGATACATATACCTTATCTCTATTTCTACAGGCTTAATCTGGCTGCAGGAAATTGTTTTCCTGATACAGACTGGAGACTATAATAAAGCCAATACTGTCAAAGTAGAAGAACGATCACCGTACTTAGAATTTAGTGACTTGGAAGAATTAAACAAAGCTCCCTCACCCAGACTCATTCGTTCTCATCTTCCTTTGAAAATACTACCCAAGGGAGTGCAAGAAAGTCAAGCAAAGGTAATGCCTACTAATGGTGAAATATCAATAGTAAAGAAAAACATCTGGAATATAAAACTGAAAATCAATATTTTCTTTAAAAGCATTACTTATGATAATGCAAAAGAAAAATCAAGCTTAAGGACCTTATTTTACAAAAATGTAGCATAACCAGATTTGACATATAAGTAATTAATCATGAATTATTTTCCAAATTGTAATAAATGAGAGTTAAATGATTTTGCATATTTTAAAAAATTAGAAATAGCACAGTCTGTGCAGTGATAACTATGCTAAAATATGAATTCTGTCAAAATAAGTACACATACAATAATTCAAATTTCCTGAAATTGCAGAATATGCCTTATATGTCTGATGTCTTGTAAGTGAACAATTTGAAATGAATGCATGACTAACAATTAAATTTTCAGTGACTGGCATGCTAAAATGAGTGGTAACACATTTTACAGGTCGTTTACATTGCCAGAAATTCCAAAGATGTAGCCCTGTCATATTTCCTTGTAGTCAAGTTATTTCAGAAGGTTTTCAGGTTCAATGGAGATCTATCTAACTTCTGTGATAGTTTTACAAAACATAAAGGTATGTGCATATACATGTATGTGTTTTGATTTCCGATGTCCATGAACTCTGAAAATCTGTCCAAAAAACTTCGAAATATTAAGCATGTTAAGTATCATTTCTTTTTATGGGTGAATTGCCTAGGCTTTCAGTTTCAGTGACGAGGGTTAAGTACCCGAAACATGCATGTATGGTCCATGCTGAAAATTTATTTGTTCTTAAATGATGCTATTGATTGAAGACGTTTAACATTTCATATTTTTAATTTTTCATGGTACCTTAAAACTTCCCTTTTGTCATATGTACCAAAAGATTCAACTTACATGTTGATGTTCAATTTTTGTCATCTTAAATAGTATAAAAGAGTTCTTTTAGATTTTCAGTTTAGAAACCTTCTTCTTATACTCTTTAAGTGATACGGTATTGTTTTTGTCTGAATATTAAAAAAAATAAAACTGTATTTGTGAATGCCACCTTCAGCATCTTTGTCTGACTCAGTATTACCACATTTTCTGTTAATCTGATCAAAGGTCAAGGTCACCAAGTCAAAAAGTTTGGTATCAATGGGGAGGCCTTCTCACAAGGAATACACAGCCATATTACTAACCGTTCAAAAGTTATGTCCATTGTTAAAGTTTTTCTTAAGTAGGTCAAAGGTCATTGCTAATGTCACAAGGTCAATATATGGGCATCAAAGGAAAGTCTTGTCACAAAGAATACACATATGAAAGCTCCATCACTTATGCTTAAAAGGATATGCCCAATATAAAAGTTTTTGAAAAGTAGGTCAAAGTCAAGGTCATGAGGTCAAAAATTTTGGTATCAATGGAAAGGTCTAGTCACAAGGAATACACATGTGAAATATGATAGCCCTATCACTCACCGTTCAAAAGTTATGCCCAATGTTAAAGTTTTTGAAAAGTAGATCAAAGGTAAAGGTCTTTTAGTAACAATTAAAAAGCTTTGTCACAAGGAATACACATGTGAGATATGAGAGCTCTATCACCTACCATTTAAAGATTATGCCCAATGTTAAAGTTTTTGCCTCGGACAAACAAACAGAGGGACAGGCCAAACACTATATGCCCCTGAATCTTGATTCCGGGGGCACAAAGATTCAGGGGCATAAATATATAACCACCAAAGATGCTTTTATTCAAATTTAAAGATACATGTTCACCAATGGAATTTAAGAAGTTATTTTCCCTGAATGGAGTGCAATAGCTAACCACTTGTGAAAATAAATGTCAATTTCTCTGTTGTGACAAAATTAGAATTGAGGCAAAATACATGTATTATATACCATTAAAAGTTAATTAGGGTGGGAAATTCTCCAGTCAGAAATTCAAGTACACTTACTGTATGTTGCATCACAAATATATTTTTTGATTTCCATGTTAAACATGTTAAATATATTAAAAGGAAAATAAAAGATCTCAATTCTAATTGAATTTTATTTCTTTACACATCGAAATGCACAATTTTCATTTTATAGTTCCATTTTCACCATGGCCAGAACATGTCTTGGCATTTTGGAACAAAAGAGATGAGAAAAATGTTCTCTTTTTGATGTATGAAGATTTATCAAAGGTAAGTTCATTCAGTAACAATGAGCCTTAACATTTCTGTGAAAAGACAGCAAGAGTGATCATGAACATGTATTATAGTTTGTGAATTTAATACTTTCCTGCTTTATATTATGAATTTATCTGCTGACTTCCATTGCTATAAATTTGCTCAGAGCATCAGGTTTGGTTCATTTGATAGTTGTTCTCTAGCACATACCAAAAGTTCGGAATCACTGCCAACATGCACACCTTGTTTCCTAACATATTTCCTACTTTTCCATATCAACAAGTGCACACTGTTTTCATGGTACCTTAAAGACTATAGCAGGTTTAGTTTGTCAAGATAAACTTGCTATGTAGAATGTCTTGAGACTTTCTAGTTTTGGCCTGAAAAGAAATTTAACAATTTCTGAAGATGCTTTTACATGTATGATTTGACATCACATCATGTGAAATGCCATTTTATACATGCTATAAGAGAGAGAGAGGGGGGATTCCATTTGTCTGTTTGTATGATTGATGATTGTCATTAATATACTGTGTAAGGAGAAGCAGTCACTGATACTGTGGTTATTTTTGCTGGGGGAAAATTTCGCGATTTTAACATCAAGATGTTTGGTGGGGGGGAAATATTCCCGATAAAAATGTCATTCCCATAGTATGAATGCAGCAGGGATATTTTCGCGTTGGGGAAATTTTCTCGAAATCCCTCGATTTGCAAAAAAACATGAAAATTACTCCCGTACTTTTTTCTCATTTTCCCTGGTACATGTACTTTCTTTCACATTTTACTGTACAACCGATGAACTATCAAATACATGTCCATGTAACTCACCCATTCATAAATGAATAATCAAGATATACCACAGAAATTGTGCTGTTCTGAAGGTGCATCAGTAACATAAGAATTCCGATACTTTTGTAGGACATTGAAGGTTCTATAAGGACAATAGCCAACTTTCTTGGGAAGAAAGTAACAGACGAAGAAGTACAGAAAATTAAAGAACACTGTAGCTTTAACAAAATGAAAGAAAACACAGCAGTGAACTACAATATTTTTAAGGGATTTGCCGTCCCAAATAAAACATCAAAGGACTTTTTCAGAAAAGGTACGTAAAAGTTGCAGACATTTTCTATTCATTTGAGTTAAAAAGCTTGGCAATACATGTACCATGCATCTTTCATAAAGTTGATATTGATTTAGTGCAATGAATTTTAAAAGTATGAATCATAGAAAGATTGAGATTTTGATTTTAGTCTTGAAATTGGGGTCTTTAAATTTTGCATTGAAAACTTATAGACACAAGATGGATTAAATACATACATGTAGTCCTTCATATCACTTTATAAAGGCCAAAGGGTTAAACAATTTTTTTTCTGTGTCCTGTTTTGTGACTTTGACTTCAGGCTTTTGATAACATATTTTATCTGCCACAACTTTTGTATATACAGGTAAAGTAGGAGAATGGTTGGGGAGCCTTTCTCAAGATGATGTGAAGAAACTAGACTTTATGATTGCTTTGAATCTCAAAGGAACAGGACTTGCTTTTGATTACGGTATAAACAAAGAAAGTGCTGATGAAGGCGAGTCCTGACATCAGGCTATGGAATAGTCGATAACCAAATACATGCAGTGCCAAATTTTCATTCAGAACATTGAAGAATTCACTGTTTTCATCTGTTTTTAAAAAGAAAAAAATATTAAGAAATTTTGAAGAATTACATTACCAACATGAAGTATTAAAACAGCAAACTCTGGTTTCTTTAGATATAGTGTAGCAACATGGAGTGAATTAACAGAAGACTTTATTCATTGCTGGATGAATGTGATACAAGTGTCCAAAATGACCGTTATTAAAGGTTTATCACTTTGAAATCAAGCTTTACTTTGTATTCTGCACTCTCCTTACACATTCACTGTGGTTTATGTACATGTAGGTGTGTGAGACCGGAGGGGTGTTTTTCCTTAACCACTGCTATAGAACTAGTTAGTAGAATGATATCTGTAAGATGACAAGAAATTTGCATTAATATTGCAGAGTGCCAAGTTGCAAAACGTTTTAGATTGAATTTTCTTTGTTTTGTAGTATCTTGACCTTTGACCCTATGATTAATAGGGTATATTTTCAGTAATGATAAGCAGATAAATTGAAAAGATGATCGGTTGAATACATAATCAATGTCCTCTGACCTTGACCTTTTGACATCACAGTTAATAGGGCATGTCCTAATCTATGAAGCGCCATAATTAGTGCAACACACACTTCCTTTTGATCTGGAAATCATTTTCAATAGACCACTTGTCGAAATTCATTAATGGCTGACAAAACAACGAAAAATGTCTGAGGTTGAAACTTTTTGCACTCTTTATTATTGTAATGCAGCAATGGAATTCATGGAATAGGGTCTTTAAACAGTGATGTCATTATAGAAAATTACACCAAAAGATTTTGACTCAAGACATTTTGAGTTCTATTACAAGATTGGAACATGGGGCCATCAGAGATGACAGCGCTCACCTTGACGGCAACATTGTCACATGACCAGCATCTGTACCTATATTGCAAAGTATTTCCAGATGCATCACCCTCACAAGTTTGGCTGATAAAGAAATTAAAGAAGGCTGGAAATGAAGATTCTAATTTTACCTTACCGGTCAATTAAACGTGAAATATAGGTCAGATGCAGCACCTGTTTAGTGCATTGCAGTAAGCATCCTCAGATGCATCACCCACACAAGTTTTTTCAATTGATCTAAGACTTAAAAAGGCCAGAAATGGACCTGTCCCATTTTAGTTAACCTGATTGCTCAAGTGTGAAATGTGGGTCAGATGCAGCATCTGTGTCATGCATTGCATTAAGCATCCTCAATACAAGTTTGGTTGCTGTAGGACTTGAAGAAAGGCAGAAATGGACCTGTCCCATTTTACTTAGTCTGGTCACTCAAGCGTCCGTACCATGCATTGTAGTAAGCATCCTCAGATGCATCATCCATGCAAGGTTAGTTTATGTAGGACTTCTAGGAAGTCGGGAATGGACCAGTCCCATTTTACTTAACCTGCTCACTGAAGTGTGAAATGTGGGTCAGATGCAGCATCCATACCATGCATTGTAGTGAGCATCCTTAGATGCATCATCCATGCAATTATGGTTGATGTAGGACTTATACTTTGGTGGGAATGGACCTGTCCCGTTTTGCTTAACCTGTAGTGCCGACGCCGGAGCGATAGCATAAGCCCCCCTCTACTTCGTCGAGGTGAGCTAAAAATGGTCCATTATCAAACTCCAATGACCTTGACACAAGTATAAATCATTTGGAACAAATCTAAAAAGTTTTATGATGATGGATGCACTCCTTTACAATCCACTTGGAATCTTCAATTTTTATGACCTTGACTGGACCCCAAAGTCAATATGGAGGATCCTCGACTCCTTGATAACAAAAGTATGAAGTTTCATGACGATAGGTCCAATACATGTATATACTTTGTCATGATCAAGAAACCATTTTAAATCACCAGAATCCAGACTTCACTTTCTGACCCCAAAATCATGCCAGTAGGGCACATCCTTGATTCATAAGAAACAAAATGAAGTTTCATGGCAATAGTGTAATACACAATCTCATATGACTTGGAAACCATTTTAAATCGGCAGTTCTGACGACTCTAAAATCAATACTTGTAGGGCATATCTTTTACTCACAGAAAACAATTGTACAAAGTTTCATGACAATACATGGCAGTCCAATACATGGAAGTCCAATACATATTCCATAAGCGGTTTTCAATCTTTTGTTCCTATGACCTTGACCTTTGATCCCCGAAATCAATTTAGTACGTCCTTGAATCATGCGTGACAATTCTATGAAGTTCATAATGATAATTGCAATATACATCCCTTATGAATTGGAAAGTATTTTCTATAAACTAAGTCCCACTAATTCAATAAGCAAATCTTTGACTCTTGGGGAGCGAGTGTATGAAGTTTTAACACTGTATCACTGTATATATCCAAGCAAATCAAGATGATTTAAGTTTTATCACTGTGAAATCATAAATAATACCATACAAACATGTACATGTATATTTAATGCATCAATACAATTAAGTACAATTCTTGCTCTATACATGTCAATTATTCACATGATCTTAATTCAAGAAATTGTCAACATTACATAATTAATGCACCAGTTCATAATTAAGTACACTTCCTTTCAAGGATGATCATGGCAGTACATACAACACTAGCAGAACACATACACAGAGTCAGTAACGTCGAGAGTCATCAGCTATTGGTATGGAGTCGTAGGAGGCGTTTTATCCTGCGTATCACTGCCTCCATGAAGCTGTAGTGGGTACGATTCTTACAAAAACTCTGAAAAACAAAGCAACCAAAAACTCTCAACAAACAAATGTTAATGAGTATGCACATGTATCATTCTTTAAATAACGAGTGTCTTCCAATATTTTAAAGACATACAATAAGTGTATTAGAATGTGTTTGAAAATGAACAGTGTTTTCCAAAATACATTTGTTCATCATCATCTATGCTAATGCAAAATCTATACAATGTAGTATAATAGCCCAACAGAACTACAAAATAATTTGTTGATCAAATAATTCAGCTTCAATTAACGTTGGAAAACAAGTAATGATTATTGTGAATTATTCATGTGAATAAACTAAACACCAGTAACAGAAAAGGCAGGGATAATTTGACTTGCAAATTCAAAGATTCAGTTTAAACTTATTTTCTTTCAATAGATTGAAAAAGGATTGAGTTTATTTTGAATACAACATTATTAATGCCCTCTCCCCATAATTTACAACACATAGAAATACATGGATCAAGAATGGCTTACATACATGTACATGTATACATGTAGATTATAACTGATGATAATAAAAATATATTGATGCAGCTAAGAACATACATGTATATGCAAAATATAATGAAAGAGTGCAGAACATCACGTAGACATAAATGGAGACAAATCAAGGACTTGCGTGCATACATGTATAAACAGTGAATACCTGATTAATTTCTTGGAGCTTTTTCAACAGTGAATCATTGATAACAGATGTAGTACTGTGTTTGAATGCATCCAGTTCTTCTCTGGTCACCTGAGTTTTATCAAGATCTAGTGATAAACTGGAGGAAGGCTCATCTCTGGGGAAATTGACAGCTCCCGTCAACTCTATAAAAAAGGTCATATTTTGGTGTACACTTGACCACAGCTTTACTGACATAACAATCAGAATGTAAAACAGAATCACCAAATCCATTTTAGCCACATCAGACTGCTTTTGGTAAGGTTGTTTAAGAAATAACAACTACCTAGCCCTGGTTTGTTGTACAGTCATTCCCCGAGTTGCATGAACCAAACAAATTATCACTGAGCCGCAAAGATGCGAGGTTCATGCAACGAGGGGAATTACTGGACACAAATCACAGCTAGCTAGTTGTTATTTCTATTATAATATTGTTCTGCAGGAGCTCTATAGCACGTGCATGGGTGGAGCCTAGTGAACTGGAAGTTTGATGGAGATTTTACACCAGGCGAGTTTTATTTAAGAAATGAATGTTATTCAGATGGTTGTTATTGGGAATTTATATTACCATCTGGATTTTGATAAATTGAATGACGCCCGGTAGGGCGTCATGATAAATTTATCAAAATCCAGATGGTAATATAAATTCCCCATAACAACCATCTGAATAACATTCATTTCTTATATTTACATTCCTCATTTGTCGTTTTTATCAATAAAAATATGCCTTTCAAGTTTGAATTTCCTGCTGTCTTTGAGAGCGTTACTAGGAAGGCGTAACTAAGGAAGCGGATAACTGTGTCAAGAAGTAGTGCCATTATGCGAGACGTAATTTCACTAGTGATTTTTCAGAAATTTCTCATTATATTTTCAAGATTTTTTTTTCTTATTAAACGAGTCTTACGATGTAAACTATTTCCTCATTCGTCACCAATCGTCAAATTCTTCGCGCGCATGTATATCGAAGGTGTTATGCGATTCGGTTTCAAAAATGGTTCGCCAGATGATCGTAGTTTACAGGTGCCAGTCTCTCAAAAGTTACATCAACAAGGTTAGTGATTGAATTCCGTGGTGACAAAATCTTGTCATTGAGTTAAAAGTGCATTCAAATAATATCCCGATTCTTATCGGTGGGTTCTAAAGGACGATACGAGAAGACGAGAGACGTAAACATCGACAGTTTCACTTTGTCCCAAATTCCGTCACACGCACTTGCATTCGCGGCACTCGTGCACAGGAGCTCAAAGAAATTTTGTTACAACTTCTTACATAAGTTAATCCAGGGTTAAATGTAACATCTTCGAGTACACTGTCACGGGCGTTTACAGTAAGTACATACAGAAATCGAGTTTGTATCTGCACAGCATTGAATCAGACGTGGTTGAATTTGAGATTTGTAATGATCCGTTTGATTTGATGTTTAAAAGACTGTTTTGACCTGGCCTGTGCAGTTAGAATATTCAGCGTCTTAGAATAAAACTTCTCTACAGGGCTCATGCATAGCTAAAAAGAAGTTCGCCGTTCAGGTGTTTCATAACGCAGACAAAGCATTATTTTTTATTTATGTTGTATTTCGATTTAGGAACAAGACCAAAATAAATTCTGCACTACAGCTTTTGACTAATATTTGGTATTTCTTTGAAAAATCTTTGCATTACACTTTATTTTATCAATCATCAATGATCAGTTTAAAATTTTGATGCCTTGGCAACGGACATGGGGGCTGCCATTTTGTTTATAAATACGATTTTTTGTATTACGATGCAAGCCATTTGATTGGTCCAGCAGATGGTAATATAATTTTGCAGATGGTAATTTATGGGCAAATATCAACCATCTGCTTAACATTGCAGTCTATGGGGAGTAAAATTCAGAATGTAAATATAGTGCACTCAACACACACAATTGAAAAACTAATAGAATCTATCACGACATTGGGACCGAGAAGGGGAATCTCATCCAAGTGTAAAAGATTTGCAATCCACGATGAGGCATACCGAGTTGTAGATGTAGAACATCTTTTCTCCAAGGATGCGTCTCAGTCTGTCTCAGTCGCAACTTTGTAATTATTTTTCTCACTCAGTTCATTTTTTATCACTGAAATGACTGAAATGAATTTTTTGTGACAAGAACTGATGCCAAAATATGCACAAATCTAGCGATGACGTGATGTAACATTCATTGTCTTTTCTACGACGTCATAGTATTTGTCACGTGGAGTGTGAGACAACGAAATCTCAAACTGTCATGTCTACATTTTTTCTTCAGTCTCAAGGCATAGGCAAGTGAGAAATGTATTGCTAGGTGTGAAGTAATATTCTTTGATTGATTAGAGTAAAACAAATGAAACAACAAGAAATTCAAGATAATTTTCACAAGAAAAGGCCTATCTTAAAACTCCTTTTCTAACAGCAGAATATTCAATTCCATCTTTACCTTGGAGTCTCCTCATCTGTACAGTACGTCTGGCCCCGCTGTCGTAGAACGTTGACGTCTGTCTGACTGGTACACAGTGGATCAGGTAATGTTCTAAATGCCGCCATAGAATAAATAGGCAGTTCTCTATAATGTCTGTATAAAGTTAAGGACAAAATTCTTCATGGACAATTTTTAAGTCATGATGTTATTGTAAGCTTTTTTTATACATGTATCTTTTGTTTAGAAATTAGTAATTGACCAAGTCAGAAGTTGTATATATAAATCAAAGAACAGAAAAAAAAATACAAATGTGTGTGTTTCAAAAATAATTTTTGTCCTCTTATGGAAAGATTGCCCAAACTATGTCATGATTTAGTAAGACGAGCTGATACTTGAGAATTTGAACAATATAAAACTTGAGCTGCAAGCCAAAATTCTCAGGAAATCAGATAAATAGTTGAAGTACATGTATATGTCTATAAATGTAAATTGCTACATACATGTAAATTCTATTGATGAAATCAACTTGAGCTTGTGTTTTTTAAAATACGTTGAAAATTTAACACTAATATAAGAAGAAGCAGACACATGGTATGAAAGACATGTAGGTCATAATGTATGTGAATTACATGTATTTTAAATACATGTACATTGCACGTAGCTTCAATCTATCAATTCCCTGCATATTTTAAACCAAGGGAAAGGATACATGAGTACTGTTGCAGTTCCTTGCTTTTATATTTGACTATCTGTGTCAGTCGTTTCTTTGCCAACTTTTGTCTTTGGTGGGAGGTTATTTTCTCATCGACTCCTGAGAACTGAAACAGAAAGCAGCAGATAACATAAAATGAGAAGTGCCATTTAATTTCAAGTTGGTTTTTTTTTTTTATTTTAAACTTATTTAACTTCAAACTGCTGTTGATTTGGGGCTTTTTAAAAATACAAAAAGACTTCGGAAAATGACAGCAGGTAAACTTTAATGATGACAACAATTGCAGCTTTTGAAAATATCTTGAAAACCAGTATCAAGGGTTTTTTTTCCGATCTAATACATACAGGACATGCCAAGAGTACCATCCTTCAAATCGGCACATTTGAAACTATAAGTGCAATGGATGTATTAGACAACTTTGAATTTGATCTTTTAAAATTCTATCCATGTATCAATAGGGTTCATCTTCTTACTTGAAAGATCTTTATCTATTTTCAAATTCAATCCTGTTCAACTGTTTCTGCACACAAAACATGTACAGTAATGCACAGAGGCAACCCTGACCTACAGCGGCAACTTTTTTTCTCATAGGATAAAGCACTTACCTCTTTTAAGTCATCTGTGCTGAGATCAGCTAGACTCTGAAGTTTACGTAGATGTTGCTGATGTGTGTCGTACACGGACATGAAGTTGTTAGCACACTGACGGAGTTGGTAAACCACTATCCCGAGACTCGGAGCTTGGTTCATACTGAGTGATGATACTGTGTATTCTATAAATAAACAGAGAAGATTACATCAAGTTTACGTAGATGTTGCTGATGTGTGTCATACACGGACATGAAGTTGTTAGCACACTGACGGAGTTGGTAAACCACGACACCAAGACTCGGAGCTTGGTTCATACTGAGTGACGATACTGTGTATTCTATAAATAAACAGAGAAGATTACATCAAGTTTACATAGATGTTGCTGATGTGTACACAGACATGAAGTTGTTAGCACACTGACAGAGTTGGTAAACCACGACCCCAAGACTAGGGGCTTGGTTTACACTGAGTGACTATACCGTGAATTCTACAGTAAAAAAGGAGAAATGTGACTTTGCATGATGATTTTTGTACCACTGTGCTGTTAATCAAGGTGACAGATTTACAATAGTGTTTTATACGTAATGACTATACTTTGTATTCAACAGAGAAATAATTAAGAGTCTGGTATTTATATGATGATTTATACATGTACATGGCATTAAGAACATGACTTCAATTTTTTTTTTTAAATGATACCTTCTGTGGCCCTTAAGTCTCTGGTCATTGCCTCCTCCAGGCTTGGTCGGAATAATTTTCTAGTATACTGTGCTGTGGGACCTGTAAGAAAACACATATTAGGCTACTTGTAATTTCATAAAATATGAATGAAAATAATAAATAATTTCTGGACAAAGCGTGCTTAGATCAAATGTTGGTCATAAGTGTACATGTATCTATGTGCATCTTACTCATTTTGCATAGAAAGTTCGCACAGAAGCTACATGTATATCTAAAACATGTAAGATACAATTTTAATCCCTACAATTAGTGCTCACATGACAAAATAAATATGTAAAATCAATAGATTTGCCAAATCAATCACATCATATCAGTGTTAAATATGCAATGACCTCTCTTTAATTCCAATTATATTTTGGTTTCTATTGACAATTTGCGTGGAATAAGGTCGAAGCTTCATTGCTATTCCTATGACCCAATTTTCAAAGTTGTCATAATAAAATATGTCCACGTATGTACAGTGTATTATACCGGTAGTATATGAACAACAAAGTAACAGACACACATTAAGTACAAGTCCATAAAAACAACGTAATAAATACCTGAGACAGAGATGATAGTCCTACAGAATGACGTAACATTAGCGGCTATTTCCTGATATACCAGGGACAGTTCCGCCCTCACATCTCTACCCTCCCTCTGTATTTGTAAACCCTTCAGCTGCTTGTTCAATCTCTCAGACATACAGTACTTTGGTAACAATGAGATCATCTGCATCTCTACTTTACTCTTGTATCTGTCAAATTCTACCTCTTCCTCTGAGTACTCAGGGATATCTACGAAAGAAAATACTAATGTACAGTATATCTTTGAATTCCGCAATGGCTGCTTTCTAGCCCTATTTAGAAATTGTGACCATGGCTAACTCTCCGAAAGCATAGATTAATCTGCATACTTAATGTGTTTGGTAAGTTACATGTAATTAATCTCTCAGCCATATGCCATATGACAAGATCCAGCTCTCTGAAAGTAGTAACTACTAACTTTGTTGTCTAACTACTCACCTCTAGTATTGGCTATGACTGCATTAAATAGGGCTAGCTCTCATGAGAGCAGGATTGCCATTACATGTACCTACTCACCCCTAGTATTGGCTATGACTGCATTAAATAGGGCTAGCTCTCATGAGAGCAGGATTGCCATTACATGTACCTACTCACCCCTAGTATTGGCTATGACTGCATTAAATAGGGCTAGCTCTCATGAGAGCAGGATTGCCATTACATGTACCTACTCACCCCTAGTATTGGCTATGACTGCATTAAATAGGGCTAGCTCTCATGAGAGCAGGATTGCCATTACATGTACCTACTCACCTCTAGTATTGGCTATGACTGCATTAAATAGGGCTAGCTCTCATGAGAGCAGGATTGCCATTACATGTACCTACTCACCCCTAGTATTGGCTATGACTGCATTAAATAGGGCTAGCTCTCATGAGAGCAGGATTGCCATTACATGTAACTACTCACCCCTAGTATTGGCTATGACTGCATTAAATAGGGCTAGCTCTCATGAGAGCAGGATTGCCATTACATGTAACTACTCACCCCTAGTATTGGCTATGACTGCATTAAATAGGGCTAGCTCTCATGAGAGCAGGATTGCCATTACATGTAACTACTCAACCCTAGTATTGGCTATGACTGCATTAAATAGGGCTAGCTCTCATGAGAGCAGGATTGCCATTACATGTACCTACTCACCTCTAGTATTGGCTATGACTGCATTAAATAGGGCTAGCTCTCATGAGAGCAGGATTGCCATTACATGTAACTACTCACCCCTAGTATTGGCTATGACTGCATTAAATAGGGCTAGCTCTCATGAGAGCAGGATTGCCATTACATGTACCTACTCACCTCTAGTATTGGCTGTGACTGCATTAAATAGGGCTAGCTCTCATGAGAGCAGGATTGCCATTACATGTACCTACTCACCCCTAGTATTGGCTATGACTGCATTAAATAGGGCTAGCTCTCATGAGAGCAGGATTGCCATTACATGTACCTACTCACCTCTAGTATTGGCTATGACTGCATTAAATAGGGCTAGCTCTCATGAGAGCAGGATTGCCATTACATGTACCTACTCACCTCTAGTATTGGCTATGACTGCATTAAATAGGGCTAGCTCTCATGAGAGCAGGATTGCCATTACATGTACCTACTCACCTCTAGTATTGGCTATGACTGCATTAAATAGGGCTAGCTCTCATGAGAGCAGGATTGCCATTACATGTACCTACTCACCTCTAGTATTGGCTATGACTGCATTAAATAGGGCTAGCTCTCATGAGAGCAGGATTGCCATTACATGTACCTACTCACCTCTAGTATTGGCTATGACTGCATTAAATAGGGCTAGCTCTCATGAGAGCAGGATTGCCATTACATGTAACTACTCACCCCTAGTATTGGCTATGACTGCATTAAATAGGGCTAGCTCTCATGAGAGCAGGATTGCCATTACATGTAACTACTCACCCCTAGTATTGGCTATGACTGCATTAAATAGGGCTAGCTCTCATGAGAGCAGGATTGCCATTACATGTACCTACTCACCCCTAGTATTGGCTCATCTTGGTGCACCAAGGGTTTCATCGCATTCCGCCAGACGCTTCATCGCAAAGTACCCTTGGATTTAGGGGTCCCCAGTTTCGACAGGATTTCTGTCGGCGGCCCTATTATGACGTCACGTCATTGTAGTTTAATGACGTCGGAAAACAACAAATGCGATTACTTTTAATTTTTGGCGCCATAATTTAGAACAGTTATTCTAACTTTATCCCTATCTTCAATCTGAATTTATGTAATTTCCTTTTTAATTAATTTGAAAAATACATGGGACCTAAGGGGTGAAGGCAAGGTCATATTGAGAGTGGAAAGTAGTGGAAGGAACCTATGACGTTGCGGTGGAAGACGAGTATTGGCTATGACTGCATTAAATAGGGCTAGCCCTCATGAGAGCAGGATTGCCATTTCTATCGATGACTACACAACTGCTCACCCCTAGTATTGGCTAAAGCTATGACTGCAGTTACTAGGGCTAGCTCTCTAAGAGCAGAGTCATTAAACACTTTGAGGACTAACTACTCACCCTAGTATTGGCTAAAGCAA
Organism: Pinctada fucata; assembly: GCA_028142955.1. Classification (NCBI taxonomy): domain Eukaryota; kingdom Metazoa; phylum Mollusca; class Bivalvia; order Pterioida; family Pteriidae; genus Pinctada; species Pinctada fucata. The sequence goes on from AP027104.1 coordinate 34,694,276, forward strand.
TGACTGCAGCAACAAGGGCTGGCTCCTTGATAACAGGTTCACTCATATCTTGGATGATTTCATAACTACTTACCTCTAGTGTTGGCTAAAGCTATGACTGCAGTAACTAAGGCTAGCTCTCTGAGAGCTGGGAGATTCAATGTGATGTGTTGTCTGTCACTCAGAATTTGATGAATGACCTCACTATGAGCAAATGTGAATTGTAAAACCTGGAATGAAGATTTCAAAATAAACATTTTATACCTCTTCACCACTGGTCAACACATTTTTCACTATGTTCTATTATAGGGAACTTATACAAATGTTACATAAGCATGCATTAAGAGCCAAAAATCTTTTCAGTCAACATATTTGACAAAAATAATCTGAATTTATGAACTGAATTTATGATTTTTTAATGATGGGTTTCTATCAAGAGTGTTCATGGTTCAACAATTGGCAGAGTTTTATTATTCAAACATATTGACCACAATGTCTTCTTGCATTAATTACTACTTAAATAATAATGTAAATAAAAGTCATGGTCTAACCTGATTTCCAGCATCTTGGTTTTCCACTCCCAGTGACGTCATTAAGGCCTGACAGAGTTTGAGGCCGGCAAACAATAACTGTCTGTACCTGGCCATAGGACTGGGTATAAACTCATCGTCATCTGTCAGGATAGTATTCTCTGATGATCTGAAAGCACAGTGATGAAAAAGATGAAATTGTCTCAATCATTATACTCAAAGTACATGTACATGTACATTATGGTTCTTTTAAAAGATGCCCAACAATACATAAATGTCAAAGTTAACAGATGTACATTTGTAATTAAAGTAAAATTCCAAACTAAACTCTTTTAAAATACATCTTGCATATTCAACATTAATTTCATATCTATTAACACTCTTAAATTTTAATTCACAGTACAAGTTAAGTTTTTTATCTTCATGGTGATACCATTGTAACTTTGTCATGTTCATTTCCAACAATCAATCAAAACACATGTATATGCACTGTACAGACTCCGAGATACATCAGATATATAAAAACAAACCTGTCAAAATTAGGACGGAGATCAAAGAATACACAGCTAGCCAATCTTTGGAGTATACCATACTGTAGTAATGTATGAGCACCGACAGTTGATTCAGCCACACGAATCAGGAGTCCCTAAAATAAAATGGACTAAAATCTATACCTATGACATAATGATCTCACCAAGAAAAAGTTCAACAACCAGGTGGGACTAGTTTTATTTTTTGCAAATTATTTTCTTTCACTAGTTGAAATAGTTGTAAAGGTTTTGAGGAATATTGATACAATGACAATGATAGAACACAGTAAAGAGATGCAAAAGCATGTTGAGAGAGTCTGTTTACTTCCCTTAATGAATATGTATCATGTCAAAACACAAAAAGAATGTCAGAAATATGATTTGAAAATTTAACATTAGAGAAATATAACTTCAAAGGCTGAAATCAACTGATCAGCAAAAGATTTTCATCACTGCTTCTGTATGCCCAAATCAAATAACTTTTGTAAAACTTTGACTCACCATTTTAGACTCGTAGATGTACAGAGTCCTGAGTTCAGGATTAGGTTCCATCAGAGTCTGTAGATGTTGATCATCGTGTAGGATGCTGTCTATGATGTGTTGTAGGTAACCTTTAGATGACATAAAGGTCAACCACTGCTGGAACTTGTCCATGGATAGGATCATATCCAGTACTGATAACGCCAACATCTGGAGCAAATAATGACATATTAAAAGTAATGTCAGAAGACAGACAAAATAGCTGAAAAGTCAGTTTTGATGTACATGTACAAGTATATAAATAATCTTTCATTAAATTATACTGTCCAAGAACAGGTATATCGCCTGTTGCATGTCTGACAATAAATGTATGACCTTGACCTTATAAAAACCCTAATTTGATGTAAGTTTCAATCTCCTACGCATGCGTCCGATTTCAGTTCTGCTTTTCTTCAATTCGAAATCTACCTCTGCCGTCATCACCTATTGTTTGTCTGCAAGATTCTTGCAGACTGAAACTGGGGCTTTATCTTTGTAAATGAAATATTGCAAATATATACCATCAGGTTTGACTACATTTATGAGGTATACAGGGTACAAGTAATGCCTTTGTTTCAATGCAATACGATGCAAGATCAAGGATTCTTTCTTCATTCGTATGTTGCCGACACGATCAGCTGAGTGAGAAGTCTTCACTTAAACTCCAAAATTCAAGCTATAAATCGAAACCTACCATCTTTAGGCGTCAGTCTTGTGAATTTTTCTACATCAAGATGAGAATTGTTTCCTTCATTGCCATGTACTCGCCCCTAAACACCCAATGAAGCAATCTGTGTGCCTCTACCTTTCAATCTTTTGCACTGTTTACATCAGGATTCCGAATGACGTCACTGTGACGACATGCAGTGCTTGCGAGGCCTCTCAAGCCTTATTGTTGCATGAAATGGCGTAGGAAAATAGAGATGACGGCAAGGTTATATTGCAAGCCTGTGCCGCCAATGACCTTGTTGCAAGTTGATAAAGTTTGACCATCCTTGAAAATTTTATGAAAATTATACATGTATGTGTATCAATTATGTTATAGCCATTTATATGAAAGTTGACTATAGACACATGGATGCTAGACAGAGTGATCCTTATGTTTTACTCTTGCATTGAGGGCTACATGAAATGTAGAACAATACGTTTACCACTGCTCACTTATTCAGTGTTCTTGGTACATGCACAAGTCTACAATGCAATGAAGTTGCCAACCATCATAAGCAAACTGTCGTGTGCCTCATTATTAAAGTGAAACATAGACTTGAAGCCGATAGGGGACTAAAAACTCAGTGAGAAAGACTCAAAACTTCTTTCTGTGAGTATCTTACCCTGCCCACGTCATGTCCGTCACAGGCATCTCTACACACAGTGTCCATAAAGGCATCTCCATATGACAGTATTGTGTTAATGTTCTCCTTGATCAACTGGTCATATTCAGAGTCAGTGTCTGATAGTACTCGCTTAGCTACACCTTCTAACTGCTCTCCTGAAAATATCGGTACATTCATCTAGAATCTAATTTATGGATTGCCAAATGTCCCCCATTTCTTGCAGACTTTTACATTATGACATCAAAATCAACAGTCTGTCAATCAATGCATAGACAGGATATGTCATTATGTATAAATCAGGTGAGATGCCATCCCTCAATTTTCACAAAGGCAAAAAAAAACCATCCAAGTTGGACAAAGCTCATCAGTAATTGGTTGGTCATTTTATGCACGAGGAAGAATATTGACAAGACTAATGATAAAATGAAAACAAAACAAAGAAAAAAAAGTTAGGCCATGCAAAAAAAAATTTCTGGTTCTCAGATAATTGATCTAAAAAGTTTGGGTAGGTAGGTAGGGTTTTTATTTTTTGTTTTTATTTTCCGAAAACTACTTAAGCACAATTTTTTATTCAGATATTATAGAGACTGTGATCTATAGTGACTATATTTGTTGTAAATGTTCACCATACTCAACTCTTCTCATAAATCCCCCGAAAATAGTTTCTCACATAACTGTGTCTCTGAATAGTTCGATTCCAATGGCAATATAATCCACGGCACGACTGTGTTGCCTTTAAAATTCACCTTCAAGCTGACAATCACTCGTTCCTCCCCCCCCCCCCCTCCCCCCCGGTCGCCATTTTGAAGCGCCGTTAAAACGTAAAGCGCTGTACTGAAACAGACATTTCTACTTTTCGTTTGTACAGAAATCCCTGTTCTATTAATAGAAAATTATATTTATCAGCATGAGAAATCTGGCGGGCGGCGGCTATTTTTTTCCCTTCCCACGATAAAAACGTCTCATCGGGGGAATTTTGAGCGCGCGGTGGTGTCTGAGAACCAGGATTTTTTTTTTATATGGCCTTAGAGATAGATTGATTTACATGTATATCCTTTTAGATTAATTCTGTGAGCACTACATACACCATAGCAGATTCTTACCTGGACTAAGTTCGTCAGTACTGGGTTCCGGCCTTTGAGATATCTGTAGATAGTATAGTAATGCTCCATACAAGTTGGCTCTCACTCTCTGTTGTCCACCACCTTTATAATTAATACAATTATTAATTTTGTTTGCCATTTTCACTCATTGGGCTTTCCTTTATTGAAGAACTACTTTAGTAGTTTCATAGTGACAAAGTTAAAGGAAACTTACACAATATTTTGGGTCACAGGATTTGAGGCAACACATGAAAGCATTAACTACATATTGCATTTCTTTACATGTAATGGATACCTAAATATACCATATTTTTTTTAAATGTCACTTACATGTAAATATCACAATCAATTTGCTTTCATTTTCCTGAGAAAAATCTGTTCGACTAAGGATAATGTAATATTCTTTATCAAAAGTCAATAAATCTGCCGGTTGTACACATGTATAATCAAGTCCTTCAGTATTTTGGTCTATAGCCTGAAATCCCTACAGCAGTAATACATGTACATCCTTACTTGATTTGAGTATATGGTCTATAAGACCCTGTAGCACGAGTTTCAGTGATGTGGCAAACAGCGTACGGCTTCCAGACTTCTCTCCCCACGTTACTGTTTGTGTTGAAGTGGCGGTGCTATCCAGCAGGCTCGGGTACATGGACCCCGTATCCTCAGACGGACTGTGTTCATTCAGAAAACACTGCCGTAGATTTGTCATCAGAGTGAGGATAACTCCCGATACAGGAGAGGTCAACTCCATCAAAGCATCTTCGTCTGCTACCTATGAATTATGACATCTTAGAATTTCATTGAACTTTTCACATCATGACAAAACTTCCATATACATGATATATGTGTTTTCTGATCGAGAGAACTTGTGTAAAGTTTTTATATTCAAAACATTGGCAGTCAAAATTTTGCTTCATCCATTAGGTAAAAACCTAATAAAAACAACATTGTACATTTTTTAAAGAAATTGTATTCAATATCATCCGTGTTGAAAACATCAGTAACCATACATTTCATTCATTTGTTAGACATCACTTTTGTCAACATTTGACAACCATAAATATTTCATGATATTTGAAACAGCACCAACAATAAAATTCTTGAAGTTCTGAATGATTTTATACAATTTGTGAAAATAAGTCGCCAAAAAATATGCAGGTCATAGATCATAATCATAAAAACCTTTTGTAGTAATTCTTGTAGTAATTCAAACAGTATGGTTTGCCTGATCTCCCCTGGAAGTAGATCTTCAGGACATGCGTTCAGTAACACCTCCGTCACTTGTCGCCAGGCATCGAATGACTGATGTTTGATTGACAGCTCCTGACGAACCTTGTTCCTCAGTACTACATTCTGCAGTATGTTCTCTACCTCCTAAAATACATGTATTATGGATTCTTAGCAAGTTATTGCACATTACCGTGCAGGAGTTTTTAATTGTACTTATATGGAAATTTACAAAGATGTAAGTACAGATTCATGATCAGCTTTGTATTCTTTCATTATACTTCATGATACAGGTACAGGTATATGAATTTGTCCATAATTTCCAAAACTAGTCAGTAAATCTCAAAGTATGCAGGGATAACTTTGAAAATTTAAATGATATTTTTTCTCATATCTGAACATTTGTAAACAAATGTGACCTTGACCTCATAGGATATAGAGTCTCACAACGCTTGAATATCATTGCAAGTTTTATGGCCGTATAGTACATATCAGTCAAGTTATTAGCCATAATGTGAAAGTGTGACTACAGATGGGTAGACGGGTGTAGCATGATCACTATATGTCGCATACATGTACGTTTTTTCCCCCGAGTTATCAGTACATATACATGTACATGTACATTACTTCAATCATTCTGACTCTCTGAGCGGCCATGATACAATGTATTTCCCTGGTAATTATTCGTTCATCAGAACCCTATGTAACATATTGGTGTCACAGTACATGACTTTGTTTTATTTGTTAATTTCCTGAGTTATCAGTAAATGTACTTACTTCAATCATTCTGACTCTCTGAGCGGCCATGATATTTCCTTGGTAGTTATTGAGCTCGTTCATCAGGACTCTATGTAACATTTTTATGTCACAGTATACCACTTCATTCTCTAGCTTAGACTCCACATCCCTGATCACCTGCTCAATCACGTGGGGCTCGAAAAACTCCAGCTGCATCGGGGCAGGGTATCTCTGAGTCAGCTCGACAGAATCTAGTATACATAAAAGTTTGCGCCTCGTTTGCTTGCCTACAAATCAAAAGTATCTCATCTCCAGATCGGTTTCTTATTAAGTTATTTTTCAATCATTCAATTATTAACATACCACATACATGTACCATTACATGTGCAAGCACTGAATTTCTTCCAGAAATTCTCAGTAATTCAAGGTCATCAGAATAAGCACTTCCAGTGATACATGTATATGAAAATGGCAAAGTAGAATCAATATTCATTCAAAATTTTGAAGCCATTCCAGTTACAGAACATTCAAGCTGTCAAATTGAGCCATGGAAGAGAATTGACATGACTTAACTCTGTAAAACTGACTAAAAATCATAAAACTCACTAAAAAGCATAATCCATGCAATCATTACATAGAATCTTGGATGCTTATAATGTACATGTATGTATTGGATATACGCCTCAAACAATTCATTCTTAAAGATATTGGACAGTTTGAGGCCCGCAGGGCCGAAAACTGTCCAATATCTTTAAGAATCATGCAATCATTACATAGAATCTTGGATGCTTATAATGTACATGTATGTATTGGATATACGCCTCAAACAATTCATTCTTAAAGATATTGGACAGTTTGAGGCCCGCAGGGCCGAAAACTGTCCAATATCTTCAAGAATGAATTGTTTGAGGCGTATATCGTACTTAAAACATTGATCACTATTCAAAGTGGCATGACTTTTGACTTTGTTCTTATTATATTAATTGCCTTTACTGTAACGAAATGTAATCACTCCAGGTTCTAACATCCTCGCTACTTGCGGTAGGGAGTCGTTTATATAAGAAGATAACGGAGATGAAATTTTCAATTAAAAAAAGTTGTGACAAATTATGACGACGATTCCGTAAACCAAGACGAAATTGGAGGCTATTTTTTGGAGAAAAATCAACGAGAATACTCTGCGTGATTACGATTTAGTTGAAGTTTCTTTGGAAATATAGAATAAAAGGGCGTGTCTGTAAAAGTGTCATTTACCGGACAAGCACAAAATAAATACCGATAAGAAATCGGTGGGGACGTTCAACTTACTATGTGCCAGGTTAAATGAAAGAAACAATTCAGGAAGATATTTTGAAGGAGTCTAGTACGAAAAATCTAACCTAAATCCAGCTTTTGACGGTAATTTACACCGTGGGGGGGGGACTGGGGGACTGGGTAAAAATAACCGTGAAAGGCTCGATTTAGGTAAGGTTTTTTTGGACTAGAAAAAGTCGAGCAAAAATCTTAATTATTAGTAAAAATAAAAAGATGGGAAAAAATTAGACCGACGGAAAAAAAAGAAAAAACGGACTGAACTAAAGTGTCTCTTACATTGTTATTTCCGACACAACGGCCCATTCTTTAGATTTATAGAAGATATTGTGCTGGATTTTGTCAACTCTGGAAAAAAATAGGAATAGTCAGTTCCACACTTCGATACATGGAATTCTTGTCATGTGATTTCTAAATAAGGATTGTAACGGTTGTCCTGTAGATGTCAAAGTACATTTACCTATGATTGTCCAATATTTAATCTAGGTCGCGTATATTTTTTCAAATAAACGCGACCTAGATATGATATTGGACAGTCAAAGGTAAATTTCGGACTGTTCGAACAAAGGCATGACGTCACATCAATGTTTTAAATATATATACAAGCAAAAAATCTAGCAGCTGTGATTTTGAGTAAGAAAGTATACCTTTGATAGGACCTCTACCAGAAGATAAGAATGACTGTCCTTGGAGAGATTCCCCAAATCTGTCCATCGTCAAATCACCATCGTCTGGCATCCCTGGCTGTGGTACTATGGACCAATATAATAAGAATAATTACATATACATGTAGATAATATGATCATTTACAAAATCACATACAATGAATTAAGACTTGATATTCTTTTGTCACAGTGACTACTATAATACAAGTACATAGGACAAGAAACTTCTCTAAATTTCCAATAAACCGAAATCATGTGAAAATTAAACAAAATGTTTTTCATAAAAAAACAGATGTCTCCCCCCTCCCTCTAAGTTACTTTGACCTTAGGCCAAAATTCAAAATGATGTGAAACCTTTGAGTCATGGGCAACATCATACTAAAACATGAAAGTGATTCATTACATTGTTTGAGGTACAGGCCAAACATGATTGGCATATACAATTTCATTATAAGCATATTTAAAGAAATTGACCTTGGTCACATGACCTTGGATATAGGTGATCTGAAACCTACACTCACTGACGAGGGTTAAGTACCCGAAACATGCATGTCTGGTCCATGCCGCAAACTTATCTGCTTTTAAATGATGCTATTGAATTTGAAGACGTTTAACATTGTATGGATCATGAGCAACAAAAAACTGAATTAGTGATTGGATACACAGTTCGAAATATAAAGCCTAAACATTATTAGCATAGACAATTTCAGCCTGGACATGCTTAGCATATACAATTTCATTACCAAAGTAAGAAGCTACCTTAACCATGTGACGTTGGGACAATGTGATAAGAAACATTTAGTCCTTAGAAACAACATACTAAAATATGAAAACAATTGTAAGAAGGGTTCAGGAGATATAGCCCAGACAATATCAGTATGTACAATTTCATTAAAAAGAACTAAATGATCTTGACCTTGGGCACATGACCTTGGGTCAAGGTGTTAAGAAACCCTCCAATCCTGAGCAACAGCATACTATAGTATAAGAGTGATCCAGTATACCATTCCACAGATATAGCACAGACTCAATAGCATTTACAATTTCATTAAAAAATGTGATACTTGACCTTAGTCATATGACCTTTGATCAAGGAGGTGTGAAACCTTTGGGTCATCAGCACCATCATACTAAAATATGACGTGATCCGATCACGGTTCAAAAGATTAAGCCTGGACATAATACATGTAATAAGCTCAAAATGCATCGAAGATGCAAAATGCCGAGTTGCAAAACTGGAATGTAAGTATGAATATGCAGACTAACATGAAATGTGTATGGTTTGTAACAACATTTTGTGGTCCTAAATGAAAATTTCTGGATCAAGAAATGGTCTTCTCTTTATTCTATATCAGCGTGTAATATATTTTCAAGGATACAGATTTTCAATCTCATCATACAGAATACTTTATGTATTTGTATGTACAATATGATTTAACAAAGCATACTCTAAAGATACAGAATGAGGTACAATTCATATCTTAAATCATGGGAAACATTTCTGGCAAGTTTCATGATTATAGGTGCAATAAAGGCTCAAATATGGTCAGGAAAACATTTTCAATCATCTGAGTCCTGTGACCTTGATCTTTGACCTTTTGACCCAAAAATTAATGGCAAGTTTCATGATTATAGGTGCAATACAGGCTCAAAAATGGTCTGGAAACCATTTTCAATTACCTAAGTCCTCTGACCTTGATCTTTGACCCTTTGACCCCTAAATCAAAAGTGGTCATTTTCTATTCACTGGAAACATTTCTGGCAAGTTACATGATTATAGGTGCAATACAGGCTCAAATTCAGTCGGGAAACCATTTTTAATCATCTTAGTCCTGTGACCTTGACCTTTGACCTTTTAACCCCAAAATTGATAGTGGTCATCCTTGATCCATGGGAAACATTTCTGGCAAGCTTCATGATTATAATTGCAATACAGGCTGAAATATGGTCCGGAGACCACTTTCAATCATCGGAGTCCTGTGACCTTGACCTTTGACCTTTTGACCCCAAAATCAATAGGGGTCATTCTTGATTCATGGGAATCATTATTGGCAAGTTTCATGACTTTAGGTGCAATACAGGCTAAAATATGGCCAGGAAACCATTTTCAATCATCAGAGTCCTGTGACCTTGACCTTTGACCCCAAAATCAAAAGTGGTCATTTTCTATTCACAGAAAAAATTTCTGGCAAGTTACATGATTATAGGTGCAATACAGGCTGAAATATGGTCCGAAAACCAATTTCAATCAACAGAGTCCTGTGACCTTGACCTTTGACCTTTTGACCCCAAAATCAATAGGCCTCATCCTTGATTCAAGGGAAACATTTCTGGCAAGTTTCATGATTATAGGTGCAATACAGGCTGAAATATGGTCCGGAAACCATTTTCAATCATCTGAGTCCTGTGACCTTGACCTTTGACCTTTTGACCCCAAAATCAATAGGGCTCATCCTTGACTAATGGTGAGTAAGTGTATGAAGTTTCATTGTTATAGCCTCTTTCGTAGTTGACTTATAGTCCGGAAACCAATTGTTGACGCCCTCCCGCCCGCCCGCCCAGACGACAGCCCGCCCGCCCGCCCGTCTCACATCAAATTAAGAGCCGAGTTTTGCAACTCGGCTAACAAATACAATTTCATTTAAAATATACTAATTGACCTTGACTTTGGTCACATGACCTAGAGTCAATGTGATGTGAAACCTTTACGTGATAAGCAACAACATACTAAAATATGAAAGTGATCCGGCACACGGTTCAAGAGATATAGCCCGGACAAGAATGTATGCACAATATCATTAAAAATGCACTAAGTGACCTTGACCTTGGTCACATGACCTTGGGTCAAGGTGATGTGAAACCTACGGGTCATAAGCAACAACATACTTATATATGAAAGTGATCCAGCAAATGGTTCAAGAGGTATAGCTCGTACAGGAATGTATGCATAATTTCATTAAAAATGCACGTAGTGACCTTGGTCACATGACCTTTGGTCATGGTGATGTGAAACCTTTGGGTCATAAGCAATAACATACTAAAATATGTAAGTCTTCCGGCAAACGGTTCAAGGGATATAGCACGGACTGGAATGTATGTACAGTTTCATTAAAAATGCACTAAGTGACCTTGACCTTGGTCACATAACCTTGGGTCAAGGTGATGTGAAACCTACAGGTCATAAGCAACAACATACTAAAATATGAAAGTGATCCAGCAAAGGGTTCAAGAGATATAACCCGGACAGGAATGTATGCATAATTTCATTAAAAATGCACTAAATGACCTTGACCTTGGTCACATGACCTTGGGTCAAGGTGATGTGAAACCTTCGGGTCATAAGCAACAACATACTAAAATATGAAAGTGATCCAGCAAAGGGTTCAAGAGATATAGCCCGGACAGGAATGTATGCATAATTTCATTAAAAATGCACTAAGTGACCTTGACCTTGGTCACATGACCTTGGGTCAAGGTGATGTGAAACCTTCCGGTCATAAGCAACAACATACTAAAATATGAAAGTGATCCAACAAACGGTTCAAGAGATATAGCCTGGACAGGAATGTATGCATAATTTCATTAAAAATGCACTAAGTGACCTTGACCTTGGTCACATGACCTTGGGTCAAGGTGATGTGAAACCTTCGGGTCATAAGCAACAACATACTAAAATATGAAAGTGATCCGGCAAAGGGTTCAAGAGATATAGCCCGGACAGGAATATATGCATAATTTCATTAAAAATGCACTAAGTGACCTTGACCTTGGTCAACTGACCTTGGGTCAAGGTGATGTGAAACCTTCTGGTCATAAGCAACAACATACTAAAATATGAAAGTGATCCGACAAACGGTTCAAGAGATATAGCCCGGACAGGAATGTATGCATAATTTCATTAAAAATGCACTAAGTGACCTTGACCTTGGTCACATGACCTTGGGTCAAGGTGATGTGAAACCTTCGGGTCATAAGCAACAACATACTAAAGTATGAAAGTGATCCGGCAAAGGGTTCAAGAGATATAGCCCGGACAGGAATGTATGCATAATTTCATTAAAAATGCACTAAGTGACCTTGACCTTGGTCACATGACCTTGGGTCAAGGTGATGTGAAACCTTCGGGTCATAAGCAACAACATACTAAAATATGAAAGTGATCGGGCAAACGGTTCAGGAGATATAGCCTGGACACGATGTGTGACAGACGGACAGACGGACGGATGACGAAGGCAAAACCAATATGTCTCCTCCCCGTTGGGGGGGAGACATAATCATTTAGTCTTGCATGATACATCACAAAGAGGTAAGTGTATTACCTAAAATCATATACATTGTACATGTACATTTATATGTATGCTGATGTATCGTCCAGGAGAAGACGCATCAGTCTCTGTGTCATCTCTGATGATTTAGTGACGTTTTAAAATGAGAGTCCAATAAGAATAATGCAATAACAAGCATAGTACATCATAATAAATATCTGTATCACCACCAATCATATAATTTACCTGAAGAAGTCTGGTCTGATGATATATCATCCGGGAAAATGCGCATGAGCCTCTGTGTGTGTGTGATCTCTGACGATTCAGTGACGTTATAAACCAGAGTCAAACAGAGATATTCATGTTATAACAAGCATGGTACATCACAAAGACGTGTATAATTTACCTGTAGAAGTTTGGTCTGACAACGTATCATCAAGGAGAAGAGGCATTAGTCTGTGTGTGTGTGATGTCTAATGATTCAGTGACGTTAAACCAGAGTCAAACAAAAACATAATAACAAGCAAGGTACATCATAAAAGACGTGTATAATTTACCTGTAGAAGTCTGGTCTGATGACGTATCATCGAGGAGAAGACGCATCAATCTCTGTGTGTGTGATCTCTGACGATTTAGTGACGTTAATCTTAGCTCTATAGAAACTACCTTCATCAACCATGACTGTGAGCTAGTTATTGAACTCTCTGTAAAAGAAATTAGTTTGACATATAGAAGCATGAAGACGGAATAAAAATTCACATTTAGTTCAAATAAGTTTAACATTTAGTTTAAAAACAGTGCCATTTCCATGTAAAATTCCAATATTTTCACATTTATCAGGTATTTAAGTTTTACTGTACATGTATATTATTTAGGGACGGAGGTGTCCTTGTTAGCAGCCAGTAGGTACAGGAGTTTATAGAAGATACATCATACAGAGGACTCCTGTTAATCTGATAGTCAATTTGTCGGAAGATCATTATCAGATTAACAGGAGTATCAGATTATCAGAAGTTTGAAATTCCCTGGAAATACAATGAAATAGTCCTCTTAATTGCACTAGAATGTATCTCAGACTTTATTATATGCATTAATTGAATGTTATAAATACTTTCAGGCCATTTTGGATAGATTTAAATGGTAAAATATCAATTTCAAGGATTTTTATATGATGATTCATTGAAATGACGTAAATATCATAAGAAAAATATCATAGTTGACGGAAAATCCTATCAGATTAAGAGGAGTTCCTAAGATTTTTGATCATTTCTATCAGATTAAGAGGAGTGATTAACATTGATTATATAGGAAATGGTTTTGTGTTTTGAAATCATATCAGATTAAGAGGAGTATCAGATTATCAGGTATCAGAATAAGTGGAGTCCTCTGTACTTACTATTCTGTTGTTTTCTGAATGGTAGATGATGGAGCTGTCTGTAGAGGAAGTCTCGTGAGGATCGTAGATAACGGAGTGTGGGGGCGGAGGTGTCCTTGTTTGCAGCCAGTAGATACAGGAGTTTATAGGAGAGCTCTGCCAGTCGGGGTGTGCTGGTTAGACAGTCCGGCCCACTGTGGCTTCCCACACCACTCATCAGGATTGTCAGTATGGCGTGTAAACAAGTCTTTGGTGATCTTAATATACCTGAAAATATATGTAATGTACCCTGTAAAAAGATTATTCATTTGACTATGTAAGATTAAATACAGTGTGAAAACACTACGTTGTTCTTTTATATTGTTCACACTGGTTAATGAAATATTGCCTGGTATTAGATTTTATGCTAGGCTCTTTCCATTTTCAGATATGGAATCAACGCTTCTGATCGTGGGAAACAAAGTGCTAAATTCATTGACGTCACGATCCTTTTACCTCTGATAAACAAGGTTCAAACCTCAGTCAAACATCTAAAATGCATTGCGACATCATGAATTTTCTATAAATTTCCATGTGATCAGATGGGTCAATTTCATTTTTATTGTTATTTTTATGCTACTTCTCATACAAGACCGAGACATATACAAAATTCATGAATTGAGTGTTCATTTCATTCACAGATGAGTGATTCCTCTTTTTCATTAATTTCTTTTCTACTCATTCAACTGGAAAATAAGTGTGGCAATAACATGACCTTGCCATAATATAACCCTATATCAAACCTTATAATTTGATGATTATGTCAATAATCATAATTACATTAAAGGCCAAGTCTGCTTTTCCGTTTTGTTCAGCTTTATTTGTGTCGGTCTATTTTTAGCATAGCCTCGTTTTCAGTTTGCCATCTTAGATTTGTTTGTGTTTAAAGCTTGTAATTATAAATACATGTAGATACAGGTACCTGGATCTTGTAGATTGGTCTTGCTGACAGGTTTTCTGAGTTCAAACCCGAGGAGGAAGTGTGCGAGATTGGGAGCCGGTTGTTCTAGGGATAATAGTAATATCTGCAGAAGGTACTCCCTGGTGGAGCTGTGTACTTGTGACGAGGTCAACTCCTCTGTAATAATATACGGTAAGGATATGTAAAAATATTGTACATGATATGATCATGATGTACAGGTTTACATGTTCATACAGTATGGTAGAGATACATGTATATTTAAAGGGGGAACAATTTAATAATGTGGAAAGATTTAAGGTGTTATGGATAAATAAATGTCAAAAAGATTGCAACATGTGGAAGGGCTTCATTTTCATGACAAGACTTGCGATAAGTTATACTACTTCTAGCTGGCCTTTCATAAAGAAACATGTACAATATCTGCGTCTATCCAAGCCTACAGAAGAAATACATGTAGTTTTAGCTAACCTTCTGTAAAGCTATAATACATGTATCTACAGAAAGCCTTTCAAAAAGACATAATTTCTATGACTAGCGTATTCAAACAAACATGTACAGGAGTAATACGTGTCAATTTCATAATACAAATACTATGAACATGTACATATAAGATTTCTTTCTACACACAAACCTTTTTCTTCAGGCATGTAGATCGTTTTGTTGACAGGAGTTTCTGGATCATCCACTTCTAGACATTCCACAAAACCGTGTATCAACTCTAACCTGGTGTTCTGAAAACACAATAGTAAATCCGCGTGAACATCAAACCCATAAGGTATAAGCATGTTACTGACCACATTTACAAACATAGTGTAATAAAAGATTACAAAGCTCACCTCATGGCAGCATTCTATCATAACAGGAGTCAAAGAATACAAAGTTTTGAATTTGAAAACCTGTCCTACTGAGAACCAACAAAAATGATACCACACAAAAACAAAATAGAAAAGGGAAGTAGAGTATTTCATTTATTGACCCAAATTTTGTCTGACTGGGTGTACTCCATTGATACCCAAATCTCCCTAACATATGCACTCAAGCAGAAAATGTAGGTCATGACCTACATTTGAATGTAGATTTGTGATCTACTCATAAAGATGCATAAACTGTGCAAGTTTGGACTTCCTAGCACTTACAATAAAGGAATCAAACTTCTTAACATTGATACCCAAATCTTCCTAACATGTGCACTCAAGCGGAAAATATAGGTCATGACCTACATTTGAACGTAGATTCGTGATCTACTCTTAAAGATGCATTATCTGTGCAAGTTTGGACTTCCTAGCACTTACAATAAAGGAATAAAACTTCTTAACATTGATACCCAAATCTTCCCAACATGTGCACTCGAGTGGAAAATATAGGTCATGACCTACATTTGAACATAGATTCGTGATCTACTCTTAAAGACGCATCATCTGTGCAAATTTGAACTTCCTAGCACTTATAATAGAGAAATAAACTTCTTAACATCGATACTCAAATCTTCCTAACATGTGCACTCAAGCGGAAAATATAGGTCATGACCTACATTTGAACGTAGATTCGTGATCTACTCTTAAAGACGCATCATCTGTGCAAGTTTGAACTTCCTAGCACTTATAACAGAGAAATAAAACTTCTTAACATACTAGTGCGGATGCCGACGCAGACGCCGACAACAGGGTGATAGCATAAGCTCCCTCTCACTTCGTGAGGTGAGCTAAAAAGTCCCAATTCCCTGTCTTCCATTTCTTAAATCAACATTTGTCAAAAAAGATTAACTTGACAGTAAGATGACATCTGTACAGCAGTGATATTTTGGCACTGATATTTTGTCATATTAATACATTTCACATGAACTTTAGTTGTACAATTGAATCCTTAAAACAAAGCACTCAAAGAGGTAGGGCCACAAGACCCCTAAATCGGCCTTCAATTTTTCTCTAGAATTTATATAATTAATTTCGTAAGAAATACTTTATGTCTCTGATAAAAATACATAAATGTTTACCGCTTTTAATGAAAAGAAAAATATCACAATAACAAAGTGCCATTTGACTGTACTGATGTCATGAAGTGACGTCATTTTGACGTTACTGACAAAATATGGCGAAAATTGCAGGAAAACTTGTCTTTTGTGGAAGAATTTGATGTGGCTGCATGCGTTAATTGAGATAAAACGTTTATGACAAAAAGATATACTGATAATCTTTTACATATATATTTTTCAGTTTCAGTTAATGCATGCCGCCACTGCTAATTTAATAGAAATATATAGTTTATTCAGGTATTTCGCAGAGTGTTGCCAAATTCAGTGTTTTCAGAGGGCTAAAAGCTATTGATAAATGCATTGTTTACAAAAAATAGATTAGTTATTCTGTAGAGAACGTTTGAAAGTGTCAGCTCACAGTTGAAAATTCTATGAAGTACAATGTTCAAAATAAGGGCAAATATCGGCCATCATGGCCCTACCCCTTTTAAGTTTTATCCAATGAACATTTGACGTTCTTTTACAAGCTGTTTCATGTCAATACGTCATGTGTTTTCTTTGAACATACTAAGGCTACATAAATGTATTCCAACCTGACAAGATATTGTTTAAGAACACATAAAGTAAAGGTCGTTTGAAATTATACATGTATAACCTGAGGTACGCAATATTGTTACACATGTAGAATCGTGTAAATCTTACCTCCTCAGCAGTAAACAAGTTGATGAGGGCAGACTGTACTGAGGACGACCTACACACACTATATAGTATCTTCATGCTAGACAGGGCATGATCTGGGAGTAACAAGCTGAACTCTATATATCTGAAAAATCATGAGGAAGAGCCTATAAACAATAAATCAGCTACCTAAACCTACATGTAAAATGTACTTGGTACTGAGAAACACAATACATACATGTGTACATTTATATACCTTGAAGTAAAAATATTCAATGGCTTCATGCACGTAACAAGTTGGGGTTTTTTTTTGTAATTTACATTTACATGTAAATACACATGTATCTAAATTCAGCTTACCCCTAAACCCATCTTATACATGTATTTCTTAATATTGCATGAAATGCAAAGTACTCTTTATACTCAGGTCTACTCAAAAACCAAATACATGTACATATAAAATTTTTGAAATATTGCTTTACATGTTCAAAATTTGATGAATACCTTATCTATAGAAACAACATGTATAAATCAATCACATAGTGCTCTCACTTCGCTATATTTAGAAGGTGGTCAGCCTTTCCACTTCGTGGATTGATGCCAAGTAGTAATCTATCCATGGGAAACACGACCAGAGACGATCCTGTGTCACGTACCGCGTCCAGAAACTGGTCCGCTTTCTCTAGAGTGTACTCCACCAGATGTAAACAGAGCAAGGAGACTTTGTCCAAATGTTCTTTTCCTGTGTTGATTGGAAGATTTAGAATTTTTTAAAGAATAAGAAAAATCAAATATTTTGTTGTTTTTACCCATGAATTTTCAAGTTCATATTCTCTTGTTTGTTTGAATAACTCTTCCTTTTAACAAAGTTACTAATTTTTAACATGTAAATTAAGCTTGCACTCTCAAGTGTCAGTTCAGCCACTTTGACATCTGACTTGTTGAAATTATGATGAAAAGATGTTTACCATTACCTTGAATGGGAACATAGGATTCTAACAGACTGATGCTTTCATCCAAAATCCTTAAGACCTACAAAAAATATAAGGAACTTTTACTTCACTAAATCGCTTGAAAGTATTCAAATCACATCGAAGACTAAATGGACATGACTTGCAGAAGATATACTAGTGCACATACATGTATAAAAGATATGCAAAAGATTTAGTAGAATCTACATGTATTACGACACTGAGACTTAGACAGGGGAATCTCATCCAAGTGTTCACAGATTTGCCACCAAACCCCAGCATTATATATATAGAGATATGGATGTAGCAAATCTCTGATACAAGGATGAGATTAATAGAATCAATCACCCCTTTGTACAGAGACAGGGAAATCCAACCCGAGTATCAAAGATTCACAAATCTTTGATACGAGGGTGGGATTTTCCTGGCCTTGTACAAAGGGGTGATTATTATTCTCTCACCAGTATTTTTTTTACATAATTCATTGGTGAAAATTGCTTGTTTTGCGTTTTATGTGATTTCAAACACTGCTAAATCGTCGTGAAAGTCTATGACATCACAATAGGGGGTTCCAGACAAACACCCAGGGGTGCAAGACAGTTGTCTCAAAACAGGCAGATACATGTATCTCTTTCCGAGGTGAGAGAGAAAGAGTACACAAAGATGATCATGCCACAGCGTCACTTTAATTGTTGGTACCATGTTATTTTATCTTGTCTAACACACCATGTAGTGAATGGACACTCTATGTGGAGAGCTTACATTGTCAAATCAACATATATGTTTTTTTTTTTCTTCAGTATCACGATATAAGAACATGTAAGTGATGTCGTGAAACATGCATTTGTATACAGTACCATTCTGAGAAATCCTGAGTCTTTCAGCATGTGAGTAAGTAGAATATGCCCCGGGGATTTGCTGAGGGGCACCACCCCTCCCCCCTGTAACTCCACTAGCTCATCAACAAAATCCTCTGCCACCAGCTCATGTTCTCGTAGGAGTTTACATAGTATCTCCAATGCTCCAACTGCCACCTGCCACTGTCACAGTACAACCAAATATTTTGAATGTTTGTTTTCCGATATTTACAAAACGTATTATACATGTAGATGTGTGGCACATGTTTTTTTGTATTTGTACACCAACATATGGTCATTCTTTCAAAAAAATTTGGAACATGAGAATTCTTCTTTGAAGAGAATCAATTCCTATTTTCTATACATTTATAGGTTGCATTAAGTCACATCCTTTATTACATGTAAAGAAAATTAGACATGTACATGTACATGTATATAATTTTTTACATTTACATGTAAATAATGCAAAATATTTGTACTTTTTTACAAGTAAATACAAATTCATGTAACTTTTGCATTAAGAGTAAATGATGTCAAATAATTTACCTTTTCTCTGATATCCTTATATCCCCTGGTATATGATTTTAGGAACACATCATCCAGAATAAACTCAAGGTAAGGTTGGAATCCTGGGGCCCTGGACCCCGCCCCTAATCCCGCGGGAACAGGAACATCAGTCATGGCGTTAAGTAGGGTGAGAAAAGCCCTGGTCATACAGTACTCCTCTAAACGGGATTCTATCTCATCTAGTTCTACCTGATCAATTATATATAAATTGGAAGACAACAGGCATCAGACTTAGATAAATGACAGATACATTTATAAAACATGTACTGGTAAATAGTTCAAAATAACAGTTCAGCAATACAGCTGCATTTTATAAATGAACAGAATTTGGGTTTCTTTAGAATTTCAATTTTCTAAATTTTTGAACAAATCTTTACAAATTATGAAAGTGAAAGAATGTGCACATACCTTAATACCACCTGCTGGTTTACTTGCTGAAGTTCTGATTGTCGGCAAAATCTGTACAAGAAATTGGTCAGTAATTCTTTCAATTCCTTTGTAAGTAAATTCTCAAAAAAGAAACTAGACTCTTCAAGATCAAGTAAATATATGTTACATTTTAGATCCCAAATATGTGACCTTGACCTTGAAGCAGAAGGTGACCTTGACCCTCCTTGGGTGTTGAGTCTAAACATGTTTGACCATCCCTACAAGTTTGATGGAAGTATAAAATATATAAAGAAAGTTATTGAGTCTTTGCGGAATACAGAGTTATTTCCCCTTATAGACGGTATCTGACGTAAAACCATTGTGACGTCAGGAAAATGGTATGGTAACGTCAATTTTACACTGTCATTTCCCAGAATTTAAGGACTGTTTCCACAGAATTTGATGACGTCATAATCAGTCTACGTCATATTCCGTCTCAAATGGGAAGTTATTCTGGTTTTCGAAAATAGCGAATAGCCATGTCACATGTCTACCAGTGTGACTACCAGGCAGACAGACACCAGATTTAAGAAATGAATCTTATATTTTTTCTGTTGATGCAGGTATCACCCGAAAAATTTGACAGAAAACTGCATCAATGCGCGTAGCATTAATTATCATTTATTTATGGAAAATAGAATGTTTTCTTGGATCTAAAAACAATCAATCACCGCACTATATTTCGTAAGTCAGAGGGTTTCGCAGTGATACGTCTGCCAAAACAAGTTATGGCAGCCGCCATGATTCAAATAGCGAACGATCGTCTCTCTATATCTTTGGAATAAGGACCAGTTTGAGCAAATTCTACATGCACTGCTAACTTTTGAGTAAGTAGAAAAGAAATGGTACCCTTGAAATGATAAGCAAACATCAACAACTTGTATTTTCAGCAACAAGTTCATTCGTGTTTGAGGGAACCCCCGGTTCTAAAATAGTGCTATAAATAGACTTCCGTGAAAAATTGTGTTGATCGACGTATCAACAAAATTTCTCAGCCAATCAGAATCTTCGTTTCTTGAAAATGACAATGGAAATTAAATGATAAAGTGATCCATACTTGTACATGTACATGTATGTCTCCCATGCATTGCAGGCTACATAAAAAAGGTAATGATGTGTCACCAGAATACAGATTGAAATCAATCAATTGTTGTCCTCCAATTAATGCCAAATAGATAACTTGTGAAATACATGTACCTGCATCAACTTGTGTGAAGGAGCTGATAAGATAAGACGTAAAATCTGCCCTAAAAAGTGGAATTTTGAAAATAGAAATTTTAAGAAAAATCGTTCATTGAATTAATACAAATATAGTATCCCATCAAAATCTGAAGTTATTTCAGATCTATTATGGATAATATTGCTAATATTTGGGTCAAAACTTTTCTTTTTCCCATAGAAATCAATAGAAAACGGAAAAGTTTTTTTGAGCATTGTTCCCCCTGGAGATACAGAACGCCACTTATACTGGAGGTGTATATCCATAATACAAATTTTCTGGAAAAGTGGGGTTCTGTATCTCCGGGGGGAACACTACCCCAGAGACGAAAAACCAAAATAGGAAGGGGGGTGAATTGGTTAAAGAATCGATCTTTAAGATAATTAAATATGGAAAATTTGACTATTTTTCTTCCTTAATCCATCAAAAATGTGTTCTAAATACGATCAAATGAAATGTGCAACAATTAGGAACGAAATAAGCAGGAGCGATGTGGATTTCTCTGCTAATGTGTATTTCGCGCTAAAAAGCTTCTATTATAGCCATTACTTACAAAATAAGACTGTATTTTGAGTTCCGGATTTCATTATTTTACCGATTAGAGGAAATAGAAATTTCGAAATGTATTTCTGATATACAATGTAGATGTATTTGATATCTTTTAGTTAATATTTGTCCATTTCGGGCAAAATTCTAAAATTTCTATGTTTATGGTCGATATTATCAGTTTTATTACCCAAGTACCCCCAATCTCTTTGGACCTTCATTTTAGAATCTTGGGAGTATTTCATCGAAAAGTAAAACATACAAAAAGTCTTCAAATACATTTTATTTCAATAATGATTATATTTTGTCTGCATATGTACTGTCATGTGGAAGAAATATGGCATGAGATTTAGGGCTAAAACCGGCCCTTATCTTATCAGCTCCTTTATCTTTTATATGCTGTACTATTGTTGTAGCAAACTGACCTGACCGTGCAGAGCTTATTTTCACCTGGTCATTGGAATAGTTTACTTCAGACCAATACAAGTTTTACAAAGGACCTGAAACATTAAGAGCCGCAATCTGCCCAATTTTTACTTGCGATACCAGCTCAACCAGTATTATTTGAAATGTGTCCTGTATGTGAAATTACTTCATTTCAAGTATCTTTAATCAAATATAGTAGTTTTATTGACATAATTATGAGAAATAACCTTTACGTAGAAGTGAGGGTGGGGGTTCCAATAATTAGTCGATTTTGATCAAAATGTCAAAATGAACTACAATAAGAAGATTCAAGAAGAAATATCGTGCTAAAACACGATTTTCTCCAAATATTATATTCCGGATTTATCTGACCATAAACACTTGGCCAGAGATATATAATCAAACACTCACTCTCACTTATATTGTACAATTAACAAAGCCGCCGTTATAAAAATAGTTTGAATAAGTTTTTTTTCAGTATATAAAATCATATTTCTTTTACATTTACCATAATTACATTTTCTAAAAACTTTGTGAATGCTTTGAGCATTTTTCGAAGATTGACTGGTAATTCAGTCGTCAACGCTAATTGTTAACTTTTATTGCGAGGGGTTGTTAAATTATCAATGCCCGAAATTAAAATAAAGGAGTTTGTTAGTGAATAAAGCCTGTGTTTGTGAAACACGATTGCCCCCGGTGGCATCTTTGTTAGTATGAACACTATTTTCTGTTAAGTACATGTATGTGAGGTCACTGGGTTAAAAGGTCAAAGGTCAAGGTCACGAGGTCAAAAATTTTGGTATCAATGGAAAGGTCTTGTCACAAGGAATACACATGTGAAATATGAAAGCCCTATCACTTACCATTCAAAAGTTATGCCAAATGTTAAAGTTTTTGAAAAGTAGGTCAAAGGTCAAGGTCAAGGTCACGAGGTCAAAAATTTTGGTATCAATGGAAAGGTCATGTCACAAGGAATACACATGTGAAATATGAAAGCCCTATCACTTCCCATTCAAAAGTTATGCCCAATGTTAAAGTTTTAGAAAAGTAGGTCAAAGGTCAAGGTCAAGGTCACGAGGTCAAAATTTTTGGTATCAATGGAAAGGTCTTGTCACAAGGAATACACATGTGAAATATGAAAGCCCTATCACTTCCCATTCAAAAGTTATGCCCAATGTTAAAGTTTTAGAAAAGTAGGTCAAAGGTCAAGGTCAAGGTCACGAGGTCACAAATTTTGGTATCAATGGAAAGGTCTTGTCACAAGGAATACACATGTGAAATATGAAAGCCCTATCACTTCCCATTCAAAAGTTATGCCCAATGTTAAAGTTTTTGAAAAGTAGGTCAAAGGTCAAGGTCAAGGTCACGAGGTCAAAAATTTTGGTATCAATGGAAAGGTCTTGTCACAAGGAATACACATATGAAATATGAAAGCCCTATCACTTCCCATTCAAAAGTTATGCCCAATGTTAAAGTTTTTGAAAAGTAGGTCAAAGGTCAAGGTCAAGGTCACGAGGTCAAAAATTTTGGTATCAATGGAAAGGTCTTGTCACAAGGAATACACATGTGAAATATGAAAGCCCTATCACTTCCCATTCAAAAGTTATGTCCAATGTTAAAGTTTTTCGGAGAAACAGACAGACAAACAGACAAACAGATAAACAGACAAACAGATAAACAGATAAACAGACAAACAGACAAACAGACGGACAGGCCAAAAACTATATGCCCCTGAATCTTTGATTCCGGGGGCATAAAAAGTAAACAACAACGAATATTTTTGTTGAAAATTGATTAATTTGAAACTATTAATAAAGAAGTTAATTATTTGCCAAAAGCGAATCAAATGCCATTTACTAATTCTCTGTTAATTTCACAGCTTTCCTTCATCCCTACCCGCCCAATCGCATTTTCACATAATTGACTATTGTTCCCCCCTTTGGAACACAACTCCGCTTTTACAGAAAATTTGTATTATGAAAATATATCTTAGATAGAAGTGGTGTTGTGTTCCAAGGGGGGAACGATATTTCATGAAAACTTTTCCGATTTTCATTGACTTCTATAAAAAAGAAGCACATTTATACTCAAATATCTCTCTATTAGAGCAATTGTATAAAAAAAAATCTTCAGATTTTGAAGGGGTTTTATCTTTTAAAGTATTTCACTTACTTGAATAAAGAAATGAAGTACTTTAAAATTTCATTATTTCTGGGCAGATTTTACGCCTTATCATTAGGGTCCGTTACAGGTAATGAGAATTTACTCCTATTACTATATGCAATTCATAATCTATCTACCCTAAAATTTAATTGATTCATCTCAGTCACTTGACTGAATAAGCTCCGCCCAGCCAGTATACTTTGCTACGACAATACATCTCTACATGAGTATTGTACTACATTGCTATATCTCTATATGAGAACTCAGGAAATCTCTTCCAATTCAGGAGAAAAAAATTACCCATAAATATGTACCCAAATCATCAAAGTATGAAATAGAAAAAAGCTACTTTCATCATCAAATTTTAAAAACACATTAGCTGAGATCTAAATTGTTCCCTTTACCTGAGATCCCTCTAAGCTTGGCCATAAGTTTGCAGCTAAGTCTGGTGACTTGGCAAAAGCTGCTAGTGTTAGAAATATCTCTGCCTTCAGTAGAGGTGGGATACTACAGGTGACAAGCCCGAACATCATCATTACCGCTGACCATTGCTGATTCTCGTAGATAGCCACACGGCAATTTTCATTCTGTAAGCAAAATACAAATGCAATGAAGCCATCCTTTGAACTGGTTTTCTCAAATTTTCTATAATCAAAGAAAAAAAGATGCACATGTATTTTTCTACTTGTTGGGTTGTCTTTTAGGATTTTTTTTTATCATTCATTTCATATGCACCCATAATACAGCATACTCACTCAAAAGGGTCAAATGTTCATATTGACATAAGGATATACATGTGCATGTACATGTACATGAAAGTACATGAATATGTAACGTTGATGGATGTTAAAATAATTTAAGCACATAATGAAAATAAGAGATACATGTACCTATATGTGAGCACACTTTTAAAATGTCACAGTTTTGAAGATTTTGAAATAATTTTAACACTGTTATCATATACATGTATGTATAACTAATCATTTAACTTCTGTGATCATAAGTGCTACCATACATTTGCAAAAGAAAATTATCACTTCTGGCACAGTGTTGACGACATTATCTACATGTATGTACATGTATGTCACTACAAAATGAATATCAAAAACATCCCAAAATAATTTCTGGCTTTTGTGAGTACATGCATGCACGTACAGGTATTAGTATCAAATTTACATTAGAAGATACAAGAAAACAAAATTTATCAATAGGTATTGATCTTATTGAAAAATTAACACAGTAAAATAGACAAAAATCATTCTTTTCTCCTTTTCTTAAGTGAGCTACATGTATACAAACACTTTACCTGTTCAGCAACAGTCCTAGTTATTTGTAGCACGCAAAGAAGACCATCCAGCTCATGTGGAGTTATGCCCCTTACCATAGGGGCCCTGTGAGTAATGTCCCCTCCTGTGGGTCTCTCATATCGTAGACTGGAATAGTACTGATGAAGTGATGCAAAGAAATGGTTCCACGATGCCAAAGTAGCTGGTCCACCTTTTAGACAGAAAGTAAAACTAACCTATAATTGTTATGTCAAAATTGCAAAGGAATAAAAGTAGGTCAAAAACCAAGGTCAAAGTCACTGAGTCAGTTTCTGAGATTAAATTTCAACCTTACGCTTTAAATAAAAACTTTAAGCAAAATGTTGATGACAGACAGACAGACATATGGACAATGTCAATCTACAGACTGGAATTGCTGGATATGCTACGACAGAGTAGAATTTTTTATGCTAATCATAAACTAGATGTGTTTGTTAGCCACAAATGCCTGCAACCAACAGCAAGCCCATCCCCAACCCCATTGCCTCCCCACTGAAAAAGAAAAAGAAGTATGCAAAGTCAAGTGATGTTTTTTCATATCTTATTTCTACCAAGGTTAACATACCAGTGCTGAGTCCGTTTGTTTTCAGTAGGTCATAACAATGATGTGCTGCTAAAGGATTACTGCTCAGGCCAATCAGGGAGCGTATGTATGGTATTAACATCATAGGCTGGTTTAAATCTCCCGCTAGACGGATAAACTTGTATAGTTCTACCTGGAAAACAATACAATATACTGTAAACAGCATTCAATTTTTCAGTTTCTATTTGCTTTATGTCCACATGAATAAGTTTTGCCCGGGTAAGAAATCTCGTTCTATCTAACTCTCTTATAATATAAAGAATCTCATTCTTTCCGAATCTCTTATAACAAAAATATATCTTTAAATCTACAGGTACCATTTTCTTCAAAAAAGAGCATTTTAATACAACATTTCATGAACTTAAGTGCATCCTAGGTGCACCTGTACTACATGTAAGTTATGCATTAAAATACAGACACAAGAACAAACCTGTCTTTGAGGTGTTTTACTGTGGTACATAGACTCATGCTGCATGGAACTCTCCTGGGGGTACCAGAACTCTAATGACAGATTCAAACCCAGCGGATCCTTACCATACAAATCTCCTATCTACAGGTCACATGTAATAAAACAGTAAATCTAATTACTTTTAAGCCTACTAATTTAACGAAAGTCTAAAATCTGTATCTAAAATTCTCCTATCTACAAGGTACATGAAATCAACAATAAAAACTTTTTATTCTAAGATTAAGAAATTAATGAAAATCTAAAGTCTGTATCCAAAATCTTAACCAAATCATTTTTTTCTGAAGAGATTACCAGAAGCAACAGGTATTCAAATCCTCGACTGGGAGAGACGATAATCTCAATGCCATCTTGGGTCTGTGAAGAGGCAATTCTGGCCGACTCATCTCCCCGTGTCCTGAGATCCTTTACCTGATAGATACAATGTATTAATAGAGTGTAACAAACATTAAACCATTAATATTACTGATTCTGTACATAAGTCACTAAGTTTCTACTTTGAATCATTGTAAGTCTGTACACGTTAATACATGTACATGTGTACATGCACCTATTTTACATGTAGCTTGCTTTATATGTTAATAGAGACATTGGAATGCAACACCCTTATTTGAGATTATGATAATGATGGGAAACAAGATATACATGTATACATTAACTATTGGCTTAAGTTATAACTAAAACATCCCCCTTCTGGTTTACTTCGTAATAGCTGATTTTCCAGTAAACTTATGAGACAGTCAAACGTACAGTACACCAGACATCACAAAATTTCACAATATTTTCATTGTGACGTCAAAATAAAAAGCATGACAACAGTTTAACACATCAAGGTGCTTCAAGACAGTGCGATCAAATGTGACGTCATGATGGAAAATTTTGCTAAATGATGTGATGTCTGGTGTCTGTGTGTGTAAAATCAAGGTTAGGAACGGTCATATCTTTTATCTGGAAAATGGACAATTTGGTGTAATGAAATACATTAAGAATACACTTACCCTTAGAGGCATGATGTGAATGAAGTCTGTTATAAGACCATGGATTTTCTTCAAGTAATATTCCTGAAATAAATTCAAACCATTAAACCAGAAGTCTCTGATGAGACTGAAGCTCTACTGGCTGGTTTGTTAAATTCACTGAATTGCACCCATTTTCCAACCCTGGGGGACAGGGGCTCACGCAAAATCTACACCACAGACAAATAATACAAGTAATGCAAAAAGAATTTACTCTCCATGAATTACCAGTATACTTTCTGAGATCTGGTGTTCACAAGATTACAAAGACTTATATAGGAGAAAATGACAACACCCATTTTCAAAGACAGGTCAGTCTTAAACAGAATCTCAGGCACACAATTAGACTACGACTCATGGAAATGGAAAAAGAAATCTCTCTACAGTATCGATTATACTTTCTGAGAACTGGTGTTCACTAGATTACATAGAGTAAAATAGGAGAACATGACCACACCCATTTCAAAGGCTCTGGAGGTCAGATGCTGAAACAAAATAGCAGGCACACACATAGACAAGAGACTGATTATAATGCAAAAAGATTTATCTCTCTATCAATTATACTTTCTGAGAATTGATGTTTACAAGGTAACATAGACTTATATATGAGAAAATGACCACACCTATTTCAAAGACCTTGGGGTTCAGGGGCTCAAACAAAATATCAGGTGCACCACAAGACCAGAGACTGATTATAATGCAAACAGAATTATCTCTCTATCAATTATACTTTCTGAATATTGGTGTTCACAAAGTAACAGACTTATAAATGAGAAAATGACCACACCCATTTCCAAGACCCTGGGCTCAGGGGCTCAAACAAAATATAAGGGGCACAACTAAACCAGATACTGATTATATTGCAAAAAGAATTATTTCTCTATCAATTACACTTTCTGAGAATTGGAGTTCACTAGATTACATAGACTTGTACAGCAGAAAATGACCACACCCATTTTTGAAGACCCTGGCGGCCCCGCCACGCTATCGAGATTTACCGCCATGCTATCGGGATTAGCACCACGCTATATTTTATGGCAGCCATGCTTTATTTTTTTCCCTAAAATTCGTGTATTAACTATTTTGTGTACCCCTTTGCGTTAATTGATTGTTTTAACCGGCGCATTCGCGGTTAATTAGCCCCGGCTGTATACAACCTGAGGTGTTAAACGTCTTGTAACCCCCCGCAAGCTTTAATTACCTGAGCTGAGAATGTGTCTGGCTTCTACGGCGCACGTCAATCTATCGGACATTTAAAATAACTGCGTTGCCAATGTCTTTCGAGTGACCAACAAAAGACGATAATTCTATGACGTAGTTCATGAAAACGTTTTCATCTACATGTATTTCGCTAGATCATGTTGACCGGCACGTGTACTTACAGCGCAACGGTAATTGGAAATAGAATTAGGCTATATCAGATGTCATTAAAATATGTTTTTAATCCATCTTACTGTTCGACATATTACCCGACATCGCCGTCTTTGTCATACTTTTACAAGATAAGAAAGAGGTTATCTCGCTCGCGCAAAATCATTTTACTTTGAATAAATAACGAGTCGGAATGTCCGTATTTCTTTTTTTTTTTTTAAATTCACTTGAATCTAGTTAATACGAAGTTTAGACAGATGGATGAAATTAATCATCAAAATACAACATGGTGCACGGATCATCGTTTTATTGATGAGTCTGAGTCTAAAATAGACATCGATATCTTGGCGGAGGGGGGGGGGCAAGTTTACTCCATACTGTGGGCAAAGTAGAACAATTGTCAGCTTTCTTTGCCAGAGATTACCACAAACAATATTGCAATTGCTAATAAGAAGGGGGGGGGGTGTTAAATGGTTAAATGTTTCCATATCAACTTGGACCCAATTTTTCAAGTAGGAATTTGTATAAAGATAATTTTCAACCGTTTTTAAAATGTGAAACCTGCCCTTTTGCCCTTTCCCTGAACCAAAAATTCAGAACTCAAGGTTAGACACCCTTTCCATAACATGCTTATATTCACTAATATCAGTGATTAGGAAGGACAGAGGACATGCACCATAGTCCCATTAATTTGCAAAATGGCCCAATGAAAACTTGGTACTTTTTTTTAAGAAATGGCCCATTGATATTTTAGAAAATCATGGAAAATTGCCAATTCACAGAATTTCCTTCCAAATCAGTGTAATATGCCAAATCCTTACACTAAACTACCTGGAGTTATGGTCATGAGACAGTCTTAAGATAATTTTTTCAAAAGGCCCAAAACTAATTGAGTTTTAAAACTGTCATGAATCTCTCTTTACAAATAGAACACCAATGATCTCACTGTCTAAAATTTAATGATAATTGGCATGTAGATAAGAATGTAGTATTATCAAGTATCAACACATTTATTTCATTATCAGAATTATTTTGAACAGTTTATTAATAAAAAGCAACAACATATGAAACAGTATGCAATGACGAAACATTGAATAACGCAACGCGCAATGACGCATCCCAATGCAAGGTGTACCGCGAAGACTTGGCACCATGCTATCTGAAATTTCTGGGGAGAACACTGCAGGTGCACAACTAGACCAGGGACTGATTATAATGCAAAAAGAATTATTTCTCTATCAATTATACTTTCTGAGAATTGGTGTTCACTAGATAACATAGACTTGTATAGCAGAAAATGACCACACCCATTTTCAAGACCCTGGGGGTCAGGGGCTCAAACAAAATATCAGGTGCACAACTAGACCAGAGACTGAATATATTGCAAAAAGAATGATTTCTCTATCAATTATACTTTCTGAATATTGGTGTTCACTAGATTACATAGATATATATAGGAGAAAATGACCACACCCATTTTCAAGACCCTGGGGGTCAGGGGCTCAAACAAAATATCATGTGCACAACTAGACCAGAGACTGAATATATTGCAAAAAGAATTATTTCTCTATCAATTATACTTTCTGAGAATTGGTGTTCACTAGATTACATAGACTTATATAGGAGAAAATGACCACACCCATTTTTGAAGACCCTGGCGGTCAGAGGCTCAAACAAAATATCAGGTGCACAACTAGACCATAGACCAAACTTATTGCAAAAGGAATTAGCTTTCTATCATTCATGGTTTCAGAGGAGTTGCGCTCACAAAAAATTGTTAACAGACAGACAGACGGACGGATGGACGCCGGACAACATGGTATCGCATAAGCTCGACTGGTCTTTGACCAGTAGAGCTAAAAATGGAAAACTGCTTACAAAGGTACAGTATACATGTACCATAGATATCAATGTAAGACATACAAGTGCATCAACAAAATTCAAAACTTTACGTAACATACTTTTTAGCAACTTGAAGAAAAGTCTTCACTGGATTGCCTGTATAGGAAAAAGTCATTTATGAAAATTAAAGATTTAAAAAGACACAGGATCCATACCTCCTGGTGAAAGTCTGGCACTGCTACTACAGAATTACGAAGGAAATGAAAGACGTTGGCATCCAGCGCCATGTTGACAACATCCTCGTCTACCTCACAAATCTCACTAACATCTGTAATAACAACAACACAAACATGTAAGTACAATAGGCGTGGGTCTAAATAGATCATAAAGTGGGGCAAAAATCTCCAGTCATATCAGAATTGCCTGTGCAGAATTTTTCAAATTTACTCATGTCTACCAGAGAATATTTCAAAGTCATTCTTTACAAAACTAGTTTGATTGTCAAAGTACATTGTAACCTCTTTAAATTTGAAAAATGAATATGCCAATCTGTTGTTTTTGGTTTGGTTTTTTTTTTCCTCAAATAAATTCTTCAGCAAATACATGTACATGTAAATGCATCTACAAGGAAGTATGGTTTTTCTTGAATTACAAGTGTTTATAACAGACTTGATGATAGTATGTGTAGGTTAAGGATAATTTTGATTTTTTTTTTCTGTTTACCCATACTGATCATAAAAGAACAGAAATACTATAAGCTTTACCTGTTGGTGTTTCATACTGTGACAGCTGTCGAAGAGTTAATGCCCAGGCAAACTGTAGGACGGCTTTGAGCCCAGGATTAGCCCACTGGGAACTGGACATCAGTTCTTTGTGTATTTCTGTGACATATCCATTCTCTGACATCAGTGGCAGATTTCTGACAGTTTCTGATGATTAAACATGACTTATTAAAAGTAATGCAACTAACGATTGATAGCTTTAGAAGAAATACATGTTTGACGTGCAACGTATTATAAAATAATGGAAAACTTCTGAAGCTTTGAAAATGTTCACTTTTTAATCACCTAGAATAAAATTAAAAGATTTCTGAAATTAATCCGCTGATGAGTGCAAATGAATTAAGTTTCAGTATTTCAACAAAACTGCATGTCTTGCATCACAATGTCATACATACATATACGTTCAATACATATAAATTGCACGAACGACATTGCACTCTTATTATATTTTCTTATCATATTTTCATTTTAAGAACCTTTTGTCAAATGCTGAAAATAGGTATCTCAAAATATTGAAATGGAATACTTGTATATTTACACAAATTGATCTCTTTTTATTTTGGGGGGGGGGGGGGAGCAATCAAACTTACAGTAATTTTAAAAGTATCACAGCCAAATCCAGAGATTTCAATACGAGCCAGCACCCGGCGAAATACCGCCGCTTCGATTGACCAAAATCGCCGCCTCGAATTTTCTCTGAGTAAACAATTTTGGGGGGTTTCTTTTCGTTCACAAACATCTACTTACGTTCCTTTCACATACAAAATGTAGACGCTTACATGTTCATTGTGTACACAAATACGTATGCGACGTTTAATCTTGGAAGCTGACAGAAATAATCATCAGAAAAAAAATGCAATGATCGCTGTGCGATATAAGTCCCCTACCGGCGGCATAAATTTATGACTTGCATCTCTGTTCATCAGTTCATCTTCTGCAACAACAGCCAAGAAAAGTCTGGGAAACTGAATTCACGAAATTTGCTAAGTGCAAGGGCCATAACTCTTGTGAAAATTAGTCAATCTAAATTAAACTCAAATCTGCATCACACTATAATGTATTCACATACAAAAAATCAGCTCATTATCTGCAATAACAGGCATGAAAAAGTCAGGTATACTAAAAATTTCATGAAATTTGCTAAGTCCAAGGACCATAACTCTTGTAAAAATAGGCCAATGGAAACCAAACTCAAACTTGGTCTGTATCACACTGAGATGTATTCATTTACCAAAAATCAGTGCATTATTTGCAATAGAATCAAAGAAAAGTCCGGAAACTGAAATTTTCATAAAATTTGCTAAGTCCAATGGCCATAACTCTTGTACAAAATAGGTGAATCTAAAGCAAACTCAAACTTGATCTGTATCCCATTGAGATATATCCACATACCAAAACTGAGTTCAATTTATCCAACAACAGCGGAAAAAAGTCCGGAAAAATGAAACTTTCATAAAATTTGCTAAGTCCAAGGGCCATAACTCTTGTAAAATTAGGTCAATCGAAAGCAAACTCAAACTTGATCTGTATCACATGGAGATATATCCACATACCAAAACTGAGTTCAATATATGCAACAACAGCGAAAAAAAAGTCCGGAAAACTGAAAATGGGACAGACGGACAGACAGACAGACGGACAGACCGAGAGGAAACTAAGAGTCCCCTTCGGCGTTGCCGGTAGGGGACTAAAAAAAGAGTGGCAATATACCCTTCGCTTAAAAAGCCGGAACCGATTAGAGACGGCGCGTGATACGGGTGAAATATATGAAATCATTTTATTTCACGGGACCTTAATGCTTGTGAATTTTGTAAATATAGCAAATAAGTATCCCCCTCCCCCGATTATTTAGCTCCATCAGTCGGGAGCCTAAGGGGGGATAAGAATACCAGAAGTCTCTGATGAGACTGAAGCTCTCCTGGTTATTTGCTTAAATTAATCTAAGTGCAGCACTCATTTTCCAAGACCCTGAGATCAGGGGCTCAGACAAAATACAAGACCAGAGAACGATTAATATTATGGAAAAATAATTAACTCTCTATAAATTATACTTTAAGAGAATTAGAATTCACAAGATTACATGATAGAGTTATATATGTATAGAACAAAATTACCACACCCATTTTCCATGACCCTGGGGGTCAGGGGTTCAAACAGTAAAAGGTGCACATCTAGACCACAGACTGAGAATAATGCAAAAACAATTATCTTTCTATCAATTATACTTTCTGAGAATTGGTACATACAGGAGAAAATGACCACACCCATTTTCCAAGACCCTGGGGGTCAGGGGCTAAAATAAAATATCAGGTGCACATCTAGACCACAGACTGAGAATAAAGCAAAAACAATTATCTTTCTATCAATTATACTTTCTGAGAATTGGTGCTCACAAGATTACAAAGTTATATAGGAGAAAATGACCACACCCATTTTCCAAGACCCTAGGGGTCAGGGGCTAAAATAAAATATCAGATGCACATCTAGACTACAGACTGAGAATAAAGCAAAAACAATTATCTTTCTATCAATTATACTTTCTGAGAATTGGTGCTCACAAGATTACAAAGTTATATAGGAGAAAATGACCACACCCATTTTCCAAGACCCTGGGGGTCAGGGGCTAAAACAAAATATCAGGTGCACAACTAGACCACAGGCCCATTATAATGCAAAAAGAATTTATTTTGTACTATTCACAGATTCAGAGGATTCGCGCTCACAAGAAAAGTTTAACGGACGGACAGACAGACAGACGGCCGGACGCCGGACACAGGGCGATCGCATAAGCTCGACTGGTCTTTGACCAGTAGAGCTAAAAATGAGAAAACTGACAACGCGTGCCGGTCTACGAGACATCGATTAATTTAAAATACATGTACACGTATTCATGTATCGCGTTATAGAAAGATCGTCTTTTGCTGAAATATAAATGCTGATAAAGCTACACGTACCATCTAATTTGAAAGCATTACTTTAGGAACGAAACTTAGGTTAAAAGTACGACGGATAATGAGACTAGCCTACGTAGTAGAAGGCATAAAAACTCGTTTGTCAGGTAAATTAAATACAATCTTCCTGGCTACAAAACGTTTGACACCTCGCGTTGCAAGGGCTAGTTTAAGCCAGGTAATTTTCGTGGCAATTAAATCAATTAATACACGAATTTTTGAGAAAAAAATATATCTCGGCAGTCGTCAAATAAAGCATGGAAAAGGAACGGAATACGAAAATTTTACTTTTTTCCGCGAAAAAAAAATTAGGGTCAGTGTATTTTTGCAGGTAAGGTCGAGTTAGTGGAAACACACCTATTTTTATTTAAGGCCTGATGAGAATCCAAGCGGTTTTAAAAAAGATTGTACGTACCGATTGATAGCAAATTTAAAAAAAAAATGCAAGCTGATTGTGACGTGCGGCTGGAAATACAAAAAGAAGTGGGCCGCTATCGCTCATTTACTCTTTTACATGTTTTAGCAAAGTTAAAATTGAAGCATTCCATTTATATTCTGAAACAGAAGGAAAAAAAAACTTTAAAAAAAAAATGAATGAATGCAATGTTTTGTCAGTTAATAATCTACTTCAACTACAAAATTTTGTCAAAATTAAAATTCGGAAAAAGATCGAGCTCCACGAAAGTAAACATTAAACAGATTTTTCTACTTTCTTAAAAATCCTATCTATATTTGATGTCAATTTAAATCAATTTGAATTTATAAATACAATTAAAATAAAACACCGCTAAAGACGGTATGGCCGGATTGCAAAGTAAGTTTTTGTCACCAACTGGGTCAAGGTCACTAAGTCAAATATTACAGCATACATTGAGAGGTCTTGTCAGAGGCAACCTACATGTATAATATAAAGTTTCTACTGTATACAGTTCCTTAGATTTTGCTTAAACCAGGAACTTTAACCAAAGTCTTCAACTAGGTCAAAGTCCAAGGTCAAGGTCACTAGGTCCAATGTTACGGCATAAATTGAAAGGTCTCATCATGGGCAACCTAAATGTATAATATAAGGTTTCTACTGCATACAGTTCCTTAGATTTTGCTTAAACCAAGAACTTTAACCAAAATCTGTAACTAGGTCAAAGTTCAAGGTCAAGGTCAATGGGTCAAATGTTACGGCATAAATTGAAAGGTCTCATCATGGGCAACCTACCTGTATAATATAAAGTTTCTACTGCATACAGTTCCTTACATTTTGCTTAAACCAGAAACTTTAACCAAAATCTTTAACTAGGTCAAAGTCCAAGGTCAAAGTCACTAGGTCCAATGTGACGGCATAAATTGAAAGGTCTCATCATGGGCAACCTAAATGTATAATATAAGGTTTCTACTGCATACAGTTCCTTAGATTTTGCTGAAACCAGAAACTTTAACCAAAATCTTTAACTAGGTCAAAGTCCAAGGTCAAAGTCACTAGGTCCAATGTAATGGCATAAATTGAAAGATCTCGTCATTGGGCAACCTAAATGTATAATATAAGGTTTCTACTGCATACATTTCCTTAGATTTTGCTTAAACTAGAAACTTTAACCAAAATCTTCAACTAGGTCAAAGTCCAAGGTCAAGGTCACTAGGTCCAATGTTATGGCATAAATTGAAAGGTCTCATCATGGGCAACCTAAATGTATAATATAAGGTTTCTACTGCATACATTTCCTTCGATTTTGCTTAAACTAGAAACTTTAACCAAAATCTTCAACTAGGTCAAAGTCCAAGGTCAAGGTCACTAGGTCCAATGTTATGGCATAAATTGAAAGGTCTCATCATGGGCAACCTAAATGTATAATATAAGGTTTCTACTGTATACAGTTCCTTAGATTTTGCTTAAACCAGAAACTTTAACCAAAATCTTTAACTAGGTCAAAGTCAAAGGTCAAGGTCACTAGGTCCAATGTTATGGCATGAATTGAAAGGTCTTGTCATGGGCAACCTATATGTATAATATAAGGTTTCTACTGCATACAGTTCCTTAGATTTAGCTTAAACCAGGAACTTTAACCAAAATCTTTAACTAGGTCAAAGTCCAAGGTCAAGGTCACTAGGTCAAATGTTACGGCATAAATTGAAAGATCTCGTCATGGGCAACATACATGTATAATATAAAGTTTCTACTGAATACAGTTCCTTAGATTTTGCTTAAACCAGGAACTTTAATCAAAATCTTTAACTAGGTCAAAGTCCAAGGTCAAGGTCACTAGGTCAAATGTTACAGCATAAATTGAAAGGTCTTGTCATGGGCAACCTTCATGTATAATATAAAGTTTCTACTGCATATACTTCCTTAGATTTTGCCTCAACCAGAAACTTTAACTAAAATGTTGACGGCAGACGGACGGACAGACGGACGGACGGACAGACAGACGGACATCGTCAATCTATAGACCGGAATTGCTTTGCAATCCGGCCAAAAAGCCTGTGTTTGTAAAACATGAATGCCCCCGGTGGCATCTTTGTTAGTATAAACTTCATTTTCTGTTAAGTATGTGAAAGGTCAAGGTCAACAATTTTGGTATCAATGGAAAGGTCTTGTCACAAGGAATACACATGTGAAATATGAAATTCCTATCACTTACCATTCAAAAGTTATGCCCAATGTTGAAGTTTTTGAAAATTAGGTCAACAGTCAAGGTCAAGAGGTCAAACCTTTTGGTATCAATGGAAAGGTCTTGTCGCAAGGAACACACATGTGAAATATGAAAGCGCTATCACTTACCATTCAAAAGTTATGCCCAATGTTAATGTTTTTGAAAAGTAGGTCAAAGTTCAAGGTCAAGGTCACAAGGTCAAAACTTTTGGTTTCAATGGAAAGGTCTTGTCACAAGGAACACACATGTGAAATATAAAAGCCCTATCACTTACCATTCAAAAGTTATGCCCATTGTTAAAGTTTTTGAAAAGTAAGTCAAAGGTCAAGGTCACAAGGTCAAAAATTTTGGTATCAATGGAAAGGTCTTGTCACAAGGAATACACATGTGAAATATGAAAGCTTGATCACCTTCCATTCAAAAGTTATGCCCAATGTTAAAAGTTTTTTCGGACAAACAGACAAACAGACAGACAAACAGACGGACAAGCCAAAAACTATATGCCCCCGAATCTTTGATTCCGGGGGCATAATTAACATCAACCATTCAAAAAAAGCATAAAGTTTTTAATGTAACAACTGCAATTTCTTCCATTGACCCTTCCGATTGCGGGAAAAAAATGCAAAATTTCGTGACATCACAATGCTTTTACCTTGGACAAACAAGCTTCGAACCTCGGTCAAACATCGAAATTGCATTGTGACGTCATGGAATTTCTCAAAATTTTCCCGCGTTCAGAAGGGTCAATTGTACACGTGGTTTTTTTTTCTAAATATTTTAACGATTGAACCATTATTGCTAAAATGTTGAATTCAGTTACCACTGATTCCAAGTTCAAAATTAGCGAGGACTTACAGCTTAAAAATGGAATCAAGCAAAATACATCGCTAAATCCAAATTTGGATTCCTTTCAATGAGACATGCGTGGCTGTCTGGTACCCAGAAATATACAAATAAAGCGTTTTTAAAATATCATAAGCAATTGTTTAAATGTTATGTGTATTAAAACTTGACACATTTGTTTTTGTACAGGATTTTACATGAAATTTACACACTTTCCGTAGGTGATATTTCATCCCCAGATACCATCAGAATGCACCATTTTGCATCAAATTTTTAAAAATTTTCTGGGGGAGCATGCCCCCGGACCCCCCTAGAAAACTTGTGCCTTTGGCACTCAGCTCGCGCCTGTGGCGCTCAATTTGATACGCTTCAAATTTCAAATTCACCGCTTCAAATAATTCTTATTGAAATCCCTGCAAATCTTTGACGGAAATACTGTCAAAAACGATGTCCCTTTGTCTAAAAGGTCTAAATGAGATAAGGAACTTGTGGAATATGATGCATATTGGGGACAAAGATAATCAATACACGTACCTGGTCCATTAGACTCCTCTAGTATACTGACGTCAAAACTGTACAACACCGCCATTAACAAACACAGGGTCACAAGGTCAATACTACCGTCTGCTGACACAGAGTTGTCTGTCCTTAGATGGGATAAGAGCCTCAAGGTGTCAGACTTGCCCAGTGGCTGCTGAGAGGCCAGACAGAACAGACAGTCTGCTAAGATTTGCTTTATTTCTTTGTATATGTCTGTCAGCTAAAATAGGAACAAAACGTTTTTTTTAGCACAATCTTATTTCTGTTGATAATTAATAGTAAATATATAAATTTCGATGTACACATACTTCCCTGAAGTACTTTAAAATCTAAGACACATTGATTTAAGTTAAATATATGTACATTTGTACACCAAAATTCAAGTCGTCAATTAGAAACTTTTAAACATTCATAATTCCCTATATAGAGTAACATTTGAATTCATAAGCATACAAGTTTTATTTAAAATTGTTTTTGTACATTTTAAAAGGTTTTCTCCATTTGTTTTAATGCTATGGGGAAAAAAATGTACATGTACATACATGTAATTTTAAAATCAATAAAGCCTGTGTTTGTGAAACACGAATGCCCCCGGTGGCATCTTTGTTAGTATGAATACTATTTTCTGTTAAGTACACTGGGTTAAAAGGTCAAAGGTCAAGGTCACGAGGTCAAAAATTTTGGTATCAATGGAAAGGTCTTGTCACAAGGAATACACATGTGAAATATGAAAGCCCTATCACTTCCCATTCAAAAGTTATGTCCAATGTTAAAGTTTTTCGGACAAACAGACAGACAGACAAACAGACAGACAGGCCAAAAACTATATGCCCCCGAATCTTTGATTCCGGGGGCATAAAAAGTTAACTGTACCTGTTTCCTGTGTTTAGGAGGACCTATTGCTCTCTCTTTTTGTAATTTGTCCATTTCTTTTGTAACATCCATGTTTGCAATCAGGTCTGGAAAAGTACAAAGCAAACTTAAATACATGCATGTATATCTATAAACATTCCTTTCCTTAGGTCGTAAATTTCCATGACAATAAAACTAGAACTTTAATAAGTGAACATTTTTTCATTTGAATGCCATATTCATACCAACCCTTGAATGGGTATTTTTTCTCAAGCATATAGCTTAAAGCCAAAATCAAAATGGAAAAAAAATTACGATATTCCAGTTCAATCTCTGTATTTTAAAATGTGTAAGTGTAAGAGAATAATAGGTTCTATCACGATCTACTGAGTGAGACATGAAAATTTACACGAGTGACAGAAATTTCATCTTTTCCCCGAGTGGAGTGTAGCGGAACGAGGGAAAAGATAAAAAATATCCACCACGAGTGAAAATTTTTACGTCTCATTCAGTAGAAGGGAAAGAATCTACTTCTTCCTCCATGAAACATAAAAAAATGTGAATTCAAACAACACCTCTTGCCATCTAAAGCCATGTTTTCTGACAACGTTATTTTGACGTCACAATAAGATTCTCTTTTATCATTGGTAAATGTGTAGCCTTTGAGACAACTTATGTGTCTTACATAGGCTGTCTCACAGGGTTCGAGTTAAACTGGAGAAGAAAAAGCCATCTGCACTAGGTCGCAGATCAAAATTGTTTTGGATTTCTACCTAATATCTTATTGATCAGTCCATCCTTTGAGATGAGTTGATCTGTGTATTTGTTGACCATGTCTGACAGTTCGGGGGAGAGCTCCATCGTCCACATACGCCCCACCCTAGACTGTAGCAAGGTGCGTAAGGAGTTGACCAGACTTCTCTGACCATCATAGTACAGTAGAACTGCCACCAATCCTCTGGTAAGACCTGGAAATTCTGCCTGCTTCCTTTCTCCTGAAAGAAAAAAATATTCACAAATGAATTCAAACAATGAAAGAGTTATTTAACAATAACAGTAAGAAACAAGAGGTCCATGGCCCACATTGCTCACCTGAGAGCACTGGCAATCTGAAAGTGATCAAGGATGTGTTAAAGATATATATTAAATCAGAACAATAGTTTAATATGAAATATGAAGGACATTCAATGACCTGTTCTATTTTGATAATTAAAGGCTAAGGCCATACCAAATCAATTAAATGTTCTTTGGATTTCCCGCACCATATTTTTCAAAATTCAAAAAATAATATTATAAAAATCAAATTCAAGGAATTGTGGTCTCCCACTTTTGGGTGTTTGTCTTTAAAGACACCCCCCATTCTTAAGTTTTCATAATATATCTCACATAATATCAAATTCTAAATATGAAAGATTAAACTCCAAGAGAAGGTCAAAGGGTCCAAACTTTTGTTTGTTACCAAAGCAGGGTTTATGAAAAGGTATGCACATGTAAAATATCAAAAGTCCTATCATTAAAATTACCATCCAAAACTTATGGTCGAGGTTAAAGTTTTTAAATGTGGGTCAACCTCCAAGGACGAGGTCACAAGGTCAGAATGTTGTTACCAACAGAAAGGTCTTGTCACAAGGAATACACATATGAAATGTGAAAGCCTTATCACTTTCCGCTCAAAAGTTATGGTCAAGGTTAAAGTTTTTGAAAAGTACGTCAAACTCCAAGGTCAAGGTCACAAGGTCAAAAATTTTGGTATTCATGGAAAGATCTTTTAACAAGATACACACATGTGAAATATCAAAGCCCTATCACTTTCCATTAAAAAGTTATGGACAAGGTTAAAGTTTTTTGAAAAGTAGATCGAACTCAAAGTTCAAGGTCACAGGTCAAAAATTTTGGTATCCATGGAAAGGTCTTACTGTAAATTGGTTTTTATTTGTCAAGTACCAATTTTCGTCATTTTCGTCAGTGCCTCCCTTGATGAAATTACATATCGACAAATATAAATACTCCTGACAAAATATAGTGTAGAAAGGAAAAATTGAATCTTAAGAGTAAATACAACAAGCAAATGATAAATAAATGAAAACTGAATATGCGCACAGAGTCGCATATACATGTAATGTACTTCTAATTACCAAAAGATATGTTTTCACAACAAGCTAGGTGGTATACATGCCTCTAATTGTTTGTTTACCAATAATTGCTAAACAAACAATGAAAAGAAATGCATACGGCCTATACCTGAATGTTAGGTTGGCATTTGAAAAGACGAATTATATTTTAGGGACCCTTGGATGACGAATTTACGTACTGACGAAATTGTCATTTTTAACTAATTGACGAAAATTGGTACTGACGAAAATAAAGCAGTTTACAGTATCACAAGGAATACACATGTGTAACATGAAAGTCCTACCACTTTTCGTTCAAAAGCTATGGTCAAGGTTAAAGTTTTTGATAAATAGGTCAAAGTCTAAGGTCAAGGTCAGAAGGTCAAAACTTTTGGTACCCATGGAAAAGTTTTGTCACAAGGAATACACATGCGTAATATAAAACGCTATCACTTTCCATTTAAAAGGTATTGTCAAGGTTAAAGTTTTTGATATATAGGTCAAAGTCTAAGGTCAAGGTCAGAAGGTCAAAACTTTTTGTATCCATGGAATAGTTTTGTCAGAAGATATACACATGTGAAATATCAAAGCCCTATCACTTTCCATTAAAAAGTTATGGACAAGGTTAAAGTTTTTTGAATAGAAGGTCTAACTCAAAGTTCAAGGTCACAGGTCAAAAATTCTGGTATCCATGGAAAGGTCTTATCACAAGGAATACACATGTGTAACAGGAAAGTCCTACCACTTTTCGTTCAAAAGTTATGGTCAAGGTTAAAGTTTTTAATAAGTAGGTCAAAGTCCAAGGTCAAGGTCACAAGGTCAAAAATTTTGGTATCTATGGAAAGGTCTTGTCACAAGGAATACACATGTGAAATATCAAAGCCCTATCACTTACCATTCAAAAGTAATGCACAAGGTTAAAGTTTTTGTGACTGACGGACAGATGGACAGATAAACAAACCGGTTTTAATGTCCACGCGCTTCCGCCTCTGTACCGTACCAAAATGGGGACTACTGCCCTGATTTTATATCATCACATATTTTTGAATTGAATTTCCAAGATTTCTGGAGACACTTACCTGCCATGAGGAGCTCTACGGCCGCTATTTCACTCATGTCAAACAAATCACTGATGATAATGGACTCGTCGATAAACTGCTGGGAGAATGTTTGAGTGACTTGCTCTCCTTGGACCGGCAGGCCGACAGTCGTTGACTTCTTGACAGAATCACGATACATAGCATTCTTAGCCTTTAAAGATAGAATCAAAATGGCTGACTACTGTATATATTCATCTGATGCAGGATCTGAAAGTTTGTTGCAAATTTTGTTTAAAAATCTTTTTTTGAAATGTATGACTTTCCGGAATTCGAAATTTTCCCCTACAAGCTAAATATAGCATTTTACTTTGAAACAATGGGTACTTATTTGTATACTAAGGTAAATACATGTGCATGCAGTGTCTGCCATATTCAATGGACAGGCGGACAAATTCATATATTCCACAACAATTAAAACCAAAATCTTGTTTTAGTGTTCACATTTCTTTGGAGAGTCTTTTCATGAGAGAAATGCGCTTGGCTCAGAATTAAGAAATATAAGATTAAGAACAGAGAAACAAAGAAAACATACCGGATTTTTCAAGAGAGATACAAAATCTGGCTTATGCTTTCTTAAGGCTACTTCCAAATCATGAGCTGCATCTGGTAATTTTTTATGAATGGCGGCATTGACAGTTTGCTCTAGTTCTTTATACAAGCCCCATAGCCGGGCCTCTGAAAAATAACAGAAACATAACAGTGTAAGTTACAGTGTTCTAGGATTCCATTACCCGATACCAAAGGTACCGTACATGTAAGTGAAAGCTGAGGTCAGGTAACTGGAAAACTGAATGCCACTTGCCCAACGGTAAGTTAATTTTGAACCACAACTCTGTTACAATCTCCATGTATATAAAAATAGCAATCCAAGGAATGCTTGTGTCGCCTGCGAAGCGGCCTATTTTTAAAAATACAATGATCGCTGTGCGATATAAGTCCCCTACCGGCGGCATAAATTTATGACTTGCATCTCTATTCATCAGTTCATCATCTGCAACAACAGCCAAGAAAAGTCTGGGAAACTGAATTCACGAAATTTGCTAAGTCCAAGGACCATAACTCTTGTAAAAATAGGCCAATTGAAACCAAACTCAAACTTGGTCTGTATCACACTGAGATGTATTCATTTACCAAAAATCAGTGTATTATTTGCAATAGAACTGAAGAAAAGTCCGGAAAACTGAAATTTTCATAGAATTTGCTAAGTCCAAGGGTCATAACTCTTGTAAAAATAGGTGAATCTAAAGCAGACTCAAAATTGATCTGTATCCCATTGAGATATATCCACATACCAAAAATGAGTTCAAT
Source organism: Pinctada fucata (assembly GCA_028142955.1). Classification (NCBI taxonomy): domain Eukaryota; kingdom Metazoa; phylum Mollusca; class Bivalvia; order Pterioida; family Pteriidae; genus Pinctada; species Pinctada fucata. The sequence goes on from AP027104.1 coordinate 34,738,376, forward strand.
TTATCCAACAACAGCGGAAAAAAGTCCGGAAAACTGAAATTTTCATAAAATTTGCTAAGTCCAAGGGCCATAACTCTTGTAAAATTAGGTCAATCGAAAGCAAACTCAAACTTGATCTGTATCACATTGAGATATATTCACATACCAAAAATGAGTTCAATATATGCAACAACAGCGGAAAAAAGTCCGGAAAACTGAATTTTTCATAAAATTTGCTAAGTCCAAGGGCCATAACTCTTGTAAAATTAGGTCAATCAAAAGCAAACTCAAACTTGATCTGTATCACATTGAGATATATCCACATACCAAAAATGAGTTCAATATATGCAACAACAGCGGAAAAAAGTCCGGAAAACTGAATTTTTCATAAAATTTGCTATGTCCAAGGGTCATAACTCTTGTAAAATTAGGTCAATCAAAAGCAAACTCATACTTGATCTGTATCACATTGAGATACATCCACATACCAAAAATGAGTTCAATATATGCAACAACAGCAGAAATAAAGCCTGTGTTTGTGAAACACGAATGCCCCCGGTGGCATCTTTGTTAGTATGAACACTATTTTCTGTTAAGTACATGTATGTGAGGTCACTGGGTTAAAAGGTTAAAGGTCAAGGTCACGAGGTCAAAAATTTTGATATCAATGGAAAGGTCTTGTCACAAGGAATACACATATGAAATATGAAAGCCCTATCACTTACCATTCAAAAGTTATGCCAAATGTTAAAGTTTTTGAAAAGTACGTCAAAGGTCAAGGTCAAGGTCACGAGGTCAACAATTTTGGTATCAATGGAAAGGTCTTGTCACAAGGAATACACATGTGAAATATGAAAGCCCTATCACTTCCCATTCAAATGTTATGCCCAATGTTAAAGTTTTTGAAAAGTAGGTCAAAGGTCAAGGTCAAGGTCACGAGGTCAAAAATTTTGGTATCAATGGAAAGGTCTTGTCACAAGGAATACACATGTGAAATATGAAAGCCCTATCACTTCCCATTCAAAAGTTATGCCCAATGTTAAAGTTTTTGAAAAGTAGGTCAAAGGTCAAGGTCAAGGTCACAAGGTCAAAAATTTTGGTATCAATGGAAAGGTCTTGTCACAAGGAATACACATGTGAAATATGAAAGCCCTATCACTTCCCATTCAAAAGTTATGCCCAATGTTAAAGTTTTTGAAAAGTAGGTCAAAGGTCAAGGTCAAGGTCACGAGGTCAAAAATTTTGGTATCAATGGAAAGGTCTTGTCACAAGGAATACACATATGAAATATGAAAGCCCTATCACTTCCCATTCAAAAGTTATGCCCAATGTTAAAGTTTTTGAAAAGTAGGTCAAAGGTCAAGGTCAAGGTCACGAGGTCAACAATTTTGGTATCAATGGAAAGGTCTTGTCACAAGGAATACACATGTGAAATATGAAAGCCCTATCACTTCCCATTCAAAAGTTATGCCCAATGTTAAAGTTTTTGAAAAGTAGGTCAAAGGTCAAGGTCAAGGTCACGAGGTCAAAAATTTTGGTATCAATGGAAAGGTCTTGTCACAAGGAATACACATATGAAATATGAAAGCCCTATCACTTCCCATTCAAAAGTTATGCCCAATGTTAAAGTTTTTGAAAAGTAGGTCAAAGGTCAAGGTCAAGGTCACGAGGTCAAAAATTTTGGTATCAATGGAAAGGTCTTGTCACAAGGAATACACATGTGAAATATGAAAGCCCTATCACTTCCCATTCAAAAGTTATGTCCAATGTTAAAGTTTTTCGGACAAACAGACAGACAAACAGACAAACAGACAAACAGACAAACAGACAAACAGATAAACAGACAAACAGACAAACAGACGGACAGGCCAAAAACAGACAAACAGACAAACAGACAAACAGACAAACAGATAAACAGACAAACAGACAAACAGACGGACAGGCCAAAAACTATATGCCCCCGAATCTTTGATTCCGGGGGCATAAAAAGTCCGGAAAACTGAATTTTTCATAAAATTTGCTAAGTCCAAGGGCCATAACTCTTGTAAAATTAGGTCAATCAAAAGCAAACTCAAACTTGATCTGTATCACATTGAGATATATCCACATACCAAAAATGAGTTCAATATATGCAACAACAGCGGAAAAAAGTCCGGAAAACTGAAATGTTCATAAAATTTGCTAAGTCCAAGGGCCATAACTCTTGTAAAATTAGGTCAATCAAAAGCAAACTCAAACTTGATCTGTATCACATTGAGATATATCCACATACCAAAAATGAGTTCAATATATGCAACAACAGCGGAAAAAAGTCCGGAAAACTGAATTTTTCATAAAATTTGCTATGTCCAAGGGTCATAACTCTTGTAAAATTAGGTCAATCAAAAGCAAACTCATACTTGATCTGTATCACATTGAGATACATCCACATACCAAAAATGAGTTCAATATATGCAACAACAGCAGAAATAAAGCCTGTGTTTGTGAAACACGAATGCCCCCGGTGGCATCTTTGTTAGTATGAACACTATTTTCTGTTAAGTACATGTATGTGAGGTCACTGGGTTAAAAGGTTAAAGGTCAAGGTCACGAGGTCAAAAATTTTGATATCAATGGAAAGGTCTTGTCACAAGGAATACACATATGAAATATGAAAGCCCTATCACTTACCATTCAAAAGTTATGCCAAATGTTAAAGTTTTTGAAAAGTACGTCAAAGGTCAAGGTCAAGGTCACGAGGTCAACAATTTTGGTATCAATGGAAAGGTCTTGTCACAAGGAATACACATGTGAAATATGAAAGCCCTATCACTTCCCATTCAAATGTTATGCCCAATGTTAAAGTTTTTGAAAAGTAGGTCAAAGGTCAAGGTCAAGGTCACGAGGTCAAAAATTTTGGTATCAATGGAAAGGTCTTGTCACAAGGAATACACATGTGAAATATGAAAGCCCTATCACTTCCCATTCAAAAGTTATGCCCAATGTTAAAGTTTTTGAAAAGTAGGTCAAAGGTCAAGGTCAAGGTCACAAGGTCAAAAATTTTGGTATCAATGGAAAGGTCTTGTCACAAGGAATACACATGTGAAATATGAAAGCCCTATCACTTCCCATTCAAAAGTTATGCCCAATGTTAAAGTTTTTGAAAAGTAGGTCAAAGGTCAAGGTCAAGGCGAAAAAAAGTCCGGAAAACTGAAAATGGGACAGACGGACAGACGGACGGACAGACAGACAGACGGACAGACAGACCGAGAGGAAACTAAGAGTCCCCTTCGGCGTTGCCGGTAGGGGACTAAAAACTTGATCAAATATGTAGGTCAAGGTCACTTGGTTTAATATTTGTAAATGTATCAGTGGGAAAGTCTTGTCAGATGAACTCACATGTGAAATATTAAACCTTTTACTTACCAATTAAAAGATATGGTCAATCTATTACTTTCAGAAAAGGTCAATCATCTAGGTGAAAGTCATTAGGTACAAAGGGGTAGGGCCATGAGACCCCTATATCGGCCCTCGATTTTTGTCTAGAAATAAATTTCATGAGAAATACTTGATATCTCTCATGAAAATACACGAATGTATACCGCTTTTCATGAAAAGAAAAATATCACCAAACAAAGTACCATTTAACTGAAATGACGTCATGAAGTGACGTCATTTTGACGTTATTGACAAAATATGGCGAAAATTGCAGGGAATTTTGTCTTTTATTGAAGAATTCAATGTGGCCGCATGCGTTAACTAAGACAAAACGTTTATGACAAAAGGATATAATGATAATCTTTCACATATAAATTTTCCGTCTTAGTTAATGCATGCGGCCATTGCTAATTTAATAGAAATATGCAGTTTTTGCATCCATTTTGCGGAATATGACCTATTTTGGTGTTTTCAAAGGGCTTAAAGGTATTGATAAACGCAATGTTTACACAAGATAAATTCGTGATTCAGTAGAGAACAGTTAAAGATTCTATTAAGTACAATGTTCAAAATTAGGGCCAATATCTGGCTTCGTTGCCCTACCCCTTCTTGGAAATAAAAGAAAGGACTCATCATAGGAAATACATGTTTGAAATATTAAAGCTGTATAACTTATCAAGCATATGATATAGCTAATCTTAATTATTTTGAAATGTAAGTCAAATACTTAGGTCAAGGTCACTAGGCAAAAATTAATATGGTATGTGTAGAAAGGTCTCATGGCAAGGAATACACATGTGAAATATAAAATCCCTATCACTTACCAATCAAAAGATATAGCCATTCTTAATTTTTTTGGAAAAGTAGGTCAAATATCTAGGTCAAGGTCACTAGGTAAAAAATTATGGCATGTATAGTATGGTTTTATCACAAGGAATACACATGTGAAATATCAAAGCCCTATCACTTACAAATCAAAAGATATAGTCAATCTTAGATTTTTTTTAAAGTATGTCAAATATCTAGGTCAAGGTCACTAGGTCAAAAATTGTGGCATGTATAGTAAGGTTTTATCACAAGGAATACACATGTGAAATATCAAAGCCCTATCACTTACCAATCAAAAGATATAGACAATCTTAATTTTTTTTAAAAGTAGGTCAAATATCTAGGTCAAGGTCACTAGATCAAAAATTATGGTTTGTGTAAAAAGGTCTTATCACAAGGAATACACATGTGAAATATCAAAGCCCTATCACTTACCAATGAAAAGTTATGGAGTGTGACACCCAAAGTGTGACAGACAGACAGACGGACGGATGGACGGAAGGACTGACTGACTAACAGATGGACAAAGTGATCCCTAAGTGTCGCTATGCTTCGCAGGCGACACAAAAACTAAAGTATATAGTCACCCAAAAGTAGATAATATTCTAACAGTGCATCCAGTGTGACAAGAAAGTATTTCTTGACTTTCATGATTTGTCCAATAAAATCTATCACTTACTTTTTATTGACAGCAAATTTTATGGAAACTCGGCAAAATGTTTAATATGAGTATGCATACTGATTTAAGTCAAAGATTAGAGCTGAAACGAATACCTGAAAATGCTACAATGTATTCAAATATTCGTGACACGTATTCGCTTCGTATTCGAATATTCGGTATTACTTGTGAGGACTTTAAGACTGTCCTCAAATAATGTTTCTGACCAATGGATTTACTTGGAAAAAAAAACCTTGTACAATAAAGATTCCGGTAAAGAGTTCGGTTTGGGGTAAACAATTGTTACCCTGTAACACTAACGCATCTCTACGTAAAAAACGTCATAATCAAGCCATGGTCCCAAATGGCAATATACAGCGGACTTCATAGTATTCACAGGAGCTTGATGCCAACAACCTTCAATGACACCCACCCCTTCCCATCTCTTTCTAGTCAAATATAAGGAAATTAGAGGCGGATATTTTTGTTGATCGTTAGCATCGAGCTCCTGTGGTAGTATTGTACATGGTATCTTCATGAATGTGACAACATGGAAATTATACGGGGACAGTACGCACGTTAAAAGCTTGCATTATGCACTAAGCGTTAGTGACCCTATCCCGGTCAAAACGGACTATGGATTTAAGGGTGACCAAAAAAGATGTCGGAAAATTATTGCAATGTACATCAATTTTGTCTTTTATACATTCCTTTATAATAAGACAGAAGGAAAGGAGGGAGGGCACGGGTACATGTCATGCAACCTTAGATTTTCAGGTGCCGCTCTCGCTTGAAAATATTATCAGATGAAATCTATGTTATAGCAAGACATTGGAGCAGCTGTATCATTTATGCAAATGACACACGACAGCCCCAATGCATGTTTGAAATAACATGTAACGTACTGACCAGTTGTGCGAACGTCAGTGGGTCATTCGTTTGCTCAAGATTGATATCTGTTTCTATGTCTGTATGTCTCGTAAACTTAAGTTATACAATGCTTTATATTTCCTATTTTTCTGTATAAATACGGGACTATATGCATACTAACGAATATTCGAATACCAATTTTCCATTCGAATATTGGATGAAAACTATTCATTCGCGAATATTCGAATATTCGTTTCAGCTCTATCAAAGATATATTAGTAGAGCTGAAACGAATATTCGTGAATGAATAGTTATCGCAAATATTCGAATGGAAAATAGGTATTTGAATATTCGTTAGTATATATTTATATAGTCCTGTAATTATACAGAAAAGAAGGAAATATGAAGCATTGTAAAACTAAAGTTTACTAGACGGTGCTACTGGTATTCCTACAGACACGGAAATCGATATCAATCTTGAGCAAACGAATGACCCACTAATGTTTGCACAAATGGTCAGTACGTTACATATTATTCTAAACGTGCATGGGGCTGTTGTGTGCCATATGCATTAAATAAATAAATAATCAAGATGCTTCAATGTCTTTCTATAACACAGATTTTTCAAGTGCTTGAAAGCGGCACCTGAATACCCAAAGTTGCATGAAATGTAGCCCGTCCCCCATTTCCTGTTGTCATATTATAAAAAAATTATAGAAGAAAATTTGATGTATATTGCTACATGTATAACTTTCCGACATCTTTTTTGGTGACACCCATAGCTGTCAACTGACCCGATTTCGGCGGGTCAGTCCCGCTTTTTTACCCTTTGACCTGATTATTTTTTATCACCCGCGCGGGTCACGTCTTTCACCCGATTTTTCGTTGCTGACCCGGGAATCACCCGATTCCGAATTGGTTCCGTCTATTACTTGGGACTTTAAATTTCCAGTTGTGACTTTTCAATTAAAACACCTGCAGTTACAGGTAAATTGGGTTGTTTGTTTAGTGATATGGGAAGTAATTAGCCACTTTCATGTTGTTTTAACGACCTTGGCTTGGATTATGACAACCTGGGCTTGGATTATAACGACCTGGGCTTGGATTATGGGAAGACGATCGTAACATGGAGATTTATGCAGACGAAAAGGGACAAGTGTTTTTATAGTGTTTAAAACAATTGAAGCTGTGAACACTGAAATGTAGAGTTCATTTCATACAAAATCTTCATCATGGTATAGCAATAACTAAATAAAAATATATCTAGCCTAGCAAATTCAACTATGAACCTTCAGGCCTTGATTAAAAATTTTACACATGTGCTAGTCATTATCATGATTATGCAGTATTACAATTTAAATAAATGGTTTACATGTCTTACAATAAAATGAACTTTATTGACCTGTATTTTGGAGGAGGGGTTATATTTTATTCATAATGACACAAGCAAAAGGTCGCGATTTTGTTTCGCGCGCTATGACCCTCTTTTTCATTTCCCAAAGAGGGTCATTGACCCTCTTTTGTCTGAAAAAAGTTGACAGGTATGGTGACACCCGCAAAGCATAATAAGGATATCCATACTTCACAGTCCGTTACGACCAGGAGGGGGGGTCAATAACACTACATCATACGAGCTTTTAACGTGCGTACAACGTACTGTCTCCGTATGATTTCTACATTGTCACGTTCATAAAAATAACAGACACGTACAATAGTAAATTGCCCTTTGGGACCATGGCTTGATGAGGATTATGGGATTACCTTCACATAGAGATGCTCTGTTTCAAGTTAAAAACTGTTTACTCCCTAACTCTTTACCGGGATTTTTATCATACCAGGTTTTTTTTTCAAAGTAAATCCAATGGTTAGAAACATAATTTCGATGATGCTCGTAAAGTCCTTACAAGTAATAACGAATATTCGAATACGAATCAAATATGTGTCATGATTATCCGCAATAGCATTTTCAAGAATTCGTTTCAGCTCTATATATCAGTTGACTTAACGATGGTGACTCATCACGTGCGCGCACATAGCACTGCGCAACGTATAAGACGATTCGAACGTCATCGCGTCATACGCATGACGTTATAACGCAGGCGATGTCGCATAAGATAAAACGCTAGAATGCTCGATTTAGGACTGTACATAGGTAATTGTAGTTTAAATTGAATAATTGGGGCCCGCGCGACTTTTTTTTTTTTTTTTGGAAAACCGGGAAATTCAACCGCTCGCTGCCCAGGAAAATTTAGTATTCTTTTTGTTTCATTTTATTTTGTTGCATCGGACCTACCCGAAGTAATAATCTGTAAATGCCAATCCGAGAGATGGGAAACTTTGCATGATTCTAATCGTTTATAGCGTAATGTTTATTCGCAGAGGTAGCGTTATTAAAAAATATAATTATACATAAGGGATCCTGGGGATTTTTCAAATCAAGGGGGTTAAGGCTGAAGAAATATATACCAGCTCAGAGGGAATGGGGTTTTATTTTTCTTCAATACACAGAATCTACATGATCCGGATTTATTTTCGTCTGTCTTTCGGGCTGTACGTTTTTATTAAATTTTTCTGAAAAAAAAATCAAGCCGGTTTTTCTTCTAATGCGAAAGTTTTTATCCTCTCGTAAGATCAATTCGCATTTTATGAATGTCATAGTCTAATTTAGAATTTTGTTTCAATGTCGCTCTCTCTGGTGAAAAACGTACCTTGTTCGAGTAAATATATACATTTGTACGTGTTTGACGATTCCTAGAATCCTTGCAATCTCTCAATATCACCCTACCGTATTTTTTTCCAGAGAACTGGATTGGATTGGGCGTAACAGGGACGTATATTTATAAATCTATTATATACGCTCATGAGCGTAAGTGCCCCCCCCCCCCCCTTTCCCCATCCCGTCCTTCCCCTACGATCTTCAGTGAGGTATTAAAAATAGATTGTAGCTTTTTTATGATAAAATCTCCGGAAGGTTGGTAATGCCTGGGTGAGTGCCGAATCAGTGCAGACATTTATATGCTGGTTTTCAACATCGTGGCAAATTCTACCCCCCCCCCCCCCCCCCCCTCATCCAAACTTATTGATTTGGAATACATTCTTTTATGTTGAAGCTGTAAACTTTCTTTTCGGTACGCTTTGCTTAATATTATGTTTTAATGGATTCATATATCATAAACATATAATACGTATGTGTTTCGAGTCTTGTATAATAACTAAGCAATTTATTAACATGGGGGTCTGGCCAGATGGAAAGGGGAATGCAACAAGCGAAACCCCCCCCCCCCCCCCCAAAGTCCTAGATTTAGCATAAATAAAGATAGAGAAAGAGAGAGGGGGCGACTGTTTAGTCCGTCTATTATGGTACCATCAGTCAATCAATCTATCAATTTACAGGTGTTCTCATGATCTTAGGGAACAGCCATGTGATTTTATGGAAAGGGGAGGGGGGGGGCGGCAGGAAGACGTACTATGCAAAAAAAAAAAAAAAAATCGCCGGATGGATATATTAGGGGGAAAAGATTCTGGCCAGAAGGAATCATGAAAATAGCCCCCCTTCTGTCATCCAACATATAGAGATACTCACTCCGTGTTTGATATTTTATACAGCTTGTGGCCGAAATTTTGCGCTGAAACTTTTAAAAGAGTAATTTTCAACATTTGGAGAATTAAAAAAATATAAAAATAAACCGACCCGAAGGGCCGACGAAAAAAAAAAAAAAATCCGGCTCTTACAATTGCTGAAAAAACGGCTTTCAGAAGTCATCCTGTAACCCCCCTCCCCCCACCCCCACCCCCTCCCTTTCCCCATGCTCACTTATTACGATGACATAGAGAAAAATACAAATTTCAAGATATAATTCTAGCTAGTAATGTAAAATTCATGCGTGGGACATAAAAACATTAATTGTGATCTTATCATCAGTTGATAGTCCTATGTGGAGGGGCAATCATATTTTAAGGACTTCTACAACATAATTAAGATTTTTTCAATATTAAGATAATCCTTTTACAGAAAATTTGCTTGGCGGGAAAATTTGAGGCGGAAGAAGAATTTATTGAGTTTTTTGCTTTGTATTTTGGATTATATAGAAAACCGGGGACCATCTCGGGATACTTATTGACTGATTCTCCACGTCCACGAGCACCTATGACATGAGTTGTATATGACGAATGTGGTGTGGAAAAAAAGAAGATTTTTTCCAATATTTTTCTTGAAATCTTGTTTAAAAATATTCCCCTAGGCCAGGAATGTTGTCAAATGTAATCATCCCGTTTCGTTCGATATATTGAATATTGAAGTTCTGATTTCCCTTTTGTTTATATTGACTTAATTTAAACACAATCAATACTTCATTTCTTCATATTTTCTGGATCGCTACTCTCCGACGCTGGTTACTGTTTGAAACCAAAGAGTAAACATCCACGCCATGCATTTTACGTTACTTGCAGGAGGAGAGGTTTATGCCCAGCACTTTTCTTTTTCTTTGTTTGTTAGATTTTCTATGAGCAGTATCCTTTATAGCTGCACTATGAACCCCCTCCCGTTTTTTATCAAATCTAGATCCACCACTGAAATTCATTTCTTGATATATTGACAGGAATCTTATAATTTTAAGTTGCTGAGTAAGTCTTATACAAGGGCATAGGAAAAGGGGGGGGCAGCGGGGGCATATGCCCCCCCCCTTTGAAAGGGGGGGACACAACCATGTTTGTGCCCCCCCCCCCCACTTTTCAATCACAAAATTTTATGATGCATTACCATTGTTTAAAATAGCAACATTTTGTACCTTAAATCTACAATTTTTCGGTCAATTTTCAAAATTTTTCTTTGGCTCGCTACCGCTCGCCATTTCTTTATAGACTTTCTGAATAATTTAGCTATTCTGATCAATCCTATATACATATTACTTTATCAATGTATATGAAGACATTTAACTCAAACTATATAGAATATTATTAAATGTACTTGTTAATGATAGAGGGTATAGAAAGTATTTTCTGATAGGTCAATATTTTGCTAAAAAAAATTCTTGGCTCGCTACCGCTCGCCAGACATTTATTCATGTACTTAAAAATTTAGAATTGCACCAGAAATGTTAAAATTTGTGCATACAGAACATGAAACCCCCATATTTGTTTTTAAACCCCCCCCCTTTTTTTTTTTTGCTTGTTAGAAATTTTGGGATGTAGTGCCCCCCCCCCCCCCCCACACACTTTTTCAGGCAGAGCTACGCCATTATTATATTATTAGTCTTTCACTGAATACGACGCCTTCGTTGAACACTAAGCGAAAATACAAAGTTTTTATAAAACTTACGAAAATCTAAATCGAAGTGTGTATTCTACATATATAAGGGAAATAAAACATCGTCTCTCTAACATTTGGATCGGAAATAGGTCAGTAAAATAGGTAGGTTTTAGCTTATAATGCGACGAATTGCTTTCTTTCCCAGCAATTTACACAATGGACACTGACTAATATGATATTGCCCATTCTTCGAGTATTCGAGAACAATCTTCGTGTTGAGTCAATTTTTAATGAGACTTTACTACAGGAATACATATTTGTTTGAATAAAAATGAATAAGATTCTATGATATGAACGTCATTTATTGAAATGTTTCGACGCTATGATTTGTATATATAAAATCTAGGTATGACGTCATCATGGACATGAAAGCTTCTTTCAACGCTTTATCTTGCTCTTATATTAACACCGACCTATGTATTTTTATATATCAATTGAAAGATCAAGATTTATATATTCCTTCTGTCATAACTAGAAAAAAAGTTTAATACTCCTTTGAAGTGAAGTTTTTAGGCAAAAAATGATAATTTTACGAATTTTTACATTTTTTTTACATTAAATTGATAAGGACGCTACTTTTCTAAAATAAAGTTATTTTCTTTCATATATATGTTTTTTATTGAAGAAAAGTGTCTTCTTTTCATAAAAAATTTCAAAAATCACATTATAACATTCTTTTCTCAATTACTAATGCTTTTCTGGAAATGGGTGATTTTTGTCTAAAAATAGCAACAGAAATTCCCTTAATCTATTTTTAGCTATATCTCGAAATTTTCAACACCGACCTTGGTATATCGATATGTAAAATTAAAGTATGAGAATTGTTCTGCATATGTGGCCCATTTTTATAAAAAGTTTAATACTCCTTATTATATGAGTCACCATCCTTAAATTATAAGTACGACATATAAACTATTCTCTGACAAAAATACGGTTCAATGATGCAAACATTTCATTCTTATGATGTCTTAAATTTGCTGATTATAATTGATCATCAAAATCATTATCGTAATCCGAACAGTCCGGTGACAATGTCGCCGTATCGGCGATAATCAACACAACGCTACTTGACATGAAGAGCAGTCCTGGAATTATTATAATAAAGTCAAAGTCAGTTCAAAAAGACATGTTCGTGTTTGGGAGGGAGTATGATAGAGTGGGAGGGGACACTTAACAAGTGCCTGTGAGGTGGAAGGTTGAATTATAAAGAAGAGAACTTTATCAAAAAGTGGCAAGCATACCCCCCCCCCCCCCCAAATGCATGTCAAAGATGTACAAATCAAAAAGACCAAACCTATAGGATTTGAATTCGAGGTCATTGAAATCGACCTAATAATTAATCATAGAGTCTTTGAAAAGAGTGCTTTTCTTTCCTTGGATGTCTGAAATACAAAGTGAAAGTAGGCGAGAGACCGGTATCCATGTGGTATCTCAAAAATTCTGGGGACTTTTAACACGGCCGAACAGACAACAAATCAAAAATTTCTACAAAGTGTCGTTAGCAAGAAATATATCTTCATTTCAAAACCAAGAAGAGGGAAAAAGAATGGTCAAATTTACCAGAATTTACCGCCATGCCAGCAGCCATTGCTGTGGAACGACTTTTGAGATTAGCAAACCCGTCTTTCTATCGATTGAAAATGTAAGAAAATCCACCGTGTCATAATAAATCTTTAAACATGGTTAACAATTTTTACTAGTTGTTTGGGACTCGAAGGTATTTGTACAGGGGCGTGAGTAAGTTCAGTGGCGGATCCAGCGCCCCCTTTGCCGGGGGGTCAAAGGGCGAATTTTGCCGATTTTTACTGAAAATGGGCAAAAATATACCTGTTTTTGGAAAATTTTGGGTCAGTGCCGGGGGGGGCGGGCGCCCCCTCCGCACTCCCCTAAATCCGCCACTGAAGTTGTAAGCCACAACGCCACGGGCACCTGTTGATGCGACTATATGCAATAAAGCAGCTAGGAAATTTTTGAAAAAGTCTCATTTTTCATCCCCCAAACACACAAAAAAGGTGGGAATTCGAACTTGAAACTTATTTCATTAGAAAATCCATAAAAAATTTACATATATCTTCTGATTTTAAAAAAGACGTTTTTTCAAATAAGAAAACGTAACCGTTGATGTGTAGGTGGAAATCACCATCCATGCGACATTTTTCATGTCTGAAAGAGCACAGAAAAACGGTTTACTGGGAAGATCAAAGGCGGGGGGGGGGGGGGGTGCAATCCCAGTCTATTTATTATATTGATTACTCCTTACCGATATGAAAGTTTAGGTAGATTGAATTGGAATAGTGCTTTAACATGTTTAAGAACTTTTCCAGTTTTTGTTCAGGTTTCAATGTTACAATTGATTGTTTTAACATAAATTTCAGAGAGAATATCAGTCCTATGTCCTACTGATGTACGAAGTACATGTATTAATAAAATTAGGCAAAAATCAGAATCAGTACTTAAAGTAGCATCACGAGAGGAAATTCTAAGAAAATTATGAAACACCATATACTAGTATAGACAGAAAGTACAAGATAGATGTCAGGAAATACGTACAGTTTTACCAAAAGAGTTGTAGATATTTGAAAAGTTTGCCAGAGGATATAGTATTGGCAAAAGCAGTGCACCGATTTGAAACTGATAAAGTTGATATTGGTACGACCATCCCCTTGATACTATAGTTTAGAGGAATGCCGACCACACACACCGGGAAAAAAAGTTAAAAACACTAGAATAAAAACACAAACACCCTCTGGAAGAAATATTTAAATCTACTGGGACTTGTGATGTATGTTTAATTTAAAAAAAAAATATGCTTGTTCTCTACGTTTAAAAATTAGTGATACATGTGTATGCTAGCGCGGATCCAGAGAAGGAGATGGTCCGGACATCATTCCCTCCCTGGAATTTTCGAAGCATAGTTGAACAAAATATAAATTTACAAATTTCATACGATTAAGCCCAGATTCCCCTGTTGTTGTCATAATGTTTGAAAAATATAACATGAATTTGTATTTGGAAATCTTTCATTTTGATAATAGGTGCATTCTCCACTATATAGTGTTAAATTACGATTTCAAAATGGTGAAAAATAAAGTTTCGCATTTGATAAATTTTTTTTATATTATTATTGAATGATACATATCTTAGGTATTTGAAATGGAAAGGGGGAGATCTCTACTCTTCTTCTCGTGATTTGCTTTGATCAATAGAGGGGCCTTGATTGCAATTCTTGAAACAGCTACGTTTTGTTCATTTCATCACCGAAGAAACAAATGCAGTTAGAGTATTTATCAAAACAAGTTAAAAGTCATGTTTGTAAAACATTAATGCCCCCCTACCCCTTCTGTGATTAAAGTCTGTCACAACTTTATACTTGCATTGATACAACCTATGGGGGACCTATAAAGTAACAGTTTCATTTCAATATGTAACTCCACTCAAGAGATATTGAACAGAAACCCTGAAGTTTTGGTATTTTTCAAAGTGCAAGGGGCATAACTCTGTCCAAATTTTTTTGATCGGACCTAAATATGAACTTGACCTAGATTTTCATTTGATGTGTCTGTATACAAAATTTCATTTTTTTTATATGTAACTCCACTCAAGAGATATTGAACGGAAACCCTGAAATTTTGGTATTTTTCGAAGTGCAAGGGGCATTACTCTGTCAAAATTTTGTTGATTGGACCCAAATAAGAACTTGACCTAGATTGTCATTTGATGTATCCATATACAAAATTTCATTTCAATATGTAACTCCATTCAAGAGATATTGAACGGAAACCCTGAAATTTTGGTATTTTTCGAAATGCAAGGGGCATAACTCTGTCAAAATTTTTTTGATCGGACCCAAATATGAACTTGACCTAGATTTTTGTTTGATGTGTCTGTATACCAAATTTCATTTCAATATGTGAATCCATTCCAGAGATATTGAACGGAAACTGATGTCGCGGACCGACCGACAGACCGACCGACAGACCGACCGACCGACCGACAGCGGCAAACCTATATGTCCCCTCTTCTTCGAAGGGGGGCATAATAAGGTAAAATATCACTAACTGATGTAATAAGTAAGCAGTGTATATGAGTAACCCATCATTTTATGATATTCCCGTTAATAGTTTCTCTAAAATATTACATATATTATCCAAACAGGTATGTTACCATTTGAAACAGATACGTTAGGCCATACCAAATTAATTAAATGTTCTTTGGATTTTCTTGTGAAAAAAAGGGTGCGAGCGAGCGAAAATATAATTATTTTATTTTTTTTAAGTATTGCAGTTTTTAAGGTGCGGGCGAGTAAAATAATTTCATTTTTGATAGGTTACCCCAGTAATACATTTCTTATGTTTTTCGTACTCAAAAAGGAATCCCAATCGAAATCTGGTGACTAGGAAGCCTGGCACATAGCTCTACAGAAAAGATTTTCGAACATTCACCCCGCCTTAACTTTCAATGGGACAACAAATTTGCTCCCAACATAATTTTTCAAACACAAGAAGTATCATTTACTTCGAAATTTGCACAAACTCAGACTTCTGGAAGCTTTAAGATTTGCAGAAGTCAGAACCGACCCTAAAAAAATCTTGAGCCAGAAATCTTGTGGTGCGGGCGAGCATTTTATCTTTATAATATTATTTTTTGAATTTTGAAAAATATGGTGCGGGAAATCCAAAGAACATTTAATTAATTTGGTATGGCCTTACTTTCAGTCAAATAAAGCCGTATTTGACTACAGTGCAAAGGTTATCCCCTATGAATCTCAATATTGTGACAAATGAGTAATGTATCAACAATTTATGGTATAAATCATACCTCTGTATTAAGACATTTATTGATCCTCCGAGGGAAAGGCTGTTCTCTCAGTATTTTCCATAAAATATAAAATATGCCTTGAATAAGCTATAGTTTGAAATCTAGGTAACGAATCTGTCGTTAACGTATTCGTTTTTTAGCTGCATTTTCCGGGTTATTTTCATTCTTATGAAAAGAGCCGTCACTTTGAACCAACTGTAGAGCTAGATAGTTGGTAACGTATCTGTTGCTGTCTACACGTCCAAATGCCGATTTTAAATACTCCCGATGAAACAGATAAAATATCGTTTGCTAGATTGGTTGAAGGACTCTGTTTGCTGATAGTACCCATGTATACGCTTTCTTTTCTACTCAAAGATTTAGAACGTCTTACATTTCTAGCAGCTTGAAGTGTGGTAACGTATCTGTTCACCTTCAATCGGACAACAGAATATTTCTTATTTCAAAAACAACATTTCTCATACATGTAAAAGTAATACTTTGGGATTCAATTGGGAGTAAAAAGGACACTTATGATACATTTCTTAACTGTAATTTTCTACGTAAAAAAGGTAGCCTCGTGCACCGGACAAGGCAAAATTCACTCAGAATTGACCCTTTGCGAGTCCAGGGAAAAGAATCACGAATGTTCTGGTCGTAATTACTATTGTGGTATATTGGAACATTGTGAAAGGTAATCAAAATCGATATTTTTGCTCAGTTTATTTTACCATTAAGATATTTCTGTACAGGCTGCGGAGGCGCAGAGACTGTACCAATATCAGTTTGCCGTCAGCATTTCAAAACTTTTCTCTGGCTCGCTCAATCCACCAGAATTTATTACATACGTTATTTTCAAATGATGCTGCGCTTTCCTGTACAAGCGCGGATCCAGAGGGGGGGGGGGGGGGTCCGGGAACCCACCCCTGGAATTTTCGAAGCATAGTCAATTATTTTAATAAATATACATATTTTATAAGATTAAGTATCAATTCCCTTTTTGTTGTCATTATATTTGAAAATATAATATAAGTTTGTATTGGAAATCTTTCATTTTGATAACATTTTGCCGATAGCATTTCAAAAATTTTCTCTGGCGAGCTACCGCTCACCAAAATTTATTACAAACGTTATTTTCAAATGATGCTGCGATTTCCTATATACAACCAACATACATTATACCTTGGTCAATAAACAATGGCACTGAGAGTAATGAAACTGAAAAAAAAACGAATAGAGGAATTTTATTCTAATTCTCGGAGAACAAATTTCTCTGGCTCGCTTTCGCTCTCCATTTGTTGTTTTAACTTTTTACATATTGGAACTGACAATCATTAATCAAGTACTATGATGTGAAAATCAAGATTTTAAGCTTTTTGCTCGCTGTGTTTCGCCAGTCATCTGTTTTATTTAGAATTAGAAACAGAGCTGGTCAACAATCAGTAATCAAAGACTTTATTTTCTTTCTTTTTTTCCTTTCAAAAAAAATTCGGACTTTATACATAGGATCCCCCCCCCCTGAAAAAAATCCTGGATCCGCCCATGCTGTACAACCCATGAACAATTACACCTTTTTCAATAAACAAGGACACTTAAAGAGAAACTGAAAAAGATACGAATAGAGGATTTATCAGTCAAATTCTGGAAAAAAAAACGCTGGCTCGCTGGTCATTGTAGATCTATAAATTTACATATTAGAACTGACAATCATTAAACAAGTACTTTGATGTGAAAATTCAAGATTTTTAAAAAGCTTTTTGCTCGCTAAATAGCTTGCCAGTCATCTGTTTATGCCGATTAGAAACCGAGAACTGACAATCATTAATCAAGGACTTTATTTTTTGGGTACAAGTGAATACAAGTGTTTTTTTTTTTATCGGACTTAAGGAACGCCCCTGAAAACAAATCCCGGATTCGTCCATGATATGTTTGAAAAGTTATCCATTACCGAACCGGAATTATTTGTACCATCCCAATTTTCGGTTTCTTTTCCGGTACACAAGTGGTTTCCTGCGTTGTGTTGCCGCGACGCCGATGCGAAATAATTTCATAAAATGCAGCTCAAAGTACTTACTTTGAATTGTTGGTCGGTATTTTTAGTTTAAATATATGTCAATTAGAACAATCTAGATAAATGATACCAGAAATAATGATGTACTGCAGAATTTCAAATGATAACACGAAGGCAACAATGGCTTCTGGTGTCCGCCCAGTTTCCGGACGAATTTTACGCTGATCAGTACTGTATCAGATCTGTATCTGTATGGGTCAGTGCCAACTAAATCATTTTCCATAGGCCGTAATGTTAACAAAATGCCGTGTAGCTTCTATACCAACATTGCTGGCCATGCATGTTATATACCGATTTGTTCGTTGATTCAAGCTTTATACGAAACTAAATAAAAAAATATAGCATGACCGGCTCTTTTTCGCGCTATTTGCGTCACAAGGTACCCTGCAGTGAATTTTCAAAATTTCCCGCCCCCGTCCCCTTTAGCGGATCGGGAGCTAGAGAAAAAATCCGGGCATCGACATTTTAATTGCAATTATTTTTTACTTATATATATCATATTCAAACAATAAACCAAAAGAAAACATAATTGATAGCCAATCACATCTTCTGTCACATTTAAAATAACAGGCCCCCTCACCCTACAGGTTTTTCTCCAATCGGAGCAGGTCTTTTAGTTGACTCTGACCTATAGACATATATAAACCCCCCTTTGAATAATTCAATTTTAATTCAAATTAAAGGTATCAATATAAATAAAATTTATGCGAAGTTTCAGTTTTCTACTGTACATGGCGTGGGAGTTATTTGAGATTTATGCGTGTGCGTCAGGTTTGAAAAAAGGCGCCAAAATTCGCATTTTGATGTATCTTGTTTTTCTCTTTTATTCCGTTCTCAGAAGAAAGAACCCTATGTTATGTACATGTATCTACTTATTTTAAATGTTTATTGTATGACGAACATAATTCATGTCAATATGATACAATTACAAGGTTTTTATAGCATTTATGAGAAATTTAGTACCCCTACCCCCCTCCGAAGGACGTATTTTCCTACATGTATGTGAACTCGCATTAATTAGAAGAAATTTACAGATAATGCATGTAAATGCAATTAGAATCGTAAATAAAGAAATAAAACGTGGTTTAATGCAGAAATTCAAGAAATAAAAGCATCCGATTCGAATTCTACACGGCTTTATGTGTAGCAATATCACACAAAGTTTTGCCCATAATACCAAGGAGGATACCTTCATGTATCTCAGACGAATGATTTTTAAGAAATATTTTGTTTTTAATGTGCAACTAGATATTCATACATAAAAGAACAGTTTTAATGCATATTTGGCTATAAAAAGTGGCTATAGTGTGTTAAATTAGAAAATTAATGACAGCGTGCCCATCGCGTTTTTGGCGGGAAATCCCGATTTACCCATATAATCGCTCATATACATAATTTTCCCATAAAAACTGGTTCATTTGTCTCTTTTCTGCTTAAAAATATATAAAAGTATACAAATAGAACGAATAACATGAAAAAATAACGCTAACACAGAGCCGATGTTGATATTTTGCATTTATTACAGTATAGCACGTGTTTCCCTCTAGGTCAGTGCCAACTAAATCATTTTCCATAGGCCGTAATGTTAACAAAATGCCGTGTAGCTTCTATACCAACATTGCTGGCCATGCATGTTATATACCGATTTGTTCGTTGATTCAAGCTTTATACGAAACTAAATAAAAAAATATAGCATGACCGGCTCTTTTTCGCGCTATTTGCGTCACAAGGTACCCTGCAGTGAATTTTCAAAATTTCCCGCCCCCGTCCCCTTTAGCGGATCGGGAGCTAGAGAAAAAATCCGGGCATCGACATTTTAATTGCAATTATTTTTTACTTATATATATCATATTCAAACAATAAACCAAAAGAAAACATAATTGATAGCCAATCACATCTTCTGTCACATTTAAAATAACAGGCCCCCTCACCCTACAGGTTTTTCTCCAATCGGAGCAGGTCTTTTAGTTGACTCTGACCTATGTCAGATGATCCACTACTGGCATATGATTAGTCCTGATGGAGCCGAGACTTTAAAGTCTCCACCGTCTTTGCTGAGATGATAGAATCGTCCAGTTGGTTCCAATCTAGATCTGATGGTTCGCACAAAGAAAGAGTTTTTATAAATATCAAATTTAGCTTGCAGAATTACAAAACAATTGTTGTTTCTTATTTCTGATGATATTACTATGTTGGTCGAATCAAAATTGATGAATGATTAAACCCGGATACGGTATTTGTATGTTTAAAATATGATTTGGGAGGAATACTAGCTGGCAATAACCTCCCAACCACCTTGTATAAAAATGCTAAGCTCAGTTCCTTGCTCCATTCCTGAAGTGTAGGAAGATTCAACTCCTGGAGCATTGGGGTAATAAATCCCGAGTCACAAGATTAATGATTCTTAAATATGAATCAATATTGATATCTGAGCATCCACTAAATCATTTTCCAAGCAATTAGGCCGTAAATTGTTAATTTGCATCAAAAATACTCAGCAGAGAATTTTCAGATTTTCCTGCCACCGTCCCCTTTAAAGGTTTAATGGAATGGAAGCTAGGGAAAACCCCTGAGCATAGGCATTTTAATTGCACTTATTTTTACTCATACATGTATATTTATATACATTTATACTAGTCGAGCTGATATATCCAAAATTGAAGATTTCCGAACAATTCACTACCTGTACTTTGGTTACTTGGAAGTACTTTCACAATTTTGGTTTAGATGTTCAGAGAAACAATCTACATGCAAAAGGAAATCTCAGAATAACTTCATTTGGTATCTTTTTAGCGTTTGTTTCTCCTTAGTAACAGTTTGTACTTTTTGTTTGTTTCATCTCTGTTGCTACATATGTAACTTGCTATTTAAAAATAAAATTTGAATTTAGTAAAAATCATGTTTTGATTTTACAGGGGCGTTCCTGTGCCTTTTGCAAGCAAATTAAGAAATGAAAGAATCGATGCCATTGGAGAGGAAATTGCGAAAGGTCATCATGACATTGTTTTGCTACAAGAGGTGACATTTCTTGTTGTTTTCCTGCATTAAAATCGATTGAAACAGGTTGAATTTCCACAGTTTATCCTCTTTTTTTTTCATATTTATTCTGAAGTCACTCTTATGATGCATGTACAATGTATATGAACGAATACCGTATTCTGTATAAATACTTTGATTTGCAACGGTAAGTATATTTGCCAATGAATTTATGACAGATATCTTCTTTAAGACCATTATAAATGTTATCTTTATATTGTGGCATTCTTTAACACCATAATAAACGTTATCTTTACATTGTGGCATTCTTTAACACCATTATAAATGTTATCTTTATATTGTGGCATTCTTTAACACAATTATAAATGTTATCTTAATATTGTTGCATTCTTTAACACCATTATAAATGTTATCTTTATATTGTGGCATTCTTTAACACCATTATGAATGTTATCTTTATATTGTGGCATTCTTTAACACCATTATAAATGTTATCTTAAGTTTATATTGTGGCATTCTTTAACACCATTATAAACGTTATCTTTATATTGTGGCATTCTTTAACACAATTATAAATGCTATCTATATATTGTGGCATTCTTAAACACCATTATAAATGTTATCTTTATCATGTGGCATTCTTTAACACCATTATAAACGTTATCTTTATATTGTGGCATTCTTTAACACCATTATAAACGTTATCTTTATATTGTGGCATTCTTTAACACCATTATAAACGTTATCTTTATATTGTGGTGTGGTGATTTCCATAATAAAGGCAAAAAAAAAAAATTGTCACAAAATGATAATTAGAATAAAACTGTTGTCAACTTGAAAGAATGATTTATTCTACAAATTGTACTTGATAACTTCAAAATAGTTTGATTTTGAATTTTTCATAATCTTAATACATTCAGGGTTTTTTTTTTATATTAAATTTGGGGAAGGTGCCTGTCCCATTTAGGAAAATTTGTGTCATTTTGCTAAAATTGGGGAAATTTTTATACAAATTCTCACTTAACACAGCTAATCCATTGATTTGCAAATTCATTCATTTTTTGAGCGAATAGCTCTAAGTGATCACCTGAAAATTTTTACGCTAGAGTCTCAGCTCCAATTCCGTACATGTATAATTTGAAGCATGAACCAATCAAATCACAGGGTTTTCAGCATCGTGACGTATTAGATCTTCTGACGAAGAAAGTGAAGGGCCGATGCTGCTTCTATGTATAAACGATGTTAAAATCTTTAAAATGAAATGCAATTTATCTTTTCATTCGATCTATATTTTTTTCATTTGATCTTTAAAGAATTTAAGGAATATTAATGGAAGATATTTGTTAGAGATTGTCTCAGATTGCTCGACAACCAATTCCCCTCCTCCACTTCTCTTTTATCAACCCTCTGGATCGACCACTAGTATTGACGCTTTTGAATATGCTAGTTCGAGGACGGTCACCTTTTAATTCTAACGACGTAATTATGGATAAGCATTTCAGTATTATTCTTTATTTGCATAAACTTGTTTGCGAAGGAAAGTTTGATGACATACAGCATAAATGATATGTTCAATGTCATATTCTGATATTTAGCTATTCGCTCTCAGTACCTTCAGTGCTTTGATTTTATTAAGTTATAGGAAGTGCCTGTACCTATCCCATTTGGGAAAATTTGCGTCATTTTGCTAAAATTTGGGAAATTTTTATACAAATTCTCACTTATAACACTGCTAATCCATTGATTAACACTGCTAATCCATTGATTTGCTTGAATTGAACAAGGGATAGATAAAAGACTTTAAAATGCACTTAGACATGGGATTTTTGTGCTAACTTCCACGTTTTGAGTCTTATTCTCTCAAGTGATTTTTTCTTAATTTTTATTTGGAAATTCAACCCCAAAACAATGGAAAAACCCACTAGTTACATGTACATGTACTTGTTTAAAATGACCATGACCACAATCATGAAATATTTTTGACTAATTAAGTTTGTCAGTTTTCTAAGATCTTGAGAGATTGTCAGTATTTTTATTCATTAGGTTTGTACTGACTCAGATGGTCGGTATTTTTATTCATTAGGTTTGGACTGACTCAGATTTCCAGAAACTACAAGTTGCAGTCGGAGCTGTAATGCCCTATTCTCACTACTTTCAGAGGTTTGTTTGCATTCCACTTTTGGTGCAAATCTTATAAGAAATTCTTCAAAGACCATGTCAACAAATATATTTAAAGATTATGTGTACACTTTTTCTTTAAATTTTCGTGTACTCTGTTAATAGTTGTTCAATTACTTCAAGGCTATATTCTTGAAAAGCTTTCTGTAAATGTGGTATATTTTCACTGGGAGAAATATTTGCAAAATATCCATTGGAACAGTACGCTTGGGCGTAATTTTGGCGAAATTGGGATTATTTCCCTTTGTCTTTTATGCTGGTTATAATTTTCACGCGGGGGTTATTTTTGCATTAATCATTAAATCGTGAAAATTACCCCCACGCCAATATTTCCACTTTACAGTTTATGGAAAAAAGTTATATAGAAAAAGTAAAGAAATCAAAATATAAATTTGGGGAATCTAAAAAATATATATGTATATAAATTCATCATTTGACATTGCAGTGGCACCATAGGTAGTGGAACGTGCCTCTTTTCCAAACTACCAATCCTAGAGACATTGTATCATGGTTTCCAGTTAAACGGTTATGCTCACAAAGTTCATCACGGAGACTGGTTTGGTGGAAAAGGAGTTGGTCTATGTAAAATTCGCTTCAGAGATAAAATAATCAACGTGTTTAATACTCATGTAAGTATATGTAAAAACTTAAATTTGTAATTGTCATGGAAATTTATGAATTTGACTTTGATCATTTAAAGTCATACAATTTATTTTTATGTGTTGGAAAGTCAGTGAAATTTGGAATTTAAGGAATTTGACTTTTTCCTTGTTTCAATCATGAAAATCTATATACTGAGTGATTCATCTTGGGAAAATGAGATGGACCCATGCATTATATGCAGCATCTGGCCTACTTTTTCCAGTTGAGTGATTTTGCTTTTAAAAGCCAATATCGAGCAGAGTTAAGTAGAAGTGCTACATGTACGAAATTAGCCGAAACTTGCATAACAGATGTATCTTTGAGCAAACTTTCATAAAATGACCTTGACCTACTTTTTCCGCTTGAGAAAATAAATATTGAGCAAAGTATAAGTGCTACATGCACCAAACTTGCATATTGGATGTATCTTATATCAAACTGTCATAAAATGACCTTGACCTACTTTTTTCTGCTCAAGTGATTTTGATTTGAAAAGCCAATATTGAGCAAAGTAATAGTGCTACGTATACATACACCAAAATTGCATATTCAGTGGATGTATCTTATATCAAACTTTCATAAAATGACCTTGGCCTACTTTTTCCACTTGAATTAGTTTAATTTTTCCATATTCGCTATTTTCGAAAACCAGAGTTGCTTCCCATTTGAGACAGTATCTGCATAGACTGATTATGATGTCATTAAATTCTATGGAAACAGTCCTAAAAGTCTGGGAAATGACGGTATAAAATCGACATTACCGTAACATTTTCATGACATCACAATGGTATTACGTCAGATACCGTCTGTAAGGGGAAAAAACTCTGTATTCCGCAAAGACTCAATACAGTAAAGTTTGATATTTGAATACATCTCTATTAAAATGATAAATGCTGTTTAATGATATCATTACTTAGGGAATGTTACAACTACCTAGCCGTGGTTTATTGTCCAGTAATTCCCCGAGTTGCATGAACCAATCAAATTATCACTGATCCACGAAGCTCATTGGTTCATGTGACTTGGAAAATTACTGACAATGCGCCCTGACTAAGTAGTTGTTATTTCTATTCTAATATTGTTCTGCAGACGACAAAGGATGGAGCATAGCGGACTGGAAATTTGTTGGAGATTTTACACCAGGCGCATGAATGGGCGGAGCTCAAAGACTGGAAGTTTGTTGGAGACTTTACACCAAGGGAGTTCTTTAATACATATAGGGAGAAAATCTCAAGTCATTTTAGAATTAACAATCAGGTCACTTTTTCAGCTACATGCAGAATATTCCGGCAGACCAGATGATGAGTATCTCGCTCACAGGGTGGCCCAGGCGTTCGAGATGAGTCAGTTTATAAAGAATGTTAGCGAGACATGTGATGTTGTCATCATTGGAGGGGATTTCAACTTGGAACCAACAGATCTCGGTTATAAGATCATCAGAACAAATGCTTTACTGAGAGATAGCTGGCTACATCTGGTGAGACCAAGATCACCACGTGGAATTGAAACATATAGTGTTGTGATTCCTTACATAGTTTTTGGCCGGATTGCAAAGCAATTCCGGCCTATAGATTGACGATGTCCGTCCGTCCGTCCGTCTGTCTGTCCGTCCGTCCGTCTGCCGTCAACATTTTGGTTAAAGTTTCTGGTTGAGGCAAAATCTAAGGAACTATATGCAGAAGAAACTTTATATTAAACATGAAGCTTGCCCATGACAAGACCTTTCAATTTATGCCATAACATTTGACCTAGTGACCTTGACCTTTGACTTTGACCTAGTTAAAGATTTTGGGTAAAGTTTCTGGTTGAGGCAAAATCTAAGTAACTATATGCAGTAGAAACTTTATATTATACATGAAGCTTGCCCATCACAAGACCTTTCAATTTATGCCGTAACATTTGACCTAGTGACCTTGACCTTGGAATTTGACCAACTCAAAGATTTTGGTTAAAGTTCCTGGTTTAAGCAAAATCTATGGAACTGTATGCAGTAGAAACTTTATATTATACATGAAGCTTGCCCATGACAAGACCTTTCAATTTATGCAGTAACATTTGACCTAGTGACCTTGACCTTTGACTTTGACCTAGTTAAGGATTTTGGTTAAAGTTCCTGGTTTAAGCAAAATCTACGGAACTTTATGCAGTAGAAACTTTATTTCATACATGTAGGTTGCCACTGACAAAACCTTTCAATTTATGCTTTATTATTTGATCTATTGACCTTGACCCAGTTAGTGACAAAAACTTACTTTGCAATCCGGCCATACCGTCTTTAGCGGTGTTTTATTGGTATTTTTTTCATTTTCTAAATTAAACTTTACAAAACTGATGAGACGTTGCAGTAGGGCAATGCCTATTAAATCAATCCATATCGTCCAGGTATATGAAAAGTTCATAGTTTGTAGATGACAGAAACGTTCTTGACGTATCATTCCTTTAGAGGAACTCTTGGAAGTGTTTGCAAAAACCATAGACTTTTCAGATACATAATTTCATAAACGATATGGACTTACTTATTAGGCATTGCCCTACTGCAACGTCTCATCAGTTTTGTGCAGTACACTTTTAAAAATGATGAAAAAACAATAAAAAATCTCTGAAGGAATCACAACATCATATGTTTCGATCCCTTGCAGTGAAGATATTCATTTTATAAATGCCTGTCTGTGTAAACGTAGATTAATTCAGAAATTGTTGCGAGGAGCAAAATCTACTTTTTCAAAGCATTTACTTTTTATATTTTGTTTAATGCCCTGTTTACTGGGAGGGTTTAATGCACATAAAATAGAATTCAATTTGCATTAGATTTAGGCTTTTTTCACACACAAAATCTTAAATAACTCTTGCGTGAAAGTTACAACAAGTATAAAAGCTACAGGAATACTCCTGATTGCACCAAAATTACGCCCTGTGTACTGTTGAAATGGTCATTTCGCAAAATTCTCCCCCAGGGGAAATAACCACGTGCACAGTATTTCACTGAGAGTTCCATTTCATACGGTTTTGCAGTGGAGATACCCAATATGTATTTTATACCTGTTGTCTGAGTAGAGGTTTTTTAAACATTTATGGAGACCTCATATTGATTTGTACTTTTCATTTTTTTCCTTCACGAGCAGCATGGTGGAGAGAAACCAGAGGGATCCACTTGTGATGTGAGAACAAACAGCTTTGTTTCCAAGAAGAGTCTAGAGAAAGTACCAGAGGGGAAACGTATAGACTATATCATGTACAGAGGAAATCCAGGTACTTTGTCTGTTACTCAGTGAGAGAAACTTCATATTGATTTGTACTTTTTATTTTCCTTCCCTTATTGATCATCGGATATATATGTTATATATAATTTTCATCCAAGTACATAGATGTACGTGTAAGTCAACCAAAATATGAAATGCATAAATCATTTTACACTCGCTTAGACAATTTAGAAAAAAGGTGAATCACCAGATGTACTTGATTTAAAAAAAAAACATTTGATAAAACAAAAAATTGAATTGAATTTGAATTTACAGGTACGGATATTGTGGCGGGTAAGTGTGAGATAACAATGGGAAAAGTTCCTGGAAAGCAGTTTAATTTCTCAGACCATGAAGGAGTAGCTGTAACATTTAATATAAGTAATACAGGTAAATTCTTAATTTCGGTCATTTGTACCAGAATTTTGACCATTTATTGACAGACTTGTAAAAGTAATTTCAAGATTTTAAGACAACTTGAATGGCATATTGCTGTATTCTACAGTAGTAGTACATGTACATACTTTCAGATATTGATTATATAATTCTTTTTTATGCCCCCGGAATCAAAGATTCGGGGGCATATAGTTTTTGGCCTGTTTGTCTGTTTGTCTGTTTGTCTGTTTATCTGTTTGTCTGTTTGTCTGTCTGTTTGTCCGAAAAACTTTAACATTGGACATAACTTTTGAATGGGAAGTGATAGGGCTTTCATATTTCACATGTGTATTCCTTGTGACAAGACCTTTCCATTGATACCAAAATTTTTGACCTCGTGACCTTGACCTTTGACCTACTTTTCAAAAACTTTAACATTGGGCATAACTTTTGAATGGGAAGTGATAGGGCATTCATATTTCATATGTGTATTCCTTGTGACAAGACCTTTCCATTGATACCAAAATTTTTGACCTCCTGACCTTGACTTTGACCTTTGACCTACTTTTCAAAAACTTAAACATTGGGCATAACTTTTGAATGGGAAGTGATAGGGCTTTCATATTTCACATGTGTATTCCTTGTGACAAGACCTTTCCATTGATACCAAAATTTTTGACCTCCTGACCTTGACCTTGACCTTTGACCTACTTTTCAAAAACTTAAACATTGGGCATAACTTTTGAATGGGAAGTGATAGGGCTTTCATATTTCACATGTGTATTCCTTGTGACAAGACCTTTCCATTGATACCAAAATTTTTGACCTCGTGACCTTGACCTTGACCTTTGACCTACTTTTCAAAAACTTTAACATTGGGCATAACTTTTGAATGGGAAGTGATAGGGCTTTCATATTTCACATGTGTATTCCTTGTGACAAGACCTTTCCATTGATACCAAAATGTTTGACCTCATGACCTTGACCTTTGACCTACTTTTCAAAAACTTTAACATTGGGCATAACTTTTGAATGGTAAGTGATAGGGCTTTCATATTTCATATGTGTATTCCTTGTGACAAGACCTTTCCATTGATACCAAAATTTTTGACCTCGTGACCTTGACCTTTGACCTTTTAACCCAGTGACCTCACATACATGTACTTAACAGAAAATAGTGTTCATACTAACAAAGATGCCACCGGGGGCATTCGTGTTTCACAAACACAGGCTTTATTAAAAGTCCTCATATACTACAGAAAAAATTGAAAATCTGCCAATTTTGATAGCAGTTAATATGGCAAATACCAAACTTTAAACTCTTTTCATGATATGCTAGAATGACAGCTAGAAATAGTAATTTTTCCATTTCAAATTTCATATGCACAATATACATACCGGTAATATATTTCCATCTGTGTATGTATGAAGTATCTTTCATATTCCAGAAAAAAGTCCCAGTTCAAAATCAGGAGAGAGTCCCTGGGACATGTTAACCTTACTAGAGGAAGCAGAAACTGTGATAGACAAAGGACTAGTCAAAGCTCGTTCAGACAACAACTTCTATACTGTTATGGCCGTGTTATCCATGATTCTATTCTATGGTGTGTCGGGTTTAGAAGTATCGTTTTTCCACATTCCGCTTGGTTACATCTTCTTAAAAGGACTCCTTATTGTCACGTTTACTCTAATGACCGCATTTTTTGTGTGGTATAAGCTGATAGTTAACAGAATTGAGGTCAAAGGCCTTAGAGGTACAAAGAATGATATACACAACCTGAAAATGACAGTCAAAAGTAAATAAACGTAATATTTCCTTACCCCACCTCTGACAACTTAGCCTGGAAATCCCAGAAAGCGATTGGCTAATAACAGTCATGTGAAGACGTGTTATATCTTGTAGCTTATAAATCAAACAATGATGTCCAAACACTTCGATTAGGTCATCAGTGGGGTAAATCTGTTACCTAGTCATCTAGTGACCTTGTACGGGATGATACCGGGTCAATATGATTTATTTCGAACTTGGCCTCACCTCCCCCAATATAAAATCTAGTGACCCGGTTTTATCCTGTACCAGATCACTAGATGACTTGGTTACTAATAATGCTGGGACAATTATGTCTTTCTTCTATATATTCATGCACTTTAGTTTCATTGTGATATATTTACATACATTATGCCCATTCATAGTTGTACAGAATCTACACTGTGATTATAACTGTGGTAATATACCAGTACATAGTAACGGAGCCTTAGCAACGGAATTTAAAACGTATTTAAATGTCATTCCAGCGTGAAAAAAATGAATGTACATGTAAATATATATAAAAACAGTCTATTTGGAATGTGATTATACTGTGATAACCTACAATAAATTCATTAACGTGCATTATGGAACATAATTCCTGGATCCATAGTAGGGTGACCATTCCCTCAGTAACCAAGGACCCGATGTTATTTAAGGTTATCAGTTTGTGCAAATTTAATATCTTGTTCAAATTTGTTGTCTTTGTATGTAACATTTTAATCTAGATTCAGTGTGTGTAATGGTGCACATGACATAATATACTGATCAAATCAGATATGGAATGATACAATTCAGAGAATAGCATTTCGCATTGTATAATAATCCATTTTCCAGATTACAGATATGACCTTTCCTAACCTTGATTTTATACACATAGACACCCTACATCACATTCTTTGGCAAAATTTTCCATTGTGACGTCACATCTGATCGCACCGTCTTAAAGCACCTCGATGTATTGTCATGCTTTTTATTTTGACGTCACAATGAAAGCATCGCGAAATTTAGTGATGTCTGGTGTTTGACTGTCTCATGAGTTTACTGGAAAATCAGCTATGTACAAACAGTATTGTATAATGCTTTTCACAGTGGTTCATTCCTGTGTGTACTTATTTATTGAAATAGCTCTACATAAAAGTGACTTCAGAGGTAAATATTACTTCAGCTATCAGCTTAATTGTGATGTGTGTCTCAATTTTATGAATTTCATTTTGGTATACATCTCAATTATCTAATTTATTTCTCCTTTTAAATGTCTCTCTATTAATGTTGTGTATAAGTGTATTAAATCTGTACCTTAATTTGAGTTTTACAAAGATTCTTTCTCCTTTATATTCACCCAAAAGTGATTGTTTAAACACAATCTAGCTTTATATAGCAGTATTTACATGTAAGGGTTGAAGTATTTGCCACAAATTTATCTTGTATATTTTGACCACGGCCATACTGACATGACCTGCAATAGCTAATTGTCTGCGACTGCATGTAGAATGAGTCGGTCTGTGAAAAGTAGTCTGTTGATGTAAAGCATCCCAGAGCTATCAAATACACAAGATATCATAAAAGAGTTAACCTTTTCAGTCCCAGTGTGGCCATACTTGCTTGCCCTGCCTTGTTATCATACTGAAATTCTAAAAAATTCCATGACTTAAACTAAACCACATTCTCCATGACATTAGAGACAAGCAACCAACCAGTTGCTATGACCATTATGTAAAGTGATGCACAATTACAGTGCAAAACGTCACAAATAAAGGCAATGCAAGTGTAGCATCCCCTTGCAGTTGCATATTCTATGCAATCAGCAAAAGGATTTTAAAATAAAGTTTACTGCCACCTTTACCCTCGATCTTAAAATCATTGGGGTTGATACACTCCCCCGAGAGATCATTTTGTGAAATAAATGGAGA
Source organism: Pinctada fucata (assembly GCA_028142955.1). NCBI lineage: Eukaryota > Metazoa > Mollusca > Bivalvia > Pterioida > Pteriidae > Pinctada > Pinctada fucata. Next base: position 34,769,455 of record AP027104.1, read on the forward strand.
TCTTACGATAATTGCTATGCCTTCTATGTTGTTCACACGGATTATAAACCTAAGTCCACTGTGACCTTTGAACCTTGACATTGAAAATCAATAGGGTTCATCCTCTCCCCATGGGAAACAATTGTGGAAGGTTTGATGTTCCGTAATGATTGTTACGTCTTCTATGCTGTTCACAAGGATTTTAAGCCCAATTCTAATGTGACCTTGAAAATCAAGAGTTCATCCTCTCCCCATGGGGAACACTTGTGGATGGTTTGATGTTTCTACGATGATTTCTGTCTTCTATGCTGTTCATAAGGATTTAAAACCTAAGTCCACTGTGAACTTTTACCTTGAAAATCAATAGTGTTCATTCTCTTTCTATGGGGAACATTTGTGGTTTGATGGTCTGATGTTTCTATGATTATTCCTTCAGCTTCTACACTGTTCACAAGAAATCCACACACCCTCACCCTCGGAGGCATGACAGCGATGTTATATCCCCTCCACAACAGAGTTATGAGGGGATAATGATGTTTATTTTCAGAAATTTCACATTTTGCAATGTTTTTTAACGATCATACACAAAATTTTCAGTTATATTTACATCACCTGGAAGACAAGAAACCAGGTGATAGTGAAATTCCATTACTTTTCAAAGACTTGACACCAAATTCCATAACTGCTTTCCCTATATTTTCAAGACCCAGGTCAAATTGCATTACTTTCCACGACACGTACACACCATGGTGACACATACCTCGAGTTGAAACCTAAGGGTAAGATATTGACTAGCTGTTACTTTATTACACAGGAAGCAGTTACAAAGAACAAGTTCATATGACCAATTTACCCAGAAATATTTGTCACCAGTAATTTATAAAACAATCTACTATGGTTAAATTTTGGTGAGTAAAACATTGTACAGTTACTACACAAGTTGCTATCAACATTCAAATCTGTAAGGAGAAAGCCAAGTGGCAAATCATCACCACTTGCTCCTCAAGAAGCATAGAATACAGTGATCTTGACACGCGTGAGGTGTTGAATCTCATGCCACTCTAATTAAAATTCTACGTTTCTGATCAGAAACGTCAAATTTCAATTAGATTAATCTCATGCTTGATCATTTCTGTTGGTTGACAAGAAAATGTAAAGTGCCTCAAGTAAAACAATAAATGTTGATCAATGATACCCCAATCCAAGTTTTGACCTTTGACCTTCTAATCCCAAATATATAGGCATCATCATCACATCGTAGGGACCCAAGGTGTGAAACATCAAAATTATTCAAGTTATCATGTTACAACCTTAGTGTTTACAGAAATTTAAAGTAGTTCCTATGCATGCTATGGGACTACAGTATTTCAATGCCAAACCGTAGTAAATAAACTAACAAATTGTTATATATTTAAAAGAATTTATCGAATTTTATGCTTAGGTCTACAGTGAATTTACATTCCATCAAGGAATTGAACAGTCTTTAAAATGTTCATAATGTAACAACATATTTAAATAGAAACATTGAAATCAGTAAAAATGAAATGATGTCTGAGATGAAATTCAATGCCCTCCTGGAACACTAACTATTCTGTCACATCATTAGCTGGCTCATACTGCTGGAGCTGAAAAATAGATAAGATGAATGTACAGCAAGACTTCAAGATAAATAAGATAAATATATAGATAAACAAGATAAATAACATTTTATAGATTTCATTTTGATGTAATCTTTGACAAGGAAATGCTCACTATGGGCCCCAGTTAACTTTCGATGGGATGCTTTCTATGTCGATTTTGCCCCAACTTTCAAGACATTTAAGACTGTGCCTAAAGAAAATGGTGTCCTAATCATAGCTAAATCAACAAAGAAAATTTTTGAATTTTCCTAGGCTATCAAAATTGATCTCTCTGATTCTTTAAATTATATTGTATCACTACCTTTCATTTAAGTTGTTGGATAAGTTGTAAGATTTTGATATCTATCAAACAGTATCATAACATTTTTTTTTAAAAACAATTCAAGGCAAATGGCAAAACCTTGCTACTTTTCAATTTCTGACACGAGTTTCACAGACAGTAGTCAGTGATTTTTTTCAGTAATTTGGGAATGGGGTCGGGGCCTGTGCAATTGGGAAAAAATTAACGACATTTGGGAATATTTTGGGAAGTACTTATATAAAAGTTAAATGACAATTTATACAATCAAAAGTTCAGAATTGAATGTTTAATCATGTAATTTTCTTTTAAATATGATTTAATTTCTTATGCTTACAACAATATGGCAAATAATTGGTAAATTTGCTACTTTTGAACCAGTAAATTTCACTATTATTGCTGATAATTCCATCTGAATGAAATTGGGAAAATCTAGAGCCACAATTGGGAAAAAAAGATACTATTTTTCATTGGGAACGGGGTTGAATAACGACCCCAAAAAGGGGCAAAAAAATCCCTCGTAGTATTCCAATACTGTATGTAGCATAATGCAGTTTCATACCTTGCTCCTTAAATCTGAATTTTCTTCCTGAAGTGACTCTACTTTTTGTCTTAATTCTGTGACTTCCAATTTCAAAGCTTCTACATCGGCTGTTTCTGGTCCTGAAGCACCTAAATGCTGTTTTAAAAAGCTATAATCAAGTTAAGGAATGCTCTTCAACAACATCAATTTTTATCACTGAAGTCAAAGCATGGTTGAGAGAATACAAAATGATAAGCATTATAACTGTTAGCAAACTAATAAACCTGTGGAGCAGGGTTTTAGATCTTTATCACATTTACCAAATGCAAGTACAGATCAACCTTGACCTTTTGAACCCAAATCATTGGAGATCCTCTTTGTGACTTATATGTAAAATTTCATCTCTTTAGGTCTGGAACAACTCAAATTCTTTTGCAGAAATGCAGTTTCCATACAAGCTCAGACTGACATGGACCTTTGACATTTTGAGTTATGGTGCAGAAACCAGACCTGCATACCATTTTCTTGGCAAAAGTGTAATACTTTCCTCAAGAATGTGTAATTTAGTGGAAGTGAAGTGAAATATAACAAAACTGACAGGAAATTTGATAAAAACATTGTGTTTTCGACTCTTTGACATTGTAACAAATCTAAATCATTTACACAATTGCATATATGATATCAAAATGCTTAACTTTCAAGTTATAGATGTATGCGAGTTTATTCATTTGTTAGAGATACTTCTGCTTGGAATTATGTTGAAAACGTAAAATTTAGCAGCAAAAGCGTATGGCATACATTGTAATTGTAGGTCAAAAATAGTAAAAATTACGCCAAAATCGTAAAAGTAGGAATAACTTTCAAGTTATAGATGTATGTGAGTTTATTCAATTGTTAGAGATACATCTGCTTGGAATTATGTTGGAAGCGTAAAATTTAGGAGCAAAAGCGTATAACGTAATTGTAGGACAAAAATTGTAAAAATCAAATTCAAGGAATTGTGGTCCCCCGCTTTTGGGTGTTTGTCTTTAAAGAAATGCTTACAGACATCCCCCCATTCTTAAGTTTTAATAATATATCTCATATATTATCAACATTCTAAATATGAAAGATTAACTCCAAGGTCAAAAGGTACAAACTTTTGTGTTGTTTCCAAGGGATAGGGCTTATGAAAAGGTATGCACATGTGAAATATTTAAGACCTATGATTTAAATTAAAATCAAAAACTTATGGTCGAGGTTGAAGTTTTTAAATGTGGGTCAACCTCCATGGACAAGGTCACAAGGTCAGGTTGTTGTTACCAACAGAAAGGTCTCATCACAAGGAATACACATGTGAAATGTGAAAGCCCTATCATTTTCCATTAAAAAGTTATGGACAAGGTTATAGTTTTTTGAAAAGTAGGTCGAACTCAAAGGTCAAGGTCACAAGGTAAAAAATTTTGGTATCCATGGAAAGGTCTTGTCACAAGGAATACACATGTGAAATATGAAAGCCCTATCACTTCCCATTCAAAAGTTATGCCCAATGTTAAAGTTTTTGAAAAGTAGGTCAAAGGTCAAGGTCAAGGTCACGAGGTCAAAAATTTTGGTATCAATGGAAAGGTCTTGTCACAAGGAATACACATGTGAAATATGAAAGCCCTATCACTTCCCATTCAAAAGTTATGGTCAAGGTTAAAGTTTTTAATAAGTAGGTCAAAGTCCAAGGTAAAGGTCACAAGGTCAAAAATTTTGGTATCCATGGAAAGGTCTTGTCACAAGGAATACACATGTGAAATATCAAAGCCCTATCACTTACCATTCAAAAGTTATGGTCAAGGTTAAAGTTTTTAATAAGTAGGTCAAAGTCCAAGGTCAAGGTCACAAGGTCAAAAATTTTGGTATCCATGGAAAGGTCTTGTCACAAGGAATACACATGTGAAATATCAAAGCCCTATCACTTTCCATTCAAAAGTTATGGTCAAGGTTAAAGTTTTTAATAAGTAGGTCAAAGTCCAAGGTCAAGGTCACAAGGTCAAAAATGTTGGTATCCATGAATAGGTCTTGTCACAAGGAATACACATGTGAAATATCAAAGATCTATCACTTACCATTCAAAAGTTATGCACAAGGTTAAAGTTTTTGTGACTGACGGACAGACGGACGGACAGACGGACGGACGAACCGGTTTTAATGTCCCCGCGCTTTCGCAAAAGTGGGGGACAAAAATTACGCCAAAATCGTAAAAGTAGGCAGGTCTGAGAAACACTGTTTCGCAAACATGCTTTGTCAGAATTATTGATCCAAAAATCAATATAGATACTCTTTTGACCAGATTGACAATGAGCAAGTTGATTAATTAATGTATGCAGGAATAACATTTTTTTCTCAAAAGCAACAAACATGCACTGTTGAGACTTCAATTTCATACTGTACTCTATACAATTTAAAAATTTCTTGTATGTTTTCAGTTTTCCAACAAAACTGAAATCCCTTCATTTTGAAAAGGATACTCAAGGGCATTGTTTGGCTTTTCTGGCTCTTCATATAGTCCTACTAGTACTGAAAAGAGATAAAAATACATGTATATAATAATATGCACTAATGGCTCACACATCCATGTAATGAATGACCAAAACAAATATTCAAATTTCCAAAAATAGATAACTATTCTTTGTACCAGTATCTTCTTTGATGTTGCAGCTATCCTACCGGTATTGATAATGATACAATGTACATCAAAAGATAGCTTTTTAAATTTCTAGAAGTTATCAAATTTTTTATTTTATTGATAGATTTCAGTTTTAATTCAGCATGATTAAGACTCATGACTACACAAAGTATAACAAAATCCATGAGAGAGCTGTCAGCTGACTACATTTTTTCTGTACAGTGTGAATCTTACGAAACAATTTCTAGATTCAGTAATCCCTGTGTTCCTTCATAACAGTATAGTAATTACATTAATACCTTTTACGATTTGTCAAATGCACAATATACAATTTGAAAGCAGATGTCTGACTTGCCTAAAAGAGGCCTACTAGAAGAACTTTGTCTTTTAAAATGACTTACCTTTAGTCAAAGCATCTAAAACACCAGCTTTTTCTAAATATTTCCTAAATTCTTCTCTCTTTGAGTCTGCAGCCTGTTATAAATAAGGGGAACTAATTTACATCAAATTCAACAGAATCAAGTATTGTACAATGTAGTACTTGTACTACAAATACTATACAGACTACCCAGGTTTGTAGTACTTGTACTAAAAGTACTGTATACTTGTACTTCAAGTACTGTACAGGCAACCCAGGTTTGTAGTACCTGCACATGTACTAAAAGTACTGTATACTTGTACTACAAGTACTGTACAGGCAACCCAGGTTTGTAGTACCTGCACATGTACTAAAAGTACTGTATACTTGTACTACAAGTACTGTACAGGCAACCCAGGTTTGTAGTACTTGTACTAAAAGTACTGTATACTTGTACTACAAGTATTGTATAGACTACCCAGGTTTGTAATACTTGTACTGAAAGTACTGTATACTTGTACTACAAGTACTGTACAGGCAACCCAGGTTTGTAGTACTTGTACTAAAAGTACTGTATACTTGTACTACAAGTATTGTATAGACTACCCAGGTTTGTAGTACTTGAACTAAAAGTACTGTATACTTGTACTACAAGTACTGTACAGACTACCCAGGTTTGTAGTACTTGAACTAAAAGTACTGTATACTTGTACTACAAGTACTGTACAGGCAACCCAGGTTTGTAGTACTTGAACTAAAAGTACTGTATACTTGTACTACAAGTATTGTACAGACTACCCAGGTTTGTAGTACTTGAACTAAAAGTACTGTATACTTGTAACACAAGTACTGTAAAGGCAACCTAGGTCTAGAAGTAATAATTATGAAAGACACTGATGAGGAGATTCAATGTAAAATACAATGTAGTTTGAGTCATGAGTAACATCGAAAGTTGTAATATACAGGTTCAGAATTTGGTACAGGATAGGAAAATTATGCTCCTTGTCGTGTTAGACAGGTTGTCGCTATATACAGGTTAATGTGATGGGAAAATCGCTTGCCAGGATTGAAAAAGGTTGTGTAAAGCAGAAGTCCCTTAAAAGAGGGTCACTTTAAGATACATGTAGGTTTGACTGTATCACCAAAATTAGTCAAATTCACTGGTTCAAAAGTAGCAAATTTACTATTAATTTGCCATAATTTTTGTAATCAATACTAATCATATTAAGTAATTAAATCCATTTGATTTAACATTCAATTTTAATCTTTTGATTGTCTAAGCAGTCATTTATTCTATCTGAGTACTTCCCAAAATACTCCAAAATGTCGTAAATTTTCCCAATCGCACAATCCCCAACCCCATTTCCAAATTACTGAAAAAAAAAACTGTTATCCCTCAATTGGTTTGCATCTAATCACAGACTGTTAACAGATATGTACCGAAATGTTCAAGCATTGTTATGTAGTCTTATGAAAGGTGAATACAGTCTTTCCCAATAAAATTGGTCCGCCGGTCCAGACAGGCAAAATTACGTTTGGACCGGTGCTTTCCTCTCGATAGCTGGTCTGAATGACTTATGCCTTTTGGCTAGTCTATTCGTAGTGTAATCAAATATTCCAGTGCAAGTTTTTTTAAATTTTCGGTCCCTCATGAGAATATAACGATCATGCTCTTATAAACATTTCATGATTGTAATTTTGATTTCTTAGCTTTGTTTTAAAGTGTTTAAGAGAACGTGATTGACAAGTAGTCAGAGGTTGTTCGGGCTGGGGCTCCTACCATATTTTTTTTTCGGACAGACAGTTTTTGTTTCGGACCTATATGTTTCTTGAATACATCGGTCCAAATGACCTATGTGAGCTGAAAGTTTTTGGGAAAGACTGTGTATACTGTAGAATAGAGCCAATATGTGTTTATAAATATCAACACATTCTATCGTGATCTGCAACCTTTCGGTTTGTCCTGAATGGATATGTAAAGCACAAAATGGGATTTTACTTCCGAATTCTCATGCTTCTTATTGGTTGCCAAAAGTTTCAGATAAAAAAAAAATGCACAGACTTCTTCGAGGTTTTGGCCCAAGGGATTTTTTACCCTTTTTTTTTGGGCCGTTATTCGACCCCATTCCCAATGAAAAATAGTATTTTTTTTTCCAATTGTGGCTCTAAAGGGGTAAGTTCAATAACTACCAAAATTGGCCCTAAATTTTCATGATTTTAGCGAAAAATAATTTTATGAAAATCATGATTCAGCATCTCTTATATTTATCTCAAATACCTGCCGAAATAGAAAGTAAATATTTTCATTGTTAAAATGTCACGTGCGTTAGTTATGACGTCACATTGTGACGTCATTTGCTCTGCGTGACGGAAAATGAAGGAAAATAGCCATATTTTCTACATAAATCTTTAAAATTAGTATAAGCACCAACCCTCACCCAACATAAATTTTATGTAGATCGAAAGATAAATTGCAAATTTAACTTTTTATATGAAAATTATTTTGGGTGAAGTGAGGGCCTACTGTGACAGGATGTTATTTTGAAATATTTTTGAATTAAAAAAAATATTTCAAATCCGTTTACGTCCGTTTTTAATTATTTCCGTTTGAAGTAATCTTTAATCCAATCGAATTAATCGTTTACCAATAGTTTGAATTTCTCTGATTTCATTGGTTGTTGCTAACACCGGGAATTTTCAGTTGTAAGCTTTGCGATCAATGTGATAGATGTGAAGATCGTATCAGATATATATATTTTCCTTTGTTTGAAGATCGATTTGTATTTGGACTCGGGAACTTTGATTTACGTTTGACAGTAAGTTGACTGATTACTTCAACTAGTTCTTATTTTAATTCTAACTCAATATAACACTAATTTTCTACTTGTAATATAATCACCGAGTGAAAGATCTACCTGTATGAATGTCATGGATAAGTAAACACGCTTCGTGTAACTTTCTTGTCTCGATGAGATCATATTGTTTAAAGTGTTATTTTACTTTAAATTGCTTTTAACTTGATAGTTATCTAGTGGTCAATTGATATTGTAGATCGAGAAATATTCTGCTATTGTTTGAAGAAGTTTCCCCTTTGGAATCTGCCTTAGCCCATAGCGAGGTAGGGAGATAACTCCTATTTCCGGTTTACACTTCCGTTTCATAATGTGTCGTTTCTACACATTTGTATTAATATTTTCTTATTGTAATACAATAATCGTCATTTGATAATTGTAGAACTTGCTTTATATATACATGAAATACATTTGATTGTGTGGAGTTCACATTATCTTTCTTTTGTAAAATAATTTAATGTAATTGTGATATTTGTACTTAGAGACCCATTTATATTTTGTGATTGCAGGGTATAGATCTTGGGATAACTTTGTCCATCAGGACCCGAATAAATGTTGAAATGATATACATCGGACTTCCTTATTAATTGCCATGGAAACCCGGTTACACTACTTATTTTCATAAATTTTGACCAGAATAAATGCCCATTTCTTATTCTTATTTTTCAGCATTTTACGACTTAAAGCCGATTTTGAAGCCATATCTATCGGCGTATTGCACGTAAATTAAAATATTTATTTGGTATTTCAAACAACCATACATTTAACTTCTTGATACAAAATACAATTGAAATCTAAAACAACTAAAATAAGGGCCAATTTTCCATGTTACTAAACCTGCTCCTTTCCCAATTACATATAGATAGAATTATCACGAAATTACTGGTTCAAAAGTAGCAAATTTACTCATTATTTTATAAACTGTCATTTTACTTTTATATTAGTACTTCCCAAAATATTCCCAAACATCGTCAATTTTCCCAATTGACCCTTCCGAACATGGGAAAAATTTGAGAAATTCCATGACGTCACAATGCAATTTTGATGTTTGACCGAGGTTCGAAGCTTGTTTGTCCGAGGTAAACACATGTGAAAGCATTGTGACATCACAAAATTTTGCATTTTTTTCCGCAATCGGAAGGGTCAATTGCACTGGCCCCGACCACATTCCCAAATTATTGAAAAAAATCATTTGGCCCTCATGCTTTTTGCTAAAAATGTCGAAAAAAATGGTGAAAATAATTCATATTTGCCCTATCAGTAAGTTAAGGGCTAAACTGTGTATTTTCAAAAACCTCTGGCAACCTTCTTTTTATTCTTCTTCCGATAAAGTGGAGGGCCGGCAAAGGGCTCCCCCCGCTTTTATTTCACAGCGAGAGAATGTGCCGCAGTAGTGGCCGGGTACTGTGGCATTCTGTCACTGTGAGTTAAAAGCGGGTAAGCCCTTTTTCACATTTTTACTTGTCAGATGTGCAAGTTCATACGAATGTCTTCTCAAGAAAGGAGGGGATCTCCAACAAGACTCGGTTGCAGCACCAACAGCAACACACAAAATTAACACCCCAGGTGAAACACACACAGCAAGAGACAAGGAACAGCAAACAAGACATCAAACATAGACAACTACAGACATTTCTACTGGCTACTGGGGAAAAAGTATTGATTTTAAAGCCTCTGTGTACGACAAAAAATTACATGTATTTCCCAAATTGTAACCAAAATATGAGCTCAAACAAGGTCCACACTTAAGAAGAAATGCCATTTTTGGAAATGAAAGTTTTAAAAGCATTGACTTGCATTTAACTTTTTTGTTTACTATCCAATATAAACTTTATTTACCCTGTAAGACGTCATTTTTTAGACAAATTTTCTTCCCCAACTCAATCAACAGTCTGTTGCTACCGCTTGTGAGCATGCGCAACGCACCTTGCGCCAAAATCCCCGACTTCAATCCCGGCTTTTTTTTTTTTTTTTTTTAAGTTTTTCCAACCCTTTTCTTTAACTTCGATTCATTTCCATTTTTCTTGCTTCGTAAAACATGCTACATACTCTGTATATACAGTCTTCACAAACGGTACTGAAAGAAACTGTTAAGATAAGACGTGAAATCTGCCCTGAAAAGTGGATAATTTCAAGATTTATTTTTTTGTTGTCGAACGTCCCTGGTAAAACCAATCTGATTAAAACCAGATCTCTACATGCTCCGGATTTTGTTATGTCGCGTTCTACGCAACATTACAAAATCGGGAGCATACAGAGATCTGGTTTTAATCAGATTGTGGTAAAACGTATATGTATACCTATATGGCATCTCATCAGTGACAGAATATGAAGTTATTCTAAGAGTACTCTTAGAGAGGGCGAGTAGTAAATAGAGATAGATAGATAATATTTTATCTGTTTTGCGTAATATTGCTAATTTTGGGGTCAAAACTTGTCTATATTTATATGAGGTACATGTAAGGGGTTGGGGTCTTGGAGGTTTTTCAAGACAAATGTTTAAAATTAAAAAGTGTTTAGTGCAATATCGAAGTTATTTGGTTTATATCCATTTTTTAGCTTTGAAATGAAAATAGTCTTGTTTCGGGGCCTAGAGGGGTGAGGGGCACATCGGCACATCGGAAACAAGGGGCCGAGGGGGGGGGGGGGACGCTCACCTGAGTTGGGGACAAAAGAAAAATAGTGGACAATTTGGTGGAGGCTCGTGTGTACTTGCTTCCTTTAAGTTTTCGTAGAATTCTGTGCAGCAGATGCAGATCGAGGAGCAGTAGGAAAACGCATCAGCCAGGTAAAGTCCTAGGCGGCAATACCGGTATTTGGTGACCGATCAGCACAAAAAAAACCCCACAAACTTGGTAGAGGACTTTGAGAACTTGATTCCTGTCAGGTTTCGTGAAATTCTGTGGAGCGGTTGCAGAGGAGAAGGCGAAAATGTGTCAGCCAATCAGAGCCCTCGGCGGTCATATTGTTGACCGATCGGCACAAAAAAAACCCACAAACTTGGTAGAGGACCTTGAGTAATTGCATCCTGTAAGGTTTCGTAAAAATTCTGTGCAGCGGTTGCGGAGGAGAAGTCGAAAATGCGTCAGCCAATCAGAGCCCTCGGCAGCCATATTTGTTGACCGATCGGCACAAAAAAAAAAAAAACAAAAAAAAAAAACACGAAGTTGGTAGAGGAGCTTGAGTACTTGCTTTCTGTAAGGTTTCGTGAAATTCTGTGCAGCGGTTGCAGATGAGAAGTCGAAAATGCGTCAGCCAATAACTTAAGAGCCCTCGGCGGTCATATTTGTTAGACTGATAGGCACAAAAAACACAAACTTGGTAGAGGACCTTGAGTACTTGGTTCCTGTAAGATTTCGTGAAATTCTGTGCAGTTGTTGCAGAGAAGTCGAAAATGCGTCTGCCAATTAATCAGAGTCCTCAGCGGCCATATTTGTTGAACGATCGGCACGAAAAACACAAACTTGGTAGAGGACCTAAATTGAGACCTTGCTTCTTGTGCGGTTTCGTGAAATTCCGCGAAGAGGTTGCAGAGGATCGAGATGTCGATAATCTAAAAAGTTTATAGACGGACGGAAGGACAGATGGACGGCCCGCTATCACACTTTACCTCACTTGGCGAGCGAAGCAAGCCTAAATAAATTTAATTGGATTGAAAGCTGTGGCGTGCGAAGCGCGCCGGAACATGTTTAAGAAATATACAGCTGAAGTTTTCAAATTTTCAATTTGAGATTGTTTACACGAACGCATATAAGAGTAAGATTTTTCAACATTAAGTTATTTCCTAATTTTTAGTTACTGTTACCTTCCCCATCATATCTCTTTCTTCCCCCCCCCCCCCCCCCCCCCTCTCTGTCTCTCCCTCCCTCCCCGCCCCCTCCCCGCCCCTCCCCCTTCCTTTCACCCTTTTAATGTAATGGATATATTTTCAACACGTACATTTGTAATGCTGCAAAATTTTACGTTTTAACGATGTATTTATGTATTGTAATAAATGTATCTTTCCTTTGATCGCTGTAATTATAGTCGAGTTTACAGTGACAATCTGCATAGAGCGCGAGGTGATACGGGTAGGTATGGTACAGACATATAATGATTGTTGTCTACATAAAGGTGTTAGTTACATTATACATGTAAAATTTTGAAATTCATTTCGGCACAATAGAGATGTACGTTTATGTAGCTTTACGTGTGAAAAGTTTATATGAGATAACAATGTGGCTAGAATTACTAATGTTATGGGCACTAAAACTAAACGCTTCCGTGCAAGGTATGAAAAAAATCAAGGTAGGAGGGTTCCAGACTCAGAACAAATTGTAGATCAGAATCATACGCCTCTGGCAACCTGTGTACTTTGTGGTATATGCCATACGTGGATGATTTAACCTTATCAAACGCCAATAAGTAACTCGTACTTTTCATCAAATTAGATGGGTGGTCCCGTTCCTAAGGTGTTCTTTAGTTGATCAACTCGTAAACCCAGAGAAGCAAGAAACGAAGTAAGCGAAGTTATGACGCGAACAAGCGAAACTTCAGAATGCCAAGAAAATTATTAAAAGAAGCGAAGCCACGATGCGAAGATAATTAAGCAACTTCGCATCCTTGCGTAGTGCTTATACATTCGTTTCCGAGTGAAAATAGATAAGATATGCCGAATCAAATTGTGGTTGTCATAAGGTTTTGCAATGACCATTGTCACGGTTCTTTATATGGTCATATTCGTATTCCTTTGATTTGTTCTTGTCTTCGTACTTCAAATTTACTTTTTGCAATGGTTCTTAATTATACATTGGTCTTTATCGTCTTTTCGTAGTCTATGTCGTGATTCTTGGCATGGTCAAACTAGAGATTCTTACCATTGTCCTTGATGTGTTTTTGCTATGGTCCTTGTCATGATTTTTGTCATGGTCCTTGTCATAATTTGAAGTGATTATTGTCATTAACCTTGTCTCCTTTTCGTGATTCTTTTATGCGCTTGGTCATGAATCTTGTCGCGATCCTTGTTATTCTCATTGTCGTGATTTTTGCCATGATTGTTGTTGTAATTCTTATCACGATTCGATTCTTATCATGATCATTGTCATAATTGGTGTCATGATTTTTTTCGTGATTATTGTCATGATTCTTGTCATGATTGTCGTGATTATTGTCATGATCATTGACATGATTATTGTCATGATTATTGTCATGATTATTGTCATGATTCTTGTCATGATTGTCATGATTACTGTCATGATCATTGTCATGATTCTTGTCAAGATTGTCGTGATTATTGTCATGATTCTTGTCATGATTGTCGTGATTATTGTCATGATTATTGTCATGATTGTCATGATTATTGTCATGATCATTGTCATGATTCTTGTCATGATTGTCGTGATTATTGTCATGATTCTTGTCATGATTGTCGTGATTATTGTCATGATTGTCATGATTATTGTCATGATTCTTGTCATGATTATTGTCATGATTCTTGTCATGATTCTTGTCATGATCATTGTCATGATTCTTGTCATGATTCTTGTCGTGATTCTTGTCATGATTCTTGTCATGATTGTCGTGATTATTGTCATGATTATTGTCATGATTGTCATGATTATTGTCATGATCATTGTCATGATTCTTGTCATGATTATTGTCATGATTATTGTCGTGATTCTTGTCATGATTGTCATGATTATTGTCATGATTATTGTCATGATCATTGTCATGATTGTCGTGATTATTGTCATGATCATTGTCATGATTATTGTCATGATTGTCATGATTACTGTCATGATAATTGTCATGATTCTTGTCATGATTGTCGTGATTATTGTCATGATTCTTGTCATGATTGTCGTGATTATTGTCATGATTATTGTCATGATTGTCATGATTATTGTCATGATTCTTGTCATGATTGTCGTGATTATTGTCATGATTATTGTCATGATTCTTGTCATGATTGTCGTGATTCTTGTCATGATTGTCGTGATTATTGTCATGATTCTTGTCATAATTGTCGTGATCCTTGTCGTGATTCTTGTCATGATTGTCATGATTACTGTCATGATCATTGTCATGATTGTCATAATTATTGTCATGATTATTGTCATGATCATTGTCATGATTACTGTCATGATCATTGTTATGATTCTTGTCATGATTGTCGTGATCCTTGTCGTCATTCTTGTCATGATTATTGTCGTAATCCTCGTCATGATTCTTGCTATGATCCTCGTCATGATTCTTGTCATGATTCTTGTCGTAATTCTTGTCATGATTCTGGTCGTGATTCTTGCCATGATTATTGTCTTCTTTTTAATAGTGGTTGTTGTCGTGACACTTTATTGTTTTGCTCACATTCTTGTTTCTTGTCGTGACACTTTATTGTTTTGCTCCCTTTCTTGTCGTGACACTTTATTGTTTTGCTCCCTTTCTTGTTTCTTGTCGTGACACTTAATTGTTTTGCTCACATTCTTGTTTCTTGTCGTGGCACTTTATTGTTTTGCTCACATTCTTGTTTCGTATCGTGACACTTAATTGTTTTGCTCACATTCTTGTTTCTTGTCGTGACACTTAATTGTTTTTCTCCCTTTCTTGTTTCTTGACGTGACACTTAATTGTTTTGCTCCCTTTTTTAGTTTCGTGTCGTGACACTTAATTGTTTTGCTCCCTTTGTTGTTTCGTGTCGTGACACTTTATTGTTTTGCTCCCTTTCTTGTTTCTTGACGTGACACTTAATTGAGTTGCTCCCTTTCTTGTTACGTGTCGTGGTTGTTGTCGTGACACTTAAATTTTTGCTCACATTCTTGTTTCTTGTCATGACACTTTATTGTTTTGCTCCCTTTCTTGTTTCTTGTCGTGACACTTTATTGTTTTGCTCACTTTCTTGTTTCTTGTCGTGACACTTTATTGTTTTGCTCCCTTTCTTTTTTCTTGTCGTGGTTGTTGTCATGGTACTTTATTGTTTTGCTCACTTTCTTGTCATAACACTTTATTGTTTTGCTCCCTTTCTTGTTTCTTGTCGTGGTTGTTGTCGTGGCACCTTATTGTTTTGCTCACTTTCTTGTCATGACACTTCATTGTTTTGTTCCCTTTCTTGTTTCTTGTCGTGGTTGTTGTCATGGCACTTTATTGCTTTGCTCTCTTTCTTGTTTGTCGTGGTTGTTGTCGTGGCACTTTTTTTGCTCCCTTTCTTGTGTGTGTGTGTGTTTTTTTTTTTGTCGTGGTTTTCGACCCGTACCCTGGTGTTTATTTGGTTCTACTCGTGGTTGCCATACTGTATGTATTAGTCCATGTCTTGTTTCTATCAACGATATTTTTAAGTGTTTCTTTGTCTAGGTCAATGCTAATATTTTTTTCTATATCGTTGTGATAATTTGCCTCCATAGCTTGTAAAAAAAATTCAGGATTTATCGAAATAAGGGGTTCTGCTTTAGATGACAAAATTGTCATTGAAAGACCGTGAAAAAGGTTACTTTATTAAGTACTCATGTGAAATCTTTATTTGAGGTCAGTTTATGTTTTCTGAAAGAAGTGGCTCCCCAACACTTCACGGAATCCTGGATCTACCAACGTCAAAACATTAAAACCGACAAACAAATTCAACCAATGCATGCACTTTCACAATATGACCTTGTATTTGTCGTTTCTTGAAGAAAAACTTAACATGTCACACGGTACATTTGACACTTACAAACCCGTGATTGACTTACGGCTAGCAACAAATCACGCCCCGAACCTCAAAAACATTTAAAAGACTGGAAATCCAAACCTTTAATGCTTAAGCCATAAATGATTTATATGTTTCACATGTCTATGGTTGAGAACTTTTAACACAATGTCCTGGAAATTGGTTATGTTTTATTTGTTATTACTTAGTGTAATCTTAATCACTCTTATGTCAGAAGGTACGTAGATACAAGTATTTTCCTCATTTTGTATATTCATAATTTAGCTACCAGTTTTATTTAATTCATACTTAGAAAAAAAAAACTATTTTAGATCATAATAAAAAATACACGAAACGAAAAAATCCTATATAGAAAATGGAACTTTTGGAAAAACACTATAAATACTGTAGTTTTAAAACATTTGTTAGCATTGATGTTGCAATTATTGCCCATCATCTAAAAGTTGTCACAAACTGATAGTATATTTTAAAGCTTTGTGACTGAAATTCCAATTTTCTGAAGTAAGTTGTTGTTTTATTCTGCATGTATTCAATTTTTTTAGGTGTGGTGTAATTTTGAAAATGTGTAAAGTATGGGAGAATAGAAAATAAACTGGATCTTGAGGTCACTTCACACTTCAAAACTTATTTAACGAATTACTATTTAAATTGAAGAAAAACTTTCTTTTAGTAACTTAACAATGAAACATTCTTATTTCAACCCTTCCTTCTCCCTCTGTCTTCCATGATGTACTATAAAAATGTAGGATTTTTTTCCAGTGGCGAAACTGATTAACTCATTTTACAGCTAGCTGTAAAATGAGTTAATCAGCCGCTCGCTCGCTCTCTCTCTCTCTCTCTCTCTTGGATTATTTTCCACCAGACGGGGGAGCGCCCTACCCCGTCAAATCCGTCACAAGTATTACAAGTTAACACTCCTCTTCGGCGAGTTGTAATGAAGAATGACTATTGATGAGTGAAATTTTGATTTTGACGGTTTTCATCTCAGGTAGTCATGTGCATATTTCGCTAATTTGATAATTTGATTCTGACGCAGTCAAATTTAAATGTCCATTCTTACTCTAGTATTTTTGGAGAAAATGTATGAATTTTTCAGTCCAATTTCGACAAAGTACAAAGCCAAAAAGTTCGACACGATATCGTACCAATTCAATGGCCGGACTTGTTAAACACTGGCATGACAGACCAAGGAAAATTGAAGCCATGTACAAAAGAAAATCAGATTTCAAGACAGATAGAGGGGGTCAGTACCCCTGAACCTCGGAAAAAATATACCGGAGCGTCATGTTTCAGAACCCTTTTGTGGAAGAACGACATTTTGGGAGACTTTAGGGATTAACGTATGCTAATTTAATAGCTGCTTATGAATATATGATCGAGTATAAAATCCATCTTCGTTGGTTTAATTTACTCCATAAAACCAGATATGATCGTTCGCTATCTATGATAATATGGTGAGTTTTCTCTCGCGATCCCATCTTGCATCGAAATGAATAAATACATGTTTATATTACAAGTCCTACATCTCGCACTTTGAGAAACTCAATTTTAAGGAGTATTTCAAAATTATTGTAATGACCTTATGAACTGTTATAATCAATAATACCCCCCCCCCCCTTTTTTCGTACGAGATTTGGTTGTACTGTGCACAAAAACTAGGGCATCTCCTATGCATTTCTTCAAAATTGAGTCCGCGTGCATAGTTTCTATACGCTTATCATTTGACGAGACTTAGTATGGTATGGTGATATCCGTCCGTCTGTCTGTCCGTTTATGGAACGCAATAACTTTAATATGTGTCTGTCCGTCTGTTTATGGAACGCAATAACTTAAATATGCGTCAACAGATTTTCATGCTCTTTATACACTGTGATCAGACTGTGGAGAGGAAGTCGCCTTTCATAAGATTTGTCGTTATCTTGATGCGATGGCGTATGTTGGTTTTTTTTTCTCTTTTTTTTTTTTGGGGGGGGGGGGGGGTCAAATAAAGCAATATCTGTAACACCCCAAATATTGAACACCTTCTCTGGAGAATCGCTGGATGTTTATCTGATCCTTATAGAAATATACGAGGTGACACAACACTGTTTGTAATTGCGAAATACGAAGCGTTTTGTGATCTTTATATTCATCACGATGTAATATGAAGTTTGTTTTTTTTTATAAATCGACAACATCATTTTCATCCAAATTGGACAGAAACTGTGTATGAATGAGAAATAATCTTCAAATCAACACCTAAGTATAAAATTCTGCAGACATCTAATACTTGATATTTTAGCTTTTCTGTCGTGTTACGATAATGACATTTTATGAGATTTGAGAATGCTAGTACGTTTCCCTCATTATTAGGGTGCTTATTATTAGGGACAGGGTGTGTATTAAGATATTCAACTGAAGAGGAAATGAATGATAACAAGAAGCCATCTTGAACTTTTTTTTATATGTTTAAGCATCTTAATTAATTTTGGTTAATTCGTTTAAAAATCCAAAGGCATGTCATGACCTTGAACTTGTTCAATTGCAACGTGATCTTGGGTTGGGGTTTTTCATATTTAATAAACAGGTCAACGGCTACGGCAAAAAAAAAATGAGGAAGAAGAAGGGGCGTATATCTTTATTTTTTTCAACTTACGTTTAACTGTAGACATAACCGTCAACTCCAAACATCAAACTCCACACAGACTTTAAGATACTAGTATGTCATGACCTTGAAATAATAGCATGCGACCTATTTAGAATCACAAATATATATATAACTTTCCATAATTATTGGCCAGGTTCACCTTGATCGAATAAAATAGAAAATTAGTCGATTAAAAACAAAACTACCTTACTACAATAAAATCAAATCCAAAATTGTATCTTCAATGTCAAGGTCAAATGGCCAGGTCAAGGTCAATACCTGAAATAAAATCATTTCATTATTCCCCACCTCCATGCAAAGTTTAAATGTATGTAGTATTGGTATAATAGGGCTTAACTCAAATCACATTTTCAAGCAAGGTCAAACATCAAGGTCAAGGTCAAAAACAATACCTGCGTTCAGATACTCTCACTATGCATTATCTCTGTACCAAGTATGAAAATTGTACCCCTTATAGTTCTTTAACAACTTACCTAAACACAAAATTACATGTTCAAATTCAAGGTCAGACATCAAGGCCAAGATCAAAAACAATACCTGCGTTCAGATCATCTCACTATGCTTTATCTCTAAGTTTGAAGATTGTATCCCTTATAGTTCTTTCACAACTAACCTAAACGCAACTTACAGACGGGCGGACAGACATCGCTATTTCGTTAGCCGGATTTTGCTTCGCAGTCCGGCATAAAAAGGAAACATTTGAATTTCGAAAAAAAAGCCCTGAAAATGACCGTTTTTAGATGACCATGCAATAGCTGTACATAAACCTCTCAATTTTATTCCCTCCCTTCTTATCGAGATTTACCATCGTAATAAATCGATCTTATCTGGCCTTAAGATTAAACTAATGGTTCGTTCATTACGTCAACCCCAAAATTATACAATATATAAAATAGATTCAAATATCCATGTCTGTACGCTGTCTCTTATATCATGTTATTTTGTATTAGTTCCATTCTACTATAGATCATGTAAATTATAACATAAATAATACCTAATCACCTCGCGCTGAAAGGTTCCATTTTACTTGATGCATTTTCCGATCGCCGTAAATTCGAAATATGACAGATAAATTCGATAAGCTAAGTTAATCACCTAGTTTGTGACAATTAATAATTGTGGGCACCCAATAAGGCCTGTATCGCTCGGCTGATCAAGCACCCCGTATAGATCATATATATACACACACTAAAATCTTGTCTACTGTACGTACTGACAGGAGTCATCATCATTTGAAGGATTTTTGTAAAGACAAGCTATTTTGTACTAGTAAACTGAAAAATACCACTGAAAATGATTCAAGGTGAAAGTTTTGCCAAGGACAAAGCTGAGTTCTTCAGGACAATGTTTTAAAAGCAACATCCAACATAAGGTCTAACTCGATTTACATGAATGAAAATGGTCTGTTCTCTGATTTGCTATATGTGAAACAGCAATTCGGTAAACCGCTCAAACGTCGAGCCAGCAGGTGTGAGCAGCTACCTGGAGCCGAACTCGATTCATAAACGAACAGGGTCCTAATCCTTTTATTCACTGGCAATTCGATTCATAAAGAGAGTCATAATCTTTAACTCATTGGCAATTCGATTCATAAACAGGGTCCTAATCCTTTTACTCACTGGCAATTCGATTCATAAACAGAGTCATAATCTTTAACTCATCGGCAATTCGATTCATAAACAGGGTCCTAATCCTTTTACGCACTGGCAATTCGATTCATAAAGAGAGTCATAATCTTTAACTCATTGGCAATTCGATTCATGGACGAACAGGGTCCTAATCCTTTAACTCACTGGCAATTCGATTCATGAGCGAACAGGGTCCTAATCCTCTAACTCACTGGCAGTTCGATTCATAAATATAGGGTCCTAATCCTTTAAATTTTTGGCAATTCGATTCACAAACAGTGTCCTAATCCTTTAACTCACTGGCAATTCGATTCATAAACAAGGTCCTAATCCTTTCACTTTTTGGCAATTCGATTCATAAACAGGGTCCTAATCCTTTAACTCACTGGCAATTCGATTCACAAACAGGGCCCTAATCCTTTAACTAATTGGCAAGATACACTGTCCTCTCCTAACCTAGTAACTTCGTAAAACAGAGGTTCTTCGATTGAGATGTCGTCACTTGAGGGAAATATCGGGCGAGCTAAAATGAAATAAAAGTGAATGTACAAATGGTGATATTTTGCACGAGACGACTTTCGTTAAAGTATTTCAGTTTCCCTTAATGGTTTGTGCCTTACATTAATTTTAAATACGAACGGTTGAATGACACTGCGAAAATAATTACTCGGGGTGGTACAGGACATTTATCTTTATTTTTATGAAACCCAAGGACACCGCGAACACTTGTAATGTTGATACGAGGGAAACAAATATATGAGTACCGGGAGGGTATTTACATGTACTACCTTTTAGGAAAACATAGAATATATAGAATTTCATTTTAACGCTGCGTCTCTATGAACGATCTTGAATACCATACAATGTCCAAACCTCCGTCTTCATCCGGATATTATAGTGATTTTTCCCTAGAAATAAAGTTAGAATTATCAATCTCATCTGAAGGAAAATTTCGACTTTTTCCCTTTCCCAATTCAGTCATACTGATAATGTGTTTTCATACCTGAAGGGAGGATACCTCTCAGAAAAAGTTCAGGACGTTAAACAAAATATTAAATTACTGCGGCCTAACAACAAGAAGACAAGGCATATCTTAAGTACCGATGTATCATAACTATACATGTACTCAATTTGTAACATTTTAGGTGTGGATGGAGCATGCGCACGACGAACTTCAACCACCACAACCACTACTACAACCGTCCCCACAACCACAACAACCACCCCATTCCAGCCTGTACCCTGACATACCAAACATAACATTCATGTAAGTACCACTGCCCCCACCACTAATACCTTCGTCCCCACCACAACTACCACCGTCCCCACTACTACCTCCATCCCCAACAACTACCATCACATTCCAGCCTGTACCCGACATACCAAACAAAACATTCATGTAAGTACTTTTACCACCGCCCCACCCGCACAACTACTACCACTACCCCATTCCAGCCTGTAACCTGACATACAAAACAATAATTCATGTAAGTACCACCGCCCCACCACTACTACCACCGTCCCCACAACTACTACCACCCCATTCCAGCCTGTACCCTGACATACCAAAACGAAACATTCATGCAAGTCCCACTGCCCCACCACTACTACCACCGCCCACCACTACTACCACCGTCCCCACAACTACTACTACCACCCCATTCCAGCCTGTACCCTGGCATACCAAACAAAACATTCATGTAAGTACCACCGCTCCCACCACTACTACCACCGCCCCACCACTACTACTACCACCCCATTCCAGCATGTACCCTGACATACCAAACAAAACATTCATGTAAGTACTTCTACCATCGCCCTCACCACTACATTGTACTACCACTTCCCCCACCACTACTACCATCCCCATCGGATTCAATACTACTACTACCACATTCCAGAATAAACCCTGACATACCAAACATTAATGTAAGTACCTCTATCACTGCCCCCATCACTACTACCACCATCCCCATCACTACTACCACCATCCCCATCACTACTACAACCATCCCCACCACTACTACCACTGTCCCCACCACTACTACCAGTGTCCCCACCATTACTACCACTGTCCCCACCACTACTACCATTGCCACCACTGTCCCCACCACTACTACCACTGTCCCCACCACTACTACCATTGCCACCACTGCTATCACCATCCCCACACCACTACTACCACTGTCCCCACCACCACTACTACCATCCCCCCACCACTATAACCACCGTCCCTTCAACAACTATAACCATCCCAATCCATCCTGTACCTTGACATCCTATGCAAAACATTCATGTAAGTCCTCTCCGGGATTATTTTTCTTCTTTTTTTTGGCAAAGGGTAATTTTGAAATACTAAAGACATACATGTACATCATGTATATTATCCACTAGAAGTATGAAATCACAACCAGAAGTCTCTGACGAGACTGTAGCTCTCCTGGTTGTTTTTTCTAAAACATCAATTTCCTTTCTTTTTTTTTTAAACCAAGACCATAGGGAGCAGGTGCTCTAACAAATTAATTAAGTAGCATGACAAAACTACATATCCATTATACTGCAACTATAATAGCACTCATATTATTCATAATATCCGAGATAAAGTATTTCTAAAAAGAATGTCACACCCATTTTCCAAGATCCTAGGGGCCAAGGGCTGCTAGCTCAAATGAACTATCAATGACACATCAAGACTACAGATCCATAATATCGGATAAAGAATTAACTCCCCATCATTAATAGCTTTAAACGAGTAGAGAGCATAACTATATAGGAAAAATTACCACACCCATTTTCAAAGACCCTGGGGGTATAGGGCTAAAACAAATTATCAGGTGCACAACTATGCCATAGACCAATCATTGCAAAAAGAATTAATTCTACATCATTTATAGTGTCAGAGGAGTTGCAAGCACAAGATTACATTAACTTTTATCCCACCTCTGGCAAATTTCTCGCAATCTGATTGGTCAAGAAGAACCGAATATTATGTTGTATTATTTTACTGACATGATATTATTTTAATATCCTGCTTCCACTAAGACGCTTTACGATATTGACGTCACCGAAATGCTTTGAAATATGTTGACGTTACATACACAAGCCAAAAGCCATCGGTGGGATAAATTCGTTATACAGTGTTTTACAGGGGGGATACAGAAATATATTGGGTCGATGAAAAAAGTTGTATTGGGCGAGGCTTCGCCTCGCCCAATACAACTTTTTTCATCGACCCAATATATTTCTGTATCCCCCCTGTAAAACACTGTATAACTAATAATATAGGAGAAAATGATCACACCCATTTCTGAGACCCTTAGGGTCAGGGGCTAAAACATAATATCAGGTGCACAACTAGACCAGAGACCCATAATATTGCAATGAGAATTTAGTCTCCATCATTTATAGTGTTAGAGGAGTTGCGAGCACAAGATTACATAGAGTTATATAGGAATAAATGACCACACCCATTTCTAAGACCCTGGGAATCAGGGGCTCAAACAAAATATCAGATGCACAACCAGATCACAGACCCATCATATTGCAAAAAGAATTAAGTCTCCATCATTTATAGTGTCAGAGGAGTTGTCCGGACAAGATTACATAGAATTTAATGACCACGCCCATTTTCTAAGACCCTGGGGGTCAGGGACTGAAACTAAATGTCAGGTGCACAACTAGACCATGGACCAAGTAAAATGCAAAAAGAATTAACTTTCTATCTCTAACAGTTTCAGAGGAGTTGTCCGGACAAGATTACATAGAATTTAATGACCACGCCCATTTTCTAAGACCCTGGGGGTCAGGGACTGAAACTAAATGTCAGGTGCACAATTAGACCATGGTCCAAGTAAAATGCAAAAAGAATTAACTTTCTATCTCTAACAGTTTCAGAGGAGTTGTCCGGACAAGAATTGTTTACGGACAGACGGACGGACGCCGGAGAAAGGGTGATCGCATAAGCTCGACTGGTCTGAGACCAGTAGAGCTAAAAACCAGTACTCGCAAAAAGTTGTAATTTTGCATTTGATACACGAGGAAAAATTTGAAGTTTACTTTTTCTCTTTTTGCAGGGCTGCCATTTCATGATTATAAGCATCACCACACCCAATAAATTAATCGACCATGGAACCAAGGGAAAGTCATCGTCAATCGCCATCTCATCAATATTCATAAAATTTCATGACCTTTTAATCCTTTCTTTTTAAAAACATAACTTTGGTGAATAGAAATGAAGTTTGTCAAGTCATTGATGAATATATGTGAACAGAGAATTTGTGCAGAATGTTAGAGTGTGAAGCTTGAACTGTATTAAAAAATATTTCAAAAAGATTTGTACAGTATATTGTCTATCCCATTCAGGGACTACATAATCACAGACATAGAGTCAACGCACCTAAAGGACATGTGTTCAAATTTCATCACCATCGGCTTTAGCTACACAAAATGTGACCTTCATCACATTGCAAAAAAAGACTTAACAAGATATCATTAAAAAAAAATCTTTCAAGTTATTTTGTTCTTTGCAGTGGCCTTGACCTATCGACCTGTACATCAACAGTTGTCTTATACTCTTGATAAATATTAATATATATCCAAGTTTTGTTTGGAAAGCTAGAAGCGTTTTTGAGTAATCATATGGAAACCAATATTCTAGTCCATTTTTCCCAACAGTAACCTTGACCTTTGATCTAAAAGTTAACAACGTCTTCCCCTTCTTACGAGTACCAATATATTCAAATCTGCTTTGGACAGGTAAAAGGATTCCAAATATATTATTGGGAAACCAATCTTTCAAGCGAGTTAATCCTGAGTGACCTTGACCTTGCACTCTGAAAAATAGGTTACTTCCCCAAATGAAAAGAATCTTTGTATCCAAATCTAGTTTGGATAGGATGAAATGTTCTTAGGTACCTGTAAATCACAATGAAACTAAAATGGAACAAAGGACTGAGTAAACTCTTTTAAATGCTTTGCTTATCAAATGGAGGGGCACAGAAATATGATGTAGATATGCACAATCGATTGGCAGTGTTCCCATTACATCAGTGTTACATGATTGTAATAACAGATGTTCAATCGTAATGGTCCCGAACATAACATCCAGTACTGTAGTTTTTAATATTTGAATACACGAATCAGTAAAAAAAAGAAAAAAGAAAAAGAAAGCTTTGCATTTTTTCTTTGCTTATCAAAGTCTGATTATCTTCATCCAAACATAAAATTCTATTCAGCGTTTTTGTGTGTTGTTTAGATTTGTGAACCATCAAGTAGAAATTCTCTCCCTCAAGAATTTCATTATCAAGAAGTAAAGAAGTCCTTGGAAAGAATTTGAGTATGCCTCCATACGGCAGCAAAGTGTAAATATGTATTGAATTCTATCATATTTATTACACTCATTCACAGGCACATGTAGAAAGAGCGTCAATATCCTGTATGATACCCCTTTACAGGTCATAAGAGAATATATGTATAGAAAGACAAGGCTTCCGACAAATTTTCAGCTAGAAGTAGCATCTCCCATTTTTGCATTTGACATGTTTGAAGGGCAAATGGGGTATGACCATAAAGATTGATTTGTATACTTCCCAGAAACATCAATAATTCATCCCAAAAGATCTCATAACATAGCCTAATGGACTACCAAAGTTGGACTGTTTTCTACTTTCTGTCTTGAATCTCCATTGCCAGATTGGACAAATACTGATTCATTCAGAGGTTTTACTCTGCTTACTGTAAGCAGAGTAAAACACCTGGATGATTCAGACTAGCTAATCTGGCAATGTCAGACACCATCCCAAAAAGAGAACAACTCTGTCTATCGATACTGAGTAAGAAAGATGGAGGAGTACAAGGGGGGATGGGCAGAAAAAATGCAAAGTATACCACTATAAGCCCCTAGGCAGTTTGTCTAGGTATTTAAAAAAAAAACCGTTAACAATTGCAAAACAATATTTATATGAAAACACCATGAACATGTACATGTATGTACAGTAATAATATGATTACAATGTATAATAGATGTAGTATTGCACGCAGCAACAGAAATGCATAGAATATGGCCACAGTATCTAAATTTCTTAAGCACCAAATAAGAAATGTCTCAACAAAAAAAGTAGATAAACAAACCTTTGCTATTGCATAAGAGAAGCAATTAACAAAGTAAATTGATACAAAAATTTGTATTTTGTTCTTTATGAAAAATTAACATTTCAGACAGCTGTAGTATGAATACTGTAAACGTGCAAATTTTCACGTGGGGGTAATTTTCACGTTTTTCACGAATCAAGGAATTTCATGAAAATTTCCCCTAAAGAAAAATATCCCCACTGCATTCTTACAATGTGAAAGACATTTAAATCAAGAATATTTCCCCCACATGTAACATCTTGATCTTATAATTGCGAAATTTTCCCCCAGTGAAAATAACCATTTTTACAGTAAGACAAAATTGATAAAAAATAATTTTTTTTGTATAACAAAGATACTCCTATAGAACATATATAGTATGATAAAAATCATATTTCTCGCTTTAAACTTCAAGATCAATAGGTAAGTTCTGTACATTTATAAGATGTAAGGCTTTATCACTACATGTATATCACTTACATGTGACTAAAATATATTTATGTCCAAAGTTACATTTCTGCAACAGAGATAATTTTCTCCATTTAAATACATCTAGTGACATTTGAAGAAAACAGAAAGCTCTAAAATTGATGACATGATTGATATGGCAAAAATTACGCCTTTTTCAAGTAAATACAAAAAATGTAGTTCTAAATAAACAAATCATGTGGTAACATGCAAATCGATTGATATATTTATTTTCCAGGTTTTTTTTTTTTTTGGGGGGGGGGGGGGGGGGGGGGGAAGGTGCCTGTGCCTGTCCCAATTTGGAAAATTTGCTACATTTCGCTGAAATTCAGGAAAATTTTCATAAAAATTCGCACCAAAGTATAACCCTAAAGTATCTTTTATTAACACTTCTATTCCATTGATTTTCTTGAACTAAACAAGGGATGAATAAAAAACTTACAAATAAACTTAGAAATGGAACATTTTGTTCGGACTTCCAGGTTTTGATTCTTATTTTCTCAGGTGATTCATAATTCCTCTTTGGGAATTTAAGAGTGATTTTTTGGGAAAAATAGAGGAAATTTGACATTGGGAAGGGGCCAAATTCGGCCCCAAAACAAGGGAAAAAAACAGTGTCTTCATATCCTATTAATGTACCATAAGTGATTTTGTTGAATCCCATGCTTAGGTTATGTCATGGGATAAAATCACATATGGAAGTATCATATACAGTATGTGAAAAAGGTGATTATTATGAGACATTCTCCATGCTCATGAATAATAGATAATTAGCAACAACCTGTAATTGATAAATCACATGATAACTTCTTGGAATTTCATTGGTCAAGCATGTGGATATTATGAAGCAATTGTATCACCAAATTTTTGCAACTTTTTTGCATGATAGTTGGATTTCATACCGCGGCGAGCATTATTAAGTAATTAGCAGTTCATATACAAAACAGAGCAGTTGTTTGAGAGTAAAAGAAGTACACATTCATGAGTATGGTATCTGAAGTGTACCAAATTTCATATGATACCCTTAAGGCATTAGGGATATAATACACTACTTCCAGTTGTTTTGATAACAGAAAAAATAAATACCACCAAGTTGGCTGAAGACACATGAATTCAACAATGTTCGGGATCATACATTTTCATAGTGAGTTAAATGAAACAGAAAAAAAAAGTAACATATCTAAAAATATGTAAGATATGGCAGAGCAAATTTATACCTTTTTGGCGATATTGTTATTATACCCCTAATACCTTAATACTGATTTTCGTAGGTACATGTACATGCGTTATGACCTTAAAGTGATGTCACTCTGGCACTATTTCAACCGAAAATATCATTTTATGAGAGTATTAGCTGAGAAGGTATTTACATAAAGGAATAAAAATATAAAGTAAATGTTACCAGCTCTACTGCATTTTAAAGATTTTCAATGATGAGCTGATTAATGAACCTGTTTGTTCAATTCTATAGTGCAAACTGTAATCGGCAGATTAAAACTTCATTTTGTTTATACTGCGATACTTTATACAGCTCTGCAATCTCCAAGTCTTATTTGCGTCCACTTAAAATATGAAAAAGAATTGTCCCATCTTGAATACCCCCACTTCTAAGTTTGTTCAATAATCCCTTGCATATCATTCAATTATCAGACTCAGATTTGTTTTCAAATGAGAAAAATCTAAAAGTTCAACTGAATGTTGGTAAATTTGACCACTTAAGAAGGATGAAAGGCACAATCTGCAATTTTAGCATTGATTTAATTAATGTTAAATGTATACCCTTCTTAACTGATAAAAAAAAAATCAAAATATAAAGACATGCTTCAGAAACACCCATAAACTTTATAGTAATTGTACAAATAGTTACCTTGTATTTGGAACATTTATAAGGAGCTACTTCTAGTAGGTTTCTTATTTCGAAACATATACATGTATGTTCATGTACCTAAACTTTTTAAAGATTTCTCAAGCCACAAATCTGAGTGATAAACAACAAATGTTCCAATTAAATTAATTACAATGCATTATCTTTGTCATCGAAGTATAAAATGCACAAACGCTTAATCTACTTATCCAACATAAGGTATAGTTTGTCATCATTAATTAAGAAAGACAGACAGACAGACAGACAACCAAACTGATATTTGTTCTGTTCATATTAATTGTTGTTATGGTCCTTAACACGACATACATTGTATATGTACATACTCAGAAAACATAAGGATAAAATGTACTTAACAAACAACTTGTTTAACAAGTCAAAAAAGCGAATGAATCACAAATATATCTAAAACATATAAATGTACATGTATGTGCACTAAATGATATGATTTGGACTAGTACCCTACAAACACCAATACAGCAAAAAATTGAATTGATGAAAATCTCTTGCCTGCAGTAAGTTTGATTACTGCAATTACTTTGACCTTTCAACATGACCTTGACCTTCACATTCCATGTGACCTTTTTTACCTTCATGACAAATTTCCAAGTACCAAATCTCCTCAAAGCTGACCTTACCTTCCCTGCAAGTCTGACAAACGGTAAGCCGACAGACAGACAGACGGCAAACAAATTAATCCCTATGTGGAGCTTAGCTTCACAGACAACATAATGAAATGATTGAATCTTCAACTGAAGTTATAAAATCATTCTTTCTAATTGTAATACTTACACCCTTCAACAACACAAATACTGCCTTCCATAGTGTTGAATACTAAATACTTGAACTTGACTTTATAAAGGTGACTATCTCCGAGTGATTTTAAATCCCTATGTGATTGGCTTTTTCCACAAGTTTGGTTGACGCATGACATATAATGACATTTGTATGAAAGTCTGACAGAAACAGAAAAATGTACAGATTCTTGATAAAGTGATTCCAATATGCCACTTTGTTTCAGGGGCAACATGAAAAATATCCATTCCGATAATTTGCATGAAAAAAGAAATCGTCCTTCCAGACTTACATTCAGATCTTTGCGGCTTATGCCAAATCAGATACGTATATGGTGATATTTACATATAATACGATCATTTACATATACAACATGTATAAATACTATTATATAATATTCCGTATGTACATAATGTAGTAAAATTAAGTTAAATTGGATTCCAGAAACTTAACAATCTTTCTCTTTGTTCAGCCGCTATAAAGCACTAACAATGAAGGTCATCAACATAGCTAACTCTGTGTAAATTACCCGTGCATCATGCACCAACCTTTTGAAATTCTCCATAACAATTTTGCAATCATAAAAATAATCTAAGATCATAGATTTAACAATACAAGATCATGTACCATCGAGAAGATGAAAGGGTCATATAAACATATCTCACATTTCTAATTCACGTAAAATATGAAACAAGCAATTTCATTGGCTGACATTCTTCAATTTGCAGTTTTAAAATCTGAAGGTTTATGCCTTCAAAACAATGACAACGTCACATCCTTAGCAACGCTGCATAGTGACGTGTTGAAATATGCGTTGTGAAAAAATGAATAAGAACATTATTTGTACATGCAGTTAAATGATTTTCAGGCATAAACTGTATGATTTTAGAGTCACAAATACCCGTAAAACTAAATTTGCAACAATAAAATCATACAATTTACCCCTACAAAATCATTCATTAACTCACAGAATATATGTATACGAAAATCTTGCTATATGACAATCTGAACCAATTGAGTGTATAGAATGATGAACAATTTTGACTCATTATTTTGAAAAGTATCAGAAAAATTGCAAGGGTCTGGATATGTCTTTTCAACAAGACATAAACAAAATTACATGTATATACGTATATTTTTGTCTCAGCATGCCATCTATTGCCATTTGTCAGGTACCTTACTTTGTACGTTTACTTTCTGCCTTTCAGTTTCTCCACTATGTTACAAAGTTTAAGGACAGGTCCCAGCTTCAGCCCCATGTACTTCATCATCATCTCACTGCTCAATAACAGAAACGCACCTCCGTCTATTTCCTGATGAGAAATATTTTTCAATAATCGTCAAATACAGTCATTACTATCAGATGATATCCCTTCATTTTTAGTTTGTTTGTGAGAGATTCCAAAACATAGTTTTATAGTAGTAGTAGTAGTAACTTTACCCAAATTTACTGAAATAAGGATGCTATTCTCTAATAAAAATATACTTTATGGGAAATGATAGACATGCCGTCTATGTAATATACATGTACATACATGTTTCTTAAAGACTTCAGCATGCGTAGCCAGCGCGGGATCTGTATCACATATGTGCTGTATGACATCATCAATGGACCACTCGGCAGGATTACTGGACCGCACTACAGGCTTGTGGTCTGATGTTGTTGAACTTGCTATGTACGCATGAAAATAAGATGACTGCATGTAAATTGTATGAGATTGTCTAAGAGATTTCTACATGTATACAATTTACATGTAATATGCATTTGGCAACAAAGGCATTGGACATGTGAGATGAAATCCATACAATAAATCTATACTAGACAATATCACTTAAGTTTGTTGAGACTATAATGCATATCAAGAAAGGTATAGTTTATTCATGTTAATTACTTTGTGAAAGTAAGGTATACCTTTTTATGGAAAGTTGGACTGACCAACCGACTGACTGGACACGGTCATTTATAACTATTGCTTCATAGGGGACATACAGTATGTTTACCCACATTATTCCCAAAAATGTTATTATACATGCATGTTAATACACTTAATTTATGACAATAAAGTCAAAATGGGAAATAACTCTTGTTTTACACATAGACCAAAACATATACCTTCAGCAGCGTCATACATTGCATGCCTACGGGATTTCTGTGATTGGTTCATGGATGGAGTTACGTCTCCAGATTCCGTCGACCATCGTCGTTTCAGGGCACGGTTGATTGCAGTTCTGTTCTCATACTCGTCTTCTGTGTAGAAAGTAATGTACAGGATGCTATCATCGTACTTCCCTTCTTTTTCTTACAGACGAATTATTTCATTTTCAATGAATTATTCCATCAGTCAAGAAAAACTGAATTTTACTGTACAAGTCATTATTTTAGTGCAACCTTATTTTTCTTAGTGAAGATAAGACCATACATGTATTAGTCCATTTGACATACATGTACATGTACATGTACTGGGTAATCAAGAGTTAGTGTGCATGTTTCATTTTCTTTTATAATCTATTTCAGATAAACAATTTAGCATAGCCTTGATTTAGCAAAATATTCGACTAAAATTTGAATCTTTTTAAAATATATGAAATAACGATATTACTACATATACATGTGAAATTGCCAAAAAATGAGGAATAACTACATTGTCACTTCAATTATTTTGGTTACAAATTAACCATTATAGCTGCATGTTATCATGACACCACTTGTACATGTAGTATTCTTACGGAATAGACCTTCTTCATATCACTGCTAGACTTGCATTTTAGACACTCCAAGACCCGACATTACAACTTTCGATATTATTTCTAACTATGACGTCATAAATCTGCTATGACATCACAGTTAAAAGTTACGTCAAATCTTGTGATGTCGGGTCTTAGGATGTCTAAAATCAGAGTCAACTGCGGTAATGTGAAAATTGTCTATTGTCATACAGATGTTTTCTGACTGTTACATTCATACCTGACTGTGGACTACTAGAGCTACTCCTCCTATTACATTTAGGACAGTGGCCGTGCAGCGGATTACTGGTCAGAAAGTTCTCACAACAATGTAGTTCCGAGGTCAGCTTCTCTATAAACGACCACAGCTCTGATACCCCGCTTATAGCCGGTAACTTCTTTGTAAGGACCCGGCCTCCTTGGTTCACTGTTATTGAAAAGTGAACAAACTTTTTTTAAATGAAAAAAATTACAAATACATGTATTACCAGCAATACTGTTGGGGCTTCCAGCAAAAGAAATATAGGTGAAATTCTGGTTCTATCCTGACACATACATATATCAAAGAAAATTGAAAAAAAATTATACATGTAAATGACCAGGGTTTAAAAAGATATGAAAATTTTAAAAATAATTTGATTCTTCTATGTAAAATCATTAAATGTGCATGAAGCACTTCTTTAGTTGTATTCTTCGATAAACATTAAATTTCTATAGAGATCACATTGAAATAAAGCAATAGGTGATATGTGGGTGAGCACTTTTCATAGCTTCTGGGAGATCTGGAAACGTTTCATAAATAGTTAAGTTCTTGAAAATTTTCTATATTCAGAACACTCACCACTGACGACAACCCTTCCTTCTCCTTTGGGAATGAGATGATAAACTTTCGTATCCTGCACCCCACATCTAATACAAGTCTGTGTTAGTTCTCGTAGTACTTTGTTTACCGTACTTGGACCAATCTGATCTGGCATGTCGCTGACTTTCTTTGAATCTAATAGCGATCCAGTACGACAGCTTTTGTTGATATAGACACATGCTGA
Source organism: Pinctada fucata (assembly GCA_028142955.1). NCBI lineage: Eukaryota > Metazoa > Mollusca > Bivalvia > Pterioida > Pteriidae > Pinctada > Pinctada fucata. Next base: position 34,802,755 of record AP027104.1, read on the forward strand.
AAACAAACAGAGGAAAAGGTATATCTCATAAAATTAAAACATTCATGTATATCACTTTGTTCTGGAAAAAAAAAAATTAAAAATCTATGGAGACATTTGATCTGTTTTAAAAATAGTTGGTTACACTGGTCAATTAAGATGTCCATACAAATATTACAAAGGAGATGCCTATATGATTATTGTATTGAACAATGTTGTAAAACCTCATTGTTTAAGAAATAACAACTAGCTAGCTGTGGTTTGTTGTCTAATAATTCTCCTAGTTGCATGAACCAATAAAATTAATCATTTAGCCGCGAAGCGGCCAGGTGATAATTTGATTGGTTCATGCAACGAGGGGTTCTATAGTACATATAGGGAGAAAATCTCAAGTCATGTAAAAATGTTTTTTTTAGTCAAATATCCGTCCTATTATGAATAATTTATCCAATCTGACAGTACATGTACATTCAGGTGTGGACTAATAGTTATTACTTCTACGGATAATTCCTCTAAATTTTGCATTTTGAAATTTGACTTCTCATGGCAGATTTACACCTTACTTTTAACAGCTCCTTTATCTTTTGGCTTATGGATCAAAACCTTTTCATAAAGACTGTCCTCATGAAATACATCAAATTGAAGTGGAAACACCATCAATTAAATTTTCATTTGTTTTATTTCACATAATTCTTACCTTTATTACTTGATGTGGGCGTAGACGTAGACGTAGAACTTGTATCAGGCTCTGTGACCTGGACAACAGGTGACTCCGCCTCCTTGGGTGATATGGGCGTTTCTGGGTGGAGATTAGGACTTGACGGATTAGAAGTGACAGATGATCTGGGTGTGCCTGACTGACTGCCCGGTGAGGGGATGGGCACCGACAGTGATGGCTCTTTAACCTTGCCTTTTATCTGAATGGGACCAGCTGTAAGCATATATACATGTAGATGTACATGTATAAAACATATCAACATGAAAAGTAGTTAAGTATAGGTCATGTAAGAATCAGGCAGGGGTGATACATCAAAATTTTTTGCAAAACTTTTTATTTCTGTTTTGAGACATATACATGTATGTGGTACAAATCAAACATACATGTATGATATTCATTTCTCAAGGTAGAGATGGTGAAGCGAGATACTCACCTCATAATTTATAAAGGATTATGGAGGGAAAAAAAATGGCGGGAAAATTTTCTCTATATACATGTAATTCAACCAAAATTTCTACCCCTATAACTTTCTTCACCATCCAAGTATGAGCAAAAATCCTTCAGAACGTTTAAATGGACGCTGATCTGAACACATTTCAAGAGAAATAAGTTCTGCAAAAATTTTAAGGTTTTTTGACTGCCTGATCCTTACATGGACCTGTACTAAAGGGAAAATAAATTTTGCTAGAAGTTTTAAGTCTATGCACTTGCAAGTATTAATTATGGCACTTGTATGATAGTTTGCCTCTAATTCAAACAAAAATTTTGAATATGTATATTTGAATATTTTTTCACACATTAAAATATTAAAATTCTAAATATGTACAATGTACTTTGTAACAAAATATTGTCTTTTTAAAAAACTAGACTGTTCAAGAACAGTATATCCCTTGTTGACCCCTAACATGTGATTTGACCTTGAAAGTGACCTTAGCCCTTATTAGGTGTTGCATCTTCTCATGCTTGACCATACATTCATGATTCATGGAAATGTATTGTATACATGTACTTATTTTAGCGCAACTAAATTTTAGCGGAAACAGAGCAGAATTGGATTAGTTGACATATTAGCATTATCATGACTTAATTAGCACTGACTAATTTTCCACATTAATCTATAAGAGATTCATGATTTAGCATATTCTTGAATTAGCAAAGTCTTAGCAGCGCTAACTCCGCTAAGATAAGTACACATACAGTATCAAGTAAGTTATAGCCATTTACACAGAAGTGTGACTACCAGACACAAAGACAGACACTGGGTAGGGTAAAGGAGAAAGATTCATAGGATCCCTATAATAATTATTAGCCTATATGTCTCCCATGCACTTCAGACTAAATAAAACTCTGACTCACCTTTCTGACCGGGCGGCTGTAAGGAATGTCCGCTCTTTGCACACCAACCGACAGGGAATATGTCACGAGAATCGTATCTTGTCCAATAGTCGAAAGCCCCTCGCCAGCCGTCAAACGTGACGTGTATCTGGTCTTTATTTATAGATCCAACCGTTGCAGGACATATCAGCTGGGGATTTTTCCTGTCCACAGCTTCTAACTTCATACCGACTTTGAATTCATTAGATTTGGGTAGTGGAGGCTCCTGAAACAGTCAATTATCAATTTGTAAGCATTTTAAAAAAATAGGCGGAATACATGTACGTTTGTGCTCTTTTAAAAACTTCTGGAATATATAGAATATCTCAAATGATTTTCGATTTCATATTTTTTTTATGAAACAATTTGTGTGATTTTTTAAATTCTAATCACATGATGAGTTTCATAAATACGGTATGAAATGAAAATCATGAAATTCTATTTAATTCATAAGAACAATGCAATTTATCAAATCATCTTTATTTCTTGTAAATAACGCACCAACTTTGCTATTATTTAAGAAATGACAGTAATAATTTTTCTGTCTATCAATGTATAGACAAAAACCAATGCACAAAATTTCTTATAATTTAACTAAATTACTATTTAATTATCTAGTTTATTTTGCAATTGACATCATTTAAACAATGTTGATTTTTAAATTCAAAACTGGCGATGTAAAATTTGAAGATGCCTAATGTAGCACCACTCAACGTTAGCGACGTCATAATAGGCAACATTGTTTATACAGCTATAGATGAAATTTTGCTCCGTATGTTTGTATAGGAGTTATACAGACACTACGGAAATAATTAAATCATTATTATTTAATTATTTAAATTAATTATGATGTCATAAAGGATCTTGAGACAATGCGTCTAAAGTGTTATGTTATGAACATACATGTAGATCATGAAATGGTGTTATGTGATCGAATATACATGTAAGTTATATATAAGGGTATCAAGTGACAAAAGTTATTTACTGATTATAGATGAAAGAAGTACAGGAATTTGGAAAACTTTAAAGGTGACATACCTTTTTAAAACAATGATCAGGGGCTACAGCCGCGAATTTGGAAAACTTTAAAGGTGACATACCTTTTTAAAACAATGATCAGGGGCTACAGCCGCACCATTTAGAGTTTTCTGGAGAAAAGACGGCCAGGAGGAAGGATTCTTACAGAAACCTACAACAATAAAACTCTATTTGTACTAGGCCAGTCTCATTTAGGCCATATTGTGATACATGCGCAAGTTACACCAAGTTATAACTCTTCAAATCTTGTAGTATGGGACTCTTCATGGTAATAAGGCCTAAATATCTGGGGAAAGATGTTTAAACAGCAAAATATGTTCTAGCTTTCAATTCATAAAATCAAGAGGAACCGATGTAAAAAGATTATCAAAATACAAATATACAAAATGTCATCAGAGTCATAAAAAGTTTAAAATACCACTGAGCACAAAATACTTTACATAAATATAAAATACAAACTTAAGTTATTTTTTCTGTTGTTTATCATTTTCTCACTCCCTAACTCTTGGTGCATGTAGCTTTTATTGTACATTTATGGAGTAGTTTCTGAAATATCATGAAAATTCACATTTATCAAACAGACATAGAAACTTTTACCCAGGGGTGGCATCAGGAGCTCTCCAATTTTTTCACAGTATCCAATGGGATGTAAATCTGAGGAGTCGACCAATCGCCAGAAGTCATTCTTGCTGTCACTTCCATCCAACCGTAACCTCAGTCTTGGACCTATCTTTCCTATCACCGTGGCGACACATATGGAAGTCAGATTCCGAGGGTCCCGGGCTTCGATCTTCTGATTTATCTCAAAATCATTGTCTGGTGGTGTTGTGGCCTTGAGAATTGATATACATAAATTTAAGATTAATACATGTATGTATGTAATAGAAGAATTTTAGAAGACAAAAGACATAACATACCGTACCATATATCGGGTAATTTTCGCGTCGGGTAAATTTCGCGAAAATGACCCTAAAATGGTGTGCCTTCTTTTCGCCGAGTCCACTTTTCACTAATCTTTTAACAAGATCAAGGGTTAAGATCTGTGTTCTTTGTTCGCTATGTCCATTTTTCGCGATTTGATGATACTCATGAACTTAACGAAAATTAGACACACGCGAAAAATTCCCATCAATTTATGGTTTTTTTTTTTTAATTAAGCAGGCTTTCTACTCTACCTTGATGAAAAAGTAGGAAAAAAGTAGGAGTATTCAATGAAAAAAAGTAGGAGAAAAATAGGAAAAAGTAGGAATTAATAGGGGAAAAGTAGGAAATTTTCCATCACTTTTAGTGACAATTTTCAGTAAGTATGACACACAAATCACAGTAAGCAATGTTTGGAGACTGGTAATGTTCATCTTTGAGGAAATCACAGAGAGAAATAAAGGCAGATTGATTTTCATGTAAAATATATAGGATGGGCGAGCGAAGCGAGCCCGAAATTTTCAAAAAGTTTGAATCAGATGTCGATGACAAGTGAAGCAAGTAATTTTTTACTTTTGAGATGAAAAAGTAGGAATAGTAGGAGGTTTTGAAGAAAAAGTAGGAAAAAATAGGATCAAAATAAAAAAGTAGGAAAAGTAGGAAATAGTAGGAAAAAGTAGGAACAGTAGAAAGCCTGATTAAGGTAAAACTTGTACTGACCTGTTTGAAGCATGATTCAGGGGCAGCAACTGCATCTGTCTCCTGTAGATACTCATCCCAGTCAAAGTTTCCTGAAAGATAAAATAATACCAAGAGTGAAAATTTAGCATTATATTCTTTTCACTTGATGCATATTTACATATTAAAAAGATTATCATTTGAATAGTGCTAACAGGTCATCAAATATTTCTCTCTTCATCACTTCCTTCATCAGAAATATCAAAATGTTACTTGAAATTTTTGAATAAATATCATTACTTGTTGAATTATTTTTCAAAGAGTAACTCACCTTGAGACTCATACTGGTATCTTGCATTAGTTGACTGCATCTCCAATCTGAAATATAGCATAACTAAAATATGTAAAACCATACCATAGACAATGCTTTGATTTTCTGTCTTTGCAATAAAAATCTGAATTTGACTGCAAACTTAAACAAGCTTTTATGTTTTTATTCACAATCTGAGTCAATGTACATCACAGTACAAGAAAAAAATACCGAAAATCAATATAAATCAGTTAAAAATAGAGTTAATTTGTAGATTTAGGTTGAAGGAATTTTATCATTTTATAGCTTGATATAATACAATGTATGAGAAGTTGAGAACAAAATTAGGCATATACCATTTTAATTTTTATACAGTAAAAAATCTCTGTAAGGCATGGTCCATTTGATATTCTGGGGGGGGCTTGGGTTTTTTTCGAAAAAAATAATTTTGCTCTAAATTTTGATGAAAAAAATAAATTTGCTTAAGGTGTGACAGAAAAAAAATAATCTTGCTCTTACAAATAATCTGAATTTGAAGAATTACCATAAAATTTCGCTAAGATTCTTGAAAATTTTCCAGCTCGCTTCGCTCGCCGCAGTTTTCAAATTGTATCAAAAAATTTTTGGCTCGCTTCGCTCGCCATAGTTTTCTATCAAAACATTATTTACTAATAGCAAACTTCATATATTTGAAGATATCAAAAGTTATACATGTATGTGAATGGAAAGGGGCTAAATATATTATAAATATTTATGTCACATAATTGCTATTTTTCCATGTTGCATGTATCCCATAGAGTCTAACTTTATGTTCTTGTAAGCTTGGAAGGAGAACTTCAGTTATTCACCAATTAACTTACCATTCTTAGCAACATTTAAAAATTTGTCTAGGAGACCTTCCCCTCAGACCCTTTTATACATGTTATATACATGTACCTTATATAAAATATTGAGAATTGTATTGTAAAAATCTTTTATCTCTCTGTTTAAAAGTGAATTGCCTTGAATAAGAATAAATTAATATTTAGGGTTTTGAGTAAAAATATTAATAATTTCTATTGATAAAACACAAACATTCTTAATATGCGCATCACCTTGTTAAAAAAAATTTCCTTGCTCCAACTTTGCAAGAAAAAAATAATTTTGCCCTGGTCCGGGGCGAAAAAAATAATCTTGCTCCGACAAAAAACCCAAGCCCCCCCCTGAATATCAAATGGACCATGCCTAACCAATTAAGTATCAATCATGTATTATTTGAATTTAATGATTGATTATCAGAAATATAAGTACTTAAGATATTAACAGATATATCACCTTAAATCAGAACAGAACTATCATAAGGAAATGGAAAGAATACAATTTGAAATATAATTCCCGTCAACAATCATTATAGAAGTGCCTGATTTAAGTTACCTGTAGCCTAATCCGTTTTGCAATTTAGTGGCATGGTCAGTTTTATCATGCTGCTGACACCCTTATCTGTTTTCCTTGTCAGCAATTCATAAGTTTATTCGATGTAGGCCCCAATCTACCCGCACTCTTCGCATGCATGACAATGTGACATAAATCCCATTGCAGAAGCAGAAATTAGGTAATTCCCCGCTTCCTGACATATTTCTACTTTTTACTTAAACTTATGAATTGCTGACGAGGGATTTGGGTATGGGTATCTGTGTCAAAGGCAGCATACCGGTAATAAATCTGCCCGTGCCCAAATCGCAAAAGGGACATGTAACTTAATTGGTGAAATAATTACATGTAATGCATGGTTCCTTACTTCACATGTGGAGAACTTGTGTCCAATCAGTTGAAAGTCAAAATCTTAAATCCTCGCTTACGGATTCAGTTCTTACTTACTTTACTTAAAAAAATTAAATTACCTGATGTTTTCTGTTGAACTAAATTAATTGTTTGTTGTTGACAAAAATTCAATAGGTGAATAATGGAAATTAGTACTTTATTTCAACATAAATTATCCAAAGGATAGACGTATGAATACGTGTGATTCAAAACTTATAAATAACACTTATGTCAGCTAAGGAGCTGCATTTTTCCATTTGTTTACATAATCAATATATAAAAATAACAAAATTTAGAATTACCCAATTTACACTTACGGTTTATTTCAGAGAGTTTTCTATGGAAAAAGTACTATTACAACTTCTGCACAATATATGATCTCAAATAAAAACGATGATATGTAACATGACACTGAGAAATTAACGAGAAAACACGCAATTTTATCAGAAATCTTGTCAAATGTGAATAATAGGCGCCATATTTGGCATCACGAAATGCCCGGAATCGATAACGGTGACGAATTTCCGGAATTAGTCATTCGGCGCGAAATTATGAATTTTCTAAAAGTTAGAAACTGGAACAAAAAAAAAATCTTTCACTATATACTACCATTAGCCTACTGTAGAACTCGAGTATTCGAGGCCTTCCGATGTGCACTTCCAAATTCCTCAGGAACTAGGCTATTACTGTCATAAAACCGTTCTAAAATGAATAATTTTTCACCAAAATGATCAGTTTACCTGTTATGATCTTCGTACATGTGTACCATTTGGCATATTTTGATAATTTGTTTATTACAAAACAAATAAGAAATTTTGTCACTTAAAATTTATACATGTACTTCTTGAATTTCATAAAATTTTGTCAACAATGACGGAAAACAAATAAACTGGTTTACTTAAATTTTTTCATTTTTTTTTAGGGGGAGGGGTGTAAAATATCAGGGATGTATATAACGTCCCTGAAAATGTGTAGTAATTTTCTTTAAAGTAGAAATTATGTGCACATCCTCTCGCTTTATGTAATGGATTTAACACAGAATCTGCATCACCATGCAGTGTGAAAACTTGCATAACTTTTTAGAACACTATTTTTTAATAATTCAATTGACTTTCAACAGTGCACTTATAATTATTTAAGTGATGATCCAAACACGGAAAAGGATATAATTATCCTCAACTAATGGTAACTCTACAAAATCTAATAATGATTTAGAAATTATATATACCGTGGTCCCTCGATCTATATGTGACCACTCCCGCCAAAGACCACTCCCCCTATGTGACCATAATTCTTAAGCATTAGCATTTTTCAATGTTAAAATACCTCCTATAAGAGACCACCTTCCTTACCCGACCAAAGACCGCTTTTTTTCGACCCGAAATCTATCAAAATATAAGAAAATTCACTCTCAGGAGCAACCATGCATGTACATGTACATGTATGTTTACATAGTTTAATTAATATCTCTTTAATCCTCCAACTTTAATTACTCCAGGTAAATTGACTAATTAGCAGTTACTACCAGGCAAACAAGTCAATAACAGGCACTTAATTAGTGTTTAAGTTTATTGACTCCAAGCTGTAATATTTGTCCTCTCTTCAGTAAGCAGTACTTTAGATTTTTTATGAGTAAGAAATCTAAGTTTTTTAATCATGTAATTAGTTGAATGTCATAGATTAAATATTTAACATTCATCTTTTAAATTTCTTCATTCTGAATTGGCAGGTAGTTATATATAATCAATAGACTCAACTATCAGTAAACGCAAGATAGTAGTAGATATTTATTCTTGTACATAATAGAAAGAATTAATAGATGTAAACAAATTGTACTGTCAGATAGACTGTTCAAACTCAAATTAAAATCTCCCCAAGAAAGACCACCTCCATTATAAGACCACAAATCCACTGCATTTGGGGCAGTGGGTCTTATAAAGGAGGGACCACTGTATGTTTAATAATCAATGAACTGTGCACGTGACCTTAACCTTTTGATCTTCAGTATCATTAGGAACAAATCCTTGACTCATAGGGATCAAATCTATGAATTTTAATGAGATTGGGTGCACTTAGACAATACTTTGTTGAGAGCCTGTATAATTAGATCATATTCATGTGGTCATGACAAAGTCATCTGACCTTGACATTTGAACGCTTATATCAATAGGGCACATCCTTGACTTTGACACATGGGAATGGTTCTATAAACTTTTCATGAAGATAGATACAACAATAATGCACATTCTGTGATCTGGAAACCATTTTATTAGTCACCAAAGTCTTAAAGATAACCTTGACCTAATCACATATATAGCTTCATGATAGCTAGGTGCTTATATGTCATCATAGAGCTATTACCTTGACCTTTAGACAAAACAAATCCATGCTACATAGAGGATAAGTCAATCATGTTGCATGATGATAGGTGAAATAAACACTGTAGCTCACAGCTGTTATGTCATCCTTGCTACAAACTAAATCCCAACCTTTTTTTCATCACCAATACATGTGGGATGAAATTCCAAACCTATCAAATAGACCTTCATATTACTGTTAGACTTGCATTTTAGGCACCCCAAGACCCGACATTACTACTTTTGACATTATTTCTGATTGTGACGTCATAATTCAGATACGACGTCACAGTTAAAAGTTACGTCAAATATTGTCATTTCGGGTCTTAGGATGTGTAAAATACAAGTCAACTGCGGTAATGTGAAAATCGTCTATTTACAATACTGTAAACGTAGAATTTTCGCGTGGAGGTAATTTTCGCGTAAAATAATTTCCGCATATTTCACGAATCAATAGACTTCGCGAAAAATTCCCCCTCGTGAAAATAACCCTGCTGTATTCTTACAAAGGCAGAGATGTTTATATCTTGAGTATTTTCCCCAAGCGTAGTGTCTGGATTTTTAAATCGCAAAATTTTCCCCCAGCGAAAATAACCATGTTTACAGTACACGTGTAACATGTATACATTGATGAATAAAGTAAAAAGGTTTTTGAAACACTACATCTCCATCGTCAGCTATGTTTTAGATTCTGATCAAGTAAATGTCAAAGTCAAGGTCGCAAACCAAAGTTTTTTTTTTTCAAAACTGGGTCAAGAACTGAGGTTTGAAGGTCACTTGGTCTAGAATTAAAGGTACTCTCATTATAAGGGATATACATGGAATTTGAAAGCCCAAGCACAGAACATTTTAAAAACATATCCAATATGCCTTATATTCACTAAGTAGGTCAAACACAGAGGTCAAGGTAACAAGTTCAACAATCCGGCCTGGTTTCACTAGAAAAGTTTTGTCATAACAATAACAAAGGAGAGCTATGACATCCTACCTATGATTGTGCAACTTATTACTGTAAATTGGTTTTTATTCGTCAGATACCAATTTTCGTCAGTGCCTTCATTGACGAAATTACGTACCGACGAATAAAAATACTCCTGACAAAAAAAAAAAAAAAAAAAAAATTGTAGTAAGTAAAAATTGAATCAGTCTCATGGTTAAACTTAAATATAAACCGGGAGCATTGCGGAGAAGAAAGAAAGATGCTGAATTTTAAGATTCAGAGTTTTAAGACATTGTAAATAGTCATTACGTATACAACATACAAATTGCAAATCAATGAATACTGAATACGAACACATATGATTTACTTCTTATTACTAAATAATATGTTTTCACAGCAAGGTAGATAATATACATGTCTCTAATTGTTTGTTTACCGTTAATTGTTAAACAAACAATGAAATCAAACACATATGGCGGATTTGAAGATTTGACGGCGGACTTAAGTTGGCATTTGAACAGACGAATTTACATCTGTACATTTTAGGGACCCTTGGATGACGAATTTACGTACTGACGAAATTGTCATTTTTACAAATTGAAGAAAATTGGTACTGACGAAAATAAAGCAATTTACAGTATCTCATGAATGAACTGATTAAGTTTCTAAAAAGCAAACAGCTAGGCCTAAAAATAACTGGGCATAAAAAGAAAATGTCCTCAGTTTTACAAGACTCCAGGATTCATGTCCAAGATTAATCATAAATCAAAATACATGTAAACCTGAATTCTATCTTGTACTCCATGGCAGCTTAAAAGACTTCTTCTTTTAGGTCGATCACTGGTCTGAGCTGTATGTTCCGGTATTACATATTGGTTCATTAAAAAACAAACAAAACAAGACACATGAATCAAATTATGATATTTATTGAATATAAAGCTGACCTTATGATAATTTAAGTTCTTTTCTGAGATAAACATTTCTTTAAAATATATTATCATGTATCTCTTTTTTTCAATGTAACATAACAACAACAACTTAACAATATGTCTTGATGTAAGATTGATGTGCCAAACGAACAAAAAGAAATGCAACAGCGCATTGGTATGCATCAGCACGGACTTCACAATTAATATAAATTCTCCATAAAATTTTGTGTCAATTGGATTAATTTGATGTAATCTCCTTTTTGGAGTATTTTTGTACCAATTTCTTAATGCCAAGAGTTACGATGTAGAAGCTAAAATTCTAATTCTAGTTCAAATTCTAATGATATGCCTTAAGGCATTATAGGGGTATAACACTGATTTCGGTTGTTTTAATAACAGAAAAATTAAATACGTAACGAAGTGGCCGAAGACGCACGACTTCGACAATGTTAGGGTCCATAGATTTTCATGGCAAATTTAATGAAACATTGAGAATATATCAAATAATATCTAAAAAAAAAATGTAAGATATTGAAGTACATAACTTCTAGCTTTTAGACGATATTGCTATTATACCCCTAATGCATTAATGGTGTCAAAGATACCATGATTTCATTCAAGTAAAGGATGGTGTTGATAACTATGTTTTCAGGCAGTGTTGTTTTTTAAAATAAATTATGCTACTTGCATTACCAGATGAACCAATTACAGGCAAGTCTATAATAGATATAGTATCGTAAAAACTGATAAATGTAACAGAACTGGCACTATATATATTACATGTATGTAATAAGCGATAAAACACACTGGGCATCATGTTCTCGTTTTCTTTAATAGATTTTTTTTGTAAATATATGAGTTAACAAAAATTATGGATTTCTTGAATAAAATATGCACTTACATGAAGACAATTACATCAATTTAAAACATTCCAAACAAATAATTCTTCAGGTTAAAGCAATAATTATATATAATATCACATCTGACACAAGTTCAACAAAGAACTTAATGACACTATACCTTTATGTTCTGTATACTAGGGCTTTTTGCTATTTCAACTTGAAGGGGCAAAGTCTTAACTGAGACAATTAAACTTCGAAAGTAAAGAGATTTTATGCCAGAAAATTAAAATTTTCCCCAGAATTTTTCATGTATCCCAATACTAAAAACTTCAGATCAAACTTTGTTTTCTAACCATTGAAATGTACAGATTTTTATAACTATGGTTTGAAGATGGGTGTACTAGGACAATAAATCTTCAAAAATATGGTCAATTATTATATATCATCATTTCATGGGGACATTTATATTAAATGTACTTATAAATCTGTGGGAAATTAGATGTACATTGATGGTAAAAATATTGTATGCAATTTGATTGTATTAAGGATTCTCAAAACTTTTTAAATGCAGTGGAAAGGAGAACAGATTATGAAATGGGAGGTAATTTTTTTTACAATTTAATTCATGGAGTTTTTAGACAGTTACTGTTGAAAGCAGCCACAATGCCTCAAGGGTGGGAAGGGGGTGGGGGATGGGGGGGGGGGGGGGGGTTAGATACTAGATTCTGTCTCTTTATGAGTTACCCTGGATACAGTACTGTAACATCTATTCAACATACACACTACAAAGTCAATATTGGTTGTAAATATATTTCTCTTTGTATCACAGATGATATAGATGGATATTTTGTTATAAATTATATTGAAGAAAATAAATGGCAAAGCAAGAACTATATACTATATAAAACTATGAGACAGCAGTGAGTCTACTACTAATTTCCTTTTTGATTGACAGAGTTATGTCCTTTGATGAACATAATGACATCAATGGCAGAGCTCCGATTAAAATGAAGAAGCATAGTAAATTGCCATATGCAACAATATATATTAAGGAGATTATATCGTAAACCTTTCAGAAAACACTGGCAGCAATATAACGGTAGAGTAAAATATTCTAATGAGGTAAAAGTGTCACTATTTAGATATTGATTTAGCAGCTTCATTCATTTACAGTACAGGTCTGCATAAGAATCAGGCAGATGAAATCTATCTTCAAATTTTTGCAAAACATTTCTCTTTCGAAATATGCTCAGATGAAACCCCAAACATCTCTCTCAAAGGAATTTTCTACATACTTGGATGGTGAAAAAAGTTACAAGAGCACTAAATTTGGTTGAATTATATAGAGAAATTTTGCTGCCATTTTCCCCTTCATAATCCTTTATAAATTACAAGGTGAATAATCTCACTTCACCATCGCTACCTTGAGAAATGGATTGACATATGTTGATTTGTATCACACTTATGTCTCCAAACAGAAATGAAAAGTTTTGCGAAAAAATTTGATGTATCGATCACCCCTGCCTGATCCTTACATGGACCTACTAGTACTGTACACGTAGAAAACTCTCTATCTAGCAGAAACATTACTATTAACAAGTGTTAACATTGACAATTAAGATTTCTAAATTGATGGTTACCAATACTCACCAAGGCAATTTAATTTATTGAACACATACTAAACTACATGACAAAAATTGCTTGTGAAACACCATGCTCAGATTGGCAACTTAAATGTCTTTTAGTTCAGTTGCATGCTAAACCAAGGTCAAGTTCACTGGGTTCAAGGTCAATGTATCAAATGAAATATCTTGCCACAATGCAAGCACATGGGAGATATTAACATTATATGATGAATTATTGTCAAAAAATTTTTTTTTCAATAAAAAAGTCAAACTCTATGGTCAAGGTCAATATGTCAAGGTAAAATGAATGTTCTTGTGACAAGCAATGCCCATGGGAAATTTGAACACCATATCTTAAAAGAAGCAAGCATTATTGCAAAAAAAAAATTCCATACAGTAGGTCAAGGTCCAAGTAAAGGTCACCATGTCAACTGTCATAGTGTTGAATAAAAAGTATTGTCAAAAGCAATGTATATGTGAAAATTCTAAGTTTTTTTTTTTAAGTATACATGTACTAAAGTTAAAAGTTATGGCCAAGAATGAAATATTTGATTTGAGCTCTCCAATCCGGTCAATTACAAAAGTCAAGTTCACAGATTTAAAACAATTTTTGGACATACTAATTTTCACACTCTTTGGCCATATTACAATGTTAATTTGAGTTTCACTGACGAGGGTTAAGTACCCAAAACGTGCATGTCTGGTCCATGCTGCAAATTTATCTGTTCTTAATTGATGCTATTGAATTTGAAGACGTTTTTAAACATTTAATTCAACTCATCATAGTATCAACAATTTTGTCATGCCAAAGAAGTCACATGTGCAATATAAACACCTTATCCCAAAAGGATTGTATCAGTTAATTATTACTACAAATGTATTTTCCTAAAAGTAGGTCAAACTCCCAGGTCAATGGTCAAAATACCAAATGAAAGATCTTGTCATTTGAGACACAGTAAAGACAGGATAAAATATATGGTTAAAATAGCAGGTCAAACTCCAAGGTCAATGGTCAAAATACTTGTCATATCGAACAAAGAGAAAAGACAGGATTAAACATACGACTCCCTGATTTTTCGAGTGGTATAAAAGTGAAGACATAAGAGATGCCATTGCTGACCTGAGGTGTTCTAATGAATTATGATATAAATCAATCAATGACAGAAAATCCAGAGATTTAAAATTTTGTAGAAATATGAGCAGACACTAAAATGAGGGTATATACACCAAATTGATGGTAAACTTAACACTTGTTACAGTGATGATTCGTTAGTTCAGAATTTGTTACTCCGGAAGATTTCTCAGGGAACAAACGTACATAGTGCAAAAATGATCCGATAATCCAGACGGTTGTTTTCGGGAACGAACGTGCGGATCATATGTAATTTTGTCCTGTTAGTCCGGACGATATAAGCAACTACGGACCTGTTTTCATAACAATTAATTTTTACCTGGAGAAATCTACACGGACGTGTTTTCATAACTATTAAGTTTTACCTGAAGAAATCTACATGGACATGTTTTCATAACAATAAAACCGGCAGATTAATTAGGCGATGGGATACACAGCACTAGCCACGGCTTGGGGTACATGTACTTACCTGGTTATCAAATCTATGCATTAAAAGACTTAATTGTTCGCTTCTTTGGTCAAATTCTTAATTCTTATCGTGAATTTTTTCAGCTTGTAGGGTTCAATCATTATTTTGAACAGATGCACGCCCTAAAATCATTTCAAATTAAAGTTGATATTTTTGATTTTAACGTTTGTATCACGATGAAGATAAGAGTGAACAGCTTGGATATTGAGGGCTTGTTTTTAGTTAAAACAGAATCGAAAATGGCCGTCAACCGCTCTTGACAGACGATAATTTCCGTATTTTTCAGGACAAAAAGTGGAACGTTTCGATAGGTATTGGTAAGTATCGGCGCCCGCGGAAACTTGATGTTAAGATAAAACAAAATGTGCATTTTGTTCTATTCATTTTTATCAATTTGATTAGAATTATAAAGAAATAAAACTACTTGACAATGTCTATTCATTTTCAATGATGAGAAAAGTATTGACTTCAAGACGATCTTACCAATACGAAAAAGCGAAGACAAAATCACGGCGCCCCAACCAACTTCCCCTTTTCTAGTTTTAAGCGCTCATACTTTAAAGACATATTTAGAGATTGAGTAATCCATTATTATCACGAAATAAACATTTAATAAAATCATCTATGATGAGAAAATATTTGTTTTCAAGACAATTTAATCGTACAAACACACGCACAAAAAACGGCCAAAAAAAAAAATCGGCCGACCCTTCCCCCCTTTCCTTTGGAATTTTGCGTTCAAGTTTTGACATTTTTAACATGATTCAGTAATCCGGAAGATTCGTAAATCCGGACGAATTCCTCGGGAACCAATTCGTCCGGACTGACGAATCATCACTGTATACAGGTACAGGTAGGTATTAACACAAATTTCACACTTTCTTAAGGTTGTACGATGTATATATTCATCACATTGACATGCTTTTTTTGTTAACTTTCTTCCCATATGGACTTTAGGCAAAAGAAACTTTTGAGCGTCAAATGAAATACATGTTCTTAGAATTCATCGGAACTTATGCAAAATATTTCTGTTATCAAAACTGCAAATAAGAATCTATTAGCATTCAATGCTGTCAAATACAAGATAGCAAAAAAAAAAAAAAATATAAAAAAAAAAATTAGGAAATGATTGGATGAATTCAGATTTCTAATTCATAATTAATTTATAAGACTGATTATTGCATTATAAATCTGACATGTCATGTCCTTTATAGAAGCTTTAATAATGAACAGAAAGTGATCCCTAAAGTGTCGCTATGCTTCATACCGTAGGAGACACAAAAAGTAATCAGGCTTTAGGGGCTTGATTTGGCCCATAATCATATATATTATATAGCTCAATCTTACTAGTTTTGTACGTCTAGTCAAAATTCTACCAAAATCAACCTAAACTGAAGATTTCCAAAAAAAAAAATGTTATGATCGCTGAGCGATATAGTCCCCTACCGGCGGCATATATTTATGTCCTGCAACTCTGCCTATGAATTACTCTTCAATGAAACATATATGAGTTTAAATTAAACTTACTGTCTGTGCAGCTCAGTTCTGAGGTTTTATCTGCTTTATCGATTCGAAAAAGAGGTCAAGCGTGACAAAAGTTGAATTTGCTCTGTAACTATCCAAGACTAAGCTGAGTATCAAATTTAACCTGAATATCTCTATTTGTTGCAGAAAGAAGTCTGGAAGACTGACAAAAACTGAATTTTCCAAATCATAAAGGGGCATAACTCCTCGAAAAATAGGTCAAGCGTGACTTAAGTCGAACTTGCTCTGTAACTATCCAAGACCAAGCTGTGTATCAAATTTCATCTGAATATCTTCATCCGTTGCAGAAAAAAAGTCCAGAAAACTGACAAAAACTGAATTTTCCAAGTTATCAAGGGGCATAACTCCTTGAAAAATAGGTCAAGCCTGACGAAAGTCAAACTTGCTCTGTAACTATCCAAGACCAAGCTGTGTATCAAATTTCATCTGAATATCTCCATCCGTTGCAGAAAAAAAGTCCGGAAAACTGACAAAAACTGAATTTTCCAAGTCATCAAGGGGCACAACTCCTTGAAAAATGGGTCAAGCGTGACGAAAGTCAAACTTGCTCTGTAACTATCCAAGACCAAACTGTGTATCAAATTTCATCTGAATATCTCCATCCGTTGCAGAAAAAAGTCCGGAAAACTGACAAAAACTGAATTTTCCAAGTCATCAAGGGGCATAACTCCTTGAAAATTGGGTCAAGCGTGATGAAAGTCAAACTTGCTCTGTAACTATCCAAGACCAAGCTGTGCATCAAATTTCATCTGAATATCTCCATCCGTTGCAGAAAAAAGTCCAGAAAACTGACAAAAACTGAATTTTCCAAGTCATCAAGGGGCATAACTCCTTGAAAATTGGGTCAAGCGTGATGAAAGTCAAACTTGCTCTGTAACTATCCAAGACCAAGCTGTGCATAAAATTTCATCTGAATATCTCCATCCGTTGCAGAAAAAAGTCCGGAAAACTGACAAAAACTGAATTTTCCAAGTCATCAAGGGGCATAACTCCTTGAAAAATGGGTCAAGCATGGAGAAAGTCGAACTTGCTCTGTAACTATCCAAGATCAAGCTGTGTATCAAATTTCATCTGAATATCTCTATCCGTTGCAGAAAAAAGTCCGGAAAACTGATATTCGCACAGACGGACAGACGGAGGGACAGACGGAGGGACAGACGGACGGACAGACGGACAGACAGACAGACAGACGAACAGACAGACCGAGAGGAAACTAAGAGTCCCCTTCGGCGTTGCGGGTAGGGGACTAATAAAATAGGGAACCCACATTATCATCTGGAGCCCTAATTAAATTATTGTTGAAAAGGATAAATGTTAGAATATCTTTTTCAATCGCTGAACACAATATCTTGATGTTAGACATTTGATGCTATTTATAATGAGAAATAAAAGAAATTGTATGTCTTAAAAAAAAGCTGTTTCCTGAGGCAGTCACACTACTGGAATTATACATATACATGAACCATATACATTGTAATTGTATATCTAAATTCAAAATTCAGTCATGTTATGAACAAGTCATAAAATGAACATGTCATAAAATCATAAACCGGTAATGGGGTTTCTTCAACGTATTCTTTAAAGTTACAG
The DNA here is from genome assembly GCA_028142955.1 of Pinctada fucata. Taxonomy (NCBI): domain Eukaryota; kingdom Metazoa; phylum Mollusca; class Bivalvia; order Pterioida; family Pteriidae; genus Pinctada; species Pinctada fucata. The sequence continues at coordinate 34,821,002 of AP027104.1, forward strand.
ACCTCTTAAAATTGCCTGAGTGAGGTGCACTTGTAGTATGACAATTTTTGTTAAAATAAAACTAAAAATTATGGTAAAATTTACATAAATATTTACGCAAGATCGCAACTACAGCACGTACAGCAAGTCCGTTCTGATTTGCACCTATCACCTACCTAAACCATTGTTCAAAACTTGGGCACCTTTTCTGCCCAAGTAAATTGATGATGTCAAAACAATGGAGAACAATCTAAGAGAGTGACGAAAACATTCATGTAATCTTGGTTAGAAGTATTTGTGATCTTCCGTATTAAGTTGAAATTAAAACATGGGAGAAAGGTAATTTTGAAATGTTTTATGATATAAGGTAGACATGAGTACTTCCTGCAAATTCAATAATATCATGAACTGATATCAATGTAAGCAAACCTGAAGGTTTGCGGATTGATCAATCTAGTGAGAGACATTAAATGTGATTGTTGAATTAGGGTAAAATCGTATATGCCCTATGACATTTTAAAATGTCTAATATACATGTATATCTCACAAACTGTACATATCACATACTTTCATAACAAAAATACACCGAGTATAGAATTTAACATACATGTTTTCAAAATTACACCATGTAAAACAAAAATTTGTTGTAAGTCACATTTCCCTTAAATTTTCAGCATTTTAATTGGTTGGAGATCATATTTAAGAGGACACTTACATTTGGTGGCAAATAAGGTAGAAGTTAAACTGTGATTAAGAAACAATGTGTTGCAAGTATATTAATTTTTTTAATTTTAATATCTATGTATCATAATATTTGTCCTCATCTTGACCTTGGATAAGGAATTGTTAAAGCACACACTTTGGTGAAAAATACATGTAAGAGTCACCACATTACATATATATGCTATATCAGATGCAAGGACCTTGAAAACTGACCTCTGATAATGAAAAGTCATATTCCCTGTTACAAGTTTGATTGTCCTTATGAAAATGGTGCAGTCTATACCTTGCCAACAAGAGTGGTATAATGACCTTGACATTTGACTTCACAAATTTTAAGGTGTCTTGATCATCAAGTTGATGATTATGGAAAGTATCCAAAGAACAAAGATATGGTCTCTATCCTGCATATACAGATAAATAAATGTATTGGGGTAGACAGACTATTTGAAAAGGGACTGACTGATGGACATGCACATTTTTAGCTGTATCAATAATGAGGTTATGTTTTATGTTTTTGAGGGGGGCAAAAATATTAATGTATATGTAGGATTTTGAATGTTCTACTCTGGATTCTAAAAGTAATTAAATCAAATGAGATTCTCTTTTTATATGTACAGACAGACGTTGAACAAAGTGATCCCTGCATATGCTAAAACAAATCAATTCCTTGGTGCACACAAATGACACATCAATAAAATCTACATGAATATTATGCTTAACGAAACATATATTGGTAAATATCACAAGATTTAGGGGACTCACTATAAAAAACCATAAAAATCTTATTATAAAACATCTTCCTTTGTAAACAAGCTTGATCTCTCTAATTAAAACATAGCATTTAAAGCTCTTACTTCATACATCACATAGCATTAAAGCACTATTATAACAAAATCAGACAAATTTCTTTCAACAACCAATGATAAATACATTATATACTAAATCTGTATTAGTAACATTAAATTCTTTGAGAATTCACGTTAACAAAACATTTTGAACCTTTGAAAACAAACTTAACAAATTGCACTTTTAAAAAATCCATTTTACGTAAGAAGTTTTCTATGCACTATAAACCAGTCTGATTGAGCAAACCTATTTTCATAAAAAAATTTCGAGAATTTATTCATAAAAGATTTGAATGCCCTAGGTATTATCAAAATGACTAGCATAATTTGCAAAACTATGGCTAAGTTATGCAAAAAAACAACATATCTAATACGATTTATCTAATAAATTCCTAAAAACAATTAATGAGCACTATGACTGATTATGAAGATTATCTAATTCTCGAGTCACTTCATCCAGTAATGAACTGTCTGAATCATCGGAAATTCTCCGTTTTTTACCATATTCACTTTTATCTTCATCTGTATACCCAGAGTCTTTACTTTCTTCGATCATGTCAACTTTTACAGAGTTCAGTAATACGTCTCTCTCTTCGTCTCCATCAGTGTCAGATGATACGACATTGCCGTTACGGCTGCCATATTCTTCGATCAGATCATCTGCTGATATCACCTCCAGTTCTGTTGCCGGACCAGACTTTGAAGTTTCAGTGTTTTTCATTTTTACTTTTCCATCTATTTGCTCTGAAATAAATTGTCATAAATGACAAATGTATCACATTTGAAGCCAATCTGACAATTTACTGAACAATGGAACTTGGAATTTTATATATTGGATTGACATGTAATTTATGACTCTTACCAATACTATCTTAAAGATATAAATAACGTTATGCAGAAATTAATTTGCCTCCTTTCATATATATTTGTACATGTATGATAACTAAGCTTGACCTTGACCTTTGCATCCTAAAATCAATTAGGGCTCATCTAAAGACAATTTTTCAAGAATTATCTTTATCATCCAGAAAAAATAATTCCAAGGAATGCATGTGTCGCCTGCGAAACATAGCGACACTCGGGAATCACTTTTATAGGGTTTGACATCCAAGTGTGATAGACAGACAGACAAAGTGATCCCTTAGTGTCGCCTGGGGCGACACAAAAAGTGGATATATACGGCTTCTTCTTCATTCTGATTAATAATCCAATCAAACAGAAAATTACAAAATTTCAGTTTCTTCATCCATTTTCCAGTGAGCTAACTTCTAAGTACCACTTTATAAAATATCATACCTTGAATAATGACACTATTATAAACGTCCACCATTGACATTGAAGCAAAATGATGGGTCTCAGTGGCCCCTGGATAAGCCTGCAAAATACAAAACCATGTTTAAGATGGGGAATTAATACATCCAGTCTACCCTGTGTATAAGATTCTGCAAAATATGCAGTCATGAATGCTTTCATTTCTTTCTTTTTTTTAATTCACAAAGAATTAGAGATAAGTACATTTTTAAAATTAACTAAAAGAAAGCTTAGAAATTATATCTTAAATAGGATGATTTCATTACTTAGCATTTTACTTAATTACTTTAATAAATATTTACATTTTTCATGCTTTGAATTCAAAAAAAGAAATGTTCATAAACCGTTATCTATCTATCTATCTGACAACACACTAACAAAACTGTTAATGGATTTAAATATCTTATCATGTACAGGGAGTCTGATTTACTGAAAATCATAGTCCTATTTACTAAAAGGTAACACAAATGTGGAATATTCATCAATATAATAAATATCGTGCATCAGCATGATGACATTCCTAATGACTTGTACACCTATCTACATGTATATCAATTAACATAGGTAATCACAGATAACAAAGCTCACCTCGCGGCAGCAAAATTCAATTTAAACATATTTCTAAATATTTACATTTGCCCATTCATTTGCATAGAATTTACACTGTGATTATGGGAGTATAACCGCGGTGGCATAACTTGAACTATGACCTCATAGTAACTTGGATTGATTTGAACTTGACGGTGCGTAGTAACAGTGCCTTAGCAACAGATTTTTAAACGTATTTAAACTTCATTTAAGCGTAAAAAACTGAAATGTAAATATACATAATAACTGTCTTTTGGAATGTGATTATGCTGTGATAACCTACAATGGATCCAGAAATTATGTTTCTCATAATGTGCTAACGCGCATTATGGAACATAATTCCTGGATCCATTGTAGGTTATCACAGTATAATCACATTCCAAAAGACAGTTATTCTATAAGTACATGTATATTTAAGAAATGACTGTCTTACTTTTGGTGTTCATGGGTGTATAATTCTGGTTGGTCGCGTGCAAATTCCGTGAATCGCAAAGCGATCTCGGAAAATTTGCACGTGTCCAACCAGAATTATACACCCATGAACACCAAAAGTAAGACAGTCATTACTTATATTTACATTTATTCTAATTATCGGTCACTTTTATTTACATTAACATCGCACATTTTGCCTGTAACAGCGTCAAATATATCTTAACTTGGGTAAATTCTCCCTACATGCAAAACTTGAATGTCACGTCACAATAGCAACCCAAGTTATTGGAATATAATTCTAGTTGCCTAATGGGCGTTCAACATGGGGAATCTACTAGTAATGTAAATATTAGCTTTTAAAGGTAAAATCACTCAAGCCGAAAAAGTAGGTCAAGGTCATTTTATGAAATTTTGATCAAAGATACATCCCATATGCAATTTTGGTACATGTAGCATTTATACTTTGCTCAATATTGGCTTTTAAAGGCAAAATCACTCAAGCGGAAAAAGTAGGCCAAAGTCATTTTATGAAAGTTTAATCAAAGATATATCCAATATGCAAGTTTGGTACATGTAGCACATATACTTTGCTCAATAATGGCTTTTAAGGCAAAATCACTCAAACGGAAAAAGTAGGTCAAGGTCATTTTATGAAAGTTTGATCAAAGATACACCCAATATGCAAGTTTGGTACATGCAGCACTTATACTTTGCTCAATATTGGCTTTTAAAATCAAAATCACTGAAGTGGAAAAAGTAGGTCAGATGCTGCGTTCAATGCATGGGTCCATCATAGCATCCCACGATGAATCACTTGTGCAAGTTTGGTTACTGTTGCATCAGTACTTTGTCAGATACTGAGCTACCCTAAACTCCTTAACCAAGTCACTCTGAGCTACCCAAAACTTCTTAAACAAGCCACTGAAGCAGAAAATGTAGGTCAGATGCACCATCCACTGCATGGGTTCACTTAAGCATCCCAAGATGAATCACTTGTGCAAGTTTGGTTACTGTAGCATCAGTACTTTGCCAAATACTGAGCTACCCCAAACTTCTTAACAGTACACAGGACGCGGACACAGATGCGTGGGGGAAATGCGTAAGCTCTCTCAACTTTGTCGAGTTGAGCTAAAAATAAGTTAAAGTAGTGGTTAAGTCTTGACCTTGGAAATGCTCAAATTTCAAGCATTATCCCCCTTTGCTCTGACGTGGTAACTCAATCTAATTATTATTTTTTTGAATTCCAGCTCCCTTTCTTTCTTTAATTGCTGTTTAAGAAATAAAGAGAGCTGAATTTTTTTTATTAGATTGATTTTACATTTACATACAGACCAGTTGAATCATGCTCTAACACGAAACATCTGCCCTTCAAAGAACAAACATATGTGTAAGGTTTATAGTTATCTGCTTGTGTAAAGGCAAAGGCAATATAAATAATAGGCATAAACAGGATAGAATGACCAATTCTGGTTGTCTGATAATATTGTCATGTCTCAACTTTATATCAAATGATGATGGTTTTAAATGAACAAAGCATCATTTACTTCAAAGTTGACAAATGGACAAATTTACAGACGGATAAACAAATGGATAGACAGTAGGATGGATGGTCATTGTCATTTCATATGCTTGTTTTGCTTATGAAAATTTCAAATTTGGAATTTCTGATGACATAGTTATTCTCCTTCAAGCTTCATTATTATTTATGAATTATTTTTTGATTAGCTGCAAGCATCACATACTTGAAAATTTCATTACCAGGAAATGCGATATGTAGGCTGTGTTAAAGATAGAAAATTTAGATCATAGATAAAATAGTTATTTTTGCTCACAAAAAAATCCAATTACCAAATATCAATTAGTTTTCAAAGCTGTAGCTAAAAAAATTTTGCCAGATAGAGCTTTTAACTATGATTTGTGTGCCTTTCAAAAAAGAAACCAAAATACTAGAGGCCAACAGCATGGGTCAAGTTGAACAGTTTCAATGGAAATACAAATGTATGTGTTGCCCTAGCAGACCTTTCACTTCGAAAAATTACCATCAAATGCAAATTTCATTTTTTAATCATTTTTCAAGACTAAAACAAAGTTGTGTGAGGGGATATATGTAATTACAGTAAACTGTCACCTTAGTTGTATTGACCATGACCGTTGAGGATACCAATGTTGACTAGTAACTATAACCATACCACTGACCAATATATATCAATGTTGAACACTGACCATGTCAATGTTAACCTTTGACCACACTAATGTTGACCATTGACAATACCAATATCAATATTTGACCATATCAGTGCTGACTGCATCAGTATTGACCTTTGACCATATCATTGCTAACCTTTGACCTGATCAACAATCAGACCTCTGCTGATATCAATGTTGACCATTGGCTATATTAATGTTCAGACCTTTACTAATGTTGACCTTATCAATATTAACCTTTTTGTAATTTGAAATCAATGTTGACCAATGACTTGTATTCAGACCTACATTAAATTTAATGTCAGAGCTGAGCTTTGTTGTTGACGTATGACAATACCAATTTTTTTTTTTTTTTTTTTTTTGGATGCTTGACAATACAGTGGTCCCTCTATTTACGACCACTTTCACAAAAGACCACTCCCAATGTTGACCACTGATCATATGACAATATCAGTGTCAACCTCTGACCACATTAATGTTGACCATTGACAATGCCATGTTGACTTTTGCCCTTATAAATGTTGATCACTGACGCACTGACATCAATGTCAACCTTTGATCACATTGATGTTGACCATTGACAATGCCATGTTGACTTTTGGCCATATTAATGTTGATCACTGATGCACTGACATCAATGCCAACCTTTGTTGACCAAATGGACCTATGTTGACCATTGACTATATAAATATGGCATGACTACCTTTATACAAATTAACACTAATTGACCCTTACGATAGTGGGAAAAAAATGCAAATTTTTGTGACGTCACAATGCTTTTTACCTCAGACAAACAAGCTTCGACCCTCGGTCAAACATCAAAATTGCATTGTGACGTCATGGAATTTCTAAAATTTTTTCCGCGTTCAGAAGGGTCAATTCACAGGCCCCACTTGTATCAAACTTCTCAGATCTTAAAGTGGAAATAAGGTGCTTGGGTTGGAACAGGGATATGCTATTGATGAAGGTAAATGTATAATGCTGAAGCTTCATAAGGAATCATTGATTTCTAATGGAAAAACGCAAGCAAACAAAATCTGGGTGTAAGAAAAGCTGATTCAAAACAAAATAAAACAAATACCTGGAAGGGCTAAAAAAGCAATGATTAAAATCACATAAAATTTAGTTGCAAGTTAAAAACTTTACTTTTTTTATTATGTATATTCAAATTCAGATTTGTTTTCCTTATTGAGAGGTAGCACATATTTTGCAACAATGCTTTAAAACTAGTACATGAGCAAGGACAGTTAACTATTATACACATCTTTTTTTAAAAATAAACATGAGATAACAAAGTTGGTACAGTTTACTCTATCACTTCCTCATGTTGAATGACGACATGTATACTGGGCCATTCTGGCACCAATAAATCCATAACAATCTATGTTTAGAATGGGGATGGCAAATAATTGTATCACATTCCGAGTAGGCAATGAAAACACTGTCATCATCACGTCAAGTGCCAAACAGTAACATGCAGAAAATTTCGATGAGTAGGCTCTCAACAAATTTACATTACTACAGTCAAACATAGAGAACTATCTCTTAATTGGTTTACCAGTAAAAGTAGACAAAATTTCCAGTGTGAAGTGATTTAAAATTTTGATCAAATGGTATCATTCGATTTTTTTTATCAAACAATGTTTAAGTCATTAAACATTTAATTGAGCATTTATCATATGGAGCATTTTTTTGTTGTTGTTGTTTAAATTTGAAATAATTCAATTTAAATGACAAATCTTGCTTTTTCTACTTCTGAAGGTAATTGCGCGAATGAGATATACATAAAAAAAAAATACAATATTCATAATATAAGGATACCAGATAAGTCCAACATTCTATAATTCATATACAATATACAGGCGGCATGCAATCTGAACTTCAAAATTGCAAAACAAGTAGCTTTTCATAAAAGTTAGAAAGTCTCACCTGTCTTGTGCGAGGTATGAAGCACATGATAATGGAACCTATTATCGGAGGCATTCCAGCCAGGATAAATGCTATCTTATACGTCCCCATTGTGTCATACAGAATTCCTGCAAATACATGTAATACTATGTATATTGGTTACATAAATCGTTTTTTTCAATTAACTTTACATGTAATTGCTATAAAAGGAATAATAGATTCTATCAGGATCTACTGAGTGAGACATAAAAATTTACAGAGTGAGGAAATTTCGTCTTTTCCAGAGTTGAGCGTAGTAGAATGAGGGAAAAGATGTAAAATTTCCGTCACGAGTGTAAATTTTAATATCTCACTCAATAAAAAGTGAAAGAATCTATTTCTTCTTCCATGAAACAAAAGAAAAAAGGGAATTCCAACAACGTTTCATGCCATCTAACGTCATGTTTTCTGACAACGTTACTGTGACTTCACAATATGATTTTCTTTTATCATATGTCAATTGGAGCCTTTGAGACAACATATGTGTCTCACATAGGCTGTTTCACAGGGTACAAGCAAAACTGAAGAAGAAAATTTACTTCAAAGCATAATAATGATGTGAGCAATATTGAATTTTATATTAAAAATAGCAATCCAAGGAATGCTTGTGTCGCCTGCGAAACGGTTTGATTATTATTCTAGAAAGTGGATCAAAATTCTTGAAAAGTAGGTCTAGGTCAAATATCTAGATCAAGGTCAAAAGGTCAAATTTTATGGTCTGTGTAGAAAGGTCTTGTCACAAGGAATACACATGTGAAATACCAAAGCCCTATTACTTACCAATCAAAAGATATATCCATTCTTAATTTTTTTGAAAAGTAGGTCAAATATGTAGGTCAAGGTCAAAAGGTAAAAAAATAATGGTATGTGTAGAATGGCATTGTTACAAGGAAAATACATGTGAAATATCAAAGCCCTATCACCTACCAATCAAAAGATATAGCCAATATTACTTTTCTTGAAAAGTAGGTCAAATATCTAGATCAAGGTCAAAAGGTCAACTTTAATGGTCTGTGTAGAAAGGTCTTGTCAGAAGGAATACACATGTGAAATATCAAAGCCCTATCACTTACCAATCAAAAGATATAGCGAATCTTATCTTTTTTTCAAAAGTAGGTCAAATATCTAGGTCAAGGTCACAAGGTCAAAAATTATGGTATGTGAAGAAAGGTCTTGCCACAAGGATTGCACATGTGAAATATCAAAGTCCTAACACTTACCAATAAAAAGATATATCCATTCTTAATTTTTTTTTTAAAGTAGGTCAAATATGTAGGTCAAGGTCACTAGGTCAAAAATTATTGTATGTGTAGGAAGGTCTTATCACAAGGAATACAGATGTGAAATATCAAAGCCCTATCACTTACCAATCAAAAGATATAGCGAATCTTATCTTTTTTTCAAAAGTAGGTCAAATATCTAGGTCAGGGTCACAAGGTCAAAAATTATGGTATGTGAAGAAAGGTCTTGCCACAAGGATTGCACATGTGAAATATCAAAGTCCTTACACTTACCAATAAAAAGATATATCCATTCTTAATTTTTTTTAAAGTAGGTCAAATATGTAGGTCAAGGTCACAAGGTCAAAAATTATTGTATGTGTAGGAAGGTCTTATCACAAGGAATACAGATGTGAAATATCAAAGCCCTATCACTTACCAATCAAAATATATAGCGAATCTTATCTTTTTTTCAAAAGTAGGTCAAATATCTAGGTCAAGGCCACAAGGTCAAAAATTATGGTATGTGTAGAAAGGTCTTGCCACAAGGATTACACATGTGAAATATCAAAGCCCTATCACCTACCAATCAAAAGATATATCCATTCTTAATTTTTTGAAAAGTAGGTCAAATATGTAGGTCAAGGTCACTAGGTAAAAAATTATGGTATGTGTAGGAAGGTCTTGTCACAAGGAATACAGATGTGAAATATCAAAGCCCTATCACTTACCAATCAAAAGTTATGGGCTGGGACACCCAAAGTGTGACAGACAGACAGACAGACGGACAGACGGACGGACGGACAGACGGACAACGGACAAAGTGATCCCTAAGTGTCGCTATGCTTCGCAGGCGACACAAAAACTATCTTGAGTTACGTCAAAACATTTAAAAAATGTAAATATTTGTCAAGTTTGGCCTTGACCTTTTGATTCTAGAAATAGAAACTGTATTTATTTGCTCAATTCAAGAATTGAGGGAATAAATACAGTTTTTACTACATTACCTCAGTCCTCTGGAATATAATTAAGTATTATGAATTTTGTGCTCATTGAAAAATGGACTTAAACGACGATAAAAAGGAAGAGAATTGAGCGAATAAATACAGTTTTTACTACATTCCCTCTGAAATTACTAAAATAATTACGAGTCACATAAACCAATCAAATTATCATGTGACGAGTGGAATTACTGGACAATGAATCGCAGCTAGCTAGTTGTTATTTCTATTCTAATATAGCACGTGAATGGGCGGAGCTTAGCGCACTGGAAGTTTGTTGAAGATTTTACACCAGGCGAGTTCTATGGTACATATAGGGAGTTTTCAAGTCATATTAGAATAGGGCTTAGAAATAGAATCAATGTGGAGCCTCCTTGGTCAAGGGCTGTCTCGTGAAGTTTCATTGACTAAGTTTAGAAATTATTCAGTAACTTTTCAGAAAAGCAAACTGTGACCTTGGCCAATCCAATTATGCAAACTGTGACCTTGACCAATCCATTTATGCAAATTGTGACCTTGACCAATCCATGTATACAAAATGTGACTTTGACCAATCCATGTATACAAAATGTGACCTTGACCAATCCATGTATGCAAACTGTGACCTTGACCAATCCATGTATACAAAATGTGACTTTGACCAATCCATGTATACAAATTGTGACCTTGACCAAAATCCATGTATGCAAATTGTGACCTTGACCAATATATGTATGCAAACTGTGACAATGACCAATCAAAGTATGCAAATTGTGACCTTGACCAATCCATGTATGCAAATTGTGACCTTGACCAATCCATGTATACAAAATGTGACCTTGACCAATCCTTATATACAAATTGTGACCTTGACCAATCAATATGTATGCAAATTGTGACCTTGACCAATATATGTATGCAAACTGTGACAATGACCAATCAAAGTATGCAAATTGTGACCTTGACCAATCAATGTATGCAAATTGTGACCTTAACCAATCCATGTATGCAAATTGTGACCTTGACCAATCCATGTATGCAAACTGTCAGCTTGACATTTTGAACAGAAAAAAAAAAATCAAAAGAGATTCTCTCTTTGTAATGGGCAGACAATTTGAAAAGTGTGATCAGTGTAGGTAAAAAATACTTGAGTTACGGTGCAAATAGCATGTTTTTGGTTGACCTCTAATTTTGATCCCTGAATCAATACATTGTGCTATTCAGATCTCTTCAAACTCCCTGTCAAAGACCCTTTCAGAAAGAAAAGAAGTTTCAAGTGAAAACCATCACAGATGGTCGTTTATGGGCCTTTCCTTTGGTAATGGAGATTGTGTGTTAGCCTATTTTGGTTATGGGAAGTTTAATTATTGTTAAGAATTAATAAGGTTACTGGTGCCGAAATAAACAAGCAAAATGTGTTTGGGTCTTTGGGAAACAAATTGTCCCATTGATAGTTTTTCATTGAGAACAAGAATGTATTTATGCAAGGTCAAGGTCACTGAAAAAATGCCATGTTTCTTTCACAATGAATGTGCATGTGAAGTATTGGCCCTTACTTTAAGAGATAAAACAGATTACAGTAAGTCAATATTCCTTAAAATTAAATAAAGTCAAAATCCTTGGTGAAGGTGACTAGGTCAAACTCAAAGGTGATTGTCAAGGTCATGAGCTCAGAAATTAAGGTAATATAATTGTGATCTTACAATAAGAAAGACACATATAATTATTTACTAAATATGTGCATCCTATTTTGAAAGATGATGGGGATATTGCTTAAAATGTATTTTCCTAAAGTATGTCAGATTCAAAAATCAAGGTCACAGGATCAAAGGTCAAGGTGTAAAATCAAAGGTCTTGCCATGCCACAAGCAATCCACTTGTGAAACTTGTGAATAAGCTGTATCTGATATGGTTCAAAAGGGCCAAGCCAAGGTTAAAAGCTTTTAATCAAAATTCTTAAATTGAGGTCAGTCATGAAAGGTCAAGGTTATAAAAATCAATAGAATAGTCTTAAGACAAATGAAATATTAGCATCCTGTCAATATATGATATATCAGGTAACTTAATTTCGCGTCGGTAGATTTCGCGAAAATGACCCTAAAAAGGTGCGTCTTTTCTTTGCCAAGTCTAATTTTCGCTAATCTATTAACAAGATCAAGGGTTAAGATCTGTGTATTTTTTTCGCTATGTCCATTTTTCGTGATTTGATGATGCTCGCGAACTTAGCAAAAATTAGACACACACGAAAAATATCCGATATACAGTAGCCATCTAACTACAAAAAATGTATTCAAAAGTGTGCTAGTGACTGTAAAATGGACAGCCATCAAAGTAATACCTATTGACTGTTATACACTATTTATAAACCTACCTGCCACTGGTGGACCAACTGTGAAAGGTATGGAGAAAATTCCCAGTAAAAATCCTATGGCTTGTGAAGCTTGATTGGGCCCCACTAAATCAAAGGCTATAGGTCCAAGCAAGCACACAAATATACCGTCACATATACCCATAATAAGACAAATGGCAATTAATCCCTCAAAATAGGCAGAAAACGGGATGCATGCAGTAACTACACCCAACACCAAAAATGCTGTTTGCTGCATGTAGACACGGTTCATACATTTCAAATCGGCTACTTTCCCGCAAACTAAGCGACCAACTCCTGACGTAATCTGCATACAGGTTATCAATATAAAACCATCAGAATCTGGAAAATTATCCTTGGAGTGTTTCACCTGAAAATCAAGACAATATTTAAGTATAAAATTAACAAGGTAGAAATTTTTGAACACATTATACACGGGAAAATTATATTCTAAATTCACCTAGAAGTTAAATGAAAATGTAATCAGGATATGTAACTTGCTCTATCAGAATATATTCATAGTCATGATTATTAATCAGCTTAACCAGAATATAATCATGATAATTAACTAGCTTAAACAGACATGAAAATTAATCAACTTGACCAGAATATAACCATGATAATTAACTAGCTTAAACAGAATATAATCATGATTATTAATCAGCTTGACCAAAATATAATCATGATACTTAACTGATTTAATCATTATATAATCATGATAATTAACAAGCTTAACCAGAATATAACCATGATAATTAACAAGCTTAACCAGAATATAACCATGATAATTTACTAGCTTAAACAGAATATAACCATGATTATTAATCAGCTTAACCAGGATTTAATCATGATAATCAAATGGCTGAACCAAAATATAATCATGGTAATTAACTAGCTTTACCAGAATATAAACACGATAATCAAATGGCTTAACTAGAATATAATCATGATAATTAACTAGCTTATTAACCGGAATACAATTTAATCATGATAATTATCTAGGTTATTGGCCGCCGCTCAACCATATTGGCCCAACCAGAATTTAATCCTGACAATTAACTCACATAACCAGAATTTAATAATAATAATTAACTCATTTAACCAGAATTTAATCATGATAATTAACTCACTTGATCAGAATATAATTAAGATAATTCACCACATGAACCAAACTTTAATAACTAACTGACCACAATATACTAGTACCAATGATAAATGACTTGGGTTAATTTCAAAGTATAATCGTTTTACAAATGTACTTTACATGGTCAGTCTGTGTGAAATATGACAATTGTTTCCTTATATTGCAAGAGGAAAACAAGAGGCCCAAAAGGATCAACATCACTCACACTAAGTCTCATGGATGCTTTTGACAAACTAAAACGTTATCACAAGCATTTCAAGTTTGATTTCTGGGGAAATTTACCAACAACTTTACTGTTGAAGAACCGGTATATTGCAAGTTTGACCCTAAATAAGTGACCTTGACCTCATCGGGTGCTGAATCACGCTTGGGTGCATTCTTTTCTGATAGAAGATTGATGGATCAAGTCATACCAATTAATACGTGAAAGTGTGACAGAGACGGACGGACAGACAGATGGATGCCAGTCATAGCGATCTCTATCCATATCTTAAAATTATACCATTTTAAAGTAGATATGAGTTCGGAATTTCGGACGAACGTAACGACGAAACATTTTTCGAGGCTATAGCTCACTGGTACCAACAAACGCCATTCATCCATTGTACACTACAATCTCCAGTATATACATGTATAAAGTAAAGTACACTTCCGAGTGACCTCGTCCTGTAACTGTGATAACCTGAGATAACATGGAAATCTACTGATTTATCTTAATGGGAATGTAATTGTTTATTTAGTCATACAGAGGGGCGACGTCCTCTTATCAATAGTACGTACACGACACTATCATCTGACTAGGTTACCATAAGTATTCGGGAAGTAAATGCAGTTAGCATACGGTATACGGTATTTTTTCTTGTGTAAATCGTATCTTTTTTTTCACAAATTGAGAAGGTCATTTCCTCGTCATCCTAAGGTCGTGATTTCTAACCCGGAGAAGTCCTCGTTTTTCTGTCTCTATAAATAATTGAAAATGAAAAATTGAATCTTTCCGTTTTTCACGAAAAATATCCATGGGTTCATATATTTTACTGACTGCCAAAATGTTTATTATGTGAAAGGTCGCGCTTTTGTGCAAAAAATGGCAGAATTTCGCCCTTTTTCCTAATTGCCCAGCTATGACCTCAAGACTGTCGATCCCGTTCCCCTTCGTTGTATCACGTCACCACGTTTCGTTCACGGTGGCGTGAAAACATGGCTTCCGTGGCCATCGGGAACATAGTGTAAAGGGGTAGGGGTTGTTAGGGTAGCTGCACGTGATATAAAGGTTTGTAATACCAAGTTCTACTACAGTCTGGCACGGTTCGCACAAGAAGTGTAAAACTTTCAGTTTTTTTTTTACCTTCCCTTCCGGTCACTGTTAATGGGCATTGACAGAGCTTGATAGACGTAGCAAACCTTAATTGGAACGTAGCAAAACATGACAGGTCCGATCGGAACGCGGCAGGTCGGGAGGAAACATACAAACGTCCGTAATAGACCGTGTGTTAAAACGTAATGCGTCGACATGTCTCCGGGGGTTCAGCATCCCACAGTTTGATACCTTGATATACCCTGCGAAAACGTAACGAGACCTAACAGAACTTGATACTACGATTTGAGCTGCCATGATTGCCGAGGTCGCCGGGAACATAGTGCAAACCTAGGATTACACTTTCACGGATCGGGCGACGGATCGTGGTAATTTTACGTACCCGTAGCTAGCCGTAAAAATTTAAACTTTATTTTACAACGTTTAACAAACAAGTTACAAAACTTATATTAATGTCTCACGTTGGCTCAGATGTTGGCGTGAGGGGGTCCAAGGAGCAGGAGGAAACCGGAATACCAGGAGAAAAACCCCTGCAGAGGCCTGGGTGGGGGACCACCTACCCTCCCACATAAGACCTTTGCCGAATCTAAGATTCGATCCCGGGACCTTAGAGGAGAGAAGCGTGCGCGCTACCACTGCGCTAACCCGGCCTTAGCTAGCCGTAGCAAGCCTTGGCTCGAGTCGGAACGAATCGCGGCTAGTACAACTCCGTACCTATCCATAGCAATCCGCAAGAAAGGGGTCATGACTGAGTTACCCGCTCAGTGACAGCATATGTCAACACAAACTTGATTAGGACAGGACTGTGACAATAAACGTGTCACCAAAACAGTAGATGACCTTTTGTATGGCAAGTAGCTATATTTTAACGCAAACCTGACAGATTTTAAAATTCAGTTATCATGGATAAATATTTGAACAAGTTATGATGGGGCTCGGGTATATCACAGATTGGCTACAACTCATCGAAAGATTTTCACTTCGTAAACTAAGATGAAGTAAAACCATTCAAACCCCATAAATTCAAAAAAGAGACATTTGATAGCTATGTTCGAGAGGGTACTGTTCGAATCGTTTTTTTTTTTTTGCATCTAGGTTTTAGAAAGAGCTCATAATTTATGTTTTTTCTAGTTTCTATATGACAAACAGAGTTCATCGGGTGAATATGTTCTTATTTGAGATCTAAAATCTCCACTAAACTTATGGTGTTACATTCATGCACAGCTGAAGTGTTACAATATTGCTAGCAAACAGGAGATGCTTACTCTTCCCGGCTACCTGATCTTACTTCAATTAGGGATTCCCTTTTGCTCCTCTTCAGATTGTTTTGTTTGGTTTAATTTTGCATTTCCCTCAATTTTGTATGCCCGCTGATTATGTTTGAATGCTGATTTTGAAGTTTTTGAGTAGGACTCCCTCACTGGTACGAGAAACAAGGGTTTAAAATCCAAAAACACACACGCACATCGCAAGTCCCATAGTCATGTAAATAAAACAAGAGTTATGAACCTACAGACAAATTCAACAGCCAAGACGGGCAAAAAAAATCACACACTGAATGTTCCTTTTACTTCGAACATGCATACTCACCAAATGAACAAACGGTATAAAATAGCCAAACAAGGCCACGCCAAGTGATATGAACCAAAACAGATATCCTCTATTTCTGAAAACTTGTACGTCAAAGAATTGCTTGGTCACCGAACAGCAGTCGGTCACGTGTTCCACAATGCTCTCTGTTGACAAGGCGATGGTTGGTAAGTCCGTCTGTCGGCGGTAGATCGGCTTCCAAGTTAGCACGCAAAAAATAATAATGAAGTATAAACCACCGAGTACAAGAAAAGAGTATTTTACGTGTAATGACGTCACTAATTTAGGCAGTAATATAGATAGAATTATGGTGTACATTGAACTTCCAAAAGCCACAATGCCATTAACGAGCCCCATGTGCTTCTTGAAGTAATGTCCCAAAATGACGAGGGAGGGGGAGTAAATGCACGCTGCCCCTATACCTAGCAGTACTCCATATGTTAAGTAGAGAAGCTCGAGCTTCGGGACAAAGGCACTGCTCACTAGTCCAACAGTACCCATCACAGCTCCAAAGACGGCGACGGGGCGGATCCCGATCCTGTCACTGGCGATACTGGAGAAAACACACATGAGAAAAGTCAGACCGGTGTTGACTGATCCGACCCACGCTGAAAACAGAAAGAGGAAACTATGCAAGAAATCTCAATTTCAATAATGCATCATTAAAGAATAATGATATTGGTTTCAAAGAAATAATTCGAAATTTAATAAAAACTTTGAACGCTTGAAATTAGCTCAGGATTCGAAAATGTGCTGTTCGCGCGCCTCATGTGTAAATGCTCTTTAAGAATTACATGACGTTTGGGACAACCTTCCTTCTCTTGTTTTCAATGTTCTTTGTGTTTCCTTTGTTTCAGTCCATGTACCTTTTGTGTGTTTGTGTGTTTTTGTGCAAGTTTCTTTTAAGTGTGCGGGTGTCCTGTTCTTGGATTTGCCATTTGGACAAGGTGGGGATCATTTACTTCTTTTTCATACATCATTTATATTGCCTTTTATCGTCTAGTGCGAATGACTTACATAAGAATATATGTACGTCTTTTTTTTTACTTTGATTTTTTCCCGCTCAATATGAAAATATGTGTCTGTTCTCCGTATTTCTTCTTTTAAAACATTATTTTTCTAAATATTCAGTCACAATTATAAATTGTATTGACATATGACTGATACACTTCAGTTAATACTTTCTTCAGACCATTTTAATACTATTTCTTAAAACGCACTGGCGTAGGACAAGGGGGGGGGGGGGGGGGGGGGCACGTCCCCCCCCCCCCCCCCCACTTTTGAAAGTGGGGGGGCATAAGTATGTTTGTGCCCCCCCCCCCACTTTTTGACGTAATTTTTGGTCATACAGATATAAAAAAAACTGCAAAATACCTTTAACTCAAACTATATAGAATATCATTACATGTATATGTTAATGATAGAGGACACAGAAAGTATTTTCTGATTAGTCAATATTTTGCTTAAAAAAATTCCTGGCTCGCGACCGCTCGCCAGCCATTTATTCATGTACTTATTATTAATATTATTTTTTAATCTTTTCCTCTTCCTCCCCCCCCCCTTTTTTTTTTTTTTTTTTTTTTTTGTTTGCTTGTTAGAAATTTTGGGATGTTGTGCCTCTCCACTTTTTCAAGCAGAGCTACGCCATTGAAACGCATTTGTCATCATTTTGACATACTAGTAGTACTAGTCATATGTTGTTTGCACACAATCACCGTCAACATTGCTGGTAACTATATCCTTTGATTTTTTTTCTTAAAAGGTGAGAAACGACATAATTCCCCTCTGTTCCTTGCCTGCAGGTGGATTTTAGAAATATTATCAAAGTTCCTCAAACAATGCATATTTGGATATCTATACTAAATAGGTTTCGTTACACATTTAGTATCTTCTAAACCATTATTATACATTAGCCCCTTAGCAAAAAGTTGACACTAATCCGTTTGAAAAGGTGTTTATGAATTCATTTAGATAAACATACTCGAATCAGACATATTCCATGTGCGGTTTAATTTTCCACAAAGGAATCTGGGTTTATTCAAATTATGTTACTCGTACCTTTGCATACGTGAGTACGTCAATTTAACAGAAACGGTCTAATTCTGATTCTAGAATCAAAACGTACTTCCTCTCTATCAATGGAAACCAAAGAAAGGTTCTTGAAGAGCAACAGAAACAAAAATCCAAAATGGACAGACAAACGGACAGACGTCAGACATCATTTTAAAACTGAATATGCATGATACGTGAGTGCGTTAATTAAACAGAAACTTTTTTATCTGCATTACGGTCTAATTCTGATTCGAGAATCAAAACGTACTTCCTCTCTATCAATGGAAACCAAAAAAAGTTTCTTGAAGAGCAACAGAAACAAACATAGGTAATCACAGATTACGAAGCTCACCTCGTGACAGCAAAATTCAATTCAAACATATTTCTTAGTACATGTATATTGGCTTTTAAAGGCAAAATCATTCAAGTGGAAAAAGTAGGTCAAGGTCATTTTATGAAAGTTTGATCAAAGATACATCCAATATGCAAGTTTGGTACATGTAGCAGTTATACTTTGCTCAATATTGGCTTTTAAAGGCAAAATCACTCAAGCGGAAAAAGTAGGTCGAGGTCATTTTATGAAAGTTTGATCAAAGATACATCTAATATGCAAGTTTGGAACATCTAGCACTTATACTTTGCTCAATATTGACTTTTAAAGGCAAAATCACTCAAGCGGAAAAAGTAGGTCGAGGTCATTTTATGAAAGTTTGATCAAAGATACATCTAATATGCAAGTTTGGAACATCTAGCACTTATACTTTGCTCAATATTGGCTTTTAAAGGCAAAATCACTCAAGCGGAAAAAGTAGGTCAAGGTCATTTTATGAAAGTTTGATCAAAGATACATCCAATATGCAAGTTTGGTACATGTAGCACTTATACTTTGCTCAATATTGGCTTTTAAAAGCGAAATCACTCAAGTGGAAAATGTAGGTCAGATGCTGCATCCGATGCATGGGTCCATCTCGGCATCCAAAGATGAATCACTTGTGCAAGTTTGGTTACTGTAGCATTAGTACTTTGTCAGATACTGAGCTACCCCAAACTTCTTATCCAAATCACTCAAGCGGAAAATGTAGGTCAGATGCTGCATCTGATGCATGGGTTCACCTCAGCATCCAAAGATGTATCACTTGTGCAAGTTTGGTTACTGTAGTATCAGTACTTTGTCAGATACTGAGCTACCCCAAACTTCTTAACCAAGTCACTCAAGCGGAAAATGTAGGTCAGATGCTGCATCTGATGCATGGGTTTACCTCAGCATCCAAAGATGAATCACTTGTGCAAGTTTGGTTACTGTAGCATCAGTACTTTGTCAGATACTGAGCTACCCCAAACTTCTTAACCAAGTCACTCAAGCGGAAAATGTAGGTCAGATGCTGCATACGATGCATGGGTTCACCTCAGCATCCAAAGATGAATCACTTGTGCAAGTTTGGTTACTGTAGCATTAGTACTTTGTCAGATACTGAGCTACCCCAAACTTCTTAACCAAGTCACTCAAGCGGAAAAAGTAGGTCAGATGCTGCATCCGATGCATGGGTTCACCTCAGCATCCAAAGATGAATCACTTGTGCCAGTTTGGTTACTGTAGCATTAGTACTTTGTCAGATACTGAGCTACCCCAAACTTCTTAACCAAGTCACTCAAGCGGAAAATGTAGGTCAGATGCTGCATCCGATGCATGGGTTCACCTCAGCATCCAAAGATGAATCACTTGTGCAAGTTTGGTTACTGTAGCATTAGTACTTTGTCAGATACTGAGCTACCCTAAACTTCTTAACCGGACGCGGACGCGGACGCGTGGGGTTATAGCATAAGCTCGCTCAACTTCGTCGAGGTGAGCTAAAAATCCAAAATGGACAGACAAACGGACAGACGTCAGACATCATTTTAAAACTGAATATGCACGATACGTGAGTGCGTTAATTAAACAGAAACTTTTTTATCTGCATTACGGTCTAATTCTGATTCGAGAATCAAAACGTACTTCCTCTCTATCAATTGAAACCAAAGAAAGGTTCTTGAAGAGCAACAGAAACAAAAATCCAAAAATGGACAGACAAACGGACAGACGTCAGACATCATTTTAAAACTGAATATGCATGATACGTGAGTGCGTTAATTAAACAGAAACTTTTTTATCTGCATTACGGTCTAATTCTGATTCGAGAATCAAAACGTACTTCCTCTCTATCAATTGAAACCAAAGAAAGGTTCTTGAACAGCAACAGAAACAAAAATCCAAAATGGACAGACAAACGGACGGACGCCAGACATCATTTTAAAACTGAATATGCATGATACGTGAGTGCGTTAATTAAACAGAAACTTTTTATCTGCATTACGGTCTAATTCCGATTCGAGAATCAAAACGTTCTTCCTCTCTATCAATTGAAACCAAAGAAAGGTTCTTGATGAGCAACAGAAACAAAAATCCAACAATGGACAGACAAACGGACGGACGCAAGACATAATTTTATCATAACTATATGGCAAGTAGAGCCCCTCTCCCCCAAATCCGAAAACCAGTCTCTGTGTCTGCAATACATATTAAATTATAAAAAAAGAAACTTACACGTCTTGAATGATATGGTGGGGTCATTAGCCCCATACTCCGGGGACTCCACCATGAAAGTGTAGATGATTCCAAAAGTGTTGATGATACTGAAAGCCGTACCATTGGCCAGCAGGGACGTGGCACACACCACCCATCCCCACCCACCGTCCGGAGGGACGAATTCTGCGCTGTCCGATCCCCTCACAGGAGGCTTTGCTTTCTTCTCTTGTTTTAAGGGGACCTCAGCCCCATCTGTTTCCGGCGAGAAGGCTGCTTTTTTCTTTCTCTCCATGATCCAAACCTATGGACTGAATAAAAAAGGACTAAAATTATATACAACTAAAGGATAGCAGACTTAATACATTACATGTACTCGTATTTCTGTGTCCCACTTCCTACAATACATGTATATAAATATAACATAACGCGGTGATTCAGATCCACATTGATTTCACGAGACAAGAGACATGAGGCGAGCAATTTAATAAATGTTAATGTAATAAAACAAATACTTCAAAACTAATTTTGTTTTGTTTTTAATTTCATTTTGTTATTGGATTTTTATGGTTTTTTTTTTTCGCGGTATGAGAATCAGGATTTTCTTTAAAATTTGAATACTAGTATTTTGAAAATTGAATTGTTTTCACTTTACATGTATGAGTACCTATATGTGTATAGAGGCGTTATTTCTGTTCTGTTTCGTATTTCGGTCCAAGTGTCGTCATATTTATTTTTTAATCTGGTCACCAGGTCGAACTATCGTCATTCGTGGTCGTTCAATGTCGTCATTTTGTTCCTTGTTTTCAGTGTGTGTTTCGAATATGGCACATTGCAGCTGTGCCGAGTTCCCCAGATATTCAAGGTTTCGGAACGTTTCTGCTGTGTTTCTCTGTCGTCCTTTGTTCCGAATGTCGTAATTTATATTCAGTGTCGTCATTTGTTCTCAATGTCGTCAACTGTTCTCAGAATCTCAATATGACATGTGGTTATACGTACTCAATGTGGTTATATGTACTCAGTGTGGTTATAAACACTCAATGTGGTTATATGTACTCAGTGTGGTTATATGTACTTAATGTGGTTATATGTACTCAGTGTGGTTTTATGTACTCAGTGTGGTTATATGTACTCAGTGTGGTTATATGTACTTAATGTGGTTATATGTACTCAGTGTGGTTATATGTACTCAATGTGGTTATATGTACTCAGTGTGGTTATAAACACTCAATGTGGTTATATGTACTCAGTGTGGTTTTATGTACTCAATATGGTTTTATGCACTCAATGTGGTTATATGTACTCAGTGTTGTTATATGTGCTCAGTGTGGTTCTATGTACTCAGTATGGTTATTTACACTCAATGTGGTTATATACAATCATAGTGGTTATATACATTCAATGTGGTTATATATGCACTCAATGTGGTTATACATGTACTCAATGGGGTTATCATACTCAACATGGTTATATGTACTCAGTGTGATTATATAGACACTCAATATGGTTATATGCACTCAATGTGGTTATATATCCACTCAATGTGGTTATATATGTACTCAATGTCCTCAATGTGGTTATATACACTCAGTGTAGTTATATACACTCAATGTGGTTATATACACTCAATATGGTTATATGTACTCAATATGGTTTTATGCACTCAATGTGGTTATATGTACTCAGTGTGGATCTATGTACTCAGTGTGGTTATATGTACTCAATGTGGTTAGATACACTTAATGTCGTTATGTACACTCAATGTGGTTATATATGCACCCAATGTGGTTATATGCACCCAATGTGGTTATATATGCACCCAATGTGGTTATATATGTACTCAATGAGGTTATCATACTCAACATGGTTATATGTACTCAGTGTGATTATATAGACACTCAATATGGTTATATGCACTCAATGTGGTTATATGCACTCAATGTGGTTATCATACTCAACGTGGTTACATGTACTCAATGTGGTTATATGTACACGGTGTGATTATACATGTGTTCAATGTGGTTATATGCACTCAATGTGGTTATATATGCACTGAATGTTGTTACATGTACTCAATGTGGTTATAATATATGTACACAGTGTGGTTATATGTACCCACTGTGGTTATATGTACCCAGTGTGGTTATATGTACTCAATGTGGTTATAAGTACTCAGTGTGGTTATATATGCACACAATGTGGGTATATGTACTCAATGGTGTTACATTGTATCTGCAATCAATAAGGTCATTTGTACTCAAGGTTGTCACTGTACCACTGTAGTCATTTGCACTCAACGTGCTTATTTGTACTCAATGTGGTCATCTGATCTCAATGTGGTCATTTGAACTCAATGTCTTCGTTTTGTTCACATTATTGTCATTTGTTTTCAGAGTTCACATTAATTCGTGCTAAGTCAGAAATGTGTACGCCATCTTGTTTGACGGATCGGTTCACAAATTTCTGGTGGTTAAAGACGAGTTTTCGTTTCCTTTAAGACTTTTTGAGTTTCCGAGCATCGGGGGCGTCGGTGAAATCAGAAAAGCGCCATCCATTTAAATCCAACCATGACGGCTAATAGGTGGGAAAGTACATTTTGGCAGAGAACCTTGCTTACTGCAATGTTTCCTGAAATTCCATGAATTGTTTTTTTTTCAAATAGTGGTAGGTCGCGAAAGCGAGGATTCGTCAATATAACCATCGGCTGAAAAAAGAGAAACTGTAATCTTCGAAACACTAGAAAAGTTTTCGCCGACCGAACGGACGTTGCGTTATGGCAAACGCTATACAGATTACTAGTATATATATATCTACGAAGTCTTTTCCCTTCGAAATGAATCATACGAATTGTGTGTAAAACTGTGGCGAATCTTTGGAGCATCAAATACATGGTAACGTAAGACAACTTCTTGGCCTCGTGCGTGTAACATGTGCAGGATGTAATAGTAGTATTAGTATTATGCAAACACGATTGCATTTCAACAAAGATATTAAACATAATAAAAGTGGTCTTTATTCACGTCAAGAAAACATACAATAAACAAAGACACCGACAATGCAACGGCATCCGCAGTGTTATTTTCTAGACTATTTGTGTCCTGTATTTGGACCCATTCCTCGTGAAACTTACAAAACTTAAAATCCCCAGTTTGACACAATATTAAAAGTTGAAATTTAAATTTAATCAAAAATATTATGTCCCTTTTCCACATGACTACACTACATCTTCCTGTTACCGCATATTGAAACATGACAACGCAAAGTTTGGTGTATCCTCCAGCAGTGCTAGAAAGGGTAAAGTGGATAAATATGGGATCATGGTCCCTACCACAACAAAGAATTTAGCAGGTTAATTATAGGCTTGAAATACCTATAGGCCTTTTTTTTTTTACTTTGAAAGAAAATTCATTTGATTTCAAAGTGTAAGGTAATCAAATTCTTAACAGTGCTTGTGTTTTTTTGTTTTTGTTTTTTTTTTATTTTTTGTATTTGTTTTTTTGTTTTTTGTTTTGGTTTTTTTTGTTTTTTGGTGGGTTGGTCGGAGGAGGACGGATTGCTATGAATGACGGAAGCAGCAATCCCTCTTTGACGATGCATTTGCAAGATTGACCGTACACTGTCAAGAACTTGGTTCACTTAGGGACGCCGAAATTCTCAGTAAGCGCGATCTTGACTGCCAAAAACTTATTCGATTGTGCCAATAATATCAGGAATTGATCTTGATCATGTTTTGTCAAAAACTCGTTCGATTTAGCCAAATTCTCGGGAAGTGATCTTGACTGTAAATTGACCCATTCGATTGCGCGAAAAATTAGGGAAGTGATCAAGAAATTATTCGATTGTGCCGAAATTTTCAGAAAGTAATTTTGACCATATATTGACAATAACTTATTCAACAAGGTGGCCCTTACGAACATTGGTGGATGTTATCATACTTTGATATAGTACTCCACGATGCATACATAAATTGATGTCTAATCTAAATGTTCTTTCGTGATTTTTTACATCCTTCCTTATTGTGCCTAATTGTTAATAATATATTTATTCATTAGAATAATTGGTTTTAAACAGCGTGAAATTCGCACATGCCATTGCATTTAGTTAATCCATGAATCAAAGTAAGATTGCACGTCGACGCTGTAGAATTGAAGGACAGAGCAAAATCTGGTCAATGACGACACGAACGAATATAATCTTGAAAATATGATATTCGGGTCTTCGTTGTTTTCATCTTTGGCACCTTTCTTGGTTTTCATCAATTTTTCTGGGGATTCAAAAGGTTCATCATCATGTTGTAACTTAAAGACATACACGGGTAATACTTTGCTGTCGCCTCCCACATTGAAGAGTTTTCAAATGCAGGGATATAAAAATATGTTACTTCTCCTTAACAGCTCAGTTGGTGAGGGTTCCTGCTCGTGTTCCTAAAGTCGTGGGTTCGATCCCGGAGAATTCCTAATTTTTCTCTCGCCATAAATAATTGAAGATAACATATTGTATCTTTCCGTTTTTATGATATCATGCATTTTTTATGAAAAATATCCATGGATTCATATACTTTACTAACTGCCAAAATGTTTATTATGTGAAAGGTCGCTTTTGTGCAAAAATGGCAGAATTTCGCCCTTTTTCATGATTACCCAGCTATGACCTTAATAATACTTGAGAAAGGATAGAGACGGAAGGTGGCAAAATACAATTTCGTCAATCAAGCGAATAGAAAACAAAAAACGTGATCGATCTCATGTCTCTCAACCTACCTCTATAGTACTTATGACGAAAAGAACTGTCACGAGTTTATTCCCAGTTTATATAGTATGTCAACCAAGCACTTGAGACCCACGTTGACGGCGCGATGGATATTGGATAGTTTAAACAAGTGATAATGTCAAAATCTTTATCACCAAATATCTATATACAGTAAATATCTATCATAATTTTCCAGTGATTAAGCGAGATGTACCGTATCTGTATCTTTATTTGTTTTACTCCAACGTCAGTATACCCCTAAACGCGAATCAAGATTTACCCCCGAGAGAGGATGGGTTGGGGTTCAAACGAGGTCTTTTTTTGCCGGGGGGGGGGGGTTCTGCACTAACTGAAGCAAAATATGAGTATTTGTAAAATAAAGGAAAACTATGGTGCAATAAAATTTATTTTCAAATTATCTTTATATTCCTTCATTTAATCATTATCTTTCATTCATCATTTGCATTTTGGGATTTCTAGGTATGTTTCTATCAAAATTCTATATTAAATATCAAGGCTCTACCTTAAATACTTCTATAATTATTGTGTTAGAACAAAAGTATCAATATCTGATAGAGATTTACCTAAGTTTACCCAAGGACTTAAAAACAATAATAACAATGTTTAGAAGTCATTTGCTTTACCTTAACCTTTACCTTGAGGATTGAAAATGTGTTACTCTCATTACCCTAAAAGTTAAAGAAACATGAAAGCTGTTCCTCGAATACATCACATCACAAGTTTGAGTTGGGAAACAAAACAATTTATCCAGATTGGAATATATTCGACCTTGAACTTCTCTTGTGATTGTACATGCATGAAATATGAAAGCTGTATCTTAAAGAAACTACTTAAACTTTTTTTTTAAAAGATTGCAGATTCAGAACCAAGGACTTATAAACTGTTTTTAAGTCCTTGTCAGAACCATATTATTGATATTTTTTTACTTGAGATTTACCTAAGTTTGACCTTGACCCTCAAGGTAAAAAAAAAATTCCTCTAATATATAATTGATATAGGGCTTCTGCAGTTATCATGCAGGGCCCTGAAAATTGTATGCATTGTACTTCTTCATAATCTGCTGTTTATCATTAATACATACATGAATTTATCTTGGAAAAATTTGGCTCAATGGAGTGTCAGCCTGCAGAGTGAATGTGTTGATGAGTTCAAACCCTAGTGGAGGAAGTAATTGTGTACTCTACAATGGTAACTAGTGAAAAAGTTCCACAAAAGCTTGACAGCTCTGAGGAAGCGAGAGAATATGGGCAAAATAAAATGTGGGACACAAAAAATATTACATGGTGCTGAAGTGTAGTAGAATGGGCCAGAGGGATGTCTCTTTGGCTCACTTCATAGTAGGCTGGAGGATCAGAAGGTCATAATGTGGTATAATGATATTTTTGTGTTATTTCCAAACACTGTTTGATTTCCTTTAATTTAGTTTTGATTAATTCATATAACACCTTATCTGCTGTTTGAATATATTTATGATACAATAAGTAAGTGTTCGAATTGTCTTAGTCAATTCTATATTTAGTTGTAATACCTGCTTGACCAGTTAGACTCGATGCGGTCAGGTGACTTTCCACTAGGCGTGAAATCCTTAGTTCAGTTCATTCGTGCGTGCGTACAGGTGTGGTCGTCACATTGTCACATTGTGAATGAAGAATACTTTTTACTTTTTTGTGTGATTGGAATATTGTGTTTGGATTCAAACGAATTTAGATAAGAATGACTTTACCACGCCATGTGTTTATCTGGGTAGTCACATAGAGTGTTCGAGTAGGCAGTAGTGTACATCGTTATCCTGGTCCATAATTGGTAATGAAATACTGTATATCTTATGATGTATTTACAAATCTATAGTTTTTGTTTTATTCATTTTTAATCTAAAACAAATAAGTGATAAATAGAAGTCATGTTGCAAAGGGTAAACGTGATACTCATTTTGTGAAATAGATATTTAATTTACTTTATTAATATATTTCCTACAGATTAAGTATTTACTAGTTTATGATATCGAAAGGTAATTTGTAACATTATACGAATTTGATATAGTATATAATTTTGAATTTCATTATTCATATAAAGTATCGGAGATATATTGAATTGATATGTTGTCTGATAAAATGATTCATTGAATTGATCGAATAGAATATTTATGATTTATATGTAATTTGTAGGGAATTCTTTGATGTACCAAATAAATTATGGAAACGTCATATGGTGTAATGTCTATATGGAGATGAGCTAGTCCGGTCACATTTGGCACCCAACGTACAAGACCCATTGGTGGACTACTTGGATTCCGGTTTGTGTGCAGGAACTATAGACTCGGCCCATTCCGATTTGATTGACATTCTGGATTCGTTTGAGGTGAAGCAGACCGAAACATTCGCGTTCTGGTTAGTGAACTATTGACACTTTATTTCCAGAGCACCAGTACGTATATCATTCCAGAAACTGACATTGAACTCTAGAAGTGGTCACGGTCGATGAGTATTGTCATTCTAGTTACTGAACTTTGATTGAAAATCGTTCCATATATTGAACTCTATACTTAGATTTTTTGCATTACATTGAACTTAGTTTATTTGACATTACATTGAACTTAGTTTATTTTACATTGCATTGAACTTAGAACATTTTGCATTACATTGACTTAGTTTATTATCATTAACAATTTTTGATGCATTTGATGATTGCTTTGCTTATTTACTTGATCATTGCATTAATTTGTTTGTCTCCTAATCTGATTTCTTTTCCGTGCGTAACCATGACATCTATAACCGAGGAAGAACTCAAAAATATGTCCGACGCATTCAAAGAAATGGGAGTCACACCGAGCGCTTCTACTAAAGAAGAATTTCAAAAATGGCTTCTCGACTTCGGAAAAGGAACAACTGCTAAAGGAGCGACATCGAATGGAAGTGCGTCACTAGGAACAAAAGTTCAACATACGTTTAAAGAACACCCGAGATTGCCGAATTTTTCTGGCGACAAGAAAAGCGATGTCAACTTCGACTTATGGAAATACGAAGTCGAATGTTTAGTGTGCGAAAAATATACCGAAGAAATCATTGCACATTCGATTCGCCGATCTCTCCGTGGCGAAGCAGGACGCATTGCGATGAGACTCGGAAGTCATGCGAGCGTTACCGAAATATTGGAAAAATTCGAAAGCATTTATGGAATCGTCGACAAAAAGCAAATGCTTTTATCGAAATTCTACAGCGCTAAACAGGATGTCAACGAAGATGTAACAGCATGGAGCTGTCGTCTCGAAGATCTTCTTCAAAAGATCAATTTATCAACAAGAATTCCGCAATACGAATCCGAACAAATGTTGAGAGATATCTTCTGGGAAGGACTCAAACCGTCTCTCAAGGATACATCGGGTCATATTTATGACAAAAACTTACCGTTCGAAGAACTATTGCGAGAAATGCGAATCAAAGAAGATGAAATTCGGAAACGTTCCGACAAATCGGAAAATACTAACAGCGTTAGCGCATCGAAATCCGAGATTTCCGAATTGAAAGACATGATTCAAACTCTCAACAACGAAATATCAACCATCAAGGAAGGAATGTCGACACAGAACGATGCGATCAACGATCAATTCGTAAACTATCAGCAACCATTTGATCGATCATTTCATGGACACGCGTACTCTCGTCCGTTATATCAAAGAGTACACAGCAGACGTGGAAGTAGATATACATCCTACCGTGGGAACGCTAGAGGATATCATTCATCAGAAAACTACGTACAGCCGCAATACACGGACGACGGACAACCGATTTGTCTACGCTGTGGACAGTCAGGACACTTGCGCATAGGATGCAGGGTTATTTTAGATCACATAAGAAGGCCGTCAAACTTCAACAGACCAGTGTCGAGACGCGGTCGCTAGGTCGTATTAACATGCAGCGTCACACAACAAACGATCAAATAGACGGACTCGTTGGTAGTGCGTGCGAAGTTTCAGTCAACGTTAACGGTATACAAACTCAAGCGTTACTTGATACAGGATCCACCGTTTCAACGATGTCTTTATCTTTCTACAAGGAATACTTACCTCATCTTGAGATTAACTCCATTCAGGAAATGTTTAACTTGAAATGCGCAAACGGAACAACCTTACCTTATCATGGATACATAGAAGTAGATATGGATTCACCTGGCTTACCTGTTTCTGATCCGCAACCTTGCCTTTTTCTCATCGTTGACAATAACCAACAACGGACACCATTACTTATTGGCACGAATATTTTGAATTCAATCAGAGATACAGTTTCTTCAACTGAAAACAGAAACCGTCGTTTGTCTACTCCATGGTTTCTCTCGTTCAGATGCTTGAACTACCGTCAAAAAGAACTACAGAAAAGGAACTTTAGACTTGCTAGTATCCGATGTGATGAAACCTCACCTGTTCTTATTCCGCCGAACTCGCAAGTAACCATACAAGGCATCAAGACAAAGTGTCTCTCGTACCCACCTGTTTGTGCACTTATACATGCAACACCAAGATCCGTGATTCCTGATGATTTGGACATTGAACCTGTGGTTGTCAGTTATACTTACGATGATCAGTCAACTATTCCCGTCAACATCAGTAACGTGTCAACACGAACAGTGACTGTTAATCCGAGATCATTGATATGCGAACTACAATGCGTCAGCATAGAAGATCCGCAAATTCCGACGTCAAACAACACTGAACCGCTGAACATTTCCGATGCTTTGAAAGAAATCAACATGGAAAAAGAAAACCTAACGAAACATCAACTGGATGACGTTTACAATCTTTTGAAAGAATACGAAGACATCTTTTCAACATCCGACTCTGATATTGGTCTTTCGTCATCAGTTTTTCATCGCATCGAACTTAGCGATACCGTCCCATTTAAACAAAAGACTAGACGAATACCACCTGGGATGATCGATGAAGTTAGAAGTCATTTACAACAGCTACTCTCATGCGGTATGATCCGAAAATCACATTCTCCGTGGGCATCAAACGTAGTACTTTGCCGAAAGAAAGATGGTAAATTACGGATGTGCATCGACTATAGGCAACTTAATCAGCGCACAATCAAGGACTCTTACGCACTCCCCCACATTGACGAAATTCTAGAGGCTCTACAAGGAAACTACTACTTTTCCGTATTAGATATGAAAGCGGGTTACCACCAGATTCCACTTTACGAAGAACACAAACAACGTACAGCATTTACCGTAGGACCGTTAGGTTTTTACGAGTACAACCGAATGCCATTTGGACTCGTCAACGCTCCCGCTACTTACCAGAGAATGATGGAGGAATGTTTCTACGGTCTTCATTTGAATATTTGCTTTATCTATTTGGACGATCTCATCATCTTTTCTAAAACCTACGACGAACACGTCAACAGAATGCGACAAATTTATGATCGAATCAGATCCGAAGGATTAAAACTTTCACCAGGAAAATGTCATCTCTTCAAAAGTACAG
Organism: Pinctada fucata; assembly: GCA_028142955.1. Taxonomy (NCBI): domain Eukaryota; kingdom Metazoa; phylum Mollusca; class Bivalvia; order Pterioida; family Pteriidae; genus Pinctada; species Pinctada fucata. Next base: position 34,852,510 of record AP027104.1, read on the forward strand.
TGAAATACGTTGGACATATCGTTTCGAAAGATGGTCTCTCACCTGATCCTTCTAAAGTCGACAAAGTGAAACATTGGCCTAGACCTACAAATCCAGATGAAGTTCGTCGATTTCTTGGCTTTATAGGATATTACAGGAAATTTATCCGAAATTTTTCGAAAATCGCAAATCCACTGAACATTCTTTTGCCTCCAACAAAATCTAAGAAAGGAAACAAAACCAGAAAAACAACAACAACCTGGAATTGGACAGAAAAACAGGAACGTTCGTTTCAAACGCTAAGAGAAGCATTGATCAATCCACCAATACTCGGTTATCCAAATTACGATCAGCCTTTCGAGTTACACACAGACGCTTGTTCTACAGGATTAGGAGCCGTACTTTATCAATTTCAAGATGGTCACAACAGAGTAATTGCATATGCAAGCCGAAGTCTAAACAGAGCTGAGAAAAATTACGCCGCACATAAATTAGAGTTCTTCGCTTTGAAGTGGGCGATAACCGAAAAGTTTAAAGACTACCTATATAGGAACGAATTTGTTGTATTCACCGATAACAACCCGTTGACATATATTCTTACATCGGCCAAATTAGACGCAACCTCACAACGATGGGTAGCAGCATTATCGTCGTATACATTCACGATCAAATACAGATCCGGTAAACATAACACCGATGCCGATGCGTTGTCAAGGTTACCAGCTCTACTGAATGAACAGCACGTTTTATCACCAGAATCGGTTGGCGCAATATACGAAGGAACAAATATGTCACCATTTGTCGATACAGTAACAACTAATACGTCATTTGATGAACTCCTTACGTCACATATCACCAATGATCTAGATTGGAATTCCAGACAGAATGATGATGACATGCTTAAAGTATGGAAAGCCTATGTGAGCAAAGGAAGGAAACCTAGGATTGATGATATCACCAGTGAACATCACCCTCTATCATTAGTAAGAAATTTCAAGAACCTGGTCATAGAAAACGGCATACTCTACCGGAAAGTTACAATCAACGGAGAGGAATATAAACAACTGGTAGTTCCGAGATCATACATTGACACCATCATGGTACATCTTCATGATCAATTTGGACACCCTGGCCGTGAGAGAACTCTTTCGTTAGTCCGTGATCGATTTTACTGGAGCGGAATGACTTATGATATAGAGAATTGGATTCGAAACTGCAAGCGCTGCGTTCAAAGGAAAGCTACACTACCACAGAAAGCTCCACTTACAAATATCAAAACATCATATCCGCTAGAAATAATCTGCATCGATTTCTTGACCGTCGAAAAATCTGGTCACTATGAATACATCCTCGTCATCACGGATCACTTCACTCGATTAGCTCATGCGATACCAACTAGAAATATGTCAGCATTAACAACAGCAAAAGCACTTTTTGATAATTTTATCACAATATATGGATTCCCTCATAAGATACATAGCGACCAAGGAGCTAATTTTGAAAGTAAACTCATAAAGGAACTCTGTGAAATCGCTGGCATTTCGAAATCCCGCACAACGCCCTACCATCCGATGGGAAACGGGATGTGTGAACGGTTCAACCGAACTTTACTGGACATGATGGGTACCCTTTATCCGGAACAAAAGTCAAAGTGGAAGGACTACATCAAACCTTTAGTTCACGCCTATAACTGCACAAGACATGAAAGTACCGGTTACTCTCCGTATTTCCTCATGTTTGGAAGGGAACCTCACACACCGTTAGACATAATATTTGGAATCAGCAGGGATGATAAGCAGATAACATCGAAGTATATATCAGAGTTAAAGAAGCGAATGGAAACAGCATACAAGATGGCAGAAACAGCAGCCAACAAGGCCAGACAACAACAGAAAGAACATTATGACAAGAGAACTAGAGACATCAAACTACAAGAGGGAGATCAAGTGTTGGTGAAGATTGTATCATATGATGGTCGACATAAGTTAGCAGATCGCTGGGAAGATGAACCATATGTTATCATTCGACAAAAGGATCCAAACATACCCGTTTATGACGTAAAACGACAAAGTGGTAAAGGAAAGACAAGAACACTACATAAGAACCTTCTACTTCCGATTGGCCATTTAACATCGTTTGCCAAGGATAATCAGAACATCAAATCAAGAAAACAGTTTACCAAGGAGAGGACAGACGTAGAAGAAACTGATGGTCACTATCATCATGATGAACAGGAAGATAGTGATTCAGAAGATATACCAGATTTTTATGAGGTACCGGTACCGACATCAAATGATAGCATCCTATCTGATGCAGATGAAGAAGAAGATACAGTTAGGAACGAAGAAGAAGAAAGAAGTAGTGAAAGAAGGCAACCAGAATCAGCCCGAGATGCTGACGACGATGGTAATGCCAACGTAGGAACAGGACAATCTACCAGTCGATCGGATCAGAGCATCGAGACTCCCCAACTTCGACGATCTGGAAGACAAAGGAAACGACCAGAGAAATTTAAGGACTACGTCTTATATTCCGTTGAAAACCGAGAATCTAAACCGCCTTGGAAGGAAAAAGTAGATGTTCTGCAAAATTTACTCGACAAATGCGAAGGACGTGAAAACGAAATTGTGTCAGCCATTTTAGATGTTATGAAATCTTCGTAATTAAGTTTGTCAATTCAGCGATAGATTTCTCAGAATTGTTTAAAAAAAGAGTTTTTGGTTCTTGTACAAATTAGAGACTTCAGACTTTTTCATAGATTAGAACTTTGGGGTTAAACCTGTTTTAAGCATTTTCATTGAAAATTATCTAAATTATTTTTTTTTATTTAATGACTGGGACGTCATTTGTCCAACAGGGGGAGTATGTGGTATAATGATATTTTTGTGTTATTTCCAAACACTGTTTGATTTCCTTTAATTTAGTTTTGATTAATTCATATAACACCTTATCTGCTGTTTGAATATATTTATGATACAATAAGTAAGTGTTCGAATTGTCTTAGTCAATTCTATATTTAGTTGTAATACCTGCTTGACCAGTTAGACTCGATGCGGTCAGGTGACTTTCCACTAGGCGTGAAATCCTTAGTTCAGTTCATTCGTGCGTGCGTACAGGTGTGGTCGTCACATTGTCACATTGTGAATGAAGAATACTTTTTACTTTTTTGTGTGATTGGAATATTGTGTTTGGATTCAAACGAATTTAGATAAGAATGACTTTACCACGCCATGTGTTTATCTGGGTAGTCACATAGAGTGTTCGAGTAGGCAGTAGTGTACATCGTTATCCTGGTCCATAATTGGTAATGAAATACTGTATATCTTATGATGTATTTACAAATCTATAGTTTTTGTTTTATTCATTTTTAATCTAAAACAAATAAGTGATAAATAGAAGTCATGTTGCAAAGGGTAAACGTGATACTCATTTTGTGAAATAGATATTTAATTTACTTTATTAATATATTTCCTACAGATTAAGTATTTACTAGTTTATGATATCGAAAGGTAATTTGTAACATTATACGAATTTGATATAGTATATAATTTTGAATTTCATTATTCATATAAAGTATCGGAGATATATTGAATTGATATGTTGTCTGATAAAATGATTCATTGAATTGATCGAATAGAATATTTATGATTTATATGTAATTTGTAGGGAATTCTTTGATGTACCAAATAAATTATGGAAACGTCATATGGTGTAATGTCTATATGGAGATGAGCTAGTCCGGTCACAATAACTTAATACACAAGTTTCGAGATCCTGTTACAGACCGGAATTTTTCGACTTTTACCTGCGCCATTGACAAATGGTGGGACACCTCTCGATAATGCGTAATGTAATATCTAGAAAATTTCACAAATAGTGCAAAATCGTGTGAAACCAATTGTCGGAATTAATTTATAAATCAGACTAAAAGAATTCTACAACATAAGAAGATCATTTTAAGATAAATAATCGCCGATATTAGGATTTGAACGTGGAAAATCGACCGTAATCAAGTACTGCTCACTTCGAATCATTTGATCTCAATCTAAACTTAAAATAAATGCTTATAAAGTGTCAATCCATACTTCTGTAATGTTCAGAAAGGCAGCAAGCGTGTCCTGGAAGCTCATATATTTTTACTCTGAAATTTAACAGCAATTCTCTGTAAGAACCAAAGAATTTCAAAACATGTTGGCACGGCATGTCATGGATTTTTGAGATTTTTGGTATGGAAGTTCAATATGAAGTACTAGTATGTAAATCACCCCCAGTTTTTTTCAAAAAGGTTGTCGTTGCCATGGTAACCGTGTCTGAAGTTTCAAAAATCTGGAAAATCTATAGGACAAGGCATATTTTGTGGCTTCGTTACCATGGAAACAAGTACATTTTAAATCTTAAATTGCTTTGATTATTTTCTTTTAATCCTTATTATTATGCATATTTGTAAAGTTTTTTACGTTCACCTCGGATGCCTTATGTATACAAGATGAAAAATTGGGCCAAAACAGGGTATCAAAAGGCTTTGTTTTGGGCACCCAAAGCCCCTTTTTTGCATGTTTTTACTGTTTTACAAGGTTGAAAATTTCATAAAAGCACCAATTCTCGAAGTCCAAATTCTAGTTATCCAATTGGTATCATCTTTGAACTCTACATGAATATAAAAAATTAATTGGGCTAATTTGTCCTTTTATATGCAAAGCAGCATCAAATTTAGTTGCTATGGCAACAATCGGCTGAAAGGTTTCAATACGATGAATTTAAACACAACCTCTATCAAACTATCTACGCATGATATTGGAACAGAAGTTCATGTATACATCTATCAGAGGCGTTTTGATATAAAAATGACCTTGAAAATATTTCAAGGTCACCCACTGAATTTTCAAGGTCATTAAACTTTAAGTGACCAGATTTGACGAAAAATCCTGATTTTTCATAAAATGAAGGTGTCAATATTTTAGAAACCTTGAAATGTTGAACTTCACAGTTATTTGTCATAAAATGATAAATGTATCACTTATTTCTTAGAACTATTGATTACGTTTCTTCACATCTTCGAATATCTAAATTCTTGGTGAGTATTTTGATAAAAAAGGGACGAAATCTGTATTTTTCTTGTTTTTTGACGGGAAAATATTTTCCTATTGAATTGCTACAATTCAATAAATTCTAAGATTTGTCTTTCTTATATTCATGTGCTTTCATAATATATATGACCTATGAAAATATTTAAATAAAAAAATCACTAAAATCGGCAACAAAAAAATTAAAAAATCAATATTTTAAGCAAAATTTGAGTCTCAAAGTATAAATGACCTTGAACATCAAGCCAATGACCTTGAACATTTTAATTATTCTTATGTAAAAGATATAAGTCATATCTATACATGCATGCATATTGACAATCTTATGTGACTCTAAAGAGGAATAAAATCAATTTCAAAGATAATATGAAACAAGAAAAAAGGTCTAATGTTGCCATGGCAACGGTCTTTGACGACAGAATTTAGGTAAAACTCTTAAATACCCACTCTAATTTTTCGTTCATTTTATTTGTCAATAAACATACATTTCCAATGATGAAAATCACTTGTCTCCTATTGGTGCCTTTTGTGATATTTAAGATTGAAAATGGTCAAAAACACACTAAATTGGCCCTTATTTTCACCTCTTTTTTTCGCTTCATTTTGACTTATTTTGGCTTAATACAAAAAGCTTCCTGTAATAAATATATCATATCTGAGTGTACTAAGTAAGAATGGAAGTAAGGAAGAATAGATTATATGAAGATGAAGAAGCTGTTACAGTGGTATCCATGGCAACGAAGTCTCCGGAGCTGGCTTATTTCATGGTCCCAAAAGTGCTATAAATAGAATGACCTCGTTACCATGGCAACCAGAGGTCACATTGGCTGAAAAGTGTTATTTTCATGGTCAGTACTTAATATATACCCATTATACCGAAAATCATCAAAATCCATGACATGCCGTGCCGAACGATTTTGGTCCTTACAGAGAATGGCTATTAATTATTACAATTCAAAACAGGCGGCCCATCAACTTGCCATAATGCAAAATGTAAACAGTCCCACTTTTGTACCACGTGACCTGAAATCCGTGTTTAAAAATCAAATAGTTGCGTTCCGTATTCAGGATCTCAAAACTGACGTATTGATCATAGTGAGGATTCTTCAACAGATAATCTTGTATTTTCTAGTAACATTAATTGACCTTCACTAGTCTGCTTGTACTACTTGAAAAGACTATAATAACAGTGAAATTTGACTAAATATTTGCATGAATTAAAATGCACATTAACTTTTTAAAGTGTTTTAAAATACAATTGATACTTTTTTGTGCACTTATCATAGCACATGCATAATTTAAACAAACCTTATAAATCTGAATTCATCGTTTAATTTCCATTCATCTGTTCACCGTTTCATCTGTATTTGTTGCATTCATGCTCTTACCTACAGAAAGAAGGTACCGACGATAAAAGTAAACAAAAGACTGGTAAAGGTCAAGGACATGATTATCATTTCAATATCAGCTGACTTGGAAACAATGACAGAACGCAAGATGCACGTGAATTAAAATTGATCCGGTGATAACATGATGAAAGTCAATAAATGATGGAAAGAAGAATGTAAAACCTTGTTTTTCCTAGCTGTAGCAGGTCTTTTCTCTTCGAATGCGACAGTTGTGTAGCAGAAAGTATTGGATTCGCCCAACATTAGATAACGATCTCAATAATTTTCAAACCGGTTCCACTACACCATTTCCTTTTCTACACATTTTCCAGAAGAATTCATGATTCAAGATTAAAAATTTTAAAAGTAATAAACTGTTAAATGAATTAATTGATAGATAGATCGATGTGAATCAGTGGCGGATTCAGCCGGGCACGTGCCCCCCCCCCCCCCCCCCCCCCGGCAGTGCCCATCGAAGGGGCACTTTATGACATGTTTTTGGAAGCATTAAACTGCTGTTTCCTAACAAAAATCTATGAAATTAGTAAAAAAAATAGCCCCAAAACACCCACGAAACAACCGATTACAGGGGCGGATCCAGAACCCAAATTGCCGGGGGGGGGGGCACATACAATTTTTATGGGAATTACTTGCGAGGCCCGAAGGGTCGAGTGGGGGAGGGTTTCCCCCTCCCATTGGTGGGGGTTCGGGGGGCCTCCCCCGAGAAAATTTTGAAAAAATGAAGCAATTTGGTGGCATCTGAAGCATATTTGAACTGAATTAAGAAGGAATTTAGCGCGCACGATTCAGTCAATGTCAGTAAAAATAATTAGTATATATATCTGAAAATTTTCGACATTTTCTGATGCTGCATTATTCTTGCACGGCATGCAAAAGTCAACATGTTCAGGATTTCCTAAGTAAAGGGCGAATCAAGAGAAGTTTTGAAAGGGCAGAGAGGTCAGCGCATGGGGGTGCCCAACCGTAAATTCACGTAAAACCAGGAAAAAAGTCAGCATTTTATAAATGCAAATTCCAGGCGGGACCTAGACCCCCTAAGATCCGCGTTTGTTTGTTAATTTTTGTAAGGTAAAGATAATACAATGCAAGTAAATGATAAATTTCCTTGACAAACTAGATATCACGGTGCCCCATTCCCTGCATCGTCCAGATTGAAAGATTTAATTATTTCTTGGCAATTCGATTCTAAAAATGAAGAAAAACACGCATTTTTGTCTTTGGAGGTAGCCGGTCTAAATCTGACCAAAACAATTTTCATTTGTTCAGTTTAAAAAAAAAGATTGATCATAGGCTAGCCTCAAATTTAAAACGATCTTGGAAAATAAAAAGATGTCAGTTTTATAGTAGAAGGTTGCATCGAATATTTGGTCAAGAAATATGTTTGTTATTTAATATGCCTTGCATAGGACTATTATTCCCGATTTATCCCTCAGATGAACAAAATTCGATATGAATAGGTTGTTTCCGAAACGTACACACACAGACGATGGATATGGCAACAATGCATATAGGACCGATTCATCCCTCAGATAAAGAAAATTCGAAACGAACATGATTCATTGTAGGGTGTTTCCAAAACATGTGTACGTCAACGTACAGACAATGGACATGAACCCGACTTTGTTATCTATCCCCGAGAAATTTTTGGAAAATTTGTTGAAATCGGTGGTTTCTGGGGTGTTTTGGGGCTATTTCCGACTAATTTCATAGATTCATTACTGAAACAGTAGTTTAATGCTTCCAAAAGCATGTCATAAGTGCCCCTTCTTGGGGCACTGCCGGGGGGGGGGGGGGGGGGGGGGCACGTGCCTCCGTGCCCCCCCCCCCCCGGCTGAATCCGCCACTGGATTAGAATAAAATTTCCAAAAATTTCTCGTGGATAGATTACCAAGTCGGGAAGGATGCCAAATACCAAATCCTATAGATATAACCTATAAAATTGACAATTATTTTACCTTTTTAGATCGCTTTTTTTTAGGTCATTGAACAATTAAAATTGTTTTAATTGTGTGACAAGATTTGGACCGACATCTCCAAGAATTTTGCAAACAATCAAAAATGCATGTTTTTCTTTTTATTTTTAGAATCGAATTACTAATGAATAATTATACCTTTCTATCTGGACGCAGACGCACCCATGATAATTTATCATTTACTTATTTTCTTCACCTTACAAAAATTTAAAACAAAGAAGCATTGATCTAGAGTGATGGTTAATGAGGTTAAATCCCGTCTGGAATTTGCAAAAATTGCTGATTTTTTTCCTAGCTTTTACGTGAATTTACGGCTGGACCCCCAGGGCTGACCTCTAGAGCTGCCCTTTTAACATTTTTCTTGATCCGTCCTTTCCTTATAAAATTCTAAGCATGACTTAAAACTGCATGCCTTTCAAAAAACAATACAGCATCAGGAAATGTCGAAATTTTCTAAAACTTATACTAATTATCGTTACTGACACCGACTGAATCATGCGTGCCTAATCCCTTCTAAATTCAGTTCAAATACGCTTCAGATGCCACCAAATTGCTTATTTTTTTCAAAAAGCTTGTATTTGTTTGCGAGTTGGTAAGAATATCCAACAAACCGCGCAGAAAAAAAATTAAAGCTACTGTTGAAGACATACGTACCTTTACGTTAAAATAGGCAACTGAGAAATATCAGGGGGGGGGGGGGTCCAGACTCAAGACGGTTTCTCGACCCCCTCCCCCCCCCTCCCTAAGATACGCGCCAACTTGCAACAAGGTGATAGGTGGCACAGGTTCAAAGTGAAGAAAAACGGAACTGAAATCGGACGCATGGTATTGGAGATTGGATCCGCGCATGGCCGTCATTTAAAAATCACCATTTCAAGACAGCGCAACATCAGTAAATCTGACAGTCTGACGGATGCTCCCCGATTACAAAATAAGTGTCTTTGACCTCAGGCTACAGAAATGATCACTGACGAATTACCTTGACCTTTAACCCTAGCATGACCTTAAAGACCTTTGTCTGAAAGTCCACATCATGGAGTCATCCCCCAAAAGACATAAGTTATGTGTAACCCCCACCCCACCCATATTTGGTACACAGCTTCTCATCAACACAATAAAAGATCTTAAAATCCATAATATATTGTTATGTATAAGGAAATATATTTCCCATTAGTAAACAAAATACGAGGGCTGATTGATATGTTTTGAGCCCCGGTTTTCTGGGATGCAGAAGGTATTCTGCTGATAGATTATCTCCAAAAAGGACGGCAAACAATCAATGGTACATACTATGCATCACTTCTCAAACAGTTACGGGAAAATATTAAACTTAAGCTCCACGAAAAGCTCACCAGTTAAAGGTGTGTAGTTCCATCAAGACAATGCTCCTGTTCACAAGTCTGTCACTGCCATACATGGCTGCTATTCTGGATTGAGCATCCGCCATGCTTGATTGAGCATGGCTGGATTGAGCATGAGCATCCGCCATACTGGATTGAGCATCCGCCTTATTCATCTCATTCTGATCTTGCTCCATCAGACTTTCATCTATTCCCCAAACCGAAAGCATCTATTTCTGGCACCGACTTCCAGTCCTATTATGACGTCATACTTGCAGTGGATGGCTATCTGACCAGTCAAGATAAGTGGTATTGAAACCCGCAAAAGTGTATAGATACTGGAGGGGATTATGTAGAAAAAAGTTGATTGATAAACTTCAAATCCTTCAATACGAGGCTCACAACATATCAATCAGCCCTCCCATCATACCATTTTGACATGATAATATATTAAATGAATTTTTAAAATCTTATGCAGGAACAGGGACGTACCAAAGTCCTTGGCAGGGATAGCTATATTTAGCATTAAAATGACCTTAACTTTGATGAATGATCTTAAAAAACGATAATACGTACGCTATCATTGCTCTGTTTTAGAAATGAATTAGAAAGAGATAGGTAAACACTTATTAACTAGTTTGACGTAAATTCCATGAAGGCCAACGGTGAACCCAGACAAATTCCAGGCCATTTAACTGGGGCAGAAAGCTTATATTAATATCTCATGATTCTCATCCCTTCACTGTCTCTGGCACGGACATCAAATACGAGCAAAATGTTACCTTGTTGGGTGTTGACCAACATTGATCACTTGCTCAAGTTTGATGACCATGTCACTGTAAAAGTTTAGCTGTTCTCAAGAGAATAGGGAGATTTTTAACTAAACAAGAGGCCCAAGGGGGCCACATCGCTCACCTGAGGAGACTGTATGTATGTTTTCAATCAAAGTCAAGACCTGAAGGAAATCGCTTTTAGTGAAACTTTGAGAAGGACAGGTGAGCTAAAAACAACAATACTTGTAGGGGACCATGATTTCTTCATTCCTACCAAGTTTAACGAAAATCTGTTCAGTGGTTCTGGAGAAGAAGTTGAAAATGTATGAAAATCATCCACTCCTTCTTCTTGAGTAATCTAAGTAACCGGAGAGAGATAGTTATACAGAAGCTAAAACAAAATAACAGTCCCCCACCCCCACCTTTCACTGTGTTATTGATAACATTGATCTGTTCTTACATTAACATATTGAGCTGCTCTCAATATTGTAATTTCAAAGTTGTATATCTAAGTCTTCACAAGATAAATTTGAAAATACTTATTCATCTTTTTAAAATTATTTAGTTTCCTTTTCCATACTTATTCAATAATTTAAAATATATAACATTCAAATGAATCGATAATCCAAAAACTTAAACCTCAAAAACATATATCAATATTAAAGAAAGACAACTCTTGCATACATGAACATTTACCAACTTATACGAAACTAAAGTTAATAGGGTACCAGAACATGAACTTACAAGCCTTGGGTCCATGTTCACAGTAAACATATCTATTCATGATTGAAAAAATACTCATAAAAATCTGTTCAGCAGTTCTGGAGAAGAAGTTGAATATGTATGAAAATCACCCCCCCCCCCCCCTTTCCTTTTCATATAAGAAAATAATTCATAAAAAATCAAAAAATTAAAATTTCAGTATAAAATACATATCAAAGCATTTATGAACTTAAATGCGATAAATGTGCAGTAAATGAATGTGTAAAATCATACACATATAGAATTAATTAAAGACATAGTGCAAAAATGTGCATTTCTGACAAAGTCCGAAAAGAGTCAAAAACGCGTCAAAAATTTGACTTCTGAGTGGAACCAAAAATAACAACACTTCTTAAGACATCTCTCTAGATCATCCTGATGCTTTCGGTTTGTCAATACCTGCTTCCATTCTGAAGAAGAAGTTTGTCAAAGGAGGGTACCCCCTGTAACCTACTTTTGCCTCTGGTGGCGCCACCTGTTGATGGATCCAGACGAAAAACAACAACACTTGTAGGGGACAATGAGTACTTCATTCCTACCAAGTTTCATGAAAATCTGTTCAGTGGTTCTGGAGAAGAAGTTGAATATGTATGAAAATCACCCCCCCCCTTCCTTTTCACATAAGAAAAAAATTAATAAAAAATCAAAAAATTCAAATTTTAGAATAAAATACTTATCAAAGCATTTAGTAACTTAAATATGATAAATATGCAGTAAATGAATGTGTAAAATCATACACTTATTGAGTTATTTAAAGAAATAGTGCAAAAATGTGCATTTCTGACGAAGTCCGAAAAGACGTCAAAAACGCGTCAAAAATTTGACTTCCAAGTGGAACCAAAAATAACAACACTTTTTAAGACATCTCTCTAGATCATCCTGATGCTTTCGGTTTGTCGATACGTGCTTCCGTTCTGAAGAAGAAGTTTGTCAAAGGAGGGTACCCCATGTGACCTACTTTTGCCTCTGGTGGCGCCACCTGTTGATGGATCCGGACGAAAAACAACAACACTTGTAGGGGACCATGAGTACTTCATTCCTACCAAGTTTCATGAAAATCTTTTCAGTGGTTCTGGAGAAGAAGTCGAAAATGTTGAAAAGTTTACGACGGACGACGGACAGACGACAGACGACGGACGACGGACGCCGGACGGTGCGCTATGACAATAGCTCACTTGAGCTTTGCTCAGGTGAGCTAAAAAAGGCCGTTTTATTATTGATAATTTTTTTTATTCTTTCCAATTTTATTACTACATGTCCGGTTGTTTGGCACTTCTGTAGCAAACACAGCACAGCTAAAATTGAAAGAATCCAAGAATTTGTCTTGGATGACAATGAATCGCAAATAGATGTACTTTTACAACAAACAGTAATTCCATACTACTTCATTAGCATAATTAGAATCCAAACTATAGCGAAGGAGACTTATAGGATCTTGTATAAACAAACTCCCTCATACTTACATTATATGTAATATCGCTTGAACGAAATATTTTTAATTCTAGGAGGAAAAATCAAGCCTATCACCACTAGGTATGGTTTGAAATCTTTTCGGTAAGAGGCGTCACGCCTCTGGAACAGTTTGCCAAACGACATGCGTCGAGCTGAATCGTACAGGTCCTTTGTCAGCCTGCTCCAGATGCGGGATGGACCTTATTGCCCCTGTACAGTAAGCAAAAAAAGATTGTTTTATGAGTTTACATTTATTGTTGGTGGGTTTTTTTTTTAGTTCAGTTAATTTACCACTCATGACTCTCATGCAAGTTCTTGCTCCACTGTTTATGCTACTTGTGCTATGTTTGTACTGCGTTATTTTCTCATTTTATGTGCTCTTAGTTTTCATTTGCTTTGTGCTTATTTCATGTGCTGCATGACTTATGTTTTGCGGGGAGTAATCACGGTTGCACACCGCTCACCATGTCGTGGCCCAACATTGGGTAGGTTCCGGCATTGCTCTTTGCTAAACCTGCAAGGAACTTTAGTTAATTCTGACGCATTTTATGTTTTCATTTCACTGTTGTGTGCCGACTCGATTTCTAGCTTTTAATTTTAATATATTGCGCTGTATTTTTATGTTTTTATGTGCTGCATGATATGTGATAAGCTTTGTGCATTTATTGTATATTGTAGTTATTTTAAAGTGTTTCGTCTTTTTTGTCTTAAATGTGAATGTTTCAGCTTTATGTGTGCTTTTATTTTCATGTGCATGTCTGTGATATTTTTAACTGTTGCTTTGTTGTTTGAACTACTTATGTTTGTCGAAATACAAGCTCTTCAGAGCTTATGTTTGTTTGCAATATTCGGCACTAAATAAAGCTTCTGTAATACAGTATCTGTACCTTTTGTCTGGAAGGGGTTATCCTATATCCGGCTTTACATTTCCTGAAGTTACCATTTTTGGTACACAATTTTTCACCAACGCAATAAACAAATGTCGAAACCCGTTAAATATCATATGTACGTATACATTGTAAAGGAATATGCATTTTTTCTGTCATTCTTCAAAATTACAGACGGCGTTTTCGACGAGGCAAAAATTTCCAATGAATTTCTAAGGCAGAAAAAAACTTTTTTTCTAGCCAGGAAATGATCTTGTCTTTGATGAATGAACTTTAGTATAAAGCTGAAGTTAAGAAAATATGAGCTCGGACGGACAGACAGACATCGACTATATGCCCCGAAAACTACTTGAAAACTCTACATCCCTTGCACGGGATTTTTTTCTGGAAATTTACGAAGGACTCATTTATGACCCCCATATCCCCTGGCCTCTAGATCCAACATAACCTTCGATTGGCAATATTACCCCCCCCCCCCCCCCCCCCGAAGTTAGAATTTCGAAATTCGCGCGCCCCTAAATTCGGGATCGGGGTTCTTGCCAGGTGCGCTGCATCGATCCGTGGTCATGTGAGGTAACGCTCCAAAAGTTTCTTGAATAAAAGAGAATCTCATGATAAACCAGCAATCACGGGACTGACAACATACTGCAGCTAACCAGGATGGTTTATAAGGGTGTTTGTTTATTTGTTGTTGTGATTGTTTTATTGACAAATCATTCATCATCCCAGTCGTACCCATTTCAGAACTACAAGTTACCCTGGGAAGTAAGAGTTGATGATCTGGTAAAACGCCTGACACTGTATGAGTTATCGGAGCAAATGTCAAAAGGGGGAGCTGGGCCGGCTGGAGGTCCCTCCCCTGGTATTGATAGGCTCGGAATAAGTCCATATCAATGGAACACAGAATGTTTGAGGGGAGATGCCATGGCAGGGAATGCTACATCCTTTCCCCAGGCCCTGGGGCTGGCGGCTTCATTCAGGTATGACTGTTTTATAACAAATATGATCAACTCATTATCATAAGAAATGCAGTATATGCGTTCAAGTGTGAACTTGTTCGCTATGTCTCGCAATTGTGTACAAATGTTATCTTTGAACTTTATCAATTTATGAAGCAAAAATTATTCATGTGCAGACAGGCGCGTAGCCAGGCTTACCCAAGTAAGCAGGTGCTTCCACAACATTTTACAATAAAGAGAAAGAGTGTACATATGTACAAAAGGTCATTTTAACAAAGAAAACTGCCCTGTAAATGTATAAAATCCTAATTAGCTTTGTAGGGGCTTCACCAGTCTCCCACCTTCCCCTAGCTGCATGATTCCCCTCAAGGACTTCTTTGTTAGGGGCATCAAGGCAAACTAAAAAAAAAATCCCACCTGAATTGCTGAAAGTGCTTTCATTTGAAAAGTACTCAGGCTATGTGCCTGGCAGAATGTATATTGCAGAAATTGTTTTCCAGAGGGTTGTCTAAACTCTAATTAGATCTAACTAAGCTTGTATCGAAATGTGCCTCTAAAACAATCCAAAGGATATTGACAAAAATAGAAATGTCCACAATTAATCTTGTATCTTCACAAACAGTCTCCTTGAACATCGGCAAATGATGTCAACACATGCTAGATGGCACTACAATCAAGAAACCTCTATTGCATTTAGCAAAAGATGTAATTTCTGTGATAAAAAAATTAAAAGTATATGGAGTTTGGGTAATTCCTACAATTTAAAATCTTTTCAAGTAGCTGGCTATGAGAAAAAATATTCAAAGATTTGTTTTTGTTTTTTTGTAACCTGTTGCAGTGTACATGTTATTAAAGTTTAGAATGAAGTGACTCTGTCATAAAAAATGTAAAGTAGCAGGATTTTATGAATTCTGCTGCCAAAATATTATTTCACTATTTTTAAAACTGAATGAACTTTTAAAAATTTAAGTTTGACATCCATTCATGTACATGTTGGTTTTTTTAACAGGAAAATTTAATTTAAAAAAAAGGTTTTAAAGGCATGAATTGTTTACATTTTAAAAATTGCATGCACATTGAAGAACATGTATTCAATTTGAAATCCAAACGTTGTGCAAGGTTTTCTTTTGAATTTGGATTTTGATAATTTTCAAGTTGTTTGCTTTTACTATGTTCACTTATTTTTATTTTGTTTGATATTTTGTTATATATCAATATTTTAGGTTCCTCATGATCACAGCTCCCATTTGATACCATGAATTTTGACCTAGTGACCTGACCTTTAGGTTTGACATACTTCTTACAAAATTTTAAGGTTTATGAACTACATGTATATAAGGGGTAGGGCTTTGGTATTTCACATATAGATTCCTCATGATAAGATCTTTCATATGATACAACAACTTTTGACCTAGCAACCTTGACCTTTGACATACATTTAAAAAAACTTCAACCTGGACTACATGTCATGAACTTAGCTTAGGTATTTCACATATGGTTTCCTCATGACCAGATCTTTCATTTCAGGCCTTGAAATTTGACCTAGCGACCTTGACTTTATAGTTTGGGTTACTTTTATAAAACTTTAAGTTACCGGGTAACCTGGGACATAGTTGTTTGATTATAATTGATATAGCTTATAGCTATTTCACTCGTTAATCACGAACAGCTCTTTTATTTAGGGCCTTTACTTTTGACCTGGTCACCTTGACCTTGGAGTCTGACCTAATTTTCAAAAATATTAACCAGAATATGGCGAGTAACGTTGTCTTCTAACAAGTCTTATTGTTATTTTTTACACAGCCGAGAGATAATAAGCAGTGTAGCGGAAGCCGGGGCTGTGGAGATGAGGGCCAAGCATAACGATTATGTCAGCCATGGTAACTATGGCGATCATACTGGACTTAGTTGCTTTGCCCCTGTCATCAACATCTTCAGACATCCGTTGTGGGGAAGAAATCAGGTATGGTAAAAGTGGTGAAGAAGAGGGAAAGGTTATTACTTAAGAGGTCTGAGTATTTTTCCCTCTGTCTGTGGAACCAGGTATTCACATTTCCATATTGAAGATGCTGACTGGTCGCTATAGACCCTTTCACACTAATGTCAATTCAGTTCACATTTTGTCTCTTTGTAAGACATTTTTTGCCTACCAAAAAAATTGAATGACATCATTCCACTCCAAATTATATCATTCATTGTAATAGATGACTTCATTTAATTAGGAAAAGAGTTTTTTAAGACATGTAATGATGAGACAAAAGTGAAACTACTGAAGGTTAGTTTCAAAGGGTCGATTTACTAAATTTTCTTACCTCCTTTTATTAAATATTTTCATTTACTATCTGTACCTGTATCTTGTATCTGTTGAGCTTAGCTAAACCTTTATAAATTATTACAGATGTACTGTACATGACATGTATGTATCTTTTTTTAATTTTGACTCTTTAGTTTAATTATGTATGAATTTACCTTGTATCTAGGAAACATATGGAGAGGACCCTTTCTTGACTGGTGAAATTTCAGTGGGCTTTGTTAAGGGACTACAGGGCAACCATCCCAGGTATGCTCGGGCAACATCTACCTGTAAACATTTCGATGCTTATGGAGGACCAGAAAACATACCAACAAATCGAAAAGAGTTTGATGCAAGAGTAAGATTTTCATTACATAAGTTTTTGAAATGAAAAAGTAAATGATATACATGTACGTGACTTTATTATGAAAGTCTCTCTGTTCATAAGCATACAATTAAGAAAAGGAGCAGATAGGAACTCTCTGCTTTTGATGATGATATATGTAATACTTGTACAGTACAAGTTTTCATCATCAAGTGCATCTTGCACGCAACGAAACAAACTAGACCGCAAAGTATCCTTACCTGCAGCTATATTATCCTTTGCAGACTTTAAATAGTCTATGATGTCATAGTCTATGATGAATCAAAAGGCCGTTACGGCATCTTTTGTACTGAAAGTGCCTGTTTATGTAAGAAATATTTGTTCGTTAGGAGAAAATATTACAAAGTTTTTAATGGCTTCATACGTCTTATCCTCTCTCAAACAGTTCGCAAATGAGTTTTAATGGAAAAGAAAATCTAAATAGAGTCTCTGTATTGATGTATCTCTATTCCTGAAAGATTCTTGCAGAAAAATAGTTCGGCTGTCGGTAGAGATACTTTTCCAGATGAAGTCACACACAAAATCAGAGAACATCGCTGTGTGCAGAATGCATCAAATGATTAATTTTAGTTACCAACTACATGTAGATATAAATGTGATAAATACATCAATTACATAGAATTTCAAGTTAGATTTACTTGAACTTTCTCCTTTGCAGGTGTCAGATAGGGACCTTTACCTGACTTTCCTGCCAGCATTCAAAACCTGTATTCAGAAAGGTGGAACCTATGCCATATGCTGTAGTTATAACAGGTATCATAGCTAATTATGCTTGTAAATGTAATGGTATATTTTATCAAGAATTAGAGGTTGAATACTTAGGTAGGGTGTTGAATGAAAGATGGAATACTTAGGATGAATTTTGAATGAGAGATTTAAAGCTTAAAAGGATGTTGAATGAGGGATTTAAAGCGTAAAAAGGATGTTGAATGAGAGATTGAATACTTAGGAAGGATGTTGAATGAGAGATTGAATACTTAGGAAGGATGTTGAATGAGAGATTGAATTTTTAGGAAGGATGTTGAATGAGAGATTGAATACTTAGGAAGGATGCTGTATGAAAGATTTAATACGTAGGAAGGATTTCGAATGAAAGGTTAAATACTAAGGAAGGTTGTTGAATGAGAGGTTGAATACTTAGGAAGGATGTTGAATGAAAGATTGAATACTTAGGAAGGATGTTGAATGAGAGGTTGAATACTTAGGAAGGATGTTTAATGAGAGATTGAATACTGAAGAAGAATATTGAATGAGAGATTGAATTCTTAGGAAGGATGTTGAATGAGAGATTGAATACTTAGGAAGGATGCTGTATAAAAGATTTAATACTTAGGAAGGATTTCGAATGAGAGGTTAAATACTAAGGAAGGTTGTTGAATGAGAGGTTGAATACTTAGGATGGATGTTGAATGAAAGATTGAATACTTAGGAAGGATGTTGAATGAGAGGTTGAATACTTAGGAAGGATGTTGAATGAGAGATTGAATACTGAAGAAGAATATTGAATGAGAGATTGAATTCTTAGGAAGGATGTTGAATGAGAGATTGAATACTTAGGAAGGATGCTGTATAAAAGATTTAATACTTAGGAAGGATTTCGAATGAGAGGTTAAATACTAAGGAAGGATGCTGAATGAGAGGTTGAATACTTAGGATGGATGTTGAATGAGAGATTGAATACTTAGGAAGGATGTTGAATGAGAAATTGAATACTTAGAAAGGATGTTGAATGAGAGATTGAAAACTTAGGAAGGATGTTGAATGACATAATAATTGAAAATCTACAATGTATTCTTAAGAGCCAATCCGGCATAAAACCATGCAAATTGGTCCAAATGACCTAGTAACCAAATTTAATGATTTTAAGTTATTTTAATAGATACATGACTAGGAATAATTCTGTCAAATATTTTGTTCAAATATCCATTGTTACAGAGATATACCACCCCATCATTTTTCCCGCCAAATTTACAAAAAGGACGTAGAAATATCCCTATTTATGTACTTCTCTAAAATTTTAAGTATAAATTGAATTGGAGTAAATATTGTTATTGATATATTGAAATATAACATTTTATTCTATCTTAGGATAATATTATGTATGAAATTTTTTTTTCCAAAGACAGCCACAACGTAACTTAAAAAGAGGCAAAAATCGGCTAAGTGAGAAAACGACGTTTTATACGTTTTTCACGCACCAATATCTTCTGTAAGAGAAGTTTGATTTTTATCAAATTTCATCTTTTAACTCTTTGCTTTAATCTTATAAATATATCAAAAATCCACCGCTGCCAAATGATTACGTATTGAGATGTAGACAGTTAAAATATGTATAAAAGATCAGCTTAACGAAAAAACGACGTTTTAGACGTTTTTCACGCACCAATATCTTCTGTAAGAGAAGTTTGATCTTTATCAAATTTCATCTTTTAACTCTTTGCTTTAATCTTATAAATATATCAAAAATCCATCGATGCCAAATAATTACGTATCGAGATGTAGACAGTTAAAATATGCATTAAAGATCAGCTTAACGAAAAAACAACGTTTTAGACGTTTTTCAAGCAACAATATCTTCTGTAAGAGAAATTCGATTTTTTTTCAAATTTCATCTTTCAACTCTTTGCTTTAATCTTTTAAATATATAAAAAATCTATCGATGCCAAATAATTACGTATCGAGATATAGACAGTTAAAATATGCATTAAATATCAGCTTAACGAGAAAATGACGTTTTATACGTTTTTCACGCACCAATATCTTTTGTAAGAGAAGTTTGATTTTTTTCAAATTTCATCTTTTAACTCTTTGCTTTGATCTTATAAATATCTCAAAAATCCACCAATGCCAAATAATTTCGTATTGAGATATAGACAGTTAAAATTTGCATCAAAGTGAATTTTTGCGGTGTAAAAATGCGAACGAAAAATATAAAGATTCAATCATTGCACACGTAAAAATACGCATACATGTGCGGCGAGTTGTGACCACAGCTGATTTGATCATGTCTTTTCACACTCAGGTCAAGGTCAAACTCTTTGTTCAAAATTGTGCAATCGATAGTTGGGAATAAAAATAAATTTTATCGAAAACGTAAGATATATTCCAAAGGGTCTAGAAAGAGGAAAAAAGGAGCCATAAAAAGTTTTATTTGAAAATATGCAGTAACGACCCTAATATTGTCGATTCTTTAATAAATAAATCTCCGTATACTTCTATTGTAAAAACTCAATACATTGTAGGTGGCGCCAGTGAAATTTATTAGAGCTGTGCACCCCAAATTCAAAATCACGTTTTTAAAGGTTTATAACTGCGAATGTATGCATTAGATTCGCCTGAAAATTTGAATTTATACAAATGAGAATGTATATTTTCATTTGAAAAGAAAAATTTTGCATTCCAAAATATTGTAAAATTAATTAATTTTCAGGGACACCGTCCCTTTAAAATTGAAGTGAGGAAAAGATGCGAAGAAGCGAAGAAATTATCTCTTTTTCGCTTCTCCGTATCATTCCGTATTTTGTTTCTTCACATCATTTCTTCGTTTAATTCTTTTCATATTCAGTACACGAACTAACAATGTCAGAATTACGCTTTTGCAGAAAAGAAGTTATATATAAAATGAAATTATATATCTCTTTGATGTTTGAAAGGCGTATAATGTATACATGTAGATCTACGCCCTTAGGTTAGCCCAGGAGTTTTTCTCTTTCTTTTCTGTATAATTTTGTTTTTATGCCCCCGGAATCAAAGATTCGGGGGCATATAGTTTTTGGCCTGTCCGTCTGTTTGTCTGTTTATCTGTTTGTCTGTTTGTCTGTTTGTCCGAAAAACTTTAACATTGGACATAACTTTTGAATGGGAAGTGATAGGGCTTTCATATTTCACATGTGTATTCCTTGTGACAAGACCTTTCCATTGA
This sequence comes from Pinctada fucata, assembly GCA_028142955.1. Classification (NCBI taxonomy): domain Eukaryota; kingdom Metazoa; phylum Mollusca; class Bivalvia; order Pterioida; family Pteriidae; genus Pinctada; species Pinctada fucata. Next base: position 34,873,728 of record AP027104.1, read on the forward strand.
TACCAAAATTTTTGACCTCGTGACCTTGACCTTGACCTTTGACCTACTTTTCAAAAACTTTAACATTGGGCATAACTTTTGAATGGTAAATGATAGGGCTTTCATATTTCACATGTGTATTCCTTGTGACAAGACCTTTCCATTGATACCAAAATTTTTGACCTCGTGACCTTGACCTTGACCTTTGACCTACTTTTCAAAAAACTTTAACATTGGGCATAACTTTTGAATGGGAAGTGATAGGGCTTTCATATTTCACATGTGTATTCCTTGTGACAAGACCTTTCCATTGATATCAAAATTTTTGACCTCGTGACCTTGACCTTGACCTTTGACCTACTTTTCAAAAACTTTAACATTGGGCATAACTTTTGAATGGTAAGTGATAGGGCTTTCATATTTCACATGTGTATTCCTTGTGACAAGACCTTTCCATTGATACCAAAATTTTTGACCTTGTGACCTTGACCTTTGACCTACTTTTCAAAAAACTTTAACATTGGGCATAACTTTTGAATGGGAAGTGATAGGGCTTTCATATTTCACATGTGTATTCCTTGTGACAAGACCTTTCCATTGATACCAAAATTTTTGACCTCGTGACCTTGACCTTGACCTTTGACCTACTTTTCAAAAACTTTAACATTGGGCATAACTTTTGAATGGTAAGTGATAGGGCTTTCATATTTCTTATGTGTATTCCTTGTGACAAGACCTTTCCATTGATACCAAAAAATTTGACCTCGTGACCTTGACCTTTGACCTACTTTTCAAAAACTTTAACATTGGGCATAACTTTTGAATGGTAAGTGATAGGGCTTTCATATTTCGCATGCGTATTCCTTGTGACAAGACCTTTCCATTGATACCAAAATTTTTGATCTCATGACCTTCTGGTTTTGTCTGGACATGGTAAGAGCTTGATGATTTCTATACAGAATATTTTCCTTTTAATGGGATTCATACTGTATTTTAGCAGAAATTGCATAATCTTACATGTACATGTACTGCAGGGATTTTTTTATGCCCCCGGAATCAAAGATTCGGGGGCATATAGTTTTTGGCCTGTCCGTCTGTTTGTCTGTTTATCTGTTTGTCTGTTTGTCTGTTTGTCTGTTTGTCCGAAAAACTTTAACATTGGACATAACTTTTGAATGGGAAGTGATAGGGCTTTCATATTTCACATGTGTATTCCTTGTGACAAGACCTTTCCATTGATACCAAAATTTTTGACCTCGTGACCTTGACCTTGACCTTTGACCTACTTTTCAAAAACTTTAACATTGGGCATAACTTTTGAATGGTAAATGATAGGGCTTTCATATTTCACATGTGTATTCCTTGTGACAAGACCTTTCCATTGATACCAAAATTTTTGACCTCGTGACCTTGACCTTGACCTTTGACCTACTTTTCAAAAAACTTTAACATTGGGCATAACTTTTGAATGGGAAGTGATAGGGCTTTCATATTTCACATGTGTATTCCTTGTGACAAGACCTTTCCATTGATACCAAAATTTTTGACCTCGTGACCTTGACCTTGACCTTTGACCTACTTTTCAAAAACTTTAACATTGGGCATAACTTTTGAATGGTAAGTGATAGGGCTTTCATATTTCACATGTGTATTCCTTGTGACAAGACCTTTCCATTGATACCAAAATTTTTGACCTCGTGACCTTGACCTTGACCTTTGACTTACTTTTCAAAAAACTTTAACATTGGGCATAACTTTTGAATGGTAAGTGATAGGGCTTTCATATTTCACATGTGTATTCCTTGTGACAAGACCTTTCCATTGATACCAAAATTTTTGACCTTGTGACCTTGACCTTTGACCTACTTTTCAAAAAACTTTAACATTGGGCGTAACTTTTGAATGGGAAGTGATAGGGCTTTCATATTTCACATGTGTATTCCTTGTGACAAGACCTTTCCATTGATACCAAAATTTTTGACCTCGTGACCTTGACCTTGACCTTTGACCTACTTTTCAAAAACTTTAACATTGGGCATAACTTTTGAATGGTAAGTGATAGGGCTTTCATATTTCACATGTGTATTCCTTGTGACAAGACCTTTCCATTGATACCAAAAAATTTGACCTCGTGACCTTGACCTACTTTTCAAAAACTTTAACATTGGGCATAACTTTTGAATGGTAAGTGATAGGGCTTTCATATTTCGCATGCGTATTCCTTGTGACAAGACCTTTCCATTGATACCAAAATTTTTGATCTCGTGACCTTCTGGTTTTGTCTGGACATGGTAAGAGCTTGATGATTTCTATACAGAATATTTTCCTTTTAATGGGATTCATACTGTATTTTAGCAGAAATTGCATAATCTTACATGTACATGTACTGCAGGGATTTTTTATGCCCCCGGAATCAAAGATTCGGGGGCATATAGTTTTTGGCCTGTCCGTCTGTTAGTCTGTTTATCTGTTTGTCTGTTTGTCTGTTTGTCTGTTTGTCCGAAAAACTTTAACATTGGACATAACTTTTGAATGGGAAGTGATAGGGCTTTCATATTTCACATGTGTATTCCTTGTGACAAGACCTTTCCATTGATACCAAAATTTTTGACCTCGTGACCTTGACCTTGACCTTTGACCTACTTTTCAAAAACTTTAACATTGGGCATAACTTTTGAATGGTAAATGATAGGGCTTTCATATTTCACATGTGTATTCCTTGTGACAAGACCTTTCCATTGATACCAAAATTTTTGACCTCGTGACCTTGACCTTGACCTTTGACCTACTTTTCAAAAAACTTTAACATTGGGCATAACTTTTGAATGGGAAGTGATAAGGCTTTCATATTTCACATGTGTATTCCTTGTGACAAGACCTTTCCATTGATACCAAAATTTTTGACCTCGTGACCTTGACCTTGACCTTTGACCTACTTTTCAAAAACTTTAACATTGGGCATAACTTTTGAATGGTAAGTGATAGGGCTTTCATATTTCACATGTGTATTCCTTGTGACAAGACCTTTCCATTGATACCAAAATTTTTGACCTCGTGACCTTGACCTTGACCTTTGACTTACTTTTCAAAAAACTTTAACATTGGGCATAACTTTTGAATGGTAAGTGATAGGGCTTTCATATTTCACATGTGTATTCCTTGTGACAAGACCTTTCCATTGATACCAAAATTTTTGACCTTGTGACCTTGACCTTTGACCTACTTTTCAAAAAACTTTAACATTGGGCATAACTTTTGAATGGGAAGTGATAGGGCTTTCATATTTCACATGTGTATTCCTTGTGACAAGACCTTTCCATTGATACCAAAATTTTTGACCTCGTGACCTTGACCTTGACCTTTGACCTACTTTTCAAAAACTTTAACATTGGGCATAACTTTTGAATGGTAAGTGATAGGGCTTTCATATTTCACATGTGTATTCCTTGTGACAAGACCTTTCCATTGATACCAAAAAATTTGACCTCGTGACCTTGACCTTTGACCTACTTTTCAAAAACTTTAACATTGGGCATAACTTTTGAATGGTAAGTGATAGGGCTTTCATATTTCGCATGCGTATTCCTTGTGACAAGACCTTTCCATTGATACCAAAATTTTTGATCTCGTGACCTTGACCTTTGAACTTTTAACCCAGCGACCTCCCATACATGTACTTAACAGAAAATAGTGTTCATACTAACAAAGATGCCACCGGGGGCATTCGTGTTTCACAAACACAGGCTTTATTGTTTTTGTTTTTTTTTTTCGGAGGGGAGGGTGTCGGTTTTTTTTTTTTTTTTTTTTTTTCGTTTCGTTTCGTTTCGTTAAGTTTCGTGTTTTGTGTTGTTTTTCAATATTGTTTTTTTTTTTTTTTGAAAGATGGAGTACCATGAACTCTTTTTTTTTTCTTTTCAATAAAAGTACTTTTTTTATAGAACGAAGACCGCTCTGCTTTAGTACAAGATAATATCAATACTTCGAAGGAGAAATACCTTGAATTAAGGATATGAAGGAGATAAACTTTTATGAAAGAATTGAGATTTTATAAAAGAAAGTGATTACTCTCATAATTTACGCGCATACGGACCGGAGCGGATGAATACGGAGCAAAACAGCTTATACAAACGCAAGGATTTAGAGCGATGGGGGGGGGGGGGGTTCCGGGGAAAAGAGTGCTTTTTCTAGTACGATTTTCTTTTTTAACGCGGGAGGGGGGCCGGGGGTAGGTGGAGGTTAAGAAATATGACGTAGAGGTTGTCAGGGCCCCTGAAATTTGCCCCAAATTATTTTGACCTTGAATAAACAAAGACTTTTCTCATCATAACCATAGATGACCGATTTGGTTGAAAGCGCTATTTGACGTTGAGTTGAAATCAAGAAAGAGACAGTCATAACAAACAATTTTTAGCTCACCTCGACGAAGTTGAGTGAGCTTATGCTATAACCCTACGCGTCCGCGTCCGCGTCCGCGTCCGTGTCCGCGTCCGCGTCCGCGTCCGTGTCCGCGTCCGCGTCCGCGTCCGCGTCCGTGTCCGCGTCCGTGTCCGCGTCCGCGTCCGGTTAAGAAGTTTGGGGTAGCTCAGTATCTGACAAAGTACTAATGCTACAGTAACCAAACTTGCATAAGTGATTCATCTTTGGATGCTGAGGTGAACCCAGGCACTGGATGCAGCATCTGACCTACTTTTTCCACTTGAGTGATTTCGCTTTTAAAAGCCAATATTGAGCAAAGTATAAGTGCTACATGTACCAAACTTGCATATTGGATGTATCTTTGATCAAACTTTCATAAAATGACCTTGACCTACTTTTTCCGCTTGAGTGATTTTGCCTTTAAAAGCCAATATTGAGCAAAGTATAAGTGCTAGATGTTCCAAACTTGCATATTAGATGTATCTTTGATCAGACTTTCATAAAATGACCTTGACCTACTTTTTCCGCTTGAGTGATTTTGCCTTTAAAAGCCAATATTGAGCAAAGTATAAGTGATACATGTACCAAACTTGCATATTGGATGTATCTTTGATCAAACTTTCATAAAATGACCTTGACCTACTTTTTCTGCTTGAGTGATTTTGCCTTTAAAAGCCAATATTGAGCAAAGTATCAGTGATGCATGTACCAAACTTGCATATTGGATGTATCTTTGATCAATCTTTCATAAAATGACCTCGACCTACTTTTTCCGCTTGAGTGATTTTGCCTTTAAAAGCCAATATTGAGCAAAGTATAAGTGATACATGTACCAAACTTGCATATTGGATGTATCTTTGATCAATCTTTCATAAAATGATCTTGACCTACTTTTTCCGCTTGAGTGATTTTGCTCTATAAAGCCAATATTGAGCAAAGTATAACTGCTACATGTACCAAACTGCATATTGGATGTATCTTTGATCAAACTTTCATAAAATGACCTTGACCTACTTTTTCTGCTTGAGTGGTTTTGCCTTTAAAAGCCAATATACATGTACTAAGAAATATGTTTGAATTGAATTTTGCTGTCACGAGGTGAGCTTTGTAATCTGTGATTACCTATGTTTTTTTCTTGTTTTATGCACGAAAATAACAGAATGATCGAGGTTTTCTCGAAAAAAAATAAGGACTGGATATATAGTTAATTCATTGATTTACTTTAAGTGAGGATAATTCGTGCAACCTGTCTATTTTTTCTCTGAAATACGAATAAATTGTTATGTTTATAGGAAAGATCAACCTAACATTTTAAGAAAAAAAAACACGTTTATTTTATCAATTCAACAGATCGTTTCCAAAAGGAAAGAACTTTTTAAACACAATTTCCTATGAAACAATGAATTTGGAAAATCGATGAAAAGAGCAGCGAGTAGACTGTAAAGAAAACTTTTCTTTCTGATTTTCAACATTTTTTAAAGAAAATACCACAGTCATGTCAACAATACACAGACAGGACAATTTGTTCATATAACAGAGAATGAGAGATCATAGAAGAGTACATCGAACGACCCGTTGTCTACAGGACAATAGATCTACATCTAACAAATCTGATGACACGAAACTAGCAGTGGCATAGTGATCCTTTTATGATGAGCTTTCAGAAGTTAAACGTCTTCAAATTAAATAGAAGTGAGATTAAGTGCCCCTGCTCCAGGGAGACTCGAACCAGGAACCTTTCCGTAATTGGTTCGACGCTCTAACCAGTACTTACTGGTAGTAGCACCGACTATTTTAGAGACTCGTTCTTTTACATCTGTGAAGATTATTTCAAAAGATTTTGGATGGGTACATCTAATCACATCTAGAAACGAGGGAACGAGATTTGCTATGCAATCTTGAGCTAAACTCTGTCAATGTTATAATCTAATGCGATAGTTTATCCGTGTCAAGTTCTTATTTTATCGTCATTGTTAACATGCTACCAGGGAACCTAACCACGTGACGTCATCACTAAAAGTCTGACTCGGTGGCGTCGTTCCGGGCTATCTCGAAAATCGTCTAGATTAATGATGGGGCTTATATAAGGGAAATTGAAAAAGATCTGAAATGATTTCCATCATTTTTAGAACATATTTTGTTAATATCTTAAATTTTTTTTCTAGATTATGATCAACGATGCTTATCTTTTGAACATTTTTCCATTAAATCTTTTAATCATATTCCGCAAAATAATGAATATTCTTGATAAAATTTGCATATCTTAGATACATTTGGCAGCGACAGTTTTTTTACATATTAAAGTATGATACGTTTACTTTATTATACTGAAACTTTGTGGAAAAATTTTCTCTCTTATAGATGTTATTCATGTTCGAAATAGGGACGCTTTTGTCAAATCCCAATATAAGTCGTATTAGAGCGCCCCCTGGTGGCAAGTCAATTCGTATATCTTAACTTTGCGAGTACTATAATGAAGATGAATTGAGTAAGTATCTGATTTTATCATGAAAAGAATTACTGCATATCAAAATCAAATCTTATTCAACGATGAAAATAGGGCTATTTTAGTGTTGTTTTTGAGCCCTGTTAATGGCGTTATGCCATACAAACAAAATTGGCCCATTACTATAAAGCGGGACATATATGAATTTTAAAATAATTTTTTTCTCGAATGTTTTTCATCATAGAATACAGAAATATACATAAAAATGTAAAACTTTGACCACCCTTTTGGACGATTTTTACGATTTTGCATGGTTTTATGCCAGATTGGCTCTTAAATCATTCTTCATAGAGGTGATTGATGCAAAATTTACGTTGAACATACATGTAAATCATGAAACCTCACCCATTCAAAATGCACTAAAATTACTAAATTTTTGAATGACATGAACACTTCCCATGCCTGATAAATAGTAAAACATTTTTATCTTTGGCTTTACTTTTTGAATGATAATTGTATAGGTATGTAAAAAAAGAGAACAAAACTATTGTACATATGAAATCGTGAATCTTTACAGAATCAATGGTATTCCTGCCTGTTCACACAAACGATTCCTGACAGACATTCTTAGAACTCAGTGGAATTTCACGGGGTATGTTGTGAGTGATTGGAATGCCCTGGAGTATGCCATCACTTGGCATAAATACTTCAACAACACCCTGGATGCCGCAGTCGTCAGTATAAATGCCGGAATGAACCTGGAATTGGCAGATATTGGAGGAGCTGATAGAGTGTATTCAAGAATCGGTAATTTGTAGATTATATGTTTGTATTTGAATGTTTTGCATGCATACTGAGACTTTCAGCCACAGTGAAATAGATCTATGGGTACATGTATATATATATATATATTGTATAAAATCTTAAAAGATGAGGAATGCTAATATAAAACTTAACAGGTGCCCCAAAGACAGTTGCATACATTTATGTATTTGAAACTTTTGAAATGTATTCTTAGCTTATCATTGATGTAAAATTTGTATATTTCAGTTGATGCCGTCAATGCTGGAAGGGTTAAAGAAAGCTTTTTACGAGAACTTGTTAAACCCTTGTTCTACACCAGAATGAGACTTGGCGAGTTTGATCCATACAATATGAATCCCTACCGAAAAATTAATATGTCAGTCATACAATGTCCTGAACACCAAAAGCTAGCTGTAAAGGCAGCACACAAATCTATAGTCCTACTTAAACGACCTGACCAGAATAGAGTTCCTATTGACCCAGAAAATGTTAAAAGGATTGCGGTAAGTTTATGCTTTGTTTTTTGTTTTTTGTCTCTTGTGAAGCATAGCGACACTTAGAGATCATTCGCTGATAAGCCGCTTTAGTATTCTGAAGAGATTGATAAAGGTTCTAGTTTTACAAATCTTTAAGTAAATAATTTCCTTGGATAAAGTTATTTTATTGCAACCAAATTGTAATAGAATTAGACAAAAAATGGTGTTTGAGACAAAAAAATGACATAAAAGTTTTGTCATGCAATACTGCTCTTGCCCGCTTTTTTCTTCTGCACTTCTTACAAATATAAGTACATGTATGTTCCAAAATTATTGCTATATTGATTTTAAAATCGTTTTCTGGACTGTATGTAATTGCAAAATTGAGGCAAGTAAATTTTCAGTGCAAATTTTAACACCCATGGAAACACTGTTTAAAAGTGGTATAAGATGTACAATAAATGACAGGTGATTGGACCAATGGCAAACAACACGGGACAACTGTTTGGTGACTACAGCCCTGATGCAGATGTCCACTTTGTTAAGACACCCCTAATGGGCCTCTCAGAACTCGGTCTGCCTGTTAACTATGCCGCAGTCTGTCTGGATGGAAACGCTTGTAATAACTATAGCGCTGATGACATGAAAACAGCTCTTCTAGGTGCCGATAAGGTCATAGTCTGTCTTGGAACAGGTAACGTTTTATGTTTCACTATTGTATCATTTCACTTGCAATGATTTCCCAGAATCTTCCGAGAAATGTTTTATTTTAATTTGTATCAACAAAACACCTGTGAAACTTGTAGGACTTATTGTGTCACCTGCAAAGCAAAGCAACACTTGGGGATCACTTTGTCCGTTGTCCCTCACACTTGGATGTCACACCCTATAACAGTGATTCCTGAGTGTCGCTATGTTTCGCAGGCGACATGTGCATTCCTTGGAATGATTTTTTTGTTTTTTGTTCTTTTGACAAGAGTCCTTCCTTTACATGTATATATGAATCTTTATAGATGAATCTCTGACTTCTAGAGCCGTGAACTTTGAATTCTTTTTGTTCAGAAAATAGAAAAAAAATATTTTGGACATTTTTAAACATTTGACAAATAAAAAACAAAGTCTTAAGACCATTTTCTTTCAATGCAGGGAACCAGTTTGAAACTGAAGGGAAAGACCGTACAACCATGGAATTACCAGGGAAACAGCTCCAACTTCTCAAGGACCTTGTATACACTTACAGTAAGAAAAAAAACTTCATGATGTCTGTTTCTCTGCTGCTATTTTACATAAAGATAGATTGCCTTTGTAAAACACCTATTAAAAGCAAAGGAATTCATTATTTTCATTAGGCTTGTATTAATACGTCTACAGTTATTTTTTTTTCAGTAATTTGGGAATGGGGTGGGGAGTTAACGTGTTAACTGCCTGGTATTGAGCCTTCGAATGACCAATACCTTACTACCCCCTATACTCGTATCTAATCATGCAGAGAATCACTTGACCTTATCGATACTATATGAGGAGCTTCATTGAGCGCTTCGCTCCTCCATATTTATGTTTATTATTATTTTAAATGATTTATATTCGATTGAGCAGAGCGAATAAGAATATAATGCAAATTACAATTGGGAAAATTAATGATGTTTGGGAATATTTTGGGAAGTACTAATATAAAAGTAAAATGACAGTTTATACAATCAAAAAAAGTTTCAAAGTTTTTAATCAAATAATTTTCTTTTGAATATAATTTAATTTCTTATGCTAACAACAATATAGCAAATCATTACATATAGTAAATTTGCTACTGTTGAACCAGTAAATTTCACTAATTTCTGTGATAATTCCATCTACATGTAATTGGGAAATTTTAGAGCCACAATCAGGAAAAAAAGATACTATTTCTCATTGGGAATGGGGCTGAATATTGGCCCCAAAAAGGGGTAAAATAAATCCTTGGTCCATATTGATAGTATTGATGGCAAGGTAAAAAACATGTGCATCACAATATACCCCCACCATTATATGGGGGGGGGGGGGGTTATGAAAATGTGCAAATTGTGCACATATTAGGTTAAATAAATGGATTGAAAACATTATTATATCTGCATCAAATGAACACTTAAAGTAAGCTTGGTACAAATTAGAAATCAGTATTTTTTTCTTTTCAGCAAATATAACAATCGTCTTGGTATTATTCAATGCTGGACCAGTAAATATGACATGGGCTGATGGTATTCCTATCATAACCCATATATATGAGGTGTTCTTCCCTGCCCAGGGGATCGGGGAGGCCTTAAAGTTGGTGCTGACTAATAAAGACGGTGCCAATCCTGCCGGTCGACTACCCTTCACCTGGCTAGCCACTCAGGACCAGGTAAAAAGAATAAGCTGTCATGTTATCTTCATGGTATGATAAGAGATAGGGATTGCTTTGTCCATCTGTTTATCTGGTAGCTAATTTCATATCAACATTCAGGGAAGGTCAAGGTCATTTTTAAATTCAAGGTAATGTTCAATATAATTTTCTGCTTTCACATGTTCTTTAGAAATATCATGATGAAATAACCAATAAAAGGTTAATAAATTTTCATTTATTTTCCATAATAAATAATACTCTTTCTTTTTGTGGAATTTTTGTGTGTATGTACTATTTGAATGCAATACTTACTTACCTTTAGATTCCAAAAATGACAGACTACTCTATGAAGGGAAGGAGTTACCGTTACTTCTCTGGCACTCCACTGTATCCGTTTGGGTATGGACTGTCGTATTCCGAGTTTGAGTACAGTCAACTGAAGTATAGTCCTACAATTAAAGCCGCAGAGAGCCTGAATGTCTCTGTTATGATCAACAATAAAGGACCATATGACGGTGATGAGGTATATATGGTTTTGTTTCTTGAAAGAAAAATAAATCAAGGATTCTTTATGGAATGAACCTCTGATTAGTCTATTTTTATCTTTTCTCATGTCCAATCAGCAATCCCTTTTCATATCATTCAAACAATGAAATCACTGCTTATTGCAAAAGTGCAGCAAATAACAAAATAGCAGAATTTAGGTCTCTTACACCCTTGCCTTTAATATATGGATGATTTCGTATCGTAGGTTGTACAGTTGTACATAGCCTGGCTTGATACCAAGGAAGAAATGCCTAAGATCCAGCTCGCCGGATTTGACAGAGTGTCCATACCTGTTAAGAAGACGGTACAGGTGACACTGACTGTCAGTCCAGACTCTATGGCAGTATGGAATGATAAAGACGGATTTATCATCGAAGAAGGTTTGCTTCTAAAACATCTATTTAAAAAGAAATTTTTCATTTTTAACATCCATTCATACACAGGTGATTTTGTGTTTAATACGTAATTTATCAAGAAAAATTGAGAGTTACAACCCTAAATATGAAAAAAAAAATTACATGTTGTCAGTGTATTTTTATATAATGTTTGTGAATTGTTTGTATTTGTAAAATACATGTAATTGTGTGTTTGATTTAATTGTCTTTGCATCATCATACTTGTGTGTTGAAATAGTGTTTGTATTTGCAGGACGAATTCAGCTGTATGTAGGAGGGCAGCAGCCTAATCAAAGTAAGACAGTCCCATCCAATATCCTTAAAGGCATGTTCACCATCAGTGGGAAACACGTTATAGGCTGGAACTAAATAACACTAGCTTCATAGTCAAGATTTGCTTCTTTTATCAGTACTCATTCTATCAAGATACAAAATGTATATCTCAAAGTGTACTGTAAATTGCTTTATTTTCGTCAGTACCAATTTTCGTCAATTCGTTCAAAATGACCATTTTGTCAGTACATAAATTCGTCATCCAAGGGTTCCTGAAATATACATTTGTCTGTTCAAATGCCAACTTAACATTCAGGTATAGGCCGTATGTGTTTGTTTTTATTGTTTGTTTAACAATTATTGGTAATCAAACAATTAGAGTCATGTATACCACCTAGCTTGTTGTGAAAACATCATTTGGTAATTAGAAGTACATTATTTGTGACTTTGTGTGCGTATTCAGTTTTCAGTGATTTATCATTTGTCTGTGGTATTAAGTCTTAAGATTCAATTTTTCCTTTCTACACTATATTTTGTCAGGAGTATTTATATTTGTCGATACGTAATTTCGTCAAGGGAGGCACTGACGAAAACAACGAAAATTGGTACTGACGAATAAAAACCAATTTACAGTATTTCAAGTCTCACTATCTGTGTCATGGTTTCCAATTCGAACTATGCCAGTACTTTCTTCTGTCAAGAGAAATCTCAAATTTTTTTTCAAATTTTTGGAGAAAAATGTTGCCCAATTGTATTTTTTATAATTATGCAAGGTGAGACAATAACTTTTATTGTAAATGATGGTTTTGTGCATGAATTGTAAAATGGTGAACTTGCTAAATGTTGCAGAACACAAATTAAAGGTACATGTACTTTATTCTGTATTTGTTGCCAGGGCACATAGGGATGGTTAGCATTAAATGTACCCTATGAGGCACTTTGTAGCACTTTTAAGCCCTTTCAAATTCTGTTTTCTCAAGTGGTCAGTGTGATTTCTTATTTTGACCTCGGCTTAGATTTTTGAGCATGTTTTGTCTGACCTAAGTATTTGATGAGTTCTCTGTGACAGGTAAGCTTCAGTACAATCAGAATGGTTACTGTTCAACAAGAAGTAATAAAATTCAACATATAGGTTACTATTAAAAAGTAAAAATTACTTAAATCTACCTTGTATTACTTTGTATTGCATACAGAATCTCTTCAGAAATCCTATTTTATACAGTATTCATGAAAGGAGATTTTTGAATTTAGAAAATTTGAAAAAGACAAGAAAGAATGACAGTTTTATTTGTACTTTATGTGAATTCATTTTGTCACAATCATGTTAGTGTGGTTTAAGTAAGGTATTATTAGCCATATTTGACATTAATTTTTTGCACAAATGAATGTTTTGAATAAAATGCTTGCTTGAATTTTTTAATGGATGACAAAATGATGAAGAATGTCTGAGGTAGGAACTTATTTCGCTCTTTTTTCATTGTTATGTCACAATGTCACAATTTTTTTTACTATGATGTCATCATGAAAAGCAAGTCCAAAATCTTTGACTCGGACATTTTGAGCTCAACAACAAGATCTGAAAAACGTCTATAATAACATCATACTTATTTCAAAGTTTGTTATTTTCCTAGAAGAATGCTCTGATTTAAAGAATTTATTTACATGTACATGTATGTGCCATACAAAACATTGTAATGTGTCGTTATTTTTATTGATCAAAGATATTGTTCTGTAATAAATGGGATTTATTTTTTTAGTGGTGCTTCTAGCTATTTGATTTCTGTTTTTGGTATGTTGTATCTCTTGCAAACCATTTGTTCATAATTATAGACAATTTCTAAGATGTGCTATGATGGTTTACTCACATATGATTTACATTAGGGATTATTCTTTCACTTGTGCAATATGGAGTGCATTTTACACAGATTATATGCATATTTATAACTTTTATACATTCATTGCTTTTGCTTGTTTTGCATATTCATTACATGGTGTAGCATTTAGGTAGCTTTTGTATATTGCATTTTGAATCTCATATTTTTGATATTTTATTTTGTATTTTTTTTCTAATTACATGGATATGTATGATACACATACAAAAACTGACAGAACTTTATACAACAATCATTGACATTGCATTGTTTGAAACCCATCTCGTATTAGATTTTTGTAATGTTATCCAGCGAAAATTCTACTGTAATGACCCACAGGAGGTGAGCTTGCGTGACCGAGCGTGGGTTTATGACGATGTTGATATTGCTGATAAGGGCGTTCAAAATGACATTGAATATTCAATGATAAAGTAAATTTTAATTTCAACACCTTGATAGTATTTTGTAATTAAATCATTTTAGATGATTATATCAAAAATTTTGATATAAAATTCTCGCAAGCTTACATGCTTTGGTGTAGAAGGATTGTTTTAGTGAAGAATTGTTATTTTTTGTGTCAAAGTGCTTACGATTCCTTTAGAGATGTGTAGATAAAACGTATATGTTGAGCTTGATGTACTTGTATATTTTTTTGAAATCCATTTAGTGATGTCAAATATATGTATTTCATAAAGTAAACGTTTGTTTTACTAAAATGTTGATAACTTGTTGTAAAATCATTGTTAAAATGTTGCCGTTCCATGTCTTTTTGATAATTTCTTGATATCAAGGTCGTCAGGTACTGTATACGTAGAATCATTTGCCGAGTATAAACCTACACTACTTTTGTGGTCAGCCTCATGCTGTGAAAGTTTGTCTTGGTGAATGTAAATACCAAAGGCACAACTCAAAGGAAGCTGAGATGAATCCATGGATCATTGTCCATGCAATAAGGTTTACTTTAATAAAACCGTGAAAGGAAGTACCAGCGAATGATTCTACGTATACAGTACTCATTTTTGAATCGCCTACGAAGCATTATGAGCGACACTTAGGGATCACTTTGTCCATTTTCCATTTGTCCATTTTCAGTCTGTCTGTCACACTTTGATGTCACACCCTATATAAAAGTGATTCCTAAGTGTTGCTATGTTTTGCAGGCGACACATGTATTCCTTGGAATGATTTTTTAACATCATGATGATTATAGGTTGAGGTTTTATATGCATGCATATTGAGATTGTTTACAAGAATGCCATATTTAATTTATCAATCTGAATAGAAAGTATATGTTTTTAAAATACTCGTACTTACGTCTCAGAGTGCCATAAAAGATATCCTTGCCATTGAGAAATCAACGTTTTATGAAGATGTAACAATTGACCAGAATGTCTTTGAATCAAGGAATATGAAACCACTTTAACTCACTTCCATGCAATAGTGGAACTTCTTGAAAACTTTTGTATTCAAGAGCTTTTCTCTCAAAATTTGCCTAGAGTAGCTCATTCACATATTTCACAAACTTTTCACAGTTACAGAATGGAAGTAGATTTTATTTTGTTTATTTAAGAAATGACCGTCTTACTTTTGGTGTTTATGGGTGTATAATTGTGGTTGATCATGTGCGATTCTCAGAAAATTTGCATGTGTGCCAACCTGAATTATGCACCCATGAACACCAAAAAAAGACAGTCATTTCTTATACATGTATTTACATTTTTGCTAAATATTAAACACCCATATTTTTGCACGGACATCGCTTATACAGAGAATTGCGGCATCAAAAGTATTCTAACGTTGGAAAATTTTCCTTACATGCAAAACTTGAACATTGATGTCACATTAAGCATCCCAATTTATTGGGATACAATGTATAATTCCAGTTGCCTTATGGGCACTTAACATGGAAATCTACTAGTAATGTAAATATTTAGCAGTAAATACATTGAATGAAACATAATCATAGTCATCTCTCCCATTTAATTACCATCATGATAAAATGAACTGGTATGTGTAATAGACAACACCTTTTATCTATAACTACTCAGGAGACCTGTTAACTCATCATTTCCATTATGATGTTATTGTTTTTGTGTCGCCTGGGAAGCATAGCTACACTTAGGGATCACTTTGTCCGTCTGTCTGTCACACTTGGATGTCACACCCAATAAAAGTGATTCCTGAGTGTTGCTAATTTTTGCAGGCGACACATGCATTCCTTGGAATGATTTTCTGATAAATGATTTACATGTAGTTAAAAACATGTATGAACAACTGTACAAAACAATGTAATTGCATCTCTATACCTGCCTGGCTTTTTCGCACATGATCAAATATTGAAAACATTATTTATACAGAAAAATGGAATTTACTAGTACATGTATACATTAAACAGTTTTTGTTGTCTGCAAAACAAAGCAACATATCTCGCTTATTGTAAGATTTTTTTTGTATGTGTTGTTTTTACTACAGTTTACTTAGAAATATACTCTTTGTATAAAGCATAATATGTTTAGTGTGTATGCACATTCATGATTATTTAAGATCTGAAACATTCCAATTACTTTTGTTTACTTCAATAAATATGTATTTTATCAGACTTGTTCACATCTTTATATTTTCAGAGAATTTTAACTCTATTAATTAAATTAGAGTGGACTACAGATTTCCACTGTATTTGCAGGGATTTCATTTAGCATAATCAGGAGCTCAAATTTTGTTTGATCCTGTATCACTTGTATGAAGCACTGGATGATAAGCCTCATGTTTCTAAATCACCACCTCATACCAATCTCATTGAAAACCTTTATCTGTCCGAGATGCCGAGGTTTATTGACTTCCCATTGGGATATTGACTCTTCAATTTTAGCAGATATCGCCTGTTGAGGGATATAGCATAGCTGTACTGTGTTTGTGTGAGCGTATGTCTGGATTGTTGTGAGTAGCATAGAAGACGTAATACATCATAGAAACATCAAACCTTCCACCAATGGTCATTGTGGGAGAGAATGAAACCTCTTCATTTTCAAGGTCAAGGGCCAGATTCCAATGTCGCTGTGGATTTAGGCTTGAAGACCTTGTGAACAGCATAGAAGACAAGACAGTAGGATCGCCAAACCATCCACAAATATTCCATATTGAGATAGGATGAAACCTATTGATTTTTAAGGTCAAAGGTCAAGGTCAATATATCAGCATAATTTAAAATCCTTTATCCTAGTATAGAGCATGCAGTTGGGAGGAGACTACATGTACCATTGTGTTGCCCTTATTTATTTTATTCTTGTTTGAAGACAATTTGCTGGAGTCTTTATTCTTTATGCCCCAAGTTATAAAATGTCTTTAAACCGTATACAAAGTAGTATGGTACTTGTGCATTATTGTATGGATTTCTTGGTACATTCAAAATAGAAATGCTTTAGAATGTTATTTTAACACAAGAATCCTGTTTTAAAAAAATTCTGTACAGAAGTTACGGTCTCTGGACTTCCAATTTCTCAATGAATGCTGAGGAGGAGGAAGGGAGGGGGGGGTGTATTACTGGCATACCGTCATTTTTTGTCTCTACCTGCTTTTCACTATGTTTGGATGTTTCAGCATTTTTGGTTTGCTTGCTCAGTATTCACAATAGTATTCCTTTAACCATCTGTTTGTTCTCATATGAACACATGTCTTCTCTATATTCTCAGTTGTCTGTCTCATGACCTGTATAATGCAAATACTATGTATATCTGTCTTTTTGTCCATCTTATCACCATTTTATATATGTTAGCAAGATGTTGAAAAACTTGATGGATTTGACTTGAAGATATGAAATCTATTGATGGAAGTGGTGCTCATTGTCATACTGTCAACAAGAGATTTGTTCTTGGAACACTCTCTTAGGTACGGAAGCCCGTAGGTGACAGGTATGAATTTTAATTTATCTGTTAATTATCTGGCGGCCACCACTTAATTTATCTGGCGGTCGCAACTTAATTTATCTGGCGGCCGCCACTTAATTATGTAGCGGCCGCCACTTAATAATGTGGCGGCCGCCAAATAACTAAGTGGCGACCGCCAGATAATAATGTGGCGGCCGCCAGATAAATCAAGTGGCGGCCGCCAAATAAATTAAGTGGCGGCCGCCAGATATATTAAGTGGCGGCCGTCAGATAATTATGTGGCGGCCGCCACTTAAATGTCTGGCGGCCGCCACTTAATTATGTGGCGGACGCCAGATAAATATTTTGTTACATTTCATCTGGTTATTTTGCATCTTTCATACCAAATAGATTAAAAGATGAGATGAATTCAGCACCCTAGAACAGAAAGAACATGTTATGCATTGATTTTGTTTTTATTTATTGTAAATTATGTGATGACCGCCACTTAAATTATCTGGCGGCTGCCACTTAATTTATCTGGCGGCCGCCACTTTATTTATCAGATAAATTAAGTGGCGGCCGCCAGATAAATTATAATTCATACCTGTCACCTACGGGCTTCCGTACTTAGGAAATGTTCCAACTCTAGTTTATTTTCAGAGAGCAGCCGCGCCCCCTCTCCCCTGGAAAAATACTAGACATGGACAACTTCCTGACGTAAAACAAAATATTTTCAATTTAATAACTATAGCCTAATCAACGAGACTTCTGACAAAAATAGATGTACATGTAGTTTGAAACCCTGTAATAGTGTTCATTCATTCATCTCATAAGTTATAGAGATGTTATTTTCACTAATAAAGCAATTCAGCCGTAAGATATTTTGTTGCCATACAATGTAGGTGGCGCCACTAAAACAAATTAAATCGGACTTTAAAAAATCGTTTCCATATATTGTAGATGGCGCCACTAAATCTTATTAAAGACCAGCTTTATTGTTTTCATTTTTCCTGCCAGAAAACAATAAATCTTCCATATTTCAATTTTTATCACACATGGTCCCCGAGGGCACATGTAGCCAAGTTCGATCAACTTCGGTTGATCGTCTGTCTCTTCAACGCATTTGAAATTTTCTGTTACAAAATCTCTTGAAATTTCTAAAACGTGGGTCCTGTAGCATCATATCCCACCCATTCTGCTACGTCTTTTGGTACATTTTGGACATAATACGTTTCATACTTTTTGGCCATATTACATTGTTTAGACTGAGGATCACTGACGAGGGTTTAGTACCCGAAACGTGCATGTCTGGTCCATGCTGTAAATTTATCAGGTTTTAAATGATGCTATTGAATTTAAAGACGTTTAACATCCAAAATAAGCTAAACATTGCAATAAGTAAGACTGAAAGCACCGACTCGCTTACATGTACTCCATAAAATTTGATAAATGATGTTGTCTACATAACTTCTCTACTCTAACAGTCGGATGTGACAAGCGAGCAGGAGATGGTTACTCTTCCCGGGCACCTGATCTTTCTCTTGAAGTATCGATTAAGTCTACGCGACACTGACCGGGAACTTTGATCATTGATACCAAGACCAACATAGACTCAATGAACTATGTAATATAGTTTTGGACAATTTTAAAGATTCCCCAGATATAGGTTAAAATGAACAACAGAAACCAAAATCTGGTTGTATTGTTTTTGCGTACATACATGTATGTATGTGTATTTTCAACACATTATATTTTGGACTTTAGGTAATTCGAAACAGCGCAATATTTATACCTGAACATCTCTGCCATAGGGCATTCAGTACGCTAAGGACCGTTGATTAACCACTACAATATAAGAGAAGGGGTTTGTGTTAAAATTGATGAATTTCGTACATTAAATTACACAACAAGAATCCGTTGTTTAACATTAAACGTAGGTAATAGGATGACCGTCCAAGCGTTGAGAAAGGTTTCGATGAGCATGTGTTAGACGACCTGTCATAATATTAGTAACGATTATGACAATGAATCAATAAACAACACTGAAAAGTTATTTTCACGTGTGTATTTGAGTGTGTCTGGATTCCTATCCATCATAATGGCCGAATTTTATTTCAGATTCTACACCTTCATAATTTTCGTCACAATTGGATGTAAATCAACGGCTGACTTCCCTTTCCGTAATACGTCGTTGCCATGGGAAACACGCGTAAACGACCTTGTGAACCGTTTATCAATGGAAGAAATTATGATACAGCTGAGTAGAGGAGGGTCGGGTCCGAAAGCAAGCCCAGCCCCGGCTATAAAACGGCTGGGAATTGGTCCGTACTCTTGGGATACTGAGTGTCTGCGCGGTGACGTAGCCGCTGGAAACGCTACGTCATTTCCACAAGCTCTTGGTCTTGCTGCATCGTTCAGGTATGTTGTATTACTATAAAAAGAAATTAGAATTCATATGTCATTGACAATTTAGGTCATGACAGCATCATTATACATTTTGTACTACTTTACTCTTTCTCTGAAAGGATATGCGTAAATTAAGAACCAACAGAGAAACGTTTGTGACGAGTTACATGAAAGGATATTCCGCTGATGTGAATGAAAAATGAACGCTAGAAACCAAAGAATCACTGTCTTGACAGGGCAATGCCTATCCTCTTGGCAAAATAAAAGATCGATTATCAAAACTTAATAGAGGTTTCATCATTGGATTGCATAGGAAACTAAGGCAAACTTATATTCAGTGGTAAGCATATGTCATTTAAACTGAGCAAATTTTATTGCCTATGACTTGATTACGCCACAAGCAAGAAATTTCTGTGTACGAGAGCGACTTCAATCTTCGAGATATTGCGAATAGTTTAATTTATGCCAATCATGTTTGTAAGTATCATGATTAGATTTTTGGTTAAGCCCATATGTCAATAAAGAATATATATACCTGATATATGCATAAGGATTGTTTTTATCCCTGTGGTTACAAACTATTCGCCACTTTTTCCACTGAGAAATTTGAAACGAAATTAAAAGAATGTTTGATTAGATTAATTTATTCCAATAAAGTTTACTTACAAATATGACTTAGTTACGGAATTTAGCTTTGGTTTGAAATTGAAATAAATCAAAACAAGGTGTACATTACAAAAGGACTAAATGTATTTGGGCATCAAAATCGCAAAACTTTTCCTAAATTGATGCCGTTTATTCAAGAATGTCATTATACTGCTGTACAATTCGAATCTAATCGGAAACAATAAGAAACACACCAAAAACGTGTTTCGGTAAGTACGTGTAAATACTCATTAGTTATACTTAAAGCAAAAGTTATTTTTAGACACAGCCAAATTTATTTTAGTAGCGCCCTCTAGTTTTATGTGTATCCACTTTGCAAAGAGTGTACGACTCCAATTTTCCTGTAGGGGATTCAGTAGCATAGTTACATTGTCATTGTAAATAAAATCTATGATCAAAAGGGTGCTAGGATGTTAATCTCCTTTAATTTTGATGATATTTTCGGATGAAATGACAAGTTTCCAAAATAGCAAAATAATAAGTCCTGCTTACAAGACTCCGGTGCACTACTGCTGACGTCTCACAGCAAGGTTATATGTTATAGAACTACAAAATAATATATAATGTCAAATTAATAAAGGACCAAAACAAAGCTCCATTCAATCTCAGGCAATAGAGCTGAAAAGAAAGTAATATAATTTTTATTTGTTTGACCGGGAGGGAATTAAAATTAAATTATTTTCTCCTATCGTAACACTGATTGGTTATCCGAAGTGTGACGAGGTTTTGTGCACTAGGCCGTGAATGTGGTCACTAGTGGTCATTCGACGTGGCATTGCTCGTGTGGATACACCTAAATTTCTTTTTTCTTTAACCAAAAAAAAAAAATCAATTCCGTACTATTTTTATTTTTTGTGTGATAGGGCTGGGTAATTAAATTTTTGTATATTAATATTTAATTTGTATGAAATCGTTTTTGTACATATATGTTTCATATGGAGAAGCCTATTATCATATGTACGATTTTTGAATGGCGTATGCCTTTATGAAAATATTGTCGTATATAAAGTAATTCAGAAAGATCTTATTTTTCATTTATCAATACAAATCTTGTGTACAGATGGATATTTCCCAAGCGGTATCGCTGTAAGGGAAGAGGCTTGCCATTTATATTGCGGTATCGCACTCTATACGTAACTTATGTTACTATACTATATTATGTACAGAGACAATGATTTGGAACCTGCCGTTGTAGCTGCACAGTTTGTCTCATTTTCAAATAAACGAGCATTGCCCCGTGATGTTCCACTTTATGAATGTGTTTGTTTTGATATATGAAGTGTGGAGGTTTTAGGAGAAATTATTTTTTGTTCACCGAATGGGCAAAACGTATGGTACAATGAGATCATGAGCTTTACTCATCTGTAACCCAGTGCGTATACATAAAGGTTGTTGACAGGTTTTGTCCGCCATGACTATGCTTCCATTCTGAAAGAATGTTAAATATGACAGAAGACATTGAAATATTTCCCATGAATCGTACAAAGAATTAAATTTCTCCTTGAATTCCCCCTCATCCTTTTCGAGAAGCACGAATTTTCTTATGAAAAAATTTACTTTCAATTTTTAAAGTACAGATGTAATCTGCAATGTTGCCCAAGCAACTGCTGTTGAAGTGAGGGCCAAATTCAACGATTACGTCAGACATGGGCAATATGGGGACCATAAAGGCATAAGCTGCTTCAGCCCCGTCATCAATATCATGCGGCATCCACTATGGGGTAGAAATCAGGTAAATTTTCTTTTTTTCAGGGATGGAGACTACAAAATAAACTTTTTAAGGTACCAATTTATATGTAAACTTAACTTTGACTCTAAAATTGACGAATATTAAAGGTCGAACGTTGCAAAAACTATTCTTACAGAAATGAAATAAACGAATTTCAGATATCTTTTAAATTTTTAATCGTAGGAGACGTATGGGGAAGATCCTTACTTATCTGGTATTCTTGCCAAGAGTTTTGTCCGCTGCTTACAAGGTTCTAATCCCAGATACATACTAGCCAGCGCGGGATGTAAACACTTTGATGTCCACGGTGGTCCGGAGAATATCCCTGTATCCAGGTTCTCATTTGATGCCAAGGTGAAGTAATCTTACAGTCTTATTTATTGTATTATAACTCTTTTATAAATCAAAAGTAATTTTAAGTTGGATCTTATCAAGTACATATGATTGATAGGCAACGTGAAAAAAGTCCTAGAGAGAAGAGACTTCTCTCCATTATGAGGAAATTGTACAAAATGTGAAAATAAATCAAGAGGATGGTGTTCCTGACCACAGACGCATAATTGTGACCCTAGCCTTCTCAGTGATTTTATGTTCGAATCAACTTAGCGTTTGTATTGCGAATGTTTCACCCATTTCTTTTTGTTATAATCGAGAGATTTTCCCCCAGCAAAAATAACCTTGTTTACAGTATGCATTTTCAAGACTGAATCATAGAATTTTTTTAAAATTCTTAAATACAGACATCTTTGACATTAGAATTATCATGACTACCAATGAACATTAATGAATTAAAATTACTATTAATAAATCATGTAGGTGTCTGAGAGAGATTGGAGACTTACATTTCAACCTGCGTTCAAGAAGTGTGTCCAAGCGGGGACGTCTAGCCTAATGTGCAGTTATAACAGGTTTCTCATTCTGTTTGTCTTTGATTCTGTTTGTCTTTGATTCTGCCTTTTCTTTCTCTATCTTTACATTGCATTGAAAGGTGTCAGAGCGGGATTGGAGACTTACTTTTCTACCAGCCTTTAAGAAATGTGTTCAAGCGGGCACTTACAGCCTCATGTGCAGCTTCAACAGGTTAAAACTTTGATAACCTATCACGAGTAGAAAGTAGATTCATACACTTAATTTCTGTCATTTTATCTTCATTTTCTTTCACAAGACAATCTTGTACAATCGAGTAAAATGACGATTAACTCATTTTCAAACATTAATATGCAATCATCAGCTTCGCAAGTGGTGCTTATTAAAATCCGCTTAGCTACTTGCTGGATGAGGAATGTACAGCTAGCGTTATTTATTCAACTTAGATTAGAATATTCTTAAAATAATACTAGATATTTCATCTCATGAAACAATTTACCCAGTTCACGCGATCTTACCCCAAAGAAATACAAAAAGGAAAACACCCCTCCTCTCTCACAAAAATTGTAAAAATCGAAAAGCAATATGTAGAAAGGAACGTCAAAATTCACTCTAATGCACTTTTCTAGTGAAATTGAATTCGTTCGCTTTGTCAAATTGGTCTGCTACCTTTCCATCACATTCATTCCATTTTCCAATGCATGTGAAGGCAATTTTAGAACCTCGACTTTCTAATGCTCTGTAGAATTAACGGTGTACCTGCCTGTGGTAACAAACGTCTGCTGACTGACATATTACGTAAGGAGTGGGGGTTCAAAGGTTACGTCATCAGTGACCAAGAGGCGGTGGAGAACATCATGACGTATCACCACTACACAAACAACTCCATAGATACGGTGGCTCTCTGTATCAACGCGGGCATGAATCTGGAACTGTCCACCAATGAAATCAAACCAGTCTTCTTTTCCATGCGTAAGTATAGAATCTATATATGCATTGTCCGATATCCTTATTGCATTCATTCACTTTACGGGTCAAAGATAATTACATGGGTGGAATAAAGTTGTCCAAAATTAGAATTTTTTTTCATGTAATTCATCTGCAAATGGTAAATGAGAAATCCTTTTCTACCGACAAATTGTCTGAAGTCGTTTAATACCATTATTTGTTGTAGTGGATGCTATTAAAGCAGGAAAATTGTCCAACCAGTCTATTATAGACGCTATCAAGCCGTTGTTTTACACCAGAATGAGGTTGGGCGAGTTTGATCCACCAGGAGACAACCCCTACAATTTCCTGGATCTTTCCTTCATACAGAGCCCACGTCACAGAAACATCTCACTAGAAGCCGCCATGAAGTCATTTGTCCTTCTTAAGAACAACGGGATCCTTCCCTTGTCAGGGAAATTCAATCATATTGCTGTTAGTTATCATTGCAAGATTAGTAAACTCTTCTCAATTTTCATATTGTTCCGTTTAAATATCATCTTTGTCAATTCACGATGCGGTTTGATGCTTTCTCTCTAATATTAAACAAATCAACGATTTTCCAATGGGCGCACAATACTGCACATTGTGTCACTTTGACATCGAAGTTAATATCATAAAATGCATTTTATACCCCTTTTTACGATGAAATATATCTGCTTTCTAGCCGATTTGAGAGAAAAGGCTGCAAATGAAATGTATTTTTTTTAAATGTATCAACTAGGTAGTTGGACCTATGGCCGACAATAAGGAGCAATTATTTGGTAGTTATGCCCCTGACCTAATGCCAAGTTTTACGACTTCACCTTTACAAGGCCTGTCTAAGCTTTCGAAGTTCGTGAATTTTACCAGCGGTTGTCAGGACAATCGATGTACAAACTACAGCTCTACAAAGATCAAAGAAGCTGTAGTAGGAGCAGAGGTCATCTTTGTATGTCTTGGAACAGGTTAAGTCATCTCTTTTCTTAATATACCACAGGCTCTTAATTTCTGTAATCTTTTGGCATGATTCGTTGAATCTTCAGTTTGTTTCATTTATCTAAAGTATGTATTTATGGTTCAGAAATGAAATATCGATTTGTTCGTAAATCAAGGAACGATCATGGAATGTCGATTTGAATTTGTATTCTAGGTCAAGAACTAGAATCTGAAGACAATGACAGGTCAAACATGGAACTTCCTGGCCAACAACTCCAGCTCCTACAAGACGCGGTCAAATTTGCTGGTACATCGTCATATTTCTTTGCTGATTTTGTATGCCTTCGGTTTCTGATTTTCTGAATTATCAATTTTGTGCTGTATACAGGGATATGGTCATTATCCACATTTGTCATTTATACAAAATGGACGCCTTTATTATGTAATTGCAATATTGTAATGCTCATCTTGGCTAAATAGCCATGTATATGATTACGAACTCTATGTACTATCGAAAAGCTGGATACTCATGTCACTGCTGGTGGACCAACAGTCCCCGAGGGCACATGTAGCCAAGTTCGATCAACTTCGGTTGATCGTCTGTCTCTTCAACGCATTTGAATTTTTCTGTTACAAAATTTCTTGAAATTTCTTAAATGTGGGTCCTGTAGCATCATATCCCACCCATTCTGCTACGTCTTTTGGTACATTTTTGGACATAATAATTTTCATACTTTTTGGCCATATTACATTGTTTAGACTGAGGATCCGTGACGAGGGTTTAGTACCCGAAACGTGCATGTCTGGTCCATGCTGTAAATTTATCAGGTTTTAAATGATGCTATTGAATTTAAAGACATTTAACATTCTTATACAACAATAAGTGTCTAATTGATTGGTATTTTCAAAGGAAAGTCACCGGTCATCCTCCTACTATTTAATGCTGGTCCACTGAACATTAGCTGGGCTGACAGTTGTAATCAGGTTGTGGCAATTCTTGAATGCTTCTTCCCGGCCCAGGAGACTGGTGAGGCATTGTGGCGGGTTTTGACCGGGAACAGCTCAGTTGCTAATCCAGCAGCAAGGCTCCCATTCACTTGGCCTCTCTCTAAAGATCAGGTTAGTCTATATACATGACTATGATCATTCTTAATTATGCCATCAGCATTTAGATATTTCAAATATCAATGTTATTCATGAGATATGGGTTTAAATCCTCTGATCAGATTCCCTCGATGACGGACTACAGTATGACCAGAAGGACATATCGCTACTTTGATGGAGACCCATTATATTCCTTCGGATATGGTTTGTCCTATACAACATTCCACTATAATAACGCCTGGCTGGCACCAACAATACAAGCTGGTGACGACTTGGAGGTCCGTGTGGAAATCTCCAACACAGGGAAAAGAGATGGTGATGAGGTATGTAATACAATGTTCATTACCTAATGCAGATATTGTGAATAGTCAGATAAGGAAAGATAGAGCATAAGTAAAGAAAGGGCAGATCTTTGATGAATGTCGAGATTGCTTTGGCATTTCCACTAGACAGATTCAGTTATAAAGTCAAAACATCATCAAAAAAATTTTAACACATCAGACCAAAGAACAACAGGTCGAACTTTCTAAAAATTACATGTATTTTAAGAGCATATGTTCAAACGTGGCTTCAACTCATCTTGGACTCGATTGTCTTAAAGGAGCACCTATGTTGTTCCTCACCCTTGTTTCAACTTCAAAAGAATTGACATTTTGTGATATAATATATTTTCCAGATGAAAAAAAAACTTTTTTGGAATAATCAAATAGTTCTGAACTACAACGTTATCTAAGAGAAAACATTCACTAAGAGCCATTTCTTTCATTACCCAGTGAAAATGTTTAAAATTACGAAACAATTGAATAATGTACCATCATTTTCTAAATTCTCAGGTGATACAAATATACCTAAAATGGTTAGATACAAAAGAGAAAATGCCAAACATTCAGCTTGTTGCCTTCAAACGAGTTACTTTGAAAGCCGGTGCAGTCGGGAACTGGTCGATCACCATAGAGCCAGAGAGTATGGAGGTATGGTCCGAAGACAGTGGCTTCGTTATTGAGGAAGGTGGGTATTACACCAGGTTAACCAATCTTTGATGTTAAGTGTTGAATCTTTCTTGTCCCCTTGGTGTCTCATTCTATGCCCCTCTGTGTGTGGACATTCGGAATGTTTCGGTGTTTTGCTGTGGATGCTGTGACCGGTTCCGATTGGAGATCCCCGTCTTTCTTTTACATATACAGCTAGGTTATGTCATTCCAGGGTTTGCCTTCGAAGAATCATATAATCATTTTCTTTTCATTGCGACGTTTGCATATCAAGGCTGACTGAGGACATTCTTGAGTGCAATCTTTCCAATTGACCGTCTTTTACCTATTTGGATATTACCGGTTTTGACACGTTTCTATTTGGCATTCGCGGCGGATGTTGCATGAAGTCAGAGAACACTCACTCCTCCTGGGCCCCTGGTCCTGCCCCCATTCGAAGGTTCGCGATTGCCTTGTTAGTGACCCATACACAATCATGTCATATTCGCCTGGATCTTTGACTCCTGAATTAAGATTGGTACTTCTTCTATGGTATACTCCGCCAAAGACTTACGGGAAAGAGTGTTCGAACTCTGTAGATGCTAGGGAAGCATTCAACGCACCAGATATGCATGTTTCGGATAATAAATGAATTTTACTCTCCGTACTCAATTTCAAAATGATATTGATGATACAAATGGATAATTTGTAGTTATAATAATAAACTTGTAAGAAGTATTCAGTTATTCAGTCTCAAAGTCGAAAAGGCAAGGCAAATAATTAGAAGTTCCATTGGAACAGTTGCGAACCTCAGAATTAACAACATTCCGAAGTGAAACCAGGTAGCCGGGGAGAGTCAGCTTCTTCTGTTTGCATTCAACACCCATCACAACAGATGAAGTAACAATCTCCTACGCATGCGTCCGATTTCAGTTCCGTCTTTCTTCACTTCGAAATCTACCTCTGCCGTCACCGCTTTTTATTGTTTGCAAGATTCTTGCAGGCTTAAACTGGGGCTTCGTATTTGTAAATTAAGTATAGCACGTATTTACCATTAGGTATAACTACATTTATGAGGTATACAATGTACAAACATTGTCTTTGTTTCAATGCAGTACGATGCACTATCAGTGATTCTTTCTTTACTCATACGTCGCCAACACGATCAGCTGAGCGAGAAGTCTCCAGTAGAAATTAAATTCTAGCTATAAATCGAAACCTACCGTCTTTAGACGTGAGTCTTGTAAATATTCCTACATCAAAATAAGAATCGTTTCCTTCATTGCCCATTTACTCGCCCCTATATACACTCAAATATGTGCCTCTGCCTTTGTATCGTTTGCACTATATACGTCTAAAGTCCGAATGACGTCACTGTGACGACATGCCGTACCTCCAATGCCTCTCGAATTTTATCATTGTGTGAATTTGCGTAGGAAAATAGCGACGACGGCACGATTATATTGCAAGCCTGTGCCGTCTTTGACCTTGTTGCAAGTTGCTGAAGTAACTCAAAGGATTGAGGAAATAAAGATATTACAGCAATATGGTATTTATTCTTATTCCATTTCTTATACATAGCTGCCTTATCACTCAGTCAAATACAAATTCCATCAGTTTATGTTCAACCATCAATATCAATTATTGTACTGTTTTACAATATTAAAGAGAAGATATGAGCACCATGTATTCTTTATTACTGTCAATACCCTGTGTGATTACCACGTAAATAGCCATTCAATACCTTTTACAAGGACTTGGTTAATCCTTTGTATTACTTAATTGTTATCATCTTCATTTTAAGGTCATTATCAGTTATATATTGGTGGACAACAACCAGACCAGAAAAGGAGAGTCCCTTCCAATGTTTTACAAAGACAATTTAAAATTATTGGTTGGATGAAACGTTAGGTGTATATGTATGTGTCAAAATAGTAATACTAGTAGTAAGGGTTCATTGTAAAAATTGGTGTGCCGACCTAGATCTCTCTGCTGATCTTTCAAAAACTCATTAAAAAAAGTTTTCATAATATATACTCATTCCTATGTAAAATGCATATTGAATTGATGATAATATTGCACACAGTGTATGAAAATAAATGCGTTGAATGCAAAAATAAATATCTGTCTCATAAAAGTTACATATAATTTATCAAACATAAATAGCATAGTCACAGGTAAAAAAACAACCCCTAAACATCTCCGTACACTGATTGGTGCATGCATCGTCATCTATTGCGCATGTCTTTATCTTGCAACGGAAGTACAGTTCCCCACATTCATATTTACACATTTCCTTCTGCGCATGTCTTAAGGGATCTTCCGTCGATCCAGCCATAATTCCCCTGTTTACCAGGACGACATTGGCGCCATCACCTCCATCCTCTGTTGTGATCTTGTTGTTTGCTGTAACAGTTTTGATCAAGAGTATCATATTGATGAATAAAGGTGTCACTAATATGAAGCAGACGACAGCTCTCCATGATTGTAAGGAGTCACTCTGCATTTCTTATCCTGAAAATGAACACTGAACCTTATAATAATTCAATTATACTAATCAAACCCTAGGCACAACTTTATTTCTATTCCTGCTATGGGGTATACTTGATTAAGGTTTTCACACACTCTATTTTAAGTGAAATCAATAAGCTGATCCAAAAAGGATCCAACATTTTACCTCATTACGTAATAGCAATACAACACATAAAACCAGTAGCTATGAGTTCACACGACACGGTAAACTCCAGTAAAGCCCTTTTAATTAATATTTTGAGTGCTGAAAACGTCCATTCTGTGGGTCTGCTTAACGAGTCATTTACACACTTCGTCGGTGAAAAATGACCATCAAATCGGTGAATGACAGTCGAACACAAAGCTCGAAATCAGAATACAAAATCACAATCAAAAGGCTTAGAAATTCTTGAAAAAATATAAAAAAGAATTTTTTTCACAAGAAAAGAAAAATCGGACAAATAGACGGAGACAATAGCACAGCACCATAGAAACCCGAAGGACAATACTATGACAATTAGCACAAAATCGATAATTCAGAAAATCAGAAACCGAAGGCATACAAAATCAGGATAAAACAGGAACCAAAGCAAATAAACATAAAGCTCCACCACATAAAAAGAAGCGAACTCCCGGTATGGAAGTGAGACGAGCAATCTCCAGAATCCAATGCAAGAATGGAATTTATTGCAGATGGCGCTCTTGGTAACGTGCTATTTTAACTTTAAAGATCTAAACATACTCAAATATCATATGAATCATGTAACATATAGTATCTAAAATTAAGAAGGGCTGAAAAGGAAGCTGTTAGCTTGTTTCTACAGACTTACGTCTTCCCTTCTGATGATGGAGCATAAGCTCGCTTCAGTTATGCAAAATGATAAACCATGATATGCCTGTCAAGCGCTTCATTTACATATGTTACTAAGGGTTCTTCTTTTTTTTTTTTGGTCTTGCTAGGGATGGTTACCTTATTCCACACCACTGACGGGACACAAATTATACGTAGCCAACTGAAATTAAATGTGAATACGTTGACTTTCTTTGCTTGAATTGTAGGTTGATTGTAAAGTTGAAACACTAGAGAATTGAAAAACCAACACAAAAATATGAATAGAGGGTTCTATAATCTTGATAATATTTCAGATTTGAACATCTGAGGTTTTCAACCGGGTAAATTGCAATTTTTTTTCTGCAATTGTCCTCAATCACTTATTTTAGAAAATATATAATTCACGTTTTAAAAGCACCCTTTGTTAAATTCTTAAGACAGATTCTCCTTTCGTTCTTTAATCGCAGTCATAAACGATAAGAATTTCGATTTTAAAAGTTGGGCTGATTCTCTTAATTAATTATTACAATATGATATCACAATAAATTATGAGATGTCAAACATGCCTGAAAATTATGGAAAAGTTCTAAAACAGAACTGATTATAATAAAGAGAAACATTAAGAATGCTGCATTGTACCTGTACTAAAATATCAGTCTTTTTTACGTATTCAGATAAACAGTTCTTGACAAAATAAAAAAAGACGTAACATTTGTACCACCTGGTGAGTGTCACTGCTGGTGGACCAGGAGTCCCCGAGGACACATGTAGTCAAGTCTAATCAACTTCGGTTGATCGTTTCTTCAACGCATTTGAAAATTTTGTTCACAAATTTTTCTCGAAATTTCGGATTAGTGGGTCCTGTAGCATCACATCTCACCGATCCCACTACGTCTTTCGGTATTTTAAGACATAACTTCTAGTACAATAAGATTGGTACTATAGAACATATATTTCAATATTGATAATTTCACAGTCTTTGGTCATATTTCATTGTTTGGATTGAGGATTATTTACAAAGGTTAAGTACCCGAAACGTACATGTCTGATCCATGCTGCAAATCTATCTGTTCTTAAATGATGCTATGAAGACATGCAGTCTTGTTTTTTTTATTGAGCTTTTAAATTACTCCAATTTTAAAGGTTTCTAAAAGTTTTATTATTGTTTCAAACAGTGAAACGCCATCAAAATGTAGGAAATAAAGTGTAATTAATTTCATTTTTAATGTAAATGATATTTAAACTTACTTTAGCAGCTATTACCTATGTTTACATTCACTGTTGTTGCTTTGATCTTATATTAATGTTATCATGTTACGTAGACCAATGTTCTTTAGGATAGTCCAAACTCGGTCGGTGGGAGGATTCCAAGGTCAATGCCTTATGACCTATTATGTATTACACCTTGTACATGTTCTTGTCCAATATTTAACTGTATCGAAATTATGTTGAGATAAGTTCGTAGACTAAAACAAATAAATAAGACTGCAAATTTTCAAGTCGTACACTTCATGTGATTTTCTTGAATTGCATGGTCATCTGCTTCCTTTTCGTGTGCTTGAAGAACCTTTTTTGTTGTTGTTTGGTAGTGATGGCATATTAAACTTTATTATAAGAAAGGCTTGTAGATTGTAAAGTTCTTTTTACATTATGTGAGGATATAATATTATGAAATTAACTTTGTATGGAGGTAACCATCATGTATCATACTAGTAACTGATCAAACATGCTTTGAATTTGAATACGTGTAATATAAGTGTCACTGTAGATGAACCAGGAGTCTGCGAGGGCACATATGTAGTCAAGTCCGATCAACTTTGGTTCATCGTTTCTTCAAACGCATTTGAACATTTCTGTTCACAAAACTTTCTCGTTTCTGAAAAGTTGGTTCTGTAGCATCATATCCCACTAATCCTGCTTCGTCTTTTGGTATTTTTTGGCCGGATTGCGAAGCAAAATCCGGTCTATGAAATGGCGAAGTCCGTCTGTCTGTCCGTCCGTCAGTGCGTCAACATTTTGGTTAAAGTGTTGCGTTTAAGTCCGTTGAGAGAAAACTTTTTGGAGGAGCAACTTGAAACTTGACATGGTGATATACCATGATGAGAGGAATCAAACACAGCAGCAAAATTTGACCTAGTGACCTTGACCTTGGAGTTTGACCTACTTTTGAAAAACTTTAACCTTGGTCATAACTTTTGAATGGTAAATGATAGGGCTTTTATATTTCACAAATGTATTCCTTGTCACAAGACCTCACCATGGATACCAAAAGTCTTGACCTTGTGACCTTGACCTTGGAGATTGACCTACTTTTTAAAATAATAAATCTGGGCTATATTTCATGACCAATAGAGGCTATGGCTTTGAAATTTCACATGCAGAATCCTTATGACCAGACCTTTCATTTAATATCATGACTTTTTACCTAGTGACCTTGACTTTGCCCTTCTTTTGAATTATAAGAGGTAGGGTTTTGATATTTTACATATAGATTCCTTATGACCAGAACTTTAATTTGATATCATGACTTTTGACCTAGTGACCTTTACATTGATCTTTGACCTACTTTTAAACTATAAGAGTCAGAGTTTTGATAATTCACATATAGATTTCTTTTGACAAGATCTTTCATTTGATATCATGACCTTTGACCTAATGACCTTGACATTGACCTTTGACCTACTTTTAAATTATAAGAGGTAGGATTTTGATATTTCAGTTGTAGAATCCCCATGACCACACCTTCATTTTATATCATGACTATTGATCAAATGACCTTGACATTGACCTTTGACCTACTTTTGAAACATAAGGGGTAGGGCTTTGATATTTCGCATTAAGATTCCTTATGACCACAGCTTTTTTTTTCATTGCGCAATAGTATTAATGACCTTTTACCTTTCTGTCTGTGCAAAAATGTATACGTCATCTTATACAAACACTTCGCAATAGTTTATTTCAAGCCAAATTGGTTTTCTAGAGAAGACAAATTTATTTTAGTAGCGAATTTTCTGTATCTATTTTGTAAAGAGTGTACTCCAATTTTCCTATAGGATCGATTTAGTAGTTTAATAAGATAAAATCTATGACCAAAGATAATAAGAAGGATATTGCTAGGATGTTTACCTCCTTTAATAAAGATGATATCTTAAGATGGAATAAGAAGGTTCCAAAATAGCAAAGTTATTTATGATGTCAAATTGACAAAGGACCAATATGAAGTCTTCAGGCTACATAGCTGGAAAGAAACTAATTAATAAACTTGAAACACTCAATCGGGGGGAACATGTTTGATTGCCCCAAACTGCGAATGAGAATAAAAGTAGATAATAAGTGTGCATTTTAGATATTATTTTTATTTTCGTGCGTGAACATCGACGGCGGATGCGGCTAACCAAACAGTGGATGCTTACTCCTCCCGGGCACCTGGTCCCACCTCTAGCTTGCAAGGGATCCGCCGATGCTCAGTTATGTGCTCTACTGTGAGTGCTGTTGAGATTATCGTCAGAATCTTCTTTAACTCTTTCAAACTCGTAACCATTTTAAACATAAACCAAATTTAATGCACCAGGCAGTGCTACGGATAGTTAATCCTCATACAAACCAAAGTGACCGTTTTTGTTTCTCATAAATTTATTTATAGAAAATTCAAAGTATACATCGAGATCAGTACTGATATATAATATCATTTTGGTGCATAGTACACCAATATACCATTTTCACATTACCACAGCCGACTTATATGTTATACATACAAAACAGATATCAAGATATCTTATACATTATCTTACTAGTACGACGCATTACACCTTTGCTGTCACAAAAAGAAATAACATAAAAAGTTGTTATATCCGGTCTTGAGGTGTCCATAATGCATGTCTAATATGACAATGACATAAAGTGATGCTCAGGTATCCACACCATTCGTGGCACCGGATGCACATTGGTCTTCCGCGATTTAAGTGTGTCCACTTTCATTGGTTGTTGATTCATTTGATTGGATATTGCAAATTTTCTCCCTAAGAATTGTCGAATTTGTTCTGTTTTATGCCCTTTTGTTTGTCCTTTTGGCACTTTTTATGTCCTTCTGTATGTCCTTTTGGCAATGTTTATGTCCTTTTTGCACCAGGTCCTTTCCCCGTTTGAAGGTTCGTGATTGTTAATGGAAACTTACACAGTTTTGCCATATTCCCCTGGATCTTTGATTCCTGGACTACGGTTGGTAATTCTTCGCTGGTATAACTTGTGTCAAAGCTGGTGCATCATATTCTAAGTACAATCGAGATGCGTATAACCAAACCAATTGCCAATGAGAAAGGAAATACCGCTATTATTTCGGAGCTTAGCGCTGATCAGCATAATTTGAAACACTTCAGTATTATGACAGAAGGGAGGAGATGCCCAACAAGACCCCGTTACAGCATCAACAGCAAAACACCAAAACACCCGATGCAAAAACACAAAAGACGAGTACAGCACGAGACGGAAAAGAGACACACGACATGTAAACATCAAACACAAAAGACTACACATAAACCGACGACGTTTGGTACATGGTCTGTCTACCTTGTGTACATGTACGTTTGGTACATGGTCTGTCTACCTAGTGTATGTAGGTTAATGGGAAGAGTTTAGGTGTATGTTGATGTACGCACTGATCATACAGGACGTAACTTACATCAGATTATGTTGGAAATAATTTCGTTATTTTCGTCCCTTTTAAACAGTGTTTCTGATTATGTTTTGAGGGTAAAGACGACATAATTACGTCAATTAGGAGCTAGATTTCATATAAAGAATATGAATGTGCTTCTTTTGAGTAAGTATTTCCTCAGAGAAACGTAAATAAATGACAAACGAAAGAACTTTATTAGTAAACAGATAGGTCAGTTAACGAGATTTACATTGTATTGTGTCCTATGGAATTGGCGCCGGGACGACCAATCTCATCTTGGTCGGGGTGATAAGAACGGTACGATGACATGCACTAAAGCACTGTCTGAAAATGTTCGTGCATTCATCCATGCACCAGTAATGTGTTTCCTCACACTTGCTCACTTTGCACTGAAAGTACTCTTCTCCACACTGATATCGACAGTCTGTAACAATCCTTATTAATTCCGGATTCAGTGTAGTGGCCGTAAAGAATTGGTTATAGTACGGATCTCTACTTAAAAACTCAGTTCCTTCCGATGAGACAGGTTGAGCACGTAGATTTTCGGCAATGAGGAGATTCGTTACTATCAGAAGTAGCCATTTCGGAAACATGAGAACCCTAACTCTGAAAATTAGAGAGAGGTTTTGAAGTCAGCTATGTATTTTATGTCATATATCTTTTCACTTATCATGAAATGATTTACTTTTAAATGTAAAGATATGTAGGATTAATTCTTATTCATATGATGTTAAACGTCTTCTTGCCCAGACAACTGGGCCATAGTTGAAATATTTTGTATCACAGACGATATTATGATTGACCTATACGACAAAATCTCACCTATTGTATGGTTGTCTGACCAACCCTTGTAGAATGTCGGTAGACTAACAGCTAGAACTGCACGGTTGTCATGATAGTAAAACAGGTCATACAGATAACCCCAGATAATCAGACAACACCTTTAATGGGCATAAACAATGGTATTACAGTTCTAGTAAGAACGAGTCATGAGAACGAATGAACAGAAAAGAATTCAATCTCAAATTCGGTAATACTAATCGAGATACATATAGCAGACTTCACTAAGTCGTTCTCCCACTCTTAGTATGAATTCACCACCTTCACTCCTTGCTGATTATTCTCTACTTTTGTACAACTTGGTGAGTGTCTCTACTGGTGAACCAGGAGTCCCCGAGGCCAAATGTAGCCAAGTTCGATCACTTTTGATCGTTACTTCAACGCGTTCGAAAATTTCTGTGATCAATTTTTTTTAATTTCTTGTACGTGGATCCTGTAGCACCATATCCCACCCATTCAGCTACGTCTTTCGAAACATTTTTGGACATAATAACCCAAATCAGCTCTTGCTTCCTTTGGCTTCGACACTAACAATTTAGATTTACCATACTTATACTGCATACCTAAAATGCATAAGAATCCCTACAAACAACGTTTCATCGCTGGTTCCTCAAAATGTTCTACCAAATCTGTATCGATATTACTCACCAAAGTTTTATCTGAAATCAAATCTGGGCTTCAAAAATATTGTTCGACAATATTTTTGATATATATTTTTAATAGTATATTCTCGCAGTGGTATCAACCAGATGTGGATTTTAAAGAATTCGAAGAAACTTTTAAAAC
The DNA here is from genome assembly GCA_028142955.1 of Pinctada fucata. NCBI lineage: Eukaryota > Metazoa > Mollusca > Bivalvia > Pterioida > Pteriidae > Pinctada > Pinctada fucata. The sequence continues at coordinate 34,910,445 of AP027104.1, forward strand.
ATCTGCAATCCACTCATTTAGCAAAGTCAATTCGATCAAAGCCTTTGATTTTTCGACACGTTACACTGCAATCCCACATTCTAAATAGAAACAAAGACTCGCAAAAATTATAAGTAATGCGTTTACAAGCAAGAACGGCATTCGCAAATACAAATTTATTGTTAACTATGACAAAACCTACTTTGTAAAAGAAAAGTCCGATTCTGAAAATAAGTACACCGATACAGATATTATTCAGATGTTAAACTTTCTCATCGACAACATTTTTGTGGTGTTTGGAGGAAAGGTCTTCCAACAAATTATCGGAATTCCAATGGGGACCAAATAGTACCCCATTTCTTGTCGGCATTTCCTTTACTCGTACGAAGCTGAATTCATTCAATCTTTGGTCTCTGATTGGAAAAATACTTAGCTACTGACTTCAACTTCACTTACAGATACATACGAGATGTGTAGTCCATCAATAATCCAAAATTCGCGGATTACCTCAGCAGTATCTATCCTTCGGAGCTTAAAGGCAAAGAAACTACAGAGACAAATAATTCAGCATCCTATTTGGACATAATGTTGTCATACGACACTGATGGTCACATGAACACCTCACCCTATGACAAACGTGACGACTTCAATTTCAGCATTACAAACTTTCCTTTTCTGAGTGACAACATTCCTTCATCGCCTGCTTATGGCGTGTTGATATCTCAGTTGATACGCTCTGCCATAGCAAATACCAAATAAACGGATTTTTTTCTGAGAGCAAAGCGCCTTTCAAATAAGCTTCTCAGACAGGGATATGTTTGTGACCGACTAACATTGTAACTGAGGAAGTTCTACGGTCGATATGGGGAACTCGTCATACACTATGATGGCCCACTCTCCAGAATGGTTGATGATATTCTGTCATAGACCATTTGAATAATTCAGTCAAAGATTGTAATCTATGTCTTCCGAAATGGAAGTAACCGCATGTGACAGCTCTACCGAATTGAAGCGGCGGGTGTTGCACGCAAATAGGAGATGCTTACTCTTCCTGTGCACCTGGTCTCACTCCCATATCGGGAGTTCGCTTCTTTTTATATGGTGGAGGTTTTGTTTGTTTGCTTTGGTTCTTGTTTTATCATGATTTTGTATGCCTTCGGTTTCTGATTTTCTGAATCATCGATTGTGTGCTGTATACAGGGATATGGTAATTTTCCATATTCATCATTTCACACTTTGCCATATTACATTGTTTAGATCGAAGATGACTGACGAGGGTTGAGTTCCTGGAACGTGCATGTCGGGTTTATGATGCAAATTTATCTGTTCTTAAATGATGCTATTGAATTAGAAGATGTTTTACATTTTATGAAGCCGAGTTTGTTCAGTCTCTGTTCTCTTACTTGAAGAAACACCTAGCACTCCAATTCAATTCTACATACAGGTATTACGATGTACCAAGGGTACATTTGTGAACGACTGACTTTGTCACGACAAAAAAGTTTGGACGATACAATGAAAATATTGAACTTTATAATGACACGGAAATGTTCCAACTCTATACCTCCCGGCAGAAAATTTCAAACAAATTTATTTTCCACCAGACACGTGTTTCGAATATCAAATCCTCCTCAGTGATGCTTCCAGCCAAAATGATTTTTAGACACAGCCAAAATTCATTTTAGAAGCGCCCTCTGATTATATTCGTGCAATTTGCAGAGTGCGTGGCTACAAATTTCCTGTATATGGTCGATTCAGTAGCATATCCAAATAAAATCTATGTTCAAAATAGAATTGGAGGGAATTTATGTTCAAAATAGCATTGTAGGGATATTGCTTATATGTTAACCTCCTTTAATTTCGATGATATTTATGAATGAAATGAAAAGTTCCCGAAAAAGCAACATAATATTTATGACGTCAAATTGATAAAGTGCCAAACCAAAGCTTCTTCCATGCGACAGAGCTGGAAAGAAGTAATTAATACACTTAAAAACATCAGTGTCACGGGGAATGAGTTTAAATGTTCCACTCTGCAACAGGAAATAAGTGTTTATTTTAATAATACAGAACTGTTTCAGCTGCATCTCGTTATCCTCCATGTGGAAGATATTTTAGGTACATGTAAGAACCATCCAAAAACACCAAATGTTACAACTAACGGGTTTCTGCACGGTCGAAGTGACGGGTGTTGCGAGAAAACAGACCTTAGAGACGGGTTTTAGCTATCAAATAGGAGATGCTTACTCTCTTCAGCCTACTTTTGCTTCTTTGTGGAATGTTTATGTTGATTGTATGGAAGTTCTTGGAAAATTGACAACTATTGTAGGTGGCGCTGTTAAAATTAATTTGTGCTGCCGCGCACACATGTAAACTACTACAGATCTAACTCCCTTCTGATTAGTATATCCATATCGGGAGTTCGCTTCTTTTCATATGGTGGAGGTTTTTGTTTGTTTGCGTTGGTTCTTGTTTTATCCTGATTTTGGATGCCTTCGGTTTCTGATTTTCTGAATTATCGATTTTGTGCTGTATACAGGGATATGGTCATTATCCGTATTTGTCATTCGTATTACATAACAAAGAAGGGGATCTCCAACAACACCAGGTTGTAGCACCCATAGCAAAACCCCAAAACACTCAGTGCAAAAACACAAAGCAGACAAGCACGGAAAGAGACGCATAAGGGACAAGGAACATCAACGCACAACACAGAAACATTAAACACAAAGGACTACAATAAACCAACGAGACCAATGGGCAACCGGTGCCGACTTAGGACGGCCATATCTGCCACGGAAATAGCAGACGGTGTAGTTATCCTGGATTACGTGCGCACAACCCTCTCACTTTTCCGATTACCCAGAGGTCTCGAAGAACGTACAATTGTGGTGTAAAACAACCTCCTCACTGTCAGATGACCACACACAAACAAGACCGCAAAACACAGGGGCCCAAGCAACACAGATGAATATGTAAATGGATATAAAAAGAGGGCGTACGTAATACAATCCGTGCTCTGCAGCCGCGAGTTCATGTATGTTATCACCCGAGGAGTCCGACTGACATTCAGAGAGGACAGGTGGTCGGGGCCCTGTCTTCTCTAAAGAGGTTTGGACAGGGCCCGTCATGGAGTCCCGTCGTCACAGTCAGTCAGAGTGCAAGTTTTAAGAATGCGCTTGTACAAGACTGTAGATTGGTCAAGTACCAAGCCTAGTGTCCGTCTGGTGACATTAGGATCATATCCACGGTATAAAAGGCGTTTGATGATTCTGACGCATTTTCGATAGTGATGTTGTCTATCTTTGATCCTTCTTATCTTGTTAATAATGTCACCATAAAATGCAGGTTGTGAAATACCCGACGTAATATACTCTATTGCCTGTATTGGTCCGAATTTCAGAAGAAGTTGACAATAATTTTTATAAAATTTCCAGAAAGTCTTTACTAGTTTGTGAAAGCGAAAACCTTATCCTAAAAGTTTCTTGGTAATTTGTAAATTTCTACTATGAAAATCCAAAACATCAGTACATGCTCTAGCATACCGGATGAGCTGTGAAATATAGATACCATAGGACGGTAACCTAGGAACATCACCGTCAAGCCAGGGGAAATTTACTATGTTAAATCCAAAATCATCTCTTTTGTCATACACACTTGTATGGATATCTCCATTAACGATTTTGATATTAAGGTCCAAAAATGGTGTTTCTGTGTTTGAAACGTTTGCCTTGTTTAGAATCAATTCTTGTGGATAATTATATATATTTATACAATTACATGTATAAATATATATAATGTTTTAGTTTATTGCATTATTTGTCGTTCAAACATTGCTGATATTATTTTGTAATAGCAGATTCCGCGGTCGATTATTGTGTTTGGCAGGCTTTTCGATCAACGGTATTGCATTTTCAATTATAGTGTACATATAATTTCTTCACCGAATTTATTCAGGGTGGTGCCCACTGCTTAAAATCATTTTTGGTAATTTTCTTATTCTAGGTTCTCCGCTGCCAATGAGCGAAATTGACCCCCTGTTTTTGAATTATACGAAGAAAGAAATTTAAATCCGCGTTAAGGGGGTTCGAGTATCGTTCTTTTGACACTGTTTGGATGGTCAAACTAACTTTATTTTTTCTCTAAACTAAAAATCTATCTTCAGATATTCTAAAATGTATAAAATATATGCATCGTGCAGGGCATCTTTAGGGTCTAATACTTGAACAAAGTCGGGCACTCTTAGTGGAATATCATATTTTGCCCAGATTTTGAGTATATCCAAGGAAAACTGAATAAAAATGAATATAAGGTATCTAAAGTCAAATTTTCTAATGGAAAAGACTTGTTTAAGAACTGCATGTACTTATTATTAGCAGTAGAAGACAAGACAATTGTAATATTTTGAGAAATAGCAATGAAATGGTAAAAAATGTCAAATTTGCGGGCTAATATTTGATGTCAAAATATGCCAGAGACTTTATTCATATGCCTTTTAATTAAAGGAAACCCCCTGCAAGGTACCTTTTTCGTCATTTACATGTTTTAAGGGTGAAACAATTTATAAGTATACCAAATTCTAAGGAGTTTCGACCATAACTTTAAAAGATATTGTAAATTTAAATACAAAAATGCTATATTTTAAGCCAAAAATGTGTGAAAACCCTGTATGATCAACAAAATAATTCTAAAAATTTAAGGATTTATTATTCAAACATGATTAAATATTTGTTAAACACACTATTTTAAACATCTGCAATTAATTAAGGCAATACAACGTTATTCTTATATATTTTGGAAATTAGTGATGATGTCACGCGATACCCGAACCACCTTAAGCTCCCTTTTCCCGTTCTGCTTACTTGCATACTATAACTTGCATCATATGTGTTACATTTAGTATTTGAATATGTTTAAACTACAACTACACTTATTAGCACGGCACCGCGTTTAAAACGCCATTTACAATACATTCCGTACTTGCACTGGACTCTGGATATTGTTCATTAGATTAATAGAATCTATTCCCTGTACAAAGGGGTGATCGATTATTTTTCTCTCACCATATATTTTCACACAATTCATGAATAAATATTGCTTGTTTTGCGTTAAATGATGCTCCATGTGACATCAAACACTGCCAAACTTACGTAAACGCCTATGACGTCACAATAGGGAGTTCGAGACAGACCTCCAGGGGCGTGAGACAGAGCTGTCTCAGAACGGGTAAATCTGTAGATATCTCTGTCCGGGGTGAGAGAAAAAGTTGTCCTTACGTGTCTGTAGGGATGGGTTGTCTCCATCTGTTCGTCCTATATTCTTTTCTTTTGGGTATATGTTTTCAAGAATTTGTAAGCCTTATAGGAGAAATGAGGGGGATCTCCAAAAACACAACAAAACCCTAATATATCCAATGCAAAAACACAGCAGACACGCTCAAAAAGAGTCGCAAAAGGGACATGGAACACCAACTCACATCATAGAAACATGAAACACAGAAGACCACACATAAACCAACGAGGCCAATGGACAACCGGTGCCGAATTACGGACGGCCTTCTGCCACGCAAGTAGGAGACGTTGTCATTATCCGGATTATGTGCGCACAACCCTCCCACTTTTCCGATTACCCAGAGGTCTCGAAGAACGCACAATTGTGATGTTATTTTACCTCCTCACTGTAAGATGAAAATACAAACAAACAACACGACGCAAGGGCCCAAGAACCACATAGATGGATATGTAAATATGGATATTGACATGACTTATAGATTGTGATTTTTGAAATCTGATTTCGGGTATTGTGTTAGACTATTATTCACTGATTCACATACTTTGTAAAATAGTATATATTTATGTATCTAGTACTGTCATTTGTTGGAATATTGGTCTGAAATTTTACAATGGACTGGTATATGCACCTTGCAAGTCCACATCAGCGCCTTGCTGCTGTGAACACAGTCAAAATAGTTTAATTGGTGCCGACAACTGCGTAAACCTCTATTAAAAACATCCAAACACCAAACTACAATATCATATATCAATATACGGTCAAATTAAACAGAAAATCATTAAACAAGGAACATTCAATGTCAGACAAAAATGGAAAATAATGCAACAAAACGAAACAGGCTATCGTTAGAGCAGAACTCCCAAAATGGGTCAGAGATCATGACTGTGATCAGGAAGAGTAAGCATTTCCTGTCAGCATACTAATAGCACACCCTTCTCATACATTTCACAGCTCATATATGATAATGTTAAACGTCTTCAATTTCAATAGCATAATTTAAGAACAGATAAATTTGCAGCAATGACCAGACATGGACGATTCGGGTACTTAACCCTTGTCAGTACAATATTAAAAGTCTTCAAATTCAATAGCATCATTTAAGAACAGTGAATATGACCAAAGAATATGAAATATGACCAAAGAATATGAAAATTATTATGTTCAAAAATGTACCGAAAGACGTAGAAGGATGGGTGGTATATGATGTTACATGACCCATGTTTTAGAAATTTCAAGAAATTTTGATAGCAATTGTTTAGATTGAGGATCACTGACGAAAGTTAAGTGTAAAAACGTGCATGTCTGGTCTATGCTGCAAAGAAATCTGTTCTTAAGTGGTGCTATTGGGATTTGAAGACGTTTAACATTTGTACCACTTGGTGAGTTTCACTGCTTGGGGACCAGGAGTCCCCGAGGGCACATGTAGCCAAGTTAGATCAATTTCGGTTGAGTGTTTTTTCAACGCATTCGAAAATTTTTGTTATCAAAATTTCTTGTAGTTTCTAAAACGTGTGTCCTGTGGCATCATATCCCATCTATTCTGCTAAGTTTTTCTTTTTTTTATATAATGAATACACACTCTTTGGGCATTACATTGCTTAGATTGAGGATCACTGAGGAGGGATAAGTACCCGAAATGTGTATGTCTGATCCATGTTGCAAATCCATCTGTTCTTAAATGATGTCATCGAATTTGAAGACGTTTAAGATTGATATCCGCCATTTTTTCTTTTTCATATATGCAACAACATTCATGATCTTTGTTTCGTAATTCTACTTTGTTAAAGAGACATTATCATTATTGTAACTGCTAAGAGATGAAATAAGTTTAAGAATATAATAAAAGATACATGAGTTTTCAATCAATAACAATTCCGAATTGTTACGAATCTATTGAAATCAAAGTTTTCTATAAATCAGAGAATATGAAACGGATAACATTGGACAAAATACATATGAAATTATGTTCTGGAAAAAGTAGTTATGGTCTTAAGATTTTTTTTAGTTAATCCAAGCATACGGTAACATTTTGGCAGTTAAAATCCAAAATTGGCATTGTGGAGAATTAAAACCATCAGCTATTTCTGTGACGTTGCCTAGTAAGGCCGTTTTCTTCCAAACATTACCCCATGTCCATGTATATGGTTTGCCGGTCCTTACAAATGCCAAAATTTCTTGTCGTATGTTGTTTTGAAACATAATGTCTGATTGTTTTAGAGGAAGATAGTCTTTTATTGTGCCAAAAAATCCGAGGAGGTCCCACGTATGCATGGAGTAAGCTGCAGCAAACGGGTTACCAAATAAATGTATGGGTTGTGACGGACGTGACGTCACAACGTATCTGTATACGTCAGATGTATAAAACAACGCAATATCCTTAGCCATGACTTCATTGGGACATGTGACGCGTAAATCGGACACCATTGATGTAAATGCGTATTCGAGAGTTTCTGAATTGATTGGATATAACTGAAGCGCTTGATTGACAATGTCCTTAGTTTTTCCTTGGAAAGTTCCAAGTTTCTCAGCAACATAGTTTCTATAATCGTCTAATGTCCAGTTTTTTATGTTTGGGGGAGCGGGATGAAAGTCTATTTCCTGTGCCGTCGTCCCTGAAAAGTTGAAGAATATATTAATCATTCATCATTACAATCATACATGCGATTGCTTAAAGTCACAATTTATACTCCAACTTATTTTAACAACATTGTCCAGCGGCATACTGTAGAAAAGGAAATAATAAGCCGGATTGATGAAATAGATTTATCGGGAAAAAATGTGTCCCATTTTAACAAACTTAAAACTTCTATTTACTACATTTGCATAATGCTTTTATATCGGAGAAACGAGAATTTCTAATAAATTTCAAGAGCGGTTAATTCATATTCAGGCAAAAATAAGGATAAATGTATGATAAAGGAAACAATCTTATGTATGGCATGTAGAGTATATGGGATCCAACGAGTTATTACACTTTAAACATTCAATCACGAGTAACGGGAACAAAGTCGGCAAATACGCCAAAAACGAGAAAAATATTTTCCTTCGGAGTGGAACCAAAGATACCAATACTTCTATCGTATCAATATAGATAATTTTGATGCTCAGTTTTTCAATTTAAGCTTTTGTTAATGCTTTTGCCGACAAAAACTATATTCCCCCAAATTTCCGATTATGGGGGCATAAAAGGTTTTCACGTAACGTCGAACGAACGGACGAGACAGTCGACTCGCTATGACAAAGGATCACTTTAGTCTTTAGCTCATGCAAGCTGAACTTTGCAGAAGTACGTTGAAAAAATACCTGCATTAACTTCTAGACTTTATATTCACAGGAAAGCGTTACGATTACCAAGTCAATCTGGTAAATGTCGGCGCCGTGGTCTAGTTAACCGGTTAACGTGTCGGGTCAGTGACCTCAAGGTTCCTGGATCGAGCCTAACCAGGACCACGGGTTGGCCGACATTTACATTTCTATGTTATTTGTTATATAAAATAAAGCTTTGTTTGTTAAACACGAATGCACCCGGTGGCATCTTTGTTAGTAAAACCACCATTTATGTTAAGTACATGTATGTGAAAGGTTAAGGTAACGAGGTCAAACCTTTTGTTATCAATTTTGGTATCAATGGAAAGAACTTGTCACAAGGAATTCACATGTGAAATATGTAAGCCCTGTCACTTACCATTCAAAATTTATGCCCAGTGTTAAAGTTTTTGAAAAGTAGGTCAAAGATCAAGGTCAAGGTCACGAGGTCAAAAATTTTGGTATCAATGGAAAGGTCTTGTCGCAAGGAATACACATCATGTGAAATATAAAAGCCCTTTCACCTCCCATTCAAAAGTTATGTCCAATGTTAAAGTTTTTTTCGGACAAACAAACAGACGGACAGGCCAAAAACTATATGCCCCTGAATCTTTGATTCTGGGAGCATAAAAATATCCGTGTCTATGCAATGTTTAAATGTCAGTGGTGTTTTTTTTTAAAGTCAGTCTGGTAAGTTGCCATCATGACCCTGAACCTACCAATTATTAGAGGCACATCGTTCCCCTCGCCATTCTGAAATACTGTATATGGATTGTCTGGTAATAAGTAGCCTACAAAAAATAATTGAATATGACATAATTTTGTTTTGCAAGGTGTTATCTTGATCTAATATATGAATGACACATTAATAATTTTTCTGGAAAATATTTCATCTTAGGCATTGAAAATCGTCACTGAATCAAAATTGCATAGATTACGAATACCTATATTATCAACTGACAGATTTTCGAGTCATGATGTAATAATTCATAAATTCAATGATAGACGAATGATCGAGTAGATCAATGCAGATACGAGAGATAAGCACTGCCCAAAGGAAAATAAGCAAGAAAGAATGCCATTGTTATAAAAAAGACAACCCCCCCCCCCCAAAAAAAAAAACGTTATGTGACATAGATTAGATAATTATGTGCCATCGAATGAAAATATGCACAAGTATAAAAACAAACGAATTTAAGAATGAAACAAATCATTAAATCAAGAATGAAACCACCCATGACTGCAAAGTCACCGCAATGTACAACTTCATGAGATGCAGATGCAAAAACGCATACAAAGTTGATATTTAAAACCGAGATCAGCAACGCATGAATACAAGAACGCGCTCAGTGTCAGAGTATTCCCATATGAAAGAATACACTCAAATCACAATAACCAACTTCGAAGTCCCAGCCTCGTGACAGGGCATGACGAAAGATGTTTCGATAAGTCTGGAACCGGCAATCGCTAGAGAAAGGAAAATGATTAAGTTATAACTAAACTACAAAACTATTTTTTTCAGTCTAATTCTTGCTCTCATGCGCAACTGAAACCGACCTTAACCTTAACAGTAACTATGATGCTAACCCTACCTATGTCCCACTTTAACCCTAACTCTAACTATGATGCTAATCTTAACTTAAACCATACTAGTAGGTATGATGCTAACCCTAACTATGTCCCAATTTAACCCTACCAGTTACTATGATGCTAACCCTAACTATGTCCAACTTTAACCCTAACAATTACTATGATGCTAACCCTAACTATATCCCACCTTAACCATAACAGTTACTATGATGCTAGTCCTAACTATGTCCCACTTTAACCCTAACAGTTACTATGATGCTAACCCTAACTATGTCCCACTTCAACCCTAACAGTAACTATGATGCTAACCCTAGCTATGTCCCACTTTAACCCTAACAGTTACTATGATGCTAACCCTAACTATGTCCCACTTCAACCCTAACAATTACTATGATGCTAATCCTAGCTATGCCTCACTTTAACCCTAACAGTAACTATGATGCTTACCCTAACTATATCCCACTTTAACCCTAACAGTTACCATGATGCTTATCCTAACTTTGTCCTACTTTAACCCTAACAGTTACTATGATGCTACCCTAACTATGTCCCACATTAACCCTAACAATTACTATGATGCTAATCCTAACTTTTCCCCACTTAAACCCTAACAGCAACTATGACCCTACCCTAATTATGTTCTACTTTAACCCTTACAGTAACTATGATGCTAATCCTAACTATGTCCCACATTAACCCTAACAATTACTATGATGCTAACGAAAACTATGTTCCACTTTAACCCTAACAGTAACTGTGATGCTAACCTTAACTATATCCCACTTTAACAATACCATTAGGTATGATGCTAATCCTAACTATGTCCCACTTTATCCCTAACCGTTACCATGGAGCTAACCCTAACTATGTCCCACTTTAACCCTAACAATTACTATGATGCTAACCTTAACTATGTCCCACTTTAACCATACCAGCAGGTATGATGCTAATCCCAACTATGTCTCACTTTAACCCTAACAGTAACTATGTTGCTAACCCTAACTATATCCTACTTTAACCCTAACAGTAACTATGATGCTAATGCTAACTATGCCCCACTTTAACCCTAACAGTAACTATGATGCTAACCCTAAATATATCCCACCTTAACAATTTCAGTAGGTATGATGCTAACCCTAACTATGTCTCACTTTAACCCTAACAGTGACTATGATGCTAACCTTAACTATGTCTCACTTTAACCCTAACAGTAACTCTGATGCTAACCTTAACTATGTCCCACTTTAACCCTAACAATAACTATGATGCTAACCCTTACTATGTCCCACTTTAATCCTAACAGTAACTATGATGCAAATCCTAACTACATTGTATGTCCCACTTTAATCTTAGCAGTAACTATGATGCTAATCCTAGCTATGTCCAACTTTAACCCTTACAGTAACTATGATGCTTACCCTTACTATGTCCCACTTTCACCCTAACAGTAACTATGATGTTTACCCTAACCATGACCCACTTTAATCCTAGCAGTAACTATGATGCTAACCCATACTATGTCCCACTTTAACCATACCAGTAACTATGATGCTAACCCTAACTATGTCTCACTTTAACCATACTAGTTGGTATGATGCTAACCCTAACCATGTCCCACTTTAATCCTAACCTTTCCTTTTACACTAGCTGAATAATATTACACCGGTAATTACTTGACCAAACGATAGCTTCTTAATATCATATTGATGCTTTTCACCACATTTGTATCATTCTATTATCTCTAGGGAATGTGTACTGGCATATGTTTGCTCTTGCATTCATGTGTGCTTCATTCGTTGCAGTGCTGTGTATTTTTCTATAACGTGCCGTTGCCGTGCATTCTTGCATTGGTACATTCTTGTATCATTACGTTCTTGCATGTATGCTTTGTTTAAATTTTGTGTTAGCTCGTTGTTCAATTTGTCACATTCGGGAAATGTTAATAATATAAATAAAACACACTTTATTTCTAAACGTTGGTAACAGACAAACACAAGTAGCTCTAAACTAGCATTCAGTGCACATACATGTACAATATAATTATCAATACACATACCGTCTACTATAGCAATAGCACCATCAAAATGATTGAGGACAGGAAGATCTGATTGGTCGGACATGGCCCAGTACGGGTAGATATCCCATGGTACCGCCTTTGTTATATCTTCTGCTGACATATCATACAAACACGTGATATTTGTACATCCGGTCCTTTTTAGGAAGACGAGGTTATCATTCGCAGCATCACTGTAGGTCTTGTTCATGATGGGTGAGGCGCTCAACATCCAGGCTTTGTGGAATAAACCTTTAGCCAATGGAGACGCCAATAATGCTAAAATACTGGTACCACCAGAGCTCTGACCGAATATTGTTACCTGTTATAGAATTTGATTTCAATCAATAATGTAGGTGGAAAAACTACTGCGTTAAGTTGTATGTCAGTTCCGGACATTATCTTGGACGTGTATGAATGTCTTCAAATTCAGAAATATTGCGGAGGCGCAGGTCGTTTAACTTTACGTTTCGAAAAAGAAACATGCATATAATTATTTATGAATCAAAGTCCAGTTTTTGCATACTTCATTTCCCTGTTTTTTTGCGTGAATGCTTTGGATTTTTCGCCATTCGTTTTCCGCAATGGAGGATGAAAAACTATTTTATGTGCAACATGTATTCCCCCCCTCAAGTTCCTTATTGCATGGTCAGTTAAAGTGTTCTATAGGTAGTGACTTATATTGCTTATCAGAAGATAAAAATAATCAAATCAAAAAGTGTACATGATTGGGGTCTCCTCCAAAACTAGTGATATATTCCTGGACCCAATTTAGCACAGCTACTTGGTCCATGAAGCCGTAGTTTCCCGAGGTATTCCGTATGGACGTTTCAGAGATCACGTCCAAAGCCATGAATCCGAAAGCTTGTAGTCTGTAGTTTAAAGACACATATACTACTTGTGATGTGTTGGCAAGTTCTTCTGTCGGTATAAACGTCGGACTGCTTCCTCCGCTAACCTGTCATTGGAATATTTGAATCAATGTTTGGCAAATAAACGAATTTAATTTTACTTAATGTTATGCTTTTTTGTAGCCTTTATTCAAGACATACTTTATTTTCGATTTAGGTCGAATCTATCTAAATTACCTGAAATTTTCAAAATATGTTGGATGATATTTTGGTTCAGGACACCACAACAATTAAATTACTGGAAAGACTTAAGAAATGAATCTCATATTTTTTTCTGTTGATGCAGATATCACCCGAAAAGTTGGACAGAAAACTGCATCAATGCGCGAAGCGCATTGATGCAAAAGTTTTCTGTGCAATTTTTAGGGTGATACCTGCATCAACAGAAAAAAATATGATATTCATTTGTTATCGTTTCTCTTTATCTTTGGAATAAGGACCAATTTGAGCAAATTCTACATGCACTGTTAATTTTTTGAGTAAGGAGAAAAGAAATGGTGCCATTGAAATGATAAGCAGACATCAACAAATTGTTTTTTTTCAGCAACGAGTTCATTCGTGTTTGAGGGAACCCCCAGTTCTAAAAATGGTGCTATAAATAGACTTCCGTGAAAAATTGTGTTGATCGATGTATCAACAAAATTTCTCAGCCAATCAGAATCTTCGTTTCTTGAAAATGACAATGGAAATTAAATGATTATCTGATCACAAGAAAAATCTTCTAGATTTGATTATTTTCATTCGTTCTGGATGGAGGTTTGGGTAATGTGGAATACTGAAAGCATGTGGCATGTCATGTTGCATGTCAACACTTGAAAGGTGATGTTTACTCTTATTAGGCACCTTGTCCAAGTACAGAAATGTAGTTTCAAATTTCCTGCATGATTTATTCAGGTAATGATCTAAATGTTCTTCATTTATTTAAGACAATCCCTCAAAATTAGGAGATTTCATACTATATATAGAATCTACACATGTATTGAGGAAAAAGAAGTTTTCAGCTATGCTACTAGAGAGCAAACTTGTAGACATACAATTTCTATTTGGCGGATTCTATAATTTCTTAAGAGAGTTATAATTCTATGGGACGAACATTTGATCTTAAACTTAAGTAAAGAATACTATATTCCTACTTACTTGTAAGCTTCCACCTGGAATAAATACCATTACAGGAAGTTTGGCATTTGGGCGAACAGTCGGTGTCCATACGTTGAGAAATAAACAATCCTCGCTGCCGACCACCTTACTCTTGTTTTTGGAATCTCGCTGAACACAATCTTCTCCGAATGTCGAAGCGTTCAGGACTCCCGACCAGCAGTTATTAGATTTTGGACTTATCAGTACTGGTTCTGTCCATCTCTTGGTGTGGACAGGAGCTTCTGCATACCTGATTCCTCTAAATACATACGACACATTTTGAGTACCCTCTATTTGACCACACGGCGTCTGTACTGTAATTGACTTGCAGACACAGTATTCGAGACCGGCAATCAAAATAAGATAAATGCTGAAAGAAAATGCCATTGTGTCATAGGTATATTGTAGATACTAAATGTACTATTTTCGTTAACAGCTTGAAACTTCGGTCAAATCTAAAGGAAAATTTTAGTAAACCGCTGATAAGAAATATGCACTGTAAGTCACATTTTAAATTGCACAATGTTGTGTCACTATACAATGAAGAAATAGCGTCTGTGAAACGAAATATATTACCCACACAGTTCAAGGTCATACGGCTGAATAAACCAATCAAATTTGTTAAAGATCCCAAGTCATGCATCATGACGTAAGAGCTATCACGAGCGTACCATTGAATTCGCGAAAAATTCCTCCATGTGAAAATGACCCTCACGCTTGTCATTTGAGATGTTCAAATGGCCGTCTGCATCGAAAGATAGAAGTATATCCAAGTACGAAGCGGATCTGTCACTCTCTGTAGTTTCCTTGATCTCTAGTTCATGAGGATAGATTTGTCTGATCCATGCTGTAAATTTATCTGCTCTAAAATGATGCTAATGAATTTGAAGACGTTAAACGTTCATGTAGATGATCCTTAAAGTTCGGATTTTTGATGGACAACACGTCATCTATGTATCTGAAGGTAAAATTGAACTGAGATGCGAGGTGCTCTCGCTCAGTCGAGAGCAAGGTCTGGATGAAGTCATATAAAAATAAGTCTGCAAGCAGTGGGACGCAATTGGTACCCATGGGGATGCCGACTATCTGCTGGAATACGGTTCCTCCAAACACTACAGAAATGTTGTCAATCAAAAATTCAAGCATCCGGATGAAATCGTCTTCGGTATACTTTTTATTTGAATCAGAGTGTTCCTTCACGAAATAAGTATCCTCCTGCCCTATGACGAGGTATTTGTATCTCCTATTACCTTTTTTGAAAGAGATGTGTTGCGAATAATATTAATCCAAAATTCGCGGATTACCTGAGCAGTATCTATCCTTCGGAGCTTGAAGTCAAAGAAACTACAGAGACAAATAATTCAGCATCCTATTTGGACATAATGTTGTCCTACGACACTGATGGTCACATGAACACCTCACTCTATGACAAACGTGACGACTTCAATTTCAGCATTACGAACTTTCCTTTTCTGAGTAGCAACATCCCTTCATCGCCTGCTTATGGCGTGTTCATATCTCAGTTGATACGCTATGCCAGAGCAAGTACCAAATATACGGATTTTGTTCTGAGAGCTAGGCGTCTTTCAGATAAGCTTCTCAGTCAGAGATATGTTTGTGACCGACTAACATCGTCACTGAGGAAGTTCTACGGTCGATATAGGGAACTCGTCATACACTATGATGTCCCACTATCCAGAATGGTGGATGATATTCTGTCATAGACCATTTGAACCATCCAACCAAAGATTGTACTCTATATCTTCCAAAATGGAAGTAACCGGATGTGACAGTTCTACCGAATTAAAGCGACGGGTGTTGCATGCAAGCAGGAGATGCTTACTCTTCCTGGGCACCTGGTCTCACTCTCATATCGGGAGTTCGCTTCTTTTCATATGGTGGAGGTTTTTGTTTTTGTTTGCTTTGGTTCCTGTTTTGTCCTGATTTTGTATGCCTTCGGTTTCTGATTTTCTGAATAATCGATTTTGTACTGTAGACAGGGATATGGTCATTATCCATATTTGTCATTGACAAGTCCGTTTTTGAGCTTTTGGTTTGGGATGGTAGTGTAGAAAGATACCGTTGGACCTTTACTGAGAAAGTTCCTAAGTTTATTGTTACCGACGATATTAAGGACAACAGTAATCACATGGTCACTTGGTTGGTAGACGAAAGTAAAATTGTTTGCCGCTTTGTCAGTGGGAACAATGATATATTTTTCATGGAGGTCAGAAAGTTCTTTGGCAAAACCAGGGTCATGAAAAACTGAAAACTGAAAACTTGTTAACTGAAAGTCGAAGACGCCCTAGTCTTCTTTTAAGTAAATCTCCGATGGATTTCATCCATTCGGAGAGTGTGTCTAGTTCTACGTCCTCCTTTTTTGCCCACCGTCTGGCGTACTCTTCACATGCATCCATAATTATTCCAAAGTGTTCCTGCCATGTGAAGGAACGGGGTTCCATGTACTTTGGACCTTTACTGAGAAGGTTCCTAAGTTTATTGTTACCGACGATATTAAGGTCACCAGTAACCGCATGGCCACATGGTTGGTAGATGAAATCAGAGTATGAACATGTGCATTGTATGGGGTTTTGTGAAAGATGGTGTACATCTAGACATTACAAATTATGTTTATAATTTTAGAATATTTTGGAAAGAACGGATTGTGTATATGTGTAGGAAATGCTAGGCGACTCCTGGTATTTAAAATAAGGAGGAATTTTATCCTTGACAGAACTCTTATTTAGAATGTTGCTAAATCGCAGAGCATCGATCCCCTTATTTGCAAATTTTATTTTAAGGAAGGGACGCTACACAAACACCTCAAGGTCATATGGCAGAATAAACCAATCAAATTCGTTGAAGATCCCTAGTCATGCATCATGACGTCAGAGCTATTACGTGTGTACCATGAAATGAAGACAGTGACATTCTTTATAAACATGACTTTGATATCATTGTGATTTTTGAGGATCGACAATTTCTGAAAATCAAATATTTGTAAAAGCATGGTATATATGAAATGCCTAACGAGTCGGAACCATTGGGGCCCTAGAAGGTAGCCCTGAGCGTATGTAGATAATAATTTTTAACTTAAGCATTTTTTAACTAAAGCAATTATACAGAAGTGTTCCAACTCTATACATTCTTGAAGAAAATTTCCAACCAATTTTCTTGCACCAGATACGTGTTTCGAATATTAAATTCTCATCAGTGATGCTTCCTACCAAAGTGCTTTTCATACGCCACCCAAATTAATTTCACTAGCGCCCTCTGGTTTTATTTTTAGAATTTAAATTTGTACATTTACTTTACAGAGAGTGAACGGCTCCAAATTTCCTGTAGGACATATCCAAATAAAATCTTGTTCAAAATAGCATTGGAAGGATGTTGTTACGATGTTAACCTCCTTTAATTTTTATGATATTTTTCGATGAAATGATATGTTTCCGAAAAAGAAAAAAAAAAAATGATAAAGGGCCAAAACAAAGCAAGTAATGTGCAAATGTAATCATTTTTTATATAACTTGTAGCGATCATACACGCCATCAAGAGAGAATCAAAGAAAGCACAAAAACGTGAAAAATACAAAACTAAAACATTCTTTCATGAACCAAATGAGATTGCTCAATAGAGATCGATGAGGCAAGGGTCCCGGGAGAGTAGCCAACTCTTGCTAACTAACAGCATACGAGCAAAAGAGAGTCAAACCCATTTGAAATGTCGACATTTTGGATGGTTCTAACCTAAATGACAAATATGAATAATGACAATATCACTGTATATAGCACAAAATCGATACCGTAATTTAGAAAATCAAAAACCGAAGGCATACAAAATCAGGATAAAACAGGAACAGATATTTATAATAGGGTTGTTTGAGAAATCATCTACACTATCTTTCAATCAACAACTAGAAATCATTGTTGTCAAACAGGTCGTATAGACCTTTATAATTTGACAACGCATTTAATGGACAAAACCTCTGGTATTGTATGTGTCATAAGTATATTGTAGACAATATATGTTCTATTTTCGCCAACAGCTTGAAACTTCTTTGCTTTGACAGCAAATGTGTAATGTGTATATGTAATGATTTTTTTTTCGTACAAAGCCTACATATATTATTTAACGATCATACACGCCATCAACAGAGAATCAAATCACAGAACATTGAAAAATACAAAACTAAAACATTATTTAAGGAACAAAAACCGGATCGTCAGTGGAGATGAGGCAAGGGTCCCGGGGAGTGTAAGCATCCCTTGCTGGCAAGCAACATACCAGCATAAGAAAGTAAAAACCATTCGAAATGACGTGGTCAGCAAGATATATTTAATTAATTATAGGAATGTCTGAGCAACCACCTAGAATATCTTGAGGGTTAAGTACCCAAAACGTCTATGTCTAGTCCATGCTGCAAATTTATCTGTTCTTAAATGATGTTATTAAATTTGAAGACGTTTAACATTTGAACCACTTGGTGAGCGTCACTGCAGGTGGACCAGTAGTCCCCGAGGGCACATGTAGTCACGTTCGATCACCTTCGGTTGATCGTTTCTTCAACTTATTCGAAAGTTTTCTGAAAATTTCTGAAACGTGGGTCTGATTTTCTATCAAAACTTTAAATTTCTAAAACATGGGTCCTGTAGTATCATATCCCACCCAACCTGCTACGTCTTTTGGTACATTTTTGGACATAATAACTTTCACACTTGTTGACCGTATTATATGGTTTAGATTGAGGCTCACTGACGAGGTTTAAGTACCCGAAACGTCCATGTATGGTCCATGTTGCAAATTTATCTGTTCTTAAATGATCCTATTTAATTTGAAGACGTTTAAAATTTAAACCAACAACTAGAAAGAAAATACTATTGTGTCATAGGTATATTGTAGACACTATGTATACTATTTTCGCTAACAGCCTTAATATTCTGTCAAAGCTAATGGAAAATTTTCGTAAATTGCTGATAAGAAATATGCACTGTAAGCTAGATTTGAAATTGCACAATACGATGAAGAAATAGCGTCTGTGAAACGAAATATATTAACCACGCAGTTGAAGGTCATATGGCTGAATAAAACAATCAAATTCGTAAAAGTTCCCCTATTATGCATCATGACGTCAGATCTGTACCATGAAATGAGACAATAATATTCTTTATAAACATGAATTTGATATCACTATGATTTTTGAGGATCGACAATTTCAGAAAATCAAGTATTTGTAAAAGCACGGTATGTATCAAATGCCTAACGAGTCGGAACCATTGCAAGGTAGCCCTGAGCGTATGTAGATATAAACTATGGCAATGCACGTAATGTGTATATGTAATCATTTCTCTTCGTACAGAAAGCTTAACTTGTAGCCTACATATATTATTCAATCATACACGCGATTGAGAGATGATCAAATAAAACCAGAAACCTTAAAAATCAAAACTAAAACATTCTTTCGTGAACCGAAATCGAATCCTTCGTGGAGATGTGACCAAGGTCACGGGAAGAGTAGGCAACTCTTGCTGGCTAGCAACAATTCATGAAGCTTTCAACAACGTTGATAACGTTATGTATTTAATTATAGGGTTGTATGAGCAACCGCCTGGAATATCTTCGAATCAACAACTATAAATAAACAGGTCATACACAGTGGCAGATCTAGGATTTCAGAAAGGGGGGGGGGGGGGGGGGGGGCGAAGCCCAGCTCAAAGGCAATCGTTCACAGAAAAGCTGACAAGCAAGAAAAAAAAAAAAGAGAAGAAAAGCAACCGAAGACGAAGAAGCGAAAGTTAAGACACTACTTTATTAAGAAGGGGAGGGTTTTGATTCTAACTGCATACGACATAGAGTAAGTTAATTGTTACATTTTACCTTAGTTTAAATGAAAACTGGCGAGCGTAGTAAGCTGGAAAATTTGTAGATATATGGTTACATTCACTCTCTCTATCTCCAATTTCAAAGGGGAAGGGTGGGAAGATAAAGACATTGCAACCCCACTATCCACCTGTCTGACCTGGCCCATGAAAATGAAACATGAAGTAATTATTTAAGAATTTAAGATATATGGATCCATTCAAACACAATGAAAAAGAGAGTTAAAGGCAAACTGAGGACGGAAAAATAGATATCTAATAAAAAATTAAGTGTGGCGAGCGATTCGAGCCGAAAAGTTCCCAAAAGTAATGAGATTAAGCAAAAAAGGGTATTCTGAATCAATAACTTTGGGTGAAAAAGGGGAGGGGGCGGGCCCTCTGCCCCCTAAATCCGCCACTGATACAGATACCCTCTGTAATCTGACAACGCATTTAATGGACAAACCAAATGGTACAGAAAAACCAATTTAAGTCATAACGAGACAATTACAAAAATGGGCAACCTTCATTTCTATTAATGAATTGGAGCCTTTGTCGGAGATCATTCTGCCTTTCAGATATTTTTTGATTGGATAAGCAATCTTTGTAAATATTTTACTGTTCCTTCCTTCGACTTTACATTTCTGCTCTGTGGTATTTCTTCCAGTAAGGAAACATTTGTTATCAGTTATGCGTACCTCGAGTTTATTACGTTTTTAAAAGATTCAAAGGAATGTTTAAAAAAAATACATGTAACTAAGAAATAATCTTTGATAGATTGATCGAAATGGAGTTATGTTTTTCATTAGTTTTATGCAACGTCTTTAATATTTTTGGCCAAATCCTTATTATATAGATATTGACATTGACCTTGACATCAGACTGGCGAATTGACAATTTCGAACTCCCATATGTTACGATCTTATTTAATCAAGGTTCTTAATGAAATCAGCTTTGAATAATGGTATGTGGAGTTGTAAATTTTAATTTATCCAGGCATAGGGTAACATTTTTGCAGTTATAGTCCAGAAATGACATTGTGCCGAATTATAACTGTCAGCTATTTCTGTGATGTTTGTCAGTAAGGCAACGTTGTCCCAAACAGTACTCCAAGCCGATGTGTACGGTTTACCAGTTCTTACGAAAGCCAAAATTTCTTGCTGTATGTTGTTTTGGAACATAATGTCTGATTGCTTTGGTGTAAAATAGTCTTTTATGGTTCCAAAAAATCCAAAGAGGTCCCACATATGCATGGAATAGGAGGCAGGGAAGGGAATACCCACAGTGTGTATTGGCTGTGAGGGGCGTGACGTCACAACGTATCTGTATACGTCAGATGTAAAAAATAGAGCAATATCTTTCGCCATCACTTCGTTTGGACATGTGACGCGCAAATCTGACACCATCGATGTAAATTCGAACTCTGGAGATTCTATATTGATTGGATATAGCTGCAGTGCTTGGAAAACGATGTCCTTGATGTTTCCTTGGAAAGTTCCAAGTTTCTGAGTAACGTGGTCCCTATAGTCATTCCATGTCCAGTTTTTAAGGTTTGTGGGTGAAGGGTCAAAGTCTACTTCCTGTGCCGTGGTGCCTGAAACAATAAAGAATATATTTCATACACGCATGTACATTATTGTACAATAATACAAGCGATCCTAGTTCGTTCTCCAACTAAATATTTATAGACTGTGAATACAATGTGAAAATAGATCACATCTGACAAAGAAAAAGATGAATTTCCTCTATGTAAGCTTGATGATAAAATCCCTTAGGTTGAATTGAAATAATGTCAAATCATTAATGAATTGTTAATGTTTAAAATAGCATAACCATCATGATTTTTCTCATTATTGCCTTTATAGTTCGTTTCACGTCTAATTAATAACAGACTTTTATATTCGTAGGTCGCCAATAGCATCTTTTAGTCGTTTGTTACTCGTCCACTGATTTCAAACGTTACTCGCCTGTTGATGTCCGTTAATAAGTTTCCGCTGTGATCAAGTTCAAAATTTTCCATTAGATAGAACGGACTAAGGCGATCGTTACGTATCCTTTGGTGCCAGTTCTGTCCAGTAGCCCTCAGTTACATCGCCGGTAGCTATTCGACAGATATACGTTTCAGGGTGTCAGCCTCGAGTCACGAATGAAAATCTACCGGGCGTAAAACGTATAAAACTGAAAAGTACGGACGTCCACCGGAGGCAAACGGACTAGTAATGGATGCCCGTTCATACTCCGTTTTGTCCAGTTGCATTTCCGGTGCATTTCCGTTTTTCGTTGCTTCACCGTTACTCATACGTTGCAGTCCGTTACACGATCCGTACTTTTCAGGTAAATCCGGTACTCTTACGGTAGGTATCCGTTCCATACTAGTCGCGAGAGACTTAGGCAGCGTCGATTCTTTAAAAACAGACGACCCATGGACTAATGATGTGGTATTTTTCGCGTTATTCGGTAGAGTGTGACTTAACTATGAAATGTGCTTTGACATTTTTCTATAGATATAGATGTATTATTTATACCTCCAACAATACAATACTACAATGACCACATCGAAACATATAAAGTACCACAGAAACATAAGATTAAAATCAACTGCGTGAATAAACAAGATGAAAGATCGTAAGTTTTCCCTTTAAAACAATACTTACCACCTGTTACGTGCTTTGATTTTTATACTATCCGACGGATAAAAGCAATTTGCTTATTTCAGTGCTACTTTTTACTTACAATGTTGTAATCAAGCAATAAATCATACCTTTTCAAAATATCAACGTGCCAAAACACATAGCAGATAGGCACAACAAGGATATCAAAGAAAGATGGGGTCTCCATCAAAAGTCGGTTGTAGCATCCACAGCAAATACAAAATGCCAAAAACACAGATCAGATAGGCACAAAAAGGGATAACAACGAAGCATGTAAGAACAAATATCAAAGATGACACCAGAACATAAAAGACTACATATAAACCAACGAGACGAATGGGAAACCGATGCCGACTTAGGACGGCCATCTGCAACGTAAGTAGCAAATGATCAAATAGTCCGGTTACCTTTTAAGATTAAGATACGGAAGATGTGTGTACTACCTGTAAAATATATGTACAGATCTCTATGCGAATAAATTCAAATACACTAAACTTAAACTTAGCATTCCCTTCTATTGTATCAAGGGAAAAAAAAACAGAGTGTCTGATTTTGCTGCTCCCTTCTATTGTATCAAGGGAGAAAAACGGAGGGTCCGATTTTGCTGCTCCCTTCTATTGTATCAAGGGAGAAAAACGGAGTGTCTGATTTTGCTGCTCCCTTCTATTGTATCAAGGGAGAAAACCGGAGTGTCCGATTTCGCCGCTCCCTTCTATTGTATCAAGGGAGAAAAAAAATGAGTGTCCGATTTTGCTGCTCCCTTCTATTGTATCAAGGGAGAAAAACAGAGTGTCCGATTTTGCTGCTCCCTTCTATTGTACCAAGGACTTATAAACAGATAAAAGTCCTTGATTGTATCAAGGGAGAAAAACGGAGTGTCTGATTTCGCCGCTCCTTTCTATTGTATCAAGGGAGAAAAACGGAGTGTACGATTTCGCCGCTCCCTTCTATTGTATCAAGGGAGAAAAACGGAGTGTCCGATTTTGCTGCTCCCTTCTATTGTATCAAGGGAGAAAATCGGAGTGTCCGATTTTGCTGCTCCCTTCTATTGTATCAAGGGAGAAAAACGGAGTGTCCGATTTTGCTGCTCCCTTCTATTGTTTCAAGTGAGAAAAACAGAGTGTCCGATTTTGCTGCTCCCTTCTATTGTATCAAGGACTTATAAACAGATAAAAGTCCTTGATTGTATCAAGGGAGAAAAACGGAGTGTCTGATTTCGCCGCTCCCTTCTATTGTATCAAGGGAGAAAAACGGAGTGTCCGATTTCGCCGCTCCCTTCTATTGTATCAATGGAGAAAAACGGAGTGTCCGATTTCGCCGCTCCCTTCTATTGTATCAAGGGAGAAAAACGGAGTGTCCGATTTCGCCGCTCCCTTCTATTGTATCAAGGGAGAAAAACGGAGTGTCTGATTTTGCTGTCAGACAGCAGCCTTCTGTACACTAACGTCTAAATGTGGTGTACCAGACAGGCATGTTAACTATAACGCGAGGGGGTTGACAGTAAGTGTTTTAAATGCTTTTCCTTGACATAGTCGCCATAGTACTTTCTTTATAGAAATAACCTCAGATAGTGTATGTTTTTTAGATATATTTTTTTCATTTTCGTGCTTGAACATCGACGGCGGGTGCGGCTAGCCAAACAGGGAATGCTTACTCCTCCCAGGCACCTTGTCCCATCTCTAGTGTAGCTTGCTAGGGATTCGTCGATGCTCAATTCGGTGCTCTATTGTGAGTGCTGTTGAGATTGCTATTATGATCTTCTTTATCTCTATAATGAATTCTCAGATGCTTCGCGCATTGATGCAGTTTTCCGTTAAACTTTTCAGTTGATACCTGCATCAACAGACAAATAATAAGATTGAAATCTTAAAGGAAGCAATATGAGAATAAATTCTGAAGCCAAATGATAAAACTGAAGGAGATGATAACAGATAATAGTATAATGTAAACAATGGAAGATCAAATAGATTAAGGAAACCATATATCCTAAAGAGGAAATATTTACTTTGTATAACAGATTACAAATAGGCAGTGACAGAACTAAGACCAAACTCACATGGAATACAGAAAGCCAAATAGATCACATTATAACATCAATATAGAAATATAGTATCTATTTTACGCTTACTGTGTATTATTTGCGTATTTCAACAAAAATAAAATCTCATCCGGGATATGCTAGAGATCAAAATAGCAAGGATATCCTCATAGTGAACAATGTAGAGCGAAAATCTAAACATGTCCTAAACTTAATGTCAAGGGGTAAGTCAATGATAGAACTTTGTATTCATGGAGATGCCATTAAGTTTAGAGTGGCATTATTCTGGATTCATGCCTGAAATAACGATTCTGACAATTACAAAATGTTAGATAAAGCTTTGAACATTATATAATCAACTGAAGTAGATGCAGTCCGTGTCAAATTTCGGTTGAAAACTGACCTGCATTAATTCCATTGCCTTTTCTTGACTCAAAGGAAATCGTTACAGTAAGGTTATATATTAAGAAAGAGAGAGGTAAGTTTTCATCATGAATCAGAACTTACCGATCATTAAAGGCACATCGTTCCCCTCGCCATTTTCAAATACTTTATAAGGAGTATCTGTTAATACATAGCCTGCAAAAAAATATTGAAAAATGATAAAAAAATTATATTTGCAAAAAGTTCATAAAGTAGAACGAAGTGTCCAACTGTACTGTAAAGTATCATCTGATAATCCACGAGAACACGAAAATAGAAATTCAAAAATAAGTGCAATAATGCAACAACGCGTATATGTACTAATGCAAGAATGCACTCAATGCAATTGCATTTCAATGGCTCGATTCCGGTCAATTAGAGTTGGAGCAACCCTAAGGATGAATTACAAATGATTAATCCATATTCCAAGCCTAAACATTTGTTCCTGCATTCAAAACAACCTAATGTTTGAAGTGTTTTAATTCCATCATGTTCTCTAACTTGCCGTGTTGTAGTGTCCTCTACGCAGGACTCGAATTCACATTTCTTCCATCATTTCATTATGGCTATTACTACAATTGTGCCCTCTTCGAGACCTTTTGGTAACAATAAAAGTGGGAGGGCTGTGCGCACGTAATCCGGATAACTACACCATTTGCTACATTCGTAGCGGATGGCCTTCCTAAGTCGGTACCAGTTACCCATTGGTCTCTTTGGTTTATGTGTAGTCTTTTGTGTTTAATGATTCTATGTCGTATGTAACTTTTTCATCTCTTGCTGTGCTCGTCTTCTCTGTCATTCCGCATCGTATGTTTCTGATGGTATTGCAACCGTGTCTGATTGAAGATCCCCTCCCTTCTTTTATTATTCGATGGTCCCCCGATTATCTTCAGTGTTTTCTCTTCGGATTCATTTCAATCATCCATTGTAATGTTATACATGTGAGATTCGTTGTTTTGGTTGCTACGTTCTCTTGTAGCTCTTTTCCTTATTCCGAATCTTAACAGTAACTGTAACTTCAAGCCTAAATATCCCCCTATTCAAGTCCTAACCTAGCTGAAACGCTAAAACTGATCGACTCTGTCCCTTTCCATAATTTCCTAAAACTATCTCGGGCTATTCATCACATTCGCGCATTTTTAATTTTTCTTGACATTGCAATCTCTTGCATTCACTAATGTTATACATGATCTTTTTTCGGATAGTATCCTATCCGAAGTAGAATCTACTGTTGCTTTTAAAATAAGTAATAAAAGCACTTACTTTTGACAGCAAAAAAGGAAAATTTCATGTTGATAACTTGTAAATTGAATAGAAATTCTATAAATGCTTTTCTTATGTAAGGTTTGTTTTATCAAAATCTAGAAAAGAAAGTGTGTTTTTTTTTTCATTTTCACTCTTCTACACTCTAAAAATTGCGGACGCCTGACGCGTCCGGACGCGTTCTAAAATGAACACTTAATGTTCCAACCAAAACACATAGTGATCAATATAGAATATGAGTGTTCTCAAAAAGATGAATTGCCGTTCATGATTGAACATTTTGCGTTCCTTTTTGACTAGACTGGTTTCAATTTGTCTGTTAAATACAACACATGACCTCAACTCTTACTGGAATATAATTCGTGAAAGTTTGGAATCTTTTTATGTTAAAAGCTTTTGAATTTTGGTTCCGATTTTCTTTATTTTCAACGAAAACAAATCCTCTAATAGTAGATTCACATAAATGCATATATTATGAATGGATTTTCTTTTTTATGTATGTTAGATGTTCTGGTATTTGAAATTACGAGCTGGTATAATTAAGTTGAAGTAATTATTTAGATGAAATAAAAATAAAGTAAAGCGTGAACACTGATGTTAATAAAATGAACATATGATGAACATATGATGAACATGAGTGTTAAGAAATTAACGCTAAAGCGGATTTGAACGCGTCCGTTTAAAGTTCGCGCTCAAATAATCACGTGACATATTCAGCTACACGAGGACATGCAGCAGATAGCATTGTTATTGTGGTAAATATGACAAAATTCATTATTTTATGTGATTGAATCATATCTGTATTGTTAACATAATTCCCTATGTATTTTTGTTGTTGTTTGTTTAACTTTCTCTTTCGCACAAAGTACAAGTTACTAATACTAGCTCGCCATTCCTCTGACCGAATATTTTGGAATACCATGTACCTAGATTTTTGAATGTTAGTTCGGAATATTCTTTCCTGTTGAAATAATACTTTTCCTGTACGTAGTCCCGGTAACCTAAACTCATAATGCCAATAGAATCATGGCACACGCACGTACGTGAGCCAGTGCCTTGGATAATAGTGTTATTGGTAGAACATTATGTGTTCTATTTTGAACAACACATGTTCGTTTATGAACATTAGCCTTGTTGATTTTCATACAATTTTCAACCTCTTTTCCGGAACCACTGTTCAGATTTTGATGAAACTTGGTAGATATAAAGTACTTGTGGTCCCCTACAAGTGTTGTTATTAGTCCGGATCCGTCAATAGGTGGCACCACCACATCCTTAAGTCAAATATTCGCGACTTCTTCTTTGATATGCTAAATAGCATATAATATGAAATAAGAATTTGATTGAATATCACTTTCAACAATTGAGTTTATACATATCTCTTTTATCTTAGAATGTTCCAGACAGTGAAAATGGTGGGAAATTGGCAACTGCACCATTGGATCCTCCACGAATTGTAGTATTTGGATGCGATGAGGGAATCAAAGTCATAAAGTGTTTGTGATGGACAGGTGATCTCATGTGAGTCACATTCAATTATGTCTGCTGTTATGGCTCTTCTTGCCGTGTATTAATATTCGACTTGGAATATCCGAAGTGTAATGCAATGGTTAGGTCTATTCTGCAAACTTTAGTTATGGATGAGAGTTATCAGCTGGAAACTTCTAAGAAATATAAATTCTATACAAAGAATTTCAGACCAAAGTTTGAAGAAACAAAAAAGAGCCAGAGTATATAAACATAGAAAGAAGAAGGAAAAGATGCCAACCAATATAGATGTACCTTTTCTTTGTATTTTAAGTGATATAAATCAAACAGACTTTTCAGAAGTTTGAATTCTGTTTTTAGCTCACCTCGACGAAGTTGAGTGAGCTTATGCTATAACCCAACGCGTCCGCGTCCGTGTCCGCGTCCGTGTCCGCGTCCGCGTCCGGTTAAGAAGTTTGGGGTAGCTCAGTATCTGACAAAGTACTAATGTTACAGTAACCAAACTTGCACAAGTGATTCATCTTTGGATGCTGAGGTGAACCCATGCATCGAATGCAGCATCTGACCTACATTTTCCGCTTGAGTGACGTGGTTAAGAAGTTTGGGGTAGCTCAGTATCTGACAAAGTACTAATGCTACAGTAACCAAACTGGCACAAGTGATTCATCTCTGGATGCTGAGGTGAACCCATGCATTGTATGCAGCATCTGACCTACATTTTCCGCTTGAGTGACGTGGTTAAGAAGTATGGGGTAGCTCAGTATCTGACAAAGTACTGATGCTATAGTAACCAAACTTGCACAAGTGATTCATCTTTGGATGCTGAGGTGAACCCATGCATCGGATGCAGCATCTGACCTACATTTTCCGCTTGAGTGACTTGGTTAAGAAGTTTGGGGTAGCTCAGTATCTGACAAAGTACTGATGCTATAGTAACCAAACTTGCACAAGTGATTCATCTTTGGATGCTGAGGTGAACCCATGCATCAGATGCAGCATCTGACCTACATTTTCCGCTTGAGTGACTTGGTTAAGAAGTTTGGGGTAGCTCAGTATCTGACAAAGTACTGATGCTACAGTAACCAAACTTGCTCAAGTGATTCATCTTTGGATGCTGAGGTGAACCCATGCATTGGATGCAGCATCTGACCTACATTTTCCGGTTGAGTGATTTGGATAAGAAGTTTGGGGTAGCTCAGTATCTGACAAAGTACTAATGCTACAGTAGCCAAACTTGCACAAGTGATTCATCTTTGGATGCCCAGATGGACCCATGCATCGGATGCAGCATCTGACCTACTTTTTCCACTTGGGTGATTTCGCTTTTAAAAGCCAATATTGAGCAAAGTATAAGTGCTACATGTACCAAACTTGCATAATGGATGTATCTTTGATCAAACTTTCATAAAATGACCTTGACCTACTTTTTCCGCTTGAGTGATTTTGCCTTTAAAAGCCAATATTGAGCAAAGTATAAGTGATACATGTACCAAACTTGCATATTGGATGTATCTTTGATCAATCTTTCATAAAATGACCTTGACCTACTTTTTCCGCTTGAGTGATTTTGCTCTATAAAGCCAATATTGAGCAAAGTATAAGTGCTAGATGTTCCAAACTTGCATATTAGATGTATCTTTGATCAAACTTTCATAAAATGACCTCGGCCTACTTTTTCCGCTTGAGTGATTTTGCCTTTAAAAGCCAATATTGAGCAAAGTATAAGTGATACATGTACCAAACTTGCATATTGGATGTATCTTTGATCAATCTTTCATAAAATGACCTTGACCTACTTTTTCCGTTTGAGTGATTTTGCTCTATAAAGCCAATATTGAGCAAAGTATAACTGCTTCATGTACCAAACTTGCATATTGGATGTATCTTTGATCAAACTTTCATTAAATGACCTTGACCTACTTTTTCTGCTTGAGTGGTTTTGCCTTTAAAAGCCAATATACATGTACTAAGAAATATGTTTGAATTGAATTTTGCTGTCACGAGGTGAGCTTCGTAATCTGTGATTACCTATGTTTGTAAATTTAAACTATTCGTGTATAAATGAGATGTGTATTGTAGCCTGAAACTGCATTTACTTTCAACTGAAATATGTTTAAGTATAATGAATTAAATAAATACATGTATGTAATGTATGAAATTATCGTACATGACATGTAATTATGACTATTTTATTTATACAAATAATCTTTTATGATTCTATTCTATCATGATTTCGTCCATTACTCCATAATGAATATTTTTTCATATACATGTATATGAATGAAATTTTATTTATTGGAATCTTTATTATGATTCTGTTAATTACTCTGTGATGATTTGTTTTTGTTTATATTCATGTAATGCATTTTTGTTTCAGAATTTTGAAATTTCATTTATTGGAATCTTTTATTTTTATTCTGTTTGTTATTCATTAAGGAGTATTTTTCATCAGTATGAATCAAATATATTTTTTCAGAATTGTGAAGAATGTTTTAAATCTTAAGATAATAATGCACAAGTTGGCTATTGAAATACCTGTATTTCTTGTTTTCAATTGAATAAATTTGGTGCGATTGGTATCAGTTTCTTATTTGATGTCTTTTGAAAGATCTGGTGTTCATAATATTTGAACTTTATTATGTTAAGGTTTCTTGAACATAGATGTTCATGTTGCTTGAACACCTTAGTAAATGTTGTTGTAATTGAATATTATGTGCTATATTTTGAACATCACGTGTTCCATTGTTAAGGATTCTTAAACACGGATGTTAAAGTTGTTTGAACTTGACATGTTTAGGTTTCTTGAACATAGATGTTCAAGTTGCTTGAACACTTTGGATAATAGTGTTCCTAGTAGAATATTATGTGTTCTATTTTGAACATCACATGTTCTTCTCTGAACATTAGCCTTTGATTAAACGCGTAAAAGTGTTCAATATCTGTAACACTCCTTTAAACATGTAAAAGTGTTCAAATTTGAACACTTTTTTATGTTCAAAACATGTTCACAATCAGTACAGGAATGTTCAAGGATTGAACACATGTGTTAACATATTCAGTTTTGAACACATAGATGTTCTACAAAGTTGCTAGTTATTTGAACATCATATTCAAAGCTTAAACACCCTGGTGTTCACACTTAATAGAACATGTTCAAGGTGTTCAATATCTGAAACAGTGTAGGTGTTCAAGTAGTGTTCTACATTGGAACATCCACTTTTAGAACATGTTCCAGGTGTTCAATATCAAACAATTTATGTGACCAAGAAGTGTTCTACTTTGGAACATCCATTCTTAGAACATGTTCCAGGTGTTCAATATCTGAAACAATTTAGGTGTTCAAGAAGTGTTCTACATCGGAACATCCATTTTTAGAGTGTACAAGTATTTAGTATTGATATGAAATGAAATCTTGAAATATCACTGACGAGAGTTTTATACCCGAAACGTGCATGTCTGGTCCATTCTGTAAATTTGACCTGCTTTAATAAATGATGGGGTCACTTTGAAGACTAATGTTACATACACATGTATCTTAGAATTATTGGTGGTAACAGTACAGTATATCATGCACATTTCAACAAATGGTATCTCATCACTTATGGTTGAGTAAGAAATAGAGTAAATCTGAAAAAAGGAATGTTAAACGTCTTCAAATTTAATAGCATAATTTAAAAACAGATAAATCTGCAGCATGGACCAGGAATGCACATTTCGGGTACTTAACCTTCGTCAGTGATTCTTAATCTAAACAATGTAATATGGCCAAAGATTGTGCAAGTTATTATGTCTTAAAATGTACCGAAAGACGTAGCAGGATGGGTCGGATAACAAAACCAAAGCACATACCGTCTACTATAGCAATAGCACCATCAAAGTGATTGAGGACAGGAAGATCTGATTGGTCGGACATGGCCCAGTACGGATAGATATCCCATGGTACCGCCTTTGTTATATCTTCTGCTGACATATCATACAAACACGTGATATTTGTACATCCGGTCCTTTTTAGGAAGACGAGGTTATCATTCGCAGCATCACTGTAGGTCTTGTTCATGATGGGTGAGGCGCTCAGCATCCAGGCTTTGTGGAATAAACCTTTAGCCAACGGAGATGCCAACAATGCTAAAATACTGGTACCACCAGAGCTCTGACCGAATACTGTTACCTGTTGTAAAATTCCATAATATCAGATACTTTAGATTTCAAACATAGTGTTGTAAGAAGAGTAATTTTAAAAGCAGATAATGTTTCGTCTCCTGGAATCGGAGCTGTCATTTTGTTGATTTAACCTCTGAATATTACTGAGGTGGAAAGTATAGAAATTTGATAAATAACCAGCACGTCTGTGTCACTTTAAGTTCACTAGAATTCCATCAGAATGCTCTGAAAAAGCATTGCAAAACTTTTCAAAAGTAGAGGATAAAGTTATTTTATAGATACCAGATCGGAAGTAATTGTATAACCAAACTTCTTTTCCTCTAGTAGCAAGTATAGGTCTAGTACATCTGAAAGTTGGTCGAATTTGAAACATGAAGTCTCTCATCAAGAGTCAGGACAACATTGATATGAAGACGTTTAACATTGAATGGTTGTCGCATGTTTACATGCTTTTTATATCAATTTAGCAAATTTTAGAGTTACATAGCCCCTCCGCAAGTGTCTTATTGACTTTCTCTTGACGTCAACTAAACTTCTAGTATAAATGCTCTTTACAGCAACCATGTATCAAATATTTTGAAGAGTTAAGCGCAAGAAATCCAGATATATATACTATTTGCTATTTACAAGCAGTTTGCCGTTTAAAGGCTTCTCTGGTGTCCATAATTTCTTGCTACCTTGTGTATGAGGGTGCGTGTGTGTGTGTGTGAGAGAGGGTATGTGAGGGTGAGGGTGTGTGTGTGTGTGTGATTCGATGATGCCATCGGACTGTTTTGTTGTTAGATATCTTCTCCCTATTTTCTTACAATAATTGACGATCCCCTACGGTGTAAAGTTCGACATATTGCTTTTGGCATGTCAACACTGCATATGGGAGGTATATTCCTCTGAAAAGAAAAAAATCATCAGAAGACATACCTGATTTTGATCTCCTCCAAAGCTAGTTATATATTCCTGAACCCAATTTAGCACGGCTATTTGATCCATGAAGCCGTAGTTGCCCGATGTCTTCTGTATGGACGTTACAGATATCAAGTCTAAAGCCATGAATCCGAAAGCTTGTAGTCTGTAGTTCATGGATACATACACTATTTGTGTCGAGTTCGCAAGTTCTTCAGTCGGTCTGTACGTCGGCCAGCTTCCTCCACTCTCCTGTCACATGTATTATGAAGATTTTTCAATCAACACTTGGCAAGTACATGTAAGGGAATACAATGTTCTAATGTTTCTGTGATTGATCTCCTTTCAATTTTTGGTCATAATTTCTTTATTGATTAACCTAAAATTTCACCGGAGACTAGCAAAGTATATGAAAATTGTTAACAAAATAAATTGTGAAATGTGCTCGAACCATTTTTCATAACCCCACTTCTGATTGTAATTTTGAATTTAATGCAATACTGTGTGGCAGGAATGGGTATCGTGCCCGAATAGCTCAGTTGAGCGTCTGCCCTGATAGCAGAAGGTCTCGGATTCGAATCCCGGTCCGGCCACATCTTTTCCTCTCCTGTTACAGAATAGCCCAGTTTCGAGTTACGCCGGAATACCGTTACGACTCCGGGATTAGTCACGCCGAGTCAAAAATGTTCCACTGGCGTACTTCCGGTTGCGAAGCGTGCATGACTACCAAGAACGTCAATCGGAATTTAACTGCATTTTATCTATCACAACACACTTTTTCCTCTCGTAATGGATGTAAGAGATAACGAGTTACATTTTTATAGCTACTATGTCACAGAATTGAAAAAAATACCTCCAAAAAGAGGCATAGGGAGGAAGCTGGACCGTCACCGTTGTAAGGCTTGTTGATATCGGAGTTGAGTACGACTTGGATTTTGACTACAGATTAGAGGTTTGAATGTTTTCATTACAAATACATTTAACCTATAAGTAAAATCATGGAAAAGAAAAAGTGATTGTTTTCAATTTTTTTTAATGCATGTAAATTATTCTTACCATAAATTCCAAGAACAGAAAAAAAAATTAGCCAAGTCCCCCTTTTCCCAGTTCCTTCCCTCAAAATCAAATGGCCGTCCCCTTCCATAGATACGAAACGAAATGCTGTGCAGACATAAAAACACTGTAATGAAGACATTGCAGGAACTTGAAATTGACCCATTACCTTATGCTTTGTGAGTTCTCGATATATTCAAGTATCTACTTAGTAATATTAGAGCTGATACAGATATTCGCAGGAAAATTGTACAGACTGATCATCATGTTTGTAATTTAATATTTTCAGGTATTTATGAACAACATGAGATAATGAAAGTGAATACAGAGCTCTGGATTTGAAATGTAAAATTTAAGATATCATCATAAGCTTGGACCAAGTAAATAAAGTTGACTTCTGGTAAGGATTCTAGTGAATAGTTTTTGAAATACATTTGTAACAGAAGAGGAAAAAAATGGGTACCTCTTTTTCCCCTCCCACTCCCTTACCTCTCCTCCTTCTCCCCCTCCTTTTCACTCTTCCCTTACCTCCCCCTCCCACCCCCTTCCTCCCCTTATCTCCCTCTCCCTCTTCCCACACCCCTTCCTCCCACCTCCCTTTCACCCTGTCCAACCCCTCAAGCAGGGCCCCATGTAGGTATAATAATTTTATGTAAATGGTCAAACTTCCATCACTCTGATCCTCTCAGTATCAAATGAGGAAAGCTTTAATAATTGCACATTTGTTACAAATTTAAAGAGCTTTTCAATTTTAATATGATATCAAATGAACATCAAAATAGATCAAAGATATTTATACAGTTCTTTATAGAGATCATGTATTTTAATACAGTCATATATTATGATACTTATGTATAATTTTATATAAAATAGGAAGATGACTTGTCAGATGTTCCGGATACAGAATCATTTGGTGTGCTCATATACCTGATGCATGTGTGTGGATTGCTGACTGTCTTACAAATTTATAAGCAGGACAATGGATACTGAGATTTCACAATCACATGGCATTGTAACCACATCAACAAAGTAAAACCCACACATTGTTCGCACCCTGATTTTATCTGTCAATTACTTAGTTATACATCTCCAGACACACAAACTAGTAAGACTGTTAAGTGAATATCAAATGCTGATAACTTTATTCATATAAATGTACCAGAACAAAGATTATAGGGAAGCACGTTTTGATAATCATTATCATGTCAAATGAAATATGTTTGCTTAAAATTTGACTAGTTTATTCAAATACAGGATCAGTTGGGTGTTTGTAGTACTTTGTATTCTTTACCAAAAGAGATTTATACTAGATTAATAATTATTAATTTGATTAGGAGTTATGCAAAGGTATTGTTGAAAAAAGTTTTATTGTCAGCAATATGATTCATAAGTACTGAAAGCACATTTATATTATGTTGCTTACTTTGTGAGAAACTTCAAGTACCATATATATACATTTAGTGTAATATGAGTTTGCTGTCTGATATGAAATAATTAGGTAAATGTATAATCACAGAATACAAATGTATGTACAGTAAAGCTTAATATTTAATTGACAAATATGTACATTAAATAATAGATGATGGAATAGAAGTTTGCAATTAATTATATCTAATAATTTATGATATGTTGTTATTTGTTGCAAAATAAAAGGTTTTGTTTGCTACAATTAATTTTCATTTATACACATCTTCATCCAATACTATATTACATTTGAGAAAGTAAAATCAATATTTGCTTTCTGTTTTATAACGTAATTGATTTATCAACATAATATCAATGGCCTCACAGTGTTTATCTCAAGATCTTACAAAGTCAAGGAGTTTAACCAGTGACCACATGATTCTTTTGTCATATATCTGTGGATTAGATATATTACATTTCCTCGATTCCCACAACTTAGAAATTGTACGTTACAGAACCAAGGAGAAATACTTGACTTGTATGTATTACATGTATGCTACAGTCTGTCCATATACTGAAATTCTGGGACTGGGCAGTTTGATTTCTAGGAAGCTTCAATGCATTTGGATATTTTCCAATAAAAGAACTTGGTCTGAATTTTGTGAATTATTAACAAGTTTCTGAGATGGCCACACTTTAGAAGTGGTTGGAAAATCTTCTTCTTCTTCCTTCTTCCAGTAAAGTGAAGGGTCACTACTGCATCATTCTCTCACTGCGGATGCACATTCATGCTGCTACTAAAGCGAGACTCTGGCAGAAGACGAATCAACAAATCAGCCAAGCATTTTAAAAATTCTTATTCTGATTAATATCATAGGAACTGATATCGACTTAGTTTTCTCATGGGTCCAGTTGGTTTGCTGGTGAGGATTAGTCTGATATCGCTTCTTGATTGAGCTAAATCTGTTCTATCCAATCTCAGGGGATGCCATTTCTTTCAAGAATATCTGTCAGAAAGTAAATATTACAATGTACAAACAAAAAAAGTGCAATAGTCTGGATTGCATCAAGCTACATCTGTTAGAAAATAAAAAAAAATTAGGGAAAGGTCAAAAGAGCAAAAAAGCATTGTACCAACGAGTGCTGAAACGGATCGCAAGGAATATACATTTTTAAGATAAATAAGGCAATGTCCCATAAAGTTGGATAAGGTCAGGTATATTATTAATCTCTTTTTGGGATTCTTTCAAGCAAAGTGTTCACTCTGTTGATGTTGATACTGAAACAGCTCTATGAAGTGGAAGCAGTAAACAACAGCATAGTAAACAGCCACATTGCAGAATATCAAAAGGGATTTAAATAGTTCAGGTAGAAATTGACCCAGGGTCTTCCGATTGCAGGAAAAAAATGCAAAATTTCGTGATGTCACAATGCTTTGACCTTGGACAAACAAGCTTCGAATCTCGGTCAAACATCGAAATTGCATTGTGACGTCATGGAATTTCTCAATTTTTTCCCACGTTCGGAAGAATAGCAGTAAAGAATTATTTTTGAAAAGTAGCTCAAAGGTAAAATTATTAGATCATTGGTCCCTGTACCACTATGAATCATGCCAATGTTGTCACAGATAATGATTTTGGAACAAAAAGTAGCTCTTAAAATCTTTGTCATTTTGAACATTTATTATCTTGGCCAGTATCTATCAGAGTACATGTATCTGTACATGGTCAGTGATGGTATAACTGAAAAAAAAACCAATACCTGTCTACTCTCTTTAAAGCTGTTATGATCCAACATCTGAGGATAGGGGATTACCATTGACTAAGTGTGCGTGCCCGGCCCTGGGCCTTGAACAACCCTGCCAGGCATGACAATTTTTCTCAGCGGAGCGGTTACTGGCCCCCTTTACTGAAAGTCTGGGCCTTCTTTCTCGTCGAAAATACAAAAATAAACTGATCTCTGACATGTGTCCTTTCCGTTCCCTCTTCAGGCTATCGAGACTACATCCTAGAGCACCAGAGACAGACTGACAGAGTACAAATTCAGTGTCGATTCCTTCGTCTCCAATGTAAACTATCGTTACCGGAAGTGACACTGCGGAACATTTTTGACGTATCACGTGACTTGCGTTATAAAAGTTAGAATAAAGACGGTAATCCGGGGGAACCCGAAACAGTGCTATTGGCGCCCAACTAAATGACTCCCGGTGGTGTGAAGTCTCGTGTGAGGTTTCAACCCAGTTAACACAAGCATGTTTTAAAAACATTAAAAAATATTTCAGTAAATGTTATAGAAACGTGATTTTGTATGGTGCCCGAAATATCAATAAAACATTTTTGGCAACATTTCATTTTGTTCAGCAATCTTAAACGTTGCTAAAATGCTTTAAAAATATTCTATACAAATGCAGTGTTTTAAAAATGTTCTTGGAACGTTCTGCCAGAAATGTTTCAACAGAAACCTGTTTGAAACCATTCGAAAATGTTTTGTGTTACCTGGGAAGGGCGTGGAAACCTGAAAAATTGGTGGAGAGGAGTGTGACAGGAATGGGTATCGTACCCGGATAGCTCAGTTGGTAAGAGAGCCTACCCTGATAGTAGATCTCGGGTTCAATTCCCGGTCCGGCCACATCTTTTCCTCTCCTGTTACAGCTTTAAAATAATTTGCCATTCCCTGAATTTGTTTTCCAAAAATAAGCTGATTTAGCTACTGTAATATACTTACTTGTAAGCTTCCGCCAGGGATAAACACCATTACAGGAAGTTTGGCATTAGGGTCAATTGTCGGCGTCCAGACGTTGAGAAACAAGCAATCCTCGCTGCCAACCACCTTGCTCGAGTCTGTAACATCACGCTGGACGCAATTTTCTCCGAAAACAGTAGCATTAAGGACTCCTGACCAGCAGTTATTAGATTTTGGACTTATCAGTACTGGTTCTGTCCATCTCTTTGTGTGGACAGGAGCTTCTGCATACCTGATTCCTCGAAAGGTAAATGACACATTTTGAGTACCCTTTATTTGTCCACACGGGGTCTGTACTGTTATTGGGTTGCAGGCGCTGAATTTGAGGTCGGTAAACAAAACAAGCAAAATGCTGAAATGAAATATCATTGTGACATATGTAAAAGTTAAATACGTACACTAGTAGCGTGAAAACTGTGTCAAAACTGTATTCAGGTTAGAGCCACTGATAACAAATAGTCTGTAAATTCATGTCGCAATACTTGTTGATGTAATGCTGGCATAATTTCAATCCAAGTGCAACGAGACTACGTGCGCCTCTCACTTATTTAAGATGGTAGTCTCAGGGTAAGGGACGTAACTTAAAGCTGAACTAAGTCTTTAAAAACCCCCATGACGTAGTAAATTTTTTTAGGGAACGGAAATTGTTAGAAGTGAAACTAACAATCTCCGTCCCCTAGCTAAAAATACACTTGGTCATGTGTTGATTTGAACTTTCCCCCTGATGACGTTTTGCATACTAATGTATCGTGACCCAAAATCCACTACCTCGAGTACTCGAGCGGTATATAAAGAAGCCTGGACGTGTGGACATTGTCATTTGTATGAGATGTTGTCTACCTGTAAAGATGAGTTAAGAAATTAGTAAATTGCATAGAAAATCATACATTAAAATATATAATTTTCAAATAAGAATAAAATTATTTTCTCATATATAGTTATAATGAATGAGATCTGCCCCGGGTACGTGATAGAGGGAGGGGAACTCGGGGGACGGGAGTGGGGGGGGGGGGGGGGGGGGGTCCGGTACATGTTTCACATATACAGCACCTCCAAAAGAAATTATGGCGTATGCATTATGATATATACAAGTACTATGTTTAAAAATCAAAATTAAGGTACAGATTGGAAAAGTTTTTTTTGGGGGGGGGGGGGGGGGGAGATTTGCTACAAGTAAATCATCATGAAATGTAGTAAATAACAAATGATTATTTACAAAGATAACATGATCACAAACTTATCACAATGCATATGCATGTAGGGAACTCAATGTTTCAAAATTTGGACAGATCAAGAGGGTTTGGGGTTCGGGGGGGGGGGGGGGTGATCGAATGGTAGCCCAAAATCAAAGCGTTGAAATAAAAAATATGAAGCGAAATATTATTTGCTTGTAATTTACATAATAGATCCGGACGAAAAAAGATCTGGGAAAAAGAAGCGTTGTGAGGTTTCGAGTTCGCGGGTGGGTGGGGGAGGGGGGGGGGGGGTGCGCGTTACAGGGAGGAAGTAATGCATACTCCAAATGTAATTCAAAATTACACTCTTTTACATAGTGAAATGCTTCTTAGCTATGTCTGTCTATAAAATATTCATTTTCAGTTTAGCTGTATCTTACACAATTACATAAATACACTATATATTTACAGTGTACCTGTTTACTAAACGTCTATAATACAAAAATTTCCTAATTTCAAAATTTATTTTTAACAAGTCCATTGTCTCAATCTTCTAAAATTATATCAGAATAAAAAACTGCACATTGCATGGTTTTACTTACATGTTGATAAAGCAAATACAATCCTATATCACAAATGATCGGTACACATGTTACCATTTTACACGCATGTGAAAAAACCGCGTGTTCGATTAGAGCTTCAGTAATACTTGTCTTGTAAATAATAAGTAAGATCACAATTTCGTTATCCTAATGTTCTATGTTTGGAACAAAATAAAGAGTGATACATCTAAATCAAAATGGCTCATATTTTGATGAATTAAAGCGATCTATACATTTTCCAGGGGGGGGGGGGGGGCTGTTTCCAAGTCGTCGCTGTCAGTGTAGGGGTGGGGTGTCCCCATATGGGCATATATATGGTTATTAGTAAAATTCAACTTGAAAATGGAAAAAACCCAGCCATTTTAGACAAATCACAAGAATGAGGGGAGGGCCCCCATAGTTTGTGGGATTTGAAAGTATTTTCTGAAAGTATAAAGGCCCTATACTCAAGAATGAATTTGATTTACATGTACACTTTACCAACTCAGGTATTTCGTGGAAATTTTGGGTTAAAAATAACAAATTTTATAAAAATGCTGAATTATTTTATTCAATTTTTTTGGAGTCTTTACATACTTTGGACAATTACTCATATCAAAAGTAGTTAATGAATGTTTTCAGTCATCACATTTCAATTTTGCAAATTGAATCAAATTAAGCAATTCCAACTCAGAGGTATCTTGAAGAAATCGGATCTATATGGGGATACCATATTTCTAAAAAAATACAAAATTTCCAAAGATAAGTGCAAATATCAAACTTTAACTTTCAAATTACGTTAGTCTACCATATTTTACACATATCTAAAGCTTCAGAATCTGATGTGAATTTGTCCAAAAGACGGTGAAATTATTGAGTTTTTCCTTTTTCAGCGATTTTTGATAAAAATTAATATAGTTTTTACCTCCATTTTTTTTTCTCGTAACAACGAGATTTTTTTTTTCGTAACTTCGAAATTTGTTTCTCGTAACTACGATTTTTTTTTCTCGTAACTACCATAATTTTTCTCGCAACTACGAGTTATGACATGGTACGAAATGGCTTCTGTAGGAAATACATGCTCATGGACTAGAATATTTTATACATATTGGGAGTATTTTATTTTTACTTAGAACCAACAACCTTTTTATCGTAAAGCGATACAAATCCCCTACCGGTATAAATCTGAGACCAATACTGAACTCAATGCATGTACAGACAAGTACCAGTTCGGTATCTGTAATAGTCTCAATAAAGAAAAGACAAGAAATCTGAAACTGTAATGAAAATAACAAAGTCAAAGGGTAATAACTCTATTAAGGGGCGGGGGACTTTGGGTTTTTTTTTTCGAAAAAAATAATTTTGCTCTGAATTTTGATGGAAAAATTTATTTGCTTATGGTGTGTCAGAAAAAAATAATCTTGTTTTCACAAGTAGTCTAAATTTGAAGAATTACCTTAAAATTTCGCTAAAAATTCCTGAAAATTTTCCGGCTCGCTTCGTTCGTCACAGTTTTCAATTTATATAAAAAAAAATTTGGCTTGCTTCGCTCGCTGTAGTTTTCTATCAAAACATTAATTTTTAATGGCAAAGATTATATTTGAAAATATCAAAAGAATGCATGTTAATGAGGAAAAAGGGCTTCCTTAGAGGCCTATGAATATACCATGAATATAATGCATTACTATTACATGCAATAGATGCATGTTTCACCATAGAGTCTA
Organism: Pinctada fucata; assembly: GCA_028142955.1. Taxonomy (NCBI): domain Eukaryota; kingdom Metazoa; phylum Mollusca; class Bivalvia; order Pterioida; family Pteriidae; genus Pinctada; species Pinctada fucata. The sequence goes on from AP027104.1 coordinate 34,952,171, forward strand.
ATTTCATATACAAGCTTCGAAGGAGAACTTCAGTTTTTCCCCTAATTAACAATTCTAAATTCGAAAATTTGTCTAGAAAATCCTCCCCTCAGACCCTCTTACAAGATATATAAATTTTGTTTACTGAGGATTATATTGTAAATACTTCTATCTCTCTGTTTATAAGTGAATTAAATTTGTCATAAAAATAAAGTAATATTTTATTAGAGTTTTGAATAAAAATCAAGAATTTCTATTAAAACACAAACATTCATTATATATTGCACATCACTTATTATAAAAAAATTCCTTGCTCCAACTTTGCAAGAAAAAAAGTATTTTGCTCCGGTATAGGGCGAAAAAAATAATCATGCTCCGACAAAAAAATCCAATGCCCCCCCCCCCCCATATAATATTAAATGGACCATGCCTACAGACAGACATACCTCGCTGAGAACGAGACGTTCAGTAGTTTTGGGGAACTCATGCATTCGAAAATCATTGATAAAAGGGAAAAAAGGAATAGCTATTCAAAAATGAAACCATGTGAATGCATGTATAAAAGCTTTGATGAGTTTCAGATGAAATTAATTTTAAATTCCAATTTCTATACTTTTAATGTGGATTTAAAAAAAATCACAGAAATTCAAAGTAATTTTACTTTTTCTTCCAACATTTCTGCTCCAGAGTAGTGCATATGATGATCGTTCATGGATGATTTAGACCAAACAAAACCCCTCCAACTCGCCACTTTTAATTGGCCGGATTGCAAAGCAATTCCGGTCTATAGATTGACGATGTCTGTCTGTCTGTCTGTCTGTCTGTCTGTCTGTCTGTCTGTCTGTCTGTCTGTCTGTCTGTCTGTCTGTCTGTCTGTCTGTCTGTCTGTCTGTCTGTCTGTCTGTCTGTCTGTCCGTCCGTCCGTCCGTCTGTCTGTCTGTCCGTCCGTCTGTCGTCAACATTTTGGTTAAAGTTTCTGGTTGCAGCAAAATCTGAGGAACATTACGCAGTAGAAACTTTATATCATACATGAAGGTTGCCCGTTACAAGACCTTTCAATTTATGCCTTAACATTTGACCTAGTGACCTTGACCTGGAGCTTTGACCTAGTCATGGTTATGGTATCGGGAAAGTGTGTAGACTGTAAGGCCACTATGTTCCCCATTCCCTCAACATAAATTTTGGACCCGGCCCTGAAAAGAAAGGGCTATACAGAATTTGATTGGGGGGGGGGTAGTTATTGAGATGGGGATATTGGGAGGAAACGGATCCAAGACATGGCCCAAGTAGAGTTGTTCGACGAAAAATAGTTTCAACACAAAGGAAACCTATAAACTATTGATAAATAGGATTGTCAAGAATTCTATAAATTGTTTCTTTCCCATTTCCGATGCGAATTCCATCTGTTGCATCCCAATGTCTCCACGTTTACCCCCCCCCCCCCCCCCTTTAACACATCAATGGAAATAATCATACAAACGATCATAAATATAAATTCCAATGGATAATGAAGCTTATTCAAATATTCGGTAACTAGTATACATGTATATTTTAATTGATATGAATTTATAAAAGCCCATTCTCATTATGCGAATAATCTAATCGAACACGCGATTTTCACATGTGTCTACACAATGAGGTCATGTTTGTTGTAGAAAATTGTATACCGACCATAGGCCTGTATTGGATTGTATTTTCTAAAATATCATGTAAGTAAAACACTATAATTATCATGCAGTTTTGTATTCTCGAAATTTAGCTGATTAATTACATTTTCTAAAAGAAATTTTGAAATGAGGAAAATGCAGAGAAACAGCTATAGCTATGTACTTGCCTTTCACAGTATACAGGTATATGTAACAAAATCGTATGTAATGAAAATAGAATATTATAGAAGAATTTAACTATCGTATTTTAGTATGTTAATGTATGTACTTTTATTGTGCTTTTTTGCATGACAATGTTTCGATATAACATCCCCCTCCCCCCCCCCCCCCCCCCACACACACACACCGGCATCCCCCTCCCAACTACTCTTCCGTCTAATAAATTGCATGCCATTCTTTGATGTAAACTTTTAGCAGTAAACACTGATCAATATACTATTTCACTTCAGATAATATAAATTTTCAATAACTTAACCCCCCCCCCCCCTTCCGGCCCAACATGTCTTGGTTGATCATAAACATTGGGCTCCCTCTTCATCTACATGTATATTTGTTCTCCTTTGCTTGTGATAAATCATTTCAATTTACTTTCATGTCTGTTGGTTTGAATGATATACTTGAATCCAACAACATCCCACCCCACCACTATTTCACATATGTACCAAATTTTGATCAATGTAAACCGTAGCATATAATTTTTTGACATTGTAAATAGATGTTACTATGGATATTTTGAATTCATCTTTTTGGTTCGCAATATTTCATATAAAACATATGAAAAAACCTACCCACCCGGTCCCGTCCCCATCCCGTTCTAAAACAACCCCCTTCCACCCATCCCCTCCCACAAGTTCCCAAGATTACGTACCCGTCTTTTAATTATTTCAGTAAAACTGAAGATTTCATGATTACTTTATCCATTTTCTATTTCAATGTATGGTTTTCTATGATATTTTCTAATTTCTGAACTCATCTTTACAGGTAGACGACATCTCATACAAATGACAATGTCCACGCGTCCAGGCTTCTTTATATACCGCTCGAGTACTCGAGGTAGTGGATTTTGGGTCACGATACATTAGTATGCAAAACGTCATCAGGGGGAAAGTTCAAATCAACACATGACCAAGTGTATTTTTAGCTAGGGGACGGAGATTGTTAGTTTCACTTCTAACAATTTCCGTTCCCTAAAAAAATTTACTACGTCATGGGGGTTTTTAAAGACTTAGTTCAGCTTTAAAATTGATCTCGCGAACGTTTGTTGTCTGGCGTAACGTTACCATCGTTTGTTTTCACGACAAGCATCTGCATGACTTCATCATGACGTAATGATAGGGGAATTTCCCGCGCGGTGCACGGATGTAGACTGGATTTTTTTTATGGTTGCTCTATATATCATTCTCTATTTTCATAAGTGTGTATTTCACTTTATCTGTTTTTCATGAAATTCAGCATTACTTATAGATTAAACATCTTTATTCTTTTGATATTTTCAGTATCTACATGAATCCCTTGACCTACGGCATGTTTCATTCCGTAAATGTCGAAAAAAATCTTATGTAATCTGATAATTATGACCATGATTACTTCGATTTAAATTTGAGCGTGATTAGTATAAATTGAGTACATTTAGCATCATAAGATACGAAGTTCATCTAGAAGAAAAAAATGTATCTTAGAAAGGGGAAAGGGATCCGGCACGGCAATCTGGGACGATTACTTTTTATAAAAAAAATCAGGAAAATATAAAGCCTGTGTTTGTGAAACACGAATGCCCCCGGTGGCATCTTTGTTAGTATAAACTGCATTTTCTGTTAAGTATGTGAAAGGTCAAGTTCAACAATTTTGGTATCAATGGAAAGGTCTTGTCACAAGGAATACAAATGTGAAATATGAGAGTCCTATCACTTACCATTCAAAAGTTATGCCCAATGTTAAAGTTTTTGAAAATTAGGTCAAAGGTCAAGGTCAAAGTCACAAGGTCAAAACTTTTGGTATCAATAGAAAGGTCTTGTTGCAAGGAATACAGATGTGAAATATGAAAGCCCTATCACTCACCATTCAAAAGTTATGCCAAATGTTAAAGTTTTTGAAAAGTAGGTCAAAGGTCAAGGTAAAGGTCACGAGGTCAAAACTTTTGGTATCAATGGAAAGGTCTTGTCACAAGAAACACACTTGTGAAATATGAAAGCCCTATCACTTACCATTCAAAAGTTATGCCCAATGTTAAAAAGTTTTTGAAAAGAAGGTCAAAGGTCAATGTCACGAGGTCAAAAATTTTGGTATCAATGGAAAGGTCTTGTCACAAGGAACACACATGTGAAATATGAAAGCTCTATCATTTACCATTCAAAAGTTATGCCCAATGTTAAAAGTTTTTGAAAAGTAGGTCAAAGGTCAAGGTTAAGGTCACGAGGTCAAAACTTTTGGTATCAATGGAAAGGTCTTGTCACAAGAAACACACTTGTGAAATATGAAAGCCCTATCACTTACCATTCAAAAGTTATGCCCAATGTTAAAAGTTTTTGAAAAGAAGGTCAAAGGTCAATGTCACGAGGTCAAAAATTTTGGTATCAATGGAAAGGTCTTGTCACAAGGAACACACATGTGAAATATGAAAGCTCTATCATTTACCATTCAAAAGTTATGCCCAATGTTAAAAGATTTTAAAAAGTAGGTCAAAGGTCAAGGTGAAGGTCACGAGGTCAAAAATTTTGGTATCAATAGAAAGGTCTTGTCACAAGGAACACACTTGTGAAATATGAAAGCCCTATCACTTACCATTCAAAAGTTATGCCCAATGTTAAAAGTTTTTGAAAAGTAGGTCAAAGGTCAAGGTGAAGGTCACGAGGTCAAAAATTTTGGTATCAATAAAAAGGTCTTGTCACCAGGAACACACTTGTGAAATATGAAAGCCCTATCACTCACCATTCAAAAGTTATGCCAAATGTAAAAGTTTTTGAAAAGTAGGTCAAAGGTCAAGGTAAAGGTCACGAGGTCAAACTTTTGGTATCAATGGAAAGGTCTTGTCACAAGAAACACACTTGTGAAATATAAAGCCCTATCACTTACCATTCAAAAGTTATGCCCAATGTTAAAAGTTTTTGAAAAGAAGGTCAAAGGTCAATGTCACGAGGTCAAAAATTTTGGTATCAATGGAAAGGTCTTGTCACAAGGAACACACATGTGAAATATGAAAGCTCTATCACCTTCCATTCAAAAGTTATGCCCAATGTTAAAGTTTTTGAAAAGTAGGTCAAAGGTCAAGGTCAAGGTCACAAGGTCAAAAAATTTTGGTATCAATGGAAAGGTCTTGTCACAAGGAATACACATGTGAAATATCAAAGCTCTATCACCTTCCATTCAAAAGTTATGCCCAATGTTAAAGTTTTTTCGGACAAACAGACAAACAGAGAAACAGACAGACAAACAGACGGACAGGCCAAAAACTATATGCCCCCGAATCTGTGATTCCGATGCCCCCGAATCTGTGATTCCGGGGGCATAAAAAAATTGTACGAATTTCAAAAGGAGAGGTCCAGGGGTCCAGGATGGGGGGGGGGGGTCGGCTCCATCTATACCCGCGCATTGGACAGACCATCCTATCCCCCCTTTTTTAATTTTCCTTCTTATTTATTTTTTTTTATTTAATTTTACTTTTTGTCCGGTTCCTTCACGTGTTTAATCGGAATATCAACTGAGTCAGATGAACGAATTTTGTTTAAATTCTGAAATAATGATAACTGTTATTTATTGAAATTACTTTTACAGTTTCGCATAAGCATGTTGATTATTTTGCCGACAAGACATACAACGCTATGCTTAACCTCGACGTAACGTATCGTGACGTAAAAAAGAAAGGGGTAGGGGTAACCCAAATGGCGCTACTCGGTAAAAATAGGTTCGATTTCCCTGTAATTTGCACATATTTAAGATAGATAATTAAACTCTTTTCCATTAGTTTTTTATTGAAATTAAATGATACGTTTTTTCATGAGCTATGTAAATGTGACAATTTTCGGAACTTCAAACAGATAATTGTTTATCCTTAATAAATCGCTTCTAAAATAAGTATGGTAATATCAAAACATCAATTTTTTTCTTTAAAATCAAAGCACTAAAGGTGCTGAGTGCGAATAGCCAGAATAAATATCACTTATAATGTATGACAAAATATTGTGTTTTCAAAGTTATATTTGTTCCTGAACACCATCGTAGGCCAGTTTATGGACGTATAAAGACAGAACTAAAATGCAAATGCATAATGTTGTCGTGATGAATTGAAAGATGATGTCTGACAGTGAACATGAAAATTAAATAACATCACATTAAATCTACCCCCCTTAAAAAATACAACAATCCAATATGACTATCGATTGATGATTCCATATACACGGAAAGAACACGAATCTTATTTTCTAATTTGATCCCCACGCTCTCTTTAACCTTTCATGTTCAATGTTAGGTGTGTGCTAAAAATTTGAAGGAAAATTCACTTCTTTTTAGTATATAAAAACATGATATATCCTAAACGGGAATGTTTTGATCTTTTATTTTTCATAATTGTTAATATCATATTTTATGATGGAAGTTCCTAATTTTTCCGTCGTATACAGATTTTATTTTGTGAAGCGGGGCAAAATGAGCCTACTTGAAGTTAGTTCTACGTTTCAATGATTCACCTTAATATCTTTATCGATCGCACCGTTTCATTTATATATTGTCCACTAAAACAGATAATAACCTGGTAATGGAAAGGGGTTTCCAACACACTGTCTGTGTTCATCTCAGTGCATACAGATGCAATTTTTCATTAGGTCATGCATGTACATAACACGACAGCTCGATTCATATAGATATAATTCATTGATTCAGACAGTGATCAGACTTTATACCGATCACGACGCTGACACAGTTTCAAGGTACATGTAAACAGAGTAACATCGTTTATACATACTCAGTAGACGGGGCTCCCATGAGTGAAGAAATCAGGCAATCACTATGTGCTATTCGCACAAAAATGATGTATGTATTATCTTTGAAATGCAAAGCTGATGATTAATAAATTTGCAGGCTCATTGAATATCCGAGAACAAATTTTGTGACAAAGTCGCCATTTTCTGCAGTTAAAGGGGGGCAAAATTTGGAGATTTAAATTGCGACCCACGCAAAACGATTGGTTCGATTTCTTTCAAACTTTAGCAAAAGATACATGATATCATAGTTTAATTATATTGCAATTATGAAGAAAATTGAATGTAGGGAAGTAATGAAGTTTTGGTGAGACTACCACCTTAAAATCTCGACATGTTTAATTTTTTTTCTACATATTGATTTTGTTTCTGTTCATCAAAGGATGATGATGTGTTCAGATAAACCATAGAGAATTGAAAGAGAGAAGATGATTTTGTGATGAATGACAGTTCGAGAACAGATCTAGTGGGAGGAGGCGAGTCAGACTCCCCCCTCTTTCAAATCAGAATACATATGCAAGAAAAGGGTAATGCCGATACCAAGAAAAACATTTTCTTTGCATATCCTTTTGTTGATTTAGATTTATAAAACTGATCTCATTATAACGAAATACTAATATATGCTGTTCAGAATTTACAGAAAATCCTGTTTTGAAGATACACATGTAGGAGATCTAGTAGTAACGATACTTTTTAGCTAGTCACCAATGCTCAGTCGACAAACTTCCTTCTAGACAACTGCTCTTAGAATTGATGTTTTCCCTTGTTTACGCGATATATCTCTATAAATGATGAAAAAATATGTCATGCATATAGATAAATTCTATGGTTAAGCTCCCCTCGAAAACAATATTCACCTCGCGCTTCGGGCTCGGTGAATATTGTCTTCTCAGGGAGCTAGCGCTTCGGGCTCGGTGAATATTGTCTTCTCAGGGAGCTAGCGCTTCGGGCTCGGAGAATATTGTCTTCTCAGGGGGTTAGCGCTTCGGGCTCGGTGAATATTGTCTTCTCAGGGAGCTAGCGCTTCGGGCTCGGTGATTATTGTGTTCTCAGGGAGCTAGCGCTTCGGGCTCGGTGATTATTGTCTTCTCAGGGAGCTAGCGCTTCGGGCTCGGTGAATATTGTCTTCCCAGGGAGCTAAACCATTTTATTGCATGAATGGGAATTTTCCCCTTTTTGGATTGGCTAAAATAGCCGCTCGGTAAAACGCTCGAACATTATTATATCTACCTAGGATGACATCATCCTGGGTAGATATAATCTTAATTCCAACAGCTCTCCATGTTCTAAAAATGAATCAGAGAGGCTTTTTAAAGTCTGAAAGAAATGAGGGGATCTCTAACGACACTCGGTTGCTGCACCCACAGCAAAACCCCAAAACGTCAAATGCAAAACACAGCAAACACACACAGAAAGAGACGCAAAAGGTACAAGGAACACTAAAGTACATAGAAACATCAAACATAAATGACTGCACATGAAATTAACCAACGAAACCAATGGGCAATCGGTGCCGACTTAGGACGGCCATCTGCCATGCCAGTAACAGACGGTGTGGTTATCCGGGTTACCAAGAGGTCTCGAAGAACGTGCAATTGTGGTGTAAAATAATCTCCGCACTGACTGTAAGGTGACCATACAAACAGACAGCATAACGCAGGGGCTCAATGAACGCACAGATGGATATAAAAACAGAAGTTCTGCCCGCTGTAGCGAGCTCATGCATGTTATCACCCGAAGAGTCCGATTGAGATTTAGAGAGGACAGGTAGTCGGGGTCCTTTTTAAAGAGGTTTGGGTAGGGCCCGTCATGGAGTCCTGTCGTCACAGTCATTCTGGGTGCAATTCTTAAGAATGCGCTGGTACAAGACTGTAGATTAGTCCAGTACCAAGTAAAGTTTCCGTCTGGTGACAGAAGGATCATATCCACGTAATGTTTGAATGATTTATATAGATGATTTTGAAACTTCGAGTAATGAAATAAATTGCTTTTACCTCGGTAAAAACAATATTCACCTCGTCCTTCGGGGCAGGTGAATATTGTCTTCTGGGGGAGCTAAACCATTGTATTTATCTCGATAAAAGTAAATAATTGTGCAGTATTTACCTCGGTAAAAGTAAACAATTTTATAATGTTCAATACAAACAGCGAAACGGACGAGTGCCTCAAAAATTTATGATGATTCAAACGGTTAACTGCAAAAACAAGCACCTTGAGGGAATAATACATTTGCAAAACGGAATGTATTGTAGATGGCGCACCAAAAAATAAATACAAAGCTTGATTTAAAAAAAATCAGTTTGCCTTTCCTCGTGTACCCTTTTACCTCCAATGTTGTATTTTTGAATGTCATATATTTCAAGATACATGTATGTACATGTACATGAGCTATATCAAGAAATAATTTCTATTTTGTCATAAAAAATACAGATTGAGCTATTTTACTTATGATTCACGAACCAATATGATTGAAATTTACTAGGTACATTTTTCCGTTACTGTAGACGGTATGACCAAGGGTCATTAGCGAACATTGACCGAAGATAATATGTTCATATCCTTAAGCCATAATTATATGTAAGGAAATTTATGTTTATGTTGAGAGAGAGAGAAAAAAGTGAGAGACAAAGAGAGAAAAAGAGAGAGAATGATTAAATTGCAATTGATTTCACGAGGGACAAGTAGCATCCAGTCATACGAAACCCCTCCCTTGCTCCTTTCATTGTACATTTGTTAGTCGTAAAATTTGTCTAGTTCTTGCATCAGCAACTGCAACAAAAGTTTAAATACATTATGCAAATATTCTAATTACATATTAATATCGTGCATAAATTATGCAGAGTTATATACGCCTTACTTAATTACCATATCCGCGAGTCATCTTGGCTCCGGATATTTGTTTGCAGCTGTGATTTTCTCATTTATAATTCTAAAATAAAGAACTCGTCATTTTATCGGTCATTTTCCTTTCATATCCGGGTTGTAGGCGATGTCCTTCTATTAAAATTTATCTTTCGAAATTGTTAATTTCAGTATAACTCATATTATTAGATACTCAAGTTGAGGTAAGATTTCGGTTTGTTTCGATTTGCGAATACTTACAATTCCCCTCTTAGAACAAGATTCTTTTTTACAATTTAATTGTATTTATTCTGTCATAAATGTCGGCACAGAATTAGTACGTATATAGATTTTGAAAAAGGAAAGAAGTATAAATAAAGGCTTTTTAAAGAGCAAAACAAGTGGATTTGACGTTTTTATTGACAGAATGTGAAAGGCTAGATATGTTTTTGCTGTTATAAAACAAAAAAAAACAAAAAACAAAAAAACAAAACAAAACAAAACAAAACAAAACAAAAAAAAAAAAAAAAAAAAAAAACAAAAAAAAAAAAAAAAACAAAAAAAAACCGGTCACATCTCTCCTTCAACATTTTTCAAGGAATTTTAGTTTTCCCTTCGTGATTCCGTTTGTAAATATCTGTATCTCCACGCAAAAGTAATCAATGTGTGCGTAAAAGTTCCAAGAATTCGTCAAGAAGGGATAAAGGGACAATGGAACTTTGGATTCACGTTTCATAAGTAACATTACTTACATGTAACTATTAACCCAAATGAGTAATATAGCTAATATGTTTATTCCATAAACGTTTACTTGTAATATACGCACAGAGACGTTTTACGAAAGTACCTTGGACGCAAAAGGTAAGATATTTAAAAAAATATATGAATTATGAGAAAGCATGCATTTCTTTGTTTTAGTTTGCTTCAATGTGCACCAGAAAGAAAGTCATTCATAAAAACAAACAAATAGTTAATAAAAAAATGCATTCAGTTAAAAAAAAAGTCTTTTGTTGTATTTTATATGATAGTTGGCTTTCCATACTGTATCTGTGCTTCTGACGTATCGAACTGCGTCTCACAGGGGGTTATAAGAAATTGCTTTTGACCAAAAATGTCTTTTGCAGTTTTTTTTTTTCTTTTTTACAATGGCAACATTTTGTAAATCAACGAAATTTTCAGTGGTGCTAGGTCGGAGTTGTCTATTTCGGTTTGTTTATTCGGGGATTAGCGCGAACGCAGATCCCCACACTAAAAAATTACGTGCCCGAGTAACCCGCATTTGGGGTTATCGCAGGCGTCAGCCAATCCGGAGTGCAATGGAAAGGCCTCGACCTGGGGGAACCGCCTTGCTGATCACGGTATCCCCTGCACCAGGTAAGTATGCTTTGCAGAAGGCTTAAAGGGATCCAGTTCAAACTTGGTATGGGCATTTTGTTGGTTCGCATTAAAAAAATGAAATCAAAATGAAAATTTCTTCTTTGAATAATTATGTAAGGATATTGATATCACTGTGAAGTTATTATGTTATACGAAATTACTTACTAAATAAAGGTTTGATGCCAAGAAGAATTCAGTTTTCAAGTTATTAAAACATGTTTAGATGGATTTGATATTTGAAGGCAATTTTTCGAGTTACGGGAGGTAACCATGATATTAACGCCTATGGACGCTCAATGCGTGCGAAACGTTTTTACGTACTATATCGCGTCACTTTTCCTGAATGACTTTAATATTGCTGTAATTTTTTAAGAATAGCATAACGGGTAAAATAACCCCCAAAAAATCTTAATTTTTTTTAGATCACGTGAAAAAGAGTTTCGTATCTCGGTATGTTATTGATAAATTAAGGGAGGTAACCCCCAAAACAGTAAAAAAAAAAGTCTTATACAGAAACACGAAAGAGAATTCAATTTCATACGTTCATTCAGAAATTAATCATGTATATTCTAGCTAAATTAAGATTTAAACGGTCTTAGTAGATAAAAGATGCCGCCGTTGGTAAAGGTCGATGACAGAACAAAACCCGGCGACACACATGTCGTTGCAAAGAAGAATGAAGATTTTAATATAACAATTTTGATATTATTTTTTTCCGTTATAACATGCCATAAATTTGATAAATCTCAGTTTTATCTTTAAAAAGTAAAGAATTATTTCTACAGAAGAAAGGCACGCGTGTGCCCCCCCCCCCCCCCCCAAAAAAAATAAAAACAATAAAAAAAAAAAAAAATAATAATAATAATAAATAAATAAATAAAAAAAAAATATCCAAATGCTTCGATAGGCATGTTATAATGAAAATTTTATATCTATATTTATGAGTTTGGAATCTAATTTCCAGACATTTGTTTTTCAAAAATGCTGCACAAACCTCCTTTGTATGTTTAAATGCATATAGTTTAGCGATATTTCATGAAAGTTTTCCTCTGAATAATGTAACCCTCCTCCCTTTACATACACCTTCTATTTAACTCACTTTCACTTCAGATTTATAGTCTGACACCGTTAAGGTCAAAGTCACTTCCCTATTGCCGAAATTAATATAAACTAGGGGCGTACATGTGTACTTTTAAGCTTGGAAATATACCTAATGGCATACATGTAAGTCGCTCCTTCCTCTAGATCAAACCATCCGTGGGGGCCCTTCCGATAATTGAATTGATAAATTTTCGATTCATTCTGGGAGCCACGGCCATCCGCACACTAGATTTTTTTTCTAAATAGCGCGTGAAACAAGACTGACCTGGTGGCGACATCTAGGGAGAATACTACATGCATAAGAGGCTAACGAAAGGGTATGGAGAAAATTTTTATTAAAAAGTATTGATGAATATATCCAAACTATGATATATACGGATATATAAATATCGTGAATGTCGATTCTATTCCTCTTTACAATATGGAATTCACACGTTGTTGAACATCCCCCTTCCGGTAAACTTTCTAGATGTGTGTATAATGATTTTATTGTTCCCTTTTTTTTTCTTGGAAACTACTAAGAATAAAATAGTTATATAACAAGATATTTTCACAAAAGCCCGAATTTTCTTTGTCACAAACATCTTTGCATACATTCAAAGAGAGGTTGAAATATTTCATTCGGACATAAACTTTGACCTTTAGAATTATCATTAATATTGTAACCATTTCCGCATCTTGTCGTACTAGCTAGTGTCATGCATATTTGTATACATGTAGAATCTTTAATATCCGCATGTACATGTAAGTGTAATTAGAAATTTTATATATTAGTATGGACTAAGATTCAGGTGAAGAAGTAGGTGTCTAAACATGCATAAAATGACTTTTTTTTTTCATAAAACGTGAATTAAATATAAAATTTCATAAGTAAAATTAATACGATTTTTAATAAACGCTTAAAGAAACGGAATTTTACATAGTTTATCTCTGATGAATGAAAGAAAAATTATGCTATAAACAGGTGAGAAAGAAAATGAGGTAGGTGGGGATATGGGGGGGGGGGGGGGGGTAGCCGAGAGGGGATATATTACAGGTATTGTACAGAGAGTGGAGCAAAATAACCAAAGATACATGTGCGCCTCAAATATATTTTGAGTTCGTCTAGAAAAGAAGCTACATGTACATGATATTTTTTATACTTTATTTACTTATTTTTTTTTTATCAAATAAGGTCTTTCACAGAGAACTTTCATTGTAAAACCCCATATAAAATAATAATGTATGTAATGAATAAAAATGTAATATATAAAGATGATGAATCATTTCAAGGTTTTGAATTTATATTTTTTACGTAGGACGTTCTAATTTTGTGGGTTTCATTCATCATTGTTTCGTTTGGCATTTTTTGTATATCATTATTTCTTTCTCCGCAAAAAAGGACATTTTTATCATTTTTGCCATTATTCAGTATGTCAATACAATAAAATAAAATCAACATCTTTGTGTACAAAAGCAATTCCCCCTACGTTTATGGATGAATGAAGAAAACTATTTTGTCATATGCTGTTAACTTGCTATATAGGTATATAGATTTCTCTCATGCATATCACAAAGGGCGTAAATAGTTTGCAAGCTGTGCATGAATCCATGTATACTTATATATCTATCTTTGATATGAGGAAAATTGATCCCACATAAGGACTAAATCAATGTTTTATTTTGATAACGAGGAGCTCTAAAATTGGGTCCAAGAATGTGAAAGGGTTACTTCCCCTTGATGTCAATATTGTAAAAAGTGATAGAGGACGCCGTTTATACTGTCAAACTTTCTCCCCGATCTTGTTTGGCTTTGAGTCATATGATAAGGTCGTCTTACAAATTTAAGGTGACATAAAACTGTGTGGAATTTATTTTGGGAAGGACGTCTATCGACAAGGTAAATAAATTTTGAATTTAAGAATTACATATTTTCTAATGTGTGAAAAATTATGAAATTGCAGAGAATGAGAAATATTTAAAAACCATGATCGTAAAAATGTACATGGATAGATTTATATTTTTCTTTTTTCGGGAAGGGGTATCAAAGGAGGGGTGGGGGTAGAGGGTATTTAGGGGGGGGGGGGGTCGAATTCGTTCCTTAGAGAAAGCTTGTGAGTCTTCTTATGTTGATATGCTCGGAATCTATGGAGGATTGGGAAGTAAATTCTAATGCGCCGCCTGTCTGATGAGTGTTCAAGCCATTGGGGAGGGGGGTGTCCAGCACATGGTTTGAAATAAAAATGTATGTAAAACAGGATAAAATAATGCTTTTTTAATTGCAGGGGGGTCAAGGTGTTTACCCCCCCCCCCCCCCCCAAATCTAGGTCCGCGCTTGTATCCAGCGTCCCTTAAAATGTAAAAGGACGGCATATCACCTTACCCTTAATTGATGAATGAAACCATATATAACGCCTGATTTACCCTGTTCAGTTGGAGTCATTTTTCATTTCTTTCACCATAGTTCACAGTGTTCTTATTCTTACACACCCGTACCACACCCGTTCCGGCTTTTGTAATCCTTCAAAAGATAGCGCAAATAAATAACGATTGAAGTAATATTTACAAAGGGGGCATCGATATTATACGATGACACAATTTATATCATATTATTATATCACAAATTGATAAATCTAGAAGTCTCAATAGTTTATGTGTCACATGCCGACTGCATTCCAAACTGAAAATTTTAAATAGGACAACCATACCGCGTTTACAAACTTTGAAGTTGCTTTAAGGACACATGGTAATTCCTTCATCGAGAAGAAATTCAGATTGATTTTTTCACTAGAATTCAGGTTCCTAGTGTTTAAACAGGATAAAAACCACATTAATGGAAAATTTTCAAACAGGTAAGAAAAAGCTTTACACAGCCAATCGCATACTTTTCAAATTTTTGTAAGTATAATCATAACGTGAAAAAGACACATTGGTTGAATTTGAACCTGACATGCACCTGCCTGACCTTAAGCGGTTCTAATTAACGATTACTAATGATAAATTCCTAACCTTCACTTGTCCAACAGCTTCTTTCACGTTACTGGGCAGGTTCTATACCTTCATGACACAGATATGGCACGCGCTGATCCAGGAAAGGGTACAGGAGATCAATGTTTTCTTTCAAATTATATGAAAAAAAAATATTCAAAATAACTCTGAAAACCAATAAAATTTGGATCACCTTACTTATTTTTCCCTTTTAGAAATAGAATTTGACTGGAACCCTCTAACCCCCCCCCCCCCCCTCCGAAACCATCATTGTTGGGTCTGCGCCTGATTCGGTTTAATTGATTTTGCCAAACAGATCTCAAATCTAGAATTGACAACAGAGAAGATAGAGGTTTATTAGACTCCTTTTACCGCTCTCCACCCAGACAGTAAAATCTTTTATGGTTTTGAGTTTAGGTACTCCACTCAGATAGTTCAAGGCGTATACGAGAAATGTTTGTTTGACATTTTGGGGTAAGATTATGAGATAGGAATGTCATATTTGATAAAACCTGTATTAAAGAGAGGCACAACTTTAAATATTACGCGAAACCTTCAAATACCGGTAATAGACAGCAGCAAGTCAGATTGTTTTTAGATTTTTTTTGAATTGACATCCTATGTGACCCATAACTATTAATTGTTCATATTCGAAATTTCTATTATTTCAGCGATTTGATATTGCGAAATCGTGTTCCGTTTGTTCCGGAAAAAAATCTTACAAACGCATGTGTTATCTAAATATTGTCCTCTAGAACTGAGCTTCAGACTTAGTACCGGAGATAATGTGAACGGGTCTATAAGTAGAAATACTTCATTTTTCTGACTAATCTTTGTCGATCATATCTAAATCATCTCAGTTCTCATTTAATTACTCAATTTCAAAGAAATTTAAGCCTTGTTACTAAATATCTTGATACGTAAGCCTTAAAATATGAATCGCTGAAGTATCTGTCCTTTGGGTTACATCGTAATCTTAAAATTGGCGTCCTACATTAGAGTTAAACTCTCATCTCCTCATCCCCATCCCACACCTTATGTCTCTCATTCATCAGTAGACGCTTGTTTACCGCTCCATCTCACATCAAACATCAGTAAAGGTCTCTGGCCATCACCTCACATAAATCACCCTTAACACCTAGTTTACACAATGTGCTTATACAAATATCTTAACTTTTACTTAGACATAAAGATGGCGACGTTTTTCAAAAGTGAAACTGCGATAAAAATCACTGCTGTGCTGACAATATGTCTACTGAATATGGAGTCGACCAAGGCCCAAGATACGACGAGTGTTACTCCTGCCACGAATCGGCAACTTGAACTGGGCGAAGCATGTGGGCAGGGCCCGGGCGAACAATGCGATGTGTCCAAACTCTTGGAATGTAGTGATATACAAAATGGAACATGTATATGTATAGTGGGATTCTACAGTGATAACCAAACAATACCAAACTGTCATTCAGGTAAGTTTTATTGGAGAGGGGATGATTTTGGATATACATGTTTTCTCATTCAATGAATTTTAAGATAAACTTATCAAAGACTGTTCTATTTAGATAAAACATACTATTGCTTTTTTATGTAGTTAGGAACCTTATGGTGCCCTCTGTCAATTTCACCGTAACGAGGTCTCAAGTGATTCTGGACATCGAACAACCTTCCACCTACCCGTATATTGCCTTCTATCAAGTACAGTGGGTGCTGAACGGAACCAACAGCCAACCACAGTTACTGAACATTGATAAAGACATGGACGGAGGCACCGTGCATACAGCGGTGGTGCCGGAGCAGCCCGGTCTCTATGCATTCCGCATACTCTCCTTTGAGACCGCTAGTCGGCCCAACTCCCAGTATGCCATAACGGATCCATACGTCTGTAAGATATATATGACCATAAATGTTTTGTTCTACGTCCCGTTCATTTTCTGTAATCTGGCACGACAACACACATATATTCCATTAGCAATAGAAAGTTCCGATGAGGACATAAAAAAGGAGACAAAATGGGAATTTTTTTCTATGTGAACTGGAAATTATTTTAAAATTCTCACAAGTAACTCCAAATATTTAGAGACATCTGGTCTCAACAACACACTAAAAATATTTTGTTTGATTAAAAATGAATTTTTGAATAATTCTGGATAGTGAAATGGATGCTTGTATGTGTATGTGTGTATTTATGAACAATTAAAAAAAGAGGTAACCCCAGCGGACGCATAAATCAAAATATTTTCTTCCTATGGCCTTATGACTGATGATAGCACCTTACGTTTTACTTCCAAATGATGACAAAGCTATTTTACAAAAGAAAACTAATTACTATTCTATATTAACCAAGTCACCATCAATTACATTTTTATATCTATAATGTATATAGATAGCAATAAACATGCAGCATATGTGCACTTTTACCAAGATATTTCACAAATTCCTTAGCGGAAATGCATCCAGGTGAATAATATATTCTTGGTTTGTCATTACATGCACTCTTTGGTCTTGTATTCTATGAAAGTATAAAGATTGAGATGACAGACGAGGCTCTTACAAGTGCATTCTGTTTTATCTTGTTTTCTACCTTTGTAACGCAACTCATGCGAATAATTGTCCAATTGCAGTACCATTTAGGAGCGTTCTTCCTCGTTCAACTATCAGTCCCGAGTCATCCACCTTCCCCTCCTCCACCACTACACCGGAGGTTGCTACTTCTACATTTAGGACATCTTCCTCGACCTCAACAACTACAAGTTCATCCTCTACAACACAAAACATTGCTGGAAATCCAGGTGCTTTTTAATGCATTTTCATTTTCAATATTTTTCGTTTAATTTTCATATTTTTGTTTTGTTTTGATGTTTGGCTTGTTTGTTTCGTAAGTCGATCATGCTGGACGGGGGAAAGAACAAAGAAATGATGCCATACTTTTTTTTCGAATCATTGTATCCAAAAAATACCACTTTTTCAGTTGGAGAAACAAAATCGTCCCCATGTTACTTAAGAGTTTGATAGAAGTACCTTAAGGAGCTGTAAGAATAAGACGTAAAATCTGCCTTGAAAAAGTCAATATAGAGAGAAAACTTCTCTTGGGCACTTTATAGTTTGATAGAAGTACTTGAAGGAGCTGTAAAAATAAGATGTAAAATCTGCCCTGAAAAAGTGGAAAAAGTGAGAAAATTTCTATTGATACTTTAGAGTTTGATAGAATTACCTTAAGGAGCTGTAAACCTGCACTGAGAAAGTCGAAATTTCAAAATGAAAGAAAAACAATTGAGAAAATTGCTGTAAACCTGCACTGAGAAAGTCGAAATTTCAAAATGAAAGAAAAACAATTGAGAAAATTGTCAACTAATTTGATCCACATCCGAATCCACTTTGAAGATAAATACCGGTATATTATTCATAATGAGACTGATGTTTGGATCAAAAAGAGCGTTTTTCCGATAGAAGTCAATGAAAAACGGAAAAGTCTTTATACAATATTGTTCCACCCCGAGTTACAGAGAGCCACAGTACTTACGAGGGTTAAGTACCCGAAACGTGCATATCTGGTCTATGCTGCAAATTTATCAGTTCTAAAATGACGTTTTTGAATTTGAAGACGTTTAACATTTGTACCACTTGGTGAGTTTCACTACTGGTGGACCAGGAGTCTCCGAGGGCACACGTAGCCAAGTTCGATCAACTTCGGTTGATTGTTTCTTCAATACATTCGAAACTTTCTGTGATCAAAATTTCTTGGAATTTCTAAAACATGGGTCCTCTTGCACAATACTAGTATACCACCCATCCTGCTACGTCTTTCGGTACATTTTGGACATAGTAACTTTCACACTCCTTGTTCACACTACATTGTTGAGATTGAGGATCACTGACGAGGGTTAACGTGCATGTCTGGTCCATGCTGCAAATTAATCGGTTCTTAATATACAGTTAAAGTATACCATTGAGGGAGTTAGCACGATTCTGGTTCCCCGAGACCAGACCTATTTCCCGAGGCGAAGCCGAGGGAAATAGGTCTGGTCGAGGGGAACCAGAATCGTGCTAACTCCCTCAATGGTATACTTTAACTGTTTTATTATACCGAAACAAACATTATACTGAAACAAACATATCTCTTAGGTATACAGAAACAAACATTATACTGAAACGAACATATCTCTTAGGTTCACAGGGTTCAAATGGAAATTCTAATGATTTTGCCTTGCCTCCTCGACTGAATGACTGAGTAACGGAAAATATTCATTTTTTAATGATAAGATAAACAGAAACATCATTTATCATACTCATACATGTTTAATTTTTGATTGTTTTATTTTATTGCGGATTAATTTATGTGCTAAGCGGATAGGAGGCGGATTACTCTGCTCGCGTATTGATAGCGTCATCCGATCAACCTTCACATCATCCGATCAACCTTCAACGGCGCTGATTGGCTGATACTGACACACCCCCAAAGAAGCTCCGCCCCATTTTGAGACTAACTCCCTAGGGAAATAGTCTTCTCAACTAACGCACCCCTTTGCAGGGAAATAGTCTTATCAGGCGATTTTCAGGGATTTAGTTAAATTTAATGAGTCTCTTTTTATATAGGAAAAAATCAGTAGAGGTATAATAAATAATGTTATTATACCTCTACTGATTTTTTCCTATATAAAAAGAGACTCATTAAATTTAACTAAATCCCTGAAAATCGCCTGATAAGACTATTTCCCTGCAAAGGGGTGCGTTAGTTGAGAAGACTATTTCCCTAGGGAGTTAGTTTCAAAATGGGGCGGAGCTTCGTTGGGGGTGTGTCAGTATCATCCAATCAGCGCCGTTGAAGGGTGATCGGAAGATGTGAAGGTTGATCGGATGACGCTATCAATACGCGAGCAGAGTAATTCGCCTCCTATCCGCTTAACACATAAATTAATCCGCAATAAAATAAAACAATCAAAAATTAAACATGTATGAGTATGATAAATGATGTTTCTGTTTATCTTATCATCAGAAATTAATATTTTCCGTTACTCAGTCATGCAGTCGAGAAGGCAAGGCAAAATCATTAGAATTTCCATTTGAACCCTGTGAACCTAAGAGATATGTTCGTTTCAGTATAATGTTTGTTTCTGTATACCTAAGAGATATGTTTGTTTCAGTATAATGTTTGTTTCGGTATAATAAAACAGTAAAAGTATACCATTGAGGGAGTTAGCACGATTCTGGTTCCCCTCGACCAGACCTATTTCCCTCGGCTTCGCCTCGGGAAATAGGTCTGGTCTCGGGGAACCAGAATCGTGCTAACTCCCTCAATGGTATACTTTAACTGTATACTATTGAATTTGAAGACGTTTAACATTTCATTAAAGGTGTATATCACTTATACAAATTTTCTGACCAAGTGCGGTTTTGTTACTCGGGGAGGAACAATGTCCCACAGACAAAACAAAACAAAACAAAAAAACCAAACAAACAAACAAACAAAGAAACAAAAAACAAACAAACAAACAAACAAACAAACAAAAAACAAAACAAAACCAAAAAATAAAAACAAAACAAAACAAAACCGAAAAAAGCTGATCTTACATTGATTCGATGAAATAGACAACAGTTACGAATGGAATAAACGATAAAAAGTTGTCTATTTCTGCTCCTGAAACCTTAAAATGTCACCGTTTTATATAAAATAAGATGGTTTTAAGTTTCCGGATTGTGGACTTCACCGAATTTATGTTGATATAAAATCTTCAAAATCGATTTTCCTTTTCCGCTTTAATATGAAATGCGATCAAAACATGACACACCACCAAATTAAAGTAAAATAATGTATTTTTGTTCCCTATTCGATATTTTCCGACATTGGTACCCCTACCTCTTCAAATCGTAATATTAATATCTTGCATTAAATATTTCAACATAAAATACCTTAAAGGAATTTTCTAATACATTATATGTTTATCCTTACAAACTTTTACTTTCAAAGAAAGGACATTGCACGAGAAATAGTTGAATGATTTCAGGGCTAAATCAAGCCCTTGTTCTTACATCTTCTTTGTATAATGAAAAAAGGCAGCTGAATAAATAATTCAATCTTCGTTATAACATCAAGGGTACGACACGAACGTACACGAATATATTGTCCCAAAGAATGACCACAAAACAGCGATAAAAAATTCCATGTCTACATTAAATCTCAGGACAAAAAGTAGGAAGGTTAAAACGATTATCTTATGATATACAAGGTTAAGGACCAAACATGTCAGCCCATACCCTTCCCACGTTATTTGGATCAACTTCCAACTTCACCTCTTCAAAATTCAAAATCTAGATTTACATCTATTTCGGCGGCCTGGGATGTCACTAAGACGGATTATTTTCGAGAGAAACATGTCGAAATAAGCAGATGATGCGCAATCGTCATTTTTTATATAATCCAATTTTAATCAAAGCTGTCTAATCAATTTATTATAATGAAAATTGTGCCACATTTTTCATTTCCAAAATCGTGGCTAATTGAATAGTTAAAATCATTCGAATATTCACAAGCATGCTTGGTCAAAACTGTTCTGACAAACTCATCAGGTAGAAAGATCCATTGAAACACATTATAAAAAATGCAGTGACATATAAACAAAATAATTTTATGACTATAATAGACAGAATTAGATTTTCAATGCAAAACATGGTAAATTATTACACAAATAAAACAAATTGTTACAAATGTGCAATCTTTTCTTTACTTGCATAGTAATAGTAACAGAAATAAATGGTGTATGTGGTGAAGATTACGAGAAAGTTTGCGACAGCTCAAAGAATTTAGAGTGTACGGATCAATGTGAGGGTGTGTGTCTCTGCAAGAACGGTTACTATAACGACCATTTACCAGCGCCATCCTGTAACCCAAGTAAGTAAAACTTAGCGAATACTTATTACTGAACAGTTTTTAACGTAAAATTCCATTGCCAAAATGTTTCATTATATTGAAATTATCATTTTATATCGGAAAACCTGCTTTTTTTTTTTTTTTACAAAATTGCATTTTTACCTTGACAAATTTTCAATTCAAAGTTGAAATTCCTGTGTCAAGGAACATCAACGTTTGTCGAAACTGAGTGATATCCTTTTTACTACAGTGACTGATCTAATGGTGAGAGACTTGAATGTGACGGTGAACAATTCATACATACTTGTGAGTTTCCGACAACCTTCAACGGCTTCACATATAGAATTTTACCAGCTATGGTGGAGGAAGGCAGAGCAAGTAGATATGATCCAGAAATCCATGATAGCCAAGGAACGCTCAGATGTTATTACTGCTAACATGACTGTAGGACTCAGACCTGGAAGATACACAGTTCAAGTCGTGTCAGCAGAGGTTCGCAGTAGAACTAACATACAGTTTGTCGCATCTTCTCCCTTGAATGGTAAATGTCTTGTGATGAAGTAATGTCAGCTGAATTCAGATTCTAGTACTCTCTCACAGGGTTGAGACATCGTTGCATAGTCACAAATCCTTTCTTTTGCAAAAACACTTATCTTTGCAAGTCTCTGATAGAACACAAGGGTGGACACTTTCCTACATTTTTATTCTGACACGATCTTGGTCCCTACTTTTGCAATCTGGATTCCACCTGTGTAATTTTTAGGATTGAAAAACTTATCGATTGGGTAATTAGATCAGCCTATGGGAAGGAAAGTTAGAAAACCACAAGTTCGTACAAAGAAAGGGTCCACCTTTGGGTTTTTATCATGAGCATGCAGAGAAAAGGGATTGCACAGAGGAAAGGGGTTGTAACTAAGCAGCGATACCTCGATCCTATGTACTATCATCACACAAATACGAAAACTTTCTGACTTCCTACGAAATGGGAAGAATTATTTATATGGCTAGTTTTCACTTACTTCACAAAATAGCTTTAAACTTTTAAAATGTTATGTCAATAAAAGTCAATTCCTCTTATAGTAACAATAGAAGGAAGACCAACGTTAGGGAACGTCTGGCCAAACAGTACCGTTGAATTAGACGATGGAGACGACCTTCATCTTGTTTGTACAGCTGATGGATTGCCTCCACCCATAATAAGATGGTACCATCATGACTCCCTGAATAGCACCGTTAACGGATCCTACATCAAGGAGAATGTTACCAGGACAGATGCAGGACGGTACATATGTCTTGCCACCAATAAGTATGGCAGTCTCACGGAAATTGTTGACGTCTTTATAAGACGTAGGTGCATGTTTTTGTCAATAAGTTTATTGGAATGAGCATAGTTGAAATGATCAGTATTGAAATGAAAACATTTTTCTTGAAATTGAATGTAATTGGCATCATGTTTGATTAATCATGGAAAAATACCTTCCTTAAACTTCCAATATCTCCAGCATCAATCCAGAATCATAAAAAACAAATTAATCGAACGGCATATTGATTACAGAAATTTGAATTTCAGAGTGCAATATGTCTTATGATACATCCTGCATCCAATACATTTACCAACAATACATATACTTACAATACATCTACTCACAATACATATACTTACAATACATCTACTTATAATTCATCTACTTATAATTCATCTACTTATAATTCACCTACTTACAATACATCTTATTACAGAACATCTCATTACAATGCATCTACTAACAATACATTTACTTACAATACATTAACATTCAATACTACTTACAATACATCTTGTTGCAGTAGATCTCATTACAATACATCTACTTACAGTACATCTACTTACACTGCATCTGATTTTCAATTCATTTCATTACAACACATATATTTACAATACATCTTATTACAGTACATCTCATTACAATACATCTTCTCACAATACATCTACTTACAATACATATACTTACACTACATCTAATTACAATACATCTAATTACAACACATCTGCTTACAATTCATCTCATTACAATACATCTACTTACAATACATCTTATTTTAATTCATCTCATTACAATACTTATACTTACAATACATCTAATTACAATACATCTTATTACAATACATCTAATAACAATATATCTACTTACTATACATCTACTTACAATACATCTATTTAAATTTATGTCAGATATTCAAGAATTCCTGAATACCAATTTCATAGCACATCACATTGATCTGAAAAAAATAATTGAATTTCAGATGCACCTATTGATGCTACAAACGAGTATGACAGGACAATCAGAGTTAAAGCCGATACAACGTTGACGTTAAATTGTCGTGTTGATAGCTACCCAGCAGCTACATTCACATGGTGGGATGGCAAAGAAGTGCTAGGGACAAATCAGACATTGAATTTTACAGTGACAGACAGTCACCACTCTTCACAAATATTCTGTAATGCCAGTAACGAATTAGGAGGAATCACCATTCCGTATTCCATTTTTGTTATACGTAAGTTTAGTTGTCAAGCTTATGGATATGGGGTACATAAAATTTAAAAGAGACACCACTTTGAAAAAAAATCAAAATCGTTAAGGCATATTCCACTACTATATATTTATCCGGGTCATATTTCATTATTTTGATTGAGGGTCACTGACGAGGGTTAAGAAGTCCAAACGTGTATGTCAAGTCCATGCTGCAAATTTGTCTGTTCTTAAAGTATGCTATAAATGTGAAGACGTGTAATATTTGTTAATATTGCTGGAACAGGACTCCCCGGGGACGTATTATTCCAAGTCCGATCAACTTCGGTTGATCCTTTCTTCAAACTCATTCGAAAATTTCTGTTCGCATAATTTTTCTTACTTTCTGAAAAGGGTTCAGTGTTGCCAAGTTCGATCAACTTCGGTTGATCGTTTCTTCAACGCATTCGAATTTCTGTCATCAAAATTTCTTGGAATTTCTATAATGTGGGTCCAGTAGCATTATATCCCACCCATCCTGCTACGTCTTTTGGTACATTTTTAAACATATTAACTTTTACAGTCTTTGGTCATTATTTGGATTGAGGATCACTGACGAGGGTTTAGTATTCAAAACATGCATGTCTGGTCCATGCTGTAAAATCATCTGTTCTTTTAAAATTGATGCTATAAATTTGAAGACGTTTTAAAATATTTCAACGTCTGAAATCGAGGTAAACGATATCCTCAGCCTAAACAGCCTTTCATTTGTTCTTATTATTTTTGTAATTTACAGATTCGTTAACTTTTACTTTGAT
Source organism: Pinctada fucata (assembly GCA_028142955.1). Classification (NCBI taxonomy): domain Eukaryota; kingdom Metazoa; phylum Mollusca; class Bivalvia; order Pterioida; family Pteriidae; genus Pinctada; species Pinctada fucata. The sequence goes on from AP027104.1 coordinate 34,977,245, forward strand.
TTATCTTCATAAATGTAGAAATTTATTCATTGGGCCACTTACCTTTTCCGTCATCATTATATCAACATACCTACAACTCATCTGTATGGTTTTCCCACCATATTTATCCGTAATAGATACACAAACATGTAATATGTTGTATACAATTTTATGTCATGAAGATTGTCCCTCTTCCAAAGTTAGAAAATTCTTTACTTTCACATTTTTTTTTCAATGTCAAACATCAGAATAATTTTATCTAAATAGCAACTACTTCATGTGGCTGTATGAATGACGGTACTTGTGTCCCCATGCCAACGGGTAGGGATGACTTCGTTTGTGTTTGTCAGGAGGGATTCACTGGTCGCTTTTGTGAAACAGGTAAGTAAAAAAAGCTGCACGAGCATCACTGATGTTACATTATTTGTTAAAATACGCATATGGTGCACTAAATTATAACGATGGAATAGATATTTCAAAATGATAACTTGTGCCTTGCTTCGTCCAAAATATCAAATAAATTAGAAAGTCAACATCTCTCTCCGTTTTTCAAAGCCTATGTTACTCAGAATCCTTCTAACAAACAAAAATGGCACAAATACCTTATTTCTTTTTAAATTCAATGAATTCTTATTACACTTTTTAATACAAAATATTATCTAAAAGTATTGGTTTGCGAAGTTCATTTTAAAAAGTGTCAAACTTTTAATAAGATAATTCCTTATTTTAAGATGGTCGGATACATTTCATTCTGAAAGAGATCTCGCCAACCTCATCTCCAACTGAGGGATCTATGGTTACACTGACGTCAATGTATAAGGCGGGAGACATCAGGCACTTATATTCTTCTTGGTCACGTAATGGAGAGATAATTTCTAACAACTCAAGGAGATTCGATATAGATGTTGATGTAAACGTCACAACAGACACTATTACCTCATCCTTAACTATATCTGACGTACAGAAACGGGACGCTGGTAGGTTTTATATTTGCAACTCAAATTACGTCCTTTGAATTAAATTTTTATTTTGAAGTACCTATGCAAATTCCTTTTCTTATTTAATTCTCTCACCTATTCTATATTCATACAGGGTATTGGTATTTGACAGCCCGCAGCTGGTTTAATGCCACAGTTATCCCCTTTTCCTTATCGGTTATCCCCCTTCCTTCACTCTCCGTTTCTCCTTACTCTGTCTCCATCAAGACTGGGTCATCGTTTACGCTGCGCTGTGAAATAACTAACTTGATAGAGATTGAAGACGAAATCTCGACGCTGAAATGGTACCAAAACGGACATCTCGTATCCGGTATGATTTATTTTTACAAATCTTTTATGGGTTGTTACAGTCATATTTCGTTTAAGTTTGCGGTTGTTCCCATGGAAATTCTAATGATTTTGCCTTGTCTTCTCGACTTTGACACTGAATAACTGATTGGTACTTCTTCGATGTTTATTGTAGATACTGCGAATCACAGAATAGTTGATGATCATTTATCATTAACATTGACAAAAACTGGAGATATACTAGTATATGTCTTTAACGTTTTACCATTATAGATATTATCCAGTTTGTCGAAATTATATGTTCTCATGAATAACATTTCCTTTCAGATTCCTTCACAGTATGGGTTAGAAGCCCTGGCGTTTCCGTCCTGGAGAGGAAGAATGCCCAAGTGGAAGACAATGGAAGATATCAATGTTGTACACAAACCACTGATGTCGTCTGCAGCCCAACGTCATTCGTTCAAGTATCATTGCCACGTAAGTCTATTCAAATTTGAGGAAAAATGAATTAATACCTTCATGACAAATGTTCTCGATGATTTTCATCTGATAAATTTCTTTTATGAATTTCTTAGAGACTGTGTTTTGTCCTGAGGAGATTGATGAGTACGGCATAACGTGGACAAGTTCAGCTGTTGGAAGTACGCAAATTAAACGATGTCCCCAGGGTTTTGTCGGTAAGTCAATCCTTTCATCTAGTTCCAATAAATGGCATACAATAAAATAGGAATAGAACTATTTTTCATATCAAGTCGTGTATGCAATGGTATATTCAAACTGTGAACGATCGTTTCCTACTTCCCTCTTTAATGGGTAATTTTATTCTTGACGCACATCGCTTTAATTTAGAATTAGTTTGGGTACCATTTGATTTTCTGCTTTTCCAGCATAGATAATCTAGAAGGTAATATGATTATTGAAATAGAAAAAAATGAATTAGTAGAGTAAGTTTTGAAAATTTCTCGAAACTGTATTTCTAGCGCTTTCTTGATTTTTCTTTTTAGTCAAAAGCCATGATAGTTTGTCTGTTTGATATTTCAGGGACATCATCACGTAGATGTGGGCAGGGAGGAAATTGGGAGTCAATTATTTTACTGAACTGTGTGAGGGAGGACGTAGCTAATATACAACAGGAGGTATGTGATTAGTCTTCTTAATCGTTTTATATGCCTATCGACTATGATGACAAATATGGATAATGACCATATTGCTGTATACAGCACAAAGTCAATAATTAAGAAAATCATAAACCGAAGGCATACAACATCAGGATAAAAGAAGAACCAAAGCAAACAAACAAAACACTCCACCATATGAAAAGAAGCGAACTCTCAGATATGGGAGTGAGATCAGGTGCCCAGGAAGAGTAAGCATCTCCTGCTTGCATGCAATACCCGCCGCTTCAATTCGGTAGAACTGTCACATCCGGTTACTTCCATTTCGGAAGACATAAGAGTACACTCTTTGGTTGGATGGTTCAAATGGTCCATGACGGAATATCATCCACCATCCTGGAGAGTGGGACATCATAGTGTATGACGAGTTCTCTATATCGACCGTAGATTTTTGATGCTGAATTTGGGTTTTGTATCTGACTTTCATTCGCTGATTTTCCTCTCTTTCGGCCTCGAACATCACTGATGATACATTATTTGTTGAAATGCGCATATGGTTCAGTAAATTTATTCGATAGAATATATATATCAATATTATAATAAAAGGAAATGTTGGATCTTGTTTTAAAGTTCTATCAGGGCATATCGGGGATATTTTTAAGTGCAGTTCATGTGTTGCTACCGTCCCATTATTTGACGGAATCCCCGACATTGCAGTGAATCCATTTCAAATTTACATCAATAGATTAATTTGGAGAAATAAGATCTCAATGATAATCAACAAGAAGGCTGTCGAAGAACATTACTTGTTTTTTGGCCGAATTACGCTATCTAGATGGCAATATTTGAGCTAAGCCAATCACAGGCTCTGAAATTGATCGTCTTATTTGTGAAGAATCTGTTAAAAAACCGTCTTCATGTATTCTGCATCCTACAAAAGCTAAACAGCATGTACTTGAAAGATGCGTGGCCTTAGCGCGACTCGAACCCGAGACCTTCAGCATGCTATCTGGCATACAAACCGGGCGCGTTACCTCTACGTCACCGGGGTAGTTGCCATCTAAGCCGGTTAGACGGTAATTTAAAGTTTCTTTTTCTTTCGATTTTTAGTCACGTCAAATTAAAAAAAAGTTAAGTCATCATATAAAAAATGTTTTATCGTTTTCAACATGATTCTAATGACAATTCTTATTGTTTTCTTTCTATTAGAGGTGAAAAACTCAACGAGCGAAATTGGTGATCTTGCATGTTACATATCAAATGTACAACAAAATGTACATCGAGACAATCACCGAATTTGACAGGTTTCCATGGAGCTGTTGCGACGGGTGTTTCATGCAATCAGGAGACGCTGACTCTCACCGGGCACCTGGTCTCACTTCGGAATTTTGTTCATTCCGAGGTTCGCAACTGTTCCTGTGGAAAATCTAATGATTTTGCCTTGCCTTCTCGATTATGACACTGAATAACTGATGGGTACCTCTGTAATGTTTATGTTGAATCTCAATGTTATTACAGATCGACTCTATAATTACGGATGCAAGTACAAACTCTACAGCTATTAACATGGTTATAGACAACGGTTTGAATGTAATGGAAGGGGTAACGGACGCGGCAAATAACATGACTTCCGGAGATTTGTCCACTGCAGTCAACGTTATGAACAATATTGCTAGTCTTAGTAAGGGGTCAGCAATCAATGAATCGGTATGAATACAAAAGCTTTAAAAATATTCTGTTTAATGATACTAATTTGGGTGATATAGCGGGTATCAAAATTAAGAACATAGAAAAATTACGGAAAAACAAATATCAGTATATCGGTACAGGTCGTGCATCATTTTTAACCAAATGAACACGTTTTGTCGTCTGGATAAAAAATAACACAGGTTAAATTAATTAATTTGGAATTACAAATGTATTTCGAAATTTAGATCTCTAGAATGATTGACTTTCTTTTTTCATCAGAAATTTGTAGGAGTGATCGATAGTATCCTGGATTCTAGAAACTCGGAACAATGGAAGGAAGTTAGACTGAAGGTATGGTTGTTACAAGTCAGAAGTTAACTCATCCACTTTATACTTATCATCTCAATCGTACGTACATGTTCTTTGAATTCTAATACGAAACCTTACAATCAGACATAAGTCAAGTAATTAATATATATTTTGATATTTAGGGTAATGACAAGGCCAGTGATGTCTTTAAGGCCATAGACACAGTGGGTTCTACTGTATCCCAAACATTGTCTACGGGAGAGGTTCGGAGTATCAAAGGCCAAAGTATTGGTAAGGCTATCTATTCTATGAATCAACTTTTAAAAGACCTGAAATCATGCATTTAAATTTGAGTTTTTTTACATAAAGGCTTTTACATGTATCTACTATATGTTGCAGAGATGGACATAAGCAAAGTTCAAGGAAATACAAACATTTCTTTTCCAAGAGGATTAACAGAGGAATCCACAAATTTAATGTTACCCTCCCAGGATGGATTTGTAAACAAAGGTGACGAACTTAAGAAATATGTTTTAGTAAATACGTTTTTGTCACAAAAGAGTGCGTATTAATGGATACACTCTATTCTTTATCTTTCTTCATATCGTTTAGAATACCGTTAGATAATGAGGTTTTATTGTTTCGATTTAGATTTAGCATATACTGCAGTTCTATACAAGACAATATCCAATTACTTACCAGCAAGTGGAGACAATCAAAACAAGTAAGTACATGAAATTCTAGAATTAGAACAGCACCAGGCATATTTTGATTTTAGAATAAGCAACTGATGACTTTTGATTCTTTGCTTGTATTCCGACTGCTTGAAGTGAAAGAACAAACTTGTGGCTCCTGACAACAACTGACTAAGTTCTTTTACTATAGAATGTCTGTAGTACTTGTTTTGCAAAAATGTTTAAAATTCAATCAACAACAAAACAGGTTAGAATTCTTGGTACATCAATTTTTCTTTGGCTATTTGTTTTAGTTAAACATTCGGAAGGGTTCCAACTCTATACCTACTTGATGAAAATTTCAAACCAATGTTCATGCAACAGATGTTATTCCATCAACAACAAAAGAGGTTAAAATTCTTTGTACATCAATTTTATTTTGGCTATTTGTTATGGTTAAACATGCAGAAGGGTTCCAACTCTATTCCTTCTTGAAGAAAATTTCAAACCAATGTTCATGCAACAGATGTTATTCCATCAACAACAAAAGAGGTTAAAATTCTTTGTACATCAATTTTATTTTCGCTATTTGCTTTGGTTAAACATGCGGAAGGGTTCCAAATCTATACCCTCTTGAAGAAAATTACAAACCAATTTTCATGTCAAAGTATACGGTTTTGTGATTTGGAACAAAACCTGCAGACAGACATTGCACATAACTTGCATCTTAAACATTGTACATTGGTATTGTCATAATAATGTTGCCTCCACTAAGTTTACACCCCTCCTATTAGTTTCGTCTTTTTAATTGTAGTCTTATGTGTTTTATGATGTCATCTTTAGTGTTTGAATTTCTTTTTCCTTTGAAGTCTCTTGTTGTGCTTCTTCACTCTGTGTTTTCACGTGTAGATGTTTCCGTGTTGTACCGTGGATGCTGCAAATGAATCCTGTTGGAAATACCCTTCATTCTTTTGTCTTTCCTTCTCCACTTTGACACTGAATAACTGATGGGTACTTCTTCGATGTTTATTCTTCTTCCATCTTTTAATAAAACAAAAATTAATACAAAATCGCTTTCAAAACTTCCATTGATTCCTTACAGCACGGCATACTCGATAAGATCACAAGTGATGTCCTTGTCCATAGGATCGTCATCTTTAGCACTAAAACCTCCTGTTTCCATTGGATTTCAGCATTTGAAAGAGGTATTGAACATTTTTATCTATCATTAAGTTAAGTACACGAAACGTGCTTGCAAATTTATATGTTTTTAAATGATGCTATGAATTTGAAGAGTGTAACATTTGTCTGATGCATGCTGCTTAAATGATAGTATGAATTTGAATTACCCTAGAGATTTATAATTGAATGCCTGCTTTTCATTTTAATTATAGCCAATAATAAGTTTGAAATAAGAATTGACTTTGTAATATATTTTCTAAATACGTCGTAATGTGGTGAACATTTTATTTCTTAAAGGCTGATCCCTTACAGAATGAGTATGTCTGCTCGTACTGGAACTTTTCTGCTGGGTAAGAATTGATTTTATTACACGCCACACAGAAATTTATACAAAAAAGGATGAGTTGATACCTTACACGTCCTTAAAACAACAACAAAATTCATAACAACAGGACACTCAAAATATCTTAAAATACATCGAAGAACTAGAACCGACAATACGAAAAGGAAATGTGTGATCTTCACTTTTGAGAGTTGAGTCCTCTCTTGCAAGTCGGTTTTGGTCAGAAATGTCTTAACATTCCGGGTTTTATTTTACATACAAGTCAATCGAAATGTATGATAAACGGAAGATGGATTCATTTCTTTTTCTAGAGGATGGTCCTCAGAAGGATGCAGAACACGGAAAAGTACCAGCGGTTTTACACAATGTGAATGTGAACATTTGACAAACTTTGCGGTGCTGATGAGACCGTATGAAAAGGTATGTGTCTATAGCTTTCTTATGTGAGTAGAAGTTTTTGATGGTAGAAAAAAGATGACAGATCCTTTTGAAAGCACATTGTTTTCTTAATTTTACACATAAAGCCAAGGTAAATACTTAAAGTAGTGATAAACGTATCATGGTTATTTTGGTATAGTTAATCACATGTATCATGAGGAAAACATCCATTCATCAATGATGAAAATATTTTTTCAGAGTGAACCAGATGTATTGCTTGGTATTATTTCCATTGTGGGGTGTTCCATTTCCATTGTGTGTATAGCACTGACTGTGGCAATTTTCATAGTGCTGTGGAGGTATGACTTTTTCCAGTCCAAGTCTTAAGGAATTATTTGAAATAACATTATAAAGGAAAGGAATATATTATTTCATTAGTACATTTTTTGTATTTTTACCACATTTGGACCAACCGTCTCCATTCGATAACGCAAAGGCTGAAAGAAAAGATACACGATCCGACTTTCGAATATAATATACGATTCAAGATACCACCTTATTAACGAAAAATTCGTGCTACGAGGTATTTGCTTTTCGTGTATCATTCAACATGTATTTTTAAGAATATCATTCAACAAGAGGAACAAATCTCTTGCATGACAAAAATCTTATAAATTGTTTCTCCCCTGCATTTCATATTGCTGCATACTTAAGCTTTTCATGCTCGTTACATATTCAATTCTTGTAAAATCAATATCAAGATTAAACAAAGACGTACCTGTTTTGATTATTTTTAATTATTTCTGAAAATAAGAGTATATTGCATGTTCTGTGTACCATAAGATAGATTAAACGCGGATGCTAATTTAGAACTACTTCTCAACTTTCTGACATCGTTCTTCCGCCCTCGGATAAAAGAGAGAGATGTAAAATACAGAGAAATCCGGTTGGATTCGTTTTTTAAAGTAGTATGCGCATAAATATAAGAATTGATATTCGTTTGCATTGGTGTGTGCAAAACATTTGGTCATGGTAAAATTCAGTGTGAAATTCACTTCGTGCTGCACAGAATTTATTCCATACCGAATGCTGCAAACGCAAAAAATGAAAAACAATTCTTCATTATAAAATTGACCATTGTAATATAATTTCATATTTATTTTATTCGGCATCGATCGCCAATAGAAACATCATTTGTCCAAGAGCTCACAGGGCAAACTAAACGATGACAAATACTATGTATTTATGTTATCAATAATTATAACAACAACATCTCTGATTTCAGATACATAAAGACTGACCATATCGTTATTTTGGTGAATATTTGTGTTGCACTCGGGCTGGCTTATCTGGTGTTCGTACTTGGTGTGGACAAAACAGAAAACGAAGTAAGTGGAAAATACTCCAGCTGGTTAAGCATGATTTGTTGAACCTTTGTCTTACGGATTACGATCATAGTGGTTTCAATTTATTACGAAAATATCTATACAGAAATCCTTAGCAAAGAGGAACATATACTTATCTACGGACAACCACTTTCTAACAATCGCAAATGTTAAAAAAGGCATAGTTTATATCAAAATTAATAAAGATCCGTATTCCGTCAACGCATTGACTAAAATTGATACTTGTAAAAAGGTGAAAATATACTCGTCGCCACTGTTCAAAAAGTAGTTTATGCTCATTAAGAGCACGACATTATGTACTACAGATTGTGTGTACAGTGATAACAGTCCTCCTCCAGTACCTGTTTCTAGCAGTATTCTTCCTGATGCTGGCCGAGGGCATACACTACTTTCTGAGTGTTACCTTGGTGTATTACTACCTACATCTTGCCAACGATCTGAAGGCAAGGAACTCGCTCAAATGGCTCCTGCTGCAAGGATGGGGTAAGTCGATTTTATATCATCAAGAGAATATTTCTAAAGAGTGCTAGTAATTCTTCTGGAGTTTCCTCCTTTATGAAAATTGTTCTTTTGTAGAATAGATATTTAATTCTGAATCGTGGTGACATTGGAAAGATTTGTCTTGTAATAAGCCTTTCTCACATAACTGCGTGACAAGCATTTTGTAGACGGCAAGCACTGACTCTGGTAAGGTCACAGTATAAAATTGATTGTCTTGCTTTCTCACACAACTGCGTGACAAGCATTTTGTGGACGGCAAGCACTGACTCTGGTAAGGTCACAGTATAAAATTGATTGTCCTTGACATCACTTGCGTAAAAGAATTAAAGATACTTTTACGCAAAAAAAAAAATAAATAAAAGATATACTTTGGCGTCCAAAACAACTGGACCGCAGTTAAGGTAGACGGTTGAAAAAAAAATCATCTGTGCACTACGTGCTACAATGGTTGATGCATACTAATGTAAACGTCTTCAAATTGAATAGCATCATTTAAGAACAAACAAATTGGCAACGTGGACCAGACATGCACGTTTCGGGTACTTAACCCTCATCAGTGATCCTAAATCCTAAATCTAAACAATGTAGTATACCAAAAAAGTATGAAAGTTACTATGTCGAAAAAGGGTACCGAAAGACGTAGCAGGATGGGTGGGATATGATGCTACAGGACCCACTTTTTAGAAATTTCAAGAAATTTTGATAACAGAAATTTAGATTGCGTTGAAGAAACGATCAACCGAAATTGATCGAACTTGGCTAATTGTGATTTCTACTTCCTCAGGAATCCCAGCGGTCATCACTGGAATAACAGTTGGCATAACATACAACAGTGGATATCATTCCAAAAACTTGTAAGTCACAAAAGCGTGCTCTTTATTCACTTTTCGAGTCAAGCTATCATTGATTTGGTATGCAAATATTATTTATTATTAATGCTACATCGATCTTATTGTTTAGTGGGGTTTTTTTTATTTTAGTTGTTGGTTGTCAGTTGAGAATGGTGTCTTGTATGCCTTCGTGGGTCCTGCTTTGCTAGTTATTGTGGTAGGTTTGGTTTACATGTTAGAATGATGCAAGGTTATATTTATAATTTCTGACAGTCTGATTTTAATCATTTTTAAAGTGCTAGTGTACATTAATTTGACTGAATTGAGTAAATGATGCAAAATTTTACGAATTCTATATTCTTTATATGAACTAGGAATTCATTGTTTCAAGATACATTTTAAAGTTTAACTCAGTTCTGTCTACTTTCAATATTGGTATGACAAATGGCTTAAGCTTTACACACATTCATTTTTCAGGTAAACGTCGTAATCATATTCACGTTATTCCGTGTTATGTATGCCACAACGCTGATGTCAAATTCAAACACACAAAGAAAGGCTTAGTAAGTCCACTTTTTCCCATTGTCTTTCAATGTAAATACATGTAGTAAATAAATGAATACCTTTCTCTGTACTTTAAAGAATAACAATTTACTAGTAGATAACCACTTTCATGATCTTCATGATCAATTCATAACAATTTTTTTATCCTTCCAATGGGTTAATTTATCTCCTATATAAAACAGTTGATTGTAAGAAACAACTTTCGTTACATCGCTCTATTTCTCAAATTTTACAGTGCAGGCCTAAGGAGCATGTGTACATTGCTACCAATTCTTGGAGTAACATGGGTCTTTGGAATATTGGCTATTAATGAAAGTTTAATAGCAATACAATATATCTTTGCTATAACCAACTCTTTACAGGTGAGACTTTAAGGTATCCATTGTACAATAGAGTCATTTTACATAGCGTCTAAATCATCCCCATTGTAAAGTATGGTAAATTTTGTCCCTGGTAAGGTACTATAAACTATATATTTTCTGAAAGGTAATGATGCCCTGAGTACAGATAGACTCCCAGGGCTTAAAAATCAAAGAGGAAAAACTCTTGTACAACTTTGTTATTTTGCATATGTTATATAGAGAAAATAGAAAATTTAAATGCTTCATCAGTTACTCCCCTTTGTTTTTCTGGGCCCAAAATTATTGTTTCTGATCAGTGGGCATTATAACCTTTCAGAAAATATATAATCTATAGTACCTTACCAGGCATGGAAATATGCCCTATGGTACATCGGATGCCTTAATAAACAAGGATTCAGGATTCAAATAAAGAATATTTTCTTATTTTGAAAATTAATTTGAACAAGCATTATTTGATTGTTTTAATGAATATCTCAAAAGGTAAAAAGTTTTAGTCTCTTTTGTAGTGAATGCCCATGATTGAATGCGTTCATATTTTATTTCTGTTTTAAAGTCTTTAACGTTTATTTCTGTTTTAAAGTCTTTAACGTTTATTTCTGTTTTAAAGTCTTTAACGTTTAACGTTAAACTTTTTCAGGGTTTATTCATATTTGTCTTCCACTGTCTCTTGAACAAAAAGGTATTATGAGGATATTTTTTTTTAATTTGATAAATTTATAACAATATCATTTGTATTTGAACTTTTTACAAAGATTTTATATTTGATATCCTTCAATGTTATTAATCGTGAGGTTCTTTTTAAGCAATTAGCAAGTTTGTTAATATAATACACTGCTTCATAATTATGCAAGTAATCAACTATAGAATATTTATTTGACTTATATCCAGAAGAATTGTGAAAAAATAGGCTATTATTTTTTCTACTTACTACAAGGTACAAGAGGGCTTCAAGCAACGAATGAAATTATATGAGTCCCAATCTGAAGCGTCCAGAATATCCACTGCTAGAAAAGTAAGTACTCATGTTTGAAGATTCCTTCATTCTTGTTAGCTTTAAATTGTCGTTCTATCTATAAATATCAAGAATTTGAAAAATAATTGAAGAAAGCACAAAAAAAATTGAATTTGATTTGAATAGAAAAAAATCAGAATTTCTTTTTTTAGTTGATTGTTTTATATTTCCGTGAATTATAGATTTGTAAGACAGTGAATATTTGAAATATTTGACGTATTTAGTACAAAAAAAGAGCTATTGAAATGAAGAGATGAAACAAGAGTAGTCAAGTGAATTGAATTTTCAAATGCTGTTTTGTGTGTTTCTTATTGCTTGTGTATAATTTTATAGACTCTTCAAATCAAAATGGGCAAAGAAAAAGAGAAAAAAGAGAACCATCCTGGTAAGACCCATTATATTGGACAATTAGAAATCAGAAATATGGACTGTATTTCTAGGAAGTATTTTTAACGTTTGATCTATTTATTTTAACAATCTGGTATGTAGATAAGCATTCCTTCAAATACTTTTCAGCTTCTTATTTTTATTTTTATTTTTATTTCTGTTTGTATTCTACATTTAATTAATACGATAAAATTTTGAGTTGCACTCATATTTTCAATTGGGTACATTGAATGAAAGTGAGCATTTTTTAGGTATGAGTGCTTTCAATCATCATAGTTTGAACACCTCATTGGTTTCATTTTTCATTACTCATTCTGTAAAAACATCCTGTCCAACTACACAGATATAATGTATGTGTCTTGAGTTGATATAAAACTGTCTGTTTTTCATTTTCAGTTGTTCTACTTAGTTTCAACAAAAGTAATGAATATAAAGGTAATGAGAAATTTTATTCATGCCTCGTTCTTACTCCGGTCAATTCCGTCTTTTCGATTTTCCAGTCCCATGTTCGATTTGTGCAGGCATATGACGTAAAAGCATTGTGACGTCATTAAATTCCTTTGAAAACGTCACATATGTAACCCTGTTTCCCTGAATTTCATGCTGGTTTCCATAGAATTTGATGATGTCACAATGCATTGACGTCAGATACCTGCACAAATGGGAAGTGACTCTGTATTTCGAAAGGACCGGATTATTCTTTTTTAAATGAATATACTTTACATGTTTACTTTGACCATTTTTTCATGGAAAACTCTTCATTTAAGTATGTTTCAATATGATAAATGCATCAGAGGGAAGGGATCTATCATAAATTCTTCATTGTTTTTTTTCTGCTTGGGTATACCTACGTTTTGCCCTTGGAAGTCTTTATATCAATCTATATCAAATAACAATAGCTATATTTAAGTAAATAAGTGATATACCCCTCTGAAAAATTAAGCAACGAGGAAAAGAATATATGTGGATTTTGTTGACCCTGACTGTGACTCAGGACATATTGTTAAAAGTCTTCAGATTTAAAAGTATCATTTAAGAACAGATAAATTTGCAACATGGACCAGACATGCAAGTTTCGGGTACTTAACCCTCGTCAGTGTTCTTCAATCTAAACAATGTAATATGGCCAAAGAGTGTGAAAATTGTTATGTGTAAAAGTGTACCAAAAGACTTAGAAGGATTGGTGGGATGTGATGCTGCAGGACCCACGTTTCAGAAATTTCAATGAATTTTTGATAACAGAAATTCTCGAATGCGTTGAAGAGACGACCAACCGAAGTTGATCGAACTTGGCTACATGTACCCTCGGGGACTCCTGGTCCGCCAGCAGTGACACTCACCAAGTGTTAAAAACTGGCAGTGTTTAAGATATAAATATGTCTACTTTTTTCACTCTCCACTGAATAAGGGAGATTTTATAAGGGAGATTGCAGGAAGTTTTTGTCCGGGTACTCTGGTTTCCTCCTGCTCCTTGGACCTCTCACGGCAACATCTGTGCCAACGTGAGACATTAATATAAGTTGTGTCACTTGTTTGTTAAACGTTGTAAAATAAATAAAGTTTTTGAATGTTTTAATTTTTTTATTCTCAATTTTCGACAAATCATATATTTTATTACCACAAGTTATTTCATTTACAGATTATTTTGACAATGTATGCTACTCCAACGACAGTGGTTGGACTACGGAGTCTCTGTATGTATCAGAAGAAAGAAGGGCCTCAACTCTTTCAAACAAAACGGTAATACATTTGTGAGAATTGTAGATCTTTTCATATAAAACCCGAGTTATATTTTCACTATCTATCTGGCAGTGTTTGATATTAAGACTAAGTTATAAATAGATCTAGATCATTTTTAAAGTTTCATTTCTGATAAGGCTGCAGTATTGAATAAGGTATGCTTACCTTGCTCCTACTTACTCAGATACTTTAACTTTCATCATATATCTAACATGATTCATGTGATATTTACATGTCGTGTGTCTCTTTTCCGTCTCGTGCTGTACTCGTCTTTTGTGTTTTTGCATCGGGTGTTTTGGTGTTTTACTGTTGATGCTGCAACGGGGTCTTGTTGGAGATCTCCTCCCTTCTTTGAATATATTTAAGCTGTACTAAGTAGCACGTTACCGCGTTTAAATCGCCACCTACAGTGCATCCCGTATTTACACTGGACTCTGGAGATAGTTCATTAGATTACGTTCTTCTTCATATTTCTGTGAAGCTGTACACATTTGTTATTGTCTCCGTCTGTTTGCCCCATTTTCTTTTCTTGTGAGAAAGTTCAGTTTTATATTTTTCAAGAATATTTAAGCCTTTGATTTTGAATTTCAAAATCTGATTTCGGGTTTTGTATTTGATTTTCAATCACGGATTCTTAGAAAATCATGTTAATAATGAATTTTCTGGGATTTGTTTTCTGAAGTAATAAGAAATACCATACTCTTCAAACAAATGGTTTATAGCATGTAGATATACACAACTCATATCTTTGTTCTTTCTGATTCGTTTCAGGGTTCGTACACATTGTCATCATCCCAAGATAAGCTGAATGGACACTTGGACTAAATCAAAACGTGAAAAAACACTGTTCAAAATAAAAACAACATCATTTTCCGTCCTTTCTTGCCATTTTTATGTGTTATTATTTCATATGATTTCTACTTTAATAAAACATGTCAAAATACTATATTATTGACTTTTCCATATTTAGTTTATTTCTAATGATGACATTGAAGTGATGTCACTGTTAATGAATATACACAAATAGCTTTGATTCCACGCTTTCCTTTATCTTATCAGGATATAATTTTCTGAAAATCTATAACTCTTTATGTTGTTGTCTTGAATTGTTTTATGTTTAAAGCATTTATATGTATTTGTTCAGGTATTTGTAGCCACTCACTCTTGACAAAAAATTGTTAATCGAAATTAAGAAAATAAACGAGGATGATCACTTCATCTCTTAAATGGTTTCTGTTCATAATTTTCTTGAAATACCACAGAGAGGATTATTTATCCTACACTGGTGCACTGTTTTTGGAAATGTTTATGAAGACGGCTTATATCTGGAAGAATATTGCACTTGCGCTTTGCTGCAGAAATTACTACAGTTTTGTATGGAAATGTTTGTTTCTTCTTTCTTCTGCGCCACCTTTCGTTGTAAAGATATTTAACGATCTATAGCAAAAAAAAAAAAATCCCTATGCTGACCACAGTGGAACACACCCACATAATTGTAAGAGACAACGATTGTCAACAAAAACAGGGGACAACGAAACGTACAACAACACATACATGAACCTACAAGTTAAACAGATATAGCGAAACATTGACCGCAATTCACAATCCGAGGACCAATGTGCATATCGAAATAAAGACTGGTCTATAAAGCCTCATGTCTTTAAATACTTGATGTCGTATCAAATATATTTGCGTTTTTGTTTTCACAGCACACTTATCAATATACATGTATAAATATACATATGTAGATAATTTTAGACGGGTAAAGTAAAAAAAAAATAAGGACGATGAAAATTAAAAAAAAAAAAAAAGAACAGTCGTAAGACTTTGGACTTATGATTATGAATAAGTGCAGGTCCTCCAAGACGCTTAAATTTACATGCCGAAAAAAAGAACCAATCAAGATACACATGCAGATGGACTTTAGACAGGAAAGAAGGTACTTTCCAGTAGTAAACAAGTGCAAAAGAGGTATTTCTAAATAGGATGAACTGGTGACGTCACTGCAATTGGGAATAACTACCGGTGTTATTTGATTTACTTCTTAAACGCACTGATAGATATGTAAACACAGGGTGCAGGTAAGACATTTTTTTCCAGTTTACTTTGACTTTTTGTCGCTACTCGATTCAATTCTTTTATGACAAGAACTATATATTTTTTCATTAGTTTAACGAAAGCTTGATTTGATATTTCTGCTTTACCGAAGAGAAAAGAACTAAACCAAAACAAAACGATAAAGTAGGAAATAGGGGTAGAATACATACACTTATCGCAAATAAAGTACAAAGAGCTTTAAAAAGATACAAAATAATTCATGTAAATAATACACATAACCCAGAAGGAACAAGAAGTTAAATCGCAAACTATGACTCACTGTTTTTTTTTTTTTTTCGTTTCGTTTTGAGTAAGATGTCGTTATGGGTCAACTGCTCATGCAAATCGGATATCTCGTGGTTTTTTTTTTTTTCGATGGGAAGGGGTTCAAGTGTGTCAGGGAGGTGATCCAGAAAAAAAATAAAACGAGAAAGATAGGAATTTTTGACAAATCAAAGGGAAGGAATACGCCCCGACACCTAGACGCGTTAGCAAAGTAAGAGCAGGCAACTCCAGTCTACCCCGACACCCTAATCAACTCCCCTTATAATCCAAGCATGCCTGATATCACAAAAAGACCTAGTTTGAATCGGATGAAATATGATTATTAGATAAAGACGAAAGCAAGGAACTATTCATGAAAGGGAAGATTTAAAAATCCCTACGACAAATAAATTATTTCTAAGCTATATAAATAGTCAAAAGTAACTATAGTGAAAATTTCCATTGGATATTCTTAAATTAGTTACCATGAAACGAACCACCTTATATAGCCAATCAGTAACGATCGCTTGACCATCAGCTGTTTTTGGTATTTATTATGGTATATCTCGATCTTATCAATTCTATGTGGTGTGAAATTTGACACCATTATCCAGTTAAACTGACTTGGTAGCACTCATTATTGATCTTGCAAGTAAGGATATTTGCGCACAATCAAAATAGCATGGAGTAAAACATATATTTAGCTATGTGTGCATAAGAACTGAATGGAAAGAAAATCAAAGGAAGGGTTGCATTATCTACTTTAGGCGTTATACAATATAATTCTTTTTTGGTTTTTATTTGATCTATTTTGGTGTTGAAATTGACAATACGGAAGTTATTTTTCTGCATTCCCTTTTTGAAACTACATTTACAATTATTTCTCTGATCTGATGAATTCGTTAGTGAGTTATCTTGATTTGCATTTTGGTTCTCTGCTATATAAGGTTCTGATATAAACAATACGCAGATGTATAAAGTGTGCAACCTTATTTGAACTTTCATTGTTTTTTTTTTCAGATTTAATCTATCGGAAAAATATAGTCTACATAATTCTGAATTCTGTGTGGTCCTAGAATGCTCATTAGGCATAAATTGGAATATGACTATGAATAAAGAAACTGACAGTATCAAAAATATATCAACAACTGGAAAGCATAGAAAGGCACTAGCAGGTTCAAGCTTCTACGGTATCTGGAGCAATGAGGACCACGGTCTTGTCCATGATGTGATGTGCAAGTAATTAGTTTCGTTTGTTTCGTTAGTTGAACTACTTGAAATCACCGTATTGACAATTTTTCATTACTTTTATTGTATGTAAGTTAAAAATGGTCAAAGCGAACTGTGAAATTTGTGCCCCCTATAACCATGGGCCTTCAGTGCATGCTGAGATTTGTCCTCATATGACTGAAATGGTAATGTCATGGAAGGGCCATTCAACAGATACCATTCTGTCCTCCTCTCAAGACATTGATTTGCAGACAGAAGCAATTCAAGATGGGAGAAGAATTTACCAAATCTTGAATGTAGATCAAAGATATTTGGATTTACAGCGAGACAAGAGAGGTGAATGCAATACAAGTCCAGCATACCTTTATGGTTTTCAAAATTTTGTGGCTCAAAAAGACCCCACGGGACCGATGGATCTGACTGTCAATGTTTACGTTGAAGAAAGTTCAGGGTGTCTACGGCTGACACATAGTGGGACGCTTGGCACAGCTCAGCGACATGGTAGGCCTCTGTCCTCACCAGAAAACCCTAGTATGGAGACATTGGAATCAAGGCGATCTACGTTCACGAGGGGAACACCATTGGTCCAAACGTTTCAAATTGTGCCGTGCGTGGAGAATGGCTTTTATAAAGCAGGTAGGCAAAATATATAAGTATTCTAATATTTCAATTGTAGATAAACCTTCATCAAAGCATATATAGTGCGTTACCTCTTCACCTTTTCTGTCCAAAATAACATGAAAAAACTAAGAGTCCCCTTCGGCCGAGATATCAGGGAATGTTAAGTAATCAATCATATGTGAATTGGAGAAATTCGAGTTCTTCTATAGAAAGGTAAACCATTGTCGTAGAAAAGAAGACAGACACAAGTACTGGTTCCCAATCATTGTGTCTTAGTCCAATCTTTAACTACCTTGCTTATTAGCAAACGGAGATTACTTTCTTCCTCACAGATGATTGTAACGTGAAGTGCTTCCACTGTGGGATTAGTTTTCGCAATGATAACTTTGATGACTTGGCTTGGGATATCAGGATAGAGCATTGTCAATGGTCCCCCTTTTGTGGGTACTTGCAACACATACATGGCAAAGAAACTGGTATTCTTTTGGTAAGATGACTTGAAAATTTGTTCATTTTACTCGTTATCTGATAGTATTTTACAAAATTTAAATAATACACAATCTCTCTGAACAAGATATATGGAATATCATAATTTTTGTTTACCTTACAGGATGTCAGTGTATCTGATGTGAATTGTGAACAAGGTACGAATTGCTTTCTGAGTTTGTTTCTTTCTGTGGTTGTATGTTTTGTTTTATAGAGATATTATTAAAACGGAAAAGTTACCTTCTAGATTTCTAAATGCTAAAATATGACAAACGAAGTATCTATTCGTTGCATCAATAGAACATTCTAGAATAATTGGAGAAGAAGCTAAAATGCCAACTAGTATACATTTATTATACATGTATCTTTCTAACTTTGATATACAGTTAGGTATAACGGTGTTAAGGTATAAGATGTATAATGAACAAAATCATGTCCAAAATATTGAAATGATGTGTATAAATTATTTCATATTTCTATATCGCCTTTGATGTTGCATAAACTTTTGTACTATGATGGTAGGTATTGATAAAAGGTCTTTTTTTTAAATAGTGGCATTTCAGGGGTTGTCTCCCCTTGATAGAGAATACTTTGAAATTCAATTGCGAAAGATCTAAACGGTGAAGTGGAATTTTTTTTTGGTGTAATTTGATAGATATTAATTTTTAGGAATTTTTCATTCATCCATATTTGAGCCCCCATCATTTTCTTGGAAAATATGGCTGAAATATTAGTTTTTCAATAGACTTCAATGTAAACTCTGAGGGTCAATAACTCTTACAGGGACTAACTTTAAAAAAATGCATCGGTGAAAATTAGACAATAAAGTTTTATATTATAACTAATGTCATAAATTTGGAATTCCAAACTTCATAACTGGGTAAACCAATTATCCTTCATTATACGTCTAATGCCTTAAGGAAAGAAGGGAGAAAAGGATCCTCTTCATAGAAGAAGGAAATCGGCGGTGACCTTTTTACCCAAATATTTTGTGTCGCTGTATCGAAGCATATCTACACTAAGTCTTATTTTATGAAGTTCTATATTGATTCCAAACCTTGATATATTATTTGAAATTTTCTGCTTTTCATAATTTGCAGGATGAATTTGTCGGCGCATCAAGAGAATTTGAAGGAGCTGGTGAAATACTAAATTTAATGGTGTACATATGTATATATATACACATGTAGTATTTTTTATGATAACATTTTTATCACGTTTGAAAACTTTTTTTTCACTTTACGTATCTTGTGATTTATATATATATATATATCAGTTGGTTAATTTTGTTCTTTCTTTTTATGATAAATGTATCAATTACACTTTTGAATCATGTATTATGGATTTTGAATTTTATGTGTAGTTTTGATAGACTTTTTTTCAAATAATCAAATTGATAAACATTTAATAATATTAATGTATCATAGAAAAGTATAAACTTGTATCCTTGAGATTTTCCTATCAGTAAGACGGCAGATCATTTTGAGAACTGGGTTCCGCGGTCCATGTATACACATTGTTTTGAAATAATATCAATTTTTTTTTCTCAGAAAATTGTTTTATCACGATTGTTAAGATTTTATATCGTCACTTAATTCTATCAAACAAAATTACATCCTTTGATTTTAGCGGAGGCCCGGCTGACGTCAACTTTTTTGAATTTCAAAATCGAATATATTTGTGAATCAATATGAGTTATCTTTCTTTTCCTACTAGAGACGAACTACCATTCAGTACTAAAGATGTATCTCCATGCTTTCCATATCATGATTAAGGAACACTTATTCTCTAACATCCCACTTGTTCCCCGTTTTATCAATACATTGTTTAATAATTTTTACCAATAATACTTCTAACATAACATTAAGTCATTTCTATCTACTTTCTACTTCGTAACAATGTAATTTTCAAGAATTTCACTTAATATTACTGAGTTAAAACACGACGCTTTAGCTCTTTGAATGGAGAATGATCTCTGAGTCCTTATCACCATAAATAATTGTAAACATAAATTATAGTATAACAAGGTCATTGTTCCTAGACTATACGGAAATCCTCCTTATTCTATTTTTACCAAATACGTTTCTCAATTGGAATGTTACTTCTACCTCGATGACGTCATTCGGGTTGTTACAAGTTCTAGCCAATCTTCCATTCATGTACACGAAGTGTCATGTTTCTTTTGAACTCTTCTTTCTCAAAACTTGTTATCTGTAAACGAGCTCGTTTTATGGGAGACATGCCCTTTATACTTGTCTAAAAATAATGATATTGATTTTGTTTTATTTCATTCAAAGAGAGTGTATTGATTCTGCACTCTGTCTATGAAAGGCTAAGCATAATCTCAAATGGGAGACATACAATCTCTTTTCTCTACATAAACACATACAGTTATGTGTTTCTTTCTTTATTCTCTCTGTGAAGATTTTATTCTCTTTTCAAATATTTCGTATGATTATATTATATGCATTTTGATGTTACTCATAGAGAATGGGTATTTGCTTATTTAATGTTGGTTTGACAAGTAAATGATAATTATATGCGACCTTTTGTTACTTTTTTTCCTCCTACAGGATTGTACATTAAATCTTTTTCATATTCAAGAATCAAGAAAATATATTTTTACAAAACGTTATAAGGAGTACAGTTAAGGAGGAAAGAGAATATTTAAAATGACTTCTTGCTCGTAATATATGGTTTACATAAAACAATGTTGCCCAATGAATTTTAAACGTCTTCAAATTCAATAGCATCATTTAAGAACAGATGAATTTGCAGCAGGGACCAGACATGCACATTTCGGGTACTTAACCCTCGTCAGTAATCCTCAATCTAAACAATGTAAATGGCCAAAGATTGTGAAAGTTATTATGTCCAAAAACGTACCGAAAGCCGTAGCAGGATGGGTGGGATATGATGCCACAGAACCCACGTTTTAGAAATTTCAAGAATTTTAGATGACTGAAATTTTTCGAATGCGTTGAAGAAACGATAAACAGAAGTTGATCGAATTTGGCTACATGTGCCCTCGGGGACTCCTGGTTCACCAGCAGTAACACTCACCAAGTGGTACAACGGTGAATTTCTTTTAATTACAACGTTTTGTTACAAGACAAGATCACTACAACTTAACATTGAAATGCATAACACAAAGAAAAACAAAGTGTCCAACTCTGGAGACAAAATTTCACTATCCGGTGCACTAGGATACATGTTTCGGCTAGTGAATCCTCAACACTTGTACTTCAAGCTAAAATTATTCAAATTAGACAAAATAATTCAGTGAGGTTCCACTAGTTTGATTTCTAGTAATACGGAAGTGTTCCAACTCTTCACCTTCTTTAAGAAAATTTCAAACCTATCTATAATGCACCAAACCCGTGTTTCGGACATTGTTTTATTTCAATGTTTCGGTTACATTAATAGTGATGATACCGGCACCCAACCGTCATAGGGCATTTTAAAAAGTGTTTTATAAGAGATTCAAAGAGATAAGGAGACTATAAGCATAAAATGTACGTCCGGCAGATATCGATAATATGTAAGGCATATGCCAAAGCTTTGCCCTAATTGCCATTGAAGGAGTATTTATACAATTAATCGAGGGGTTAACTTCAATATTTCAGTCGGTTGTTTATGTCTGTGGGGAGTGGAAGGGCACTCTTTTGTGTTCCATGTTTCTATGGTGTGAGTTGGTGTTTCTTGTCCCTTTTACATCTCTTTCTTTTGGTGTTTACTCTGTGTTTTTGCATTGGGTGTTTTGTAGTTTTGCTGTGGGTGCTGCAACCGAGTCTTGTTGGAGATCCCCTCCTTTTTTCATACACAGAAAGGAGGAGATATCTAATAGGACTGGACTGCAGCACCAACAGCAAAGCACCGAAATACCCAAATACAAAAACGCAGAGTTTTGACAAAACGACAAATGACACCAGTGGGGAAAAGATGCCCAAATACGACACCAGAATATGAAACAAAAGACTATACATAAAAGAAACACCGTATGGGAAGGGCGAAATATTGAAATTTGTTCCGTTGTTTAAAACTATGGTACAATGTAAAGGCTTGTTAGCGATCTTTGACCCATTCTTTATTGACTTAGAAAATTATGCAAAGTTGTGTCCTAACTGACTCCACGCCCCTTGTGTGTAATATCTTCATGGATGGATTGGGATGGTTGATTACTGTCTCATCTCTGATAAAAGTAATGCAAAGTCATTTTCCACTACAACGCGTTTACTTCAAATAAAGAGAAAAAAATATACAAAATCAGCTGCATGTCGATATAATACTAGTGACTACTATCAATTGCTACTTGAAATTATAAAATGACGGAGAATATGTACAATAGGAAAAATGGACTTTGAACACGGATGTTCACTGCACTTAATTCCGAAAATTTGCTTAGTCATTCTATGTATGGTTGCCAAATGGATATTTCTAAATAACCTGAAAAGGACACAAAATAGCAAGTAGAAATGACACATTGAAACGACACTGCTATAAAACAGCCAAAACATTAAAAAAAACAGCATTAAAACAGTCTTTCTGCATTAAGAAAGAGAATATCTATAAAATTCAAATAAGGTTTGTATAGTAAAAAGGATTTTTCTTTGCTACTTCCTTTTTACATGAATGAATTATAATTATTTTTCATACTCTTTGGCAATATTACATTGTTTAGATTGAGGATCACTGACGAGGATTAAGTACCCGAAACGTGCATGTCTGGCCAATGCTGAAATTTTATCTGTTCTCAACAAAATTAACCATTGATCTTTACAGATATTCAACTGAATATTTACACGCGACATGACACCTGGGTAGCATGACTAATCTGACGGTCGAGGTTGATACACATTCTATGATGATTGTCATCGTTCTTTGTTTTTTTTTTATAAAAAACGGATAGTTTAAAAGATCTTGGAAATTTTAAGATTATTGAAAATGAAAAAATTTAACAGTTTCGATTCCATTACTGAATAATTTTGAAAATGAACCTTCTAGAAATCATTTGCATTAAACTTGACCAAAATATTTACATTTTTTGAATTTTCATTCTTTTTTTCAAAGTCATTTTTTGTGAGTCAGAATAGAAAAATAGGATTACTGTAAACGTGATTATTTTCGCTGGGAGAAAATTTCGTGATTATAACATTAAGACATTACGCGTGGGGGAAATATTCGCGATTAAAATGTCTTTCCCATTGTGAGAATGCAGCGGGGATATTTTCGCGTGGGGGAATTTTTCGCAAAATACCTTGGTTCGCGAAAACGCGAAAATAACCCCCTCGTGTACAAATTACAGTGACTGATAAAGAAGCTCGAATGATTTCCTTGTTTGTACAGTTATTTATGGACAGAAGTGTAAATAGGTTATGATTTTGGACCCAAGGGTTGAAGGTTAAATCCCGGTTGGACTAAAATAATTTTCTGCTTCTTTTTCTTTTCATTTGTTTTCCATTTTCTGATATTTTTAAATAATCTGAATATTTTTAATAGTAAATAAAATATCTAACAATTTTGAAATATACTATTTTTAATAGTAAATGAATTATCTTACAATTTAATATCAATTCTCTGTAAGGACCAAAATATTTTGGAAACAGCATGTCATGGATTTTTATGATTTTCTCTATAAATAGTTTGTATAATGCCCTGAATACAAAAATGGCAATTTTTTGAAAATAAATATTCCGGTTGCCATGGAAACGAGGTCTGTATATTTATAGCACTACAAAAATGGTCAAATAAGTCATCTTTGGTTATTATGTTGCCATGGAAACCATTGTAAGAGTTAATTATTATTAACAACTTATAATCTTTAAAACCTCTATTTTTAGAAAAATTAACCGTTTTTTGAAATTTCTTTCAGTTAGCTGAATCATATCAAATCAAAATCAGTCAAAAATTGCCATAAAATAAGGTTAAAATTAAGGCCTATTTTTGTCCAACTTTTACCATTTTTAAGCAAAAATAACACAAAATGTCAGGCTGATAACACCATCACTGTTGTCAGAACAAAATAGATTTTATTTGCCAAATATAACCACTGAAAAAAATAAGTGGGACCTTGTTTAGTTTTCCTACATTTTGAGGTCAAAAATGGTTGCCATGGCAACTTTTCATTTGACACATGATGACTATATCTTTTCAAATCGATTGTTATCATGGTTTAAATAACTTATATTGCTTAAGCTTTAGGTAGGGACAACAGAAGAAGTTATTCTCTATTTGAGCACTTCCAAAATTTGTCAAGGTCATTGACTCTAAGTTCAAGGTCAATTCAAAATAAAGGTTCCAATTTCAATAAAATTTGCATTTTTGTTTTTATTTATTGTTACTTATTTTAGGCTTGACTGTCATATAGTTGTATCCAAAATACTTCTTTCTAAAATTAAGACCAATAGGTGGAAAAACATTACAATTTTTAGTTCAGAACATTTCTCGTAAAAAAATAAGCCCCAGACAGAAATCATGATAATCTCACATTTTTTTTATATGTATGCATGAAATATTAGCTACAAATCAAGGATATCATTGATTTTGAGATTTTTGCAACTTTGGTCAATAAGTAGGGGATATATCCAAAATCACAATGTATGTGTTTGTTTTACCCAATACCACACGGTATATGAGTAACTGCCTCTCATACTTTTAAAAAATCACAGAATTTTGCCAAATTTTGTGAATTGCATTCAAGATGACCTTGACATTGGGTCCTGTGACCTTGAAAACTTTTAAGGTCATTTTTTAATCAATAATGCTCTTTTATATGCACTGATAAAAAATTGCTTAAAATTATATAACGGACAGCTAAAAATTTACCAGTAAATTACTCTATGTGTAATAGCACTGAACAGAATGTCACCATGGTAACCATTTTTTATACCCTTTTGAATAAAATTGTGAAGAGATCCCACTCAAATTTTAACATTTTCTTAAAGATCGAGTATTAAACTTAAAAGATAATTGGCAGTAGAAATCAAGTTAGCCTGACATTTCTGATTATTTGCCCTTAAAATTGAGCAAAATCATGTTAAATTAGGAGCTTTTTCGGTCTTAAAAAGGGCCTCTTCAAAACAGGTTTTTGCCTACATTTTGGGCATACTGACAAAAAGAATAGCGGGCGGAAGCATACTTCTTGTGTAGTATTCATACAATGAAAGATATAAAGAGAAAAATTAAGGAAATTTCAGTTGACTATGATAGCTGTTACCATGGAAACGAGCCTTGTGAAAATGACATGTAGCAAGTATTCTACTGATGCGTAAAATTTCAAACATGGTTTCCATGGCAACGACAACTTAATTTGTAAAAAGGAAGTTTATTTTTGTCTCAGCACATCATATACACCTTCCATACCAAAAATCTCCAAAATTGGAGACATGCTATTTCCACGTGCTATTGAAATTATTTTGGTCCTTACAGAGAATTGCTTTTAAAATACATAATTAAAATCCCAAATAGAAAAAATTAAAATATTAAAATTTTGATATATTATATGATTTTATTCTGATGTTGATTGCAAAGGTTATCTGTTCAAATAACGACAATTCAGTCCTCAGTGAGTGTGAGTGGGGTAGGCCGCGGTATATCTTATTCGATCATTAGCGGTACACGTCACTACAGATATGAGGGGGTGGACAGGGTGAAAGGGAGGCGGGAGGAGGGAGAGAGGGGGGAGGGAGGAGGGAGGGAAGGGTAAAAAAGGGAGGGAGGGGGGAGAAAGGGGGCGGGAGGAGGGCGAGAAGGGGGAGGGAGGAAGTGGGCGGGAGGGGGGAGGCAAGGGAAGGGTGAAAAGGAGGGGGAGGGAGGAGGGAGGTTAGGGGGTGGGAGGGGGGAGAGAGGTACCCCCTGTCTGCCCCCCCCCCCCCCCGATATACATTTTGTACCTTCCAGTCCAGCAGAATAACCGAAATATAGCGAAATTCCCCATTCTATATTTAAAGTTGTGGAGGAAGTCACATGCACTTCGAACGTTTCAATACAGCCAATCAGAAGCGAGGAGCAGACGATCAGCTGTGTACATGTATACATGTATATCGTTAAATGAAATAGTTGTGAATAGTCTACCGTCCGGACACTATCTTCGTCATTTTAGAAGCAGTGCTTATCATACGTAAGTTACCCTATTATGAAAATGGATATTAAAGTAATATACAAAAGAATTATTATTTATTTATCTGCTTATTCATTTTTCTTTTCTTTCTTTCTTTTTGCTTCCAAATATCTGTTGCTCCGCGTGAAATGATTAATTAATCAAATCACACGGAGCAACGGAGATCTGGAAGTAATGGATATATATTTTTTGTCGAACTTGCTTATGCCTAAATTATAATCATATACCCCGACAAAAAATGGAAAAATGAATAAATAGATGAATAATTATCATTAATAATAATTGAATAATTCAATGAATAAGTAAATAAAATTGAATCGTATCTGCTTTGATATCGATGAAAGTCAGCAATGGAGGACTTCAAATTTGAAGATCAAGAGATACCATGCATGATGCAAAATAGAAATATACTAGTATGATAATTGTATAACGCATGATGGGGAATTTCCTTCTTTTGTACACTCTATCTACCAAAAGATGTCACCTGCGATGCCTCGCTATTGAAATAGCAATATTTCAGAATTTAATAGAGAATATGGGTTAATTTATATTGTGTATGGTAATAAATGCTGTTTTGTTTTGTCTGTTAGATTGAAACGTTTAAATTGTTGACTTTTCATCTCAGCTTTTCTGTCTGTTTTTTTTTTACTTGAAAAAAGAGAGAGGGTTTCAATTTTTGATTGATGAAGGACTTAAGTTCCCTAGAGTCCCCTACCGGCTTAAATTCATGTCCTGCAACTCTGGTAGAATATTAAACGTCTTCAAATTCAAAAGCATAATTCAAAACCAGATAAAATTGCAGCATGGACCAGACATGCATGTTTCGGGTACTTATCCCTCGTCAGTGATCCTCAATCTAAACATTGTAATATTATGTCCAAAAATATACCGATAGACGTAGCAGGATGGGTGGGATATGATGCTAAAGGCTTCATTTCAACATATTAAAAAAAATGACCCGACTTACACCAAAAGATGAATGCTCATACAAAAAATCAGTTCAATATGAGTATATACTGAAAAGGAATGAACAATTGAAATTTCATGAAATTTGCTTAGACAAGGGGTCACAACTTTTGTTAAAACAGGTCAATTGAAACCAAATTCAATCTTGATCTGTCTCACACTTTGATATATTCACATACCAAAAATCAGTTCAATATCTACGACAGCTAAGAAAAGTCCAGAACACTGAAAATGTCATGATATTCACTAAGTCCAAGGGCCATTACTATAATGAAAGTAGGTAAATTGAAACCAAACTCAAAGTTGATCAGTATCAAACTAAGATTCATCCACATACAAAAAAAAATCAGTTTATTATCTGAAACAATAGCTAAGAAAGGTCAGGCAAACTTATATTTATTGAAGTATGCTAAATTCAAGGGCAATTACTTTTTTGAAAATAGGTCAATCGAAACCAAATTCGATCTGTATTTCATAGAGATATATTCACATACTAAAACATGAGTTCAATATATGCAACGACAACGAAGGAAAGCCCGGAAAACGACAGACAGACAGATGATGTGGCGAGCCGGTAGGGGACTGTTTACTGTGCGTTTTCATAGGATGCAGATTTTGGGTTCTATCTCGGTCAGGCCACTACTCGTGTGTAATATCTTGCTATAACATGATTATGTTCATTACATACGTTTGGAATTTGTCATAGGTTAGACAATTGAATTTTTCACAAATTTTATTTCTTACAGCCTCTTTTCAAGGTGTAATATCAACTGTCCTATACTATTATGCTCATAAGGCTTAGACCGATTCCATACAATGCATAAAGAAACTGACAGTATCAAGAATATATCAACAACTGGAAAGCATCGCAAGGCCTTAGCAGGTTCAAGCTTCTACGGTATCTGGAGCAATGAGGACCACGGTCTTGTCCATGATGTGATGTGCAAGTAATTAGTTTCGTTTGTTTCGTTAATTGAACTTTTTCACATTCGTCTGATTGACAATTGAAAATTTACTTTATTGTATGTAAGTAAAAATGGTCAAAGCGGACTGTGATATTTGTGCCCCCTATAATCATGGGCCTTCGGTGCATGCTGAGATATGCCCTCATATGACTGAAGTTGGAATGTCATGGAAGGGTCATGCAACTGAAACCCTTCTGTCCTCTCAAGATATTGATTTGCAGACAGAAGCAATTCAAGATGGGAGAAGAATTTACCAAATCTTGAATGTAGATCAAAGATATTTGGATTTACAGCGAAACAAGAGAGATGAATGCAATACAAGTCCAGCATACCTTCATGGTTTTCAAAATTTTATGGCTCAAAAAGACCCCATGGGACCGAAGGATCTGACTGTGAATGTTTACATTGAAGGAAGTTCAGGGTGTCTGCGGCTGACACATAGTGGGATGCTCCAGGAAGCTCAGAATCATGGTAGGCCTCTGCCTTCCCCAGAATCCCCCAGCATGGAGACGTCGGAATCAAGGAAATCTACGTTCGAGAGAAATACACCATTGTTCCAACCGTCTCGAGTTGTGCAGTGTGTAGAGAATGGCTTTTATAAAGCAGGTATACGCAGTATGAAAAATAAATAATTATTCTAATAATTCAAATGTATATTAACCTTCATTAAAACATATATTGTGTTTTATTAAAACATATATTGTGTGTTACTTTTTCACATTTTTTCCAAAATTGAAAAATGAAAAATGAAAAAAATAAAGAAATTAAAAAAGAAATATCATCAGAATGTTAAGTGACATGTTTTAAAAGTGTTAGTCCCATCTTTTTGCTTATTAGTAAATTTTAGTTATTTTTTCTCATACAGATGATTGTAACGTGAAGTGTTTTCACTGTGGAATCAGTTTTCGCAAAGATAACTTTGATGACTTGGCTTGGGATATCAGGATAGAGCATTCTCGATGGTCACCATTTTGTGGATACTTGCAACACATACACGGCAAAGAATCTGGACTTGATTCGGTAAAGATGATTCAAAGTTTTTTGTATATAATCTGATAGCATTATACAAAATTTTGATCATACAACACACACCATCTCTCTGATCAAGTAAATATTTGTTGAATACAATTAACTATTTTCTTTACAGGATGTCCATACATCTGATGTGAATTTTGAACAAGGTAACAGTACTGCTTTTCCGTCTAATTTTGTTTTTAACTTTACTTTTATTTTAATGAGACATTCATCTTTTCATTTTTTTCTGAATGCTAACATAATGGTTGTATGTGTATAAATTTCTAAAATACTTGGAGAAACTGTCAATTGCCTACATTTAACAGTGTACATGTACAGGATATAAAGTAACTGTCATACTTTTTTAAATGCCATGGTATACGTACTCATTTGGTATTCAGCCATTTGTAAAATAGTGTTAAGAAAATACACAGAATAGGGTTATCTTGATATTAATCTTAGAGGAACGAGATCAGCGGTGATATTTTACCCCGATAATTTGTGTCGCCTTGACGAAACATAGTATTTTTAATACTTATTCTATGATGTTCCTCATAGATTCCTAAACTTAATATACTGAATTTGATATTTTTCTATCTAAATGATTTACAGGATGAAGAAATGTTTCATTTGTCGGATATCAAGCACTTCGAGGAGCAGGCTAGAAGCCAATTGGTATATGTTTGAATTTCCATCGACACAGATTTGCTCCTTTGAAATTGAACACGTTTATGTTTTTTTTTTCATATTTTACATTACTTGTGAATTTGTATGTATCTCAATTGCTTATTTGTTGTTTCTTTTTTATATTTGTTTTACAATATTCATAATACTTATGAATCATATATCTAGAGTTTTTAGTTGAATGTGTAGTTTTGATATACTAGTACTATTCTTTTAATTCACTAGATCTAGAATTATCAATAATAATATAACTAACAATTAACACACTGAAAATCTTTAAATTATACTAAAATTTCAATACAGATCATAGTAAATATATAATCTCGGAATATTATATCATATTCAGTTCATATATGCCACTGTGACATCATTTTAAAGTAATGTGTGCAATTGAAATATAAAGTGAAACTTAAAAAAATTATTTTCTTTATAATTGAGAGGATTTTATATCGCCAATAAAAAAAATTAAGGAATATTAATTATATGTTTGATTTTAGCTTACAGACATGTTGATCTATGGGAGTTATCTTTCTTTTCCAATTGGTCACAAAATGACAAGGCTACCATTCATTAGGTAATTCAAATCCCGAAAATAAACAAAGGTTTCGGACAACTCGAATGTTTACCTCTAATGATGTCTTCTTCTACTGTTGATGTTTTTAAAAATGAGTGAATAAATAAATTGGAATCTCCACATTTTACATATCATTAACTTAACTCTCAAACATCCCACCTGTTTCATATTTTTTCGTCTTTGTTTCGTTAAAGAAAGGAGGGGTTAATTCTACTTTCGAATTAGGATAGCTACACCATAAATAATTGTAAACATAAAATCATTGATAAAATAATGATGTCATTGTTTCAAGACTATATGGAAATCCTCCAAACCTTGATGACGTCATTCGGGTAGTTATAACTTCTAGCCAATCGGATATAGGAACATTTTGTATTCATTTACAGTGAAATGTCAACCTCGTTCGGAAATCTTCTTTATCGAAACTTGTTGTTAGTGAATGACCATGAATTTTAAAAGTTCTCTGATTATGTGAGATACTTTCTGTTTATACTTATCATAAGGTATAAGGGGTAAAATAACCATAATGTCGATAAGGTGAATTA
The DNA here is from genome assembly GCA_028142955.1 of Pinctada fucata. Taxonomy (NCBI): domain Eukaryota; kingdom Metazoa; phylum Mollusca; class Bivalvia; order Pterioida; family Pteriidae; genus Pinctada; species Pinctada fucata. The sequence goes on from AP027104.1 coordinate 35,008,567, forward strand.
TGTTCTGCCATATCTTACATATTTATTTATTTACCATTTCATTAAATCCACCATGAAAATTTATGATCCCGAACATTGTCGGAGTCGTGCGTCTTCGGCCAACTTTGTCGTATTTAATTTTTTTGTAATGAAAACAAACGGAAGTAGCGTATTGTACCGCTAATGCAAAACCCATGATATTACTTTTGTTTTATTTTATACTAAGAGAGAACATGAATTCTAAAGTGCAGCGCTATGTCATGTTTAACAATTTTTTTTATGCAGAGCTAAGCATCATCTCACATAAAAGATAGACGATTGTCCTCCTTCAGTTATAGTCCCCTACCGGCTCGCCGGATGGGACTTCTAGTTTTTCTTTATTTTACTCTCTCCATGAATATTATATTTTCTCTTCAAGTATTTGGAATTTTGTTTATAATATTGCATTTTCGATGTTATTCATCTAATTTTTTGTGTGTTTATTTGATGTTGGTATGTGAAGTAAAGAATTATTGAATACAATGTTTTGTTACTTTTTCATCCTATAGGATTGCACATAACATAATTTATTTCAAGAAACAAGAAACTATCAGACAAAATATCATTTAAAATTACTATATTAGGATAATACGATAGTGTTCCAACTACTCTTTACCTTCGTGAAGAAAATTTTAAACCAATTTCAGTATTGGAACACCTCCATTATAAAGGAAAACAAAGTGCCCAAAATTTCCTGTCAGAGAGCTGTCTTCTAGAAAAAATCCCTTTTCAGTTCAAGAGACAAATGAGTTAAAGAAGATCCTAACGATAATCTCAACAGCACTCACAATAGAACACCAAATTGAGCATCGACGGACCCCTAACAAGCTAAAGGTGGGACAAGGTGCCCGGGAGGAGTAAGCACCCCCTGTTGGCTAGCCGCATCCGCCAAGTCATGTAGGATTCGGATAATGAATCCTTGCCAGTGTTACTTATATTGTGTTACAACTATTGTGCGTTCTTCGATACCTCTTGGTAACCGGAAAAGTGGGAGGGTTGTGTGCACGTAATCCGGATAACCATATTATTTGCTTCTGGTGTAGCAGATCGCCGTCCCAAGTCGGCATCGGTTGCCAGTTGATCTCGTTGGTTTATGTATGGTCTACTGTGTTCGATGTTCCTGTGTTGCTTTTGGTGTTCCTTGTCCCTTTTGTGTCTCTTGCTGTGCGTGTCATCTCTCTGTTTTTGCATGGGCTTTTTTGGTGTTTTTATGTGGGTGTTGTAACTGAGTGTTGTTCGTGATGCCCTCCTTTCTTCAAGCTTCAGTGTAAACAAAATAATTAAGTGTAGCACACCTCGCTTATTTTCTAAATTTCAGGTATCCATATTAATAAAATCAACACATTATAGAAAAAGACCAAATGGCAAACGAAGCTGATACAAAGCGATCATTCACCTGATGTATGGTTTATATGCAATAAATTGGATTACATCTAAAGTACCTCTAGCCGAATAATTATACATTTTGGATACCCCATACATTGCAAATCGAGAAAAACAAATGCAGGTGTTAAAGAAATGTTTAGGAAAAACAGAACTTTTTTGCGAATTTTTTTTTCGAAAATTACAAAATATCATTTTAAGTGGCTCCACCTTTAATAATTTTAATGAAGAAAGAAGATGTACATATTAATTTAACAATAAAATTCCATTAACCCAAAGCCTGACAAATATATTACTTTCTTATGGAATCTGCTATTACAATATAGAAACACAGTGAGCACTGAAAACTACCACATCGATAAGGAGTAAAAAACACAGTGAACACTGAAAACTACCACACCGACAATGAGTAAAAAACACTGTGAACACTGAAAACCACCACACCGACAAGGAGTAAAAAACACAGTGAACAATGAAAACTACCACACCGACAAGGAGTAAAAAACACAGTGTACACTGAAAACTACCACACCGACAAGGAGTAAAAACACAGTGTACACTGAAAACTACCACATCGACAAGGAGTAAAAACACAGTGAACACTGAAAACTACCACACCAACAAGGAGTCAGAAACACAGTGAACACTGAAAACTACCACACCAACAAGGAGTAAAAAACACAGTGAACACCGAAAACTACCACACCAACAAGGAGTAAAAACAGTTAACACTGAAAACTACCACACCAACAAGGAGTAAAAAACACAGTTAACACTGAAAACTACCACACCAACAAGGAGTAAAAAACACAGTGAACACTGAAAACTACCACACCAAGAAGGAGTAAAAAACACAGTTAACACAGAAATCTACCACACCGACAAGGAGTAAAAACACAGTGTACACTGAAAACTACCACATCGACAAGGAGTAAAAACACAGTGAACACTGAAAACTACCACACCAACAAGGAGTCAGAAACACAGTGAACACTGAAAACTACCACACCAACAAGGAGTAAAAAACACAGTGAACACCGAAAACTACCACACCAACAAGGAGTAAAAACAGTTAACACTGAAAACTACCACACCAACAAGGAGTAAAAAACACAGTTAACACTGAAAACTACCACACCAACAAGGAGTAAAAAACACAGTGAACACTGAAAACTACCACACCAAGAAGGAGTAAAAAACACAGTTAACACAGAAATCTACCACACCAACAAGGAGTAAAAAACACAGTGAACAATGAAAACTACCACACCAACAAGGAGTAAAAAACACAGTGAACACTGAAAACTACCACATCGACAAGGAGTAAAAAACACAGTGAACACCGAAAACTACCACACCAACAAGGAGTCAGAAACACAGTGAACACTGAAAACTACCACACCAACAAGGAGTAAAAAACACAGTTAACACTGAAAACTACCACACCAACAAGGAGTAAAAAACACATTGAACACTGAAAACTACCACACCAACAAGGAGTAAAAAACACAGTGAACACTGAAAACTACCACACCAACAAGGAGTAAAAAACACAGTGAACACTGAAAACTACCACACCAACAAGGAGTAAAAAACACAGTGAACACTGAAAACTACCACACCAACAAGGAGTAAAAAACACAGTGAACACTGAAAACTACCACACCAACAAGGAGTAAAAAACACAGTGAACACTGAAAACTACCACACCAACAAGGAGTAAAAAACCACAGTGAACACTGAAAACTACCACATCAACAAGGAGTAAAAAACACAGTGAACACTGAAAATTACCACATCGACAGGAAGTAAAAAACACAGTGAACACTGAAAATTACCACATCGACAAGGAGTAAAAAACACAGTGAACACTGAAAATTACCACATCGACAAGAAGTAAAAAACACAGTGAACACTGAAAATAACCACATCGACAAGAAGTAAAAAATACAGTGAACACTGAAAATAACCACATCAACAAGGAGTGAAAAATACAGTGAACACTGAAAATAACCACATCAACAAGGAGTAAAAAGCACAGTGAACACTGAAAATTACCACATCGACAAGAAGTAAAAAACACAGTGAACACTGAAAATAACCACATCGACAAGAAGTAAAAAACACAGTGAACACTGAAAATAACCACATCGACAAGAAGTAAAAAACACAGTGAACACTGAAAATTACCACATCGACAAGGAGTAAAACAAAGGAGGGGATCTCCAACAACACCAGGTTGTAGCACCCACAGTAAAACCCCAAAACACCCAATGCAAAAAAGAGGGCGTACGTAATACAATCCGTACACAGTGAACACTGAAAACTACCACACCGACAAGGAGTAAAAAACACAGTGAACACTGAAAATAACAACATCGACAAGGAGTAAAAAACACAGTGAACACTGAAAACTACCACACCGACAAGGAGTAAAAAACACTGAACACTGAAAACTACCACACAGACAAGGAGTAAAAAACACAGTGAACACTGAAAACTACCACATCGACAAGGAGTAAAAAACACAGTGAACACTGAAAACTACCACATCGACAAGGAGTAAAAAACACAGTGAACACTGAAAACTACCACATCGACAAGAAGTCAGAAACACAGACAATATTTTCACACACACAAAAAAGTACGATTGAGTCAAACATTCTTTCAAGAAGCAAAATTAAATCCCCAATGGAGATGAAATCAGGTTCCCGGGAGAGTAAGAATATTTTGTTTGCTAGCAACACCCGTCAATTAGGCAGAGCAGAAAAAATCATATCCGGTACATTTGTTTAATTCGGTGTTTTTTATAATACACAAACCTGAAGTATCTTCCAAACATGGAGGACAAGGGGATTTCATAATGTTTAATAGTATTGCAGCGACAAAGTCAGTCGCTCACAAATGTGTCCTGTGTTATAGTTTGAGTTTGCTCGTTTCCAAAAGTTTCAATGAGGATAAGCACAAAATTTCTTCACCGGTTGCCCATTGGTCTCGTTGGTTTGTGTGTGGTCTTTTGTGTTTCGTGTTTCCATTGTGTGAGATAGTGTTACATGTCCCTTTTACGTCCCTTTCTGTGGATGTCTGCTCTGTGTTTTTACATTGGGTGTTTTGTGGTTTTGCTGTGGGTGTTGCAACCGAATGTTGTTGGAGATTACCTTCTTTCCTTCACAAAGCCTGTAGGGAGAGTATAAGGGCTTTTAATCTACGGGATATTGAAAAATTCTATATACGGTATACACAAAAAGCTTTATCTTGCTTGCTCTTAAGCGATTATCTGTACAAAAACCATGTGTTAGCTCATATATTTCTCCCGTTCCATATTCCATTCGTTTGTTTATTTTTGTGGGATTGGTACACAAAGACAACGAAAATGAAAGCAATGAGGGAACAGGAATCGGTTGTAGAACCCACAGCAAACCCCAATACAACCAAAATGCGAAAAGACAGAGTGGACAAAATCAACAAGAGACACAAATTGTACAAAGAAGATCAAACATCAAAGACGACATTAATAATACAAAACTATACATACATGAAACAACTTGTGAGAAGAGTAAAATATTGAAGCTACTGAGGGGTATGATCGACATGCAGAAGAGGCGGTATATCCGTTCTTCTCTTGCGAATTTTGGACTAAGCCACTCGTAGAGTACCATCTTCACAAACGGTCAGTTTTAATTGTTCAAACACGCAATCATTCAAAAATGAAAACACAGATTAACTCAAGGCAAATAAAACAATAAACCATGAAACAATTACAGATGAATTGAAAAATTATGCAACTCTAAATAATTTACATACAAAAACATTGAGACCAATGTGAAACCGATACCAACTATAAACGGTCGTTTAATACATTCGGCGCAACTTACGTTTGGTATCCAGATAATGTTAATAAAAAACCCCAAAACCAAAAGGACACTAGTCTCTTTGGGACAAAGTGTTCTTAAGCTATAACTACAACATGGTGTCTACAAATAATATGATATCAAACTATTTCTTTTTAAAGCTATTTATTTAATTTTGTTCCAATAAGTTGCTACTAAAATGTACAATAACTTCAGTCTGAATGTCATATTTAATTCAGGATGTAGACAACTCTAATAGGAAATGTTTCCTGTGTTAAGTATTTGTGACACTTTGGTTAACCAGTTCTATAACAATTCACCTTTTAATTGTGTCTGCGTTTATTGTTTATTTGTGTCTGCCTTTTTGTGTGTACATGTATGTCAGTCAATTAGAATAATGTCGAAGGGTTCCAACTCTATAAATTCTTGAAGAAAATTCCAAACCAATTTCCATGCAACAGACACGTGTTTCGAATATTAAATTCTCATCAGTGATGCTTCCAGGCACCAAAATAATTTCAGTAGCTGGCTCCTTAATTTTTGAAGTTAGATTTGTACATTTACATTACAGAGAGTGCACGATTCCAAATTTCCTGTAGGGTCCATTCAGTAACATATCCAAATAAAATCTATATTCAAAAAGATTAATCAGACTTGAAAGAAAAGCCTACTCATCCAGTTCGTAACAATCTTGATATCATTAGAAAATTTTATAAAACGTCATTTTAACAATAAATGTAACATTGGAGTAAAACAAGTAACACAAAGCTATTAAATTTTTAATAGAGGCTCAATTCTTGTCGGTGATTACAATAGTCCATTTTTCAAGAGAATATGTCTGGCCATCTTAAATCTTGATTCTATATGCACAGAAACTAGACATCACATTATTTGGCAAAATTTTGAATTGTGACGTCACATTTTGGTTGCACTGACTTTATGCGTTGTCACGTCTTCTATTTTCAATAAATATATCGCCAAATTTTGTGATGTCTGGTGTCTATCCGCCCAATGAATCTACTGGAAATCAGACGTTCTATTTCACTTACATGCAATTTTGTCTCTTCATTCTGATCTCTTTCGATCGAATTTACAGCTAGATATTTAAATATTAAATATTTCAATAAATTATTTCAGGTTTCGGTATTGATTATTGAATAATTGAGATTTCTGATTGCGACAGGAAATCGGTGACAAATTTTAAAAGTAGAATGACGATAGATAAAAATATCAAGGAGCAAGGGAATACTGCGTGTTTTTTCACCTTTAATACTTATCATAAAATGAGTGTAAGCTAACTCCAACTACATTACTCAGATGACAGCACCGCTGTGCTGAGTTGGCATGCTTTACATAATACGGAATGGTTCCAACTCTATGCCTTCTTGAAGAAAATTTCAACCCCCAACCCCCCCCCCCCCCTTGCACCAGACACGCGTTTCGAATACCAAATTCCCACCAGCGATGCATCCAGTCAAAGAGTTTTTCATCAGCAGCCCAAATTCATTTCACTAGCGCCCTCTGGTTTTATTTTCAGAAGTTAAATTTCTGCATTTACTTCACAGAGAGTGCGCGGCTACAAATTTCCGGTAGAGTCGATTCAGTAGCATATCCATATAAAATCTATGTCCTCCAAAACGTTAATCTCCTTTAATTTCGAGGATATTTTTCGATGAAATGGCAAGTTTACGAAATAGCAAAAAATAAAAAAAACGTATGTGATGTCAAATTGATAAAGGGCCAAAACAAAGCTTCTTTCAGGCGAAAGAGCTGGAAAGAAGTTATTTATACAAAACATCAAGTCATTTTAAAAATATTTAAACCAGTCGTAGAATGGCTATGAAATAGATCATTGCACTATCTACATGTATAAATGACGCTCCGTACAGATCAGCCTAGACTGACTCATCCTTCATTACTAAGATGTTTGTGGTTTTAGTTGGTACAATTATTCACTGATGCAATCTTCCTTGTTTATCATGTATAAAAGCAGTCAAGGCCAAACAAAAGCGAAAATTTTGCCAATTTTATCAAAATGCGACTTGAACTTCCGTTTTGAGTAGAAGTTTAAGTATTGACATTTTGCTTTTATTTTTCTTGGTTTTCTGACCATAGTAGAATTATTAAATGTGAGCTTTTTCATATTACCGCCCTTCAGTAGCATAAGTCCCTGGTCAATTGTAGACTGTATTCTAAGTACTGATAATTTGGAGAAAGGACATGTGAATCAAAATAAACACTTATACATGTTATAACAAAGGAAAACATTGTACATTTATACTCAATATACATTGTACATCCTTATTTGTTGTAAAGAAAATTTTACATCTTATTTTGATTTTAAAAGTAACAAAAACATGTCTCATTTTAGTCATACATTTTGTGATATTTGTGTTTTTATTATTTCGTAGGTTGCTGCAAATTTATCAGTTCTTTTTAAAATGATGGTGTTAATTTGAAGACGTGTAACATTTCCACTCATTTGAACTCATCCAAAGTCGAACAATCTTTATTTTTGTACCACATAGTAGGCTCTATAACAAAATGTGTCTACATTTATATCTGTTGTCTATTATTCACCATTGCCTTCTTGTGTTAACATGTATGTCAGTCGGATTGTATTGATTATTGAATAATTGAAATTTCCGATCGCGGTAGAAAATCGGCGACAAATCTTTAAAAGTAGAATGACAATAGATTAAAATGTCAAGTGGCAAGGGAATACTTTGTGTTTTTTCACCTTTAATACTTATCATAAGATGAGTGTAAGTTGACTCCAACTACATTACTCAAATGACAGCCCCGCTTTGCTGAGTTGGCATACTTAACATCCAACTCTATGCCTTCTTGAAGAAAATTTCAACCCCCCCCCCCCACCCTGCCCCAGACACGCGTTTCGAATACCAAACTCCCACCAGCGATGCATCCAGCCAAAGAGCTTTTCATAAGAAGCCCAAATTCATTTCACTATGGCCCTCTAGTTTAAGTTTGTGAATTCAAATTTCTGAATTTACTTCATAGAGAGTGCGCGGCTCCAAATTTCCTGTAGAGTCGATTCAGTAGCATATCCATATAAAATCTATATCCAAAACGTTAATCTCCATTTATTTCGAGGATATATTTCAATGAAATTGCAAGTTTCCGAAATAGAAAAAAAACATATATGATGTCAAATTGATAAAGGGCCAAAAACAAAGCATCTTTCAGGCGACAGAGCTGGAAAGAAGTAATTGATACATGTACACTTAAAAACATCAAGGGATGGAGAACGATTTTAACTGCTCATGTTGTTTATTAGACACCTAGAAAGAAATCCAGGGCCTCTTCGTTACAATCATCAAAACAGTAGAATATTAACTTCAATCATTACTTTATCATTTAAAAAATAATCAAAACAGTTGTAGAATGGCTATGAAATAGATCATTGCACTATCTACATGTATAAATGACGCTCCGTTCAGATCAGTCTAGACTGATTCACCCTTCATTACTAAGATATTTGTGGTTTTAGTTGGCACATTTATTCATTGATGAATCTTCCTTGTTTATTCTGTGTAAAAACAGTTAAGGCCAAACAAAAGAGAAAATTTTGTCAATTTTATCAAAATGCGATATGAACTTCCGTTTCTGTACGATACTCTACACGTACGTGATTGAGTAGAAGTTCAAGTTGCGTTTAAATAAAGTTGACGTTTTGCTTTCATTTTTCTTCATGGTTTTCTTATCAGAGTAAAACGATTAAATGTGAGGGTTTTTTCATATTACGCGCCCTTCTTCAAAATCCCTGTCAAATGAGACTGCATTCTAAGTAGTGGTAATTATGAGACAGGCGATAAACACTTACATGTTATAACAAAGGAAAACATTGTACATTTATACTCAATATACATGTACATTGTACTTCCTTATTTGTTGTAAAAAAATTGTACATCTTATTTTGATTTTAAAAGTAACAAAAACATGTCTCATTTTAGTCATACATTTTGTGATATTTGTGTTTTTATTATTTCGTAGGTTGGTGCAAATTTATTAGTTCTTTTTAAAATGATGCTGTGAATTTTAAGACGTGTAAAATTTCCCCTCATTTGAACACATCCAAAGTCGAACAATCTTTATTTTTGTACCACATAGTAGGCTCTATAACAAAATGGGTCTACATTTATATCTGTTGTCTATTATTCACCATTGCCTTTTTGTGTAAACATGTATGTCAGTCGGATTGTATTGAACATTGAATGATTGAGATTTCCGATTGCTGTCGAAAATCGGCGACAAATCTTTAAAAGTAGAATGATGATAAATAAAAATGTCAAGGGGCAAGAGAATACTTTGTGTTTTTTTCACCTTTAACACTTATCATAAGATGAGTGTAAGCTGACTACAACTACATTACTCAGATGGCAGCCCCGCTGTGCTGAGTTGGCATACGCAAAAGTTCCAACTTTGTACCATCTTGAAGAAAATTTAACCCCCCCCCCTGAATGCACCAGACAAGCGTTACGAATACTAAATTCCCACCAGCAAAGAGCTTTTCATAAGCAGCCCAAAATTTCACTAGCGCCCTCTGGTTTTATATTTAGAATTTAAATTTCTGCATTTACTTCACATGGAGTCCGCGGTCCAAATTTCCTGTAGAGTATATTCAGTAGCTTATCCATATAAAATCTATGTCCCAAACGTTAATCTCCTTTAATTTCGAGGATATATTTCGATGAAATGGCAAGTTTCCGAAATAGAAAAAAAAGAAACAACAACAACAAACACACATATATGATGTCAAATTGATAAAGGACCAGAACAAGGCTTCTTTCAGACGACAGAGATTAAAAGAAGTAACTTACACATGTGCACTTAAAAAAACATCAAGTCACGGAGAACGATTATAACTGCTCATGTTGTTTATAAGACACTCAGAAAGAAATCCAGGGCCATTTCGTTACAATCATCAAAAGAGTACAATATTAACTTCAATCATAACTTTATAATTTTAAAATTAATCAGACCAGTTGTAGAATGGCTATGAAATAAATGACGCTCCGTACAGATCAGTCTAGACTGATTCATCCTTCATTACCAAGAGTTGGCACATTAATTAACTGATGCAATCTTCCTTGTTTATTATGTATAAAAGCAATCAAGGCCAAACAAAAGGGAAAATTTTGCCGATTTTATTAAATCACGACTTGAACATGTTGAACTTAGAAGTTCAAGTTGCGTTTCAATAAGATTGACATTTTGCTTTCATTTTTCTTCATGGTTTTCTTACCAGAGTAAAATGATTATTCATATTACCGCCCTTCAGTTGCACAAGTCCCTGGTCAATTTGTAGACTGTATTTTAAGTACTGGTAATTTGGATAAAGGACATGTGAATCAAAATAAACACTTATACATGTTATAACAAAGGGAAACATTGTACATTTATACTCCATATACTTCCTTATTTGGTGTAAAGAAAATTTTACATACTATATTGATTTAAAAAGCTTCAAGAAAGTGCCTCATTTTAGTCATACATTTTGTGATGTTTGTGTTTTTATTATTTCAACGGTTGTTGCAAATTAACTAGTTTTTAAATGATTCCGTGGATTTGAAGACGTGTAACATTTCCCCGCATTTGAACTCATCCAAAGATGAACAATCTTTATGTTTGCACCACATAGTCATGATAGTGGGCTCTGTTACCTCGCTGTTTTTTAGTCTAAAAATACTCGCTAGCGATCGCTTATGTGCACCTGCACTGGCTCGAAATATATTTATCGATTTCGTGATTCTAAATTTGATAAATTGATCTGAAACTAAGGGGCATCTCAGTGATGGCATAACTCTGTCCTTAGCTAGATGTCTTGCAAACAGTTTAGAATTTCACTCTTCAAATATCAAAAATTTGGATTTCCTCTCTTTTACAAGTTCGATCAATTTCGGTTGATCGTTTCTTCAACGCATAAGACATTTTCATTTATACCACTTGGTGAGTGTCACTGCTGGTGGACCAGGAGTCCCCGAGGGCACATGTAGCCAAGTTCGATCAATTTCGGTTGATCGTTCCTTCAACGCATTCAAAAATTCCTGTTGTCAAAATTACTTGAAATTTCTAAAACGTGGGTCCTGTAGCATCATATCCCACTCATCCTGCTACGTCTTTCGGTACGCTTTTCGACATAGTAACTTTCATACTTTTTTTGGCATATTGCATTGTTTAGATTTGAGGATCACTGACGAGGGTTAAGTACCCGAAACGTGCATGTCTGATCCATGTTGCCAATTTATCTGTTCTTAAATGATGCTATTCAATTTGAAGACGTTTACTCTTTTAACCTCGAGCATCACTGATGGTACATCGTTTGTTGAAATGCGCATATGGTGCACTATAAATCATTAAGATATCTGTCAATATTGATAATATTACATCCAATTCAATATGTACGTGTAATTAAAAAGATTGCTTTTTTTTGTTAAAGACCTTTTAACACTGTCATTATTTGTTTCGAAGAAAATGGATCAGATATTTTCCACTGTATGATTATCTTTGATACCTCGATACATGAATTACATGTAGCCAAGTTCGATCAATTTCGGTTGATCGTTTCTTCAACGCATTCTAAAATTTCTGTTATCAAAATTTCTTGAAATTTCTAAAAAGTGGGTCCTGCTGCATCATATCCCACCCATCCTGCTACGTCTTTCGGTAAGCTTTTTCGACATAGTAACTTACATACTTTTTTTGGCATATTACATTGTTTAGATTTGAGGATCACTGACGAAGGTTAAGTACCCGAAACGTGCATGTCTGGTCCATGTTGCCAATTCATCTGTTCTTAAATGATGCTATTCAATTTGAAGACGATTAACATTTCTATTACAAGAACGGAAAATGACCTCTTCTTTCAATGGCTAGATTTAAAATGAGTAGATTTTTTTCTTTTTATATTAATTTTCAGTATTTCTATAATTAAAATCTGTTTCAGTTCATATTCAACACGGCTGCAATACTTAGATTTAGAGCAGTGAAATAAAATGTTACACATTTTTTAAACGTAAAACAGAGAAATTAAATTTAACACAGTTAGAAATGCCATCAACGTTCTTTTTGTTTACATCTGTTTTGGTTAAAGTCCGAGCTTAAGTAAATGACTGTCTCATTAGGTTTTTTCGATAAATTGAACCTCAAATTTTGCTGCCTCTTTCTTACTATTTCCCCAAACGCACGACAGGGGGGTGCCATTTTTATTTCCATGAAATCATCCCAGTTCCGTCTTTCCTTCTTTCCATTTAATCAGCTACTGTAACAACGATTTCCCGTACATTCTATATATCCTAAACAGAGTGAATAGAATCCGCATGAAATCGTATGTAAAGAGAAAAGGGGGGAAATTATTTCTTGAAATAAAAGAAATTCTGGCAACGGCCCCCTGTGAACCGCACTGTATTCGTTTTCTTTTACTTCGATGTAATAAGTTGTAGTCTAATGTAATAAGAACCTTTCACCTTAAGCGCTAACCAATGAGATGAGCTATTCTGGGACACACCTTACAATTTTTATTTTCGTTCTCTTACCACATGGGGTGTGTGGCGAACGATCTACCCCGGGATTACAAAAGATTGACTGTGACATAATTACACACCAGCGCAATGAAAATATGTTTTTTTTAAATACTTAATTTTTACAATTCTTGCTCGAGCGTTAAACAATAGACAGAAGAGGTATATCACAAACAAGAGAAGAAAATGTTTATTTGATTCAATGCATATAATGTCATTTATTTACTTTAGAAATTTATCTACCTTAAAGAACTTGAACAAGTCTAACTTGATTTTCAGAAATCGTTGATAGGTATATCAATCTTTAGATACATATATACATGTAGATAAATCTTTGAATCCTGCGAGAATAAAGTGCTACATGTATTCACTACATTGTAGCGTTTTAGACACTTATGATAGAAAAACCAAAGCCATTATAGAACGTCATATTTGCAGACTCATTGACACAGCTCTATAAATAAATAATGCAAAACCACAGATTGGCCTTGTAGTAAACAAAAGGTCTAAATCTCATTGGTCAGGTCGCTTCAACTGATTTACCATTTAGGTCAAAATATTAAAATACATTCATACTATTCCATTTCTAAAAATACCCGAGTGTCTACGTGCGAATTCCCACGTGTCACTCATGCATGCAAATCATAACATAAAATTGAGTGCAGTTGCTATCACTGTATACATTCTTTCCTGTCTTCGAGATGAAGAAGGATCGAATCTGAGGATTAAGTTCCGGAGTATTTACTGTATGGTCACTTTCAATATAATAAGGTAAAGGTCTTATTCTTTTATGATAATTTAAAATTCTTCTGTTCATGTCGTGTCTATAAAAGCAATATTATGAGGTTTGTTTTGTTTAGTTGTTCAGAGTGAACCGGAAGAACTAAAGTTTGTTTACTAATATATGAAAAGGGGAGTGAGAAGACTTGCTCATTACTTCAATGGAATGTTGATAAATAGAATCTGCAGGTACTTAGAAATAATATCGTGACCATATATTTTCCCTAATATTTACTCCATACTCTTCTCGTGAAAAAAAATGAAAGGGGAGGGGGTTTAACATTTCTATCTGCAAACACAGATATTGAAATAAACAAAAAGAAGGGAGGAGATCTCCAACAAGACCCCTTTGCAGCATCAACAGTAAAACACCAAAACACCCGATGCAAAAACACAAAAGACGAGTACAGCACGAGACGAAAAAGAGACATACGACATGTAAACATCAAACACAAAAGACTACACATAAACCGACGAGACCAATGGGTAACCGGTGCCGACTTTGGACGGCCATCTGTCACGCAAGTAGCAAATGGTGTGGTTATCCTGGATTACGTGCGCACAACCCTCTCACTTCTCCAATTACCCAGAGGTCTCGAAGAACGTACAATTGTGGTGTAAAACAACCTACTCACTGTAAGATGACATCACACAAACAAGACCGCGAAACGCAGAGGCCCCAGAGACACAGATGAATATGTAAATGGATATAAAAAGAGGGCATGCGTAATACAGTCCGTGCTCTGCCGGCTGTAGCGAGCTCATGTATGTAATCACCCGAGGAGTCCGACTGACATTCAGAGAGGACAGGTGGTCGGGGCCCTGTCTTCTCTAAAGAGGTTTGGACAGGGCCCGTCATGGAGTCCCGTCGTCACAGTCAGTCAGAGTGCAAGTCTCAAGGATGCGCTTGTACAAGACTGTAGATTGGTCAAGTACCAAGCCTAGTGTCCGTCTGGTGACATTAGGATCATATCCACGATATAAAAGGCGTTTGATGATTCTGACGCATTTTCGATGGTTATGCTGCCTACCTTCGATTCTTTTTATTTTGTTTATCATATCACCATAAAAGACAGGTTGTGTAATACCCATAGTAATGTACTCTGTTGCATGTATAGATCCGAATTTTAAAAGAAGTTGACTGTAATTCTTGTAAAATTTCCAGAAAGTCTTAACTAGTTTATGAAAGCGGAAACCTTGACCTAAAAGTTTTTTGGTAATTTGTAAATTTCTACTGTGAAAATCCAAAATATCAGTACATGCTCTAGCGTACCGGATGAGCTGTGATATGTAAATGCCATATGACGGTAATCTTGGAACATCACCGTCAAGCCAAGGGAAATTTACTATGTTGAATCCAAAATCATCCCTTTTGTCATATACACTTGTATGAATCTTTCCGTTTACAATTTTGATATTTAGGTCCAAAAAGGGTGTTTCTGTATTTGAAAGGTTTGCCTTGTTAAGGGTTAATTCTTGTGGATAAATTTCATTCTTATATAATTCAAAAGCAGGATTGTCAATGGTTAGAATATCATCCAGATACCTAGAAGTATTATTGAAACATTTCAGCTCATCAAATTTTCTTTGCTTTTGAAGATTTTGGATAAATTCTTTTTCATAAGTGTATAAAAATAAATCTGCAACGAGAGGCGCACAGTTAGTACCCATAGGAATTCCTACAACCTGCTTGTATAGATCCTCACCAAATCTAACATTAAATATTGTCCAAGAGGAAGGACAAGAGCACAATGTAACCAAGGACCCAACGATACTAAGAAAGTCTTTAAAGAAATTTAAGAGAACCTTGACACTGGACTCTGGAGATTGTGCATTAGATAGTGTTTTCAGTTTTCTATGGTTTAGATAGTGTTTTCAGTGTTTCAGTGTTCAGATAGTGTTTTCAGTGTTCTATGGTGATGTTTTATTGTCTCCGTCTTTTTTTTTTTTTTTTTTTTTTTTTGTCCGTTTTTCTCTTTCTTCGTGAGAAAGTTCTGTTCAATATTTTTTATGTTTGTAATTGTGAATTTTGGATTCTGATGTTCTGGTTTTGGGGTTTATATTTGACTTTCATCCACCAATCCCATGTTCTATGCTGGCAATGATTCAATTTTCCTGAAAAATGGGTCCTGTAGCATAATATCCTACCCATCCTGGTACGTCTTTCGGTATTTTCTGGACATAACTTTCACAGTCTTTGGCCATATTACATTGTTTAGATTGATGATCACTGACGAGGATTAAGTACCCGAAACATGCATGTCTGGTCCATGCTGCAAATGTATCTTTTTTAAATGATGCTGTGAATTTGAATACGTGTAACTTATAAATCAAATGGGATAACAACAAAAATAATTTGACATATTTGAATTATTTTGGCTTGATGTACCACTTTTTATGATTTTCATTATCCGAAACAATGTACATGTATGGTGTACAGTATTTGGCTATTTTAGTAGTCTAGAAAGCTGCTCTGTGGTGGCAGAGTTTGATCACTGGGATATTCTTGAATTCTGAAAACATAGTCACTTCCACAATGTGAATGATTTATAGATCACTTAAGAAGATTGTATTTGTTCCTTTCCTATTTAAGGGAAATGCTATTGAATGTCATTAATATCACCGTGGCGTATCACGTGATGTGCATATATAATATCTTACAAGGGAATCCCCTTCGATTAAACAAGGTAAATACTGTCTAAATCTACTTTATATGAAACTAGTTTACGCCTATCATATGAGCATCATTATTATAAATATGATAGTAATCTTTTCTGGTCAAGAATAGAGGAATATTTAGAGAACACTTGAACAGAAAATTTTCTATTTTGTTTACATGTTATGATATGGTGCACGTAAATAAACAAAACTTTCTGTTCAAGTGTTCTCTGGGCATATCTCTATTCTTGACCAGAATAGATAACCACCATATAATTTATAACGATGATCGTATGATAGGCCTAAAATGAATTCATATAATATAGATTTAGACAGCATTTACCTTGTTAACCGAAGGGGATTCCCATGCAAGAGATTATTTTCATATCACGTGATACGCTACGGTGAATATACGTCCCTGAAATCTTTGATATAATTTCGATATTGATTTTTTGTCGGTTTGTTTCGCTGGGTGACTGCAGGGTGGTCATGCTGGAGATCCTTCCCTTTTCTAGTCGGTTCATCTGTTTGTCTTTCCGCTGTTTGTCTGTTTAAATGGATTGAAACTGAAACTTTGGGCATAGATTTCGCTTTCTGTTCCTTTTACTGGTACTTTTCTGCTTTCAATATGTTTTGAATAAGTAACACTGAATATGGTATAGTCCATTGGGCAAGTTTTTATTCTAATCCTCGTGGAAAGACATACTTACAACCACTCCAACAAATATTTTTGCTTCCTTAATCTTTCGGTTTGCAAATTGATAAAGAAAATTCTTCAGTTAGATTTCACATTAAATTTTAAAAGTTATAGGACTGTGTATTCCTTGACATTTTGACTATGATCGGTGCATTTGACACTCTGTTATAATCAGTCGTGTCACTTTTGTGCCAACCGAGGAATCCTATATCATATGATTATGTTACATACTGTAGTCAGGCGCGTAGCCAGAGAACGTTTCAAGTGGAAGCACTTTCAGTCAGATTTTTTTGGGAAAGGAGAGGCCCTTGAAGGGAGCAAAGGTGCGAAGCCCCCAAGAAGCTAATGGATTTTGCACATTTATAGGGCATGTTTTTTCGTTAAAATGCCCTTTTGTACACTTTCGTTTCTTCGTTTTGTTCCCCAATGTTTAGCAGTTTTGCAAGAAGAGGAACATCATACACGTATAATGTTAACATAACATAATATTTTTTTGTAAAACGACGTGGAAGCACCTGCGTGACTGCACTCCTGGTAGTCCGACTTGCAGACCTACGACGGTGTAATCTGTTTTTCGTCTTCGGTCTGACTGCTATGCATAGGCAAAACTTGAGAATTTCGGTGCGAGAAAAATTTTGGCAAGTGATCCCTTTTTTGACAAATTCCAGTCTCTCCAACCAAAAAATAAATCATCCAGTCCTCCTGCCCCTAAAAATCCCCTCTAGACCTGGTTTCACCTCTGTGCGCATGACAAAATATTGTTGATCAGAGGAAAATCGGAAGAGAAGAAGAGGTGAAACCAGGATTTGAGGGGATTATTTAGGGGCAGGAGGACGGGATGAGTAATTTTTTGGTTGAAGAGACCGGAATTTGACGTCCAAAACAAAAAACGATTTGCCAAATTTTTTGGCACAGAAATTCTCAAGTTTTGCCTATGCATAGCAGTCAGACCGAAGACGAAAAAAAAACATAACACCGTCGTAGGTCTGCAAGTCGGACTACACTCCTGGTAGTTACTCAATGATTCATTTTCAATATTGTTTACATATAATTTCTTTACTCCATTTCAGGACAAGGAATAATATTTCATCATATGGAAGTTGACACTTTCTTTTCACCAGCATGGCCACGGCTGGTAATTAACGCTATGGAGATTTGTGTTGAAACCGAGAGTATCCGTACAATTTCAACAACTGGTAAACATAGAAAAGCTCTTGGCGGATCCAGTTTCTACGGGATATGGAGCAGCGAAGATCATGGCCTTGTGCATGATTCTTTGAGTAAATAATAAACTACATTTGAAGATAAACACTAATTGAAACTTGCAATAATTTCGTATTTTTTTATTGTTTGATTTATATTGATACATATGACTTGAATTGCAAAAACCCATTCAATAATGGTACATTGTGCAGACTGTGGATCGGTCAGATCAAGCAGGGAATCTGCTAACCGCCATCACTCGCCAGAATGTCCTTTTCGATGGAACCAGAATGAGAGTGTATTTAGTGGACATATCCGACAAAATGATTCCGAACTTATTCGGGATTCAGAGTTGGAAGAAATTCTCAAAGTGGTAGAATTTTTTCCAACACACTTCGTGGTTCAAGATGAGAATGAGCCAGCAGATGATCTGACGATGGGAAATGAATCTCAAAGAAACAGACATGAAGAGGACACTAGTTTATGTCCGTATGGAATGACAAAGAAAATCAAGATATCCCAAACGATATTGCTTGAAAATGAGGAGCGAATTCAGCTAAGTGTGTCTGCAGAAGATGCTTCGGGCACTGGTTGCGATGCAGTCATTGTTTCAATGAACGAAACGGAAGAAATTTTGAGCCGGAAAATGGTGAGACATGCCTCATCAGACACACTTTTCACTCAAGAGAGTCTGAGTACTGCATCAAACAATAATGACGCAATTGCAAATAGCTCCTCTCATACTTGCCAAGCACCCATTTCTATAAGTTCAAACGTCAAGGATTGTCGGAATTCTGACCAGGGTGACTTGAAACGTCTCCGTGAGACCCTCCGACATACGATGGCTCAGCGTCAAGAGAATGATTGTAGAGATGGAAGTGGCGATAGTAGAAAGCGTCCAGATAATGAAGAGATTAACCGATCGAGGACTGGACACGGTCAAAGACATGACGCTGGAAACGAGAAAGAATATAGCGAAGGGATCATAGAGGGAATCTTGATGGATGTTGCTGAGAAAACACATGGTAAAACGAAAGCTGAACCGTTCAAAAAGTCTGGTGTCGAGAAGAAAACATTTGGAAAAGACGTCTCCGAACGGACTATGTAAAATGATTCATAATCCATTCAGCTAAGCCTTGAGGTATGCAAATCCCAAATAAATCCTCTTTTCTATGTACATTCCATTCAATTATTTCATATTATACAAATGTGAAATAATCTACACATTTTTCATTATAGGGATTATCTGTATGGAGGTGGTGGACCATATTTTTAATGGATCGTGCGAAATGAATAGGTGGAATGTTGAGAGCATGTATTACACTTGAACTAATTAGAATATGTAAATAAATGGCGGATGGTGGACTATATATTTAATGGATCGTGCGAAATGAATATGTGGAATATTGAGAGCATTTATTACACATAAACTAATTAGAATATGTTAATAAAGACTTTTTTCTATACTCAGTGTTGTCTGAAATACCCGTTGTAATGTTATTTTTCATTTATTTTCAAAGTTCATTGGGTTTAGACTATATGCTTTGCATGTACATGAAATGAAGTTTCATCTCATCATAGCTATAGTCACTTTAACACTTTTAACCATCCACCTAACGAACTTTTCTTATTGAATATGGTTTATGTAATCCTGATTGCTACAACGTCCATCTTTGTCAAATGTTTATCAGGATTTTAAAAGTCAAAATGTGTAATACGCTGGCTTACTAATACTTCACTATGTATATTTCTATATTTCATTTAGATGAAATTGTAGAGATTCGGAATGTTAAATTTTTCGTTTTGTCATCAAATGTATTTGCTCCGTCAATCAGTATTAGTACTTCGAGTGGGACTTTTAAAAATTCCAAAGTCGAATTGTTCAACAGAAAAATGAATGTCCTTGGTATCGAAAATAAGTAATGTCTATGCACCTCCTCAGTCCAGTATATGAGGAACCATTTAAATCATTCACAATAACAAAAGTGACCGAGTTTCTTCCTTTTGACAACAAATTTGGTATTTACGTACTAAATTGCAACCTTACATAAAGGGTTTTAAAAAGTGTTAGAGGTTAAGAGTTTTCCGGGATCACTGAACCAAAAGAATTTATTTAGAATCATAGTCAGAGGGAAATGGTTTGAATTATTTCTTCCAGGAAAGATAATGAATTTGAAATAAATAGCGTTCTAACTTAAAGTTTAAATTCATATTCAAGACTTTGATTAACTACTGCTTTGATTGACCCGTGATGCGAAAAGTCATTCTATTGCAAGACTTGAATTCACGGAATTAAAAATATTGATTTTTTTTATTCCCTGAATGGGACACAAATATCTTGCTTGCAGTGTTGGCATTCACATTGTATGTAAATAGCACATCAATCATTTCCATTGGCTGCGGATGCTTAATCATTTTTACATATATCTATTCGGCACTGACTGAACTATTTGTCTGTATTATGATGAAGGGAGACAGGGAAATTGAACATTTAATGACAACATTTTCCCCTAATTTGAACTTTAGACTATCTTATAGTACAAGTCCTTTTAAACAGTGAAATCTACTGGTTGTGCAGGCCCCTCAACAGGAAAAATATAACCCTGATAAAGATGACTTATAAAACTGGTTTTACATGTTATATTTGCCTTAATTAAATTTCACCTGTGCATGCTTGCTTTCTAATATTTTGCATACATGTATGATTAAATGTTGTTTGAATATATATTAAACTTTCAATATTTCAAGTTTCAATTATTTCTCTAATTCCTAACTGGGTAGCTTTCTATTCCCAGATCTCCTCAGACAATTCATTCTTTGAGTAAATATTCTTGATTCTATTACTGTATTCCTTTGTTGACCTGACTCATCTGCTGATGATTTCTACACGAAAGATAAAAATTTAAGTATTTCCGTCTTCAAAAATGTTTTCACCTTCGGAGACATCTTTGGTTGGTTCTCCGGATGTTTTCACGAATACTACACTATTGTGATGTCACATTGTTTATCGACAAATCACCGTTTTATTTAACAATGACGCAACAATAAGATAAGATCAGTACCAGTGATATCGAGTGGTATATCATCTAGTTATCTTTTGTGAAAAGCAAAATTCTATATCAAGCACTTTCTGAATTTGCTATGTTTAACATCTTCAAATTCATTAGCAACGTTTAAGAGCAAATAAATTTACAGATTGGACAAGCCATGCATGTTTCTTGTATCTAACCCTCGTCAATGATCCTCAATCAAAACAATGAAATATGGCCTAAATCTGTGGAAAGTATGTCCTAAATATACCAAAAGATGAAGCAAGATGACTGGGATATGATGCTACAGGACCAAGGTTTCAGAAATTTGAGAGAATTTTGTAATCAAAAATTTTCGAATGAGTATGAAATATGAGTATGAACAACCAACCGAAATTGATCGATCTTAGCTACATGTGCCCTCCGGGAGATCCTGGTCTACCAGCAGTGACACTCACCAAGTGGTACAAATGTTAAACGTCTTCAAATTCATTAGCATCATTTAAGAGCAGATAAATTTACAGCATGGACCAGACATGCATGTTTGTCTAAGTTTTGTATGTAAATGGTACTATTCTAAAAATTCTATCCTATATGTAACAATTGCAACTACTCTGATGTTAATGCATTTGTATCTCTAGCCAAGTCTTTTCCAGGCACTCCCCCTTTATGAAGAGTATTTCTTTTGTTTTTTGAAAAATCCCACTAAGAATACTCGTCTTACAAGCACATCCTTGAAATAATAGGTTCTGTCACGATCTACTGATTGAGACATAAAAATTTACACGAGTGACGGAAATTTCGTCTTTTCCCGAGTGGAGCGTAGCAGAACGAGGGAAAAGATGAAAAATTTCAGTCATGGATGTAAACACTCAGTAGAAAGTGAAAGAATCTTTTTCTTCTTCCATGAAACATAAGAAAAAAATTAATTCGAACATCGTTTCATGCCATCTAATTGCATGTTTTTGACGGCGTTGATGTGACGTCACACAGGGTACGAACAAAAGTGGAGAAGAATAAAATCTCTTGAGAGCATTCTCTTAATGTCATTCTAAAACAAAGGAGGGGATCTCCAACAACACCAGGCTGCAGCACCCACAGCAAAATCCCAAAACACTCAGTGCAAAAACACAAAGCATACAAGCACAGAAAAAGAGGCATAAGGGACATGGAACGTCAACGCACAACACAGAAACATCAAACACAAAGGACTACACATAAACCAACGAGACCAATGGACAACCGGTGCCGACTTAGGACGGCCATCTGCCACGGAAATAGCAGAAGGTGAGGTTATCCTGGATTACGTGCGCACAACCCTCCCACTTTTCCGATTACCCAGAGGTCTCGAATAACGTACAATTGTGGTGTAAAACAACCTCCTCACTGTCTAATACATGCTTGTGGTATATAATTGCTATGTGCTTTTCATTTATCCATTGATATTTTAGTAGATACCAGGCTACGTCACTGAGCATAAATAATATCATCTTAAACTCATGCGATATTTGGTAAACTGAACAATTGTTGTGAATCAAATTCATGTAGTTCTGTCGAAAGAATTTACCATTTTACTTTTCTTTGAAATTTATTTCAGACTTTTTTCTATCAGAAGTGTCTTTTGTCTATTGCATTTTATTCTGGCAGCATTTTCTTGCCTCTGTACAAATAGGTAACGCTGCTTCTGCCTCTGTACAAATAGGCGACGCTGTTTCCGCCTCTGTACAAATAGGTAATGCTGTTTCTGCCTCTGTACAAATAGGTAACGCTGTTTCTGCCTCTGTACAAATAGGTAATGCTGTTTCTGCCTCTGTACAAATAGGTAACGCTGTTTCTGCCTCTGTACAAATAGGTAATGCTGTTTCTGCCTCTGTACAAATAGGTAACGCTGTTTCCGCCTCTGTACAAATAGGTAACGCTGTTTCCGCCTCTGTACAAATAGGTAATGCTGTTTCTGCCTCTGTACAAATAGGTAACGCTGTTTCTGCCTCTGTACAAATAGATAATGCTGTTTCTGCCTCTGTACAAATAGGTAACGCTGTTTCCGCCTCTGTACAAATAGGAAACGCTGTTTCCGCCTCTGTACAAATAGGTAATGCTGTTTCTGCCTCTGTACAAATAAGTAACGCTGTTTCTGCCTCTGTACAAATAGGTAATGCTGTTTCTGCCTCTGTACAAATAGGTAACGCTGTTTCCGCCTCTGTACAAATAGGAAACGCTGTTTCTGCCTCTGTACAAATAGGTAATGCTGTTTCTGCCTCTGTACAAATAGGTAACGCTGTTTCCGCCTCTGTACAAATAGGGCAACGCTGTTCCTGCCTCTGTACAAATAGGTAACGCTGTTTCCGCCTCTGTACAAATAGGTAACGCTGTTTCCGCCTCTGTACAAATAGGTAATGCTGTTTCTGCCTCTGTACAAATAGGTAACGCTGTTTCTGCCTCTGTACAAATAGGTAATGCTGTTTCTGCCTCTGTACAAATAGGTAACGCTGTTTCCGCCTCTGTACAAATAGGAAACGCTGTTTCCGCCTCTGTACAAATAGGTAATGCTGTTTCTGCCTCTCTACAAATAAGTAACGCTGTTTCTGCCTCTGTACAAATAGGTAATGCTGTTTCTGCCTCTGTACAAATAGGTAACGCTGTTTCCGCCTCTGTACAAATAGGAAACGCTGTTTCCGCCTCTGTACAAATAGGTAATGCTGTTTCTGCCTCTGTACAAATAAGTAACGCTGTTTCTGCCTCTGTACAAATAGGTAATGCTGTTTCTGCCTCTGTACAAATAGGTAATGCTGTTTCTGCCTCTGTACAAATAGGTAACGCTGTTGCCGCCTCTGTACAAATAGGGCAACGCTGTTCCTGCCTCTGTACAAATAGGGCAACGCTGTTCCTGCCTCTGTACAAATAGGGCAACGCTGTTTCTGCCTCTGTACAAATAGGTAACGCTGTTTCCGCCTCTGTACAAATAAGTAACGCTGTTTCTGCCTCTGTACAAATAGGTAATGCTGTTTCTGCCTCTGTACAAATAGGTAATGCTGTTTCTGCCTCTGTACAAATAGGTAACGCTGTTTTTGCCTCTGTACAAAAAGGTAATGCTGTTTCTGCCTCTGTACAAATAGGTAACGCTGTTTCCGCCTCTGTACAAATAGGGCAACGCTGTTCCTGCCTCTGTACAAATAGGCAACGTGATATATGAATATGATAGAAAGGAGGGGATCTCAAACAAGACTCGGTTGCAGCACCAACAGCAACACACCAAATAACCCAAGTGAAAACACAAAGACACACACAGCAAGAGACAAGGAACAGAAAACGAGACATCAAACATTGAACATAAAAGACAACACATAAACCAACGAGACCCATGGGCAATCGGTGCCGACTGAGGACGGCCATAAGCCACGTTAGTAACAGAAGGTGTGGTTATCCTGGATTACGTGCGCACAACATTCCCACTTTTCCGGTTACCCAAAGGTCTCAAAGAACGCACAATGGAAACATTCTATCATTTAAAAAATCATCTTTGAATCAACAAATTACAGCTTTCCCCGTCCTCTTCTTTGACAATGACGCATCGACTTCATGTAATTCCACGTTCGTACCAAATCAGTAAAACCATCTAGTTATGTTAGGAATTATGTTTTGGTGGAATGATATTCTATGTTATCACTATCTGAAATTGCAATCTCCATTTTGTAAATGATGCAATTAAAATATTATTCCATGTATGACGGTCTGGTAGATAAGAGGAAAACCCTAAAATGCACAGCCCTGATGTTTGTGCATAAGGAAATTCACACCTAAAATTGAAAATATCCAGTTCTACCCAGCTTACGTTTATAAATAACTTGAAAATAACCAGTTATATTAAAAATGCTTAAAAGATATGCACTAAGGTTGAAACGATCCAATTGGGAACTTCACAATGTAAGCATATGTATCAAGGATAATCCAAATACAAAGACGTCGTCGTCAATAACACATGGCACATAACCAAAATGCCTCTCTCCTTTCCTTTTAACTATTATCCTCTTTATCTGCATATTTTTGGCAGAATATTCTTGCCGTGTCAATCAAGTACAATCTGACGAGGTATTTAATAATTATGTGTTAAGCACTTTTAGTACATACCAGGTCAAACAATTGAACATAGACAATACCATATATTACTAATGCCATATTTCGAAAAGTGAACTATTATGAATCTTATACATGTAGTCCACCATTATGCCTTACTTCAAACTTTATTCTAAACATTTTTTCCATAAGTTTTTTTTTTGTATAACCCTCTCTTATGCATTTAAAAATATGCAATTTCATATAACATGATGCATGGATACTCTTGCAAAACAGAACATTCGATTTTTCTATAATTTCGTGTAATATAGATTAATTAACTCAAAAATGGGAATGCGATGCAGTGTAAAGGATGTATTAGCTATGTTTATCGAGAATAAGAGAGAGGAAAATATTCATTATTGTTTTACAAATCTGAAAAAGGTCAGCTTGATTCATATAGATGAAAGTGAGAGTAGAACGCCGATAGTGTTTGTGGGTTTCAAAAAGCTAATGTTCCCCTTATTTTGGATGTAACTCGTAGCTAAGGCATTTACACTGCATCACATTCTACTTTTCGTTTTATCTATATGTCATGATCTATATTGCACAAAAAATATAGGAAACCCAATTGTTCTGCGTTGTGAGATGAAGGACAAATGAGAATTTTCTCACCAATCTGATAACATTCTAAATGCACGTAATTTTACACGTATATCTTACAGTCAGTAAAGGTTTCTTCTTTTTGTTTGCCAGATTCTGTTTGACATTTGATAAGTTTTCAACAACTCCAATTCACTGAAAATACCTTGGCTATGTTATTTTGCTCTTGTGATATAGAATGCCCGTACAATTACACAAGGTGCTGTTCCCACAGCTCACTTTGGAAATCGAAAAATTGAAGATTTGTCTTTGTCGGCTTTCTGATTGACATTAATATTAGGGCAAAGACTTCAAACCCTCGTAACTACCTGTGTGTAATATGCTTTTACAACCAATACTACGCTCATAGTGATAGAAAATAGATTAAGATGTAGAGTTTTGTATGTCAATCGCGAGTATGTGGAGAACGATAACGATGGCACGCTAAAGCCCCATCTAAAAGTTTTTGCTTTTTATTGGACGTACGGACATATAACGTAAACATAGAAAAGCTCTTGGAGGAATCCAGTTTCTACGGGCTATGGAGCAGCGAAGATCATGGCCTTGTGTATGATTCTTTGAGTAAATAATAAACTACATTTGAAGATAAACAAAAATTGAAACAAAACAATAATTTCGTATTTTTTCATTGTTTGATTTATATCGAAACATATTACTTGAATTGCAAAAACCCATTCAATAAAGGTACATTGTGCAGACTGTGGATCGGTCAGATCATGCAGGGAATTTGCTGACCGCCATCACTCGCCAGAATGTCCTTTTCGATGGAACCAGAATGAAAGTGTATTTAGTGGACATATCCGACAAAATGATTCAGAACTCATTCGGGATTCAGAGTTGGAAGAAATTCTCAAAGTGGTATAAATTTTGCAAACACACTTCGTGGTTCAAGATAGCAATGAGCAAGCAAATGATCTGACCATAAGAAATGAATCTCAAACAAGACATGAAGAGGAAACTTGTTTGTGTCCGTATGGAATGACAAAGAAAATCGATATTGCTTGAAAATGAGGAGCAAATTCAGCAAAGTGTGTCTGAAGAAGATGCTTCGGACACTGGTTGGGATGCAGTCATTGTTTCAATGAACGTAACGGAAGAAATTTTGAGCTGGAATATGATGAGTCATGCCTCATCAGACACACTTTTCACTCAAGAGAGTCTGAGTACTGCATCAAACAATGATGACGCTATTGCGAGTAGCTACTCTCATACTTGCTAAGCACCCCCTTTCTATAAGGTCAAACGTCAAGGAATGTCGGGAATGTCGGAAGTCCGACCACGGTGACCAGGGTGACTTGAAACGTCTAAATGAAGCCCTCCGAACTCAGATAGTTCAACGTCAAGAGAATGATTGTAGAGGTGGAATGGGCGACAGTAGAAAGCGTCCAAATAATGAAAAGGTTAACAGATCGAGGACTGGACGCGGTCAAAGACATGACATTGGGAACGAGAGAGAATATAGCGAAGGGATCATAGAGGAAAACATGATACTAGTCTTGATGGGTGTTGCTGAGAAAACACACGGTAAAACGAAAGCTGAACCATTCAAAAAGTCTGGTGTCGAGAGGAAAACAAATGGGAGAGAAGACTCCAAACGGACTATTTAAAAGGATTCATAATCCAGTCAGATAAGCCTTAAGGTATGCAATTGCAAATAAATCCTCTTTTCTATGCACATTCCTTTCAATTATTTCAAATTATATAGATATGAAATCATCTAAACATTTTTGTAGTACAGGGATTATCTGTATGGAGGTGGTGGATCATATTTAATGGATCTTGTGAAATGAATATGTGAAATGTTTCGAGCATTTATGACACTTTAACTTTATTAGAATATGTAAATAAAGACTTACTGTCCTTTTCACTAAATCCAGATCACCATGTTTTTGGAGATTTATTCTGTCGGCTGAAGATTTTTCCTATTAATCATTGTTTCCGAGAATTGACCTCCTTTAGTCGTATCAGAAAATTAAATTCAACTTACCCCATCAGGTGCTTTCAAACCGCACTATGCAAAATAAAATGTCCACGTTAATTTCAAGCCGTCGCCATATTGTTCTCTATTTCAACAATAGTGAACAATGATGTCAAAGTGCCCGACGTCACGCATTTTCAGTAATTTTACTATAGAAAATCCCCATATAATATTTATTTTCCGTCTAACTTAATTGACGAATAGCCATGGCAATGGTATTTTCTGTTTCGACTAAAGGAGCACTGTAAAATTGATATCTTTTTTGACGATTAGAGAAAACCGGGAAAACAGGGTGCTCTGGATTTAGTGATCAGGACAGTAATTGCTCTTATCAATATCAAATATGATATTTTTTCTATACTAAATGTTGTTTGAAATATCCATTGTAGTGTACTTTTGCATTTTTTTCAAAGCTCATTGGGTTTATACTATATGCTTTGTGTGTACCTGGAATGAAGTTTCTTCTCATAATTATAGCCCTACTAACACTTTTAACCATCTGTCTCACTAAGTTTTCTTATTGAATTAGGTGCATGGACCAGGAGTCACCGAGGGCACATCTAGCCAAGATCGATCAACTTCGGTTGATATTTTCCTCAACGCATTTAAATCGTTTCTTCCAGCAATGATATTAATATTGAATTAAATAGCGTCCTTAACGTTTAATTTTATATTCAACATGTTCAAGACTTTGATTAACAACTATTTTAGTGACCCGTGATGCGAAATGTCATTCTCCGAGCAGAGTTGTCTCCTCCTTACACTCAAACAATCTCTGCCACAGACTTCGAGAAATGGCAAGAATCCTGCCATAAAGTAACTATGACGTCATAGAAGCGTTACGTTAAGATATGCTTTATGGCAGAAAGGCTGTGGCAGTGATGTTGTAGAGTAGGGTAACGGAACGTAAACTTGAGCTGCCTGGAGTTTGGCGAAATGTTATACTTATTGCACCGCATGAGATCGAATCGTATGATGTGGTGATTCCTTACAGAGGTTTTTGGTATTTTGTTCCCTTTTCAAAACTGATGAGCCGTACCATAAATCAATCAATATCGTCTAGGTGTATGAATAGTTCATAGTTTTTGCAAACACTTTAATAGTTCGTCGACGACAGAAACGTTCTTGATCTATCATTCCTTTTGACGAACTCTTGAAGAGTTTGCAAAAAAAAAAACTATAGACTTTTTAGATATATAAACGATATGGACTTAGTTATTAGGCATTATCCTACTGTCTCATAAGTTTATCATAAGAGTAAAATGAACAGTTTTAAAATGTCACCAGGTTTTAAATTATTTACTAAAATTGTGACATTTACTGGTTGTGCATACCCCTCCACTGGGAAAAATATGCTTGATAAAGATAACTTATTAAACTGGTATTGCAAATTATATTTCATCTGGGCATGCTTATTTTCAAATATTTTGCATACATGTATAATTAGAATTGTCGTTTGAATCTATATTAAACTTTCACCATTTCAAGTTTCAAGTATTTCTCTCATTTCTAACATGGTAGATTTCTATTCCTAGATCGCGTCAGACAAGCATTTCCTTTATCCTATCACTGTATTCCTTTGTTTACTTGACTCATCTGCTGACTATTGCTACATACAAGTTAGAAATTGAAGTATTTCCGTTATCCAATGTGTTCTAACCTTCTGCATCATCTCTGGCTGTTCCCCACACGTTTTTCACAAATACTACACAATTGTGATGTCACATTGTTTATCGATAAACTACAGCTCTCGTTATCCTTTTATTTTAATAAATGACTCAACAATAACACGTTGAGCTCAAGTAGTCTAGCATCAAGTTATATACAAGCCGATTTTATAGAACCCCCCTTTTAAGATGAATACATTGAAAATTTCCATTAATACGCTGCTTAAGTTAATAAATAACTTGAAAATAACTTGTTATAAAATGAAATCATGATGTCCCTTTTGGTGCCCCTTACTGTGCTTATCTCCGTTAAGAGCCCAAGCTCATTGCCTCTGAACCCTCGTCTAATAAGACAAGGGTTAAGTACCCGAAACGTGCATGTCTGGTACATGCTGCAAATTAATCTGTTCATAAATGATGCTATTGAATTTGAAGACGTTTAAATAAGAGTAGGATATAGAAATGTGATGGACAAAGGGGAAAATAGTAGAAATTTGACGGTGCCGCGGGACAACTTCTATAGCAGAAACAACATCGTTCCGTAAATATTTTTGGAATAAAATTATATCAAAGAAAGAGTATCTATACAATTGAATAAGGGATTGACTGTGTAGTTAAGGAGATATCAATATGACCATCAAAACACAGAAAATTATGATGTCCCTTTTGGTGCCCCTTACTGTGGTAGACTCCCTTAATGAGCTCCAGCTCATTGCCTATGGATACGTGTTTCAGAAAATTTTCCATAGTCTTGCAAATATCTTACAGATTTTAATGATACCTCATAATATGCCATAATTTCTTAGGACAATTTTAAAAGCACCTCTCCGTTTAACCTGGTGCTCTCATACTATCGTATACATATCGTATCCTTACACGAAATATAAAGACTCATCCTGTATCAAGTATACCTCATTTGAAAAAAAAATGAAATATCCTAAAACATAATATAAATTTAAGTCTACGCACAAAAATAGTTGTTTCCACATTTTAATTGTATTTCCAAAGCACAAGCGTTCTATTTCTTAGGACCTACATTCCCCAATCACAGGCTTCCGCAATGGCGATTTACCCCTGTGAGACCTATGTATAAATAGACTGACGTCATTTTTTATCACACGAATCTGTAACATTTGATTGGCTTAATGTTACGCGAAGAGAATCAGACCCTGGGTCCCACGCGCCATCTTGAAATACAAAGGACTTAGTTGTGGGGAAACTTTATAAATTAGAAAAATTAATTCTGTTCGAGAATGTAAGTAAGGTGAAATTTACCATTTCTTTTTTATGCATCTTTCGTACAAACTTTAGCAACTGATGTTTTGTCCTATCTTTTTGATACGGCAATAATATTGAATAAAACAGGACCAATTTCTCTACAGAAAGAAAGTAGTCTACGTTTATTCGTAGGTCCTTATTAGATAATGCCAAAAAGGTTAATAACAATTTTGTGTAAAATGATATGCCATCTGGCTTTTATTCTTACGACAGACCATAGTTGACAGAGATTTGAATTATATTTTATTATTCGGCCGCAACAAAATTTTACGTTAAGTATCTAATCTGTCAATCACTTCAAGATAGTCAACACCTTGCGACCGGCAGATTACTTATGTAGCGGCTTCAACATAAGCATAGGGCATCTGACACATAAGGTATCTGGCGGCCGCCATATAATCATGTGGTGACCGCCACATACTTGCTTATATTACCTGGCGACAACTACATAAATTTTATGGCGACCGCAATATAGTAATCTCTGGTGATCACCACATACTTAATTGCCGGTCTCTACATAAGTTATCTGGAGGCCTCAATACGATTTTGTGGTTATCGACACATATTTGGCAGCCGATTCATAAATTATCTGGATGTCGCATCATGATAACAGTATCTTGCGATCGCCAAAAACTATATCCAGATAATTGACCGTTCCGATTGCGGCAAAAAAAAAATTGCAAAATTTCGTGACGTCACAATGCTTTTACCTCGGACAAACAAGCTTCGAACCTCGGTCAAGCATCGAAATTGCATTGTGACGTCATATAATTTCTCAATTTTTTCCCGCGTTCGGAAGGGTCAATTAAGTGGCGGTCTCCAAATTTACTATATGGTACCAGCCAGATAAATTATAATTCGTATGTGTCATCAATGATATTCCGAACATCTCATTCCTTTAAATTTTCATGGTTTATAGTTTAATGGTATTCTATTGTTTAAATTAGTCTGTACGAAAACAACTGTAAATGGCAAAGCTCCAAGACTTGATAATATGGCATTGCGCTAAATTTTTCGCAATTCTTAAATTGAGCTTTCCTTCACTGTGACCAAGTCTTGTTAAAATACCTCCATCCTTTCTTGTCACAATTAGAAAGCGAAAAATCTACACGGATTTTCTAAATTCACATTACGATATTAAAGAAGACTCGAACTGTGTACTTCCGTCATTTGGTAATAAGAGACAATGCATGAAATATTTCAAACTTCATTATAGATGGAATACGTCAGTATGTAGTTCTAACAATAAAATAAGATCTTGAAGTTGATCAGGGCTATTAAGAAGACTTTCTGCCGAGGTGACTAAGAGAACCTATCACAAACCTGATTGTCCCAGATTTCCTTGCATAATGATGAGGTTGACCAACCCAGTCATGTACAAAATCAAATCACGAGTACAAAATAACTGAAAATCAATAGGGCTCTTCCTCAGTCATAAGCATTTATTGTATGAAGTTTGGTAAAGATCCAATCAAAATTGTGCACTCTGCACTGTATATATAGGATCTACACATGAATATGGGTGAGTAATAGAAATTACCGCCATGTGTAATCATTGATAAGGCAATCCAACCCGATTGATCGTAATTTACTTATATCCTCTTGTTTTGGGCTTCAGCGTCATGGAGGAACGAGCCTTATCGAAATTATCTCATTTAGAATTAATCACAATCTACTGAGAGAGGCATCGAGTGTCGTAAATTTCATCTATTACCGAGTGGGGGCATAGGTACTAGTATATCCAATGAACGCTTAAACATTTTACGTGCACCAAATCATAACATGTTAAAAATGTTTTTTTTTTTAGTGCTCTCTGAACATAACTCTGCTCTTGATCAGACAATAATACAATCATGTAAATGATAATGATGCTCATATGGTATTCCTAAAATAATTCATAAAAAATAGATTTATACAGTATACCATGTATAATCGACGGGGAGTCCCGTGCCAAAGATTATTTGCGGATCACGTGTTATGCTACTGTGATTCTATTGACAAGGACCTAATGAGACTCAGATCCCGCCATTTACAAAATGCTTGTCACCCAGTTATCTAAAGCAGCTTATATGCTTTCTATTTTCTTACAGAAAGAAGTATAATTTCAGCATATGGAAGTTAGTAATTGCCGATCGACGGCATATCATAGGCTGGTAAATACTGCAATAGAAGTTAGTGCTGATACAAGCAGTCTTCGTAATATCTCTACAACTGGAAAACATAGAAAAACTTTAGGAGGATCTAGTTACTTTGGGATTTGGAGCAGCGAGGGCGGTGTATTGTGCACGTTTCTTTTTTTTTTTTTTTTTTTTTTTTCGTTTCTGTTCTTTTTTTTTTTGTACTAAAACTTACCTGAATACAGTATGCTAAGAAATACTGTAAATGACCTAAGATACGTGTGAAACTACTTAAAACTGATCAATGTACTTTATTTATTTTGTGATACATATTTAAACTTATGGCTTGGTCCAATATGAGTGATTATAAAAGGATAGACTGTGACGTATGTCAGTCTGTTCTGACTGTCCGGTCATCCAAAGAATATGCATATCATTTACACTCACAAAATTGTCCTCTATTCGCCAAGAATGATTCGTTTGCGTTTAGCGGAAGTTTGGAGGTATTGGACATTTATCCAACACAGGACGAAGAGTTGGATGATGGTCGACAAGCAAGAAATTCATTGCAGATAGATGCTTCTTCAACATATTTGGAGAGTGATAATAATTTGCCTCAGTCTTATGTTAGATCAAATAGAAATGAAGTATTGACTGAAAATGAGGACAAATATCATCAGACAACTCCAAGGGATTGTATCAATTCAGCTATACAATTAACGAACTTTACTGATAATGTTCCATCACACTTCATGATGGCAGCTGCCTCTACAAGCAATACCCGCCCTCAAGAATGTTTTTCAACTGCTGACATTGTCGCTCGTGCGGCAGCGCATATTTGCCAGCCTGCAGTTTGTATAAAATCGCAAGCTTCGGGAGTTGAAGAAGAGAACGGACTGGATAGTGAAAATTTTGAATGCCTAGATAAGGTAACTAAACATAAGCGAGCAAAGTCTGAAGAGGAAAATAGGAATGTCCGAAATGACAGCAGTACAGAATGGCCAGAAAATAATGAAAATGGTCGAATGAGAAATGAACGCCATGGGACACATGACGATGGAAACCGAAAAGAGAGCTTGAAGGAATATGAAGAGGAAGAAGTGGTCACAGCCGAAGACGAAAGTTTAGTCTCAGATGAAGATTTCGGTAACCTTGGGAAAGCGAAAGCTGGAGAACCCCAAAACGCCGAAATAAAGAAGAAAAAGACTGAAAGGAGATTCTTCAAAGACTTTTGAAAATGGAATGGTAAAGCTCTAGTAAAAGTAATTGTTAAAAGATTCTGAACTCAAAATATTCAACGATATAAAGCATCACTTATTCATATTTTACTTTCATTCAATAAAATATTCGCAATTCTTCATTCCAGGGTCCTACGGCTCATCCTGTGTGCTGTTGATCACTGTTAGTTGATTATACCTACAAAGGATTAGTATCTGAGCTGTGGAAGGTGTAGTGAATCGGACAAATGAAATTGTTTACTAGTAATTAGTAAACAACTGACAGCTTGTATATAGATAAATATGTTTCCGTATAAGCTTTATCCATATGCTGTTAGTTGATTATACCTACAAATTATTAGTACCTGAACTGTGTAAGGTGTAGTGAATCGGACAAATGAAATTGTTTACTAGTAATTAGTAAACAACTGACAGCTTGTATATAGATAAATATGTTTCCGTATAAGCTTTTTTCCATATGCTGTTAGTTGACTATACCTACAAATGATTAGTACCTATACTGTGTAAGATGTAGTGAATCGGACAAATGAAATTGTTTACTAGTAATTAGTAAACAACTGACAGCTTGTATATAGATAAATATGTTTCCGTATAAGCTTATTTCCATATGCTGTTAGTTGACTATACCTACAAATGATTAGTACCTGAACTGTGTAAGGTGTAGTGAATCGGACAAATGAAATTGTTTACTAGTAATTAGTAAACAACTGACAGCTTGTATATAGATAAATATGTTTCCGTATAAGCTTGTTAGTTGACTATACCTACAAATGATTAGTACCTGAACTGTGTAAGGTGTAGTGAATCGGACAAATGAAATTATTTACTAGTAATTAGTAAACAACTGAGAGGCTGTATATAGATAAACGTATTTCCGTATAAGCTTTTTTTCTATATGCTGTTAGTTGACTATACCTACAAATTATTAGTACCTGAACTGTGTAAGGTGTAGTGAATCGGACAAATGAAATTGTTTACGCCATGCCGGAACGTAGGTGTGACAGGGGCTTTATTGATAACATCTTTGTCGTATTTGACTGTGTCCATCTCCTACTTTTAATATCTCTAAGTTAAATTCATTCATCATTGAGTATGAAAAGAGCCAAAAAAATTGCTTTCTTTCACAGGGTCTAAGTCCCTTATCAACATTTTTCTGTTTTGGCTGTACGAAAATTATACCAAAAGTGAAACTACCTTTTATTTCTTTTTCATTCTAACTTGTAGTAACCTCGATTCTATTGGTAATACTTGTAGGGTAAATTCTGATTTGGATTTCTATAGTCAATAGATAATGATGTTAAACGTCTTCAAATTCAATAGTATCATTTAAGAACATATGAATTTGCAGCATGGACCAGACATGTACGTTTCGGGTACTTAACCCTCGTCAGTGATCCTTAATCTAAACAATGTAATATGGCCAAAGAGTATAAAAATTGTGATGTCCAAAAATGTACCGAAAGACGTAGCAGGATGGATGAGATATGATGCTACAGAACCCACGTTTTAGAAATGTCAAGAAATTTGGTAACAGAAATTTTCGAATGCGTTGAAGAGACAGACGATCAACCGAAGTTGATCGAACTTGGCTACATGTGCCCTCGGGGACTCCTGGTCCACCAGCAGTGACACTCGCCAAGTAGGTCAAATGTTAAACGTCTTAAAATTCAATAGCATCATTTAAGAACAGATGAATTTGCAGCATGGACCAGACATACACGTTTTGGGTACTTAACCCTCGTCAGATATCCTTAATCTAAACAATGTAATATTGCCGAAGAGTATGAAAATTATGATGTCCAAAAATGTACCGAAAGACGTAGCAGGTTGGGTGGGATATGATGCTACGAGCTAGAGATTCAATCCAAAAATCTTATCATTCATGTCATGGGAACAAATTGTGATGTGGTTTTCTTTGTCAAATCTTTTGTATGTACTGTGGGCGAATCGATTCACTTGGGCGGCGCCATCGATATTAATTACGTTTGTACTTTTACCTAAGTGGATATTATGAACTATTTTCTATTCCTTTATTTATTATTTATTTATTTATAATTTATTCATTTCTTTATTTAATTTTTTTTTATTCTTTCTTATTGATTTATCTATTCTTTTGAATTATTTTTTTTTCTTTCTTTGGTTCTTTCATTCTCTTATGTATGATAATAAATTTATTATTTATTTTGTTTCTTCATTGTTATTTTTTGTTCTTTGTTATTTTTTCTTTGGCATTTTTAAAAATTCTTCTTTATTTATTTATTTATTTATTTATTTATTTATTTATTTATTTATTTATTTATTTATTTATTTATTTATTTATTTAATTTATTTATTTATTTATTTATTTATTTATTTATTTATTTAATTAATTTATTTATTTATTTTTTCTTTGAAGTATGAAAAAATTCTTAATTTATATTAAATACTCATAAATACAGGTAAATCAGGTAAGAATCAGTATTATGTAACATCAAAGGCCTAGTAGGAGCAAAGGTGTGAAGACCATATGAGACAGAGGATAACTTGAAGTAGATAGGGGGTAATAAAATCACTCTGAGAGTGGACAGGTGAAAAACACAGGTAAATTTCCACCTGAATCGCCCACTGTGATTTCAGGTGGATTGCCCACTGGGATTTTTAAGAAATCCAAATTCCACCTGCACCATACTGTATGGAGGATCTCGTCCTGATAGATCTTGGTTTGTTTGACTGATTTTTTTTTTGGATTTTATATCCATTTACATATCCTTCTATGTGTTTCTTTAGCCCCTGTTTCATGCTGTCTGTTTGAATGTTCATCTTACAGTGAGGAGGCTATTTTACTCCACAATTGTACGTTTATCGAGACCTCTGGGTAATCGGGGAAAAAGGGGGC
This sequence comes from Pinctada fucata, assembly GCA_028142955.1. NCBI lineage: Eukaryota > Metazoa > Mollusca > Bivalvia > Pterioida > Pteriidae > Pinctada > Pinctada fucata. Next base: position 35,045,596 of record AP027104.1, read on the forward strand.
AAGTTGTGCGCACGTAATCTGGATAACACACCGTCTACTACTTGCGTTGCAGATGGCCATCCTGAGTCGGCACCGGTCGCTCATTGGTCTTGTTAGTTTATGTTTGGTCTTTGTGTTTCATCTTTTATATCCATTTACAAATCCATCTGTGTGTTTCTTGGACACCTGCGTCATATAAGAAGATGATGAATACGTTAACAAATGACATTAACAGAGGGGAAATAGATCAAGGAAGGAACCTCTCACTGCACAATTTTACAAATGAAAGACATTATGTTATTTTGGATTCCACCAAAGTCAAAGTTATGACGCGTTGTTTCATTTCCTTCAAATACAGTGATTTTTACAGGTTGTCGTAAAATCTCGACATAGACCACCTTAGAGAGACAACATGGCAAAATGTGACACACAGTTACACTCGCATCCAGGTAGACCACCCTAAAGAATCAATAGGGCAAAATCTGACACACAATAACACTTACACCAAGGTTTACCCCCCCTAGAGAATCAATAGGGCAAAATGTGACACACAGCAACACTCGCATCCAGGTAGACCACCCTAGAGAATCAGTAGGGCAAAATGTGGCACACAGCAACACTTGCACCCAGGTAGACCACCCTAAAGAATCAATAGGGCAAAATCTGACACACAGCAACACTTACACCAAGGTTTACCCCCTAGAGAATCAATAGGGCAAAGTGTGACACACAGCAAACTCGCATCCAGGTAGACCACCCTAGAGAATCAATATGGCAAAATGTGACACACAGCAACACCCACACCCAGGTAGACAATCTTAGAGAATCAATAGGGCAAAATGTGACACATAGCAACACCCACACCCAGGTAGACCACCCTAGTGAATCAATAGGGCAAAATGTGACACACAGCAACACCCACACCCAGGTAGACCACCCTAGAGAATCAATAGGGCAAAATGTGACACATAGCAACACCCACATCCAGGTAGACCACCCTTGAGAATCAATAGGGCAAAATGTGACACATAGCAACACCCACATCCAGGTAGACCACCCTAGAGAATCAATAGGGCAAAATGTGACACATAGCAACACCCACATCCAGGTAGACCACCCTAGAGAATCAATAGGGCAAAATGTGAGACACAGAACACCCACATCCAGGTAGACCACCCTAGTGAATCAATAGGGCAAAATATGACACATAGCAACACCCACACCCAGGTAGACCACCCTAGAGAATCAATAGGGCAAATTGTGACACACAGCAACACCCACACCCAGGTAGACCACCCTAGAGAATCAATAGGGCAAAATGTGACACACAGCAACACCCACATCAGCCTTGAGAGACAATTGGACAAAACACATATCACATGCATAAGAAACATACCCTTGTTTCTTCCGTTTTGGCACCTGGTTCACCTCTATTAGGTCAGTTGTCAGTATTGATCTTAGATATATTTCGGGGAACTCATCACCCATTCTGCTACGTCTTTTGATACATTTTTGGACATAATAATTATCATACTTTTGGCCCTATTACATTGTTTAGACTGAGGATCACTGACGAGGGTTTAGTACCCGAAACGTGCATGTCTGGTCCATGCTGTTAATTTATCAGGTTTTAAATGATGCTAGTGAATTTAAAGACGTTTAACATTTGAACTACTTGGTGAGTGTCACTGCTGGTGGACCAAGAGTCCCCGAGGGCACATGTAGCCAAGTACGATCAACTTTGGTTGATCGTCTGTCTCTTCAACGCATTTGAAATTTTCTGTTACAAAATTCTTGAAATTTCTAAAACGTGGGTCCTGTAGCATCATATCCCACCCATTCTGCTACGTCTTTTGATACATTTTTGGACATAATAATTATCATACTTTTGGCCCTATTACATTGTTTAGACTGAGGATCACTGACGAGGGTTTAGTACCCGAAACGTGCATGTCTGGTCCATGCTGTTAATTTATCAGGTTTTAAATGATGCTAGTGAATTTAAAGACGTTTAACATTCACCAACTGCCCGATGAGGAGAATTTACGCAAGGCCGTTACATGTACCCTTCTGGAATGCATAATAACCCCTTCTATCATTTAAGGGGCGGAGTGCTACCCCATTTTCTACCTACTCTCCACTAGTGTATGTGGTGTATGCATGTATGCAGGAGGTTTAATGTATGGTAATGCACTGCTCGGATGGCCCTTATCCATGTACACAGAGGACAGAACATAATACAACAGTGACATTTTATAATGCATGCTTTTCATAAATATTTACAGTCTAGTAGATTCCCCATATTAAAAGCCCATAAGGCAACCAAAATTACATTCCAATAACTAGGGTTGCTATTGTGACGTCACGTTCAAGATTTGCATGTAGGGAGAATTTACCAACGTTTAAATACGTTCGACGCTAGAACAGGCAAAATGTGCGAAGCGCATGTAAATAAAAGTGACCGATATTTGAAATACATGTAAATCTAAGTAATGACTGTCTTACTTTTGGTGTTCATGGGTGTATAATTCTGGTTGGACACGTGCAAAGTTTCCGAGAATTGCTTCGCGATTCACGGAATTTGCACGTGACCAACCAGAATTATACACCCATGAACACCAAAAGTAAGACAGTCATTTCTTAAATGAAGGCGGTACAAAGACAATTATACCTTTTAAATAAAACCCCTTTAAAACACAGATAAATAAGGCCTCCAACTTTCAAATATTGGTGTGCATTACACATTAAATTGAATTTTTAAATAAAAATAGGGTTGTTCGTTGACTCTATGTGGGATTATTGTCTTTTTGTGGCAAGTATTTGAAAGCATTTATTAGTGGAGTGTCCTTTATTTGTATGCTTGTTTCAAATGTGACTATATATTTAGCATTCAAACACGGCATTTTACCTATTACATCTTGAAATAAAATCCAGAAGTGTCCAAGCCAACATGGTTTCCAGCAAATAGCATAATGACACACCTAAAAGAAAAGTTGTTATTTCCTTGAAAGAATACTGTTGTCTTATTCTAACTGTCAATAGTGAGCACATGGCTGACTTATCATTTTTATAGTTTGAAAAAGACACCACTGTAAGTATTTTGCCATTCTTATGGGATCGAGTGCACAATCAATGTAAACGTCTTCAAATTGAATAGCATCATTAAAGATCAGATAAATTGACAACGTGGACCAGACATGCACGTTATCAATTTTTTGAATCAAATGTTTAACATAATTACATTATCCCATATCATACTGATTAATCGTATTTCTTGAGTAAGGAAGCGTTTTCGTTTTCCATGTATTATCCGCATATCGAATTACAGAATTTCGCAAGTCTCTCCTAATGTGTCGGTGTGAGTCATCGACAAGGACAGAGTATGGAAAGGTGCATTATTCGTTGGTATTTCGGCAATATGTATCAAAATGAAGTCTATATTTGAAAACATTTAGTCAGGGTAATACTTCTTGCATACGAAATAGCTGAGTCATTTCTAATATGTCAATCATTGTGACCATGACCTTTTCGTTACTAATACAGTTTGTAATTTGAAACAGCTTGAGAAGAGATAAAAAGAAATGATAAGTTGTTTTTTATCATTTCATCTCTCATCTAAAATGAATTTTTTTAAGTTGAATTGCAATGTTGGTGTGGAAAACGAAACTTTTGTTTATTTATTTATGTATTTGTTTTTTATTTATAAAGAGTATCTGCAGTGTTAACACTTGACTAGGAAGTGTTTCGGGAATAAAAGGCATTCATGAAATGTATATATACAGATAGTGACTGATCCAAAGGGGCCAGCTCTTTTATATTTCCGAGAGTAAGCTTTTTTTTTTTTAAATGCGAAGCACCTATCGTTAGCGCAACTTGCGGCGAATTATAAAGAGCGAACGGTTTGTAACTGTTCTATCGTGCAGTAATTTCAATTGTCCGAGTTGCATCATAAACGCCAAACTGTCGGAATTCCAAACGTCACACATAACGTCAAATGTGTAATCCATTTCTCTTACTTGAGACTGAGAACTCTCAAATTTTCCAGAGGGGATATTAATTAAAACGTCGCGATGCACAGCGCAGTTTGTTGGTCATCAAATATGAGCTGTTGGTCATTTTGATTATCGTTTCTGCTTGGAGCCTCATTGATTCGAAATCCTTTATCAAAATGCGTATATGGAGCACTCTTGAGATTTTTTCATACAATATCCATTAATAGAAATTGTCATAATTTGTGTTTTGTTATAGGTATGCAACACGCAGTAAGTGCATTTATCGAAAATGCTGCTGTTTGCGAGGGATTTGACAGTAAGTGTTTTGAATATTTTCCCTGACATGGTCGCCAAAGCACTTTCTATATAGATATAACCCCAGACAGTGCAATACATGTTTTTTATTTATTGTTTTTTTTTGTGTATGGACATCGACGACGGGTGCGGCTAGCCAACAGGGGATGCTTACTCTTCCCGTACACCTGATCCCACCTCCAGCTTGCTTGGGGTCCGTCGATGCTCAATTTGGTGCTCTATTGTGAGTGCTATAGAGATTATTGTCAGGATCTTCTTTAACTCATTTGTGTCACACTTATGCCCTTTGCTGTGTGGAGCTCATAAAAAAGTTCCCCGGGAGGGGTTTGACAGTAAGTGTTTTGAAGATATTCCCTGACATTGTCGCTATAGCACTTTCTATATAGATACAATCCCAGACAGTGCAATGCATGTATTTATATATTGTTCTTATTTTTGTGCATGGACATCGACGGCGGGTGCGGCTAGCCAACAGGGGATGCTTACTCCTCCCAGGCCCTGATCCCACCCAAGCTTGCTGGGGGTCCGTCGATGCTCAATTTGGTGCTCTATTGTGAGTGCTATAGAGATTATCGTCAGGATCTTCTTTAACTCATGTATGTTGCATATCCGTAACATTACACAAATCATGACATTAATTATATAATTATGCACCACATTGCATTTTTCCATGTGAAAATTTAGGTCACCATGGGTTCATTTTGCAGGTCGAAACAATCGTCACGGTAATTTTGTACATGTGAAATTACATTGGTTGTGCATATATTTCGAAATGTAAAGCACTATCAAGAAAATAAAACAGGTATTAGGCTCTATGAAATAATCCAAATCAGGAACAACGAATCTACGTCTTGGTAGCGTTCTATACCAACTATGTGACGACATTACTTTAATAAAACAAACTTCATAAACAAAGTGTCCTCTCATTACATTATTCAAAAAGGTTAAATTCAGATCATGTAACTATTTCCTTTCATAATGAATCTATCTTTAATAATCTGGTAAGAAGGTTATATTTTTTTCATGAAAATGACAGCCTTATGGACCAAAATTACGGAACACTTTTCACTAGACATGCATGTTTTGGATAAGTTATACTTTATCCTGTTGTTGATGATGGAAAATTACCAGTGCTGTATATTGACCTGACCTGTTTTCTGAAAACTATATAAAGCAAGTATAATCGCTTCATTGAGTAGTAAAGTATAGAACGTTTTAAATTACTTAGTTTTTATTCAAAATGAAATGCTAGATTTTACACTTATGATCATTCATGTTTTCACTCGGGGACACGGAAAACCCAAATTGAAATCATTTAAATATTCCAAGTAGGCTTTTATTATTAAGCCCGCCCCTTTGAGGTCACGAACAAATCATTGGCTCGTGGTAATGGTATAGTTATGGTTATAACTCGGGTTTCATCAGCTTAAGCTCTCACTCGTTCCTGTCTTCTAGAAGAAGAAGGAGCGTTTATCTTCAGCACCTGCTGATCTTTAATCTTGAGGAAATCTAAACTACCATTTCATATATAGGGTAGGATATTATTCTTGATCAGTTGTGTGAATTTTAACATTTCTTTAAAATATCGCCTTCCAATTGACATTCTTCTCAATAGAACTTTAAAGAAATATAACTAAATACGAAGTTCGACCATATGGGGGAAAATATTTTCCAGATTGTAGTGTTGAATTTTTAAAATATATCATGACACAAGCATGACACAATTTTAATCATCAAAGCACGCTTAACAGTCTTCTTACTTTCGACCATTATCTTAGAACTTCCTTCATTTTCTTTAATACGATCCCTCAAGTTAGTCATCTTGTCGAGTTTGTATGTACGAAGTTCGTATGATGACAGCCGCTTGTTATTACATAACACATGTGGATTTCCGCCAGTGAATTGGCTTTGTTGATTGTTAAAATGTATAACACATACTTTATTTAACCTTATCAATGACGAGCCAAATTTAATCTCCACCAATATACTCTTACGCATCTTAATATATCAATATAACAGTACTCAATTTTTTTATTATCAGTTCTTGTTATGTATCATTCGCTAAATACTGTGTTTATTGGAGTTGGGATACGTTAAACTATGTGTTTTTTAATGCTGCAGTTCGACAGTGCGTAAGGATAAGGTCACTGTGCTTATTTTTAAGGTATTAAAACGTGCATGCGCTCATTGTCAAAACAAATCATGGTTTTAAAGTTGTTACCAACGTGGATAGTGTTAATAATTGTTTTAACAAAGGAACATAATCCTCCCCATAACGAAATTAAAGATACATCAAAAATGAGGGTCCACATACCGTTGTATCTTCGCTTTACAGAATGTCTCTCAAAATATATACAAAGTATATACAAAGTTTTTGTTTGCAAAAAAACCGTAATATTAGTACCCAATCTACGATATTCTTTAGATATTCTTTTAAATTCATAATTATTTTTCTTTATATGTAGGATAGTCGAAGAACTACACGTCATCATATGGAAGTTGATGATTTCCATTCACCAGCATGGTTAAGGCTGGTAATGAACGCCATGAAATTAAGCGTCGAAACCGAGAGTGTCCGTACAATTTCAACAACTGGTAAACATAGAAAAGCTCTTGGAGGATCTAGTTTCTATGGGATATGGAGCAGCGAAGATCATGGCCTTGTGCATGATTCTTTGAGTAAATAATGAAGTTAACTTGATCGTTGCGTGAAAAAATAATTAAAACTTAACTTTTGACATTTTTGTGTTATTTGAAGAATCGTTATAAACTTTCATGGCTTTTGCTGCAAAGTTAACCAATGTGCAAGATTGTAAACAGGTACATTGTGAAGTATGTAGGTCAATTTTGACTGTAAGGTCAGACAGGCAATCTGCTAATGACCTGCACAAAGCTAATTGTCCTTTACGACATATTCCGATTGTGAGTGGATTTCACAGACGGGATATGAGAAATGTTTCAGACTCAGAAGCCATTACTGAATCTGACATTGAGGAAATTCTCAGTGTGGTAGATGTTTATCCACCGAATTTATGTGTTACTGATGTGATACAGAATCCCATTTCGGATGAGGATACGTCTCCAGCAGAAATTTCAGATGAGTCTGATATGATTGAGGGGAACAATTTATCACGAACAGTGCAGGCTGATTCTGAAGGTGGAACCACGCAGGCGATTCCCCGACAAGATATCACGTACACCGGTTACGATACAGCCATATCTACGAAGGATACTGCTAAAGATTTTCGCCGAAATATGAATAAACTTGATAGTACATGCGTTGCCAACGCACAGGAGCAACCTGAACCTGTCGATGTTGAAACTCTAATCCATACCAACTCGCATATCTGCCCGGCGCCTTTGTTCCTTGGAACGCACATCCAAGGTTTAAAGGGGCAGAAAGATTCGGACCGAGTTCAGCCCAAATGCCTACATGATAACCCTCAGCACAGGATACGTAGGTCTCCAGTTGAAAGCTTGCAATACAGTAATGGAAGAGTCGTGGCAAGGCCAGGCAATGAAGAATATGTCAAGATGAAGGGTAAAGAATGTCAAAGAAATCGCAATGGAGGCGGGAAAGAAATGGAAAAAGACAAGGCTAAAAGTTTTGACTTGATGGCCGATATTGAGAATCTTGAAAAACAGCATAGCAGAATGAGAGCTGATACCCCAAAGAGATCAAATACCAGAGAAAGAAACACAGATGAGCAGGAAGACTCCGCCAAGACCATAGTAAATGATCCATAAACTAATACATGGACGAAAAGGTATTATTCAACATGTCACAAATAATATGTACAAACTATATTCATTCTCATCTTATAATGCTTAAGTTTTCTTTTCAATCCCAGCTGATTATTCACTGATTAAAAAGTTTTTTGTCCTTTCAGGGTCATATACGTGGATATGACAAAGAAAGGATATTGAGAACATGGATTGGATGATTACAATGCAGTGAATTTGACATGCACATTCTATGAAATAGTAGACAGAAGACTACTTTTACTTATCAATCTTTATTTGTATTTCGTACGTTATTATTTGTATAATTCTTTTTAATTCCTATTTTGATTTAAGCTATTTTGTAAATAAATTCATTTTTATGTCCCTCTTGCTGGTGATATAGAATTAAACGAGCTTTGATATTTGTAGATTTTTAAAATCAACATTAATGACTTATCATTTCACTAAGCAAAGAAAAGTATCCCTTTTACGTTTTAGTTATTCAATATTTTACTTTATAAACTAATGACAACTTTTGGCCAACGCAAAGCTCATTTTCAATCGCTAAACAAAAAAAACAAAAAAAAAAAAAAAAAAAAAAAAGAAAGAAAGAAATCGCACGCTACCATAAAGTCCTATGTATGACATAGCACACTTCTGAAGTTAAATTTGTTTACATTTTCATATTGTTGTATCCGGATGTTTAAAATTAGTCATCTGTGAACTCTTGGTTAACCAATAGGATACTTCTATAAGTAAATGAAACACTTGTGAATCGGAAAGAAATAACTGCATTTAAATCTCATTCAAAAGCACCTTTGTTCATTTGCCATTAAACTTCTATATCCTTTCGATCAATATTAATACTTCCAGTGGGTCAATTTCGTCATAAGTTAATCGTATGTATCTGTTCTTCCATTCCCTGTTTGACACTATTTCAAACTTTGATGAAAAAGATGCCTTGCAAATTTCTTTTTTTTTGACACAAAATTCATACCAATCTTATTCAAATTCAGCTCCCATCAAGCGTTACCTACACGTTGATCTGACAAATATCCAGAGGAGGCCATATATAGGGGTAAACATCTAATTGACCAATGAAGTGAAAAACACAAATTTTTATTTCGTTACGAAAAGTTGTCAGATCTACCGAATTTGTCTCCAGACATAACCATATACAGATCGAATACTGTGAGATCTAATGCAGGTTACGCATTGATCATGAGAGTAGAATTTTTACCAGATAGGATTTATTCTTAAGGTATCCGATTTACAATAGGGCGTTTTTCATGTCTGGTAAGGTCCTTTAAGCTATTATATTGGCAAAACCCCCAAAAGGGGAATAGCTGCTTATTACAACATCAAAATTGTCTATTTTCTCTATATAACATGTACAAAATACCTATGATGTAAAATAGTGTTTCTCCTTTGATTTTAAGACCTGGAAGTCTTACATCTGTACTCAGGCATCATTACCTTTCAAAAAAATATAGCTTATTGTGCGTTACCAGGCATAAAATTTACCATTCTACACTATTTATGAAGATGCATTTATAATGACTCTAGTACACAACGGATACCTTAATGTACTAACGAAAAATTTGATCGTACGTAACCAGGGAGTTACTTTGCCTAGTTTATAATACTCCCTGGTAGAAAGGGTAATGTTGACAAAGCTTTGGAAAAACGTAGTGACTAATCAAGTTTCGGACTGATTAAGTTTTGCATAGTCAAAACTACGTCTATATAGATCAATATACATGTATGTCTATAGAAAAATCATAAACGATTCAACACTTGATTTCCCAAAACGTTTTCGCCTCTCTGGCTCCTAAGTGAAAATGATATGATCATAACATTTCCACTGAAGAGCCCGAGGAGCGAAAACGTTTTCGGAAATCAATGGTTGAATCATTTCTGTTTTTTTTTATGTGTGTCAACTATTCCGAGAGGAATTGAACCATGTACATTTATATACATGTATTTTTAATGTAATCAGATGTGCTTTCTATTAAACTGTCAATGTATTAAAATTGAAGTGTTTCGTTTATAATTCAAACCAGGAAGCAGGTGAAATTATCGATGGTATATCTGACAGAATATTTTCTTCTTGTATTGTGAGGAAATGGCAGTTTCCGTTTGTTAGTATGAAAAATTGTTTTTATCCTTTGTATCATAAGACCTTTGGTGAGAATAACTCGTGATCATGTGATCATAACCCTCATCATGCTATGATTCTGCAAAGAACATAAACACTGCACGAAACAGGGGATGATGCAGGGTTTTCGTTTACATTTGTTGAGGGGGCGTGTTTAGAAACCAAATGGCCAGGCGTCTTGAAATAACCGAGGTCACCAGAAGCTCCAGGGGAGTCAAAGGGCCATAAAAGGGGCTTCAGGTGGTCGTTATACCAGAGGAAGTATTGCTCAACACATTTTCAACCGAAAATCTAGGAATTATTACAATTCATATGACGAAATATTCACAATTCCAAGTAAGGCTGTTTTGACATACCTGGTTAGAACAGTGATAGCCAGGCCTATCTAACTTCAGTACATTTGGTAAATGAATGCATACTTTGTAAATCGTAGTCCTAGATCCGCCAATTAGAAATGTCTCATCCCTGAAGTAAATGTTCACTTTTGTTCATTTTGAGACAGCAACTGCTGGGTCTTGTCATAGATTCAATTTTAAATACTTTCCATTTAAAAAAAACAGAAATGTCAAGGTGACAACAAATTAAACAAATGATGCAGTAATATGCTTAAACAGAAATCTATAATGAGACAAGGCAATATATCTCATTACAATGTTATGAATTGGTAATAAGAAAAGGCTATTTGCAATACACATCTAGGCTAGGGTAATCGTCATGTCTATCAAATATTTGACACGAGGATGATTGGCTTCAGTGTACACACAACGAAGAGCAGAGGACGGATTTAACGACAGCGCGTTAAAAATTTAATTTCAAATGTACCGTAGATGGTTTGAGATCATTTGAGTAGGAAAAATAATCATGATAACCGAATGAATGTATTAAATCTTTCTTTTTTGTTTTAAATCAGTGAATGAAAGTCAAATTAAAACCCATAAATCAGAATTCGTGAATCAACATCATAAGGCAGACATTTTTTATAGAAACATCGAAGAAGTAACTATAAGTTATTCAGTCTCAAAGTCGATTAGGCAAGGCAAAATCATTAGAATTTCCAATGGAACGGTTGCAAACATCGAAATTAATAACATCCCGAAGTGAGACCAGGAGTCCGGGCAGAGTCAGCGTCTCATGATTGCATGCAGCACCAGTCGCAACACCTCAGTGAAAACTTGTCAAACTCGGTGATTGTCTCGATGTATATATCGGGTAAATATTTCATGTTTGGTGATGATGACAGCCATTCAATCGCAATCCAGAATGTAACTGATCATTACGGAAAGGGGGGATGCTATATGCTTTTATTATATCCCCTAAGCGACCAAAGAACTTCCTCAATGATGATTTCAGTCGTTGTGTAATATAACCCCAAACCCTAACCCTTGCAAGCCGTTTGCCCGTCATATTTGGAACATGCCCTGGCATGCGTACTTCCGTATCATTATAAAGAAATAATATTACATGTATTTGTGTCAACTTTGTGGATCACAAATGCCCCCGTCGACATCTTTGATAGTAAAGGAGAAGTGTTTCAGACTCCGAGGTCAAAACCTCAATGTTGATATTTTGGTATCCATGGAAAGGTTTTGTCTCCGATCTCCGATTACGAGGGCATAATACGGGGCGTAAAAAAGTTTGTCTTCATTGACGCAAAAAGCAATAAAGAAGTATCTATCAGTTATTCAGTCTCAAAGTCGAGAAGGCAAGGCAAAATCATTAGAATTTGCGAACCCCGGAATGAATAACATTCCTAAGTGAGACTAGGTGTAGTAGTAGGTTTTCAGGTATCTAAATTTTGGGTTAGGTCCAAGAGAACAAAATCATCTTCACATTGTTATATTAGTGATTGCAAGCATCAATGACAGGATATGCTTAATCAAAATAATGACGCAGTTCATCGTATACGCTGTGGTATGTATTAACAAATTAATCCACCACCTTTTTTCAAAGGACTGGGAAATTCTACCTCAGATTAAAAACGTTCACAGCTCGACAGTCATCTTATAATGAAAGTCTCTGAACCACACACAGGATTTCAGTACTCTCCTCATTGTTGTAATAGATTTTATCATTCGTTTATTTATTAATTGAAATTGATGCACCAGTTTAGTTATTCAAATAAACTATGAAGTTGATATGCAATTAATTCAATGATTTTTAAATGATTTTCAAGGACATAGAACTATTGAAAGGTGAACTCTTCACAGGATGAATTGGATGTATAGTTTAGATAAAGAAAAAAAAAACACTTGTATATAATCTATGCTTATCCTAAAGAATGCGTTCTCATTTAATCGATAGATATGATTTTGATTCCTTCTTAAAATTCATGAATAAGGGAGTATGGAACGGGAGGGGGAAGTCCTTGTATTTACGTGTGTAATGAAAAGTCTACTCGGTTACACACTGAACAATGTCAAAGAGTAAAGGTGTTTATATATAAATAAATATTTAAATACAAAACTGAAACATCGCTAAAATATTATTGTCCTTGCATTAACGTTATTATATTTGAAAATTTTCGGTAAGGCATTTTTTTTCTTTCGCATAGAAAATTTCCAGTGGCGAACAACAAGTTATTAATTATATGGCTCGTTGATGTGTCGTTTTCATGTTAAATGGTGGCACAGCGCCAAAACTTATCTTTAATACCTGTAATCCTTCAATTTCTATTTGAAAATTTCTAATTCTCTTGCCAGATATTACCTTCTTTTTTTCTAATATGCATGTAAAGGTTAGAAGGTATTTTGAAGTTTCAATATGAATAATAAGTGGGCGTAGCAGCATCGTCTAGCCAGCTTAGATGGCAACTATCCCGGTGGCATTGTGGATAGCGCACCCGGTTATCATGCAAACAGCATGCTGAAGGTCCCGAGTTGTAAGATACAGGATCCATGACGACCAAAAGACGGTTTCTACTCAGAATCTTAACAAATAAGATTGGAGAGCCTGTGATCGGCTAAGCTCAAAGGTTTCCATCTAAGTATATGAAAAGAAGCTTGAAGATATAATCTCGTTCACAGTCCAGTTTCTACATAATACATTTCCATGAGTTTTGAGCATTTGGTTATCATGTAAACGTCTTCAAATTGAATAGCATCATTTAAGAACAGATAAATTGGCAACGTGGACCAGACATGCACGTTTCGGGTACTTAACCCTCGTCATATAATTTTATCATTAGAACGATTCTGATCAGTTCATACAATTGCCAATACATTCCTAGTATAACTTTCTCCAGCGACTTCATTTCCCACGTCTTCGCTACCGAGACGTCGTGAGAGGGGTTTACGAATGTTAATGTTAAACGTCTTTAAATTCAATAGCATCATTTAAAACCTGATAAATTTACAGCATGGACCAGACATGCACGTTTCGGGTACTAAACCCTCGTCAGTGATCCTCAGTCTAAAAAATGTAATATGACCAAAAAGTATGAAAATTATTATGTCAATGTTCAAAGTGGTGTGCAGGCTTTACGGTTAGATTTGAATTTTGTCCATGGTCCGGAATACCTTTTGCTTTATCGTTCCACATAGGTAATCCGAATGAACAATTCTGAGATGGCCCCGGCTTTTCCTATAGCTTATAGTACAATTTTGGGATCATCTCGGGATTCTTAATTGCTTGAAAGGAGCATCAGTCACGATTTCGTGTCCCTTTTTCATATACTCGTACATGTATGCATGTACTTTTGATTGGTTAAGTTAAATTGTTGCCATCTAAGCGTTCTTAAGCGTTAAATAGCTGTGAATGTGAATGTTTTTGGGAGCATCCATTAATTTAGGAAGGGAGGGAAGACATATTAAGGGGCGGATTGGGGGAGGGGTTGTTATTTACATATCAAAATAGTCCACATTTAGATTCAATTACTTATGAATTATGAATAATTACAGGGGTATTTTTGTTTGTTTCTGAATTCTACCAGTGAATTGGTGCGTTGCATCAATAGTTTTCTTGTAAAGAAATCTAGGAATTAAATGATTGGAAATTGCTTTAATTCGTTTATTGTTGGATGGAGGTACAATTGTACAATGATACAGTTTTCCTCTTATCTCAATTCTAAAAAAACAAATTCGAGTCATTCCTTTATCACTGTCATGCGGATTAGGCATGACAAAGTTGAAACGAAGATCTTTCAGAAATTAAAACCGTTTAATGTTTTGTTAGTAAGATACATCTTTATTCAATTGTTCAGTACGCACTAGGCTGTACGATTAAACATGTGTTATATCTATTGAGATTATCCTATGTCGATAGAGAAGTATATTATTGACACTTATTTTGAACCAAGTACTTTTTATTTATCAAATCAAATTCCCTTTATATCATTTAACGTAAGTCTTTCTGTCCGAAAATATGTTTTGTCCATTAAAATTCATATTCAACATGAACGGAAATTTAATTTAAGTGTGCAAGAATTGAGAAGGGCAAACAAAATAAAAAGAATTGAAAGGTTTATATTTTTAAGGATTAATAAATATAATAAGTTTTATTTCGATAATATGAAAGAACACAATCACACCATGTAAGGTGTCCTGACGACGAGTGATTTTTTGTGTTAATTGTCCTGGATTTTTCGTGTGTGTCCTGGATTATTTGTGTTCGTTTCGGGCGAAATCAGCAAAATTTCATATTTTTTTGACAATTAATTGACCTGTAGATCATCGTGAGATACGTATCTTTGCATTTAACATTGTAAATGCATTAAAAGACTGAATCAATGCTTAGAGGTGTCTGCTTTTCATTAAATTAAGAGATTTCGACTTTTTTTTTTATAAAAATCAATGTTCTCGTCGTTTAAACAGACTAGGTTCAAATATTTTAACATGAATATCTTGTGCCAGTTCAACAGTGCTAACCATATTTTTCTCGAGCAATAAAACGGCAATAAAAAGCAAAAAAAAAAAGCAAAATTTAAAAAAAGTTAGATGTCCTGACTTTTTTGTGTTTTGTCCTGGATTTTTTGTGTTGGCTGTCCTGGCTTTTGTATATTTCTTCAACAATCTTATTGAGTTTAACTAATTCGTAGGGGGATTTTGTCATGACAGTAGCTCCACTTTCATATGAAACCTTATTTTGCAACCCTTATTTGTTACAAAAATCACTGTATATTAGTTTTGATTTCTGTATTCAGATGAAACATGTCCTTATTGGAAAGGCTTCCTGTGTTAATATTATTGATGAACTAAGTCACTAACATGTTCTTTGGAACGTTACTCTAGAATGAAAAAAAAGGTTTTCTGCTCATACATTTTAGGCTAAAAGATACCAATATGTATCAGGTTAATAGTGGGTCGTGCTCACACATTCCTGATTAACACACCATTTGTTGTAAATAATGCAGCAGATGACTATCCGAAGTTGCCAGGAGCGTAGCCAGAGCAGTGTTGAAACGCAGATACATAGAATTCTAAATCTTAATTTTTTTAGAATAGGATGGATAGAGAACAAATGCATTGTGCCTTTTTAAAAGTATGAAAAGAGATACTGACATGTATTTGAATGTATAATAATGATTAAATAATATATGGGATAAAAATATATCTAATTGATATCTTAGTGTATTATTCCCAGAAATTACATCGAGCATAGCGAGCAAATCATTCTTCCACATTCTTGACATTTGCCAGAATGAAAACGTTTTGTTGAAATTCAAAGAAAAATTAAGAAGGCTTCTGTTCGATGTCCTTCCATTATATTGCAAACTAATTATTGATAGTCGTCCGTTCGATCAAATAATAATGTAAAGATGACGAGGGGGCGAAACTAACCTCCCGCAATGGGGGTTACGACAGGTTTACTTTGCATACTTTGAATTTGATATGCGAGTTTTATTTTACGTTTAATTACGTTTTCGTTTTAATTCTTTTCTTTAAACGTTGATAAATTGGCCCGACTTCAAAATTGATTTTATTCAATTTCGAGTTTTGCTAACAGAGAACCCCCACTTTGGTTGCGAAGTTAGAGGAGGAGGACAGTGGGGCCGCCCCATCACCGTATTTAATAATTGATTACATGCTAATCATGCTCATTTTGCTCTGCTAGAATGGATCACAAGCAAAACTAGAAAGGTCGTGCGGGTCCCTATTCCCTCCTGTGGCGGTCATTTTTTTTTTCAAATGTTCTGAATTTGCTCTGAAAAATTCTAAATGATTACGAATTTATCTGTCAGCACATATATTTTTGAAAAAAATTCGTTGGATCGCTGTTGTTCGCCGGTTTTCAAGACTTAAAATATGCATGGACTTTGAATTTTATGTTTGAGACTCAAAATACATTGATAGAGGATATAGATAGTAATTGTCTTTCATTTTCATTCTAACTCTGAAAAAAAGGTCGCCAATCGTCTTTCAATCATATTAGAAGTTAGTTAAAAGTAATTAATCAAAGAACCCAGTGGGAGGAATTAGTCTAGAATAACTTCTATTTTCGCTTGTCAGTTTTCCGTAAAAATTCTTTGAAACTGGACTTTGCCCTCCCCCGCCCCTTTCTGAAATCCTAGATCCGCCACTGGTCATCTACAATTATGTGTCATAATTTTATATTGGAAGTAATTTTGCTATCTCGTTTGCATGCAAAAGTAAACCTCAGTCTGATGGAAATAGTAGGAATGGAAACATTAATTTGACCAGCAAAAAAAAAGCGAAACAAAACAAAACAAACAAACAAAAACAAAACAAACAACAAAAAATCAATAAAAAGGATGAATGGCCATTCGTTCATCATTCTTTACAGTGTTCCTATATCAGCCCTTGAAGATATATAATAGCATATACATACCACCGAACAAAAAGAAAGGGGTGAATGATCAAAAGTAGGTCAAAGTCCAAGGTCAAGGCCACAAGGTCAAAACTTTTGGTATCCATGAAAGGGTTTTGTCACAAGGAATACACATGTGAAATATCAACGCCCTATTCCTTACAATTCAAAATTTATGACCAAGGTTATAGTTTTTCAAAAGTCAAAGGTCAAGGTTATGAGGTCAAACATTTTGGTATTCATGGAGAGGTGTTGTCACAAGGAATACACACGTGAAATATCAAAGCCCTATCCCACGTCATTTATAAGTTAAGGCCAAGGTTAAAGTTTTTCAAAAGTAGGTCAAACTCCAAGGTCAAGTTCACAAGGTAAAAACTTTTGGTATCCATGGAAAGGTGTTGTCATAAGGAATACACATGTGAAATATCAAAGCAATATCCCATACGATTCAAAAGTTATGGCCAAGGTTAAAGTTTTTCAAAAGTAGGTCAAAGTCCAAGGTCAAGTTCAAAAGGTCAAAACTTTTGGTATCCATGGAAAGGTCTTGTAACAAGGAATACACATGTGAAATATCAAAGCCCTATCTCTTACCATTCAAAACTTATGACCAAGGTGTAAAGGTTAAAGTTTTTGCGGTGACAAGGTTAAAGGTTAAGGTGACCAAGTTGACAAGGTTAAAGTTTTTGCGGACAAACAGAAAAACTGACAGGACAAAAACTATATACCCCCGAATCTTTGATTACGGGGCATAAAAAAAAGGAAAACAAAAAGATGTACAAAAAATGTATGCATACAAAGCAAGCTTTCTCTTCGTTTATACTAAGGCATACGTCATTTTAAGTTAAGAGCTATATGAGACGATAATATTTAAACATTTTCTCGATGTTCAAACCTATTGAAAATTATTCTAAAATCAAACACTAGAAAATCCAGGACACCACACAGAAAATCCAGGACTAGGTACACAAAAAAGTCAGGACATATTCAACTCTTTTAAATCTAGTGATATTCGTTTCTTTTTAATTGCGGTCCCTATCAGATGATTGAAACATCATAAATACATGAAAACAAACAGAAAAAATGTCAAATTGAGCATTTTATGGAGTTTGAAACAATTTTATGACACAAAAAATCCAGGACGTACACAAAAAATCCAGGACAAATAACACAAAAAATCATCCCTCGTCAGGACACCTTACATGGTGTGACAATTTCACATTTTCTCAATTGTATCATTCAATATTGATAATTTTTTAGATGCAATAGTAGTAGTCAAATTACTGGTATATTTCCTTTGTTCAGAATAAACATGAGATAGGGACCAATCAGTCTCGAAGTCGATAATGCAAGGCCACAGGGATTTATCACGTTAATACCGGTTGCTGTATTTACTATATATATGTGTTAAAGGGATCTAACTCGGCGTTTAACGAAAAATCGACAAGTCATCTTTAAGTCTTCAGAAATAGGCTAATCAATGTCAAAACCTATTTTCTGTGGTATATTTCGATTGATTAATTCATACTGAATCTTCATACGAAATTTGAAATCAGTACCTCCCTTACGAGCCGAGATATGCCCAATACCGCTCTCTTATGAGCGCCGCATTTCTAGGTCGGACAAAAAGGTGTCCGGTGATAATCAAGCAGTATAGACAAAATTTGGTTACTGCTTGATCGTTTAAACGTCCGAACACTTCAAAGACATACAACTGCATGATTATCTACTCTTCACATGCTTTTTACCATCTGAAAAATCGCTGGTATATGAAAGTCCCTCATATAGCTACCTCTTTGCATGCACGTATATGTCTTTCATAACTCTGTAAATGTCGAATTTAATCTTGCTTAAATCCGACGCTTTTCTTATTTCAAAGTCGTCAAAAAAGACTTTATTTGAAATTGTACTAAGCATAAATGGGACTATTTCATGCAATGTTATGTATTTGAGATGTTCGCATCATTGAATGGTCAAGCGGCGCCTCAAGTTGATCACTGATGCCTGATTATCACCGGACACCTTTTTGTCCGACCTACAAATGCGGCACTTATAAGAAAGCGGTATTGGGCATATCTAGGTTTGTAAGGGAGGTACTGATTTCAAATTTCGTATGAAGATTCGGTATGAATTAATATATCGAAATATACCACAGAAAATAGGTTTTGACATTTATTAGCCTATTTCTGAAGACTTAAAGATGACTTGTCGATTTTTCGTTAAACGTCGAGTTAGATCCCTTTAACACATATATATAGTAAATACAGCAACCGGTTTTAGCGTGATAAATCCCTGTGTGCAAGGCAGGCAAACTCGTTTGAATTCCTATTGGAACAATCGCGAACCTCGTAATAAACAGTATTCCGAATTGAAACCAGATGCCCGGGGATAGTCTGCGTCACCTGTTTGTATGATACACCAATTTTTACTTTCAAATTGGGTTATTGTCTTGATGTACATATCAGGATAAGATGTCTTGTTTAGTGATATTGACAGCCATTCAATTGCAATCTAGAATGTCACTGATCATTCTGGAAAGAGAGATGAAATCAGACTTTAAGGTTTAGACTGACTCGTGAATGGCAAATAATTACCAAATGTGTTTGATTATCTGATTCTTAGCATTTTGATTGGTCGATCGCATTCATTTTAACTTCCGTTATGAGATGATAAAATGTCAAAATTGACCGGAACTACTTTCACGCTAACGCAAAAGAAACCAAGAATTGTCTAATGCGGTAACGCATGAAATAAACAATACAAATGGTCTCAAATAATCAATTAGAATTAGAGACCGTTCCATGTGTCGACTTATAAACATCACAGCACTGTAAGTACTGCGAATGTTTGCAGAGATTACATCGGTTGCCACGCGCATGATTTGAAAACTGCTACAAATGAACGGCAGTTTGTTGACGGATATCTTGTGTTTCCAGGGAAATTATGATTGACCACTACTAGAAATGCATGAGAAAAAGTTGTCCTTTATTTGTTTGAAATCACCGAACTTAATCTAATACACATGGATGTAGGATAAATAACTTTGAAAGTACTGAGCAAAAGCTACGCAATCGCGACTTACCAAATTTGTCATGCCGATTTCGTTCTGATTCCAAAGAAATAATTTACAGCTGATGTTCCGATACCTGTAGATCTTAACAACGTGTTTTTTCTTCACACATAAGATTTACAGATACAAGAAATGCTGTCTGAGAGTCCGTATGCATCCCAACACAAGTTGCTTCATGTTCTACTGTACTTTCAACTGTCATGTCTGCTGCTTTCGATAAACAACGCGTCACAAATTACGTCATAAGAGTACAGTAGTAAGTGCAAATAGGTAACACATGCTGAGGTTCTGAAGGGGGAAATGCTTTTTTTTTTAAATGCCGACTTGCTTTTTTTTTCCTCTCCAACATTTTTGTTGTTAGGGAACTAGTTCGTACCAGTTAAATATTTTCATACGCCACGTTTTCCTTTGAATTTGTACGAATTCTGAATACATTTATATGTTTGGTAATTATATGTATTGAATGTTTATTTTTGCCATTTTATTGGATGATGAAATGTCAGTTGTCGTATCACAAATTTTGCGTAAAACCGCTTCGCTACGCTACGCGGTTTTACACAATTTGTGATTCGACAACTGACATTTCATCATCCAATAAAATGGCAAAAATAAACATTCAATTCTTAATTGAACAGTAGTATATTGGCCAATATACAACCAAATTTTAAGAATTTGAATAAAATTCAAAATGAAATTTAATTAGATGTTCTAAAATAGAATAGAATGTGTGAGACATTTCAAACATAAACCTAAAGTCCTCTTCTCACGAATTTACATATCAAAATATTATATCAACATTTTTCATACCGTATACAAAGGTTACATAAATCAGATGAAATGTTTCGAGAAATCTAAGTAAATAAGGACAGACATATCTAACCTTCAGAATTTAAAAATGAATGTAATGCATGAGGAGCAATCGCACCTACTTCTATACAGACTAGTTTTGTCATACATCGTTTTATTTTTCAAAATCACTGCGATTCAAAACGTCGAAGATTTCCACTTAACGCACAGACTCCACGGTCCTCATGGTCGGAGTTTGAACCCATTATCTATCATTGCAATCGAATTCAAATAACATTATCTATCAGTTTGACGATCTTTCCGTTTAGCGAATTTGAACACATTTCGGCAAAATATACTTTCTTATGCCTCCATTTAAACGACAGCAAGGAATCACCCATGTTTTCTCTTTAGCCTTATTTTTCAATCGTGACAGATTGCTGACAATGATGGTAATCAAACTGAAAAAGCAAACAATGTACAGCAAGTTATGAAAAGATCGAGTTAGATAGATAGTGATGCCACCTATGACACAATTTTTATAAAACGCATTCTTCTCTAATTCATAAAGACAGTAGAATACAACAATATCTGACTATAATGGGTAAGGAAGTAGTGATTGATGGATAACAAAGCAAACGTCGGAAATTTGTTCTCGGCTTCGGTAATAGTGAAGCTCAGATCTTAAGGTTAATTAGAGGTAAAAGACATCAAATGTCCTGATTTTCATAATCGATTTCCATCAGTTGATATTTTCGTCCTTTAAATACGGATCACTGGAATGGAAGCCGAATTAAAATCTTCCTTTGGAACCATGAACATGTCGGGACTAAATCTGACAACTATCATGAATGATTCTTCCATGGACCTAAACATGTCCATGCAATACCTCTCAACATCAGGACGCACGCGAAGCATGACGTCATTTTATATCGCTCTCGGGCTTCTTTACGTTCCAGGGATGGTGACCAATGTATTGTCTTTGAGGCTGATCTTTCGAGACATTCGTTTCGTGGACATCCCGACCAATATGCTACTGTTCACACTTTGTCTGACGGATTTGGTTGCCATTATCAACTCCTTAGCATGGCATACGATCAGAAGATACATTCCGGTCCTAACTCGCGGACTTTGTGGGGTCAAGTCGTTTCTAGGACCATTTTTCCCGCTATTTTCCGGAATGATTAGCGCATTAATGGCCGTTGACAGATCCCTCGCGCTGAACTTACCATATTTCTATGCGGAATACATAAAATGCTCGACATGGAGGGTAATCATCGGTGTACTACTTGGAACGATAGGACTTTTCTGCTTGTTCCCGATGATCGGACTGGGAGAGTTCTGGTCTAACCGAATGTATCATGGGAGAATTTCATATGTTTGTTCATCATTGTCCTTCTATGAAAACCCCGTTGAGAGAACCTTCATCTTTACTTACGTTATCATCGGCCTTATTGCTGTCTTTACAATTCTTGTATGTAACATATCCGTCTTAACAACGTTGTTAAAGATGCGAAAACGTGTTGCAATAGCGGAGGGAATCTCAAAGAACGACTCGGTGAAAAAGTCACTTGAGGTTGAGTTTGCGAAACTCGTTGGTCTCTTGACATGTGCTTTTTTGATATGCTGGACACCGTTTCATGTAAGTATTAGAAACATATTATTTTCTCAAATCCCCCTTACTAGTTGTAAGTATTCTCTTACTACGATAATAAGCAAATATCTCCTTTAAAAATACGGTGCAGTAGTCACACTGAAATATGCCTATACTAATGTTAAACGTCTTCAAATTTATTAGCATCATTTAAGAACAGATGAATTTTCAGCATGGACCAGACATGCACGTTTCGAGTACTTAACCCTCGTCAGTGATCCTCAATCTAAACAATGTAATATGGCCAAATGGTTGGAAAATTACTATGTATAAAAAGGTACAGAAATACGTAGCAGGATGGGTGTGATATGATTTCAAGAAATTTTGATAATAGAAATTTTCGAATGCGTTGAAGAAACGATCAACCTAATTTGATCGAACTTGGCTACATTTGCCCTCGGGGACTCCTGGTCCTCCAACATTGACACTCACCCAGTTGCACAAATGTTAAACGTCTTCAAATTCATAACATCGTTTAAGAACAGATCAGTTTGCAGCATGGACTAGACATGCACGTTTCGGGTACTTAACTCTCGTCAGTATAACATGGCCAAATAGTTAAACTCAATATTACCACAAAATAACGACACCGTGGTAAAACAATGCAAATTAGTTCTCAACATACAGAGGACCAACAGTTTTTTTTTCACAGTTTTAATGTATACAGTTCTACATATCTTCGATCCTTCTTAAGGTTCATGGTTACACCCTTTCCAAAACACCCCCAAAACACTATTAAACATCCCAGGTTAAGTTTTATTGATTTTATTGGTAGAAAACAATGTAATGTATAGTATTTTAATGAAAAAAGTATATGTCATCGAGCTTCCAATTGATTTATGACCTTCCAAAGAAGTACATGTCCAATTTTTCTTTAATTTTCCCCAAATTTGCATCATATCATCAATAGACCCCTATTATTTTAAACCTGTTGCACGAATGTATATGGTCATTCTTTTAATAACGAGAGAAGGTCTGAAACAAAATAAAAAATAGAAAATACATCAATGCTGGTAAGTCAAATTCTATGAAATAGTAAATATTATACCATTTTAGGCTCTTTTCTTGACGTCATTATTTTTAGAGTCCAACCAGTAAATGACGGGTTAAAGTACTTTTTTAACATGCCAATGAGCGGAAAATTTGCTATCTTAATCTAAGTTAACATATCTTTCAACAATAAAAATAAATGTTGCAATCATCGAACAAAATTTTAAGTTTGATACAAAATTATGACCTTACCCCCCTCCAGATTTTGTCACAAAATGCTGGCAAGATATCCCCTCCGTGCTCTATTTGGATTTATATCTCCTGAATCTTTCATCTAAATTACTCCATTTATCATCCATATATCAATTGGAAATAGAACTGATCAAAATGTGAATTCTGTAACCCATTTTATAATATTTACCCATTATACGCCTGCAACAGTTTTAAGCAAATGACGTCACGTGATGCATTTGGCAATTTGAACGTCAAATCAAGTTGATAAAGAAATAAAAACGGTCCAGAGTGAAATGGGGCGATGAAAACAAGATGTATATCTTATGAATAGAATTATAAATAAATAGAATGTATTCAGATAAAAGAATACGCAAAGAAAATTACTAATACTTGAATGTAAGTGCAATTACACGTTATATATAATATACAGGCTTAGTACATGTATGTTGCTATCCATTGGTTTTGGATGAGGAGAAAAGCCGGGAAGGGCTAAAATCGGCCTTGTGACAGAATATCGTTTTGAAATAGTTTTTTTTTTTAATTCCTATATTTATGAAAAATCATATTTATTTCCGCATGACATTTGTTTTCTTCTAAGAAAGGGTAAACAATAGCACGAACAACGTCGTTTTGAACCAGGACATCGCCTTATAATTGCTCGGCGTTTTGAAACCTATTTGTATGAATCTGTGTTTCAAAACAGAAAACATTTACAAGGATTTTTTAAAATATTTTTAACCAAAAAAAAATTCATATAATGTAAAATGCAACTAACTGACTTATAACAGTAAAACAGTGCTGCAACTGAGTTCTATCTTCGATTAATATTACAAACGTTCCATACCCCCTCCTCCTTTTTTTTACTTGTCTACGTGCACATATTTCATTATAGGCGTTTAATGAAATTCTTTCCTGATTGCAAATTAATTTTAGTGTACTTCAATGTAATACGATAAAAACAGTATTCCTTGCATTTACGTATTTATGGAGATCATATAATGTAGGTAAGTCGGCATTCGCATTTTTCATCAAACATGCTGGGATATTCAGCATTATGGCATCCAACGTGGGTCAAGGTAATCCTCAAGGTCAGTGTGACTTCTTCAGGTTCAAATATCCTTTAGGTAAACAGTGGCGGATCCAGCGTCCCCTTTGCCGGGGGGGGGGGAATTTTGCCGATTTAACTGAAAATGGACAAAAATATACCTGTTTTTGGAAAATTTGGGGTCATTGCCGGGGGGGGGGAGGCGCCCCCTCCGCACCCCCCCCTGAATCCACCACTGGTAATTTTAAAATATGTATGTACTTTCCATTCCTATAATATTTAACGCATACCGGTAATAATAATTCACTGCCGGGGAAAGGGTTAAATTTAGGCAATAATCCTGAAATCATTGATTTATAACAGGTCCATGAATATTCGCATTGTAAGAAAAGGAGAAGAACAAATAATGTAAAAAAAGAGAATTTTTTCAAAAGGAGGATTCACTTTGAGAAGATTTGACTTATAGTACTATGTCATTTGTCATGAAAAGTCGTCTGTTCGATAAATTCAAAATATAATTATTACGGTTCGCTTATAATAAATGGCGAATCTTACACATAGCGGAGAGAAATTGCTACGTAGCAGTAATACTCCCCCATCCTTTGCCCTTATCGTGATGCTTGCTGTTCTAAATATCACTACTCCTAGATATATAGACATAGAAAAGTCCATTCATTTGTTTTACCCGGCCAAATCCCGCATGTAAACTAAGGAGTTGTTTCCTAATAAAATGTACAATTTTGTTAGATGTTGCTCATTTAAACCCCGCGTGTAAAAAAAAGCATCACACACATTTTAATTAGATTCAATTGCTATTTTAACCCCGGGTATAAATCAAACGGTTGTTTACAAATAAACAAGCATAAAATTATTCTTTAGTGATTTTCTCGTAGAGATGACGGCGAGCGGCAGAATGCGCTGTAAGCCTTTTCTCTGAATGAACATACCCATCAAAGAACTGTTTTACATCAATTTTTAATCAAGATTCAAAGGAAAACGATAGAAGTCCCAATCTTATCAAAATACGGCAGTTTTATTAAGCACAATCCCTAAAATACTAGTTCATGTTTCAGGACGTAGGTGAGTCAGCGTCAAATAATAAGAGTGCCGATGCAATTTTGGCGCGTTTTTTCGTGACGTCATAGACAACGTGACGTCGATTTTGGCGACGAGAGAGACTCCGAAGTGATTTGTTGTTCGGATGGTGTATCCTTGAACCTTAAGTATTTTGCTTCTCAAGCATAAAAAAGGCAAAGGCTGATGCTTAAATTTTTACATATTTTTTCAGGTTTTGAAATTTGAAATTTCCATTTCTTATGCCCAAAGTAATCTACCTTACTGAGTTTTAGTGCCATGCTATTTAAGGAGTTGTAAATCCAATTTTTCCGTAACCCAAGGGATATCCTGAATCATGAAACTGATAATTGTACAGTTTTATGATGGTGCTACTTTTTTTAAGTGTTCGAAATAGATTATTATTTTAAAAATGAGTATTTTTTGCTTATGATCGACTTCTTTTTCAGATATCCATACTTTTTGAAGCATTTAAACTTGAGATGTCAGCTACAACTATTGGATACATTCATTTGTTAGCAGGAATGAATTACACCACTGACCCACTTGTCTACCTACTGGCAAGAAAGACTTACAGGGAAACGGTCATATCCTTTTTCAAGAAGTGTTTTGCCAAATGCAAAAGACAAAACAACAATGCCTTGTGAATACGTTTTGTAGGAAAAAAATACATGTATTTTCCAACTGAATTTATCTTACAATTTATTCAAATCGTCGTATAAACTCTTGTTGATATTGTACATCGTATGTATATAGATATATAACAGTTTTCTATTTTAAGATTGTAAACAATATTCAACATTGATTGGATTGGATCCTTAGGTTCTTGTTTATGAATATCTCTACTTTAAGCCTTTAAATAAAAATCAATTACAAAATGTATATTTCTAATATCTGATTATCAAAATCCAAGCAGTTTAAAATCGCATTGCAAGAGAAAATATCATTGCAATATACTAGTAACTTGCTGTCCTTTGTATAACCTAATAACAAAATATCTGCCTCTAGTCTAGGTGCCAATCATGAAACCCAAAAATTTGTTACGCACAAAATGTTTTTGCATGAAAGTGTTGTCAATACCCTCTTATTTGATAATCCGGCTGATGCCACTCTGGCATCCTTAAGCATTTCGAAATTTTGGGGTAAAATGGAATTTTTCGAAGAAAAACCGTTGAAAATAGGAAAAATTCAATTACTTTTTCCATGCTGCAGCTAGATCAACAAAATTGGTACCAAAAGAACGACATTTTAATTGTCTTTAAGTTTCAAGCTCAATTTACCAATTTACTTGTCAATAAAATGGGAAAAACTATGGATTATCGATGAAAAATCGTTAAAAATTGGGAAAATACAATTTCTTGTTTTATTCTGTAGCTAAGTAAACAATTTTGGTACCAAACGCACAATAAATTTATTGCCTTTCATTTTAAATAATACAGAAGTCAGATTCGCAATTTGCTGGTACGAACAATTGGGAAAAACGACTACTCTTGGATGAAAAATCGCTAAAAATTTGCAAAATGCAATAATTTTTTTCAAACTGTAGTTAGTATGAGGTACAGCAATTATGGTACCAAAAGAACATTTTTTTATTGTCTTTTGTTTTGAATTCGTATTAAGCAACTTGCTCATAAATAAAGCGGGAGAAGACCAATGAGGGAGAAAACTTTGATTTTTGAAGGTTTTCTTCCATAAAAAGTTGGGACTTTGAAAAATGCAGAACGTTTACAGAAAAGCTAGAACAAAGATATGTGTATTCAAGTCAACATTTTTTTAAACATTTTACTGGTACATGGAGTCTTGTAGCAAGCTTTTGAAAGACGTGGGTGAAATTAGAGACATTGTTCAAAGGAAGCGGCTACTGTCTATGATACAATAACGTGTATGTCTGGTCCACGCTTTTAATTAATCTGCTTTTGAATGATGCTAATGAATTTGAAGACGTTTAACATTTGTACCACTTGGGTAGTGTCACTGATGGTGGACCAGGAATCCCCGAGGGCACATGTAGCCAAGTTCGATCAATTTCGGTTGGTCTTTTCTTCAAACGCATTCTAAAATTTCTGTTTACAAAATTATCACAAATATCTGAAACCTGGGTCCTGTGGCATCATATCCCAGTCATCTTGCTACGTCTTTTCTGTCAGGGTTGTGTAGTTGTTTTTAATTAATGAGGTGGATCTTAAAGACCTGCATGCTTAGTTGTGACATTGTTCTATAGTCCCTACGTCAATGTTAAAAAGATGACTTCAATTTTGCAAATTCGAAATATGTTGTTCAGATAAGCTCCAGGTTATTCATTCGACAAGAATGCCTAGGAGCTGATGATCGATTGATGTATGCAGGACTCTGATGTATCAACTGACAATTAAATGGCAGAATTGATACCTTGATTGTTTCTGGTCTTTTATTTCTAATTTCCAGAAGGGTAGATGATATTCTGTCATAGACCATTTGAACCATCAAACCAAGATTGTAATCTATGTCTTCCGAAATGGAAGTAACCGGATGTGACAGTTCTACCGAATTGAAGCGGCGGGTGTTGCATGCAAGCAGGAGATGCTTACTCTTCATGGACATCTGGTCTCACTCCCATATCGGGAGTTCGCTTCTTTTCATATGGTTGAGGTTTTTCTTTGTTTGCTTTGGTTCCTGTTTTATCCTGATTTTGTATGCTTTCGGTTTATGATTTTCTGAATTATCGATTTTGTGCTGTATACAGGGATATTGCCATTATTCATATTTGTCATTTCAATTAAAGTGACTTCAAGGCACAGCCAAAATCCTCTCCAGCAGCGCCCCTAGCCCTATTTTCTGAACTTGAAATTGCTATCACTTTGCAGAGAGCAAATTTAAATTATATTCAATTGACCCCTACTGATCACATAAAATATTCAGTCAGGAAATCTACATCTCAGGAAATGAAGTGCAACTGATTGATATATCATGTACTTGCAATCAGTTGATCGAGAAAGAAATCCGATTGATTAAGAACTCGCATTCTTCACATCATTCTGAAGATCAGATCATGATGATGGATATCATCACCATATGATGTTATTGGAGAGACAATGGTTGTTCTGTGGGAAGTTTTTGAAGTGGTGTTCCGTGTCAAATTTCAGAGAAGTTAATTCAGATATTGAAAAGATGGTGACTGAGGCCATGATATCCATAAAGAATTACTATGGTTTAGAGAATCTAGACTGTATATCTGACGTCAGGTCCAGTGTACGATTGAATGAAATGGGCTATAAGTGTTCAAAACTCTTGGATGACCATTACCACCAACAGTTAATTGAAGAATTTAGTAAAATGTCAAGAAATACGAAATATTTTTAGCCATGCATAAGGAAATATTCTAAAGATGCAGTTCAATCAAACCTGGGTCTACTGAAAGAATTAATTTTTTTTAAATGTTGAGTCCTATTGTGATAATATTTTCCCAGTCGCGTCTGTACCTCTATCTGTTATCCTGTTGATTTGTTGCAGTCGCGCACGAAATCTGATTTGTGTAACAAACAGATGTGACAAATTCTGTGCTCAAATTTCTTTAATTCTGTAAATGTTTTGGAGTGGAGAATTGTCAGAGTACGATACAAAGGAGGTATTTTGAACAACCATGTAAGAGGGGTTCGTTGTTGTTAGAAGTAGTTGCACACAAGTATTACAATTGCATGTTGATGAAAGAAGAAGGCAATAAGAAAGGAGGTGATCTCTAACAAAACTGGGTTGCAGCACCAATATCAACACTTCAAAACATCTCAAGTAAAAACACAGAGAATACACACACAGCAAGAGACACCAAACAAATATCAAATAAGCAATGTATGGATTATGCAAATAAAATGGAACATTCTTTTCGGGAAATGTTGCTTGATATTGTAAGATGATGCTAGGACATTTATACTATTTGGAATGATATATCTAGAGTAGAAAAAAAGGTAATAAGAGAGTGCAAATCTAAAACTATCAATATGAAATAATTTTGATACGGAAATTATTGTTCTTGAATGTCTTTAACCCGATTGTATCTTTACAATTTACAATTTAAAACCTTCTTCAGCAAAAACAAAAAAAAACAAAAACAAAAACAAAAACAAAACAAAAAACAAAACAAAACAAGAAGATTCCATTTGCTTCCATTTTACCCTGTGGAATTCTGAATTTAAATTAATGAAATCATTTTTCTTGCTGTTGTTCTAAGTACAGCAAAGCATGAAAAAAGCATTCCAATATCCCAATTTCCGGCGATTTTTCATTCAAAATTCATTCTTTTTGTACTTGTAAAGTGCTAATCTGATATCTATAATGAAAGGCAATAAATTTATTTTGCGTTTGGTACCAAAATTGATATTTTATCTACAGTATGAAAAAAGATATGACAATTTTCAATGGGTTTTCATCGAGAAACCATAGTTTTCCCCATTTTATGGACGAGTCAATTGATAAACTGAGCTTGAGACTTAAAGGCAATGGCATTGCTGTTCTTTTGATTCCGAATCTGTTGTTCTGGCTTCAACATTGACAAAGTAATTGAATTTTTCCAATTTTCAACGGTTTTCTATGAAAAATCACAGTTTTCCCCAAAAATTGCAAATTAAAATGAAAGGCAATAAATTTATTGTGCGTTTGGTACCAAAATAGTTTATTTAGCTACAGAATAAAACAAGATATTGTATTTTCCCATTTTCAACGATTTTTCATCGAAATTCCATAGTTTTTTCCATTTTATTGACAAGTAAATTGGTAAATTGAGCTTGAAATTTAAAGACAATTAAATTGTCGTTCTTTTGGTACCAGTTTTGTTGATCTAGCTGCAGCATGGAAAAAGTAATTGAAATTTTCCTATTTTCAAGGGTTTTTCTTCGAAAAATTCCATTTTACCCCAAAATTTCGAAATGCCCAAGGATGCCAGAGTGGCATCAGCCGGATTATCAAAGAAGAGGGTATTAACATCACTTTCATGCAAAAACATTTTGTGCGTAACATTTTTTTGGGTTCCCCCCAAAATAGCCATTTGGCAACTAGACTTCTCGTAAATATTGCTATTTGGCAAATTTCAGCAAGTTGTGTAATATTTTGTGTTCAAAATCACCCCATTTACAAGTTGAATTAGCATCATATTTATATATGTCTTTTCTACATCGACGTTCATTTCTTGAACTGTAAATTATATAAAGAGCTCCACTTGAAATTTCTAAAACGTGGGTCCTGTAGCATCATATCCCTCCCATTCTGCTTCGTCTTTTGGTACATTTTTGGACATAATAATTTTCACACATTTTGGCCGTATTACATTGTTTAGACTGAGGATCACTGACGAGGGTTAAGTACCCGAAACGTCTGGTCCATGCTGTAAGTATCAGGTTTTAAATGATGCTATTGAATTTAAAGACGTTTAACATTATATCAAGAGCTCATCATGCTTATTTGATCTAATGGTAATCCAATATCAATACATTGATATTTTATATATTATGTTCATACACTGTATATTATTTACTTGTTTTCATTGGCTATAATCATGTACATACGCTTAATGCTAAATCAGTAATCTGAATCTGAATAAAGGCAACGTGGCATCCCCTCACAATTGCATGTTCTATGCAATCAACAAAATTATTTTTAGCTTGATTCCACTGTGACACTGACCTTCGACTTTTGACCTTGAAAATCAATAGGGTTCATCCTCTCCCCATGGGGTACATTTATGGAAGGTTTAATATTTCTCTGATAATTGCTTTCGCTTCTGTGCTGTTCACAAAGATTTTAAGCATTAATCCACTGTGACCTTGACACAGGCATGGAACATTCTCCTTCGGGTTATCCATTTATTATATCGCTTTCGAAGCAAGGTCGACAATTTACCAAATCAACCACAAATCCCAAAATTCAAAAGCGAAAGCAGTAAAACAACACAAAACAACCGAAATATTCTGAAATTGAAGAAACAGAATCAAAAGAAGATTATATCAGGTACCAGGGGATAGTAAGCATCTGCTAGTTGCAAGCAACTTCCGTCACTTTAGTCGCGCGGAATAGGACAAATCCGGGGTCTGTGTCTAAGTCGGTGCGATGGAAAGTTCATGTCTAAAATGTTATAGTTTCATATCAATTAATGTCCACAATGACAATGTAAATCCGCCTCGCCTAAAGGTGATCACAACATACCCAGGGGTTATATTTCCATAGTAGGCCAGTCATGAGTCTAATAACTTAAATTCAATGTACACATAAGGTCATTAGGTTAAAACTGGGGTATTTTATGTAAAATAGATTAATTTCTGCTAAGTCCCGAACATACCGTTCGCCTTGTTTCTTTATGTTTTCACATTCACTTCTTTTGGTCTAATAAGAATTCAGGGGATGTGATTGACAAAAGGAAATCAAGAAATTTTGAAGCAAATACGATATCTTCATACGACTTTTCTAATATGTACACCACGCTTCCTCACGACAAAATAAATGCTCGACTGTCCAAACTCAGTAAATGGTGTTTTGATCGAGAGGGGAAAACTTATATTTGTACTTCTGAATCGAAGGGTTTCTTTTCCGCCACAGATTACAAATCATACAAATTATGCACATGTGGTTACCTGTGTATTGCCTTGTCCTTCTTTTTGGACAATATTTACGTAAGATTTGGTGAGAAACTCTAAAAGCAGGTTGTAGGGATTCCAATGGGTACTAATTATGCGCCTCTTGTTGCAGATTTATTTTTATACACGTATGAAAAGGAATTTATCAAAAATCTTCAAAAGCAAAGAAAAAATGATGATGTGAAATGCTTCATTGGTACTTCTAGGTACCTGGACGATATTCTTACTATCGACAATCCTGTTTTTGAAAAGTATAAAAATGTTATTTATCCACAAGAATTGATTCTAAACAAGGCAAGTGTTTCAAACACAGAAACACCATTTTTGGACCTAAATATCAAAATTGTTAATGGAGAGATACATACAAGTGTGTATGACAAAAGAGATGATTTTGGATTTAACATAGTAAATTTCCCCTGGCTTGACGGTGATGTTCCTAGATTACCGTCCTATGGTATCTATATTTCACAGCTCATCCGGTATGCTAGAGCATGTACTGATGTTTTGAATTTTCATGGTAGAAATTTACAAATTACCAAGAAACTTTTAGGACAAGGTTTTCGCTTTCACAAACTAGTAAAGACTTTTACAAAAATTATTGTCAACTTCTTCTGAAATTCGGACCAATACAGGCAATAGAGTATATTACTTTGGGTATTTCACAACCTGCATTTTATGGTGACATTATTAACAAGATAAGAAGGATCAAAGAAAGACAACATCCCTATCGAAAATACGTCAGAATCATCAAACGCCTTTTATACCGTGGATATGATCCTAATGTCACCAGACGGACACTAGGCTTGGCACTTGACCAATCTACAGTCTTGTACCAGCGCATTCTTAAAACTTGCACTCTGACTGACTGTGACGACGGGACTCCATGACGGGCCCTGTCCAAACCTCTTTAGAGAAGACAGGGCCCCGACCACCTGTCCTCTCTGAATGTCAGTCAGACCCCTGGGTAATCGGAAAAGTGGGAGGGTTGTGCGCACGTAATCCAGGATAACCACACCTTCTGCTATTTCCGTGGCAGATGGCCGTCCTAAGTCGGCACCGGTTGCAAATTGGTCTCGTTGGTTTATGTGTAGTCCTTTGTGTTTGATGTTTCTGTGTTGTGTGTTGACGTTCCTTATCCCTTATGCGTCTCTTTCCGTGCTTGTCTGCTTTGTGTTTTTGCATTGGGTATTTTGGGGTTTTGCTGTGGGCGCTACAACCTGGTGTTGTTGGAGATCCCCTCCTTTGTTTTTGAACTGAGACATAGTTTTTTCTCAGTAAATAAATTCCTTGAATTATTCCAAATACTAAAACTAAGGAGTTTCTTCATAAAAACATAATCCTGTCCTCAACTGGCTGTATGTCACTTTTAAAATTTAACTTTTTAATATATTCAATATCTACATTTTTCCTATTTCGGCCTCGTCACTAATAATACAAACAGGATTTTTTTTTATTTCCTACAGGAATTTTTGTAATTCCCAAATGAAAAATAATTCCTGCATGAATTTTTATTTTCCTACAGGCATTATTTTTCCTGTGGGAATTTAAAACAAGAGGACCAAGGGGGCCACATCGCTCACCTGTGGAGACTGTATGTATGTTT
Organism: Pinctada fucata; assembly: GCA_028142955.1. Classification (NCBI taxonomy): domain Eukaryota; kingdom Metazoa; phylum Mollusca; class Bivalvia; order Pterioida; family Pteriidae; genus Pinctada; species Pinctada fucata. The sequence continues at coordinate 35,079,577 of AP027104.1, forward strand.
TCAATCAAAGTCAGTATAAGAACTGAAGAAAATCACTTTTAATGAAGCTTTGAGAAAGACGATGTGTACTTACTTCCTGTAAAGTTTGGTGACATTCTGTGCAGTAGTTTAAGAGGATAACTCAAAAATGTGTCATCCAATTAGAGCCGGCGCCTATGGAGGAAATCTTTGGTTTCCGATCGGCTGGAAAAACACAAACTTGGTAGACTAAGAGGGTAATGAGTACTTGCTTCCTGTGAAGTTTCAAGAAATTCTGTGAAGCGTTTTCAGAAGAAAAGTCGAACATGTGTCAGCCAATCAGGGCCTGTGGCGGCCATCTTGGATATCCGATCGGCTCGAAAATCACAAATTTGGTAGTGAACATTGAGTTCTTGCTTCCTGTGAAGTTTCCAGAGATTCTGTGCAGCGGTTGCAGAGGAGAAGTCGAAAATGTGTAAGCCAGTCAGAGCTTGTGGCAGCCATCTTGGATTTCCCATCAGCTCGAAAAACACAAACTTGGTAGAGGGCATTGAGTGCTTGCTTCCTGTGAAGTTTCATGAAATTCTGTGCAGCGGTTGCAGAGGAGAAGTCGAAAATGTGTCAGCCAATCAGAACCTGTGGCGGCCGCCATCTTGGATTTCATATCGGCTCGAAAAACACAGACTTGGTAGAGGGCATTGAGTGCTTGCTTCCTGTGATGCTTCATGAAATTCTGTGTAGCGATTTCAGAGGAGAAGTCGAAAATGTTTCAGCCAATCAGAGCCTGTGGCGGCCAACTTGGATTTAATATCGGCTCGAAAATCACAAACTTGGTAGTGGGCATTGAGTGCTTGCTTCCTGTGAAGTTTCATGAAATTCTGTGCAGCGGTTGCAGAGGAGAAGTCGAAAATGTGTCAGCCAATCAGAGCTTGTGGCGGCCATCTTGGATTTCCGATCGGTTTGAAAAACACAAACTTGGTAGAGGGCATTGAGTTCTTGCTTCCTGTGAAGTTTCGCGATATTTTGTGAAGCGGTTTAAGAGGAGAAGTCGAAAATGTGTCAGCCAATCAGAGCCTATGGCGGCCATGTTGGATTTCAGATCGGCTCAAAAAACACACACTTGGTAGAGGGCATAGAGTACTTGTTTCCTGTGAAGTTTCGTGAAATTCTGTGCAGCGGTTGCAGAGGAGATGTCGAAAATGTTAAAAGTTTACGCTGGACGGACGACGACGGACGGACGGCGCGCTATGACAATAGCTCACTTGAGCTTCGCTCAGGTGAGCTAAAAATCCTGTAAGAAATTGAAAATTCCTGCAGGAAATTGAAAATTCCAGCAGGAATTTTATTAATTAAAGGTATATATTTAAGGTACCAGGTGAACAACAGGTAAAACAATTTGGATTCTGACTAAGTTGTATGGTATCTCCAAGGGCAGGTGGGTGCAAAAATGAACTAGCGTGCAAGTTCATAATTGTACGAGTATTAATACGCATATTATATTATATTGCGCACTAAACTTATTACAATATTTCAATAATCATTATTTTATTCTGATTCAATTTTTAATTTCTGATTTGTATGTCAACACTAATAAAATATACTTCTGGTATTTGTAGTGATCCATGTTTTGTTACGTTATTGGTGTGGAGTGTCTGGTTTTTCTATGACTGATTTGCCTTCTCCTACATCATTCCGTACTTTAGATGAACGGTGACCTTCCAAATTGAAAACAACTCCATCTGACGTGGGCGTATTTTGACTATAAAACTAATCTTTTGATAATGACGGTACGAATCGGTTGCCAAGTTTATGACATGAAAAAGGTTTTTTCGTCAGAAATCGTCGCATATTTGAAGTAACTTCATATTCCGAAAAGACTGCATTTTTTCATGTTTGAACGTTAGAACGTCTGCATTTACTGCTCTTGGATTTGCCTTCTTTGTATGTATAAAAATGTTAGGAAAATGCAACAACAAAAAATAGAATCCGTCAACTTATTTATATATACAAGACGTCCAAGTTGGCGCTAACCCGATACCCATGTACCTTCTAAGCATTAATACATATCTGGAACTCTTGAAGCACTTGTTGGGAATAATAATTCCAATTATTATAATTAATTATAATTACAAAATCCTACCATGTTTCACAAAATCTATTAAGATGTGCTGAAGAGAACATTCCTACTCCCTCTTCCATTTTATCAAAAAATAATTTTAAAAAATGACATTTTAAATTTTCGATTCTGAAGTTGTTGACAAAAGAAGGACCATCTTAAATCGGCACTTTTTAGCCATTGGTCTCGTTCGTTTATAGTGTAGTCTTTTGTGTTTGGTGTTTCGTTATCGTGTACCTATTTTTCGTCTCTTGCTGTGCTCGTCTTTGTGCTTTCACATCGGGTGTTTTGCTGTTGAGTTTTCACTTATTTTTCCTATGGTGGCGCCATACCTGACAAATTGGGGTGAAAATAAATCAACTCCTAAGAGAGCATTAGTACTCTTAAGTTTCATCAAGATAAGTTAGGTCGTTCAAGAGATTGTCGAAAATGCAATAGTCCAAGACGGATGATTGACGGACAGACGGACAGACATAGAAATCAACGCTATGACAATGATTGACGTGAGCTCTCTTCAAGTGATTGAATAAGGAAATATGTCTTTTACATCAAAGGCTCAAACATCATCTCTTAGAAATATAACTCACCAGATCTTCAACAAGTCTGCATTGCACTTCTCACAGTTGAACACACAAGATCAGATTGCAACAATTAAAGCATATAAAATGTTTCACACAAAACAACAGCACTTAACACTCCCGAAGACAAATGGGAATACATGCACTAAAAGGACGAAAGAACCAACAAATCAGCTATTCAAACACGAAGGTCATCACATAATATACAATAGTACAACATATCAGAATAGATAGTTATGTCGACACATGACCTAAATAATTCTATTTCCATTGTCAATATTTTCGATACTGTTATTGTTGATATTTCTATTGAATACATACAATGTGTTAAAAGAATTGACAAGTGTTGATATCAAATTAAGCACCTATTGAGGAAACCTGTCTAATTTGATACTAACACATCTCTTAGAAATATGATGTGTTTTTCATAATGTAAGCTAAATACAATAAAGTTTTATAATTACATATGCGGAAAGGAAGCAGCGATGGGTGGAATGACAATGAAAATATTGGAAATTGCTTCTAACATACGGTAATTAGTTATAATTAGGAGGTTAAGTAAAGGTAAACGACATAATATGTTCGTCTTTTTTCCTATAAATACGGATCCCTGAAAAGAAAATTGGCAGTTTCATTTTTATCCGGAAAAATGAACACGTCGGATTTCAATCTTTCTGCTATCTTGAATGAATCCTCTATGGATCTGAACATGTCCATGGGACCTCAATCAACATCAGGGCGACAGCGGAGTATGATGTCATTTTACATCAGCCTCTCACTTCTGTATATCCCGGGGCTTCTTACCAATGCATTGTCTTTGAGGTTGATCTTTCGAGACATTCGATTCGTGGACATCCCGACCAACATGTTACTGTTCACACTCTGTCTAACAGATTTGTGTGCAATAATCAACTCCCTTACATGGCATACCATTCGAAGATATGTCCCAGTCCTGACTCGCGAATTCTGCGGGGTGAAATCGTTTCTGGGCCCGTTTTTCCCGCTATTCTCCGGAATGATAAGCGCATTAATGGCCGTTGACAGAAGTCTTGCTCTAGCTTTGCCGTACTTTTATGCCGAACATATCAAATGTTCAACATGGAGAAAGGTCATTGGTATACTGGTCGTACTGATGTTATTCTTCTGCTCATTTCCGATGATTGGTCTTGGAGAATTCTGGTCCAGACGTATGTACAAAGGGAGAATGGCGTACGTTTGTTCATCACTGTCCTACTATGAAAACCCCATTGAGAGAACCTTCATCTTTGCTTACGTTTTCATCGGAATTGCAATTATTTCAACGATCCTGGTGAGTAACCTCTCCGTCCTGGTTACGCTACTGAAGATGAGAAAAAAAGCCCCAGCAGCGGAGAAATCTGGAAAGAATAATCCCGAGGGGAAATCACTGGAAGTTGAGTTTGCAAAACTCGTAGGCATCTTGACTTGTGCATTTCTTATATGCTGGACCCCGTTTCACGTAAGTGTGAAAAAGCTTTATTAAGTGGATAAAATCTATCTACGGTAATTAAACAAAAAAATCTGGAAATCCTTCTCTTAAATGAAATAATTTTTTTTACCAAGAAACGTCATTTTACGGCAGGGGATATTTTCCCCTTGTCCTTCTTAATTTGTACCCGAGACAAAATTGAAACCTTATAATGAACGTTAAAATGAAAATCATTTATTTCTTTGAATTCTCTTGAATGTATTGATGTAGAAACAAAAATGTCTATGAAATTATTTTTGTTTTCTTAATTTCTTTATACAAAATCAATTTTCTACAGCACCGGATTAAGATTTGAAAGTCAAGTACTGCATTTAAGATGAAACCGTATTCATTTTCATTTCGCCTATATGTTGCATGCAATCAGGAGACGCTCATTTTCCCCGGGCACCTGGTCTCACTTCGGAATGGTTCGCAGCCGTTCGGATGGGAATTCTTACGATTTGGCCTTGCCGTCTCGACTTTGAGACTGAATAACTGTTAGGTACTTCTTTGATGTTTATTATGAGATTGAAATATATTCCTATCGTAATACTATAGTAATTTGGTGCACTATATGCACCTTTCTACAAACAACGTATCATCAGTTATAATCTATGCCGAAAGAGAGGAAATCCAAATAGTGAATATATGAAGAGAGAAATTCTAAAAATAATCTAAAACGTATTCCAAAAAAGAAGTGATTATGGCAATAATTGATATTCCAAAATAATCCAACGATCGTGCTTTCAATTTGTCTTGCCAGTTAAATGTTTTAAAACGTTTTCAAATCCAATAGCATCATTTAAGAACAGATAAATTTGCAGCATGGACCAGGCATGCACGTTTCGGGTACTTAACCCTCGTCAGTGATCCTCAATCTAACAATGTATAATATGGCCAAAGAGTGTGAAAATTATTTTGTCTAAAAATGTACCGAAAGACGTAACAGGATGATTGGAATGTGATGCTACAGGACCCACGTTTAGAAATTTCACGAAATTTTGATAACAGAAATTTTCGAATGCGTTAAACCTTTTTAAAAAACGATCAACCGAAGTTGATCGAACTTGTCGAACTTGCATAGTTGTACCCTCGGGGACTCCTGGTCTACAAGCAGTGGCACTCACTAAGTGGTACAAATGTTAAATGTCTTCAAATTCAGGGCTTTTTCCAGTGCGGCTAATTAGAGAATTACAAAACTATCTCTCTTCTATTGGAATGCATTCATTAAAATCGTTCTATTTCAGGTTACCATCCTTTTCAAGGCATTCAAACTAGAGATGTCCGTAACAACGATTTCATATATCCATCTTCTAGCTGGTATAAACTACACATCTGACCCACTCATCTACCTATTGTCACGGAAGATATACAGGGACGCCATCGTATCCTCCATGAGAAAGTGTCTGGGCAAATGTACGGGGCGAAAGGACGATGCCATACAATAACACTAAAATATTTTATGTCGTAATTATTGTTAAAATATGGTATATATTCAGCCGTAAAACAAGAGATGTATTGTACTGTACCTTATTGTAGCAGCTGTATTTTATTTCATTAGCATATTGTAGAGACAGTATCATAATAGTATTACATAAGCGCACGACTGTAGTCATTTTTGTGAGCAAAGTAATTACCTGTTTCATCCATTCCTAAAGCATTCATTCTTATATTCTGTCCTTAGCATTCATATCCCTCCATAAATGTTGTCGTTTTCTTTAAAGAGCCGAGTCGATTTGCTACTTGGCAGGAGATACTTAACCTTCCTGGATAAGGAGGGGATTCGAACGGGACTCGGGTGCAGCACCCACATCAAAACATCAAACACAAAGACGAAAACTCAGAGTAAACTGGTACAACATGAGACCTCAAAGGGACAAGGAAGGCCAAACACCAAAACCAAAAATATTAAATATCACATACACACCAACGATAAAAGTTAACTTTTCTGTCTGAACTGAAAATTTACTGATTAATGCAAACAATCAATGCAAAATGAAAGTGAAAGATTTGAATAATTGAGCACATCTTTATTTTTTCTTTTCGAAACTTCTCGTCAAGGTTGCTGCCTGTATTTGTAAAAACTCCTTCCAATAAGTGAGTGGACAATGACATCCATAGAATTGATTTTGCTCTCTGCTACCCTTCGGCAGGCTTGAAGGCATCGGTGTGTTTATTATGGTTGACAACTTCCCATTTCCCTATCCATGGACCGGTTATGGTGGTGTCGAACGGATCGCTGGCATCAACCTATTCTTGCCAAAGATAGTAGAAATGTTAAATAAGAATTTCTGATTAAAAAAATCGATAAATATTGTGAAATTATTTTCTTGTCTTTCTAGCATAATGTTTTGTACAATATATACACAAACTCCTGAAACATCTTGCTTGGGATTTTTTCAGGTTTTTTTTCTTCTCCGTACTACATGTAAATCATACCTCAGATAAAAAGAAAACTTTACTTGGTTCTTCAAAGTTGAAATTTTGTCAGTTTTAAAAAATGATTCAGAATTCGCATCAATCCAACTAATATATATATATATATATATATCAACAGTCTTAAATCTATTTTGTATATCAAATTCATTGAGTCCTTCATCTCATGAAAAATTTTGTTTTTAAATGATTATGACATATTGTTGCAAATAAGCATTAAACTGCAATATAAAATCAAGACTAAAAAAGCAATGACAGACCTGTTTGAAATACTTCTTTGCCCATACTTCCTTTCTATCAACAGACAGAAATTTGTCAAAGTTCGGCGTAATGTCTTTGTTCTTAGCGGAGCGGAACAGGACGCCTTCACCAATTTCATAAAATCCCCAGTGTTCTTCTGGGGACTGCCAGCGTAGGTCCACGCTCCAGCGAATATTTTCAGAAACATTCCGCAGACTGAAATTAAAGTATTTAATTTTGCGTAAATTTCCTTTGCTTTTGACTCTATCTACGTTATTGATAGTGTTCGAAGACGATAAATGATGTGAAATTATGCTTATGAAATTCTGGGGAGATTAAATATGATCTTCTGATTTGAAAACTATTTTTTTTTAATTTTGTAATTAAAAATTCTGCAAATAAAATAGATCATGTCAATGTTGTTTTCTATGAATATTATGTGTTCTCTGGGTATTTGTTTCAAGTTTTTTTTATTGGAATAGTATACTCTCTCACACAATGAGCCAACTATGTACAATGAAGTCGTCTTTTAAATACAAAACGTGAAGAATATTTTTAATAGAATGCAAATGTGATACTTAGTATCGACAGGTAGTCTTTCATTTCAATTCTCTATTAGTCCTTTCAATTATCTATACATTCTTTACTCCGTTCTTCAGAGAAAAGATATAGATTACTTTTATAAGTGATTTTTTCCCATCAAAATCAAATAATCACAATACATGTACGTTATGTTGTTTTACATATTCAGTGTCAACGTTCGTAAATAAAGCTTTAAAATGTCATCATTACTGTTTTTGCCTTTATCTTGAATTTCGTCAACACATTTTACATGTAAGTCACAGATGCCAATTATCTCTATTTACAATAGAACATATATTTCAATATTGAACATTTCATAATTTCATGTTAAACTTCTTCAAATTCATTAGCATCATTTTAGGGCAGATAAATTTACAGCATGGACAAGACATGTACGTTTCGGGTATTTAACTCTCGTCAGAGATCCTCAATCTCAACCTTGTAATATGGCCAAAATCTGTCAAAATCATGTCCTAAATATACCGAAAGACGCAGCTAGATGAGTGGGATATGATGTTGCAGGTCCAGGTTTTAGAAATTTATACTGTTTGTATTTCTTGTTTCGGCCTCGGACATCACTGATGAGATATATCTTGAAATGCGCATATGGTGCACTTATATTTTATACACTAACATATATTTCAACATTGACAATTTATAGTCCCCCTTACTTTCAATTATTATATGTGTTCCTCATAAGCTGAGGAGTTTCTTAAACACCCCCCCTCGAAATTGTCAAAAATGTGTGGCTTAAGGCCAAAATAAAAGACACGTAAATAAGCTCTACCCCAAACCTTCCGCTTTCCTAGATCTTGCTGAAACAGGCTCTTAGGGAAATCGTTTAAAATCATCAAGCGACTATCGATTATTTTACTTATTCATAATAAGAATACGTTATCTTATGATTGCATAACAAGGATGCAAACATGTTTTAGAGAATGATTACCTTCTGTGGGGTGTCAGATTATTGAACAGAAGGAATCCACCATATTTGATAGGCAGAGTAATGACATCATTTTCCAAGTCAACATCTACAAAATATATTCATTCGTATACATTTACTCTGGATTTTCTATTTTCAAAATAAACATTATTATTTATGACGTAGAATGTTTCGATATTATATCTTCATATAAAGAATGGAAACGAAACGAAATTCGAGAGCCAAAATTTCCCTCTATACAATGTTATCATGATGCAGTTTAACTCATTAGGTGTTAGTGCATAAGATACAGAAGAGACATTACAGAAGAATCCGAATGAGATCTTCATTAAGATAACGCTACGATGGACAAAGCAGAATACACCCACAAATGGACACCAGTAAAATCAACAATAGAAAAACAGTAAAACAACAAACAATAGACACCAGTAAAAACAACAGTACAACTGCAGTAAACCAACAAACAATGGACAACAGTGAAACAACAAACAATGGACACCAGTAAAACAACAGTAAAACAACAAACAATGCACACTGGTAAAAATAACAGTAAAACAACAAACAATGTACACCGGTAAAAACAACAGTAAAACAGCAAACAATGGACACCAGTAAAAACAACAGAAAAACAACAAACAATGGACACCGGTAAAAACAACAGTAAAACAACAAACAATGCACACCGATAACAACAACAGTAAAGCAACAAACAATGGACACCAGCAAAAACAACAGTAAAACAACAAACAATGCACACCGATAAAAACAACAAACAATGCACACCGGTAACAACAACAGTAAAACAACAAACAATGGACACCAGCAAAAAAACAGTAAAACAACAAACAATGGACACCAGCAAAAACAACAGTAAAACAACAAACAATGGACACTAGTAAAACAACAGTAAAACAACAAAAAATGGACACCAGCAAAATCAACAGTAAAACAACAAATAATGCACACCGGTAAAAACAACAGTAAAACAACAAACAATGGACACCAGCAAAAACAACAGTAAAACAACAAACAATGGACACCAGTAAAACAACATTAAAACAACGAACATTGTACTCCAGTAAAAACAACAGTAAAACAACAAATGTAGGCCTATAAAATCAAAAAGACTGAATATCACAGAGGAGTCAAAACATAGAGTTGACGTCATACCGAGTTCTTTCTCCATTTCATCTTCTTCCAGCATGACATACCACGTGGGACCAGCACAACACTGATGGGCGGCAACTTTACCTTTTCTGTGTCCGTTTTTGGCCACCTATCAACATGGTCAATCTTGATCAACATCTAATTTCATGAAATTTTGAATATATTTTTTAAAATATACACAAAATAGAATCTTTTTAAATTATTATTTTCAAAAATTTTGGATATAATATACATGCACTATGCTGTCAGTGCCAAATGTAAAGTATGAAGTTTTAATGATATCATAAAATAATGCAGAATATAAGGAATAGAATTGATCATTGAGTTTTTTTCAGAAAATAGAAAAATGTCTCCAATTGGCTATAGAATTGGAAAGCAAGATGTCGTCTGATTGGCTAAAGTACCTGCATACATCCATTCTGTTCGTTCGTGTCAAGGAATGGTATCCAAGCAGTCGCGATCATGTGGTCGTATGACTCATTACTGAAGTAAGCACTGTCTGTTAACAAATAAAGTTAATAAACACTTCAAACATGATCAGATTTTTGTTCTTCCACCATTTATATACATGTACAAAGCAATTTCCATTTATTTATTTTTATGATGATAAAACGTTTAGTTTATTTAAAGATGGGCTGCAACGAAATAGATTTCGTTTTATTAAGATGTACATACACATTTTCATACTGTCACCGCATTGTCTTCATATTTGGGCTAAAATTAGCTCCTACTTATTATGATTATCAATAACTGGCAGAAAGTTGTAATAATTATGTCTTTTAAGACATACAAAATGTCAATACCTACCGACTTTTGTAAATGACTGACCTTGGTGCCATGGTATATCCATTGCCAAACTGTTTGGTGTTTTAGTACGTAGATTCCATACGGGATGTCCGGCAACCTCCGGACCGAGCAGTTGTTCCATAATATTCAGCAATCTGTCGTTGCACCATAAATCTTGAAAGGCCTGTATCAAAGTGAAACAGTCATAATCATAGCGACTTCAAAATCAAAAGACAAGGCATTTTTCACTCTCTGGAGAATCAAATCAATCAGGTATTTATATCTTGAAGGGTTAAGCACTCCATCTCTGAATAAATTCACGATTCGAATGACCAAATGCTATGCCAACTTAATAAATTAGAAAAGAACATCAAATGTTTAGTCCCTTCTTCCAAAACACATTTGCTCAAGTATCATATATTAAAAAAAAAGTATCAAAATGATCCATTACTCAACTTTATTTTACAGACCGAGCCATTTTGTACATCAATTTCATAATATGGAAAAAAGGTTTAAGAGTATGAGTGCGTACCTTCGGCATCTTTTGGGACTTAAACAGAAGAATATTGGATCCCTCGTGTTCTTTTTCCAACTTTGTAAGTCGATGAAATAAGTCATCCTCTTCATATTTATCTGTGAAATACAATTTAGCGATTCAATAGATCTAATGAATGAGAAAGATCTTTTCATAAATGACACTGACACGTTTTGTATTCATACCTCGGGAACTTTTTCGTTTGTTTTGATTGGTTTTGTTATCATGCATTTTTTTATTTCGAATAAATTTTTTGCTGAAATATTTAATACATGCAGAACAACTGGAAAAAAAAAGTTAATTATATAGCCTTTACTATTTCATTACGGAGGCAGAAAGTTTATAGAGATTCAGAAATATGCAAAAGAGAATTTTAATGTGTACAAATGTTTCCTATCGACTTATATTCAATCTTTAAGAGACATTTTGGGGAAAGGTTTTCAATTACGAAATGAAATTCAAAAACTCAAATCATAAGAAAACCAGATTGAGTAACGAACTAAATAAATGGATACCTTTTATTTTTCCTGCCTTGTATAGTTTTTCTGCAAGATTGTCCACCATTTTATCGATAGCATCTCTACATGGCTGTAGTTCTTCCGGTTTGAAGAAATCTTCAACTACGCAATACCCCTAAATGAATAAACATTAAAGAAGAACCTATCAGTTATTCAGTCTCAAAGTCGAGACGGCAAGGCAAAAACATCAGAATTTCCATAGGAACGGTTGCGAACCTCGGAATGAATAACATTCTGAAGTGAGACCAGGAGAGACATAATCTCATAAGTCTATGAAGACAAAAAAGAAAGTAGAAGATTGCCTTCCTAAGTCGGCATGTGTCGTTGGTCTATGTGTGTTTGGTTTATGTGTGTTTATGTGTTCGTTCGTTTATGTAAGCATATGTGTTTCGTTTATATGTGTTAAGTATTTTTATGTTGTCTTTGATGCTTGGTGTTTAACATCTCTTGTCTTTTTTGGCGTCTCTTGTAAGGTTTGTGCCCTCTTTGTTTTCAATGTTTAACGTCTTCAAATTGATCGGCATCATTTTAGAACAGATAAATTGACAACATGGACAAGACATGCACGTTTCGGGTATTTAACCCTCGTCAGTGATCCTCAATCTAAAGAATGTATTATGACCAAAATCTGTGAAAACAATGTCCTGAATATACCGAAACGTTTGGTTGTGTTGAAGTATGTGCTGCAATCTATTCCTTTCTTATTGAGATCTTGCTGAAATCGGTCTTCATTTTTACCACACGGGGCACACAAGATCTTTTTCGTTCTTTTGTTTGTCGTGAAGTTTACCTTTGAAATCTGACTTTTTCCAAGCACATTATTAAATCATTTGCAGCGAAAAAAAAATACAGTGAGAATATGTACTTGGGGAATAACTAGCTTCTTACGATGTGTTTGCGGGCAGTAAATGCTGATACTATGGTGGCAAACTGAGTTTTTCTGGCGACGCGTTAAAACGGATGTTATAATTTGCACCATAAAATTGGCATTTACCGTCCGCAAACTTAACGTCAGTATCTATTTATTCCCATTCTAATGTAATCTGTTTTTGTGAATATAAGGCGAAATGTGACGTTAGCAATGTCAAAGCCTAGTATGTTCTCGTTTTACTGCCGCATCTAAAGAGCAAACAACCAATGAAATTCGACGTTATAGCGACGTATAAACTGCATACCAACATCGTGTATACAAACTGTCCCCGTGGGCACATGTAGCCAAGTTCGATCAACTTTGGTTGATCGTCTGTCTCTTCAGCGCATTTGAAATTTTCTGTTATAAAATTTCTTGAAATTTCTAAAACGTGGGTCCTGTAGCATCATATCCCACCCATTCTGCTACGTCTTTTGGTATATTTTTGGACATAATAATTTCCATACTTTCTGGCCATATTACATTGTTTAGACTGAGGATCACTGACGAGGTTTTAGTACCCGAAACTTGCATGTCTGGTCCATGCTGTAAATTGATCAGGTATTAAATGATGCTATTGAATTTAAAGACGTTTAACATTTGAACTACTTGGTGAGTGTCACTGCTGGTGGACTAAGAGTCCCCGAGGGCACATGCAGCCAAAGTTGATCGTCTGTCTCTTCAACGCATTTGAAATTTTCTGTTATGAAATTTCTTGAAATTTCTAAAACGTTGGTCCTGTAGCATCATATCCCACCCATTCTGCTACGTCTTTAGGTATATTTTTAGACATAACAATTTTCATACTTTCTGGCCATATTACATTGTTTAGACTGAGGATCACTGACGAGGTTTTAGTACCCAAAACTTGCATGTCTGGTCCATGCTGTAAATTGATCAGGTTTTAAATGATGCTATTGAATTTAAAGACGTTTAACATTTGAACTACTTGGTGAGTGTCACTGCTGGTGGACTAAGAGTCCCCGAGGGCACATGTAGCCAAGTTCGATCAACTTTGGTTGATCGTCTGTCTCTTCAACGCATTTGAAATTTTCTGTTATAAAACTTCTTGAAATTTCTAAAACGTGGGTCCTGTAGCATCATATCCCACCCATTCTGCTACGTCTTTTGGTACATTTTTGGACATAATAATTTTCATACTTTCTGGCCATATTACATTGTTTAGTCTGAGGTTCACTGACGAGGGTTTTATGTCTGGTCCATGTTGTAAATTGATCAGGTTTTAAATGATGCTATTGAATTTAAAGACGTTTAACATAATCCATGACAAAGTGTCCAATACCAATTTTGAATATGACAAAGAAAATTATTTCACCTAGATGTTTTTTCAAAGGACCAAAGGCGAGGTAAATTATTACTAAGGATTAAATACCAAAGCACAGTGATATTAAAATTTGGAATGGTGATAATTCCAACTTAGAGACATACTCCCTTCTCTCTGTGAATTACGATAAAAAACCTCCTTCTACAACTTGGTTCTATCTTTCTTTATCTTTCTATTGTTTGTCGTGTAGTCCACCTGTGAAACCTGACTTCTCATATTTTATCAAACTAGAGATTAGTCTTATTTTTGAAAACAATTCAAAATTCCTTGTTAAAATGTAAAAAAAAAATATTAATTCAATAATTGAGAATGAAAACAATACCGAGGCTACTCTAAAGCATATTATATCACTGGTTGCATTTGAAAAAGAAATTTGCACGAAGAATCCATGTACGTACCTCTTCAAAATATTGTTTCAATTGATTCTCCGTTAGTTGTCCTGGTTTCTTCTCTTTCGGCTGAGTAGGTATTGTCAGGAATGGCTCGGGATAAACTTTATCGATGCTACCGGGCCATTTCTCCTTCTTTTTCTTACTTTCCCCACTTTTCGAACGGCGAGCTCTCTTTGCCTCCGACATGCTGGTGGGATTAATCAGGACTGTTACCTTGATACATGTATTTCCATATGTTGCTATCTTATGTTTACATTGATCTACAGACCACACTTGTACTCCATTTGTAGGTTTCTCATGTCAAGGACCGACTGTATTTAGCAGGGGTACTCAATTTTTCAAGCCTCACAAAGAGATGTTAGACATTAGTTGGTGCAGAAAAAAATAAAATAAATATCTTCATGACATCCCTCCTAAAAGTAAAGCTCATGTTCCTGTCCAGATCTTGTCTTGTGCCGTAAATACGTAGGTAGTCTTCTTCAAGTCCCGGAGTAAGTTCTTCGTCTTTCTGGATCTGTGCAATGAAAAAGAAGGTGAAAAATACAAACAAGACAATTACCAAAGAAGCTTTGCATTCTTAATGTTAAACGTCTTCAAATTCAATAGCATCATTTAAGAACAGATGAATGACAAACATGGATAATGACCATATCCCTGTACACAGCACAAAATCGACAATTCAGAAAATCATAAACCGAAGGCATACAAAATCAGGATAAAACTGGAACCAAAGCAAACAAAAACCGCTGCCACATGAAAAGAAGCGAACTCCCGATATGGGAGTGAGACCAAGTGCCAAGGAAGAGTCAGCATCTCTTGCTGGCATGAAACACCCGCCGCTTCAATTCGGTAGAATTGTCACATCCGGTTATTTCAATTTCGGAAAATATAGAGTATATTTGGTTGGATGGTTAAAATGGTCTATGACAGAATATCATCCACCATTCTGGAGAGTGGGACATCATAGTGTATGACGAGTTCCCCGTATCGACCGTAGAAATTCCAGCATGGACCAGACTTTATTAATAGGAGTTGTCTTTGGTGTAAGTTAATAAAACAAGGTATTATAGGTAAAATGTTGAGAATTATGAAATATTTATATGAAAATGTTAAATTGTGTGTAAAAAGTAATGGTTTGTTGTTAGAATATTTCAATAGTATGATCGCTCTTTTTCAGGGGGAGGTGTTGTCTTTATGTAAACGATTGTGAAATGCATTTTTTACAAGAAAATTATCCGTCTATAGAACATGAAATGTTCAACTTATTCCTTCTTATAAAAATAGAATTGAATGGGTTAGGATTAGCCCACTTACGGAACAATATGTATGTAAATGATGACCAAGTAATAAGTATAATTAAACAACGAATTTTCGATTTTTTAAACAAGAGTTGATGTCAGAAATAGGAAATTCATCTCGAGTTCATTTATATCAACAACTTATTGATAATGTATGTTTACAATATTAGCTAAGTAAGCCAGTAAATCGTTTAAGTCAAAAATACATTGCCAAATACACAGTTTAAATTTAATGTAGAAAGAGGTCGTTATCAGAATATTTTAAAATAGACCTGACGGAAAATGTGATAAGTGCAGTCTTAACGATTGGAAGATGAATTTCATTATATACTTTTATAAAAATGTCCGTACGATGACGATCTGAGGAAAACTGATATTAAACCTTACTATTACAAAAAACCATCCGTTTTCAAATTAGTTAAACTTCTTAGTGTTCAAAATATAAAGGAATAGAACAAATTAGGTCAATTTTTAACGAAAGCTAGTAAAAGACGTGACACGTAACAATATCGTTAATGGTCAAATAAATTCACTCTCTGTGCTATATCAACTATCATAGTTACTTATAAATAATTATATGTCCTATATTTTCTGTTGTCATATGTGCATGAGCAATTTTTTTTATTTCTGACTCGGTCCTCATACCATATGATTTCTATTTATACTTAAAACATTCGCAGTTTTTGGTTATAAAGAATTATTTGATTATATTACAGATCACAATTAATTTTGAATGTTCGTTGACCACGCAAATAGTTCCTGATTATTTCAATCCCTCGTCTTCTTACATTTTAATTTCTACGACTCTTTCTACACTAGATGATTCGTTTTTTACGTCAATGAGTCGCAGATGAGTTGAAAAAAATATTCTACCATGTTGAATGATACTGCATCATCCTAATCGCGGAATGACAGATGTGTTATGAGGCTCTAGAATTGATAGATTGTAGAACATTAGAGCCACAGATACCCCCTTTCAGGTTTAAAAAGATATTAAAAGTCTACTAAGCGACAGATTTTTGCATGAATCCATTTCTGAGCTTATTTTGATACTATCTAGCAGATATAAAAGTTTCAAGCAAAAAATGGTGGTGCGATTCGAGTATTTAATCGTCATATTAGTACGTTTTACAAAGGAATATACAGGAAAAAATAATTGGGGTCTGATACAGCTACTCATTCGTGTAATATTATTGTATTACTAACAGTCTTCAAAGAAAAAAAAGTAGTCCTAATGAATATGGTTATTCATCAAAATTGCCCATATTACATATGACATTACGTTTACACAATCATGTATTGTACATATGGTTAACATGCTGATGTGCATGATAAGTGATGGCATAAAGTGAATAAAGAATCTGAATTTGAAACCAGGCAGTGATCCTCAATCTAAACAATGTAATATGACCAAAGAGTGTGAAAGTTATTATGTCAGAAAATGTACCGAAAGACGTGGCAGGATTGATGGGAACCCACGTTTTAAAAATTTCATAAAATTTTGATAACAGAAATTTTCTATTCTTATTGTATAACTTCTCTTTCCACTCCGAAATAAACTTACTTTGGAGTATTTGGATGGCAAGAAAAACAGTCCCCTACAAGGAATGAAACGTGTGTACAAGTTATAAATGAAAACAGTTGGTTGAAGAAAAGTTCTGCAGGTCATTGAGCGCACAGCTAACCAAAAGATAAGTCATCCATGAGTCCTAATTCTGATTTGTTTCATCATTGTCAAAGATAAAGCTCTATGAATTGTCATTATGTCAATGTGTCTATCTTTATAAACCAAGCACATGCGTGAATCTGTATAGGTACTAACATATAAGATTTTTCGATCATGTGACCTTGACCTGAGTCAACTCAGCCGCAGTTCATTCGCTTAAGTGTTCTCTGAATATACTGTTATTTCTCATCAGAATGATTTGTTGTCACAATGGTCATATTATCAATATAATGATAATACCACCCATCCTGCTACGTCTTTCGGTACGATTTTTCGACATAGTAACTTTCATACTTTTTTGGCATATTACATTGTTTAGATTTGAGGATCACTGACGAAGGTTAAGTACCCGAAACGTGCATGTCTGGTCCATGCTGCCAATTTATCTGTTCTTAAATGATGCTATTCAATTTGAAGACGTTTAACATTTAGATATAAGTATGTTTTATTTTTAGATATAAGTATGTTTTATTACAATGATCTCAGTGCACCATATGCGCATTTCAACAAGATTGATTGGCATAATGATTGGATTAACACACTGTCAGCTTTTGTCTCGTTTTAATGTTCCGAAGTAAATCATCTATTATGTATTACATTTGTGCAACACTTACTGTACAACCGGGGTTTTTTTTTTTTTTTTTTTTTTTTGATACTTAGAAAATTCATAATCAAGATAAGATATAGGAGCTTAGTTTAGTGTGAACGGTTCTGCTCTTTGTGGAGGAAGTTCTACTTAATTTCTACATTTATCAAGAATTTCCATTTGCTTAAAAGTTAAGGTTATTTTCCATAACCTGACCCCCCCCCCCCCTTTTTGCCGGTGATTAATATTCCATTTTTATACGACGTTGATAGAATTATAAAGAATAAAACGTTCGGAAAGATTCATTCTCTTTCTTCATTTAAATTATAAGGAATTATACCACGTTCGTGAATCAGTTTTTTCTCGGTTATTTTCCGTAACCAACATTTTTTTTCAAATTGTTCCTTCATTAGCAAGAATGTTATATCGATTGTATCTGAACATGGACTATCTAAACCCATACAAAAACATTTGGTTCCTTTCTATGAAAGATGTTATCTTTTAAATTCTTTTGTGATATTCTTAAGAATATCATAAAAAGACACGTTTCCGATCTTTTTCCTTCCAATTCCATTGTAATTTACGGTTGGTTGTGAAATATTGGGCAGAAAGTTATTTTGGGACATGAAATAACTTTGTCTAGGAAGAGACATGCACTCCTTGTCAAGGAAAAATACCAGCATTGAATTGCTGTTTCATTCAATTAGGGGTTCTCAAAACGACTATTAATAGATCATTCTTTCAAATATTTTACTTCGTCATAAATGTGCCAGTGGAAAAATATTCCCATGATTAAATTCTTACTTGTGTATATAAACACAACGGGGCCTAATTACTTTATCAGATAAACCAATGAAATACATGTAAACAATTGTTATCCTGTTGTTTATCTTAAAGTTATTTGAAGAAGGTCAAGGTCACTATAAATTTAAACTATTCAATTTATTGATTAAACTGGAAAATGCAAGAATAATCCAGAAATCAGGAAAACTATATATAGAGGATTGCTATCGTTTAAAAGTCAGTTACAGAATGGCTGAGGTTATTCCTTGCAGACCATGCATGGACACTAGCAGTTGTGGAAATTCTAGCAGCGTTAGTAGTTTTGTTGTGCATCACCGACAAGGACAAGGAAGTACGCGACCAAAATGGCGTGCATATTCAAAACGAAGGACAAGGCGCAAATCATTTGACGGCGCTGCAGATATGCTGGTTCAACAAGCAAATTATTTTTCCAAACTTGGTTTCTTTTACAAAGGTATATTGCAAAGAATGAAAAAAGAAAACCATGCAACCATACATATACCAAAGTACGATTTATTTTGTTTCGATTTGAATTCTATTTTTAACATAAAAAGCAAACTTCACCTTTGTTGGCGCACATTTTAACATAGATTATTTAAATTTCTGTTTAGGTTACGGGAAACAAATAGTCTGTTTTCAATGTGGAGTAGAAATTGAAGTAAAGGAAGGGGTACATGATTATCACACTGAGCATAGTTACCTGGCACCACATTGTCCGTTCGTCCGTCAACTGGATGAGGACGGACAGAGCGATGGAACCGACTCTGAAGATCAAAATGATCATCAAATTAACAACACGACTAGGGTAGGTTTGCCCTTAGTCAGATAAATATCAACATCAATTACAAATGTAAACCTTAATTGACATCAACACCACCCTCACACAAAAAATTAAACCTTCAGTTACTTGAAATATAAAATATGAGGAAGTTTTTCCGCAAAGAAAAAAATAAATGTTAACTTCACTTTCATTTGGATATAATGCAAGTAGATTCCATTGTAAGGAATCCAACATAACATACGTCGTTTTGTAGCTATGGACATGTAACAAAGTACAAATGCATTGACAAAACATTCTGCCATGATTTGTTTATGCGTTGTAACATGTATCAAAACTTTAATCACATTCAAACAAGCAAATATATGGTTTACATATAAGATGCATATTTCAAAAACAAATAAGTTAAAGAAAAATACGTATACATTGTCTCCTTCAAACACTCTACGAATTTTTCCATTTGAGGTCTGAGGCTATGAAATAGAATATACTATTATTTAAATAATTTACAAAAAAAACCTTTCTCTGGTTTCTAAATATTACAATCGGTTTTAAGTTAGTTCTTTTTTTGTGAATGGTACATATATGATAGAAGTCGACAATCCGACTCTGATTATCAAAATGATCACCAAATGCATCACACGACTACGTTAGGTTGGCAGATATTCATTAAATATCCGTTACATATATACCTAAACATCAACAACACCACTCACTGAGAAAACAAAAACTCCTCTAAACGTTCATACTACTTGACATTACATCAGGAAATATGTACTAGTATTTGCGACTTGTTATGATTCAGTGAGAACATCAGGAAATATGAATTTTCACTTCACATGAATTTGAAAAAATATTTATAGCTCACATAAGTTTCCATCAAGTGAATCACGCCCTAATAACGTAATTTTGTAGCTATGAACAAAAAACAAAATATAAAAGCATTGGCAATATTTGAAACAAATCCAGTGTTTCACGAACTGTAAAATAAAGAAAAACTTATACTTCAAAAATCACATCACACTTAAACAAGCAAAAACAACGAAAAAAAAATCTATGGTTTACATATAAGATACATATAAGATTTCAAAAATAAATCATTAAACAAATATATACTTACAACAATAGTTTATTATATTTCATAAAGAAATTAATGAAAAAGAACACAGTTGTTTAGAAAATATAAAAAAAAACACTCTTTTTTGTTTTCTGAAGATTACACTCAGTTTGTTTTAGTTCTTTAAATTGTTTTCAAAACAGCACACGGTAAATGGAATATATGACAGGAACCAATCCACCACGCCCACACGCTTTGATGCATCTCAAACATACGTTTACGGTAAGTTTTCATAAAATGAAAAGCATACTATCAATTAAATGAAAATCAAAGTTTTGATTCACGTTATCTTTCATTATTTTCACTTCCTTTGAATATGCCTTTAAATTCTTCCCTTTAATTCAAAGTTTACAATATATTCTATTTTAGATTCTGAGGATCCGATTAATACTTCACTTGATCAAATTATGTCACAAGATCTGGATATCTCAGTTTCACGCGATCAGGATATCTCATACATGCAGAATCAAAATATCTCAGTCTCAATGGACCATGACTCAACACGTCATCAACAATACAAACAAACATGGGATGACCAACTCACGTGTAAAGTTTGTCTCAGTGAGCATGTATCCGTAACATTTCGACCATGTGGACATTTGGCAACTTGCAGAGATTGCGCAAATCGCCTGCACAAATGTCCCGTTTGCAGAGCATTCATAACAGAGAAGATCAACACATTTCTGTCGTAAATCTGACGAATTCTGATATAGCTGATGTATGCAAGAGACACCTAACCTATCTCCGGCCTAGTTTGAATGTCTGCTTATATACAAGAATTTAAGGGGGAAAAGGAAGGACCTCCAAATGCATGTTGACACATATGGCTGCATTTGTAATTTGATGTCCATCGCCTGACATTTACCAAAGATAAACACAAACACAGTAATTCAGGGATACGAATCATAGCATTGTCCAGTATAACTCATGAACATTTGCAGAGAATTTGGAAACTTCCGACCTATGTGCAATATTTCGAAAACACCAAAGGTTCTCACGAGATTTAGAAATATACCAACATATGGTTGCCTTGATTTTATAACACTTCAAAATTTGAAGAGCGATATCTGTGATATAAAGGGACATGCAAATGTATGCAAAGTAAAAAGAAAAACTAACTAGTTTGTATGATTATATTAGGCAGCATTTTTCATGTTATCTTTGTTTGTTTATTCAATTTTTTGGACAAAATGATACTTATACTTTTTTATTTTACTACTTTACTATACTTGTATATATTCATGTTACTATCTACTTTTAAATATATTCTAAGCTTTACACAGAGTCGGTCGTATGTTTATATATATATGACTCTTCTTTTTTAATTTTCAATAAAAAGTAAGCACGTGATCACTTACCTACTCCTGTGGTTGGTCATATATGTAAAAAAAAATCTGCTACACCTTTTCAAATTCTGTTCACCAGACATGCATTTCCGGATGGTATATCCTCGTCAGTCGTACTTCGAGCCAAAGAAATTCAAACAGGCCAAAATAATAACGTTTGGCTATTTGGTAATTGATAACTACATATATTTCGTGTTGCAGTGTGGATTGGTAATACGATTCCCCGTGACACGATATTTGAAGTGTCTTAATTTCATTTCGTGTTGTTGACAATTCTAAATTCAAGCTACTTTTTTGTCCAGAATACTAGTAAGAGGCTCAAAATTTTTCTGTAGGGTTTATTCGGAAGCGTATCTTGATAAAAAAAAAAGATATCGCCAAACTCATTGTACGGATTGGACAAGGGTATATATATCAACATTAAACACGTAGGCCCCATCGTAATAATTAGTGCACCATATGCTCATTTCGACAAATAATGTATCATCAGTGATACTCGAAATCGACAGAGAGGAAATCAAAATAATGAATATATGAAGAAAAAAGTCTAAACATGACTAAAATATTTATAAATACCGATCGCGATTTGATGATAATCTAGAATGAAGTGAATTTCTTAATTTTTCGCAATAGAAATGCCTTCCAATATCTGTCGACCAGCGTTGGAAAGTAATCACCTATATCGCAATCAAATGCTCTCTATTTCATGATATTATATATTAACGTATTGATGATACATTTATGTAATAATACATAATAAGCTCAAAATGCATCGAAGATGCAAAATGCCGAGTTGCAAAACTGGAATGTAAGTATGAATATGCAGACTAACATGAAATGTGTATGGTTTGTAACAACATGTTGTGGTCCTAAATGAAAATTTCTGGATCAAGAAATGGTCTTCTCTTTATTCTATATCAGCGTGTAATATATTTTCAAGGATACAGATTTTCAATCTCATCATACAGAATACTTTATGTCCTAATTTTTCTTGTTTACATGGTACCATTTGTAAAAATGATGCTATTATGTACGAACATTTGCGATGATAAAATCATCGGTACTTGTTGGAAATGGCGAAATGTTGTGAAAATTTTAACCGAAAGTTGTCTATTAGGGTGCAGGAACCTTAAGCAAAAGAAAAATGGTCTGGAAACCATTTTCAATTACTTAAGTCCTGTGACCTTGATCTTTGACCCTTTGACCCCTAAATCAAAAGTGGTCATTTTCTATTCACTGGAAACATTTCTGGCAAGTTACATGATTATAGGTGCAATACAGGCTCAAATTCAGTCGGGAAACCATTTTAATCATCTTAGTCCTGTGACCTTGACCTTAGACCTTTTAACCCCAAAATTGATAGTGGTCATCCTTGATCCATCGGAAACATTTCTGGCAAGCTTCATGATTATAATTGCAATACAGGCTGAAATATGGTCCGGAAACCACTTTCAATCATCGGAGTCCTGTGACCTTGACCTTTGACCTTTTGACCCCAAAATCAATAGGGGTCATTCTTGATTCATGGGAATCATTATTGGCAAGTTTCATGACTTTAGGTGCAATACAGGCTAAAATATGGCCAGGAAACCATTTTCAATCATCAGAGTCCTGTGACCTTGACCTTTGACCTTTTGACCCCAAAATCAAAAGTGGTCATTTTCTATTCACAGGAAACATTTCTGGCAAGTTACATGATTATAGGTGCAATACAGGCTGAAATATGGTCCGAAAACCAATTTCAATCAACAGAGTCCTGTGACCTTGACCTTTGACCTTTTGACCCCAAAATCAATAGGCCTCATCCTTGATTCAAGGGAAACATTTCTGGCAAGTTTCATGATTATAGGTGCAATACAGGCTGAAATATGGTCCGGAAACCATTTTCAATCATCTGAGTCCTGTGACCTTGACCTTTGACCTTTTGACCCCAAAATCAATAGGGCTCATCCTTGACTAATGGTGAGTAAGTGTATGAAGTTTCATTGTTATAGCCTCTTTCGTAGTTGACTTATAGTCCGGAAACCAATTGTTGACGCCCTCCCGCCCAACCGCCCAACCGCCCGCCCGCCCGTCTCGCATCAAATTAAGAGCCGAGTTTTGCAACTCGGCTAAAAACAGATTTTCGAAATATATGTTGTTGTGGGTCATGTATTATTTTAGTTTTACTTTATGTGTAGGTACACATGTACTTAGTCATGTTGTATTATGATTTCATAATAATTCTTTCTAGATTTTACTATGTCATGTTTATTTCATTAGAGAATATTCCAGTATGTTCTTTGTTACATCAGTATCATCACATGACTGTGATTTCTAGAATTTACTCTATTGTTAATCATTTGTAATGAGTCATTGTTCTAGAAGCTTCTGGTAAATTCATTGTTATTAAGTATAAATACCTCTGAGGAACTGTGTTAGGGGACATTCGTACACATTCGTAGACACGATTCATTCATCTATTCTGATATACTGGGACACTTTATTTGTTGAGACTTTAATCCATTTAACAACGTTTGGACACCGATCTTTCGAGAACGTTTGTGATCACCGGAAACCATACCTTTGATAGACTTTGTGGACCGTAACGGACACTTTGATCCGGACATTGTATTGTAAGTTGTAATCATTGTAAATATATATATTTTGTACATAATTAAACTTGTAAATTTATATTCTGTCTTTGTCTGATTTTTGCTGGCGTTTTGGGGTATTCTGACCCATAACAGAATTGGGGGCTCGTCCGGGATAGAAATCTCTGCATATTTGCACTTTACGTAAAGTTCGTTTTGAAAAAAGAAAATATTTTTCGTAATAAATTTTTTGCCAGCAGAAATCAATCATGGTATTTTCGGTCACTGAATTTTTGAAATCGCCGACTGTAGATGAGTTCGAATCATTGAAGAAAGATGATTTGATTGGTTTAGGTCTTCACTTGAAGTTAGATGTAAAATCTTCTATGAGAAAACAAGAAATTAGAAATATTGTGGCTAAAGAGCTTTTAGCTAAGGAAATCTTTTCGTCATACGATTTTCCTGTTGAACCTGTTTCAAGCGAAACCAAAATGTCAAAATTTGAGTTTGAATTAGAGAAAATGAAAATACAATTACAATTTGAAAAAGAAGAAAAAGAAAGACAATTTGAAAAAGAAGAAAAAGAAAGACAATTTGAACGAGAGAAACAGGAACGTATGCACGAGAGAGAACTTCAGTTTGAGCTAGAAAAGTTAAAATTAGAGAAAAGTGCTAAGGAAAATCCTGTTCCTTCGCCTGTCAAGTCTGAATTCGACGCCGCCAAAAACATCCGATTAGTACCAAAATTTCAAGAAAAGTCCGTGGACAAATATTTTCCACATTTTGAGAAAATCGCGGCCAATCTGAAGTGGCCACGCGACTTTTGGCCAACTTTATTACAAAGCGTACTTATTGGCAAAGCGGCTGAAGTGTACTCGGCGCTCAGTATTGCTGAGAGTTCAGACTATGACAAGGTCAAGGACACGATTTTGAGAGCATATCAGTTAGTACCTGAGGCGTACAGACAAAAGTTTAGAAAGTACAAAAAGTTTGAAAATCAAACATATGTTGAATTTGCTCGAGAAAAAGAAGATTTATTTGATCAGTGGTTTCGATCTAAGAAAATTCCCAATTCATTTGACAATTTGCGTCAGATCATTCTGATAGAAGAGTTCAAAGAGTGTGTACATCAAGATTTAAAAACTCATTTGGAAGACAAAAATGTTAAAACTCTCGAAGAAGCCGCTGTTTTGTCTGATACGTATGCTCTCACTCATAAGAAAAATTTTGTGTCAAAAACTCAATCTAGCGATAGTGCTAAAACGTCAGATTTTCCAAAGAAAAATTTACAAGAGTCTCAGTCGTCCATTAGTTCCCAGTCACCATCTCAAGGTGGTTCTACGTCCGGACCTAGGTCCGAACGTTCTGAGGCATCCCCAGGGGTGGGGTCGCTTCCTACATGCAATTATTGTAAGAAAAAAGGTCACGTTATTGGTGAGTGTTTGAAGCTTAAGAAGAAAAAAGAACTTAAGTCACAGGCCTGTGCGTCTGTTAGAAATGATAGGAAAGCCTTAGATTCGATTTGTTCTGACACTCCTGAGATTCAGGGTTCTAAGTCCAGTTCTGATGATTTTATGGAGGATCATTATAAGCCCTTTTTGTCACAGGGATTTGTTTCACTCAGTGATTCTAGCGAAGCATTGCCTGTTCAGATTTTGAGAGATACTGGTGCTGCCCAGACTTTATTGTTAGAGGGTTCATTGCCTTTGTCTGAGCACACTTTTACTGGTAGGTCAGTTTTATTACAGGGTGTGGAGCTAGGCGTCATTGATGTTCCCCTTCATAAAATTTATTTGAAGTCAGACTTAATTACTGGACCTGTTATCGTAGGTGTTCGACCTACTCTTCCCGTTCAAGGCGTTTCCTTGTTGCTTGGCAACGATTTAGCTGGCGGCAAAGTTGTAGCCGATCCGATTGTTTGTGAGAAAATCACGTCCGATGTCGTGTCCGATGATGAAGACGACGACTTGTACCCAGCCTGCGCAGTTACCAGGGCGATGGCCAGGAACAGACTGAAAGAGGCTGCGAGTACTTCTGCACTTAATGAGGACCATCCCTCCGAAAATATAGACCTTTCTGACACATTCATGTCTACCATTGATGACAACGTACCTGAGACGTCAGTACCACTTCATGAAGACAAGTCTCCGACAGTACCTGGTGATGATTCCCATCCGCCATTAGAAAGAGATACAGATGCCTTAAGCCGTGAGCAGCTCCTCTCCGAGCAAACTAAAGACCCGGAGATCATCCGACTAAGTAAGTGGGCCCTTCCCCAAGAAGAAGCGGACAAAGTCGGAGAGTGCTTCTACATACAAGATGGCATCCTTATGCGGAAATGGAGACCACCCGATGCAACCCCTAATGACGTGTGGCGGGTCGTTCACCAGATAGTGGTTCCAGTAGCGTATCGCGGGGACATCATGAGTTTAGCTCACGACACACCCATGGCAGGTCATTTAGGTGTCAATAAGACTTATAATAGGATTTTAAGTCACTTCTACTGGCCTAAGTTGAGAAAAGATGTGTCTGAGTTTTGTAAGTCTTGTCATAGTTGTCAGATGGTAGGTAAACCCAATCAAGTTATACCACCTGCTCCCCTCCAACCCATTCCAGCCTTTGAGGAACCTTTTAGTAGGGTGTTAGTTGATTGTGTAGGTCCTTTGCCTAGGACTAGGTCAGGGAATCAGTACTTACTGACAATTATGTGTACTTCGACTAGGTTTCCTGAAGCCATACCTCTTAGGAAAATTAAGGCAAAGACCATAGTTAAGGCCCTTACAAAGTTTTTCAGTTTCGTAGGTGCTCCCAAGGCTATTCAGTCAGATCAGGGTTCGAATTTTATGTCAGGGTTGTTTCAGCAGGTTATGCATGAGCTAGGTATCAGGCAGTATAAATCTTCTGCGTACCATCCTGAGTCCCAGGGGGCACTTGAACGCTTTCATCAAACCCTTAAAACTATGATGAAAACATATTGTCACCAGTATAGAAAAGACTGGGATGAAGGGGTTCACCTCGTGTTGTTTGCGGCACGAGAAGCGGTTCAGGAGTCCCTGGGGTTCAGTCCCTTTGAGCTAGTTTTTGGGCATACGGTCAGGGGGCCATTGAAGTTGTTGAAGGAAAAATGGTTGACTGAGACTAGCGATTTGAATCTCTTAGACTACGTGTCTAATTTCAAAGAGAAATTATATAATGCTTGCAAATTGGCTCAAGAAAATCTCAAAACATCTCAAATGAAAATGAAAACATGGTATGACAAAGATGCTAGAAACAGAGTTTTTAAACCAGGCGATAAAGTTCTTGTATTTTTGCCAATCCCTGGTCATCCTTTGCAAGCCAGATATTTCGGTCCTTATGAGATTGAGAGTAAAATTAGTGATGTTAACTATGTGGTTAAGACACCAGGTCGGCGAAAAGAAAAAAGAGTGTGTCATGTTAACATGTTGAAAGAGTATTTTGATAGAAGTGACCGAAATTTTGTTAAACCAGTTTCCACTTTGGCCAATGTAAATACATTAGAAAATTGTGTTGAACCTGAATGTAATGAAGAGACTGTCGAAAAAGACTTCGCTCAAAGTGTCCGTTTGAAGAATTCCGAAATTCTGACAAATCCGGAAGTGAAACTAGGACATTTGACCGTGCATCAAAAAGAGGAAGTGCATCAATTAATGCGGGAATATACGACCATCTTTCCGGACGTTCCAAAAAAGACGAATGCATCTCATCATGACGTCATTGTGGGTGATGCGTCACCTATCAAACAGCATCCCTATCGGTTAAACCCGATAAAACTTCAATACATGCGGAAAGAAATTCAGTACATGCTTGAAAATGACATTATTGAACCCAGCAATAGTGACTGGAGTTCCCCATGTATTCTTGTTCCGAAGCCAGACGGAACTTACCGATTGTGTACAGACTTTAGAAAAGTCAATTCAGTCACCAAAACTGACTCTTATCCGATCCCACGAATCGATGACTGTATCGATAAAATTGGCAGTGCAAAATTTGTCAGTAAATTTGACTTGCTCAAAGGCTATTGGCAGGTCCCGCTTACCGAGAGAGCCAGAGAAATATCGGCATTTGCGACTCCAGATGGGCTATACCAATATAAAGTAATGCCCTTTGGTATGAAAAACGCACCAGCCACATTCCAGAGGATGATTCATTCGCTCCTAAATCATCTCGAAGGATGCGAGGCGTACATCGATGACGTCATCATCTACAGCGACACCTGGATTGATCATCTCCGAATCATGCGTACCTTCTTCGACATACTGGCGAAAGCAAACCTCACAGTGAACCTTGCGAAAAGTGAATTTTGTCATGCGACTGTAGAGTATTTGGGTCACAAAGTAGGTCAAGGTTTTGTTACTCCTATCATGGCCAAGGTGGAAGCTATTTCAAAGTTCCCGATTCCTACCAATAAGAAAGAGATAATGAGATTTTTGGGAATGGCAGGATTTTACAGAAAATTTTGTCCAAATTTCTCGTCAGTTGTTGGTCCACTTACCAATTTGTTACAAAAGAGAGTGAATTTTGCATGGACCAATGACTGTGACGAATCTTTTAAGAAAATCAAATGTGTTCTTATGAAAAGTCCTGTCCTGTCAGCTCCAAATTTTGATAAGCAATTTAAGCTTACTGTTGATGCCAGTGACGTAGGAATCGGGGCTGCTTTGTTTCAAGAAAATGATGATGGTGTAGATAGAGTTGTTTGTTATTTTTCAAAGAAATTGACAAAATGTCAAAAGAATTACTCTACTATTGAAAAAGAGTGTCTTGCATTATTGTTAGCTTTACAACATTTTGATGTTTATTTGAATGTTACTTTACATCCCATTCTTGTATATACCGACCACAACCCTCTCACATTTTTGCACAAAATGTCAAACAAGAATCAAAGACTTACAAGGTGGAGTTTATTGTTGCAAGAGTACAATATCATTATTAACCATATCAAGGGCAAAGACAATGTGATTGCAGATGCACTATCGAGAGTTTCATGAGTGATTTTTGCAGAATTTATCACCTAAGTTTTCATTGACATTCAAACTTTTTTTAAGGGGGGAGGTGTTGTGGGTCATGTATTATTTTAGTTTTACTTTATGTGTAGGTACACATGTACTTAGTCATGTTGTATTATGATTTCATAATAATTCTTTCTAGATTTTACTATGTCATGTTTATTTCATTAGAGAATATTCCAGTATGTTCTTTGTTACATCAGTATCATCACATGACTGTGATTTCTAGAATTTACTCTATTGTTAATCATTTGTAATGAGTCATTGTTCTAGAAGCTTCTGGTAAATTCATTGTTATTAAGTATAAATACCTCTGAGGAACTGTGTTAGGGGACATTCGTACACATTCGTAGACACGATTCATTCATCTATTCTGATATACTGGGACACTTTATTTGTTGAGACTTTAATCCATTTAACAACGTTTGGACACCGATCTTTCGAGAACGTTTGTGATCACCGGAAACCATACCTTTGATAGACTTTGTGGACCGTAACGGACACTTTGATCCGGACATTGTATTGTAAGTTGTAATCATTGTAAATATATATATTTTGTACATAATTAAACTTGTAAATTTATATTCTGTCTTTGTCTGATTTTTGCTGGCGTTTTGGGGTATTCTGACCCATAACAATGTACATTTGTTTGGTCTTCTTTTTTACATCTAAATAAATATTCGACTTCAAAATTTCGTCTTTTCGTCAATGCTTCATTTGCTACTAGTAGTTTTACATTATAATGCATGTTTTGCGGATAATGACCTATGCCTTTACGATGTGTCTTTTGGAAATAATAATGCCTCATTGATAGAGGCTAAACAAAAATTTAAAAAAAAATATCGATAGAATTGTAATCATCAAAAGAATCTTTTTTTTCTGCGTTTTGCGGTCTTGTTTGTGTGTGGTCATCTGACAGTGAGGAGGTTGTTTTACACCACAATTGTACGTTCTTCGAGACCTCTGGGTAATCGGAATAGTGGGAGGGTTGTGCGCACGTAATCCAGGATAACCACACCGTCTGCTACTGACGTGGCAGATGGCAGTCCAAAGTCGGCACCGTTTACCCATTGGTCTCGTTTGTTTATGTGTAGTCATTTGTGTTTTATGTTTTTCTGTGATTTGGCGTTCCTTGTACTACTGCGTCTCTTTCTGTGCGTGTCTTTTTTGTGTTTTACAGTGGGTGTTTTGGGAGGTTGCTGCTGGTGCTGCAACTAGGTGTTGTTGGAGATCCCCTCCTTTCTTTTATGCAATACTGACACAACTTTATCCTCGTACCGACATCTTTGCTCGCTGATAAATTACGTTGAGAATCAATGATAGCAATTAGAGAAAACGACCGGATAATTGGACAGAGGCCAAGCCGCGACATTTTTGGTGTATCATGGTATTTGCGCCTCGGATTCACCCATGTTTATCGTTATTGAAGGTGATATCTGTGTCTTATTGACTCATTTGACTTTGGTACCTTGCAATTGGTGAATGAATATCAAACCCAAAACCCAAAATCAGAATCCAAAAAAGTCACCATCAAAATGGTGTCCTAAAGTTTAAAACTGCATTGTAGAGTGCGCATCTAAACTGCTAAACTGTACTGTTCTCTGTTCATGTTATATAAATAGTACTTCTAGGTGCTGATATTTTTTTTTTCTTATTTGCGTTATATGTCTGATTTGACCTTTTATGTGCCTTTTTCCATGGTCCTTCATACGATCTTCACCATTGCCATAGCAAATTGACCTCCTCGGGCGAAGTAGTCCGACTTGCAGACATACGACGGTGTTATCTGTTTTTTCGTCTTCGGTCTGACTGCTATGCATAGGCAAAACTTGAGAATTTCTGTGCGAAAAAAAAATCGGGAAAGTCGTCCTTTTTTGACAAATTCCAGTCTCTTCAACCAAAAAATAACTCACCCAGTCCTCCTCCCCCTAAAAAATCCCCTCTAGGTCTGGTTTCACCTCTGTGCGCAAGACAAACTGTCGTTGATCAGAGGAAAATCGGAAGAGAAGAAGAGGTGAAACCAGGCATAGAGGAGATTTTTAGGGGCAGGAGGACTGGGTGAGTTATTTTTTGCTTGAAGAGACTGGAATTTGTCAAAAAAAGGACGGCTTGCCGAAATTTTTTTCGAAAAAAATTCTCAAGTTTTGCCTATGCATAGCAGTCAGACCGAAGACGAAAAAACAGATAACACCGTCGTAGGTCTGCAAGTCGGACTACGGGCGAAGCTACCGAGTCGTGTTGGAAATTCCCTCCTTTCGATATAAATAGAATATGCAAAATAAAATCGATATAAATAGGTTATGCTAATTCTTCATCAGTGACAAAAATAGCATATAAACACATTTAACTGATTACGGAAGTACTACGTTTAAAGACGAACATCAAAATTACACCATATAAAGTAATAAATCAACTAGTATTTCTCATTTCCGGCTTGATTTTTCATTATAAATAAGGGATTTTTTCCCTGATATACAAAATTTCCTTCAATTTTGAATTTGTTTTCACTTAACGCCTTCGACAATGTTAACTATTCATTTTGTATCCTTCTGAAATTGATTGGCATAGGCATATGAGAAAAAAAAAATAGAAGAGTAAGGAAGATGTCATCTTTTGCCATAATCTAAACATTGAAGTTGTAAATTGCCTATATCTTACTTAACTATCTAGGTCAAGGGTAACTATTATAGATTTAAACTTGTTTATATCTTTAAAACTAGAACGGCATTGCTAGTTGTAAACATTTTATTATGGCGGATGTTATGAAAAATTGCAAATACGCGGCCGATTTCACGGGCAACAGCAATTTTGGACATTCAAGCAGCCCTGATGGAGCTATACTGCAGCCCCGACAAAACCAGAGGTCTCGGTGGCCAAAATGGCGTGCATATTCAAAAAGAAGGACAAGGCGCAAATCTTTTGACGGCGCTGCAGCTGAGTTTGTTAGACAAGCAAATCATTTTGCCAAACTGGGCTTCTTTTTCAAAGGTAAGTATAAGTTAACTTCAGAAAAGGTAATAACCATTGCAAATGAATAAAAAGTATCGATTTTGTTTCACCTTTAATACAGCTCGTCTGTAAGGTTTGAATAAATTATTTAAATTTCGTTCCAGGTTATGGAAAACGTATCGTATGCTTTCAATGTGGACTTGAACTTGAAGTAAAGGAAGGTAATTTTGATTATCACACTGAGCATAGTGACTTGGCACCGCATTGTCAGTACGTCCGTCAACTTAACGAGGACGGACAGAACGACGACTCGGATTCTGGAGAAATAGATGTCCATCAGAACAATGTCCAAATGACGGTTACGGAAAGGGTAATTTCATTCACTGTCTACATTACAATTTAGGAACATACTAGTACACAACCAATCGTGCCTCAAATGAAATTCATATGAAATGAGCATCAAGTGAATTTCACATGAAAGTTAATGTGAAGTTCATAAAAAATTTTACATAAGATTTATGTGAAAAATATTTCTTATTAATTTCATATATATTTACTTCACATGAATTTCACATGAATTGTTTTTACCTCCATGCAAAATTGAATTCACGTGAAATTCATGTCAGAAACTTCACATGAATTTCATGTGAAAAAAGTTCATGTAGATTTCATGTTCGTGCTCGTTTCACATAAGTTTCATGTGAAAGTTTATGTAAAGCTCATGTAAATTTCTCATGAATTTCAATGAGGCACGTATAGGAACATTCTAGTATATATATTGAATTGAATTGAAGGATCAACATTATTTCCTGATGAGCAAAAGAAGTGTTAAGACTTATTATATATCTATTCACTCAGAAACAGGAAGTTTATTATTTTATTTCCATCATGCCAGTTGTTGTTTGTTTATAAGAAATGAAGAAAAATCTCTTTTTCAACAAAATCAAAAGTAACAATCATTACTCAATGATGTCATAAATATGTTTTAATCACACACTCACATAACACGTCTTTTCCAAATAAAAAAAAAAATAGATAGAACTAGAAAGGTTTCTTGTTGCGGTTGCATCAAGAGTGTCTTCCTCCTATACAATTTTTGGTTTGGAAATATGAAGGACGTCACATTACATGTATTTATATTATATATTTAAGTTTTCAAATAGCAGTAACATTAAATTTTCAAACCAATAATTGTTGGAGAGCAACCATTTGATTTTTTTTTTTTGGGGGGGGGGGGGGGGGGGGGCAGGAATTCTATTGCCAGCCGGTAAAATTTTTTCAGCAATTTTCTGAGCAGGCCATTACCAGAGTCGGAGAAAAATTTTCGCCGGTTCTTCGGGCCGGATTTAAACAAATTGTCAAATGTTGTGAATGTCTGTGTAAGTTAAACTCCCCGCTGTTACAGAGTATGAGTTAATAACCGTTCCTTCAGATGTCTCTTTGCAATTAGCGAATTTCAGACAGATTGTATGATGTTTAAATAGAACCTTTTCTAGATTTTTGTGCCTATGCGTATTAGGTCTCTGGTAGATACAGCTATGTGAACAGTTTGTATTTATATTAATTAATTTTTTGACTTTAAATTGTCTGGCACAAAGGGCCAGCAAAAATTCCCATATCATGCAATGTATCCTTACTTTTGCATGGTCCGGGAAAAAAAAATTGCCGGCCCTTTGGGCCGGAATATTTTTTTCAGCATTTTTCAGAGCCGGGATTTTTTTTTTTTGCAAATTCTTCCTGCCCCCTTCCCCCATAAAGAAGGCGAGCTCGTAGCTGTAGAACCAATTTTCTTGAGAAGAGAAATGGTAATAACAAGTTACGTTCAATATATATATATATAAATACCATGAGGTTCTCGCTGTGCAGGTTCAAATTTGGACCCCCCCCCCCCTTCCCTTTTTTTCAAAGTTTATTTTGAATTTCCATCATGGCGACATCGTTCAATATAAACAGAACTGTTTTCGAAAAACGAGGGGAGGGAAGAATGTTGGAGAAATTGTTCATCAATTTGTAAATAAACCAACCGAAAATTATGTTCGAACGTTTGCTAGAATTAGAAATTAAACTTGATGTTCAAAATATAGTTATTGAAGTTTAGAAACAGGTTTGTAGGTTAGAAATCGGAATCAAACTACCACTTTTTGTGTGTAAATTCTGGTTTGTAGCTGATCTCTTCTAAATTAATCAACTGTTTTAAAATCAAATTGTGTATATCGAAATGTATTTATGAAATGCATATTCATCATTGCCGTGAAATCGGAATTTGAAAATCTCAACACTGCTTTTCTCGAGTCGGACTCGGACTACCAATTTTAGTGTGCGCCCGATCTGTTGGCGTGAAGGTGTATCGAAATACCCAACTCAAAATTTCGATGCTCATATCTTTTAAACAGTAAGAGATAAGAAAAATCAGAAAGACTAAATAAGACAGATATATGGATAAAAAAATAATAATATTGAAATTTTTAGGAAACTTCATAAGCTTAATTTTTGTTTACTATTATAAGCAAAAAAGTGTCTTCCTCCTATGAACTTCTGAATTTGGAAATATGAAGGACGGTGAAGGACGTCATCGTAATAAATCGTTACAGTGTGCATCTAGCATTTCATATCTTGCATGGCTGTCGACTTTCAAAAAGAATGGAAATTGTAGATAGCAAAATACGAGATATTTAAGCTTACAAATAGCAAAACATGAAATTTTCGGTCCTTTTGAGTAATTCGACGCTCCCGTCAAATATTTGAATCTACTAAAAAACATGATAAAAAAAACTAGAAAGGTTTCTTGTTGCGGTTGCAACAAGAGTGTCTTCCTCCTATACATTTTTTGGTTTGGAAATATGAAGGACGTCACATTACATGTATTTATATTATATATTTAAGTTTTCAAATAGCAGTAACATTAAATTTTCAAACCGATAATTGTTGGTGAGCAACCATTTGATTTTGGGGGGTGGGGGGGGGGGGGGGGGGGGGGGTGGGCAGGAATTCTATTGCCAGCCGGTAAAATTTTTTCAGCAATTTTCTGAGCAGGCCATTTTTTTCAGCCATTACCAGAGTCGGAGAAAAATTTTCGCCGGTTCTTCGGGCCGGATTTAAACAAATTGTCAAATGTTGTGAATGTCTGTGTAAGTTAAACTCCCCGCTGTTACAGAGTATGAGTTAATAACCGTTCCTTCAGATGTCTCTTTGCAATTAGCGAATTTCAGACAGATTGTATGATGTTTAAATAGAACCTTTTCTAGATTTTTGTGCCTATGCGTATTAGGTCTCTGGTAGATACAGCTATGTGAACAGTTTGTATTTATATTAATTATTTTTTTGACTTTAAATTGTCTGGCACAAAGGGCCAGCACAAATTTCCATATCATGCAATGTATCCTTACTTTTGCATGGTCCGGGAAAAAAAAATTGCCGGCCCTTTGGGCCGGAATATTTTTTTCAGCATTTTTCAGAGCCGGGATTTTTTTTTTGCAAATTCTT
Source organism: Pinctada fucata (assembly GCA_028142955.1). NCBI lineage: Eukaryota > Metazoa > Mollusca > Bivalvia > Pterioida > Pteriidae > Pinctada > Pinctada fucata. The sequence continues at coordinate 35,115,256 of AP027104.1, forward strand.
CCTGCCCCCTTCCCCCATAAAAAAGGCGAGCTCGTAGCTGTAGAACCAATTTTCTTGAGAAGAGAAATGGTAATAACAAGTTACGTTCAATATATATATATAAATACCATGAGGTTCTCGCTGTGCAGGTTCAAATTTGGACCCCCCCCCCCCCCTTCCCTTTTTTCAAAGTTTATTTTGAATTTCCATCATGGCGACATCGTTCAATATAAACAGAACTGTTTTCGAAAAACGAGGGGAGGGAAGAATGTTGGAGAAATTGTTCATCAATTTGTAAATAAACCAACCGAAAATTATGTTCGAACGTTTGCTAGAATTAGAAATTAAACTTGATGTTCAAAATATAGTTATTGAAGTTTAGAAACAGGTTTGTAGGTTAGAAATCGGAATCAAACTACCACTTTTTGTGTGTAAATTCTGGTTTGTAGCTGATCTCTTCTAAATTAATCAACTGTTTTAAAATCAAATTGTGTATATCGAAATGTATTTATGAAATGCATATTCATCATTGCCGTGAAATCGGAATTTGAAAATCTCAACACTGCTTTTCTCGAGTCGGACTCGGACTACCAATTTTAGTGTGCGCCCGATCTGTTGGCGTGAAGGTGTATCGAAATACCCAACTCAAAATTTCGATGCTCATATCTTTTTAACAGTAAGAGATAGGAAAAATCAGAAAGACTAAATAAGACAGATATATGGATAAAAAATAATAATATTGAAATTTTTAGGAAACTTCATAAGCTTAATTTTTGTTTACTATTATAAGCAAAAAAGTGTCTTCCTCCTATGAACTTCTGAATTTGGAAATATGAAGGACGGTGAAGGACGTCATCGTAATAAATCGTTACAGTGTGCATCTAGCATTTCATATCTTGCATGGCTGTCGACTTTCAAAATGAATGGAAATTGTAGATAGCAAAATACGAGATATTTAAGCTTACAAATAGCAAAACATGAAATTTTCGGTCCTTTTGAGTAATTCGACGCTCCCGTCAAATATTTGAATCTACTAAAAAACATGATAAAAAAAATAACAGAGACCAAAAATAAAAAAGACCAATCTAGCTTTTACTCCGAACGTAACGTTGGAGAACTTTCATTGTCCTAGCTTACAGGGTTCTTGAGAAATCGCTGATCCAATTTTCCACGGTTACGAAAACAATAGGTCTTCCGACGGAAGTCGGAAGACCTAATAACAGAGACCAAAAATAAAAAAGACCAATCTAGCTTTTACTCCAAACGTAACGTTGGAGAACTTTCATTGTCCTAGCTTACAGGGTTCTTGAGAAATCGCTGATCCAATTTTCCACGGTTACGAAAACAATAGGTCTTCCGACGGAAGTCGGAAGACCTAAATAGATCTTGAAACCTAAATGTTGGCCCACAACACATCGCATCTAACAGAAGTCCAATTTTGAATACATGACGTACAAAAACTTTCAATTAGTACTAATAACGTTAACAAAGTATAAAGTTAGCAAGCGATCGATGATGAAATTAAAATGTTGGAAAACCTATCTGAAATGACTTTGGCAAAAACTGATCGATCACATGTATGATAATCACAGTCCCTGTTTACTAAAGACACTTCTAATATACTAGTCACTCTCCCTTCAATGATTTTTGTCACGCTTTTCATTTATCATTTACACTTCTAAAAGATCCTACAATTTTGGAGCCATTCACTCTTGACAAAATAGACACTTAAAATTTAGAAATCAAACAATTAAGGGGGTCCTCACTGAAATAATTTGGCTTCTCTGAATCATTTTGGCTTTTCCCATCTCTTTTGTAAAATTTTGTAAATAGGATTGAGAAGTACTTTGAAATTCCTTCCATTTTTAACATCGTTTCACGAGAATAAAAAACGCAATATGGTTCCTTCGTACGCACTCCATACAAGGAAGCATATCTTTTTAAAAAAAATCCACAAATAATGATTTTTATCTATCAAAGGCTTTCATGTTTATATTTTCTCTTACAGCGCACGGGGAATATCTCATATGACACAGATCAGCCAATGATGCCTCCTCAGTACAGTGCAGATCACACATACATTTACGGTATGTTTACAATATGTTTTCTGTTCTTTGAGCAAATCGGCAAGAAAGAATTTTCTCTCAGAGCTGACATACTTGAATTTTGTCCAGTTGATTTAACCTTAGATCAGAGGATCTAGAATTTCAACGTCATTATTTACAGTGCAGTATGGATATTTGTTCTCCTCAATTTTTATCTTTTGTATTTTCAGATTCTGAAGATCCTTGGGGCATCTCATCTGAACACAATATCTCACATGATGATATCTCAGTATCACAAAATCAGGATATTCCAACTCCACAAAAGCAAGATAAAATCTCAAGGGACCATGACTCAACACCCCAGCCACAATACAGAGATACATGGGATGATCAACTCACGTGTAAAGTTTGTCTCAGTGAGCAAGTTTCTGTAACATTTCGACCTTGTGGACATTTGGCTACATGCAGAGACTGTGCTAACCGTCTACACAAATGTCCCGTGTGTAGGGCGTTTATCAGAGAAAAAATAAACACTTTCCTATCGTAAATTCGTAAGGTGTCCCAAAAGATCATTCCCTGCTCCAGTTCCTTTGCATTTCGATGATGAAAGATCAGATCTCTTAGATCTTTATCAAAGGCATTCACTAAACAACAACTCTTATGAGCCAATCGTTTGTGAATTTGCAATCTTACTGTCATCAAAATCAAAACCTATAGGAGTAATCTGGGTACCCGATACGAAACAAAAGGGGATCGAGGCATAATTCAGTTGGTTGCTAGCTCAGTCTCTTGAATCGTGAGTAGTGTTGCATTGCACTTCTCTATTTCTATCCTCTTTCGTATACTACGGGTAGTACAAGTAAGTGGGCTGAAACATCAGTCAAGCTTACCCAGCCTAGTCTTACAGATACATGTAAGACTTTTTGAAGTAGTCGAGGTCCATGTGTCCCTGATCGACGTGAGCACGTAAAAGAAACCTCGCATCTTCGGACGGGTCCATATAGGATAGGTCAGAAGTCCATACCAGTCAAAAGACTGTGTATGTCAGTTCCGCTGTATGTTCTTGGTGGAGTTCAGGTTGAGCAGGTCTCAATGAGGAGGCTACTGTGGACCCTTTATCTTAATGTGTATCAGAGAACTGGTTAAAGAACAGTTTATGCATAAGAGATCCTAGTTGTTTAGAATATTTGTGACAAAAGCACTACTCACCTAGAATGCACTAACTTTGTGGATCTACTCAAAGGATATGTACTAGACTAAGTGCAGAAAGAGAAATCAATCAGAAGGACGAAGAGTTTGAAAGGGGAATCAATGAGAGAAAAAAATAATAAACATTCGAGATTTACAATGATCGAGAAATCGTCTAGTCTGTTTGTTGATTTATCTGTACATGATATTACAGGCAGCAAACGTTCGTTTTATTATATTATTTCATTGTACATGTATCATATTTTGATACAATTCAATCATTTACAAATAACGAAAATGATCTATATTGATCATACAATTTACCAACGTTTGTCTTTTTTTTTCTTTTTAGAAAAGATATGATACACTTTTTTTTAAGTTTTCTAATGATTTTACTTTTTCATTGTGATTTTTTAATTAATAACAGAAGTGATGTATCAAATGTGGTTTTTAATTTGTTGCTTATAGCACTAAGGTCTTAGTATTTTAACTGACAAAAAATTTTATGCGGGTTTTTTCTATATATATTTTGAATGATTTAGTTACATGTAACTTTGCTACTCAGAATTTCAGCATGTTAGCAATTAATTAAAGTTTTGTTTTTGATTTTACAATTGTTATTTTTTTTACATCTCACAATATATTAAAAGTGAATGAAAATACAACAGTCAAGGAGGTTGTCTAGCCCATTTAGTGCGGCGGTGAGTTTATCTGCAGCCAGTTCAACAAAAATACTTACGAACAATTTCAGGAATTTTCGTAACTTTTGATCATATAGTTTTTCTTTTCAAATAAAAGTATCGACATTTTGTTTCTGAATTTAGATGAAGTATGTAGAAGTTTAATATATTAGAAACATAGTACAAACTTAATAGATAATCTTTCGAATGTTTTATTAAGTGACGAAAGTTACGAAAATTTCCGATTTTTATCGTAAAAACTTTTGTGAAACTGGGCACATGGATCGTCCACGCAGAATCCTCTTCAAACAAAGAAATGGTGTTCCCCCTTTTTACCTTCTATAAGAAAATTTCAAACGAATTTTAATGCACCAGACACGTGTTTCGGATAGTAAATCCTCATCAGTGATACTTAATGCCGAAGTGATTTTCAGACACAACCAAATGTAATCAGTAGCGCCCTCTAGTTTTACTTTTTTAATCTAAATTTGTGCATTTACATTGCAAAGAGTGCGCGGCTCCGAATTCCCTGTAGGGTCGATTCAGTAGCAAAATGACATTTGTCGCAACAAACAGAAACAAACCTTCCAGTAGACACCGTTGCAGGATCCAATGAAGACAGAGAAAGATTAATTATAAATAAGTAAGCAAGAAAAAGGGTTGACCGTATCAAAAATCAATGTGTACTCGGTTGAAAGGAAGGATTGTGCGCATGTAAACCGGATAGCTACCCTACTACCAAAATGGCTATCAAAATATCTAATGGATATCCTCAGAGGGACCGCATTGGTATCTTTTAAAACGCGTATGCATGGTAGATTGTGTTTAATGTGTTAATGTGTACCAGTGTAGTTTTGCGAATAGTTACATTTACAAAAAAAATTGCAATAGTAATTTGATCCAATTTTGAATTATGGCACTTAGCAGACATAGCAGAGATTGTTATAAGAACCTTTTTTCATAATGAGGCAAATCATAGCAATATACATGTAGTTTTAGAAAGTATGCAAAATGCAAACATTAAGAAAATGTCAACTTTACCTCGATTCGGTTTTCCGCTTCGTAGATTCGTATATTGAAATGCGTCATCAAAATTCTTAAATATATTCTTTCTAACTTTAAAAATTGATATTTCAAGTTGAAACGTCCAATCTTCTCTGCTAACTGCCCAATAGAATAAGCCCAGTATCAAACGGTAGGTGGTGAGAGTTTCAGTAATTATTATTGGTGGACTGATAGGCGGGAAAAACGCGTCAAGGAAACTCCAATCGTATCAATGCAGATACATTGGAAATCCCCTAACCTAAAAATAAACCAACTCAATTTTATGTCATAATTTTGCTGAAATTTTTCAATATGTCCCTTATTCAGCTCCAATACCAGGTTGAAAACGATGGTGACGATGAAGGATCGGATAACGAAATTCATAAATCCAAGGATAGAGAATTAGTGTTCAATTCTAGAGGTCCCCGATGGAGGGCGTACAAAACTTACAGTGTTCGAAAAAAATCGTTCAATTCTTGTTCTTCAGAATCAATCAGAAAGCGCGATCAGTATTTTGCAGAAAATGGATTTTTCTATAAGGGTATGATATCTAAGTGATTTTTTTTTCTTTGACAACGTTGAATTTTACTTTTTATTTAATTTATAATAGCAGTATATGATAAAACAATTAAGGCGAAACCTTCGGGAAGTAGAGACTGATTTAGATCCTTGTAATCATTCCATTAGTAACGTGACTCTACAAGTTTTTCATTACTGAAAATAAGAACAATGGCAAGGCGTATTTATAAATCTGATCATGAATAATTCTTAGTATTTTAGCTATGACGACGCGGTCACATGGATCTTTTTATCTATCCAATGAAACGTTTCACATCTTGGCCTTGTAATTTAAACCCCTCCCCTCCTAACTTTGTTTTTCTTTTTTCCATAGAACCTACACAAACAAAAGCATCAATCTTTCGCACTTTCAACAATTTATCTATAGAAGGCTGTGAAATAATATGTATTGTTTTTATCCGAAACTATTACATTTGTATTACTTATTAAAGATACATATGTACACCGTTAAAAATGTGTTTTATCAAGAAGCTGAATTCTCAATCACTAAGAACCAAGCATCTCTTAAGAAAATGATTTCAATTGTGGATCTATAATTTTCTAAGGGAGGGGTGAATGGGATTCCAGTATAGCCAGAAAATAAGGAGCTCTATTGATTTTGATACCAAAATTATGAAATGTGGGGATAGTATTTTTGACAAATTCCAACAGATTTTTTTTGTCCATGTATAGATATGTTCATGTATAACTGTACTGAACTCAAATAAAATACTACATAGAATAAGTTATAGTATTTTTGACAAATTCCAACACGTAAAGTAAGCTGGGTTTTTTGTTTTTTTTTTTTTTTTTTTTTTTTTTTTTTTTTTTTTTTTGGTCCCTGTATAGATCTACTAAATGTATAACTTTATTGAACCCAAATCACTTTTCCAAATTCCAAAACTTATAATTTAGAATTTTTAAATCGTTTTAAAGATTTTTATCACTCTTATAATGTTATACATAAAAAAAAAGAATTAATTTGTAGACGGTGCCACTTTGTAAGGCCAAATTATATTTTTTCTTTAAGTATACCTTATTCAAGTGTTTGAAATACTTAGTTTGGAACTTTTATTTAGCTTGAATTATGAAAATCTTGAAAGGATATGCGTTTTGTTCTTTGCTTTTATGCGTTTTGCTTTTTGCATTTTTTTTTTTTCATTTTTTTTTTTTTTCTCTTTTCTTTTTGTGTCATCTCTTTCATGTAACAAGGAGGAACTTCGGGGTTTTTTTTGTGAAATTCAGATATTTGATCAAGTGGGAGGTTTATTGTACTAATAATCAAGACAATTAAGCTCTCTGCATTGTATAGATACCCCCTTCTTTTTCTTAATTCTATTTAAGAACTAAATTAAGCGACAACCAAATAGTGAATGAAGTGATTGACGCACAAACAAATCTTTTAAGATAATTGTCAGTTTATTTATTTAAGAAATGACTGTCTTACTTTTGGTGTTCATGGGTGTATAATTCTGATTGGTCACGTGCAAATTCCGTGAATCGCTTCGTCTTACTTTTGGTGTTCATGGGTGTATAATTCTGGTTGGTCACGTGCAAATTCCGTGAATCACGAAGCGATTCTCGGAAAATTTGCACGTGTCCAACCAGAATTATACACCTATGAACACCTAAAGTAATTAAGACAGTCATTACTTATATTTACATTTATTCTAAATATCGGTCATTCTTATTTGCATACACTTCGCACATTTTGCCTGTTATAGCATCAAATGTATTTGAACGTTGGTAAATTCTCCCTACATGCAAAACTTGAACGAGACGTCAGAATAGCAAACCAAGTTATTGGAATATTATTCTAGTTGCCTAATGGGCGTTCAACATGGGGAATATACTAGTAATGTAAATATTCATTGTGAGAAAGATGCGCTGACATTGTCATTTAATGTAAAACGTAAAGAGAAAAAAGCAGAGAACAAAAGGCAAAACGTTAAAAGCAATGAGCAAGACGCAAAAAGCAAAGAGCATTTTCCTCCTCTATTGCGTCGTTTTCCCGCTAATATGTCAGCGAAGAAAGCTAATCTGATTGGTCTAATATTGATAATGCATAGACTGACTATCCTCAAGACTGGTATTCCATAAAAAGCAATGAGAAAACGTAAAAAGCAAAGTGCAAGAAGCAAAGAGCAAAACGCAACAAGCACGGAGCAAAACTCAAAACGCAAAACGCATGTCGCTTCAAAGTTTCCATACTGAATGACACTTCTTACCTCGTAATATATGTATCCCATCTCGACAATGTCCAACCTTAATTTTGACAGGATATGGATTCTCCATTGTCTGTTTCTTTTGTGGATTTGAATTGGACGCAAAACATGAGAACATAGATGTTCATACGTCACACACGAAAAGGAAACCAGACTGTGGTTACATACAATACAAGGAAGTCAATCTACAGCAAGACCACACAGCACAGGAAAGGGAAATCTGTCAACATGCTGATGTAATTTTTTTTTCATATTCATTGTGGTTATTTATTTATTTTTTTTTTGGGGGGGGGTTTAAGATGAAACAAATTTCATCATTTTATAATTCATCATTTCATCACCGTTAATTTAGAATCTATCTAGCTTATTTCTATTCTATTCTAATGTTCTTGTTCGAAAATATGTTTTACTTAATGATTTGAAAAAAATAGTTCCTCGATCAGAAAGTGTTTATTTATTAAACTTCGATATTTGTCTTTTATTTATTTATTTATTTATTTATTTATTTATTTATTTATTTATTTATTTATTTATTTATCTTTCTATCTATCTATTTATTTACTTATTTATTCATCTATTTAACAGTTAAAGTCATTAAATTCGTTCCATTTTATTAAAAACAATGTTTCATGCATTTTCATCGGCCATAAAGGCTGCATGACTCGAGTTTAACGATACAAGTTAATTTCAGTGTAATGCAGCACCTCAGGTCACTGAAACAGCAAGTTCGAAATCGGAAACAAAAGGCAAGGTTTTTTTTGTTCACTGTACATATGAAATGAACAAAAGAAATAGATAAACAACATGGCGTTTTTCTCTCTCGAAATTATGGATAGCGCTTAAATAAAAACATACATGATGTAATTGTCATTTAAATAGTCAAGTTAATACTCATAGATGGATTTTGATTTTATATTTACCTCTTTAAAATTATTGATCATCTAGTTGATCATTCTATTTCCTTTTTAGATGTTTTGCCGTCCGTAGAGCCTATGGAAGACTCCGACCAAGTGCTTCAAAGTTTACGATGTAAAGTATGTCTTGATAAGCAAGTCCGGATAACCTTCCAACCATGCGGACATCTAGCAGCTTGTGACGCATGCGCCAGCCGTCTAACAAAATGTCCAGTCTGTAGAGCAAATATCCGGGACAGAATCAAAACATATTTGTCTTAGATCTATATGTTCAAATAAGAAATCAATCCAAGACAATAAAATGTCTAGGATATCAATGCATACTGCAGACTTCATAGGGACTTGAATCCATATCTTATCTAAAGAGATTAGTATTTCCCTTACAAAGTAAAAAAAAAACTGGTTTACTTGTTTTCTCATCAACATTTCATTTAATTTCCTTTTAACATGATTTGAGGAAGATATAGTATCCCAAATACGTGTCTGGTGTATTAAAATTGGTTTGAAATTTTCTTCAAGAAGGTAAAGTGTTAAAGCACTTGCGTACATTTTTTTGTATTATTCTTATTTTCTTCTTCAACAGAGCAGCAAATCAAATATTAAAGAACATTTCATCATCAATTAACTCAATATTGAGAATCAGGATTTCAGAAAAAGGGAGTCCACTTTAACCTACAAGAAATGTAATTGAGAAGAAATCTTTGAAAGGGTTGCAATGGTCAAGACAACTTAGAATTTTCCAAAATGCTGATTTTTCTTATTTTTACTCGCATAATTTTCTACAAATTGGGTATCATTGTACAATAGAAATTACCTTCAATATGCTGATTTATTTTCACAGAAAATTAAAATTTAATGTAGATTGAGTTAAAATGAAAAATTCTTTTATTACTTAGAATTATTATAGATCGTCGTTTTTACACTTGATAAAGGCCAAGTGCCGAAAATTTGTGTATTTGAGTGCTTGTGTTTTTATTTGTAAAATTCAATGTATTCAGTCAATACTCATTTTGTTGATCTCTTAAGAAATGAATCTTATAATTTTTCTATTGATGCAGGTATCACCCGAAAAATTGGACAGAAAACTGCATCAATGCGCGTAGCGCGTTGATGCAAAAGTTTTCTGTCCAATTTTTCGGGTGATACCTGCATCAACAGAAAAAAATATAAGATTCATTTCTTATCATTTTATTATCATCTATTTATGAAACACAGACTGTTTTCTTGGATCTAAAAACAATCAATCACCGCACTATATTTCGTAAGTCGGAGGGTTTCTCAGTGATATGTCTGCCAAAACAAGTTATGGCAGCCGCCATGATTCAAATAGCGAACGATCGTCTCTCTATATCTTTGGAATACGGACCAGTTTGAGCAAATTCTACCTGCACTGTTAATTTTTGAGTAAGCAGAAAAGAAATGGTACTCTTGAAATGATGAGCAAACATCAACAAATTGTATTTTCAGCAACGAGTTCATTCGTGTTTGAGGGAACCCCCGGTTCTAAAAATAGTGCTATAAATAGACTTCCGTGAAAACAAAATTTCTCAGCCAATCAGAATCTTCGTTTCTTGAAAATGACAATAGAAATTAAATGATTATTATAACAATTTACAAGAGTTTTGATTTTTTTTTTTTTGTTACTATTTTTTCTTTACCATTTATTATAACATGGATTCAAGTAATGTCAAGTCATTTGTGTGTTTTCTTTTGAAATTAAACATCTCGTATTGAATTTTGATCAAGGTCACCTTTAAGGTCAAGTTTACATATTTTTGGTCAAACATGTAACAGGTCACAGACCTGAATTCGATTGTTGTACATGAAACTTTATCATAAGGTAATCTTTTGTGTCATTAAATTTAAAAAAATAGTGTAACTTGGAACATATATTGATTCTTAAGTACTATTCTATATAAAACATTACCAAAGCGTCCAATTGTCACTTGTAGCAAAAAATGTAAATAAATAAATAAAACCTACGCAACCTAAAAATCAATGTACCCGTACTCACATCAAAGGCAATGGCCTTTATTAGTTATACAGTGTTTTACAGTGGGGATACAGAAATATATTGGGTCGATAAAAAAAAGTTGTATTGAGCGAGGCGAAGCCGAGCCCAATACAACTTTTTTTCATCGACCCAATATATTTTTTTATCCCACCTCTGGCAAATTTCTTGAAATCTGATTGGTCGAGAAGAACCGAATATTATGTTGTATTATTTTACTGACATGATATTATTTCAATATCCTGCTTCTACTAAGACGCTTTACGATATTGACGTCATCAAGATGCTTTAAAATATGTTGACGTTACATACACAAGCCAAAAGCCATCGGTGGGATAAATTCGTTATACAGTGTTTTACAGGGGGGATACAAAAATATATTGGGTCGATGAAAAAAGCTGTTTTCGGCTCGGCTTTGCCTCGCCCAATACAACTTTTTTCATCGACCCAATACATTTCTGTATCCCCCTGTAAATCACTGTATAACTAATAGTATCCCCCCCCTGTAAAACACTGTATAACGAATTTATCCCACCGATGGTTTTTGGCTTGTGTACGTAACGTCAACATATTTTAAAGCATCTCGGTGACGTCAATATCGTAAAGCGTCTTAGTAGAATCAGGATATTGAAATAATATCATGTCAGTAAAATAATACAACATAATATTCGGTTCTTCTCGACCAATCAGATTGCAAGAAATTTGCCAGAGGTGGGATAACAACAAATATCGGTTTCTTTGAAGTAATATTCTTTCTCTTGTCATAAGCAATAAGAGTACAAAGTTTGGTCAAGTTCCTCTCAAAACTGTGCCCTCTAGGCTATATATAAGGATTTCAACCATTTTCAATCTGTGACCTTGACCTTTGACCTATTATCCTGAAAATCAATAGGGTTCTTCCTCATGTCACAAGTGAAAGTAAGACGCTCCAATGTACACACGCACCTACTCGCACACGAACGGTTGCATTACTATATCCACTTGCAACTATGTTGCGAGAGGATAAAAAAGACCAAACAAAACAACTAAACAAACAAAAAACTCCCCTTAAGAATCTTACCTAACACTAATAACTTCTTGCAACATTTTAAGACTGAAGCGATCGAGACATTCTCCATTATTCATGGACTGTACAAAATCGATCGTAGTAAATGGAATACACCCTGGGTGTCACCATCATCTGTTATATTAGTTTTTTTTTAAATTCTATGAATAGCTACAGTTACCTTAAAACACCGGCATGAAACGTCTTACGTAACCGACAGAAACATTAAACTTAATCATATGGAATCATTTTAATGGTGGCGACACCTTAAAACCTCGTATAATCTGAATAATCGTTTTAAGCACTACCAAATAATTTCTTTTGTAACCACAGAGGCTTGAAGTTATGAGGATGTATCCCTAAAGGCCCCATATAACTAAAATGATCTTACCCTCGAGAAAAACCAGTCTATTCTTGCGTAATTTACGTACTTGTCCCAATAAAATAGTTAACTTCAAGCATCTGTGGTTGCAAGGATGCTATGTGGACCAGCGATTTAAATACCCTCTTCATACTGATTTAAACCCAGAAGTCTCTGATGAGACTGAAGCTCTCCTGGTTGTTTGCTTAAATTAATCTAAGTGCCACACTCATTTCTAAGACCCTGAGATCAGGGGCTCAAGCAAAATACAAGACCAGAGAATGATTAATATAATGGAAAAAGAATTAACTCTCTATCAATTATACTATCAGAGAATTGGTGTTCACAAGGTTAGATGATAGAGATATACATGCATAGATGAAAATAACCACACCCATTTTCCATGAACCTGGGGGTCAGAAGTTCAAACAATAATTTAAGCTGCACATCTAGACCACAAACTGAGAATAATGAAAAACAATTATCTTTCTATCAATTATACTTTCCGAGAATTGATGCTAACAAGATTACATAGTTATATAGGAGAAAATGACCAAACCAATTTTTCAAGATCCTGGTGGTCAGGCCCTCAAATAAAATATTAAGAGCACATCTAGATCATAACCTGAGAAAAATGCTAAAACAATTATCTTTCTATCAATTATACTTTCTGAGAATTGATGCTCACAAGATTACATAGAGTTATATAGGAGAAAATGACCACACCCATTTTCCAAGACCCTGGGGGTCAGGGGCTCAAACAAAATATCAGGTTCACATCTAGACCACAGACTGAGAATTACGCAAAAACAATTATCTTTCTATCAATTATACTTTCTGAGAATTGGTGCTCACAAGATTACATAGAATTATATAGGAGAAAATGACCACACCTATTTTCCAAGACCCTGGGGTCAGGGGCTCAAACAAAATATCAGGTGCACAACTAGACCACAAACTGAGAATAAAGCAAAAACAATTATCTTTTTATCAATTGTACTTTCTGAGAATTGGTGCTCACAAGATTACATAGAGTTATATAGGAGAAAATGACCACACCAATTTTCACAACTTGCAACAAGGTCATAGGCGGCACGGGCTTGCAATATAACCTTGCCGTCATCGCTATTTTCCTACGCCATTTCACGCAATGATAAAACCCGAGAGGCATCGCAGGTACGGCATGTCGTCACAGTGACGTCATTTGGACTTCTGACGTCAACATGAATCCGACAATTGACAGCTTTGCCAGAGCGCGGGGTCAAACTCTTTCGGAACGCGTCGTGTTACCGCGCTTATACTCTCTGGTGTTTACCAACGTAAAACCCGCGTTTTACAAAGCTGTAATGTAAGTATGCTAGTTTTACTTTTTCAAACGAAAATTGAAGCGATAAAATAAATTTTTTTTTACAAAAGTTTTAAGATATACTCTAAAATGGAAACTGTAGAGCATGAAAAAAATAGATTGATGAATATGTAAAAATGCGAATGATAGGAGAGGATGTTGCAGTGCTACTGTAGCGGACGTAAATCACATGGTGCACATGACTTTACTTATAAAAATCAGGTTTATTTATGTTTTAATGAATTCATGTAAGTATCATTTTTTAAAAAAGTCCACTTATATCACTTATGATAATGAGACGATTTGTTACTACAGAATCCATGCATATAATGAAAAGTAGGGGGAGGGGGTCAGCTTGTAGTCTTGTAATAAGTCTATTAAGAGTACAGACTGCACAGAGTGAATTAAAACTAATATAAACTTTGATATGATCATATTATAATTATATTTTGGGTATGTCCGCAATGTTTATGTAGCAGTGTACAGCTATATAGCGTCTGGTGATCTGTGACAGGAGATAAAAACATGTGGCCTTATTCGGTAATTGGGAACTGAACCTGAGACCTACTGCTATCCTGGCAGACACTCTAATAGTACCACCTGAGCTATGCAGGCATGCATGATACTCATTCCTGTCACAATTTTGATATACAAATTGTATATGTTGCACATACATGTGCATGTAGTGGAAATAAGTCAACAAAACAAAAGCCTAAGTTGACAAAACAGAAGTCATCTGCCAGCAAAAATTAATTGAAGAAAATATTACATTATACAATGTATGTGATCAAATATTATCTGATCTGAAAGTACATATTCAACTATGTAACTGTGAAGGTAAGGATATTCTGCCATATTAAAAACAAATTCTCTACTTTGGAAAAGTTATTTTACATATAACATAGTATATAATATTAGCTACTTATTAATAGTTACAGTCACATGTATCATGTGAATCTTTAGCAATTGATTGGGGAAAAAAATCAGATTTGATATCAGAATTATCATAAAATGTATTCAAATTTCTAAGGTTTTAACTTATACATGGATTTAATTAACTTATACTTCAGGTTATCGCACAGTGAAATCATCACAGTTGATGAGACAATGAGGCTGGAACAATGGACAATGAGACCAGAAAGACAAAAGGAATTTGATACTTGGCTCAAGTCATATTTACAGTAGTACCCTTCTTTTTTTCAAATCTTACAAATAGACAAATATCTACCTTCCACTTGAGACTGAGAACTCTCAAATTTCCCTGGGGTGAGATTATATACTATGTTATATGTAAAATAACTTTTCCAAAGTAGAGAATTTGTATTAATAAGTAGCTAATATTATAAGACTCTTTCATGGTCTTCTATGAAAGATACATCGGTTCCACCCGAGGGGACTCAAAATCATGTAAAACCCGAGTATTTTTCTCTCATATCTAAGGGTCAAAACAAAACTGAAAGAAAAGGGACGAAATTTGAAAAAATGTCAAGTTGATCTAATCGCAAAAATTTTGCGATATTCGAATTCAGCGCCCCCGAAAATGGTTTATTCTATAAGAATAAACTACGAATATTAGGCTTTTCAAAATAAAACGCAAGAGTACATTGAAAAACGATCTTAAAATCGAAGTTTTATGGCGACGTCGCCGCTAGCTCGTTTGTTTTGCGGGCTGAAATCATGACGTCACAATAGCGTAAACAATCGAAACAATAGCGTCACGTGATATGTGATACAGCTGTCACCTGATATGTGATACAGAAGTAGCTCACATAGCTGTATTTCATGGGCCTACTCTGTAACACATATGCGGGTATGAGAGAAAAATCGATCTCACCCTCCGATGTCATTGCTCTCATCCTCTGATGTCATCGCTACCAAAGCGACATTATGGAAGTAAGGCAACAAACGAATTATTATAAGAGACACTCTAGTCGACGATGTGGGAGAAAAACAATCAAACACCACCATAAGGGAAGGATGGTTACCGGTAATTCTCAACCCTCGTGTAAAAGTTTGACTTGCAAAATTTGTACACTCCGGTTGAGAAATCACCATCCCTCCCTCATGGTGGTGTTTGATTGTATTATTCTAGGCTACATTTATATTTTATTTTAAATTTGGATTAGAATTTTTTAGTTATCAGAAAAATATGTCTTATACTTTTGAGTTGTATGATCTAAAGAAAATTTTGAACATTTTATTTTAGTGCATATTTAGCCTTTGGCTTTTAAAGTGGAAGATGATATAATTCTCATATTTTATAATATGCACAGTCATAGGCTCTCTTTGATGCAAATAATTTCATACACCAATAAAACCAGAAAAGGACAATCTTTATTATTTTTCTTTCAGTGTTAATGGCAGTATTAATCCTAGGAAATATGGGATCCACAGTACAAAAAAGTAAATAAATTGAAGAACCACAAAATGATTACAATTACCTTTCTATCAATTATACATTCTGAGAATTGGTGCTCACAAGATTACATAGAGTTTATATATAATAGGATAAATGACCACACCCATTTTCCAAGACCCTGGGGGTCAGGGGCTCAAACAAAATATCAGGTGCACAACTAGACCACAGACTGAGAATAAAGCAAAAACAATTATCTTTCTATCAATTATACTTTATGAGAATTGGTGCTCACAAGATTACATAGTTATATAGGAGAAAATGACCACACCCATTTTCCAAGACCCTGGGGGTCAGGGGCTAAAACAAAATATCAGGTGCACAACTAGACCACAGGCCCATTATAATGCAAAAATAATTTATTTTGTACTATTTACAGATTCAGAGGATTCGCGCTCGCGAAAAGTTTAACGGATGGACAGACAGACAGACAGACGGCCGGACGTTGGATGCGGATGCCGGACACAGGGCGATCGCATAAGCTCGACTGGTCTTTGACCAGTAGAGCTAAAAACCACAGACGTGTATACAAATGAGCTAAAGAAGATCCTGACGATAATCTCAACATCACTCACAACAGAGCACAAAATTAAGCATCGACGGACCCCAAGCAAGCTAGAGGTGGGATCCGGTGCCTGGGAGGAGTAAGCATCCCTTGTTGGCTAGCCACAACTGCCGTCGAGGACAATACACAGGCAAGGACATTTTTTTTAGTATATATAAACACGGAACATAGAAGTGCATATGTCGGTCGATCTGTGGTCCTAGTGAGGCTCGAACCAGCAACCTTTCGGTCACTGGCCCGACGTCCTTACCACTAGATCATGGTGCCGACCCTCTTCATATTAGATTAATAATGAGACTGTACTAT
Source organism: Pinctada fucata (assembly GCA_028142955.1). Classification (NCBI taxonomy): domain Eukaryota; kingdom Metazoa; phylum Mollusca; class Bivalvia; order Pterioida; family Pteriidae; genus Pinctada; species Pinctada fucata. Next base: position 35,131,938 of record AP027104.1, read on the forward strand.
TATTGACACCTTTTAAGAAAAGAAATTAGATCCATATTTCATGTTGTTTACTGCGTATTATGTACATATAAAATATATACATTTTACTCGTAATATTGTACCTTCAATTTCATGACAGAAAGGCGTCACCAAATACACCCCCCCCATCTTTTTGGATTGATATCCAAATAAAAAAATCTCTGAAAACAAGTAGATATTCAGAAATCAAGGATAGATAATTCCATTGATGAGTTATTAGCTGCATATGTCCTTGTCCGTCTCATCATGAAATATATGTGGAGTCTCATCCTGTTTGACCATTCCTTGAGCTTGACGGAGGTAAAATGCATACAAAGTAAATTATTGCCATATAAAGACATATTTATAAATACTAGACACACCGTGTGGGATCAAAACGTACGATATTGTGATTCCTTACGGAGATTTTTGAGATTTTTTCATTATTTAAGTAATACTGCACAAAATTGATGAAACGTTGCAGTAGGGCAATGCCTAATAAGTAAGTCCATATCATTTATACATTGTATATCTGAAAAGTCTATAGGTTTTGCAAACACTTCAAGAGTTCGTCAAAAGGAAAAAATTTTTTGTTGTCGACAAACTATTGAAGTGTTTTAAAAAACTATGTACTTTTCATAAACATGATTGGTTTATTAGGCATTGCCCTACTGCAACGGCCCATCAGTTTTGTAAAGTTTAATTTAGAAAATGAAAAAATACCAAAAAAACTATGTAAGGAATCACAACACCATACGTTTCTATCCCATGCTGTGAGACAGGCGCATGTAGGACAAAGGGATGCCTATAAATTGCCCTTGTATTATACAGGCAATAAAAAAAATGTTTAAAAAATGCAACAGAGTACACATTGTATATTATATTCTTTTTATGTCTGATTGAAAGTATGCATACGTATAACTTTGAACAAAACATTCCATTCAAACTTGCATATACACCCACCCATACCATTTTCTCACAATTTCTCAATTCTAAGTTCTAAAGGTTTATAGGGATGTAATACAAGTGAATAATGTTATAAATAAAGCCTGCTGATGAAATTTTTGTTCCTCTATTCAATATTTCATGATGAAGTTTAAATCAAACATTTAAGAATAGCTATATGTACAGTACTTGATATGTTTGTGTTCGACACATACTGACCTAAATGGTAAACCCCTTATGTATAGAATTTTTAAATTAAAAAGAAAGGTTGACTTTTAAAGAATAAATTGAAAATATCAAAGATCCTGTCCATTTCTTTCTTCAGTTCTATAACTGATCATCATACATTAAAACATATCAGCTATGTCTTGTTGATTACATTTAATTCTGTATGATTAAAGCAACATTAGCTATTTCTTTTAATAAGAAAATGCAAAACCTAGTTTAATATTGAAGTATTCCATGGGTAATGAGAAGTAATTGGGCCACCCATTTATGCATTCCATAGACCTAAAAGCACAGCATAATTATAAAGTAAAAATTATTAAAAAACTTTGACCAATTTGGATATTGAAAAAAATTGGTTACTTTTTGAGTTATGGGCCCTTACAGTTTACAATGAACTCTATGGGAACATTTTTTTCAACAGAATGACAGGGCATGATCAAATATCGATTGGTCAAAAATTTCTAAAAAATATATTTCATCAAATTTTGATGAAAAATCTAAAGTTCACCTAATAGTTTTTCCGCAATTCATTTTTTCTTTATTTTCCATCAAGAGGAGATAACTCATAAACATGACCCTTTTCAAAATATTTCTTTTTTCCATATCTACTAGGCTTGTGCAAAAATTTAAAAATAACAATAACACAGAAATATATTGAATGATAAATACACCTAATTTTTTTGTTTTATAATTTCCTTCATTACCCATCGAATACCTTAAAAAGATAATTCTTCATGATTAAAGCAACATTAGCTATTTCTTTGGATACGAAAATGCAAAACCTAGTTTCATATTTAAATTATTAAAGACAAAAAGATAATAAATAACTTTTGTGGGAAAATTCTAATAAGATAGATACAAGCCTCTGAACATTACAATTTGTACTTTTACAAATGTTTATACCCAATAAAGTTACAATAGAATTCACTCCTTAGGCAAGTAACCTATGCAATGTGAAACGATGCCATACATCAATGTTTAATTGGGTTTCTCTGTAGTGGAATCTTACATGTATTGACACACGGAAGAAGTTTCTTGACAAAATATTTACATGAACAATATAGCTAATATTGCTTTGCGAAAAATATTTCTCAGCTGTTTTATATGAAATGTTCATCTCTGTATTGGTATGCCAGATAAATCATTTCTTATGCGTGTAAAGCTGAACATCATGTAAGAATGAGAAAGATTTGACACCAGCCAAGAAGATTTCAAAATATAGATCATAACATAAAGATAAACAAAAAATGATCAACGAGTAATTTGAAGACACTAATAACAACACAAAATATCACAGTTGAATCACAAATCTTTAAGTGCCGCTAATTGTTTTTCTATTTCATCCTCCGGAGATGCTTTTGACGTCTCGCCTAGCTTGCTTCTGTGTGCACTAGGAGCATCTGCCATCTAAAAAATATCAAAAGTTTAAAATGTTTGCAAAATCTGAGGTATCTGATTCTGAAATGACACTCAGTATTCCATTTGGTAACCATGAAAGCGTGGATCTAGAGGGACATCCAGGGTGTAAGAAATTCACCCCACCCTGAAATTTGCCAAAAATTCTGGTTTTTCCAGTTCATACTTATATCATTTTTTTTCTCAAACTCATGGGCTGGAACATCCCATCCCTCATTTTTCCTATTAGTATGTGGAACCTACATGATTGTATTCCCCGGCCAATGGCCTTTCCATTTCCTTGCTTTGGCCCCTCATGAGGAAATTCTGTGGAAATCCCTGATAACCCATGATAAAAGAAGGATAACTCTATCGTGAGCTTATTGAAAGATACAAAGTATAATTCGACATGAATTTTAATGTTTGATCAAAACACAAATTATCAACATCTTTTCTGCTTAGTTCCAATACCAATTTCATCAAGGACCTAGTTAATTATAGTGCCATATAGGCACACATGTACTGGTAGATGCTGATATACTTACTTTTCCTGAGATTTCAATACCAATTTCATCAAGGACCTGGTTAACAATGGCATCACTCTCCTCTTCGTCTCCTGATTCTCCCAGAATATCATCTAACGTGTCATCAACTGTTGATGAATACAAAAAGTTACAATTGTACATAGTTTTACCACAACTGCTGTATTACTAATATCTGACATCGCACTTCCTGGCTCATAGGGCTGGGTATTGTGGCCCAAAAAATGTATTGCGATACAAGATTTCATATTGTGATTTATTGCAATATTTAATCCTTTTAACAATTTCATTATTTTTACAGAAAAAAAAAACCACTTAAAGAAGACACAGCTTATGTTTTTATCATCATATCATTGCTTATTCTGTCTTTGGTCAAAGTTTGGGATCACAGAAAATAGAGAAATAAAGCGGTTAACAGTTCAATTAAAGTTGTTTTTTTCACAAAGACAAACTTGAAAAAATTAACTGCCAGGTTTCATCAAGCAATATTGAACCCGAACCGTAATTTTGAAAAAAAGTTCTGCGGTACATATTGGAAAATATCACAGTGCGCCGATACAAAAATAAAACCGCACAGCCCTACTGGCTCACTTTTACATTATAACTTCATCATAAATGGTCTGTCAAACAATGCCATGACAGGGATTGACAAAGTAATAGCTTAGAAGTACGCCAACATTTGCAATTAATGTAGGAATTTTTTCTGCTCCCTGAATTGCTTACAAAATCCTGAAATTATACTTTATCCACTTTAATCTTGTTCATTCCAATAAACCATTTTCAAGGTAATTTTCATTTTAAACCTAGATTATATATAAAGAGGCACCAGACATCACATCATTTGACATAAATTTGCATTTCAATGTCATTCACATGCATTGGACGAGCTTGATGCATTGTCAAGTTTTTTGTTGTGACAAAATAACGATAATATCACCACTTTTGCGATGCCAGCTGTCTGAATAAATTGGAAAATGAACTATTCAACACAATGAAAACTTTACTAATAGGTATAGTACCATAGCACAATATTTATCTAAAAGCTGCTTAATCTTGAGAGCTACATGTAGTAAAGTCATAAAAAGAACATCCAACATTACCATCCTGTTTCTAACTGCCAAATGAAAAGAATGCATGCTGAAAACTTAGTGTCTACCGTATTCAGCCTAAGAATTTTAATTTCATTCATAGGAAGTTATGACTAAAATTCTTGTCCACTTACTCATTTCTTCTGTCATTCCCATTTTCATATTCTCTCTCTCAAAGTCTCTCATCATTTTGGCCGTTTTCTGTGGATCCATAACTTTGTTCATATCCTGCATGGTCTGAAAAAGATTTTTTTTTCATTATCACAACAGAAAACTACATTGTAGGCAGAAGGTAGTGTTAAATGAATTATTTGTCAGCACAAATAAGAAACTTCAACTCAAAAGGGGCAAAAGTGGCGTTATTTTATCTGGCAGATCCAGTAGAATGTAGTGGATCCCCTCTGCCTGTCGAGTTGGAAAAAAATGCACTTTCATTGCAAATTTTAGTTTTTAATAAAACAAGTTCATACGTAAACTGAAATTTGATAATGGCTCTTGATAATGTAAGACATATTCTTTGTAAACCAACGTTACCATTGCTACTTAGATGTTGAATTATTATTATTTTTGGAAATTATTTATACCTTTGTTGTGGTTGCCATGGCACCAGCCATCTTCATGTTAGAGTGCATCAACTTGAAGAAAGGGACATTTCCATTATATGTAAATATCATTAACATTTTTATACCTAAGCAAATTTATCTAAGAGTTGTGAAACTACATGTACTTGTTCATATACTATTATGCATGTTGCCAAAGAAAAGTTATTAATACTGGTATGGTTGATTTTTTATTGTTTTTGTTTTTTTTGTTTTTTTGCTTACACGTACATGATTGTATAGCCTTTACCATTTCAGTAGTTATAATAAACAGAAGATTTCACATCTTAAATGAAAAAATACTCAGATAATCATATATTCAAATATATTTTTATTTAAAAGTGAAAGCAAACCAACCTTCTGCTGATTGCCAATAGCAGATACTTTAGATCCTACGGAATAACTTTTTGTCTTCTGCTTTCTAAGGTTGACTAATTGTTTTGCTAAGATGTTCAAAGCCTGAAAGATATTGATTTGATACAAATGTCATAGAAATAAATGCACATCTTCTCTGTGTGAAGGTAATACCTTAAAGTTTGGTATTACTACATCTTCCTTCACAACTTTTGCTACAACATTAAAATTACTACATCTAGATGGTATTACTACATCTTCCTTCACAACTTTTGCTACAACATTAAAAGTACTACATCTAGATGGTATTACTACATCTTCCTTCACAACTTTTGCTACAGCATTAAAATTACTACATCTAGATGGTATTACTACATCTTCCTTCACAACTTTTGCTACAACATTAAAAGTACTACATCTAGATGGTATTACTACATCTTCCTTCACAGCTTTTGCTACAGCATTAAAAGTACTACATTTAGATGGTATTACTACATCTTCCTTCACAACTTTTGCTACAACATTAAAATTACTACATCTAGATGATATTACTACATCTTCCTTCACAACTTTTGCTACAACATTATAATAATTGACAGAGAATTTCATCTGAAACAATATTTAATTAGCAATTTAATGAGTCATCAAATAGCTACCACATAATAAAATTCTGTTTTCTGATAAATCAAACTTGTGTATACAAATATATATATACTTCAGTGATAAGTAATTACATGTACATTCCTGAGTCCTCTTTTACAAATGATGTACAATGTGTCTTTTCAGCATTAGAATTGTGAAAGTTCATGTAGTAATTCAGAAATAATGCATTAACAGAGGTAAGCACAAGTACTAAAGTAGTTGATAGTATTAAGTAAAACTGAATTGCATGAAAATTTCAAACTCGAAGTTCAAATAAAGAGGACAGTCTATAATACAAACCTGTTTATTGCCTTGTTTTGCTGCCTTCTTTATTTCTAGTTCCTACAAAAAGATGAAGACTTCATTATCTTAACCCAGTGAATTTTAATTAGAGTGCATGTAATACAAATCTATTTTCACGGCTTATACATGTATGAACATTTTTTTGTAGTATACATTTGTATTAAAATCCAGTAAATAAAGAAAATATTGTACATGTGTAACACTCTTCAAGTTCAAACACAAATGTGGTTGATGCTCTGAAAAGCATATTTTGTAAAATCAATTGGCCGAAAATTTGTGTATTTGAGTGTTTGTGCTTTTATTTGTATTAATATTTTGTAATACATGTATTATTAATAAAGGCAACAAAAGGCATTCCCTCATGATTTTCCCCTTTTTACTTGTACATACAATCTTTATTTCAAATCAATGGCTAGAAACAAACATCCCCCCCTCCCCCAACAGACTGGACCCTTCTAGAAATTTTTTTAATCCCCCTTGATTATCCTTCGATAATAGCCTTGTCCTCTGTCTTCAATCAAATGTCTGCTGTAATGGTACTGTGTACTTTGACACTCAGTTTCTCTCATGGTTTTATTGAATGTCAAACTTAAGCATACAGGTACATGTATTTATATTTTGTATGCAAAATATTGTACATTGTCTTTCTACTATATATACTGGTAAAATCTTATGTGTCATTGGAATGATTGGCACAAAGTATATATACTGTAATATAAATGTACATGTAGATGCTTGAACTTGTACTATTCTAAATACCAGAAACTTAATTTTTATTGATTAAAAGCTAGCATTGTGTTATCTCGGCTTAGAAACATCATATAAAGCCTAGGATAAACCCAAACTCAAGTTATCAATATACATGTACTGATGTACTGGTAGAGAGTACAATATGTCCATATATTATTAAATGTACATGTACAAAAAAAAGGTACTGATGTAGAGTGTACAAAATGTTTATCTCACCAGTTTCTTTTCTTCCCTCTCTAGGTGACCCCTATCTCTATCCAGCTCACGTTGTGTTTTACGAAGAACTCGATCATTCTGTCGCATTTGTTCTGAAAGAGTTCATCATAATGTAGATCTATCGTCTATTAATCTATACAATTAATTCCAAATGTTGTAAAAAGCACAAGAAAGAAATAACCAACAACAGTGTCGGATACATGGTACCGGTATACATTTTTGTAAATATTCATTAATATACTTATGTACATGTACATCTTATATAACATAACATGTAACTTACATGTACATGAGCATAATACAATGTAAACTATTATATCAAATTCTTTTAAAATCACCTGTACTATAAATGTTAATCAAGAATATAAGTTGAAAAGGTCTGGGTACAAAATGTAATTTTTAATAGCAAGTTGCGATATATTGTTCCCAGTTGGTACATGTCTGACTATGAATAAACATAGGAGAATTAACTGATGAATGTACACTACTGAATAGGTCTAGTCCAAAGCCAATTGGGCTGTATTCCAAAGGAGCTATATGTGTATAGTATGTCCCAACCGAGACAATTTTGTGTTCTGATAGGGCTTTTTTATCTTTCCAACCAAATAAAATTGCGCATAAAGTTCTTGTTAAGGGAGCAACCATTTTATTTTTTGGGGGGGGGCAGGAAGACTTTTGCCAGCCGGAAATTTTTTTCGGCCATTTTAAGAGCCGGAAATTTTTTTTCGCCGGCCCTTCAGGCCGGATTATTTTTTTTGTTGTAATTTTCCAATGTTGAAAATTACCCTAAAGTTTAAATAATTCAGCGTGATTTTTCGGCGATATTAAACATCAAACACACAATGAGTTTATCTCTTGCCAGCAGATCACTGCATTTTAATTTCTTGAATGGCATATGGTGCCTATAATCTGTTTACTAAAATGATACTCAACGGAGACAGGCTATATGGTGCTAATGACTTTTGAATTTTATTTATTCACTTCAAATTGCGTAAAGTTTGTTCCATTTTATATACTTTGTGTGTTAACTGGGCAGTGGAAAGGAAGAAGAGAGGGGTGAGGGGCAATTTCATGATCCAGAAAATTTTGAAAATTTTTTTCCCTACAATTTCGATCCGGAATTTTTTTTTTGCAAAGTCTTCCTGCCCCCCCCCCCCCCCCCCCCCCCCCATAAAAATCAAATGGTTGCTCCCTAAGTGGCTTTACAAAATTTGCGAGAGTGAACAACATGTTGTGAAATCAGTTTTTAAAAAAATTTATATTAGCATTTCAAAGTCTGAATTTTTCTCATCACTCCTATAACTTTTTGAAATCAAGAAAATTTATATAAAGTGAGATCATATCAATGACTTGTATGAGGTAAAATTTAAAGAAATAATTCCTATACAGTAATACTGCTTCCCTATTGGGCAATATATTTATAGATCAATCGGCACATAATATAGCCCAATCAGGCTACAGGTATACAGTGATTTTTTTTGGCCGGATTTACCGCCAAATATCGGTGGCTTCCCCTCGTAAAAATTAGCTTTATTTTCCAAAAAATCGGCCCATATTTTCCCAAAACACGGAAATCAAAATTGTTTTCAAGATTGAATTGAATTTGACACGAAACGTGCACAAAAGTAATCCCTGGCAAGGTTCTCATTAAGAGCCAACGGCGATTTCTCGCCTCCTACTTTGGGTAAAATCACCGCCTACTGTTGTATCTCATTTTCTTTTGTATGAAAATTGAATGTGTACTAAAGGAAATTACGTTGTCCTTTAAAAAGCTGTCACTATACGAGGTACGCAATAAATATTTCCGTTACTGATTTCAACATGGCGAGACTGATCATTTTACGGCAACGTATATCAAAGAAGTACTATAGGACGACCAGATCTCGACTTTTCACGCCTGTAAATAAGATCTTTAATCAATATGAAAATTGTATAGTTATCATGGTTATTGACCACGCGCCTCCACGTGACACGGACAATCAAATGCCGGTCATGATAGTGATACCCAAGTTCTTATACTTTTCTACCTCGGTCTATTTTCTGTATGTAAACAATGTACTAGAAATTATTCGAACAACATCAAGAATTCATTGTTACACTGAGTCTATTGAAACATCCACAAGATGTGAGCAGACAGTAACTGCTGAGTGCACGATCCTGCTCACAGAATTCAAAACGTCCGACACACATTCGTTAAATATCTAAATAATCTTGCATCCGTTCGTCAATTATGATCTATACTACATGCTTACAACTCAATGCTCTCAAAAATTTTGAAAAGAAAATCTTTTTTGATTTAATAATTGAATTGTTCACACTGAGGAGAGTGCCATAAAAAAATACATCAAAGTACCCATATTATAACTGATAGTTCAAAGCTTCAATAGGCGAAAAAGGGGTGTACCTTTGTTTTTGCAAACTTTCACTTTCCTGGTAGTAATACTGATAAGGCATTTGTGAACAGGAAATTGCTGTTTTGAACCAATAATTTGAGCGTTTCTTCTAGATTTTCCCAATTTGTTCCAAAATATCGCATATTTTCCCAAATGAAAAGGTACAGGTGGCTTTTAAAAAAGGTAAAAAATCACTGGTATATACATGTATAATAGCTCTTTTGGCTTTGGACTCAGGACCTGTTAAACAAACCTGTGTCAAAATCCATACTTAATTTATACTTCTACGGTACATTTAAACTATGAGTAAAAGACCAAATTAAAATCATCACTGGACAGCAACTTGGCTCATCATATTCATACATATACCACCAGTACCGAACACTTCTTAACATTCTTCGCAATAGAAACAAGAGAAAGGTGGTGAAAAATGAATCCTTTGTATGTAAAACTGAACATTTCCGTTGTGACAGGAAAAGAATAGGCATACAGGAAATGATTTAGTTGTACAAACTACATTCATCTTTTCACTTTACATTGTATATTCACACTGTCACATACACTGATACAGTGAAATTTGAAACAGCTCAGTTGAACTGTTGAACTTGGCATATTTACCTTGAGGGGTTGGTTTCTTTGAGAAGAACGACATGTCTAGAGAATAACTAAGATGTGTACAGTCAGGCTACCATTGATTTATTGACTAAAATTGCCTTAAAAATGAATAATAGTCGTTTATTTTTGCGAAATTCTCCTGTGATTGTGAGTCAGTTTTGTTTATTTTGATGCGGAAGTGCGCGATAACGACTCTTGATCCCGACAATTTTTAACGCTCTGGAGGGAAATCCGAAAGTAGAAATGACATGAAGTTTGATAGCAAAGTTACGTTGATAACAGAAGATAGAATCAAATAGTTGCTCTATAGACTAACACAAACATGCCACCAACTGGTGGGAGACAAAGTGTAGCTGATTTAGACATCAGTCCAAAAGTTTTAGCAGCCCTTCAGAAGTCCAATCTACTGGATATAAAAAGAGTATTATCACTATCTAACTCTGATATTGAACATATGACAAAATTGTCAAAGGGAGATGTGACAGGCCTTAAACGATTAGCTTCTGAAAGTGTATTGAATCGTGTGGATCCAATATCTGTGCTAGATCTAAGAAAATCGGACCACAAAGTTCAAAGACTGTCGACTGGATGTCAGGAGATCAACAAATTATTAAGAGGTGGAATATTGGCGAGGGGTATAACAGAGATTTCAGGAGTAAGTGCCAGCGGAAAGACTCAACTTTGCCTCCAGTTGTGTCTGAATGCACAGTTACCGTTGGATTTAGGAGGTTTAAGTGGTGGCACGGCATATATTTGCACAGAAGATGTATTTCCAAATAGACGCCTCATTCAGATGATACAGTTTTTCCGCAGAAAATCACAGAAACTTACATCTAAACAAATAAATTTTGACGACAATATCTTCATTGAACACGTATCAGACTTAGAGGAGTTAAATTTCTGCATTCACAGGAAGCTTCCACTCCTACTCGGTGCACATAACGTGAAATTAGTCATAATTGATTCTATAGCAGCCATTTTTCGTTGTGATTATACCGTTAAAGAGATGCTTCAAAGATCAAAACATATGTGTACTCTGGCAAATAAATTGAGAGATATAAGTGACCAGTACAAGATTCCTGTAGTATGCGTCAACCAAGTAACAGATTCGTTGAGCAAGAAAGAGCAATTGCAGGTTCCTGCTTTAGGACTGACGTGGGCGAATCAGATAACTAGCCGTATTATGTTGTCCAAGACACCCCAGACCATATCCCTCCCCCTAACTACTGTGGATGGTTTGACTGTGGGAGGGATAGAGGCAACAGTGAGGAGACTGGAAATTGTCTTTGCCCCCCACCTACCCAAACAGGGAGTTTACTATGTGGTTGATCAGGAAGGAATCAAAGCACTGACTCCTAAAACTTGAAATTTCCATTATAAGTTTTGAAAGTTAATGAAACTTTTAAATATTCATTATCAGAATTGTTACAATTTTACATATTTGCATTGTTGAATTAAATAGTTGAAGTTAAGAATTATATGGGTTCATGAAAATGTGTTTTATCAGTCTTTTAATACTATATGTACATGTATGAATCATTGCCACTGACCATAAGGCAGCATGTTTTGATAAATGTGTACAGATCAATTCAAATAAAGGCAACCAAAGCATTGCATCCCCTCACAACTGCATTGTCAATGATATCATTGAAAAGAGTTTTAAATTAAATCAAGTCCATACAGTGACCTGGACCTTAGACCCTTGACCTTGAAAATCAAGTCTTGTCCTTTCCCATATAGAGAACATTTGATTTGACCTTGAAAATCAATTGGGGTTCATGAAGGACATTTGTGGAAGGTTTGATGATTCTGTGGTGATTGCCGAGTCTCACAATTATGTTCACAAGAATTCAAACCCACACACGTACACACACACAAACAAATAAACAAGGAGGCTCAGCAACAATGCGCTATATTTTGTGTGTTTTTATTACTCTCTGCAAAAAGAATTGTGAGAGGGATAACAAGGAGCTTGGGTGTCTGTCTTCAGATTAGCATAAAATAGCTCAGGAATTTCAATCAACAGTAATCATGGTAATATACCTGAACTTGTACACAAACATTTAAGTTGCCAGGTTTCAGCTGAAGACTATGCACAAGGTACACATATGAGATTGGTGAAGGCCATGTAGTCATCTAAAAACTGAGAAATGAGCTTGTGACAGGGAAATAAATAAAGCATGTTTTCTTTTATCACTGGCATGGTCACTTCTCATCTATTACTTCAACTTAAATGTGATCAGAAGATTCATGTATTGTACTCTGTGACCTTGACCCTTTACAAGGATAGAACATAGCTTATTTGAAAAATCTGCAAATGTTAAGATTTTGTCCTGTTTTCTTGGGTATTCACAAGATTTTTTTTGGAAAACTGTCGACTGATCATCAGAGGGGCTTTATCCTCTCACCATTGTTGGTGATTCAACTTTGTTAAAGTGTGCCTTCTATCTGTTATGTTTAAAAGGCATTTTTCCTACATTATCTACTGTGACCTTGAAAGTCAATAGGCAAATCATGGAAAACATTTGTAAAGGTATGGAAACAGATTTCTTTAAAAGAAGTTTGGGATGCTGCATCAGACCTTTTTTTTTTTCAAATGGATAAATTTGCATTGGGCAGTATATCTCACATATGATAGTGGTATATGTACTAAACTTACATAATGGATGCATCTGTGATCAAAGGACTATACATGTATATGGTTTATATAGTAAAGTGGCCCCCTTTCATGTTATCTCAATGAAAATAATCAAGAATTATGCTATTTTTCGTGAAAAAAATGACAAAAACACAGGTTTTCATGATATTTAGGCAAAATTTGCAGTCTTCAAAAGCAAGCAGTAGCTTTTATCACTAGATTTCTCAAATAATAGATATTTAACTCCCTAAAGCTGACAACAGAATTTAATTTTGAAGAAGTTGATTTTAGGGGGCCACTTTACTATTTAAACCGTATCATGGTCCTTTAATAAGTTGACCTTGTTTGCTTAGCTTGAGTGATGTCACTTTGAATTGCAAATATCAAGCAAGCTATAAGAGGCACATGTATCAAAATTGCACCTTGAATGCACCTTGCGTAAAAGTTTTATACAGTGACCTTGACCTACTTTTTCTGCTCGAGTGATTTCATTTTAAATTGCTGATATTAAGTAAAGCATAAGTGGTACCTTATCAAACTTGCACATTGGATGCATCATTGTTCGTTCAAACCTTCGTGAAATTACTTTTTCTGTTTGAGTGACCACACTTAGTAGCCTTACAGACCAAAGTACACGTGCCACATGTACAAAACTTTCCGTTAGGTCAAACTTTCATAAATTAAACCTTGGCACTTAAATGATTTTGCATGGATTCATGTACTCCCTCAAGAACTGAAACTGGCCCAGATAGAAAGGATCCCCTCCAACATCTGGATTCACACCTCGTGTCATCACTACATTTTGCTGCAAAAGTTTGGCAGGTAAATCACTGGTAAATAAATCACACAACTAATGTGAATTTTATATTCCTTTTATTAAAATTCTATAAAGAACAGTCAGTGGATTTAATTTAAAAACAATAAAACATGTAACAGATCTAATGGAAAATTGTTTTCTTTGATAGAAATGACTAAATTTTTTATGAAAATTTATATTCTAATGCACTCCGTTTGTAACGCGCATTCTAATTGGCTGAGCGATTCAAAAACTGCAAGGGGATTCACGTTTCACTGCAGTTTCTACTATGACGTCATGCGTTGCTATGACGACGTCGTTAAAAGCAGACGTTTTCTAGCTTCTTACTGACCAAAGCATTAGAATAGGGTTACCATACTGATGTTTTACAAAAACTGACAGGATATCGGCGAATCCTGTCAGAAATATCCGTTTTACCACTCGGCTGACGCCTCGCGGTAAAACTCAATTTCTGACAGGGGATTCGCCGATACCCTGTCAGTTTTTGTACAACACACGCATGGTAACCCCTAAATGACCTGCAGTTTTATTGGGAAAAGATACGAATTAATGACAATGAGAATTAGGATTTGAAGAGGATCAAATTTTCCCTTATACCATAAGCTTACAATTCAGATTTTAAATAATGAATATGCTTATCAATAAAAATCTGAGATTTTCAAAAATGTTACAAATCAATAAAGATAATACATGTATACTCATATTTTGAGAGCAAGAAACTGACTTTCAAGACAAAATCTCAACATTATTGCAATTTTGAGTACCTGTTTTTCAAATCACAAACAAATACATGTACAATGTATTTTAAACCCTTAATTTGGATTTACAATTATTTCTTTTCCATAAAACTTGTTACTTTATTATTAAAAGAGAGAAGTAAAAGTATCGTTCAGTGAGTTAGGCAGAACAAAAAAAATAGCAATCCAAGGAATGCTTGTGTCGCCTGCGAAGCGGTTTGATTATTATTCTAGAAAGTGGATCAAAATTATTGGTATCAGTAGAAAAGTCTTGTCATATGAATTTCATTTGAAATATCAGACCTCTTAATTACAAATTAAAAGATATGGTCATTCTCAAATTTTCAGAAGAGAGTGTCAATCATCTAAGTCAAGGTCACTACGTAAAAATTGGTAACAAAAAGGTCTCATCATAAGAAATATTAAAGACCTATCACCTATCAATTAAAAGATATATACAACCTTAGAAAAGAAGGTTCAAATAGCTAGGTCATGGTCAAAAGGTAAAAAATTATGGTATGTTTAGAATGGCATTGTTACAAGGAAAATACATGTGAAAAAATATCAAAGCCCTATCACCTACCAATCAAAAGATATAGCCAATATTACTTTTCTTGAAAAGTAGGTCAAATATCTAGATCAAGGTCAAAAGGTCAAATTTTATGGTCTGTGTAGAAAGGTCTTGTCACAAGGAATACACATGTGAAATACCAAGGCCCTATCACTTACCAATCAAAAGATATATCCATTCTTAATTTTTTGGAAAAGTAGGTCAAATATGTAGGTCAAGGTCTAAAGGTAAAAAAATTATGGTATGTGTAGAATGGCATTGTTACAAGGAAAATACATGAGAAATATCAAAGTCCTATCACCTACCAATCAAAAGATATAGCCAATATTACTTTTCTTGAAAAGTAGGTCAAATATCTAGATCGAGGTCAAAAGGTCAAATTTTATGGTCTGTGTAGAAAGGTCTTGTCACAAGGAATACACATGTGAAATATCAAAGCCCTATCACTTACCAATAAAAAGATATAGCGAATCTTATCTTTTTTTCAAAAGTAGGTCAAATATCTAGGTCAAGGTCACAAGGTCAAAAATTATGGTATGTGTTGAAAGGTCTTGCCACAAGGATTGCACATGTGAAATATCAAAGCCCTATCACCTACCAATCAAGAGATATATCCATTCTTAATTTTTTTGAAAAGTAGGTCAAATATGTAGGTCAAGGTCACTAGGTCAAAAATTATTGTATCTGTAGGAAGGTCTTGTCACAAGGAATACACATGTGAAATATCAAAGCCCTATCACTTACCAATCAAAAGATATAGCGAATCTTATCTTTTTTTCAAAAGTAGGTCAAATATCTAGGTCAAGGTCACAAGGTCAAAAATTATGGTATGTGTTGAAAGGTCTTGCCACAAGGATTGCACATGTGAAATATCAAAGCCCTATCACCTACCAATCAAGAGATATATCCATTCTTAATTTTTTTGAAAAGTAGGTCAAATATGTAGGTCAAGGTCACTAGGTCAAAAATTATTGTATCTGTAGGAAGGTCTTGTCACAAGGAATACACATGTGAAATATCAAAGCCCTATCACTTACCAATCAAAAGATATAGCGAATCTTATCTTTTTTTCAAAAGTAGGTCAAAAATCTAGGTCAAGGTCACAAGGTCAAAAATTATGGTATGTGTTGAAAGGTCTTGCCACAAGGATTGCACATGTGAAATATCAAAGCCCTATCACCTACCAATCAAGAGATATATCCATTCTTAATTTTTTTGAAAAGTAGGTCAAATATGTAGGTCAAGGTCACTAGGTCAAAAATTATGGTATGTGTTGAAAGGTCTTGCCACAAGGATTGCACATGTGAAATATCAAAGCCCTATCACCTACCAATCAAGAGATATATCCATTCTTAATTTTTTTGAAAAGTAGGTCAAATATGTAGGTCAAGGTCACTAGGTCAAAAATTATGGTATGTGTAGGAAGGTCTTGTCACAAGGAATACACATGTGAAATATCAAAGCCCTATCACTTACCAATCAAAAGTTATGGGCTGTGACACCCAAAGTGTGACGGACAGACAGACTGACAGACAGACGGACAGACGGACGGACAGACGGACAGACGGACAACGGACAAAGTGATCCCTAAGTGTCGCTATGCTTCGCAGGCGACACAAAAATAAACATTCGTTAACTAGTTAACTAGAGTATTAGTTTGCAAAATTCTCAGTCGGAAAAAAAATATCGTAAATATCACTGAGTATCAAATTGAATGAATGACATATTTATGGCACTATGAAATAAATGAATAATGTGTGAATGAAATAAATAACAATGAAATTTTCAGGACTTCAAATATGTGCATCAAAAATGTCCATACATTAATGTAAGTTGGTATCATAAATGCCAGTATTGCAATCGAGATTCACTCTGTACATAAAGACGTTCAAACTACAGCTCTATAAAATACCCTGATCAAAAAATAACATATTTAGCTCCTAAAGTGGAGCATCCCTCATGGGGTACATTGCTACTTGACTTATGAAGATAAATTTTAACCTTTTTTAATACCTAACATTTTACAGGCAAAGAGTCTGACTCGACATTTTGGACCTTAAATTTCATTTATAGAGTAAGTGTCCTAATTTGCAATTTGTTACAGGTATGCAACACACATTGACAGAAAATGCATTTATCGTACATGTTATGCGCGTTAGCCATTTATTCTAGATACATGTATATGCACTACATTTGTCAGTTTCATTCTTGTTGTCTGAAATGGCATTGAAAAAAAGATACGTTTAAATTAAGGTCACCACATGTTCAGTTTATAAATTAGTTTGCATATTCCACATCTAATCTAATTGTGCACGAAATGTTTCATTCAATAAAGATATGCAGATAAACTTTCTTAAATTAAGATTTGATGATTCATCCAAATTTGTCATTGAAGACAGTCTTCCTTACGAAAACAAATATAAATTTTTACTACTTTTATATTGTATAGGAAATTGATCTTCTTCTCAACTCAATATCTTTTTACTTTCAACAGTAAATATTGCAAACCAAAAACTAATAGAGCTCTTATTAATGTTCTTAATATAGTAGCAATGCAAAAATAAGAAGGAAACAAAAAAATGAGAGACAAGTGATTTACTAAGAAAATGTCATGATGCTTATTCCATGATTTGTAATTGTGAGATCAGGAATGTTAATATGGGTTTAAGGATTTATATCTCATCAAATTAAAAAAAAAAAAGTGCATTAGTATAAAATATGTTAGAATTCGATCAAAATCTCAAGTAAAACTTTAAAATTTCTTTGACATGTAAACTCAGAAGAAAATCCACTTTATTCCAGTGGGAAGTAAATTTTTAAAAGCCTTTGTTCTTAGACTGTTTTAATGCCTTTAATCTAATTAAAAGGAATTCTAAAATATAGTCTCTAAGAAAGCAATTAAACTTCAAATGCTTCATCATTATAAAAATGTTTGCGGACAAAGGGGGACAACTCCAAGTAAATACCAGCTAAAGTCTTCCATCAGTTCAAAGATGACCAAGTTTGTTTAGATTACTAGAATTACTAACAAACAAAGATGTTTAAATCTTAAAGGATATGGATTAAAAGGAGTAATATTTCGAGTTCATTAAGTCTACTGTCCTTTCATTTGATTGTCATTGAAATTGAGCTTTTAATCTTTTGACTCAAACAAATCAGATCGAAATATGAAAGATTAAATTTCCTCACTTAATTCTGAGATAGAAGGTTGAAAATTATTATCGACAGATCTCATTCATACTCTATTCTATGCTGAGATTGTTCTAACAGTGTGCGAAATTAAAGGTGGCCCAATGGCCAATTTCTACAGTAAATTGGATCGGTCCATAGCAAATGAAAAAGTCATAGACCAACTTGTCCATAGGAATTTTCAGCATCAAAGTCACATAAAATTTATAAGATTAATAAGAATTTCTATGAATTTTGAATCATTGTATACATGATTCTATTTTTGAAAAAAAATTGTTTTATCCAATAAAATGGATGATAAAAGATTAGATTTTTGGGGTTATCTTTATTTTGGTCTACAGTAAATTGCTACGGTCTATATGATCTAAAATCACTGTGGACCGAATGTCTATAAGCATTCAATTGTCAATCTCACACACTGTTCTAAAACAAAACTGGTATCGATGTTTATGCCATTATGTATCAGTCATAAAGTACAGATATACTTAAAAATACATTAACAAGTAAAGATTTCATACTAAAATAAGCCTAAAACATTAAGAATTGTCATATTCTACATAAAGAAAAATCAAATTAGTCATAAAAACAGTCCTAATTTATGTAACATTTGAGATGAAGTCAGAAAAAAACAATGCTTCGGTTAAAAAATGTGTATAAATAAAAAAAAAATCAAGCCAAAGTAAATTGTATTGTATTGTACATGTATATGTACATATGGCAGTGTAACTCAAAAAGACTACCATTAAAACTCTATTTATAATTAAAGACATCTAAATTCTATACATTGTATTTGTAACATAATTTTTTTTTTATTTGTAACATAAATTTTTCTTCCAATACCGGTATATCGTAGACTTTAACATACAGAAACGCAGATTCCCTGAAGTACAAGTAAAGTTAAATGTGCAAAAACCTGTTCAGTACAAAGCGAAGATCTAGTTCTGCTATCCAATACAATTAATTGTAAGAAAAGATCATATGAATGCCCTATACACCATATTTAACCTTTTATGACTTTTTGTTCATGTTTTCTGTTATCCACATTTTCAAATCAAACAGAGACCTAGCTATCTATTTAACTGACAACAGTTTTTCCCTTATAAATTATACTTCTGTCTAATTCAATCAATATCAATTCACACTCTGACAAAGTCTGTGAGTTAGTATTTGCAACTTACTTGAATTTAAAAATAAAAATAATGAAAGTTATTGCGACCAAATCAGCAAATTTACAAGATTATGACATAGCATCCAACTCTGATTAAACAAAGTAAATTTATACTGACTAGAATTGTTTATTTCACAGGGATATGGTTTTGGTTATGAAATTTAAAATGTATGGTATCATAGATGATCTACATGTATAAAAATCTGCACAAAGTTCAGACCTGCTAACCCTGTTTGACAGTTTTAAAAAAAAATTCTTTTTTTATACTTACATTAGAATCTGTTTTTTTAATTTAAAACATAAGAATTCCTTAGAATATTCCCTCATTGGCAACATATTAGAGGTAAGAATAGCATAGTTACATATACAAAATTGTATGAGTTTTAGAAATAGTTTATCTTAACATAACAAAATACCGTAAACAAATGAAAATGCACTTAATTAACATTTTAAGGGTTTGAAAAAGTAAACATCCGGACAAATCTATAAAGTAGGTAGATTAAAAGTTTTAGACCCCAAAACATTTAAATTATGCAAACGTCACATCAGCACTCTTTGATAAACATATACATGTAACAAATATGTACAACAATATTTTCGTGAGCATCTAAGAAATTTGGTGAGCAAGTGAGATTCGTGTCTATGAAAATACTGATAAGAAATACAACGCTATTATTAACATTGTCGGTGCACGCGTGAACAAGGGATTAAAAAAATGGAGACTTTAACAACAGGTGATCATGGAATGAATATTTTGATAACAAGGGAAATGCCATTCGTGTCGGGAATCACAGAAAAAAAAACATATTCTGAAGTCTGTTTGTCCAATGCAACTGGAGCTGTCTTTAAACTGGATTTGAGAATTCTCCAGGATGGTATGTGAGCGATACACCTAAATTCATCCTGCGGAAAGTTTTTTATGTCGGTACATAAATTTATTTGGTTCTCTGTGTCCATGTTGTCCGTAGTTTACAATATTTTTCGTTGATATTCAAATCGGACTTTTGCTCTCATGAGTTCCTCATCACAGTGATTGGGTTTACTGGAATGTGTTTTGTGGGCGGGTATAATATAAGCCACGCCTACTTCAGCTTATCTCCTCCTCCTCTTCCTCATCCTCTTCTTTGATTGGCTGCTGATTTGAAGGAAGGGATTTCACAACCTGGTCAAGAAGAACCATCACATGGTCCATCTTTCTGTCTAGTTTTACGATCTGAAAATATAATGCAATGTTGCAAATGTGTAAAAATCAGATCAGCAACAAATCAAGAATTAAATGTTCTTAAAAAGTTACAAAAGATAAGATTCTTTTTAAAAAGGGGCCTTACCACATTACCTACACCTACAAAGATGTGTGTTCAACACAAATATGCAACTGATAAAAATGTAAGAAACAAAGGTCTCCTTGTACATGTTCATGGCTTGTACTCTATAGTTGGTCTTCATGCAAATTCATGGGGAAAGGGGAAGGGCCAAGAGATCCCTAAATCGGCCCTTGATTTTTCTCTAGAAATAAATTTAATGGGGAATACTTGATATCTCTCATGAAAATACACGAATGTTTACCGCTTTTAATGAAAAGAAAAATATCACCAAACATAGTGTCATTTAACGTAATGACATCATGAAGTGATGTCAATTTGATGTTATTGACAAAATATGGCGTAAATTGCTTGGAATTTTGTCTTTTGTGGAAGAATTCAATGTGGCCACATGCGTTAACTGAGATAAAACGTTTATGACAAAAGGATATAATGATAATCTTTCACATATAATTTTTTCATCCTAGTTAATGCATGCAGCCATTGCTAATTTTATAGAAATATGTAGTTTTTGAATCAATTTCATCGAATATAAACAATTTTGGTGTTTTCAAAGGGCTAAAAACTATTGATAAATGCAATGTTTACAAATGATAGATCTGTGATACAGTAGAGAATGTTTCAAAATGTCAAATCACAGTTAAAAATTCTATGCAGTACAATGTTCAAAATAAGGGCCAATATCGGGCTTCGTGGCCCTACCCCTTTGTGCATGGACAAACCCAACCAGAGTTTATAAGCTTTGAACATATGAATGAAGACCTTCATTACTTACATTCTAAGAATCCTCTCACTCTTGTTAAAACATTTCCAAAGTTGATAATAAATTCTTCTTACATATAACGCTTGAATCGGTTTTTACTTGCATTATGTAAATCGTTTACCTGATTTTCTATATTTACAACTTTGGCACAGACTGTCATTCTTTCCCTGTCCCTGCTACCTGAGTTATACAAAGGTTTACCCAGGGTCTGGTCAAGTCTGTAAGATATACCAAACATTTTATTAGACATGCAAATATTTCAAATGGTATACATTGTAGATGAGTAAATTTCATCATTTCATGTTTAAGAATTTTTAAAACATACGAGCAGTATACATGCAGTATTGTATTTTTAAAAACCAGAGTTACTTCATGTTTGGGACGGTATCTGATGTAGACTTAAGAAATTGGGACGTCATCAAACAATATGGAAACCATTCTTAAACTCTTGGAAATGACTGTACAAAATGGATGTTACCATACCAGTTTTATACATTCATAATAGATGATTTTCCAATAAACTCGTGAGACAGTCAAACACCAGACATCGTAAAATTTCACGATATTTTCATTGTGACGTCAAAATAAAAAGCATGACAACACATCAAGGTGCTTCAAGACGGTGCGATCAGATGTGATGTAGCAATGGAAAAATTTTGCCAAATGATGAGATGTCGGGTGTCTGTGAGTATAAAATCAAGGTTAGGAACGGTAATATCTTTTATCTGGAAAATGGACTATTGTTTTATGTCAGACACCATCTAATATGGGGAATTACTCCATACTCCTATTAAAAAGACTCAATAAGCTCAACAATGTCGCTTATATGAATATCCTGAACAACTTTGACTATACCTACCTTCGTTGGAGCTCTTTGATTCGTACCATCATGTTAAGATGTCCCTGAGAGTATTGTTCTATAACATCACGTACATCGTAAGGCTTTCTAGCTTGCTAAATCAGAGTAAAATGGTCTTTATGAGTAATTTTGTTACATTTGAATATTACAAGTATGCTTCAGAACAAATCTATTTGCAAAATTACACCAATCTGAGAAATAAATTATTATTCTACATTAAACATTATTTTCAGAGAAATTTCACCAGGATAAAACTTATAATTAAAGCAATATTATTTCAATGTTGTAACAAATGTATTACAAAGGAGCAATTATTGGAAAGTTTTCAATTTGCCATCCATAAACTTTCCAGGTCAGAGTAAAAATGAGTTTATGGGTACGATTAATACACGCATACTCTTTTATCCCTGAATTCAATGTTTTTGTAAGACTGCCACTTACCTGAAATTTTCTTCTTGCAACAAAAAATTTGATTTTTCTAATGACCCGAATCATGGTTTTGTGAGCTTCTGTTAATCTATAAAAGATGTAAATGAGTCATAATGTAAAATATCTCTAAGAAATTCAAAAGGATGTAGATGAGTTTCTTGTAAAAGTAAAGGTTTGGTATTTCATTTCTGTTCCGCAATCTCTCTGTAGCTTGAATCATTACCATGTTGCTTTTTTCATTAATCAATTCCTGACTCATTATATTTTTCAATGTCAATTTCTAGTTTCATACTGTATACGTAGAATCATCCGCCTGTACTTTCTTTCGCGATTTTATAAAAGTTAACAATTTCGCATGGACATTGATTCGCGGTTCCACTCCTGCTAGTATTGAGTTATGCTTTTGGTATCCAAGTTCGCTGAGACAAACTTTCGCGATACAAAATTGACCGCGAAAGGAGCGAAGGTTAAATTATATTACACCGCAAATGATTAATAATATACGTATACAGTTATCAAAATGACTTGAAATTCAATATCACCTCAGTATATCAGATTCTAACAAGAGTTTAAGAAAGATTATAATAAAAGCTTTGGTGCTTTAGGTAAATTTAAGTAGAAAAAATTGTGGTCAATGATTGACTCGGAGTTCTTGAAGCTGACCTTAACCAGCTATTGACTTTCAAAATAAACACTGTTCCCTGTAAGTTGGATAAATGTATCACACAGAATGAAAAAGATGGGACAGTAGACAAAGTTATATACATAAATCGAATCTTCAGAGATGATATAATGATTATGATAAATAACATACTCTTCAGGTTTTGTAATTTTCTCGAAGTAGTCCTCGTCTTCTACTGAGTATTCTGTCAGTTCCTGAGAAGCTCTGTTTTGTGACAGGTTCAGAGATCCAGAGTGATCTAATGAAATATAATGACGAAATTACAAATAAAATAAAAATTTAAACTTTATTTATATTACAAACAAGTTACACAGCTTATATTAATGTCTCACGTTGGCTGACAGATACTGGCGTGAGGGGGTCCAAGGAGCAGGAGGAAACCAGAGTACCCGGAGGAAAATCCCCTGCAGAGGCCTGGGTGGGGGACCACCTACCCTCCCACATATGACCCTTCGCCAAATCTGGAATTTGAACCAGGGACCTTAGAGGTGAGAAGCGAGTGCGCTAAAACTGCGTTAACCTGGCCTTACAAATAAAATATACATGTTGTACTACTACATCATTATATTCTTGCTTAATCATCTGAAAACAAAAGGGGTCTATATGTCACATCATTGAAAAAACTTTGAAGCAGTAAGTTTTCATGCAGTTTATTACCTTATTTTGCAAGGATTTTTGTGAGATTTTTTTTCAAACAATTATGAAATAAAACACCGCTAAAGACGGTATGGCCGGATTGCAAAGTAACTTTTTGTCACCAACTGGGTCAAGGTCAATAGGTCAAATAATACAGCATAAACTGAAAGGTTTTGTCAGAGGCAACCTACATGTATTAAATAAAGTTTCTACTGCATACAGTTCCATAGATTTTGCTTAAACCAGGAACTTTAACCAAAATCCTTAACTAGGTCAAAGTCCAAGGTCAAGGTCACTAGGTCAAATGTTACGGCATAAATTGAAAGGTCTTGTCATGGGCGAGCTTCATTAATAATATAAAGTTTCTACTGCATACAGTACCATAGATTTTGCTTAAACCAGGAACTTCAATCAAAATCTTTGAGTAGGTCAAAGTCGAAGGTCAAGGTCACTAGGTCAAATGTTACGGCATAAATTGAAAGGTCTTGTCATGGGCAAGCTTCATGTATAATATAAAGTTTCTACTGCATATAGTTACTTAGATTTTGCCTCAACCAGAAACTTTACCAAAATCTTTAACTAGGTCAAAGTCCAAGGTCAAGGTCACTAGGTCAAATGTTACGGCATAAATTGAAAGGTCTTGTCATGGGCAAGCTTCATGTATAATATAAAGTTTCTACTGCATATAGTTACTTAGATTTTGCCTCATCCAGAAACTTTAACCAAAATCTTTAACTAGGTCAAAGTCCAAGGTCAAGGTCACTAGGTCAAATGTTACAGCATAAATTGAAAGGTCTTGTCATGGGCAAGCTTCATGTATAATATAAAGTTTCTACTGCATATAGTTACTTAGATTTTGCCTCAACCAGAAACCTTGGCCAAAATGTTTAACTAGGTCAAAGCCCAAGGTCAAGGTCACTAGGTCAAATGTCATGGCATAAATTGAAAGGTCTTGTCATGGGCATGCTTCATGTATAATATAAAGTTTCTACTGCATATAGTTCCTTAGATTTTGCCTCAACCAGAAACCTTAACCAAAATGTTGACGGCAGACGGACGGACAGACGGACGGACATCGTCAATCTATAGACCGGAATTGCTTTGCAATCCGGCCAATAAAATTCATGTAAATAATTCTTATATGAATATTAGACATAATGTTTGTCTACAAATTTTCTTGTAGAATAATTAATGTCATCAGAATTATATAACAGATCAAATAAATCATACACGAATACAAATGTACATTCCATCTTACCAACAAAGAAAAATAAGCATAAAATGAAAGACATTAATCTTAGCATGTGATTTTTTTCTATGGGGTGTTTAAAATGTGTGATAACTTCAGCCTTACCTAATTTATGGGAATCAAAGTATGCTGGACAAGACTTGATACTTTCTTGCCGATCTCCCAGCATGTTATTTGATGGTTTTGATAAATGGCGTTTTTTTAGTAGACTGGCCCTACGTGCCATCCGTACGAGAGCAGAGGATGACGCGTTGGCTTGCATGTTGGCTAAATGTGCTTTACGGGGATGGTGCTTCTCCCAGTTTAATTTTTCGTGAATGTGAGCTTTCCATGTTGCTTGAGAATCGAAGGTGGGATCTGCTGCATGGCATCTCCATAAACACTGTCATGAAAATTTTACCGATTAAATTACTAGAATCCTTCATTTCTTTATATCATTAAAGTTATTGTGTGCTAAAAGAAATTCCACTTTAAATGCTGAAAAAGTTCCATAACACTGAAATTGTCTGAAACAACAAACGAGAAAAACAAATCAAAACAGCTCTTCAAGTATTCTGTAGTAGTTTATTAGTTTGATAAAATCTTTTATGTGTACTAAAGCTATTGATTACTGTAGCCGATACATCCTGTCACACAAAAGATGAGCAGAGAGAGGTTTAAGACTGCCACAACTATTTAAATTTGCATTGGAATAAGATTACCTTACCTGTATAAGTGATGCAGCTGTGGGAATCTGTCTGTTGAAATGTTTCTGTCGTTGTTTTTGTTGAACTTTCAAAGCAAAACCTGAGCCTAATATACCCTAAAAGTTCAAAAGAAATAATAGTACTTGAAGCATGGCTTCACAAAATGTTTTAAAAGCCAAAAAAATACAAAATTTTCAGATGGGAAGTAAAGATTGTTATTGACTATGAAGTTCCAAAATAATTAGCATGAAATCAAAATAGACTTAACTTTCAGTTTAAAAAGCAAACAGTATAAAATAATTCAGACATATAGCTATAATAAGTCAGGATTTTCACATTTTTTTTATTTTGAAATGTTCATAGTTACACTCATAACTTACTGCAGGGAGTGCGAAGAATGATATTGCGAAGACAGAGAAACAAGATGCTACAATCTTGCCCATCCATGTCTTTGGTACTGTATCACCATAACCAATGGTAGTTACTGTGATCTGAAGATAGAATCATCATGCCTTTAGAATTCTATACATATTCAATTAAAAATGCAATGTTAGATCTTGCATAATCTTGGGCCTAGGGCAAAATTTTATGGAACTTTATTCAAATTAATACAGGGGCATAAAGGTAAAGATCAATTGACAAAATTCAAGCCCCCCCCCCCTATTTTTCTAAGTAAGCAATTAAGCTTAGATCTGCATAATGGCTTGCATTTGTACAACTAGATTCAAGTGGGTCAAGGTCATTTTATGAAAATTTGTAGCACTTATACTTTGCTCAGAGATTGCTTTAAAAAGCAAAATTACTCAAAGGGAAAAAGTAGGTCAAGGTCATTTTATGAATGTTTGATCAAAGATACATTCAATATGCAAGTTTGGTACGTTCAAAATTGCCTTTTAAAAGAAAAACCACTCAAGTTGAAAAAGTAGGTCAAGGTCATTTTATGGATACATCCAATATGCAAGTTTGGTACATTTCATACTTATATACTTTGCTCAATAATGGCCTTTAAATGCAAGATTACTCAAGCAGTGAAAGTAGGTCAAATGCTGCTTTCATCACATGGGTCCATCTCAGCATCCAAATATGTATCACTTATGTAAGTTTGGTTACTGGAACATCAGTATTTTGTATTACTGATGCAAGATACTCAGCTACCCTAAACTTTTTAACCAAGTCAACGAACCAGGAAATGTAGGTCATATCCAGCATCCAATGCATGGGTTCACCTCAGCATCCAAAGATTAATTTATTATGCAAGTTTGGTTACTGTTGCTTTGTTACTTCGTTGAGGTGTGCTAAAAGGACAGACGGACAGATGGACAACGGACAAAGTGATCCCCAAGTGTCGCTATGCTTTGCAGGCGACACAAAAAACTATTTCGGGGTACAACAGAAATATGACCAAAATTACAAGTCGATATTTAAATTTTGCACTTTTCTTAGCAATGGTGAAAATTATTTTTTCAAAAAAACATTATGGTCGAATGATACATGTACATGTATAAGGAAATCAAATGGTCAATAAAACACCGCTAAAGACGGTATGGCCAGATTGCAAAGTAAGTTTTTGTCACCAACTGGGTCAAGGTCACTAGGTCAAATATTATAGCATACATTGAGAGGTCTTGTCAGAGGCAACCTACATGTATAATATTAAGTTTCTACTGCATACAGTTCCTTAGATTTTGCTTAAACCAGAAACTTTAACCATTATCAAAGTCCAAGGTCAAGGTCACTAGGTCAAATGTTACGGCATAAATTGAAAGGTCTTGTCATGGGCAAGCTTCATGTATAATATGAAGTTTCTACTGCATATAGTTCCTTAGATTTTGCCTCAACCAGGAACTTTAACAAAAATCTTTAACTAGGTCAAAGTCCAAGGTCAAGGTCACTAGGTCAAATGTTATGGCATAAATTGAAAGGTCTCGTCATGGGCAAGCTTCATGCATAATATAAAGTTTCTACTGCATACAGTTCCTTAGATTTTGCCTCAACCAAAAACTTTAACCAAAATGTTGACGGCAGACAGATGGACGGACGGACAGACAGACGGACGGACATCGTCAATCTATAGACCGGAATTGCTTTGCAATCTGGCCAAAAATTTACAACTATTAGACAAAAATATTATTTCATTCTCTGGTAAGCTTATGCAAATATCTATTGAAAATACAATCAGCAGTAATGCATCATACACGAAATGTTTGCAGGGTCCTTTATCAATATTAATGATAACATCAAGGGAAATGATGGTATTTTTCAGAATGAATAAATTTTCTGAGTGACACTCGTATGCAAAGTGATACTCACCACTCCCCACCAGAGGGCGTCTGCATAGCTAGTAAAGTCGGTATCACTATTATTACCGTCATCTTTTTCCGCGAGGTAGACAAAGTACGATGAGAATATCAATCCCAGGAATCCTATGTATAATGTGGTTATCAACTCCTGGAAAATATGAAACGGCAAATAAATACACCATATACATTTTACTACAGTATATGTATATTTGATTAGGCTATGTACATGTATACTCATCATATTTACAGCTATCATGGTTGTAGTCTGCTTAATGATTGTGAAAACTAATATGTACAACTTCATTTAACAATTTGCAGACAGACTGACAGACATGCTGGCTAATGAATGTTATAAAATGCCTAAAATATCAATTGATAGTCTTGTTGAGAACACAAAAGATATACATACTTTGAAACATTCCAAATATGAAAGCCCATAAACCTCATATATTGAAGTTGTAGCTGATTTCAGTTTTCAATTCATGTACGCAAGATTCAAGGGTGCACGATCAAATACCAGGTATTATGGTATCAACTAGTATATCGCTCAGAAGTTTTGAGTTAAACTTGTAAATGGAAGAGGAAAAAGAAGAAGAACCAAAAGGTCATGTCAAAGGAATGAATGCCAAGTATGAGGGTCCTATTTCTTAAGTGATGTGTCTAGTGTTAAAGTTCAACACTTAGTACAACTCGCAGTAATTATCTAATTCTTTTGACCAATCTCCCTTTCATTAAAACAAACTGTAAATGACATCAGTCCAAAAAAGTCTTGAAAAAGGTTCATTTGTAAGCATCCCATTAAGTTGTGCACTATTTCTGAGCTGATGATAAGATCCATTTTTCAGACTTAACATTTAGCGGGTCTATAATAATGAGACATAAGTTGACATATAAGATCAATCACGATGTCAATTATTTGACTATGACATGGACTTTCTCGCTAATTTGTAGGGCACTGCTCAGTTTGGGATTATTGATTATTTAACCTAAATGTCTCACTAATTAATCTTCGTACATGAATATATTGGTTTCTTCTAAATAACATGGGTAATTACCAGCATGAATTTACTGCCACAACAAAAATACTATGAACTTTTCCAACAATAAAAATGATGATTTTTTAGCATCCTAGCTTAAAACTTGAGAAAATTTGTAAATATCACAAAGTCTCTTGACATTCAGAAATTAAATGAAAAAAATTGGTTTTTCTTTGCCATACGTTTTGGCCATTAGGCCTTCATCAGCAGACTTTCTTTGTTGTTCGCATGCGAAATTCTAGCCATAAACTTAAATTCCTAGCAATAAACTTAAATTCCTAGCAATAAACTTAAATTCCTAGCAAAAAAAATGAATTTAAGCTGCATGACAAAATGTGTTTAAAGTTCATCCACACCATACAGCACATCTAGCCTGCTATCTTTCATAAGATCACAATTGACTTTTCCTTCATGTGTGTGCATAAAACTGACTACATTTGTATATTTGTATCAAAATACATTCTAAAAATATCAATTTATCAAATACGCCCTAAAATGTGCGAGCTTACTTTAATTAAGTGCATTAAGCCAAAAATGAAAAAAAAAAGGTTTTAAAAATGTAAAAGAAAATCAAAACCACTAAAAATGAATACTCAAATCCCAAGTGTTAAATACAAAATAACAAAATCTACATGTACATCTACCTTCTATAATGATAACACTTATTTATAAAAACATTTTTATGTGCGGTGTTAGAATAAGATTCTTATGTTAGAATATTAAGTACATATCTCATCTGACATATCAGCTATGAGCATTATTGAATGCAGACCTATATAATTCTGGACAATCTAGCAACTAAAGCCTTTAATTTGCATTCACTGTGTAAGATTTCAGTATAATAGTAATCATTTGACTAGCCATGGCCAGCTGACATCCATGTATTTCATCTTCTCATATCACTGCTTGTCTATAAAGTTTTTTTCTTTTCTTTCAAACTTTAAAATCCTAAGAAATGAACTGTCCCATTTCTAAGCAAATTGTTTTTATGAAAAATTTTGAGAGATATTTTTCCGACAATGTCTTTAATGATAATGAAAATAATACGCATGATTCTTTGTATTCATTTTGCGATACATGTGCAATTTTTATTTTTAAAGAACAAGTTGCCCGTCATACTTCTTAGGACAGAATGTCAAATTTTATCTTCATCTCTGTCTATCAAAACATATTAGGTCATCCATTTTTGAAAGTCTTATTTTCAAAACCGGAATTATAATTCTTACTTTAAATACTCTACCTTCCAATCATTTGATATCGATTTCAAGGTACACCATCCTAAATAAAGCATGTCGTACCTGTTTGTGAATATATACAACTGAGCCTAGCAATCTCCACGTCCCTCCCTGACGATCCACATGTAACATGCGTAAAATTTGCAGGAATCTTATTCCTCTGAAACCAACATATAGTTCAGTCAATACATCTTACACCAGGTAAGTTATGTAAAAAATGTTAGTAAAACAGCCGGTGGGATGAAGGCTGGAAATTCATCCATCTTGTGCCACAAGTTAACTGCTAATATTGCTTTGAATTTGCTTCATCATGCATTGAAATTTTTGTTTTGGTCAATAAAACTTGAACTTGATGCATTAAGCAAAAGATAATTTTCATTTCTTCAAATTCTTTTCATTTTTTTTTTCTGAAAAATTTCATTGATGCAAAGTGAAGTAAATTCACAGCTTTGACTAACAAAATCACATAGATAAAAAGTATTTTTAAAGGGAAAATGCAGGTGACCAATCTTTAATGTTAGAATATCTTTTTTTGTAAAAAGAATTAGTACTAGGATGTCTCCCTGCAGTAACCCAGTATTTCTAGACATTATACTTCTAGACATAAATATAGCACACATATTTCTTGGCAGCACCATGGAATAGACGGCATGGTGCGTGGATGCCCTACCTGCCTATGTATATAAACAACAGATCCTAGCAAACGCCAGGTACCGCCCTGCCGATCCACATGTAGCATACGTAAAATCTGAAGAAATCTAACACCTCTGGAAAAAAATGAGAACCAAAACTCTTGTCTTTAACTTGATTCTAGCAAGATATTAAATGCTGTATGTGTTAGGACTCTTGGACATAAGTAGAATCTATAAGATAAACAATTATTAAACTTCTGTTTTGGGTTTATTTTTGTTTACAGATATACACTCTGAATTGAAAAGACGACATACAAATACACAAGCATGTATGGTCAAGAGCCAAATATATTTTCAAATGTTTCTAGCCAAATTTAACATTTTATGATCTCTATAAATCAAGAATTTTGTAAAGACTTTCAAGTTATTTGCAAGGGCAACAAATGAAGTTTAAATTTTAAAAGTCTGTATGGATTTACTCCGGTGCAGGAATGGAAAATTAAGCTGCTTTTCAATGAAGTATCATAAAATTTCCAGAAATAACCCTTTTCTTTTTATTTTGCCCAACAAAGCAGCCACTAAACTTACAAAATACAAAATCATTGTTTATCAAATTCGATTGCATACCTTATTGCAGAAGTGGCAAAGACCTGGCCATTAGATCCTACAGCTAAAACTATAACAGATGCTGTCACAACCAGAAAATCTGTAAAACAAAGAAAACTATACATGTATGTACTGTACAATACACAAATGTACATGAATTTTATATCAGATGCAATCATATGCAGAGTTTAGGCAAGGTCATATTTCAAGCAAGGTCAAGGTCACATTCTCAAACCTTGATACAATTTACCAAAAGAAAGATTTTCTTACAAGAAAAACACATACATGTCTGCCCAACTTGTCGGTCAGTCATGTGCAGCAAGGTGAAGTTTGTAACAGACAGACAAAGTTACAGTCAAAAGAACATAAACAATTTGTGTCATGATCTTTGAAATAGTTTTAATGTTAGTGAGAGGAAGGAGCAATAACTCTGTTTGGGGATTGTGAAACAATATGGAAATCCTTTTACCAATTTTCACAAAATTCGGTATCGCAAAAATTATTTGTAAAATATATTCCTCTCTCCTTGCTGTGACACTCTTGTCTCATGCAATAGTCTTCATTTCGGAATATAACCTTGACCCTTGACCTTTTGAACCCTCAATCAATGAGTGCAATAGGGTTGATAACTGGTATTGGATTCATAAATCAAAATATGGTAAAATCGATAGGCTGAAAGGATTAATTTCACGCTTCAGTCTCCCGATCACAAGGATTACAAATGTAGCATCAAAACAAAAGTTTGTCTCAAGCCGAGTCAAGGTCAAACAAAGTTGCAAGTGCAGAAGCGCAATTTTAAAATGATGTTGTGACATGAGTGAAGGAAAGGATTTGTTCGGCTACAGAATAAACCCATTTCATAGACAATGACTAAAGGATTAAAACCATACGAGTGCTTTATCCCTCATCATTGAACTAGCTTTAGGGACATATTTCATTCAAGTAATTAACAATGGTTTCAAATTGATTATTTGTTCCAAAACAGTGCATGGGAGAACAGATACAGTCATGCACCATAGTGCATGCAAAATTCATTCAACTTTTTCAACCGATTGACTGAAAATAAGCCTGGATTCCAGTGGAACACAGCAGTCTCCTGTTGTTTTATT
The DNA here is from genome assembly GCA_028142955.1 of Pinctada fucata. Lineage (NCBI taxonomy): Eukaryota > Metazoa > Mollusca > Bivalvia > Pterioida > Pteriidae > Pinctada > Pinctada fucata. The sequence goes on from AP027104.1 coordinate 35,164,670, forward strand.
GATGGAATTTGCATGTTATCTTTGGATACTATCTTTACTCTTATAATCAATTATAACGATTAATAACCCTTAGTGAACCGGCTCATCATTCTGTGTGCATGGTATTGGTATAAGTCACTCCGTTAGATATATGAATGAAATATCTGAGTATTAATGTAACAGCTCTTCTAATAGCCTTGGACCGATACTATGATAATCATCATCAATGCCAAGATTATAAGACCCACAGAGGACAAGAAAACAATCGTAAGTCAGACCAGGGTACATCGATAAGAAAGCAGCAGAGTTAGTCGCAAGGCAATAAAATGTCACATTCAACAAGACTGCTGAAAAAAATGTTTGTAAAGCATATGCCCTCGCTGCAGCAATTCGACTTTTGCAACAACAACCAATGAATGGAATAGTGATATTGACCTTTGACCTTTTGACCCTAACATCAATTGACATCTTCCCCTCCTGTTCAGTATATCCATAACAAAATTCGGTTTAGCATGGATGAAAATATTCTTGAGTTACCATATTAATCCATATCTGAAGCCAATTTTCCTGACTGTGACCTTGACCTTCGACCCCAAAATCAATACGCTTCTTCCCCTTCTGATAAGTTACTATGAATCAAAATCTGGTTTGGATAGGTAAAAAGATTCTTGAGTTTTCAATTGGAAACCGATACTTAAAGTGTATTTTTCTTACAAGTAACCTTGTCCTTTACCCTTCTGACCCCAAAACTAATAAGATTCTTTCCCTTCTGGTAAGTAAGCATATATTGAAAAGGTGAAATGGTTCTTGCACTGTCATCTTGAAACTGAAAGTGTCATGGAACATGGCGGGGGCATAAAATTATGAGGCACCGTTTTACTATTTATTCCCTATTTTTTTATATCACAAATCCATTATTTGTAATATCAAAAAATAAATTTATGATATCAAAAAATAGGGAATAAATAGTAAAACGGCGCTTCATATAAAATATGTTATATTCATAATCTAAAACTCTGAACAGAAAGTCGTAAGTCTTTTTTAAAGCTGTGCCATCGAGGTCTTTGTCACAAAAGCTGGGTCCGTTGAAAAAACTGTATGTTTCGGTCATTCTCATAAAAGGAATGAAGCCGTCTTAAAATTATTAATCTCTGTGACTTTTGCATCCACATTGTCATAGACCGGGCAGCATTACTGGATTTGTAGAAACAGTATCCATATGGCTAATTACTCTAAGTCTTTCAAGTCCACATTGAGTTTTATAGAATTGCCATTCAAAATCCAATACCTGTCGAGGAAAACTACAAATCAAACGAAACTAGACCGTACTAGAGTGCAGCCGACTTTGATCCACCTTCATTTCGTTCGATAATATTCCAATAAAGGACATTAAAACAACACATAGAGAGCTTGAAAAATACAAGGAAAAGATGGTAATTGATGTATTTTATTTCAAACTAATTTCCATGGCCTTCAACGCTGGGTTTCCTCGGATTGGAGTAACAAATTTCCCATTTCCCCGGGACGGTTCTCGTACCGTATTGATTCGATGCTTTAACGATGACATTTAGATGGTAGGGACGCTTTTTCCACGCATGATTATTTACACTGCTAAAAAAAAGTTAATCTACTAATAACGGGACGCTCTGGTCGACCTGCAGACGTAAATAACGACAATTTGCAAAGGTAAAAGACATAAAGAGTTAATGATTCTTATATCGAATCATGTGTCTCTGTGTGTGAAAATTGGGAGCCTCTACATATGCAAGTGGAGGTTGCAGTTTTCTGTAATACACAGACAAACTGAAAGACGGACAAGAGATGGGACAGGAAGGGAAGGGGGCTATCTCATATTTGTTCTAACTCTCTGTTGGTGAAAATAGGGAGCCTCAGTGTGGAGAAAGCAGTTTTCTATAATACACAGACGAAATGAGAGACGGACAAGGCATTGACTAGGTAGGGAAGGGAAGCTAAGCTAAAAAATGGTGATAACTTACCTAAAACGGATATTTGCTCTCTAACGGTCGGAGAAATTTAGAGCCTCTTAGTGGGGATTATAACATTTTGTAGTACACAGACGAATCGGGAGACGGACATAAGAGATATGACAGAGGGGGGGGGGGGGGGGGGGGGGGGGGGGGGGCGGCGGTCAACACCTTAATTTGTTACAGCTTACCTATAATGGAAATTGGCTTTCTAGCAAATCGTAGACGTCCTCTAACACCAATGTATTTACTACGACAGCCTGCTGCCCATAAGCGTACTACGTACTCCAGGCCAAAGAATACTACCAGCACGATCTCCTACAATATGAAAACATCATCACAGTCAAACAGCAAGACGTCAAACTACAAGGGTACTGAATATCCCTCCCTCCACTTTAGTCACTACGAACCCAGTACATGTATCTATTTTTTATATCTACTTTCAACTGTCCCAAATACCATCAATCCGTGTTAATGTTTTACCTTCTCATATCTAACCAAAATCAACCCAAGTTATATTTCTCTGAAATGCCATCACATTTTAAAGCCTCCTCATTTGGTGCACGACCACTTTGCGATCGAAATATTTTAGTTTGGCACGATCTTTCGCAATTGTTGCATCTGTTTTAGTGGTCACATCAAGTGGACATGCACACTATTCAGATGCGACCGAATAGCAATGCAACGTTGCGACCGTGAGACTGTTGCTCATCAATTCTCATGTAATCGTGCACCGTTAAAAGATCGTAACACGATATTGCAATGCTTCGCCAATATAATATATACCCTATATAAGCCTCCGTGTTTCAAGTGACCATCATCTAGGCAATTAACCGAAGAGAGTTGGAAACGGAGGGTAAATATATACATGTACCCATTCTGACTCGCTGGAGCTGTCGTGCGACCGTTGCGCGATTAACTTTTTATATGCGATATTTTCGGCAACAGTTTACGAACCAAATTTAAAGTTTTCGATCGCAAGAATATTCTGATAGTGCGCAAATTGTATAGGGGACTGAACCCTTCCAAACCCGTCCCTGTAACATTTATTTCCTTCTCTTTTTGTCATTCATTCTTTTTTCCACACAAAAGCCTGTTTTTCCTCCCACCTTTCTCTATCCATTTTCTTCCCATGCCCTCGTACCCTGTCCTCGTCTAATGTCATTGCAGACACGTGTCATTTCCTGATGTAGCTGCTTCTCTCATATCTTGAATGTATTAAGCATAAACCAACCAGGACATTTACAATCAAAGATCACTACTAATATAACTGTACACATGGGATACCTATCTTTACATTATTGAGGTATCTAGTAGTAACTGCATATCTTGCTGTCAAAAAACAGCAAGTGTGAACAACGGTAGTTGGTGAATCGCTTTCATAAAGTTACTTCTTACTCTTGGTATAGTAAATCTTCTACATCTAACTTTGACTCACAGAGACATTTGAATTACTTAGTAGATATACATGTAGTTAAAAAATGTCCCAAATGTATGTAAAACTATCAATCCAAGAGTGATAATCATGTCAAATGTACCAGAACATGATCATCTTCTTAATTTTGAAATAGCTACTGACTACAGAGAGCAATTAATCAAATTCTGTTGTTCACACTTGCTGTCTTGTGACAGTAAAGCGGAAATCGGTTTCTGAGATCTATAATCTCATTTTCACTGTCATATTTTCATCATATTTACAACCGCTCTGTAAATAATACTCACCATCCAGAAGAGTGTTCCGTTGGCGATCTCTCGGTATTGCTCAATGGTGGACAGCACGCTGAATATGAGACATATCAGGACCATCATAAAACTGTAAAAGACAGAAAAATATATTCATCAAGTACAGAATGACCGAAGGTCAAGGATATTTGTCTTACATTTTTGTATAAATACGAGTACTTTGTCATAATTATTCAGTATATTATTTGCTAGTCATAATTCCCCCCCCCCCCCCTCCCCCGCTCTCGATGTCATCTGAAGATATTGCCAACAGTATTGTTTAACTCTGAGCATACCAAAGACCTCATAAACATGAGAAAATGGAGAAGGCAAAGCGAATGAGGTATATGTAAACATATCTAGGTTATTTTTGGTATAATGATTACATATTAAGCTTACAAGATGTATACGGTATATCTATTTTCCTGGTGCATTACCATGATTATTTCCCCCATCGGTCATGAACTATTGTCTTCGAGTTCAAATAACCAAGAAAAATAATCAAACGGCTTAGAATGACGCACTGGAAAAATAATTACTCCGGATTAGGTTAAGAACTCTATCCATGTACAACTGATTTGTCTCAGATCAAGTAAACGATAAAACATGGATGTCGTCTTGGCTTTTATATGAGGAGTATAAACGACTGCTTATCCCTCATCAATATTTATTCGAACACTCTCATGTCAAGATAGGGAGCTTAATTGCTGAACAAGGATTTTTTACACAGTTGGGGCACACAGATTACGGTATTAGAGCTATCTTACATTGCTAACCTCACCAATAACGGATGCTCCAAAATGATGGATTATAATGACAGGGAGGAATCAAACGGAGGACCGGGACGACCAAGACTTTTAAAGATTTCGGTTTAATTCCTTTCAAGGTCTCTGTCAAACTACACTCATGAACATGCAAAATGGCAATTAATGGGACAATTTAATAACACCTTATGCGGGAAATTATCGTATTTAAAAGAGTATCGATGAAATAATTAAGCAGCTGAAACAAAAGTTTACAGCAAATGACATGGGTATTAAATTCCTCTAAAGGAAACTTAGTAGGGTAGCTCCTATGCCTGGTAATTTTCTAAAGAAAACTTTGTAGAATACATAAACATCATGCACGGGGGTGTCGTGAAAACCTTGTACATGTAAGCCCGATAGAACAAAATTCCTTAAATGCAAAACGAGCACTCTGCACTTAGTCTAGTTCATGATTGAATCCAGAAAATTTGAAAAAGAGGAGGTTTGTTCTGTCCAACCATGAAATATCATACTGGAACACGAATGGTTTTCTTCCTAAAATTGTTGCAAAAGTTTGGTTTAACGTCATTGGTTAGGCTTAAATGGAAACGGGTTCCCAAAATAAACTCGGATGCAGTACGAACAGAGACATGAAGGCAACAGGACGGAAAATGCACGAACATGCGTGCATGTGGTTGACTTTTATGAAATGTGTTATAGTTTTTCTCGGCAATAGTTGACATATTGGCCTTAAATGCAATTATAGGAATCACCTGACCAACTATGAAGATTTTGATAAATTCGAGGTTTTGCCCAAATGCAATTTGTTTAAGCACAAACCTAGAGACAGACAGACATGACTATATGTCTTGTCTTCAAGTAACGCCCATTTCTCTTCAATACAATGAGATTTTGGAAGGTTTAATTAAGTGTGCAAACCTTTTTCTTTTATTTTTCTTTTTTTTTCACCTGTACCCACAACGAATGTACTCTGTAACCTAGACCAATACTAGATACTCGTTTTTCACCCTCTTGTCTTGAAACCCATTTGATGACTTGTATCAAACTGATTTAATAGCTCATTAACGATTGTCTGTCAGCAGAGAACAAGGCCCTATATGCAAGATTCCATCTCAAATAAATGTGTTATACAGCAGCATCTCATTTATAGCAGAGGAGAAATCACAACAAGCTACTATGGGTATTATGTAATATAATGTATAATGCATCATCCAAGACATTTATGAATTAAGGATCAGACTTAAAAGCATATCTATAAGAATCTTTACGGATGGTCGACATTTTCATTTCTTTTTATAATTTTGAATGACATCCTAAGCTAACCGTCCCAATTAGACCAAGGGCAGATCAAAATTATCTCGCGTGATAAAACGTAAGAATAACATTTTTGCATGTTATCGGTTTTGAGTCTCTTGACCCAATAAAGTATGTCGTAACCTTATATTCTCCGTGACATCATTTTTAAAACGTCATAATAATTTCATACTTATTAACGTATATATATATATATATATATATATATATGTATTATGAGATTTTCAAAGGGTCTCTTTAAGCAAAGGGCTGATGATACGGCTATCTACTTGAAACAATTTGGTAGGACTAGTAACCTTGACCGGTATAAACGAGTAAAAAGACCTTCGAATTGTACTAACGACTATCGTGATGCCAAGAGATAGAATCTAGGAAAGAACAAAGTTTAACATTCTGTGAAGCAAATCAAATAGTCAGATCTTAAATCGATAGGTCTATTTTTACCCCAAAGTAAAGGTGAGTAGACCTACCAGAAGTTCTACGAACGGTCACGAGTGGTTGTTACAAAAGGTTTCCATTGGTTACCAGAACGATATGTTACTTTTTTCACCAAGACAAGCTCTGAGCTGTAGATCAATATCAATATCGCCACTGCTTGCATGTCCAGTTTGTTGTACTTGCCGTCAATGTTTCACCACGTTGACCACAGGCAAGACAGGTATACATGGTGGTTTTCGATACCGAGGTTGCAGAACATTTTCGTCCAACTTTGTTACAAGAATCTATTCTCAACCCTTTTATCTCTTATCTATCATCGGGGACAATAACTTCGGAAACATTAGGCACGTCGATTGCGATTTACGGCGGCGACTACGTCATCAGCTACTTAACTTGACGCCGCCGATACTTGTATCCCGTCAAAACAACCCTGTCTAAACAACAACACAATGGGTGGCTACTCATACGTATTTTCAACAAAATTAAATCATGGCCAGATTTCACAAAACAAAAGAATATAAGGTCAAGATCATAACTACATGTACATTGGAAAAAGAGATCAACCCAGATGACTTAATTTGGGTTGGGTTTCATAATTATGATTTTCGCGTCAACCCTTTGGAATTTGCGGTTGCGTGCTTGATGTAATTTGAATATAAAGATCTACATTGCATTCACATTTTTTTCTGCTCATTAAATCAAATATATCGTTAATCAAACAAGCATAACCTTCCATATACAGAAGTTTTAGAATGCTATATTTACTCGAGGATTATCCAAATATAATTATGAGTTCAACCTTTTTTTCTAATTCTATGAGTTAGAAGTAGAAACGCACATATATTTATTTGACAAATATATTAATGTCTAAATTGAATTGAACTAGCATATATATATATATAAATGTCCATACCGGTACTTGAATGATATGTTATCAATAAGTGATTATGCATGTACCAAGATGTCTTGTTATGCAATTTAAAAAAAATTGAGGAAAAATAGAAATATTAATTAATTTTTTTTTATTTGTGGAAAATATTATACAGAAATATTCGTACTAATTGTACCATACCTATAGGATTGTCACGAAAATCATAAAACTTAAACCTAAACTAAATCAAGTCAGAAGAGGTTGATCTGACCCCCTTTGTAGTAATAATCTGGACCCAAAAGAAGTTTGGGATGAAGACCACGGACCTATCCAATTAACCTAATTACAACCTTTGTTCTGAGGGGGCTTTGGTTCTACTGATGGAATTAAGACATGAATTGATTCCGTCTAAATATTTAATGAGAAGAGGTCCCTAATTATAGTGCATAACGCGGTTGCGTGCTTACCGAACACTGAAAATACCAATCATGCATTCGAATAAAATCATTTTCTGGATGCTGAGAACCGTTTGAGAATTCCTAACTGAGCCCGAATGACAATTTGAGACTTCAAGTATACTAGTAAACCACGCTGGACGAATTCAGAAAATTTTCAAAGGAAAAGGGGCGATTCAGTCCGGCCTGAGGCGTGTCCAGCATATTATTCTTAGACGAGCATACGAGGATGATGTAATTTGAATATAAGAGATCAAGTGATTACGCAATCTTGTATTTAACCAATCAGATTATAAAAGAACCGTCTGCACCGAGTCGTAGTTACGGGTATTTGTATAAATGGTTACAAAAGGATGCTATTTACATTGTACTTGAGTTACCTCGCCAATCAATCGCCTAAACCCATATAATCCCAGCATCCCCTGTTCTATTATTACTCAGATCACAGCAAATCGTCAGCTTTCTAGATTTCAATTACAATCCACAGTCCGTACAAATATTGACAATTCCGTTTTCTCTCGTTTGGATGGGACATTTACTTTCTATTGTTCATATACTAGTAATGAGGTCCAGAATATCATAAAGTATATACAGATCCATCAATTCGTCAATCGTCAGAATCAGTCATCTCCAAACATCAAACGTTAACTATTTCTGACTAACTGGTCTGTAAAAAACTAGACGGCTAAAACAGGCTTGTTGCCTGTCGCCATATGACATGTCGCCCGTTACCCTAAGGTATTACTGTCTTTTACCCATATTTGTCCATTAGCCCGTCACCGATTGGCATATCGTCTGTCGCTCCTCGGCATGTCATCAGTTTTCTCATAAGTACTCTGCCTGTTGCCCAATAGCATATCGTCTATTGCCAATTGACATGTCGTCTGTCGCCTGTCGCTCATTGGTATATCATCTGTCCATATTGGCATGCCGTATGCCTTCAGTTCGCATATCGTCTGTCGCAACTGGCAGGTCGTCTGTCGCTCATTTGCATGCCGCCTGTCGTTCATTGGCATTCCGCCTTTCGCCTATGGGCATGTCGTGAGTCCATCGGCATGTTGCCTGTCGCCAACTAGCATGTCGTCTGACTCTATTGGGGTATGTCGCCCATTTACATGTCGCCTGTCGTCCATTTGTGTTCACCTGTCGCCAATTGGCACGTCGTCTGTCCCATTGGTACATCGCTGTCGCTCTTTGGGTTTTGATGTTAATTAAGCTTGACCGTCCTACCAAGTTTAATGGACATAAAGCAATAGTCATGTACATACATGTGAAAATTACAATCAGACACACGAACAATAGACAAAGTGGTACCTTTATGTCGTTTTTTGTTATACAATCGGTATACCAAGAGAAAAGCCGTTAGGAAATGACGTAGTCAAATAGCATGGTGTGTCGCCACATCGTAAATACATACGGTAGCAACTGATTATACACAGGAAAACTTTACGACTCGCATTAAATCTGCACATCTCGTAGATAAAGCAATACCTAACGTGACAATTTTGTAATCACGTGACAATCTTTGGGTCCTGAAACCCTTTTCCTCAGATATTATCCGAACTTTATCAGTCCCATTTCCTCTATAAATAGGAAGCAATGTAACATAATCTTCACTTCTAGGCCGATATCGCAGATGACATTTCATTTGTCATGATCCTTCGGATTCTGAAGCGAAGCCTACTGTATTAAAGAACTAAGAAGTGTGGTCTCCGTCTGTTTCAAACATGTTAGTGTTGGCAAAACCACACATCAAGCTAGGTGAATGTCAAGGTAACCGCAGAAACGGCCAACGACAATACTGTTTGGAACCACCCAAATAGCAAATAACAAAGTATCATGTCAAGGTCACGTAATCAAACCATGGTATCACAAGAATCTTTAATCGTCTTATCAAAATCATTAAACATGTGAAATATGAAAGCAGTATCCCCATGATCACCGTTTTAAGATTTCGGACAGATTGCGATATGCGCTGTGACCATGGCCATCATGCAACGACAACCCCCCCCCCCCCCCCCCCCCCACACCTCTCCCCTTTTTCCCTGTCGGATCTACGATGAAGAAGGTTAAGATATCTGGTCCTTTCACCCTCTCCGTGGATTTTAGCTGAATGTATCTTTTAATATTTTTATGATTTTTTCTATTATACATTGTACTAGAATCGAAGCATAATAGCTTACCCCCTTCCCCCCTTACCTGCACCTGCAATTTTCATTTTCTGGATCAAGCCCTAATTTCAATTCTACCACACACTGCTTTATTTCACTTGGCCTTGGTGTGACCTACACAAATGCGTCATAAACGTAAAAATACGTTGTATATTTGCGACAAAAAATACCCATTTTATGAACATTGCATGCTTAATTTCCAATATTTAGGAAATAAAACGAACAGCATAAAACTAAAAACCGTAAGATACATAGCAACTTTGTTGGTAACAGGTGTAAATAACCAATTGGTACGAGAAATGAAGGTCTATCTATTTTGTACATACGCGGATACAGTGAAGAACTGGAGGGGGTTGAGGTATCGATCGACAAAACCCGAAGTTCCCTCTGCAACGTCAAAGTCTGAGGTCAAGGTCAAAATTTTGGTAACGACAGAAAGGTCTTGGAGCAAGAACAAGGAGAAATACACATGAAAGCCAGATGACTTACTATGCAGAAGTTACGGTCAAAGTTAACGTTTTTTTTTTATGCCCCCGGAATCAAAGATTCGGGGGCATATAGTTTTTGGCCTGTCCGTCTGTTTGTCTGTTTATCTGTTTGTCTGTCTGTTTGTCCGAAAAACTTTAACATTGGGTATAACTTTTGAATGGGAAGTGATAGGGCTTTCATATTTCACATGTGTATTCCTTGTGACAAGACCTTTCCATTGATACCAAAATTTTTGACCTCGTGACCTTGACCTTGACCTTGGACCTACTTTTCAAAAACTTTAACATTGGGCATAAATTTTGAATGGGAAGTGATAGGGCTTTCATATTTCACATGTGTATTCCTTGTGACAAGACCTTTCCATTGATACCAAAATTTTTGACCTCGTGACCTTGACTTTGACCTTTGACCTACTTTTCAAAAACTTTAACATTGGGCATAACTTTTGAATGGGAAGTGATAGGGCTTTCATATTTCACATGTGTATTCCTTGTGACAAGACCTTTCCATTGATACCAAAATTTTTGACCTCGTGACCTTGACCTTTGACCTACTTTTCAAAAACTTTAACATTGGGCATAAATTTTGAATGGGAAGTGATAGGGCTTTCATATTTCACATGTGTATTCCTTGTGACAAGACCTATCCATTGATACCAAAATTTTTGACCTCGTGACCTTGACCTTGACCTTTGACCTACTTTTCAAAAACTTTAACATTGGGCATAACTTTTGAATGGGAAGTGATAGGGCTTTCATATTTCACATGTGTATTCCTTGTGACAAGACCTTTCCATTGATACCAAAATTTTTGACCTCGTGACCTTTACCTTGACCTTTGACCTACTTTTCAAAAACTTTAACATTGGGCATAACTTTTGAATGGGAAGTGATAGGGCTTTCATATTTCACATGTGTATTCCTTGTGACAAGACCTTTCCATTGATACCAAAATTTTTGACCTCGTGACCTTGACCTTGACCTTTGACCTACTTTTCAAAAACTTTAACATTGGGCATAACTTTTGAATGGGAAGTGATAGGGCTTTCATATTTCACATGTGTATTCCTTGTGACAAGACCTTTCCATTGATACCAAAATTTTTGACCTCATGAACTTGACCTTGACCTTTGACCTACTTTTCAAAAACTTTAACATTTGGTATAACTTTTGAATGGTAAGTGATAGGGCTTTCCTATTTCACATGTGTATTCCTTGTGACAAGACCTTTCCATTGATACCAAAATTTTTGACCTCGTGACCTTGACCTTTGACCTTTTAACCCAGTGACCTCACATACATGTACTTAACAGAAAATAGTGTTCATACTAACAAAGATGCCACCGGGGGTATTCGTGTTTCACAAACACAGGCTTTATTTTTTTTCAAAGTATGTCTAACTCCAAGGTCATGGTCAAGGACTATATATTTTGTACATACGAGGATACAGTGAAGAACTGGAGGGGTCTGAGGTATCGATCGACAAAACCCGAAGCTCCCTCTGCAACGTCAAAGTCTAAGGTCAAGGTCAAAATTTTGGTAACGACAGAAAGGTCTTGGAGCAAGAACAAGGAGAAATACACATGAAAGCCAGATGACTTACTATACAGAAGTTACGGTCAAAGTTAACGATGTTTTTTTTTTTCAAAGTATGTCAAACTCCAAGTTCATGGTCCCAAGGTCAATCACTTCAGTATCAATATCATTGTCTTGTTATAAGGGATGCACAGCCCCATCACTTGCAATTCAGACCTTTCAGTCAAGGTTAAAGTAAAGACAGACAGACAAACATACAGACCAAAACTATAGTATCCGATTACGGGGACATTGGTATTTCATCTTTAAAATTCTCTACAAACTACTACTATTAAAAGTGCAATACTCAACAAATTTTTAATCATTCACTTTCGATTAATCAAGTTTTCGTCCTTTTCGAAGATTACGTTTACTCGCCGATTGTCACATCGTGGACATCTTGCAGTATGATCTCACTGATGACGAAATCCTTAAAAATAGCCACGCGAAATCTTTTTCGGTCATTATTACAATGTGGGTGGTATGTTTCACACGTTGTTAGTATTGTAAGCTACCACTACATTTAATTCATACCGTCATATAAATGAAGGGGTCACATATCTCTTATACAAATCCCTAATTATCTTAAATTCTGCCTCTAATATTGGAATGATTACATATCTTAAAAGACTCTTTCCTTACAGCCATATATATTCAAAAAGAGAAATCTGTGTGTAAACAGAAATGCCACGATTGGGAGTAATGGCTACTCAAACAGGCCCTTTAGGAATCGCCTTTTAGCCTTTTCAAATTACATATTGACATAACAAACGCTACTTAAAGAATAAATATCTCCAATGTATGTTAAGAAGTAGTTTAAATTTGCAGATTAACAAGTCTGGTAAGGTCCGCTCCGATCAGCTGTGGAGTAAATACACAACTCTTCAAGAGAATAATGGATACATGTACATATGTATAGGAATGAAATGTACTTTTAATATAAAACCCATGAAATAGAAAAAATCATTCCAAGGAATGCATGTTCGCCTGAGAAACATAGCGACACGAAGGAATCGCTTTTATAGGGTGAGACATCCAAGTGTGACAGACAGACGGACAACGGACAAAGTGATCCCTAAGTGTCGCTATGCTTCGCAGGCGGCACAAAAAGGAACTAAACCACCATCATGATGAGTTAAAATGGCAAATTTTCAAATTTCTGTCTGAATTTTTCGAAAATCACAAGTTGAATCCAAGTCGGAGTGGAGAATCGGGACCCCCTCCATCCATGAAAAACAGTTTTGCATAACAAACCCTGAATTGGATCAAACATAAATATCTTCATTTATGGTTCTTTTAGCTCTATAGTCTTTTAAACTTCCGCAATGCTTTTACTCTTCGAAAAATTTTAAAAGGAAAAGATAAACTGGTTCATTCTTCGTCGTTAAAACTTTTTTTTTCAATCTGAATCCATTTTTATTGTTAATAATGAAAAGTATACTTTCAAACATGTAATTACAGACTATTAACCCAGCCTAAGAATATTTCTTTTTAAAATAACATATACGTGGGGAAAACTCAAACTAAAATCATCACCAACATAAAGCGCAACTTTCTAACTTTTTTTTTTCTTAACTCCACAGAAAAAAATCCTACTCTGTTAAGACTGTTATTGTAAAGCTACGACAAGAATCCAAAAGTACCATACAAGCATATTCATCGGTGGTATTCATTTCGTTCTAAATGTCGCCACTTTGTCATTGTAATTCAGAATTTAGTACCACTATCCGAAACTTGCACGATGGTTCACCATGGGCATGACCATAGAGCTGAATTAGATTTTTTTTCATTAAAGCCAAAATGTTGGAAAATCAGTGATATTTATACTTCACCTTTCTGTAGTAAAATACTATAAAATAGTATACTAACACTGTAAAATGATATATAAAGCACTTCCATCCCGTTGGTCGTTCTAAGAAATTGTACACTTTTCCTTGCACTGTCGTTTTAATTCCATGTTTGGGTTTGATTTTATATTTTTCCTGGAGAACCTTATCCATCTGATTTAAAACCGGCTTAAATTCCATCCATGCTGCATTAGAGTTACAATTAATATCATCCACTGTAACATTAGAGGCAGGTTCGTACATCACTTCTTGGCTCTTAGTCACTTCGCTCCCCTGCAGTACTGAATCCCTGTCGCAGCTCCGATCTGTCTTCGGAGAATTTGTTAATGACTTAGAATTGCTTCCTATATCTTTTAATTCGATATTAGGGTCCGATGTGGAAAAATGGTTGCTCCCACTTCCTCTATGGGAAGATTGATAAGGTTGATACCGTTCTCCCTTGACACTCATAATTCAATAGAATATTAGTGCGCCTTGTTTCAAAATCACATCGCCATTAGGGTATCCCTGATCGGGAGGATATAGCCTGAAAAAACTAATTAACCAGAGTCAGCGGTCCGTGCACTTCCACTTCCATCGACTCCCATTCGGCTTACTCCGATCTCCACTGTGCTCCGTTAAATTTTAATACGTCCCAGTCCAAAGATTTGCGATAGTTTTTCGCTCTAAAACACTGTAAATTGTTTCTGTAAACCGGAGATGTCTACGTTTCATTTCCGAAGAGGGAAACTGAATCTGAATATAAACAAAACACCATTCAATTATAAAATAAGTCTAAGTCTACTTCACTTACATGTCTGCTTTTAAAATCGATACATGCTGTTTATGAACAAGTTAGAGTCCAGATAGTGAAGCCCCATTGTTATCAATCTACGTCAAGTTTTACAGTTTAAAAAAAAGTTTATTGATTTATAAACCTGACAAATGTCATTCAATCCTAGAAACGTCTTAACAGGAGTAAATTGGAGGTTCTAACATTGGCCGAAAAGTTTCAAGAGGAGTTGTATGCGCATATATCTAAGAGGGGCTGATAAAGAGCTTTTTGAGGAGTATCAATGGATTTTCAAAAGTGAGTTTTTCGTGTTTGTGAGTGCGAGGTTTTTCTTTCCTGAAAATATTGAGTCAGACTCTCCTTTATAGACAAATTGGGCACCCATTCGTAGAAAAAAGTCGTTGTTCTCAACTCAATGATGGGTTTCCATTATAAAACAAAAGGAACAATGTAGTCAATACAAAGAGTAGCATCCCCTCTTGTGGCAGCGTAGCATCCCCTCTTGTGGCAATCTTATCCCATCAGTATATAATATCAAAAGGATTTCACATAATCCAAGGCTGTCAACAAGATTATCTCTTTTTTAATTATGACCTTGACCTTTGAATCCTGACCTTGAAAATCATTAGGTGTTGTCCTCTCACCATTGGCAACCCACAATGCAAAATTTAATGAACATTAATTAAAAGTAAACTGACCTCTGGAGTGTTCACAAAACATGTTTTTCTACTGTTGTTAATTTTACCCATGACCTTGAAAATCAAAATGGTTCGTCCTCTCGCCATGGGTAACTCACAGATCAAGTTTGATGAAATTCCAATGAACATTAAGATCTATAAACTAACCACAGTGTTTTTATTCTTTTCTTGCCAAATGTGGTCTTAGCCTTTGAACCCTGTCCATGAAAATAAATAGGACTCGTCCCCTCGCAATAGGCAACTCACATATTGACCTTTGACCTTGAACATCAATATAGGTGTCTTCTTACCATGTAAATTTGAAGGAAGTAAACTGTGACTTCCACAACACTTTCTATATAGAGATAACATCAGACAATGCATGAATTGTATATATTGTTTTCATTTTCGCGCTTAAACATCGACGGCGGGTGCGGCTTGCCAACAGGGGATGCTTACTCCTCCCGGGCACCTGGTCTCACATCTAGCTTGATAGGGGTCCGTCGATGCTTAATGTGCTGTATTGTGAGTGCTGTAGAGATTATCGTCAGGATTTTCTTTAACTTATTCTAGAATGACAATTAGCTTGTATGGACCCACCACAAACACATCCATACACATTACACACACACATTATCATGAAGTATTAAAATAAGTCTGATCATAGAATGAAAGTCAAACACAAAAGCGATTTCAGACATAAATTCTCCTACCTTTCCCAGCTTCCATCAAATGGTCCAAAATCTGTCTCATTCATCTTCCTCATACAGTTGTGTCGTCTGCATTTCTCAAGGATCTGCAAGAAAGATGGGAAAAATGATATTATTTCCTTTTTTACCTGACGTTGCCATTAATTTACACATTGAAATTATTGACTTGAAGTCCTCTTATGTATAAAAAAGGACAATTCCACCTAAAAATAGCTTTCGTAGTAATTATAGATGTAGTAACTTGATACACAGATGCGACAGACTGTACTCTGAAAATGACCTAACAAAGGCGCACTTTATTTTATAAAACATTGAATAGCAATTTTTTTTTTGGCCATTCAGTGACTTGATCTTTCAAACAACGTCAATGAATTCAGTATTAGTGCGTAATGTGATGGCGACAAATACGACCAAGTAACACTTAGGGAACTTCGTTACGTATGAAGCAGAAGCGAGAACATTTTGATCAGAGCTTAAAGCCGACAACATGTCAAATATCTATGGGCTTTTAGAACTCTGATGTAAGAACGTCTAGTTAACATTACTGGTTTTGGGTTTAACTGACGCAAGATCAGCAGACCTTAACGTGGATGTACATCATGGATTCATAAGCCATTCTTAAAATGTTTTAGGGGAGGGGTCCAGTCCGCGGTTTTGAACAAAGTAATACGTAAAAACTAAAACATAAGTATTTTGGCAAATTCAAGGGGTTGAAGGAGTCTCTTCCCCACTTAATTCGCGATACTGTTTGCTACAAGGGTTGATTGATTTGTTGTGAGCCTGGGTTTTCTTGGAAGAAGAAGGTATTCTGCTCATAGATTATCTCCAAAAAGGCGAATGGCAATGGCACATACACATGTTCTATATATGCTTCATTTCTGACACAGTTACGGGAAAATATTAGAGATATTAAAGCGCCGCGGAAAGCTCACTAGTTAAGGTGTGTTGTTCCATCAGGACAATGCTCCTGCTCACAAGTCTGTTACTGCCATGGCTGTCATTCATGGTTGAGGATTTTTAAAATTTGATTGAGCATCAGCCTTATTCACCTGATCTTGCACCATCAGACTTTCATCTACTCCCAAAATTGAAAGCAGCTATTTCTGGCACCCACTTTCAGTAGTACGATGATGACATACTTGCAGTGGATGTCTTTTAAGGAGTTATTTAAAAGTGGTATCGAGGCCCTTAAACACTGGTGGCAAAAGTGTATAGATACTGAAGGGGATTATGTAGATTATGATAAAATTCAAAACCCATCAATACGAGGTTCACAACATATCAATCAGCCCTCGTACATACGAAGCAACTAGGACATACTAGTAAATACAAATTACAAACTTTATGTAATCTGTATCTTTCTTCCAAAACTTGGAAGCGATTTATGCTTAACAATCTGCTCAGTCCATAAATTCTACTTTCGAAATCACGAATGTGTATGCTGCGGATGCTTGAAATGTGACCTTGACCTTGAAGTAAATCTTGACCTACTTTGTGTGTTGACTCTTCTTGTGATTGACATTCTTTTGTAACTGTAAGGCATTGAAATTCAATAATGTAGCCATTTTGAAAATATATAAAGGAAAGACTACCAGACGGACAGACAGGCAGACGCCCACTAAAGAGCAGGCGACACGAAAAATCAATTTTGAAAATCAATCGACACTTTACTTTCAGAAGCACTGCAATATGAATGTACCCAAAAAATTTAATTTATCAATTTTTTTTTGGTAAGATGAAAGACAAAGTAAACACAGGAGAAAAACTAGAACTTGCTTTAAAGATGTTTTATGTTAAAATCAATCGCACATCGACACAGTTGTGATTTACTGGGTGTATTAAGACGTAATTCATATCAGAAGACGGTTAATGTCCTTACAGTTCTGTCGTCATTTCTACAATTACAGCCAAGAATGGCATTCCCACAGAATCTAATGGTGTCGTAGGCGCGTTGGAAACCCCAAAATGACACCGAATGAACTGAAATCGGCCATTGGACTCGACAAATTAAATCTTTAGCACATTCTTTTGTCTGTACTGAAGTTTGATGCCTTGATCAGTTATGGGAATAGACATTAAAACGCGGCTAATTCCATCGAACTGCTAATTGGATCGTCTTAACAGAAGGCGATATTTTCCTTCAGTTTGTTCATTATCAGGTGTATAGAATCTTCAAGCTAGAAAATCAAGATTTAAAGCCGATTTCATAAACAAATGCCTGGTCTAAACTGGCAAATTGACTAGGTAAATTATGGTGCATTTGGATGGAATCGCCATATGTAACGACGTGAAAATCCTCATATAATACGGATGCATCAAAACTATAGAGATGCAAACTTTTAACTGTAAACAAGCGAACGGAAAAACATACGGACAGACGGACCAGATTTTTGACTCGGAGATGCAATATAAAAGTCAGAAGTGCAAGTACCACCCCTGTAGTCAACCCGACATATTTATAACGTATATGACAGCGGAAAAATATCACATGGGGAGTAACATGAATATTTCATACCAAAGCATTGTAATTTGTTTCAGGGAAGGGTCTGTAATAATGGAGAATTATTGGGAGTGAACCGGCAAAAGCCGCACAGGATATAAAACTTCCATTGAGAAGCTCTTTCTTGGGCTCTCGTATGTCTATGAGGGATGATTTATGATTGTCAATACAATAATAAGTCAGTTCTTATTGTTTCAACGAAACTAATTGATGACATATTGAAGCTTTGGCATTTGGGGGTTTTGTTACACAGTTCGGTCGTCTGACAAGCGTCCGACAGAAGATACAGTGCCGAGGACATTTTCGTGTCATCTACACCCATAAACACTGGACGGGATGTTCCAGGGGACACGCTCTGCCCACATCAGCACTTTCATTCAGTATTCCCGAAGAAGTGATACAATACAAGAGGTAATGGAAGGGGAGGGAGAATCAGGGAGTATCAGTATGTCAAAAGTCCACATGATCGGTAAAGAAAATCTTACTTCAGCCAAAGACTTACGACTTTTCGAAGCATGGAGAAGTGTACACTAGACTTTACGAGGAAACTCAATTCCGGAAGAAGAAGAAAGAGGATGAGACATCGGACTTCCTCTGATTTGGACTGGAACATCCCGATTCTCCCTCCACCTCTCCCTCCTCCAACTACCATCGAAACACGAAATTCGCAACTGAATTTAAAACTTATACATGACGTGACTCTTTGTATATCTTCTGCATGGGTAGCAAATCTATTCATATTTTTTTCATTTTACAAAAGAAAAATCTTTTAGCATACATTTTATTGAACGTTTTCGCACAATCAAGATTGAAGCATACGAGGAAATCGAAAGGCATTGAAAAACAAACTGCGACAGTAAACAAAATATGAGTAAATCTTTTTCAAGAATATTAAAATTGTCTGTAACGCATCATTGTCATTCACGTTACAGCAGCAAAGTGCATATCACATTCACTCAAAACAAAGAGAAAAGTGCGAAATTATATAATGACATGGGTACAAGTATAATTTCAAATGTCATGAGACATATGGTACGCTAATAATTCATAAGGAAGCATAAACATGTGATTGCTAGATTGGAAATGGATATTGAAGGATCTAGACTCCTGCTGGGTTAGATTCCCAATGCAATAAAGTAATTGTTTATACTTCAATTGGTACCAACTTTATAGATCGACTAAATACACTAAAACAATTACGCTGAAAATTATTTAAGATCCAAGTTGTGCTGCTAGGTCAGCCTCCCCTTTCCGTCCTTTTGAGGATGACTGAAAATGTGCTTTGCTCATTTCTCTGATCTTGGAAAATCACTTCTAGAGTAGGATGCACATCACCCCCCCCCCCCCCCCCCTCCACAATTTCTGATTAAACTTTTAGAACTGCGCGTGCAGATTCTCTTTTTTTTCTGATGAGCCTGAATGGTGTAGTATATTCTGGAGGTTAGCATGCAGTCATCGATATTGAGATTTCAAGCGCTGATCCAGAGAGGATGGGGAGGGTCACTTGAGCATCATGACTCCCTGGAATTTGGCAAAAATGCTGATTTTCCCCGAAATTTTTACGTATACTAGTATTTTTTTTCAAAATCATAGACTGGACCCCCCTCCCTCCTTAAAGAATTGCTAGATGCGCCAATGAATTTGGTCAACTTTCGACCATGGCACATGCAAAAACTAGCCTAGCTTCCATTGTTGTGATCTAGTTTTGCATCAGCTATCGGCTTGTGTTTCAACATGTATTCAACACAAGTCATGTATATTCATGAAAGTTTTGTATACACTGAAAAAAAAAACATAACAACAGCTGCTCTTCCATTTAATTGGAAAATTAATTCAAAAATAGAAAGGTGTAGATCATTTACAAATTGATCGTGCGAAATTCTACACAAGGGTGATTTAGAAATTCGGTTCAATATCCACTATTTTTTGGTTCAATATCCACTTTTTTTTGGTTCAATATCCACTGCTTTTTCTTTTGCACATAAATGGAAATGAACATATCAAACCGAAATAAACGGAAGCGACTGTTTTGGTACTTGTCTATAATCATATGCCCACTGACAACATTATGAGATCAATTTTAAAGTATAAACTTTAGTAATATCAAAACATTTCTTGGCAGTCTAGAATTTGACAAAACATCACAGTTTTATACATACCGTGTAAATTTTCAATCAAATTCATGTACAACCAAATCCTAAAAGGGACTGACAGATCAACATTTGATGCGAGTTATGTATTTGACATCATACCTTTTTTTTGTAGTATCATTTCTGAATAGCGACATTTATCTTTATCATTGATAATATAGGCCAGTGTTGTCCTACACAAGCGGTCCAACAGCTGTTACCAGACAATCAAATCGACCGGATTCGATCTCTCTACTATTTTCAGGATACGGTTTATTTGACAGCTTAAAATTACTGCAAAAGTATCATATCCGGTGAGTATCATTCCGTATCGACAGAACACGCATATACATAATTGGATTTGTTTTGTTTTGGGGACATAGGCAGATGAAATACTTAAAATACTAAAAAGAAAAAAAATGTCCAAGTCTCCAATGAGTTTTTCCTCACCTCCGTCTCGGTTGACATTGGTCTCATGAAAAAATACTGTCGGATGAGTATTGAAGCTATACAAGACTTTTGACATTATTGCGCATGCGCAATTTTTATTTCGGCAGCTACATGGATGCAAAGAAACATGTATGGGATATTCTAAGTACCTTAATAATAACACCAAGGAATAAATGAGCGTAAGCAATCGGAGACTTGCTTAGCGATGAGAAAATTCCAATATAAAAGAGAGGTTTTCTTATTATTGAGATGCATATGTCCACTTTATTACTAGAGAAAGATCTCTCTACTGGCTAAATTGCCAACAAGAAGACAGAGTAGTTGACAATCAATTGAAATTTTCTTCGATCTTACCTAAGATTTTCCAATTTCAGCCATCAGTTCATAAAGGGTACCAAACTACCCATTACAACCAAGATATTTCATTATATTCGTATGTACCAGGAGAGAAATCTTAATTAAGAATGCCTGGGATAATTCATTCACTTGATAAAGACACTCATTAGTTAGCACAGGCAACCAACCAGTAAATTACAAACTGCATTTTTTCTTTTTTTTCGCGGAGCAACGGAAATATGCAGTGAAGAGATAATACGGTATTAAAATAAATCGATCAAATTCTCGCACGCGCTAAAAGAGCACGTGAGATGGATAAAATGAAAGTAAAAATTGAACAGTAGATGATCCAGGGTATAGCATCGGGGGTCGGCACCCCTACTCCATGTACAAAAAATGTATGTATGCAATTTTGCCAAGAAATCAAATTTTCAACAACTCGCAGGGATATGGACATCGTCTTCAACTTTCCTACTTACTAAAATAGTCTAAACCCTCTTCCTAATTTGCCAGAACAGTAGTCTGTGATACGAGAAAAATCAAGGAGTGAAAAATCTTACCTCTTTCTTTCGAAATAAAATTTGGTAGATTTTTAATTAAGA
Source organism: Pinctada fucata (assembly GCA_028142955.1). Taxonomy (NCBI): domain Eukaryota; kingdom Metazoa; phylum Mollusca; class Bivalvia; order Pterioida; family Pteriidae; genus Pinctada; species Pinctada fucata. The sequence goes on from AP027104.1 coordinate 35,186,458, forward strand.
TTATCCTGGCGCCTACTAATCCATTAGCTCAATTACCACAATTGTGAGGATGAGAAAAAAAATCACGGGATTTTAAAATCGTTGTATTGAATGTTTATACGCCTAATGAAGCGGAATAACAAAAAAGTTGATCGCAGATCACGACTTTTGTCTTGCTTAATAAATAAATTTAAATAATTATTATGCTAAAATGCAGAGAGGTTGATAGGCCGTGCTCCCACATCAAGTTTTCAAAACTCCAATCTTTTGTTATCAATTGGTAATAGATATTTGATAGGAACATATTGTTTTGAAATGATTAAATTTGTATTATTGTATAAGACCGAGCAAATCTAATTTGTCGAGCAATTGCGAAACTCCTTACTGGTAAATCCTGAATCGCAGAATGTAGAGTGAGTTTTAAACTCAATTGAAGACAAGTGTCAAGTTCTGAAAATGTCATTGAAATGATACATGTTTCTGTACCGAAAGGTGACAATTGAAAAGACACCACTTTCGCTCAAAGAGAATAAATACTGAAGATGATATGACCTTGAGTGAAAATGATTTCCTTTTATGCCTTCTTTAAACTTCAATTGAATTAAGATTGATATTGCGAATCTTTGGAGCCAATTCCTGCAAAGGACATTGAACTCAGAATATTTGTACTTGTACTGCATCGTAGTAGGCATATCCATTTGTTCTGTTAAAAAACTTATTCAAAAGCATTATAATATTTCAAATCCCGGGTCATTTTCTTTCATTTACAAGAATACATTTTTTTAGTGATAAAAGCTATAAGATATTACAAGTAGTTCGAGTCTCGAGAAGAGCAAGTTACTTTAGCCTTGAACTATGACTTTGCAAGATGACCTTGACCTTTACCAATAGGTCATCTTATTTCTAGATTCTCCGTTGGACACTCTTATTTTAAATGCATTCAAAGACGAAGAAAATAGAAAATAGATATGGACATGACGGACGGGGGAAGATACATTGTAATAATTTATAGATCGGAGTGTATGACCTTGAAACATATCACATGACCTGTAAGGCACAATCATGCACAAAACTCTACACTCACGACCTTGAAACATATCGCATTTTTAACATAGACGCATCGTTGATAATAAAGATAAGAAATGTTTAGGTCAAAGGATTCTAGGACAAGGTCATACATGTCATAATGTACCGTTCGTCAAAGCTACACGGTATATTTTACCTTATGAATAACTATTATCGGCAACTACACTTTCACATAGTCAAAGACTACGATTTTACAAACCGCGACCTTCAAGCGGGTCGCATGAGCTTTGGTACATCGATAAATATTCAGACTGAACAGTGACATATTATGGCCAAGTATGATTGGTAAAGATGTCAAAAGAAATACATTCAAAGGAAATTCCAAAACCTTAAGAAATTTTCGAATTGTAACCACTTACTTGCTCGTCGAGCGAGTAGAATAAGGGATTAGGACGAGGAATAAAAATTCTATTTTCTAATTTTCAGGCGATTATTGATTCAGGTATAAAACGTCTTCAGATAATATTGATACCTTGCTGATATTGCAAAATCTCTACAAATCTGCCCTTTCAGCATGTCTGTCGTTCCTCACGTCTCCAAATACAAATTCATCATCAATAAAAGCTCGTCGCAAGACAAAGTTACTTTAAGCCTTAGCACAATTCCATCAATTTATTTTACACCATTGACATTCAACTGAAATCATGACATTTTCAACGTAATCCAATATTGTTTTTTTTTTAAAGATCATTATTGAAAATTCAGAGAGGCGTATGGATGTGTAAAATTTCATACAACCCAATACTATTAAGCATTTCATCATGCATCGCATTAAGAAAGAAAGTCCGATTTATTTATTTTTTTTTACCTTTCCCAATTTGTGACTTTAATTGGCATTAGATTTTAAAAATCAACCGATTTCTTAGACGTTTCATCGAAAATCAAGATTAATTGCGTTAATACACGTAATAAAATCCAACGTTTCAACATGTTTTCAGTAAAACAGATGCATCAACGATGCACTTTTTTTTAAAGACTCAAGTTAAAGTAAGTAGAAAAAGCGGAGAAACAAAATCAAAGTCGTTATTCAAAAACAGAAAGTAAGCTTATATGCAGAGTGTCACAAACTTAGTGACATAAACCAATAAATTCAGCAGACAAACAGACGTACTCAACTGCAACGCGACAAAATCAGTGACGTCATTTACAGAAAGACCCATAAAATGTATTGGTAAGTGCAGAAAGCGGTGTGACAAAATGATGTACACAGATATAGGAGGGATGCAAGGACGTATTGCAAAAAGTGAACTTGGTCAAGAAAGTATTGAACAAATATACCAGCGGCGTGACCAAGTACGACTGACGGTAACGTGCCATGTGTTGTGTAATTTTCGATAGAGACATACGTTATACATTCAGACCGCATATGACCGAAATGTCACAAAACTACAGACAGAAAGGCGTACTGATACGTTTCAAGCTTTGGATAACTTCACTGTCTTACAAACGCAAAAATGACACGGTGTAGTACCTACCCTGTGTGATTGCCAAAATGTAAATTCAACAGATACGTGCACACATTTTTCTCTTTCCTCCAAATATCAGTGATCATAATAAATAATCAACTTAAGATGTGACACAGCCAACAACGACTTCCTTGACACAAGTGTAAAAATCTCCTAACGCCATGTTGGTCGGCTATCGTCTGCTTGACTGGGATAGGAACGCATTGTTTCCTCCAGATGATGCGTGATTGTCAAAACACCAGCATATGTTTTGGCGCTGATGAAGGAACAGGAAGACAAAGTTGATGGAAGTTAATGAAAGACAACAGGTTAAAACGCTAATCTCCAAAGACTGATAGTGTTACAATACATATAATGGCGGGAAAATGTGCGAAGTGAAACTGCACTATCAGAATTTGGGATCTTGTTTCAGCTCTGCATGCTAACACGGAATATTATTTTGGAGACGGGGTGATTCTCGGATCCGACACACATGTAGAGGATAACGACGACGAGAAAGAAAAACAATCTCAAATATGAACGATAAGAGAAAGAATATATGGAGATCTATTAAATAAACTCACCATTGAGCTGGTTTTTAATGTTTCCCTATGCCAAGTTTATGCCAAGTCTTAATAACCTTATAGTACATGTAAATATGAAATAATCTGTAACTCTCGATCATGATTCAGAGCATAAATAGCGCCATGTGGGTAAATGAGAGCAGGGGAGAAAAAAAAGCTATTTAGCCCTCCGCATCTTCATTACCGGATTTGATAGTATCTTAAAAGTAATAATAATACAAACAATGTGTGTTAAGTGGTTTATACATAGAACTTAACAGGATATGACTTTCTCTCTTTTCGGGGGCGGATCTGATAAGCTAGAACATGTGGACATCTATTCATTACAATACTACAGGAGGCCAGGCTTACAGACGGGAGCCGAAGATAGTTCAAAAGAAAGATATATCACATAGATTTCTTATTGTTGAACATGATAGATCACATATTAGCAGAACACTCTGTCCAAAAGTGCATTCATTCCTGCTATTTAGAACAGATACGTATTGCAAATTGATTCATAATAGTTATAAAGTATCCATTCATCTATTCATGAACGTAAATTTTGTCCAAGAAAAACCCGGACTTTCATATAATATTCCAAATTTACATGTATATACCACGTCAACATATACATAGTCATTGGTATTTAACCTTGAACTTTGACATTGTGTTGTTTTTGTTTGTTTGTTTTTTATTTTTTAATAACCCGTTTCTGTTCATTTCAGCGAAATATTGAAGACTGATGGGGTGCATCTAAAGATAATGTTTATCAAACAGACGAAGGGAAATGTGATCCTTTAGAGTCCTTTAGATAGGACTAATAATTACCAATCACAACACAACCCCCCCCCCCCCCCCTTTCCAAATTCTACTACAAATCGTGTGTTGTATGCCTTTCACTGCTATTCAAACAAAATCTAGCTATTACATGTATATGTTTAATGAAAGGATAACATCTCCGCTCTTTGTTATAAATATTATCACTCAGACAGTTTTATCGTATTTTGGTATACCTCTTTTACATTACATAATCGCGTACAACTTCAAACTAAAGAGAATTTCAAATGACCAAAAACCGAGCACAAAAGAAAATTCTGAAATAATTGTTTGACAGTATAATAAATATATGGATTTATCTGTGAAATACATGTATAGTATACGCTCTGAAGTTTTCACATTTTTTTTTTTTTTTTTTTTTTTTTTTGGCTCTCATACATTACAATATAACTGCATATTGACTGATCCCTCTCGTGATGGAAGTTTTGCCCATAGCAAACTGGGTCTGCGATCTCTCAATTCTTTCGAGTATATAACAAGTTATCGATAGCTTAAGCAATGACAATGGGTAATCTATACATAAGTGCTACTACAGGATTTGTCATTTTGGCGAGGAGTTTTACAAGTAAAAATCAGAAAATTTTCAAAAAATATTCCTTTATGCTGCTAATCGCACATTCTTTTCAAGTTTGTAGTTGTAATTTTTACTTACGTGCTTAAATATGTTCAAGTTTCCACTAATGGCCCTTGTAGCGCAGGCCGACCTTAAAATATTCACAAAGATCAAAAGTGTGTATAGTATTTGTATCTCCTACAATGCACTACACGAAAACACTTTCATGAACTGTCTTTTGTCCAAATACTATAACACCATGTTAGACGGTTTAAACTTCAAACCCAGCATAATAGTACGAACTAAATTGAGAATGGATCGCGATAATCGCATTTCATATAGTCTTTAATTCGAAATGGGGACAAATATTCCATTAATGATTCTCCTGTTAGGGTATACGATGTCTAGGTACTATTCAAATGTTCCGTGCTAATTCAATTCTCATTTTCATTTATTTGAATTATAGAGCATATTAAGAAAACAGATCATGCAATCAGACAAACATTTCGGCAGGTTTCTCGTATCAAATTACAAGCAAATCGTGCACAGACATTCATAAGATTTGAATGCAATGCAAAGTTTGTGACCATGTTTCATTACATATACTTCCATTCGTCTTTGATTACGGATATGAGGTACACGATCTATAGACTTATCCTAATCGGGGTTGGATTAAAGGTGGTAAATTCAAGATTATGCATCTAAACATATGCCTACAGGAGAAACATACTAGTAGCACTGATCAAGAACAAGTATGTCGCCTGTCCCATGTTTGACCCTTAAATATGCGACCTTAACCTTGCCTTGAAATGGCCTTGACCTTCATTGGGTCACGTCATGATTGTCCATTCCTGCAAGTTTGATGAAAGTGCCATGCATATCAATCAAGTTGTAGCCGTTTATATGAAAGTTTGTCTAGCAGACAGACGAACCAACAGACGTACCGACACCGGACAGAGTGACCCCTATATGTTGCTCTTGCTTTGTAGGCCACATAATATTTCTGACAACACTGTACCAAAGACAAAAGGTAACACATTAACTAAGAATAGAATCTAAATTCGTCAGGTAACACATTAACTAAGAATAGAATCTAAATTCGTCGAAATACCATTCAAGGGAAGGGGTTGCACCTACCAGGTCGGAGTTTCGATACAGCTTATTGAAAAAAAAAGCGTCAGACCCTCCTGAACCTCCTTTCTGAATCAAATCTACAACACGCGTGTACAAGTGTACTGACCTATGAATCCGTTAGTAAGATTACCATGTATATATAAAAGTTGTTAGAACGGGATATTTTCCGATATTAATGAAAGCTACAATTCAATAAACATAAAATGTAGATATTCAATCTTTAATCTATTCAGTTTAACCGTGGTCAAAATATTGGCGGCAGGCCATTTCGAAATGAATAGTAAATCAGTAATAGAGAGGAAGCAAATAAGTCGTTACATGGGACTTTTAGGTTTAAGGTGGCTCCCTACTCGAACCGTTATAGGTTTTTCCTTATATGCAGCAGTCTGCGTATAACGTTTTACAATGGCTGGTGAGGGACGAGCCAGCGCATTGAAAAACACAGACAGAAGATCTTAAATGCCAAAAGAAGCAAAAGATGGTGCAATCTATCAATGCCCACACCAATCATATAGTATAATTTCTTAGTTGAAAATATGATGAAATTATAAGAGGGTACCCTTATGTTTGTAGCCATATCTTGATCATTTATAAAATTGTATACCTGTATGTAATTTTTTCACCAGCTATATACATTATCGTATAAAATGATCCAATTTGAAGAAATTCCATCTGTTGTTTTTTGCACAAAAATGTGATATACTATATATTATTTGTCGAAAATATGATAACATTGTAAGGGGGTACCCCTATGTTTGGAGCCATATCATGATCATTTCAAAAACTGTGTACCTGTATGTGATTTTTTCTTCATCTACATACATAATTTTATGAAATATTACAAAATGAAAAAAAATCATCTGTTTTTTTATGCAAAAAGTTGAATTTAGTACATATTCTTGGTCAATAATGTTATGAAATTATAAGGGGGTACCCTAATGTTTGGAGATATATCATACTTTGATTTATGTTACAATATCATTTTATGTGTTGTATTTCTTCTATATGACTTGTTATCATAAAATAAAACAGAACAAATAAACATATTCGTATCATCACTGAATTTGGAGGGTTCAAAAGCATATGATGGATATTTGATATTTCTCAATTTTTAAGTGTTAGGGTACCTTTCTTTAATGTACTGTATCTTTAATGAAAACAAAATTACCTATCTATGTCTGTGTTCATTACGTCATTTTGACTATTATGTATAGAAAATAACCTTAAAATACAAAATTCATCTGTTAGATTCACGAGTAGGGACCCACCTTAAATTATGGTTTAGATATACAATGTAGTTAATCACCCTAAATCGTTACTTCTTGTCCAATACACACGGTGATTTAGTTTATTGCATAGTTCAGACTTAGAATATTTCCATTCTTCTATTCACAACTTACCCTGCATAGTTAGTCTTCCATTTTGTGTATCACAAAGGTGATCAACTGTGCAATTCTATTTCTGTGCGCAATTCTGTATGTGACTGCATAGATCCCTTTGAGATTTTAAAATTTAATTTCAGTATTGCCTGAAGCATTGGGCGGGTGAAAATATGATCCTCTTTACAATATGGGTATATGAATTCAAAATTATTTGACAATAAGCTACTGGTCGTACTCAAAATTATGATATCGCCCTTATTTGTTAAGACTTTTTTTTTTTTGCTATGCTATTCGTGTCTTTTGTGTGAAATTACTGGAACGTTAAACACATTCTATATTTATGAATTTCTTCCCATTTGAATATCGGTTTCATAATTTCATATTTTTCACTTCCCTTTTCCGCCATCGTAGAATCATATTTTTTCTTTCATTTTCCTGTTAAGTGCATATATTGATATTTACTTTGACGTGCACATTAAAAATAGATAAAATCAAGTTAAAGTGCACATTTCCATTCTTGATTCCTTACCATATCCGCGTAAAGGAAATTCTAGTGAAGTGAGTCCTTGATATCTCTTTCTCCATGCAATATAACCCAGACAATTATCAACTAACTTTTCTTCGTTGAAAGGGGGGGGGGGGGGGGGAGATGCCATGCATATTATATGTCACTGTCATTTGAGGACTGGTCAAATATCTTGCGAGATTCTGAATATATTCAAATATTACATACGGTTCACATTTCACTCAGACAGTCAGACAGATTGACATACATAAAGACTATTTCAGTGACTTGAATTGACTGGAACCTTTTCTTTAATAGATTCTATACTGGTGTATAAATAGATTCTATACTGGTGTATAAATCCAATCGTATTGAATCATCATGAATTAAAATAAATTTTCTAAGTACAATTTCTATAAATGCCGCTTGATCACAACGCTTCCCCCCCCCCCCCCCACATTTGTTGTCGAACTATAAATTCATCTATAAATTCAACTATAAATATAGTCGAACTATAATTTGTTGCCTTATTTATGTCTAAATTCAACCGTGCGAACTGCAAGGCAGACAGACAGACAGACAGACAGACAGACAAATTATACTCCTGTGCATATATAACAGCTATTTAAGCAGAAGATTCACAATTTATCATAAGCCATACCTGAACCTAAAAACCGTCGTAGACAGAATTTTTCAAGGAACAGTCCCAACAATTTCCTTCAGGAAAAGTCCGACCTAGCTAACACACCGCCGGTGGCCGAGTTGTGTTGTCAATAACTGAGGATGCTTATTTTTTGTTTGGTTAATGTGAAATGAGTAACAGATGGTGCTCAGTTGTGCATTTGATTTCTAAGGGGTATGAATACACAAATGTCATTCAGGTGTTACAATGACCGAACTAGGTCTATACAAAGAACGCTTGAAAAATTGATACATAAAGTATAAACAATGGGGGAGATGAAAGGATGTTCAAAGGGAAGGTGTTGCCAGGGCAATTCTTAGTAGTATTGACCTCGTACATTACCATGTGACGTCATGAAAATGCTAAATATTAAATTCTTAGACTTAAAGATTTTTAAAGACTGTATTTATTCTAAAAGATTTTAAAGACTGTCGTACATATCATTCGTGACAGACGGACAGACAAACCGACAGGTCGAATCATTCGAATGCGTCGATACGCTTAAATAAAACATAGTTTTTAAAGGGCCTCTGTTCGATCCTTATTTTCTTCAATAGAAGAGGTAATAAACGAAACATCTCCGAAAATATAACAATGACTATATATGGTTTATATAGTAAAGTGGCCCCCTTTCAGGGCAAAATCTGAAGTTTTCATGAAGTAATGAATTTGTACCAATATTTATTCTACAATGTAGGCTACTAATGAAATGATGCATATTCTTTAGTTTCCTTTCTAACTTTCATAGAATTTGGGCTCCAAAAATGGTGTATTTTGCTAAATTTCTGGAAAAAACGTCATTTTGGGGCTCATTTTCGACAAACTTCCTATCAGTTAGTATCGAGCGGGCTTCTGGACAACTTTTATATTTTGATATGTTGTTACTTTTGTACGTCTATTAGTGCATGCAAAGGGAAAAAGTTGTTCACGATCCCGCTCGATATTATCTCAATGAAAATAATCAAGAATTATGCTATTTTTTGTGAAAATTTGACAAAATCACCGGTTTCCATGATATTTATGCAAAATTTTCAATGTCTTACAAATCGAGGTGTAGATTTTGTAACTAGATTTCTCAAAATATAGATATTTAACTTATTCAAAAAGACGACAAAATTTAATTTTGGAGAAGTCGATTTTAGGGGGCCACTTTACTATATAAACCATACATACTCCTTTCTACATGTACAAGTACAAGCATATAAAAACATTCCAAGGAATGCATGTGTCGCCTGCGAAATATAGCGACACTTAGGAATCACTTTTATATAGGGTGTGACAGACAGACAGACAGACAGACAGACAACGGACAAAGCGATCCCTAAGAGTCGCTATGCTTCGCAGGCGACACAAAAATGTGCCATAAAGTGAAACAAGTTTAAGGAAGTACAATAACAAGACATGCAACCGTGAAGCCCAATGACAAATAGGTCCGAAATAATGTATTAATTGTAAACAGTAAAAGTCAAGGTCATTCAAGTTCAGTGTCAAGTTCAAGGTCAGAATGTCATTTCAAGGCATAAAAGTGCCAAATATAATTAGAACTTATTTGATAATCAAATGAATAGACAGACGATCAGAAATACAGAGACACAGACAGTCCACGAAAACGTCATGTCTTAGATGCTTTTTTTCTTCATATAGACATGCCTGATTTTTAAAGAGGCTGTCATTCAAAAACTTATGTATAAAATGTGTTTTACGGTAACCCAAAATACATATGGGAAGAAAAATATCAAGACAACACAGGAGCTCGACGCCAACAACCCACAATGACATCCTCCACTATACTTTCCTTCATGCATATAATGAGAGAGATGGAAGGGTGGATGTCATTGAAGGTTGCTGGTGTCGAGCTCCTGTGCAAGGCACGCATCTTTTAAACGCAGCCATATATAAAATGCAAAATCATCTATTTTCATTGTGATTGTACACAACTACTTGGAGGCTCCAATCTTTCGGGGGTTAAACAATGTAGGGATGGACATGGATCGATTTTAAATCATAAATTATGCAGTAGTGACTATCATTAATGTGCATTTTGCTCTAGACCATTATTTAGTTCTAAAACACGAGAAAGGTTAAGTGCTTATTGGCATAAACTCCTTACAGCGAATTAGAAAAAAAAGAAAGAAAGAAAGTCTGCAAGTTGATTACATAATACAAATTATAAGACCGCGCTCGAGGCAAAACGGCGTGATTAATTGACAAAAGTTGGATGGTATTTACAAAGAGGACTTATGTCTTTAGACCGGTGTTTGTTAAGAGCACGTTTATTCTTGTACTTGATCTATAAGTCATGAATTTGGCCTAATTGAAAAAGATTCTAATTAGGCTGCGTTTTGAAAGAGGTCTTTTTTTATTGAGTCAAAAAATCTGGAGGTCAGCTTTAAACTTGATTGAACTTTGTAGCTTTAAAATGTTTTTAAAGCCGATTTCAAAATATATGTCAATTCTTTAAACAAGTATGGCATTGCGTGTAATAAAATCTTTTTTATAAATTATATTTTCAAAATTGATAATCTTGAAATACTCTTGATATTCCATATCTAACATTCAATAAAGATTTGTTTTTATATCTTCAAAGAGTTCCCGATATGCGCTTATATAATTGATTCAGACATGCGCGTGTGTCTTCAGATAACATTGGAAATAGAAACGCATGGACGGAGTGACATTGCAAAATCCTCCCTTTGAAATTAATCAATGTATCATGACATTTCAACCTGGTATTTTGCAATTATGCAGAATGATCGTAAACTCATTTTGAGGTAAATCTATTATCCGATCTGCCTCTTTAACACACGACTCCTTCAACTGACAATGTAACATGGTAGCCTCAACGGTCAATAGAACATTTGGGACAGATTGCAACTACATCTATATAAGATATATACATGAGCACATATCTAGATAAAATTAACAAAAATGCTTACTTTCCGAAATTTCAGGTATAAATTGCCCAAAAATCAAAAGGCAATAGATTGTTAAACCCCTCCTTGATCGGGCAGAAAATCCACTTCTCCCCTCCCTGTTAATTTTTTCTAAATCCAATCAAGTATATATGGAAAATATGAACGTGCTTCTGAACATGTTCTCCATAAAAACTCACACTTTTTCTAGTAGAACTTTTTCTACTAGACCCCATTAGAGAAGGCTACCGGGTGACCAAACAGAAAGAAAGAAGAAAAAAAACTTACTATTGCATCTTCCAATTTTCTTTATTTGTTTGTACTGGTCTTCGTTCACGTTCTTATTTTTGCTCTTCGCCAAGTCTTGTCTCCTGAGCTCGTACTACTGAAAATAATAAACATTTATTTTTGAATTTTACCATACTAAATGGCCAGTTTCAAAAAAAGTATTTTTTTTATAAAATCTAAGAAAAAAATTTGGAGGTCGTACCTGTTGAATTCTGCATAAACTGTGTATTGTAAGCCACTAAATACACGTATATGAAATCTTCTCTTGAGCGGTCCTTGTAGATTTCACTTGGGTGACAGCGTGGTGAAATGAAGCTTTGATGAAGCATTGTGTAATACAGTATGTCAATAGCAGAAATTGCTATCAGCAGGTCATTTCATTACAAACTGGACATTGAGTGGAACTGTACAACAGGCGCAGACCTAGGAGGGAAGTGGGGGTAAGGACCCCACCCCCTGAAAATTGCAAAGAACAGCGAAATTTCCCCGCTGTATCGTATTTTCTTTCTAAATCATAGACTGGACCCCCCCCCCCCCGGACGAGCTGGACCCCAACACCTAAAATATTTCTAGATCCGCCCATGCTGTGCAGTATTGGACGTTTCTGGTCAATTTGCTTGATTGTTTATCAGGATAGCACGTCCAATCACAGCAGTACTGTTGGTGGACTTCATAATGATAGAGACCAAGTAGTTAGAGTAGGTGATTAGATAGAGAACTACCGTGGAGAAACGTGGTCCGAAGACTTTTTTACCAGAGAATCTTATGAATTTTTCCTTTCTGTTTTGTTTTGTTTGTTTTTGGTTTTTTTTTTTCCTGTGCAGTAAAGTGTTTGGAGCAATATGCTTCAAGTTTTAAAAGGCTTCAAGTCATACATATATTTTTTAAAGCAGTTTCAGAATTGTTGAAAAATCCTCAATAAATTAACTTCAAATAAATAATAAATCATATGAAATCTATAATCCTACAGTACAATCTTGAGAGACATTAAAATAATTCTAAATCTAGCATCCTTTAAAATAAAACTGTTATCATACTGGATTTCAAATCTTTCTCAATATTGAGATACTAAAGATTCAGTGTACATGTGCTTTTCACGAAAATTTTTATGCATTATTTTATGAATCGTCTGAATTCTTTGAAAACTAGAATCCATGAAGTTTTGTTCTGAATTTCTATACAATTTAAAGAAATGGTACTTTATCGAGTCTTTGCGGAATACAGAGTTTTTTCCCCTTACAGACGGTATCTGACGTAAAACCATTGTGACGTCATGAAAATGGTATGGTTACGTCTATTTTATACCGTCATTTCCCAGACTTTTAGGACTGTTTCCATAGAATTTGACGATGTCATAATCAGTCTAAGTCAGATATCGTCTTAAATGGGAAGTAACTCTGGTTTTCGAAAATAGCGAATAAGAGAGATTCAGCAGCAAGTTGCAATCATTTCCATAAAATATTATGTAAATCATCAATACTTGAAAATGTACAGAATAAAATTTAAGAGTTTTTTATAGTTTAATGTAAAGCATATTTAAAAATCTTAAAAGTGCATAATTCATAAAATCAAACTCTAAATATGTATATAAAATAAAAGAACATGTCAAAAATAAAGGATCATGTGCACCCTGTACACATGTGACCTTTAATACGAGCTTTATGGACTCTTTTATAAATGTACTCAATTTTGAATCCTAGGAGACAGACAAAGTCTCAATGCGATTCACAAACCTCAAATTTTTACAATGAACAATTTTGTATCACAGCATCTTAACAATTCAATATGTGAAATCAAACACATATAATGGCATTCATCATTTTGGATAAGCAATTCAAGCAATGGTAAAAATAGTGTATTATGAATAATTTCATGTAATATTGTTTATCATCTATCCTCCGTTATACCACAATCCTCCTCATCCTCCACCTTTATCAGTGTCTCTGCCTCCTCGGAGGACCCCTGTCCTCGGTGACCAGGGACAACAGAGGAGTATAGAGCTATCCCCAATAATATAACTCCAAAAGACACAAAATACAGCAAGTGGAACTGAAAAAATAAAGTTGACTTGCTTCAAGGTATGTTATAGATCTACCTACTATTGACTGAGCAATGGTTTGGAAGAAAATTTTCTTATGAAAGTACACATACTTCATATTTTAAATGAATGGGACTTTGGTCACGGTCGCATATCACGTGATACGCAAATGATATGTTCTATGGGAATCCCTTTTGATTAAACCAGGTAAATACTATCAAAATCTACTTCATCTGAAGGCCAATCATATGACCATCATTATCAATTATATGCTGGTAATATTTTCTGGACAAGAATAGACGTATATTCAGAGAATACTTGAACAGAAAATTTTGTATCTGTCTGTGCACCATATCATAAGGTGAAGAGCATCGAAAATTTTCTGTAAGTGTCCTCTTAATATAACTCTATTCTTGACCAGAGTAGATTACCATCATATAGATGATAATGACAGTCATATGATAGGCCTAAAATAAATTCATATAAAGTAAATAAATTCATATAATAAAAGTAGATTTTGATAGTATTTACCCTAAGTTTAATCAAAAGGAATTCCTGTGGAACATATCATTTGTGTATCACGTGATATGCTACAGTGATGGTGCCTTTCGCAATCACTGCTCAATGGTCATCATACTCCAAAATCATGCTGGAATCAATGCCTGAGCATGTCCTTGAAATAAATAGTCATACCATAGTTTTGTGGGCTTGGCCATGGATGTTTAAAATGTGTTTAAACATCTTTTATCAATTTTGATAAAACTACCTTCAATACTAGTACAGGGGACATTTGTTTAATTGTGTCACTAAAAGTCAACCATATCAAATAGCTGTAGGGAGCATGTGCATTAATAGTTTGTTGTTATAAAAGGGGAAGAAACACTGTTGAAAACACGATCAGGGATCACCCTCAACATGTGAATAGCATCACATCTATAACTCAAATAGAACTAATCGAGGTTAACAACAGTCAAACTGAGACTGTCAGGTGCATGTAAAATCCTGTCTTAAAGTTATCTCGTACCCTTGACCTCTTTCATCTTTTAACTTGAACTACTGTCCTGTTCACTAAATCCAGAGCACCCTGTTTTCCCGGTTTTCTCTGAAACATGATAATGCCATCTTCCAAAAAGATATCAATTTTATAGTACTCCTTTAGTCGTAACAGAAAATACCATTGTTTTGGCTGTGTGTCAATTAAGATAGAAATCGGACGGAAAATAAAAAGACTACGGGGATTTTCTATAGTAAAATCGCTGAAAATGTGTGACGTCGGAGGCTTTGACGTCACTGTTTACCATTGTTGACGAGGAGGACAATATGGTGGCGGCTTGAAATTAACATGGAAATTTCCCGTAGACATTTTATTTTTCATATTGAGGTTTGAAGGCAGCTGATAGGGTAAGTTGAAGTTAATTTCCAGTTACGACTAGAGGAGGTCAATTCTTGGAAACAATAATTTATAGCAAAAGTCTTCAGACGACAGAATAAATCGCCAAAACAGGGTGCTCTGGATTTTGTGAACAGGACAGTAAGTCCCAAGCATGCAATCTTAACCTTTGATCAAAATATCAATTGGGTGCATCCTTGAGATTCCTCATGGGTCTACTTTTGAAATTTCATATCCTGCCTGAATGAATATCAATATGTTAGTTTGAAATTAAATTTTTGTTGGTGAATTCAAAATCATCGAACTACCACTTGCCTCGAATTATGGATCGGATCATACTTTAAACATGAAATGTGTACTGCATCACTGGAAAAAGATCAGAGTAACAGACAAATGGACAGGACAAAATATCTTTCTGGCTCTAACACTTTACTGGTTACAACATGCAAGTGTAATTACTCCCACAATATGAGCTCACAATGGTGTAATCAGTATCTATATGTACAATGGGTCAAATTAACCCCATTGACCGGTTTGATTGCCATTGTCCATTAAATATGAATTGAAATGTCTAAATTGAGATTGTGGCAAGCTGGCATTGTCAATATCAATTTCGAGGGATTGATGGGTAAAATGCATAATTCAGAATGGAAAAATTGCCAACTGAAAATTATCATCTGAGTGACACTTTGGCTTCTATTAGACCTTGACCAATATTATATTTCCCCCCTTCTGTACTTTCTTCAGATGCAAACTATAATGAAAAATTTGCCATGATGTATTTATTACATGTAGTTCCCAGCTGGGAAACCACAAAGCTTTAAGAGTGTCTGCCATTATGACTTTTTAAACAGAACATCATGTAACTTGTAAGGCAATCACCATCGTTTCCAAGAACATTTCAAAACAAGGGACTTAAGTATGGAAGCACTGCCACAACAGAACTTACCTGATAATGAAAGAGGAATAACCCAAACAGTAGAGTATAGAAATCTGCCGAGAGAATGGAGATATTAACTGTGGTGGCACTTGTCTGTCTAATCACCACTGCCATACAGGAGTACAGTAGGTACAAACATAACACAAACCCCAGCAGGTACAGTACTGAAATATAAAGTACAAGGATATAAACTGTGGTGGCACTTGTCTGTCTAATCACCACCGCCATACAGGAGTACAGTAGGTACAAACATAACACAAACCCCAGCAGGTACAGTACTGAAATATAAAGTACAAGGATATAAACTGTGGTGGCACTTGTCTGTCTAATCACCACCGCCATACAGGAGTACAGTAGGTACAAACATAACACAAAACCCAGCAGGTACAGTACTGAAATATAAAGTACAAGGATATTAACTGTGGTGGCACTTGTCTGTCTAATCACCACCGCCATACAGGAGTACAGTAGGTACAAACATAACACAAAACCCAGCAGGTACAGTACTGAAATATAAAGTACAAGGATATAAACTGTGGTGGCACTTGTCTGTCTAATCACCACCGCCATACAGGAGTACAATAGGTACAAACATAACACAAAACCCAGTAGGTACAGTACTGAAATATAAAGTACAAGGATGTGTTACAAGCCCAGGTAGGTACAGTACTGAAATATAAAGTACAAGGATGTGTCACAAACCCGGGTAGGTACAGTACTGAAATATAAAGTACAAGGATGTGTTACAAACCCACGTAGGTACAGTATTGAAATATAAAGTACAAGGATGTGTTACAAACCCGGGTAGGTACAGTACTGAAATATAAACTAAAATGCATCTCACAAATACCCTTGACATACAGATTTCATAAATAATAATACTGTATTTTAATCTAAATCCTTGTTAACAAGAATATGTATTTTTGCATAATTATCATTCAACAGCAGATCTTGGCAACATTTTATGGATTTGATGAAAACAATCCCGACTGTTCCAATAATTCATTGGGACATGAAAGTGTATTACTATTTCGAAAGAACAATTTACCAATCAAAATGCATATATTTTGGTAAACAAATACACATGGAAATTATTTAGTATTGTACTGAAACTAAGAACAATGCATTTTGAAAGAGGAAAATTTTTAGGTATACTTTTCCCAACTAATAACTATCTACATAATCAAACTTGGTTTGAATAGGTTGAAAGTTTTTGAGTTTTCATTTGATAAATAGAAGTGCTAAAGAAAGATGGAATGATAGCAAAGCAAAGTGCAAGTAACATTCCATGCTTGGGTCATAAAAACATCAGAATTTCTTCTCAAGTTTTGCTCGTACCCTGTGAGACAGCCTATGAGAGACACTTAAGTTGTCTCAAAAGCTTCAATTGACCAATGATAAGATAATCAGAGTAATGTCGTCAGAAAGCATCACATTAGATGGAATGAAACGTTTGAATTCACTTTTTTCTTATGTTTCATGGAAGAAGAAATAGATTCTTTCATTTTCTACTAAGTGAGACATAAAAATTTACACTCGTGATGGAAATTTTTCATCTTTTCCCTCGTTCCGCTACGCCCCACTCGTGAAAAGATGAAATTTCTGTCACTCATGTAATTTGTTATGTCTCACTCAGAAGATCGTGATAGAACCTATTATTCTCATCACTATTACTAAGGATATTTAAGACTTCTAAGAATTGTAACATATTTCTTTCTTAAAAAAAACCCCCAAAAAACCACAGACACACAGACATATAGACACAACACAGACAAGGACATTTTTTGTGTCGCCTTGCAAAGCATAGCAACACTTAGGGATCACTTTGTCTGTTGTCCGTCTGTCTGTCACACTTGGGTGTCACACCCCATAACTTTTGATTGGTAAGTGATAGGGCTTTGATGTTTCACATGTGTACCATAATTTTTGACCTCGTGACCTTGACCTATATATTTGACCTACTTTTCAAAAATTCTAAGATTTGCCATATCTTTTGATTGGTAAGTGATAGAGCTTTGATATTTCACATGTGTATTCCTTGTGAGAATACCTTTCTACAGATACCATAATTTTTGACCTCGTGACCTTGACCTATATATTTGACCTACTTTTCAAAAACTCTAAGATTTGCCATATCTTTTGATTGGTAAGTCATAGGGCTTTGATATCTCATATGTGTATTTCTTATGAAAAGAACTTCTACACATACCATAATTTTTGACCTTCTGACCTTGACCTAGATATTTGACCTACTTTTCAAAAAATCTAAGATTTGCTGTATCTTTTGTTTTATATAAGTGATAGGGCTTTGATATTTCATGTGTATTCCTTATAAAAAGAACTTTCTACACATACCATAATTTTTTACCTCATCACCTTGACTTAGATATTTGACCTGTTTTTCAAAAACAATCTAAGATTGGCTATATCTTTTGATTGGTAAGTGATAGGGCTTTGTTATTTCACTTGTGTGCTCCTTATGAAAAGAACTTTCTAAATATTCCATAATTTTTGATCTAGTGACTTTGCCCTAGATATCTGACTTATTTTCAATAAAAAAATCCGCTTGGCAGGCGACACAAGCATTCCTTGGATTGCTATTTTCTTATAATACATGTAGCACGCGAGTGTATATATGTCGGCCACCCGTGGTAATAGTGCAGTTCGAACCAGCAACCTTTCAGTCACTAACCTGATACTTCAACCACTAGATAACAGTGCCAACATTAGATATTTCTAATAGTATGTATAATTTCACAGAAAGTCATATTACCTGTCTTAGGTGACGTGAAATCTACATCAGTTATCTCGTGTCTTTCTAGAATTACACTGAAACAGAAAATATTTTAAACGCATTAAAATGAATGAAACACAGAAAGGTTTGTAATTACACTATATGTGTGCTATATACATATTTTGTCAGGATTCAAACCTCAATATGTATATCCATTCAACATTGCATTAACAATTAATTTTGAACATGTGTGATTGATGATTTTATTTCAAAGAATATTATATCACTTATTAATATTGAGTTTTGTTAATAAACTACAAGAAAATGAGATCTATCAAATGATATTAACCTCATTTAAACATTTTCAGGTACGGTTCCAGAAAGTAGGATTTTCAAAATACAAAGTGCAGGGTCTAAAAGGCTGTTAAAAAGTATAATTTTAAGTTTCTGTTTGTTTGAACCAAGAAAAACGAAAAGCCTCAAAGTGCCAGAACTACACTTGCTAGCACCAATATATTTTTGTTAGCATTTTTCAAATTCAACAGGCATTTAGCAAGTACATGTATTTTCATTTAATTTCAACCCTGATGTGATCGACACCTATAGCCATTCAGCACAACCCTTTTACTTTCAATTGTGTTACAATTTACACTGAAAGGGTGTGTATCAAATCCATTAAATATTTTCTCTATATCATATCTGATATCATCATCTGAAACCCACGGTCAGTCACACAAGCTCACCTCCCGTGGGTCATAACGGCTGAATTTTCTCTGGGTAGCATTACAATAACACATATTATCATATACTCCAATTTACATAACCGCCTATAAGCTTTCCCATTGGCCAAAACGCGGTCATGTGCAGTGCGATTAATTATCGTATTGAACTGCTTCCGGTCATATAAATTTGACGCGATTATCCGGTTTGAAAAGGGCAGTCACTAGCAAAACAAGTATTGCTGTCATGTTTGGCAAATTTCTTTAAATGAAAAAAAAATTAATAATAAAATAATAAAATAGAGGATAAATCAATTTTACTCTGATACAGATGTTTATCTGGAAAAAAAATTATGAAAGTGTGCATTGCTAGAAAAGCAAACACTAAGTTACCATTTTCTTTTCCAATCTTTATGTATATGAAAAAAACAGTTATAGCTTATAGCACAGATGATTCGGTCCATATGATGATTAATGGATGATAAAACCAATATCGCTTAATATTGCTTTTATCACTTCATAAATCATCATATCGACCTCATCACTGTGCAATAATTGTATACAATGACATGTACTCGCATGAGATTTTTGTGATGCTATCCAGCGAAAATTCAGCAGGTATAATCCACAGGAGGTGAGTTTGCGTGACCGAGGGTGGTTTCTGCAGATTATCTGATAAATGTATCTCACAAATGAAAACCTTACAACTGGATTCCATTAATAAGACTGCCAAACAATCCCAGCATTCCTAAATACTCCGTCCTGTCGTAATTCTTGACGATGTATTCCTCGGCAGTATTTGATATTCCATACAACAATGCGCCTGCTATACACAGTAGATCCCCTAATATTTTATCAGGAGCTGAAGTAAAGAAAAATCAAGCTTCAACTTTGAAGAAAATTCTCTTAAACATGTATGCCTTTCTAGGCCTAGATTTTGGCATTAAAGTGTTATACATGTCATAATAGACCACTTTCAGATTTTGTTAGAAAGCTCAAAATGGCAGAGGTGACATATTTTGGCGTTGTTAATTATGACGTCACTGTTGAAAGAGGCAATCTCATTGTGACGTAACAATGAAAAAATGTGCCAAAGTTGCTTTGTTCATACCTTTTTCATCCTTTTGTCAGCCATTATGAATTTAGGCAAGTGGTCTATTGAATGTTTAAAATTTAGAATCATTAAAGAAGAAGATTGTGAGTCTATGCATTTCAAGATAAAAAATATACAGGAAAAGAGAACAAAATTTGTAAAATAAGAAAATAATCTATTGGCTAAAATACATTGAGCTCACAGACTGAAAACTTCATGCATCTGAATCCTAATTTTGCTAATGCCTTCTTCCTTATATTTTTTAAAATTAAAATTAATTATACATATATGTCCAAGTAAACCACCCAAAAGTATAGTATGGCTGCTTCCATTGTACCTACATGTATATGGAAATTAAACAGATTTTTCAAACTATGAGGAATTTGCAATAAGATTTCATATTCAAAGAACAAGCTGAAAATTCCCCTGATACTATGTGTATGCACTTCTAACTAAATACATGTGCATTTGCATACCCTGGCAATTTTTACGCCCATTATTTGAAGTATCGTTGGACATGAAAATAATCATGGCCATGTAAGAAGGCATAGAAGTATTTACCTTTATCACTGTCTTCCTTATTATTACCAGAGAGGAGGTCTGTAGCAACCAGTCCCCCGAGACCGATGACACAGACCACCACGCCCACATAATGGACCAATCGGTAGTGGACCTTGAGTATAAATACAGATAGGACTAGGACCACTGGGATACTGAAACAGTCCAGGAGCTGTAAAAAAAATCATATTATTTGTTTATACATAGAGATCATTGTTACATTACTTGTTGTATACAGTACATAAAGAGGAAATCACTTTTATATTCTCTTTGATTACAGATAATTATGAAGAATTTCTGAAATTCGTCTAAAGTACACTCATGTAATTACATGTACCTGAACACTTTTAAAAGTCCCTGTTGTGTAGGAATAAGCTTTCACCACTAGGTAGTTACATGTACCTGTACACTACGTGCAGTCTTTGTTGTGTGGGAGTAAGCTTTCACCACTAGGTAGTTACCAGAACAATAGTCATTGTTGTGTAGGAGTACACTTTCACCACTAGGTAATTCCCTGTACACTAGTCACTGTTGTGAGGGAGTAAGCTTTCATCACTAGGTACATATGTAGTTACCTGTACACTAGGCACTGTTGTGTAGGAATAAGCTTTCACTTCTTGGTAGTTATCTGTACACTGGTTACTGTCTTTCACTACTAGGTAATTACCTGAACACTAGTCACTGTTGTAAAGGAGTAAGCTTTCACCACTAGGTAATTACCTATACACTAGTTCCTGTTGTGTAGGTGTAAGCCTTCACCACTAGGTAATTACCTTTTCTACTAGTCACTGTTGTGTAGGAGTAAGCTTTCACCACTAGGTAATTACCTATATACTAGTTCCTGTTGTGTAAATGTAAGCATTCACCAGTAGGTTATTACCTGAACACTAGTTTCTGTTGTGTAGGAGTAAGCCTTCACCAGTAGGTAATTACCTGAACACTAGTCACTGTTGTAAAGGAGTAAGATTTATCCACTAGGTAGTTACCTGTACACTAGTCACTGTTGTGTAGGAGTAAGCTTTAACCACTAGGTAGTTACCTGTACACTAGTCACTGTTGTATAGGAGTAAGCTTTAACCACTAGGTAGTAGTTACCTGTACACTAGTCACTGTTGTATAGGAGTAAGTTTAACCACTAGGTAGTTACCTGTACACTAGTCACTGTTGTGTAGGAGTAAGCTTTAACCACTAGGTAGTTACCTGTACACTAGTCACTGTTGTGTAGGAGTAAGCTTTAACCACTAGGTAGTTACCTGTACACTAGTCACTGTTGTGCAGGAGTAAGCTTTAACCACTAGGTAGTTACCTGTACACTAGTCACTGTTGTATAGGAGTAAGCTTTCACCACTTGGTAGTTACCTGTACACTAGTCACTGTTGTGTAGGAGTAAGCTTTAACCACTAGGTAGTTGGCCTCCACATCAGCTAATGCTATCAGTAAGTATTTCCACCAGTGCTGCACCAAACATGTTTTCAGATTTCTGTCTCCTTGACGACATGCCAGTACCAAGGTGAAGGTCAAACAAAGGAGTACATAATTCAGGAAAGACTGGGCTGAAACATTTCAGGTTTTATTAACTAACAAGTACTTAGTTTAGTAGTTTAAATATGTTTTATCAAAGATTCATCATATAATGTATGCTTAGAAGGAATGTGTAAGGGTGGGAAAAGAAAGATAAACCTTCAACAAAGCATTTAAAATTATATAACTTTTTATTGTTCTTGGTACATGTACCTACTTACTTTTAAACTTGAATTTTGAGTTTCTGTGTTTTATTGATTCTTTCGGAATACAGAGCTTTTTCCCCTTAATTGTGACGTCATGTAAATGGTATGGTAACATCGATTTTATAACGTCATTTCCAAGACTTTTAGGACTGTTTCCATAGAATTTGATGAAGTCATAATCAGTCTACGTCAGATACCGTCTCAAATGGGAAGTACATGTAACGCTGGTTTTGGAAAATAGCAATTCCCTATTTTTGAAAACCAGAGTTACTTCCCATTTGATGATTATGACATCATCAAATTCTATGGAAACAGTCCTAAAAGTCTGGGAAATGACGGTATAAGATCAATGTTACCATACCATTTTCATGACATCACAATGGTTTTATGTCAGATACCGTCTGTAAGGGGGAAAAACTCTGTATTCCGCAAAGACTCAACAAAACACAGAAACTGAAGAATAAGAGCGGCCCATAATCTTCAGGCCTATAAATTAGAATCACAAAAACTCAGAGCCATTTAAACAATTTGAAATTAAATTGTACTAAAGGAGTCTGACGCACTATTCATTTATCCCCCATTCTTCAAATACAAAAATGTACATGTATCCCCCAATCAGAACACCTCAACCTTCATAGGAAGAAGCCTGGGCAAGGTGTTCCGATTAATGTACCCCAATGAGAGTCAAACACCTATGTCCTGTGCATTGTGCATTGTACATTGTACAAGTACATCTAAATGTTATCATATGGTTTTATATGCACAGCCAGTGTAATTCCCTTTGATGAAACTATTTACATGAATGTGTCGAATTTTGCATGCGGACGCTCGTGACGTCAAAATGCCCCAATTATAAAACCTCTTTTGAATTGATTTGATTGAAAGTGTCGAAATCACTAGTGGAATACTTTTATATATACTTTTGAATATGATTAATACCTGTTGGTATGTGGATGCCATTGTTAGATAAAAGACCACTGAAAACTGCCGTCCCACACAGCAACAGAGAAACAAACTGTCCGAGAAGTACACACTTCCAAAAGTATCTGAAAAACAGAGAATTGATTTTGCATATTATCATACAGTTATATGATACCTCAATTAACCAAAAAAAAGTTACATTGATTACTTATCATTTCATTTCTTTGCTTTTCAACGTTTATTTGCAGCTTTGAAATTGAGCTGCTAACAACGTTGCTTATGAGTCAATATGACGTTTCTATTATGACATCATAATCGATCTACTGCCCGGCTCACTTCGGAAAGTGGATAAACAAGATTTTGATAATTTTGTCAATAAAGCTCATTTTATTGTAAGACATGTAAAGCATTTATTTAAATTGTTACAGTAATACTGCATAATAATGATAATGTAGCACATGTGTAAAATTTTAGGACTTATTAATCAAGGCCTGAAGGTTCATAGTTGAATTTGCTTAGATATACTTTTATTTAGTAATTGCTATACCATGTATACCACGATGAGGATTTGTGTGAAATAAACTCTACATTTCACTGCTTCAATATTTTTAAACACTATAAAAACATTTGTCCCTTTTCGTCTGCATAAATCTATGTGTTTATGATCGTCTTTCCATGGACATTCCCAATTAATAATCCAAGCCCAGGTCGTTAAAACAACATGAAAGTGGCTAATTACTTCCCATATCACTAAACAAACAACCCAATTTACATGGGTGTTTAAATTTAAAAGTCACAGCTGGAAATTTTAAAGTCCCAAGTAATAGACGGAACCAAATCGGAATCGGGTGATTCCCGGGTCAGCAACGAAAAATCGGGTGAAAGACATAACCCGCGCGGGTGATTAAAAATAATCGGGTGAAAGGGTAAAAAAGCGGGACTGACCCGCAGAAATCGGGTCAGTTGACAGCTATGTGTCAGCCTGACCTCGCTGAGTTTAACATTGAGCCTATGGAGAGCATCACGACGTCACGGGAAAAATTAGCATGGGAAATAGCCCATCTAAAATTTGCTTTGTCTAGTATTAATTTTGATTGCGTGCACTGATTCTCATATAACTTATACCAAAATTTACGACTAAGGGAGATCTACTGAATGGTTTCAATCACAGGCAGTAAAAGTGCCTGGTATGTGTGCGTATGTGTTTGACCTGTGTATTGTAAATGCTTTTAATAAAGGCACATTTACTGCCTTTGGTTTCAATTTTATTTAAAGTTTTGCATGATGAAATAGTCAAAATAGTGTTTATCCAGTTTCCGAAGTGAGCCGCACCGACAGTAGAGCTTTCCGGAAGATTCTTTCGGATACTGTTCTGGACCCCTTAATTCCCATTATGTGCCTTTAGCCCAGTGGCGGGCCGGGGAATTGTAACAAAAGCATCCTCTCACTACCAAATTTACTCTATATAACCTGTCTCTTCGTAGGACTAAATTTCAAATGTCATGTCCCCCATCTAAATGTTGATGGATTGTCATGTTTTATGTATCAATTTATAGGAAATTAAATGAACTTTAAAGGAAAATTATTTTTAGTAACATCAAACAACGTTATCTGATAAAATTTTTGAATCTAAAATATGCAATTTTTTACATTTTTGTTTTCCCTATATAATCTATAGTAAAAACCCCAATGATCTTCAAACATCATGTCCCCATCTTTAAATTAATTCTTTTTACACCAAATATATATCATTTTGTAGGTTTATATATGTACTATCTCAAAAAATTATAATGGTGATAATATTTTTAGCCATTAAAGAGAGATTTACAAAAAACACCTCAAAATCCTTCAATTTTTTGAAACAGCCAGGAGACATGAAATTTGATAGTGCCTCTCCACCGCCTAACTCTTGCGACTGTACTCATTTTGTTTAGAAATATAAAAATACAAGAAAACAAGTTGACAAAAGACTGAATCATGAGCAACAGTACCTTGACTGAAATAAATGTTTGCAAACTTCTGGCACTTCTGCTACTCTTTTCGTGGACAGAGGAAATTTGGACTCAGACTTTTCCTTTAAGAAACTTCCATTTGAGTTATCTTGATTGATGGTCCGACTCATTGGATCATATATCTTGTCCTAAAACATAGAGTTCATTATGACATCATTTTTTTCCTTAGAAAAGTGTTTTTAAATGTGAAAAATGTTCAATTTTCGAATCCGGATACCTTTAAAAGTGTCTAACCTTCGAACTGATAACGGATCAGTAACAAGTTGCTGTTCAACTTGTATGTAGCCTACATGTATCTATTCGTCTACAACACATATTCCCAAAGTCAAGGTAAACAACGACTGACATCTTCTTTGAACATATTTTCTGTCTACCTAAACATTTGCTAAACATCATCAAATAGCCAAGAAAGTAGTCTCTTAACAAATGAATATGTTAAGAGTCCTGATAATCCGGACTACCAAGAAAGCAGAAAATTTCTTTTTTTCTTCATTTAAAAAATGTCACAAATCATCAAATGAAAAAAAAAGAGAAGAATTTTCAGCTTTCTATGTCATTGATGATGTTGAAATATATTGTTTTACGTGCAGTGCACCATATAACCTGTGAGGGTTTAGTACGAAGATGTTGGTTGCTTTTATTTTTTTTTGGGGGGGGGGGGGGGGGGGTCCACAAATTTTGTGGACCCCTACAGCAACTGACAATCTTCTATGAATTTATGTTCTGTCTACATCACCCACTGAAGCATAATTGAAAAGTGCCAAAGGAAGCTGAAAATTTGTCTGTGGTTGATAATTTGTATGGACTACCCCCTCCCCTGTCTTGTAAACTTGCACTATAGACAAACAATATACATGTATTTTAAGAATTGATTTCAGATTTCCTTGTGACAAATTATGGGGGGGGGGGGGGGGGGGCGGACAGGGGGTACCTCTCTCCCCCCCTCCCGCTGCCACCTCCCTCCCCCTCCTTTTCACCCTTCCCTTACCTCCCCCTCCTGCCCACTTCCTCCCTCCTCCTGCCCCTTCTCTCCCTCCTCCCACCCCTTTCTCCCCCCTCTCTCCCATTTTTCCCCCTTCCCTCCCTCCTCCAGCCCCCCTTCCTCCCGCCTCCCTTTCACCCTGTCCGCCCCCTCAATTATTGCAGAAACACATGAGGTAGATGATTCTTTTACCTTGATTTTTGCATCTGACCTCTTTATCCTTAATATGATGCTTTGATCTTGTGACTTTGACATTGGAGTTTGACCCACTATACTAGTCTAGAGATAACAATGATAATGTATACCTACAATGATACTGCATGCAGATGGGGTATTTCTGTTTTACAAGCAAGCATTGACTCATGAAGTTGTCATCATATGTGCTTTTTTATCTACTCACCGTGTCACGAATGCAATGGTCATCACTCATGTTAAGTATTGATTTCCATAGGAGAAGGGGGCAGACAGGGGGTACCTCTCTACCCCCTCCCACCCCATTACCTCCCCCCTCCTGCCCCTTACCTTCATCCCTCCTCCCACCCCCATTCCCCTCCCTCCCCTTTCTATCCCTTCCCTCCCTCCCCTCCTCCCACCCCCTTCCACCCTGTCCATCCCCTCATAGGAGTGTATGATTGGTATCGTTGTGACAACAATTCTTAAATTTTTGAATTTTATTTCACATTTTACTGAATATTTAAAAGTTTTGCTTACCTTTGAAGAAGTTTCCTCTGTTTTAATAATTGCATGACTTGCACTTCATGCTCTATTACAGCTTTGCTATTAACCCCTTAGGGTCACAGTCTGGTGTGCTCCTAATGCAAAGGAGGAAAAGTCCAAAGATATGATACAATACTAAACTCAACATTTGACCTTCATTTATAACTTTAGCTTTGTGCTCATCATTTCCATGTAATTCACATATGACATTCTTTATTATTCCTTTTGACCACTGAACATGACGTACTGACTTAGATTCTTTTACCTTGACATGACCTTGACCAAAATATTTCTATGACTACTTTAGTCAGTGCATTGAAAAAAAGTGATGCTGCATGCACAAGGATTTTATTTTTCAAATATTCCATCCTACTGAATGTAAAGGAACAAGATTTTTTTAATGGCATCAAAGATGAACCTTGTGACCACAGTAACAGAGTTTTAAAAATTTGTCATTATTTATTTATTTTTTTTTTATTTATTTATTTATTTATTTATATTCATTTATTCATTTATTTATTCAATTAATTTATTTTTTCAATTACTTATTTCTTTATTTATAAATTTATTTATTACCAGATTACATTATTTGCGCAGTCACTGTACAGAGCTCCCCTTTTTTAAAAGAACTATTGTTAAGCTCTTGTGTGAAACCAGCATTAAATTTTTTATCACCATGTTGTATTTCCTTTTCGTGAGTTTTATTTGCCACCTATATCCTCCCAGCTTGATTTTTCACCCGATTTTTTTAAGCTACGACCTACGACTTTTCTAATTGTTTTACTAACTCATTTGTTATGTTTCTTACGGGTTTTTAAATGTGAAAAATGTTCAATTTTCGAATCCGGATACCTTTAAAAGTGTCTAACCTTCGAACTGATAACGGATCAGTAACAAGTTGCTGTTGTACAAGAAATGAACAACTTGTATGTAGCCTACATGTATCTATTCGTCTACAACACATATTCCCAAAGTCAAGGTAAACAACGACTGACATCTTCTTTGAACATATTTTCTGTCTACCTAAACATTTGCTAAACATCATCAAATAGCCAAGAAAGTAGTCTCTTAACAAATGAATATGTTAAGAGTCCTGATAATCCGGACTACCAAGAAAGCAGAAAATTTCTTTTTTTCTTCATTTAAAAAATGTCACAAATCATCAAATGAAAAAAAAAAGAGAAGAATTTTCAGCTTTCTATGTCATTGATGATGTTGAAATATATTGTTTTACGTGCAGTGCACCATATAACCTGTGAGGGTTTAGTACGAAGATGTTGGTTGCTTTTATTTTTTTGGGGGGGGGGGGGGGGTCCACAAATTTTGTGGACCCCTACAGCAACTGACAATCTTCTATGAATTTATGTTCTGTCTACATCACCCACTGAAGCATAATTGAAAAGTGCCAAAGGAAGCTGAAAATTTGTCTGTGGTTGATAATTTGTATGGACTACCCCCTCCCCTGTCTTGTAAACTTGCACTATAGACAAACAATATACATGTATTTTAAGAATTGATTTCAGATTTCCTTGTGACAAATTATGGGGGGGGGGGGGGGGGGGGGGGGGGCGGACAGGGGGTACCTCTCTCCCCCCCTCCCGCTGCCACCTCCCTCCCTCTCCTTTTCACCCTTCCCTTACCTCCCCCTCCTGCCCCCTTCCTCCCTCCTCCTGCCCCTTCTCTCCCTCCTCCCACCCCTTTCTCCCCCCTCTCTCCCATTTTTCCCCCTTCCCTCCCTCCTCCAGCCCCCCTTCCTCCCGCCTCCCTTTCACCCTGTCCGCCCCCTCAATTATTGCAGAAACACATGAGGTAGATGATTCTTTTACCTTGATTTTTGCATCTGACCTCTTTATCCTTAATATGATGCTTTGATCTTGTGACTTTGACATTGGAGTTTGACCCACTATACTAGTCTAGAGATAACAATGATAATGTATACCTACAATGATACTGCATGCAGATGGGGTATTTCTGTTTTACAAGCAAGCATTGACTCATGAAGTTGTCATCATATGTGCTTTTTTATCTACTCACCGTGTCACGAATGCAATGGTCATCACTCATGTTAAGTATTGATTTCCATAGGAGAAGGGGGCAGACAGGGGGTACCTCTCTACCCCCTCCCACCCCATTACCTCCCCCCTCCTGCCCCTTACCTTCATCCCTCCTCCCGCCCCCATTCCCCTCCCTCCCCTTTCTATCCCTTCCCTCCCTCCCCTCCTCCCACCCCCTTCCACCCTGTCCATCCCCTCATAGGAGTGTATGATTGGTATCGTTGTGACAACAATTCTTAAATTTTTGAATTTTATTTCACATTTTACTGAATATTTAAAAGTTTTGCTTACCTTTGAAGAAGTTTCCTCTGTTTTAATAATTGCATGACTTGCACTTCATGCTCTATTACAGCTCTGCTATTAACCCCTTAGGGTCACAGTCTGGTGTGCTCCTAATGCAAAGGAGGAAAAGTCCAAAGATATGATACAATACTAAACTCAACATTTGACCTTCATTTATAACTTTAGCTTTGTGCTCATCATTTCCATGTAATTCACATATGACATTCTTTATTATTCCTTTTGACCACTGAACATGACGTACTGACTTAGATTCTTTTACCTTGACATGACCTTGACCAAAATATTTCTATGACTACTTTAGTCAGTGCATTGAAAAAAAGTGATGCTGCATGCACAAGGATTTTATTTTTCAAATATTCCATCCTACTGAATGTAAAGGAACAAGATTTTTTTAATGGCATCAAAGATGAACCTTGTGACCACAGTAACAGAGTTTTAAAAATTTGTCATTATTTATCTATTTATTTATTTTTTTTTTTTTTTTTTATTTATTTATTTATTTATTTATTTATATTCATTTATTCATTTATTTATTCAATTAATTTATTTTTTCAATTACTTATTTCTTTATTTATAAATTTATTTATTACCAGATTACATTATTTGCGCAGTCACTGTACAGAGCTCCCCTTTTTTAAAAGAACTATTGTTAAGCTCTTGTGTGAAACCAGCATTAAATTTTTTATCACCATGTTGTATTTCCTTTTCGTGAGTTTTATTTGCCACCTATATCCTCCCAGCTTGATTTTTCACCCGATTTTTTTAAGCTACGACCTACGACTTTTCTAATTGTTTTACTAACTCATTTGTTATGTTTCTTACGGGCGACAATGTTATCTGTTTTACAAAACACCTCATTAATTGACAATGATCGATATCTTTCAGGACTTGGTATTATGTAGTATGTCACGTCTGGAAAATGTTCCCTTTTCTCAGAGCATCTGTCTGCCCTCCGCTCCCAGAAACTACCAGAACGACAGCAAATCAATAATGTCCGTGGGAAGATCCCTATTCCTCTATTACGACTCTTCTTTCCCGCATTCATCGTTTGTGGTTACGATGAAGCTTGGTCGGGATCCTGGATAACACCGCCGGATCTGCGCCTCCTCCGTAGGTAGCCGAAATTCCGGGAATGTCCGCTCACCAAGTCGGTGGGGACACACCTTAAAGACTCGCAACGCCTCGCCTCGCCGGTAAGTGTAGATTTGCGTACAATTTTTGGAACGAAATATCGAATTTGCTCTATGCTGTATTCACGATTAATCAAATCTCTATGTCAATAAAAGAATAATTATACAGATTTATCGGAAAAAATTAGAAGTATTTTCATGGATTATTGTAAGATCTCTATCTGAATTCGCTCTCATGACAGCATTTACAGTAAATAGAAAGGATTTAACATGCAGTCATGAATTGCAACGAAAATATTTACATTAAAGTCAATAAAACACCATTTTCAGGAGTTTAATTCTTATGTGCGTAATGAACATGTTCAATAGTCGCTATACATACATATGCGTATTACGCTTTGATGGTATTTATTGATTGGCTTTTTTTCCTAGGAAGTTTCATAGATTCAGATGTGTAACTTAATTTGAAATTCTATTATACATGTATAAAGTGTATTGAATATTTTTAATTTGATATGCTAGTACAAAAATTGGAACATTATTGTTATTGAATAGCAATTTGTCCAAAGAAAAAAAAAGGGGGGCGTAGATATTGGGCATCAATTTTCAGACAAAATCTTCAAAGCTTCAGAGAAGCAATTCTTGTGAAAAAAGTCGTAGAAAATATTTCATTTGATTTTTTGTCCTTAACTTGATTTGATATTGGTCATAACTAGGGAACCTATATGCTATTTCACATGTTCATCCTTGCGACAAGACCTAAGATGCATTAGGATTAAAGAGAATACGAAGAAAGCATAAATTGAAGGTTCATCGATGGTCATTTTAAATGACTCTCCGGGGCACCCTACCTTCGAGAACCTATTTTCTTATCGCCAATATATGGTTCGTTGTCTATCTAAAGCTTTCGACAATCAATGATGGTCATCCTAAATCTACGGACCTCATCTTTATCATATCATCTTCATTTTATTGTCCTCGTTGCGCTATATAGTCCATGTCAAACCATATTTATTTATATTATCCTCGACGATCTGAGACATCAGCGTTCTACGATCGTCGTCGATCTGTGACGTTCGTCGATTTATGAACTTCATCGATTCATGATCTTCGATTCTTCGTCGGACCAAGTTATCCTCGGCGATCTATGATCTGGTCGATCTATGATACACGACGATCTACGAACGAAACTTGTCATTCTATGACCATCGACAATCGTCGATCTAATCTATATTGACCTAATATATCTTTCTTTGACGATCATCATTGATCGTTGATCTATGGCCATCGTCATTTCGTGGTTGTAAATGACTAGTCGTCTAGCTTTTCGTTTCCCTGCAATTCTTCGACTCCTATCCCCCACATTGTATATAGACTTTTCTCTACTACTGGTACATGTATATCTATATCTTCGAATATACTGTCCTCATATCTTTGGAATCCTGTATAGCAACCCATCTGCACTTTGGAATGTTATGAATCGATCCATCTGCACTATGTACTGATATCTGTCCATCTGCACTTTCGACTGATATCCGTCCAACTGCACTTTCGACATATGTCGATAGACCCATCTTCGTTTTGGACTATTATCTATCCATCTGCACTTTAGACAGATACCGATCGATATATCTGCACTTAGACTGATATTTACCCATCTGCACTTTCGACTGATATCTATGCATCTGCACTTTCGACTGATATCTGTCAGTCTGCACTTTCGACTGATATCTGTACATCTGCACTTTCGACTTGTATCTAGCATCAGTACATCGGCATGTCAGGACCTGAATGTTCGATTCTTGATTCTTGTTCGTCCGTCGTATAGTAACGCCTTCATCTACCAATGAAGCGAAGAATATAGTCGACACTTTTCACTTATGTAGACTTTGTCGATCCCATCGAAAGTCAAACCTTTTTGGTTTATCTTGATCCAGAAATACTCACAATAATTAGAATCAGAATTGTGGCTAATCTCTGTAGAGTAACGACCTTTATCGACCATTAGGTAGAATCAATGTATTCCTCTTTTAGATGTTAGAATCGGAATGCGCAATTTTATGTGTGTCGTCTTGCCCAGCACGCGGGAGATCTTCGCATACCGTTTATTTCTTGTTACTTCGTTTCCCCCTCATTGTCAGAATCAAAATGTCGGTTCGTCGTATTTTGGTTAATCAGATTTTGCTGTCTAAAATTTTTGCATTTTCATGTTTATTTCTGATAGGGAGATAAAAAAATCTTGATGCCATCTGCAAAATGAAAATTTGCACAGATCTAGCTTATACGTAAACCCTACCTCACCTTTTATATGCTCGAAAATTTCGAAAATGGTCATTTGTGCCAAAATGTAACCTTCATTAAACGTGTGGGGATTAGCGCTTCATTCAGACTGTGTCCTCTGACGAAACTTGCAGACCGTTAACGTTATGGTACATATGTACTTTCCAGGATTGATTTGTCGTCTGGTTTGTCTGAGCGCGGAATCAGGGGATGGAAGGGGGGATGTACCGGAATCAGAAGCCTTGTTTCGAAACATCACGTAGAATTGCTCTTTCTATCGAATACCATTATAGCCGTAGTTTTCTGATGGATTGCAAGGACACCTCCCCCTTCTTTAAAGTGATGGATCCGCGCCTGTTTGTCTATATAGGATTTATCCTCACAAATACATCATTCTAATATTTAGCTCAGATTTACAAGTTACGTTCTACAAGAGGGAAAATGGGATAACTACATTTTAGTTGAGTAATGATTCTCCGAGCCTTCCCCATCTATTACATCCGCTAATCCGTACCAAGGTTTTATGTAGCAGAATAATGAAGTAGACTGTCTGATTTCAGAGCCTCTTTTAGACTATTATAAGACTTTATGGCTTGTGACATTAAGTCCCGGAGTGTGCTAATAGATAATCAGTCTAGGAGGAAGTCCGGTCTGTTCGGAACGTTGCCCCTGCGGTGGGGATTTCCTGAAACCGAACCGCCCCTCGAGATTTATACCCTGTCTAGATTCTATCATGTCCTTGTAACGAAATTAGAGAACGTATCATGCATGATCAGGTAATTTAGCAATCTTATTATGAAATTATGCAAAGGGGAAATGTCTTAATATGGTAAGAGTAATTGAAACTAGCACGCAATCAAAAAATGTATTAACTCTCTGACTTGGCCATATATAAGGTTGAACGGTTTGAAGTTTCAGTACAGACCAGAGTATATGTATCATATTTCGGTATAGCATTTCTTCATATCTTTATGAACGAATATTCCCATTTCCGCTCCAGTCCACCTGATTTGAGGTCAGTGGTCTCAAGAGTCCCATGATATTATGCCTGTAGAATACCAATATGGCCGTCGTGGCCTCAGATTGACTATTCTTGTTTCAGAAAAATAGAGGAAAAATTATGATATTTATAAAGTCATGAATAAATAGACAATGAATAGACAGACGAATAGATAGACAGATAAATAAATAGACAAGAAATGTATGACAGTGTCTGTTTGTCTGTCATAAACAAATTTAATAAATAAATGAATGAATGAATGAATATAAAATTACATATACAAATTAATACGAAGAGCTTCTTTTGTTTAAAAAGTATTTAAAGTTAACTTTACCTCTGAAGTCTGCACTCAGAGAATTGAGGATGTGAAGTTATATAAAGAACAGAATTTGAACGACAAATAATAATAAAATACTTTATAGTTTATAAGGCATCTATAGGTTGCGATATTTCACATAAAAGTCTTTTGCAACAATACAATTCCAGAAATTAGCCCACTCTAGACAACATGATGCAATCTGTCTTTCTGTCTTTAGTAAACAATTGCACCATAATGTCATATGTTACCGCCTTTTCATCATTGTAAAAGGCTTGTTCAGGTATTTTTGTTTGATAATGTAATTTCGTGCATCCGATTGAGTTGGGAGATGGAAGGGTTATAGCCCAGCAGTGACCAGGATAAACACACCACCTCTCTGTTCTCATGGAATGGTCGACCAAGGCAATCTCTCTTGTAACATTGGTCTTATCATATGCTTTCTTTCTCTTTTTTTTTTTTGCGCGAAACTTTTTCACCTTTTTTTGCAGTAACTACTTGTTTTGGAGACATCCTCCTTTTTCAGATTTTATTTTCAATATGCGAAATCTAGTTAACTGACAACAAAATTTTTGGAGCGTCTCACTATTTATATGTATCTTTGAAAGAATTAAGCTAAAGACATGAATTTCAGACCGATACAAGAAAAAAAAAACAGTACTTAGCATTGCTACCAAAACATTTAGCGGTTGCCGTACAATCTCAATACCTTTTAGACCTTTTCTTTGTACCTCAGTACCTTTTATACCCTTTCTTTGTGACTGATAATTTCTGAGTTAATTCCAACTTGACTACATGTATCTGCAAATTGTGTTTGCCTCCACAGACATCAAGAATCAAGTTATAATCATCAGTGACATACTGCCCAAGACATTACGTCATACAGACAACCCAAATTACAGTCTCCAGCTTTAATTTGAATCATTGTGTCTGTCTTTTGGATGTCTTGATTGATGTGGATATTAACGTCGGATGACGGTCTGCTCTGTCTGGGTTAAATTGTGGTCCAGTTCTATTTCAGCCATACTCTGTAGGTCATTGGCCTACTAGAGACTATTAATCGCTCTTCAAGAATTTCAGACAGGTGGTTACAAATCTTTTTATAAATACTTACTACTACATGCATAGTAGTATATATGTATCAATTTGTCCAGCGTATGTCTCATCGTTCGTCTGTCTGGTGGTCGCGCTTTCAACAAATACGAGCGTCAACACCACATATGGAAGGTCAATGTCACGATCGAGGTCAAGGTCATATTTTTAGCAAACCCCCCCCCCCCCCCCAAAAAAAAAAAAAAAAAAAAAAAAAAAAACAACGGGAGGCGACAAAGTGTTTGATTTCTAATTTTCTAATTTTACTTCATTTTCAACCAATTACACGTAGAGACCACGATCTTTGACCTAGTGACAGATCTAGAGATCTGTCTGTCTGTCATAAGATTTTAAAATCCATTTTCTCTCAGCAAAATAGCCTGTCGATTTTCTTTACTTGGTCATATGATAGATCGATGTTGATTTTGATTACATTTGACCCACTATATGACGAGATGTGTCCCCTGATGATGTACCGCCCCGCTGAGAACACTCCAAATACTTGATGATAATGAAAACAGAATAAAAGAAATGATGGAACTGTGATGTATTATTGACAAAAGTAAGGGCATGAGATGTAATTCTCCCCATGGGCAAACAATGAAACCAGATACTTTTTAACCTTTAATCACATCAGAAATTGACGTTACCATGGTATTAGAAATGTCAAAAATTGATGGATTCCATTTTAAGCTCGCTTGGTGTTTTCAACATCGTCAAAATAAGAAATAATCATGTAGTTCAGACCATTAGATATTGCTTTGTGAGTAATATTAAGAGAAAAAAAAAACATGCTTTTCAAAAACAAAAATAAGAATAAGTGGACTTTTTAAAAAACCTGTATTGGAAAAATTTATTATGAACAGAAAATAGGTAGTTTAAGATTTTCTCTCCCAAAAAATTATAAGACTGACCCAGCTGCAGGGAGTGAAATAAAAGAAGAAAATATATGTATTTCACAAGAACACATGAAATTCAGAAATGATGCATCGAAATTCATACATGTCATTTGACACGAAGATGGGGACAAATTCGAACAAGTATGAACACTTGACAGTCAAGAAAGTGATATCATCATAAGTATCCGACTTTATGATAGGACAAGTAAAACATTCGTTTATGATAGGATACAAATAAGTAAAGAAAGCAATGTATCTGGGAAAGTAAAAAAAATAAACCTCGATGTATTCGACTTAATGATTGGACAGGAACACGTGAAAGCATCCAAATTTATGATTGGATGGGAACACATTAAAAGGGAGAAAAAAAAACATTCACTCTGAATTTATGATTGGCTCTAAACATAGGATGCATCCGTATCCAGATGTCAAATATACGTTTTTCGACGGCTATTTTTCAAGTACTGTTTTCAAGACTAATTTGATGGTATTCAAAGAATGTATTTGACATGTATATATGTAGTTCTTATTCTCTGGTCAATTTGAGATACGATACATTCAGTCTAATAGTGCCGTTTGTGTATTGTAAGAACTTTATGGTTATTAGTTTGTAGAACAATTCATTGACCACACACAATGTGATAGATCGGGGACATCTGCCCACTTAAACAGCCTAAAGCTAAGCTGCCCTCAAAGAGTATAATCATAGTTTATGATCTACCCACGTCTTTTATTATCTGCGACTGTTTAAATAGGAATTGAGGATATTTAATAAATGAATTCATATCCATCCTTATGAAACGTTAAGTTGACCCGATGATCACCAAACTTGGCATGATGTACCTAAGTATGAATTATGACAGAGACATCTGGGTAATATGATATATCCCCATATTCATGCCCTTACAAAGGCATTTTAATGCAACAGACAAAAAATTGCACCGAATTATATGGATCTTTTAAAAGTTTAAACGGAGAAAATCGTTTTGAGGTAAGTTTCAAATTTCGCTGGGCCTGTTTTGAAAACTGGTGTAAAAGACAAGAAAAATTGCTTAGGAGCCTTGTTGGTTTCTGAAAGAAAGGTCGCAAGGATTTATTGGCTGCTATTTCGACAGTATTTTATGTTATAATGTCGGGTGCATTTTTTTTAATTGAAAAAAAAAACAATGTCACATGCAATGCTTGTCCAATTGATAAACGTTTGTCTTCTGGAAACATACCATACGTATAAATGCCGGGATTTTGAAAACAGCAGCATGGTCATGGATGCATGACCTCATCAGGAACACACGGGTCGGTTTCTCCAAATTTGGTTTACTGTTACATGACATGTGATTGGTGCTAAAATTTCATTAAACTGCGAATGCAAGATTCAAAATTCGATTTCAGTGATTGAAAGAGAGATCTCTATGTACGACGAAGGTCAAAACTTTCTCTGTGCAGTGATGAATGGCTGTTGTCAAATTTTTGTCAGGTTCAGTAACTCATTCCATGAAAAATCCAATATTGTCTGGCGATATCCGACAGATCTAACATAAGAAAATTACACCATAAACACCTATTATGGTTGCCAGGCCAACCTATTCAAGCCATGAGCTTAATAAACGTATATTTTAGAACTGTACACAGACCCTGGGGATACCAAAACGGTATGTTTTTTCCGATAGGTGCTCGTTGGATCCAGATTGCATCTAGAGTTAATATTCTATTAGCTCACCTGAGCAAAATGCTCAAATTGAGCTATTCAAATTTTTAGTCCCCTACCGGCAACGCCGAAGGGGACTCTTAGTTTCCTCTCGGTCTGTCTGTCCGTCTGTCTGTCTGTCCGTCCGTCCGTCTGTCCGTCTGTCCCATTTTCAGTTTTCCTGACTTTTTTTCGCTGTTGTTGCATATATTGAACTCATCTTTGGTATGTGGATATATCTCAATGTGATACAGATCAAGTTTGAGTTTGCTTTCGATTGACCCAATTTTACAAGAGTTATGGCCCTTGGACTTAGCAAATTTTATGAAAGTTTCAGTTTTCCGGACTTTTTTCCGCTGTTGTTGCATATATTGAACTCCTTTTTGGTATGTGTATATATCTCAATGTGATACAGATCAAGTTTGAGTTTGCTTTCGATTGACCTAATTTTACAAGAGTTATGGCCCTTGAACTTAGCAAATTTTATGAAAGGTTCAGTTTTCCGGATTTTTTCCCGCTGTTGTTGCATATATTGAATTCATTTTTGGTATGTGGATACATGTATATCTCAATGTGATACAGATCAAGTTTGAGTTTGCTTTTGATTGACCTAATTTTACAAGAGTTATGGCCCTTGGACTTAGCAAATTTTATGAAAATTTCGGTTTTCCGGACTTTTTTCCAATGTTGTTAGATATATTGAACTCATTTTTAATATGTGGATATATCTCAATGTGATACAGATCAAGTTTGAATTTGCTTTTGATTGACCTAATTTTACATGAGTTATGGCCCTTGGACTTAGCAAATTTTATGAAAATTTCGGTTTTCCGGACTTTTTTCCACTGTTGTCGGATAAATTGAACTCATTTTTGGTATGTGGATATATCTCAGTGGGATACAGATGAACTTTGAGTTTGCTTTAGATTCACCTATTTCTAAAAGAGTTATGGCCCTTGGACTTAGCAAATTTTATGAAAATTTCAGTTTTCCGGACTTTTCCTTGGTTCTATTGCAAATAATGCACTGATTTTGGGTGAATGAATACATCTCAGTGTGATACAGACCAAGTTTGAGTTTGGTTTCCATTGGCCTATTTTTACAAGAGTTATGGCCCTTGGACTTAGCAAATTTCATGAAATTTTCAGTTTTCCGGACTTTTTCATGCCTGTTATTGCAGATAATGAGCTGATTTTTTGTATGTGAATACATTATAGTGTGATGCAGATTTGAGTTTAATTTAGATTGACTAATTTTCACAAGAGTTATGGCCCTTGGACTTAGCAAATTTCGTGAGTTCAGTTTACCAGACCTTTCTTGGCTGTTGTGGAAGAAGATGAACTGATGAACAGAGATGCAAGTCATAAATTTATGCCGCCGGTAGGGGACTTATATCGCACAGCGATCATTGCATTTTTCAATATGCCAACGTCCAAAGTACATGTATTTTTGAGTGTACGTCCTCATACTATTAGCATTTTCCGACTTATGCTCTGCAACAGCAAACTCTTGCAGAAGCAAGCAAACGCAATAAGCATGCAAGGTCATGTAACAAATTTTGGTTTTCTATCCGATCCATCAAAACGACCGTCAGGGAATTTGATTGAATACTTCACAATTTCGACTTCTCAACAACCGTTTCACAGAATTTCACGAAACTTGTCAGGAAGTAAGTACTCAAGGTCGATCTTCCGGCACAATTGGGGGTTTCGATTCGATCCGTCAAAATCTGATTTGTTGACAAATTTTCAATTTTTCTCAACATTTTATCACACTGTATATACTAGTTAATGCATTCGCAAGTTAGCAACAACATAGCAGATAAGGATAATAAATAAGCGAGAATATGGATCCTTCGTCTTATTAGGTCTTCCGACTTCCGTCGGAAGACCTATTGTTTTCGTAACCGTGGAAAATTGGATCAGCGATTTCTCAAGAACCCTGTAAGCTAGGACAATGAAAGTTCTCCAACGTTACGTTTGGAGTAAAAGCTAGATTGGTCTTTTTTATTTTTGGTCTCTGTTATTTTTTTTATCATGTTTTTTAGTAGATTCAAATATTTGACGGGAGCGTCGAATTACTCAAAAGGACCGAAAATTTCATGTTTTGTTATTTGTAAGCTTAAATATCTCGTATTTTGCTATCTACAATTTCCATTCTTTTTGAAAGTCGACAGCCATGCAAGATATGAAATGCTAGATGCACACTGTAACGATTTATTACGATGACGTCCTTCACCGTCCTTCATCTTTCCAAATTCAGAAGTTCATAGGAGGAAGACACTTTTTTGCTTATAATAGTAAACAAAAATTAAGCTTATGAAGTTTCCTAAAAATTTCAATATTGTTATTTTTTATCCAAATATCTGTCTTATTTAGTCTTTCTGATTTTTCCTATCTCTTACTGTTGAAAAGATATGAGCATCGAAATTTTGAGTTGGGTATTTCGATACACCTTCACGCCAACAGATCGGGCGCACACTAAAATTGGTAGTCCGAGTCCGACTCGAGAGAAGCAGTGTTGAGATTTTCAAATTCCGATTTCACGGCAATGATGAATATGCATTTCATAAATACATTTCGATATACACAATTTGATTTTAAAACAGTTGATTAATTTAGAAGAGATCAGCTACAAACCAGAATTTACACACAAAAAGTGGTAGTTTGATTCCGATTTCTAACCTACAAACCTGTTTCTAAACTTCAATAACTATATTTTGAACATCAAGTTTAATTTCTAATTCTAGCAAACGTTCGAACATGATTTTCGGTTGGTTTATTTACAAATTGATGAACAATTTCTCCAACATTCTTCCCTCCCCTCGTTTTTCGAAAACAGTTCTGTTTAATAATATATTGAACGATGTCGCCATGATGGAAATTCAAAATAAACTTTGAAAAAAGGGAAGGGGGGGGGGGTCCAAATTTGAACCTGCACAGCGAGAACCTCATGGTATTTATATATATATATATTGAACGTAACTTGTTAATACCATTTCTCTTCTCAAGAAAATAGGTTCTACAGCTACGAGCTCGCCTTTTTATGGGGGAAGGGGGCAGGAAGAATTTGCAAAAAAAAAAAATCCCGGCTCTGAAAAATGCTGAAAAAAATATTCCGGCCCAAAGGGCCGGCAATTTTTTTTTCCCGGACCATGCAAAAGTAAGGATACATTGCATGATATGAAAATTTTTGCTGGCCCTTTGTGCCAGACAATTTAAAGTCAAAAAATTAATTAATATAAATACAAACTGTTGACATAGCTGTATCTACCAGAGACCTAATACGCATAGGCACAAAAATCTAGAAAAGGTTCTATTTAAACATCATACAATCTGTCTGAAATTCGCTAATTGCAAAGAGACATCTGAAGGAACGGTTATTAACTCATACTCTGTAACAGCGGGGAGTTTAACTTA
The DNA here is from genome assembly GCA_028142955.1 of Pinctada fucata. Classification (NCBI taxonomy): domain Eukaryota; kingdom Metazoa; phylum Mollusca; class Bivalvia; order Pterioida; family Pteriidae; genus Pinctada; species Pinctada fucata. Next base: position 35,227,835 of record AP027104.1, read on the forward strand.
CACAGACATTCACAACATTTGACAATTTGTTTAAATCCGGCCCGAAGAACCGGCGAAAATTTTTCTCCGACTCTGGTAATGGCTGAAAAAAATGGCCTGCTCAGAAAATTGCTGAAAAAATTTTACCGGCTGACAATAGAATTCCTGCCCCCCCCCCCCCCCCCCCCCCCAAATCAAATGGTTGCTCACCAACAATTATCGGTTTGAAAATTTAATGTTACTGCTATTTGAAAACTTAAATATATAATATAAATACATGTAATGTGACGTCCTTCATATTTCCAAACCAAAAATTGTATAGGAGGAAGACACTCTTGTTGCAACCGCAACAAGAAACCTTTCTAGTTTGTTTTAACAATTATATACCAAGATAACCCGTCCCTCCCTTTCCTTTCCAATACATTTTCATTAGAAATTCTATCCCTGTTAAGATCGAGAGGAGTCAATTAGACATTACTTTGAATTTGATCAGCCGTTATTAGCTTGGAAAGGCTAAAAATGGAATTGATGGCTTCATTTTTCAGAGTTTCATCTAATATATATAAAACAATACATTTTTTGCATGATAATTAACATTTTCTGTCGGTTTTTTCTTCGTGTTTATCCTGGTTACTTCCCGTTTTTCCCACTTTTGAAAAATATATATTCCTGTTTCTCCCACTTCATATAACAATAGAAAGTAATTAACTTAATAGTTGTTTATCTAGTTGATACTAATTAGTGTAAAAACATCTTGTAACTGGTTAAAATCTAGCTTTTTATGAAAAAAAGTTTTTCCTGAAAACGTTTTACTGAAGATAAATTGCAGAAATATCTTTTTGCAAACAAGGGCATCTTCTCGTAATATGGTATGTACGACATTATGAATCTAAGGGGAGGGGGTGGGGGATTGCAATTTTTCCGGGTCAGATTATTTATTTCTCATTCATAGCCGCCCACATTATTTATTTTCCTGCAACTCGGAGTCAGAATATGTATTTAGTTTTAACTCCTTAAATAGTCCTGTATATGCGGTATATGGATTTCTCAGAATGCACATTGCGCACATGATTTTGAAGATCAGAAGGTATGAAGTATCTGCCTTGCCAGATAAGAAATCATAAACAAGTTCTACTAGAAAAAAAATCGCCCTCTTTCGGTATTATAATCTACGAAAGCCTATTGAGCTCAAATGGTAGCTGAGAAAATTATTTTTTCGCGTTATAACGCGAAACTTTCGCGTTATATCGCGAAACTTACGCGTTATAACGCGAAAATTACGCGTTATAATGCGAAACTTTCGCGTTATAACGCGAAACTTTCGCGTTATAACGCGAACTTTACGCGTTATATCGCGAAACTTTCGCGTAATATCGCGAAAATAAACGTGCAGAAGCTTTCGCGTTATATCGCGAAACTTCGCGATATAACGCGAACTTTACGCGTTATTACGCGAAACTTTCGCGTTTAAACGCGAAACTTTCGCGTTATAACGCGAAACTTACGCGTTATAACGCGAAACTTACGCGTTATAATGCGAAACTTACGCGTTATAACGCGAAACTTACGCGTTATAACGCGAAACTTACGCGTTATAACGCGAAACTTACGCGTTATAACGCGAAACTTACGCGTTATTACGCGAACTTTACGCGTTATAACGCGAACTTTACGCGTTATAACGCGAAACTTACGCGTTATATCACGAAACTTTCGCGTTATAACGCGAAACTTACTCGTTATTACGCGAAACTTACTCGTTATTACGCGAACTTTACGCGTTATAACGCGAAACTTACGCGTTATATCGCGAAACTTTCGCGTTATAACGCGAAACTTACGCGTTATATCGCGAAACTTATGCGTTATAACGCGAAACTTTCGCGTTATAACGCGAAACTTACGCGTTATTACGCGAACTTTACGCGTTATTACGCGAACTTTACGCGTTATAACGCGAATTTTACGCGTTATAACGCGAAACTTTCGCGTTATATCGCGAAACCAATAAGCAGGTTATGTACGATGAATATATGTATGAAATCTCAATGACCTTCCATTGATAGTATAAAAGTTATCTGCGTTCAATTTTCTCGACTTTAAATGAAAAATAGGCCAAAAGTTAATGTCAGACTGAGTGCAATTTAAAAGTATGGTAAACATGGTTAAAGTATTTTGGAGTTATCTGACCTGGTCACTAGAGTATGAAGTATGATTCAGATCATCCACACAAGAATTGCAGTAAGCATGCCATCCTCGGATACATACAAGTTTGGTTGATCTAAGACTCCTGATAAGCTGGATCTGTCCTGTTTTACTTAATATTGTCAATCAAGTGTAAAATATAGGTCAAATTCAGCTTCCCTACCATGCATTGCAGGAAGGATCCTCAGATTCATCATTCACACAAATTTGAATGATCTAGGACTTTTAATAGACTGGAAATTGACATGTCCAATTTTACTTAAACTGGTTTTTCAGGCATGCAATATAGGTCTAATGCAGCATACGTACCGTACATTACAATATGCATCCTTACTAGAGTAGATGCATCACACACACAAGTTTGGTTGATTTAGGACTTTTAAAAGATATGCTGATAAAGGACATGTCCTGTTTCACTTAACCTGGTTGCTCAAGCGTGAAATATAGGTCCCATTTTCTTGAGTGCGGACACCATTGCCGCAACCCCCCCTCCCCCTCCCTCTTCTACGTCGAGGTGAATCTTGCTTGGACCATGGAACTCAATATAAGCTTTCGTACCAAAGTGCAATGATGTTCGATTCGTCCCAAATCTTGTCGCAATTAAAAATCTTAGTATTTAAAAGTGCTTACTTGGAGACAGCAATGATTGACGTATTAAAATTACATTTCATACTGATATGTCTGGCAGGGCGTTCGTTCATCACTTTTATATACTTTATATCAGATTCAGATACATATGTATCACATGGAAGGTAGTTGGAAATCAACACATTTAAGGCATTTATTAAGCCTTATCGAGAAAACTAAATGTTCTTAAGAATACTAATGTTTCTTCTGCTTTCGGTTTATGTTTAAAAATACTTCAATCATCAATCATGTTAGATAAGTTCTTGATTGATACTTTGGTTTTATGTTCAATCTGCATAAAAATAATAAATTGAACCCTTAATTTGAGCAATAATTTGATGGATATTACCTAAACTCTAGCTTGAATATTTCTATTTATTTGACATAAACATTCCTTTCTACTTGTCAGAGAGGATATTCAGCATCAAAGGACAGAAAAAGCTATGATTTCAAATGTCAAAAGAAGACAAAAAATAACGGTTAGGAAATACATGGAACGCCTGGCCAACTTCAGGAGTTCCATGTAATGACCGATCGATACAGGCATTACACGAAATCCCTTAATTTTAGGAATCACGTAAAATCTCTGAGTACATTTATTCACTATAATTTATACATGTATATTAATATTCCTGAACTCAATGGATTTCGTGATATTATGGGTATATGTTACAGTGAATAAGTATAATAAGGGATTTTACGTACTTCCCAAAATTAAGGGATTTCGTGTAATGCCTATATCGATCATTCATAACATGTAGTTCCTGGAAATGGCAAGGTATTTCAAGTAAATCTTGATATTTTCTTGAAAAAATCTACTCTTGTTTTCTGATTGAAATTTCGTCGTATATATATATACATGTATTTCATAATCATCTTATATATTGTTATTGCTATAAAACTACTCTGGGCTGGGGGTATCCTGAAGCTCCTACAAGGGCTCCGATTTGAAATCTTTTACATACTGCATACATACCAATTTTCGCGTTATAACGCGAAAGTTTCGCGTAATAACGCGTAAGTTTCGCGTAATAACGCGAAAGTTTCGCGTAATAACGCGTAAGTTTCGCGTAATAACGCGAAAGTTTCGCGTAATAACGCGAAAGTTTCGCGTAATAACGCGAAAGTTTCGCGTAATAACGCGAAAGTTTCGCGTAATAACGCGTAAGTTTCGCGATATAACGCGAAAGTTTCGCGTTATAACGCGTAAGTTTCGCGTTATAACGCGAAAAAATAAATTTCTCAGCTACCACTTGAGCTCAACAGGCTTTCGTAATAATCCATATCGTAAAATGGATAATCGGGCCCCGAAAATCCCAACAAAAAAGTCGTTTCCTTAACAGCCGTACTGTAAGAGTAAATCAACAGGTTTCTTTCATCGTTATACGACATACTAAATCAGAGGTATATGAAAAATACATCCTGTTGTCTCAATTTGGTATTGTGTTGTGACAAAAGTATAAGACTGTAGTAATGATATTTTGTTTTTACGTCTTGGGCGGCGACGTTTTTTGAAAAAAGAAAAACTACAAACACATATAAAAAATGCATTTTCCGCTTCAAAATATCCCAAAGTTCTTTTCAATTTAAAGTACTTTTTTTTTACATATCAGCGCATGCTATTGATTATCATACAATGCCTTAACTATGGGATGTTATACTATTGTCTTCTTCTAACTTTCAATTCTGAAACTGTGTCTTACATTAAAAGTGAACCAATGACTATTCTGAAAGTTAGAAAAAGACACTATATCAAAATATTTGAAATTGGAAAATTTCCTACAAATATAGTAGGAAAATATTGGTTATTTCTGCCTTGGGAATGAGTCCAATGGTCGTGACAATTGGCCTCAAATACAGCCTTGAAAACTCATTGATCTGTGGCCTTGATCATTGACATACGACCTTGAAAAGAAATCCTTCAGGAATAATAAGTTTTAAATGGAAATTCTATTGAAGTGGTATCTTGAATTATTGCCATTTTGGATCCTGACTATGTTTTGAAGTTGGAAATCAAGGTTTAATCCACTTCCAATGGCAAAATCATAAGGCAAAGTTCGATGACAATCTAAAGTTACCCTCTCTACAGTGACCACAATTTTGCACACCTCCCCTTCCTCACACTCACACACACAACCTCACTCTCACACACGAAAGGTGGCCTTACTACAAGTACGTGTACGAGGTGATAATAAGCTAGAAATAAAGCAAAATACAGGTAAACTTGCACAAAATACAGGTAAAATTTTAGTACTAATCAGTTAATTGGTTAATTATGTGGTTCTAACAACCTCGTAATTTAGGTAATTATTCCTGTTCTTCCCACCTCAATTCCAACCTTCAATATATATTTTTTACAAAAGTGGGAGAAACAGGAAGACACCTTTATCCTTATTCTCTGAGTGCAATCAAATAATTTTCGTGTCACATTTCTTCCAAGTGATTGAACGTTTTTTTTGGGAATCCATTCGCGGGTGTAGGGAGTGGTAGTGTTCAGGACCAGTCCCCTTTAAAAAGGATAATAACTGTTACATATAAAGTTTTTTTTCAAAATCTCAGGCCGGGACCCCCCCCCCCCCCCCCAAAAAAAAAACAAAAAAAAAAAAACCTACCAGACTCGGACATTCCCAACCCCTCCCTTTTTGGCAAATTTTTCTGGATCCGCGCATGGAATCAAATACATCAGTGAACAAAATATTATGCCATTAAATAAGAGTCATTGGAATATAACTATCGAACAATTACACGAGAAAAAAACTTAATTATGAGACGTTAGATCAATCTGTGTGGGGGTTTGATGGGAAATGTACGTATCGGCGTAGTGCATCGCAGCTGTAGCCGGCGTTTGAAGGCAGAAACTAGGGTACATTGATCTAAATGAATAATTATAACATGTCATACAATACACGACGAGGAGTATGAATGTAAAGAAGGATAAGGTTTCCGAGTTTTGTTTGATTAACTAAGTCGTGTTTGGATCGATTCCTACGCCACTGTCGTACGGACTTTTCGTAGAAGAAAATCTGAGATCTATATAACAATGAAGTGTTGTCATGGAGTCTTTTATCATGGCGTGTAGAGAAAATTAAGGTTGAAAATTGAGTTCTTTGCAAAATGGTAAGTACATTTACGTGATCCTGCCTTTACCTACAAAGAAATTGATTATTGACGTTGCTTCAGTTTATGTCCCAAGAGGCTTCCGTAGATTTCAATCTATTTTCTTGACTTCTCATTTTATCTTGAAAACAATCGAACCAAGAAGAGATGGAAAATCTTTTATTTTGAGAAAACCTGTATAATTTCATATTTTTCTCAAGTATTTTCGTGTGAAAATGGAAAACAAAACTTTTCATCTTGGATAGATAATCAATTGATCAGATATCATTTGTTGATCAAATCAAGGACATATAAGCGAGATATGATATTGGATCAAATGATAATTTTAAGATAAATATACATGTATATGGGGTTGTTTCTTTTTTCAATTTCTCCAACATGCAGTCAGCATGAATAAGGAACCCTTTACCCTTATTGGTTTTAAAAATTCTAAAAGATCCACATGAGTTACCTCGCTTTCCCAAAATATCTGCAGTGTCAATTTTTGCCAACCATGTAATCTGTTGCGAAGTAATTATGCACTCATTATCGGCGTTTCCAGGACAATTACTGGCAATTAGAGGGCTAGCAGAGATCTAGATGTTACACACGTGTTACATTGGCAAGAAACTTGCCAAAATACCATAGGTTGAACCACCTGTCTGCAATATATAACAAAACTTCTAGTTTTAGTGCCAATAATTGTTTGGCTTTTATTTTCAAAATGTTAAGAACAAATGCATGGTCGTATAGTACCAAGGCTGATATAATTGACTTTGATTCCCCTTACTACTGAATATGATTCCGGAGATGTCGAAATTTGTTACACTTTTTTTAGACATTTCAGTAATTTTGTCAGTCCGGACAATGAAATTAAGGTACTGCAAAGTTTGGCCAGTCCGAATGAATTTTTGACAGACATTTCTTTCGGACTGACACTTTTCGACATCTCTTTGATTCAGATTGCAAATATACATATTTTACCAAAAATCTTCCAAAAGGAGAATTGCTCTTCACACTTCATTTGTTCTAACCTAGCTCTTATACCCCATTTATTCTGTCCGTACAAAAACGGATTGAACATTAGAAATTTTCACTTGAATAATCAGTCTTTTCAAGCTCAAGGGAAATTAAACCTCCTCTGTCAATTTTCATACTTATTGCGAAAATTTGCAGAAAATCTTTGTCCTAAATTCCTTTATCCACTTGTTGTAATCCACATACTTCCAGTTTCAAAAACATCAGGATTGTGATTCAAAAAGCAAGTACATTCTTACTCCTACCAGTTCCGGTTTAGTTACGGGGATATAAAGCCAGAGGGGGTGGATGCCCCTTTTTTCGTGAAAGGGGAGGGGTTTTTTTTTTCGCTAAAAATAAGAAGCTAGAGATATTCCCTTCTTGCCCCGCACATTGAACAACAATTTTTATTCACACAAAGTTTATTTTTACCTGTTTATATAATCACCAAGTCATTCTGAAAAATCTTGAATAAATACCTGCGAAATATTGCAACATAGGAGGTCTGGACCTTAAGCTGTACAAAAATAAAGTCAAGATGCAGAAAATAAAGACAAGAAAGCGAAAAGCATTGTAAACAAATGCATAACCTGATGTGCAGATTACGTCATTAAAACAAAACATAGAGCTAATATTTATTGTGCAGTGCTCAAATCTGTCATGAGACGGTGCTTCATTTTGGGGTATTCTGGTTCGGGCCTTGAGGATTTTTGCTCTATAACCACAGAATGATGTGCGTTAGTTGCTGAAATAAGAGTGTTACAGCGGGTTATCACGCCTCCGGTTTTACAGCTTTTTTCCCAGAATAGAGAAGTATTATTAGGATTGTGGGGGGAAAACTTGTCATATTTCATTATGCAACGCGAGCTTGTTTGTACCAACAGAGTGTTATAAATTGGTAAGACCTAATTTTAGTTACGTGTAATTATCATGTTACGACGCAACTGTCCGAAAAGTCCATAAGAACTATTTTATGCTAAGCATAATTTTGATACAAATTTGGCGTATAGGAATCGACTCACGTTGTCTCCCTGTCCGCCCGTCGGTCTGTGTGTCTTGTTTCTGAGATTAAATAGAAAACCCCGAAAATGATCTCCAATGCGATTCAATGGCACACTCCACCCAAGCATATCAAGTATACAACCTAAGATATCTGAGTTCTAACACAATTGAAAACAAACCTCAAAAACCGTTGCGTTCAATGGACACGAAAAGACATTGAAACAGTTATCACAATGACGTCAAAATGAAATTCCTAGAGCATCTGATGAAGTTTGAGGTCACCATCCGAAAGTCATCGAGCATATCCCAAAAATGTTGTATCTATCCGGACTGCATGTACACACCCGTTCTAATTAACAGAGAACCGAAAGTATTAACAAACGCATACTACTAAAATTTAAAACACAGGTGCATGTAAGTCTGATTTTAGTTTGATTTATACTTTCATTTTATTACGCCCCTAAACAAATTATCAAGCTCAGCTGTGCAGCATTAAGATCAATATGTGTTGTTGTCCGGAGTATACGCAGGTGATATTCAACTTTTCAAAATGAGTTTTTTTTTTTTCGGATTTGAGTTTATAAGGTACTCACATACGTCCTCAAGACTGACTCATCTTCAAGCAGATTTAAAATTTGAGTCGAGAAAAAAAAAACCTCAGTTTCTAAGGGAAATATTATACAGCGACGGCTTTCGATTGTCTGACGTTGACGTGGGTTGTACTCAGATTGAGAAAAAAAACTCTCAGTTTGAGAAATCGTAAACAAGTTAGGTCGAATAACCACGACTTTGCAGTGATCAAAGCGGAACACACACGAGTGAGACGGGTATATAGGAGTAACACCGTGTCAATACCACCAGTCTTAATTCTGTCTGTTTGTTTGTGTGTCAGATAAAAAGAAACCTAACCCGTCTTTGCGTCCAACTATTGAATATTTTGGCACCGTTAAGAAAATAAGAAATTTGCATATTCAAGAGTTTTCTATGCATATTTATTATTCAGAATGTATTATCAAAGATGACAAATCCCTTCATGGCATAACAAAACACGCTGCATTAAAACTTTTGGTACGAACAGAATGAATTTCAATTTTCTGTAAACCTAAGAACGACCCAAAGTCAAAATCATGAATGTCTTTGAAGGGCTTATTTGTGTCATATAACGGTAAGCAGTTTCTCTCTGAGAAAGAAAAATACATAATATACACTCGGCATAAACAAAATAAATAACGAGGTGGCATAAGCAAATTTATTAATAAACACAAAACAACAGAGCAATAATGTATAATGGTTACCGATATATATGTCTGAGGGCACGGGAATTATGTCATCACGATTAGGTCATAGTGAACTACAGAGAGCAAGAAACATCAAGTCGCGTCGAAGAATTGACGCGAGAGGTTTCTTTTTCGCAAACAACGGTGGCAATTTTCGTAGAATTTTAGCAGAAGAAATAATAATTAACTCAAGAGGACGCTCTGCATAATTGAAATCTTTCATTGGAAAGACGCAAATTGCTATGGATTCTCTAATAAATTTAAGGAAGTTCAGGGCTTCGGAAGGGTTAATAGCTCGGTACAGTTGATGTGAGTGGTGAAATTGCTTCAAGTTTCCATGGGAATTATTCATAACACTTTTTTTTCCTGGTTGCACAATTTGTTGTGTGACGTGGGTAACTGAGCATTGCATGACTGTATGAGATACAAAATATAGCGATGAAGGAAGGAAATCTATTAAGATTCCAGAGTTTCAGTGAGTGTGAAATGCTTGCATAATGCTAATATACATTCACGATTCCTTCATTTCCTCTCAGACTCTGGGCCGGCTAATGGTAAGTGCTTGATACAGAATTCGTACACAATGTTTTTATCTATTTACTTAACTCGCCTTTTCTTAGAAACATTATTTAATTGCACCTTTCTGTAATGAAACGCTTTTGATACTCGGGCAAAATCGGTTCCATTACGTCCAGACGATATAGAGAAAATTTGGGTTTCTTTGCCCTTGCTGCATTATAGCTCATCTTATTGGTTCTTCCGTCTAATTGAAAAGGATAAAGGTCGCGAAATAATACAAGACGAACTTCATTATTCTGGAGCCATTTTATCTGGTTTACTTCATCCGAAGGTGGAGAGATTTTAATGGCGCATGGGAATAATTTGTGCTCATAATTTGCTCCTTGTTCTTCCACCATATTGCTATACTGGTGCTATGAATTTTCCTAGAATCACGTTTTCATGAAGTGTTCCCATTTTGCGTTTTGCTTTACTAACTTAGAACTGTGATGAATGGAAATACGTTCGTGTAGGTGGTTGAATCGCTTTTATGTGAGAAAGGGAAAGGAATAACATAGATTTTGGTAAGTGCCACTAATTATTGGTCGCTGATGACAGTTCTCCAACACGGACTGGTGATGGTAGCACGGCGGCACCCGTCAATCCACGATCCGAACTCCACTGGGAAGAACGGATTTAATCAATACTTCTTAAAAACCCTCCGGTGTCTCATATGGTATAAATTTTCCTCTCAAGATGCAAGAAAAGTATTGAATGTTGGCGAGTGTTCCTACACCAGATTTCTACAAAGGTCACTGCTTCATTTGCGCTGTTGTTGATGAAGCTATTTTGAAATTTGGCACAGCAACGATGTGTTTAAAAGAAATGTTGGGAGATTTTCGTCTTAACGCTTTGTTTGAATTAATTTACAGATCGACTTCCTCTTGGTTTCCCGCGCCGAAATGAGTGGGCAGACGATTCCTTTGGAAGCAGCAGATTTTGATGGCAAGGTTTTAAGACTATAAATTTCCAGGAATCCAGACGACAACATGGGAAACAAACTTTGTGCACCATTATTGAAGAAGTCATATCGCCAGGAAGACTATCCATGGCACATGCGCAAAGACTCTCATCTTCTAAGGTGAGTTGTTCTACTTGCTGGTGTAATATTTGTTCTTTATTTTGTGTACTAGCTTGTGTAATTTTTTAAAGGAATTGCTTTGGGAAATGAATTATAATTATTTGATTTACAGTTGGGAAATTAATATTTAAAAGATGCGCGCACTGTTCCAAATTTTACAAAAATCTTAAGAAAAAACTCAGGAATTTCGCTTTATTCTTTGAAAAACTAACATTCACGAAATAATTGTTTCTGAATTTCTATTTAGCACATATAAAAGATATGAGAAAACATGAAACAATGATCGTTGCGAAAATTCTCAAATGCATTTTTGCACCAATAAAAAAAGCTATGAACTTAGAGTTATATGTCAATAGTCATACAGGTCTTTTCACTGTATATAATCTAAAGACACCGGCGTTATTCATGAGAACCTTGGTCTAAAACACAGGGTTTCTCAATGATATTGTTCTTTCAAACTTCATTGATCATTACTTAATTATTATTATTATTTTTTTTTTTTTGTAATTGTATGAAATTTCAAAAATAAAAAATAGTTTGCACACTATAGTCTCCAATCTAGACTGAAAATTTCAATAAAATGGAGATCAATTTATTCATGTACATGTACGATCGCTGACCGACAATTTATCCTTGAAGGAAATCGCTGGCCGACAATTTATCCTTGAAGGAAATCGCTGGCCGACAATTTATCCTAGATGGAAATCGCTGACCGAAATATTAATCCGGAGGGAAATTATTGGCCGAATTATTACCGAGAACGGTCATTCTCTGATTGAAATATTACCAGGAACAAAACACAAATATTTACTGCTATGTGTTTGATAATTAGTCTGCTTCCTGTGTAGAAGCTCACGAGTCAGAGTGGACCCATATTTCACTTCTGACACTTCTGGTAGTAAATTCTGTCGATGCCAGTGAATTCGGAGGACGAAAAGAAAACAGGCACGATATAAATCAGCACTGGTCATCATTAAAAGTAAACTTTTCTGTTCGATTGATTTGTTCTATTGATAAACATGATAAAAAACATATGAAACTGTTATGATGTTTCCTCATCCTGCGCTGTGTGTTTGATACGCACTGCCAGATGGTGGTTTATGGGGATAAAAAGTAAACCAAGGTCAAGGGATAAAAAAAAACATGCTATGCCTAAAATAGTTTTTTTTTCTTCTTTATTTTTTTTCATTCACCAACAACTTGTTAGTGCCACCGATTTGTCGATTGTTTCAGCATAGAGTTACAATTTGTACCGCATATGATCGTATTTGAGATAAACTAAAGTGATATGTAATGTCTAAAACAAAACATTTTCTCTTACGTGATATCAATCTCAGACATCAATTTGATATGTTTTTTGGAGTAAAATCGCTCTTATCATTATGAAATTTTGCTATTTTCAAAGAAGACATTTGTATCTTTAATACATAAAATGAAAATGAAGAAGAGGGAAAATGATGATGATGATGATGACGACAATTAGGCAATGATGATGATGATGATGATGATGATAACTACGCTGCTCTTGTTGCTACTGCTGTGATGATGATGATGATGATGATGATGATGATGATGATAACTTCGCTGCTCTTGTTGCTACTGCTGTGATGATGATGATGATGATGATGATGATGATGATGATGATGATAACTACGCTGCTCTTGTTGCTACTGCTGTGATGATGATGATGATGATGATGATGATGATGATAACTACGCTGCTCTTGTTGCTGCTGTGATGATGATGATGATGATGATGATGATGATGATGATGATGATGATGATGATGATGATGATAACTACGCTGCTCTTGTTGCTGCTGCTGTGATGATGATGATGATGATGATGATGATGATGATGATGATGATGATGATGATGATGATGATGATGATGATGATGATGATAACTACGCTGCTCTTGTTGCTGCTGCTGTGATTATGATGATGATTACGCTGCTGTTGTTGTTGCGATGATGATGATGATGATGATGATGATGATGATGATGATGATGATGATGATGATGATGATGATGATGATACAAGTTAATCTTTAATTTAGATCCAAATCTATCATTTCGTAGAATTGTAACATGCGAGTTGACAAACAATTGACTGACGTCTTTGAAATTACTGTACGAATTATTAAATGCCGTTTTTGATTTAGATGGTTCATGATAATACAATATGTTTAGAGATTTAACTCTGGCAAATCCGACAAAATCCAAAAGACTAGCTGTAAAAACAGCTTTAAATTTGTCTGGCTTGTAAATATTATTGAAAACAAAATTCTATCTGTCGAAAAAACTTGACGTTAGTATGAGTTTATCTGTGACAAAGTTTTCCTTTAAGATTTGGGCTTTTCTATTGTCGATAATGGTCCGAAACAATGCAGGAAATTAACATTTTGAACAGGAAACGCTCTTTAATGCTCTTAAGATTAAATTGGCCCAAATCCTTCGTAAGAAAAACGTCCTGACTGGAGGATAAAAAATATATCAACTTGTAGCAGGCTACTCTCCATGCGTAATTAAGAAATCATTTGAACAAATTGGCCATATGCTAAATTTGTGCCGAAGCTTGTAAGAGATGTAAAACATTTGTACTAACGATAAAACGCTATTTTGTTCGTTGGTAGTCCTGCCCCTGGACTTTCATTTATACTAAAGAGCCGTGCAATAAACATCAGAAATCAGCACATGAAATATACATCAGTGCGCGATTGCTAGAAAAACATTTTTGGCCGTGTTACTACCTTGATCATTTTTACCTGTCCGAAAAAGGTACGGACCGTCTAGGTGTCAAGTCCATTAATGGACTACAAACTGGACCTTAGGGTCCGCACGGGCCGTGGTATGGACTTGTTATGAACATTGACCATACCGAAAGTATGCAAAGAATGGGGGAAATTTTTCGAAGAGGAATTTTTTTATTGGGCTGATCCGTCTTTAAACTGCTGAGGTGCAAAGTGGAAAGTGATACACTATCTACATTTATATAAAGATTTTATTTGTGCCAAGAAAATTTTCTGAGATATGAGGAGGAGAATTCCGACTGATTTTAACCATGAGTGTGAAAGGTAGAAGGAAAAAACATGAGAAACCTAAACTGTAAGTACATACAAATTGCATATTGACGTCATATCAAAGCGACACTTTGTTTCTGGGAATATTTTTACAATCTTCGTCAAAACTGTAAGATAAGATAGCCTATAATCGACTTGTGAAATCAGAAATTGAAACACTTTAGATGCTCATTCTCTATTTTATGACGCGTTTTGAATCGAAATATTTTACTAGAAAGAAATATCCCGATTTTCGGATTCCGTCTCAGGGGATTACAGTAAAAGCACTCGGTCGAAAGGAAGAGGGGGCGGGGGGTCTTTCTTCTAGTATGTAGTTGAAGTGATGTTGCTATCTCATTAATTGTATGCCTTTTGTCTTGCTTGATTTGATTGTTTTTGTCTCGAAAATATATTTACATTGGTTGAATTGATACACTTATCATGTCCAGAATTCGCATTTCGTGTGCAAATGATACATCGGTTCCTCACCGTCACCAATTCGCTAGTCTTAAACATTACATCGGGTCTAGCTGTATTTTCAGTTGCAAATGATGAGAAAGCATCTGAAAAAGAGCAATTCTAGATAATTGTTTTGACGATAAATAAATTTAGGTAGATAAATGGATAGAAAATCCAATAAATAAATCAATCAATCATATGTATGATAAATAAATACATTATATCAGATAGATAACTAGAATGAATTCTGTTATTTGTGAGATAATTTCTAAGATCTCACAAACAATGAGACTTTTGATGCAGAATGAGAATTCCCTGAATTCTTCCATCAGTATAAAGGCCTCTGTGATTCCCTGCAAAACAACCTAGCTCAGACGAACTGTCAGTCACCAAGGAGATTATTTAAACAAGCTGAACGTGCATTTCATCAACCTTGTTTCTTTCAGACTATAGGCCCTTCTTGTTTGCTTTCTTTCTAACTTGATGTTTCATTTCGCTGACTTTTCACGCCCTCTGATGAAAGATGAAAACTCGCCGTCCAGCGCCACGGGCGCTAAACAAGTAAACTTTCTCATCATTTCTGTACATGTTTGATGCTTCATACGTCCAATTAGATCTAAAGATGCATTTTCCATTCATTCTGGACAGCAAACTTATGGCGATTTTCTCAAAAACAAAATAGATAAAACTTTGAGATCTTCATCGTGACGTCATGGCGAGACATTTTCTGTCAAAGAAACACTAAAACGTCATTCCATCACACAGACAACCCCCCCTCCCCAACAACCACACACACACGAAAGGATTTCACAATTTTGAAAATAAAAGTGTTAGTTATTCCAACATCGCAAATTCGCAATATGATTGTTCAGTCTCAAGGAAAGCTATATATAGGGATTCGAAAGTTACCAAAAATACTAGCGAGAGAGGGGCGATTTTCCCAGAAACCCTCTCCCTGTTTACGTCAGTAAGACACTAACATCACAGTATTGAAATACGCATAAAAAAAGACATTTTCCACAGAGCTACGTAGACCAAGCACAAAAGTCAAACGTAGACAAAGCACAGTTCTAGATCAAGCACAACATCCAACTTAAAGACCATGCTTACAATACCAAACTTTGTATAATCACAACACAAAAACTAGACCACGTACACAAAATATAGACCAAGGACAAAACCAAATCTAGACCAAGCACATTTCACAACCCCAAACCTTGACAAAAAACACAAAATCTAGACCAAGCACATTATAAAACTTAGACCCAATACATTATCAAGCTTAGACCAAGCACATTATTAATCTTAAACCAAGCACATGATCAAACTAAGACCAAGCACATTATTAATCTTAAACCAAGCACATGATCAAACTTAGACCAAGCACAATACCGATATTACACTTAGACCAAACACATTATCAAACTTAGATTAAGCACATTATCAATCTTAAACCAAGCATAAAATCAAACTAAGACCAAGCACATTATCAAACTTAGACCATGCACATTATTAAACTTAGACCAAGCACATTATTAAACTTAGACAAAGTACATTATTAAACTCCGACCAAGCACATGATCAAACTTAGACCAAGCACAATATCACACTCAGACCAAGCTCATTGTGGAACTTATACCAAGCACATTATCAATCTTATACCAAGCACATTATCAATCTTAGACCAAGCACATTATCAAACTTAGACCAAGAAAAACATCTAACCGAAAACTGATTTGAGTGAGTAGGCAGTTGACCTTTGCAATACTGCCATCTACACAGCATTTGATCTCACAAAAATCTTTTGACGGATGTACAAAAACAGTTCTCTGTCATTTATATCAGACATACATATTTGACCTACTTCTGCTTATAGATTTAAAGTCTCGCCAAAACATGCCTACAGATACATCTTTCTATATTGTCCTTAAAGTGACGAAAAAGGTCGATAAAGTGCTGATTTCTAACTTAGTAATCAGCAAGAGATACTGAGATATCAGCTTTAAAAGGTCTCTCCTATTTAAGTCTATCCTTACCGACATTGTCAATATTTCCGTTAAACTCGCAAAATGCCAGTGACTTGACCTCCTTGGGAGAAAGTGGATTGAACATTATATTTCCTGGAACAATTTGTCCAGCGTCTGTTCGTCTGTCTGGTAGTCACACTGATCATGATGACGTTGGCATACATAAATATGGATATAACTTAGCAGTGGTTCAACAAAACTTAATATAGATGGGCTTAGTGTGATAAGACTCAATGTCAAGGCAATCTTAAGGTCAAGGTCACAGATTTAGGATCAAACTTGCGACAGGCAACAATTAACGAACGTACATGTATCTGTTCTAGAACAGTTGGCCAAACCATTTGCCGCATCAAAAAAACAAAACAAAACAAAACAAAAACCCATAAAAAAACAAAAAACAACACAAAACAAAAACAAAAACCTTCGTAGATAAAATAATGTGTCGGCTAGCCAGAGAGTGAAGCTGCACTTCCTACCTAGGGTTTTTATGCACGTAATTTACCTTTTATTGCACGATTTGACTTTCTCACACATGTTGACGAAATGATTTCTCCAGCTGTTAGTCATGAACGATTAAGGTGTTTGTCTGTCTGTATGGCTTATGGCAGTATAAACTATGCCGAATAAATCTTACATGACTTTGGGTTAAACGAACTTGTCAGATGTTTATGAATGAATAAAGAAAGAAGAGGTAAAGATGATGATTTTCAATTGTCCTCGAAAGATGGGATGTATTAATTCAGGGACATCAAAAAAGGGGATAGCGAAATGATCTGACGCCGTGGATCCAAAATACAATCAAATATACTAGTGCTTCGGGTTTTGAATCTTTCAGTCGATGGTATATGTATGTGGTCTGTGTTAAAATTCTCGTTTGGATATTGTATGCCCCTGCCCCCCCCCCTCCCCCCTCCTTAAATTTGACATCCAAAATGTATGCTTTTACATGGTACCATTACACGAGTTTTCTTGGATTAAGCCAAAGGTTCCCCCTCTCCTAAACATTTGACCTCCAGAGAGGATAGCTCATCTGCATCTGCATTTAAATGTCCATTAAAAACATCTAACTACATAAGCTGCCAAATAAGTTTATGGAAAAAGTGACTGAGGGGATGGGAGAGGTCCTTATTTGTTACATCAATTATCATAAGCAAGGATGGTTGCTACATTGTAGTCACAGGGATTTATCGCGCTTCCCGGTTGCTTGATGTTCTATGAGTTCCATAACCCATAGTACATTAAACCACTTCAAGCGCGATAAATCCCTGTGATTGTAGTGGTACTTATTGCCTTTAATAAGGAAATACATTTACATGTTGAATCAATACATATTCATTTTCTATGCTTTCTACTATGCACCGTTCAACATCGTAAAAAAGTCGTAAATATAAGTAGTAACATCTGGACGTGAAACATGAAAACATAGTGTTTTATGAACACACGTGCTATAATATTACGTCGATAAGTGGCCTGCATCGAACCTTGATGTATTAGACATGTACGCATGTCAATAAAACATACAGATATATCTTTATGAAATATACCAATAATCTATAACATGCTCATATAAAATGGATCAAATTTGCATGTACGTAGCGATTTCGCATGTTATGAAAGGTGATGAAATAAGCAATGAAATAGGCAATGAAAAGTGATAAACGATTATGATTTTGTGTTTTACATGAATGTTGATGAATTAAATTATCGAAAATGGTGCTGAATAAGTGAATGGTTACGTACAAGACTTCGGCGAATGAAAGAAGAAAATAATCCAAATTGATAGACGAATGAAACAAAAGGGAAAAATAAGATACTAAAAAAAATAAAAATTAGTAAATTTAGTATACACTGCAGCCGCAAAACGGCCAGCGAAACCAGTGTCGGTCATATCTGCGGCTAGGATTACAGGAGCAAGACGCCAACGACCTTCATTGATGTCCGCCTCTACTTCCAATTTACTGATGATTGAATGGGCGGATGTCATTGTGGTTTTTGAAAGTCGTGTCCCCGTTGTTTCGAATCACGAGCCATCTTCAGTGAAACTGATAGACGAAACATGATGATGATAGGGTAGAGAAACAGTCTAATCAAAACCAGCCCCCAGCACCCCCCCCCCCCCTTTCTCCTGACAATGTAGCAGAAGGTGTGGGGAGGCTAGTTCTGTAATCATGATACTATAAGACTTCTACCTTATTATTTGGAATGGGGGTCAAAAACAGGATTAGGGGGAGGGGGTGATTTTATCAGACTGGAAGGCAAAATCTAGTGGTTGCAGATTCGTTACGTTGAAACAAATAGAATCAATTAAATGAAACAGTAGTAGCAACGAAAACCAGCAACATCACACATATAGCTCTTATAATCTTCACAAGACCATTTCCTGTAAAAACTTGAGTAAATTAGTGGTAGTTTCACGAAATTTTGATGAAAACACAGCTCCTGAAGAAACAACGACAGCCTTGAAGATAGTGAATTTGGACATAATCAAAAGAACAATATTTTGCTGATCTAGATTCTGAGACAGAGGTTATCAGTAGTTGAGTGCAATTCATAACAAGACATCCAAGTAGAAATAAGACGTGAGAAAGTGAGAGGTAAACAGGCTAGAAATGCTTAATTATCCTTCGAGAAAAGGGTGGCAACAGCCAAAAGTTTACTGTAAAAATACAATGAGTGTATCTGAGAACAAAACACTCAACGCTGTAGATAAGAGAGTGTCATAATGACAGTAAAAATCCTAGAAAATCGCGCCGTTCTTACAATAAAGCCGCGCGTCCAGATGTAAAAAGAAAGGTGTTACTATCATAACAAGTAATAATCTATCCCCCTAATGTGTTCATGACAACCGGTAATTTATCATTTCTTACAAATATTTCCCACTTTATTTACCACTTATCTGCCTGCCTGCTCTAACTCTTGTCAATGATGTTCCTTTATATGTGTATGATGTACACAAAAACGGTTTCATATGTTGTTTACAAGAATAGAGTGTTCGAAAAATCTGCGGTAGGTTAATTTGAACAAAAGTTTTGACCTAGTATTGATCTAGAAGTCGTTCTTCATTTGGGAAAAGAAAAGGAGATCTGAAGTTTCAATCTGCAACATTGGTCTCCATTTATTCAATTTTACCTTGTATGCTAAATTTTAAACAAAACGAAAGCCTTCTCTATTGCAAAAATGTGCATCTCGAACCAATTTTAGAGTTTCATCCATAGAAATTTTAGCTTATCTTGCCTTGTTATCTATTTCGAACGACGGACATTTATGGACACAGTTATATGAACCGCGGCAATTTCTTTCCGTCCGTATGTCCATTATTAAGTACATAAGTATTGAATGGACTTTCACCAAACTCGTTATGTTTGCCATATAAAAGTAATTAAGTCGCGCAGAATCCGTGCTGTTCCAAATGGATTAAAGTGGCAACCCCCCCCCCCCCCCCCCCGTTTTTTTTCAAACGGCCAAAAAAATCGTAGAGTTTATATTCATTTCATTCATTCTTTCTCTGTCAGTTTAGAGGATGAGAAAGGATATGATTCAATGACCCAACTGACCACAGGCATACATAAATTAACATGTCATATCCATATATAAAATCATCCTTCAGATCGCTTACCTTGTAAAATTTCTAACCTGACTGACGCTGTGTCAGAACGTAAAACTGTCGCTATCTGACGCGTGTAATTTGTTACATGTAACAATGTACTTCCGTATAATAAAGTTCAATAAACTTTACGCCCGTTGCGTCAGCGGAAAACGTTGTTTTTTAACGTTACGTCAAATACAGGATCCAGATTTTATAACTTTTATTGAATACTAACAGTGTACTGAATTTTAGCCCATCTTATCTAGACAAAGACAACGAAGAGGCTTTTCCTTAGTACCGTTCTCTCTCTTTCTTTCTGAAAAAATGTCATGAACATAATCTTTGAGTTTTTTTTCCAAATGAGAATCAGAAAAAAAAAACCCACAGTGTAATCAAACCAGATCTCTACAAGCTTCCATGTCGTAATGTCGCACCCCTTCCCTCCCCCCAAAACGGGAGCATGTAGTGATATAGGTTTTAATCAGATAGATACGTAACTTTGTCATTAAATATTTTGTCCTTACTGTCTGTAAGTTCATTTCACCAGTATCTTTTGTCGTCATGTCAACTTCCTCCGCACTCGGCGGGTGTTCTTCTTTGACCGAATATGTACAATTTTCTCAAACGACCAAGATGTTAGAGGAAAAACTCGGTAACAAGATGGCTTATTATTCAATATTACCAGCTGCCACGCTAATCGATACACAAAACTATCATCAAAATTCATATACCATCGGCATTCCTTTTGCACATAGTAATACATGTCATGTATAACGAGAGAATTGTTAGGTCTGTATTTGTCTTGCAATGGATTAGATTTAGATGTTTCAGGATTCTGGATATTTCCTTCTAATGATGATAAAGGATTCCTAAAATTTTAATGCCGTAAGTTCGAATAAATTCTGCTTTAGCTTTGAAAAATACCACCAGTTCTTGCAAAATAGTTAGAGTTATCTCCCTCAGGCCATCGACTGTGCGAAGAAGGGGGAGGTTTTTAATCACCTGCCTGAGCGGTAGAGATTTTCACGAAAAATCACTGTTTTGTTTGAATTCAGCAACGTAACCTCATATCCCCCTTTCCTTAACCTCGTATATTCATACATCTTTTTCATGTTAAAATCATTCGCCTTCATTATTTTCCTTGTGTTACAGGCTGTGGGCGGAGGTGTTCCGTGTCCACGGGGATGGGGATTACATGAGGTGGGAGAGAGTGTCAGAGGACGTGGTACCCATCAACATCTCCTGTATACAGGACTCCCCGGATACCATATTCCAGATCACCGCCTATAACAGACATGTGGAGAAAATCTTTGATGTTAAAATCATACAACCAGGTACTGAATTGGTTCGACGATGTGTCGTTCTCGGATGGGGCATCGCTGGTCATAGAACAACACATTGTCGAAGGGGTCGAAAGTTCGATTCTTTATAAAAAACAACAACAACAACAATAAAACAAAAACAAATCAAAAACAAACAAACAAAGAACTCAGGACGTACAGAAAAATATAATTTACCTTACAAACCAAACCTTATATCATACAAGTGGCGATAGCTCACCCTTCTATATTATATCATTTTGAAATGGAATTGATCATTAAAAAAATAAAAAAAGATTCTTAGTTTCTAACATTTAGTAGAAGCGCGCCCCCCCCCCCCCCCCCCCCCCCCCCCCCACACACACACCTTCCCAATCCTTTCCCGATTAATTTTACATATTATAAAGAGAAACTTGTCACTATAACGAAGTGACGGCACGTATAGTATTGACCAAAATATTGTTTTGAAACGTAGGACATTGAAATGTTCGCGTGACTGGCTTTATCTACCACATCGTTTAAGGTATCCGATGTACAATAGGGCATTTTTCGATGCCTGGTAAGGTACTATAAACTATATATTTTCTGAAAGGTTATGAAGCCCACTTCTCAGAAATAATAATTTTGGGGCCAGAAAAACAAAGGGGAATAACTTATGAAGCATTGAAATTGTCTATTTTCTCTATATAACATATGCAAAATAACAAAGTTGTACAAGAGTTTTTCCCCTTAGATTTTTCAGACCTGGGAGTCTTAAATCTGAACTCAGTGCATCATTACCTTTCAGAAAATATATAGTTTATAGTACCTTACCAGGCATAAAATTTACCATACTTTACAATGGAGATGATTAAAACGTTATGTAAAATGACTCAATTGTACAACGGATACCTTAACATCAGTGTCATGTCATAGCTTACAGGTACTGAAATTGACACCTAGAGTTTGTTTATATATGTAAATTTCATACATCTTGAAGTTTTTCTTGATTATCAGATTACAATGAGATATTAGTGGATTTACGCTGGGGGAAATGTTGGGGTGTCCAATGACACCATGAAAGAGCTATGGGACAGATACTGATATATACACCTGTATGATTTATTTGTGTAATCTACTCAGAGTGAAACAAAATTGTAACTAATCTATGATGATCACTGAAATTACATGTAATTTACACCCATGTTGAGAGATTCACACGTTATTCTCACGTAAGTGATGATAATGTAAAAATTGTTAGAGGATGGAGGGACACACATTTTTGTACCTCGTGCGGTTTTGTAATTGCTCTATAAAATTTGTTTCATCGAATCGTTACTGTTTTGACATCAGAAACAATACTAGTATCGCTTTTTTCGCCTTGAAATATACTATACTAATATCAAACGTTGACCCAGACGAGGCTGGGGAAAGGGGGGGGGGGTCATTAACAGGTCCTTGGTTAGTTGGCAATTTTCTGGATCCATTCGATTAGAGACTGAACAGAGAAATGTAGACAAAAGAAAAGATGTCTTTTTGTCCGAATTCTTGGACATGAAATATGCTGAAGCAGCAGAATCAAAATTTTGCACGTTAGATATCATGCTTCACGTAAAATTCAAATTATGTTTTTAAATATGCATGCACCCTCTTTTATATCATTTCATCCCTACATCATCTCACATTCAATGTCATTTTCAACCACCTTGTATGCCCTTTAAAAGAAATATGATCTCAAAGAATTACATAGACTTTTATGAATGTGAAATATAAGCTATAGTCTTGTCATAATCCCATTCTCTTCACACGGGATCAGTGGAAAGGTATTCCATAAGAATTTGGTAAAAAGAAATCGGAAAGGAAAAAAAATATAATATTAGTATACCCCTTTCTTCTCGCGATTGAAATGTTTTCTCGTAGCATGATTATTTGGTTGAAAACGGCGGGGGGGGGGGGGTAATTTTCTCTTTTTTATTTTCTTTCTTTTTTATTTTTTTGCATTTTTCATACAATTTTGCCTATTTCAGGGACCATCATTTGCCCTGCCACGGAGAGCTTTGTGCATTGGAGGGACATCATGGACACGTGTGAGTGGGGACTTAACTTTACCACACCCAACGATGCTAAGAGATTCCGTGACTGCTGCATGGTGAGTCTGTATATATATCATATATATATAGTTAATGAAATTATTTTTCATAACTATTCAAGCATATTTTCAAATTTGAATTTAATTGGATTTTTTTTTATTTATGGTTACTCTTTGAGCTCTTGTACAAACGTTGTTTATCCGTACATGTAAGACGAATATTCGATAAAAAAAAGTCAAGGTATTTTATAAGCTTCTAAAATGTGCAATCTAAAATAAATATACTTGTCATCCATGATGATTGCGGATATTAGATCCATTTCAAACTTTGAATAAAATTTGAATTTAAAACAATTTTGCTGTTTTTGCAGAATCCAGCCCAGAAATTTTCTAGAAAGGCCAACTCTGCCAGCTCTCTTAGACTAAGCCCACCAAAGGTAGGATTTACATTTATAAATACATTACATGTGAAAGAAAAATAAACAGAGTAAATTAATTGATGTTTAGTATTCCTCTTAAGAGAAAAAGTAATTCTGAAACTCAATTTAGTCAAATTCGAAAATACGACAACGTTATACTTTTACATCGTACTGAATACAAACTATCAAGATAAAGAATACATATGTGCCTACGATTTTGAGCGCTAAGAACGTAGATATTTACTATCTTAAAATCTGAAAAATATTTACATTTCAAGATAAAATCTAAAAACATTAGCAGTCAAGCATATTCTAATGGGGGAACATCACTTGCTAGTTTGTTTATATATATATTGTATTGCTATGTCTAAACCTTGATACTAATGAAAACAAACTATTACAGAGAATCAGGGGTCAGGAGTCATCCATTTCCTCCCCAAATTCCCCCAGTCACCAGGCCCAGCCCCCACGGCGAGCGATATCAAACCCCCACACCCTGGTCTCCTCGGAGGTACACCATCACCATGATCATGGCGCGGATCTAGGGGTGGACAAACGGAAAGAAAAGTCCGCTACCATCCCACGGACCCAGTCGGAACAGGAGCAGGATTTCGACGCCCAGTTAAAACCAATAGGAATTCTCAAACCTCCCTCAACATCATCTGTGTACGACAATGTCACAGGTAAAATAATTTTCAAGGGCAATTTTAATAAAAGGTTTAAACAGAGGTATTATGGCATTGTGCTGTCTGTCTGGCTGTCCGTTTGTCCCTAAATCCTTGTGGGCAAGATACTAACAATAAAACCCTAGGGTCTTTATGCTCGCCACAAAGGACCATTATGGCAACAAAAAGGACCTGCCGGTTTTCAATGTCAAGGTTACTTTCATTCACTTGTCTGATACAACCATATACATGTGTTTGTATTGGTATAATATAGACAAACCAAATCCACTAACAATTCAGCTATCGCCAAACGTTGTTATACTGGCCTTTCCGTAGACTTGCTCAAGTCCTTTTTTATCAAATAATTTTAGAATTAAATGCATATTTCTTTACTTGCAAGCAATTTTGTCCTTTCTGTCTTGTGATATCTCTGCAACCAATTGCTCACTGCTTATAGCTTTAAAAGGGACATTTCTTTCTACTTGAAAAAAAAATTAATAATTGCAATTATCTTCACATAACTTTATTTGATATGAGGTCTTGAGCAAGTCTAGCCTTTCGGTTGTGTGCTCTATACAGATAAGTTATCATGACTAGGTGAATCAAAAATGTAATCATTATAAACAAAGTTGTAAGCAGATTTGACAGACCATCGGCCCAAGGAGCTTCATATTTTCAAAAATGATCGTCAAGCTAGTAGATTGATGGTCAAGTCAAGGTCGAAGGTCAAGGTCAACGTGACAAGAGCACATTGTGTCGTTTGTTTCACTCTTGTTCAAGATGCGATGGATCGCTTATTAGAACCTTTGGATTCGCTCACTTGCGGCCTGAGTTGAATTCTTTCAAAGAGTGATAGAAATCAAGATACAGAAATTCAGTATGTATTTGATATTTTCGTTGTTACACAGGATGCATAATATACATTGATGATCATGACGATTTGATCACTATTTCAATGAAGTGAAAGAACACCTCTTTCCCACCAGCATATTCACTTAATCTCATTGATTTTTATCTAATAAAGTGTCGTCTGATGCAGAGAAAACCAACCGACATGTCGTCTGCACATTGCGTAAGGGAGGTAACAATGGAAAAAGGTCTAGATCTATTGACTATCCGAGTATCGTTTTACAATTCACCAGATCCGTGATCACTCAAGCTGCAGTGCATCTCATCTGGAGTTATATAACCCCAGTCTAGCTGGATTGATTTTCTTCCTAAGTTCCATTCCAGGCATTTATCACAGAATTATTGTCCCTTCGGGGAAAGTAAAGGGATTTTATCCCCAACCATATTTAAGGATTGAGAATAGAAATTTGTTCAGGGGAAATAACGAGTTGTGTAATCCTAATAAGTCACTTTTGATAAACGGTGCTTGAGCCCACCGATCAGACTAGAGTGTTGTACTAAGAAAAGTAGCACCGTGTCTATTAGTGAACTCAAAGAATTATCAGTACATGCATATGCCTTACTTCATGTATACATATATATAATGCTTTAAATTTATCTACGAAACTTACATTAATTATATTTCAACATAAAACATATTGATGTTGAAAAAAATTAATGACATGAATTCTCACAAACTCACAATCTACTTTTCTACAACAACAATAAACTTTTCATCGAAATACATTGTACATTTCTGATGTCGAAGAACCTAAAGGAACCACTTTGTCCTGTATCTCTCTGTCCGTTCACACTTTCACGTAATGGTAATGGATGCAATGTATTTTCTCTTTGTATTTCACCTCGTAGATGGAGATTGAATAGAAGACTTATCATTATTACATGTACATGTATGTGCCAAAATTAAAGAAGAAAATCTCCAACTAGACTACTTTGCACGTAGCTAAAGACACACCCATAACAACCATACCAAGCAACACTCACAAAAAGAGGACGGACAAACTTAAGGAAGGCAGACCAATATATGCACCCATATATATGCACCAATATATCCACCCATATAACTCTTTAGATTTATCATTGCGAAACAGACCCTCTTTAAATCAGTTCAAATATCACTTGAAGAGAGCCTACCCTCTTATTTTTTAGTTGGTAACCGCAAATTTAACATTATTCTCACAAGACTTCGTAATTGTTGTAGTAGCCTAAATGCAGATCTTTTTCATGTAAATCTAACTTAGTCTCAAAATTGTATATGTGGATACCAAACTGAGGATTCTTATCATTATTTTTTCGAATGCCCCATATATCAAAATGGCAGAAGAGTACTAATGAATAAATTAAGGAAATTTGGTAATCTTGAAGCAGAAGACATAATCTACGGTAGCGAATCTCAAGAACTTTCATCTAACAAACAAATTCAGCTCCTTCTTCAAAGTTTCATTAAAGCAATAAATAGGTTTTAAAATTTTGTTGTTTACGATTAGGTCATATCATCACTTCCATTTGTCTTTCTCTTTCCTTTCTTTTTCAAAAATTCCCATTTATTAGTGCTACACTATATAGATGCGATGCTTGCCATTACAAGCAATTATAAATAATTGCATTTACACTTATATCTATGCCAAATTCTTATTTATATATTACTTGCTTTGAATTTCTTGATGCATTGTACATGTCAATATTTTTAGTTAAAACTATGAGTTCATTACTGTACACGTCATGGATAACAATTTATTTATATTCTCTCTCTCTCTCTCTCTCTCTCTCTCTCTCTCTCTCTCTCTCTCTCTCTCTCTCTCAGCATTTTTCTTTTAAAATTATTTTCATAAATTGTTGTTAAGTTGTATATACTCATGATTAGTCACTTATGGCGATTTTCTTGTGAACTTGTTTTGTATCGAGAGGGCACTAATAATGTTGGTATAACTTATAGCCCAATCCAACATTTCTTATTATAGAAATAAAATATGTTTAAAACTAAAAACCCATATAATTATATGCACCAATATATGCACCCATATATATGCACCAATATATGCACCCATATAATTATATGCACCAATATATGCACCCATATATATGCACCAATATATGCACCCATATATATGCACCAATATATGCACCCATATATATGCACCAATATATCCACCCATATAATTATATGCACCAATATATGCACCCATATATATGCACCAATATATCCACCCACATATATGCACCAATATAACCACATTATATGCACCAATATATGCACCCATATATATGCACCAATATATGCACCAATATATGCACCCATATATATGCACCCATATATATGCACCAATATATCCACCCATATAATTATATGCACCAATATATGCACCCATATATATGCACCAAAATATGCACCCATATATCTGCACCAATATATGCACCCATATATATACACCAATATATGCACCAATATAGGTACCAATATATGACTTAGGACGGTCACCTCCTATATTCATATCAAATGATGTCATATTTGATGTCATACCTAGTACTTCGAACACTCTGTTTTGATTACCGGTATACTCATTACTGTCCTCATTATACATGTTTAAATGTCTAAACATTTCAAATATGGCATGGGACAATGCCTTGAGATGAACGGAACCATCTTCACTAGTCGAGTTGGTCGCTCTTCTTCTCTCTTTGAAGAGAAGAAAAGAAGATCATTGCAAATAGTGAAGATGAGGAACAGTATGATCGTGTCAAAATAAGTCAGTGCCCTTTACTATTTCAAGCACATGTTGAAAATAAGGTCTTTAATACTATCATTTTGTTACACAATCTCAGTGCAGTGTTCATAAAACTTTGGCAATTATAAATAAACCTCTCGTGGCGAAAATTTCAACAAACAGGAATAATCAATCTCTCAAGTTTTGAATGTATAACATTAAACAAGTCTCTTAAGAATCGCTTGAAATGAAAATTCTGGTGTTTATTCTATGCAGATCTCCGATGCTTTGAAGGTTGTACGGAAAGCGTGTGACTTTTAAAAGGAATTATTATTATGTTACATTTGTTTGAACACTTAGACCAATAACATTTTGAAACATTTTGAATTTGAAAAGAAGTTAATAGCATTGAACCATTATTCTTTTGTAGGAAATGGTGTGCAAATGAGAAAATCTAGTCACCATGGCAACGAAAATCGCAATGCCAGGAAATCAATGCCTTCCATGGCATCAAGTCACGTGTCATTTGTAGAAAAGAACCTTCTTGATGACGTCAGACCTGCCTCAGCCATTCACTTCACCCGACAATTTGTCCAGAGTGATCCCGATGAATATGAAGATGTTTTCAAGAAAAGGGCGGAGAGTACCGGCCTAGTTACATTTGGACATAAAAGTAACATCAAACCCCGCGAGCGAAGAAGTTCTTCTCGAACTAGTGAAAATGTTTCCATAGAAACTGCATTTGTGGGCGGGGAAACACAGAGCGTTGATGACGTAGACAACGATACAAACAGAGTGTCATATATAGAAACAACAACCAGAGTGCTGGCACCTCAACCCGTCAGAATGCCCCCTCCCCCTCCCACAGAATCCAAGAAATCCTCATCCTCCGATTCGCCTGAATGGCCTTCACCTCCCGAACCTCTGACCCCCATGACCCCGGTTAACCCTGATTGTCATATCGACTTCGATAGCGATGCCCTGAAGCGGATGTTACAGTCACTTCCGGTATCGCCGGATGAATCCAATGTTGAGGGCGACCATGGTATTTCAGAGAGCAAAATGAGAGTTATACGAGCAAAGAGTATGTCGGCGTACGACAATAATAACAAAGAGAACAAGCGAGAACTGTGCAAATCGACAAGTTCCGTTGTTCCAAAATCCCTTTCGTCTCAAAACATATCGGAAAATACGAACAATACCGGAAGTGTACATTTACGTGAAAATGCCGGTGTCATCCTGAAATCTAAGTCCAGATTATCGATTGAGGAGGAACTAAGACTACGAAATAAATGTGCCCGGGATAGTTACGGCCAAGAGAGTTATCCAGATAGCGGAATCGGATGTATGACAGCGGACGGAACCGGATCTGTGTGTTCTGGTGGTAGTTCTAGGCCACACAAAGCGACAGGTAAATACCTTAAAGTTTTATTTTAATTTTAGGACACAATATATGGTATCTATTTTTGCTTTTGTTCAGCTAAACATTTCATCATAGAAAAGGAGCAAAGTAGCACTGCATGGATAGGGTATCGAAGATAAAAGAACATGGGCCAATTATCTGATCCCCCTTACAATTTGCCAAATTTCAGTTTTTGCCAAATTAATCTCATAATATAATAATTAATCATATATGTCTTTGATTATAAGTTTATGCACTCGAGTATTACTGTAAATTTCACACACAAAAAAGTGGACGACCTGTGTTATTCCAGTTTGCTTTTGTTAGACACAACGGGTGCTTTTGGTGTAAGATTTTCTTTGAGTTTCTTCAATAGATGTTATTTCTTAAACTGCTATAAATAAATTTCACAATTTACTTCTTCAAAATTGGCACCGCAAGGGTCGGTCTCAGTTGTGTTTTTCGTAATTTGCCTTTCTTGCTGCAATTCAATCTCTTGGGCCGCAGCCAGGGATATTATCACACTTAGAGTCCGTAATTACAGCAAGCTAATCAGTGAGTAAATTGATGCAAAAAAAAAAGAAGTGCTAAGAAAATCTCCGATATTTATCAGACGCTTGTATTGACCGGACACTTAGCATGGTGAGAATCAATGATATGAACACTGTCCTCCCGACGTTTTATTTACCAAGGACTTTAGCACTCATCAGGCAATAGACATTAATGGAAAATCGTAGTATGGTGGCATAATTGTGTCTCCTTGCTGATTTTTTTTTCTTCCACCTATAAATAATAGAATAATAAAAGATGCCATTTTTTTTCAAAAAGTTGTAAAGCAATCCAAACACAAATGTTTGACATGCTGTAGGTATAAATCTATCCCATCCATCAAACATGGTTCTCCGTGAAATCAATGATCAAACATTTACCAGAGATATGTGTAGTTCGATGCCCCCGTAATCGCATATTCGTGGGCATATAGATTTGTCTGTCTGTCTGTCGGCAAAATAAAACTTAACCTTGGAAATAACTTTTGAATGGTAAATGATAAGGCTTTCATATTTCACATGTGTATTCATTGAGACAAGACCTTTCCATGGATACCAAAAATTTTTACCTTGGTACTTTGACCTTGGAGTTTGACCTACTTTTAAAAAGCTTATATATTGGCCATAACTTTTGATAGGTGAGTGATAGGGTTTCATATTTCACATGCGTATTCATTGTGGCTATACCTACATGTACTCAATGATACTAAAACTTTTGACCTTGTGACCGTGACCTTGGAATTTGTCAGTGACCTACTTTTGAAAAACTTGGCCATAACTTTTGAATTGTAAGTGATATGGCTTTCATATTTAACATTTGTATTCGTTGTGGCTAACTTTCTCAGTGATACCAACTTTTAGACCTTGTGACCTTGACCTTGGAGTATCATCTACTTCTTTAACACAGCTGTTTTGCTGACAAAGTAGCCGAAGGGGGGCATTCGTGTATCACAAACACATTTTGTTTGTTTGTTTGTTGTTGTTGTTGTTTTTTTTTGTATTCTTATGACGTGTTTCTTTTTTAGTTATGGATATGATATATATTTAGAGATAGTGTATCGTAAACCTGTGAATTTAAGTAAGAAATATGCTTCGAATAGTGTTCACAGAACATCCTTTGGAGACTTGGATTGAGTATGTTTGATGACACGTTTTATCCAATCATCTCTCCCTTTATCTGTATTATCATTATGTAGAATTTCATTCGCTGAAATAATCTTGACAAAATACAGAAATTAGAAAGGTTGGAAAATGTTTTCTGCCGACCATGTAATCTGTCTTTGAGGAATAGGTATGTTATCGAGGTAGATAGTGTCACAAGCACGTTAACGCTAACGTGGTGTGATGGACGTACGGGATATAGAGGGTTGTCCGTACGTCCGGTAGAACTCTGTTTAGTTGGGGAATTAGCTTTATTTGTGTTGTGTAGACTCTCTCTCGACGCGCTCTTCACTTAAAAGTGTTCCGCAGCTGGAAGTATCAAGATTACACTTTAATAAGTTTTCAATCTTTATTGTTGTTACGTTTTTCGGAGAGTGTATTTTGAAATATAAAAGTTGACAAGATAACGCATGCACACCAGTGACGAACGTTACCCTTTTACAATAATTTAGAATTCTGTATACTTCATTAATAAATCAAATATAAACCATTAAATATTACTTTGAAACATGACAATTGCAACTCAATAAAAATACATATGAAATCGGTCACTGGCGGCAATAATAACAATTTTACTTAAATGATAACGAACACATATATAACACACTAGTAAAACAATTATGTACAAATAACAACTTATAATAATATGAAATGAAGAGAAAGTATCTTATTTAGAAAGTTCAAATTTTAAAACAGTAATTATAAAAAGATTTACGTACTTAACTTAAATTGAAATGTAATTGGAATTTATTCTAGGTAAAAATGTAAAATTCAAATAGTTTCATACCTGGAAGTATCAAGATTACACTTTAATAAGTTTTCAATCTTTATTGTTGTTACGTTTTTCGGAGAGTGACCAATATGGCCGGAGTTTGACCGTCTCCGAAAAACGCCCCACCCTTCCAGATACTGACCAATAACTTTCTTAGAATTTTGACTGACACATTTACCCGAATTTTGAAAAACTAAAATTAACCAATCAAATGTAAGAATTTTGGACAAAGAAGACGAGCCGGACAGGAACCGATAATTGACTTTCACACTTATGTCATGAATTAATTTACTCATCTCGGCGTCCTGTCCGAACTTTCTTCTGATGTCGTGTAATTTGTTTGTTTTCTAATAGCCTTAAGTAAATTTTGAAGTAATTCTTGTTATTTTTAAGACGGAAAAAGTAAGGTCACAAAAAGGAAAGGAATGTTATATTGTTCAGAGATTAACGAGAGATTAAATGCCAAAATATAGAAATGTTCAAAAATGATTTTTATAAATAACTTTTTCCATACAATTAATTTAAAAATGAAAATATTAAATTTGATTTCCTGATTGATCATTGAATCTATCGATACCAAATTTGATGTGATAAATCAACTATAAAAAGATTTTGAATAATATTATAAATCTGTATAAAAATTGTAAGTTTTACAAAAATTTCAAACTCAAAAAGTGATTTCAAAAGTAATTATTGTAAAGAAATATGTCTTTTCAGTTATATTTTCATATGTGGAATAAAATATCTTTTTCAAAATAAAATTCAAACTTTAAATTTATTCTCAAAACTTAAGCGTCTGTCCTATGACATATTAAAATTAAAATTTTAAACATGCATTAATGACGACTTTCTACCCAACCTAATTACTTTCGTCCTCGAAAGTTCAAATTTTTACACAATATATACACTAGAGGAGGACGTTTAGATTGGAAATAATTCAAAAATAAAATAATGATACACATGGTTACATAATCAAGATCAATGTATGAGTTTGTTCAAGAGAGATATAGATATACTTCGACTTGTCGTGTATTTTAAACACATAATTCATATGTACACAAAGTTCACTATATCACATTGTCATTGCAAGTGTTCACTATATTCGAGGTCTTGGGTCACCATAAAGAAGCAAAAGTTAACATGATAAGAAAAAAAAATGTAAGCATATATACATACAAAATATAACAAAGCTTAATTAAGGAGGTGAAGTACCGGAAGTGTGGTTGTTGAGCGAAAATCCATAATTATTGTGAATGGTCAACGCATATGCGCTGAAAGGTTGCTGAATAATTTTCTTAACTCTAAAGTAAGTGAAGAGGTTCAAATCAATGCTGCCTGGTACTGCCATTATTGTATCAGTACGTTTGTCTGTTACACAAAAGGGAGACCATTGTACATTTAACTTTAATGATGGAAAACTTGCCAAAGATACGTCTCTAATGCGAGGTTTTGAAAAATGGTAATAAGAAGGACACAGTGATAGATGCATTACAGGTACTATTACACAATCACCGCCCGATGTCAATTCTAAAGCTATAAAAGTACACTTCCTTGTTTTAGACCTGTACATCAGTATCGTAATAACGAGCAATATAACAAGTACAACTGCACCTACTATCACAGACGCATGGGTCCATGAAAATTCAGACTGTAAAAAGTCAGTGTAAGAAGGTGTGGTCTGAGATTCTACATGGAAAATAAATGATGGTACAGTGGCTGAAGCAGAACCTTTAACTTGTTGCATGATAAGTAAACCAGCTGCCATTTTTCTCATTTTGCAAAACATCAATAATGAAAGTAATAAAGAAATAATGGCGATTCCTATTGCTGAAAATGCGATCAATGAGTTAACGTCTGGCCAACTCTGTGGAATAGCTATCAAACCATCTAACAAAGGCTCTGCAAGATTATGAAAAATTTTCTGATCTTTCTTCACAGCTTTTGCAATCTTTTTCAAACTAAGATGATCTTTCTTATCATTAGCTAAAACATCAGAAAACGTATTGTTATAAAACTGGAATTTTGGTATACTGAAATTGATCGGCTTTGGAAATTTGGTATCACCAAATATATTGTTCAAGGAACTGTCATCGAAAAATTGCTGAAATAAGGCTAAATTAACAGGATGTACAACTGTAATAGAAGTTGATGTATTATAACACTTAACTAATCTTGGTGAATAATACAGGGTATCTGTGGACAATGAACATGTACATGGTATATATACTATACAAAACGAACATCCGGGAATAATTTTCTTTTCCCTTGGACAATCTAATATCAAGTTCTTGCTGTTGTACACCAAAGCTGTCGTCTCAGACAACTCAATAATGTCAGGCTTAAGCAAATTTTGTGTAAACCTGAAATCACACAAATCTTGAATCTGGTGTTTGTTATTTGAGAATAAAGCCATAGTACAGTCTGGTGCTGTTATAGGTGTTAATGCAAGGTTAATGTCACATAACATTACTGAATCGTGGTGACAGTTGATTAGATCGTTAGAGGAAAGTGGTAAATAATGGTCGTGATGAGGTGTTATAGCGAAATAGTCAGGCAAAGTGAGAAGCTGGGTAGCATGCTTTGACGTGACGTTATGATGAACCGGAACCGGAAGTGATATTACTTTATAAAGCTTTAATGGTCGTTCGAGGGAAGAAAGAGGGAATTTAATTGTGATGTAAAGAGATGAGTGGTTACGAGAATAGATGAATTTACCATTTGAGTAGTAGAAGCTCGGGTCGAGATGAGTGAGATAGAATTGGGGGTAGTGTTTTCTCATGAGATGTTTAATATTATGAAGAACGTTAGAGAGTGTATTGCGGTCAATGAGATGTGGAGTGATTTTGCCTTCTACAAGACTCTGAATGGACTGTCTCAGTCTGTTCAATCGACTCCTCAGAATGTTAGTTTGATCAACTTGCTGGAGAATCGTGCTAGAGATGTTAAGAACAGTGTGCTCAAAAGTTTGAAATTTGTTATCCATGCTTTGAACGAGGCTTGTTATAAGATTGTTATTATTTTTGACACCTTTCATCAAGTTTGTAAATCGTTTATCCGTGAGAGTAATAAACGATGACAAATGTTTGTTGTGCTGTTCAAGAGCTTTGGCGATACCGTTAGTCCGTTCAGCGATTGCGTTTATATGGCTAGCCATGATGTTAACGTCATCCATGGTTGCCAAGCCAAATAAGCCTTTATATAATTTGCCAATGAATGGTAACAGTGACCTTACTTGTCTCCCATTTTGGAGAATTTTTGTTTGTGGAACCAAAGTTCTTATTTCCTTTAGGGTTTCATTGTAATCGCTGAAAAGACTTTGATGCAAGTTATGTATTTGCGTAACTAAAGTATGTAACATTCTACAATCGTAGAGAACCTCGCACTTCGGCGTTTTACATTTGTACCCTACATTACAACTAGGTACTTTCGTTACCTGAAACCTTTTAGGTAACACAACATGAAACGTATGGAGCCAGTACTCCCTCGATATTAACAAATTTTGTTCTTGTCTAAAGACAACTCCATAATTAAGTCTGTCTATAACTCCTTGTTTCACTTCTAGGTTATCTGCCCTTTGAGTGATGGTACTTGTTGCGTTAGTGCTGCCAACCAATGTCATCATTATCACAGTCATCAAGGTCAGGTTACCAAGGATTCCCCAATTTTGACCTATAAAAAGAAAAAAAAAAATGGAACCAATTTACTAAGAAAGTTGTGATAAGATTATCGTAGAATATACGACAATAAATGTGTGTAGACCAGCTACTATAAGTGAATGTTTTATCACAACTGCCTGAGAAATTAGCTATTTATCTAGTTTGTTTTAAAAATCCCCGATCGCCGAATGTTTCATAAAAGTGGGTACCCGTGGAGTTTCCTTGAAAATGAACTATGACCTCACTGTGAAAAATTACTAAGAAGTATTCCGATTTAACATAGTTGGGACACACACACAAAAGTATCTTTTCTGAAAACAAAATTATACATTAGTTTGCGAGAACTGCTTTCTCTTAAAGTATGTTTTTCTTAATTTGCCCATTTTCGTGAATCTCTTGTTCACGTACTCGAGCACATCTGGCGGGAAAACATCGTCTGGTTCCCAAGTTTTTTCTCCATTTTCCCATTCTACCCGTATTTCACGGCGGCCATTTTTAAAACGACCTACAGGTAACTTATTGATTTTCCATATTCTCTGAGAATTACCCTGACTGTTCTGTGAATCTGAATGAGATTGGGGAGTTCCCGTAGTCTCATCTGCAGATTCATCAGAATCTGTTTCACTTTCTGTTTCTGAATCTGATTGTGGTTCGAATCCCACTCTGAGAGTGTTTGGATCATGATAACGCTTCAAGTTTGTAGCGTTGATTAGAGAAGGATTTACCTTGTTGTCAGAACATCTTTTGATTTTGTACGTGTAGTTTGGTCCACATTCTATGATACTATACGGACCTTCGGCCTTGACATACAGTTTGCTTGACATCCCCTTTGGCGTCTTTGTGACCTTAAACATGACCAAATCACCTACTTTAAAGTTGGGCGTGTTTGCCTTGCGATCATGCCGAATTTTGTTTTTCTCCTTGTGGAACGCCTGATTTTCTTGCGAAATTTTGTGGGCAACCTTGAGGTTTTCCATAAACTGTCGCATAAATACTTTAGCATCCTTACCTAAGTTATCAGCTGGCTCCAAGGAGACATCAAACGGTAATCTCATCTCCTCGCCAAAAACAAGATAAAAGGGAGAGAACTCTGTGGAATGCATGCTCGGAGACTTACGGAAGGCCATCATAACGCTTGGTAATAACTCCGGCCAATTTGACTGCTCTTTTCCACAGTACGTTCTCAGGCTATTTACCAAGGTACTGTTCTGTCTTTCAACCATACCGTTTGTGTTTGGGTGGTAGGCTGACGTGTGGTGCTGTGTGACCTCAAAAATCTCGCACAGTGCGTTCACCAAATTCGACATAAAATTTCGGCCTCTGTCTGAAAACAAAACTCTAGGGGCACCATATCTGGTAAAAATTTCTTCATACAAAACCTGTGCTGTCTCTTTGGCACTCTGGGTTCTCAGTGGAAACGCTTCTGACCATCGGGTACAGGAATCTATGCATAAAAGAATGTATTCATACCCGTCTTTTGTTTTGTTCAATGGACCGACTATGTCGATATGCCAGCGCTCAAATCTTTGGGAAGTTGGCATGTGTACCATAGGTGGATGAAAAGGATGGTAATCCCGCTTTGACCTTTGACATGGATCACAAGATTTGACATATTTGATGATGTCATTGTGCATACCGGGCCAAAAGTATTTCTGCAAAAGAGAAGATTTTACCTTTTCGACTCCTAGGTGACCTCCCCCTGCCAATCCGTCATGATAGGATTTCAGCGCATCTTGTCGTAGTTCCGGCGGAAGTGCTAATTGTCTTACCTGTTTGATTTCTTTTTGTATTTTTCGACCTCGTCGCTCATACCAGTGATATAGTACACCGTCGACTAGACTATAGTACTTACTTTCGCCGATAACTCTATCTATACCGGCCTTGTCTGCTGGTAGATTGCCATCGACTAAGTATTGGTATATGAATTCGAAATCTCTACAGGATTTCTGCATTTCACCTATTTCCTGATTGGTGTGTTTCGTATCTAGGACGACATTGTCCTTAGCGACTGTGTCTGTCGCATAACAAAAGGTAACCGACACACTTTGCTTTGCAGACTCATGTACATTTTGCTCATCAGTAATTTCTTGTTTATCGTGCACCGTACTTACTGTTTGGACTTGGTTTGTTGTCTCTGTCTCGTCTGCCTCATACTGTCGTCTGCTCAGGGCGTCTGCTACACAGTTGCTTTTACCTGGCCTGTGTTTAATGTTGCAGTTATACTCTTGTAACTTTAAGGCCCATCTCTCTAATCTACCCGTGTGTTTAGCCGATTTTAACCACACCAAGGCCCTATGATCTGTAATGACGTCAAAGTCACTATGTGCAAGATAGGGCCTATATGCTTCTATACCACATAGCACTGCTAAACACTCTTTCTCTGTCGTATTATACTTCTTTTGATCGGCTGTCAGAGATTTACCACCGTATGCAATTACATACTCTCTGTTACTATCGTCTATCTGACCTAACACATACCCAACAGCTGTATTTGAAGCGTCACATGTCAAAATAAATCGTTTCACTGGATCAGGGTACGAAAGCACAGGAGCTGAAATCAATTTTGATTTCAAAGACTCGAATGCTTCCTGACATGCTGGAGTCCACTGAAACTTTTTATCTTTTTTCAAAAGCCCATGTAATGGCGCTGCAACCTGTGAGAAGTCCTTAATGAACCTTCTATAATAGTTGGCCATGCCAAGGAAACTTCTCACATGTTTTTGCGTTTTGGGTCTAGGAAATTCGCTCACAGCCTTTGTTTTGTCAGGGTCTACCTCGATACCTTTACGTGAAATGATATGGCCCAAAAATTTGAGTTGCTTTACAGCGAAATGGCATTTGGATGGCTGTAATTTCAAATTTGCCTCTAGCAACCTGTTAAAAACTTGATCTAAGTGCATAAGGTGCTCTTGAAATGTGCTACTGAAAATAAGAATGTCATCTATGTAGACTAGGACTGATTTCCAGTTAAGTCCCCTCAAAACTGCTGCCATCAAAGTCTGAAATGAAATGGGTGCATTAGTCAATCCGAACGGCATCCTGGTCCATTCGTACACTCCTCGCTGTGTTATGAATGCTGCTTTATGTCTGCTCTCCTCGTCTAACTCCATCTGCCAGAATCCAGACATAAGATCTAGATTGGTGAAATAATTAGCTTTCGACGCGCCAATTGCATCGAATACACTTTCTATATGTCATAGGACAATAGATATACCAACGCCTCCTCTGTCTGTTTTACGTCATTCTTACATTTCTGTTGATTTGACATTTTCTTTGATTTCGCACTGTTCGTTTGAAGTCTTGGAATTCATATCTAAGAATATGTACATGTACTCATTATTTATAAACAAAAGCATAAGCCCCATTCCTTCATTAGGGGAAGAGTGTACAGTCGATTCATGTCTGTATTAGTCTGTCGTGTCCCATCCGTCCGTCCGTTCATCCGCTCGTCCATCTTTTTTGTTTAAGTTTTTAAGTAATAACTCAAAGGATTTAGAGGATTTTAACCAACATTTTCCTTGGATGAATATCGATATATTTCATCTTCAAATATAAGTAAAACTGTCATTAAACAGATTAAAAAAGTCGGTAATTCTAAAAACCACGGTTCTGTATTTCCCAAAGCTAAATATTTGTCAACCTTCGTCGTTACGGAAATTGATAATGTACATTGTACAGCATCTGTTAATTGTCAAATAGTCATAAAAATGTTTGAACCCGATACTATTGTTTACATTAAATTGCTAAACTATGTCATAAGATGGTCCTTGCAATTAATGACCTAACTGTAAAAACAGTTCATAATATATACAATGCACTGACACATATTTGCTATTTCACCTGTCCAGGTATTTAAAATCGTGTTGGCGTTTGAACAGTTGAACGGTTCGTATTGGGTGATTTCAATTGCTTCCTACTTGCATAATACCTTTAGCGTCAGTAGTAGAACTTAATCAGCTTTTAATGCTATTTTTAGCCACATTTCAAATCCGAAGTGAAAGTATCACCTGGCTTTTAAAACTTTTTAAATTGTAAAAGCGTTGTATTTGAATTCGAACGGAAGTCATTACCGGTGTTAGAAAAATACGCTAGGTGATCGGGTGGTTTGAAAGGGGAGAAATCAACAATGTTTTGATACATGCAAGATCAATTTCAAATTGATTTGTTCGATCAAAAGAGGACGCGAATTTGAATTTGAAATTTTGTAAATGGATTGAAGTTGACCGTTGATTTGAGGTTGGAGTGAGGATTTTAACAGACATATCCGTTATTTACAGTGGCCACTTTTAGCTTTGACTGATCATATTGCATTATCGATCTCGTTACGTGGAGTGTTGGGAACTATTGTTCGTCCGTTGTTTTGAATGCACGACGACATTCTAAAGATCTACCTTGTCGGAATGTTTACGAAATCTAAAGGAAATCTGCATGGTTTGTGGGCTCCTATTGTTTGAGACACAGCTGATGCGAATTAGACAATATTAGTTATATGGATATTTATTGACGTGCAACTCGGGAGCTAATGATTTCAGATAATTAGGATTTTTTTTGTAAATTTGTAGCAACCTGTAAAATTTTATACGTATGCCAGTTCTAGAAGAATAAGAGGAAGAAGAGGAAGGAAGAAATTCTTTTTGAAATATTTGAAGAATTCTGTGATATGTCGACACTGTATTTGAGATATGGGTAGATTGACTACTTTGCGTGATGACAAGATAGTTGTCGGCCTTTACAATTACCTTTGATATGGATCTAATAGGAATGATATGGAAGCGAAGCCAAGTCAACAATCGGCGTAAATCGGGTAGGTGTGACCATTGTGTGGTTCTGAAGCCATTGTTCGTCAAACCTAGGTGTTCTCACATGTCCCCTTTTTGAAAAATTTAGCATGAGCGGATCAAGGGAGTGGGGTCAGGTCCAGCCCGGAAGGGGGGGGGGGGTGCCTACTATTCTTTTAGAGTGCTAGAGTGCACGACAAATTTTACCTTCACGGGAAATGGGGACCATGGCAACACCTCTCCCCCCGAATTTGTTCAAAAATTCTATTCTCTCAAAATCACAGGCTTACGGAAGACTAGCCAAATACTGAAATAACTCCTCATTTGATCTAGGTGTGTGTGACTAGTACATAGTAAGCTTATCGGCTAGAACCACCTAACCCCCATCTCTCTCTTTGGCCGGAGTTGACCCCTTGAAAAAATTCTGAAGTCCTCTGAAGTTCGAAACCTCTCAATCGTTAATGTTAGTTGAGTATGGCTAGATAGGGTACCTCTCATACCCTTTAGATCCGCGCCTGTTTACCTATATAGTACCTTAATACTAATATTTGTCCTTCTGGTATTTCATTCGTGTGCCAGAGTTGATGTAAGATCCGATAAAAAGAAGAATGTGTATTGTCAACCTAAGTACATGTAGTGTTGACTCTTTTTAACTCACTGTTTGTATTCGAAATGAAAAGGAAGCAATTTTAAAGAAAAGGCGTTAATCGGGATTTTGTTGAGGACATTTCGAAGGAGGTGAGACACTAAAAATATTTTTTCGTAGAAATTTGTATTTACCTATCTGAAATGAAAAAAAGGAAAATGAGTTTGAAGTGGTCTTCGCTAGTTCATGCACACTCTGCCTTAGGATACTTCCAAGATTTATTTGTTTCAAAAGAGGATTTGATTCTGTCACACGGGGAAAGGTGGGGGGGGGGGGGATGAGGGAAGGGATACCAATTTCTAATTTACATTTTTTTTTTCAAAAAGCAAGACGATTGATTTAAATAACCTTTACACCCAAAACATCCAACCTAGATCCAATGATGCATTTTGCCAATTTGATGAGAATTGTAGCATAATGATTGTTTTTAGTCCCCTACCGGCAACGCCGAAGGGGACTCTTATTTGAAAAATGAAAATTACGAGGAGAAAGGGAATTTTAAAAAGGCTTAAACACTGCAATTCAATTTCTCGTTTTATCCTTTGAAGGGATCATTTCTATAGGTTTAGGCTTTAGGTGTATTAATAGTTTTTTTTACCGGGTGTGTATTGGACTCCACTGGAGTGTACAGACCCTATTATCTGACCATTCGCCTGGGGCTACACACAAAGTTCACACTTGGGGTCGGGGCTTGAATGAAACTTAAAATATAGCCGGATGTAGCTAGGTTTTATCACGAGTATGTATATATTTGATATAATACGTTAAAATGTTTTGCGAACATTATCACGATACCCGCCCCCCTCTCCCTCCCCATTTTTTCTCAAGAAAACAGACTTTAGGTGAATTTCATTTTACGGGACAATTGGCACTTTTATTAATTCACTTACATTATCGTACATGTCTATTTAGGCAATATACATTATTTAATAAGAAGTCGTTCATTGTAATAAAGCAATAAAATATATAGCTATATAGCGGACAATTTTACGGTTGTGTCATAAAAAAGTGTCATTTTTCTGAACAATAAGATGTGTTTCATCATTATTTGTTGCGCTCGAAGTATTTCTCACAATAAATGAATTCACCAAATATACGCTTTATTATAATTTTCAAATACAGGGTTGTGTAGATATGATAATCCCGCGATTCGTTCCGGGGGCAGATTTTAACTTGTTATAAAGTATGATCGTCGAGGTGCGCCCTTAAAAAAGGTGATGGGAAAATGTTCAGTTGCTTTATGTGTAGGAAAATAAGGTAATTGACGCTATAATGATAGCGGAAATTGAAATCCCAGACAAATTATTTCAAATAGGTAATAAAATCAAAATAAAAGATCTTTGAATTGACGACTTCAGGAGCGTATGCAAGCTGAGGTTGTAATGATGAGACATTTTCGGCTTCATCGATAGAGCTGATTGATGGGGGAGATATTTTATTGCTTATTTTAAGGGGAATTTATATCCCCCATTCCGGAGTTTACCTATTCATTTGAAACCTTTTTTAAAAAGCGTGAGAAATATTTTTAAAAGAACGTTCAAGGTTGTCACATGTTAAAGATGAAAGAGTTTCTAACGGTTCAGTGCACGGACACCTGCTGGCGGGGCAAGACGATGGGGAGTTACGTCCCCTTGTACAATACCCGATAAATCAAGCATAGGTGAATTAGGGTGCCGATGTCGCACATTCCATCATTGTGAACGTTCGAAGCCCTAATTTGTAGCTAAATGAACCGTTTCATGCTGATCAATGACCTACAATTCGGATTGTTTTCATTGTTTTTCTCCAACATTCGACGTAAAAGAAACTAAAATAGACCATTTTAATGAGCACCTGCTACTTTTCGTATCAGAAGATTGATAAGTCACTATCTGGCAATGAGAATCTATCTAGCTTTTTATCGCGGGATATTCTGTGCTTTTGCACTGCCGAGAAGATTTACCGGCCCTGTTTGTAAGTGTCAAGGGTCTGGTTTGCTACACGCCCTGTGATAGGGGGATTCGAGATTTCGAATTTGAGAGGGACGAGGCAAACACTTGATAATTTCCATACAAAGCTACTTGGCTCTTGAGTATATTACGTCGTTACCATATAGAATCCCAAGTGGTTGACTGATCGATTGTAACTCCAATATAGGGGTATTTGAATTGTATCAAATTTAATGTTGGAAAACGTAATAATGAGTTTACACGAATCAGATTCGGAATTGATGCGACGTTTCCAAGAGATTTACTGATTACCTAACTGCAGCCGTGTCATAAAATGCAAGTTTTGATCGCATTATGACATGCAATGATCCTCGAGATTATGATCGCCGTTAATAACGACCGTCGCGAGACGACAAGTTGCAATGATGCAATTATTTAAGACTATAGTTTGCACGCACCTGCATGGTGTCGTTCTCTTAATGCTGGCTGGTCACACTTTGTCGAAGTACCATTACCGATAATGACTTCCGTTTTCCCTTATGACGACTTCCGTTCTACCTTTGCTGATGGCTATCATCATTCTACATTCACCAATGACGACTTCCGTTTTACCTCTTTCGATGACGACTTCCGTTCTACCTCTGCCGATGACGACTTTCGTTTTTGTTTGCCGACGACGACTTCAGTTCTGCCTTTGCCGATAACCACTTCCCTTCTGTCTTTGCCGATAACGACTACAGTTTTTTCTGTAATTTTTGTCGAAGATGGCGTCCGTTTTGTTTATAACTGCTTTTGTTTGGTGTGCCTTTCGGTTTGCCGATAAGGACTTGTATCGACTTATGGTCGATGATGAATTCTGTTTGCTTTTGCCGATGATTTCTTCCATTCTTTTGCCATGGATGCCACCGTTATAAGATTGCCGTTTCTTTTTGTCATAATTTTTGGCCGGATTGCAAAGCAATTCCGGTCTATAGATTGACGATGTCCGTCCGTCCGTCCGTCTGTCCGTCCGTCCGTTCGTCTGCCGTCAACATTTTGGTTAAGGTTTCTGGTTGAGGCAAAATCTAAGTAACTATATGCAGTAGAAACTTTATATTGTACATGAAGCTTGCCCATGACAGGACCTTTCAATTT
This sequence comes from Pinctada fucata, assembly GCA_028142955.1. Taxonomy (NCBI): domain Eukaryota; kingdom Metazoa; phylum Mollusca; class Bivalvia; order Pterioida; family Pteriidae; genus Pinctada; species Pinctada fucata. The sequence goes on from AP027104.1 coordinate 35,271,918, forward strand.
ATGCCGTAACATTTGACCTAATGACCATGACCTTGGACTTTGACCTAGTTAAAGATTTTGGTTAAAGTTTCTGGTTGAGGCAAAATCTAAGGAACTATATGCAGTAGAAACTTTGTATTATACACGAAGCTTGCCCATGACAAGACCTTTCAATTTTTGCCGTAACATTTGACCTAGTGACCTTGACCTTGGACTTTGACCTACTTAAAGATTTTGGTCAAAGTTTCTGGTTGAGGCAAAATCTAAGGAACTATATGCAGTAGAAACTTTATATTATACACGAAGCTTGCCCATGACAAGACCTTTCAATTTTTGCCGTAACATTTGACCTAGTGACCTTGACCTTGGACTTTGACCTAGTTAAAGATTTTGGTTAAAGTTTCTGGTTGAGGCAAAATCTAAGGAACTATATGCAGTAGAAACTTTATATTATACATGAAGCTTGCCCATGACAGGACCTTTCAATTTATGCCGTAACATTTGACCTAGTGACCTTGACCTTGGACTTTGACCTAGTTAAAGATTTTGGTTAAAGTTTCTGGTTGAGGCAAAATCTAAGGAACTATATGCAGTAGAAACTTTATATTATACATGAAGCTGGCCCATGATAAGACCTTTCAATTTATGCCGTAACATTTGACCTATTGACCTTGACCTTGGACTTTGACCTAGTTAAGGATTTTGGTTAAAGTTCCTGGTTTAAGCAAAATCTATGGAACTGTATGTAGTAGAAACTTTATTTTATACATGTAGGTTGCCTCTGACAAAACCTTTCAATTTATGCTTTATTATTTGACCTATTGACCTTGACCCAGTTAGTGACAAAAACTTACTTTGCAATCCGGCCATACCGTCTTTAGCGGTGTTTTATTGTTCTTTACAGTTGGTCTGTGCAGGATAATAACGATATCCATCAAAAGAATAAGAAGGGGATTAGGAAGATCGCTCATTTATTCATTAAAGAAATTATTTCATATGAGCACGTAAGATTTGAGTTTTAAAAAACAAAATTACATGAACTTCATCCGTAAAGCATGATTCTGGATTCATATTTCTCTCCCTTGCTTTGAAGAATAAGCTTATCAGTACCAATATCCCCCAGATTTTGATAGCTATATGATGATGGATCAAAAGGCAAGGGGGATTTCGTGCCTGTCAGGGGAGGTTACACCGGCTATCCCGATATATATTACAGTAACAGATGCCGTAACCTTGACTCCAATCTCCATTTAAAATTGATTCTATTTCTGAAAAAAATCCACATTTTATTGATTGAGTAAGATAAGGCAATGTTTTCATAACGAATGTTCAAATGGCAATTGGCGAATTCTTTTACATTTGGGATAGATTGTTACGTACAAAATCAATTTTTGCCCCAACAGCTTGTTAACAAAATAGCCATTTTGCCTCCATATTGTTATTTGGGTTTCCATTGTTCCTATTATCAAGAGTATCAGTTAATTATTTAATTCTTCTCTTCCTTTGGAAATAAATGTTTTGATGTTGTATAAAGGAATTATGAAGGATGGTTGACGTGGATTTTTTAAAAGTTTTTACCTCTCATGCAGTAAATTGCTCAACTTTTTAGAATTGATTAATGAATTTGGTACAGGGATCGATGAAGTGCACCAAGTCCTGGAACCATCTCCTTAAAAATAAAGAGCATTGCATTGTGCTTCTGTTCTGTGCACTATGATAAAGGGTTCTAATTGAGAGAAAGTATGGGATAGTTAAGAACTTCATTTTGATATGAAAATGTTGATCGTGTGACCTTGACATTTACGTAGAAGTTCGCTATATATACTTTTTAAAAGATCCTCTAACTTTTCGCATATTTCTTGTGACACTAATATCGAGATCGCCACCGATGAGGAGGGGGGGGGGGGGATTGGATGACTAGTATCTGTTTTCATCTTGAATTATGCGCAAAGTTATGTAAATATGTACAAGAGATTTTCGATAAGATTTTTGACAGAAATTTAAAAAAATATATATATGAATGTGTGAAATGAAGGTAACCTTTGACCTCTTGTTGCGTGCGATGTTTTCCTTCAAACAGGTTGTTGTCAACTATGAGCTACTGCACGTTTTCTTGTCACTGATACAGTTGAGAGCGAATAAATAAATAATAAGTAAATGAACAAATCAAAGATAAAAATAAAATTTATGATGGTAGACACCTGGTATTGGAAGCTGGAAAACTTCCTGTCTAGTTTGAAAAAAAAAGAAATTAGAAAAAAAACCCAAACAAAACAGGGAAGTATCTGCAGTAAAAAAAAAAAATCGGTGTATATTACTTATATGATACTTCCACCATCCAAATATATGGTATGGAAGTCATAAATCATTACTTCCTGTATCATTATGTCAGGCCAAGTGATAAACATGACTTATAAGCCAATTTGTTTTGAAGGAAACAACAAATTAATAGCAGTTGAGAGGTCGAGTATGTTTTGCAGAAAATAACCTTATTGAGATGCAAAGCCAGGATGTTATAATTTCTTTCAACTCGAGTAGGAAGGGAGGGAGGGATTATATTGTTTTTTGTACTTTCAAGGCTTACGTGTAGGCTAGCTTATTCTTGAAGTTTGAGAAGTTTTATGTAGAGTTGGCAGGGAGTTCACTCTGCGATCTGACCTTACTGCCACTGATGTTTATTTTTGACTTTTGTTACATACATTTACATCGAAAAAAAATCTTCAAATTTTGTTATTTCCACCTGCCGAAGTACATCTGCTTTTTGTTGCAGACGAGAGGTGTTTTGATATAAGCAGACGATGTTGGTTACGGATGTATCAAAATTTGGAGGGGATGTATGTATCGATAAAAACGTTACAGGACACTGCATTAGGCAGCTCAGTTTTAGCTCGTTATCAACTTAATCAAATCTTATCCGTCATATTTTTTCTAATTCTAGGCCAGCTTCCGCAGCCAGGATGATATATTTTTTACTTCAGATATCTTTATTGTCGTAAATTACCTATATATATTCGTGTTCAACACATATAACGTGTGGATAGCTCGAGGAGGCTCGATAAAAAGGGACTAGGGATTTTTAGAATATTAAGTGTTTTTTCTAGGATTAAGTTACAAACTTCTGAAAATTAGTTTTGTAAAGGATGTGTCCATTCGGCTGCAATGATAAGTGCGATGGTGTTGGATTTTTCTGGTTCGGAATTCATTATTTTTGAAAAGAATTTAAATTAAATTGGATTTAAAATGTTGGAAATTAATTTTTACAAGAAATTAATCGAGGATATAGAAGCTGTGAAGTCAGAGGAATCTGAGACCGTCTGTGTGACATATAGAGGTGAATATTTGTGACAAGATACTTATTTTATTATAAAAATAGTTCATTTGACTTTTGCATTTCCAGGAAATCGAAATCGAAAATATGAAATTTCTAATTGTTCTGCGCCTCCTACACTACATATATAAGGACAAAATATACAATGTAATTGTCTATGCAAGTAGATCTACTTGAATGTTTTGATCTGTGACGATGGGTATCAAAGTATCGGTCCAAGGTATTTTTTATCAATACACAAACCGTATGCTCTTACATTTTGAAAAATGCATCGTTGAAGGAGTTAGAAATGTGGACTAGCAATACTTATTGGAATTTTTATATGCCAAAAAAAAAAAAAAAAAAAAAAACCCAAACAACAAGTTGAACCGTGAAATAATTTCTTTGCAAAAGACGTAAAATTAAAGGATTTCTAGGGGGTGAATTCGGCGAATTGATTACTATCAACATCAGTTACAATTTGAAGGTGGAACAACAAATGTTGAAGATTTAAAGGATTTTAATAAATTTTATGACTTGTGATGTGTGATTCAATGAGCATCATTGAAGTGATGGCAGGAAAATAATAGGAGTAAATTGGCAATATAAAGATGTCAAAAATAGGTTTTAGAAAACTGAAGTGAAAAAGGAGTACAGAAGACGGTGACAATTGAGACGTTGAACGAATTTCGTGTTTTAAAAATTATATTTCTCTTCACTCATCTTTTCCTTCCATTTCAGGTTTTGACGCGAGTTCCAGTCGTACAGGGGCGGGGTCCACGGGAGGGAGTAGCCGTGGGAGTAGTAGCAGTGGACACCATAGTGATCTCATCAATCAGCTGGCAGATAACGGGGATGTCAAACAGTTCCTCTCCTCAGAGGTAAGTACTGCTGTCGTCTCTGCGCAGCTCACTTAAGAAAATTTGGATTTTTTCAGCTTTATCTCTTCTTTTATATATTTTTTAAAGATACCGTTTTCTTGCAACTTTTGATACAAATGTATATAAGTTTATTGATATGGTCAATGTAACTAGAAATTCACTTTTTAAAAAGATATCGTTTTTGATATGTAAGTTACTTTAGTTTATCAAGCCAGATTAGCGAAGAGAGATAACTCTAAATCACATTGTCAATTTTATCCACAAGAGCAGACAACTCTGTTGAATACACGGTTACTGTCTATTTCAGCTGTCTGACGACGATGCTGAGAGCGATGACTCCATCCACACAATGACTGAGGCAGAGTCACATGTCTCTTACAAACAGTTCGGTGCTATAAGGAAAGCAGGGTGTGTATTTATAGACTGTATCGTAGGGTGTGTATTTATAGACTAGTTATTTACGAAGATTGGTAAGACATGAATTGTAATATTACAATAGAACAACACTAGAAATGAATTAAAATGTATCGTAGATACATTGAAATGAACATGTGTGATGAATTTTCTTTCTTTCTTTCTTTCTTTCTTTCTTGATATTCAGATGAAAATTAAAATAAAAATTATTATAATGATTTAATATGAAAAGAGTAATGAAGTAAGTAAAGGATTATCTTTGATATTTAAAGGTGGTTGGTGGTGAAAAATTGGTTGATCCACAGAAAACGTAAACTAGAGCTAGCCCCCAAGAGGAAGTGGAAACATTACTGGGTGTGTCTGAAGGGGACAGTACTCTTGTTCTTCGAGGGCGGGGAGGAATCTGTCATCTCTGAGTCCAGTATACCACGGCATATACTTGGTAAAGGGCAATTTTATGTGTAAATGTAGATATGGTTTTGAAGGATGTTATCTTTGATGAAAATAAAACCTACTTTTGAGATTTTCATAAGAGTTTCAATTAAAACAAATTTTCCCCCTGAAAACTTTATGATGTGTTGCCTGAAACAGGCAATCTTAATGCTGAAAACTTACAAAAATAAAGTGTTCAAGAGCATGTACATACCAAGCAAAATGTGTATGGCTCACACAAGATTTTGTTTGCTTAGATTTTGAAAGTTTTTGTTTTATTGTTACAGTAATTGAAGGAGGTATAGCCCAAGCAGTCCCAGAGCATCCAAAACGAGAGAACATCTTTTCACTGAGTACAGCTTTTGGTGATGCATACCTTTTTCAGGTATTGAAATTAACAGGTTTTCCTTTCATCTAAGTTACCTATACTAAAATAAGAGGACTTTGAACAACATGTACATGTCTATTATTCATGTAGAGTGTGTCAGTATGTCATATCTAGAATATTTTTATAACACATTTGTGATTCAGATACATTGAAGTTAAATATCAAAGATTTTTATTTTGTTGATTTCAGGCGGCTTCAGCCACCGAGTTGGAGAACTGGATCAGCGTCATCCATTCAGCATGTGCTTCATCGTTCGCACGGCAACATGGCAAGGATAATACACTAAAACTCATGAAGAACGAACTACACAAACTGGAAAATAACATAGATGTTGTAAGTACATGTATTGTTAAAACAAGTAATAAAAAAATGTTTTTACTGCTTCTAGTTATATATAAAAATCCCCCCTCCCCAGATAAAAAAACATGCTTCCTACATTGGCACTCAGAGTTTTATGTTGTCACATCAATTTGTGCATAAACCTAAATATTTACCCTTCAAGTAGATTTCCTATGTTTAAGGCCAATCAAAATGTACTTGTTGGGCAATGAGCACATTTTTGTGTCGCCTGCGAAGCATAGCGACACTTAGGGATCACTTTGTCCGTTGTCCGTCTGTCCGTCTGTCTGTCTGTCACACTTTGGGTGTCACAGCCCATAACTTTTGATTGGTAAGTGATAGGGCTTTGATATTTCACATGTGTATTCCTTGTGACAAGACCTTCTTACACATACCATAATTTTTGACCTAGTGACCTTGAACTACTTATTTGACCTACTTTTCAAAAAAATTAAGAATGGATATATCTTTTGATTGGTAAATGTTAGGACCTTGATATTTCACACATGCAATCCTTATGGCAAGACCTTTCTACACATACCATAAATTTTGACCTTGTGACCTTGACCTAGATATTTGACCTACTTTTGAAAAAAAGATAAGATTCGCTATATCTTTTGATTGGTACGTGATAGGGCTTTGATATTTCACATATTTATTCCTTGTGGCAAGACCTTTCTACACATACACTAATTTTTGACCTTGTGACCTTGACCTAGATATTTGACTTAATTTTGAAAAAAAGATAAGATTCCCTATATCTTTTGATTGGTAAGTGATAGGGCTTTGATATTTCACATGTGTATTCCTTGTAACAACGCCTTTTTACACATACCATAATTTTTTTACCTATTGACCTTGACCTACATATTTGACCTACTTTTCAAAATAATTAAGATTGTATATATCTTTTGATTGGTAAGTGATAGGGCTTTGGTTTTTCACATGTGTATTCCTTGTGACAAGACCCTTCTACACAGACCATAAAATTTGACCTTGTGACATTGACCTAGATATTTGACCTACTTTTCAAGAAAAGTAAAATTGGCTATATCTTTTGATTGGTAGGTGATAGGGCTTTGATATTTCACATGTATTTTCCTTTTAACAATGCCTTTCTACACATACCATCATTTTTTGCCTTTTGACCTTGACCTAGCTATTTGACCTTCTTTTCTCAGAAATTAAGGTTGTATACATCTTTTAATTGGTAGGTGATAGGTCTTTTATATTTCTTATGATGAGACCTTTTTGTTACCAATTTTTACGTAGTGAACTTGACCTAGATGATTGACACTCTTTTCTGAAAATTTGAGAATGACCATATCTTTTAATTTGTAATTAAGAGGTCTGATATTTCAAATGAATTTCATTTGACAAGACTTTTCTACTGATACCAATAATTTTGATCCACTTTCTATAATAATAATCAAACCGCTTCGCAGGCGACACAAGCATTCCTTGGATTGCTATTTTTATCGAATGGATATGACACACTTATCATAAGGAGAATTACTCATCATATGGAATGTTGCACATTTTAAAAGAAACCAATCAAGACTTTATTTCGTTAAGTCAAGGTCAATATATCCTTATTAAAATATGTATGTGTAATGGATGTCATCTTGAGTGTGTTGTGTCTTGTACATTTTGTTTGGTCTACAAGCAATTTTTAGCCCGCCGGGACGAAAAAGTCCGGAGAGCTAATGCCATACCCTCCGCGTCATCGTTGTCATCGTCCGTAGACAAAACTTTAACCTGGGCTATATCTCTTGAACTATAAGGGGTAGGGCTTTTTTATTTCACATGTAGATACCTTGTGATGGGACCTTTCATTTGAGACCATGACCTTTGACCTAGTGACCTTGACCTTGGACTTTGACCTACTTTCCAGAAACTTTAACCTGGTTTCTGACAAAAACCTGTATAGGCGAGCTATGTAATCTTTGATTATCCTATGTTTTGAAGAATCACTTCGGATCGCTATAAGTCCAAACCCATTTAGTCAATACAAAAATCACCCATTCTCCTAATTATTCTCCTATAGGATGTCAAAATGAGGAAGATGGCAGAGTTACAGCTGACTGTTGTTACTGATCCCAGGAGTCGTCATGCCATCATTAAACAAATCAACCAATGGGAGGAAAACCTCGAAAAACTATACGTAGAGCAATACAGGATGAGATGTTATATAGCCTCTCTACAGGGATCAGAACTACCCAATCCTAAGGTAAAGAATCTTATCTGAAATATATTATATGTAGAGCAATACAGGATGAGATGTTATATAGCTTCTCCACAGGGATCAGAACTCCCAAATCCTAAGGTAAAGAATCTTATCTGAGATATATTGTATGTAGAGCAGTACAGGATGAGATGTTATATAGCCTCTCTACAGGGATCAGAACTACCCAATCCTAAGGTAAAGAATCTTATCTGAGATATATTGTATGTAGAGCAGTACAGGATGAGATGTTATATAGCCTCTCTACAGAGATCAGAACTCCCCAATCCTAAGGTAAAGAATCTTATCCGAGATATATTGTATGTAGCGCAGTACAGGATGAAATGTTATAAAGCCTCTCTACAGGGATCAGAACTCCCCAATCCTAAGGTAAAGAATCTTATCTGAGATATATTGTATGTAGAGCAGTACAGGATGAGATGTTATATTGCCTCTCTACAGGGATCAGAACTCCCCAATCCTAAGGTAAAGAATCTTATCTGAGAGAAATTGTATGTAGAGCAATACAGGATGAGATGTTATATAGCCTTCTACTGGGATCAGAACTCCCCAATCCTAAGGTAAAGAATCTTATCTGAGATATATTGTATGTAGAGCAGTACAGGATGAGATGTTATATTGCCTCTCTACAGGGATCAGAACTCCCCAATCCTAAGGTAAAGAATCTTATCTGAGATATATTGTATGGAGAGCAGTACAGGATGAGATGTTATATTGCCTCTCTACAGAGATTAGAACTCCCCAATCCTAAGGTAAGGAATCATATGTGAGATATATTGTATGTAGAGCAGTACAGGATGAGATGTTATATTGCCTCTCTACAGGGATCAGAACTCCCCAATTCTGAGGTAAAGAAACATATATGAGATATATTGTATGTAGAGCAGTACAGGATGAGATGTTATATAGCCTCTCTACAGGGATCAGAACTCCTCCAATCCTAAGGTAAAGAATCTTATCTGAGATATATTGTATGTAGAGCAGTACAGGATGAGATGTTATATAGCCTCTCTACAGGGATCAGAACTCCCCAATCCTAAGGTAAAGAATTATATCTGAGATATATTGTATGTAGAGCAGTACAGGACGAGATGTTTACAGAACGTAGACTTTGGTTTTATTTCACACATTTGATACCAATTAATCTACTTTGAGCTTGACCTTGGCAATGGAGTTCGTGATAAACACTTTGAAGTTAGGGGACCACAATTCTATGAATATTCTTATTTCAAGTTCTATGACACTATGTCCTGTGCAAAGAATATAAAACTACCTCTCTGCAAGGCTCAGACAGGACCAATAGATTTTGTATGTGAAGATCTGACTGAAGGGTTTCTGGTTTATGTAGTTCAAACTAAAGAGATGTCACCTTTGTTTAAAGCAGGCTTAAAACTGTCTGGATTTTTCTCTGAGGTAATTCTCTTAGAGGTGCATAAAACAAAGGTGTGTGAATATCAGAATAAACGGTCATTGCAAAGTTTGAATTGAATTTTCCTATATATAGTCATAATTCTCAAATCAACTTGAGAAGGGGTTCGTACTGCGAGAGCATGCACGATGCATTGCTATTCTACAGTTCCCCTTTCAACCAGCGATGCCGTTCAAAGAAGTGTATCATTTCACTCTTTGAGATACTATATTTACCACATATTTTTCCTGTGATTATGAGAATTTGATTAGAGGTAAGACTCAAGGGTCAAGTCCTTGTCCACGACAATGGCTGGACTGGACGCCGACATTGTGACAATTGTTATCCATTTACTAATGCCTTATAATGACCAGTGATGACCACGGCCGTCGTGTTACACGTAGATTTATGACCAAGTACCTTGTTGGTCATTAGTTACACCTGTGATCACTTTAAATGACCAAAACAACGGAGGGGTCATCTCAGAGTTGGTGTATCAAGTCCTCCTCTTCCCTCTAATCCCTCCCCCCGGGGAAAGTGGATTGTTTGAGGTCCGTGAAATTCCATAGTTTTAATGGTTTCAATTTTGGACGGGGGGGGGGGGGGTCAACAGAATTTGAATGCAGTTGAGTAAGTGCAGTGCAGCGTTTGACAAAGAAAAAGATTTGTAATGTGCTGTAGAGTTGTAATCAGTCAAAACTGTCTTTGTATGAAAGTTATCAAAAAGAGGATTAATTTAGGAGAGAAATCATAGATAGGAAAGATTCCACAAACTCAAAATTCGATTCCCTTCTTTAAGCCATATTTTAGAAATAACGACTTTTCCCCCAATAAAGCGATTGAATAAAGAAATACATGTACAGAAAAATCCCATTAAGAATTTCTGACTGAGATTTTAACACACATACTTTAAACTAGAATCTTATCAGGTCGATTAATTTTTGGTCAGGTTCAATGTTACCAAAGATAATTTTGGTAATAATGGTAGATCTGACGTCAACCTGAACATATTTAAAAGCTAGGTACATGTCTCAGTAGTTTAAAAACTTTTGATAATATCCCATCTTTAGCAAAGTGATACGAGAATGTTACAGATCATCAGATTTGTAAAGTGAGTTTAGTCCAAGGTTTTGGCACGTTTCTCATTTAAAATATTTAAAATTTTAATTGTCTACATGTATTTCTTTTTAAGTGATTACTATATGAACTCTATCGTGTTTTGACAGGTGCATTAAAAAAATGTGACATACTACATAAGGTGTTTGTACTGAAGTTTCGACTTTTGTGAATATTGAATGCATAAAACTAAGATATAACATATAAAATAACATATAAGACGAGGATTTATATTATATGGATTAATATATTTCCGTTTCAGGTATTGCTAAGTAGTGTATCCAGGGCGTCTAAGTCGACCTTGAGCCGTCTTGGAACCTTCACTGTCACATCGTTCCACGCGCTTGTTGCCGCCAGGAAGCCGTTGGTGGTACCAAATATCTATGGCAAGGGGAACCACACCGGGGGGATGTTGTCTCCTCGCGGGGACGGGACGTTCAAGTACAGTCTGAAACCTAAAAGCAACAATAGTCCCGTGAAAAGTCCCAGTTCGGAGTAAGTATAGATGTAGAATTTTATAATGAATTTTAATAATTTATCACCTACGTAAGCATCATAATTATACGTTCCTACCAATCCAAGTTGGACAGGAACGAGCATTAAAATCGTGCGTCCGTACGTCGGTCTGTAAGTTACTTAGACCAATGCAAGAGCATTGTACATTTTGTACTGTATAAATTTATGTAGGCAATGAATATTGTTTCCTCTGAAAAGGTTGTGTGACCTTTTACACTTTTAAGCAGGGAAATAAACAGAATGCTCGTTTCTTTATATGTATTAAGTTTTATCGAAAAATTATAGAAAATTTCCGTTTTACAGAAGTGGATCCTAGTTTATGACACGTGGTATGATGTACATAAGTAAAGTTTTAAGAGGTTGTACTACAAGTAGTAAAGGAAGAGAAAACTTGCTTAAATATAATAGGGGTGAGGTTTGATTGTTGATTATTTGTTGTTTGTAGGGCTATTTACAAGGCCACGGATATTGACGAAGTGGTGGCCGATTTGTACATGGACAGTCCGGACGATATCTCCGGGAATTCCGACGGAAGTTCCATTGTGGAGACCTTGTCCAGGATAGCGCTCCCTAACAATCAGGTTCGTATTGGAAATGTAAATTTGTTGAGGGTAGGGTGGGGGGGATAGAACTGGGGGTAGAGGGGGTTGTTCATAGCTACCAGAGTTGGGCAAAAATCTTTTTAGATGTTGCTGCAAAGATTTTGGGAAAAGAGGGGAATTGAGGGCCACGGAGACTGCTAGTATTATTTTGAAATGTTTGTACATGTAATATCCAAGAGTGGGGATGAGGGAGGCACGAGGGCGATTTGAAGAATTTATAGTTTGTCACAAGGGAAATGGTACATGTATATACTATCAAAAGTTTTGTATCCGGGGATGACTTCTATAGTCATTCTAGATAGTAAAAAAAGATATGGAGAAAATTCCGGAGAAAGAGAACATAGTTTAGGTCATGTACACCGCGAACGATACAGGCACTGCTAGCAACAGGAAATCATATTAAAAAAAAAAATTAATTTAAATTGATTCTACGAAGTATGGGTCAGGAAGAACCCGTGCAATGTCGGTCATGTTGGTGTCTTTTACTGTCCTCGTATGCAAATATACATGTATGTTGACAAAACACACAACGCGGCACATGATGATCATTTATCTTTGAGGCGTTTGAGGGTTTTGAGTTGTTCGAGGTTATCGAGGGATAAGAACTGTGGAAGATATCGAGGAATTTGAACTATGAATGGATGTCGAGGGGTTTTGAGCTGTGAACGGATATCGAGGGGGTTGAACTATGAAAGGATATCGAGGGGTGAGTTGTGAAAGGATATCGAGGGGTGAACTGTGAAAGTGTATCGAGGGGTTGGAAATATGAACGGATATCGAGGGGTTAGAACTGTGAAAGATATCGAGGGGTTTGAACTATGAACGGATGTCGAGGGGGGTGAACTGTGAAGGGATATCGAGGGGATTGAACTGTGAAAGGATATCGAGGGGATTGAACTGTGAAAGTATTTCGAGGGTTTAGAACTGTGAAAGTGTATCGAGGGGTTAGAACTGTGAAAGGATGTTTAAGCTTTAGAATTAATGATGTTAGGAAATATCTAAGTTTAAGAATTTTTGTCGATATCAAAGATTTTGAGATATTTGAGAATATCATAGGGTTTTATATTTTTTACACTAAGATAGGGAGTAATCTAAGGATGTCTAGATTTCGAGATGCCGATGATATCAACTGGTTCGAGATGTTCGAGAATATAAAGAGTTCAGGGCTTACAGGCCACTAGCTTCAATATTTCGCTCGTCTCACACGTTGTTCCTATTCGGATATTTTTGTGTGCGAAACACGCACAGAAAAATAACCGAATATGAACAACGTGTGAGACGAGCGAAATATTGAAGCTAACAGGTCAGGTGTCTTTTACCTACATTGTCCTATTCAGTATAACCCTATCATTGTCTGTTCTCTGTTGATGTACATTTGTATAACGTTGTTAGATTTGAAATTTCCACATATAAATTTTATAAAATTCGCTTTTAAGGTTTGAGTTGATTGAATAAAATGGATTCATGAAATTATTTGTACTTTCAAGAACAGTAAAATTTGGAATAACAAATTTTAGCTTCTCCATTTTAGAATGCTTTCAATACACTTTTTTATCCTCAAAACAAAATCAGAGAGAGAATTCCACGGTGAAGTGTGAAGATGTTGACACTGGCGATATAATGGGTTATTTTCTTGTGTCCAATTACTGTCATTTTTTCACACGGTTATCGGCCCTTGTTATTGTATATTTGTCAGTAAGTCCTGCTGAGAGGTTAGAAGGGTCGACGTTTGATGTTATAGACGTTTTAGTCGCATCCATACAGCCTGGGTACAATAGAAAGATGAATTATCAAAGTAAAAAGCAAATACTTCTGCGGGAAATGTGGGTTTTGGAGGGCCCTATGCTTGAGATTATGATACTAATTTTGAGATTTAAAGAGAGATTATGACAAGAAAAATGACGTATTGATCCGTGTGCAATGATCTGTGATTACCTTTACTCCAGACGTACGTTTGTAATTAAATGCAGGTGAGATCCATAAAGTTTCTATCGTGCGCATAGTTCACTTAATGGGAAATTCATTTTGGACTCGAAGCGTTCATTACTTGCGGAGCACAATAGCATCCCTAGACTACCTTTGTCTGTCCGTAATTACAACCCGTGCAACGAAACATACAGAAATGACATTGATTGCTTTAAAGTAACAAAGCCCTGGTCGGACTGCGAGAAAGAAACACGAAATTTAAAGCTTGTTGCGTAATTTTAAAATATGCCCGGGGTGTGCATCGTGCATGTACTTTTGTGAATTTGATTGCATTTCTATCAAATGCGCGTGCGGGGAGACAGGGAAGATGTATTAATTAAATCTGGTGGTAGGATGTCAATATCATCATGCAGATTTGACGGACCGCGGTCTTGAATGAGTCAGCGATGCTCAGTGGTCAAAACCAGCATCTTTGGCCGACAACTCATTTTGTGTCAACACGTCGAGCGTGCCGGTGCATGGATTCGCGTCTTCATTTATTATGCAAACCAATAAAAACAAATTTTCTGTTCTTCTTCACAGGTGAAACTGACATCGCATGTTTGAAACAGACAAAGTATACATACTTAGCGCGACAAAAATAACTAATAAGATTATTCGCAGCGCGAGTGATTCCATCATACAATTGTAATTTCCGATTTTGGAATTAGCGCCATGTCTGGGATTTTATTCGGTGATGTGTATTACTTGGCCATGGATCATAAAGAAGGAAAAAATAAACATTTGAGTAAAAATACGGTCAGTCTCAGTCAATGTTGATTGTCTTTGCATTTGTAAAGAATATACATGTATTCATATTTTACGTAACTTGTACATTATTTGAGGTGAAATATTGAGGCAGTGGCTAGATCTTTTATGCCTATATTTTCAAAAGATCGACACGTTCTTGGCAAGCTTTTGAAAAGATCATGGAATACATTATCCTCCGTCCACATTAAAATAAAAAAAAAAATATTGACTTTTTTATTCGATCATTTTGTGAAAAATGATGTCTTTAATAGACGGACGTATTTTGGTATAGGTCTGTCTGGATATATTTTTATGTGAGAAAGAGACAAAAACTTCAGTGCTATTAACTTCAAACTTGTCACAATCGATTGTGAAGGCCAAAAAAGGTTAAGGTCATATCCAGGGTACAGATCTGGAATCTTCACTTTTCACAAAGTATCGATCACCATGAAATAACGCTTTAAATTGCCAAGGTCATAAGATCAAGGTCATCGCTCTTGATTGGTCTATGGCGGACAGCTACTACTCGATTGCGCTTTTATGGTTTGTTTGTACATCTAATGCTGAAGCTGACCTATATTTTGAACTTCCCATTCTGTTATGTGGGCAGGCCGGTTTCCTGTAGGAAAAATACACGTAGATACATAGTTGAACCTGTCTGAAATCACAGGGATTTATCGCGCTTCCCGCTTGCTTGATGGAGCTCGATGCCAACGATCCACAAGAATATCCGCCCCTACTTTCCTTATATATACCTTTGACTACAGAGATATGTGAAGGGGCGGGTGTCATT
Organism: Pinctada fucata; assembly: GCA_028142955.1. Lineage (NCBI taxonomy): Eukaryota > Metazoa > Mollusca > Bivalvia > Pterioida > Pteriidae > Pinctada > Pinctada fucata. The sequence goes on from AP027104.1 coordinate 35,287,053, forward strand.
GAGGGTTGTTAGCATCGAGCTCCTGTGTACTATGGGCATTTTACCCATGGTTCATGTACCATCAAGCCGCCGGGAACACAGGTTGCAGACCCCCCCCCCTTTCCCCATTCTTTAGAAATCTCTAAAGAAGGGGGAATGTCTGCAACCTGTGACCGAGTCTCAGTTTGATCTCCCTTCGTCCGTCTTTCTATTCTTCTGTTCCTTAATCCCTATTATCGTCCAATCCACCGATTGGTTCACATGGCGATTAAATCGAAATGGCATTTGATTTAAAGGAATGGACATTACTCCCATACATATCATTTAGGATGCGCATAGTTGTTTATTTACAATTAAATCTAAAATGCGCCTAGCAATCTAAAAAGCGCTTATTATTATGTTTATATTGTGAAAGGTTTATTGAATGTAAAAAGGTCATTGAATATAATACAACAAACATGATGATGAATATTTCGTGAAAATTGAAAACTAATTGTACAGGTTACACTAACTAGGTGATCATCTATCTTGTCAACACGGTATTTACTAACATGACATGTTAGTCAAGGTAACGTGAAAAATGTTGTATTACATAACTCCTCCCAAAATGACTTGATTGATGACCACGTACATACATACAAAATTTTTCATAACATCGCTGAGAACGTACATATCAGCACGTTTTCCCTAAATTTTTAGAATGTATAGGTTGGAAAGGACAGTTTTGATGAAGTCTTTTAGAATGCAAGAATTATAATTTACAGAAATCACAGAAGATCACTTTAGTTTGAAGAAAGCATCTAGACAAAATTTTAAAAGATACCGTGTGTAACCCACGGGGTAAATTCGTACCTCACTAAGGTTGGAAGTACGATCTACCCTGTGGGTTACACACGGTGGATTAATGACGACATCTTCAAAATTATTCATAGCTTACATGCATCTTCATCTCCATTTCAGACTATACTGGTCGGAGTGGACAAACGGACAACGGTGCAAGATTTGCTGGAGTCCGTCTGTAGCAAGCGACAATTAAATCCCTGCGACCATTACGTACGGATCAAGTTACCCAACACACCGCCTGGAAATTATACGATCCCGGACTCGCAGGAAAACATAAAGAGACTCGTAAGTATGCGGACGGTCAAAGTATGCTAAATGACCGTTGTAAAGTATCTTTGTTACTTACATTTCCCTGTCATTGACGAAAGCTATTCCCCACCAAAGATCGTAAAATTAGTGGTGGACAATAAAGGGGAAAGAGACGGTTTTCTCCTCCAACGACTTTCATCCGGGAAGTTGAGCGTCCAGTTAGCCCACCAATAGATTTTGGAATTACCGGACAGACGCTGTGGTAATTGACGTAAGACCCTCCGAAATAGATTATTTCTTTTCATAAATTTTCTAAATTTGAATCATTTTAAAATTTATATTCATTACGGGACATGTATGCTTTACGCATCAGTGATTTTGTATATCGCCCGATTTTCGATATTAAATCATATACATGATGAAAGTGTCTATTTTTGATGCACTTTGTGAATATAAATTTGGATAACGTAAGATGCTATCATCATATTTCATTTTCTTTACAGAGATACGAGTCGATAGAAGTTTGCCAGAAAAGTGTGTTTCAACTGCAACTAGTCAAATCGTCTGCCGATTCAGAATTCGGATTTGCCGTGGAGGCGGAACTTGCCGAAGATTACGATCGTGAGGACGATTTGCGTCTCTACGTCAGTAACGTCACGGCCGGTAGCGTGGCGCAACGTAACGGACTGGCTATCGGGGACGAAATATTAATTATCAACGGTCAAATTGTGTCCGAACTTGACCTCGTGTACATAGAGGAAGTGCTTCATAGTTCTAAAGGATTGTGTTTAACTGTGCGTTCTTTAAGGACGTTTATACCGAGTCAGTGCGTGAAAACTGACACACCAAACATTGACACGATGGTGTGTCCTCCCCCACCCTCACAGTCGCGGATCCCGGAGAAAGTTTTAGATGGCCTCACCGTACCCGCACCACAAGGTGAGTTGACACGATAGAATTGTCAGTTCTTTGTTGTCTGAATTTCAGTGCACATTCATTCCGGAGAAAGAAAAAATCTTTAATATCATGGGCGGATCCAGCTTTTCCGGGAGGGGATGGCTCCAGACTATGATTTTGAAAACAATTTTTCTTGAAAAGGAAAAAAAAATAATGCAGATTTTGGGCATTTTCAAGAGGGGTGTGTGTGTCTGATACCCCACATCCTCTAATCCTCCCTAGATCCGCGCTTGAAAGATTGGTGCTTTTTGCTTTGAAAAACATTTCTTCATGAAGGGTTTGCCCTAATATTTTATCAATTTGATGGAATTTGAAAAAAGAAGATTTTATTGGTTTTATCTGATTTGTGTCGTTTCCTATTTCCTTTACTTCCTGGAACGAACACTTCTTTGTTATTTATTCAGCAAGTTGATTTTTCTATGAAAGCATATCACTAATTCCTGACCGTTACATCCTAATATCATTAGAATCTGTTGTCGTATAAATACTTGATGCATGTAAGTTCTAATTTCCTCGTCCTACAAATTCACGTCATAAATCATGTAGAATACTTTAACCTAATAAAGAATCATTCGTCACGTAAACGTCGACCTATTTGAAATATTTGTACCAAAACGAACCATTTTAATAATTCGTCATTTTTTTGTACTCAGCGGTCAAAATATGTAGTATTTTATTTTACTCCTTTAAAAAGTCAGGTTTTGGACTTATAAAATTGATGATATTTTTTTTTCAATTTTCTGTGATGGAAGTTGACTTTTGGGCAGGTACGTAGAGGGTTAATTTCCATCGTAGAGGGTTAATATCTATCTAGCAATAGCAGTGGCGGATCCAGCGCCCCCTTTGCCGGGGGTTCAAGGGGCGAATTTTGCCGATTTTTACTGAAAATAGGCCAAAATATAGGGGGGGGGGGGTGGAAAATTTTGGGTCAGTGCCGGGGGGACGGACGCCCCCTCCGCACCCCCTGAATCCGCCACTGAATAGTTGGCTATTTGACAATATTATCACTTTCCAGGCATTTTTATGGCGATGATGTGATTTTATGGGAATAGTTAGTCCTTATTAACCTGCAATAAATACCTCAAAACACGACGTCACCAAACAAAGCTGTAAGGGATGACAAATTTCACAACTCGGGACTGATGTAACAAACACATCATATTATGGCTTTCTTACGCTATATGGCTAGTTTACACCCTCTCAATTGACTTTTACTGCTAAGGCTTGTTGTAGATAGCGTTTTAGAGCCGGTATTTTTTTTTCAGCAAACTGGCAGCAAACGTTGATCTTGGTATCGATCGATAATCACAATTGCTAGTAAAAAGGAGAATATCATTGACAATAAATGGTCCGTATCTGAAGATAAAGAGGAATAAAAGAAAGAAGATTCCAATATGAATATTTGCGACCGTATTGCAGATATGACATGAATCTTCAATTCAAATTTAGAGAACTAGTTTCTCATAATTATCGATAGTCCTCATCCGTCAGTGAAATTTACACGTCAATGGGATTTTCCATAGGAAGGGTTGAGGGGAGAAGGGGCACGATTTCGAAGATTCTGCAACAAACTGTACGATAAATTATGGGCGCATCTAAACAATATTAAGGGGGGGGGGGGGTATTGGAGTTAAAGGTTGTCAAAGGGGGATCCAGTCTATGATTTTGAAATAATATATATATGTTTAAAAATGAAAAAATGATGAGGATTTTTGGCAGAGTCCGCGGGTTTGTCACCTGAAGCCCCTCCCTCTCTACTTATTGACCCGCGCTTGCAAGACTTGCAAATAGATTTCGTAATTTTCTCGACATTTCAGATTGACATGGTTTCTAGTTTTATTTTCGTTTTAGAGGTTATTAACATACAATTTGACACAGTAATAGTTTGAAACCGCCATTAAATTTAGTTTTATATTCCCGCTAACGATATATACATTGTATTCATTGATTTGAAGGTAATGGGATTTTAGAAGAATGTTTGTTGAAAAAAGAAATATATGCATTATACCTTTGTTGTTTGCTGCCAGTTTATATGAATTTTTCTATAAAAAAATGTTTTAATCTTTTGGTATATGGTTCAAATCCTCGTCTGTACCTCTTTATTTCTTGATAAGCTAGGGTTCATACAAGTTTTATGAACCATAATGATATCTTTTTCTGTCATGATTTTAGAATTTTCTGCAAATGTCTCAATTTGTAATAAGCATTGAAACTAAAATAGTCAGAAATTATAAAACAAAATTCCAATGTAAAATTTATCAATTGGACAGAAGAAGAAAATGTGTACATATATATTCATGTCTTTTGAGTATGACTTGAGATAAACGTGTGAATTTCTTGATTTACCAGACTAAGTGTTCATTTAAAATCGTGAATGATCACTACATGAAGGATGTTTATTTTCTCTTACAGATAACCCTGAGGTAGCCAAAGACCAAAAGACCAAGCAGACTGGGGACCAGCAGGGTGGGGATTCCCCTACCCCACGGACTAACCAACCTCCCTCACAGATAGACAGTCTACTACAGGTATGTGTATAGAAATTTATTATGAATATGGTGCCAATAAAGACATATGAAAAGTTGAATAAAAAAACATGCTCAGTGTTACCAAAAATTAGAATTGAAAGTATATACACTTGCAAAATCTGTTACTAAGTTGACATTGTCATTTCAATGTTAAGGAAATGAAATGCTGGAAAGAAAGTATTGGTCTGTTATTATTGGGGGACGTAAAAATCTTCGAATTTACGATTTCTGTTTTTGTAGGGTGCAGATCAGGTGACGTCAATCTGCCGGCAGAGGAATGATTCAGACGAGAACGGACAGGCAATTCCCCCATCCAAACCTTTGTCAGAGGCTCAGAAACTACGCAAAGTTATCATGGAGCTCATAGATACAGAGAGAGCCTATGTAAAGGTAAGAAATTAACAAAATGGGGGACAACACGCAAAATCTCTGGTGAGCAAACAGATGGAGACAGCAAGAGCAATTATGTAAAAAAATAGATAAGGCAAAACATCATTGAAATGCAAAGGCCAACCTGTTATCTCAACAGAGTCTTACCTTTTATCTCAACAGAGTCCCAATATAAAATAGTCTCTGCAGATTTCCATTGTAAAAACTGTAAAGGAATCATATAGATCATTTTCATGATAAGAGAAGCAGTATGTAAAGCTTTGATTACAGTAACTTTGAATTTATTTATACAGAGACTGCAGCTTTCATTTCTATAATATGAATTGTCTCCCCCTGAAATAAAGTAAATTTCTACATAGTTGCAAGTCTGTATGTTCTTCAAATATATTAATGTATTTCTAGGACCTGAACTTTTTGACAGAGCGTTATTTGGAGCCATTGAAGGAAGAGACTTTCCTAACCAGTGATGAAATCGATCAGTTATTCGGTAACATTCAGGAGATCGTTATGTTCCAACGACAGTTTCTACAGAGTTTAGAGGAGGCCCTACACCTAGAAGGAGACTTCTTCACTTCTGAGGACTCCAAGGCTTTCAGAGTGAGTTTGTACATTTGTCTGTCTGTATGACTGACTGTCCAGGTGCCTGTTTTACAAAAATATGTACGAAAATTTTAAGGATTTTTTTTAACTCTTGATCACCAAGTACTAATCATATAAACTAAAAATCGCTATGTTTTGTTTCTGAATCTGTATTTAGTATGTAAAAATACTATTAGAAAGGAGAACATAATCTAAAGCAAAAAAGATTTTATGCTTTTATTTGTTGAAGAAAGTTACAAAAATTCCAAAAAAATTTCATATTAAGTATTTTTGTAAAACAGGCTCCAGATATCTTGCAGTTATGACATATATTGCATCTGCAGTGTTTTAGATGCTTAATACTAATACAGCCTGTACTCGCTGAATAATGCCAGAAGAATACATGTGAAATTAACTTAATACTAGCTGGTGGTCCAATGATATAGAGTACCAGAATGAAAATAATGAATATTTTACCAATGAATGTGAAACACATCGTAATGATGAAGTAATAAAAGAAGTATCCAAAAGTTGTTTGAAAGACGTTGTGTATTTATAAAAAAAAATAGAATCTTTAAATATTGGTGAAATGTGTTGAAGTACCTGATACCTTGAAAATTATACCCATATATGCAGATGGTTCAATTAAATCCCATGATTTCTGCTGTAATATGAAAGTTTCTAAGAATTGCAGTTGTTGTAATTGTAGAATTGGGAATCAATTTTTTAAATTGCAGAAAGTGGTTTTCAAAGTTTAGATTAAAGATTATGATTATGTAAATACCCTTAATACTAATTGATATAACACATCATACCTTAAAGCTTACTAGACCATCAATCTCTGCTTGACTAATCATCATATAAGATTTATTAATAAATCATAGATCAGCTTTAACATATAGTATGTATAATTAAATCATGAGATCAGCTTTAACATATACATATAATTAGGAAAGATTATTGTTTATGTATGATTGCAATCATTACATTTAACAAAGGACCTGGAGCTCAGGGTACGTATTTACCCACATTGCACATGTGTGTTGATTTGCATTATAAGATTGGTGCATGACCGTTGTACTCATGAGAACAAAATTATGTATTCTGTACTTTGATTGTGTGCTTGCATGGTTTTTGTTGAGAATTATGAAAAATTGCACAAAAATCTAAATTTTGTATCTTGTGTATTAATTGTTGCGTGAATCTGTCACATTTTCTGCATGTGAATATTATTTGAAATATTGCAGTGAATCATTCAATCCCCTGTCAGAAATGGGCATGTATGCTATATTTATTGAGTAATGCAACAACATCAAGCCTAGTTTTAAGTTTTCTCATTTATTGAGAATTACCGGTATTTCTCATTTATTGAGAATTACCGGTATTTCTCATGAAGTTCGTCTGTTCTTGTTAATTCGACTTATACGAAGATTAAACTTATTAATTTCTTCATTTCACTTACATGTTCAGCTCTAATCGATATGAAATTTCAAATAGCTATATTTATTTTTTCGTGATCTTAAAATTCATCAAATCTGAAATATTTTTGAAAAAAAAACAGTCAAGGTCAGAGATATCAAAGTGTTTCAAAATCAATATACCGGTATTGTTGTTGTCACTTTGTCATTTTGTATGTGGATTCGCGTCCTTCTCAAGTTTTGAAGCTTTTTGGATGTTTATAAATTTTAGGAATCTATACTATAGATAATCAAATTTAAAGCTTCCACTATTGATGTACTGATCAAAGTTATATATAAAATAAGATTTGGTATATTAATTGTGAATTTTTTTTTTTTTCAGAGGATCCTGTTTTCCCTTGGTGGATCGTTTCTTTTCTACGCTAATCATTTTAAAGTTTACAGTTCATTTTGTGCCAGTCATACTCGTTCACAGAAAATACTCAATCCTGGTAAGTTTTTTCATCATTGTAAAATGTCAAAGAAATTGTTATTAATCATGTTAATTCAACCATGTCTTGATTTGTACTCGACAGCTACGAAAAACCTGTAACATTTTGAAGTAGTATAAGAAAGAAGAAAAACCAGATTAATTGAAAAAAATACAAAATAGATCAAAAGGAAAAACAAGATTCATTTAATGAACTGATTACAGATAATGCATATCAATAACAAATTACCAATTTCAAAAAATGAAAAAAAATATCAAATTTCCATTTTACCTTTTCACAAATTTAAATCACATTATTTATTTCAGTTGCCAATGAAGCTCTGAAGGCTTTTTTGGGAGCGAGGAATCCCAAGCAGCAACACTCGTACACCCTAGACTCATATCTGATCAAACCTATCCAACGAATACTCAAATACCCACTGTTATTACAGCAACTTTGTCACCTCACGGACGTCGACACAGACGAACATTACCATCTGTCTGGTAATTATTTAATATGAAAAGTTACAAATTGGGTATGAAGGAGAAATGATACTGATCTATTCATCAAGTCATCTAGAATTGTTACAGTTTCACTTTAGTTCATAATTTGTATAGAAATTTTATGAGCCAGTTAGAATTTTCCATAAACTCATGTTAAAAAAGGACAAAATTATAAAAATACTAGTAAAACAAGAATGTAAGACTTCATGATACAGAAAATCAATAATTTGGATAAATTGATAAATAATGTAAAAAGAAACCCAGACAAATTAGGTTCTATAATTTCAAAGTTTGAGATGATGGGGTCCAGTTTTCTAATATTTGATATTACAATGTACTAAAAAAAGATTGAGAATTGTTATAGGTTTGGTTTGCTCTTGAACTTTTTCACTTTCTTAAAATTCTAACCTATACTGAATTTCTTCACAGAGGCCCTTAAAGGGATGGAGGCAGTTGCTGAACATATAAACGAGATGCAGAAGATTTTTGAAGAATACGGAGCAATCTTCGATGAACTCTCAAAGATGTTTCGGGATCTTTACCCCCATAAAAGGGTGTGTGCCTTTTAAAAGATTTAGAAAAAAATACTTCATTGCATATAGATATATGATTTAATGTACTTTGCTAGCTTATTTCAATGCAACAATGTTATATAATCTTTTACATGAAAATTATATGATTATAAATCAAGAAAATTTGTTTTCTCTTCTTTCATGAGAATATTTTTCCAAGAATATGTAATAAGAATTATCTCCACTTTGTGGAAAAAGGGAATTTTTTTCTGAAATTTTAACATTTACATGTATTTATTGAGTTGTTGGAATCATACAAAGTTAACCTCACATATTCACATCAAAATGGAAATGTGAAATTTTATATTATTTTGCCTATAATGGACAGAAAACATTTAAACTCTTTCATTTGAACGATATCATTTTAATTTTAGCCAGTAGATTTGAGTGTAGGGGAATTACAAATGTACGGAACAGTGGAGTGGTGCAATATGTGTGACAGTCTGGGGAAAGTCAAGAAAGGACTTGATCTGGAAAATATTGTGTTTGTGTTCAAATCCGGTGTTGTGTTTATATGTCGGGAAAAAGTCAAAAAGAAAATCAAACCAAAAGTAAGTTAACAAGCACGTTGTGATTTAGGTGATCTGTTTAGAATTTGTATTCTGAAAATTTTCGAGGGAAATTTGCATTGTATATTATTGAGATGTAAACAAATTTTAAAGATAGTGTATGACATTTCTTTAAATGAATCATGTTAAAAATCCTCAGAAGAGCAAATTTTACATGACTCCTACAGGTGTACGAATTTGAAATAATATTTCTCAGAAAATTTAAAAACGTATTAATATCTTCATCTACTTTGTGTATATGTACATTCTTTCTGATAAATGTTATAGATACATGTATCTGGTACATTAAGTCTAGCTGAGAAAATAAAGAAGATAAAGAAAAAAAAATCAAATATTTTTTCAAAATTTAGAAAAAAAAGAGTAAAAAAAACCTTTTTTTTATTTCCTTTAGGATAAGAACAGTAAGAGTCAGATTGAGGTATATGAATCCCAGGAGAAGTTCCGTACAGTTATACCGGTATCGGAAGTCCAGGTACAGAACGGTAAAGTCAGCGATATGGACAGACATTACTGGTGGGACCTAGTACACTGTAGGTCTGATAAGGAAGCTCGACCAGAAAGGCTCTATTCATTCTGTAATAGGTACGTCGTGTTACTCAGAATTATAAATAGAATTTTTAAATTCAGTTCAGATATTGAAGGTATATTGACAAAAGATCTATATCTAAGTTCATATGAGAAATTCATAAAAAACTAGTTCTCTAAATTTACATGTATGTCATCTTTATATCATGACACATGTTCCTCAATGCCTGTATTTAACTTTACATTCAGCTCAGCTAATGTTTTAAAATTCTTTAAAAGTATCACTTTTTGAAATTAAGTTGAAATTTGAGGCAGTACATGTGGTGATCATGTCTCTCTAATGTTTACCTTTGAGCAGATCTGACATCTGTAACAATTTGAAGAAGTTTTATGAAATAAAATATTTTGTATCTTCAAACTTTAGTATATTTCATGTTGGAAATCAGAAATATTTTCTAATTACATTGATTTTGTTTTTATCCTTGAAAATGTACAGTGATAATGCTGTTTCTATTATACAGTTCTGCAGAGGCTAAGAGTGACTTCATGAAAATAATTCGGCAGACAATCAGAGAAAGTGTTCGTAAAATGACTCTTCCAAATGGAACTCAACCTACAAAGAAAAATTATGTGCCATACGGAGGAAAACGCATCAGCAACTTAGGGAGCAATCCCAGAACTCTTAGTAAAAAACGCGGCGGAAGACCAAGTGAAGAAGATGGGAAAGAAAGACATTCTATGGATTTTGAGGAGAAAGTGACTCTTTTAGTCGATACTGAACCATCGATGCGAACGAGAAGTCGAACGGTCGGTGATTTGAACGACGCTAATTTAGAAATTCCAGAAAACGATCCAGTGAGTAATAAAACTTGTTCTACACCTCACTTGTCCCCTGAACGTAAAAGCTCATGTTCGTCGAGCTCTAATCTCAGTACGTCTAGTCGTAATAGTGCATCCGCGCGTCTAACCCAGGCCAGTAATAACCCCCTTACCTACTCATCCACCTCCGTAAACGTTACGGAGGGACCCTGCTCTCCTGTGTGGAAACCAAGAAATGAATCTAATATGGTGCGGGTAGAAGGAAACCATTTGGCCCCTCCTGCTACCGCGGGAGGCGTCAGTTTTAACCCTAGTCCTAACGCTAACCTAGACTGCTCCGACATAGTTTTCCGGAGAAATTCTAAAACCATAGTGTTACAGCAACCTCACAACTCTGTAAAATTGAAAGATACAGAATGTTGATATTTTTTTTTTCTAGACTTCCAAAGATATTTTTGTTTTCTGTTTTGCTTCTATATGTATCCATTAATTTTAGCAACTTTTTTACCATTCAGCAGTACTTATACTTGCAAAGATCAGTATGTTAAGATATATATGTACCGATAAAAAGACATTTTGGCTATATGCAGCTATATATCAAAGTATTATATTTTTTACAAATTTTATTATGAAATTCAAGCTTTTTTTAGAGGTTAAGTATGGAAATTCAACATTAGAAATGTGCATAGACTTCTTTAAACAATTTCGAAGTTGAAGTATTGACATACGTACAGAACTTACAGTCTGCATTTACAAATTGTAGAGTTTTCTAATTTTATAAGTAGAAGATTTATGAGAACTAGATCCTGATGCCTTCATACAAATTTAAGAATCTCAGTCAGTATACATAATGATCTGTTTCCATTGAGTCTTAAAGATTTTTCAGCATTTTATACTTTTAGTCCTTTGACTTTCCATACAGATTTCAAAATTTTAGATTATATTATCAATTTACTTCCAAGAAAAATGATAAAAAGGAGACATTAGCATCATTGATTTCATTCATTAAAAAAAGAATCTGATTGATATATTTTCTGTTGTGTTGGCTTGGTGTATGAACAAATTATCATGATCATCTTTTCCAATTTTACAGTCTGAAGTATGATAGTGCCATATCAGGTAAACTTTGCAATGATTGGTAGATTCATATATCATTCAACAAATCAAATTGTATCTAACAAATGGGTATAAAGCAACTCTGCATCATCAGCATCCCTCCCTGGTTGTGATTGGTGTAAATCTACTATGCAAATGACCTAGTCTAGTAGTGCATCTTGGGAAATTACATGTATAAATTTAGCCACATAGCTCATAGCCAAACTTCGTGTATTTTTCATGTATATTGGATTGAAATCCATCAAAATTTGAACGCCATGCCTATAATTAGAAGAATTTTGTTCCATTTGAAAATATTTTATTATTTGAATCCTAAAAAATTATTATCGTATTAATCAACACTTGCTCTGTTAGACTTGTAATGTTGCATGGTAGATTTACAACCTATAGTCGGTGGTAAACAATATGGTAGCCAAAAATCGGGACTACGTGTATCTGTTACGACAGCTTTGCTTTGTTTCTCCCATGTATAATTTTCATATCAACTTGACTTCGTAAATCCCCGTGGGTTATCTATATGCTTCATGGATTTGCTGTCCCAAACTTTTATTCTGTGATCAAATTGTACACGATATTTTAATTTTTCTCATTTCGCTTTCAGCTTTTGATGAAATTTCAATTATATATGATTGATTTTTTGTATCATGAAAATAATGAAATGTTCTGTTAACAAAATTTTTGTTTAAAAAGGCAATACATAACTTTGTATAGGGATCGCGAGCATGCTAAACAATGGGATCTGGACTGATAAAAACTGCATGAAGTTTTAGAAAATGTTCACAGTAGCTGATTATGGAAAGAAATTATAGTACTAATTTTTTTGTTACGTGCTTCTATTTTTTGAGAATATGAAAAAAATAATTAATTCTATAATTAAATTTATTACTCTCCCCAAACAATTTACAAATGACTGTTTTAAATAAGGTGTCAAATAGCATAATTTCAACAATTTGTTAGTTTGGATTCATCGTAAATTATTTAAGTATATTTCTTGATTTTTTCATTAAAACTTTCACGTGGAAAGGAGGCATATTAGTTCAAAGCTAGCCTTAGCAAAATTAGAAAATATTGTACACATCCTTAACAAGAAAAAACCCTTGATGGAGTTCAAAGTATTTTCAGCAGTCGAAGTATCACAATTATAATTTCCTCACTGATGACTTGAATTCTGGATTTAGGTATCTTCACCATCGGTCACAAATAAGAATCAATCCATGAGCTGTGGAGAATTGAGGATCCCGATTGGTTACACAATATAGAAAGTGAAGAATATTGGTTTCACAATATGAAATGTGAAGAATATTGGTTTCACAATATGAAATGTGAAGAATGTTGATTTCACAATATGAAATGTGAAGAATATTGGTTTCACAATATGAAATGTGAAGAATATTGGTTTCACAATATGAAATGTGAAGAATAGTCCAAAGCCAAATAGAAAAAAAAATTTCAGAAAAATTTGAATTTCATTAAAATACATTTACTTGCAATAATGTCACAATCTCTTCATATGAAATATATGTTCGGTATCACTAGATACAATTGGTAACAAATTTTACAGAATTTGAATTTTTTGTATGCAGGTTACGCTTATTGTAAAGAAGAAAATGTATTTTAATTAAAAATGAAATGAATGGGATGTGCAATACAGCTTTAAATTTGTACAGCAATATATATATTTGAATATTATGTGAATTTTTATGGTCCCTTTGTTAACATGTATCGGTTAAAACTATATTTGTACAATTGAAATTGTTGATTAATTTCTTACCAGAAATAATCTAATGTTAATAGAAAATGTTTTGATGTAAAAATTTAAAAGTCTCAAAATAAATTACATGTAATTGTATTGTTTTCAGATTAGCAAAGAAAATAAATGAGATTAAAAATCATATATTTATCTATCTTTGAAATCAAGATAATGTATTTTCAAGAAGCTTTTGAAAATTTTGATGCAGTAACTTGTCTCATCGTAAGTTTTTGACTTTTATACTGACTGTATTTTATGTTAAATCATTGTTGTATTTGATCACAATTTATTTATTATGTTGAGAAATCACAAAATAAATACATAGAAAAATTTATATGCAGTTGTATGTTTTACAGATCAAAACTGATCCAACTCAAGTATAGACATGTTTTCATGGAATTTGTTTGCAAATAAGTCCGTCCTCACCTAGTGCAGCAAATTATACACTGTACGTGTATTTATTTTAGGGCAACCAAATTTTAGCGGAAACAGAGCAAAATTGGGCAAACTGTCATAGAACCTTAATCATGAATTAGTGCTCTTGACTTATTTTCCTCATTAATCTATAAGAGATTCATGATTAAGCGTATTCTTGAATAAGCGTAGTCTTAGTCTCCGCTAAAATATGAATACCGCTGAAATAAGTACACACACAGTACCTTATTGAAAGTACGTGTAGTATGAGGAGTTTTAAAGAAGGATCAAGTAGTGAATTTACAAGATGATGCTGTCTTACACATATTGTTTGTGTTTACTCAATTTATCTTGATCAAGGTCATTGATAACGAAGCAGAGTGGCTGATAGTCACTTTTATACTGATTCCTTTAACTTTGTATGTGTATAACTAGCAAGGAACTTGAATAGAGAGTCAATCATAATAAGACACTAGACACTATACCCCAATTAAGGTCAAAATTATTTTCAAGGTCATGGTCAAAGACCATAGTACAACTGTATGTGTTCCTTGAAATAAAGTCAATCATATAAGACACTATACCCAATTAAGGTCAAAATTATTTTCAAGGTCATGATCAAAGACCATAGTACAACTGTATGTGTTCCTTGAAATAAAGTCAATCATATAAGACACTAGACACTATACCCAATTAAGGTCAAAATTTTTTTCAAGGTCATGATCAAAGACCATAGTACATTTGTACAACTGCATGTGTTCCTTGAAATAAAGTCAATCATGATAAGACACTATACCCAAAAATAGCAATCCAAGGAATGCTTGTGTCGCCTGCGAAGCGGTTTGATTATTATTCTAGAAAGTGGATCAAATTATTGGTATCAGTAGAAAAGTCTTGTCAAATGAAATTCATTTGAAATATCAGACCTCTTAATTACAAATTAAAAGTTATGGTCATTCTCAAATTTTCAGAACAGAGTGTCAATCATCTAGGTCAAGGTCACTACGTAAAAATTGGTAACAAAAAGGTCTCATCATAAGAAATATTAAAGACCTATCACCTACCAATTAAAAGATATATACAACCTTAGAAAAGAAGGTCAAATAGCTAGGTCAAGGTCAAAAGGTAAAAAATTATAGTATGTGTAGAATGGCATTGTTACAAGGAAAATACATGTGAAATATCAAAGCCCTATTACCTACCAATCAAAAGATATAGCCAATATTACTTTTCTTGAAAAGTAGATCAAATATCTAGATCAAGGTCAAAAGGTCAAATATTATGGTCTGTGTAGAAAGGTCTTGTCACAAGGAATACACATGTGAAATACCAAAGCCCTTTCACTTACCAATCAAAAGATATATCCATTCTTAATTTTTTTGAAAAGTAGGTCAAATATAAAGGTCAAGGTCAATAGGTAAAAAATTATAGTATGTGTAGGAAGGTCTTGTCACAAGGAATACACATGTGAAATATCAAAGCCCTATCACTTACCAATCAAAAGATATAGTGAATCTTATCTTTTTTTTTCAAAAGTAGGTCAAATATCGAGGTCAAGGTCACAAGGTAAAAAATTATGGTATGTGTTGAAAGGTCTTGCCACAAGAATTGCACATGTGAAATATTAAAGTCCTAACACTTACCAATCAAAAGATATATCCATTTGTAATTTTTTTGAAAAGTAGGTCAAATATGTAGGTCAAGGTCACTGGGTCAAAAACTATGGTATGTGTAGGAAGGTCTTGTCACAAGGAATACACATGTGAAATATCAAAGCCCTATCACTTACCAATCAAAAGTTATGGGCTGTGACACCCAAAGTGTGACAGACAGACAGACGGACTGACGGACGGACGGACGGACGGACTGACGGACAGACGGACAACGGACAAAGTGATCCCTAAGTGTCGCTATGCTTCGCAGGTGACACAAAAACTATATGGTCAAAATTATTTTTGAGGTCATTGTCAAAGACCATAGTGCAACTGTATGTGTTCCTTGAGATAAAGTCAATCATGATAAGACACTATATCTGATTAAGGCCAATATTATTTTCAAGGTCAAGGTCCAAGTCCATGTCACAGCTATACCTGTTCCATGAAATCTCTTGCATAAATTGAAGTCAATCATGATAAGACACTACATGTATATCCGATCAAGGTCAAAATTACTTTCAAGGTCAAAGTCCATATTACAACTGTATGCGTTCCATGAAATCTCTTGTATAAATCACTGTAGCATCACGTGACTGAAATTGGTGAAGCCACGAATAAAAAAAAGCTCAGTTGGAGGAAAGAAAACAGGAACTGCAATAATTGCTTTCATCAAATTTTATCTTTTCATAGCCTATATCCTTGTCTAAACTGATACTTTTACAATCATGGACTTGTTAGTACGGAAACCGCTGTTATTTTTACAAACATTGTGACAAAAGCTGTAGATATGTGCGTGGAATCCACCACAACATTGTGTTGAACATATTTCGACCACGACATTCCTTTCGTCAGAATATTTGTAAAAACTACAATGATTTCTTGATTGACGAACAAAGAATCATCAAAATATTTTTTACAAGGACATCGGCTATGAAAAGATAAAATTGAATCAAAATGACCATCACAGTACCCGTTTTCTTTCCTCCAAAGGAGCAGTATGCCTCCATTTTGTGTTTGTGGTTTCACCAACTCAAGTCACGTGATGCTACACAGTGAAAATAAAGATTTGGGAAAACTTAGTCCTAGTCTTTTCATGTAAAAAAATTGATGCCATTAACCAAACTCTATGAGGATTCATTGTACAAAGTGGTAAAACAAGCAATTTTGTTTATTTTCCATTGTATAGATGACAATTGTTCCACATGGGACCTTATAGTGGACAAATGATTTCAAAACCATCCGCCCATTAATCAATGCTTTGACGGCCATTGAATTATTTGAATACTGGACGTCTGATGTACAGATTTGCCGATTGGTGCAATCCCTCAATAGCTGATTTTCCAGTAGATTCAATGGGCAGACAGACACCAGCAATCACAAGATTTGGTGATAATTTCATTGTGACATCAAAATAGGAAACATGAGAACAAATAATGTAAGTGTGATCAAATATGACATCACAATTCAAAATGTTGCCAAATGATGTGATGACTGGTGTCTGTGCATATAAAATCAAGGTTTAAAACGGTCATCTATATTTTCTGGAAAATGGACTAATGTGTGAAATATGGTAAATAAATTGGACAGACAATGTAGTTGAGAGAAGACCAGCTCCTTTATTCTAAAAGATAGAAATAAACATTGTATGAATCAACAAGTGATAACATGATTAACAAATATACATACAAATGCTGTGTGAAATAAACATGCACTGTTAAAAAAGTATCCATATATTGACAAAAACATTTGAATATATTGTGAGATAATTTTGAATCCTAAACTATTCAGGGCCACGTAACTATTGAGTAATTCAGACTTTTAAGAAACTGTATTTTACAAAGACTCTGGATTAAATAAAGTTGCAAACTATGAATTAATATGTAGACCAATTGATTTTATAGAAACATATTTCCTTTACTTGACTATTCATAAATGGGAGATTTTGTTTAAATTTTATCAATCTGTGTGCATAGACATGTATATATAATATAATCTCAGATATTCCGCATTCATTACTGATAGGTAGGATGTTACACCTTTTTAATATACACAAATACATAAGAAATGTTCATTTCTTGAATTGTAAGAGCTCATTATTGATGTGCTCAGTAGAATTAAAACTTCCAATATTTTATGATACATTGTACAATGTACATATTCCATAAAGAGAGTTATGAATGAGAAATAAAGATGAAACTTTAATGAATTTGTTATAGAAAATGTCTTAAATATGTATTAATGTAAATTCGAATAAACAAAATATTAATAGCAGAAAACTTTAATGATGAAGATAAATGTATGACTCTAATCACCAAAAAGATGTAATTCTTTACATTTTAAAGCTTTTGGTCATCATTTGTTTCCTGTTTTCACAAGATAAGAAAATACCAGTTGTCAAAATCTAGTGTCTTAATATCATGCATGCCAACTTTGTGCAAGCTGAAATACTTTATGTCATAGCAATTCTTAAAATAATGAAAATGTTAGGTTTTCTTGTCAGCAGTCAATGTTGAGATGTGTATAGGCTTTCTGCCATTCTACAATAATTAAATTTATGAATAATGGGAGAGAGTAAATAAAACTCATATCAGAGATACAATGTATATTTCCAATTGGTGAAAAAGTACATGTATATGTATAACAACAGGTATATATCACAGGGTTAGATTTTTGTACATAAAAACTTTTAAATTTTGAATACATATAAATGTATAAATTATGTGTAAAAATGTACCACACTTTTAAAAATAACAAATAATGAAGTGCATGTAAATTATGTAATCAACATGACACTTTCATTTACAATACCATAAAATTGGAGAAACTAGTGTACATTTAAATGCAATACAATATATGACATTTTGAAGAATTTATAATCCTTACGGCAGGTCCTTAATATGATCAATGGATCAGCTAGAATAATTTTTTGTATGTCTTTACAACAAATGGATGCCAATGCACATGTAGCATGACATAACATAAATCTGATAAAACATTTTACACTGGGTGATCAGATTTATAATGCTTTTTATCATGGTTATATAAAACTTGAAAAATTGTTTTTATTAATTCCGTCTTTTCGTTGGTATATGCTTGTGTTTGATTTGGGACGGTTTCTGATGTAAAAGCATTATGACGTAATAAAATTTCTATAGAAACATGGGTTCTGTAGCGTACTTTCCCTGAATTTAATGTTGGTTTCCATAGAATTTGATGATGTCACAATAGATTTACGTCATATACCGTCCTGAATGGGAAGTAACTCTGTATAACAAAAATCCAGAATAATGCAACATTTAACTACATAAATCTCACTAGTCAATGAAGATATACGAAGTAAACTGCCGTCATATTGCACACAAGGAAAAATCTCATTCTTTTTCCCTTGTAATACTGTATATGTAGAATAATTCACTGTGTATAAACTTTCCCTACTTTCACCGTCAGCCTCTTAGCGCAAAAGTTTGTCTCACTGGATTTACATTCAAGTACCAAAGGCATAACTAAATTGAACCCCAAAAATTTCTGCTAATCATTGTCTATGCATAAAACCGTGAAAGAAAGTACCAGCGAATGATTCTACTTATACAGTAACACACATTGTGACACAGCTAAATATAAAATCAGACCTGTTTTAAAATAACCGTGATAAGTCATTTTATAAAACTACATGTATTAATATATTTTTGAATTTGGGAATGTAAAAAATTACGACATCATAATAAGTAAATTATACCAAATATTATGAATTATTGCATATCTCATTCACATATATACATACATGTAACTAACACTGCGTGGCTGCATATCACGGTCAAACTTGTATATATTGTTTGGATCGATCACCTATTACTACCATAGGAAGGCTGCCTTGATCTTTTTCTTCTCGTCCTCTACTTTATTAACGGCAGCACGTGCTTCCAGCCACGCGTGCTGCATACGTGCTCTGTTATCCTCCACGACGTGTGATATCCTCTCAATGTCCTCTTTACTACGAGGCTGCTCATCATCACCAATGGCTACCAGTTCCCAGGATTCCTGGCATAACTCAGCTAAGGAAGCGTCTTTTTGTTGAAGGGTAGAGTCCAGACCAGGACATTCTGTTAATATGGCATTGCACACTTTGGCATACTGAAAGAACATTTACATAATCATCATTATCATGTCAATAAGCAAAATTAAAGTGTACATGTTTATACATGTATATGAGGTATCCTTATTTATCATTCATGATTTCTGCATAAGGGCCACAAATGCATGATTAATTAAAGTGCTACTGACATACAAAGTATTATCTTTATGTGGTGATATGAATTTTGATACGGTAGATGTAGCTATGAATCATTTGTACATCTACTCTATAATGTGTCTTACCTCCGTGTGGAAAATATTCAGAATGATTTTCATTTTCTTCTCCAGTTTGAAGTCTTCATCCTTTTTACCAAGCTCCAGCTTGCAGAATTCCTCATCTTTCTTGATCTGTTAAAAAAAAGTATAACAAAACAATCAAATGATTTCAGGTCACAAATTTTATTTCTCATACATGTATTTTATAAAATTACTTCCTCTGCATTGCTTGGACTTCATAACAATGTATTAAATATTTTAAAATGCATACTGTAAACGTGGAAATTTTGCGTGGGTGGTAATTTTCACGTTTTTCGCGATTGTATTAATATTATTGCAAAAATAGCCCATGTGTGAAAATTACATCAAGTGTATAGGATTAAAGAAATACTCTGATTTTGCCAAATTTACCCCCACTGGTACTGTTGCAAAAGTCATTTCGCAAAAAAATCCCCCCTCCACCAAAGATAACCATGTTTACAGTTAATGAGATCACGAGGGTTAATTATGCATAGTCAATTATTTCAAGAGTACCTTGTAAATAAAAGCAATAAAAAAATTACATCTGATTTTATATGTCTTTTATTTATGAAATTCCATCTACATCAACAAATTATAATTATCTACAATCTGAAATTTTATATACATGTAAATGAACTGTTTCAAAAGGAAAACATTTTTATTAATAAAAACTACAGGAAAACTTCAAAAATTTTTCACTGCATGAATTGATATAATTGAAAGGGAGTATACCTACCTTAAGTTTAGCCCCCTCTCCTACATTGCCTTTGATAGCAGCTATACAGTCCTCCAAACTGTGGTCCCCTCCCTCCAGGATCTGGGCTAGCTGACACGCCTCCTTAAGCTTCTTTATAGATTTGTTATGATATTCATGCATCAAGCCTACTTTCTGGATGGATATGGAAGCCGACATAAAGATGTTGTCAAACTGTTAAATATAAATTCATAGAAATTGATAACAATTCAATGCATTTAGTAAAATGTATTCAATAAAGATTTAGAAGTAATTTGCCAGTCATATAGATTGCCATTCACAGAACTGACAATCAACAGTACTGAAGAGGACATGTTTAGGATCAAATTTTGAATATACTCATGAACTACCGCTATGTAACAAACATTTGCATTTCACAAAGCTTCATTTCATCAGTAGGGAAGATTTCCACTCTAACATGACCTTATATGGGAGGTTGTTAGAATCTTTGCAGACAACGCAAAATGAAAGCTGAGTCAGTTTTAATCAGATTGCACTCCAACATCTAAAATGATAACAATGTGCTTTAGAATTTAATAAACTTTAACTTGTAAGCAAAATTACCTCTACAACACCAATATTTTCCAATTTGTCAAACTCTTTGCGTTCCTTCTCCTTCTTCTTTCCTTTCCTTGTCTTTGGTCTGTGACGTTTAAGTGCATACTTGTTTTCCAGTAGATGGCGTATCAGCTGCTGTACTGCTTCTTTTACTGTCCCATCTCCGTCCCTAGCTGACACCATCATACTATAATATATATTGAATATATTGTCAATCTACGTGCTGCTTTTCATATATCTTTCTTAAATAATTAAGTATAGGTTAAACTTTCTCAGAAGCGAGAAAAGTTAAGATTTTGAATCAGAAACACTTAATTTAGCATTATTGACAAAGGACTCATTGTGCAAGAAAATAGTTATGAGTGGCTGACAGCTAGTGTTTCTTAAATGGAAATTGTAAAGTTTGAATTTGCTAATTTGATTTTTTCAAAATAGAGAGTTACTTCCCATTTGTGCAGGTATCTGACGTCAACGCATTGTGACGTCATCAAATTTGATGGAAACCAGCATAAAATTCAGGGAAACAGAGTTACATATATGATATTTTCAAAGGAATTTAATGATGTCACAATGTTTTTATGTCAGATACCTGCACAAATCGAACGTAGGAATGTTAAATCGAAAAGACTGAATAGTGCAAATGCATCATCAGTGTGGCAAATTTGGTTAAATCAAGGGAGTTCAATTTTGACCAATGGAATTATTAACACATCATTTGCATCTATTTCGACATTATAATTCTGCAAGTTATTGAGTATTTTTGTTTTCTATTTGCTTTTCTTTTAAACCTACAATTCCCTAAATGTAAGTAAATTAATATAAATTGCATATACCACTCACTTATTTTGTATCATAATGGAATTAGAACTTAGATGCATGCAAATATGCTAACAGCTGACACCCACTTTGAATAGCACAATAACATACCATCCCTGGAAGTTATGATCTCTTGACTGTTGTTCCAGCATCTTGACACACTCTGGCTTCTCCTCCTCAGTGAGGGGCTCCCCTATTGACCACACCCTCCTCTCTATACCCTCAGTATCAGAACCAGCTGACAAAAGATCAGTACATATAAAAACATGGATGCAATAATTAAATCCAATTGCTACAAAAACAAAATAATGTCTGGCACAAACTTAATTCATTAAATAAAATTTGGTTATGAGATTTTGAGAGCCCTTACACCGACATTGAACTGTCTTATCAGATCAAACTTTTCTATCAGACCTTTCCATACTTCTATTAATTCAAAATGTTCTACTATTCTTATCTACATGTTGTTCATCCTTTATTTTTGTATCATACCTGATGAGTCGGTATTTTTGCCTTTAGAATACATTTCCTGAGTGTACTTTTTTAATCTTTCTGCTTGAACCCTTTGTTCTATCTGTGAAAAAAAACGCAGATCCTTTAAAGTGTTGAGTATCCTGAATTCTGAAGTTTCAATCATGACTAGCTAGCCGAGGTTTATTGTCCAGTAATTCCACGAGTCGCATGAACCAATCAAATTATTTGCTGATTTGATTGGTTCATGTGACGAGTGGAATTACTGGACAATGAATCACGGCTACACATGTAGCTAGTTGTTATTTCTATTCTTATATAGCATGTGAATGGGTGGAGCTTAGCACACTGGAAGTCTGTTGGAGATTTTACACCAGGCGAGTTCTACGGTACATAAAGGGAGAAAATTTCAAGTCATATTAGAATTTAAAATCTAATAGCACTAATACTTAAAAAAAATATTTGAAAATTGAAAAGAATTGTCTGCAAATTATGATCATGGAATTTCTACAAAAGTGATTTAAATGTACATGAATACAAAAAGATAATTGTTACTTTAATTTTGTTAAGAACATGATGAAAGATCTTTAGCTTACCACATCAAACTTATTTCCCATGAGGAGTATAGGGAATGTCTCCCTGTCCACAGGCACTTCCTCCATTGTTGTTGTATGAATTCCTCCCGAGGACTTGTCCTCCACTGGGTGTGTCAGGTAGGTATTATTGAGGACTATCTGCCTCCACACAGGGGCCATCTCTATACTGGCTGGGTTAGTCATGTCCACAACCACTGTAAATAGACAAACAGTCATTTAACTGAGGCATGATTACTGTATGAGGACTTGTCCTCCACTGGGTGTGTGAGGTAGGTATTATTGAGGACTATCTGCCTCCATAACGGGATCATCTCTATACTGGCTGGGTTAGTCATGTCTACAACCACTGTAATATAGAGATACACAAACACACAAAACTAGGCATACATTTCTTTCAAAAATACATATAGCTATTGATTATTGATCGACTATGGGTACGTATTGTTCAGCTCTTTACTCATTCATGTTTCATATTTAATAGATTTTACACTTTATAAATTCACATGTGAAATGAGTAATTCTGAAATGGTTATAAACACACAGTTGACTTATGATTACAAATTCAATTCAGTGACAAACGGCGCTTATGCTTTACTTAGTAATAAAAAGCTAGAGCTTAATTTTCAGCTTATATCTACAATATCAAAACTTTTCATCCCCATGAAAAACTGGTGAGAATTCAACAACTAACTTTTTAAAACACTTGAATTTCAGCTATCACTCGAAAATTGATGAATTCCTCATGTCATCCGTAGGCTAATGATGATTAGAACTTAATGGAATTTAATTTGTGTAAAGAAAATATTAAAGTAGACTAAATCATTCATTGTGTTCAAAGCAGAATTTCTCACAAATTCTACTTGAAGCAACAATTCATACAGTTTTTTTTATCAGAGAAACATAACAAGAATTTGATACATCAATAGACTAATAACTCAGTACATAAATATTTTATTTGTTTTACCGATGGCAGCATCTAGATTTCTGAAATATGTTTTATGTAGATCGATATCCTCTCTACCAGGTATATCCCACACTGTTAATGACACCACTGCATGTCCAGGTACATTCAATTTCTTTACAGCAGTTTCTGTCAATAATTAATGACATTCAATGTATAAATTGAAAAACAATCAATATTCAGGTATCAGCATGTAATTTACCAGTATTGTAATGTATGTTACCTAAGTAGTATTATGTAATATGCTAGTGAAACACTATTCCTAAGTTCAACTAGATATAAACTTTGTTGAGATGGGCCCGAGAGGCTAGATTACCGGTAGCCTAATTATTGAGATGGTCTCTAACCAGTGATATGATAAGTTTAGATTTCCCCCTGCTTTCAAAAATAACCTCTGCATTTTCAGTCATACATGTGTATATAAAAATAATGATGTTATCCTAAAATTTCAGCAGTATTCAACTGAAAAATTTCATTTTGCCTTCGGGAAAAATTGTGTCCAAAATTTTAGGGAGAAATTTTTGTATGTTGAAATTAAAAGGAGAAATGACCATAAAATATAAAGACCTTGACACCTGGATGACTACTGACCTATTACAGCTTTCTTTGTAGGTAGGTACATGGGACTGAACTGGTTCTTGAGGTATCGTAACATCACACATGTCTTCCCGACTTCTGGATCTCCTAAACAAATAGATAGAAAGGGTTTTAAAATACAATGGTACATATGTCATTGATAATCATAGACAAACATTCAAAAGGAGCTGATAAGATAAGACGTAAAATCTGCCCTAAAAAGTGGAATTTTGAAAATAGAAATTTTAAGAAAAATCGTTCATTAAATTAATACAAATATAGTATCCCATCAAAATCTGAAGTTATTTTAGATCTATTATGGATAATATTGCTAATATTTGGGTCAAAACTTGTCTTTTTCCCTTAGAAATCAATTGAAAACGGAAAAGTTTTTTTGAGCATTGTTCCCCCCGGAGATACAGAACGCCACTCAATTACTGAAGGTGTATATCCATAGTACAAATTTTCTGGAAAAGTGGGGTTTTGTATCTCCGGGGGGAACACTACCCCAGAGACGAAAAACCAAAAAAGGAAGGGGGGTGCATTTGTTAAAGAATCGATCTTTAAGATCATTAAATATGGAAAATTTCACTATTTTTCTTCCTTAATCCATCAAAAAATGTGTTCTAATTACGATCAAATGAAATGTACAACAATTAGGAACAAAATAAGCAGGAGCGATGTGGATTTCTCTGCTAATGTGTATTTCGCGCTAAAAAGCTTCTATTATAGCCATTACATACAAAATAAGACCGTATTTTGAGTTCCGGATTTCATTATTTTACCGATTAGAGGAAATAGAAATTTCAAAATGTATTTCTGATATACAATGTAGATGTATTTGATATCTTTTAGTGAATATTTATCCATTTCAGGCAAAATATTCTAATATTTCTACCATTATGCTCGATATTATCAGTTTTATTACCCGAGTACCCCCTACCTCTTTGGACCTTCATTTTAGAATCTTGGGAGTATTTCATCGAAAAGTAAAACATACAAAAAGTCTTCAAATACATTTTATTTCAATAATGATTATATTTTGTCAGCATATGTACCGTCATGTGGAAGAAATACGGCACGAGATTTAGGGCTAAAACCGGCCCTTATCTTATCAGCTCCTTTGGCTTATCTATTTGATCTTGTGAACTTGAATGTACATTGGTCAACATTGAAGAATAATAGCATATAATTTCAGACTATACACCTTCTGTACATATCAATAGACTTTAAACATGTTAAAGAATGTTTTACACATAGATTAGTAAATATATCCATCACTAATGTGATGTAATGTTCTGCAAAAGGACATATTGTTGGATGGCATAAATATATTATAAGGTGTTGAAATTCCAAAAATTAGAGGTGTCATCAACTTCATACAGTGCTTAAAATAGCAATACTCCAATGAAATTTAAAAGTTATTGTATATGTATAAACTATTTATTATTATAAGAGTACAGTTGCAGTTGGTTATGACAAAAGCTAGGTTAAGTAATAAAACTAATATATACAATACAATTATATTGTACATGACAATACGAAGATACCAGACAAACAATACATTATAAATAAAACAATTTTATTGCCCATACTCACCAACCAAGGCGATCTTTAAGTGAGGAATCCTTCCAGAATTCTTTCCATACTCTAAAAATATATAAATTCAACAAATCATTGTCACATGAGTATATTACCTGAATTTTTTGGTCGAAGGGGGTGGGGGGGGGGGGGGCTGTTACACACCACAAATTGCTTTAATGGGTAATTGTTGACTATCAGAAAAAGACCAGTCAAACACTGTTTCAAGTGATTTTGAGGTGTGGAAGAGGTTATACTTGCACTTCATAATTTAATCCAGGCTATTGGTCACGCCTTGCTTTAGAGTTGTATATAATAACAAAAGTGAAAAGTAAATCGTCTGTAACTTAATCTTTTTGTTAAATTTGACTTAAACTGCCAGAAACTGAGTCAACACATAGAATGATAGATGTTTTAGACCCACAAAAACATTACTTTGACGACTTTAGGGGGGGTGTCCCCCCACTATATCCGCAAATGCAATATTTCAAATTTCTGAACTGAACTGAGCTGAGTGTACAGTGTCAGTAACTGAGTAAGCATTTCCATGCGATGGCCTATCATGATTCAGTTAACCTCAAAAAGTTTTGTATAAAATATCGTAATTCTAAGGGAGGCAACTAAAAAGAAAAATTAATTATCCACCTGGATGAATGGATCTTTCACTACTGCAGCCGGATCCCATCTTTCTGTGGTTTCAATCGCAAGAAAGCAATCTATATTCAGCCGCCATGTTGTTTACGATGGTAGTCAGGTGGTTTTGTGCACTACGTCATCAATTTATGCGTAATGGAAATCTCGGTATTACGTACTTTCTTAATCTAATTTTAGACCAAACATTTCTCAACGGGTTCTGTGGTGTAGTGGTTATCACGTCTGCTTTACACGCAGAAGGTCGCGAGTTCGAACCTCGCCAGAACCTCTCTTCTTTTTCTATTTCTCAAAATCTCTATCGCATGCATCGATTTACATTGTACAAGTGGTCACCTAATGCTCAGTGTTTTTTATCGTAAAATTTTTTATGGTTGACCATGTACTGGAACAATTTTCTCTGAAAATCTGATCGAATTTTGAAATTATTTTTGTGCTTATCATCTTTGCACCTTTATATTTTATAAAAACTTTTCACAAGATTGTAGGAATATCTTTATTGTCCATAAATTTGAAAAATAGCTTTAAATTGAGAAAATATGGGGTTTCCATGCAAATTTATCCAGATTTTGGACCAAAGGTACAATTTAATTGCAATGATAGTAATCTATAGTTTTATAAGATTGTTCATGTTTAGTGGAATTTAATCTTGACATCCTCATCCCAACATACATTAGAATCTGACATCACCACACACACAGACACACCAACACATAAGTTACAAATAAAGAAACATACATATGTTTTTTTCCACACACTAATCAGGGGCCTAAATACTAAACGCGATATTGTTAGGGTGGGATAAATAAGGTATAAACATCCGCTTCGATGAGAGGGTACGTATGTTTTTCTTTCTCATACATGTATGTGGCTTAATATTTCAGGCTAAACATAGTTTTCATTCGCTCCGCTATTGCCATAAGTATTTCCACATCATTTAATACTGAACATAGATCAAACCAGTTTTGCTAAAACGTGACCGAAAGTTGGCAAATGTGCATCAGAATATTGCTTTGACAGCGTATTTGTTGATTTTTGGCCAATTTAGATGATTTCAATGACATTGGACGCGCTATCATGACAAAACATAGTGCAATCAAAGATTACGAAGCTCTGCACCTCGCGGCAGCAAAGTTCAATTTAAACATATCTCTAAGTACATGTATAATAAGAAAATCACTCAAGTGGAAAAAAGTAGGTCAAGGTCATTTTATGAAAGTTTGATCAAAGATACATCCAATATGCAAGTTTGGTACATGTAGCACTTAAACTTTGCTCAATATTGGCCTTTAAATGCAAAATCACTCAAGCGGAAAAGTAGGTCAAGGTCAATTTATGAAAAATTGATCAAAGATACATCCAATATGCAAGTTTGGTACATGTAGCACTTATACTTTGCTCAATATTGGCCTTTCAAGGCAAAATCACTCAAGTGGAAAAAGTAGGTCAAGGTCATTTTATGAAAGTTTGATCAAAGATACATCCAATATGCAAGTTTGGTACATGTAGCACTTATACTTTGCTCAATATTGGCCTTATAAGGCAAAATCACTCAAGCGGAAAAAGTAGGTCAGATGCTGCATCCGATGCATGGGTTCACCTCAGCATCTCAAGATGAATCACTTGTGCAAGTTTGGTTACTGTAGCATCAGTACTTTGTCAGATACTGAACTACCCCAAAAACTTTAACCAGACATTGACAAAGTCATTCAACCGGAAAATGTAGGTCAGATGCTGCATCCAATGCATTGGTTCACCTCAGCATCCCAAGATGAATCACTTGTGCAAGTTTGGTTTCTGTAGCATCGGCACTTTGTCAGATACTGAGTTGCCCAAAAACTTTAACCGGACGCGGACGGGGACGGGGACGCGGACGCCGGGGTTATGGCATAAGCTCATCTCAACTTCGTCGAGGTGAGCTAAAAATGATAAACTTTGTCATGGAGTTAGTCTCTTTAGTATTGAAATATACATTTGATCGCGAAAAGTGGTAATAAATACAAAATGGTAAGATAGGATCTTAATAAAGCCAATTTGTTAAGGATGTCACCAGAATGACTCTTGCCTTAGTACTTGACCAGCCTAAAGTCTTGTACTAGCGCTTTCTTAAGAATTGCTCTCTGACTGACTGTTACGAAAGACTTCATGACGTGCCCTGTCCAAACCTCTTTAGAGCCGACAGAGCCCCGACAACCTGTTCTCTTCGAATTTTCGGTCGGATTCCTTGGGGTGATAGTATGCATGATCTTAAATGCTACAGCTGGCAGAGTACGGACTGAATTTCATACGCACTCTGTTTTTATACACATTTACATTGCTTGTGGCCTCTTCTTCATGTTGTCTGTTTGTTTGGTCATCTTACAGTGTGGATGTTATTTTACACCACCATTATATTCTTAGAGACCTCTGAGTAATCGGAAAAGTGGGAGGGTTGAGCGCACATAATCCGTATAACAACACCATCTGCTACTTGGGTGACAGATGGTCGTTCTAAGTCGGCACCGATTGCCCATTCAGTATCGTTGGTTTATGTGTAGTCTTTTGTGTTTGACGTTTCTATGTGATTTGATGTTCCTTGCCCCTTTTGCGTCTCTTCCTGTACGTACGTGTCTGCTCTGTGTTTTTACATGGGGTGTTTTACTGTGGTAGCTGCAATCGAGTGTTGTTAGAGATCCATTCCTTTCTAACAAAACTTAAATCGTGGTTTTTGTGTTTACGTGGTGCATTCCTGAACATCTGTTCAAACAATAGATAACTTATTGCTGCAAATTCATAGTAATTGGGTCAAAGGTCTTTGTATGAAATTCAAGACTTTGTCATAACGAATCTAAATATTTAAGATATATCATTTTTGTTTAGCCTTAAATAAATATCTATATAGTGGTTTTAGACAGTACATGTATTTACCTGGTTGAATCGATTGGGATCCCCGTGGAACATTACATATCGCGTAATATGCAACCGTGTTCCTTATGAATCATGTACAGTGTATGACATTACCTCTTCGGACTTTTCGGATTTCTTATAGCTCTATGTACAGTGCTCCATTTTGGCATCTCGCTCCATTGCCATGATGTCAAAAACACATTAGATAATAAAAACTTGTATTTCACTTTCATTGAGGTTTAAATATTCCTCTATCATGTCAAATTGACAAATAAAAATTGTGCTGCGCCGCATTTATTCATTCGAGTGGCGCCACCTATAATTATTCACGCGTTCATATATATTGTGCTGTCCTATGTTTTCATGATATGATGTTATTATTTGTGTATTGTCCTTCTTGTTATTTTTTTCTTCTTCTCATGTACATTCCTCTGTAATCACTGCAACGTTTTGATTTTGGTGATCTCCTCCTTATCATAACATTTCTCATTATTATCCTCCTGTTTTAACTTTTCTTAATTAGTATCAAATATTTGACGACAAAGAAAAGAATATGTAACTAGAAAGGTTTCTTGTTGCGGTTGCAACAAGAGTGTCTTCCTCCTATACAATTTTTGGTTTGGAAATATGAAGGACGTCACATTACATGTATTTATATTATATATTTAAGTTTTCAAATAGCAGTAACATTAAATTTTAAAACCGATAATTGTTGGTGAGCAACCATTTGATTTTTTTTTGGGGGGGGGGGGGGGGGTTAGGAATTCTATTGCCAGCCGGTAAAATTTTTTCAGCAATTTTCTGAGCAGGCCATTTTTTTCAGCCATTACCAGAGTCGGAGAAAAATTTTCGCCGGTTCTTCGGGCCGGATTTAAACAAATTGTCAAATGTTGTGAATGTCTGTGTAAGTTAAACTCCCCGCTGTTACAGAGTATGAGTTAATAACCGTTCCTTCAGATGTCTCTTTGCAATTAGCGAATTTCAGACAGATTGTATGATGTTTAAATAGAACCTTTTCTAGATTTTTGTGCCTATGCGTATTAGGTCTCTGGTAGATACAGCTATGTCAACAGTTTGTATTTATATTAATTAATTTTTTGACTTTAAATTGTCTGGCACAAAGGGCCAGCAAAAATTTCCATATCATGCAATGTATCCTAACTTTTGCATGGTCCGGGAAAAAAAATTGCCGGCCCTTCGGGCCGGAATATTTTTTACAGCATTTTTCAGAGCCGGGATTTTTTTTTTTTTTTTTTTTTGCAAATTCTTCCTGCCCCCTTCCCCCATAAAAAAGGCGAGCTCGTAGCTGTAGAACCAATTTTCTTGAGAAGAGAAATGGTAATAACAAGTTACGTTCAATATATATATACAAATACCATGAGGTTCTCGCTGTGCAGGTTCAAATTTGGACACCCCCCTTCCCTTTTTTCAAAGTTTATTTTGAATTTCCATCATGGCGACATCGTTCAATATAAACAGAACTGTTTTCGAAAAACGAGGAGAGGGAAGAATGTTGGAGAAATTGTTCATCAATTTGTAAATAAACCAACCGAAAATTATGTTCGAACGTTTGCTAGAATTAGAAATTAAACTTGATGTTCAAAATATAGTTATTGAAGTTTAGAAACAGGTTTGTAGGTTAGAAATCGGAATCAAACTACCACTTTTTGTGTGTAAATTCTGGTTTGTAGCTGATCTCTTCTAAATTAATCAACTGTTTTAAAATCAAATTGTGTATATCGAAATGTATTTATGAAATGCATATTCATCATTGCCGTGAAATCGGAATTTGAAAATCTCAACACTGACTTTCTGGAGTCGGACTCGGACTACCAATTTTAGTGTGCGCCCGATCTGTTGGCGTGAAGGTGTATCGAAATACCCAACTCAAAATTTCGATGCTAATATCTTTTCAACAGTAAGAGATAGGAAAAATCAGAAAGACTAAATAAGACAGATATATGGATAAAAAATAATAATATTGAAATTTTTAGGAAACTTCATAAGCTTAATTTTTGTTTACTATTATAAGCAAAAAAGTGTCTTCCTCCTATGAACTTCTGAATTTGGAAATATGAAGGACGGTGAAGGACGTCATCGTAATAAATCGTTACAGTGTGCATCTAGCATTTCATATCTTGCATGGCTGTCGACTTTCAAAAAGAATGGAAATTGTAGATAGCAAAATACGAGATATTTAAGCTTACAAATAGCAAAACATGAAATTTTCCGTCCTTTTGAGTAATTCGACGCTCCCGTCAAATATTTGAATCTACTAAAAAACATGATAAAAAAATAACAGAGACCAAAAATAAAAAAGACCAATCTAGCTTTTACTCCAAACGTAACGTTGGAGAACTTTCATTGTCCTAGCTTACAGGGTTCTTGAGAAATCGCTGATCCAATTTTCCACGGTTACGAAAACAATAGGTCTTCCGACGGAAGTCGGAAGACCTAAAAAGAGAAATGTCATTCGCTCTCTTGATAACAAATGAAAAGATTATATGAGTAACATGTATGATATACGTTTTAATATGGAGAAATATTTCGATTATCATACTGTCGTGCGCTGTCTCGAGTTTAAAATCGGTACTTCTGCAGCTTTGTAGGTTGAATTACACCTATACAGGACATCACTGTATGCTAGCGAGAGTTCGATGAGAACGTATTAGTGAATGTGATATCAAATTTAGACATATGACGAAAATTTAAAGGGAGATATTTATGAAAATGTAATATTTTTGTATCCATTTTTACCATTTTGGAAGTATTAAAATCCTCGTTTACGAATTCGTCATTAGTATTTAGCCTCCCTGACTAATGGTGCATTCTCCACTAAAGTGTTATAAATTGTGATTTGAAAATGGTGAAAAAATAATGTTTCACATTTGATAAGTATATATATTTTTATTGAAGGATACATATCTCAGGTATTTGGAATGGAACAGAGGAGATCTCTACTCTACTATGCTTTGTTCAATAGAGGGGCCTTGATTGCAATTTAACAGCTAAGTTACAAAGGGTAGCCTATTGTTCATTCCATCACTGAAGAAACAAATGTAGTAAGAGTATAAACTTTTGTCTCGTGAGGTTTTACTATGCATAAGAAATCTTTTGAAGTATAATAAACCTTTTTGATTTCGTACATTAATTGAAAATTTGACGTCTGAAGAAGGCATAAATATTTCTGTCTTAAAATTTTTCGCTCTGTACATTCCATCTACAATTATACAAAGCATGCATCCCCGGTCAACTAAATATTTATTGCTTGTCATGCCAGAGGGTATCATAAGTGATCCTGCGTATTATGATTTTATGTAATTTGCATAGAAAATCGTTGACGTGGGCCTGATAGTCTATGAACCATATCTGGTAAATATTTATGTTGTTTGAAACAAAAATTTTACTATTAATTGTTTCTTCATCAAATTCTATGAAAAGAATAGTTTTTAACAAGAGTTATCTCTCTTTGTCCGCAAGAAAATATCACAAGTGTTTTTTTTATATAAATACTGATATTTGTTACAGTGTATTCACATTATTCATTTAAAAGCTCTAGATATTTTGGATTGATGAATTCGACTATGTATAACGTACTATTGCTGTTTCCTTTTGACTCAAATATACCAAAAATAGCAATGCTATTTTCATTTGCTGAAGTTGATGGATAATCTTCACACTGTTTTTGTAAAGAAAATAAATCAGTGACATGTGACAGTCTTAAAGCATCAGGCTGAAAAACTCGACTTTTAAGTGTCTGCCAAGGGAGCAGGTCTTGCATTTGACTCCCAGTCTCGCAGCTTGCTTTTTCATGTACAGTACAATATTCCAATGCATTATTCATATATTGATACAACTGCTTTATACTCCTTGGTTTGTACAGTCTACTTCTCTTTAAACAAATTGTACCCAATTGTACATTCATGTGCAGACAATTAAAGTACACACATGGATATGTGAAATAACATCATCTGTTTGGATTTTGCTTAAACTTTACATCCTACATGTACGGTAAATAACAGGCCATAATTGTTTCAAACTTTTCAAATCAAATATTTCCTCAGCATAATTTGCTCAAAGGTTTACTCAACTAATGACCCAAATTATCTTGTTTAGAATTTTCTCTATTAATTGACCCTTCCGAACGCGTGAAAAATTTGAGAAATTCCATGACGTCAAAATGCAATTTCGATGTTTGACCGAGGTTCAAAGCTTGTTTGTACGCAGTAAAAGCATTGTGACGTCACGAAATTTTGCATTATTTTCCCGCAATTGGAAGGGTCAATTTCCGGTGCACCTCAAAAGTAGAATACATACAGAATATACACCGAGGAATACTTCAGATATTTAGATTTCAGGACAAACTCAATTTGAGAGATTTTAAAAATACAATGAGGTCAGTTTTATAAGGTTGTCATCATAACTACGAGAATATTTTTGACAAAATCACACATGTTTTAAAATGTGTTTATTCATCATTCAGAAGTTAGACGAAAATCTAAACATTTCACATGTACATACATGTATGTATCAACTTAGTGAAAGACTTGTGATACAAAACATATCAAACTTGTTGATATCTAAAAGTACCAGATCTCCATAAGTGATGATTTTCTAGAGTAACATGTGCATGTACATGTATGTCTCTCTCCAACAATGTACACGTGTGTGTAACAATTTTCCAACAAATGCATTTCACTAATTCAATTTCACTTTGTAAAGAACATGTCACAACTCTTCAGTTTGCTTATCATTTGCTGATTTTATTTGCTTATCGAGTTTTTCAAGTTCTTTTTTAACATTGATATTGAGGTATAGATTGAATCTGACTTCAGTTTTTCATATCCATTGAGAATACACTTCATATACATGTACATGTACACTGCATTTTAGCATTGATTGAAAAAATTTAAAGGAACTACTGTATTTTGTTGTCAAGAATCCATGGAGTGTACTTTCACTTTGCGCTTTTTGATAGCTTTAGCTACCCTATGTCCCTCCGCTTTACGTTTTTTGGCTTGCTGTTTTGCCAAATTCTTCTTCAGTTTTCTCTTAATGGCGATCTCTGGCATGGCCACCATCTGTAAAGGAAAAATAAATAACTTGACATTCTTCCATTCATGTCATTTTCTTCCTTAAAATTCGATTTAACACAAAAATAGTATAAATTTTTCATTGAAGAACACCTTCTTATATTTATTAGTTTTTCCTTGCGGAACACATTCTTTCATTAAAGTAATTTCATCTCATTATACAAGTATATGTAACGGCAGGTTTGACACACAATGAAAATTCATTAAAACTGTAAAACCAATACGAAATGCGCTCATATGAAATATAGCATAATTTGAGATGAAATTTTGACATCTACCTCTAAACTGTATAGATAATTCCTCAATTTGAATACATGACGAAATACATAAAGGACTTACATCTACAGCTCTCTTTCGTTTCCTTTCCTCCTTTCTGTTTAAGATTCGGCTCTGAGTTTCAGTAAAGTATTGTGTATACATCTCTACTCCTAACACTTTCTTGAGAATCTCCAATACTTCTAGTGCTAAATTCTTTAAATCTGTATCTGTAGAAAAAATATACACGTATGATAAAACAGATAAATGAAAACAAACTTTTTCAATTATTAGAAGAGATGGCTAATTATTCATTTATTTATTTTTTTATTTATTTTTTTTTTGCTATAACATCATAAAAGTTTGTGTGCATGTTTATTGTCAAAGATATATCTAAACAAAATCATTCCAAGGAATGCATGTGTCGCCTGCGAAACATAGCGACACCCAGGAATCACTTTTATAAGGTGTGACATCCAAGTGTGACAAACAGACGGACAGACAGAAAGACAGACGGACGGACAGACAGACAGACAATGGACAAAGTGATCCCTAAGTGTCGCTATGCTTCGCAGGCGACACAAAAATGAGTTCCATTGAAATAGAAATTAAAGGACATACACATGTACATGTATCATTCGATTCCCCTAGAAATTTATTTGAAACGGCATAAAAAGACTTGGAAGTCATAGGTGTAGTGATTTACATAAAACCAATGTGAACATTCAATTATTCAACATTTAAGATACTGCATCTTGAGTGAATGCTTTTGCGAATATCTTATTTGTCAGTTACATTCAAGTGTTGGAATTTGTCTTTCAAAGTAAATAAAACTTATAGACTAACGGGGAACTATTTTGCCTGTTGACGCTTGTGTCTTTCTTCGAAGAAAAAGATCGAGGCTAATCCAAATGGTAAAATTATATACATACCACAGTTAGGATTTGATTCATTGATCTCCCTTTGTATAGGTGGCAACATGAATTTGACAACTGAGGGCAACAACTCTTGACCCAGGTCTAGACTAACAGCAGCTACCCATTTAAATACGCTTGATCTCTGTAATTAAAATATACCACATTTAAGTGAAAGGAGCTGATAAGATAAGCCATAAAATCTGCCTGACTAAGTTAATTTTGAAAATTAAAATTTTGAGAAATTTTTTTCATAAACTTGATACCTAAATTGGATCCCATTAGAATATGTGGTTATGCTAGAGTGCATAACATTACCAAAATTTGTCTTTTTCCCATAGAAATCAAAAGAAAACAGAACAAAGTTATCTAGAACAAACTTCATAATACCTTCAGTGTGACCTTGGTGTTACTGACTGCCTCATGATTAGCCTCTTTGATCATTTTTCTGACCAACCAGGACACAGAAATCTTTTTCTGATCAGTGTTTTCCTCCTCACTGTTACCCTGAGATGGATCTGACCAATCAGCATGCTGTGTGATGTGCCTTGTGACTTTAGCTATAAACACCAAGTTTTTGATGATCTGATTGGCTAATTCTTGTGTGAGATACTGGGACTGCAGCTGGGTGATACAAGCTTTAGATATTTCCATCATCTGTAATAATTTAGAAATATATGCAGTATTCCTTTGTTAAATTCAAATCAAAATTCTAGGTACTGTATAAAAGTTAGTGTTAGATAGGGACACATAAATATAGGGAGTAAACAATTCATCACTCTATATAGAGAATAAGTGTCTTAATTTGTGTTTTGTTACGTATATGTGACACACAGCAAGTGCATTTATTGTACATGTAATTTGCGTTGGCGCATTTCATGCGATAAATGCACTTTCTGTGTGCTGAATACCTGTAACAAAACACAAATTATGACATTTATTCTACATGTATATATATGCACCACAGTTGTCTGTTTCATTCTTGTTTTCTGAAATTGCGTTTTTCTTGGTAAAAAGGTGACGTTAAAATTCAGATCGCCGAGAGATCAGTTTGCAGGTTAGAGCAGCCATCGCGGCATGTTTCTTTAGATCTTATGCATTGTTAAGTCACGGGCGTTTTCATGCAAAATGCAAACACATTCCTTTCAATAGTTTCTTCTCAATGAATTCCATTGGTTGTGCATGTGTACAATAAATTATAAAACAAAAGATAAACATTCACATAGGAGTACATGTACACATGTATTTACATGCATACAAGTCAACAGGATAGAAACAACATACCTTTTTAACAGGATCCTTCAGTAAGAAGAAATTACTTGTAGATTCAGCCTGTATGCTACCAGATATTTCCTCAGCAGTCCACTGTGAGAACATCAAACCAAAGATCTGTGCCGATGCCAAACGAACCCAGCTGTGTGCATACACCATATGGCATTGTATATGATCTGTAAAGATGAAATGCATTTTAGATCAAATGAAACATAAAATTTCAATACTCTCCCTGGTATCAAAATTGCTAGTTTCAGGTAACATCAAGTCTTGAAACTTTTCTCCTAATTGAAGCAAGATTAAGATTTTCACAAATAAATGGGAAACAAAGTATCATACTGTAAATCTTCTTATATAAGCATGATTTTTTTATTGGAATTATCCAAAAAGAGGACAAATGAAACAATAAAGCCTATCTGACTTGCGATACAATTCAAATACTTGTATATACGTACTAGTATGTGTGTACAAATTATCTTGGTTAAAAGCACAGCTATCTTCGCTCAAATACATGTAGGAGTCCAGCTTAAATAAGAACATGTACATGACTGTGCAGTATGATAGCTTTAATGGAGTGAGGTTCTCATAACGATCTTTCCACAATTTTCCAAGAAACCTTACCCATAATGCTGTCAATATCTTCAGCCCTCTGTGCGTCCCTTAGTATTGTGGTCTCTCCACAAATCTTGATGAACGTGTTGAGGCAGTGGTACAACAGCATGTCTAGGGAACCCTCTGTACCATCATCCTGCTGAAAGTTAATTAAAAAGTCATAATATCATCATTCTACGATTAGTCCATTAACAAGTAAAATAGAAAATCAGGGAGGTTGTCAATTTTTTAAATTTTCTAGATACATGTAGTTCATGTAGCAAGAGATAAATTTATAAACCTATAAGAGTCATAAATATGCCTTGTAGGGTAATAACATTTGCCTAGGAAAAAAAGACATTGTGCCTTTGCCTTTGCTATGCTAAAATGACCTAGACTGCTGTAGAGCTGTGATTTTCCATGGCATTAATAATAATTATAAATGTAGCTTCTTTTTTTTTTCATTCAATATCATATTTATAGCACTACAATAAAGAATAGCCAGTGTATTACAAATGTAGCTGGCAGAAGTTTGTTTTCATTAAAAACATATTTGTAAGACCTACATTGTATTAAAATATGCCAAACAGTACATTGTATATTAAAGTGTCATGATATACATGTAAGACAGACTTACAGATGTGTGTTCATATCTTCCAGGCTCTATCTGTTGTTGTATGAGAGGTAATACAGCTGTACATCTGTGTTTGAACTTCTCCCCTTCTACCTCCACAAACAATCCTGTGGTCAACGCTGCTAGACACCTTATCTCAGTCTGTGAGAAGGCAAAATTCAAAACATGCTCAAACATCTTTAACAAATGAATTTATAGGAAAATTTTTAGGCAGCTTTTTAAAATTTATTCTAGTTAAAGTATTCTATTTACCTTAGGAATAGAGTTGGATTAGGTTAGATTTTGGGACCGGTAAAGTAGATGTGCTTCAACTTTTCTTTGCGGCAAAAACTTACTATACTTGCGTATAACCAATAAGATTAAAATATAAGTAAATGTAATGTAATGTACCTTCTTTCCAGAGAACCATTTGACACAGATGGAAAACAAATTTTCCCTACAATTATGGTCAACCTGAAAGGAAAATCATATTTAGCACACACCTGTACATTTGAAGTACAATGGTGAAGCTTGGGATAATTGTAATTTTACTGTAAAAGTATGAACAAGACTAAACATGTACAGTCCAGAAGTAACCTTGAAAGTCAATGTGCGATGGCCATGCTTACTTAATGTTCCAATTCATATAAAGAATGTCATATACATGTCTACCAATGAGTATTTACAAAGTATGAAAATAAACCTTTTGTAGCAGCGCCTTTAGGGCCAGCGCCGTCAGCTTTCTACATTTGACAGAATCATCATTGATAAGAAGTGCCGACATCGGGACAAAGAATAGGCCGGCATTCCTGACTAGTACATCCTGAAACATACAAATGTCCTCTGTCATGAGATGTACTGGTATTAGTGGAAAATTGACAATTTATTCCTAGCATTTTTGGACGACAAATATTTTGCCCTCGTTTTATTCTTGTCCTTTTTGCCCAATGCCATGAGGGCAAATTTAAGACAGGACAAATAAAATTATACATAAAGGATTTCTAAACAAAATACATGTATGTATTAAAGTGGGCGAATTCAGTACTGTGTGAAATTGATCTCCAATCTAAATTGAGCAAAAATAAGACTGGGTGAATTCAAAGCTTAAAATAAAGCCTGTGTTTGAGAAACACGAATGCCCCCGGTGGCATCTTTGTTAGTATAAACTTCATTTTCTGTTAAGTATGTGAAAGGTCAAGGTCAACAATTTCAGTATGAATGGAAAGGTATTGTCACAAGGAATACACATGTGAAATATGAAAGCCCTATCACTTACCATTCAAAAGTTATGCCCAATGTTAAAGTTTTTTGAAAATTAGGTCAAAGGTCAAGGCAAAGGTTACGAGGTCAAAACATTTGGTATCAATGGAAAGGTCTTGTCGCAAGGAACACACATGTGAAATATGAAAGCCCTATCACTTACCATCCAAAAGTTATGCCCAATGTTAAAGTTTTTGAAAAGTGGGTCAAAGGTCAAAGTCAAGGTCACGAGGTTTAAAATTTTGGCATCAATGGAAAGGTCTTGTTGCAAGGAACACACATGTGAAATATGAAAGCCCTATCACTTACCATTCAAAAGTTATGCCCAATGTTAAAGTTTTTGAAAAGTAGGTCAAAGATCAAGGTCAAGCTCACAAGGTCAAAAATTTTGGTATCAGTGGAAAGGTCTTGTCACAAGGAATACACATGTGAAATATGAAAGCTCTATCACCTTCCATTCAAAAGTTATGCCCAATGTTAAAGTTTTTGAAAAGTGGGTCAAAGGTCAAAGTCAAGGTCACGAGGTCAAAACTTTTGGTATCAATGGAAAGGTCTTGTTGCAAGGAACACACATGTGAAATATGAAAGCCCTATCACTTACCATTCAAAAGTTATGCCTAATGTTAAAGTTTTTGAAAAGTAGGTCAAAGGTCAAGGTCAAGGTCACAAGGTCAAAAATTTTGGTATCCATGGAAAGGTCTTGTCACAAGGAATACACATGTGAAATATGAAAGCTCTATCACCTTCCATTCAAAAGTTATGCCCAATGTTAAAGTTTTTTCGGACAAACAGACAAACAGACGGACAGGCCAAAAACTATATGCCCCCGAATCTGTGATTCCGGGGGCATAAAAAAATACAGCATTTCTTACGTTTATATTCATGGAAACATAATTTCTGTAATACAGTAATTCATCCCTTCATTAAACCAGAGATAAAAGAACCCGTTTATTAGGTTGAAAATAGATGATTTTCAAATAGATTCATAAAGGGGGACAGACACCAGACATAACAAAATTTGGCGATATTTTCATCGTGACATCAAAATAAAAGGCATGGCAACACATCAAGGTGCTTCAAGACGGTGCGATCAGATGTGACGTCACAATGGAAAAATTTGCAAAATGATGTGATGTCTGGTGTCTTTGCATATAAGGTTTAAAACGGTCATAGATATTTTCTGAAAAATGGAATATTGATCAGAGTCAATTAAAATCAAGTAGATTCAATTCATTACTTGAGGAAAGTTGTTGAAGATCGCAGCTAGCATTTCTAGAGCTGACATTCTTCCTGTTTCCATCTCGTACGACAGCTGGGAGATAAAGAACTCAATGTGCTTCGTCAACGCTTTACCTAGTGGGTAATCCAGCAGGTACTGTAGTGTTATCTGTAAAATCAAAACTTATACAATACAAAAATGTTTCAGAGTGTTCATATACACATGCATGAAGACAAGAATGTTGATCAACTACATGCACATGTATAAATAATACATTCAGATTTTATTATCACTGATTGCTACACACATTGTACATGTACATGTATTTGCAAGGAATCAAACTTATCAAAATCTACTTTTCTCCATAATTCTGAAATCTGGAATTTCTGTGACATCCATTCATTTCAAATTTCCTAGAGGAAACAAATGGTTCTTTTCAAAAAGAATTACAAAATCTTACTAAATTATGTATATGACTGGATACTGTATGTAAGGGTATCAAATATACACAGAGTGGCATTTGAATTTTGTGACTGGAAAGAAAGATCATAGTATTTTCTTAATCCAGAAATTCGTTAACTGGGAATGAAAATTTACAAAGTATCACAGATTCAGTAATTTAGCGACAAACCTGTCTACACTCCCTCTGTATGTGTGGTGACTCTGCCGTGACGGCCATGTTTTCTACCTTAGACATCAGCTCCTGTATTTCTGGTACATTCAACTTCCTTGATAGAATAGCCTGAAATTGTGTACATAATAAATTATACTTTTTGGTGATACATAAATGAACTACACTATATTTTCAGTTTGAAAAATGGCTGCTACTGATGTCTTTGATGAGTAATTATAAGAAAATTCTCTCTTTCATAGCGATGTCAAACATAGTTATATGCATAGCTGTCAACTGACCCGATTTTGGCGGGTCAATCCTGTTTTTTTAATCTTTGACCCGATTATTTTTTCTCACCTGCGCTGGTCATGTCTTTCACCTGATTTTTTGTTACTGACCCTGGAATCATCTGATTCCGATTTGGTTCCTTCTATTACTTTTCAATTAAAACACCTGCAGTTACAGGTAAATTGGGTTGTTTGTTTAGTGATATGGGAAGTAATAGGCCACTTTCATATTGTTTTAACAATCTGGGCTTGGATTATTACAGGAATGTCCATGGGAAGACGATCGTAAACATGGAGATTTTTGCAGACGAAAAGGGACGATTGTTTTTATAGTGTTTAAAACAATTGAAGCAGTGAAATGTAGAGTTCATTTCACACAAAATCTTCATCATGGTATAGCAATAAGTAAATGAAAATATATCTAGCCTAGCAAATTCAACTATGAACCTTCAGGCCTTGATAAAAAAGTCCTAAAATTTTACACATGTGCTACATTATCATGATTATGCAGTATCAGATACTATTACAATTCAAAAATGCTTTACATGTCTTGCAATAAAATGAACTTTATTGACCTGGGTTTTTTTTTGGGGGGGGGGGGGGTTACATTTATTCATAATGACACAAGCAAAAGGTCGCGATTTTGTTTCGAGCGCTATGACCATGATGACCCTCTTTTTCATTTCCCAAAGAGGGTCATTGACCCTCTTTTGTCTGAAAAAAGTTGACAGGTATGGTCATATGATACAGACATACAGGCAGCCATTTTGATGCGAGGGAGGATGGATAGATGAAAGAACATGTAAGATAGACATACCAGCAGAGAGAAAATACAAAGATGTTATTCATTAAACAGACAGACAGACAGACAAACTTACCCTGAGTAGAGAGAAAGCAGTACTTTGTCTGCTATAGTCATATAAATCCTCCTCACAGAATGTAAGACAGACAGACAGACAGACAGACAGAAATAGATGTACAGACAGACACATGATAACTTACCCAGAGTAGAGAGAAAGAAGTACTTTGTCTGCTATAGTCATGCAAATGTCAGTAGACAGACATAGATGTACAGACAGACAGAGAGATGATAACTTACCCTGAGTAGAGAGAAAGCAGTACTCTGTCTGTTGTAGTCATGTAAATCCTCCTCACAGAATGTCAGTAGACAGACAAACATAAATACACAGACAGACACACACACAGACAGAGAGATGATAACTTACCCTGAGTAGAGAGAAAGCAGTACTCTGCCTGTTGTAGTCCTGTAAATCCTCCTCACAGAATGTCAGTAGACAGACAGACATAGATGTACAGACAGACGGACACACAGACAGACAGATGATAACTTACCCTGAGTAGAGAGAAAGCAGTACTCTGTCTGTTATAGTCATGTAAATCCTCTTCACAGAATGTCAGTAGAACCTGTAGTTGGTCTGTACTGATCGTGTGTACCTTCACATCTCGCACTAACACTGTCACTGCCTGTAACATTAAAGTCAGATTATCAAATTGTATTTTGATACAATAAATTTTGTGGCATTAGGATAGTAAGAATGCTATCATGTAAGTGCTGTATACATTTAAACATAGTTTAATCAGAGAAACATACATGTATTTCCATAAATGTGAAAATGTGATTGAGATAAATGTACAAAGTCTCCTTACACTCTTTTTCAAGGAACATCTCACATATATTTACAAGACATCATAGACATCATGTACATGTACATGTATAGAATTAAGTTTATCTCATGAAAATAAATGTGACTTACCTTGAAAGCCATAGATACCAGCTCCATGTTGTCTCCCTTAGCAGCCCCTGCCGATGCGTAATTTTTCAGGATAGCGAACATTCCTTTTGACAGTCTCTTTATATGATGTCCCAGACTAGGCAGGGGGAACCGTAACATCCAGGAAAGGCATCTTAAACTGACGGTATTTATCTGAGATACAAAGAATTAAAATTACTATGTATAATATACTCAAGATACATGTATAATATGCAATCATACATAAGCTTCTTTTTATATCATAATTCTGTTACACGTAGCTTGTAAATGTGAAAGTTCCATTTAGGAATAATGAGTTTAAAATATACACAAAAGATAAAACCTTTATGTGCTGTGAAAAGAGACATTCAGCTAATATTCCGACAAAAGGATCCAGCATTCCAAGATGGCCACCATCGGTGCCGGTTAACCTGGATTTTTTCAACAACATTTGGAGGATCTGCAGACCAAACTCTACAATGACATGGGTGTTGGTCTTTTTGCTGGCCTTGGGTTTATCTCCACCCCTTTTTGGTTCTGAGGGAAGTAAAAGACAGCTTGGAGGCCGTACAGGGACGTTAGAATCCTTCTCTTTGTTCTCCGTCTTCTTCCTGATAAAGTAAAAATAAACATATTTAGAAGTACATGTACTGGATCGCCAATAGGCCACTTGCCGAAATTCATAATGGCTGACAAAATGACGAAAAATGTCCGAGGTAGCAATTTCTGCGCACTTTTTCATTGTTACGTCTCAATGGAATTGCGTCTTTTAACAGTGACGTCATAATGTAAAACAATGACAAAAGATATTGACTCGGACATTTTGTGCTTTCTAACAAGATCAGAAAATGGTCTTTTGCTCGACATCATAGACATACCAGCTGGCGGACTTTAACACTATAATGGTCCGTCAAACAAGGCTGTGACAGGCAATTCACTTGCGACGTCAAAATGTTTACATCCCCAAACAGATACAATGTCAGATTTTAGGTGATCTCACTATTAGTTCACATACATGTACTTGGTCTAAAGTAATGCTTACAAAAGTCTTTAT
This sequence comes from Pinctada fucata, assembly GCA_028142955.1. NCBI lineage: Eukaryota > Metazoa > Mollusca > Bivalvia > Pterioida > Pteriidae > Pinctada > Pinctada fucata. Next base: position 35,331,550 of record AP027104.1, read on the forward strand.
TTTCAGTTCAAATATAGTTATTCATCATTAATGCTCTGGGAAAATACATGTACATCACTATTTTCAATGTGTTCGGGTCTTCGAAACTGATCCTAAAAGGTATTGGATATTCATTGGGAACTTAAACCAAGTGTGTTTACTGGCGACTTACAAAAATGTACTTTTGTTCCTCCTTTAATATAGGGAATGTCTGTGACACCAGACCATGTATAAACATCATCAGTACGTCTGTACTCAGTCCTTCGTTCTCCATAAGACCTATCCTTATCGTTATTGTATCAAGTTTGTTTACATACATGTATGTATATTTACTGGTAACTTACTTTTGTTCCTCCTTTAATATTGGGAACGTCTGTGACACTAGACCATGTATAAACATCATCAGTACATCTGTACTCAGTCCCTCGTTCTCCATTAGACCTATCCCGACCCTCCGTAAAGCTTCCTGTACCTTCTTAGATATACTGTGACTGTGGGTGCTGTCTAATTTCTAGAAAATAAGAGATTTTTCATCGTAATGTACAATTTTTTTTTTGTAATGTACAAGTTTTTTTCCCTTAAATTCCACAAATCTTGTTTAATCAACTCATTTTACGAACATCATAACTTTTTATAATTTATTGTAGAGATCTTTTACATTACATACAGATAATAATGAGTACAGAATACACAAAATATATTAATATAATTATGATCATGCACTCTTAAAGGGCAAAATTTTTATAAGGTTAGCCACACAGATTGTAATTCCTTAATTTTTATTTCAAGATATCAAAATCTAAGGCATCTGTTGTACAAATAAATATACAGTTAGAATTAAGGCATATCTTTACCTAAATATACCACAATACAACATTTAAGTTGGTTTACATCATCAAAGGTCAACATGCCAACCGTCATCGAAGCCACGGAAACCACTGAGACACTGCCAAAGATTACCAAGACAATTGTAACACTGTTTAAATGGAGGAGACGCCAGCAAGATTTCTATTTGCACATTGGATATGTTAATCCGATCTAATCCGATTGGACTTTCTTACCTGTTTTGTAACATGTCAAAAAGCTTACCTCTTTGAGTGGAGCAAGGAGTGGAAGAAGCGAGTCCTGACTTATAAATCGTGCTAAGATCTCGTATGAGTCGTAGCTCTTCACCGCCTTGGCCTCAAATAAGTTACTGGCTATACTCTCCACCTCCTTCTCCTCGGAGACCTGACCAAATAAATCCTCCTGGAACACCTGTGTGATGACAAATAATGTAAGATTCAAAATTTCAGATGGAGAATTTGAAACAGTGGTCACAACCCGCTGTACGTGCACATACATGTATGTGCTGTCTGCGTGCAAAAACGTAGGCAAACCTTAGGTATCCGTACGGTGTCCGTGCAATATCAGTGCAACACACTTACTGTAGGCACAGATTTGTGCTTTATATGATGCATGTAACCATCCATATAACTGTATGCGACGTGCATGACGCACTCCTTCCGTACTCTTGCCACTTTCTTCCTTGCGTCTTCAGAAAAAACGTTGGAACATGTAGCCTCCACAAACACGCACGGCGGGTTGTGACCAGGGCTTTAACGTTATTTGTTCTCTACTAGACTGGCTTTGTACATTCAACGGACATCAAAAGTCACTCTGTAGTGAATTTTTCATTTAATAACGAATATACATGTACAATGCAGATCTCACATGTATATTGCATTGTTTGAAAACTAAATTAAAATTATTTTCAAAATATTTGAAGTGAAAGTTAAATGGTGACATGGCAATAACAAAATAATTACCAAAGCTCCCTAAATTTGATTATTTGTAAGAGAAACAAAATTCATATGAATGAATCAGTGAAAACATCAATACTGTAAATGTGGAAAGTTTCGCGTGGGGGTAATTTTTTGCATTTTTCGCGAATCATGGGACTTTGCGAAAATTTCCCCCACGCGAAAATATCCCCGCTGCATTCTTACAATTTAAATGACATTTTATTGCGAATATTTCTCCCATGTGTAAGGTCTTGACCTTGTAATCGCTAAATTTTCCCCAAGCGAAAATAACCATGTTTACAGTATCAAATTTCAAGTACTAAATTTTCATGACATTTTTTAATAGCACTCATATAGATCAGAAAGCATTTAGACTTACATCTTGCAAACTCTGTCTGCATACATCTAGATCCCCTGGCTTCAGTAGGCTGGTTACATTTTTCAGCAAAATGAAAGTTGTAAAACACAGGACATGGACCTTTAAAAGAGAAATCACAAAATAAAATATTTCTTTGTATACTTTGCTTCTAAAATTGATTATTTCTTTTCTGAGGGAAATAAATTTTATTTGAGCTTCAAAATATGAAAATGTAATACTGTATATCGAGATATACATGTATGTACACTCATACATTGTATGTGTCACACAATAACTAGCTTCTACCTGATAACCTTTCCTTAAAGCTCCCCTTAGTTCAGACAGGATATATGGGAAGTATTTAGGACCTAACGCTGATAAAATCTTGACTAACGTATCTCTGGCTGCATCGCGGATATCCTTGGCTCGAGACTTCAAAAAGTTACAAACTTTCAGCAGGATTCTGGAAGAAAATAATACAAGTACACTGTATATATGTAAAAAAAAAAAAACATCCATAATTGTTATTTTCTTTCATAGAAAACATTTTTTCTGGAAAGTGACATGGCCATACTTAAATCATACTAGTCTGGTAGACTCTATGTTTTTACAAACAAGAACCTACCCAGGTAGACTTTGTTGTAGTGATGCTTGCGGTAGGTATTGTAACAGTCTAACCATGGCTAAGGCTATAGGTACTCTCTGTAGATTATAAGTACTTACCCTGGTAGACTTTGTTGTAGCGCTGCTTGCGGTAAGTATTGTAACAACCTAACCATGGCTAAGGCTATAGGTACTCTCAGTATTTCTGTATCCTCAGCATACTTGGACTTGGCCAGCTTGTGCTCAGAATCCGATTTTATCTGCAAGACCGATCATACTCCATATTTAGATTGCCAAAATGTGCCTTCAAGAATGTGCTCTCAAAAGGTCTTCAAAGAGTTAAAGATGAAACAAAGAAAACACACTACATGTATGTGTAGTACATGTAATTCTCAAATAGGAGAAATTCATTAATGTAGATATGAAATCTGCTGCAATGCTTTTACATCACATTTCTAAAATGAAGGAATTTGACAATGTAAAGACAAACATACATGTATTCTCTCTATTACACAAAAATCAGACGTACAAAGAAATTCATATTAAAGACCTTATAAAACAGACCTTTTCTGTGAGTAGTTTCTGTAGCTGAGGTATAATGTTTTTCACAATGCTCATGTGTATTTTTGTAGCCAGGTTTGCTGAACAAATTGTCTTTCCCAAAGGAGTCGAGCCTTCTTCGTTTGTTTCCTTAGACGTCTCAGTTTCCATGGTGAGATCGATATCAACCTCTATATCATTTTCAGATACTTTAGTTTCATCAGTTTCTAGACTAGTATTGTTTTCTTCCGTGTCCTCCTTATTCTGATTTTCTGGCACCTCTGCAGATAAAAAAATAGATTTAGGTACATGTACAAAGTAAAATATCATGATCTATTTGTACATGTATGTAAAACAGAACAAAGACTTGCATGTGAACAAGTCATAAGTATTCATGGGAACTAGTACATGTATGTGTCGCATATACATGTATACTTACTTTCAAATTGTATAAAGCATTCCTGAATAGCACTTCACAAGTGCAAAATTTTTGTAGAGGCCTTGAGGATAAAATTTCACGTAAATTATGATATGAACAGTTCCATAATTTCACATTGGCTGGAAAATATCAGAAGTACAATGTATAATGACTTTACCGACAGGCATCCCTCTAGCCTTCTGTTTTGTAATCATTGCTGGTAGGATGGTAACTACAAACTCTGTCTTCTGGAGGTCAAAGTGGAAGGCATCCATTATAGCGACAACCACCCTACAAAATATATAGAACATATTGTACAAAATTTTGCCAAAGTATGATAACAGGATTAATCTTTCTTACGTGTATCAATACTTTCAATGATCTTTTTGTGTCATAATTCATCCATCGTTAACGATTATAAGGCTCATACATGAACAAGTTTATGGAGAGCAGTGAAGCTCAACCACACTCCCATTTTCATATTCCAAGTGATCTATGATTTATATGTAAATGGCTTTGCCTTTCTATTATACGATATTTTTTCTTTTACATGTGATTTATGAATCTCATACAGGATGTTTTATACTGCATAAAAAATAGCAATCCAAGGAATGCTTGTGTCGCCTGCGAAGCGGTTTGATTATTATTCTAGAAAGTGGATTAAAATTATTGGTATCAGTAGAAAAGTCGTTTCAAATGAAATTCATTTGAAATATCAGACCACTTAATTACAAATTAAAAGATGTGGTGATTCTCAAATTTTCAGAAAAGAGTGTCAATCATCTAGGTCAAGGTCAATACACAAAAATTGGTAACAAAAAGGTCTCATCATAAGAAATATTAAAGACCTATCACCTACTGTACCAATTAAAAGATATATACAACCTTATTAAAGTAGGTCAAATATCTAGGTCAAGGTCAAAAGATAAAAAATTATGGTATGTGTAGATTGGCATTGTTAAAAGGAAAATACATGTGAAATATCAAAGCCCTATCACCTACCAATCAAAAGATATAGCCAATATTACTTTTCTTGAAAAGTAGATCAAATATCTAGGTCAAGTTCAAAAGGTCAAATATTATGGTCTGTGTAAGAAGGTCTTGTCACAAGGAATACCCATGTGAAATACCAAAGCCCTATTACTAGCCAATCATAAGATATATCCATTCTTAATTTTTTGTGAAAAGTAGGTCAAATATGTAGGTCAAGGTCAATAGGTCAAAAACCATGGTATGTGTAGGAAGGTCTTGTCACAAGGAATACACATGTGAAATATCAAAGCCCTATCACTTACCAATCAAAAGATATAGCGAATCTTATCTTTTTTTTTCAAAAGTAGGTCAAATATCTAGGTCAAGGTCAAAAGGTAAAAAAATATGGTATGTGTAGAAAGGTCTTGCCACAAGAATTGCACATGTGAAATATCATAGTCCTAACACTTACCAATCAAAAGATATAATCATTCTTAATTTTTTTGAAAAGTAGGTCAAATTTCTAGGTCAAGGTCACTAGGTCAAAATTATGGTATGTGTAAGAAGGTCTTGTCACAAGGAATACACATGTGAAATACCAAAGCCCTATCACTTACCAATCATAAAATACATCCATTCTTATTTTTTTGTGAAAAGTAGGTCAAATATGTAGGTCAAGGTCAATAGGTCAAAAACCATGGTAAGTGTAGGAAGGTCTTGTCACAAGGAATACACATGTGAAATATCAAAGCCCTATCACTTACCAATCAAAAGATATAGCGAATCTTATCTTTTTTTTTCAAAAGTAGGTCAAATATCTAGGTCAAGGTCAAAAGGTAAAAAAATATGGTATGTGTAGAAAGGTCTTGCCACAAGAATTGCACATGTGAAATATCATAGTCCTAACACTTACCAATCAAAAGATATAATCATTCTTAATTTTTTTGAAAAGTAGGTCAAATTTCTAGGTCAAGGTCACTAGGTCAAAATTATGGTATGTGTAAGAAGGTCTTGTCACAAGGAATACACATGTGAAATACCAAAGCCCTATCACTTACCAATCATAAAATACATCCATTCTTATTTTTTTGTGAAAAGTAGGTCAAATATGTAGGTCAAGGTCAATAGGTCAAAAACCATGGTAAGTGTAGGAAGGTCTTGTCACAAGGAATACACATGTGAAATATCAAAGCCCTATCACTTACCAATCAAAAGATATAGCGAATCTTATCTTTTTTTTAAAAGTAGGTCAAATATCTAGGTCAAGGTCACAAGGTCAAAACTTATGGTATGTGTAGAAAGGTCTTGCCACAAGGATTGCACATGTGAAATATCAAAGTCCTAACACTAACCAATCAAAAGATATATCCATTCTTAATTTTTTTGAAAAGTAGGTCAAATTTCTAGGTCAAGGTCACTAGGTCAAAAATTATGGTATGTGTAAGAAGGACTTGTCACAAGGAATACACATGTGAAATATCAAAGCCCTATCACTTACCAATCAAAAGTTATGGGCTGTGACACCCAAAGTGTGACAGACAGACAGACGGACAGACGGACAACGGACAAAGTGATCCCTAAGTGTTGCTATGCTTCGCAGGCGACACAAAAATTACAAAAATTATTTCCTCTATACTTATTTTTGAATTGGCAACCATTTGGTCAATCATAAATAATTATTTTTACTAGAGAGTAATTTTCAAATCCAGAAACATACACATACAATATAATGAGTGTAATCCTTACCTAACCAGTAGTTTCTGTTTGTCCAGTCTCTTGGGTAACAGCTGTAGATAGTATTTGAGTTGATGTATGTAAAGCGGCCACGGTAAATGTAAACATATTTTGCCGATCGTTTCTATGGCGCTGTCTTGTAGACCTTGAGCTTTCTTGTATGCATCATCCACTAGGAAGGAAGAGGTGATGGGCAGAAAGTATGACACAATGATTTCTTTACTGACACTTCTGTTGGTGAGGAGTTTGACCATCTTTTTCATCGCTCTCGATCGTCTGTGAGTCTGAAATCATAAGGTAGTGTAATTTAATTAAATATAGACTTTAAGTGAATGTGTTATGTTTGAGCCTAATTTCTTACCATTTTAATTTAAGATTTATTTCAAGGCTATAACGTAAGACAGGAAGAGATTGATCAAATATCAAAATTCGACACTAACCTGTATATGTCTGATGTTCTCGAAGAAATCTCCCTCTGGGTCTTTGTCTTGTAAGTAGGTCAGGTCATGGAACATCGAGCTGTCTGGAAACGTATCCACTAATGCTGCTAAGATGGCAATAAACTCATGTCGTACATTCTGCAAAATGGAATAAATGCTAAATTCTTATGCTAATACATATAATTAATTTTGTTCAATTTGTACCAGTGTAATTTCTGATTGCTTATACAGGATTTATGATAGAGTTTTCCATTCCAGCTTTCTGTTTCAGTATGAATACATTTTGTATAATAATAAGTTTGATCATATTGAAACAGATACAATACATGTTGCATTAATACAAAATAAGGATTTATGAAGTTCCACCTGGGTCGAATATCATAATTATGAATTTCATTCAAATTTTAGGATACTCTGCAGTACCTCACAATTGTCCTTCATTCCAGCCTTAACTTCTGGTAACAGGGTCTGTGATATGATCTCTCTCATAACATCTTGGTCGGGAGTCACATGACCAAACTGAGTCACCACAGTGATCAGGCAGTTGGTGGAATTATCTCTGAGTGACATATCATCAATCTGTAAATTAGACATCAAAAGATTACATACATGTATGTATCTTCAAAAACACAATACTTTCTTAAGCTTGAATGCAAAATTTTGCATCATTTACATGTAATTTCTATGAAAACTACAACATGTACAATTCTTCAGTTTTTACCGTTTCTATTCATGTTGTTTTTGAAATTGCTACTTTCTATGATTATATATATGTAAGTAATAAGAACTTACTTTTAAAACATCTCATTTACATGTAAATTAACCTTCCATATCATGCAGAATATTTTCAGAAAATTAATAACGCCACTATTCATATTTATGTTTGAGCAAGGTTCCAAGTATGTTTGAAAGACGTAAAAATACTGTGATGTCACGAAATTTAGAACTACGTATGTCTCCCAAATTATGAGGGGTCAATTGACACGTGCAAATGAGAAAATCATCCTTGGGAGACAAAAGTATAAAAATAAAGCAAACTGTTAAAAAAAATATTCCTTTAAAAGAATGTTATCAATGATTGTTCATGTAGAAACAAACCTTCTTGACACAGTAGCAAGCATTATGAATAACTGGTAGCAGAAAATCTATGTCAATCTCCGTCATGGATCTGATAATTTCGTTGATTTTCCGATAAGCACCCAGACGACGGAGATAATCTGGTTCTTCTACACGTTTAGGATCCCACGAGTTCAGCTGAAAGACAAAGGCATAACTATGAAAAGTGATGCTTGATTTTAATTTCACTAAAAATCAAATTCTTGGATCCAGCCACAAAATGTATGAAAAATTTTCAGATTTACAGTGTCACAATGAAGCAGCCTGACAGGCATCCAGAACATTTTATATCATGTAATCATGTAGCTGAAGAAAATAAACTTACCTCTTCTACAAGCTTTGCCACCTCATGGAGATTTTCATTTTTCTCTGTGACTACCTAAAATTGGAAATACATTTGTAGTATATTTCATTTTCATTCTTTTGGTCTAACATTTCAAGAGGAGATACATGTATATCCTGCACTCAATTTGAGAAAAAATACCACAAAATGGGGAAAATTTAACGAAACACCCAATTTTAGACGTAAACATCCGAAATTTTTACAAAACAAAAACAAGAAAACATTTTATTTGCATGATTTCATAGAAGTAGTGGTGACGAAACATTTCCTGAAAACGAAATCACAATTTTTGTCCGTTTGTGTGTAAGTAAGATGCATATCAATAGAAACAGCGAAATATGGTCACCCCGAAAAACATAGAAATGAAATATTTCGATGTTTTATAAGGAAACAATGAATTGCATAAAATAAATTCTTTTTGTAGTTTTTCAATCGAGAATGGAGTTAAATTAAATTCTAGCAAAAGCAATTTTTGAATTGGCCTCGAAGTTTTGAGATTTTGAAGAAAATATGGTCACTTGCTCTACATGTACATGTACATGTGTATCTACTGTGATATTTTGAACAAAATAAGGAAATGATAATAGAGAGGTTTAGTTACAAGTTTTAGTGCAACTTATACGTATGACATCATCACTTCATACGATCTTTGATCAGATGATGTCATGACGTGACGTGTAGCTACACATTATGGACATGTAGGGCACTCTAAACGCAACACCAGAATGGGCAACTTCTGTGAAAATTTCCATAATTTTCATTGATCAAATTTCCAGTTTTTTCTATTATACATCACGTTTAGGATTCTAACTTTCCTTACGTCAAGGTTTTACAAATTTCTATATATATTTCTAGCAGATGAAACTGATTGAAAAGAAGAAAGCTACATGTACACCTTACTACATACATGTAGCTTGACCTAGACCTACTAGATCCGACTCGCAAGTATAACTTAAACGATGTCTTCGGATTGTGACATAAAGAAATGACGTTATGTCATCATGTATATGTAGGTCATACACATTGAAAGCATTTGCACTATACCTCTTTAATATGAGATGATACATGCTCATGTATATACATTGTACATGTAACTTCAAGTTGAAATACTCTCAACACTTTGGATAATTATACAAAATCTAAATTACCTGAAAGACTTTACAGAGCAATATTCTGGACTGACGATTCTGTAATGACGCAAACAGAGAAGATATTGTTCTGAAAAAAAAATCAGAATTTGTTTATCATAATAAATTCCCTATCACTTTGTAATGTACCAACTCAAAATTCAAATCAATATATGTATATATACATGTATTTTACAGAGCTCTTTAGTACACATTACAATGTTTTTTTTCACTTTTATCGTCCTTTCTTCTACATCATAATGATAGAGCATTTATGATTTGAAATAATTTTTATCAGAATGAGTTTAATTTACCTGTGAAAAGATTGCCTCTCTTCTACAATAGACATTAAATTGGCAATACTGTTTAAAATGCCATGCTCCATCTCTGTTGACCTTTTGACCCCTTGACCTAGATATGGTAACAAGAGGTCAATCAAGGTTCTACACTGGTCTTGGTCAGTCACAAACTCACTTATTCTGAAATGAAGAGATGAGACATTCAGAATTTTAAATTACCAATACAATCTAAGGAAGTGTATGTAAATACTGTGGTTTATCTTATTTGAAAGAATATCAATTCTTTTGTTTCTTTTTTTCAATTAAAAAAAATATGGCATGCGTATTTTCCCTGACAGAATTCTTATATTATTTGAATTAGCAGTTAATTGAATGATGACAGAATGCTTGACCTAAGCACAAATTCAAGATTTTAAAAGTAATAATTTGCACCTCTTCAACTTTTTCTGCTGGAATTCTGTCATGGTTTTAAAAATAAGTGAAAACCATTAAAATATCTGAAACTTACTGCATGTACTTTGCAGAATTTTACATTTATGCTGAACAAAACCATTTAGCAAGATATTTCACCTACCTTGATAGAATATTCAGAACTCTTTGATGTATACTATTTTTCTTGTCCTTCATTTTGCCTCTCAGTTTTTCTATGTATGACTTGATGTATTGAAATATTCCAGGTACTTGGTCCCTGACAAGACACATTGCTATTTCTTCACAATCTGTACCTGTAATTTGTAAATAATTTTCTTCAAGTTAAATTATAATACATGTATATCAGAGAATATATTTCTATGTATTATACAGTAAACAACATATACAAATAACCCCTTACAACATTACACATGCCCATGAGTTTACCAGACCTACCTACTGAAGTTGTAGGTCAAGTGTATAGTTGTTGTTTCATAACTGTAGCATATGCATTTTTTGCAAAAGAATTTTAGAGTATTCAAGGGAAAAGGATTCCTTCTTTTAGAAAATTTTCTCAATTTATTGCAAGCAAAAACTTATCATGACAGCAAAGTCCATGAATTTGATGACCCTGAAAATCAGGGACTAAAATTTGCCTGCTGTTATTATCATTTGAATGAGTAGTCACATGCACAATATTCAAGGTGCAACAACAACTTTTGATAACAAATTTCCAAATTTTTATGCCTTTTCTAGTGTTAGCTTGACTCCGAATTTTCATTGATTATGCTTTACATACTTTTATAGAGTACACTATCTACAGTGAGAGGCTGGATCATTGTAACATCTTCTGGTGACTCCTCTTCTGGCGACAGTAAATTGTCAAGCATCTCTGTGATACAGGAAGTCACAGACTCGTTCACATCTGGGGCATTCAGAAGTTTGATTATGAACGGCATAGGTGCAATGGATTTGTCAGCCTCTTGGTGTTTGGAGAGGAGGGAGAAATACCTTTAATCAAGATAGAGGAAAACTTTGTTCATTTTTACGTACGATGTACATGTATATGCAAATAATATAGGAATTAAAGAACAAAAATTTTCTATGAATGTATTTAATATTGAGCAACAAATGTAACAAACACTTCCCACAAGTATATGTACATTTATACTATTACAGTACATTGCCATTTATACTAAATGAAGGAATTTTACCTCAATTTTCTAAATTTAGTAAATTCATACCTTTTGCTCGTAGTAAACATGTGTAACAACTTCAACAGAGGGGTAGGATGATAGACACCTTCAAACGGCAGCTTTGTTAACTGTTAATATTGAAACACGAAATCCTTATTTTTGATTAACTAATCCTTTTAAGTTTCATGAAAATGAATCACAAATTAAGAGAGAAATTAATTTTATAGCTATAGACAATATAATTATCGAGACACATGCATGAAACACGTAATCTCATTTGCAATGAATCAACAGCATAAACTTACTTGAGGCCATACACAGACTTCAAACACAGCATCTAGCTCATGTGGTGTGAAACCATAGGAGTCAAAATCTTGAAAGAACTGCAAAAAATATGATAAGGTTTATTGAAAATGAAAAGCAAAAACACACAGATTTGTCATTCAAATCCATATTCTATATACACATATTGTATCTAAACCTTATACATGTACGTCAACTGTCTTCAAGAGCAAACAAAGATGTACTTTTTAAAAATCAATTTCCATGCAGTTAAAAAAAATTCTTTATTGAAATGAATGATATTTCCTTTTTTAAAATTTTCTTCAAGTTAAAGAATCCCAAAAAGTCAGTAACTTTGACAACAAATACATGTAAACATTACTTTACCAAATATCAGAATCAATGTTTTCAAAGACATTATATTTCATATCCAAGTTACCATTCATGTACTTACTTGAACGACTCTGGCCATTGCCGTCTGCCGTAGATTTTTGAGAGTATTCAGTGCCGACTTTGATATCAGGTTCCGTTTTTCTAGGCATGCCACACAGGTAGATGTCAGGCCTAGCATGATGTTAAGTAGGGACGGCAGGTAGTCAGTCAGCATATGGCCTAGCTTCTTCATCACCATGTTTATGGTATGAAATGTTCTACAAAACCAATCAAATCCTTAGTCTGTGAAGGCATAACTTTTTCCCTTTGATATATGCATGCAATACATCAGAACCTCCAAAAATTAATTTTAGTAAGAATTCAAGAGAGTCAAATATGATGCATGCATTTACTTTTTCTATTATGTCAGTACATGTATAAATATAAATGTACATGTACATTTACCAGCATTTAGAAGTTCTCTTGACCCCAATTCATTTTATCTTCATTTATCTTGTCTAGATCTTACAAAGACAGATACATGAGTTTATAAAATTGCTCATTGCTGCAAGGTACATGTAAGTTAAAGAAGATCCAGACAATAATCTCAACAGCACTCACAATAGAGCACCAAATTGAGCATTGACGGACCCCTAGCAAGCCAGAGGTGGGACCAGATGCCCGGGAGCAGTAAGCATCTTGAGTCAATGATTCTACCTTTTTAGGAATTTCACACAAAAATACTCAATTTTGAACATTGCTTACCCTGTTATCTTGCGGAGAGGTATCACCTTGGTAACATCAACTTCATTCCTCACATTTTGTACCATGGTCAGAGGATTATCTAAAACAAAACAGAATATTCTCCATTTTCAGTTTGATGATTAGTCAGCTCTTATTTTACCTTTCTACAAATTTGGATACATGTTTGTCCTTTGTGCGTACTCCTAAACAGTGAAGATCTACATTCATTGCTACGTTATGATTGATCAACCAAATTACGTACACTGTCAGACGATAGTGGACATGACATTCAATAAGACTGTTCACGAAAAGGTAAATTGCCTGTCAAAATTTTATCCTTAGACCATGAAGGAACATGACATTTACATGTAATAAGACTGTTCAAGGAAAGGTAAACTGCCTGTCACAATTTGATTGTTATAGTGACCTTGACCATGAATGTGACCTTGATTAATTTCACCACACTTTACCATCCATGCAAGTTGAAGAAAGTACAGTGCAAATAAGGTAATCTACCATACAAATGGATGGAAAAACAGCAAACAAGTAAAGTGTATGTACACGTACATGTATGTTGCCCATGTGTTGCAGGCAGCATAACAATCTTTCAAAATTATGTACATTTAGTTCAACGAATATTTCCAACACATTATTCGATACTCCAATTGGACAGGGAGCTTATAAAGAAATGATCCTATAATCTTCATTTATACAAGTATATGTACATACCTTGGAGAAAGTGTTTGTAAGGGTCAAACACCATGTTAAGAAAGATGAGGAGTTCAGTCCCCTGGCAGCCGTTCAGGAATCTCATAACGATGGATCGTCTGACGTTACTATGGTTTTTACCAGTGGTGTCCGTACCAGTCTTATGCTGCATCTTACCATATAGTATTCTACAATATGCATGGAATTTTTGTTTTGAATGGACTAGATTAAGTTACATGTAAACCTGGTTTAATGACATTTAATGTAACATTTAATGTAAATACACACACTGATCATTTGCTTGGTAAATACATGTATTAGATGATATAATTGAATTTTTGAGAACTCATAAATCATTAACATAAATCTACATACACATACATATTAGATGAGGGCATTTTGTGACAAATATTGCATTTATGCATTTTCATTGCACATTTTAGTAGAGCACAAAATTTTTTTAATTTAGTTTCAACATATTTTATTCATAATACATGTATTATATGATATAATTTATTAATCTAAAGAAGATGCAGAAGCTCAACTTTTCTCTTATTCACATAGATAAAACAAACTCTATGTACATGTACCTACCTCATCAGTACAGGTAGTAGATCAGCTCTGTGTTCCGGATCTATGATACTGGATTCCTTGTCTATAGTAAACAGTACAATCTCATTCTTGAACGTTTTATCATCCAGCAAACGCTCAAAATTCTCTCTGCAAAATACAAATGAATTTTTTCTCATACACAAAAATTTGAAAACAAATTCTCTATTACATTATATTTAATTAAAAGTATGTCTGGCAATTGCAAATCCATTTTGAAGAACCAGTGAAAAGAATTTCTTACCTGTAAGGTATAAGGTATTTGTGTTTGTAAGTCATGATACACTCAAAGGCCACCTTCTGTACCTCTGAGTCCTTATGTACAAGCAACTGAAAACACATAATCACATTTTACACATTATGAATAGGTTTTATGCAAGCCTATTACTAGGGATGTTGCACATGACTTCTAGGTGATAATTTGTTCAAACTTCACGAGCTGTTTTGCAGGATGCTGGCTTTCAGACAAAGGTCTTCAAGGTCATATTAGGGTTAAAGGTCAAGATTATTAATGTAAACAATATATTAACAGACATAGACCATTCATAATCATTTCTGAAGAAGTCAATGACACTAAGAAAATGAACTTGCAGTATCCAGGGAGCATCCATCAGTTTTGCTGATTTATCATTTTCCATTAACATTAGATACCACATATACCTTAAGAATTTGAAAAATATCTAATCATTACCTTGTAATAAAGTTCCTGTAATTCCATCTCCCTGTATTGAGATTTGGGATTCTGATACTTGGAGAACAGTTGTAAATGTACAAGTAGTGCACTGAAAAGATACATGTAGTTCAAACACACACTGTAAAATTTGGCTTAAGTAAATCCTATGTGTTATGCAAAATTAAACAAGCTATAATCATTCCTACTCTACATGTACATTAAGTTTGTGTAAGAATAGCCCAATATTTGTATCCAGATTTGATATTGTAAACGTGGAAATTTTCGAGTGGGGGTAATTTTTGCATTTTTCGCGAATCTAGGGACTTCAGGAAAATTTCCCCACACGAAAATATCCTGGCTGCATTCTTACAATGGGAAAGACATTTTATAGCAAAATTTTCCCCCACGCGTAACGTCTTGATGTTGAAATCAGAAATTTTCCCCCTGCAAAAATAACCGTGTTTACAGTATTGAGATTGTATCATAACTTTATGGGACATAAGAAAATGGCTCTTGCATAAGAAGTTGAAAAAGAGTGAGCAAAAATGCCCTCAAACTTTGTAGGGCCAAAAAAAAAAAAAAAGAATTGGTTCTCAGGCCCCGCCGCATGTGTTTTTTACCCCCGCATTCGATTTTTTTCAACCACAAAATGTAAAAAAAAATTTGAAGCAGTTTCACGTAAATACGGATTTTCTTGTCCGTTTCAATTCTGAGCTTTATAATGTACATCTTCAAAGCGTTTGTGTATATTGATATGCATCTCAGTGACAGGTAAGCATTCATATAACATTGACAAAGAAATTGTATGACAGAAGGTGACAGAAAGGAGGGAAAAACAGACGATGTCCTCTCTTTTGTCGTGTCAGATATCTGTAGGGGCAACAATCATCCTCCCATGGAATATAGTGGGGGTTACAGTACAGGGGCCTCTGTTGGCGATCTTTACACTTTGCAGTTTGTCTTGTGACGAATGTTAGATTGAAAAAAAAAAAAAAAAAAAAAACCTGCCTGGGCCATAATTAAAAAATTGTTTGTTTCCCCTCGCCCCGACCGGGTCAGGAAAAACGCCGCCCAGTCAGATTTTTTTACAGCCAAAAAGTCCGATATATTTTTTTTTCCCAGAAATCGAATCACGGCCATGTCCAATTTCAGTTTCAATGTTACAATATTCTATGCTATCCAAATAGAATTGTAAATCAACTCAACAGCTTTCTCATTCCTACATTATAATAAGAAATCTTGCCGTAACCCCCCTTCCCCCGTCTTCCCATTACCTTTGGCTTTGAACCGTCAGTCATAAATTATGTATTATTGGTACATTGATAATTATGTCTCTCTCTTGTTAATATCCTCCCAATGTTTTTTGCCTTTTGCATGTGCCTTTCGAATTCTGTGAGTGCGGCAGGTATTGTGGGCTCCCATCTTTACATGTATACGCATGTGCCCAATCTAGTTCCTCAGCTTATGAAATCTCGTTTCACGAATAGGCGTTTAGACGCTATAAAGACCCATCGCTTATTTAGGAGGGTACGCTGAGTGGGCCAAAATTCAGGCATATAAATCGAGTGAATAAGAAAACTACTACCTGATCATGATTAACCTATGTTTCTCTAGCGGTCGTCGGCGGTCCGTGCAAACTTTTCGCATCGTGAACGTCATTATCAATAGACTCAATATTACAATGAATTCTTGATGTTGTTCGTATAATTATTTTTCACTTAGGCCGTTTACATACAATAAACGGACCGAGAAAGAAAAGTATACAAACTTATTTCATCTTTATCATGCATTGAAAAACGCCGGCCATTTATAGTCCGTGACTCGTGGTTGCGCGTGTTCAATATCTATACAAATTCAATATTTACAAGTCGTAAAAAAAAGCCGAGATGTAATCCCTCTATAGTGCATCTTATTCTTGCAGATTTGACGTTGCCATTATATGACCCGTTACGCCGCGCTGAAACACTTGATGCACTTGTTGTGGAAATATTTATCGTGTATCTTGGGATAATTTTGTTAATATAGAATAGGTTTTACCAGGACAACGTAATTTTCTTTTGAATGTTCAATAAAATAGATAGACATTTCACACTTAATCAGCGATAGAAATTGAGACACAACGGATATTTTTTTACGGAAAGCAGGCGGCGATTTTTCACGAGGTAAAAGGCGAAAAATCGCCGACTGCCAGCTCTTAGTCTTCATCATATCAACTAGAAACACAGAGTGTGACTGCACAGCTGTAAGGAGTCCAGTAATGTGCAATTTGGATTCAAACGACTTTAAACATATTTGATACATGTAGTTCTGGCAGCAAAAAAAAACTAAAAAAAAACAGTACCCACCTGCCGGGTCACTTGGAATAAACAGACCCGGGGGAGGCGAAACAAACAATTTTTTAATTGTGGCCCTGCCTCATCTGATTTGAAAAAAAGTGGCCTGAGAACCAATTTTTTTTTTGCTTGGCCTAACAGGGTTTAACAGTCAACACTTGTAGGTAATACAATCACTCACCCTGTGGCTGCCCTTCTTCGTTTCTTGGACTTGTCCTTGGCTTCATTTACAGGAGGAATGCTCACTTTTAATTTTTCCTTTTTTCCTTTCTCCTTTTTGCCTTTTGGTGATTTTTCAGGAATCCTTTAAAAGTAAGTTAAATTATAAGAAAATATAGTCTCTCTTTACATCAATTTCCTTCAAGAAAGATATCACATATTCAAGATTTTACAATCCTTGATACCAATAATCTACATGTACTTACACCACTTCCCTTGCTTTTGTCTGCTTTTTCTCTTTTCTTTCCCTCTTCTCTTCCGTTTTTTGCTCCTCCATTTTCTTGGTTTGGCTACGTGTTGCTCGAACAGGTAACTGTGGTGTTGTGTCCATCTCCACTTCATCTTCGCTGACAACATCTTCTTCCTCCAACACGGTATTTTTTCTGATGTCCTGCGTTGGCGCTACTTGTAGATCAGCCGGGTAGTATTCGTTACTATAGGTATCAGAGTAATAATGTTAAATGTATAATAAATGTTTGACTGTTTGTGGTATTGAAACATGTTTTTTCTATTAAAACCTATCCTTCCATAATCTCTAAAGCAGGCCTCAAAATTAGAGGGAAATACTCGCAAAATGCGAGCGGAATTTGGAAATCGCGAGTAGAAAATTCAGGAACTCGAAAAAAATTGTGAGTGTTTTTTTCCGCTGTCTGTTTTTATCAGGTTGTAGCTTTTCCTGACTTGGACAGTGATCGCATCTGCGTCAATTAAACGCTATAACGTATATTTCAGTATAATGTCAAACGTTTGTGATACCTTGACATTTACAATACAGACCATTTTAGACACTGCAATTTTTGCATAGTGTACTTTTGTATTCTTATGTGAAATTCCTAATGTTCTGTAACATGACTTTTTTAATAGATTACAGTGAGAAGGTCTTCACATACAGATGATGCAGAAATACATGTTGATACATTGACTAACCATAGAAAATTGAAGAATATGGGAACAACATCCCTGGACCTTGGCTCACATTTCTCTGGGAAGAGCTGCATAGCTTTCCATAACTGCATTCTAAAATTGACAAAGTCTGCTTTATCGTTCTCTTCTACAGACTTAATCCAATCAGTAATTAGATTGTGGCTTGCTGAATTGTTGGGGACATCCATTTGTTCCATTGTGTCATCAACCGGTCTTAGAAACTCTTCTGCAAGAAAATGGTAAACAACCATAAGATCATGTGACAAGAGTGTAACAAATAACACCCAAGTGTCGCTATGTTTAGCAGATGATAAATTAATTTTAACATATCTGGGATTACTTTTAAATTACTATGGTCTTACCTGATTTTTCAGCTGCTAGTTCTAGATTTGACTTCCAGAATTCCCAGAAGACGTTCTTGTCTAATCCTCGAGCATGACCTGCGATGAGTTCTCTCACCGGCTCCCAGATCAGTTTGAAGTTTATGAATAGAGAACCAATCAGATATCGGAGTGGCACCTGTGGAAGGAATTTAATTATACATGTAATTATTTCAAATGTATGAAGTTACGAAAAAGATGTAAAAAAAGATTTTTTCTCAAAAGCTGATGTTGTACACGCAAATTTTAACAGAAAAAAAAACATTCCAAGGAATGCATGTGTCTCCTGCGAAACATAGCAACACTAAGGAATCACTTTTATAGGGAGTGACATCCAAGCGTGACAGACAGACGGACAAAGTGATCCCTAAGTGTCGCTATGCTTCGCAGGCAACACAAAAATGATGCAGCTGAAATTAAGACAGCAAGCTGTCTAATCAAGTTTATTTCATTGTTATCACGTGATATGCAAATATTCTCTTGAACGAGAATCCCCCTAGATTAAACAAGGTAAATACTGTCTAAATCTACTTTATATGAAACTATTTTAGGCCTATTGTATGAGCATCATTATCATTTATATGATGATAAGCTTATATTCAGAGAACACTTAAACAATTTTTTTCTATTTTTTACAAACAAAATTTTCTGTTTTAAAGTGTTCTCTGTATATACATGTACCTCTATTCATGACTAGAATACATTACCATCATAGGCTCGTATGATAGGCCTAAGGTAGATTTAGAAAGTTTTCACCTTGTTTAATCGAGGGGGGATTCCCATGCACTAGATTATTTGTGTATCACATGATATGCTACCGTGGTACATGTAACAATTGTATAATGTAAACCTGCTTCAGAATATACACACTGCATACACAGTCAAAAATCATCACAAAATTATACAAGTAGAAATTTAGATAAAGAGAGTTTGATGCTCAATTAGGAATGAACTTTACAAATTGACATGTAAAAGTATACACACTTCAGATTAAAGCCACACGCAATAATTTGAATATCAGATCAATTCCACTGCAATTTTGACCCTAAAATGTTACCTTGAAGGTGACCTTGACCCTCATTAGATGTTAAGCATAATCATTTTTAACCAGTAAAAGTAGTTTAATGCACATCATGTAAGCTATATCCTAGTATATGTGTATGTGAGAAATAATTATCAGACAAATTGACATTTTGCAGGTGGCCTGAAAACAAATCAAAATCTTACCATAGTATATGGACCAATAGGAATGCTGTTTTGTACAATATCAAAGTCAAGTTTGCCGAGAAACATCCGTCTGGTTCTAAAGTCATGTACAGTTAAGGGACATAACTCTGCCTCAAGACAAATCCTGAATACATCCAGTCTGTCTTTCTCCTGCAACATACAAATTACTTGGGTAACTCAATTTCATTATGAAATATAGAAGTTGCACTGTATTTCCTCTTTTCATTACAGTGAATGACTTCTCTTCAGGTATAAATCCTTTCACATTATCACAGTACAAAAATGTTTGGGTCACTTCTGAGGTCTGATGTATGAGACCGTGAAATCATTTTATGTTACATTTTGAATGTTTCCAAAACAGGCTCTATAAAGAATCAATCAACGACACCATCAATCAATTTTTGTTTTGCAGATCATGTGAATGAGTCTTAATAACATTCAATAGACTTTTCAATTGGTTTTACAAAAGATTAATTCAGCAATTCAAAATGCATAACATTTTAAAATAAAGCTATTTACCTCTTCATCCTCTTGCATTGCTGGAAGACGCACATCGAATTGGGATAGAATTCTTAGCGTCAACTTTCTCACCTGAAATTTTGAGCAAAAATCTATGTATAGGCATAGTGAAATACATGTACTTCAAACATAAATAGATTATGCAGAACAGACATGTACATGAAGGCAAATATGTATGTACATGAGTTAATTTTAAACATCATTTGCAAAAGTGTATAGAATTTGAATATGCTATTCTTTAAGTATTCAAATTCAGCTCATTCCTTATGATGTGTTATCTTTGTACCCTTGTAATGCATTTGAGGCTAAAAATTCAGTTCATTTTAATATGACAACAAAACAAACAAAGGTTACTAATAATAGTATATTGTATAAGTAGAATCATTCGCTGGTACTTTCTTTCGCCTTTTTATAAAAGTGAACCTTTCACATGACCAATGATTTGCAGATCCGCACATTGTTTTGCAGAGTTATGAATTTGGTATTTATATTCACTAAGACTGACTTTCGCGGTAGGAGCCCAAGCGCGAAAGTAGCAAAGGTTATTACACAGCCAATGATTCTATGTATAGAGTATCATTATCAATACAATTTGACAGTACTCTGTTGATATTCTGACAGTCACTTTGTCAAGGTAAGAAGTAATACCACATTTATGAACGCTTTAAATCATGTACTAACTTGAGAGTAAGGCGATGTAATATTATTCTCCAGTAAGGGATAGATCTGTGAGAGGACATCTTCTGTTAGGTTATAGCTGATACCTTCGTTAGAGGAATGGGTGAAGTAAAGGTCTGTAAATCTCAGGGCCCAATTACTACTGGCACTGCAACTACAAGTAAGAGAGTTTAAAAAAAACAACGTTATATTAAGAGCTTATACGTTAGGATAGTTACAAGACGAATTGTTCAAGACTGTAGCATATTCATCCTATAAGCACACTTTTAATGCTATGTAAACTTCATGTCTCATGAATTATTTCATTGTGGCCTTTTTGCAAGATTAACTATGCATGTAATTGCAAACAAAATTCAGTTTTACTAAACATTTATAAAATTAAAACAATTTGACAGGAAATCTTACATGTACACATCATGTATTATGATGGCAGATGATTCTGAATGTGTGCATTTGATGCACACGACATGACGCACATGACATAAAAAAATTAATGTTACTTTCTTTTTTCTAACATAAAATATACAAGAATTTTTTTCTACCTGAGCAAATTTTTCACCACATCTAACTGAACAAGATCAAAAATTGTCTCTGCATTTGTGAGATATATCAAGGACAGCAAACACTGGTGAAGTACACATAGAAATACATCTGGAATAGAAAAGAAAATGAAGTCATACATTATAATTTGTCTTTGAATATACATGAAATCTACCATCAGGGGTCTTACATATACATGTACATGTATATGTGCTGATATGACATACATGTAGGTTCCAGGGTGTATAGATTTTTGTGAAAACAGTGTGGTCGGTTCAAATCAAAAACCTTGTAGGCTGTACAGAAATATAAAATGTACCTTTTTTTAAATTATATACTGTTTTCATCTCCTCAAAGATCTGTCACTTTAACTCACGTGAAACATACATGTACATGTATGTGAAAGTGGATAGAAGAAAGTGATACTATATGTACAATAATTCAGTCTTTCCGAAAACTTTTTTCAGCCACTAGCCCGAAGATGAATTTTAATAGTTTTTTGTATAGTTTCTTAAACAATTTCTACTAGCCCAGAAAAAAATTATGGTAGCCTCGGTCTAGTGAGTTTTCGGAAAGACTGCTACATGTACATGTGTATATCAATTCATACTCATCTACATGTATGTAAGAAAGGCTACAGCTTACCTTTATCTGATTTATCAATTTTGCTTCTTGGTGATGTGATTCTTTTTCCTAGATTATTGATAATATCGGCTACTTTCTTTACGACTGTGTCTTCTTCTCTCAGAGGTCTGTAATATGATGTAGAAATGAATACCAAATACATTTTCTGTTTTTAAAACTCGAAACATATCTTATTTTCGAAATTAAAATAGGATAGGGCAAATTTTTTAACAACGATACAAACACCCTCTCTATTTTCTGTTCTAAGATATAAATGCAACTTTAAAGAGGAAATGACTTGAATCAGAATGTACATTTATAAATGTACATGAAATTGACATGAATAGGGACATCATTTCAACAATCTACATAGAAATCTATGTACATGTAAATTTAAGACAAGAAATGTAACAAACCTGATATGGGGTAAGCACACTAATGATGACCATAAACTCTCTGCCTCTCTCCTGTCCAGTGTTTTAACATCGGTACTCTGCATTTTGTCCCAAACATACAGAGGAAATCTAGATGAAAGTACATGTACCATTGTAAAATAACAATCAAATTTAACAATGCATATGTAGATTTTGTACAAGGAAGTACATGCAGCTCTAATTCCTTCAATGGGTCTTGGTCAAAGGTCACTGAAGGAAACTCTGAATATATGCTTACATTGAAATGAAATGTGTCTGAACACTATGACGAATTGTATATGTCCCAAAACATTATCTTTCTCTTCTCAATTTTTTTATCTAAGTGAGCAGAAAGGCAAAAATGCATGAATAGATTTAGACGTAAATATCAAATTCAGAGAAAGAAGTGCTCTTGCAATATGGATCCTTATATGTACATAAAAGTTCTAATACCGTCTCCGTCGGTGTATTATCCGCTACTTTTTATGGCAATTTGCTCAAAAAAATCTTGAATGCGGTCAATACACTGGTTTAGAATATCAAGACCTTTTTTTCTGAACGGAGAATTCGTCAACAGATCAATTTTGTAAGTATATTTGACTTTAATTCAGGCTACCAGTCCGTGCTTAAGTTAACAATCGCGTTACAATAACATTTGTCCAAGTATTTACGGTACCTGGTCATCTAAGGTCAGATCGTACAAGTGCATGTACGTTAAATGCCTGTATAAGTGTAAACACCTGTCTACCCCGAGGGGTGTTGAACGGAGACAATAGCCTTCACCGGTAGCGGTGCGGTCAGGCATGAAATTGATCTGTCACTTTTGACAGGTGAAGGGGGAAGTAAAATCTTCTCAAATAGGCTTATTCTAACGGTAAATTTCAATGGTCAGTTCAGTTAATTGATACATGTACATAATACGGCTGTCAATCCTAAATCTTTCAATCGTGCTATGGATTATTTTGTAATCGGTATCTAATTCAAGTCATTACGTTAATATAAATGTTATTAATTTCGGTCCATCAAAGCGATATCGGGCCATCAAAGCGATCACGAAAACATCTAGTAATTGCTTCATTATTTATTTTTAATTACGGGTACGTTAATAATTCAACTAATTTCAGGTTACTTATGTAATTAAACTATTTTCAAAAATGGGTACGTTTATATCTACAATTATAATTACCGAGCGGGCCGTTTCTTTGGTAATTTAATGTTAATATAGATTAATTTGGGAGAAAACATCGACGAAATTTGGATTTTTTTAATGCGTATTATTTACTAGATTAGAGTTTTTTCCACGATTTTCAGCGCAATTTTTTGCCTGCGTGGTATCTACTCTTGCGGACTTTTTTCGGACGATTACGCTATTATATTTTTCCTCTTATTCTGTTCAAAGTCAACTCAGTCTGTTTGTCAGTACGACTGTCTGTCCTTATACCTGTCATCTGATCCGAAATCCAGGACATATGACTCCCTGTTCTCTAGGTGACTGCCATCTGATGGAGCAGGTGCTTTCTGCATCAGGACATCAGTCAGGTGGTTACGGACATGTGTCCTGAACTCAGGGTCCTCTCTATGTGAACATGTCTTAATATAGGACAGCAAGGATGGAATCACATCCTAAAATATAAAGCATACCTGTCAACATTGAAATCTTAAAAAGAAGGAGATCTCCCTCCTTGACACTTTAAAAAGAGGGAGATTGCACGTGAACCCATTTAGTTACAATTTAAATGAATCACGGCATTTTGCTCAAAACATATTTTCAAATAATTTCATTGTGTGTGACATTTCAATGCTAAAACATTTATAAACAATGAAACATGTATCAATAATCTATTGCATTCTATACATCTTTTCTTGCATTTTGTCATGCAAATTCTCATGAAATGCTCTGAATGTCGCTATCTAAGTGGTATTCTTATTTGAAAATATGCCAAAAGAGGGAGAAAGAGGAAGATTGGGCTAAAAAGAGGTCTTGGTCTCCCTTGTGGGAGAAATGCCAAGGAGGGAGATGAGGTCAAAAAGAGGGTGTCTCCCTCCAAAAGAGGGAGAGTTGACAGGTATGATAAAGAATTTCTCATGAATAAAGATAAAAGGGAATGGGAATATACACTTTATATATTTTTGAATGAGAAGGAGGATACATAACCCATATGAAACTTATAAAAATGATTTTTTTTTCAATTTTATACATAAATCTGATCTAGCATTATATTACCGAAGAGGGAGCAGTGTTAAAATTTATATACATGTACGTGTTACTTTGTCAAACACTATGTGGAAAGAAATTTAAATATTTTCAGTGGAGCCCGTTTCTACACCTACTTTTTCAAATATTGGCAGATCTATCAATGACTTTGAAAAACTCAGCATGCTGTCTACTGTGTACTCGGTTTTGAAAACCTGCAATGAAAGGCAAAATGTCACTGTAAAATTTATCATCTTTATATCATACGGTACTACTTCTATTTTTGCAATGAAGATAAAAATACCCATAAATACATGTATTCTTATTTTATCTCATGCAATTAAAACTGAATTCCATCCCAAACAAATAGACCAAGAGCTCTATGCTATTATTCATTACAACCAATTTACAGTCTATACATGTTTATATTAATTTACTTACAGATGAGACTAGTTTGGCTGTTACATTAACACTGATTTTACTTTGTACAGACACCAGCAGACACGTCACAGTTTCTATAAGGACCTCCCCAGCGGCGACAGGTAAAGATTTGTCCTCTACTAGCAGTAACAAGCTCTGGAAATAATAAGAGTATAGATAGTAAGTAAACACTGAATGTCAAAACTCCAATATAGTAAGATACTTGTAGCATCCAAGTAAATGTACATACATGTAATGCTCATATTTATAAGGAAATCAAAAAATAGACTTGACAAAAATGTCTGAATACAACAAGAAGCAATTAACTATGAAATGGTGAAACATGGTAACCGTAAAAATATGGTTACTTGCTCCACTGATATTACATGCAGTTGAATTTCAAACATTCACCTTATTTTTCATGAGAATAATTGTATTACTATTAGTATCACACATACATGTATTCATAGATTTTAAATGAAACTTTTCATTGTTTATAGTTGTATGAATCATGTGAATATGATTGCCCGATGAATGTTTCACCTTCTTACATACAAGTACATGTAAACACAGAAACGATATAATTTCATACAAAGATACCTTAGCGATATTGTCAGGATCTGCTACGATGTAACCATGGCGATGAGATAACCAATCAGAAGTCAGTTTCAGTAAGCGACTAAGATGAATGGCTGCTTTACTTTTTTCTTTCTTTGGACTTTTGATGAAAGTTTTATGCATCTGATCTATGAAATTCTACAAAAATATATGGGACATTTTTTTTGCATGAAAATTCTGTCCTTTTTAAGCGTTTTGCTGCTAAAAGACAAATTAAGACCTTTATTCCCCGGGTTTTTTCTTACAAAGAAGCCTGAGCAAAGGCTTCAATAATTTACATGTTGACATAAAATAGGCTTTATCAAATTCTTTACTACATGATGTCCTCTATTTTGGATGACAGTGATTTAAAATCCTCTTATATTTTCATAAATGTCATAAATCCACATCCAGTGCTAATTAATACAAAGCGTGAACTTCTATTTCAGTATTTAGTTGATAATCTTATTAATTTTTTTTACAATAGTTGATAAAATACTGTATTACATGAAATTTTCGCGAGATACTAATTTTCGCTTTATTCGCCAGTGATTTGGAAAAGCAAAAATATATATCCGTGAAAAAATTGTGTTTGATAAGGTTTATCATAAATTTGTATAACAGTTATATTTTGTTCTTATTTTACATGTGTCATTCTTCACTTTCTTTGGATAAAACATTAATACATGTAGAGGTGAGTTGAGTGTATCCTTATTATAGAACTAACTGAAAATTCAATAATGAAAGGTACAAAACTTTTATTCATATTCATGTATTCATAGTTGTTTGTAATTCAGGAATCGTGAAAAATTGTACTCGCGAAAAAATAAAGACACCCTGTTTTACCATAAAATCGCGAAATTTGATACCCGCGAAAAATTCTGGTTATACGGTATTACATACATGTACATGTATAGTTTATCGGAATGTGCTTAAATTTTCTTCTTTCAATAAAATCCAAGCACATGATTGCACTATTCGATAACATAATATTCTGATAAGAGTTGACCCTCTTTTGAAATTTACTTTCCAAGAATCCTTACCAATAATAACGACCAGACAGTAGAGGAGCTGTCCCTATTGGTATGTTTGGCCATAGCTTGGAATGTGTGACTCACGGCCTCTGTGACCTGTTCCATTGGCAACTTAGTAACCTTCTTTGTGTCTTGACATTCTCCTAATTTACTCAGTAAAACGGGGAACACCTGAAAGGAAAAGAAAGTAATGTTTTCTTTGCTTTCGAACTTCAACATCTACATGTATATGAAAATGTGAATGTTTTAAGTTTTATAAACATTTTATTATAATACATGTACTTTCATTGATAATGCTTTGTCCTTGCTTTGGAGTAGATTCCAATTTATGAATAATACACATAACTGGTAAACATTCTAACTTAATTTAATGAATTTATTTATCCTACTTGTACAAATAACTCTCATGTGTAGGGGTTTTTCAACTGATAGAATGAAACAAATGAAAATGTATGTGAAAAGGTACACAAATGAGTAATTTACAATGAATGGATCCTAGTAGTTATCCAATATGCCTCCAATGTTCATTTGTAAAGCACTCTAGCAACAAATGAAATTTTGCACAAAAATGTCACAATCAAAAGTACATACATGCAAATTATGACTATTAAGCCTTTTCTTGAGATTTTGAATTTTCTCCATGATAAGGATCATAATACATGTACATCTTTCTTCAAAGTCACCGACCTTTTCTGTACAGCTGTGAAACTGCTTGGAAACTCCCTTCATCATCTCAAACATCAGACGTCCCATTCCCTCTGCAGTCTGTAAAAATAGTTCATGTTTTCCTTTTTCTATATGCTTGTGACTTAAAAACATACAAATACAATGTACTTTAAAATTACCAAAGACCAAGGACAAAACAGACATTTGCCATATGGAATGTAAATGACCCTTCATTAAATTGTATAGAGTTTAAGGATTTTACAGCCAGTTTCAATCAGATTCCATATCAAAAAGGGAATAACTGTGTATCAGAATATCAGATGTAATATTTTTATTGCACTACATGTTCTTGTACATTTATCTATAAAAAGAAAACATAAAATGTTCCTTACCTCTGGAGCATCTCTCAATGTTGAAAATAGAAAATCGAAGAGTTCTCCATGGTTTTTGACCTAAAAACAAACAAAAATGCTATCAATTGTAGAAATTCTTAGTTAAAATTGTTTGAATGTTTGAAAGGAGAGACACAATTAGTCTTATTGGATTAATTCAGGATTATCTATAGATTTCCGAGAACCATTTTAATTTAAATATTCATGACTTGCACTCTGTATTGTACACTTTTGTATCCTTATTATTGAGAATTTACTTATAAAATTTCTGCAAATATTTTATCTGCCAGAAAAGTAGAATGAAGTGAAATTTTACCTTTCTCATGAGAAATGCAAAACTCTCGGCAGCAAAGTTCCTTATGTAAACCTGGTACTGTTGTTCAAGCAACTTCGAAAAATATCTGTAACAAATTGAATATCAAGGTGTATTTTCTGTATTCACATGAATTAAATTATATATTATATAAAAATTTATTCTTTGGTCGAATCTTAGTGTATGAATCCGAGTGAAATGTCACATTTACAACATAATTTGCCTTCTGCAGTTATATACACGTAAATCTCTCAGGCCAACAAGAAATTAAATGCCATAGAGTTGCTTCTTTAAAATGATAGAAAATCAACTATTTGATATCATAAATTATCATGTGAAAGAAAAATGCTATCACCCTGAAAATTATGGCTAATGAAATTGACCTTTTATCATCAAAGATTGATATTACATATGTCTTTCTCATTCTTATGGAACATTGCAGTAACATTGACTTTCATTGTTCCTTTGCTCCTTTGTAACAGCAGAATGTACCATGAGAACAAACTAATGGGTAAAATTACTTCTCATTGATATCAACTGTGACTCTCTGTCTATTCATAAACCTGACCTGCTACTTTTCAATAGTTCCTCAAAGAAATTATGCTTGTACATACAAATTTTTTATATTGCCTATAATAACCATATTTCATGAATCCTGAACGTACTTGTATACATTCTTGATATCATGGACCAGGTATCGCCATAGGAATTTGAAGAGGTAGGAGAGCGTAGAGAAAAGCTTCTCCAGAATCTCTGTGTCCTGGTGATTCTTCCCTAATAATTCAACGAGGAGTTCGAAGAAATCCTGGAAGTGACGGTAAAAATCTTTCTGTAGATCTCTAGCCAACTGCACCAACAGACTGTCAATGGAAAACAATCACAACATTAATGCTTGAAACATTAGATTGTAAATATTCAAAGTGTAAAACATTCAAATCACAAAAAAAAATGGTTATGAAATATTTTACTGCAAATAGACAACAAAATATGCAGAGTTATTGAAAAGTGTCAGACCGAAGGATTCATTTCATTCGGTCTGACTAACTCTTGTACATGTAGTACCCGTACATTTCATTGTTCGGCCAGACAGTTTTATGAACATCTGATAACTTTGAATTAGATTTCAAAATCTCTGAATATGACCTATATTTTTGAAAATTCATTTTAACTTACTCCAGTAATGGTTCATAAGCCAGACTCTGTGGAACACGTAGGTGTTTGTGTAAGGCTTTGACAATCTCATTCTACAAAATACAGGTTCTATTAAGATTGTGTTAATTCTAGATTTTCAAAACAATATTTTTAGATTAAAAGAAAACTTTTTATCAGTGTTGTTTGCAAAAATAAACAGTTATTTTAAAATTCTATCTAAGTATTCGTTCAAGTAAGAGGACAAGAAAAAGATTCAAAATTAAACGTTAAACTCTGTAAAATAAACTAGATCAAAATTTTCTTTTTCATATTTTGCTCACATTATTCAAAATTTCCTTTTTATATTTTATTCAAACTGTTCTCACCCTATCAATTTGTACTCACCTCATGATGTACAAGTTGTGTAAAACTTTGAACCTGGTCTGAAATCTCATGTCTGAAATTAGCTGAAATATAAAAAGAAAATTAGTCACAGTATTCTCATTCAGTAGTGCTCAACAATTTCCAATCTTTTACTTTGAGTGAAAATCACCTTCTACTTTTCATAAGAATGTAAAAGAATTTGCCACAATACATTTTTAGAATGTTAACCTCCTACTCCATTCAGACCCTGGAGACTTACATTAAATACATACTTTCACAGATAAAGAGATACAAGTTAAAAGTTACGTCAAATCTTGTGATGTCGGGTCTTACAATGTGTAAAATGCAAGTCAACTGTGGTGATGTGAAAATTGTCTATTATGTATTGAAGATTTCTATTTCTAATGACATACATAAAATCAATAGTATTATTTTCTATCCCACCTCTGGCAAATTTCTTGCAATCTGATTGGTCGAGAAGAACCGAATATTATGTTGTATTATGTCACTGACAGGATATTATTTTAATATCCTGCTTCTACAAAGACGCTTTATGCTTTTGACGTCACCGAGATGCTTTAAAATATGTTGAAGTAACATACACAACCCAAAAGCCATCGGTGGGATAAATTCGTTATACAGTGTTTACAGGGGGGATACAGAAATATATTGGGTCGATGAAAAAAGTTGCATTGGGCGAGGCAAAACCGATATCAGGACAGGTAATGTAAATAGAATATTAAGACTTAGCAACTATACACAAAACCTCGGTAGTTTATACAGATTCCAATGGCGACTGAAATATCAATAGTATATCAGTACATGTACTTACTGAAATGTTCTGTACAGTTCAGTTCAATCCACTGATCCAAGGCCTCTCCAAAATGTGTACCACTTTCCTATAATGTTTATGTGAAACAAACATAAACATAAATAAAGTTCAAGTAAAATTAATACAAATGACTTCAAAGTACATGTAAACCAAATCTCTCTTTTTATTTCTCATTTGACAAAACATTGAGGATCAATTATAATGAGTCAAAA
This sequence comes from Pinctada fucata, assembly GCA_028142955.1. Classification (NCBI taxonomy): domain Eukaryota; kingdom Metazoa; phylum Mollusca; class Bivalvia; order Pterioida; family Pteriidae; genus Pinctada; species Pinctada fucata. The sequence continues at coordinate 35,362,290 of AP027104.1, forward strand.
AATGCTGCTAAGTTGGAACATTATTCACAAGAAATTACCTTGAAATTTCAAGAATTGGCCATCATTCCCATTTCAAATTTCTTTGTACATGTATATCTATCATGTGATAAAAAGACTCTCAAGACAAATATAAATGGGTCCATTTCATATGGTATTTATGAAACTTGTGCAATTGTAAAAGCTAGGGATTTTAAAATCACATAAAAGTACTCAGACCTGCCTTCCTATTTCTCACAGTTACATGTAGTGTAATATCTTGTAAAAGAAAGTGTAATTTGGATGACTGAAGCGTAATATTATCCACTGATGCAATTTTGAGAAAAAGAAATAGAGAAAAAAAAGTCTTTGACAATTGTTACAAATGTTGTAACAATTGTTAGAACTTGTGCGTTTTACTGTAAGATATTGAAAACATGTGTTAATAAAGGGCTCAAAATATCGAAAAACGTCAATTTGCTCCAAAAACAGTTTTCGACATAAAATGGAGTAGCAAAAGTGTAGAGCGTAATTTTAGGTCAAAAAACGTAAAAATTACACAAATATCATAAAAATTACGCCAAAATTGTAAAAGTGGGCAGGTCTGAATACTGCATGAAATAGAAAATCAAATGATCCTCTAAATATGATTCAAATAGTCATTTTGAATATGAAGTGTATTATCTTAATTACCTCAGGTGTATCATCATACTGTCGTATCTTATGGATGACATCTATGTTCACATTGGCTATCCTCTCAGAGAATGACTGAAACTACAAATACAATAAAATCATGTATATGATATTCATGTAAATTGGGCTCACAAGAGTTTGAAATCCAGGTTACAAACGATTAATGATTGAAACCCCCAGTTACTGTTTGTATCCTGGAACAAATTAAGCTTTTTATGAAGGAATTTTTAAGCTCTGACCCCATCTCATTTCATATCCATCCGATATAAAAAGCGAGATAAAGAGTACTGTGATAATATCTATCCCCAGATGTGATCAGAGACAAGGAAAAAAAAAACCAGTGTCCAGGATTTGCTTGTACCACGACAATTAGGCTTGCCAAGTCGTGGACAAAAGCAAATCCTGGACACTCAGGTTGGATTTCTGTGTCTCTGATCACATCTGGGGATTGATTATTTTTCTCCCACTGTCTAAAAGTGCTCAAAAATGAGATTTTATGTATTCTTTTTCATATTAAGATCGGCTAACGTAGCAATCATGTATGACATCGCAATTGACGTTACAGATGTCAAAAGGCATGTGAAGATGTTATCTAAACCCAAAGGGGTAAGACAAGGATACGGTATCTTTTCCCAGCTTTTCCATGGATATCCCAGTGGGAGAATCAGTGATCTTGGATTAGGAATCCGGTTGGACATAACACAAGACCAGACTTTCCAAAAACTTGATCACTATCCCTACGCCCAAGGCCACCAAATTTTTGCTGGGTAAGTATAAATTGTTTAAGAATTAAACTATACAAAAAAAAAACTATCAAAAATCATCTTCGGGCTAGTGGCTGAAAAAACTTCGGAAAGACTGCAAGATTGACCCGAGTATCATGGTCATCTTTAATTTCAATGGAAACTGAGGAGCTTCTTTAATTTTTGTCTAGCACAACCTCTGAGGTTGCGCTAGACAAAAATTAAAGAAGCTCCTCAGTTTCCATTGAAATTAGGTCATCTTCTCCCTAAACTTCAGACGCTTGTAGTTAAGACATTGAAATGAAATGTGATCTATATCTCTAATTTCAATCCAATCAATCATTTAGAATGAGGTATAAACACTTAATGTGATGAACTAACATACTTTCGATAGAGTGAACTGTTGTGAGAGCAGAGGAAATTCGAATTAGGTCTCACATAAATTAAAGAGAAATTGTAGTTTTCCTGTGAAACTGTTAATCAACATATCAATGTCCTTACTTTGAATGTATTTTCAGCCTTGTGATATCCAGATTTACCCATTTTTACTGAATATGTCAAAACAAAATATTCAACGTGAGCGACATGGGCGCCGCCATCTTTGCAGGTTCTAATACTAGAAATCCCTCACACCGAGGAGCACCTACTTATGGCCCATGTACATTTCATTTGCCCAATGCTTACTGTACAGTACACAACAAAGTCAATGCATACTACATGTACATGCATATGTCTTCTTATAGTGAAAGAAGAGTACTAAATCTGTTAAATCTTGGAAGTTTCTCCCATTCTCACGTGGCAGAAAATACAGGTTAAGTCAAAGAAGCCGGTCCTACAGGGACGGAAGTAAAATTGCAAAAAAAAAAAAATCAAAGTAGATCTTACACCAATTGGTTTGCTGCTTTACAACTTGGACAAAATTAGTTTTAAAATAAATATGTTAAACATGAAAAGTCTATTTTCATTATCATAACCCTCCAGTCCTACACATTTTCTAAACAGTCTGAACTGACATGAAACGACATAAGACCACAAGGACCGTATTTATTATATCGATCCTCTTGTTAGATAAGTACTTGCAGTCGGCGGATTTTTTTTTTCTAAACAGGATTTTGATGATGTCATTTTACAGGGCCCGTAACGTTTATTTCTACATTTGCTATATTTTCAGAATAGACAAGATTGTATTTTACTTTTTGAAAATTTTTAAAGAGCCCCCACCCCTCCCCAACCTTCCGTGTCTTCGCCACCGTGTCGTTTTCGATCTATTTCATAAGAGCTGATCTAGATTGGAGTTTCCGGGCTAACAAACTTATGAGACTGGCAATAATGACATTTTTTTCTTCAAAATCTAATATGAACCCTTAGTTCGATGCCATCTCTGAAATATCATTTCCCTATCAATTCGGTCATTTTTCTATGCATGAATCACTGCCTTTAGATATATAAGAGATGGTAAAATATGTTTCATCCTAGACTCCTAGTCTGACGTTTCAGTCTTTTTTTTTTCGGTCAGGACAATGAAAAAGTACTGCAAACTTATAGCAGTCCGAAAGATTTTTTATCAGACATTTTCTTTTGGGCTGACACTTTTCGGCATCTATGGTATATACAAAATAAATCAACACATATTAATTGATTTTTTTTTACTTTTGTGACGAATATTGCAATCAAACGATATGCATGTACTTAGTCTAGCATTTTCAAATTAATAATCATGCAAGCAGAGAATAAAATCTACAAACTATACATCTTTCAATATCAGCTGACAGTTTAGAAATATATAAAACGTAAAAAAAGCATTTAACATACAAATAAAATGTGCAGTACATAATATATTAGAATATGTTCGTAATAAATAAAATTGTGTATAAAAATGTACACTGAAATCAATCTTTCACTTCAAGTCAATAAATACTAATAGATATAACCATATCCTTTGGTGTCCGTAAAGTTTTTGCTGAAGAAATCCATGTAAGGTTTCTCTTGGTTATAGTAATTCTGGTACCCTGGGTTACCCATGTAATTATGCCCCAGTGAGTGATAATTTGTTGGTCCCCTCGAACACTCGTCTCTTTGGTTGACATTCCTGCTTCCGTCCATCTTATGTCCAGTTGCATAATGAGATATCTGTGCATTGAAGCCATACGCACATGAACTTGAATTTTCATAAGAATTTCTAGAATGTTGCCACATGTCATTATTCACATGGGCATAACTAGGCATGGTCGACTTTACGCAATTTCTGGAGAAATTTGGACCATTTGTCCCATGAGAGTGACCGCTGCTGATTGGCACAGGACCTGCTCTTCCGATCATTTTGCCGCTCGGATTCATTTGGAACTGATGGTAAATTCTCTCATCAGAATTGGCTGCATCTGCATTCCTTTCCCTTTGTTCCACGGAACGACCGTGGTTCGTTTCTGTTGCGACATGAACATTCGGTAGTGTGCTTAACAAACTGTCCCCGATGTACGGAGCTTGCGATGACGTAACAGCAATGCTGTTCGAAGCTGGTGGTGAAGGAACAACGATGTCATTCAGAGCTGATTGGGAAGAAACAGCGATGCTATTTGGAGCTGACTGGGAAGGAACAGCGATGCTATTTGGTACGAATCTCTGAAGCAGAAAATTCTCTGAACTCTGTGGTGTTTCTTGCTTCGCACATTCATCGACACGATCGTCACTCACATCTATTGACAAAGGTTTAATTTGTGTCTGTCTGGAGCTTTTATCTTCAGAAGCGTTTTCATCATCTGCGTCAATGTCCAGTCTTGCAGACTTGAAAGCTTGAGCAACAATGTCAAAGAGTTCTGTATTGTAGTTTTGTCCAGCGGTGCTGACGTCGGTTCCAGAATCAATGTCATCTCTTTTCCTTTTCATCCCATTATGTCTACATTCCACTGGAGACACAGTATCATCTCTCGTCATGCTGGCCAAAATATCACTGATCTTGTATGAAGTTGGTGATTTTCTCGGAGAGGAGGGTGGCGGACTTACAGAATCTTCAGAGTAAGGCGAGCTGCTGTTGTCCAGAGAATCACGTCTGCTAACGTCTGACGTCACATTCAGACGTATGATTCTATTAATAGAACTGATACTTGGAACATTGGCCTTGTTGCATATCCCGTCGGCCAACAGCCTATCCCTTATCTCCCGCGCAAAAATCCCCTGATTTTCCTCTTTGTACATCATGATAGCCCCTGAGATTTTGGGTACAGCAACTTTAGGAGCGGACCCTCCAGTTTTCCCCGCTTTGTACGAGCCAGTGGTCCGATACTTTTTAAGGAGTTTGGAGATACACCCGTGGGAAACTCTGAGTTGGCGGGAGATTTCACAAGCTCGTATGCCGTCTTTCGTCATCTGTATTATCTGCTCTCTGACACTGTCAGAAAGAGCTTTACCGTTGACGTAGGCTCCGCCCATCTGATTTACTCCTGTCTGACCTGCAAGATAGATAGGAGATGTTAATTTACATATAGCTTTTACTTCACAAATGAATGAATGAATGAAAAGCGTTGAGTCATAAACTTATTATTACTCTTTTTATTTACTTTAATTTTTTTTTTCGAAAAATAACGAAAATTCATATATCACTGTATGCATGTAATGAAAACATTCTAAATTTCATGTTTTTTTTTTCAATTTTTTTTTTTCATTTTATTTTTTTTTTTTCAATTTGACAATTTGACATTTCAATTTGCATTACAAAAGCTATTACCTTGAAAGCCATTTACAAAGTCTATGGTGCGAGTATTTGGTACCATCGTGGGTATTTGTACATGGTGATGATGATGAGTTGGGTACATGAAGACGTTAGGATTGTAGTACACTGCCATGGTTAAGCATTGTATGCAACAGTGACGGATAATTTACAATATATAGTACCAGATCCCAATTCTGGAAATTAGCATCGTCCAATCAAATTGCTTATTTCAACAGTGTCAAGAAATTGTACCGTAACGTAAAACATAAGTTGAAATCTAGCCTTTGGATATGCAAAATTAAGGTACAATTTGGGTGCACTATAATTAGGATAAAGTGTGAAGTAAGTTAATTAATGCGTGTCCACTGTTATAATGAACTGCTAGCACGCGTACACGAGACCATGATGACCTTAGGCATTTTGCATTAGATGCTGGTGTGCTTCACACTTTCATGGTTAAGCATGGATAATTTTTAAAATGGATAATTACTTCAATAATACACAACATAAAATGTGATGATATATGATTGTGCTTACGAGAAAAGGGTCCTATATGACAATTTTCAAGATTTTCACATATTCATCAATTTACTGAATCCTTATATTTTGATAAGTCTAAATATGATACACGTCTTCAAATTCATAGCATCATTTTAAAAGAACTGATTTTGTAGCGCCAGTGATCCTAAATATAAACAATGTAACATGGCCAAAGACTATGTAAGTGAAGCCCCCAAAATACAGAAAGACGAGCAGGATTGATGGGGTATGATGCTATAGGACCCACTTTTCATAAATTTCAAGAAATTTGCTAGGCATGAAACTAAGGCTATACACAATCGACGTATGAACTGACGTCTTTTTTGCAGATATTTAGCCTGCCTTATGTAATCAATGATGTTTTTGAAAATCATAGAAAACCCGAAGATTATTTTTTCCCTTATACAAATTTCATAAACATAGACTCACTTGGTAAAACTGATAAGAAAGGGTATACATGTATTTTTGACTTTAAGTGCAAACGCACATACGTGTACATGGGAAACTATTGTATTTTCCCACCCATAGCCGAACATATCCAACCTGACTCCCTGTAAAAAAAATATCAGGCCAAGTCAGATAAACAATGATCTGTGGTTGACCGATCTGTGTATTTGATTTTGTCATTCAAATCAGACGTCATTTTAGTTCGCTTACATGTATGTGTAAAATATCAATGTCGTTTTTAAGCGGCTTACGAATACGTGCATGGCGTATGATATAAACATTTTTTAGAAATGCATTTTGTCGAATTTATTAATTAAATCCTTCTTTTAGATGCTTTCTACACTTTGAATTTAAAATCCGGAATAGACGTGATCCGGTTTGGGTTCTTTAATTTTACTTCCGCTTGCAACCAAGACGACGACAACAAGCATGGCGGACGGAAAGCCAGCTGGCCAGCATGTGAAGATATTAGTTCCCGAGGGACATAAACACAGGGATGAAGACAGTCCGGACGTAAGTGGCCATCTTTTGTTAATGTTTTACTAACTGCAAGATGCATGAAACCGAGTCTGACGCTTCAAATAATTGCAAATTTGAGAAATATAGACAGAATTTCAGGAGGACGTGACCCGAATAACGAGGTGATAATCCGATTATGAAGGATAAGCTAACATGATTTGGCTTCTTAACTTGTTGTTATATAATGTTATAGATACCATACTGTTTGAGGAAATGTAGAATGTGTTGTTATGTATTGCTATGCAGCAGTTGCAATACATTATGTAGAGCAATAAAGCAGATCTGTACATTACTCATGAAAACATGTCAGCACTTTAAATCATTGCTGACACAAATATTTCATGATGGGATTGGCAATTTGACCTAACCAGTGCACCATAAACTAGCTAAAGAAATGGTTCCTAATGAGCAATACATAAAGCTCTCTCTGATTTTGATTAGAAGGGGAGGGGGTGGGTGAATGGGGAATATGGAGGACTTTCAGGAACCCCTTGAATTTGCTAAAAAAAACCCTAATTTTTTCCCTTTTTATGTAAAGATCTTTTAAAAAATAAAGTGACTGTGTGTGATAAAATATTTTTTGTTCCTTGGAAATTTTATCACATAATATTTTTTCCCTGAGGAACTGTTATTATGTATTAAAAATTCCACAAGGAAATTTTATTATGTAATGAATCTTCCATGATCATAATGAAAGTTCTCATGCCATGGAAAATATACTACATAACAAAACTTCCATCTGGATTTTTTTTTTTTAATTTTCATAATAAAAGTTCTGAAACTAGTACCATGGAAAAATTGTACAGAACATAAATAAGGATTTCATATATATGTGCATAATAGATTAATAATTGCCACTGGAAAAAATATTATAATGAACTAATTTAATAATAGAATTCAGATCATGTACTGTGAAATGTACTGTACAGCATGAAAAAAATTTCTTTCGATAGTCGAGAGTTTTCCTTGTAGAAAAAAATAAAAAGTTAAAAATTATGATTAAAAAAATGAACCGGTAAATGTATTATTAATACATATGAAATTAGGAACCATTCCACAGAATTATTCCTGTAAGCTAACCATGTTACTGTAATCATTAAAATGTTTGAATCATGAGAAAATATCTGTATGTGTTTGAAGCATAGAAGGAAAAAATATTATACATGAATCTTACATATAATATTTATTCTATTTCAAAGAAAAAGTAGTCCTTTGGGTAGTGAAAAAGAGTAAAACATCAACAATTTTTATAACAACATTTCTGTCTATATAGACGGATACGTTGTCATGAAAATTGCTGATGTTTTACTCTTTTTTCACTTACCGAAAGGACTCACATGTGGAAAAAGTATTATGGACAAAGAAAAAATATTCCATAATAAAAACTCCTGGGAATTTTCATTATAATAATAAACTTTCCAGGAGGAGGAAATATTATGCGGAAGAAAAGTTTGTTCACAACTGGACCCCCCTCCCCCCCCAAAAAAAACCCCAACAACTTTGGAGAAAAAAATCAAGATTCTTCAATATAATTTTTTTCAATCAGAGAATGTTTGTAAAACTTTTGCACCTGCTGAGTAGACCTTTGACCCAAAAATAAAAAGGTATCTTCTCCTACTCAAACCTGTTTTATATAATAATGCTTATGCTGAAAGCGTATATCATTCAAACTAAATTTAACAAAACAGTGACCTTGAAATTTGTGTCTTTATGAGCTATATTTAATAAGTACATGTATACTTGTTTCTGCTTATTTTTTTTCCATTAATCCAAATTCATTTGGAATAGGTAATTGAATTCTTGAGTTTTGAGTCTTGTTTTCCAAACTGTAACTTGATCTTTTAATCAAAAGACCCAGGAAGAGAAGTGCTATATCTATAATTAACAAGTAAAATGTTGAAGAACAAAATTTCCACAAGTTTTGCTGCCCCTAAAGTCAAGACCCGAAAATACTGTGGATATTGAATTCAAAGCTGCTTGACATTGACACATTGTAGATTGAGTGTATTTTGGGAGGGGAAGGGATATTACATGGTTTATAATGATCGTAATGGAGAAACTAGAACAAGATTTTTTTCTTTTATCTTTTTGCTAATGGCCCCTTTGAAACTCAGGTTCAAAACTTCAATTGGAGGTTCGAAAATATGACAATTAAGTTATTTGACTTGGGCTGCTTTCATTGAGCTTTTATACGATGCCACCAAAAAGTAAGGAATGACTGAGTAATCTGTCCTGTATCATTTTGTATCTAAATACCGGTATTCAATTTATTGCCCCCCCCCCCCCCCCCCCCCAAAAAAAAAATTTTTTTACATGGTATAGTCCTGTCAGCACATATGGAAGAATACTTTGCATTTCAGAAATTTCTTCACCAATGTCCCTTTTCTCTGACTTTCATACAGGATGATCTAAAGGAGGGTAGGATATCAGAGGTGCCAACAACACCCCCTTCAGCAAGACGCGACACCTCTGTCAGCCAGACTGTGTCAAGAGATGGGCGGAGTTCTGAAGTACCTACAACCTCACAGTCCCAGCGTGTGGACATATCACGTATACAGAGTGCTTACTCAGAGAGGTGTCATTCTAGGTCTAACTTTCCAGATGTACTGTCAGAGTATGGGGATGAGGAGGACACAAGGGTTAGGGTATGTATGTCTTATAAATGGACCTTGACCTTTGACCCAGACCTTTGAAACAATAGGTTTCTGCCTTCAATTGCAGCAATATGAAGATCCTTGGGTTTAAGGTGTTGTCTGTATCCACTCCATAAGGAAACTGGCTTGGACATACTGACAGCTCCTTACGACTGGTCTAAAGACAGGCATAACAGTAGTCAGTTACATTACAGTAGTCAGTCCTGTGCTGTTGATTTAAACATGTAATATCAAGTAATAAGACTTGTCAGAAGACAACACTGATTACTGTGTAGGTTTTTTTTTGGTTGTGAAATAGCAATTGTACAGAATGGCAAGATATTTTGAAAAGTAGGTAAAACTCCAAGGTCAAGGTTACTAGGTCAAAAGCTCCTCTGAGCTTGTGTTTACATGTTGTCTTCACCATGCCGACTTAAAATAAATCTTGTCTTGTCTTGTCAACTCCAAGGTCAAGGTTACTACATGCAGGTCAAAAGTCAAGGTCAGCGATGGAATGTCTGGTCATGAAGTATCAAATTGTAAAATACCCAAGCTGTATACTTCTTAGTTAAGTTAAAATGATATCACACAGTTTAAAATTTTTGAAAAGTGGGTCAAGGTCAGGGTAACTAGATCAAAAGTACATGCCTCATAAGATCAGTCTGGTCATGAAGTGTTCACATATGAATTATCTAAGCTTTATCCTTTACAGTTCAAAAGATATGACCCAAGTTAAAGTTTTTGAAAAATAGATAAAACTCCTTGGTCAAGGTCACTAGGTCAAAGAAAACTTTTCAAATGAAAGGTATGGTCATGAGGCATCCACATCTGAAATATCAAAGATCTTTCCCTCACAGTTCTAAAGATAATGACCCTGGTTAAACTGTTTAAAAAGTAGGTCATACTTCTAAGTCAAGGTCACTATGTCAAAAGTCAAGGCCTCATATGACCTTTAACTTGAAAAAAATTAGCTGTTTTCCCTTACCCATATTTAGTTAAGATAGACTAAAGGATTGTCAAGTCATCATCTGGTACTAGAAACTGAAAGACATTAATAGATGATGTACAATAATACAAATTGTAGAATTCATCAAATGCTATGAACAATGAATAGTTTTCTAGTATTAAAGTTAAGAAGTAAAAAACAGCAGTTGACTTAAGAAGTATAATGCATTGCAGATTGAAATTCGACAAGAAAAGTTCAATAATCTTCTTTGTTAAATACCCTATACATAGAGATTAATACATTTTTTTTCTAAATTAGGCCTGGCATTTTGATTAGGAATTTTTTTATGAAAAGATTATTGACCCACACTGCCCTTGGCAAATTTATTCAGAGCAAGCAAAGCTATCAAAACATATTAATATATGAATTCAATTAACCGTGTCCTTAAAGGAGTTGTTAAAGATCAGAAGGATTACGGGGGATTAGGTAGTATTTGGAACACATGGCTGAGGTTTTGGTGGTAGAGGAGGTGAATAAGAATTAAAAATAAAGTTTAATAGCACATGGGGTTAACCAATAATAGCTGCACTTAAACTTAAATACAATTTTGACAAATGTATTTACACAATACATATACATGTACATGTATATGTACATTATAAAATTAAATCAAGAATATTGAATTTGAAATTCAATTTTTTTTTCTTAATATCTAACAAAATTGTGTAAAATTTGATAAAAGTTTAACTTAGCCTCTAAACTGTGCAATTTCTCATTTGCAACTTAAAATTCATTCTTGAACTTGCTTTTACATCATTACTAATATTATAACAAATAAAAACACAAACACTGAAAGACACAAATTTCATTTGCCACCCCTTGGCCTTTATCTGGTGTGAAAAACAAGAATCCCTTCACTCTAGAAGAAATATTTCAATCTACTGTAAATTTACTACTAAGTTCAGAGTCTGACTACATGCTGACAGAAAATAGATGTACCACTATAGGACTATGCTGCTTTTAACTTTTTCATATTCCCATCTTTGAATCATCAGTATTGTTCCCATTTTCCATATGTCAGCATGACTTTTAAAACATATAAAGTGAAATATCCAAAGGATAACATATTGAAAGTGTTCCATGGAATTTGTTCTCAAGAATTTATACAATATTCCAAAATTTCCATATGTGACCTTGAACTTTTTATGTATGATTCTTTACTTTTCAATACCTGCATCTATATTTTGACAATTTAGTTTGAGAAATTTTCCATATAAAGCATACAGTGGGCATGTGAGGAGTTGAACAGAGTTTGTCATTATCTTTGCACAAAAAGTCATGAGTGTGAAAATTTAGAAATTTGGGTTCATTATGAAAAAAAAAAAAAAAAAAAAAAAAAAAAATAGACAATGAACTGTTTAGACAGTATGTGGATATTTTGTTTCCAAAACCACATGGTGAATCACAGTAAGTCTATATGGAGGAAAAAGAGAACAAAAGGTGCATCCGAAATAATGATCAATTTTATTTGAAGGAAAAAGAGAACAAAAAGAAAAAGAAGAAAGTGAAGAGTAAGGATCATGATGAAGAAGAATTGAGAGAGAAAAGAAGAAAAAGAAGAGAAGAGGTTGGTATCATTGCACAAATATAAAGAAAAAATTTGGTTACATGTACTTTTTTATTCAATCACAATGTACATAATATGACAGCATGTGCTGAATTGAGCACAATTTGCATTAATACAACTGAAAATCTTCTCTAAAATTATAACTTCACTTTGTGCCTTGAGAAACATACTGAATTTCGACGGCAATTGCCATGAGTATCAATTTTACAGAAAGTGACATGAACATGCATGGGTACATACCATCAAGAGGGTGTTTTTATCACCAGAGCTATGTTAATTTGATGTTTATTGGAAATATCTTCTTTTTAGTTTCAAAGTCAACAGTAGAAGGTCGGTCTATACTGCAACTTTGTATCTTGTTGAATCTTTCAAATGCCACAAAAAATGTGATGGCATTGCCAGGCAAGAGGGAGAAAGAACTATATTCATATTCAACATTAGAAGTCAAAGGTCAAGGTCATGGAACCCAAAACATTTCAAGATTGGCATACAATGTGCTGTTAACTGTATAATTCTTCAGCCAATTTATGCAGAGTAATTTTATCTTGTAAATTTGAATTAAAAGTCTAATATATTGATAAATCTTGTTAAACTTTGTGTACAGAGTGGAATAAGAGAGGTAAAAAGGCAGATGTAGAAGGTTTCTTATACTAGGGCAAGGCAGGATGAATTAGTTAAACATGAAATTCATAGGAAATCTGGATTCAATATAATTTATTTTTGGCATAAAAACCAGCACTGTAAATTTGGAAATCTTTGCGTGGGGATAATTTTCAGGTATTTTACAAATTGAAGGACTTCGCAAAAACTAATTTCCCCCATGCGAAAATAACCTTGCAGCATTATTACAAAGGCAGAAATTTACACTTACATCGCATATATTTTCCCCAAGCGTAACATCTTGATGTTATATAGCGAAATTTTTCCCTGGAGAAATTAACAATGTTTACAGTATTTCATATTAATACATAATGATTATAGGGGTAAAATTAATTATAAGTCAACAAAAAAAATCGTGCCTTGTCCTACATTAACATCAGTGTAAATGTAATGCATCTATGTGCATCCATGGATTGAAAGCATGCAACATGACTTTACTGATATCTTATTAAAGCTACCGTATATGTTGTAATAGTTGTCGTAATAGTTAAACGATAAATGCATGGCATGTGTTGTAAAATAATATTTGTATCAGCTAAGCATTTGCCAACTAAAGACCTGACGTTAACTGAAATTTTGATGTCATTGTCTCTAAATGTCTAAAATTTGAATTTGTTACAGTTAACAAATAATATCAGATTTCAATAGAAATAAATATAAACAACATGAAAATTGGGGAAGGAAATATATATATATATGACAGTTGTAAAAAGTTGTTAAGCTAACATTCAACATTTTAATGGTAATGGGCATTAATTATTCATTATGAAAGTAAAATATTTTATTGTTGCACTTAAGTAACATTTTTCATCTCAGAGGTCACACCCCTTCTCCTTATAATTTTTCATTCAAAATGAAAATGTGGAATTACATCACCATATAACTTTTTGTAATAGAAGACATATGAAAGCTGCTCACTGATCAGTAAAGTCATTCTTCCCCAGCTTGATTTCAAAAGTTTGATACTGTTTGATTGCAGTAAGCTTGCAACCATCAAACTAGTTTTTCGCTGGAATATTTTCTGTACATTTTCTATTGAAATACATATTCTCTGCACCCAATATTTTCTCTTTTTTTATAGTTTCGTACCCTATTTCATCATGCATTAGAACATGAATTTGATACTGCACCAAAACTGCGATTTGCTTTCATACTTATTTACCTGCTGCATAAGTAGCGGAAATGTGGGTTTGAAAATGAAGTGATTGTTCATTCAGCTAAATTTTGCATTAAGTTCAAGTAATAATTTGCAGAAAATGTTAATTTCCAATTAGCTGCTTCAAATACCCTCAAAATATTGCACTCTTAGATCTCCAGTATATTGAAACCCTTTGAGAAGTTAATCTAAGAATTTTTTTACGATAAGAATTTTTTTACGATTTGTAAAGTCAATTGTTGTAGAGAATTTTTCAATGAATGAATTTCAGATTCTTTTTATAGACTTTCAGTCCTCCTGTGCCACCAATATAAGTAAGTAAAAGGGGAAAATTTCCCCATTATCCACCCTTCCACAGACTCTGACAAAATCTCTGCCAAATTATATCATTTGATTTTTTGCATTGTGATGTCATAAAATCATGATGTCATCAGATGCATTGTGATGTCATAAGATACATTGTGATGTCATAAGAATCTTTATGATGTCATAAGATCTTCTATGATGTCATAAGATCTATGATGTCATAAGATCTTCTATGATGTCATAAGATGTATTGTGATGTTATAAGACTTTTGCTACATTTAAGAATTTATGAATGATCGAATTGGACATCATTTGTTGGAGTTTGTAGAGGGGTCTAATCAGAATTTTTGATTAATGAAATTCTGTCTGATACTTGTAGAGATACATGAATGTCATGGATGAAATAAGTAACAAACCTGAGGGAAGCCAGTATTATTCCAAGAAAGTTTCGGGAATCGCCATAGCCGTACAGAAGTATGAACAGATGAATAAACCTGCCACACCCAGAACCCCTCGGACTCCTAGGTCCTCAGATGATGAAGAACCTAAAAGAGTAAAATCTGTTTGTCTGAACTTTCAATTTTAAAATGAACTGCATTATAAAATATATATAATGTGTAACTTTTCATGATATGATCCAATTCAGAATTCTTAAACAAAAATTATAATGCAGCATTAAAAATAATTATATATTGTAATTTTTTGTATAATCTAATTCTCTTCTTCAATAAAGCCTGTGTTTGTGAAACACGAATGCCCCCGGTGGCATCTTTATTAGTATGAACACTATTTTCTGTTAAGTACATGTATGTGAGGTCACTGGGTTAAAAGGTCAAAGGTCAAGGTCACAAGGTCAAAAATTTTGGTATCAATGGAAAGGTCTTGTCACAAGGAATACGCATGCGAAATATGAAAGCCCTATCACTTACCATTCAAAAGTTATGCCCAATGTTAAAGTTTTTGAAAAGTAGGTCAAAGGACAAGGTCAAGGTCACGAGGTCAAAATTTTTGGTATCAATGGAAAGGTCTTGTCACAAGGAATACACATGTGAAATATGAAAGCCCTATCACTTACCATTCAAAAGTTATGCCAAATGTTAAAGTTTTTGAAAAGTAGGTCAAAGGTCAAGGTCAAGGTCACAAGGTCAAAAATTTTGGTATCAATGGAAAGGTCTTGTCACAAGGAATACACATGTGAAATATGAAAGCCCTATCACTTACCATTCAAAAGGTATGCCCAATGTTAAAGTTTTTGAAAAGTAGGTCAAAGGTCAAGGTCAAGGTCACGAGGTCAAAAATTTTGGTATCAATGGAAAGGTCTTGTCACAAGGAATACACATGTGAAATATGAAAGCCCTATCACTTCCCATTCAAAAGTTATGCCCAATATTAAAGTTTTTTGAAAAGTAGGTCAAAGGTCAAGGTCAAGGTCACAAGGTCAAAAATTTTGGTATCAATGGAAAGGTCTTGTCACAAGGAATACACATGGGAAATATGAAAGCCCTATCACTTACCATTCAAAAGTTATGCCCAATGTTAAAGTTTTTTGAAAAGTAGGTCAAAGGTCAAGGTCAAGGTCACGAGGTCAAAAATTTTGGTATCAATGGAAAGGTCTTGTCACAAGGAATACACATGGGAAATATGAAAGCCCTATCACTTACCATTCAAAAGTTATGCCCAATGTTAAAGTTTTTTGAAAAGTAGGTCAAAGGTCAAGGTCAAGGTCACGAGGTCAAAAATTTTGGTATCAATGGAAAGGTCTTGTCACAAGGAATACACATGTGAAATATGAAAGCCCTATCACTTACCATTCAAAAGTTATGCCCAATGTTAAAGTTTTTGAAAAGTAGGTCAAAGGTCAAGGTCAAGGTCACGAGGTCAAAAATTTTGGTATCAATGGAAAGGTCTTGTCACAAGGAATACACATGTGAAATATGAAAGCCCTATCACTTCCCATTCAAAAGTTATGTCCAATGTTAAAGTTTTTCGGACAAACAGACAAACAGACAAACAGACAAACAGACAAACAGATAAACAGACAAACAGACAAACAGATAAACAGACAAACAGACGGACAGGCCAAAAACTATATGCCCCCGAATCTTTGATTCCGGGGGCATAAAAAATAAACATACAACAATTATAATTAAATTGCATATATAATGTACTGACTTTACTGACTTTTCCAATTATAACTGTTGCTTGATCATATATTATATGTAATACTTATTTCATATTTTACATCCATATATGAATATAGATTTTTAATGTGTAATTTGTATATTACATGACAATGCTACCGAGTTGGATGATAACGTTAACATATATATATCTACAAAAATATATGTACCTGTATTTCAGATTACAAAATTAAAGCGTAACAATTTTGCTTACAGGAAATTCCAAGATTTAAGCCAAAGAAAGAGAAGCATGTTCTAACATCAAACACAGAACACCTTAAGCATATTTCAAAGACTGACATTGCAAAAGTAACAATTTACTAATCACTCTCAAATTTTTACCTTAAATAAATTTGAATATCTTATTACAAGTTCTTTGTAAGTTACTTTGTAAATGTGATATCATCTCAAAGTTATAATTACTGAATATTCTATGCATCACGTATTTTCTAAATCTTAATTCATTTCTAAATCTGAATTTGTTCTTGTGGAATGCCTTAATCTCTTAATCTATATTGACCCCTTTCTAGATAATAGAGTTACAAGACAGACTGATCAGAGAAGGTAAATTGAGAACTCAGGCAGATATCGACAAATTTAGAGAAGATGTCAAAAATCCCATGGTGCTCAGTTCATACCTTAGATCTACTAAAAAGACAGGTAAACAAATACATGTACTAGTTATTGCCATTACATGTCTTCCATTGAAATTTCAACAACACAAAATACTCTTCTTGATGAAATGTGAACGGAACAAGATATAATTACCTACTATGAGTTTGACCTTAAATAAGACCTTGACCTTGAAAATTAGTCCTTGGTCCTCAGACAGTGTATATAGAATTTTAAACGTATAAAATGCTCATTTAAAATGTGAAAGAATATCATGCAACTTGCAATGTGTCTGACCTGAAATGTGACCTTGACCTTGGAAATTACCTTGATACTTAAAGAGTGTACAGGACCTCTCAAAGGCTTACATTTAAAGAAAGAAGCGATGAATAAAAGTGTAACAGACTGACGAATAGATTGACAGACATGACCTTGACCCCAAACATGACAATTACTATAGTGTACGTCTTTTCAAATACTGTAAATATGGTTATTTTCACCGGGGGAAAAATTCACAATTATAATGTCAAGACCTTATGCTTGGGGAAAATATTCATGATGTATGTCTCTGCCTTTGTAAGAATGGTGCAGGGTTTCGATCAAATGGGGGAAATTTTTGCCAAGTCTCCTGATTCGTCATATACACCAAAAAAAAAAAAAAAATAGCAATCCAAGGAATACTTGTGTCGCCTGCGAAGCGGTTTGATTATTATTCTAGAAAGTGGATCAAAATAATTGATATCAGTAGAAAAGTCTTGTCAAATGAAATTCATTTGAAATATCAGACCTCTTAATTACAAATTAAAAGATATGGTCATTCTCAAATTTTCAGAAAAGAGTGTCAATCATCTAGGTCAAGGTCGCTACGTAAAAATTGGTAACAAAAAAAGTCTAATCATAAGAAATATTGAAGATCTATCACTAACCAATTAAAAATATTCTTAGAAAAGAAGGTCAAATAGCTAGGTCAAGGTCAAAAGGTAAAAAATTATGGTATGTGTAGAAAGGAATACACGTGTGAAATATCAAAGCCCTATCACCTACCAATCAAAAGATATATCCATTCTTATTTTTTTGAAAAGTAGGTCAAATATCTTGGTCAAGATCACAAGGTCAAATATTATAGTCTGTGTAAAAAGTTCTTGTCACAAGGAATACACATGTGAAATACCAAAGCCCTATGACTTACCAATCAAAAGATATAAACAATCTTAAATTTTTGAAAAGTAGGTCAAATATGTAAGTCAAGGTCAATAGGTCAAAAATTATGGTTTGTGTAGAAAGGCGTTGTTACAAGGAATACATATCAAAGCTATATCACTTACAAATCAAAAGACATAGCGAATCTTATCTTTTTTCCAAAAGTGGGTCAAATATCTAGGTCAAGGTCACAAGGTCAAAAATTATGGTATGTGTAGAAAGGCCTTGCCACAAGGAATACACGTGTGAAATATCAAAGTCCAAACACTTACCAATCAAAAGATATATCCATTCTTAATTTTTTTGAAAAGTAGGTCAAATATGTAGGTCAAGGTCAATAGGTAAAAAATTATGGTATGTGTAGAAAGACGTTGTTACAAGGAATACACATGTGAAATATCAAAGCTTTATCACTAACCAATCATAAGATATAGCGATTCTTATCTTTTTTTCCAAAAGTAGGTCAAATATCTAGGTCAAGGTCACAAGGTCAAAAATTATGGTATGTGTCAAAAGGTCTTGCCACAAGGAATACATGTGTGACATATCAAAGTCCTAACATTTACCATTCAAAAGATATATTCATTCTTAATTTTTTTTGAAAAGTAGGTCAAATATGTAGGTCAAGGTCACTAGGTCAAAAATTATGGTATGTGTAGGAAGGTCTTGTCACAAGGAATACACATGTGAAATATCAAAGCCCTATCACTTACCAATCAAAAGTTATGGACTGTGACACCCAAAGTGTGACAGACAGACAGAGGGACGGACTGACAGACGGACGGACGGACAAACGGACAGACGGACAACAGACAAAGTGATCCCTAAGTGTCGCTATGCTTCGCAGGCGACACAAAAAGGTCATAAAATGAAATTATGACTGCATGCCAAGGTTGTTCCTTAATGACACAACCCCTCTCACACAACACACAGTTCAGAAAACTTACTTGCTATGTTTATTGCAGACAAGAGTTCCGAGAGTACTCAGCAGGGTGATGTGTCCACTGTCGGCCTACCCCCAGGGATTCCTGGCCGCTCCCTCAGTCACATCTCGGAGAGGTCGTCCCGACCCATCACCAGGCAGGACGGATGGGCTATAACACAGCAGTTTCAACATAAACATGATGTAAGCTAAATCATCGTTAAAGGGTGGTCAACTTATTTATTTTAAAAATAAGAATTTCATATAGGTAGCTGCATAATAAATCATTGATTGAAGTTTACAGATTGACATAATTTTGTTCTTGAATGACAGAACAATATATTTCATGCAAGAAAATTTTGATTAAAAGTTGAATGTCGAGCATTTTACAATATAACATGCAAGATTTCTCAGAAAGTGAGTTGAAGTTTGATGAAATTTCTGTCATTTAAGTATGCAATCACCAAGAAATTACCAAAACTCATGTAAATGAATCTACAATAATTACTAAAATTCTATTTACTTTGTATTTATGTGTTCCAGCCATCCACAAAACAGAATCTCTCACCAGTTCAACTGGCTAAACAGGCAGCACAAGATCTGGATAAAAGATTTCCAAAGGTAAAAGCATACAAAACTTAAAAATAAAAACAGAAAGTATTTTATTTTCAGTCTTCTATTCCATGGAAAAGTAAATGATACATATTATATAATATTTTACATAATAATGTGTTTATTAGCAAATTTCAGTGGTCAAAATGAAATTTCAGATGTCAAAAATCTATCGTTTATACAAATACATATAAAACAAATACTGTATATTTCAACTTACCTGAGTTTCCTGAATTTTTATAATGCTGTATATAACTTCTGTTATAACAGACCCAGATGCCACCTCTGAAGTGCTTTACTATTGACCTTGGAGAGAAACCACCAGATCCAGAGGAAGTAAGTACAGTACATGCAAGGTGTAAAAGTATTTCCCCACTTATTTGAGTGGGACACACAATCTGTGATATTATTGGTATAACCCTGATGTTAACCAAACTTAAAATGCTAAAAAATCCTTTTTACCTTAAAATTATTTATGATCCTATTTTTAATTGGCTCCCGGCAAACAAAAATATTGGCTTAATTAAGTATTCCAGTATAAAGTAATTTAAAATGACCTTGATCATTTATATACATGTGAATGACTCCTATTGTACTATTAATATTGTCTTTTACTTCACAGATTAAAAAGGAGATAGAACTGAAGGTCCGAGTCAAACAGAGGAAGAAGTTCTTAAGAAAATTACACAGAATGCATCAACTGTCTATGGCAAATAATGCTGCAACTAATAGGTATGTCAACACAATGATCCTGGTAAATGTACAACAATATTATTCAGTTATGAAAAACAGCTGGGTAAAAATTTATCGTTCATATACTACATGCAATGCTGAAGAGAAATGAAAACATGTGTTTGTGAAACACGAATGCCCCCGTCAGCATCTTTCTCAGTGAAATTGTAAAATGGTTCAAACTCCAAGGTCAAGGTCACAAGGTCAAATATTTGGTATCCATGGAAAGGTCTTGTCACAAGGAATATACATGTGAAATATCAAAGCCCTATCCCTAACCATTCAAAAGTTATGACCAAGGTTAAAGTTTTTCAAAAGTAGGTCAAACTCCAAGGTCAAGGTCACAAGGTCAGAGATATTGGTATCCATGGAAAGGTCTTGTCACAACGAATACACATGTGAAATATCAAAGCCCTACCCTTACCATTCAAAAGCTATCGCCAAGGTTAAAACTTTCTAAAGTACGTCAAACTCTAAGGTCAAGGTCACAAGGTCAGAAAATTTTGGTATCCATGGAAAGGTCATGTTACAAGAAATACACATGTGAAATATCAAAGCCCTATCCCTTACCATTCAAAAGTTATGACCAAGGTTAAAAGTTTTTTGCGGACAAACAGAAACTGACAGGACAAAAACTATATGCCCTCCAATCTCCGATTACGGAGGCATAAAAATGTTGCTAGTCAGGATTTTCAACTCTAAATGTTACTCTGATCTTGAAGATAACCTTGACTATGTGTGACTTACTGACTGACTGACTGACAGATAGACAAACATACCATTTTTGTTAGTTTACATTATTATACCTCTACTGATTTTTTCCTATATAAAAAGAGACTCATTAAATTTAACTAAATCCCTGAAAATCGCCTGATAAGACTATTTCCCTGCAAAGGGGTGCGTTAGTTGAGAAGACTATTTCCCTAGGGAGTTAGTTTCAAAATGGGGCGGAGCTTCGTTGGGGGTGTGTCAGTATCATCCAATCAGCGCCGTTGAAGGGTGATCGGATGATGTGAAGGTTGATCGGATGACGCTATCAATACGCGAGCAGAGTAATTCGCCTCCTATCCGCTTAGCACATAAATTAATCCGCAATAAAATAAAACAATCAAAAATTAAACATGTATGAGTATGATAAATGATGTTTCTGTTTATCTTATCATCAGAAATTTATATTTTCCGTTACCTAGTCATGCAGTCGAGAAGGCAAGGCAAAATCATTAGAATTTCCATTTGAACCCTGTGAACCTAAGAGATATGTTCGTTTCAGTATAATGTTTGTTTCTGTATACCTAAGAGATATGTTTGTTTCAGTATAATGTTTGTTTTGGTATAATAAAACAGTTAAAGTATACCATTGAGGGAGTTAGCACGATTCTGGTTCCCCTCGACCAGACCTATTTCCCTCGGCTTCGCCTCGGGAAATAGGTCTGGTCTCGGGGAACCAGAATCGTGCTAACTCCCTCAATGGTATACTTTAACTGTATATTATAATATAATCATTCTTTTTCTGTCTTTTGTAGAATACTTGAGAAACATGATGACATAATGCACTTATTAGAAGGAAATAGTTTGAGAGATGTGGTAAGCATAAAGCTATCTGACATACATACAGGTTCAATAATTATCCTTTAAATGTAGGTCAAGTTGACCTTTCAGACCACACACTCAAGACATATAGTCGATAACAAAATCTTATAACTCGATATTTATTACCAAGCGGTTCATTTTTTAAATTATAAAGTCATGTATTTTCTTGTTCCATAAATTTTGAGAGAAAAATCAACTAGTTTATTAATCTGAACCTTGAATAAAAATCCAATATACTAAAGAATGGGCTTTGTAGAAAGAATTCTTATGAAAAACTTTGATATCAATGTTCCAGAGGGCTCTATACTGTGGAATGCAGAAATTTGTAGGTTTACTTTGAAGTTTTCTTGCAAAAACTCGGTCATTTTTAACATTCAGTTCATATTCATGAAACCATAGAGGATTCAATAAAATGCCATGTACAATCAAGAGAATTATTGCACAAACCACAAGTAATGAAGCAATTTTCATTCTAACAACATCATTTGACCATTCTAAAGATTCTGTGAACTAAATACGATCATACATAAATGTTTGCACTCAAGACTGAGTTGCTGCACAAGTCTTCTGTATTATATCACATTTTGAAATTTTATGATGCCACTCAATTATTCTTTCAGACTAAATTCAGTACTCATTAAACTTTGTGTTCACTGCAATGTTTTGTAGGATAATTTCCATAGTAATTTCCATTACTTTCTGTACAACAAAATTATATACTCATATGACAATTAATGAACAAAAATTCTGGAACTATAAGAATTCAAGTCCTCAGTTCTGTGCTATATATCCTCAGTTCTGTGCTATATATATCAACATACATGTATGGCTTTTTAATTTAAAGGGCATGAAAATCTTCCACTAATCAGCAGATTTCCCCCTTTTCAAATTATACCATGTATTCTTGTAATGTTGTTCAAATTTTTCATCACAAATTTTTGTCATCTATAATATACAATTCTTACCTGAAACCAGGTATCAGTGCTGCCAGCCCCTGAAGACGCCTACATCTCCCAGGATGACCTACGTGTACCAGATCCTGGGGAACAGTTCGCTAACTACTATGACAACATGCCTCCATCACGTGCCAGCCTTAGGTCCAAGCTGGACTCTCAGAAGGGTAGTCGGGAATCATTGGTCAGTAGGGAATCCCTAGCCAGTCGCTCTTCCTCAAAGGAATCAGGTCTCAGGAGGTAATAATTATAACTTCAGTTGCTGATTCTAATTATACACGAAGGTTTCCACAGAAATTAAGAGTACTCAAATGGGTCACTTTCAGTAGGTTTAATTATGACCTTGACTTTTGACCTTTACTATCATTTTTTTTTAATTTGTATAGATTGTAATAATGTAGAGTGGCCATTTAGTTAGATCTGTTATAATTGTTGCATCAAATATAACTGGTTTTGTATCTTCATCACAGGAGACATACGTTTAATGTAAAACAGGCCTCAATTGCTGAAAAGATTCCACCTATACCTCTAACTATGGACGAAATAAGATCAAATGCCAAAATCATGGTGAGTATTCCTTGCACATATTATACATTCAAAAGTTTTTTAAACATTAAATTTCAATTTCCCTCTGAGAATAGACCAATTTCCGAAATTTATATTGGATGACCAAAATGACGAGAAATGTATAAACTTTTTGCGCATTTTTTCATTGTTACGTCACAATAGAATCGCGTCTTTATCAGTGACATCATAATGGAAAACCATGCCAAAAGATGTCAACGCGGACACTTTGAGCTCAATAAAAAGATAGGAAAATGGTTTTTAGGTCTGTAACATTGATGGAGGGTAATTTTCAAGCATTTTGGAGATGAAAAACAAATGCAAGGTATTATAAATACTTTTTTTATGTAAATGGAGTATTTAGCTATATTTTTGACATATGAATTCATTCTTTACTTTCAGGAGGCAAAATGCTTGAGTTCATACTGGACAAACTATATGAAAGCAGGAAAAAAGACAGAAATTTTCTGAAATATGAACAAATGAATGGTCTAGTCAAATAAATCTCCACCAGACAATTATTGAGAAAATTTTCAAATGTGCACCACTGAAGGGTGTAGTATTTAATGGAAATATGTTGGATGGTACTCTACAGTAGATGGTACCTTATGGTAGAAAAAGTGCAATCATGTTGAAGCTGAATTATTCATACATAAACAAAACGAAGGAAAAATCTGAAACTGGACTAAGGATATGCTTAAGGACTCAAATACTACAATTCCCTATTCCATAAGTTACATATATTGACAGTATAACAGATTCTGAGTACAAAATGTTAATGATAAATGTGGCTATGCTTTGCAGGCAATACAAATACTGAATTCATATTAGCAAGATAATTATGGTAAATTTTTATACAAAAGCAAAAACTGAAGTTTTATGGCAAAGAAATAAACTTCCTTTTGTGCACACTCTTTTCTATCCCCAGATTAAACTAATCAGAAAGTGAAATACTTTACATAGACAGGTAACCAATGCATGGAATGGAGCACAAAATTATTTATGTTTTGACATGGTTTGTGTACATGGTGGCACAGTTTTCTGAAGCTTTGAATTTGATAGGCCAAATCACTCAATTTTCTTAGTATTTGCATTTGCTTATGTAAAATGACACGTCGACTTTAAGATCCTCTGTGTTCATGTACATTAATTTTGTGTATGTAAAATGACATGTCAGCTTTAAGATCCTCAGTGTACACGTACATTAATTTTATGTACGTAAAATGACATGTCAGCTTTAAGATCCTCTGTGTTCTACATTGGTTATCAATGTTTACTATCTTTAATCCAATATTTAAGTTCTACTTGTACGTCAAATAAATTCTATTGTTTCATTTCCATTGCTAGAACAGTTCACCTTTGTTGACCCATGCACAGCACTGAATGATGGTCATACTGCATATGATCACTGGTTCATTGATACAGACACTTTCATTCATATATTCAATGATTTTACTATCAGGAATTTTACAGAGTGATGATTATATTTTTGTTATGTATAATTTATATTTGTTATTCATAGTTTCAAAATAAATAAGAAATGTCTCAGTTTTCGTCTTTTTGTTTTCCTTCTAGTTCTTTCGCAAACACTGCAAACAAGTTTCTTTTTTTTTATCCAATGTACAGTCGATATTTTCATGAGAACACATTTCACTCTTCGAGAAATTTTGATTTTCCTTTGGAATTTTCTATCCTTGAGAGGACTTCTCCATACGTGGTGCCCATCTTCAAAGAAATTACATTGCATACATTAAAATTTATCAAGCAAAAAGACAAAAAATCTTGATACTGTATAACTCTAAGAACAAATATGTGTGGATCCAGTAATGGTCAGGTCAGTTTTCTTTTCTGATCTAGAGTAAATATGGAGCAAAGTAGACTGTTCATGAATAGGTCACTTGCCATATGTTTGACCTTTGGTATGTGACCTTGACCTGTAATATGTGACTGACCCTCATTAAATTTTGTGTCTTTTTGTGTATTTTGAGAAACCAATTACAAAATAAAGAATTTTATTCAGATGAAGAATTCTTACTATTACCAGTTTGGTATAATTCATTAATAAAAATAAATAAAGTTTCTATCTATAAAGAACATTGGTACAAGAAAGGAGTAAGGACAATCAAAGATTTTCTAGATGGTAACAGAATTCTGTCAAAATACGAGTTTGAAACAAGATTTGGAATCTCTGGAATTTGCATATTAACATATAATGGAATATACAGCATCTTAACAAAATTATTTAGGTCAAGACAGATAACTCTTACTAACGATAAGTCAACATTTTCACCTTTCATCCCTCCTCTGTATAATATACTCGTAAAAAACGCAAAGTGCAATAAACCTATTTATAAATTACTAAATGATAGAGATATTATTCCTACTGCATTTAATAAATGGAACAATACATTTAACTTTAATATAAATCCAAGAGATGTTTTCAATATATGTTTTAACACTTCAAAAGATACTTCTATCCAATGGTTACAGTATAATATTAGGATTATAAACAGAATTTTACCTGTTAGAAAATATTTGAAGAAAATTAAAGCCGTAAATAATGATATATGTTTTTTCTGTGATCATGATATTGAATCTATAGAACATGTGTTTTTCTATTGTGAAATAGCTTCGTCAATTTGGGATAATTTGGAATATATCATTTTTAATGTTACTAATCATGTAGTACATTTTAACGTCAAAGATGTTCTATTTGGAAAAGTGCATGATGAATATGCCTATGTTCTTAATTTCATTATTCTCTTCACTAATCAATTCTTATACAAAAACTTGAAGAAGCAAAGTCATCCATCTATGATGAGTTTATTGAACTATTTGAAATTTAATCATCAGATTCATCTTTATATAGCTCGTAAAAATAAATGTATAGAAAAAATTGAAGCTCATTGGAATACTTGGAAAGATCTTTTTGATATATAATTTATAATCTGTTTATCATTTTTACCCTTTTTTTTTTTTGACTCAAAACATTCTCATAACTATTGTAATTTAAGTATCACCCATTATAATTATACATATATTATATTTGTCTGTGTTGTATAGTGTGAAAGTGTGAGTGAATGTGGCTCCCATCCCCTCTTTCCCCCATCCTTTTCATCTATCATAAAAAACAGGTTTCATCATGATATTGTCATCTTTATACTATATTTATCTATTGAAATGATGTACCGACAAAAAAAAAAAAAAAAAAAAAAAAAAAATTAAATTTTGTGTCTCATTATGTTGATGGAAGTATCAAGTACATGTACATGTATATCAAGTTTAATGCCATTAATGTGAAAGGCAGACAGACTTTTGGACAAACAGTCACCAGACAAAGTGACCCGACATGTATTAGATGAGACATAAAAACTGGCATTTTTGGCCAAATTTAATTCTTGGATCTTCATAAGCTTGTAGTACTTTGATTTTATTCTAATCGTGAGTTATAACTTTTATCTTAATTTTCACTTGACAATGTTTTAACTATGAAAGAAAATTCTGATTTCTGATTCATCTTTCCTGCATGTTTCGGGCACGAGAAAAAATTGCCAGCCAAGATGTGGAAGTCTGACTGTCAAACATACATGTACATGCAGATAGGGATTTCATCCTTTATGTTCCTTTCATAGCATAGTGACATTAATTTATGAGTATAGATATTACTTACATGTTCTTCATAATTGCCCTTCATACTTCCAAGATGTTTTAGTAATTTCATACTTGTAGAACACCATTTCTCTGCATCTTGGTAACGACCAGAACTAATAATACAAAAGAAGAAAATCAGACTTCAAACACTGTTGGGTACCCTTGGAGAAGAGTTACCGGAAACTGGATACATCATAGAATTAGATGATATTCAATATCAAAGGTATCAAGAAAGAAAAGATTTTCAGTAAATGCATCAGAGAAGAGATAAGGAATAAAAATTTTGCAACCTTTCTCACTTACCAGCTTTGGCAAAATATCAGTGAAATGCAAAATTTACAAGTCAAGGTAACTAAAATAAGATATAATATCCCTATTTAATATGTACCTGCAGAGATTGATCCCACAATTCCATGCTCTGGTCATCAACCATAAGATTTCTATTTCTGGATACTGACCCTGTAAAGAAAAGTAAAACATTGCTTTACTCCGTATCCAAGCAACATAGTTTTACTAGTGACTGTGGCCTTGACATTCACCTTGAAAAATAAGTAAAATTCATCTTGTTAAGGTGATTCTTTGTTGCAAGGACAAAGATCTAAGGCTAATTGCTAACAAAAATACAAATTGTTTGCTTATACAGAGATAATGCAACCAATTCTGACCTGAGCTCTCTTGTCTATGACATCAAGGACTTCATTATAGTAGTTCCATGCCTCCTCCTTACTCCCAGCTCCTACTGCCCCCGACAAGGCCAGCTCTACTAGGCTGTGAAACAACTTACTGAAAGTAATAAACATATCTATTCACAATAAATACAGTACATGTACAAAGATAGTGGATAAAAAGTGAGCAAAAATATGATGACAAAATGGTATCACCTACATGTTTATTTTTTCTATTTAAAGTAAATAAGTTTTTTTTTCACTCCAAATATCATATGAAACAGAAAAGGGCATGAATCATAAGTTGAAAGTAATCATACACGAAAGTACATGTTAATGCCGCATTTTTTTAAGTTCATGGATGCTACCAAATGAAACCCTGATTTTACACACCAGACAACCATTGAATAACTTGGCAAACTTTTGAAGTGTTACATTATAATTCTTTTTAAGCTTTTATATTATATTTCTAATTATCAAATGAAACACCTCAAAAATTGTCTATAACTTTGATCATGTTAGTTACATAGCCAGTTAGTGATACTTGCCTACATTTGACAAAGTCTGGGTTTGGCATTTGTAGATGTTTCCTAATGGCAACCTTAAGTGCTCTCACACAGACTCCCTTGTTGTATCCTGGTGACTCCACTGCTAATGCTACATAACAATGATAAAGTATACCTCCTTTGAAGTGCACAAGATAATGGTTAAATTAAATAAAACCTAGGCAATGCAAAGCATAGCATCCCCTTGTACAGCATGTAAATCAGTGTACTCACTCAGGCAGTATACAAGGATTTTAACTGTTTCCACCAGGTGACCTTGATCTATGACAGTGGAAATCAATAGGGCTCTTCCTTCTGTCATGAGCAAGAAGTGTATGAAGTTTTGGAAAGATCCAATCAAAACTGCACCCTCTAGGCTGTATACAAGGATTTCATCTATTTCCACAATGATTTTAATTATTTCCAATCTGTGACCTTGACCTATAATATATGACCTTGAAAATTAATAGGGTTCTTTCTCTTGCCATAACAAATAAGTTTGGACGAGATCTGATTCAAACTGTGTCTTTTATGCTGTATACAAGGAGTTTAGCCATTTCCAATCTGTGACCTTGACCTGACTTTCACAATCGATAGGGTTCTTCCTCTTGTCATAGGGAATAAGTGGATGAAATTTGGTCTTGATCTGATAAAAACTGTATCCTCTAGGATGTATACAAGATTTTAGCCATTTCCAGTCTGTGACCTTGACCTTTGACCTATGACATTGAAAATCAATGGGGTTCTTCCTCTTGCCATAAGGAATAAGTGTATGAAGTTTGGTCAAGATCTGATCAAAGCTGTGTCCTCTAGGCTGTAAACAATAGTGTGATGTATACAAGTACACATTTACACACTCACCCTCACACAAACGATGGCATTACTATATCCCCCTGCAACTATGTTTTGTTGGGATAATTAGCAATACATGTATCATAAATGTTAAATAAAGTGTGTAAAAATGGAAATTTTTGTGTGGGGCCAATTTTTGCGTAAATCACAAATCATGGGACTTTGCAAAAATTTCTCTCACGCAAAAATAACTCTGCTGCATACTTACAAAGATATAGACATTAATGCAGGTAAATGTATTGCAAATATTCCCCCCAAGCGTAACATTTTTATATCAAAATCGCAAAATTTTCCTAAAGCAAAAATATCCACCTTTACAGTATCCCATTCTTACCAGCCATGGTTTCAAAAGCCTTTGGATCAGGATTTGGCATTTTTAGAGCCTTTTCTAGCAGATGTTCTATTTCAGGATCTCTCAGCTTGACTTTGGCTTCAAACTCATACATCAGCAGTAAGATCTCAGTGTTATCCTTTCCTTTGGGCTCTGAAATTACAGGGACATATTCTTAAATTTAAATTTCTAATAAAATATCACAAACTGGATTATGTTTATTTACAAAAGTATTTTTCAAAGTTAATAGTATAAACGACTACATTTATCCAATTACAGATACAAGTACATTTACTTTTTTTCTACAGAGAGCATCTTTTCTATTTTTCAAAAAAATTTGTTGACCTTCTAACAAAGCTCAATCAAATGCAAATCATACCACATAAATGCATTGTGTTCTTTTCCTGTAGCAGCTGATGATAGCTTTTACAGCTGTTTATGTATCTCAGAGATTCTTCTAATAGAGTAGCCTGAATAAATTAAAGTTTACAAAATGATCAAGTCTTAAAAAAAACTATAAGTCCCTTCCGGGGAGCCGGTAGGGTACTACATGTATTAAAAGTACATGTTATTCAGACATTTTCATATATGCCAACAAAACCTGAGCAATTAATTTTTAGAATTTCTTTGATTTTTAAATCTTGAGGGTTTTCCCCTTTAATCTTTAATGTTTCAGACTGAAGACTTAAACCAATCTTAATTTCTTATAACTCTTACTTTTTTCTGACTTCTACATTTAAGTTTCATTTGAGTGATCAGAAAACTTTAAAATGCTTATGCAGAGTACATGCACATACAAATTTAAAGGCAACATACTTTTTTGCTGCTATCCGTTGCTGTTCTAGCACACTGTAGACAGGCTGCTGCAGCCATCATCATGCATGTCTTCTGTCGGGACAAACTGCCTTGGTCCTTGGGGCTCAACTCTGTGAACTACATACAGTAACAAATGATATGAAATAAACAGTCCGAGTTATTAAATGATCATGAATTATTGCCGATTTTGCTTATTTCTGATTGACGGAGACGCAGTTTGATAGAGTGTACCTCAGAGTGAGTTGACCGCTAATGATCGCAAGCGGTCTATTTGGGATTCAGTGACGTAATAATAACCAGCACGTGCGTTGATTTTTGTAATGATAGATCTTTGACCTCGCACATCATAACAATGCAAAAGTTTAAAAAATCCTAATAATTTAATAAAGCAGTTATTGACTTTTGATTTCGGTCTACTCGTGACTATACAGACCTGGTAAGGCATCGGTTAACCTCAGCCTTCAGCCTCGGTCAACCAATACCTGACCAGGTCTGTATAGTCAGGAGTAGACCGAAATCAAAAGTCAATAAGTGTATAATATTGATCAAAAGGACTAACTATTATAACCCTGCCAAAGTGTAGTCCAAAACTTATCTTATGATACAAATGTATTTGGCTGAATATGAAATTACAGTCAACGGACGAATGAAGATGAGCAACTGAATTTATGTATGAGGGAGCGTTGAATATTCAGCAAGGAGACTGGATCATATTTGGAATTCATAAATACACATAGGCTCATAAACATGATAGTCTTTTGATTGCAATGTTATTTGTTGTGAATCAAAACTCTTACGACGTTTATTCCCTTTACCTGGCCACATAGTGAGAAGAAATTCTTCATTCCCTCTGGTTGGTCTTCACATTTCAGTGCAATATTCCAAGCTACAACAGTGGAAAGTATTTTCAGCAAGCAAAATTCTTGTTTTTTAGAAATAAATAAAACTGTTCATTTTCTTAAAAAGGTTGTTGTGTAATTGAACTTCAATGTAGTATGATAAAAATGTATCTCTACATATGCATGTGTATGTTGAAAGTTATTTCAAAATAATTTAAGCCAAAATGATAGAAGAAATATCGGATGTTAGTCTGTTGAACAATGAATGATACAACTTGATCTTACATGTATAAAAACATTCTACCTAGCTTATTTTAAATCTTACCAATTTTCATGAACCAAGTAGATTCTTTGAACAACTGCTGGGAAAGATCTTTTCTTTCTTCAAACAACTGTAATAGCTTATTGTAGGCTAAATGAATGAAAGAATGAATGGAATGTAAGAAGAATACAATTTCTTTTCATGGAAATATTATGACACAACTTTCATAGAAATATTTTAAAATACAATACATAAATATTTTCCTTTGAATATTTTTTAAAACTTCCATATGATACATTACAATGTTTCTTATAAACATTATGATACAATGTTATATTAGCATATTATTTACATGCATATATATTTTCTGTTATCTTCAAACCTTGTCATTAAAAAATAATCCAAAATTTAAAACTACAATTTCCAGATGATTAAGAATGATTGAACACAAGAGCCCCAGGGGGCACAATGCTCACCTGATACCCATGCACGCTCTAATTGACATACTGACATTGAATACTGATAGTGCCAGTACCAGGATTTTAGCCCACAACCTTTCAAACAAGATTTTTGCCGGATGCAGACAAGTTTTTTTTTTCAGACAACCTTTAAAAGTACAAACAAGAGAAAATAGTCACATTTCAAAACAACAACTTTTTTACTGATTTGGAAAGATGGATTATGCGTTCCAAAGTCATATGCCCAGCTAGTATAGTTCAATTATGCAACATCAAAAATAAAATCATTTTGTAAAATTCCACATTAATGTGCAACAGAAACAGAATAAAACAATGAAATGATTTCATAAATTAAGTTTATTTAAAATTGAACACCAAACCTTTCATTATTAATAGCTAGTATGCCAGAAAATAATAAAGCCTGTGTTTGTGAAACACGAATGCCCCGCGGTGGCATCTTTGTTGGTATAAACACCATTTTCTGTTAAGTATGTGAGAGGTCAGGGTCAGAGTAATGTTGGTATCAATGGAAAGATCTTGTCACAAAGAATACACATGTACAATATGAAAGCCCTATCACTAACCATTCAAAAGTTATGCCCAATGTTAAAGTTTTTGAAAAGTAGGTCAAAGGTCAAGGTCACGAGGTCAAAAATTTTGGTATCAATGGAAAGGTATTGTCACAAGGAATACACATGTGAAATATGAAAGCTCTATCACCTTCCTATCAAAAGTTATGCCCAATGTAAAGTTTTTCGGACAAACAGACAGACGGACAGGCCAAAAACTATATGCCCTCGTATCTTTAATTCCGGAAGCATAAAAAACAAAGACTTTTCGGTTTTGCCTTTATTCATATTAAATTATACAGAAATCTATGAATGAGAGCTTTTGAATAGTATTGATTTCATCTTAATACATGTAACGTACAGTCAAAATCATGTTAATCCAATTAACACAGACAAGTTGTTAGCGGACAATATTAATTCAAGAGAGTTGTGCAGAAATTGAGCCAATTTATTTTCCAAACAGCAGTGTACAGTGTATCAAACCTCATGACCCAGTGAAGCCACTTGGACAAATTATTTTCGGTAAATATGTTGAAATGCGGTGCTTGGAAATGTATTTTTAGCATATTGAATCAATAGTCGTGATAAATTTAACTTCGAACTTGATCTTGTCTTTTATGCAATCTACAGATAGGTTTGAAAATATGCAAAATTCGGAACATTTTCGATGAGGACGCAGAGTTCCTGTAAAAAAAGTGAAATTTGCGAAAAAAGGACATGCATGCCCCCCCCCTTTTTCTTTACATTTTTATGCGTGCCAAAGATTCGCAATCAAAAAAGACCAATTTTACAGACTTCCGGGCATTTCAAGTCAGTCAAAATTTTTAGTGTGCACCTTTTTATTTCCTGTAGTTATCCCTACTAAAGGGGCAAGGAGGTAATGAACCAATCAAATCTGTAACACAAGATATATGGCGACTATGTTTACCATAGATACAGAAATAAGACAGAGAAAATAATCATTAAATAGGGAAATTGTTCTGAAATATGCATGTATGAAAAAAAAGCAATCCAAGGAATGCTTGTGTCGCCTGCGTAGCAGATTTTTTTTATATTGAAATTAGGTCAAATATCAAGGGCAAGGTCACTAGGTTAAAAATTATGGAATGTTTAGAAAGGTCTTTTCATAAGGAATACAAATGTGAAATATCAAAGCCCTATCACTTACCACTCAAAAGATATAGCAAATCATAGATTTGTTGAAAAGTAGGTCAAATATATAGGGCAAGTGCACGAGGTAAAACATAGGTAATCACAGATTACGAAGCTCACCTCGTGACAGCAAAATTCAATTCAAACATATTTCTTAGTACATGTATATTGGCTTTAAAGGCAAAACCACTCAAGCAGAAAAAGTAGGTCAAGGTCATTTTATGAAAGTTTGATCAAAGATACATCCAATATGCAAGTTTGGTACATGTAGCAGTTATACTTTGCTCAATATTGGCTTTTAAAGGCAAAATCACTCAAGCGGAAAAAGTAGGTCAAGGTCATTTTATGAAAGTTTGATCAAAGATACATCTAATATGCAAGTTTGGAACATCTAGCACTTATACTTTGCTCAATATTGGCTTTTAAAGGCAAAATCACTCAAGCAGAAAAAGTAGGTCAAGGTCATTTTATGAAAGTTTGATCAAAGATACATCCAATATGCAAGTTTGGTACATGTAGCACTTATACTCTGCTCAATATTGGCTTTTAAAGGCAAAATCACTCAAGCGGAAAAAGTAGGTCAATTTCATTTTATGAAAGTTTGATCAAAGATACATCTAATATGCAAGTTTGGAACATCTAGCACTTATACTTTGCTCAATATTGGCTTTTAAAGGCAAAATCACTCAAGCGGAAAAAGTAGGTCAAGGTCATTTTATGAAAGTTTGATCAAAGATACATCCAATATGCAAGTTTGGTACATGTAGCACTTATACTTTGCTCAATATTGGCTTTTAAAAGTGAAATCACTCAAGTGGAAAAAGTAGGTCAGATGCTGCATCCGATGCATGGGTCCATCTCGGAATCCAAAGATGAATCACTTGTGCAAGTTTGGTTACTGTAGCATTAGTACTTTGTCAGATACTGAGCTACCCCAAACTTCTTATCCAAATCACTCAAGCGGAAAATGTAGGTCAGATGCTGCATCCGATGCATGGGTTCACCTCAGCATCCAAAGATGAATCACTTGTGCAAGTTTGGTTACTGTAGCATCAGTACTTTGTCAGATATTGAGCTACCCCAAGCTTCTTAACATAGTCACTCAAGCGGAAAATGTAGGTCAGATGCTGCATCCGATGCATGGGTTCACCTCAGTATCCAAAGATGAATCACTTGTGCAAGTTTGGTTACTGTAGCATCAGTACTTTGTCAGATACTGAGCTACCCCAAACTTCTTAACCAAGTCACTCAAGCGGAAAATGTAGGTCAGATGCTGCATCCGATGCATGGGTTCACCTCAGCATCCAAAGATGAATCACTTGTGCCAGTTTGGTTACTGTAGCATTAGTACTTTGTCAGGTACTGAGCTACCCCAAACTTCTTAACCAAGTCACTCAAGCGGAAAATGTAGGTCAGATGCTGCATACCATGCATGGGTTCACCTCAGCATCCAAAGATGAATCACTTGTGACAGTTTGGTTACTGTAGCATTGCTACCCCAAACTTCTTAACCAAGTCACTCAAGCGGAAAATGTAGGTCAGATGCTGCATATGATGCATGGGTTCACCTCAGCATCCAAAGATGAATCACTTGTGCCAGTTTGGTTACTGTAGCATTAGTACTTTGTCAGATACTGAGCTACCCCAAACTTCTTAACCAAGTCACTCAAGCGGAAAATGTGGGTCAGATGCTGCATCCGATGCATGGGTTCACCTCAGCATCCAAAGATGAATCACTTGTGCAAGTTTGGTTACTGTAGCATTAGTACTTTGTCAGATACTGAGCTACCCCAAACTTCTTAACCGGACGCGGACGCGTGGGGTTATAGCATAAGCTCACTCAACTTCGTCGAGGTGAGCTAAAAATGATGGTATGTGAAGAAAGGTCTTGTCACATGGAATGCACATGTGAAATATCAAAGCCTATCACTCAGCAATCAAAAGAAATAGCCAATCTAAGATTTTTTTAAAAGTAGGTCAAATATCTAGGTCTTGGTCATGAGGTCAAAAGTTATGATATGTGTAGAAAGGCCTTGTCACAAGAAGGAATACACATATGAAATATCAAAGCTCTATCACTTACCAATCAAAAGATATAGCAAATCTTAATTTTTTTGAAAAGTAGGTCAAATATCTAGGTCAAGGTCATGAGCTCAAAATTATGGTATGTGTAGAAAGGTATTGTCAAAAGGAATACACAAGAGAAATATCAAAGCCCTATCACTTGCCAATCAATAGATATAGCCAATCTTGGTTTTTTTTAAAAAGTAGGTCAAATATCTAGGTCAAGGTCATAAGGTTAAAAAATATAGTATGTGAAAAAAGGGCTTGTCACAAAAAATACACATGTGAAATATCAAAGCCCTATCACTTACCAATCAAAAGATATAGCCAATCTTAGATTTTTAGAAAAGTAGGTCAAATATCTAGGTCAAGGTCACGAGGTCAAAAAATATGGTTTGCGTAGAAAGGTCTTGTCACAAAGATTACACATGTGAAATATCAAAGCCCTATCACTTGCCAATCAAGAGATATAGCCAATATTAGATTTTTAGAAAAGTAGGTCAAATATCTAGATCAAGGTCACAAGGTCAAACATTATATGTGTAGAAAGGTCTAATCACAAGGAATAAACATGTGAAATATCAAAGCCCTATCACTAATCAATCAAGAGATATAGCCAATATTAGATTTTTAGAAAGTAGGTCAAATATCTAGGTCAAGGTCAAAAGGTCAAAAATTATGATATGTGTATAAAGGTCTTGTCACAAGGAATACACATGTGAAATATCAAATCCCTATCACTTACCAATCAAAAGTTATGGGGTGTGGCACCCAAGTGTGACAGACAGACGGACAGACGGAGGGACGGATGGACGGACAGACGAACAACAGACAAAGTGATCCCTAAGTGTCGCTGTGCTTCGCAGGCGACACAAAAAGTCAACATCTTAAAAATAAATTCAGCGTATATTTGATAGCGTATGTGGCCAAGTTAATTCGAAGTATGAAAATAAGTACACAAAGCCAAACTAGCTATAGCTTGTCTTATTTAAAAAATCATTAAAAATCTAAAAGTTGATATTTTGACAAAATTCTTTCACAGTTTCATTTCTAGCTATAAATATAAAAATAAAAAGTGAAAAAAAAACTCAAAAAGGGAAAAAAAAAATTGTTGGGGTCCCGCCAGGGTTTGAAGCTACTCCCCATGGGTCCATTTGGCATGGAAAACATACATTATACCTATATACAATCTTAAAAAATATTCCTTAAAAATCCAAAAGTGGATATCTTGACAAAATTCTTTCACTTGTAGGGTACCATGCATGAGTACCTCATACCTACAAATTTTCATGACAATCTGAAGAGTGGTTATAGAAAAGAAGCAGAAAATGTATGAAAATCAACCCCCCCTTCCTTTTTACATAAGAAAAAAATTCATAAAAAATCAAAAAAATCAATTTTAAGCATAAATACATATCAAAGCATTAAGTAAGTTAAATATGATAAATATGTAGTAAATGAGTGTGTAAAATCATACACTTATTGAGTTATTTAAAGAAATAGTGCAAAAATGTGCATTTCTGACAAAGTCCGAAAAGACGTCAAAAACGCATCAAAAATTTGACTTCGAAGTGGAACCAAAATTAACAACACTTCTTAAGACATCTCTCTAGATCATCCTGATGCTTTCGGTTTGTCGATAAATGCTTCGGTTCTGAAGAAGAAGTTTGTCAAAGGAGGGTACCCCCCGTGACCTACTTTTGGCTGTGGTGGCGCCACCTTTTGACAGATCCGGACGAAAAACAACAACACTTGTAGGGGACCATGAGTACTTCATACCTACCAAGTTTCATCAAAATCCCTTCAGCCGTTCTGGAGAAGAAGTTTAAAATGTGAAAAGTTTACGACGACGGACGACGACGACGGACGCAACACTATGACAATAGCTCACTTGAGCCTATGGCTCAGGTGAGCTAATAAAAAAACAAGGTTGCAGAATAATCAACTACACAATTCACAAATGCAAACAATTTTCCTTTCAAATCTAATCAACAGAAACTCAAAATGTAAGAATTGCAAATTGCCACCTGTTTGTAAATTATGAAGAATACCAGATTTCTCAATGCTGTATCAAAGAAAATAAAACCTGTCATAAATGTAGTTATACCAAAGACAATCATTTGTGTTCATGAAAGGGTTGTATGTGCTTATATATAAATAATGTATGAAGGGATAAAATACAACATTTCCACAAATTGTAAGGAACATGGACTTAATTGTTTCAAGGAAATAAATTATAGATGCAAAAGAATACAAATGTCATTCCTGGATTTGGAATTCTTTCCAACCTGATAGAGAATGATTGAGTAGCTAGGGTCTTAGAAGTATGAATAAATTAATTATTATCAAGCTGTCAGGAGATAGATGTAGATATGAAAAGTACACTACATGTACAGCAGAAAAATAACACATAATCACAGTCTTACAGTGTATTTAGGATCTTTAATAAGACCTCTCACCCAGAAAGTAAATAGGGTGTTCTTTTATGGCAAGGTTGAAGATCCGGGGCTTGAGGTTAAGAACTTACATGTATATAGGCCACACCTACCTTAGATTTTGTTGCTGGTCTATGACATCCAGTTTGATGCGTATAAGACATCTGAGTGCTGTTAGAACTTGTAGATGGTCTGAGCTGGAGTTTGACAGACTTTCTAATGCTAAAGCCGCTGTGTCCTGATATTTATTCTGGGATAAGTGGAGAAAAGAAACAAAGATGTATAAGGTATAAGTGAGCTGTCGTCACTACTAATTTTCTTATAAATACCAACATATACTCGATTTATCCATACAATTTTGGCCTTTTGGCTTTTATTACGTGGAAACATAAAATTACTAAAATTTGTTATTTCTTTAACTTCCCTTTGAGGACTTTTCCTCATTCTTATTCTATATAAACTTATATGTACTGTATGTACATGTAGCACAGCATAAACATACACAGTGCAGACCTGCCTACCTGATTTCTGCCAAAAGTGTAATATTTTGTTTATGAAAGTGTAATTTTGGGTGGTAAAGTGTAATACATGTATAATCCACTCAATGCAATTTTGTGAAGAAAGTCCACTTTTTCCCCCTCCGAAATAGTCAAATAATTAATTATATACAATATTGAAGAGATTTGTTCAAACACTGCCCAGCTAATGAGGAATTTATATAAATGAGTCCATTACTGTGCTAACAAAATTCAAAAATGCCAAAATTGTAAAAAGTATAGGCAGGTCTGCACAGTGTAACCACATTTAGTTACAGCAATAAGAATATAATGTCCTAGTGATCTAAATTTGTTTCTGATTCAGTGAAAGAAGGAAGCATATTTTTTATATGCATTAAATAATTAAGAGAAGATACATGTACTTACTTCTAAAGCCAGTTGTGCAGCCAAGCATATCAAACCATGAGCATCACTATTCACTGGATTCTCATCAACATCTGTGGCACACTCACACATCTTCTGTAAGGCATCTTTGGCTGTAAATATTACATAGCAAACATTCACTATTGAACTTGATTCTTTACCCGATATATTGTGGGAGCATAAAAAGTACTTGAAAACTTGTGTACATGTAATCTGGATCATTATAAAAAGAGTAACATGCACATGTATCTCATTCTGAAAATGGTCCTGAGAACAAGAACTGCTGTGACAGGTTAAATTAAACAGAGTTCAAGGTCTCTATGATGAATATCTTGGTGTCACATGAAACAGTATTTTAAAGTCATCCATAAAGGCAATTACAAGTGAAGACCACTTACAGGATTGGGCAACAAGAAAGAGTAACTAATATTAAGCCCTCTCCTTAGTATTGAATTATAGTAAACATAATGGTATTTAAGAAATGGGAATATATGCATTGTAATTCAATAGAAATCTTCTTTCAGAATTTCTAAACCAAACAACTAACACTTAGTTCAAGATCATTCCGCAATTTTTTACGCTTGTATGTTTATGCCAACATTATTAGCTGAAGAAAACGAGAAGATTATACCATACCTTTTTCTACATTTGAGTTTGACAGTGACAGTTTGAAGATCATGTACTGTGTATGTACAGATGTTCTATCAAACTTCTCAGCCTCTTGGATTGCCTCTGTAGCCTGTAATATCAACCAAAAAAGCATTCAACGTGTCATGTTTCTTGTTAGATTTTATAAATGTGCATTTGGAAAATATGCATATTAACAACAGCTTTTTTTTTTTTCAATAACATACAAAACAGTGTGTACAATATCAGATTGTTCCATAAAATCATTCAATCCTGAAGAAGATAAAAACTATTTCACGAAAAGGTAAATATTAGAAGAGGCATAAAAAAATCAGAAAAGTTACAGTCATCACAAAAAGTAAATATTAAGTAGACCTTGTCAATGATGTTAAGGCTGAGATAGCAGGAAGCTCTGTTCCTGTGAAGTTTGGCCAGATTCTTATCACCAGATTCAGATCGGGAAAACAGGCTGAGTGAGTAATTATACCACTCCAACGATTCTTCATAACACTTTTTCTGAAAAATAAACAAAACTTTTCATATACCCGAACATGTATAACATGTATAAGGTTAAGCTGAAATCCATTTTAAGGTTAGGTGGTTAAGAAATGATTAAGATGGTGAAAAAATTAAGATAGAGATCACTTGCAAACCCCATTTTCTGTGAATATAAATTCTAAACCCTAACTGCTTTTTGAAATAGAATGGTAATGCAAACTACATTGTATTTCATTATAAGGATAATAAAGTTATTTTGAAAATCCACTCCCTTCAAACTCTTATGGTTTAAACTGACTGTCTTGTACGTGTGCTTCATTTATTTCTGATATTTCTTTCTAAAATTGGAGCATTCTTCGTTTATCAATAATAATAATAATAGAAAGACCAATAAATAAAAGACTTACAATTTATGAAAGTTTTTACATGAAATTAACTTTTGATTGGATGAAATTACCTCAAATGCCTTTGCTGCCTCTTCCCAGAAGATGATATGGAATCTCTTTTTAACACTTGGCTCTAATGGCCTTCCAGTATTATGGTCTTAAAAAGCACAAACATAACCAAGTTAGCATAGGAAGCAAGTATTCAAATAAATAAACACAAAACTGCAAAGGTGATTTAAGGCTGGGTTGCAAAGGTACATTTTTCATCCATCAGAATCCCCATTTTCCTGTGAAAAAGTACATCAAAATCACAGGATCTAAAATCATTTAGGAAAAAGCAACTTTATATCTCTAACCAGACAAAAACTCTAATCCACACATGAAGCTGCCATATTTTCAAAATGGTAAAGATTTTAATTGTTTTCAATATCCTTTAAAATACTGAGAAAAAAATTCTTCTTGAAAACACCATACTGAATATACACAGCCAATTGCGCCTCACATGAAATTCATATGAAATGAGCATCATGTAAATTTCACATGAAAGTTCATGTAAAATTCATATAAATTTCACATAAGATTTATGTGAAAAATATTTCACATAAATTTCCTTCACATGAATTTCACATGAATTTTTCTAAGTGACCTTCACAGGAAACTAAATTCACATAACATCAAACTGAATGTAAAAATCTTCACATGAATTTCATGTAAACTTCATGTTCGTGCTCGTTTCACATAAATTTCATGTGAACTTTCATGTAAAGTTCATGTAAATTTCACATGAATTTCATATGAGGCACAATTGGCTGTGATATTACACAATACCTACAGCAAGAATAAATATTTTCTCTCATACCCGCGTATTTGTTACAGAGTAGGCCCATGAAATACAACTATGTGAGCTACTTCTGTATCACATATCACGTGACAGCTGTATCGCATATCACATGACGCTATTGTTTCTATTGTTTACGCTATTGTGACGTCATGATTTCAGCCCGCAAAACAAACAAGCTAGCGGCGACGTCGCCATAAAACTTCGATTTTAAGATCGTTTTTCAATGTACTCTTGCGTTTTATTTTGAAAAGCCTAATATTCGTAGTTTATTCTAATAGAATAAACCATTTTTGGGGGCGCTGAATTCGAATATCGCAAAATTTTTGCGATTAGAACAACTTGACATTTTTTTCAAATTTCGTCCCCTTTCTTTCAGTTTTGTTTTGACCCTTAAATATGAGAGAAAAATACTCTTTCATGTTCTTCTATGAAAGATACATCGTTTCCACCCTCGGGGTCTCAAAATTTTGCAAAACCCTCGGCAAGCCTCGGGTTTTACATGATTTTGAGACCCCTCGGGTGGAACCGATGTATCTTTCATAGAAGACCATGAAAGAGTCTTATAGTACCTACCTGTGATACAAGTTTCCACAAATTCTTTGACCTTAGATTGTTCTGGACCATCATGAAGGACTTCAAACTTTGTTATCAGAAGCTTTCCCAAGTCTGGGGTATTCTCATACCTCTTAATCAAATCATCTATCAAATCTATACCAGCTTGGTGCCTAGATATATCAATATAAGACAATGAACTTTTTATTCAATGTCAGTCATATGAAACATCGAGGCATGCAAGAGGAATATCATAGTTTATCAAACAATTTTACACCTAAACATGCTAAAGGTCAAGGTTAATATAAGTATGAAAAATGTTTGGTACCTGAAGATATTCCACAACAAGGAATTCACATTGAAAATATGCTCATCAGCAGTTAACTATGACCAATGTCAAACTTTCTTAGAAAATTGGTCAAACTTCCAGGCCAAGGTCATATGGTGAAACTATCATTATCACATGGAAAAACTAATGTATAACATGCACTCCTTCATGTGTGTGCATTCAAAATCCAAGACTTACTTTTAAAGAAAGGTTGTGTTACAGGTCTACATGAATGAAATGTTAAAGGTCAAAATCAGCAGTTAGGAGGAGAGAAAATTGAGACAGATACATGTACAAGTAGGTCAAATAATAAAATTTTCAAAAGCGCACAATTTTATAAAAGATTTACCTCCTGTATTCGACTAGAAGATGGACTGCATTTAGACCAATGTCCACTGATAATTCAGGCTGTCTTAAAATATCCTCTACAACTGAAAAATGATTGAAAATTTCAAATAGCAACAACAAGTGTTTCAACATCTAAGAACTGACAGTGTAGTCTGACATTTAAGGTATCCAATGTACAATAGGGCATTTTTCGATGCCTGGTAAGGTACTATAAACTATATATTTTCTGAAAGCTTATAATGCCCATTGCTCAGAAATAATAATTCTGGGGTCAGAAAAATAAAGGGGGATAACTGGCGAAGCATTTAAATTTTCTATTTTCTCTATATGATCTTTGCAAAATGACAAAGTTGTACAAGAGTTTTTCCCCTTTAATTTTTAAGACCCGGGAGTCTTATATTTGTACTCAGGGCATCAATACCTTTCAGAAAATATATAGTTTATAGTACCTTACCAGGCATAAAATTTACCATACTTTACAATGGAGATGATTTAAACGCTATGTAAAATGACTCTATTGTACAACGGATACCTTAAAACCTTTATGTTAATCTTTGCTTACTTAGCTTACTGTTAAATTTGAACATTCATAAATAGGCCAAATGAAAATGCATGTGTGTATGACAGTGAATGGACAAAATATTGAAAATTCCATAATGACCCAATATATCCATGATGAAATTTGAACAAACAAAAAAGTTTCATCAAACATGTCAAATGCAAAACTGTGTTTACATTTACAAACTAGAATACCGCATATCGGGTAATTTAGGCATTGGGAAATTTTGGCAAATTTGGTCCAAATTGGGCATTGAAAATGTTGGCACTTTTAAAATTGGCGGATAGTTTAAAACATCTGCCAAAATAGTGATGGTCCAATTCATGGGCTTATCAATGTTTTATAACTGCATAAATAAGCACAAAATGACTAGAAACTTATAAAAAAAACATCTTTGGTACTTTATTCATAAATATAAGAGACGATGTTCTCAGTTAAAAAAGTCGTTTAAACTTCATTATTTAAGTATATATTTATCCACATTTTAAGAGAAATTAGTGGTGATTGTACAGTAAGTATTTCGAATTCTTTTTTTTTTTTGGTAAATATGTAACAGTTGGACTATTTGAATTAACGATTAACAATTCACAATTCTGAACGTCCAAATTCCAAAGACTCATACCCTATTTACTCCTTAATGAACAGAACTCATGTGTAACAATTCCAAAGCGTGTTTTGTCATTGTCCAGAGAAGTTACGGAACC
This sequence comes from Pinctada fucata, assembly GCA_028142955.1. Classification (NCBI taxonomy): domain Eukaryota; kingdom Metazoa; phylum Mollusca; class Bivalvia; order Pterioida; family Pteriidae; genus Pinctada; species Pinctada fucata. The sequence goes on from AP027104.1 coordinate 35,406,009, forward strand.
TGTTACATTTATTGCTAATTAGATAATTTGATTTACGCAAGGGTAAACGTCAATTGTTTGCACTTTAATTGTTTGTTTGAAGGTAAACAATGGTAAGCGTTATTACGACGTGGTCAACATAGGTGAATATGTTACATAAATGAAGTCATATAGGCCGTTAGAAAATGGGCAATATCTCTTATAGTGGCGTATCTCTATCTGAATAAATTCTGTCTTTTATGAATAAAAAATTTGGCAATTTTATTGCATTCGCCAAGAATGCCAAAATTTCCATCACGCCAAAATTACCCGATATACCGTACTCAAGAACATGGGGTGTGTTGATCAAACTTTCAGTGTGCATGCTTACTTTTCTTCACAGGTTCCTCTGAAGCTTCTGTCTCTAGTAGAATTCTTAGTTTTAGAAAAAGTCCAGCTGGATGAGAATATTCCTACAAAACCGGTATAAGTGCTATAATGCAATTTGATTCTACAACAGGAGTTATTACAATTAATTCTAATCATTTGCATGTACATTATCAATCACTATGTGAAAATATTGGCTTAACTTTATATATACATGTACGTGTAAGTGCATTCAATATTTTATCATGAAACATCTGTATACGAAATATGATTGGATCCATCCAACATTTAAGGAGAAAAGGCCTGTAATCCAAATGATGCCTAATGGGAGGGCAGGTACAGCAAAATATGGAGATTTCAGAGTGACGAAAGTTAAGATTCTCAATAGCTTTCTTATCGAAAGTAAACTGATCTAAATCAAGAGCCTTTCATCTTACTTTTCTATACAAAACATTTTCTTTTTTAAATTTTGCGATGAATTTTATATAAAGTATAAGAACTTACTGCATTAGCCAATGAAACAGCATGAAGAGCTTTTTGTGCAGTATCCTCTGTATTCCATTCTAAGTATGCACTTGCCAGTAAGCGCAGTGTTCTAGCCTATGAATTAAGAAATACATGTACATTGAATAATTATGAAGATTAAAATGCAAATTCTACTACTTTTTTTTCCTTCTTGAATGAAGAAGAATGTCCAAAAGACAGTAAATGCTAATAATAGGTTATAAGTTGTGATTTGAATCCTTGACCTCTGACCTTGAAATACAATACTGACTTTGAAATTCCTTTGACTGGTATATTAAAACAAGAAAGAACTTGATCTTTAAAATCTTATCAACTCCTTAGCATATTTGAGGAATTGCCAAATGTCCGACATTGTGCGCGCCAACAGACTTTACCATTATGACATCACATTCAATGGCTCGTCCAACAATGCTTTGACAGGAGATTGATATTGACGTCATAATTTAAAATTCCGCCAACAGGTGTCATGATGGACATCTGGCGATCAAGGAATTGACTCAATACATAGAATATGTACCTGATTCTTTGGTCCAATGGATGCTTGTTCTTTGCCAAGTTCATAGCTCTCTCTTAACCAAATGACACTTTCTTCGAACATCCTTTTCTGATACAAATCAACACCAAAATTGTACGCCAACATAGACAGGAAAGCACCCTGTTACAGAAGAAGGCTGAATTCATTAGGAACAGTTTTGAGCCTATAATAATGATACGTATCTTTATCACAGAATATTTTACACTAAAACATTTTCATCGATGTGTAGTTTTTAAAAATTGTTGTAATTAATTGTAAATGGCATTTACATGTAAGTCCCTGAGATTTCTGTTTGCCTACTTCGATGTGCTTCTGTAGAGACTAAGAAAACACATGTATAAATTGAACAATCTTATGAATGTCTTCACTCATTCCTTACTTTAAAAAACTTTGGCTTATCTTAAATCAGATCAGCAAAATATCCTCATTTTTTTTGTTAATTTGAACCCTAAATTATAATATTACATTTATTCTAAAATACGATTATTGCGATTTAATATGGTAAATGGTGTTTATAACAAGAACATTTTTTTTACCTCTTTGGGAAAGTTGGGTAACATTTCCTTTGCTAACAGCACCATGTCCAACGCCTCTTGGTATCTACTCTGTGCTAAGGCCTGAAATTGATGATTCACGATAATGATTCCATTCCAGACTGCTTTACTACATTTAAGAATTATTGTAAAACGTGAAACTGGTATGGCAAATTTAACACCTATACATAATATATATAGGATTTCAAATGAATTTTCATTTCATACGATGTACATGTATTATAAAACGAGTTTTGTTTTTATATCCCCGAGCCTTGGCGAGTGGACATAAAACGCACAACGAGTTTCATAATACATAGTATGAAATTAATCTTTTTATCACATGATACTGACTAAAAACTGTGTATTTTCTAACGTGAAATCAATGTTTCTGAGAACTAGGGGCAAACCACGCCATGACCTTGAAGTTGTCTGCTATGTTTTGAGAAGTAGTTCCCCAATGTACAGATATTCTGTGCATAAAGAGAAAATATTTCAAATTTGTATTTTAATGAAATAATTAATTAAACAACAACAATTTTAATCATTAATATTGAATCTGCATCTGAATTTAACAATGACTGATATTTGAAAAGTCATTAAAGTTTAGGTAATTAGGCTCCAAACTTGACCAATCGCAATCAAGAAATTCATATGCAATAATTACTTAATTCAACAACAACAATTTTAACCATTAATATTGAATCTACATCTGAATTCAACAAATGGCCAATATTTGAAAGGTCACTCTTGTCAAAGTTTAGGTAATTACTGAGGCTCCAAACTTGACCAGTCGCATTCAAGCAGAGCGGTATATAACGTGTTATCATAACATTTGATTATGAAATGGCTTTATGAAAATGCATTATGGGTATATCATGTGATTAAATACAGTACAACCTTATATAAATCACAAAAGGCTAAACATATTGATATTTTCTACAGCTACATGTAAATGTAGATGTACATGTCATATATCACTTTGTAAGTTTACCCTCAAGGCTCATTGAAAATCAAGGGATTATTACATAATACAGTATGAAACTGAAAAGTATACGAGAACCTTTTAATACATTTACATGTATCAGAACTGTACAATCATTAATCTCAGGTTTGAAACAAATTACTCACAACTTCAGACTTGTAACATAAAAGTTTGAAGATATCTGCATCAACTTCAGTCTTCTTCTGTTGTAGGGAGTCTGTTTTACCATTACTGTTCATATCATCAATAACTCTCTTCTGAAGAAACTTGACCATCTGTTCAAATATAGAAGTATTACATTTTACAATGATACATGTACATGTATTTTCACTACATGTATTTAGTAATCTTTAACATTATTTAACACTTTCATTTCCATGGTTAGCACATGCTGAGTAGAGAGGGCATCTGCCTTTAACCTGAATAATCCTGGATCAAATCAATGATTTGGCTGCTGTCTAATCTTGAATGGTAAGGTGGTTGCCCATCCAGTCTCAAGATGTTTTTTTCCCGTATCCATCTGAAATCCACGAGTGTGTGACAATACATGCAAGTTGCATCACTTATTTGTTAAATGTTGTAAACTATAATTCCTCTGATCTACTACTTTATACAATTATTGACTTTTGATTTCGGTCTCTTGACTATCCAGACCTGGTCAGGCATTGGTTGACCGAGGCCAAAGGCCGAGGTTAACCAATAACTGACCAGGTCTGTATAGTCACGAGTAGACCGAAATCAAAAGTCAATATCTGCTTTATTTATTAATCAGGATTTTTGTAACATTTGCATTGTAATGATATGCGAGGTCAAAGATCTAACACTACAAAAATCAACGCACGTGCTGGTTATTATTACGTCACTGAATCCCGAATAGACGCAGATTTCGAGCATTTAGCGGTCAACTCACTCTGAGGTACACTCTATCAAACTGCGTCTCCCCTAATCAGAAATAAGCAAAATCAACAATAATTCTTGATCATTTAATAAAGCCGGGCTTCCACTGTCGCGAATGCAGAGGCGATAGAGCTATGATTTGGTGATTTTGTTTAATCGTAGCCCATTCTCCTCTATATGTGAAATATTTAAGACCTATGATTTAAATTACCATCAAAAACTTATGGTCGAGGTTGAAGTTTTTAAATGTGGGTCAACCTCCATGGACAAGGTCACAAGGTCAGAATGTTGTTACCAACAGAAAGGTCTCATCACAAGGAATACACATATGAAATGTGAAAGCCCTATCATTTTCCATTAAAAAGTTATGGACAAGGTTATAATTTTTTTGGAAAGTAGGTCGAACTCAAATCGACAAATGTCAAGGTCACAAGGTCAAAAATTTTGGTATCCATGCAAAGGTCTTGTCACAAGGAATACACATGTGAAATATCAAAGCCCTATCACTTTCCATTCAAAAGTTATGGTCAAGGTTAAAGTTTTTAATAAGTAGTACATGTGAAATATCAAAGCCCTATCACTTTCCATTCAAAAGTTATGGTCAAGGTTAAAGTTTTTAATAAGTAGGTCGAACTCAAAGGTAAAGGTCACAAGGTCAAAAATTTTGGTATCCATATAAAGGTCTTGTCACAAGGAATACACATGTGAAATATCAAAGCCCTATCACCTTCCATTCAAAAGTTATGGTCAAGGTTAAAGTTTTTAATAAGTAGGTCGAACTCAAAGGTCAAGGTCACAAGGTCAAAAATTTTGGTATCCATGCAAAGGTCTTGTCACAAGAAATACACATGTGAAATATCAAAGCCCTATCACTTTCCATTCAAAAGTTATGGTCAAGGTTAAAGTTTTTAATAATTAGGTCAAAGTCCAAGGTCAAGGTCACAAGGTCAAAAATTTTGGTATCCATGGAAAGGTCTTGTCACAAGGAATACACATGTGAAATATCAAAGCCCTATCACTTTCCATTCAAAAGTTATGGTCAAGGTTAAAGTTTTTAATAAGTAGGTCAAAGTCCAAGGTCAAGATCACAAGGTCAAAAATTTTGGTATCCATGGAAAGGTCTTGTCACAAGGAATACACATGTGAAATATCAAAGCCCTATCACTTTCCATTCAAAAGTTATGGTCAAGGTTAAAGTTTTTAATAAGTAGGTCAAAGTCCAAGGTCAAGGTCACAAGGTCAAAAATTTTGGTATCCATGGAAAGGTCTTGTCACAAGGAATACACATGTGAAATATCAAAGCCCTATCACTTACCATTCAAAAGTTATGCACAAGGTTAAAGTTTTTGTGACTGACGGACAGACGGACAGACGGACAGACAGACGGACGAACCGGTTTTAATGTCCCCGCGCTTTCGCAAAAGCGGGGGACAAAAATCTGACACGAATGTGATGCGAATGCGACGAGAATGTGACGCAAATGAAAAAAATCAACGCGAACCAGCCAAGATCTTGACACGATAGTACTACATACACACATGGCAGTGAAAATAATAATTATCTCAGAGTTAATGTAAAAGTGTGCGGATCAATATTTTGAAAACTTTGACAATGCCTTTCAAGAGAAAACAACCTGGAAAGAGGTCAAAGTCAACAAAGGGAATTGATGCTCCTGGATATGTCTAATTATTTTGATTTTGCTCATGTCACATTCTTGTCATGATCGCAGTGCTATCAGGTTTAATTCGTATCTCTCCTGCATCACAGCGCTATCGGGTTAAAGTCGTGTCTCAATCTCCTGCATTCGCCTCTCATTGGCCTCAGTGTCTTTTTATCGTGGCACATTACGTGTCGCATTCTTCTCTATTCTTATCACACTCGCCTCACTATCGTAGTGGATGCGTAGCATATTCTTGTTGCATTCGCGGCACTATCGTGTGCCTATCGTGCCAAGAAATACTTCATGAGAACAGACAAGAATGAGACACGATTGTTCATTCGCCTCTGATCGTACCTCATTCTCCTCTACATTCGCGACAGTGGACGCCCGGCTTAATAAACCATATCTCAGAACCATTTTCACAATAAGCCTTAATTACATTAACATGTTTTTAGGTAGTCCATCACAAACCTGATCTGTTCTCTCTAGCACTTTTAAAGCCATCTCATCATCTTTTGCATCTGCAATACAACAGAAAAGAAATACTGAAATTGTGAAACATTGCCGTCCTAATACACATGTATGGTAACAACCTCACTATCATAAATGGTCATACTCAGACTCGGAGGAGTTGTCAGATACATAGGTCAAGGTCACAAGGCTAAAAACTCAATTCAAATAGAATTTATGTCACAAAGAAAACACTAGTGAAACATCATGGGATAGCATTATCACTTACATTCAATTAAGGAATGACTGAAGTTGAAAATTTTGCAGACAAACAACAGAAATGCTGAAGAAATCCCAAGAACAGATTTTAATGAATTAGAATAAAATGATACGCTCTCTGGAATTTTTTAACTAAAGTAAAAATGTGGTCATCACGAGTGACTTTCGATGGATTATCCTAATTTATTGGAAATATGAATGTGTTAATTTGTTACCTATCCACGCTCTTCCAGTTTTTAGACCCATCTGAAATTGAGTGAACATTCATTATAGTCCGGCAGATTCTTGCATCAATCGTTCACTTTTTGATAAAAGCATGAAATTTGGTACACATATTCATTAAGGCCCATCTTGAACATTTAGCTATGGTGCCATCCCAGTTTTAGCCTAAAAAGGGATATTTTGGGGTAAAAATGTTTTTTTGACTCAAAAAGCACTAAAAATTGGGAAAAGGCTATAACTCATTGATAAATTGATATTTTTTCCCATTTTTTCCCTTATTTCTATCAGTTAAACCCATTTGAAATAGTAAGGTATTGAATCAACTTGATTTCGGTGAATTAAGGTCTATTTTTTGGTAAAAACGTTGATTTTTTTGCTCAGAAATCACCGGAAAATGGAAAAAGGCAATAACTCATGAATAAATGTATTTTTTTGGAAGTTCTTTCATAATATTATCCTGAAGTACCCTTTTGGAGAATGAGCTATAGTGCCATCTTAATTTCAAATAGCTAAGACACCTTAATTTGGGTAAAAATAGTGTTTTTGGTCCTGAAATCTCTAAAAACCGGAAAAAGGATTTAAGTCTTTGGACCAGACCCCAAATTTGAGGTAATTGGTATCATCCAAAGTGAATAAACGATACCAATATATTCTGATATTTCTTTTGTGTATGGAAATGTATTATTACAATGAATAAAAAGGTAGCTAAGACAGATATTTTTCTTTTTTGGGGGGGGGGGATCTTGGTTTTTTAGTCGAAAATCAATTAAAATTGGAAAAAATGTACAACATTTGTATGGATGATGATTTAAAAAGTTGATAAATATGAATTATATTACTTTGGTGCTCTTTCATATGTTATAAGTTTTTAGTTCCAAATTCAAATTCTTCTCTGTGTTTTGGGGTAAAAACGTCGAATTTTTGCAAAATTTCACAGAAATTAAACGAAATCTAGATTTTTTTCCTTCTTTTCACTTACCTGGCATTGCATATGACCATTCAATGATGAATTAAACAACATTTTCAATGTCTCCTCTTTCAAATGACATTCATTTACATTCATATTTTATATATTTACATTCTTAATATTTTGCAAAATTCTCAAAATTTTCGTTTTTATACAGAAACCTGTGTTTTCAATTAGCATGATTAGAAATCTAGCATTTTTGTACATCAATTTAAACATTACCTTTATGCATTATGAAATAAATGATTGAAGTCTATTTTGTTGTATGAGTTTTCTGACTTTTTCAGATAAAATATTTTTTGCTGATATTTTCATTCATAATTAAAGTGTTTTTTGGGGAATAATAATGAACAATAAAACACCGCTAAAGACGGTATGGCCGGATTGCAAAGTAAGTTTTTGTCACCAACTGGGTCAAGGTCACTACATCAAATATTACAGCATACATTGAGAGGTCTTGTCAGAGGCAACCTACATGTATAATATAAAGTTTCTACTGTATACAGTTCATTAGATTTTGCTTAAACCAGGAACTTTAACCAAAGTCTTTAACTAGGTCAAAGTCCAAGGTCAAGGTCACTAGGTCAAATGTTACGGCATAAATTGAAAGGTCTCGTCATGGGCAACCTAAATGTATAATATAAGGTTTCTACTGCATACAGTTCCTAAGATTTTGCTTAAACCAAGAACTTTAACCAAAATCTTTAACTAGGTCAAAGTTCAAGGTCAAGGTCACTGGGTAAAATGTTACGGCATAAATTGAAAGGTCTCATCATGGGTAACCTACATGTATAATATAAAGTTTCTACTGCATACAGTTCCTTAGATTTTGCTTAAACCAGGAACTTTAACCAAAGTCTTTAACTAGGTCAAAGTCCAAGGTCAAGGTCACTAGGTCAAATGTTACGGCATAAATTGAAAGGTCTCGTCATGGGCAACCTAAATGTATAATATAAGGTTTCTACTGCATACAGTTCCTTAGATTTTGCTTAAACCAAGAACTTTAACCAAAATCTTTAACTAGGTCAAAGTTCAAGGTCAAGGTCACTGGGTAAAATGTTACGGCATAAATTGAAAGGTCTCATCATGGGTAACCTACATGTATAATATAAAGTTTCTACTGCATACAGTTCCTTAGATTTTGCTTAAACCAGGAACTTTAACCAAAGTCTTTAACAGGTCAAAGTCCAAGGTCAAGGTCACTAGGTCCAATGTTACAGCATAAATTGAAAGGTCTCGTCATGGGCAACCTAAATGTATAATATAAGGTTTCTACTGCATACAGTTCCTTAGATTTTGCTTAAACCAAGAACTTTAACCAAAATCTTTAACTAGGTAAAAGTTCAAGGTCAAGGTCACTGGGTAAAATGTTACGGCATAAATTGAAAGGTCTCATCATGGGCAACCTACATGTATAATATAAGGTTTCTACTGCATACAGTTCCTTAGATTTTGCTTAAACCAAGACCTTTAACCAAAATCTTTAACTAGGTCAAAGTTCAAGGTCAAGGTCACTGGGTAAAATGTTACGGCATAAATTGAAAGGTCTCATCATGGGTAACCTACATGTATAATATAAAGTTTCTACTGCATACAGTTCCTTAGATTTTGCTTAAACCAGGAACTTTAACCAAAATCTTTAACTAGGTCAAAGTCCAAGGTCAAGGTCACTAGGTCAAATGTTACGGCATAAATTGAAAGGTCTCGTCATGGGCAACCTAAATGTATAATATAAGGTTTCTACTGCATACAGTTCCTTAGATTTTGCTTAAACCAGGAACTTTAACCAAAATCTTTAACTAGGTCAAAGTCCAAGGTCAAGGTCACTAGGTCAAATGTTACGGCATAAATTGAAAGATCTCGTCATGGGCAACATACATGTATAATATAAAGTTTCTACTTCATACAGTTCCATAGATTTTGCTTAAACCAGGAACTTTAACCAAAATGTTGACGGCAGACGGACAGACGGACGGACGGACGGACGGACAGACGGACGGACATCGTCAATCTATAGACCGGAATTGCTTTGCAATCCGGCCAAAAATCGCTTATTTCTGGAGAATTTTTTATCGAATCTCTAAGAATTTTTAAAATGATATCAGGAACGTACTTTAAATTATGTAGCTTCATCCATGAATTTTAAAATTGTTTGAAACAAACATGATATATCTGCTACTTAATTTTGGGCAAAATGCCTGTTTTTCGTTTAAAAACAACATATTTCTGAAAAAATTCTTTAAATCAATTGTCTTATCTAATAATATAGATTTAAGGCAATTTTCATAAAGAAAGTAAATGATCTGATCAAACGAAAGTAAAATGCAAAATAATAGCTCATTTCAGTCAACATTTTGGGGCAAAACTTGTATTTTTTAGCAAAACCACTTATTTTGAGAAAATGATAATGTTTCTTTTGAGCTGCCAATTTGAAACATCTTAGCTTTGATAATACTATTGTCTCCTATAATGAATGGATATGAATGTCCTTCAATAACTGAAATTCATTTTCTATGCTATTTTTGGGCACAAAATCCTTAACTGTGCACAAAATTACATATTTTGTGAATCATTTTTAAAATTTATATATCTTAATGAATGAAAACAGTAGAGCTTTCCTTTAATTTAATGGCCTTTAAGTGATCAAGTGAAATGAGTCAGAAGAGATTGTTTTGCTATTTGGGGGTAAAATATTCATTTTCATTTAAAAATCACTGACTTCTCGGAGATCTGTTTTACTTTGAAATGCTACATTACTGATTATATTCAAAAGTGTTCTGGGGTATATCATATAAAGGCACATGTAGCCAAGTTCGATCAACTTCGGTTGATCGTTTGTCTCTTCAACGCATTTGAAATTTTCTGTTACAAAATTTCTTGAAATTTCTAAAACGTGGGTCCTGTAGCATCATATCCCACCCATTCTGGTACGTCTTTTGGTATATTTTTGGCCATAATAATTTTCATACTTTTTGACCATATTACATTGTTTAGACTGAGGATCACTGACGAGGGTTTAGTACCCGAAATGTGCATGTCTGGTCCATGCTGTAAATTTATCAGGTTTTATATGATGCTATTGAATTGAAGACGTTTAACATAGTTTGCCATAGTGAGTTATATAAATCTAAGGTATCTCTTGCTAATTTGTAAGATATTTTTCGGCAAAAAGTATGTTTTATATATAGAAATAGCTGAAAACAAGAATTTTACTTAATTAAAGAAATAAGTATCATTTTCAAATTTGTACTTCTATTATCTTTATTTCCTATCAAATTGTTTATTCCTATTTAATGTTCTCATCATTTTATTCTAATCTTATTAAGTATTTTTACATTTGGGGTAAAAGTAAAACTGAAAATGCAATAAAACTTATTTAGAAGTTATGTATTGCTAGCATTTGAAAGATAAATGCTTGCTTTACGACCTTATGTTTATGTATTTAACCCAAAATATAACATTCACAACTGAGAAATGATGAATAAGTAAGAAAAAACCAGCTAGATAAGAAATAAAGAATTTTAAAAATGATTTTTTCTTTTATACTTCTTGTAAATATGTTCTATGTCGGTCTAAAACCTCAGTAGAGCTTATGTTTTGTACCTGTTATAGTGGCATGCCGACTCTAAATAAAGCTTATCTTATCTTATTTTCCTGTTTTCTATAAATAAAAATGTTTTGTCAAAAAATTCCATTCAAATTAATAAGGAATACATTCTTGTATCTTAACGTACAAGGACAAACTATGATATACCCCAAAACACTTTTGAATATGTGACTACAATAAAGATGTAGAATTTGATAGTAATAAAGATTTTTCCAGAAATCGGCAATTTTTGAAGAACAATTAAGATATTACCTCCCAAAAATATCAAAATAATCAAAGTGATCTCTTCTGGCTCATTCCATTTGATCACTTGAAATGCCATTAAATAATAGGAAACCTTTCCTGATTTGATTCACAAAAATAATATTTTCTAGCCAATTCGACCAAATATTTCATTGCAGACAGAAATTAAGGTTATCGTAAAAAAAACTTTATATTATAAATGAATTAATGAGTTATAGCCAAGTGTTTCCAAACAACAAAATTGAAGTTTTTAACAAAAACATTCCTTGATACACTTGTTAAGATGACCATCACTTAAGGCTTTATAGCCTTTTTCCCATTTTCTCGGGATTTTAGAGCAAAACACAACATTTTTACCCAAGAAATATTTCGTTATACTCTGAAGTCAATGTAACATCATTGCTCATTATTTCAGATTAGTTGTAAGGATGAAATAATATTGATCTAAAATGAACAAAATATAAATGAATCAATGGATATAAGCCCTTGAAATTCCAGTTTTTAGAAATTTTGAATCCAAAAACACTATTTTACCCAAAAAAATGTGTCTTTGATCATTGAAATTAAGATGACACTATAGCTAATTCTCCAAAAGTGTACTTCAGGATAATATTATGAAAGTTCAGGGATTTTTCAGGGTATTTTACTTTGGGTCCAGGGTCCGGTAAAATTGGGAAAAATCACGGCGTTTTAATGAAATTGGGAATATTTGATTCTTAATGGAATAAATTATTACACAGAGATATAACTCCTTCTTATTCAAAGTGTCTTCGATAAAAAAAAAACAAAGTTCTAGTAAAGCCATCTATACTTTAGATTGTAATTCAAAGGACATCATCTTCTAGGATCTGGAACAGGCATCTGTTCAGAGTCAGAGGGGCTACTTTAATGATCATGATCAATTAGGATTCAGATTCAAAGTCAGTGTTTGACGGGGGGATATGAATTCCCACTGTCTGAGTCGCCCCATTCTGTTTACTGAACATGAACTACTTTCTGTTGTTTCTTTTATAGTCACTATCCAAATTTTTATTTTGAAGAACGTATCTTTCCTCTACAAAGAAGATGTACTCGCCTTTGTCATTTTTTGGTATCACATTTGCTGTTGTAAGACGACATGGTCCTGGGTTCCCAATACTGGAGATACGATTTGATAATTAAAACGTAAACCTATACTGGTTACAAGATATTTGACCACTGACCAGTTTACACATCGATCGTTAATGTCGTATCTTCTAGGTATATCAGTCGTCATTATTTTGCTCTTTATTGAAGAACACTTAAAAAAAATTATGAGGTTCAAATTGGGAAATTTCAACCATAAATTGGGAAAATACAGGCCATTTTGGCGTTGGGAATGGGTCCGATAATCGGACCCAAAAACGGACTTGAAAAATCCCTGAAGTTACTGTCAAAAAAATTAACAAATTTATGAGTTATTGCCTTTTTCCATTTTTCTGTGATTTCTTAGCAAAATTTTACATTTTCACCCCAAAATAATCCATTAAACTTTAAAATCAAAGAAACATCATTGCTTACTATTTCAGATTAATTGTAAGGATGAAATATGATTAAAGAATTGACAAAATATGAAAGAATCAATAACTAAAATCCTTTTTCCAGTTTTTAGAGATTTCTGATCAAAAACACAATTTTTACCCCAAATTAATGTCTCTTTGCTCATTGAAATTAAGATCGCGCTATACCTTATTCTCCAAAAGGTCACTTCAGGATAATATTATGAAAGAACTTCCTTAAAATTTACATTCATTCATGAGTTATTGCCTTTTTCCATTTTTCTGTGATTTCTGAGCAAAATTTAACATTTTCACCCCAAAATAATCCATTATACTTTAAAATCAAAGAAACATCATCACTTACTACTTCAGATTAATTGTAAGGATGAAATATTATGAAAGAATTAACAAAATATGAAAGAATCAATGACTAAAAGCCTTTTCCCAGTTTTTAGAGATTTCTGTTCAAAAACACAATTTTTATCCCAAATTAATGTCTCTTTGCTCTTTGAAATTAAGATCGCACTATACCTGATTCTCTAAAAGGTCACTTCAGGATAATATTATGAAAGAACTTCCAAAAAATTTACATTCATTCATGAGTTATTGCCTTTATCCATTTTTCGGTGATTTCTGAGCAAAAAACAATGTTTTTACCCAAAAATATTATTTCATGCACTGAAATCAAGATGTTTCAATATCTTGCTATTTTAAACAGGTCTTAATGGCAAAAATAAGAAAAAATGGGGGAAAAATATAAATTTATGAATGAGTTATAGCCTTTTCCCAATTTTTAGTGATTTTTGAGTCAAAATAATATTTTTGCCCCAAAATATCCCTTTTTAGACTGAAATTGAGATGGCACCATAGCTAAATCTTCAAGATGGGTCTTAATGAGTGTGTGTACCAAATTTCATGCTTTTATCACGAAATGAACAATTAGGCCCATTTTTGGCCAGAATCTGCCGGACTATTATAAAAGAAAGTCAATAAACACACTAAGTCGTGGAGTCAGATACGTACTGAGTCAAACAATTACTTATAACATATTATAAGTATTTCTCATAAAGATAACATATATATTCTCAATATTTTCAAAACAACATTACATTTTTCAAAATATGTAAATGACATATTTAACATAATTTCTTCCTTTTAAAATCTAAATTCTTGTATGCAGCAATTTCATTTTTTTGTTTTTAATTTCTCGTTCTGTGGATAAATAATTTTGTAGATACCATGATTTTCTTTTTCATTGTTTCCTCTTCTGTCTTTTCTCTTGTACTTATTTCAACTAATTCAAGGGCAATTTGTCTCACTATGAAATAACAATAAACGAAATTCAAACTAATCAAGGAAGCCTTAAATGATTATTTTCCTTTTTACTGCAAAGCAGTGCTAACTAGAAGTCTCTGATGAGACTGAAGCTCTCCTGGTTGTTTAGTTAAATTCATCTAAGTGACACAACCATTTTCTTAGACCCAAGGGTCAGGGGCTGAAAAAAAAATATTAGATTCGCAAGCAATTATTAACAAGACATAAGTCTGAATATAATGCAAAAAAACTCATTATCAATTATACTTTCTGAGAATTGGTGATCACACGATTACATAGAGTTGTACAGTAGAAAATGACCACACCCATTTCCCAAAACCCTGGAGATCAGTGGCTAAAACAAATTATCAAGTGCATAATCAAACCACATACCCATAACATAATATGTATTATGCAAAAAGAATTTATACTACATGTATAACAATTATGCATTCTGAGAACTGGTGTTCACAAGATTGCAAAGGAGAAAATGACCACACCCATTTACCAAGATCCAGGGGGGGGGGGGGTTGTTTCTGAATCTCAAATAAAATATCAGGTACACAACTAGACCATAGACCCATAATGTTGCAAAAAGAATTTACTTTCTATCATTTATTATTTCTAAGAAACCCAAAGATTACATTGAGTTATACATGTATAGGAGAAAATTACCACACCCATTTCAAGACCTTGGGGGTCAGGGGCTCAAACAAAATATCAGGTGCACAACTAGATCATAGACCTTTATTATTGCAAAAAGAATTAATTTTCTATCATTCATATATTCTGAGAAATGGTGACTACAAGATTACATTAAGGTATATGGGAGATAATGACCACACCCATTTTCTAAGACCCTGGGGATCAGGGGCTCAAACAAAATATCAGGTGCACATCTAGATCATAGACTTTTAATATTGCAAAAAGAATTAACATATTATTATTTATACTTTCTTAGAAATAGTGACCACAAGATTACATAGTTATATAGGAGAAAAGGACCACACCCAATATCCAAGACCCTGAGGTCAGCGGCTCAAACAAAATATCAGTGCCCAGTTTCACAAAAATTCTTACGAAAAAATTTAGGAATTTTCGTAACTTTCGTCCTCAAATAAAAGCTTAAATTGTTTTTAAACTTAGATTTTATTGTGCGTTCTTATATCATTTCTACATACTAAAAATAAATTCGGAAATAATTCACCGCAATTTTAGGAGCAGGGATTTTTCAGGGTATTTTACTTTGGGTCCAGGGTCCGGTAAAATTGGGAAAAATCACGGCGTTTTAATGAAATTGGGAATATTTGATTCTTAATGGAATAAATTATTACACAGAGATATAACTCCTTCTTATTCAAAGTGTCTTCGATAAAAAAAAAACAAAGTTCTAGTAAAGCCATCTATACTTTAGATTGTAATTCAAAGGACATCATCTTCTAGGATCTGGAACAGGCATCTGTTCAGAGTCAGAGGGGCTACTTTAATGATCATGATCAATTAGGATTCAGATTCAAAGTCAGTGTTTGACGGGGGGATATGAATTCCCACTGTCTGAGTCGCCCCATTCTGTTTACTGAACATGAACTACTTTCTGTTGTTTCTTTTATAGTCACTATCCAAATTTTTATTTTGAAGAACGTATCTTTCCTCTACAAAGAAGATGTACTCGCCTTTGTCATTTTTTGGTATCACATTTGCTGTTGTAAGACGACATGGTCCTGGGTTCCCAATACTGGAGATACGATTTGATAATTAAAACGTAAACCTATACTGGTTACAAGATATTTGACCACTGACCAGTTTACACATCGATCGTTAATGTCGTATCTTCTAGGTATATCAGTCGTCATTATTTTGCTCTTTATTGAAGAACACTTAAAAAAAATTATGAGGTTCAAATTGGGAAATTTCAACCATAAATTGGGAAAATACAGGCCATTTTGGCGTTGGGAATGGGTCCGATAATCGGACCCAAAAACGGACTTGAAAAATCCCTGAAGTTACTGTCAAAAAAATTAACAAATTTATGAGTTATTGCCTTTTTCCATTTTTCTGTGATTTCTTAGCAAAATTTTACATTTTCACCCCAAAATAATCCATTAAACTTTAAAATCAAAGAAACATCATTGCTTACTATTTCAGATTAATTGTAAGGATGAAATATGATTAAAGAATTGACAAAATATGAAAGAATCAATAACTAAAATCCTTTTTCCAGTTTTTAGAGATTTCTGATCAAAAACACAATTTTTACCCCAAATTAATGTCTCTTTGCTCATTGAAATTAAGATCGCGCTATACCTTATTCTCCAAAAGGTCACTTCAGGATAATATTATGAAAGAACTTCCTTAAAATTTACATTCATTCATGAGTTATTGCCTTTTTCCATTTTTCTGTGATTTCTGAGCAAAATTTAACATTTTCACCCCAAAATAATCCATTATACTTTAAAATCAAAGAAACATCATCACTTACTACTTCAGATTAATTGTAAGGATGAAATATTATGAAAGAATTAACAAAATATGAAAGAATCAATGACTAAAAGCCTTTTCCCAGTTTTTAGAGATTTCTGTTCAAAAACACAATTTTTATCCCAAATTAATGTCTCTTTGCTCTTTGAAATTAAGATCGCACTATACCTGATTCTCTAAAAGGTCACTTCAGGATAATATTATGAAAGAACTTCCAAAAAATTTACATTCATTCATGAGTTATTGCCTTTATCCATTTTTCGGTGATTTCTGAGCAAAAAACAATGTTTTTACCCAAAAATATTATTTCATGCACTGAAATCAAGATGTTTCAATATCTTGCTATTTTAAACAGGTCTTAATGGCAAAAATAAGAAAAAATGGGGGAAAAATATAAATTTATGAATGAGTTATAGCCTTTTCCCAATTTTTAGTGATTTTTGAGTCAAAATAATATTTTTGCCCCAAAATATCCCTTTTTAGACTGAAATTGAGATGGCACCATAGCTAAATCTTCAAGATGGGTCTTAATGAGTGTGTGTACCAAATTTCATGCTTTTATCACGAAATGAACAATTAGGCCCATTTTTGGCCAGAATCTGCCGGACTATTATAAAAGAAAGTCAATAAACACACTAAGTCGTGGAGTCAGATACGTACTGAGTCAAACAATTACTTATAACATATTATAAGTATTTCTCATAAAGATAACATATATATTCTCAATATTTTCAAAACAACATTACATTTTTCAAAATATGTAAATGACATATTTAACATAATTTCTTCCTTTTAAAATCTAAATTCTTGTATGCAGCAATTTCATTTTTTTGTTTTTAATTTCTCGTTCTGTGGATAAATAATTTTGTAGATACCATGATTTTCTTTTTCATTGTTTCCTCTTCTGTCTTTTCTCTTGTACTTATTTCAACTAATTCAAGGGCAATTTGTCTCACTATGAAATAACAATAAACGAAATTCAAACTAATCAAGGAAGCCTTAAATGATTATTTTCCTTTTTACTGCAAAGCAGTGCTAACTAGAAGTCTCTGATGAGACTGAAGCTCTCCTGGTTGTTTAGTTAAATTCATCTAAGTGACACAACCATTTTCTTAGACCCAAGGGTCAGGGGCTGAAAAAAAAATATTAGATTCGCAAGCAATTATTAACAAGACATAAGTCTGAATATAATGCAAAAAAACTCATTATCAATTATACTTTCTGAGAATTGGTGATCACACGATTACATAGAGTTGTACAGTAGAAAATGACCACACCCATTTCCCAAAACCCTGGAGATCAGTGGCTAAAACAAATTATCAAGTGCATAATCAAACCACATACCCATAACATAATATGTATTATGCAAAAAGAATTTATACTACATGTATAACAATTATGCATTCTGAGAACTGGTGTTCACAAGATTGCAAAGGAGAAAATGACCACACCCATTTACCAAGATCCAGGGGGGGGGGGGGGGGGGGGGGGTTGTTTCTGAATCTCAAATAAAATATCAGGTACACAACTAGACCATAGACCCATAATGTTGCAAAAAGAATTTACTTTCTATCATTTATTATTTCTAAGAAACCCAAAGATTACATTGAGTTATACATGTATAGGAGAAAATTACCACACCCATTTCAAGACCTTGGGGGTCAGGGGCTCAAACAAAATATCAGGTGCACAACTAGATCATAGACCTTTATTATTGCAAAAAGAATTAATTTTCTATCATTCATATATTCTGAGAAATGGTGACTACAAGATTACATTAAGGTATATGGGAGATAATGACCACACCCATTTTCTAAGACCCTGGGGATCAGGGGCTCAAACAAAATATCAGGTGCACATCTAGATCATAGACTTTTAATATTGCAAAAAGAATTAACATATTATTATTTATACTTTCTTAGAAATAGTGACCACAAGATTACATAGTTATATAGGAGAAAAGGACCACACCCAATATCCAAGACCCTGAGGTCAGCGGCTCAAACAAAATATCAGTGCCCAGTTTCACAAAAATTCTTACGAAAAAATTTAGGAATTTTCGTAACTTTCGTCCTCAAATAAAAGCTTAAATTGTTTTTAAACTTAGATTTTATTGTGCGTTCTTATATCATTTCTACATACTAAAAATAAATTCGGAAATAATTCACCGCAATTTTAGGAGCAGGGATTTTTCAGGGTATTTTACTTTGGGTCCAGGGTCCGGTAAAATTGGGAAAAATCACGGCGTTTTAATGAAATTGGGAATATTTGATTCTTAATGGAATAAATTATTACACAGAGATATAACTCCTTCTTATTCAAAGTGTCTTCGATAAAAAAAAAACAAAGTTCTAGTAAAGCCATCTATACTTTAGATTGTAATTCAAAGGACATCATCTTCTAGGATCTGGAACAGGCATCTGTTCAGAGTCAGAGGGGCTACTTTAATGATCATGATCAATTAGGATTCAGATTCAAAGTCAGTGTTTGACGGGGGGATATGAATTCCCACTGTCTGAGTCGCCCCATTCTGTTTACTGAACATGAACTACTTTCTGTTGTTTCTTTTATAGTCACTATCCAAATTTTTATTTTGAAGAACGTATCTTTCCTCTACAAAGAAGATGTACTCGCCTTTGTCATTTTTTGGTATCACATTTGCTGTTGTAAGACGACATGGTCCTGGGTTCCCAATACTGGAGATACGATTTGATAATTAAAACGTAAACCTATACTGGTTACAAGATATTTGACCACTGACCAGTTTACACATCGATCGTTAATGTCGTATCTTCTAGGTATATCAGTCGTCATTATTTTGCTCTTTATTGAAGAACACTTAAAAAAAATTATGAGGTTCAAATTGGGAAATTTCAACCATAAATTGGGAAAATACAGGCCATTTTGGCGTTGGGAATGGGTCCGATAATCGGACCCAAAAACGGACTTGAAAAATCCCTGAAGTTACTGTCAAAAAAATTAACAAATTTATGAGTTATTGCCTTTTTCCATTTTTCTGTGATTTCTTAGCAAAATTTTACATTTTCACCCCAAAATAATCCATTAAACTTTAAAATCAAAGAAACATCATTGCTTACTATTTCAGATTAATTGTAAGGATGAAATATGATTAAAGAATTGACAAAATATGAAAGAATCAATAACTAAAATCCTTTTTCCAGTTTTTAGAGATTTCTGATCAAAAACACAATTTTTACCCCAAATTAATGTCTCTTTGCTCATTGAAATTAAGATCGCGCTATACCTTATTCTCCAAAAGGTCACTTCAGGATAATATTATGAAAGAACTTCCTTAAAATTTACATTCATTCATGAGTTATTGCCTTTTTCCATTTTTCTGTGATTTCTGAGCAAAATTTAACATTTTCACCCCAAAATAATCCATTATACTTTAAAATCAAAGAAACATCATCACTTACTACTTCAGATTAATTGTAAGGATGAAATATTATGAAAGAATTAACAAAATATGAAAGAATCAATGACTAAAAGCCTTTTCCCAGTTTTTAGAGATTTCTGTTCAAAAACACAATTTTTATCCCAAATTAATGTCTCTTTGCTCTTTGAAATTAAGATCGCACTATACCTGATTCTCTAAAAGGTCACTTCAGGATAATATTATGAAAGAACTTCCAAAAAATTTACATTCATTCATGAGTTATTGCCTTTATCCATTTTTCGGTGATTTCTGAGCAAAAAACAATGTTTTTACCCAAAAATATTATTTCATGCACTGAAATCAAGATGTTTCAATATCTTGCTATTTTAAACAGGTCTTAATGGCAAAAATAAGAAAAAATGGGGGAAAAATATAAATTTATGAATGAGTTATAGCCTTTTCCCAATTTTTAGTGATTTTTGAGTCAAAATAATATTTTTGCCCCAAAATATCCCTTTTTAGACTGAAATTGAGATGGCACCATAGCTAAATCTTCAAGATGGGTCTTAATGAGTGTGTGTACCAAATTTCATGCTTTTATCACGAAATGAACAATTAGGCCCATTTTTGGCCAGAATCTGCCGGACTATTATAAAAGAAAGTCAATAAACACACTAAGTCGTGGAGTCAGATACGTACTGAGTCAAACAATTACTTATAACATATTATAAGTATTTCTCATAAAGATAACATATATATTCTCAATATTTTCAAAACAACATTACATTTTTCAAAATATGTAAATGACATATTTAACATAATTTCTTCCTTTTAAAATCTAAATTCTTGTATGCAGCAATTTCATTTTTTTGTTTTTAATTTCTCGTTCTGTGGATAAATAATTTTGTAGATACCATGATTTTCTTTTTCATTGTTTCCTCTTCTGTCTTTTCTCTTGTACTTATTTCAACTAATTCAAGGGCAATTTGTCTCACTATGAAATAACAATAAACGAAATTCAAACTAATCAAGGAAGCCTTAAATGATTATTTTCCTTTTTACTGCAAAGCAGTGCTAACTAGAAGTCTCTGATGAGACTGAAGCTCTCCTGGTTGTTTAGTTAAATTCATCTAAGTGACACAACCATTTTCTTAGACCCAAGGGTCAGGGGCTGAAAAAAAAATATTAGATTCGCAAGCAATTATTAACAAGACATAAGTCTGAATATAATGCAAAAAAACTCATTATCAATTATACTTTCTGAGAATTGGTGATCACACGATTACATAGAGTTGTACAGTAGAAAATGACCACACCCATTTCCCAAAACCCTGGAGATCAGTGGCTAAAACAAATTATCAAGTGCATAATCAAACCACATACCCATAACATAATATGTATTATGCAAAAAGAATTTATACTACATGTATAACAATTATGCATTCTGAGAACTGGTGTTCACAAGATTGCAAAGGAGAAAATGACCACACCCATTTACCAAGATCCAGGGGGGGGGGGGGGGGGGTTGTTTCTGAATCTCAAATAAAATATCAGGTACACAACTAGACCATAGACCCATAATGTTGCAAAAAGAATTTACTTTCTATCATTTATTATTTCTAAGAAACCCAAAGATTACATTGAGTTATACATGTATAGGAGAAAATTACCACACCCATTTCAAGACCTTGGGGGTCAGGGGCTCAAACAAAATATCAGGTGCACAACTAGATCATAGACCTTTATTATTGCAAAAAGAATTAATTTTCTATCATTCATATATTCTGAGAAATGGTGACTACAAGATTACATTAAGGTATATGGGAGATAATGACCACACCCATTTTCTAAGACCCTGGGGATCAGGGGCTCAAACAAAATATCAGGTGCACATCTAGATCATAGACTTTTAATATTGCAAAAAGAATTAACATATTATTATTTATACTTTCTTAGAAATAGTGACCACAAGATTACATAGTTATATAGGAGAAAAGGACCACACCCAATATCCAAGACCCTGAGGTCAGCGGCTCAAACAAAATATCAGTGCCCAGTTTCACAAAAATTCTTACGAAAAAATTTAGGAATTTTCGTAACTTTCGTCCTCAAATAAAAGCTTAAATTGTTTTTAAACTTAGATTTTATTGTGCGTTCTTATATCATTTCTACATACTAAAAATAAATTCGGAAATAATTCACCGCAATTTTAGGAGCAGGGATTTTTCAGGGTATTTTACTTTGGGTCCAGGGTCCGGTAAAATTGGGAAAAATCACGGCGTTTTAATGAAATTGGGAATATTTGATTCTTAATGGAATAAATTATTACACAGAGATATAACTCCTTCTTATTCAAAGTGTCTTCGATAAAAAAAAAACAAAGTTCTAGTAAAGCCATCTATACTTTAGATTGTAATTCAAAGGACATCATCTTCTAGGATCTGGAACAGGCATCTGTTCAGAGTCAGAGGGGCTACTTTAATGATCATGATCAATTAGGATTCAGATTCAAAGTCAGTGTTTGACGGGGGGATATGAATTCCCACTGTCTGAGTCGCCCCATTCTGTTTACTGAACATGAACTACTTTCTGTTGTTTCTTTTATAGTCACTATCCAAATTTTTATTTTGAAGAACGTATCTTTCCTCTACAAAGAAGATGTACTCGCCTTTGTCATTTTTTGGTATCACATTTGCTGTTGTAAGACGACATGGTCCTGGGTTCCCAATACTGGAGATACGATTTGATAATTAAAACGTAAACCTATACTGGTTACAAGATATTTGACCACTGACCAGTTTACACATCGATCGTTAATGTCGTATCTTCTAGGTATATCAGTCGTCATTATTTTGCTCTTTATTGAAGAACACTTAAAAAAAATTATGAGGTTCAAATTGGGAAATTTCAACCATAAATTGGGAAAATACAGGCCATTTTGGCGTTGGGAATGGGTCCGATAATCGGACCCAAAAACGGACTTGAAAAATCCCTGAAGTTACTGTCAAAAAAATTAACAAATTTATGAGTTATTGCCTTTTTCCATTTTTCTGTGATTTCTTAGCAAAATTTTACATTTTCACCCCAAAATAATCCATTAAACTTTAAAATCAAAGAAACATCATTGCTTACTATTTCAGATTAATTGTAAGGATGAAATATGATTAAAGAATTGACAAAATATGAAAGAATCAATAACTAAAATCCTTTTTCCAGTTTTTAGAGATTTCTGATCAAAAACACAATTTTTACCCCAAATTAATGTCTCTTTGCTCATTGAAATTAAGATCGCGCTATACCTTATTCTCCAAAAGGTCACTTCAGGATAATATTATGAAAGAACTTCCTTAAAATTTACATTCATTCATGAGTTATTGCCTTTTTCCATTTTTCTGTGATTTCTGAGCAAAATTTAACATTTTCACCCCAAAATAATCCATTATACTTTAAAATCAAAGAAACATCATCACTTACTACTTCAGATTAATTGTAAGGATGAAATATTATGAAAGAATTAACAAAATATGAAAGAATCAATGACTAAAAGCCTTTTCCCAGTTTTTAGAGATTTCTGTTCAAAAACACAATTTTTATCCCAAATTAATGTCTCTTTGCTCTTTGAAATTAAGATCGCACTATACCTGATTCTCTAAAAGGTCACTTCAGGATAATATTATGAAAGAACTTCCAAAAAATTTACATTCATTCATGAGTTATTGCCTTTATCCATTTTTCGGTGATTTCTGAGCAAAAAACAATGTTTTTACCCAAAAATATTATTTCATGCACTGAAATCAAGATGTTTCAATATCTTGCTATTTTAAACAGGTCTTAATGGCAAAAATAAGAAAAAATGGGGGAAAAATATAAATTTATGAATGAGTTATAGCCTTTTCCCAATTTTTAGTGATTTTTGAGTCAAAATAATATTTTTGTCCCAAAATATCCCTTTTTAGACTGAAATTGAGATGGCACCATAGCTAAATCTTCAAGATGGGTCTTAATGAGTGTGTGTACCAAATTTCATGCTTTTATCACGAAATGAACAATTAGGCCCATTTTTGGCCAGAATCTGCCGGACTATTATAAAAGAAAGTCAATAAACACACTAAGTCGTGGAGTCAGATACGTACTGAGTCAAACAATTACTTATAACATATTATAAGTATTTCTCATAAAGATAACATATATATTCTCAATATTTTCAAAACAACATTACATTTTTCAAAATATGTAAATGACATATTTAACATAATTTCTTCCTTTTAAAATCTAAATTCTTGTATGCAGCAATTTCATTTTTTTGTTTTTAATTTCTCGTTCTGTGGATAAATAATTTTGTAGATACCATGATTTTCTTTTTCATTGTTTCCTCTTCTGTCTTTTCTCTTGTACTTATTTCAACTAATTCAAGGGCAATTTGTCTCACTATGAAATAACAATAAACGAAATTCAAACTAATCAAGGAAGCCTTAAATGATTATTTTCCTTTTTACTGCAAAGCAGTGCTAACTAGAAGTCTCTGATGAGACTGAAGCTCTCCTGGTTGTTTAGTTAAATTCATCTAAGTGACACAACCATTTTCTTAGACCCAAGGGTCAGGGGCTGAAAAAAAAATATTAGATTCGCAAGCAATTATTAACAAGACATAAGTCTGAATATAATGCAAAAAAACTCATTATCAATTATACTTTCTGAGAATTGGTGATCACACGATTACATAGAGTTGTACAGTAGAAAATGACCACACCCATTTCCCAAAACCCTGGAGATCAGTGGCTAAAACAAATTATCAAGTGCATAATCAAACCACATACCCATAACATAATATGTATTATGCAAAAAGAATTTATACTACATGTATAACAATTATGCATTCTGAGAACTGGTGTTCACAAGATTGCAAAGGAGAAAATGACCACACCCATTTACCAAGATCCAGGGGGGGGGGGGGGGTTGTTTCTGAATCTCAAATAAAATATCAGGTACACAACTAGACCATAGACCCATAATGTTGCAAAAAGAATTTACTTTCTATCATTTATTATTTCTAAGAAACCCAAAGATTACATTGAGTTATACATGTATAGGAGAAAATTACCACACCCATTTCAAGACCTTGGGGGTCAGGGGCTCAAACAAAATATCAGGTGCACAACTAGATCATAGACCTTTATTATTGCAAAAAGAATTAATTTTCTATCATTCATATATTCTGAGAAATGGTGACTACAAGATTACATTAAGGTATATGGGAGATAATGACCACACCCATTTTCTAAGACCCTGGGGATCAGGGGCTCAAACAAAATATCAGGTGCACATCTAGATCATAGACTTTTAATATTGCAAAAAGAATTAACATATTATTATTTATACTTTCTTAGAAATAGTGACCACAAGATTACATAGTTATATAGGAGAAAAGGACCACACCCAATATCCAAGACCCTGAGGTCAGCGGCTCAAACAAAATATCAGTGCCCAGTTTCACAAAAATTCTTACGAAAAAATTTAGGAATTTTCGTAACTTTCGTCCTCAAATAAAAGCTTAAATTGTTTTTAAACTTAGATTTTATTGTGCGTTCTTATATCATTTCTACATACTAAAAATAAATTCGGAAATAATTCACCGCAATTTTAGGAGCAGGGATTTTTCAGGGTATTTTACTTTGGGTCCAGGGTCCGGTAAAATTGGGAAAAATCACGGCGTTTTAATGAAATTGGGAATATTTGATTCTTAATGGAATAAATTATTACACAGAGATATAACTCCTTCTTATTCAAAGTGTCTTCGATAAAAAAAAAACAAAGTTCTAGTAAAGCCATCTATACTTTAGATTGTAATTCAAAGGACATCATCTTCTAGGATCTGGAACAGGCATCTGTTCAGAGTCAGAGGGGCTACTTTAATGATCATGATCAATTAGGATTCAGATTCAAAGTCAGTGTTTGACGGGGGGATATGAATTCCCACTGTCTGAGTCGCCCCATTCTGTTTACTGAACATGAACTACTTTCTGTTGTTTCTTTTATAGTCACTATCCAAATTTTTATTTTGAAGAACGTATCTTTCCTCTACAAAGAAGATGTACTCGCCTTTGTCATTTTTTGGTATCACATTTGCTGTTGTAAGACGACATGGTCCTGGGTTCCCAATACTGGAGATACGATTTGATAATTAAAACGTAAACCTATACTGGTTACAAGATATTTGACCACTGACCAGTTTACACATCGATCGTTAATGTCGTATCTTCTAGGTATATCAGTCGTCATTATTTTGCTCTTTATTGAAGAACACTTAAAAAAAATTATGAGGTTCAAATTGGGAAATTTCAACCATAAATTGGGAAAATACAGGCCATTTTGGCGTTGGGAATGGGTCCGATAATCGGACCCAAAAACGGACTTGAAAAATCCCTGAGGAGTGTAAGAAGTACTACGCTATCAAAAGTTACGAAAATTCCTAGAATTTTTCAAAAGTATTTTTATGAAAAAGGCTGCAGGTGCACAACTAGACCATAGACCCATCATGATGCAAAAAGAATTAACTTTCTATCGTTTATACTTTCTTATAATGGTGACCACAAGGTTACACAGTTATATACATATAGTAGAAAATTAGAGCTGAAACAAATATTCAAATATTCGCGAATGAATAGCTTTCAGCGAATATTTGAATGGAAAATTGGTATTCGAATATTCATTAGTATATATGTACTCCCGTAAATATACTGAAAAGAAGGAAATATAAAGCATTGTATAACTTAAGTTTATGAGACAGTGTTATTTCTACAGACACAGAATCCGATATCAATCTTGAGCAAACGAATGAGTCTGGATACTTATATTCAGAATCAGAAATAATGATTTCTGACTTATATTGCAAGGACCCTGTATTAGAACTGTTACACTTGAAAAACAATAAACTATAATCCATTATTGTCCATTAGCTATGAAGCAAAACTTTCTAATTACGGTCAAAGCCAAACAAACGATTAAAAGGCCAAACACGGGATTGATTGTTAATACCCGCAATAAATAGACATTGCATATCATATAGATCATACAGATATACTATGTTTAATTTCTTTTATCATTTTCTGTTATCTAATGGAAAAAAACATTTTGGAAAGTCAGAAATCAACAAAATTAAATGTAACGAAAACAGTTTCAGCCCCAAAACAACGAAATTTTAAACCCATGAAAATAAATGATTTTACAGTATTCGAATAGCATTTTCAGGTATTCTTTTCAGCTCTAG
This sequence comes from Pinctada fucata, assembly GCA_028142955.1. Lineage (NCBI taxonomy): Eukaryota > Metazoa > Mollusca > Bivalvia > Pterioida > Pteriidae > Pinctada > Pinctada fucata. The sequence continues at coordinate 35,433,233 of AP027104.1, forward strand.
AGAAAATAACCACACCCATAGAGATTACATAGAGTTATTAGGAAGAAATGACCACACCCCTTTTCTAAGACCCTGGGGATCAGAGGCTCAAACAAAATATAAAGTGCGCAACTGCACATAGATCCATCATCTTGCAAAAAGAATTAACTTTCCATTATCAGGACTTTAAACCACAATAATGCCTATGTTTGTGAAACACCAATGCCCTAGGTGGCATATTTGTTAGTATAAAAACAATTTTCTTTAAAGTAAATGAAAGGTCAAGGTAAGGGTCACAAAGTTAAACATAGGGCCATCGGAGATGACAGCGCTCACCTCGACGGCATCATTGTCCCATGACCAGCATCTGTTCCTACATTGCACAGAGTATTTCCAGATGCATCATCCAAATAAGTTTGGTTGATTAAAAAATTCAAAGAAAGCTGGAAATGAAGATTCTAATTTTACTATACCTGGTCAACCAAGCGTTAAATATAGGTCAGATGCAGCCTCCGTACCATGCATTGTTGTAAGCATCCTTAGATGCATCATCCATGCAACTGTGGTTGATGAAGAACCAATAGTAATGCAGGAATGGACCTGTCCCATTTCACCTGACCTGCTCACTCAAGCATGAAATGTGGGTCAAATGCAGCCTCCGTACCATGCATTGTAGTAAGCATCCTCAAATGCATCATCCATGCAAGTTTGGTTGATGTAGGAGCAGGGGTCTAGAATTCCCATTTCCCGTTGCCCGGGGCAAGTGAAAAGTTAGGTCGGGAAAGTGCAAAGTAAGAGTTCACTTGCCCGTGGGCAAGTCAATTTACTGAACTTTTTTATACACTTCATTCAGATTTCCTTCAAATTTCCTACATCTAAGACAGGGGTTTAATTTCTGCAGAACCAAGCACTTTATTGTTAGATATGCTGATACTGGTAGCCTTTAAATTAGTTGCAGCTTATAACTGTATAAGATATATCCTTTTCTCAAACTAAATCTTTAATTTGTCTGAATGGGCAAGGGATTTTTAGGGTCGGGCAAGTAAATTTTATGTCCTGAGTTGCCGTGGCAAGTAGATTATGAAAAAATTCTAGACCCCTGAGGAGTTATAGTAAGGCAGGAATGAACCTGTCCCATTTTACCTAACCTGCTCTTTCAAGTGTAAAATGTGGGATAGATGCAGCCTCTGTACCATGCATTGTAGTAAGCACCCTTAAATGCATCATCCATGCAAATTTGGTTGGTGTAGGACTTATATTAAGGCAGAAATGGACCTGTCCAATTTTACCTAACTTGCTCATTAAAGCATAAAATGTTGGTCAGATGCATCCTCCCTACCATGCACTGCAGAAAGCATCCTCAAATGCATCATCCATGCAAGTTTGGTTGATGTAAGACTTATAGTAAGGCTGGAATGGACCTGTCCCATTTTACCCTACCTGCTCACTCAAGCACGAAATGTAGGTCAGATGCAGCCTCCCTACCATTCATTGTAGTAAGCATCCTCAGATGCATCATCCATGCAAGTTTGGTTGATGTAGGACTTATAGTAAGGCAGAAATGGACCTGTCCCATTTTACTTAACCTGCTCACTCAAGCATGAAATGTAGGTCATATGCAGCCTCCGTACCATGCATTGTAGTAAGCATCCTCAAATGCATCATCCATGCAAGTTTGGTTGATGTAAGACTTATAGTAAGGCTGGAATGGACCTGTCCAATTTTACCTAACCTGCTCACTCAATCGTGAAATGTAGGTCAGATGCAGCCTCCGTACCATGCATTGTAGTAAGCATCCTCAGATGCATCATCCATGCAAGCTTGGTTGATTTAGGACTTATAGTAAGGCGGGAATGGATCTGTCCCATTTTACTTAACCTGCTCACTCAAGCATGAAATGTAGGTCATATGCTGCCTCCGAACCACGCATTGTTGTAAGCATCCTCAGATGCATCATCCATGCAAGTTTGGTTGGTGTAGGACTTATAGTAAGGCAGGAATGGACCTGTCCCATTTTACTTAACCTGCTCACTCAAGCATAAAATGTAGGTCAGATGCAGCCTCCGTACCATGCATTGTTGTAATCATCCTCAGATGCATTATCCATGCAAGTTTGGTTGATGTAGGACTTATAGTTTGGCAGGAATGGACCTGTCTGTTTTGCTTAACCTATAGTGCGGATGCCGACGCCGACGACAGGGCGATTCATACCAGTATGCCCAATGTTAAAGTTCTTGAAAAGTAGGTCAAAGTCAAAGTAAAAAAAAATTGTATCAATGGAAAAGTCTTGTCACAAGGAATACACATGTGAAATATGAAAGCCCTATCACTTACCAATCAATGTTAAAGTTTTTGAAAAGTAGGTCAATGTCGAATTCATGTGTTTAAATGATAAGGTCTTGTCACAAGAAATACACATGTGAAATATGAATGCCCTATCACTTACCATCACATACCATTCAAAAGTTATGCCTAATGTTTAAGTCTTTGAAAAGTAGGTCAAAGGTCAAGGTCACGAGGTCAAACATTTTGGTATCAATGGAAAGGTCTTGTCACAAGGAATACATATGTGTAATATGAAAGCCCTATCACTTACCATCTAAAAGTTATGCATAAATGTTTTCTAAGTTTTTGAAAAGCAGGTCAAAGTTGGACAAACAGACAAACAGAAGGACAGGCCAAAAACTATATGCCCCCTAATCTTTGATTCCAGGGGCATAAAAAACGTTTAGCAGAAAGACAGATGGACGGACGCTAGACACAGCGCGATCGCATAAGCTGGACTGGTCATTGACCAGTAGAGCTAAAAATCACTACCAGTAACTTACATTTGGCATTTGATGACAGAGAAAGTCCTCCCCTAGTTTTCCATGCCACAGCAAAATTCCACAAATGAACAGCCTGAGCTTCTAACTAAAAGTAATTTTAAGAGACAATTACCGGTGTATACAATGTACATACGTACTAGTAAATGTACACACAAAAATAGAACATAACTTTTGCAATTTGGCTATACATGTACATGTACCATCTACCGTATACTTACTAAGAACAAAATAATTAAGAGTCCCCTTCGGCATTGCCGGTAGGAGACTAATAACAACAGTACTCAATGAATGTGTGTACAGACCGTAACTGTTGGGAGCAATATTAATGACTCAATAACATACAATCAGTATATGCAGAAAAATTATTCTTGTCAACATGAGTGCATACAACAATTTATAATGTTGTAAAATACTGTATGCAGCTTTGTGAATTCACCTAGTCTTAATTATTTTCACCCAGTTTAGATAGGAGAATGATTTGCCCAGTCCTGAACTTGCCCAATAATACATTTTGAAATCCTTTATGTATAACTTTACATGTACATGTATTTGCCTTGTCTTAAATTTGCCCTTATATGATAATGGGTGAAAATAGAATACATGAAGGGAGAGGGCATTAATAATGTTGTATTCAAATTAAACTCAACCCTTTTCAATCTATTGAAATAAATAGGTTTAAAATAAAATTCCCTGTATTTAGCACTTACGGAATGTGCTCTGAAGTCTTTGTCCAGTGATTTAGATGCCTCGGTACTCAAATCTCCTACCAGACGTCTTGCCAAATCTACCTGCTCACACCACTGTCCATTCTCCTTGCTGTCTTTGTGACTGATCAACTTAAGGACAGCTAAAAAGAAAATGGCAATACTGTAATATAATGTTCAAGATTCAAATGAGAGAAGGTCTAAAATATGCATTTTCTACATTATTTTTACCGTCAAAAAGTACATAGAACTTACGTGAATAAAAGACACCAAGTATGATCAGGATATTGTTTATGAAACACTTTTTCCCTAACTGTCAGCAGCAATTTTTGAGTGCAGGCGAAATAAGACTCCCGGCAAGGTCAAGGTCACAATGTTAAAATAGGAATCAAAAGGAAGGTGATGTCAAGTTCAGGAATGTACAAATGAAATTTGAAAGCCCTGTCTCTTACTGTACTAAAGTTAAGGCCAAGGTTAATGTTGATGTTCAAATTGTCAAGCTTAAGGTTAAAGATTCATACATACAAACAAACAGACAGAGAAACAAGACAGAAACAACATTCCTTCAATAGAAACTAATGACAAATCTAATTGTTTTAATACCAACAACAAACAGGGAACATAAAATACATGCATGTGTCCTGAGCTTTGATACTGCAGGAATGTAAAAATTGCCTAACTTTGAGTGATTCAAATTTTTGATAATTACTTCACGATTTATCAGATTAACAGAGAATGTCACATATACACCACGAAAATACATGTAGACAGCACGTACAATACCAGTACTGTACAGTACGTATTTCAAAGTTCTACAATCAGATGCACTTCATTATCTTGCCTTTTTATGCCCCCGGAATCAAAGATTCGGGGGCATATAGTTTTTGGCCTGTCAGTCTGTTTGTCTGTTTGTCCGAAAAACTTTAACATTTGACATAACTTTTGAATGGGAAGTGATAGGGCTTTCATATTTCACATGTGTATTCCTTGTGACAAGACCTTTCCACTGATACCAAAATTTTTGACCTTGTGACCTTGACCTTTGACCTACTTTTCAAAAACTTTAACATTTGGCATAACTTTTGAATGGGAAGTGATAGGGCTTTCATATTTCACATGTGTATTCCTTGTGACAAGACCTTTCCATTGATACCAAAAGTTTTGACCTTGTTACCTTGACCTTGACCTTTGACCTACTTTTCAAAAAACTTTAACATTGGGCATAACTTTTTAATGGTAAGTGATAGGGCTTTCATATTTCACGTGTATTCATTGTGACAAGACCTTTCCATTTATACCAATTTTTTTACCTCCTGACCTTGACCTTTGACCTTTTAATCCTGTGACCCTGACCTTGACCTTTCACATACATGTACTTAACAGAAAATAGTGTTTATACTAACAAAGATGCCACTGGGGGCATTCGTGTTTCACAAACACAGGCTTTATCTTTAAATGTTATGCAATTTTTATTACCTTCAATCTGAGCTGTTAAGGAGTGTAATGTATCCATACTGACATGAATTAACCTGAAAAAAGAAGAAGATTTTTATGATAAGTTTTGAGAAAATGCTCTCTATTTTCACCATGCAAAATCATATGAATTCTCCAATGAATAAAGAACTAGAAAATGTTTGTTAAACATATACATATATAAACATGTACATGTATCCCTGATGATCCCCTCCCCCCTCCCGGCTGCAATTATACTCTTGCAATAACAATAGAAGGAAAAGTGACACTGACCCATTGTCACCCTTACATAAAAAATAGCAATCCAAGGAATGCTTGTGTTGCCTACAAAGCAATTTATTTTTCAAAAGAGTGGATCAAATGTAGGGCAAGGTCACTTGGTTCAAAATTATTGGTATCAGTAGGAAAGTCTTGTCAAATGGAATACACATGTGAAATATCAGACCTCTTATTTACCGATTAAAAGATATAGTCAATCTCAAATTTTCTGAAAAGTTGGGTCAATCATCTAGGTCAAAGTCACCATGTAAAAAAATTGGGTAACATTACAAAGGTCTCAAAATACACGTGTGAAATATTTAAGCCATATATACCAATCAAAGGATTAAGCCAGTCTAAATTTCTTTGAAAAGTAGGTCATATATCTAGGTCAAGGTCACTTAGTCAAAAATTATCATATGATGTGTTTAGCAAGGTCTTAATTGTTACAATGAATACGCATGTGAAAACATCAAGGTCCTATCACTTACCAATCAAAAGATAAAGCCAATCTAACTTTTCTGAAAAGTGTGTCAAATATCTAGGTCAAGGTCACAAGGTAAAAAATTATGGTATGTTTAAAAAGGTCTAGTGTCTAGGAATACGCATATTAAATATCAAAGCTCTATCACTTACCAATCAAAAGTTGTGGGCTGTGACACCCATTTTTAGTGTGACTGACAGACGGACAAAGTTTCGAGGTCCTGTTTCGAGGTCCTGTTACGGACTGGAATTTTTTGACTTCAAGTCCTTAACAGGATCTCGAAACTAGGGTATTGGGAAAAATAGCAGCATTTTCTAAAAAAATGTGAGATATATATTAATAGTGTCAATCCATACTTTTGTAACGTTCAGAAAGGCAGCAAGCGTGTCCTGGAAGCTCATATATTTTTACTCTTAAATTTATTATCCGACGTATTCCAAAGGCCCTTAGCTGGCCCAGTCCCAAAAATGGGTGCGAGATCCCTGAATAATATAAGATAATCAATAGTTATGAAAATTATAGTCCTCATTAGAAAATTAGTTTTGTGCAATCCACTGGGGACGTGTGCTGCTCAATTGCGCTTACTAAATCTACGTAGCCCCATGAACTCATTGAGCCGCTACATAAGGTCATAATTAGCCTAAAAATTCTATGCGTACTGACTACTCTTGCTACGTGTGACATAATGTTGTCTGCTATAGCATTATGACATCAAGACTCAAGTGGTTGACAAATGTATTAATCCTATATTTTTGATACAATTTTCATCAAAATATCTTTATGTTTGTAATTTTGCAGGAGAGAATAAGTTAATTAATTTACGTCAATAATTTTCTGTCTTTCTGATTATTTATTGGAAACAAGAATTAGGCTCAGTTAGCCAATCATTCAGGCAGAATCAGTTAGCCTTTCAAAGTTAGCCACTCATTGAGAGGCTACCTTACTGAACGCACCCCAGAACTCCCAAAACAGAGGATCCGGAACTCCCATACAGTACATTTGGGGGTTCCGGTCGGCTTGTGTGTTCGGAATCAAACCAGTAAATTTTAACTTCTTTAAGATGGCAAATGACATTTGGTACTTTTCTACAAAGAAAAATGTCAATATTGAATAAGATAATAACTAACTACAAAAATTAGTTCTCATTTCAAAATTATACAGATTTAAGCATGCGCGGATCCAGCATTTTTGGTCAGAGGGGGTCCTAAATTGTAGGAAGTCTACCTATGATGTAGGTATATTTCGGTGCACATCATGGGGAGGGGGCAACGTGTGCACTAAGGATTGATTTTTGAGGGCGGGTATTGTTAGCTTTCCTTTCATGTTTATTTTTATGAAGAATTGGCGAGCGAAGCGAGCCTGAAATCTTTTTAGATCTATATGAAATATTAATTTTTGTCTTGATTCGATCGAGATGATTATTTATAACATTGAATATTTTACTCATATCGATCCTATATCGGCGAGCGGAGCGTGCCACGAAAATTTTGATTAATTTACATTTTGTTTATATTTCAAGAGAATAAATTTAGATAATTAATTTTCCCAAATAATCTGACATCTTAAAATAACAAAACCTTGAAAAAGATGAGGGACTCGTTACAATGCCGCCTTAATGAAGTATTAAGGGACTGTTGAAAATACGAGTTCATGAGACCCAAGACAGTTTATAATATAAAATTATTTAGTATAAAAAATTGAAAATGATCAAGGAATTTTGCAGAAAAAATAATTGTGTATTTGTAAATGGCGAGCGAAGCGAGCCAAAATTTTAGGTTTCAAAGCATTTTTATAACCTTTTCATTAGAAATGGGCCAAAGCTGGGCCCATCTCCGAAAATCTCAGGGGGGGTCCAGACCCCCGGTCCCCCCTCTGGATCCACGCATGTTGTGCGACCCGCGGGACTCCCAAAACAGGTGACTCGGAATTCCAAAATTTCCTGTACAATTTATGTATGACTAAATGATCCAGTCTCTCCCGCAGCCAGAAGAGACGGATCATTTAGTCTAGTCTGCAATTTAATTTACATTTCAAAAGTTTCCCTTCTATAGTCAAAGATGGAAATTTTGTGTGTGTTCTACAGTATAGTCTGTAATGCAATTTTTTATTCTGGAAATCCAGCCAACTTTTTATGACGGGGTGGAGGAGAGGAGTCGAGCTATACTGGATGGAGCATGGAGCGAGTTGACTTTGTATCAAAATGTCATGTTAGGAAATTTCCAATTCAGGCATTTCACAATCATGTCTTTAATAATGAAATTCAGGTACCAAATAAGTATGCAGATTGTGTCACACTCAATTCACGATCTTTTTCACAATTCGCATCAGTTACAGGCAGTTTCTGCCTGTTTTCCAGCCCAAGCACTTTGATCGTTTGGTTTGCGTCAGGTAGACGTTTCTTCGAATGCACATTTCATCCTATTTACGAAGCGCGAAAATGACAGCGAAGAAAGTTCCTAACAGATGCAAGTTCAACTTCTAGTTCTACAATTTACAAGTCTGTCTCGGGCACTGCATGAATGTTCATTGTCTAATGGGAATCAGAGGTTGGGAGTGTGGTCACTGAACAACAAGTGGCTGTATCTTATCACCGGTTACAATTGCGCATGCACTGCGATGTCTTAGGCCATGTCGCACAGCACTTGCACATGAATAAACGATACATCCAAAATTTGAGATGTACGTCACAGGCGATACACATACATGTGCAATATACATAATTCATACATTTTTCATATGTGCAATACATGTGCAGTAAAGCTATATGCGCATTTGTGCAATGCATACAAGATTCAGTGATTTTTAGTACTTCATATGTCTGCGTATGTTTTACGAACCATTCACGCATAAACAGAGCTCTCTATCAGCTTAATTTGGGGCCGAATATCGGCCCAAATCCCAATGCAAAATAGTATCTTTTTTTCCTAATTTAGACCCCAAGTCACCATAAGCATGTTAAGGATAATTTGAAAAAAAAATCAACTCGAACATGACGTCAGCTTGCTAAAGATTCATTATAAAAACATCAAGGTCAGAATGACAGATTTTTAAAGGCTCTGTCAAGCACAGTATGGTAAAGAAAACAAGTATATCAGTATGGGTAATACAACTTCGGAGTTCCCAATTCTATGGAAAACATTGCTATTTTTCCCATACATGTATTCCAAAGGCCCGAGTCCCAGAATGGGATATGAGAGCCCCGATACAGCACGCATACACTATTACAGTGCAGATGTATTACTTAAATATATTGCGTAAACCACCAAGAACTATGAATGCATATGCACTTATAAAAACAGATAAAAGATGTTAGTTTTATGATAGAATCATGCATGCTTCATGCAAGAAATGCGTATGGTGAGAGGGTTAATATACATGTATAAACCATTTGATTTCTGACTGCTGCATCAGTCTCCATCATGAGTCTGTTATAAAAATAACTTTTATACCATATTAGTCTTTGAACTGTGTGTATGGAATTACAACAATTTTTGTTGCCAAACTTACTTTACACTTTACAAAGTATTGATCGTCAGTAGTCTTCAATGGTTTGTGAAGGAATGCAGCGGAGAATTATCTAGAAAATAGACTGTCCTGGCTTTTCCGTGGAAATGCATGTTCTTTGGGAATTTTATTTGTGTTTCATACATAGTTTCTGCATCGTTCTTTCTAGATTCATCTGTTAAGATTTCATGGATAACCACAAATTTTTCCTTTGACCTAGTGACCTTGACCTTGGACTTTGACCTACTTTTCAAAAACTTTAACCTGTTCTATATCTCTTCAACCTTAAGGGGTAGGGCTTTCATATTTCACAAGTAGATACCTTGTAATGAGACCTTTCATTTGAGACCATGACCTTTGACCTAGTGACCAAGACTTTGGACTTTTACCTACTTTTATATCTCTTGAACTATAAGGGGTAGGTCTTTGATATTTCACATGTAGATTCCTTGTGATGGGACCTTTCATTTGAGACCATGACCAATGAACCAGTGACGTTGACCATGGACTTTGACCTTAACCATTAACCTTCTATTTAATTACTCATTCTTTGGCTGTATCTTTAGCTCTCTAAGGGATTAGGCTAATATTAGATGCATAGAATCATCATGACAATACTTTTTGTACTTTGGAAGTAATTTGATTTTTGACAAAAACCGGCAAGCTATGCAATCTTTGATTACCCTATGTTTTAACTAGTCGGCACCCTCTTATAGTATTATGCAGTGTGCATTGTTCTTACATGTATGTTCATGAATGAATGATATTCTTCAGATATCCTGTCATGAAAACTGGGCCAGAACTCTTGGAATGAACAGCTCAAGGGACAATTCAGAGTAAGTTTTTTTTTAAACGTTACACATTTGTAAGGATTTGACTAGAATACTGTAAACCGTCTTTTATTCGCGAGGTTTTTCGATACACGAAAATAAAACACCGCGAATACGACCAAACACATGTGTTGTATTAGATAAGTAAGTATGATGTCGCGAAAAAAAAAACGTCACGAACCTGTCACCTCGCTGGTGTTTGCGAAATTAAGACGTTGCGAATAAAAGACGGTTTACGCTGTAACACATATGAAAGTAATGACATAAATGGCTGCACATGTACAAAATTATAGGAATTCTTAAATTTCTGCTATAAAGAAATAATTATTACTATTCCAGGAAACACTTTATATCACTTCCACTTTTGCCAAGTGAATTAGCTGCAGAAGGGGGGATGGTGGAGGCTGATTTACCAATAGATAAGGTAAAATTATTAAAATCTGTCATAAGTTATAACACATTTTTGAATAAAACAATGTACTTGGCAATGCATATTTTCAGTATACATTCTTATGATTTATAGTAATAGTAAGTACATTTTATATTTAAAATGCATATTTTTTTAAAGAAGAAAGTACATGCAAGAATGATTTATATGCTTTGGAAAAAATTATAGATAATAATAAGTTAATATATTCCTATAGTAATAATAAGTTAATTTTTAGATAAAATTAAAATTTAGGTCAACATATATAATTAGAAAGAAGTCAACAGCTTTGATAAAAATATATTGAAGGAATTATCATATTTATTCATAATTATTGCATAGTCTAGATACACTAACTTCATTTTCATGTATTCTTAGAAAAAATCAACCTATTTATAAAAAAAATAATCGCAACAAAAGGAATATGTCATGCTGCGGACAAAGAGAGATAACTCCTATATTACACATTTGTCATAATTATATGACTTTTGTTGATCCATCTGTTCATGCACTTTTGAATGGTCAGATATTAAATTTAACAAACAAGCAAAAAACATACAAACAAACAGGCAGGTTATAAACTATACGACTCATGGAAGCACAATATTAAAATAAGAGAAAAAAATGAAACAATACAGAATCATAAAACAGGGTTGACTGATGTTTTGCTTAAAGTGGATTACTCAAATTGGCAGTTAGTTATCTCGAAGATGATTCAATTTGGTCTTTTCGAAATAGAGAGATACTTCCCATTTGTGCAGGTATCTGACGTCATCAATTTCTATGGAAATCAGCAAGAAATTCAGGGAAACAGGGTTACATATATGACGTTTTCAAAGGAATTTAATGACGTCACAATGCTTTTACGTCAGATACCTGCACAAATTGAACATATATACATGCAGGACTGTAAAATCGAAAAGACGGAATGGAACAATATTGGTTGCAAAAGAAAAAGTCTTACAAAACATCAGAAGTTGGAAGCATAAGAGTAATTAAGATCTTGTAAGAATTAATTTGGCTGGGGTACTGGACTACTTTGTTAAAAAGGTTAAAGTTTATTAACCATTGTAAAGATGATTTTCAGTATAGACAAAGAAAGACAACTTTTGTTTGTACACATTGTACATGCAAGTATCAACTTTTTGACATATTAGATTTACTTCTTGATTCTAGAAACTGTTTTGTACTGGAAAATTGTACATTTACATAGATTATACATATTCAATATTCCAATTTTGTCGTTAATACAGGAGGCTGACTCTTATACAGAATATGAGGATAATTTTGTGGTTCCACAAGTCTGCAGTGCTGACGTAGGATCTGAAGTTGACGGGGGATATTCTAGCCATAGCACCTGTAGTAGCTGCCCCATGGACAATCAGTCAGTGGAACAAATGGAATATGTACAACAGGTAAACGAACTTTTTAGTTCTTTGCAAAGGTAAAGCAGCATATACATGTAGGAGTCACTTTGCTCTGTGTTTGTTTGTCCGAGTGTTGAATATTATAGTAATCATTGTAACATTTCCAAAGAATGTCAATCTGCAATAAATGTAAGCAAGTCAATCTGAGGGTTTTGAATTAAGGGTCAAACCTACAACAACTGACATTTGGGATCCATAGACCAAAAACACTCTAAGGATGTGTAATTTATTATATCATGGCCTATGTAAAAAGGGGAATCAACAGAAATACTTAATTATTGAAATATTTGAGGTAAAGTCTGTCCTTTGAGCCTCTGCATATTAACACATTAAAGTCATATGTGTAATTAGAGTATGTTTTTATTCAAAAGAATCAAGTGCATAAGCAGATCTGATGAGGAAGGGGGTCTTTTTCTCCCAAGGTATTTAAGGTGGGAAAAGATGCAATGATTTACCTGTGCGTGCGAATCACCAAAAGAAGTTCAAGGTCAAGGCTGTGGTCAAATTACAACAAGCAGAACTAACTATAACTAATCATTTGTATACTCTGTCAAGTTCATTTTATCATTCTTTTTTCCTGGATACTTTTTTGTCAGTCATTTCTGTATGTTTTTAAGAGAGACCAACAACCTACTGATTCAGACTGGTGTGAGTATGATTCATGCTGTATCCCTGGAAACAGTGAAGTGGATGATATACTCTATCATTTTGGTAATTAAGATACATTTATTTGTTTGGTTCAAGATGTACCATGTAATTGTATGTAAGGGTCACTAGTCCTTTTTTGAGTTATCTTTGGCCTGGTGAAATATCAACTGGAATAATGGAATCATACAAACAGAATTAATTAACGAATTAAGAATGCAATTTAATGTAAGGCTTCACTGCTTATTTACAAAGACTTAAGAAACAGTCAGTAATTACTGATGCCAATTAATCATAATTGAAAAACTATCTGCAGTTTATTCTTAAACATAAATTTAGTACCTCTATGTATGATATTCTTTCTTATTTTTACAATTGTACGTATTTATTACATGTATAACATATAATGTTTCATTGAAGATCAGTTTTTCCGAGGACAAGTGGACCAAGCTATCAGAGAATTTCAGGAAAGAATGGGTTCAATTTTGAATGAACAACAAATTCATATCAGACAAATTATAGCGAAAGCATTAAGGTCTCACCACAGTCAGGTAAAAGTAAGACTTTCAAATCTTGTTTTTTTGCTTACATGCACAAATTTAAATTCAAAAAATAAAATTAGAGGACGCTACCGAAATACATTTGGCTGTGTCAAGAAAATCACTTCAGCATTCAATAAGTATCACTGATGAGGATTTACTATCCAAAACACATGTTTGGTGCATTACAATTGGTTAAAAATTTTCTTCAAGAAGGCAAAGAGACTTGGATACTTCCATATTATTATCATAAACACTTATTCATCCTTTTGCAATGTGGAGCAGTTAAATTTGTTCCTGTGACTGGATGTTTAAAGTGTAATAATTACTTCTTTCCAGCTCTGTCGCCTAAAAAGAAGCTTTAAAATGTTTTGGTCCTTTATCAATTTGACATCATACATGTACATGTGTATATATCATTTTGCTATTTGGGAAACTTATCATTTTATCCAAAAATATCATCGAAATCAAAAGGAGGTTAACGTCTTAGTACTATTCCTCCAATGCTATTTTGTTCATAGATTTAATTTAAGTTTGCTACTGAATCTACCCTTAACACAAAATTTGGAGCCCACACTCTCTGCAAAGTACTTGTACAATTTAAATTCAAAAAATAAAACCAGAGGGTGCTACTGAAATACATTTGTCTGTGTCAGAAAATCACCTCGGCATTCAATAGTTACCACTGATGAGGATTTTCTACTCCGATACATGTGTCTGGTGTATTAAAATTGTTTTGAAATTTTCTTCAAGAAGGTAAAGAGTTGGAACACTTCTGTATTAGTACATGTATGTAAATGATGGCAATTAAACTTTCATCTGTGAATACATGTTAGTCAGTTGATTAGATTCTAATTCTAACTTTCATCAGTGAATACATGTTAGTCAGTTGATTAGATTCTATTTTATTTTTTTTATTTTAAGGGTCAAGAACAAGTGGCAGAAGTGAGTATAATCAGTAAAAGAAAAAAACTTTGTGATATACATGTATATTAATATTTTTTCTGTAAAATTGAGTGTTCTCCAATTTCGGGTATGTCTGACGTAAACCATCTGAACATTGTATAAACTTTACTTTTGATACATCAGTTTTTAGCTCACCTGAGCCAAAGGCTCAAATGGAGCTATTGTCATACCGGATTGTCCAGCGTCCGTCGTCCGTCCGTCCGTCGTCCGTCCGTCCGTCCATCCGTTAACTTTTCACATTTTCATCTTCTCCTCTGAAACCGCTAGGAGGATTTTGATGAAACTTGGTATGCATGAAGTACTAAAGGTCCTCTACCAAGTTTGTTCATTTTGGCTCGATCCCTTCAGGGGTGGATTCAGGGCGGGGTCAAATAGGCCCCGGAGGGTACCCCTCTTCAAAAATCTTCTTCTCCAGTTCCACTGAATGGATTGAAAAACTAATTGTATCTATGTGATCTAGAAGGATGTATGATTCAAGTTTGTTCATTTCGTTAAAATCCGATAACTAATTTTTGACGCGTTTTTGACGTCTTTTTCGACATTGTATTTTTAATGCAATAATTGATATTTCTCTTAATATTTTCTTTCTTACTGAAAAATTCTGCTCCAGTTTAGTTTAATTTAGCCATTTTTAAGCAGAGGAATGCTTTAGTGAAAGAATTTTGCTGAAAAGTTTATATTTGAATTTTCAATGATTTTTTTAACACTGTAAAAAAGGAAGGGGGGATGGTCTTTCATCATTTTTGGCATTTTATGGTTCTTCCCATGAATGATTGTTCTAACATTTATCAGAATTATTATAAGGAATGTAACAGTGATGAATTTTTTTCAATATCTTGACTTTTAGATTATTAATGATTTTTTATTACTTTAAATAGGTATGTTTTCAGTGTGTCAATGAGTCCCAAGGTAGCGAGTTCAAATCCCAACTGGGGCATAAAATGTTTTTTTCTTTATTTTTCATTTTCCTCCACTTTTTAAGCTTTGAATGCAATTTTAACTTTTCTGAATAATTTTAATGCCGATTTGGCCATTTTTTTGACTTCGGCATTTTTTATGAAGTTTGGCATTATCTCCATATTAATTCCCCTTGGGTTCATATTGATATATTAAAAGCTATATTCTAGGTAAAATTAAATTAATAAATGTTTGTGTGATAGCATTTTTAGCTCACCTGAGCCAAAGGCTCAAAGTGAGCTATTGTCATACCGGATTGTCCGGCGTCCGGCGTCCGTCCGTCCGTCCGTTAACTTTTCACATTTTCATCTTCTCCTCTGAAACCGCTTGGAGGATTTTGATGAAACTTGGTATGCATGAAGTACTAAAGGTCCTCTACCAAGTTTGTTCATTTCGGCTGGATCCCTTCAGGGGTGGATCCAGGGCAGGGTCAAATAGGCCCCGGAGGGTACCCCTCTTCAAAAATCTTCTTCTCCAGTTCCACTGAATGGATTGAAAAACTAATTGTATCTATGTGATCTAGAAGGATGTATGATTCAAGTTTGTTCATTTCGTTAAAATCCGATAACTAATTTTTGACGCGTTTTTGACGTCTTTTTGGACTTAGTCAGAAATGCACATTTTTGCACTTTTTCTTTAAATAACTCAATAAGTGTATGATTTTACACACTCATTTACTACATATTTATCATATTTAACTTACTTAATGCTTTAATATGTATTTTATGCTTAAATTTTATTTTTTTGATTTTTTATGAATTTTTTTCTTATGGAAAAAGGACAGGGGGGGGGGGGGGGGGGGGTGATTTTCATACATTTTCTGCTTCTTTTCTATAACCACTCTTCAGATTGTCATGACAATTTGTAGGTATGAGGTACTCATGCATGGTACCCTACAAGTGAAAGAATTTTGTCAAGATATCCACTTTTGGATTTTTAAGGAATATTTTTTAAGATTGTACATATGTATAATGTATTTTTTCCATGCCCAATGGACCCATGGGGAGTGGCTTCAAACCCCGGCGGGACCCCAACAAAATTTTCTTTCCCTTTTTAGCTCACCTGAGCCAAAGGCTCAAAGTGAGCTATTGTCATACCGGATTGTCCGGCGTCCGTCGTCCGTCCGTCCGTCCGTCCGTTAACTTTTCACATTTTCATCTTCTCCTCTGAAACCACTTCGAGGATTTTGATGAAACTTGGTATGCATGAAGTGCTAAAGGTCCTCTACCAAGTTTGTTCATTTTGGCTCGATCCCTTCAGGGGTGGATCCAGGGCGGGGTCAAATAGGCCCCGGAGGGTACCCCTCTTCAAAAATCTTCTTCTCCAGTTCCACTGAATGGATTGAAAAACTAATTGTATCTATGTGATCTAGAAGGATGTATGATTCAAGTTTGTTCATTTCGTTAAAATCCGATAACTAATTTTTGACGCGTTTTTGACGTCTTTTTCGACATTGTATTTTTAATGCAATAATTGATATTTCTCTTAATATTTTCTTTCTTACTGAAAAATTTGCTCCAGTTTAGTTTAATTTAGCCATTTTTAAGCAGAGGAATGCTTTAGTGAAAGAATTTTGCTGAAAAGTTTATATTTGAATTTTCAATGATTTTTTTAACACTGTAAAAAAGGAAGGGGGGATGGTCATTTTCATCATTTTTGGCATTTTATGGTTCTTCCCATGAATGATTGTTCTAACATTTATCAGAATTATTATAAGGAATGTAACAGTGATGAATTTTTTTCAATATCTTGACTTTTAGATTATTAATGATTTTTTAGCTCACCTGAGCCATAGGCTCAAGTGAGCTATTGTCATAGTGTTGCGTCTGTCGTCCGTCGTCCGTCGTCGTCGTCCGTCGTCGTCGTCCGTCGTCGTAAACTTTTCACATTTTAAACTTCTTCTCCAGAAGGGCTGAAGGGATTTTGATGAAACTTGGTAGGTATGAAGTACTCATGGTCCCCTACAAGTGTTGTTGTTTTTCGTCCGGATCTGTCAACAGGTGGCGCCACCACAGCCAAAAGTAGGTCACGGGGGGTACCCTCCTTTGACAAACTTCTTCTTCAGAACCGAAGCATGTATCGACAAACCGAAAGCATCAGGATGATCTAGAGAGATGTCTTAAGAAGTGTTGTTATTTTTGGTTCCACTTCGAAGTCAAATTTTTGACGCGTTTTTGACGTCTTTTCGGACTTAGTCAGAAATGCACATTTTTGCACTATTTCTTTAAATAACTCAATAAGTGTATGATTTTACACACTCATTTACTACATATTTATCATATTTAACTTACTTAATGCTTTGATATGTATTTTATGCTTAAATTTTATTTTTTTGATTTTTTATGAATTTTTTTCTTATGTAAAAAGGAAGGGGGGGGGGGGGTGATTTTCATACATTTTCTGCTTCTTTTCTATAACCACTCTTCAGATTGTCATGACAATTTGTAGGTATGAGGTACTCATGCATGGTACCCTACAAGTGAAAGAATTTTGTCAAGATATCCACTTTTGGATTTTTAAGGAATATTTTTTTAAGATTGTACATAGGTATAATGTATGTTTTCCATGCCCAATGGACCCATGGGGAGTGGCTTCAAACCCCGGCGGGACCCCAACAAAATTTTTTTCCCCTTTTTAGCTCACCTGAGCCATAGGCTCAAGTGAGCTATTGTCATAGTGTTGCGTCTGTCGTCCGTCGTCGTCCGTCGTCGTAAACTTTTCACATTTTAAACTTCTTCTCCAGAAGGGCTGAAGGGATTTTGATGAAACTTGGTAGGTATGAAGTACTCATGGTCCCCTACAAGTGTTGTTGTTTTTCGTCCGGATCTGTCAACAGGTGGCGCCACCACAGCCAAAAGTAGGTCACGGGGGGTACCCTCCTTTGACAAACTTCTTCTTCAGAACCGAAGCATGTATCGACAAACCGAAAGCATCAGGATGATCTAGAGAGATGTCTTAAGAAGTGTTGTTATTTTTGGTTCCACTTCGAAGTCAAATTTTTGACGCGTTTTTGACGTCTTTTCGGACTTAGTCAGAAATGCACATTTTTGCACTATTTCTTTAAATAACTCAATAAGTGTATGATTTTACACACTCATTTACTACATATTTATCATATTTAACTTACTTAATGCTTTGATATGTATTTTATGCTTAAATTTTATTTTTTTGATTTTTTATGAATTTTTTTCTTATGTAAAAAGGAAGGGGGGGGGGGGTGATTTTCATACATTTTCTGCTTCTTTTCTATAACCACTCTTCAGATTGTCATGACAATTTGTAGGTATGAGGTACTCATGCATGGTACCCTACAAGTGAAAGAATTTTGTCAAGATATCCACTTTTGGATTTTTAAGGAATATTTTTTTAAGATTGTACATAGGTATAATGTATGTTTTCCATGCCCAATGGACCCATGGGGAGTGGCTTCAAACCCCGGCGGGACCCCAACAAAATTTTTTTCCCCTTTTTAGCTCACCTGAGCCATAGGCTCAAGTGAGCTATTGTCATAGTGTTGCGTCCGTCGTCCGTCGTCGTCGTCGTCGTCCGTCGTCGTAAACTTTTCACATTTTAAACCCCAAGGAAATTTTTTTCCCCTTTTTAGCTCACCTGAGCCATAGGTTACAGCTGATAATTCAACAAGTGACACATGCTCCAATGTCTTATTGATTGACCTTTCATGTGATATGATTCAATTATTTAAATTCTTTATACTTGTTTAGAATTTTATTTTTAAAGTCGGGAAGAAGCCATTTTTTGCCGTGTAGGATCCAGATCCCAGTTATTTTTCAAGTACTTTCTTACCAAAAATAGGAGAAAAATTCTCAATTTGCACCGGCTTAAACACATTGACACTACTTTTGAATGTTTAGAAATTTTATTTGAATTACATAGAAAAAAATGCCGTAAAGATTAAAAGTACACAACTTTTTTAATATTTTTTCAAAGCCATGCACCTGGTTCTGGACCGGAATTATTCGAATTTTATGATCTGGATCTGAGGACCTATTTTCACACGTATTCTTCCACACATGTAGATGTCTCACACACTTTAAACTATATTCAAAATTTTATTTCATCTATCTAGTAAACAATCACGGGAAGACAATTCAAGATAAACATTGTGTGTATTTTCCACCAATTGTTGAAAATAATAAGAAAATAATCGGAACTATTTGACAGGACAATGACCTAGATAATGACCTGGACAATGACCTAGATAATGACCTAGCTATGCATATCTGTAGCCTGTACTCGAAGGGGATTCCCCATGTACTAATGTGATACCTTTAGTACTGCGATACGTTTCAGGAGATACAGTGCAAACGGAAAAGATTTTTATACTTGGAACACTTTCGTAATGGTTATCATTCATGTACTTGGAACACTTGCATGTACTTGTTATCATATATAAAGTTTGCTTGAATTTCCTCTGTCTTAGACTCTGATGAAGTAATTTACGGACTGATTTCTTGAAGAAACGTCTAATGAGTAATCTCTTCCTCTGGATTTTGAGAATGCATAGGACATTTAATATCTGAAATTCTTGAAAATAAATAATTCAGTTCAGACTTCCTGAAATCTTCCAATGAAATGTTGGACCACAGAAAGCTGTTATTTTATTAGAGAAAATAAATTATTATTCACAACCTTAAGCCACTGTGTTCGTCATCTTGTATGTATAATATTTCTAAGAGGAACACAGAGGCCTGAGGTTGTGAATAATAAAACATTTTCTCTCATAAAACGACAGGTTCCTGTGTTAAGACATTTGGGAATTTTTATCTGTTCAAATAATAGATACATTATGAGTTTTTATCGCACCAAATTATTTTTTTGTCGGCAAATCCGATGCAACTGATACATTTCATGAACTCTCTCCGCTAACAACTTGTCCGTGTAACAGACCTATGATGAGGTAAAACAATTAGTTAACAGTAAATTACAATGTCGTAGGTCTGCTAGTTGGACAAGCTTAACAATTTCATGGGCCTTTTAATTTGTTTCAAACTGCGAAACCTAGAGAAACCACTTGAGTTGTTGAACAGCGTATGCAGAAATACAACGCTCCTTCTCGCTTGTTGAAATATGCATAGGCAAGAAGCGCCGCATTTCAGCATATTTTACTGAAAATTATTTGTTCAAGTGGCTTCACTGGGTCATGAGGTTTGATACAACATACACTGCTTTTTTGGAAAACAAACTGGCCCAATTTCTGCACAACTCACTTGAATTGATAAATATTGGATCAAAATGATTTTAACTGTATGTTTCATGTATTTGAGATGAAATCAATACTATTCAAAAGCATAATTTATAGATTTCAGTGAATAAAGGCAAAACCGAAAAATCTTTGTTTTTTATGCCCCTGGAATAAAAGATTCGGGAGCATATAGTTTTTGGCCTGTCCGTCTGTCTGTTTGTCTGTCTGTTTTCCGAAAAACTTTAACATTGGGCATAACTTTTGAATGGAAGCATAATTTATGAAATCATTTCATTGTTTTATTCTTTTTCTGCTGCACATTAATGTGGAATGTTACAATATGATTTTATTTTTGATGTTGCATAATTGAAATATACTAGCTGGGCATATGACGTTGGACCACTTTATCCGTCTTTTCAAATCAGTAAAAAAGTTATAGTTATTGTTTTGAAATGTGACTATTTTTTCTTTTTTGTACTTTTAAAGGTTGTCTGAAAAAAAATAACTTCTCTGCATCCGGCAAAAATCTTTTTAGAAAGGTTGTTGGCTAAAATCCTGGTACTGGCACTATCAGTATTCAATGTCAGTATGTCAATTAGAGCGTGCATGGGTATCAGGTGAGCGTTGTGCCCCCTGGGGCTCTTGTTATTACTTTAAATAGGTATGTTTTCAGTGTGTCAATGAGTCCCAAGGTAGCGAGTTCAAATCCCAACTGGGGCATAAAATGTTTTTTTCTTTATTTTTCATTTTTCCTCCACTTTTTAAGCTTTGAATGCAATTTTTAACTTTTCTGAATAATTTTAATGCCGATTTGGCCATTTTTTTGACTTCCGCATTTTTTATGAAGTTTGGCATTATCTCCATATTAATTCCCCTTGGGTTCATATTGATATATTAAAAGCTATATTCTAGGTAAAATTAAATTAATAAATGTTTGTGTGATAG
Organism: Pinctada fucata; assembly: GCA_028142955.1. Taxonomy (NCBI): domain Eukaryota; kingdom Metazoa; phylum Mollusca; class Bivalvia; order Pterioida; family Pteriidae; genus Pinctada; species Pinctada fucata. The sequence continues at coordinate 35,454,402 of AP027104.1, forward strand.
CATTTTTAGCTCACCTGAGCCAAAGGCTCAAAGTGAGCTATTGTCATACCGGATTGTCCGGCGTCCGGCGTCCGTCCGTCCGTCCGTCCGTTAACTTTTCACATTTTCATCTTCTCCTCTGAAACCGCTTGGAGGATTTTGATGAAACTTGGTATGCATGAAGTACTAAAGGTCCTCTACCAAGTTTGTTCATTTCGGCTCGATCCCTTCAGGGGTGGATCCAGGGCGGGGTTAAATAGGCCCCGGAGGGTACCCCTCTTCAAAAATCTTCTTCTCCAGTTCCACTGAATGGATTGAAAAACTAATTGTATCTGTGTGATCTAGAAGGATGTATGATTCAAGTTTGTTCATTTCGTTAAAATCCAATAACTAATTTTTGACACGTTTTTGACGTCTTTTCGGACTTAGTCAGAAATGCACATTTTTGCTTTTTTCTTTAAATAACTCAATAAGTGTATGATTTTACACACTCATTTACTACATATTTATCATATTTAACTTACTTAATGCTTTGATATGTATTTTATGCTTAAATTTTATTTTTTTGATTTTTTATGAATTTTTTTCTTATGTAAAAAGGAAGGGGGGGGGGGGGGGTGATTTTCATACATTTTCTGCTTCTTTTCTATAACCACTCTTCAGATTGTCATGACAATTTGTAGGTATGAGGTACTCACGCATGGTACCCTACAAGTGAAAGAATTTTGTCCAGATATCCACTTTTGGATTTTTAAGGAATATTTTTTAAGATTGTACATATGTATAATGTATGTTTTCCATGCCCAATGGACCCATGGGGAGTGGCTTCAAACCCCGGCGGGACCCCAACAAAATTTTTTTTCCCTTTTTAGCTCACCTGAGCCAAAGGCTCAAGTGAGCTATTGTCATAGTGTGGCATCCGGCGTCCGTCCGTCCGTCGTAAACTTTTAACATTTTCAACTTCTTCTCAAGAACGGCTGAAGGGATTTTGATGAAACTTGGTATGCATAAAGTACTAAAGGTCCTCTACCAAGTTTCTTCATTTCGGCTCGATCCCTTCAGGGGTGGATCCAGGGCGGGGTCAAATAGGCCCCGGAGGGTACCCCTCTTCAAAAATCTTCTTCTCCAGTTCCACTGAATGGATTGAAAAACTAATTGTATCTATGTGATCTAGAAGGATGTATGATTCAAGTTTGTTCATTTCGTTAAAATCCGATAACTAATTTTTGACACGTTTTTGACGTCTTTTCGGACTTAGTCAGAAATGCACATTTTTGCACTTTTTTTTTAAATAACTCAATAAGTGTATGATTTTACACACTCATTTTGTCCAGATATCCACTTTTGGATTTTTAAGGAATATTTTTTAAGATTGTACATAGGTATAATGTATGTTTTCTTACCAAAAATAGGAGAAAAATTCTCAAATCGCACCGGGTTATACACATTGATACTATTTTTGAATGAAGAAATTTTATTTGAATCACAAAAAAAAAATGCCGTAAAGATTAAAAGTACACAACTTTTTTAATATTTTTTCAAAGCCATGCACCTGGTTCCGGACCGGAATTATTCGAATTTTATGATCTGAGGACCCATTTTCACACGTATTCTTCCACACATGTAGATGTCTCACACACTTTAAAACTATATTCAAAATTTTATTTCATCTATCTAGTAAACAATCACGGGAAGACAATTCAAGATAAACATTGTGTGTATTTTCCACCAATTGTTGAAAATAATAAGAAAATAATCGGAACTATTTGACAGGACAATGACCTAGATATGCATTAATTCATCTTCGTCCCCAAAGCGCATCGTAATCCGCTAGGCGCTTCATTGCAATACAAACCGCAAAGCAGTACTGCGATATATTTCAGGAGATACAGTGCAAACGGAATAGAATTTTATACTTGGAACACTTTCATAATGGTTATCATTCATGTACTTGGAACACTTGCATATACTTGTTATCATGTATAAAGTTCGTTCGAATTTCCTCTGTCTTAGACTCTCTTAGATGAAGTAATTTACGGACTGATTTCTTGAAGAAACGTCTAATGAGTAATCTCTTCCTCTGGATTTTGAGAATGCATAGGACATTTAATATCTGAACTTCTTGAAAATAAATAATTCCGTTCAGAGTTCCTGAAATCTTCCAATGAAATGTTGGAACACAGAAGCTGTTGTTTTAATAGAGAAAATAAATTATTATTAACAAGCTTAAGCCACTGTGTTCGTCATCTTGTATGTATAATATTTCTAAGAGGAACACAGAGGCCTGAGGTTGTGAATAATAAAACATTTTCTCTCATAAAACGACAGGATCCTGTGTTAAGACATTTGGGAATTTTTATCTGTTCAAATAATAGATACATAATGAGTTTTTATCGGACCAAATAACTTCTTGTCGGCAAATCCAATGCAACCGATACATTTCATGAACTCTCTCCGCTAACAACTTGTCCGTGTAACAGACCTATGATGAGGTAAAACAATGAGTTAACAGTAAATAACGATGTCGTAGGTCTGCTAGTTGGACAAGCTTAACAATTTCATGGGCCTTTTAATTTGTTTCAAACTGCGAAACCTTAGAGAGAAACCACTTGAGTTGTTGAACAGCGTATGCTGAAATGCGACGCTCCTTCTCGCCTGTTGAAATATGCATAGGCAAGAAGCGTCACATTTCAGCATATTTACTGAAAATTATTTGTTCAAGTGGCTTCACTGGGTCATGAGGTTTGATACAACAAACACTGCTTTTTGGCCGGATTGCAAAGCAATTCCGGTCTATAGATTGACGATGTCCGTCTGTCCGTCTGTCCGTCTGCCGTCAACATTTTGGTTAAAGTTTCTGGTTGAGGCAAAATCTAAGGAACTATATGCAGTAGAAACTTTATATTATACATGAAGCTTGCCCAGGACAAGACCTTTCAATTTATGCCGTAACATTTGACCTAGTGACCTTGACCTTGGACTTTGACCTAGTTAAAGATTTTGGTTAAAGTTTCTGGTTGAGGCAAAATCTAAGTAACTATATGCAGTAGAAACTTTATATTATACATGAAGCTTGCCCATGACAAGACCTTTCAATTTATGCTGTAACATATGACCTAGTGACCTTGACCTTGGACTTTGACTTAGTTAAAGATTTTGGTTAAAGTTTCTGGTTAAGGCAAAATCTAAGTAACTATATGCAGTAGAAACTTTATATTATACATGAAGCTTGCCCATGACAAGACCTTTCAATTTATGCCATAACATTGGACCTAGTGACCTTGACCTTGGACTTTGACCTAGTTAAAGATTTTGGTTAAAGTTCCCGGTTTAAGCAAAATCTATGGAACTGTATGCAGTAGAAACTTTATATTATACATGAAGCTCGCCCATGACAAGACCTTTCAATTTATACCGTAACATTTGACCTAGTGATCTTGACCTTGGACTTTGACCTAGTTAAGGATTTTGGTTAAAGTTCCTAATTTAAGCAAAATCTATGGAACTGTATGCAGTAGAAACTTTATTTTATACATGTAGGTTGCCTCTGACAAAACCTTTCAATTTATGCTGTATTATTTGACCTATTGACCTTGACCCAGTTAGTGACAAAAACTTACTTTGCAATCCGGCCATACCGTCTTTAGCGGTGTTTTATTTGGAAAACAAACTGGCACAATTTCTGCACAACTCACTTGAATTGGTGAATATTGGATCAAAACGATTTTAACTGTACGTTTCATGTATTTGAGATGAAATCAATACTATTCAAATCAGGGATTTTTCAAGTCCGTTTTTGGGTCCGATTATCGGACCCATTCCCAACGCCGAAATGGCCTGTATTTTCCCAATTTATGATTGAAATTTCCCAATTTGAACCTCTTTATTTTTTCTTAAAGTATTCTTCAATAAAGAGCAAAATAATGTCAACTGAAATACCTAGCAGAAATACGACATTAATGATCGATATGTAAATTGGTCAAAAATCTTTCATCCGGTATAGGTTTACATTTTAGTCATCAAATCGTATCTCCAGTATTGGGAACCCAGGACCATGTCATCTCACAAAAAGCAAATCTGATACCAAAAAAAGTACAAAAGGGAGTACATCTTCTTTGTAGAGGATAGATACGTTCTTCAAAATAAAATTTTGGATAGTGACTATAAAAGAAACAACAGAAAATAGTTATCAGTAAACAGACTGAGGCGAGTCGGTCAGTGGGAATGTCCCTCGTCAAACACTGACTTTGAATCTGAATCCTGATTAATCATGATCATTAAAGTAGCCCCTCTGACTCTGAACAGATGCCTGTTCCTGATCCTAGAAGTTGATGTCCTTTGAAGCACAATCTAAAGAATAGATGGCTTTACTAGTACTTTAACTTTGTTTCTTTTATTGAAGACACTTTGAATAAGAAGGAGTTATATCTCTGTGTAATGATTTATTCCATTGAGAATCAATTAAACTGTTGGAAATTCCCAATTTCATTGAAACGCCGTGATTTTTCCCAATTTTAACGGACCCTGGACCCAAAGTAAAATACCCTGAAAAATCCCTGTGGACAAAAGCATAATTCATAGATTTCAGTGAATAAAGGCAAAACCGAAAAATCTTTGTTTTTTATGCCCCTGGAATAAAAGATTCGGGAGCATAAAGTTTTTGGCCTGTCCGTCTGTCTGTTTGTCTGTCTGTTTTCCGAAAAACTTTAACATTGGGTATAACTTTTGAATGGAAGCTGGTGATAGAGGTTTCATATTTCACATGTGTATTTACCAAAATTTTTGACCTCATGACCATAACCTTGACCTTTCAGGTACTTCTCAAAAACTTTAACATTGGGCATAACTTTTGAATGGTTATAGTGATAGGGCTTTCATATTGTACATGTGTATTCCTTGTGACAAGATCTTTCCATTGATACCAATATTACGCTGACCCTGACCTCTCACATACTTAACAGAAAATGGCGTTTATACTAACAAAGATGCCGCCGGGGGCATTCTCGTTTCACAAACACAGGCTTTATAATTTCTGGCATGCTAGCTATCAATAATGAAAGGTTTTGTGTTCAATTTTAAATAAACTTAATTTGTGAAATCATTTCATTGTTTTATTCTTTTTCTGCTGCACATTAATGTGGAATTTTACAATATGATTTTATTTTTGATGTTGCATAATTGAACTATACTAGCTGGGCATATGACGTTGGACCACTTTATCCGTTTTTTTCAAATCGGTAAAAAAGTTATTGTTTTGAAATGTGACTATTTTTTTCTTTTTTGTACTTTTAAAGGTTGTCTGAAAAAACACTTCTCTGCATCCGGCAAAAATCTTTTTAGAAAGGTTGTGGGCTAAAATCCTGGTACTGGCACTATCAGTATTCAATGTCAGTATGTCAATTAGAGCGTGCATGGGTATCAGGTGAGCGTTGTGCCCCCTGGGGCTCTTGTTGATTTACAACATGTACAATTTGAATTTGTAATAATTCTTTTATTGCAAAGATTATGAAAAGAGGGGGGGGGGGTTCAAAATTTCTATAACAACATCTGTTGTCAATTTTTTTTTCAATTAGAAGATAGGAACCGGACAAAATATTGTCTTTTTAGCTTGAGCCAAAGGCTCAAAGGGAGCTATTGTCATACCGGATTGTCCAGCGTCCGTCGTCCATCCGTCCGTTAACTTTTCACATTTTCATCTTCTCCTCTGAAACCGCTCGGAGAATTTTTTGGCCGGATTGCAAAGCAATTCCGGTCTATAGATTGACGATGTCCGTCTGTCCGTCTGCCGTCAACATTTTGGTTAAAGTTTCTGGTTGAGGCAAAATCTAAGGAACTATATGCAGTAGAAACTTTATATTATACATGAAGGTTGCCCATGATAAGACCTTTCAATTTATGTCGTAACATTTGACCTAGTGACCTTGACCTTGGACTTTGACCTAGTTAAAGATTTTGGTTAAAGTTCCTGGTTTAAGCAAAATCTATGGAACTGTATGCATTAGAAACTTTATATTATACATATAAGTTGCCCATGACAAGACCTTTCAATTTATGCCATAACATTGGACCTAGTGACCTTGACCTTTGACTTTGACCTAGTTAAAGATTTTGGTTAAAGTTTCTGGTTTAAGCAAAATCTAAGGAACTGTATGCAGTAGAAACCTTATATTATACATTTAGGTTGCCCATGATGAGACCTTTCAATTTATGCCGTAACATTGGACCTAGTGACCTTGACCTTGGACTTTGACCTAGTTAAAAATTTTGGTTAAAGTTTCTGGTTGAGGCAAAATCTAAGGAACTGTATGCAGTAGAAACCTTATATTATACATTTAGGTTGCCCATGACGAGACCTTTCAATTTATGCCGTAACATTGGACCTAGTGACTTTGACCTTGGACTTTGACCTAGTTAAAGATTTTGGTTAAAGTTCCTGGTTTAAACAAAATCTAAGGAACTGTATGCAGTAGAAACTTTATATTATACATGTAGGTTGCCCATGATGAGACCTTTCAATTTATGCCGTAACATTTGACCCAGTGACCTTGACCTTGAACTTTGACCTAGTTTAAGATTTTGGTTAAAGTTCTTGGTTTAAGCAAAATCTAAGGAACTGTATGCAGTAGAAACCTTATATTATACATTTAGGTTGCCCATGACGAGACCTTTCAATTTATGCCATAACATTGGACCTAGTGACCTTGACCTTGGACTTTGACCTAGTTAAAGACTTTGGTTAAAGTTCCTGGTTTAAGCAAAATCTAAGGAACTGTATACAGTAGAAACTTTTTATTATACATGTAGGTTGCCTCTGACAAGACCTCTCAATGTATGCTGTAATATTTGACTTAGTGACCTTGACTCAGTTGGTGACAAAAACTTACTTTGCAATCCGGCCATACCGTCTTTAGCGGTGTTTTATATTAAACTTGGTATGCATGAAGTACTAAAGGTCCCCTACCAAGTTTGTTCATTTAAATTGGATCCCTTCCAGGGTGGATCCAGGGCGAGGTCAAATTGGTCCCAGAGGGTACCCCTCTTTAAAAATCTTCTTCTCCAGAACCGCTGCATGTATTGAAAAACTAATGGTATCTGAGCGATCTAGAAGGATGTATGATTCAAGTTTGTTCATTTTGTTTAAATCCAATCACTAATTTTGACGTCTTTATGGCCTTAATTACTTTTATGCAAAAACTGGTATTTTTCTTATTCTCTTCTCTCATGCTGCCTTAATTTATGTGCATGCATTTTTTATGTCATATTACTAACTGTTGTTTTGTTCAGTCTTGTGTGCTTTGTTTAATTATATGTTATTTTATGTCTTGTGTTAACCTGTTTTCATAAATGACAACTTTTAATACATATTGTCTTCTCTCAACATACCCATTACCCAGTGTTCTCAGGTGAGCGATGTGGCCCCTGGGCCTCTTGTTTTACCACACAATTGCATGTAGTTCATGGCAGTTCATTTCTTTAATGCAACACTTGAGTACATATTATATTTTTATTAGTAAAAAACTATGAAATAGCAGACTTAATTTTTAATCTGATACTGTCATTCATGGAACATGAGTCTATAAAAATAAGAAAGACAAAATAAAGACTCCATTTGAATGCCCCACTTGACCCACACATATTTTTCTTTTTATAGAGAGATCCCTCCGACATATGTCAGCCGCCGTTCAAGATAAGTCGTATTTCCTCTGAGGTATGGGAAGCCATTTCTCCGTATCTTCCTGCCAGCATGACCAATCAGAGCTCTTCAAGTGATGCAAACCAAATGGACTCAAGAGGAGACAACTTTTCCACTAAAAGTAATTTCTCATCATATACAGACAAAGTTTTTTGAAAGTAAAATGTTGGCTATGAATATGAGAAAAGATCATTAGCTTTGATATGAGGGTTTATTCTGTTATCCATTGTTGAAAAAAAAACTAGACAAAATTTTTGTAAATAAAACCTAAATGTATGTTCCTACCACAGCAGTTAAACTTAACGATTAGTGAAAGGAATAGTGACCTTGACCTTTCACTTATTGAACCTAACATCAATAGGAGTATTATCGCCCTGTTCAGTAACCATATTATCGAAATTTGGTTTGAATAAGTGTCAAGTTATTGTCTAGATTCTCTATTTGAAGTATATTTCTCTGAACAGTGACCTTGACCTTTGATTCCAAAATCAATGAAATTCCTCCCCTTTTGATAAATAGCCATATATCCAAATTTGGGTTGAATAGGTGAAAGGGTTCTTGACTTGTGATTTGGAAACTGTTATTTAAAGTGCATTTTTTTCCTAAAATTGACCTTTACCTTTGACTTATTGACCCAGAATCAAAGGCCTCTTCTCCTCCTGATAAGTACATCAATAATCATGTATACAAATTTGGTTGAGGTAGGATGAAGGGTTCTTGAGTAATCATATAGAAACCATTATTTCAAGTGTGTTTTTTTTGTAATAATTACCTTGACCTTTGAACTATTAGCCTCAAAATCAATAGGCTTCTTGCCTTCTTTATAAGTAAGGAAATATCAAACTTTGGTTTGGATCTTATGTTATCATCTTGAATTGGTATTATTATTTTAAGTGTATTTTCCTAAAAGTGACCTTGAACTGTGACCAGCTGACCTTAAAACCAACAGGCTTCTTCCTCTCTCTTAATGTCTATGCCATTGCATGGCAGGGAATAATGTCTCAATAATATGATACTAGTATATGTACCAGAAAATGTCATATGATTACGCTATGAATTGCACTATTGACCTTCTATTTAGATTCCTGTGTCGAAGATGCTTCATCATCAACAACGTAAGTACTCTACTTTTTATGACACTGTATGAATATAAATCTTCAAAAGAGGATTGACCATTTTGATTTAATATTCAAACATGATAGAATATGATTAGCTCCCAATGTCCACGTAGTAAAGCAAATTCAAACTAAGAGGCTTATTAAAGAATTAAAAAAACCCCCAAAAACTTTGATTTATCTGTGACAATATATAAGGCATTAAAATTTGTTTTTTGGTTCTTTGAAAAAATTGAATTCTTTTACAAATTAATGCATTTGATTTTAGACACATATACATGTATTAGCAAGTCTTCAGAAAAAATTCTTACAATTAGTGATAGTAAATTCACATGGTCATTTGTTACTAGCTTCTTCCGTTGTTTGTAATCTTAGTGTGTCATTCAGATTTCTATTCCATTCATTTATTTTCAGGATAAAGCCGTCAACTGAAGGTGATATGAAACATAAATTGATCATACAATTACTGACATTAACAAATAATGTGAGTGCTATGTTACTGAAACCTGAATACAGATCATGAGACCTGCAGCTAGGTGAAAATGTAACATAAACCTATAGATTTCAAATGATGTTTCTAGTTTAGAGACTTTTCAAGGTCAAATGTTGTTACTATGTGTTACCTTGAATTTAAAGACTGCTTTAAAATCATTTAGTATGAATGAACAACTGCTGCGAGAACTGTATGGTATCAACATCACCAAATTAGAATTGCTAGTGAACAACGAAATGTGTTGTACACTGAAAAAAAAAAAATTGCATGCAGGTGTGAATTTATGTGATTGAGAATATACATATAAAATAACAAAAATAAGCTGATGTTCATATGTAACAGTCAAGGTTATTGACCTACATCTCAAAAATCATATATGCCTGCTTTTAAAAAATATAAAGTTATGAAGATTGTGTTTCTTAATTTGTTTGTTAGACTCATTTGTAGTGAATCAGTTGGATACATTACAAAATACACATTAAAATTGACACTTTCCAGTTGTATTTCTGTCATTTAATTTTTATGTCGCCTTCTTTCATATACAGTATAAAAGATGTAATTTTTCCATCTGTCTAATTTTCATATACAGCATATGGCTATAACATACATGTTACATATCACACTCACACACATATCAAACTTTGGATCGCTAAGCTTTATGATATTCACTGAGGGTCACATTTAAGGTCAAAGGTTACATATAATATTTTGTAGGGTCAAACATACAACGTGCAACATACCTGTTCTTAAACAGTCTAGTCAACTCAGATTGTCTTAGGTTGTTAAATGTTGCCTTGACCTAGTACGATCTAAGGACAAGGTTGCTGTCAGGGTCAAGGATGTAGATTTAGGGTCAAACATACAACAGGCAACATACCCCTTCTTAAACAGTCTAGTTAATTCAGATGATCATTGGTTGCTAAATGTTGTCTTGACCTAGTATGATCTAAGGTCAAGGTTACTGTCAAGGTCAAGGGCATATATTTAGGGTAAAACATACCTGTTCTTAGACAGTCTAGTTAATTCAGATGATCATTGGTTGCTAAATGCTGTCTTGACCTAGTATGATCTAAGGTCAAGGTTACTGTCAAGGTCAAGGGTGTAGAATAAGGGTCAAACATACAACAGAAAACATACCTGTTCTTAAACAGTCTAGTTAATTCAGATGATCATTGGTTGCTAAATGCTGTCTTGACCTAGTATGATCTAAGGTCAAGGTTACTGTCAAGGTCAAGGGTGTAGAATAAGGGTCAAACATACAACAGAAAACATACCTGTTCTTGAACAGTCTAGTTAATTCAGATGATCATTGGTTGCTATATGTTGTCTTGACCTAGAATGATCTAAGGTCAAGGTCATAGATTTAAGGTCAAACATACAACAGGCAACATACCTGTTATTGAACAGTCTAATTAATTCAGACGATCATTTCCATAAACATGAAATGGGAATTGGGCACAAGTTATACAAACATTATTTAAGCCCTTTCGCTAACATACCTGTTCTTGAGCATTCATATTGTCAATGGTTACTTAATTTTATTTTGACCCAGCATTGTCTCTTGTTTGATTATACCAATGAGAATATGGAAGAAAATTGTATAATGGTGGTATATGGTGTCATCTGGCTGTCTACTGGAATCTCTTTATGGGATACAAACTTATCCTTATAACTTTAATAAGGATTTTCTTACCTGTTACTGAGGTATGGCCTAGACAAGTGACCTCGCTGAGCCTTTTGTATACTCTAGGTTCTAATGCCTAACAGGATCAGCAGTTCTTTGGGAAAAAAAATATCTAGGGTCACCTTAGAAATTGTTGTGTGTTCTGCTTTCTGATTGGGTTATCTTATATCAGTATTATGTGTATTGTTATTTTGAACTCAAAGTAGGCTAACTTTAAATAAAGTAGACTTGGTTTGAAGACTGCAGTTTCCCAATCTTATCTTCGTTAGTCAAGATTCTGATTCTTGAACTTACGTCCGATGGAATCTTTAATCTTTGGAGTCTTAATATTGTGGTTTTGACTTTTTGTGTCGCCTGCGAAGCATAGCGACACTTAGGGATCACTTTGTCCGTTGTTCATCTGTCCGTCTGTCTGTCACACTTGAATGTCTGTCACACCTTATATAAATGTGATTCCTAAGTATCGCTATGCTTTGCAGGCGACACATGCATTCCTTGAAATGATTTTTAAAATAAAACACCGCTAAAGACGGTATGGCCGGATTGCAAAGTAAGTTTTTGTCACCAACTGGGTCAAGGTCACTAAGTCAAATATTACAGCATACATTGAGAGGTCTTGTCTGAGGCAACCTACATGTATAATATAAAGTTTCTACTGTATACAGTTCCTTAGATTTTGCTTAAACCAGAAACTTTAACCGAAGTCTTTAACTAGGTCAAAGTCCAAGGTCAAGGTCACTAGGTCCAATGTTACGGCATAAATTGAAAGGTCTCGTCATGGGCAACCTAAATGTATAATATAAGGTTTCTACTGCATACAGTTCCTTAGATTTTGCTTAAACCAGAAACTTTAACCAAAATCTTTAACTAGGTCAAAGTCCAAGGTCAAGGTCACTAGGTCCAATGTTATGGCATAAATTGAAAGATCTCGTCATGGGCAACATACATGTATAATATAAAGTTTCTACTGCATACAGTGCTATAGATTTTGCTTAAACCAGGAACTTAAACCAAAATCTTTAACTAGGTCAAAGTCCAAGGTCAAGGTCACTAGGTCCAATGTTACGGCATAAATTGAAAGGTCTTGTCATGGACAACCTATATGTATAATATAAGGTTTCTACTGCATACAGTTCCTTAGATTTTGCTTAAACCAGGAACTTTAACCAAAATCTTTAACTAGGTCAAAGTCCAAGGTCAAGGTCACTAGGTCCAATGTTACGGACAACCTATATGTATAATATAAGGTTTCTACTGCATACAGTTCCATAGATTTTGCTTAAACCAGGAACTTTAACCAAAATCTTTAACTAGGTCAAAGTCCAAGGTCGAGGTCACTAGGTCAAATGTTACAGCATAAATTGAAAGATCTCATCATGGGCAACATACATGTATAATATAAAGTTTCTACTGCATACAGTTCCATAGATTTTGCTTAAACCAGGAACTCTAACCAAAATCTTTAACTAGGTCAAAGTCCAAGGTCAAGGTCACTAGTTCAAATGTTACGGCATAAATTGAAAGGTCTTGTCATGGACAACCTATATGTATAATATAAGGTTTCTACTGCATACAGTTCCTTAGATTTTGCTTAAACCAGGAACTTTAACCAAAATCTTTAACTAGGTCAAAGTCCAAGGTCAAGGTCACTAGGTCAAAGGTCTCGTCATGGGCAACTTACATGTATAATATAAAGTTTCTACTGCAAACAGTTCCATAGATTTTGCTTAAACCAGGAACTTTAACCAAAATCTTTAACTAGGTCAAAGTCCAAGGTCAAGGTCACTAGGTCAAATGTTACGGCATAAATTGAAAGGTCTTGTCATGGGCAACCTTCATGTATAATATAAAGTTTCTACTGCATATAGTTCCTTAGATTTTGCCTCAACCAGGAACTTTAACCAAAATGTTGACGGCAGACGGACAGACGGACATCGTCAATCTATAGACCGGAATTGCTTTGCAATCCGGCCAAAAATATATTCATTGTTTGTTTTACTACTGTGGCCATATTAAGCTCATTTCAATTTTGGACAAGGATAACATGAAACAGAAATGTTTCTCACTTTGGAGAGAGGATTTTGATTCATTGTTTCTACATTATCACTGTAGTTTGAAACCTCAATATGTCTCAAAGGCAACATTTTCAATACAAACGGGCACGTAGGACAGAAATGACAAGAGGTGTCCACTAATTGCATAACTATTTCCCATGTTAAAGACTTATCAATTGTAAAGTAATGTCATGTGGAAAATAGTAACAAATCTGTCATTGAAAACTAAAATTACATTGAAACCACGAACAAATATACTCGGGAAATGCAATATCAAAATAGAAAGCAACTCAAGGTCATCGATGAAAACTCATATTGGGGGATAGATACTCTCAACGCTCAATATGAAAGAAAATAGTTTTAAATGTGGATTTTTGTTTAGTGTGACTTCGCTAACGTTCTCCATAGGCTCAATATTAGATATCGGCGACGTCATGCTAAAAGCTCTCCATCTAAATCCATTTTCTGCCACTGTGAGTGTAGCATTAGTCGTATATCTTACACCATTAGCAACGAGACTTCGAGATCTATCCCCTTTATTAATTTTAATGGAAAAATACGCCGACAAAAGTGAGCTGCGCGGACAGAGTCCTACGAGGGAAGCAAGAATATGAGTCTAAGTAAGCATCAGTAAATCAATAATTAATTACTTAAGATAGTCTTCAGAAAACGGTTGATCAATATTTCAAATCCTTTTTGCTTGTATATTTCGAGTATCGAGTACCTCCCTTCCAAGCGGAGATATGCTCCCGACAATGTCTTTTTCTATGTTGGAAAGGGGTGTCGTGTGATATTGTTACAAGTTAGACGATTAATGATGCAAACATATCTCAAATATTGTTTGTACATGTATATTGATTCCCATGAGAACCTCAACTATATCTGCCCCACTGCTTGCGGACTTATTTTTATATTCATACGAAGCTGACTTCATCCAGACCTTGCTCTCGACTAAGCGAAAGCACCTCGCATCTCATTTCAATTTTACCTTCAGATACATAGATTACGTGTTGTCCATCAATAATCCGGAATTTAAGGACAATCTACATGAAATCTATCCTCATGAAATAGAGATCAAGGAAACAACAGAGAGCGACTGATCCGCTTCGTACTTGGATATACTTCTATCTTTCGACGCAAACGGCCATTTGAACACCTCACTGTATGACAAGCGTGACGATTTCAGCTTCCACATAACTAACTTCCCTTTCATGAGTAGCAACATTCCGTCTTCTGCTTATGGCGTATTTGTTTCTCAGCTTATACGGTACGCCAGGGCATGTTCTAAATATGAAGATTTCGTCATTAGAGCCAAACGGCTTGCAAGTAAGCAATTTGTTCAGGGTTATATCACACAACGGCTGAAATCATCATTGCGGAAGTTCTTCGGTCGCTACGGGGATTTTAAAAAAGCATATCAGATCCCCCTTTCCAGAATGATCAGTGACATTCTACATTGTGATTGAATGGCTGTCGTCATCACCAAACAAGACATACCTAATCTGTACATCAAAATGTACATTGAGACAATCACAGAATTTGACAGGTTTCCATGGAGCTGATGCGACGGGTGTTGCATGCAATCAGGAGACGCTAGCTCTCCCCGGGCACCTGGTCTCACTTCGGAATGTTGTTAGCAACAGTTTCGATAGGAATTCTCACGATTTTGCTTTGCCTTCTCGACTTTGAGACTGAATAAACGGTTAGGTATTTCTTTGATGTTTATTCCAATACGTCCATATTAATCAAAACTCCCCACATTGAGTTTTAAGTTCTTACTGATCTTTCACTCGCCTTATTTCAATTTAATCCTAAAAAACGTGCTATATTTGAAATAATTCCAAGAATATATATGGCTACTTGATGTATCGTCACGTTTTTGAGATGTTTGCATCATTAAAAAGTAGAAAGACAACACAAGTTGATCGCTGCCTCCTGATTATCAACCGACACCTTTTTGTCCGACTTGGAAAAAGAGCTGATGTAAGAGATATTGCTGGGAGTATATCTGCGCTTATAAGGGAGCTACTGCATTGAAAGGCACGATGATTCAATAGGATTCTAGTCATTGAAACAAAAAGAAGTATAAAATTGATCAACCTTTTTCTGAAAACTTTTAAAACAGTTACTTGTCGATTTTTCGATAGATGCCGAGTTCGAACCAAGAATCCTTTACATAACTCATAGTACTATCTTACAGCTGGGACTCATTATAAATCCTTTTGGTTTATTCAAGAATTTCACAATTTACTATACAACAAATTCTCCAGAATGTCTTTCGGTATTCTAATTTTTCACATGTCTCAAACTTCCTCATCGACACTCTCAGATGTTCACAAACATAACCAGGACAAAGATGCTTTTCTTAAAGAAATTTCGCCTTGGGAGCAACATGTTTCAATATGGTGAAGTTGCTCTTGAATAATTACTGAGAACCGATAATATATTAGACAGGTGAGGATGGTACAACTTACTTTGTCTGACAGTTACTATGAAAGTTACTATGTCAAAAAAGCGTACTTTGTACATAGTAACTTTCATACTTTTGGGGCATATTACATTGTTTAGATTTGAGGATCACTGACGAGAGTTAAGTACCCGAAACGTGCATGTCTGGTCCATGCTGCCAATTCATCTGTTCTTAAATGATGCTATTCAATTTGAAGACGTTTAACTTGTATATTGCTCTTCTTAGAAATTGGACATTTATGATTCTGAAGTAAAAGTCGACAAGATTGTCGCAGACAGAGTTGTTCGTCTGGACAACACCATCAAAGGTGTTCAAAAAACGAAGCAGATTTTATCGCTTTCTTTGGTTTCCTTAATTTGAAGATAAGACTCAAATAATCCGCAAATATAGGATTTTTTATAAACAGGAACTCACCTAATTAATTCATAGGGCTATTAACTGCTTTGTGTCATAGGGAAGCAATCACTGAATGAATCCAACTTCATATAAGTACGAAAAAAGTCGACGAGAAGTGGAACGCAAATCATGCCCATTGGACTGCCAACAATTTGTTTGAAAATGTTACGCACAAAGGGAAACGATGGAAGAATATTTGAATTTTTGGATATTCTATTGAAAAAGAGATAATATATACATGTCAACAAACTGATATTCATAAGTGAATTGATGAATATCTTTTTGTCCTACCCATAGAAGAATTGCATATGGATATATAAAAAGGTGCTTATCAACATACTTTCATCCAAATCTGTATTTCTTTTGGGTTCCAAGCCTAACTCAGATTTTCGTCTACAAACGGAAACGAAGAATATATTTCCTTTCTAAGAGCAGTTTTAAGGAAATGAAAGATTAATTTGGCTATAGGAAATATGTTAACATGTTGTATAGAAAATCAAAGAAGTAACAATTTTCAGTTCAATTCGTTCATTGCTGCATAATGTAGCCAGAGGACTTCAAACGTGGTAGGAATTAACCACTTGGTAAAGTTGCCGAAGGACACTGTTTTGTTTCGTCCGATGCCAGTACAAGGTAATCGCAGCCGTATCTGTCTTTGATAATTTTACAGTTTTTAGGACAAGTTGCATAGCTATGTTTGATACCTGCACTGTAAAGAGAAAATATTTCTATCGTAAGTTACCATTCATCAGGTTTTAAACATGCGAAATGAATTTCAAAGATAATTTCAAATATAATTTTAATTTTGAAGATTTATTCCAAAACAAAGTGTTCATCTCTGAAATTCTTAATGATGACCAAAGAACTTTGATTTCGCTTTGTGAAAAGAATTGGCACTCAAAAAAGTGAAATGATGTTAAAATTCATCGATTTAAAAAACTTAAAAAAAATTAATCCGAAAGAACGAGCAAGTAAGTTTGCAGAACAAGATTTTGCAAGCAGAATTTTAAATGGATATATGGGGGCAGGGGGTACCTATCTCCCCCTTCAGCCCGTTACCTCCCCTTCCCTTCCCGCCCCTCCTCCCACCCCCTCCTTTTCACACTTCCCTATTCTCCCCCTTCCCTTCTCTCCCTCCCTCCTTCCGCCCCCTTCCGCCCCCTTCCTCCCCTTCCCCCTTCCCTCCCCCTTTCACTCCTCCCGTCCCCTCCCTTTCACCCTGTCCACCACCTCATATATTGAAATAAATATAATTACCTCCTACATTTCATTGCGCCATGGGGTAAACACGTGCATACTCTACAATCTGTAGTCTTACAGGTTTGACCACGTGTTATTATTTTCCCTTCACACAGACAACCTACAAAAATTGAGCATGACACAAATTCAATATTCTGACGTAAAATGAAGTTATCGTGACGTAATTGGTTGTTCATCTACTTTCTTTTTTCTCCGTTCTATCGAATGAATAGTCTGTATAAAAATGTTCAGTGTTAGCAGAAATTTTAGACTGAGGATCACTGACGAGGGTTGAGTACCCGAAACGTGCATGTCTGGTCCATGCTGAAAATTTATCTGATCTTAAATGATGCTCTTGAATTTGAAGACGTTTTACATTTGAACCACTTGGTGAGTGTCACTGCTGGTGGACCAAGAGTCCCCGAGGGCACATGTAGCCAAGTTCGATCAACTTCGGTTGATCGTCTGTCTCTTCAACGCATTTGAAATTTTCTGTTACAAAATTTCTTGAAATTTCTAAAACGTGGGTCCTGTAGCATCATATCCCACCCATTCTGCTACGTCTTTCGGTACATTTTTGGACTTTATAATTTTTACACTTTTTGACCATATTACATTGTTTAGACTGAGGATCACTGACGAGGGTTGAGTACCCGAAACGTGCATGTCTGGTCCATGCTGAAAATTTATCTGATCTTAAATGATGCTCTTGAATTTGAAGACGTTTTACATTTGAACCACTTGGTGAGTGTCACTGCTGGTGGACCAAGAGTCCCCGAAGGCACATGTAGCCAAGTTCGATCAACTTCGGTTGATCGTCTGTCTCTTCAACGCATTTGAAATTTTCTGTTACAAAATTTCTTGAAATTTCTAAAACGTGGGTCCTGTAGCATCATATCCCACCCATTCTGCTACGTCTTTCGGTACATTTTTGGACTTTATAATTTTTACACTTTTTGACCATATTACATTGTTTAGACTGAGGATCACTGACGAGGGTTGAGTACCCGAAACGTGCATGTCTGGTCCATGCTGAAAATTTATCTGATCTTAAATGATGCTCTTGAATTTGAAGACGTTTTACATTTGAACCACTTGGTGAGTGTCACTGCTGGTGGACCAAGAGTCCCCGAGGGCACATGTAGCCAAGTTCGATCAACTTCGGTTGATCGTCTGTCTCTTCAACGCATTTGAAATTTTCTGTTACAAAATTTCTTGAAATTTCTAAAACGTGGGTCCTGTAGCATCATATCCCACCCATTCTGCTACGTCTTTCGGTACATTTTTGGACTTTATAATTTTTACACTTTTTGACCATATTACATTGTTTAGACTGAGGATCACTGACGAGGGTTGAGTACCCGAAACGTGCATGTCTGGTCCATGCTGAAAATTTATCTGATCTTAAATGATGCTCTTGAATTTGAAGACGTTTTACATTTGAACCACTTGGTGAGTGTCACTGCTGGTGGACCAAGAGTCCCCGAGGGCACATGTAGCCAAGTTCGATCAACTTCGGTTGATCGTCTGTCTCTTCAACGCATTTGAAATTTTCTGTTACAAAATTTCTTGAAATTTCTAAAACGTGGGTCCTGTAGCATCATATCCCACCCATTCTGCTACGTCTTTCGGTACATTTTTGGACTTTATAATTTTTACACTTTTTGACCATATTACATTGTTTAGACTGAGGATCACTGACGAGGGTTGAGTACCCGAAACGTGCATGTCTGGTCCATGCTGAAAATTTATCTGATCTTAAATGATGCTCTTGAATTTGAAGACGTTTTACATTTGAACCACTTGGTGAGTGTCACTGCTGGTGGACCAAGAGTCCCCGAGGGCACATGTAGCCAAGTTCGATCAACTTCGGTTGATCGTCTGTCTCTTCAACGCATTTGAAATTTTCTGTTACAAAATTTCTTGAAATTTCTAAAACGTGGGTCCTGTAGCATCATATCCCACCCATTCTGCTACGTCTTTCGGTACATTTTTGGACTTTATAATTTTTACACTTTTTGACCATATTACATTGTTTAGACTGAGGATCACTGACGAGGGTTGAGTACCCGAAACGTGCATGTCTGGTCCATGCTGAAAATTTATCTGATCTTAAATGATGCTCTTGAATTTGAAGACGTTTTACATTACTATTTTAATTCCAGAGTTTCATTGCTTTAATACATTGATGGAAGGATGAATACTGGCCTTTCGTCGCAGCATTGCACATACACAAATAGATTTGCTATTATTTGCTGGTACTTTCACGGTTTTATAACCTAAACCTTTTCGCTTGAACAATGATTCGCGGATCCCTGTTGTATTTTTATTCACTGAGACAAACTTTCCAGGTATGAAGTAGCGAGGGTTAATACACAGCGAATGATTTTACGAATACAGTATCATGTTCATTTAGTAGTAAGAGCGAAAATCAAGTATTCTTTGATTTCTATCAAGTGACCTGGACGAACACGCCTCTCCGACAATACATCGGCATATGATGTAACATTCTTGGATAGTACTTTCCGATCGTCACTGGGTCGTGTTTAAAGAGCGAGGGACCATATTTCGCCGGTGACCATATTTCGCGGTTTCATACGCTATGCCAGAGCAAGTACCAAATATACGGATTTTGTTCTGAGAGCTAGGCGTCTTTCAGATAAGCTTCTCAGTCAGGGATATGTTTGTGATCGACTAACATCGTCACTGAGGAAGTTCTACGGTCGATATGGGGAACTCGTCATACACTATGATGTCCCACTCTCCAGAATGGTAGATGATATTTTCTCATAGACCATTTGAACCATCTAACAAAAGATTGTACTCTATGTCTACCGAAATGGAAGTAATCGGATGTGACAGTTCTACCGAATTGAAGCGGCGTGTGTTGCATGCAAGTAAAAGATGCTTACTCTTCCTGGGCACCTGGTCTCACTCCCATATCGGGAGTTCGCTTCTTTTCATGTGGTGGAGGTTTTTGTTTGTTTGCTTTGGTTCCTGTTTTACCCTGATTTTGTATGCCTTCGGTTTCTGATTTTCTGAATTATCGATTTTGTGCTGTATACAGGGATATGGTCATTATCCATATTTGTCATTATTGCTTCTCGTTGATCATCAGAATTGTTTGTGAAGTTTATTTTTCTATATCATATCAAATATGACCGTAGCAGCCATGTTTTGATATATTGTGACATCTCCTGCACTCAAATGTGACGAAAAATACCACAAAATCAGGAACTTCTGACGTTAACATCCGAATTTTGTACAAAAACCAAACAAAGCAAACATTTTATTTGAAATCATCTTGTAGAAGTAGTGGCGACGAAAGAAAATCACAATTTTGTCCGTTTTGTGTGGTAAATGAATACTTATCAGCAAAAACGGCGAAATACGGTATGGTGACTGAAAACGTTTTATAAGGGAACAGTAAACTGAGTGAAATAAAACATTTTTGTAGTATTTCGATCAAGAATGGATGTTAAACGTCTTTAAATTCAATAGCATCATTTAAGACCAGATAAATTTAGAGCATGGACCAGACATGCACGTTTCGGGGACTTAACCCTCGTCAGTAATTCTTATTGTAAACAATGTAATATGGCCAAAAAGTGTGAAATTATTCTGTCCAAAAATGTACCGAAATATGTAGCAGAAAGATTGGGATATGATGCTACATGACCCACGTTTTAGGAATTTCAAGAAATTTTGTAACAGAAAATTTCAAATGCGTGAGCTGAATTCGGTCTTTTCGAAATACAGAGTTACTTCCCATTTGTGCAGGTATCTGACGTCAACGCATTGTGACGTCATCAATTTTTATGGAAACCAGCCTGAAATTCAGGGAAACAGGGTTACATATATGACGTTTTCAATGGAATTTAATGACGTCACAATGCTTTTACGTCATATACCTGCATAAATCGAACGTAGGACTGTAAAATCGAAAAGACGGAATTAAACTTTTGCAAAACTTATCTTCTGAAGGCTTTGATCACCTGTAGCCAAGTTCGATCAACTTTGGTTGATCGTCTCTTCAACGCATTCGAAAATTTCTGTTATCAAAATTTCTTGAAATTCCTAAAACATGGGCCCTGTAGCATCATATTCCACCAATCCTGCCAAGTCTTTCGGTACATTTTTTGGACATAAAAACGTTGCTTTCAAACCTTTTGACCATATTACTTTGGTTAGATTAAGAATCACTGATGAGGGTTAAGTACCAGAAACATCCATGTCTGGTCCATGCTGAAAATTTATCTGTTCTTAAATGATGCTATTGAATTTGAATTATGAGTAATACGTTTACAAGCAAGAACGGCAGTCCCAAATACAAATATATTGTTGTTAACTATGATAAAACCTACTTTCAACTTTGTAAAAGAAAAGTTCGATTCTGAAAATAAGTACAATGAAAAATATATTTTTCAGATGTTAAACTTCCTGATCGACAACATTTTTGTGGTGTTTGGAGGAAATATCTTCCAACAAATTGTCGGAATTCCAATGGGGATCAATTGTGCCCCACTTCTTGCCGACATTTTTCTTAACTCGTACGAAGCTGAATTCATTTAATCTTTGGTCTCTGAAGGGAAAAGATACTTAGCTTCTGACTTAAATTCACTTACAGATACATTGTATATAGACGATCTGCTGTCCATCAACAATCCATAATTCGCGGATTACCTTAGCAGAATCTATCCGTCGGAGCTTGAAGTCAAAGAAACTTCAGAGATTAATAATTAAGCATCCTATTTGGACATAATATTGTCCTTTGACACTGCTGGTCACATGAACACCTCACTCTATGACAAACGTTACGACTTCAATTTCAGCATCACAAACTTTACTTTTCTGAGTAGCAACATCCCTTCATCGCCTGTTTATGACCTGTTCATATCTAAATTGATACTTTATGCCAGAGCAAGTACCAAATATGCAGATTTTGTTCTGAGACCTAGGCGTCTTTCAGATAAGCTCCTCATTCAGGGATACGTTTGTGATCGACTTGCATCGTCACTGTTTGTTTGCTTTGGTTCCTGTTTTACCCTGATTTTGTATGCCTTCGGTTTCTGATTTTCTGAATTATCGATTTTGTGCTGTATACAGGGATATGGTCATTATCCATATTTGTCATTATTGCTTCTCGTTGATCATCAGAATTGTTTGTGAAGTTTATTTTTCTATATCATATCAAATATGACCGTAGCAGCCATGTTTTGATATATTGTGACATCTCCTGCACTCAAATGTGACGAAAAATACCACAAAATCAGGAACTTCTGACGTTAACATCCAAATTTTGTACAAAAACCAAACAAAGCAAACATTTTATTTGAAATCATCTTGTAGAAGTAGTGGCGACGAAAGAAAATCACAATTTTGTCCGTTTTGTGTGGTAAATGAATACTTATCAGCAAAAACGGCGAAATACGGTATGGTGACTGAAAACGTTTTATAAGGGAACAGTAAACTGAGTGA
This sequence comes from Pinctada fucata, assembly GCA_028142955.1. Classification (NCBI taxonomy): domain Eukaryota; kingdom Metazoa; phylum Mollusca; class Bivalvia; order Pterioida; family Pteriidae; genus Pinctada; species Pinctada fucata. The sequence continues at coordinate 35,477,003 of AP027104.1, forward strand.
AATAAAACATTTTTGTAGTATTTCGATCAAGAATGGATGTTAAACGTCTTTAAATTCAATAGCATCATTTAAGACCAGATAAATTTAGAGCATGGACCAGACATGCACGTTTCGGGGACTTAACCCTCGTCAGTAATTCTTATTGTAAACAATGTAATATGGCCAAAAAGTGTGAAATTATTCTGTCCAAAAATGTACCGAAATATGTAGCAGAAAGATTGGGATATGATGCTACATGACCCACGTTTTAGGAATTTCAAGAAATTTTGTAACAGAAAATTTCAAATGCGTGAGCTGAATTCGGTCTTTTCGAAATACAGAGTTACTTCCCATTTGTGCAGGTATCTGACGTCAACGCATTGTGACGTCATCAATTTTTATGGAAACCAGCCTGAAATTCAGGGAAACAGGGTTACATATATGACGTTTTCAATGGAATTTAATGACGTCACAATGCTTTTACGTCATATACCTGCATAAATCGAACGTAGGACTGTAAAATCGAAAAGACGGAATTAAACTTTTGCAAAACTTATCTTCTGAAGGCTTTGATCACCTGTAGCCAAGTTCGATCAACTTTGGTTGATCGTCTCTTCAACGCATTCGAAAATTTCTGTTATCAAAATTTCTTGAAATTCCTAAAACATGGGCCCTGTAGCATCATATTCCACCAATCCTGCCAAGTCTTTCGGTACATTTTTTGGACATAAAAACGTTGCTTTCAAACCTTTTGACCATATTACTTTGGTTAGATTAAGAATCACTGATGAGGGTTAAGTACCAGAAACATCCATGTCTGGTCCATGCTGAAAATTTATCTGTTCTTAAATGATGCTATTGAATTTGAAGACGTTTAACATCGTCACCGTCGATACGGGGAACGCTTCATACACTATGATGTCCCATTGTCAAGAATGGTGAATGATATTCTGCCTTAGACCATTTGAACCATCTAACCAGAGACAATACTTGTATCTTCCGAAATGGAAGTAACCGGATGTGATATTTCTGCCGAATTGAAGCGACGGATGTTGCATGCAAGCAGGATATGCCGACTCTTTCTGGGCACCTGGTCTCCTAATTGGGAGTTCGTTTCTTTTCATGTGGTGGTTTTTGTTTGTTTGCTTTGGTTCCTGTTTTATCCTGATTTCGTATACCTTCGATTCATGATTTCCTAAATTATCGATTTTGTACTGTGTATTGGGATATGGTCATTGTCACGGATATTTGTCATTGATACATTAATTATCGGGTTTGACTCGCGTGGCTTATATGGCGGTTGTTATATATATATATATATATATATATATATATATATATATATATATATATATATATATATATATATATATAAAAGCACAAAAAAAGGTACAAGCGACCACGACACTAAACGTGTTTAAACCCAGCGGAAGGGACAGTACATCCCTTGAGCCCTCTGGATACACGAATATGTACTTGTATCCAGACGGAACAAGGGACAGTACGTCCCTCATTCCGTTCGGACACAAGTACATAAAAAAAAAAAACATACACACACTCTCATGCTAGTCAGAACCTGTACTATACTGAAGCTCGAAAGGCTATAACTAGTAGCCAGGTAGGTAATATTCTCAATTCATGAACCAAAGCAGACCCCGCGAGGGGCGAGACCAGGTGCCTAGGTAGAGTCAGCGTCTCCTGTTTGCATGCAACACCCGCTGCCAAAAAGTCTGGACGGCCAGATCGATAGAAACACGTCCAAGACTTCTATAGGTTCAAAATAAAAAAAAAAAAAAAAAAAAAAAAAAGCTGAAAAGATGCTCCCTGATTGATTAAGTAACATATTATCAAGTGAGTAAAATCAAACAAAAAACCGCCTCCCCCACTCTATATAAACGTAAGGGACTCGATTGACTAAGTAAAATGAAACGAAAAATCCCCCAATTAAAAACACGTCCGTCCTGAAGAGAGATACTCACCAAACTGACAACGAGCGGGTCAGTGTGAATAGAAAGTCATATCACGAGAGGCCCACATAAAGGAGTTTAAAAATACAAACTGTAAAAATGAAAAATTATAAGGTGTAAAGAACGAATCTAGCTACCGTCGTCGGTTTCGGAGATTGACCTCCGTATCCAATCAGAATAAATAGGGCGTGTTAAGAAATAGTACCCGTGAGGGAAGATCAAGCAGAACCTATCTCATAAAAATAGCAAGTAAAGACTCTAAAAATTGACAGAAGTCTGAAACTTCTTGAAAGCACTCAAAACCCGACATCATAAAGTTCAACGGCGACCCGAATTTTCATATATTTAACGTAATTAATACATAGCTATAAAACATGGAAAGAGCTGTCTCAGAGGACCGGTGCGACAAGTTTGAGTTCATGATACAACTTAACTGACAATACATACTCACAGTAGCATACACCAAATTCACAAGAATAGGAACGGATCCCAAAAAAAGGAATGCAATGTTGTTTTCTAGGAAAAAAATAATATAGATAGCACAAAAGAGGTGAAAACAACCACGTTCACTATTCAGACAATGTCGGATCAGCCCAACAAAGGGCGAATGCACGTCGCTTGGAAAAAAAAGACGTGCATTCGCCCTTTGTTGGGCTGATCCGACATTGTCTGAATAGTGAACGTGGTTGTTTTCACCTCTTTTGTGCTATCTATATATATATATATATATATATATATATATATAAAAGCACAAAAAAAGGTACAAGCGACCACGACACTAAACGTGTTTAAACCCAGCGGAAGGGACAGTACACCCCTTGAGCCCTCTGGATACACGAATATGTACTTGTATCCAGACGGAACAAGGGACAGTACGTCCCTCATTCCGTTCGGACACAAGTACATAAAAAAAACATACACACACTCTCATGCTAGTCAGAACCTGTACTATACTGAAAAACTGAAAAGATGATCCCTGATTGATTAAGTAACATATTATCAAGTGAGTAAAATCAAACAAAAAACCGCCTCCCCCCACTCTATATAAACGTAAGGGACTTGATTGACTAAGTAAAATGAAACGAAAAATCCCCCAATTAAAAACACGTCCGTCCTGAAGAGAGATACTCACTAAACTGACAACGCGCGGGTCAGTGTGAATATAAAGTCATATCACGAGAGGCCCACATAAAGGAGGTTAAAAATACAAACTGTAAAAATTAAAAATTATAAGGTGTAAAGAACGAATCTAGCTACAGTCGTCGGTTTCGGAGATTGACTTGAATATTGATATTCATTGCAACTCTGAAGAGCCAACAGGCGAAAACGTTTAGTGCAATAAACAAATTTAATCGTCATTATGTCACTTTGATTTTGATTATATTGACTATACCGGGAATGGATATTTATTATTTATATATATATATATATATATATATATATATATATATATATATATATATATATATATATATATATATATATATATATAAAAGCACAAAAAAAGGTACAAGCGACCACGACACTAAACGTGTTTAAACCCAGCGGAAGGGACAGTACATCCCTTGAGCCCTCTGGATACACGAATATGTACTTGTATCCAGACGGAACAAGGGACAGTACGTCCCTCATTCCGTTCGGACACAAGTACATAAAAAAAAAAAACATACACACACTCTCATGCTAGTCAGAACCTGTACTATACTGAAGCTCGAAAGGCTATAACTAGTAGCCAGGTAGGTAATATTCTCAATTCATGAACCAAAGCAGACCCCGCGAGGGGCGAGACCAGGTGCCTAGGTAGAGTCAGCGTCTCCTGTTTGCATGCAACACCCGCTGCCAAAAAGTCTGGACAAGTACATATTCGTGTATCCAGAGGGCTCAAGGGATGTACTGTCCCTTCCGCTGGGTTTAAACACGTTTAGTGTCGTGGTCGCTTGTACCTTTTTTTGTGCTTTTATATCTTTTTTTTTCCAAGCGACGTGCATTCGCCCTTTGTTGGGCTGATCCGACATTGTCTGAATAGTGAACGTGGTTGTTTTCACCTCTTTTGTGCTGTCTATATATATATATATATATATATATATATATATATATATATATATATATATATAAATGGTCAGTCATAGACATAATACGACTACTTGACTAATTCAATTTCTCATTCCAACCCTAGAATACATTTTGAAAGTATATTCTACAAATTATACATATATTTACAACACAAGTAATGATGGCATTTTTAGATGATATTGCTTCAATCAAGCACGAATATGCTCTTGTAAAATATATGAATACGTCATCCACTACTGGAAACATTCACTACTTCGGATATTTAGTCATCAAAATTTCAGCCAAAAATGGTTTATTTACCGTGATACAGGTGCTTGAACACGCTTCCATCACATACAAAATGTCCAACGATGACCAGAACTAGGAGAAACACCAGAAGACGGAGCATATTCCGTGGAATTTTGAGGACAGTGCAAATACACCTAACATTTCTTATATCATTGCCCTACTGGTGCGTAACATTTCCTTGCATAGAGATTTCTCCACACGTGTTACACAGAATAAGTCCGAACAACTTCAGCACAATAGAACAACTGATTAATTCGCGTTGTTACAAGAGAATTTGCCTTAACAAGAGGTATTTTGGTGGGCGATTATTCAAATGAAAGCTTGATGTATTGCATGTGTACATGATGTTATACAACATTTTCAATAATCTGTGACCTATCTACAGACAAGGTTGACGAAACTAATATACTGCGACGTGGATTTTTTACCGTTTAAAGAAATGTTGCACCCAGTTTATGGTGTCATACTAGTTCATTTCATGCTTATTATATTTTTAGAGATTTATATCAAAATATTGGCTACTTTGGACAGCTGCGCGGGCGTAATCCTAATTACCATACCGTTTGCAATTATGTTAAAAAGTGGTTTTTCCTAACTGTGCACTTTTGGATGCTTTACGTCGATGCCTTACGTAACATTATGTGACTAGTTTGTCAATTTGTTTCAATGGTGAGGTATTTGTATTTCTCGATCGTTGGTCTATTCAGTATATCCACTCATTTAAGTACAGTCCATTCGATCATAGCCATTGATTTTTCCACACTTTACACTACAATCCCACATTCTAAATTGAAAGAAAGACTCGCTAAAATTATGAGTAATACGTTTACAAGCAAGAACGGCAGTCCCAAATACAAATATATTGTTGTTAACTATGATAAAACCTACTTTCAACTTTGTAAAAGAAAAGTTCGATTCTGAAAATAAGTACAATGAAAAATATATTTTTCAGATGTTAAACTTCCTGATCGACAACATTTTTGTGGTGTTTGGAGGAAATATCTTCCAACAAATTGTCGGAATTCCAATGGGGATCAATTGTGCCCCACTTCTTGCCGACATTTTTCTTAACTCGTACGAAGCTGAATTCATTTAATCTTTGGTCTCTGAAGGGAAAAGATACTTAGCTTCTGACTTAAATTCACTTACAGATACATTGTATATAGACGATCTGCTGTCCATCAACAATCCATAATTCGCGGATTACCTTAGCAGAATCTATCCGTCGGAGCTTGAAGTCAAAGAAACTTCAGAGATTAATAATTAAGCATCCTATTTGGACATAATATTGTCCTTTGACACTGCTGGTCACATGAACACCTCACTCTATGACAAACGTTACGACTTCAATTTCAGCATCACAAACTTTACTTTTCTGAGTAGCAACATCCCTTCATCGCCTGTTTATGACCTGTTCATATCTAAATTGATACTTTATGCCAGAGCAAGTACCAAATATGCAGATTTTGTTCTGAGACCTAGGCGTCTTTCAGATAAGCTCCTCATTCAGGGATACGTTTGTGATCGACTTGCATCGTCACTGAGGAAATTCTACGGTCGATATGGGGAACTCGTCATACACTATGATGTCCCATTGTCCAGAATGGTGGATGATATTCTGTCTTAGACTATTTGAACCATCCAACCACAGACTATACTTGTATCTTTCTGCCGAATTTGAAGCGATGGGTGTTGCATGCAAGTAGGAGATGCTGACTCTTCCCGGGCACCTGGTCTCACTACCATATTGGGAGTTCGTTTCTTTTCATGTGGTAGAGGTTTTTATTTGTTTGCTTTGATTCCTGCTTTGTCCTAATTTTGTATGCCTTCGGTTTATGATTTTCTGAATTATCTATTTTGTACTGTGTATTGGGATACTAACTGGTTTTTTTCTGTGTGATATTCTTATACATTGTATACAGTAATCGTGACTCGAATCGAAAAACACAGTTTTCGTTCTTTCTTTTCAATCGTGTTTGTTTTGTCGTCTAGGAATAAAAAGGTATATTATGCCAGTATCTGACAAAATGGGAACTGATATCAGAGGGTGAGGATTTATGATGAAATAGAGCAGTTAGACTCCAAAATTGTTGATGCTAAATGAATGGAAATAATGAAAATTACAATTACAATCTAATAAAGATTTCAAATGTTTTAAAAGTTTTAGCACATTCTCTTTCAAAATTCATACAAATCCAATGAAAACTTATGCAGCAAAATGCATGTCAAAGGACTTTCAACATACAAAAAAACTATAAAAGACTGATGAAATATGATTCCCAATTACCCTTTTCTGTATTGTTCTTCATGTGTCAATGGTGTTTGCCCTGTTTGTCCGTCGGTTTCTCGTGAATATTCTTAATTTACTGTCTCCGTCTGTTTGTTCACACTGTACTACCTCTTCCTACCTCCTTTTCTTGTCTCATACATGTGTGTTCCACTGTGATAACTATAACGTCGTTAGGTTGGAGATCTTTTCCTCATCTTTCAGGCATATTGTTGTTGTAGATGAAATACCTCAGTCGTCGGAACACCTTGAAGTTCTAGGAGTTTAAGCAGTTGTTCCCTATACCATGTTTTTGGGCTTCAAGGATGTTAGGTATTTGGAAGGTTTGGATGTAATATTGAATAGAGATTCTTCTTACATCGGCTAATGGACTGAATTTGGGTTTGTTCTTAATATTTTTATGTCATTTGTGTCTCTGAAGACGTCGAATTAATAACTAACGCAAAAATCGACCTTTGCTATCATTTCTTCACATTTATTTGACTATAATTCTCTTTTTTTTAATTACATTTAGCTTTGAGTTATTTAGCCTCTCACAACGATGAATCGATCAAATTCGAGAAAATCATCCTAGGATTCAAAATGTCTGGTCCAAGATGCAAATTTATCTGTTCTTAAATTATGTTGTTGAATTTGAAGAGATTTAAGGTATTCATTCAATAATGAATACCAGAGATAAGAATTTTCGTTCTCTTCAAAAAGAATGCTACACATACTTTTCTAGCTAAATTTAGGGATTACACTTTTCATACAATGACCTACTTCGTCATCCCGAAGATTCCCGAATATGAAATCATCGGCATTTGTCGGAAAAGTATGAAAATGAGCATAAATTTTGATCGGAAGTATCCATTAGTGTGCGGGATCCTTAATATTCAAGTGTTGACAGTAGAATAATAATTAGATGTCGCAAAAAAAAACCCCCACTCATGATTGGTGCACTTGATTATTTATTTAAATGAATCTTTTGACATCTTTATTTCAAAATCTACAGATTTTCATGACTCTCTTTATTCAACGTCCAACGGCTGAGATAGTTCCGCCGACACATGGAGGGTGGTAGCCGTCCTTGCCTTTTTTCATCACCAGTCTCTGGCATCCCCTGTAGTCCTTCACTACTTTACAGTGTTTGGGATATTCAACATAGTATTTACCATCGCTTCAAATACAAAAAAATCATATATATATTGATTACTTACACCTTTATATGAGGACATTCAAATCCACCTTCAAAGTTTAAAAAAAAAAATTATAACAATAGAAGTGCATTACTTATACAACGCTGCATATTTGAAGCAATGTCATCCAAGATTTTCAGTTATTTTAGATTTCAGAGGACTGGGTTTTCATCGTATGCTCGTATTGCAGTTTTTTATGTTCTCTTATCTCTACACTATCCTCTCAAACACTAGAAGACCCCACAGGTTTCAAGTTTGAGAAAGTTCATGTGAGGTAACTGCGACTTATTAACGGATTTCATCAGCTTGTATATTCTTTTCTCTTTCCAGAATCAACGAGAAAGTTATATGTATCCAACTAAATTATTGATTTATAGCCATATAAAGTTCACATTCCAGTCTATCGAAATTGTACGAAAAAATGTTTTATTACATCGGAAAAGGTAATGAGAATATTTTGAAGGGTTTTCTTGCTTTGTAAATGAAAAACTAAAGTTGGGTTCATACAGAAATTTGGAGGTATCCACGCTTGTTTTTCTTTAGAAACATTTTCGTTTGCAGTACTCCGGATGAGGAGTGTATGTCCAGAAAACTGCTTTATGGCAGCTGAGTTTGAATTTTTTCTCAATTTTTCTTTTGAATAATTCCATGCTCATTTCCGTTCTCCTGTCAATCAAACCTCCTAACTGTTAAGACAGTAGATTGATTCGTTTAAATGGAACTAAAAAAAATTGTTTGTCCAAGTGTGGCACCTGAAATTAAAATGACCACAAAACTGGTGTCCATTCATCGGTTATGATTGTGGTGAAGATCATTGATTCATCAATAACGATGCCTACAGCTTGAACAAAATTGATGTGACAGGCGTTGGAACATTATATCTTGCAGAATTCAGAAAGCAGCTTGATTGTCACACATCGATGCTCTCCATTTAATCGTTTAAAAGGCCCCTTCACATATATGCGAATCTATATAACGAAATCTTTGAATAAGTAAAATGTCACAAACCTTGCGAATTTTGAACGAAAATTCCCCTTAAAATTTGAAATGTAACAAACAGCGAACGAAGAGAAACCATTTATTGCGAATCGTTTACGAAGTATTCCGAACGGTTCTATGCTATCGTTCGTTGGACTTACTCATTCACAAGCGAAAGGGTGCGTTAAAATACTGGTATTAATACAGCTTTGCGCATTAAGGTATTCAATGGGTAATGAAGGAAATTATGCTAAAACATGGAAATTAAATTTGACTATCATTGGATATCTTTCTGTGTCATATGATATTTTAACAACTTTTGTAGTATAAAACATGTGTAATATGGCTTTTATATTGTAAAATATAATAGAGTTTATGCTGACATTTATTAACCTTAATCAGGTCACACAGTGTGACCTTGTAATTGTTCTTTCCATTTAATTGTGTTATTATTGAAACGTGATAGATAAAATAAAAGGATCAAAGTCATACTAATTTTGAATCGAAACTGTTCAAAAGATCATCCAGTACCTTCTATATGCCGCGCAAATGATCGATAAGTCATCGAAAGAGCTTGGTGACAAATATGAAAAACCCATATTTCCATCATGTTGATGGGTACTGAACCCATCAGCATAATTACATGTACATACTACCAAACCGAGGCGATTGGATTCTAGGACGGATTCTGTCCAAATTTCAACAGTCTTATCCTTTATTCTAACAGAAAGTTGGTAGGATTCTTGAGCTTATGCCAACTCAAGCACGATCTGTTTGTTGTATGTTCAGTTCAACAGGGGTCGTTGCCTGATTTGTTTTTATTTCAATGAAATCATTGTGTAATCAAAATTTACCTTTTCCATATTAGCTATAACAATTTCCCTGCGTACTCTTTTTTCTCTGTATAGTAGAATCCGCGGGAAATTGTTGTAATTGGTTGAATGGAAAGAGGGAAAGAGGAACAGGAATTATGATTGCAATATTATTACAAGGAAATAAAAAATCTGGCAAAGACCCTCTATATTCAGTTCTTTTTATTTCAATTAGGTCCTCGCTTTTTATTGTCTTCTTCTACATAATAATTGACGTTCTTTGAGACCGCAGGGTATCAGGACAAGTCGGGAGGTTGTGCTCAAGCAATCAGGATTAAGTTCCATTTGCCACTAACACGGCAAAAGGCTGTCCTAAGTCAGCACCGGTTGCCCATTGTTTCGTTGTTTTTTAATATGCGGTCTTTTGTGTTACGTGTCTTCGTGTTGTATTAGGAGTTTCGTCTTTCTTGCCCCTTTGGTGTGTCTTGTTGTGCTTGCCCACCCGAAATAGACGATTTTCACATTACCGCAGCAGACTTAAATTTTATATAAATGCCAAGACCCGACATGATAACATTTGACGTAACTTTTGACTGTTACGTCGAAAGATATCTATGACGTTATAATGAAAAATAACGTCAAAAGTTGTGATGCCCGGTCTTGGTGTGTCTTACTATCGAATCCATACGAAATTAACAACGATGTAAAACGTAAACGAATTTTACTAAAACCTAATTCGCCAAGTTGACGTTGGGGGGGGGGGCATTCCTCTACATTGGGCCTTTAAAAGTAAAATTCGGTCATTTATTATTAACATTCCTATTAACTTTCCTTACACATACCTGCAACAAGAAAGTTCTCTCTTAACGCTGCATGTGCATTTCATGCAGTCACCAATGGTATACAGCGTTGTTCCTGGCAAGAGTTGATGCCCTTTGTACTTGCAATCTTTCAGGATAAAAAGAATACTCATTTTTGTACTTTTTTTAAAAATGAAAAGCAAATGACAAATATGGATAATGACCATATCCCTGTATACAGCACAAAATCGATAATTCAGAAAATCAGAAACCGAAGGCATACAACATTAGGATAAAACAGGAACCAAAGCAAAGAAACAAAAACCTCCACCACATGAAAAAAGCCAACTCCCGATATTGGAGTGAGACCAGGTGCCCAGGAAGAGTAAGCATCTCCTGCTTGCATGCAACACCCGCCGCTTCAATTCGATAGAACTGTCACATTCGGTTACTTGCATTTTGGAAGACATAGAGTACAATCTATGGTTGGATGGTTCAAATGGTCTATGACAGAATACCATCCACCATTATGGAGAGTGGGACATCATAGTGTATGACGAGTTCCCCATATCGACCGTAGAACTTCCTCAGTGACGATGTTAGTAGGTCACAAACATGACTGAGAAGCTTATCTGAAAGACGCCTAGCTCTCAGATCAAAATCCGTTTATTTGGTACTTGCTCTGGCATAGCGTATCAACTGAGATATGAACACGCCATAAGCTGGCGATGAAGGGATGTTGCTACTCAGAAAAAAAAAGTTTGTAATGCTGAAAATGAAGTCGTCACGTTTGTCATAGAGTGAGGTGTTCATGTGACCATCAGTGTCGTAGGACAACATTATGTCCAAATAGGATGCTGAATTATTAGTCTCTGTAGTTTTTTTGACTTCAAGTTCTAAAGGATAGATACTGCTCAGGTAATCCGCGAATTTTGGATTTTTGATGGACAACACATCGTCTATGTATCTGTCAGTGAAGTTGAAGTCAGTGGCTAAGTATCTTTTCCATTCAGAGACCAAAGATTGAATGAATTCAGCTTCGTACGAGTAAAGGAAAATGTCGGCAAGGAGTGGGGCAAAATTTGTCCCCATTGGAATTCCGACAATTTGCTGGAAGACCTTTCCTCGAACACTACAAAAATGTTGTCGATCAAAATGTTTAACATCTGAATACTATCTGTTTCAGTGTACTTATTTTCAGAATCGGACTTTTCTTTTACAAAGTAGGTTTTGTCATAGTTCACACCGAGGGCACATGTAGCCAAGTTCGATCAACTTCGATCAACTTTGGTGCTCTATTGTGAGTGCTGTTGAGATTGTCGTCAGGATCTTCTTTAACTCATTCGGTTGATCGTCTGTCTCTTCAACGCATTCGAAATTTTGTCACCAAATTTCTCTAAATTTCTAAAACGTGAGTCCTGTAGCGTCATATCCCACCGATTTTGCTACGTCTTTCGGAACATTTCTGGACATAATAATTTTCATACTCTCGGGTCATATTACATTGTTTAGATTAAGGATCACTGACGAGAGTTAAGTACCCGAAACGTGCATGTCTGGTCCATGCTGTAAATTCATCTGTTCTTAAATGATGCTATTGAATTTGAAGTCTTTTCACATTTGAACCACCTGGTGAGTGTCACGGCTGGTGGACCAGGAGTCCCCGAGGGCACATGTAGCCAATGACAAATATGGATAATGACCATATCCCTGTATACAGCACAAAATCGATAATTCAAAAATCAGAAACCGAAGGCATACAAAATCAGGATAAAACAGGAACAAAAGCAAACAAACAAAAACCTCCACCATATGAAAAGAAGCGAACTCCCGATATGGGAGTGAGACCAGGTGCCCAGGAAGAGTAAGCATCTCCTGCTTGCATGCAACACCCGTCGCTTCAATTCGGTAGAACTGTCACATCCGGTTACTTCCAACTTAAGTTGATCGTCTGTCTCTTCAACGCATTCAAAATTTTCTGTTACCAAATTTCTTAAAATTTCTAAAACGTGAGTCCTGTAGCATCATATCCCACCGATTCTGCTGCGTCTTTCGGAACATTTTTGGACATAATTATTTTCATACTCTTTGGCCATATTACATTGTTTAGATTAAGGATCACTGACGAGGGTTAAGTACCCGATACGTGCATGTCTGGTCCATGCTGTAAATTCATCTGTTCTTAAATGATGCTATTGAATTTGAAGACGTTTAACATCACAACAATAAATTTGTATTTGCGATTACCGTTCTTACTTGTAGACACATTACTTATAATTTTTGCGAGTCTTTCTTTCAAATTAGAATGTAGAAATGTGGTGTAAAGTGTCGAAAAATCAAAGGCTTTGACTGAAAGGACTTTACTAAAATGAGTGGATTTCAAATGTTCTAAAAGTTCCTTCGAATTCTTGAAAATCCACATCTGGTTGATACCACTGTGAGAATATACTGTCGAACAATATTTTTGAAGCCCAGATTTGATTTCAGATAAACTTTGGTGAGTAAGATCGATACAGATTTGGTAGAACATTTTGAGAAACCAGCGATGAAACATTGTTTGTACGGATTATTATGCATTTTAGGTATGCAGTATAAGTATGGTAAATCTAAATCTAAATTGTTAGTGTGGAAGCCAAAGGAAGCAAGAGCTGATTTGTGGTTATCTATTATTTCAGAGGCAGAAAGGTTTGTTGGGGTGTCGAATTTAAACCCAACTCTTTAACTAAGTTAGATACACAATATATGGATAGGTAGATCCAAAAGTTTTCGAAGAATACACAACGTAGCGTAAAGACATCCTAATAATTTGTGTACAAAATATCAATGATAGTGTCTTATCATTTATGAAAGAAGTCACAATATTCCATGCATTCATACTGTTTTCGCGAGCCCGCAGAAAGTTTTGCAAAGAAGGATACAGCATATGACAAGCATTTGATTGTGTTGTCTATCAAAAGAAATAAAAAAAACCCTCTGAGGATGATTCATTATCAGAAACATACATGATTGCTCATGGAATTCTCGTCGGCGGGTGTGGCTAGCCAAACAGGGGATGCTTTCTCATCCCGGGCACATGGTCCCACCTCTAGCTTGCTAGGGGTTCAATTATGCTTAATTTTGTGCTCTAGTATGAGTGCCGTTGAGCTTATCGTCAGGATCTTCTTTAATTCATTTGATCAATGTAACCTTAAGCTTGCTCAATGTTTTCACCTTTCGAAGGGTTTTATGTTGTTTTCGATATGACTGGTGTATGTCGATCGATATTATTTCCTTGTCTTTATGTTACAAGAAATAGATAAGATAACCTTCATATAACGGCACTACATTGACAACAATGAAAGTATAACAACGAAGATGTACCAATCAAAGATCAAGGGGAATATGGCAAAATTGTGTACATTTCCATTAATGGCAATCGCGAAACCCGACTTTGGGCAGGACCAGGAGTGAGCGTCATCTGGCTGCCACCACGAACCCCAAATAGAAACGTGTCAAATCCGGTGATGTCCAAATACTTAAAAGACGGTCAACTGAAAAGGTCGCACTAAAACAAACACCAACATTAATTAGATAAGGAAAAGGGAACCAATAGACAGAGACAACACTATCACGATACTGAAACATAAGAACAATTATGGATATATCAATACTTTTGCAAGCTTACAACGTCAGCAAAGTAAGCAAGAATACATAGAAAAATTAAATGTTTTGCAAATTCAAATGCAATAGTGTTAATCAAAAGTTATACCTGATGAGTAAGAGCAGAATCCTGCACAAAGCCCCATAAACAACGCACACAGCAGAATTCTAATCATATTTTTGTTTGATATTCATGCGTCGTTATACTCGAAGGATAATAAATGTAAGCTAATGTGACAGTATATTTCTATCCTTTTTTCAATGACACATTCGATAAATTACAGCTTATTGCTTTACCAGAAGTTACAAACGAACAGGTTGTCATTATCTATAGTACCAAACGCCCTTGTTTACCTCTGGTGTCATCAATTGATTCTTAAATCAATTATCATCATCATCCTACTCACTATAATGATAATCAGTCAAATACCTTATACCAAATCATTATGCCTTGCGTGACAGATGGCCGTCCTAAGTCGCCCACGGTTGCCCATTGGTCTCGTTGGTTTATGTGTGGTCTTTTGTATTTCATGTTTCTAAGGTATGATTTGGTGTTCCTTGTCCCTTTTGTATCTCTTTCTGTGGGTGTCTGCTCTATGTTTTTGCATTAGCTGTTTTGGGGTTCTGCTGTGGGTGCCACATTGCATTGAATGATATATATTCAAAGTTATTAAACGTCATTGAGTGCAATCTCAGGAAGAGCCTTTATCTTTTGTAGCAATAAACAGGACATGAATATGTTTTCAATTAACTGCAATCAAAAATTGTTGAATAATAAATTAAGCACAAACACTCTCAACAAAAATTTTGACCGTTTCGACATTTCAACGACTGTTTATCAAGCAAGGTAAGATCGACGCATCTCTATTACAAGAACAAAATACTCGTAATCTCTAATTTCGATAGCGCAACACATATTCGCTGTTAATGATGATCGGATTTAGAGATTGTGGATGAAGAAACTGAATTTAATACTTTTTAAAGCTTTTTTATTTTGCTTAGTAAACCCTCAGCATGGGGGAAGATCTAAATGTTGATAAAGTATATGCAACATAACAAATAAATGTTATATCTGCCAACATAATGTGCTTTTGGACGGTTATTCATAAAGATATATGAAAATCAGGCCTTGTAGGAGAGAGGAGTGTAGCTCACAAAGAGTAGTATTTTATCAGACTATTTAATAGTAATGCTTCTTTACTACCGTCATACCCATATTTACATATCTCAACTTATTCGATACGCTAGAGCATGTACTTATGTTTTGTATTTTAAAAAAAATCCCAAACTTTTCATAAACTAGTTAAAACTTTCCGGAGTTCTGAAAAATCTACTTTCAGGTTCTTTTAGAATTCGAATCAATATCTGTTACAGAGTATATTGCGTTGGAACTATAATGGTGATTTAATAAAAATATGATGCTGGTATCACTAGAAGTACACTCTCGATGGTTTTTTTTAGCCATGAACTGCCTTGTACCAGAACATTCACAAGAGTTGTTATTTGCTGACTGTAACTACGGGACTCCACGCCGAACCCTGTCCAAACCACGTCAGAGAAGACTGGACCCTAACCGCATGTCCTCATTGAACGATGATGATTATATAAGTTCGATCCAGCCGGTAGATTTGGGTTTTTCAACGCCCTTATGCTTTTGATATTAATTTGCATTTTCATGTTTGTTATTTGGGCCCCAGTATCTTGTTCTCCTGGTCGTGCCAACATCTTACGGTGAGGATACCAACATACAACATTTCTGCGTTATTTGAATACGCTTGGTGACCGGAAAAGCGAGAGGGATGTGCACACGTAATCCAAACAACCACGCAATTTGCTACTAACGTAGCAGATGACCCTCCTTAATCAGCACCGGTTGTTCATTGGTCACGTCAGTTTATGTATAGTCTTTTGTGTTAGGTGTTTTTATATCGTCTTCAATGTAAGGTCTTGAAACTTTCCTGTACCTTTTGAGAGGTTCAGTGTTTTGCTGTGGGTTTTGCGACCGTGCTTAAGAAAGTATTAGAATCTAAGGTATGCTCTTTCTCAAAGAGTATTCTAATTTGAAGACGTTTAAAATCCGAGAATTTGTTGATTTGAGAAAAAAAAAGTTGACAACGCAGCACATTTAAGGCCTTCCATGACGTCATTGACAAAATTTGATGTCAGTTTTGATAGCTATTTTCAAGGAATTATTAAATTGTCCTAATAAGATGGAATGAAATAGTTTATGTATCAGTATAGATGCTATATCATAATTTATCTGTTAATTACTGATATATGCTCCCCGAACGCCGGGTTGTCACGTGACACGTATATTTTCGTAGATCAACATTGGTCATACAAAATCAGATGGCGCAAGGTGAAACCTTATCATTCAAAGAAAATATTGATACCATACTACAAAGGGGGGTTTCATTTACCTATTTCTTGCTGGGGAAATCTTTGATAAAGAACGACTACTTGAAAAATCGAGGAAAATATACCCATTTCATAAAATATTATCGACACTGGCACGAATGGCAGAAAATTTAAAAGAAAATATAGAATGTAAACGTTTCCCCCTGTTGAATTATTGAAGAACACCTATCTCTTAAAATGTGTGCCAAATTTCACTTAAATCTATGTACGGTAACATCTTGCGCCGTTGCAGTTTTTCTGACAGGTGCTAATCGGTAGTTCGTTCGTTTACCAAATAAACGTTCTGTGGAATCAGATTTATTCAAGGGACGTAATCGCGCTCTCTGTAAATTCCGTTTTAATTTTTTAAATAAATGTTAATTTGAATAAAATTTTCATTTCAACTTATGAAAAAATGCAATATTTATTTCACTTTTTGTATATTGAGGGGTGAATCGCGGAAAAATAGGGGGGGGGGGGCGCCACGCCGGGGTGTCGGTCTTGCCGGTTACCGTACTAACCCATGAACCCAATATACATGAGATGAACATGATGCTGTATAATATCGGACATGCATTAGAATTGCATGGATTGATTATATTAATTCGTAATATTTACTTACATACATTATACGTCCCTTTAATAATCATTACCGTGACAGAAAAAAAAACCTTGTTCGACTTTTGACCGCAATGGAATCGATAACATACATAAATTCTTCACTGTTTATACCAAAATTTCTTTATTTTATGGATTCTCTGGTTTCTTATTTTAAGAAACGAGACCTTATAGTCCTATGGTCTCTGAACAACACCGGGTAGTTCTAGATCCAATATTATTTTTTTCTAGACATCGGGGAAAAAATAAGGGTAAAAAAATAATAAAACTGATGTTTGTTTCCCAGCAGAAAAAAAAAACAAAACAAAATTTGATCTAGATTGCAAATAGAGGAATCGGCAAATTCCGTGGATGATGTCCATTGTCATATTAATATTAAAATTTAGGTATACTTTCATACTGATTTTAAATTTAATTTCAATGTGTCAGAAGACGCAAAGGCACTGTTTCTTTTCTTTTTCTTTTTTTTTAAACATTTTCAGTGTATATTTTCTATAAGAAAAATAAATAAATAAAAACACAACCCATGTAAAAGCGTAGCTGACATTGACATTGAAAAGCACTTATAATTAACAACTTGCAATTGGCTGAATTGCATGCAAAAGTTGATGAAAATTGAAAGTAAAGCGTGACCTCGAGTTTCTATTCATCGCCCACGCTGCACTGACATTGGGAATCTTCTGCTCGATTTTATTTAATTAGATTTCATATGTTTTATTTGAATTCCATGTCCCCTGAAAGTGAATTAGTACTTATAAATTCTTCATGAGATCGACGAAATACATAGTAGCGTGTTTGACAGAAATTTAAAGAGCGGTCATTGATATATGGGGCCGGGAAAGGGGGTGGGTCGGGCTGGAGGACTTTTCAGTGTATGTGTAACGGCTTTGTTTTGGGTGGTTTTGTTTTCTCTCCTTTTTTTTTTTGCATTTTCAGATCATGAATTTATTTGATAGTCGTCCAGACAGGATTATTATTTACAGCAGATGCAAAATTCAGAGATTTTTTGGGGTCAAATCTATAGCCGGATTTCATGCAGTAATCATGTTTCCCTTAATTCGCCTTTCAAAATATTTGAAAGGTTACTACTTTATTATAATATCGGATCCTTGTCGTTACAAACATTTGTACGTATATGATCAATAAATGTGCCTCGGAATGGTCGAGTAGCAATCCTACCTTGTTTCATAACTCCCGATATTTTCGTGACAACATGATGTGGGGGGGGGGGGGGGGGGGGAGGGACAACAGACAAAGTGATCCACCAAAATTTAGATAAACGACTTTCCTATGACAAATTTGATGTAAGCATTAAGCAAACTTGTTGAATATTTTCAGTATTTCAAATTTGTTATTTGACCGATGACCCAATCTTATTTTTTTCTGCATTGCAGATATCAAATAAATATTTGTAAAGCTTGAACAAATTAATGGCGCGTGAATAACTCTTGCCAGGAGCTTGAGATTATATGTCATTTTTTTCCTAACACCATAAGAGTGATTGACATTTTAATAACTGGTATTATGGGACTTCTCCTTAACAGCCACCTTGTACGAGATAATCTGCAAGTACAACAATGTTTTATTTACGTGTCTTTGTTACATACCATGCAGGTGTCAGTAGCTACATGTATCTTTTGAAAGCAAAGTCAAGCTTAAATTTCAAATCTTCGTATCTGCTCTTGCCATGCACATAGAGATTTGTGTACATGTTGACCTTGAAAGCCCTCTCATGCTCGGCTAAATGCTTCAGGCAGACAAACTATCAAAACAAAAGCAATTTACCCCCCCCCCCCCCCTCCCCGCTCTTGGAGATTTGAGCATGAAGTCTAGTACAGATCAGTTTTAGGAGAATTTTATTAATTTTCTTTATAATATATTCAAAGTAACATTTCTTCATCTGTAATGTGTGTGGTTGTTCAAAGTTATTATTCAAGCATTCACTCTTCAAGGCAAGGATCTGAAATAGAAAAAAATATTGACTATATATAAATCTAGCTTTTAAAATCCAAAGTGTATGGTACAGCTTGGACTCAAAATTCATAATTTCACAAGTTTAATAGTTATGTAATATACATGTATGTCCTAGCGACATAAATAACAAAGAATTCGCAGTGATATGTTATTATTTCATGAATAGCTAAATAAGCCTGGTATGGCTATAGTTTTAGATTATTCACTATAGAGTGTAAATGCATTTATTTTATTTGACTTCTTTTTTAAATCATTATAATATTCTTAATAGGCAAAACAAATGTTACTCTACACATAAATTTAAAAATTCTGTACCTGCAAAAATATCCAAAATGAACAGTACTGTGTGGCTAAGATACATGCATGTGTTTCTGAAACTTTTACAGTGTGTGACAATATTTCTTTTCATGCAGCAGCTGGTGTGAAATCCATCCTTAGTTAACATTCTGAAGAAAAAAAAAATAATAATTGGTATTTGAATATTTCGATATTTCGGTGCACATACTACTGCAAGTATAACTTACTGTACAACTACAAGTGTACTCAGATGTAAACATTTTTATAGGTACATGTTATGAAAACAACATATACATGGGCATGGGCACATTAGTATGATATCACATTCACCCTTTTTTCCTCATCATTCAACTTTCGTACGAACTGATATCATAATCTACAAGTGTCTAAACTTTTCACATAAAGTTTAGCTACTACTCAGCTTTGCAGTAACAGTGTAACTTAAGTAAAACGCGTTGAAATTCTGTCATTTACACATACATTTCACACATGTCTCTTGGTAATCCAAGGAGTTTCCTTTAATCTCTATGAATAAATTGATTCCATGATGTAATTGTACTAATTCTAAGATATTTCCTTCATACAGCACCAGTTATTGAAGTTTGATATCGCTTATACTTACCAAAATCTGCCTTTTTATTCGTTTTACCCGCTCTGTAAACTGTTGATTCGCACCTGTTCGTCACCTCAAGCTTCTAAGTAACGCAGATCGCATTCTTCGGTGTACGGGGTCAAAGATAGACTGGCAACCGTTCTTGGTTTTCTCCGTTCGTTTTTACTTCCTGTTACTGAGTAGCATAGCGTAAACGAAGGAACCAGAACGGGTACCAGTCTAGGTCAAAGAGTACAGATATAGATTAGGGGTTTTCTCAAAAGTATATTGACCCGGCGATGTGTCAGTGATGAAGCAATATGTTTTGTTTTTTTGTATAAATGCAATTTTATCTAGTAAATAAAGGTATCAACGATAACGAAAGCTAATAAATGTGTTGCTACCTAACCTGACGACACGGGGTCCATGACGTCATATGACGTTACGTTATTTGGCGGAAAAAACTTCTACGTCATTTCTATGGAAGGCCTTAAATGTGCTGCGAAGATTCAAAATACGTTTTCAAACTGTCCAAAAGTTGCTTGATACAACATTTTGATTCCAGGTATATTTAATAAGTTTTCAAAGCGATCGCATCATTTATGAAAACTGGTCAAAGATAGGATGGGATCTCCAACAACACACTCAAATTTACAGAATGGACCAGACGTGCACATTTCGGGTATAGAACCCTCGACAGTGATCGTAAAGTCAAAACAATGATATCCAAACAGTGAAGATATATTCAAAAGGTTACTAAAGAATGGAAGGAAGGATGTGATATGATACTTAAGGACACACTTTTTTTGAAATTTCATTCAATTATATGATCAGAGAATTTGAATGCTTATGAAATGTTTAACGTCTTCAAATTCATTAGCATCATTTTTGAGCAGATAAATTTACAGCATGGACCAGACATGCACGTTTAGGATATTTAACCCTCGTCAAAACAAATATATTAGTCGGAACTTGGCTATAGCTACATGTGCTTTCGGGGATCTTGGGTCAATTGTAGGCGACACTCATAAAGTGGTGCAAATGTAATAAGTATTCAAAATAATTGCGTCATTTATGAAAACATGTCAAATTACAGAATGGACCAGACGTGCATGTTTCGGGTATAGATCATAAAGCCAAAACAATAATCATCCAAGCAGTGAAAACATTCAAAAGGTTTCAAAAGATTTGAAGGAAGGATTGAATATTATGCGTAATATAAGTATATCTTATGGTTTTATCTGAAAGCGATAATACTAGTATTCATTGGAAAATTCACTTAAATTTGTTTCTGTGATTAGGGTTATCTCTTTAACAGACTAGTTTAGAACCAGTTGGTGGTCTAATTGTCCCTTTTTAGCGAGACGTCGCCGATTGGTAACTAAAATGATCTTTTGGTTCATTTATGAATTACTATACAGGTGGACGTGCCAATAATTTCAGACGCAAGGTTGTGGACCAAATCTCAAGTGTTTTACTGAATAATTGTTAGGTACTTCTTTGATGTTTATATATGCAATAATATCTTTAGCCAGCCATCAATATTTTACAGCGATGACTACGATCAGATTCTGCGAATCTGCCTGAATTATAATTTATACATCTATTGATGATGTTAAATTACATGCACCTGATTATATCTAATTCAAAACGAATCATTCTGAAGTCGTGATATCTTTATTTCTGATGATAACGATTTTCAGATAATTTCCCGTGTTCAACGTCCCGTGGCTTCGACATCTCCTCCAACACATGGAGGACGGTAGCCATATTTACCAATTGAAACCTTCATCACCAGTCTCTCACAGCCCCTCCAATTCTTCTCTACCATACAATGTTTCGGGTACTTGACATAATGCTCTCCATCGCTTGAATAATGTAAAATGATATTGTATTAGTAACTTTACCATATGAGGAGTTTCAAAAGGTAACAGTTAGGGTTAGGGTTAATGATCACTAATTTAAGATAATATTTCACATCTCGGTAATAAAACATGCAGGAATGAGACTACGCACTTATCTCATCTAAACTTTCACTCGATTAGCAGTATTTCATATGGCTATGCGTTCTTTCGCCAAGCAAACATTTTAAGGTCAACCGCAGTAAGAAATTCCTGCTCGAAGGTCAGCTGTTAGGCAACAGAATTGGACACTTCGTTTTTCTCTTATTTAGACTGATGACGTCAAGGCTTCCTACTACTACTTTCCATTCCCAACATTGCTTTGATTTACTCCTTATGAAACCCAGAGTTACTTCCTGCTTGGGACGGTATCTGACGTACACTATTTGTGACGTCATCAAATTCTATGAAAATGGTCCTAAAATTCTGGGAAATGACGGTATAAAAAGAAATGGAATGAACGTAGAAGGCATCGAGTTGGAAGTCGATTTCTCCGATTCATAATTAGAATTAAGCTTGATTACTTAATACGTTATTTGAACAATCTTTATACATACCTACAACAACGGAGAACTCTATTTAGGCTGCATGTACATTTCATACACTCACCAACAGAGTAAGTTGTTGTTCCTGGTATGATTTGATGCCCTTTGTACTTGCAACCTTTCAGAGAGAGAAAAAAAAAAACCCAGAGTCATCCATGAATTTTAAGGCGGATCGGACAAAAAATGTTCGACCTTGAAGCTATTAAAAGTCATGTGGTAAATAAATTTGGAAGTTATCGACAAGTGTTTCAAAACATATACCAAAGAAGTTACTGTTTGACTCATCTTCATCCATTTTCGTTTTTCTGTAACAAATTATTAAACTTTTCATAAGTAAATGAAAGTAAAACACAAAACAAACCATGATTAAAAACTCACAGTCAATGAGCAAACAAAAAAAAAGAGAGAGAGAAGAAACAGGAAAAATTGATAACGAAACAAAACAACAGATCCAATTCTGTTTTCAATATAATTCCCTTTATCTTTCATACATAAATATTTCTTTAGTAGTAAAAAGTAGTTCAATACATTATATTTTTGAATTTTTTTTTCAAATTTAGAGAATTTACATTTATTATATCTTTATAATCAATGTAGAAACACTGTGAATCTTCCTAAACAATATCCTCGTGGACTAAAGGTCAAACAAGCTCGATTCCATCCTGTATAGTTGTTAAACCATCTACATGCATACCGAATATACGTTCTATCATGGTTACAATATCATAGCTGCATATGAGCATTTCTACAAATAATGTCTATGATGTTCGATGCCGAAAAAAAGAAGAAATTCAAATACACGTAGAGCGAAATTCTAGACACGGTCTTAAAGTTAGGCTACAGGAAAGTGGCTTTCAGTGCCAGAAGAATGCCGAATTCAGCTTTTCCAATAAGCAATAATGTTAAACGTCTTCAAATTCAACACATATATTCACTAGCCTAGTATTCTCGTTAATACAAGTGAACAAAGAAACCCTAGTGCACCAGACATGAAGGTTTTCGAAAGGAATATGGGATCTACATGACTCGGTTGTAGCTTAAAAAGCAACCCCCAAAACATCCAAATGTGAAAACACAGAGTAGACAGACTCAAAACTCTCTAACTGTATTCCGTACGCCTTCTGATTTTTTATATCCATGTACTTATCCATCTGTGTGTTTCTTGGGCCCCTACATCATGCTGTATGTATGTTTATCTTACAGTGAGGTTATTTTACACCATACTTGTGTGTGTTCTTCGAAACCTCTGGGTAATCAGAGAAGTGGAAGGGTTGTGTGCACGTAATCCGGATAAACACACAGTCTGCTACTTGTGTGGCAAATGACCGTCCTAAGTTGGTACCGGTTGCCCATTGTTCTCGTTGGTTTATGTGTGGTATTTTGTGTTTCATGTTTCTATAGTGTGAGTTTGTGTTACTTGTCCCTTTTGCACCTCTTTCTGTGGGTGTCTGCTCTGTGTTTTTGCATTGGGTGTTTTGAAGTTCGCTGTGGGTGTTGACTCGTTGCAGATTCGCTCCTTTCTTTCAAAAGAGACACGAAGGGAAAAGGAAGACCAACACATAAGACGACAACATAACACTAAAACAAAAACTTCACATGAAATACACATGAACAAATGAGACCAAGAGGTAATCATTGCCGATTTAGGACGGCCATCTATCACTTTGGTAGAAAATGGCATAGTTATTGGGATAACATGCCCACAACCCTCACACCTTTTTCGGTTAACCCCTGGTCTCGAAGAACGCACCATTGTTGTGTAAAATCGCCTTCTGCTTTGGGTGCTGCAACCAAGTCTTGTTGGAGATCCTACCTTTCTTTTAATTTTTGTTAAGAAATGTAAATCATTGTTGGTGCTGCAACTGAGTGCTGTTGGGGATTCCCTCCTTTCATTGATGCATTTAAGGTGCGTCATAGGTCTCGATTTTGGTCTATTCTTGCGCATCTCCTGTTTTAACACTCGTTGAGCTTGACTTTTATAGATATTTCTATATATTATGGCCAATGTATCATTTCTTACTCTTTTTAAGACTTTAATTCATTAAACACATCAAGTTTCAAAATTTGATCTATTAAAAATGAATGAAGTATGCGTAAGAAAATGCTTCGCGTTAATTTCTGTAAAAATTGACGTGAAGGTACGTTCGGATTTCTTTTACTTTAGTAATTACCCATGAGTTTTGTTTTACATATGGAATATAATTGATTTAATCTTTTTTTTATAAGGTATGGCTGATGAATACCGAAAAATTATAAATTGTTTAAATTCCACCAAAAAGAAGGCAAATTTTCAGCTCTGACCCTTTTTCAAGAAAACCACAAAATGACACTACTTGTGAGCGTCTGTTCTTATTTGAACACGGACATATACTTTTTCTTCAATATTTTGAAAAGTCTTCCCTAGGAGCACGTGTTACTGTGTGTTTGGAAAAATCGTTGAAATTCGGTATCTCTGAAATTTTGACCTTAACTTGGATGATTTTCGTTATTTTTGTGTAAATTCTAGAAAATTTTAAATCATCGGTGAAGTTGGTACCTAAGGTAGCATTTTATCAAATTTTACTTTTATACCAAGTTTCTAACCTGTTTTTTTTTGTATAATAACAAAGAAAAGTAAAATAAAAATCAAATGAGTGCATTTCAACATTTTTTGTATTTTTTGTTTACAAATGTGCTATTTTTAGAAATTTTCCGGCAATTTTACCCAGTTTTCAAATAAGCATAAATCTTGATTTTCATCACGGACCTATTAATTTTCCTTCATAAAATGATTATGTGACATGAATACTATATTTTCATATGGTTATCATAAAATCGTTGAATTCCTTCATTCAGAAATGACATGCCTTAATCATCTTATTCCTGAAAAAACATACCTGTTTGGATCTCGCAGTGTCCCGCACAAAGAGGCACTAACACCACACACAACAGAATTCTAAACATATTTCAATGTCAATGATGGTAAGTTTCTGCTTGTAGGTTAAATGATAAGTGCTTTGTGATCGTATCTTTTTATACTTTGTTACATGACACATCAATTATAGCCTTTTGCATTCTAATCAGTTATAAATTACCTGGTTATCATCATCATGATCATATGGTATCAAATATATTTTTTCATATGTCGTCATCACTTCATTCTGATACCAATTATCATCAAAATCCCACAAACTTTGATGATCTGTCAATGTTTTACAACAGGTTGTTGTGCCCTAAGCATTAAAACAATTGCGTGCATTTTATGAAAAAACATTTAAGCTTCATTCTTTATTTCAGAACAGATAATGGAATAATCAATTTACTAGATGAACCCAGAAAGACAATGAAATGAATGAAGTAGAGGTATGGATGAAACAGTTATGATTTTTTAACACATTTTGGCCATCTTGCCTTTTCATGTCTTCCAAAAAACATCCATGCTCCAGATTTTTTTCTCTTCTGATGCAGCATGAATAAGCAGGTTGAAATACGAACGCTACTCACTATCAATAATGAATAGGTGACCAAGTACTTATTTAGAAAAAATAACCTGCGTTTTCTTCTAGTTTACTACTATTTAAAAGAAAAAACACTTTCGACATCTCCTCTGCTACCGCTGCACAGAATTCCACGAAACCTAACAGGAAACAAGTACTCAAGATCCTCTACCAAAACTGTGTTTTTGTGCTGATCCGTCAACAAATATGGCAGCCAAGGTCCCTGATTGGCGGATACATTTTCGACTTCGTTTATGCAAAGAATTTTACGAGTCTTACAGGAAGCAAACACTCAAGATCCTCTACCAAACGGGTAGGGCCACGAAGCCCGATATTGGCCCTAATTTTGAACATTGTACTTCATAGAATTTTTAACTGTGATTTGACATTTTCAAACGTTCTCTACTGAATCGCGAATCTATCTTTTGTCAACACTGCGTTTTTCAGTAGCTTTTAGCCCTTTGAAAACACCAAAGTCGGTCTTATTCCGCGAAATTGATGCAAAAACTACATATTTCTATAGAATAAGTAATGGCCGCATGCATTAACTAGGATGAAAAAATTATATGTTAAAGATTATCATTATATCGAGGGTCGATTTAGGGGTCTCGTGGCCCTACCCCTTTGTGTTTTTCGCGCCGAGCGGTCAACAAATATTGCACCCGAGGACTCTGATTGGCCGACGCATTTTCGACCTTTCCTTTGTAATCTGCGCAGAATTTCACGAGACCTTAAATACAAGAAGCAAGTACCCATGGTCCTTTACCATATGTTTGTTTTTCGTGTCCATCGGTCTTTAGACATGGCCGCCGTTGGTCTCTGATTGGCTGAAACATTTTCGACTCCTCTGCAATCGCTGCACAGTATTTCACGAAATGTTAAAGGAAGCAAGTACTCAAAGTCCTCAACCAAATTTGTGATTTCCGTGCCGAACAGTCAACAAATATGGTCACTGAGGATTCTGATTTGCAGACACATTTTCGACTTCTCCTCTGCAACCTCTGCAAAGAATTTCAAAAGACATAAAGTACTCGAGGTCCTCTACCAAATGCCAGTCGGTCAACAAATATGGTGGTCAAGGGCTCTGATTGGCTGAGGCATTTTCGACATTCAGAAACTGATGCATAATAATTTTACAGGGGCTTCCAGCGAATCGGCCACTATCATTCTTTTGTCTGCAACTGAGGTGAACGATTAACCCCCTTGGGTCTCTTGTTTACTGTTCCGTCTCTTCGTTGGTGTATACTTGTGTTCGATTCGGGACGGTATCTGACGAAAAAGCATTATGACGTGATAAAATTTCAGTTGAAGCATTAGAAAACTATCTAATGGACAATCTCCATAGAGTTTAGTATAAGATCGGAATTTATTATACGTGGCAACACTCACTGCGCGCGCTGTATTGGAACAATTAAAATGCCGCACTATGGCTGAGGGCATCTGTTATACGAGCATTTTGCTGAAAAACATCCTCATTAGATTTTTGTTTACATGTTTTTTGAAACTGTTTTAAAAAATCAAATCAAGTATCCTTTGACTATAATTTTCACTGAAATTATAACTGTACGCCATAATATCTCAACCATAATTTCTGCTGCTTCACTGTTGTTTCCGATATCGTTCGCCTAGTTTCAAAGTGTCTCTGCATTGAGTTGAACTTCTTTATAATAAACCATTTTCCGATCTTGATTAAAAACTCAAAATGTCCGAGGCAACATCTTTTTGCGTTGTTTTTCATTATAACGTCACTGTTCAAAGACACAATTCTAGAATTGAGACGTAACAATGAAAAGGTACGCGAAAATTGCCTGCCTTGGACATTTTTTGTATTTTTGTCAGCCAATAGAAATTTTGGCAAGTGGTCTATTGAAGAAATGCTTAAAATTCGGGACATCACACTCAATGAATAGCTCTGTCTTTAGCTGCTTCTTGGGTCATATGTAGAATTTTGCTCTTCATATGTATGTATGTGTAAACGTCTTCAAATTGAATAGCATCATTTAAGAACAAATAAATTGGCAACGTGGACCAGACATGCACGTTTCGGGTACTTAACCCTCATCAGATTTCTTTTGTTTAGTCTGTATCACTAATGAGACATTATCTTAAAATTAAAATGTGCATATGGTGCACCGCCATTCTCATCATAGAACATAGATTTCAACATTGATTATAATTGGTTGAAAAAATATATTAAGTACATTCGTAATGTTTATTGTGTCACATAGTATGGCATTTTGTTTTTCAAGAATATTTGACGTTCTTATACCCTCATCAGTATCTCTGTATAAAATCTCAATAGTAGAAATGCCTATAAATTCGAATATTCCACCGATAAGTCAATAATTTTTTATCAGTATTAGCCCTGATGCAATAGTTAAAAAACTATTGACCAATAAAACGGTAAATCGTTTGTGACGTCGCGTCATTGATGACGTAATAAACTAAACCTATTTCTCCGCGCCATTTTCTTATAGACGAAAATGAATGTAAACATGCCGGGCCACTCGGTTCGTTGCTGTAGCATTGAAGTAAGGTTTAACAAAACAATTATTGACTGGGAATTCTGGCAACATATGATTAGTTGGACCCTCAGACAAAAATGTAGCCCTCGGCCTTCGGCCATGGGCAATATATTTTGTCTTCAGGTCCAACCAATCATTTATTGCCCACATGCCCAGTCAATAATTGTATAATATTTGGTCCACTCAAAACATTTCGAAACGTTCAACTTGACCTTTGGAGAGCTAAAATGACTTGAACTGAAGTCGACTACACAACAGAAGTTGCTTACACTTCTCAGTCATCTCGACTTGTGTTACCCTTCCGCTTCGAGTTCTTTCTCCCTTCCTATGAGAAATTGATAATATATTACCCTTTTCAAGTCTGCATCAATGGTTCTTGCTTGAGACGTTCTTATCTGAACGCTTCCAACGAGTTCAGCATACTAAATTAAGTCAATGTTTTTAAACAAAGACCCTAGTTAAAGAAAGCAATTTGATATAAGTAAGCTAGGGTATTAGATTGATTTTACATTGAGAATTCCTTAATTGATTATTCGTACAATTATAATGATCTATCACAAAAGTAGTTCTAGGGTCTAGGTCAATAGGCTAAAATTTATGATAAAGAAAATGAAAATTATAATGAAGATATGTTTACTTCTCTAAAGCTCGGGTGATTGCATACATGAGTTTGCTCCATTCGTTAGAACACGGACTGGTTTCAGTGCGCCTTTACTCTTTTACGCAATATTAACATTACTAGTAGATTTCCCCCGTTGAACTCCCTTTAGGTAATTAGCATTATATTCCAAGGAATCGGGATATAATTGTGACGTCAAGTCCATGTTTTGAAATTAGAGAGAGTGAATTTTTGATGCTGTAATTCGCTGTATTAGTGATGTTTATGCAAAATTAGGGTGTCAAATATTTAGCAAAAATGTAAATATAACAAAAGACTGTCTTACTTTTGGTGTTCATAAGTGTATAATTTTTGTTGGCACACGTGCAAATTGTCCGAGAATCGCTTCGGGATTCACGGGCTTTCCACGTGACCAACCAGAATTACCAAAAGTAAGACACTTATTTCGTAATTCATTTGTTTCTTACTAGCGTTTTGCTGTCTTGTTTGTATGGTCATCTCACAGTGAGTAGGATAAATTACATAACAATTTTTGTGTTCTTCGAGACCGCATGAATAATCAGAGAAGTGGGATGATTGTCCGCACTTCATCCAGATAACCACATCATTTGCTAATAACATTGCAGATTGTCGTCTTAGGTCGACACAGATTGCGAATGAGTCTCAATGGTTTATGTGTCTTTCATTTTTTTGTTAAATGTTTTCATGTCCACTTTTTCGTTTGGTCTCCATTGTTCATATTGTGTTCCTAGTTGTGCTTGACACAACTTGGTGTTTTCAGTTATGTTGGGGATCCCCTCTTTACATCTGTGGATCCCCTCGTCTTCTCTATATGTTGTTGAATAGTTTTAAGGGTGCACCTACATGAAAATCATTTATCAATTAACAGTGAACAAGGATATAAATCTATTCTTTTGTATACAAAATCTGCTTATGAAAAATTGAGGATAACACAGAATGACAAATTGCCCTGCACATACCTGTTCTTATGCTATTCACTGGACTAACAGAGTGACTGAACATCAGATCGATCCAGAAGAGCACGCACGGTTTTCCATATGCAAATCGCTTTTAATATCCATGAACAAACATTTTTGTACCCTTGCTCCGCTGTAGTTAGTGCGATGTTGTAATTCTGGATATATCTTCCATATATTTATCCAAGGCCCCTCAATGTTAAAGTCTTGGTTTACTGTCACCTACGTAGCCAAGTTCGACCAACTTCGTCGAACGTTTCTTCGTCGCATTCGAAAGTTACTGTTCTCAAAATTTCTTAAAATTTCTAAAACGTGGGTCATGTAGCATCATATCCCATCCATCCTGCTACGTCTTTCGGTATATTTTTCGACATAATAAGTCTCACAATCTTTGGCCATGTTACATTGTTTAGATTGAGGATCACTGACGAGGGTAAAGTACCCGAAACGTGCAGGTCTAGTCTATACTGCAAATTTTTATGTCCTTAAATGAGGCTATTAAATTTTGAAGATGTTTAGCATTCCAATAAATGTTTTATTTCAATAACAACTTAGAACTCTAGGAGTAACCGGACAACTGTCAGGGTTAACTACGCCGTTTTCTTTTGATGTAACTGATGGTCATCCAAAGACAACCCGGAGTCCAATTTGGTAAATTTGGTCCCATCATTTATGTATATAATAAGACTAGTTCATGGTCTTCTATGAAAGATACATCGGTTCCATCCGAGGGGTCTCAAAATCATGTAAAACCCGAGGCTTGCTGAGGGTTTTGCAAAATTTTGAGATCCCGAGGGTGGAAACGATGTATCTTTCTTATCGTAAAAAAGTTCCCCGCGAGGGGTTTGACAGTAAGTGTTTTGAATACTTTCCCTGACATGGTCGCCATAGCACTTTCTATATAGAAATGGCCTCAGACAGTTCAGTTCATGCTTTTTATATGTTTTAATTTTCGTGCATGATCATCGACGGCGGGTGCGGCTAGCCAACAGGGGATGCTTACTCCTCCCGGGCACCTGGTCCCACCTCTAGCTTGCTAGGGGTCCGTCGATGCTCAATTTAGTGCTCTATTGTGAGTGCTGTCGAGATTATCGTCAGGATCTTCTTTAACTCATTTGTGTCACACTTATGCCCTTTGCCGTGTGGAGCTCGTAAAAAAGTTCCCCGCGAGGGGTTTGACAGTAAGTGTTTTGAATACTTTCCCTGACATGGTCGCCATAGCACTTTCTATATAGAAATGGCCTCAGACAGTTCAGTTCATGCTTTTTATATGTTTTAATTTTCGTGCATGATCATCGACGGCGGGTGCGGCTAGCCAACAGGGGATGCTTACTCCTCCCGGGCACCTGGTCCCACCTCTAGCTTGCTAGGGGTCCGTCGATGCTCAATTTGGTGCTCTATTGTGAGTGCTGTCGAGATTATCGTCAGGATCTTCTTTAACTCATTTCATAGAAGCTAGACCATGAAAGTGTAATTTTGTCTCATATCTTATGGCCAAAAACCAAACTTAAAGAAAAGGGACGAAATTTGAAAAATGTCAAGTTGATCTTATCGCAAAAAATTGCGAAATTCGAATTCAGCGCCCTCGAAAATGGTTTATTCTATAAAAATAAACTACGAATATTAAGTTTTTCAAAATATGACGCAAGAGTACATTGAAAAACTATCTTAAAATTGATGTTTTATTGCAACGTCTCCGTTAGCTTGTTTGTTTTGCGGGCTGAAATCATGACGTAACAATAACCTAAACAATCGAAACAATAGCGCCACGTAATGTGTGATACAGCTGTCGTGTGATATGTGATACAGATGTAGCCCAAATATCTGTATTTCATGGAACTACTCTGTAACACATACGCGGGTATGAGAAAAAAAAATATATTTCTGTGTTGTATTTAATTGCTTTTAAATAAAATTTAGTTATTAGTCTCTGTTTGGATATCACGGTATGAATGCTTGTTGTGAATTTGTTAATAATCGCCGGTTTACATGTAATAAAGTGATACGTTTATATTCAAGTCAACACGGGCTTAGTTCTTAGTAGGTAGATATATTGATAGAACATGATAGAACAGACGTTATGATGCGACGTTACGATGTTTTCTTACGAAAATGCAACACTGTATTTCAAGAGTTTCATCTCAGTTACCTCATTGGTTTTGCATATATTGAAAAAATGAGTCAGAAAACCATTGGATTGATGATGTTAGGGTGTTAACCTCTTTTATTTTGATGCCAATTTTGAATGAAATCTTCTCATCTTGTCTCAGTGTTATGACAGTTAATCAACACCCATTTATATCCATCTCCATTTTCTTCTTTTATTCGCATCTCGTAGCTAGGACGCCTTTAATAGAAATACTATCATTTTATCAATCATTTGCAATACTTAAGGATATAAGTCGTTATGACGTTTATTATTTTTCTTTGCTACAATAATGGCAATTACAAAATGGTTTCATGACAAATATGGATGATGACCATATGCCTGTATACCGCACAAAATTGATAATTCAGAAAATCAGAAACCGAACGCATACAACATCAGGATAAAACATGAACCAAAGCAAACATACAAAAACCTCCACCAAATAGAAAAAAGCGATTTCCCGGTATGAGAGTGAGACCAGGCGCCCAGGAAGAGTAAGCATCTCCTGCTTGCATGCAACACCCGCCGATTGGAATCCTTGGATTTGACTTTTCTTCTTGGACACTTCGTCTATCTTCCATAAATATGAGGTAAATTTTCAGCATGGACCAGACATGCACGTTTCGGGTACTAAACCGTCGTCAGTGATCCTCAATCTAAATAATGTACTATGGCCAAAGAGTGTGAATGTTATTATGTCCAAAAATGTACTGAAAGACATAACAGGATGGCTAGGATTTGATGCTACAGGACCCATGTTTTGAAATTTAAAGAAATTTTGATAACAGAAATTGTTGAATGCGTTGAAGAAACGATCAACCGAAGTTGATCGAACTTGGCTACATATGTCCTCGGGGACTCCTGGTCCACCAGCAGTGACACTCACCAAGAGGTACAAATGTTAAACGTCTTCAAATTCAATAGCATCATTAGTAGCTTTTGTCCTAAATATCTGCTATGCAGTGGTCTTTGCTCCATTAGAGTTTTTCCTTTACTGCAAATGTTGTGAATTTTATCGTAAAATTGTTCACCGCGTGCATTAAAATTTATCTAAGACTTTATTTTCAATCTGTATATCTGTCTGTTCTAAATTTATTTAAACGTTAAATCGTATTTTTGCAGCAAAGAATCTTAGGGGTAATATTCTGGATTTAGCTATATAGCATTTTCCTGAAGAAATCTTCTATAAAATTGGAAGAAATCTACTATACTACAGAATTTCCCCAGAGAAAAAAACTACTATGTACATGTAGTTAATGCCCCCCCCCCCCCCCGAGTTACTATTAAGTTATATTCTGGGTAAAGGTGGCTGGGGGGGAGACTACTATATAACACCTTCAGAAGTTTCTTATTTCGTCGGGGTTCCTTTGCGTGAATAAAACGTCTTAATTTGAAAATATCTTTACGTCTGAGTTATGTCTGAGGTAATGCATCAATATACCTGTATGAAACCTCTTCATCTTCGAACAAGAGAGGTATGATTTGAAAGGTTCCTTAGCTGAATGAATCCTAAAGCAAATTTGAAGTTGCAGAAAAAATAACTTGATTAATTGTGATATAGGCAAAACCTTTTCTTTCTGCGAAACAATATATCATATTTCTAGGAATATCTTCGTTAAAATATTCAAACTAGTATCTTCATAATCACTGACAATTAACCAGTAAGAATGCATTAAGGAATTGAAAGCTCCGACGCCATGTTCAATTTTTCTAATTCTTATTTCTTGTCGGTCTTGATTCTACAAAATATCTTCATTTTTTATATCCATCGTAATTCCGTATATAACAAGGGAGGGAATCTCCAATAAGCACCAACAGGAAAACACCAAAACACCCGATGGGAAAACACAAAGACGAGCATACTAAGAGACGAAAAAGAGACAAACGACATATAAACATCAAATACAAAAGACCACACATAAACCATCGAGACCAACATGGGTAACCGGTGCCGACTTTGGACGGCCATTTGCCACACATGTAGCAATTGGTGTGGTTATCCTGGATTACGTTCGCACAACCCTCTCACTTCTCCGATTACCCAGAGGTCTCGAAGAACGTACAATTGTGGTGAAAACATCCTCCTTACTGTCACATGACCACACACAAAACGCAGGGTCCCAAGCAACACAGATGAATATGTAAATAGATATATAAAGAGGGCGTACGTAATACAATCCGTGCTCTTCCGACGCGAGCTCATGTATGTAATCACCCGAGGAATCCGACTGACATTTAGAGAGGACAGGTGGTCGGGGCCATGTCTCCTCTAAAGAGCTTTGGACAGGGCCCATCATGGAGTCCAGTCGTCATAGTCATCAGAGTGCAAGTCTCAAGAATGCGATGGTACAAGACTGTAGATTGGTCAAATTCCAAGCCTAGTGTCCGTCTGGTGACATTAGTTTCATATCCACGTATATTGTTGGTATAATTGTGTTTTTGGGTGTGGTGTCCGTTGTTTGTTGTAACCGTGCATGTGAACACATCGCTATCTTTATTGAAAATTGTCTTGGTGTTGCATGCAATAAGGAGACGCTGACTCTCGCCGTGCACCTGGTCTACCTTCGGAATGTTATTCACTCCGAAGTTCGTAACCGTTCCAATGGAAATTCTAATTATTTTCCCTTGCTTTCTCGACTTTGAGACTGAATAACTGATAGGTACTTGTTGATGTTACTTGAATTTTTTTCCCTATTGGCTATTAGAGTTGAGATTTCACAAAAGATACCTACCTGCAACATTTAAGAGTCTTTGTGTGTTTACATACACATTGTAAGCAGCCATCATTAAATGTTTGTCCTGGTCGAAATTCCATAAATCCTTTGTATTTGCAATCTATAAAACGAAAACTGTCAATTTATAATATTCATAATGATCATGAAAGAAAGAAGGGGATCTCCAACAACATTCAGTTGCAGCACCCATACCGAAACACCAAACCATCCAATGCAAAAACATATACATGCACAGCAACAATGTGGAAGGGTTCCAACTCTATACCTTCTTGAAAAAAAAATTCAAACCAATTTATCATGCACCAGACACGCGTTTCGTATATCAAATTCTCATCAGTGATGCTACCAGCCAAAGTGCTTTTCATAAGCCGCCCAAATTCATTTCACTAGCTTCCTCTGGTTTTTTTTTTTAGAATTTAAAGGAGCTGTTAAGATAAAGGCCGGATTTAGCCCTGAAATCACTCGATTATTTCTCGTGCGCTGTCCTTCCAATTTAGATAAAAATTGGTAAGGATAATAATATAAAGTATTATAAGATTCATAGTAGTAGGTATTTTATTTAAAAAAAAATTGGTGAAAGATGTTATGATTACGGGTTGAAGAGGTAGGGGTACAGATGACGGAAAACGTTGAATATTGATCGAAAATGCACAAAAATTTGCATTATTTTACACATTTTTACGTTTATTATTCTTCTGTTACCTTGTCATGTCAAAATTGGATAAGCAAAATTAACTTTTGAGGTTAATATATCAATATAATCTGCAATCAGGAAACTGAAAAACGGTTTTATTTCGTTCTTTTCAGCCACTTATGTAGCTTTCTGGCGCGAAATACACACGGTGTAGAAATAGACTTTCTCGTTTATTTCCTTCCAAACGGTTAAATATTGATCGGAACACACTCTGAATAGATTGTTCCGTAAATAAAATGATAAAGATGGTAATATAACCTACTTTATCGCTCTAGAGGCAAATTTTAAAAAATAGTCATCCATCCCCCTTTTTTCGTTTTTCGCCCATGGGACATTCCCCCCACCCTCGATTCAGAACCCCACTTGGCCAGAAAATGTGTTTTATTGATATACATTTTTGGTGAAATGGCATTGTAAAGCGAGGGGGGAAACGATGTTGTATAAATCATTTCCGTTTTCCTTTGATTTTTGTGTAAAAACGCTTATTTTGACCCAAATATCGGTCTTATATTGCATAAATATTCATATCTGACAGCAGATACAAATGTGGACCAAGTTACTTTAAATGTCTACCAAAAAAGATTCTCAATTTTTGCATTTTGAAATTTCGGCTTTTCAGGGCAGATTTTTCGCCTTATCTTAACAGCTCCTTTGTGTAAAAAAAAGCAAGAAACACAAAAGGGTCAAGGAATGCCAAATACAACTTAGATTCATTAAACAGAAAAGACTACACATAAACCAACGCATGGATAATCAGTGCCGATCTAGGACGGTCATCTGTCACACCAGAAGAAAATGGTATGATTATCCGGATTACGTGAGCACAACCTTTACACTTTTCCGGATACTCAGAGGTCTTTAAGAAAGCAGAATTGTAGTGTGAAATAACCTCACTGTGAGATGAACACACACACATACAAACAAGCATATAAAAATTGCTATTGAGAAACCTTTTTTGTATACTGAAGAAAGAGGGGAATCTCCAATCAGACTAGCGTCCAGAGCAAACCCCTAAAACACCCGATGCGAAAACAAAGAGTAGACAAGAACAACAATTAGCTAGCAGGAGAGGCAAACTCCATAGAAGCTGTGTTACTAAAATATTTGTTTTAACATAAATAAGGTGGACTATAAGTCCCCGATGGCATCGTTCAGCCAGTTTAACAGTGTTTCTGCACTGCCTTGAAATACATATTTGTAATATAAAAAAAGTCTCATGTACACCGTCCTTTCTATTTGAGATATACACAGTTTAAAAGCGTTTCAAATTTAACAAGAATTTATCATTCAAATTGAAATATATGTTCTGTAGTAAATGTCTGATTGCACTATATGCGAATTTCAACAGGTAATATATCATCAGTCATGCTCAAGGCTGAAATACTATATGTCTTCCGAAATGGAAGTTACCGGATGTGACAGTTCTACCGAATTGAAGCGGCGGGTGTTGCATGCAAGCAGGAGATGCCTAATTTTTCCTGGGCACCTGGTCTCACTCTCATATCGGGAGTTCGCTTCTTTTCATATGGTGGAGATTTTTGTTTGTTTGCTTTGGTTCCTGTTTTATCCTGATTTTGTATGCCTTCGGTTTCTGATTTTCTGAATTATCGATTTTGTACTGTAAACAGGGATATGGTCATTATCCATATTTGTCATAGAGATAAATCCAAAAGAATGAATGTATGACTAGCAAAATTCATAACATGACTTTACACTTATGCCAAAGAGCCAGCAAAGAAAATTAGTTTATGAAAAAAAAAATATGTAATTTTACATTAATCTATCACGAATTTTTTCAAATACTGAATAACTGATAGGTACTTCTTTGATGTTTATTATTAAAGAAACTTTAACAAAAACAGTTATGGCCTTGTCATTTGACAACTGATTCTTCTGAGTCACAGCAAAGCAATAAGATTCTTTGTTTGTTACTGTGAGTCCGCATGTAAATTTCGCCCACAAGTTTGTGGGGATGGAAAGCATAATTTTATAAAAGTTCCATTAAAGGTAGAGCATCCCTCATGTCTCAGATGCTTATATTTCCTAAATAATAACTTTTACATTATTTCCATTTCCATATATTCAAAGCTTATGTTAAACCTGATATACAAACAAAATATAATTCGTGGTTTCATGATTATACCAAGAACTTAACGAGGCTGTGTCTAATTAGAAAATGATGAATTTCTACCCAAGGTGTTTTGACTAAATTCATATCATATAATTGCAGTGTTATAAAATTCATTTTATGGGAAAAAAAAGAAGTTGACCGTTCAGTACTATGTAGGTGTCATCTCAAAGATAATGGAATCTTACAATAAAACCTTATGGGGTTTTACTGCAAAATAATGATTTTTCTCAAATTTTTCATATTTCTGCGCAAGAGATTTTAATTAAATTCATGTTATTTATTTGTTGTACATCAAATATCATTTTAAGAAAAAGAAATTGAAGTTTCACCGTCATCAATTTTCTCTAATTGTACTCAGCCTCGTTAAGCCGTTTGAACTTTAATATAAGACCTTATAGGAAAAGTAAGAAAAATCCTTTTTAGAGGTGATAGAATGTACCTATAAAAGATTCTTTGCACGAAACCATATTAGTTTCATAATCTGAATAATATTCTGAAAAGAAAAAAATAAGGTATCCAGGCAAAAAATTACCAGAAATTCTGACCTGAGGGATACTCTACCTTTAAGAAGGGTGTATAAAATCATACCTTGGTGTGCCGTACAAAATCCAGAACAAATATGCAAAACTGTGAATGAAATTAAAACTCGAAACATTCTTTTCAGTTACGAGGACTTGATTCTGCTCATAATATAAATGTACTATACTAACGATGCAGATTGTTAAATATCATTCAATTTCCGCATATTTTTCTCAGACGAATGCATGTCTGTCTGGTGACCTAAATTTAATGTGATTTTTGTATTTTTATTTTGGAATTCATCACTCTTGACACATTAGCTGTGATCAAAATTAATTTTCACGAATGAGGTTTGCTAAGTTTTCTTGAATTGTAATTTATCATAAAGAAACATGTAACCGTTGCATCACTAATCACAATACCCCCCCCCCCCCCCTATATACAAGTACACATTCCTCGACCGCATAAACTGTCTGTACTAAATGGGGAATTGAAGCACTGTACGTAATGGGGAAGTCCAACTAGGTTAACCAATGACAACAAATGTATCGATCCCTTTGGGTTCGTTTGGGTATAGAGAGGGACTGAGGGGAAAAGCAATTCTAACACAGGTCCTCACCTTCTTTCCACATAGACTTCCCTTGCGTTGCCAATATTGAAATATATGTTTCATAGTACCAATTTTATTGTACTAGAGACGTGTTTCGGATATCAAATCTTCGTCAGTAGTACTTAATGTCAAACAGGTTGAATAAAGACAAAGTGAAATTTTCCTGGCGATATCTAAAATATAGACATTCTTTAAATTTCTTAATGCAAAAAAAATCCTCGTGGGGGAGGGGGGGGGCGGAGGGAGAAAATAAGAAAGATAAAACAAATAATAGAGAAAAAAGCATAAGCATAAGCATAAGCATAGCATAAGCGATACTCTTTACCAAACAAATATGATCTCGTTTTAGTGAGTGTCACTGCTGGTGGACCAGGAGTCCTCGAGGGCACATGTAGCCAAGTTCGACCAAATGTCTCTACGAATTTGTCAAATACAGAACTGAATTCTCCGTAAAAGATACGGGAAATAAAAAACTTATTGATTCTTGGTCTCGAAGACTCTTGAGTACAAATGGTAGGATAACTGTTGTAAAAACTATCTTCGTACCTAAACTTACACATTTACTTATTGCTCTTCCAAACCCTTGTGAATCAACTATAAAAACTATTGAACAATTATTTTTCAAATGCATATGTTATCAAAAGACGGAGAGAACTTCTAGAAAATGAGTAATACAGGTCTATAGATTTGGTTGATTAAGAATGATTTGCAATAGATCTTTTATGAAAAGTCTTAAGATTACATTGTCCGGATTATCAGGACTCTTAACATATGAATATGTAGAGTCCTGACTGGGTCCCTTGTCTCAAAGTATAACTCCGCAAAAAAACTGAAGACGATAGTAATTAAAACAATTTGAGAGCTTTCATGGAAAATTCTTCGGTCCATATCTATTCAAGAGGCTATCAGCTCTTACTTTGCATAGATAATTTATCCCAATTAAGTCCACATACTTTAATACACACTTTTCTCACTGGCCTCTCCAAATTTCCTCTATTTTTTATGTTGGGACAACTCGACCAAATTACTAAGTCAATCCATACTTGTTTCCGGTTGCCCATCCAATGTAAACAGTTTGTCAGATTTTTCTTTGTGCAATCTGTGTGGTACTGGCCAATTTTCAATCCATCGTTTGGATAAAATGGTATATATTTCCTCCAGACATCGCCATCTATTCGTTTGGAATATTATTTCGACATTTTATAGCCATATTTTAAGGCTTTGTCGGATTACAGTATCTGGTCAGAGAAAATCGGGAACCAGTGTCACATAGGTTGAATCGGCTGACATTCGGTCAGGTGACGGTGCAACTGGGGGGTCCAAACGGACTGCCCATGTGTTTTTGGTCGTTCCCCTAGGATCAGTGGTTGTTTTACTCCGAGTACTTCGGTTTCTTCCACCAAAACAGCTGGGTTACTGACATTCCACCGGAAACAAGGATGGAGTGACTTAGACATTTTGTCAAGTTGTCTCAACATAAAAAATGGTGGAAATTTGACATAAAAGAGGAGAGGCCAGTGAAAAAAGTGTTTATTAAAGTATGTGGACTTATTTGGAATAAATTATCCATGCAAAGTAAGAGCTGATAGCCTCTTGAATAGATATGTACCAAAAATTGTCCATGACAGTGCTTGAAGTATTTTTATATTTACTTCGCAAATTTGACACGAATTGGATTGCACTTTGAGAAAAGCGGTCCCCTCAGGACTCTACATATTCATATGTTAAGAGTCCTGATAATCCGGACTAAAAATTACATGGATAAGAATGATAATAAATGGAGATGAACACCTTTCTTGGCTTAAACTCTTATCCGGTTCACTTCCAAAAGACTTTAGATTTTTTTTAAACTTTGGGCCGGAATATTCAACAGTATTTGAAAAAGCTGTTGAGAATTCCTTTTGGAAAGATGAATTCATTTCATTTTATCAGTTTCGATTTCTTGTTGATAATGAAGATAACGTGAATGAATCACTTTGGTATAATAACTTATTTAAAATCAACAATGAAATGCTGCATTACAAGAACTGGATAAACAAAGGGATCCTTTACATAGGCGATCTTTTGGACAATGATGGAAATCTGTTGTCATACGAATTATTTTGTGAAAGATACAACTTCCATCCCCCTATACATTGTACTATGGTATAAAAACATGTATCGAAAGAAGGAAATTGGAATTTGATATGTATTCCCTATTTCATTATCAGGCCAACTGTCCAAATTATATTAGAATTCTCAGAAAAAATACAAAGGGTTCAAAAGATTTTTATGACCTTTTCAGAAATAATACATATATCAGACCAAAAAGTGAGATGAAATGGGAGACTGAGTTACAACTAACCAATGACTCACTACACTGGGAAATTATAAATCTAGCAGTACATACTAATACAAATGATTGCAAGTACAAATGGTTTCAGTATCGTATCATTCGTAGAATTTCGGGAACAAATGTAATTTTACATAAAATTGGAATTAAGATAAGTGTTCCTTTTGTCAAAAGTTTTCGGAAACAATTTGCAATCTTTTCTTCTATTGTGAATACTCTTAGAAATTACGGGAAGATTTTGAAATTTGGGTGCATGACACATTTGAAATTGAATTACAATTAAATATTAAAAATATTATCCTTTGTTTTACTGAGAAAAAGTACAAGAGACTGAATGTCATTATTTGTGTAATAAAACATCACATTTGAAAACAAAAGATGACAAAATGCATTCCATATTTTACAGGTGCAAAAATGAGTGTTATTAATTATTCAAAATCTGTAAGAAGAATCTTCAAAGTGAAAAGTTCTCAAAGGAGTGGGGAATGTTTCAAATACTTATGCAGTAATTTTTATATACATCATTCAAAATTGAATTTTGAATTGATAACATAATACATGCAACTGGATTTTTTTGTTTTTGTCTGTTTTTCTTCCTCCCCTTTCTCTCTCTCTCTCTCTTTCTATCCTTTCTTTCTTTTTTACGTCTATGTGTATTAAAATATTCCCGCGTTTCGGTAGAATAGCGGGAATTATTTTTCTATGTGATACGATATGAACTCTAGTCACGTGATTGTACTCACGTGACGCGTGAATAGCTATGTGCTCAGGTAGAAAATTAATCATTCTACGCCCGTGCACCGAGCACTCAAGTTTGCCGGCTAAATCATGGATTCGGAACAATCCACTTTGATGAACAACTCCATGCTTTCTGATATTCAATGCATGATAACCGCTCAGTTTTCGAATTTCGAGAGGTCCTTTTCCGAACGACAAAAGAAAATAAACGATGAAAATTTGGCAAAAATTGAAAATATAGCCAGCGGTACCAGCGACTACACGTTTAAACGAAAAGGTAACGAAGAGCAGTTCAAACATTCCGTGAAAGTTATGGAGAAACTGCGAGCCGCCAGTAATTCTCTCTCGTCTCCAGATCCAGAGCTTTCGTCTACTAGTAGCGCAAAACAGAGTATCAGTGAAGGTATTGAACTTGTAACTCACAGACAGAAACTTATCAAATTGGCAGATAGTTCAAAATTAGGGTGGAAAGTCGTAGAGCAGTACGATACTCATCAACTGGCCGATGACAGTGATGATGAAAAACGCATTCATAAAGCAGAAGCGAGGGCAGAAAAGTTAGATAAAGAGGATAAGCGGAAGGTCGTATAAAAAAATCGCAAAAGATGATCCCCCTACCCCCAACAAACTATTCCAGTGAGACAAACTAGCTCGGAGCAGCGTTCCGCTTCAGGTGCCAAGCCGGAGCTTTGTTTTGCATGCGGTAATCCAGGGCATTGGAGAGGAGACTCAGAGTGTGAGGCAAACAAGACTAAAGCTAAGATAAGTATAGATTGCTCAGTACATGTACACGTTTCTAATGATATTGTTGTAACTCCTATTGGGAGGCTTAAAAAACACCTTAATAAATGGTTAGAAATCTGTTCAGATGCATACATATTAGATGTTATCAAAAATGGGTACAAAATTCCATTTTTCACAGTACCTTAACCTGATGACAAAACAACAAGTCTGCTCGTGAGAATGTTTCATTTGTTGAATCTGAAATATGTAAGTTATTAGAGAAAGGTTGTGTAAGTGAAGTCGACATAGTGCCAGAGGTCGTAAACCCTTTGACAGTCGCATTTAATAGAGAAGGCAAAGCTCGACTGGTGTTAGACAGCAGGGACATAAACTTGCATGTTTTCAAACTCAAATTCAAGCTTGAAGATGCTTCAATAGCTAGAAAAATATTTCAAGTAGGGGATTTTGTATTTACTTTTGATTTGAAATCTGCCTACCATCACCTATCTATTCATGATTCGCAGAGAAAGTATTTGGGTTTTGCATGGCACTTTTCGGGAGACGACAAAATCAGGTATTTTGTATTCAATGTACTCCCGTTTGGTATTTCAAGTGCAGCTCATATTTTCAACAAGTTGATGAGACAGGTAGTTAAGTACTGGAGAACAGACGGCATCAAGATCGTTTATTTGGACGATGGATTAGGAGGTGCTAAATCATACGCTGCTGCCAAAGAGTTGAGTATGAAGGTAAGGAATGATCTCGTTTCTTTAGGATTTCTTATTGCAGACGAGAAATGTGACTGGGAGCCCTCCCATACAGCTGCCTGGTTAGGTCTCAGTTTGAATTTAGCTACAGGTACGTTACGAATCAGTGAAGCACGAATTGATCGTCTGTTAACATTCCTCGGTCAAGTGATCACTGAAGTGAGTAAAAGTGCACAAGATCTCA
Organism: Pinctada fucata; assembly: GCA_028142955.1. Classification (NCBI taxonomy): domain Eukaryota; kingdom Metazoa; phylum Mollusca; class Bivalvia; order Pterioida; family Pteriidae; genus Pinctada; species Pinctada fucata. The sequence goes on from AP027104.1 coordinate 35,520,507, forward strand.
TAGGCGCTAGGCGTCTTGCTGCCTTAGCTGGCCAAATAATCTCTATGCAGATTGTTTTCGGTACTATTGCCAGACTCCGTACAAGGTACATTTTCATGACTATAAACTCCAAAGCAAGCTGGAGTGCTCCTGTTCTTTTGAACAGTAATGGATTTGATGAAATTCTATATTGGAAAGAAAATAGCGTCCGATTAAACTGTTCCGATAAAGATGTTCAGACGCAGAAATCTCCAAAGGTAAATATTTAAAGTGATGCCTCTCACTCGGGTTATGGTGGCTACATTGCAGATGTTGCAGGTAGTGATGTCATTGGTACTTGGTCAGAATCAGAGTCTTTAGAAAGCTCCACTTGTAGAGAGCTAGAAGCTATAAGTAGAATGTTTAATTCTTTGGCTTTTGATCTGGAAGGATCTACCATAAAGTGGTGTACTGACAGTCAAAATGCTGCAAAAATACTAGAAATCGGTAGCAGAAAGCCGGAGCTTCAGGACATTGCGTCCAGTATTGCAAATGTGTGCGATGAGAGAGCAATCTCGATATCCCCTGCATGGGTAGGTAGATTAGAAAACAAACATGCTGATTTTCTTAGTCGTTGTAATGATGGAGGATAGCTCCTCTTGTCTTCGAAGAATTGGACAATAAATGGGGTCCGCATAGTGTAGACAGGTTCGCTACTGACTATAACAAACATTGTGTAAGATTTAACTCACGTTGGTGGTGCAAAGGCACTGAGCAAGTTGATACTTTCAAATGTAATTGGTCAGGCGAGAATAATTGGTTAGTACCTCCCCCGAGATTAATTTGCAGCACATTATCAAAAATGAAATCTGATAGTGCTAGTGGTACCATTGTAGTTCCAAAATGGAATTCAGCTCCTTTTTGGCCATTGTTGATGGCGATGCCTGATTCGAGCTCATATGTTGATTTAGGCTGTACTTGCGTACTTTCAGATCGCGGAAAGAATGGAATATTTGGCAGGAGATTGAAATTTCCCATGTTAGCGTTTAGAGTGAATTTTGACTAATTATGTTTTTGTGTTTAACAGGCCTAAATAGCAGCATTAGCAGAGCATGCGCAGCAGCTGGTGTGGAGACGACCTCAGAAAATGTGCATTTGCAGCATAAAATGTGTGAATTTTTGAAGCGTTCGAGAAGTGACAGTATGTTTTTAAAGTATTCTTCCTATTTTCATAAGTGGGAAAAGTTTTGTGAATCGAAAGCTTTTCCATCAATACCCGCTAATCCAGTGCACTTTACATTATACATCACTCATCTGTTAGATTCGGGGGCGTCATACTCTGTGTTAGTATCTACTAAATGCGCAGTGAAATTCGTTCATCCTTTAAATGGCCTTCCAGATGCTACTAATAACTCTTTCGTTGACAACTTGATCGAATCGGGGAAGCGAATAGCGAAACAACCAGTACAGAAAAAGGAACCGGTGACTGTTCATCACTTACAAACTCTTTGTGAAAAATATCAGAATTGCTATGATCTTTTGATTGTCAGAGATTTGTCCATGATTTTGTTATCATTTTCTGCATTTTTGAGATATGATGAGCTGGCAAATTTACGATGCAAAGACATTATTTTTTATGATGATCATTTTTCTGTCCACATTAGAAAAGCAAGACAGATCAATATCGTTTAGGTCAACATATTGTTGTTAGTAAGGGGGTTTCATTTGCTTGTCCTTTTTCTATCTTAAAGAGATATTTTGATCTCGCTGGTATCGAAAAAGACAGTGAAAATTATTTATTTCGTCCTATATTTAGATCTGGTGATAAATGTTCACTTTTATATAAGGATAAATGTTTAAGTTACATCAGAACCAGAACCAGAGAATGTTTAGTAGGTCGACTCAGAGAAGTTGTCGGTAATTTGGACATAGGTGTCCATTCTTTAAGAGTAGGTGGTGCTACAGCAGCCGCACATGCTGATGTAAGTGAAAGATGTTGGAAGCGCAACGGTCGGTGGAAGTCCGACTCATCAAAGGATGGATACGTGGCAGATTCCCTGAAATATAGATTATCTGTTTCTAAATCTCTAAATTTGTTACTTTTTTTGTTGAAAGAATATGAATTTGAATGCAAGACATTTTTCCGTATCAAAATATTTTTATATATATTTGTTTTGTTAGATTGCAGTTATTTTTGCTACATTCATTTTAGTTAGCACCCCCCATTTGTAATTTCTCCCTAACTTTTTGAAGATCTTTTGCGCACTACGGCCAACATCATTTGATGTGTTTTTCATTTGTGTTTTAGAACACATTAAGGAAGTGTAGTAGTAAAGCTGAGAATAAAATATTCCCGCGTTTCGGTAGAATAGCGGGAATTATTTTTCTATGTGATACGATATGAACTCTCGTCACGTGATTGTACTCACGTAACGCGTGAATAGCTTTGTGCTCAGGTAGAAAATTAATCATTCTAGGCCCGTGCGCCGAGCACTCAAGTTTTAATTTTTTGTTAAATATGTTTTAAAAATGATGTATATCAATTATTAGAAATAACATACGTTACATTTCAAATAATGATAATAATAATAATGTATATCACCAGATGACTAAATGTATTTTTCTTGTTGAAAATATTTTGATAGTTTTTAATGTTATTCAGTAATTAGGTGAAGTCTGTCACCCGAGATGGTCTAGATGGCTTAACAATGGTGCGGAATTGCACCGCTACAGACACAGGTTTCCACGGTATTTAAATAAAAAAATAACATTTTTGGCTATTTTCCGTGGTTTTTCCTGGGCGGTTATGACCATAATTGGACCTCTCTTTAGTTTGCCTTTAGGGCATATACGACATGCATTTATTTTCATTGATCACTTCTGTATATTTTGATCACCAGCTAGTGTTTAAAATTGTATATAATACAAGAATGCTTTGTAAAATTTGTAAAAGATTTGCCGGCAATCGATTCTATTGCGCACTACGGCCAACATCATTTGATGTGTTTTTCATTTGTGTTTTAGAACACATTAAGGAAGTGAAGTAGTAAAGCTGAGAAGTGCTAGTGCTGTGTGCTTTTTCAGAAATTAATTTGTATAGTTACTTTACAGAGAGTGCGCAGCTCCGAATTTCCTATAGGGTCGATTCAGCAGCATATCCAAGTAAAATCTATGTTCAAAATAGCATTGGAGTGATGGTGCTAAGATGTTAACTTCCTTTAATTTCGATAATATTTTTGAATGGAATGACAAGTTTCAGAAATAGTAAAATAATGTATATGATGTCAAATCGATAGAGGGCCAAAACGAAGCTTCTTTTAGGCGACAGAGCAGGAAAGAAGTAATAAATAGCAAGCGGAGCTCGCTGCAAAGGCCGAAGGGCCTTTGCGAGTGAAACTCGTCCTTGTTGTAACACGTATACACTTACTTTATTGAGAAAATATCCTCAATTTTTGTTTGTTAGTTAAATTTATTGACATAATTTTTCGTAAAGCAGAGTACGATAAAGCATCTAAACAATGGCGTCAGCACGGAATCTTTTATGAAATCCGACATTTCCGGTGATTCTAAATGGGACGATTCGCTCTGACTGCTTTTCTCGTCTCGGGTGCATTGTTTCGTACTGTCAGAAGTCGGAATATTTTTTTTCTTTTGGTCGATATTCTATGAATGATTTGTTTTCATTTAAACTTTTTCTTACAAAAGTAATTTGCTTGAAATAAAAAAAAAAATTATATTTAGGCAATATATGAGCTTAGGACGATCCTGTTTTTTACCAGGTCTGTTTATAAATCCTTGATCTGACCAGTTCAAGCTAAGACGACTTCTAGCTGAGCACTGTCTACTGAGTTCTTTGAAACTAGATCGTAGTTTTCCGTTAATCTGACTGGAAGGCCCCCCCCCCCCCCACACACACACACACACAATTAATATCTGCCGGTCTATTCCAAACAACAAACAGAAAGTTTCACAAATAATGTAAGATAAGATAAACCGTCATAGTCTAAAAATAAAACGCAAGACATATTTTTTTGGGGGGGGGGGGGGGGGGAATTTAATCATAATATTCATTTTCTCTCCGCTAGCACAAAAAGGCTTTGCCTTGAATCATAATATGAAGAGGAAATATTAAGGTATTCCAGCAAATTGTCGGAATTCCAATGGGGACCAATTGTGCCCCACTCCTTGCCGACATTTTCCTTTACTCGTCCGAAGCTGAATTCATTCAATCTTTGGTCTCTGAAGGGAAAAGATACTTAGCTTCTGACTTCAACTTCACTTACAGATACATAGACGATGTGTTGTCCATCAATAATCCAAAATTCGCGGATTACCTGAGCAGTCCTTCTATCCTTCAGAGCTTGAAGTAAAAAAACTACTGAGACAAATAATTCAGCATCCTATTTGGACATAATGTTTTCCTACGACACTGATGGTCACATGAAGACCTCACTCTATGACAAACGTGACGACTTCAACTTCAGCATTTCAAACTTTCCTTTTCTGAGTAACAACATCCCTTCATCTCCAGCTTATGGCGTATTCATATCTCAATTAATTCGCTATGCCAGAGCAAGTACCAAACATACGGATTTTGTTCTGAGAGCTAGGCGTCTTGCAGATAAGCTTCTGAGTCAGGGATATGTTTGTGACCGACTAACATCGTCACTGAGGAAGTTCTACGGTCGATATGGGGAACTCGTCATACACTATGATGTCCCACTCTCCAGAATGGGGATGATATTTTGTCATAGACCATTTGAACCATCCAACCAAAGATTGTACTCTATGTCTTCCGAAATGGAAGTAACCGGATGTGACAGTTCTACCGAATTGAAGAGGCGGATGTTGCATGCAAGCAGGAGATGCTTACTCTTCCTTGGTACCCGGTCTCACTCCCATATCGGGAGTTCGCTTCTTTTCATGTGGTGGAGGTTTTTGTTTGTTTGCTTTGGTTCCTGTTTTGTCCTGATTTTGTATGCCTTCGGTTTCTGATTTTCTGAATTATCGATTTTGTGCTGTATACAGGGATATGGTCATTATCCATATTTGTTATATTACACTTCTAAACATCAATGAGTTAAAGAAGATCAAGTCATGGGGAACGATTTCAACTGCTCCACACTGCAACAAGAAATAAGTGTTTGTAATACTAATTTCAAACCAATTTTCCTGCACCAGACACGTGTTTCGAGTGTTTAATTCTCATCATTGATGCTTACAGCGGAGCCACCAAAATTCATTTCAGTAACTTCCTCTTGAGGATCACTGAAGAGGGTTAAGTATCCGAAATGTGCATACCTGGTCCATGCTGCAATTTTATCTTTTCTTAAATGATGCTATTGAATTTGAAGACGTTTAACATTTCAACACTCAACACAAGACACCCCATCCCCACCCCAATACAATTACAAATTGCTCTAACAAATAGACTCTTTGTACAAAAAGGGGTATTAAAGCACTATACGTAATGGGGGAAATCGTCAAAAATTGCATCTCTAAAATTGCATCTCTCTCATCTGTTTTGTCCTGATTTTGTATGCCTTCGGTTTCTGATTTTTGAATTATCGATTTTGTGCTGTATACAGGGATATGGTCATTATCCATATTTGTCATTGAAAGCCCAACGTCCTCAAATTCACCAGCATCATTCTAGAGCAGATAAATCTACAGTATGGACCAGACATGCACGTTTCGGGTATTTAACCCTCGTCAGTGTTCCTCAATCATAACATACATAAGGCCAAAACCTGTGAAAATTATGTCCTAAATATACCGAAAGACGTAGCACGATGGCTGGAATACAGTTTTAAGATGCTACAGGACCAAGGTTTTAGAAATATGAGAAAACGTTGTAAACAGAAATCCTCAAATGCGTTTGAAGGAACGACCAACCGAAATTGATCGAACTTGGTCACTTGTGCTCCCGGGGACCCCCGTTCCACCAGCAGTGACACTTACCAAGTGGTACAAATGCCCATCGTCCTCAAATTCACCAGCATCATTCTAGAGCAGATAAATGGTGCGCAATCGGTATACTTCTTTGAAAAAGAGTTTTCTTGTGCTTTCTCTCATGCTAATATATTGAAAAGGTATGGTGAAACTAAAAAAGTACACCATTTAAAGTGAAAGGGTTTAGAAGAAAAAGCAAACTGAATTTAATCATTCGATCATTACAAAATAATGCTTGGAAAATTCGTTTTCGTAGTGCCATCCACAATAAATCCCGTTAAGCAAAAGTGTTATTGCATCCAAGTGCTTGTTCGTGCAGTTCTTTTCATGATATTTACCGTTTATTTCATTTTAACATTTTTCTGCAAATGTGAGTATCGCTGTTTATATGAGAAGAAAATAAAAACACCATCTAAATGGAGATATTTGCATTTCTCTTTCTAGCATTTCTTTAGATTACGTTGTTTTTGCTATTTATATCTCAATTGATTATAACATTTTATCTACTCTGATTACGCTGTTAGGTTTGTCATGATATACATTTAATCCAGTGGAAGAAATATGACGAACACAAATTATGAAGATACCGACTGCTTCAAACATTATGGACTCCAATATTAGTGAATTTGATTAGTTTTGTTAGAGCGTGTAGAATATTCTGCCAACGTTATGAAAAGTGTGAGCAGCGACTCAGTTTGAAATCTAAAATAATTCTGCAATTTATATATATAAATTTTTCATTATAGCTTTTGTTTTTCTCTATATGAGTTATCATGTACCAATTTACTTTTGTGTATTTCATTTGTAGAATACGCAAGCTAAGCTGACAAAAGATGGAGTGATCGGTAGTAAGACTTCATTGCTGGACAGAAGCTATACTGTAAAATTTTCTCGCAAAATAGATGAATCAGTCTTGATTATTTGCAATAGGCTTACAATACGTTCATGACTTCAATAAAATGAGAAGAAAAAAGATTAATCAAACAAAAGGGGTAGGAATGCGAATATTTGACTTTTCAAATAAAGGTAGCGCTCGAGACGGACTCGAAACTGCGACTTTTACCTTCTGGCTTCAAGGACAAGCGCCTTAGCTAGACCATCAAACACGTATAATGTACAAACTTAAGGTTTAATATATCTTTTAAAATTAATTACAAACGTACGTAGAACGTTTCACTTATCATTTTTATGACTTGAATACATTTTATCGAGAAAGTAGTTTTATTCTTCAGTTTAAGCCTTCAATAAAAAAAAAATTCAGGGGGAAAAATATCTGCCGTGTCTCCTTTTCGACTGAGAAAAATCTTTTTATTTTATTGAACATGTTTTATAGAAAATAAGTTGTCAATATTAACGATGAAGCTTGTGTTTGTGAAACACGAATGAAACACGAATGCCCCCGGTGGCATCTTTGTTAGTTTAAACTTTATTTTCTGTTAAGGATGTGAAAGGTCAAGGTCAACAATTTTGGTAATGGAAAGGTCTTGTCACAAGGAATACACGTGAAATATGAAAGTTCTATCACTTACCATTCAAAAGTTATGCCCAATGTTAAAGTTTTTGAAAATTAGGTCAAAGGTCAAGGTCAAGGTCACGAGGTCAACACTTTTGGTATCAATGGAAAGGTCTTGTCTCAAGGAACACACATGTAAATTATAAAAGCCCTATCACTCACAATTTAAAAGTTATGCCAAATGTTAAAGTTTTTGAAAAAAGGTCAAGGTCAAGGTCACGAGGTCGAAACTTTTGGTATCAATCGAAAGGTCTTGTCGCAAGGAACACACATGTGAAACATGAAAGCCCTATCACTTACCATTCAAAAGTTATGCCCAATGTTAAAGTTTTTGAAAAGTAGGTCAAGGTCACGAGGTCAAAACTTTTGGTATAAATGGAAAGGTCTTGTCACAAGAAACACACATGTGAAATATGAAAGCCCTATCACTCACCATTCAAAAGTTATGCCCATTGTTAAAGTTTTTAAAAAGTAGGTCAAAGGTCAAGGTCAAGGTCACAAGGTCAAAACTTTTGGTATCAACGGAAAGGTCTTGTCACAAGGAATACACATGTGAAATTTGAAAGCTCTATCACCTTCCATTCAAAAGTTATGCCCAATGTTAAAGTTTTTTCGGACAAACAGACAAACAGACGGACAGGCAATAACCTATATGCGCCCGAATCTGTAATTCCGGGGGCATAAAAAAGAAGAAGTATGTTAATTCTTATTAATGTTTTCATCGGATAACGAGAAGGAGCTTCATGGATATTTTTTTAATGATATCCATGATTCAAGGATATTTTTTTAATTTTTCGCCTCTTCCTATACAACACAACTTATATCGACAAATAAATAGGACTTCTACCAGGTACTGCAAAACAAATGTACTCTTTTGGTTGTTTTGGGTATAGGGAGGGAGGGAAAAGCAATTGTATTATAGGTCCTCTCTTTCTTTTCACATAAACTGTCTATTACGTACCATCCGCTACCCTCTGCCCGACATACAGAGCCCAACGCGCCGTTTAGGTGCCTGTGTCGTTCCTTCTCCCCCCTTGTGGGGGGGGGGGGGGTGTTGAGTACAAACTCAGTAGCTAGTTTGAAATAATATACTATTTAGAAAATCACATTTATCGCGGATATGATCCCAGAGTCACCAGAAGGACACTCTGCATGGTACTTGACCCATCGAAAGCATTTTACCGGCGCATTCTTAAGAGTTGCACACGGACTGACTGTGAATTCAGTTCGGAATTCTATGACATGCCCTGTCAAAACCTCGTCAGAGAAGACAGGGCCCTGACCTTCTCTCCTTTCTGAAAGTTGGACGGACTCTTCGGGTGATTGCATACATTAGATCGCTCCAGCCGTCAGAGCACATATTGTTTCTCGTTCTCCATCAGGCTTTTGATATCCATTTACATATTGATGTGTTTGTTACTTGGGCCCCTACGTTTTGCTGTCTTGTTTGTGTCGTCATCTTACACTGAAGAGCCTTCTTTATACCACAATTTTGCATCCTACGAGACCTCTAGGTAACCAAACAAGTGCGCGCGTAATCTGGGTAACCACATAATTTGCTACTTATGTGACAGATGGCCGTCCTAAAAGGGAACCAGTTACCCTTGGGCTCGATGGTTTATATGTAGTTTTTTGTGTTTTAAAGTGTTTTGATGTCGTCTTTGATGTTTAGTGTTTTGTAATCTGTCTTTTTGTGCTCCTCCCCTCTGTGTTTTCTCGTTTGGTGTTTTGATGTTTCACTGTGGGTGCTGTAACGTATTCCTATTGTAGATCCCTCCTTTCTTTTTAAAAATTCATATATAAAACTGTATAATATCAAATTCTATTTCAGCAGCAATACCATATAAACTTAACTAATATCTTATTTCAGCGGGAATTTCTCAGTAAACAGGCACAATTTTTCTCTCATCAGGAGGAAAGCCAAAGCCTTTTCAGGAAATCTGTAAAGTTTCCAAGAGAGGGAGCGAAAAGAAAAGCAACTCATACTATAATCAGAGGACCTTTTGCTTTGAATACTCATTCCTTAATTGTTGACAATTCTCTTGTACATGCTTGTATTGATGCATCGAGATGAGATCGAAATGTATCTTTCATAATGTACTCCTTCATCAAAACGGGAAAATGGTTGGAAAGTCTCCCGGAAGAAGAAAAATAAAGGCTAATGAATTAGTCTCTCAAAGAAAGGAGGGAGTTAAGAAAACCTTTTAAAGACAGAATTCAAACAATAGCCGCCATGAGACTAAGGGAACAGAAGAGAAAGAGGCAGGAATTAGATAGATTGGAGCGAGAGAGGATGTAACGAGCTAAAGAGTTGACCAATGACATTTGTTTTAGGGATTATTGCAGACAGAGGGTCAGATAGATGAAGGAATTGTTCACCTTCAAGGAGAGAACGAAGTCTGCTCAGCGCTACAAGCTCAACTTAAGTTTCGTAAAACAGTTCTAAAACAAAGTCACGAGGACAAAAAAGTGTTCAATGTCAGTATGAAATCAGCATCAGGGAAATATGTTAAGTTAACTTCAAGCGAACTTAAGAAAAACATAAAAAAGTTGATTGCGAAAGCAGCAGAGGGACTCACAACTGAGCAAGAAAAGACCGGACAACCATTGCTTGTACGGAAAAAGGTGGGACATACTTTTACAGATGACGTGTACAGAGGGGAAGTAATAAGTGTAGTGCCTGGATGTCCAGAGTTGTAAAACATAAAATATGAAAATGATTCTACAATATGTGCTTATAACTCCAGCTTGATTACACAAATGGGGATTTGAAAATAGTGGTAGCTTAAATGTATCTTTGTCTATTTATATCTACAATGTAACCAACTTTCAAGTTGTCAGGAAATAGCTTTTTGTATCAATTTACTATTTTTTTCCTTCTCATTTTGCTTTTTGTATCATTAGATAGTGATTATATTCCTGAATGATTTAGCGTATCTTTATATACTTGTGGTGATGCATAGAGATCTAATGTATGTCTTTCATTATGTACTCTTTTAAAAATTCAGAGGATGTGATTGACAAAATGAAATCTAGAAATTTTCAAGCCAATACGATTTCTTCATACGACTTTTCAAATATGTACACCACGCTTCCTCACGATAAAATTAATGATCAAATGTCCAAACTCATTAAATGGTGCTTTATTCGAGAGGGGAAAACTTATATTTGTACATCTGAATCAAAGGGTTTATTTTCCACTACAGAATACAAATCATATAAATCATAGACATGTAGTGACCTTTGTATTACCTTGTCCTTCCTTTTGGTCAACATTAATGTAAAAGTTGGTCTCTTCAAGCAGGTTGTAGGGATCCCGATGGGTACTTATTGTGTGCTTCTCGTTGCAGATTTATTTTTATACACGTATGAAAAAGAATTTATCCAAAATCTTCAAAAGCAAAGAAAACATGATGATGTGAAATGTTTCAATGGTACTTCTAGGTACCTGGATGATATCCTTACTTTTGAAAAGTATGAAAATGTTATTTATCCACACTAACCGACTCTAAACAAGGCAAAAGTTACAAACACAAAAACACCATTTTTGGAGCTTAATATCAAAATTGTTAATGGAGAGATTCATACAAATGTGTTTGACAAAAGAGATGATTTTGGATTCAACATAGTAAATTTTCCCTGGCTTGACGGTAATGTTCCTACATTACCGTCATATAATATTATATATGACATATCCGCTTCGTACTTGGATTTACTCCTATCTTACGACTCAAACGGCCATTTGAACACCTCGCTGTATGACAAGCGTGACGTTTACTAACTTCCCTTTCACGAGTAGCAACATTCCGTCTTCTCATGCTTATGGTGTTTTTGTTTATCAACTGATACGGTACGCCAGGGTATGTTCCAAATATGACGATTTCATCATTAGAGCCAGACGACTTGCAAGTAAGCTACTTGTTCAGGATTATGTTACACAACGGCTGAAATCATCATTGAGGAAGTTCTTCGGTCGCTACGGGGATGTAATAAATACATATGAGATCCTCCTTTCCAGAATGGTCAGTGACATTCTACATTGTGATTGAATAGCTGTCAGCATCACCAAACAAGACATTCTTACCTGATATGTACATCGAATTTGACAGGTTTTCATGAAGCTGTTGCGACGGGTGTTGCATGCAATCAGGAGACGCTGACTCTCCCCGGGCACCTGGTCTCACTTCGGAATTTTGTTCATTCCGAGGTTTGCAACCGTTCGTGTGGAAAATCTAATGATTTTGCCTTGCCTTCTCGACTATGAGACTGAATAACTGATGGGTACTTCTGTAATGAATATCTACATTTTGCAGCTCATCCGGTACGCTAGAGCACGTACTGATGTTCTGGATTTTCAAAGTAGAAATTTACAAATTATGAAGAAACTTCACTTTCGCTTTCACAAACTAGTAGAGACTTTCTGGAAATTTTACAAAAATATTTTCATCTTCTTTTGAAATTCGGACCCAAACAAGCAACAGACTATATTACTTTGGGTATTTCGCAACCTGCGTTTTATGGTGACACGATCAACAAAGTAAGGAGGATCAAAGGTAGACATAATAACCATACAAAATGCGTCAGAATCACCACATGCCTTTTCTTACCGTGGATATGATCCTAATGTCACCAAACGGACACTAGGCTTGGTACTTGGTCAATATACTGTCTTGTACCATTCTTAAAACTTGCACTCTGACTGTGACGACGGGACTCCATGACGGGCCCTGTCCAAACCTCTTAAGAGAAGACAGGACCCGACCATCTGTCCTCTCTGAATGTCAGTCGGACTCCTCGGGTGATAACAAACATGAGCTTGCGTCGACAGAACACGGATTGCATTACGTACGCCCCTTTTTATATCCATTTAAATATTCATCTATGTTGGTCGGACCCCTGCGTTTTGCGGTATTGTTTGTGTGTGGTCATCTGACAGTGAGGAGGTTGTTTTACACCACAATTGTACGTTCTTCGGGACTTCTGGGAAATCGGAAAAGTGGAAGGGTTGTGCACACGTTATCCAGGATAACCACACCGTCTGCTACTGACGTGGCCCCCTAAAATAAAAATGGTTGCTTCCTTAGGTTAGGTTCGTATGTCTATGGAGACTACTGTGTATCAGGATAAGTGGGAGGGTTGTTCGCACATAATCCGAATAACATCACCATTTGCGAAGAGCAGATGGCCGTCCAAAATCGGTGCCGGGTGCACATTGGTATCCTTCTTTTTATGCGTAATCATTAATGTTTGATGTTTCTTTACGTCTGTTTCGATTGTTTTGTATGATGTTCTAGTGAATATTGCTATTTCGTTTTACGGTTTTTACTTTTGTTTGATGTCTGAGATCATTTATGTGTCACTTTCTTGTGGGTTTGTTTCGCTGGGTGAGCGCAAGGTGGTCATGCTGGAGATCTTTCCCTTTTCTTGCTATTTATAAAAAAGAAAAGATTTCAGAAGCTTGTATCTCGATTGATTTTAACATTTTATCTACACTAATTACGTTGTTAGATTTTTCATGTTTTAGATTTAATTCTTTGGAAGAGCTATGACGGAAAAAAAACTTTGAAGATACTGACTGAGTCAAACATTATGAACACCAATGAACCTCTCAAAATGAATTTACTATCATTTGTAGAATACGCAAGCTAAGAAGATGAAAAATGAAATGATCGGTAGTAAGATATTATTTCTGGGCAGAAGCTATAGAATTTTTCCACAAAATAGATAGATCGGTCTTGATTATTATATAAAATTCCCTACAAAAGACTACACTTCATTCTTTAAAAAAGTTGGGTTTTTTTTTTTGTTATATGACAAGTTAAGTTGCGTTCATGCAAACAAGATAACACAATTATTTGAACTTATATCTTTTTGAACATTATAAAACATTTGAACAAAAATCTTTTTTAGCATTTATGCAGAAAATCTTTTTGAACATTTGAACATAAATCCGTCAAACATAACGTTTTAGAAGTTCCCTGAAGGCTTTTTTTTTGGTATACCTTTCGGGAAAGTTTTAAAATTTAGCTCTTCATGAATTATTATCATAATGATTTCGTCTTCTATTTCGGTTTGAAAATCTCTGTTGATATATTGCTAGAAGGTACACACAGATGGTGCAATGAAATCAAAAGAATATTATAATATATATTTCAATATTGATAATTTCAAGAATTACTGAACTAGGTTGGTATCTCTGCTGATGGACCATTTGTCCCTGAGGAAAATGCTTGCCAAGTTTAACAATGTTTGGGTACTTGACTTGAAATATATTTGTAATTTGAAAAAAAAACTAAAATGTATCTCCATGAAGGTATTCGCTATTTTCGAAAACCAGAGTTACTTCCCATTTGAGACGGTATCGACGTATACTGATTATGTCGTCATCAAATTTCATGGAAACAGTCCTAAAAGACTGGGAAATGACGGTATAAAATCGACGTTCCCATACCATTTTCATGACGTCATAATGGTTTTACATCAGATACCGTCTGTAAGGGGAAAAAACTCCGTATTCCGCAAAGACTCAATTCTGTCTTTAGCTGGTTCTTCGGTATACCTTTAAGGTCATGTTTAGAATATTCATTATATGGACTTACTCTACTTTTTGCCTCGAGAGATTCACTGTTGAGACATTACTTTATGAAATACACATATGGTGTACTGCTATTGATACAATAGGACATATATTTCAATATAAACATAGATAAAAGAAAGAATTGGATCTCCAACAAGGCCCGGTTGCAGCACCAACAGCCAAACACCAAAACACTATTAAGTAAAAACACTAAAAAGACATACATAGCAAGAGACAAAGGGTAGAAGGAACAGCAAACACTGCATCAAAACACCAAACACAAGAGACCACACATAAACCATTGAGACCAACATTATAAATATGAATATTTGTTATATAAACCTGAAATATTTGCTTTATTGATGAATAAAAATTCAAATCAACTCAAAATATCTAAAAGACTTTGTTTCTCAGATTTATTATGCACAATTCTATCGACCGACGCCCATAATAGGTCCCTCCTCCTCTGTACATTCTATGGATTCGTCTCTTATCAATACCAGTCTCTGACAGTCCCTTTCATCTTTCTCGACCTTGCAGGTTTCAGGGTAATGTCGGAAATCCGGTCCATCACTGAATAATAGAGAGAAGACCACATAGCATTTCAATATTGACAATTTCTTCGATAAATTAACGAAATAAATTATTCCATAACCTAGGTTTTGTGACAGAATCCGATTTGCATTTTGCATATTTATCATAAATTGCGTCTTTCGTCGCAACGTCATAGGTTCCTTAACAACTTTTTCCATTCTCAATATAACCTTGCCTTCAGGACCCATATATTCCTCAAATTAAGTAAATAATTGCTTTAAATTACGTTGTCAAAAAGTTAGATTAGTCTTACTTATTGGATTCAACGTCATTAAAGTGAAAGGTGTGAAATGTCCACAATTATTTTATTATATAATGGACTTAATCAGTATTTATAAGGAACATTTTCGAAAATGGCTGGCATCGACTTCTCTTTCAAATATTTTCAAGACTTACAAATATGAGCATAACTTGTTACTTAAGTATTCTGAATGGAATTTAGCAAATGTTCAACGAATCAAATGAAGATTATTTCAGTTTCAAAATCTGTTGTAATTCTATGGTTGGTACTTGATGCTGTTTACATCACAGATATCAATTTCGCGCGTTTTCGTATTCCACGGTAAACCGGAAGCAAGACGTTTCGCGGTAGTGTTATTTAAATAAATCGCCCCTCACAGGTCAATATAATGTGATGATGACTCGTCACATGAGAGTTATCAGCCAATGAGAATGGGATTATAAATAGACTATGTAATAATTGTTGTTATATTTAATGTTTCAATTGTCTCGTTGTCTCCGTCTGTTTGTTCCCTTAAGATTTTCTCATGTGTGACTCGTCGTGTGTATGTTTGATCCACTGTGATCACTGCAATGACATCATCCTGGAAATAGTTAGCGCCATTGAGAATTTGAAAAATTTACAACGTCGATAACGTCTTCATCTAAATAATACGGAAGTAAAACGGAAAGTAAGTCAAGTGCGCTAATTTATGGTTACTCTATTTTATCTATTATTCTATTTTCCCGATTTGTGATAATAAGAAAGGAGTAGATTTCCAACAACAAATAGTAGCATTACCAGCAGCAAAACACCAAAAGCCCCGATGTAAAAAAAACACAATGCAGACATGCACAGAAAGACACGCAAATGTTACAAGGAACGCCAAATCACAGAGAAACATCAAACACAAATGACTACACATAAACCAGCGAGACCAATAGGCAATCGGTGCCGACTTAGGACGGCCATCTGCAACGTCAGCAGCAGACGGTGTGGTTATCTTGGATTGTGCGAAAAAGTGAGTAAACATACAGTAATTAATATTGGTTTTGTAAATGAAATAATTTAATACCCCATAAATTAAATAAAAAGTATTTTTTTGCATTGTATCTTACATTGCAACAGAACAAAGACATTAACAATATGTGAAAACATATGTAAACATGAAATACAAAAAGTTGCTACAAAGGATAACTTTAGAAACGCCAATGACTTTGCATATTATAAAGCAGGCGCGTAACCAAGTGTACGCAAGTACCCAGATGTTTCCACATCAGTGTGGAAAGGGTCATATGTAAAGGCAATTTTAACGTAGATAACTACACTTTAAATGTGTAAAATCCATCAGATTCTGGGTCTTCGCCCCTTGGATCGCCTCTGGAGCTTCTCCCTTGGCCCATAATGGCCATCAAAACGATCCCGCAACCTCCTGACTGAAAGTGATGTCACCTGAAAAGTACTCTGGCTACGCGCCTGTAAAGCTCACCTACCTGCAGCATTGAAGAATACTGTAAAACTTTTCTGTTCTGCAAGTACATTCTAGGCAATCTTTCTCCGTTTTAACATGTCTGTCTGGTTCAATCCATTGCCCCCTGTACTCGCATCCTTTAATGGACAACAAAGAGATGTTTTATTATTATTAAATACAAATTAAAGTTATCCTTTATGCCACCCTCTGTTACTTGAAATACTATAGGCATGAAAAATGGTAGAAAAAGAAGGTAGAGATCAATCAGTTTACATATACCCGAGAAAAAAGTCTAAGCACTTGAGAGACAGTTGTTGTTGAGATGATGTTATTTTATATTTCTTAAATTCTCTTATTATTATTTCTTTCAGTTGAAATAAGTTTTAAGTTCCGATTCCTTTTTTAATGTGATTTTAGGTAAAAAGTTTATTTTTGAAAAAAATAACAGAAAGGATCCTGGACCTTAAAAATCAGTTTTCAAAATTTTCACAATTTGTTTAACTGACCTTATAAATTGTTTGAACTATGTATAAACAACAAGTTTCTTACCCCTTTCTGTTAAGATATTACCCGAAACGCTGGCAAAGTCAGCTAAAATCTACCCACCCTTCGCCAGCTTTGGTTGAACTATGCACAAAAAACCCAGGTAGTGTGATAGATTTTTTTCAAAATTAGGCATGGACGCATGTTAGAATGACTAATTCAGAAAAATGACAGACAGATACTTATTTGACAAATTCTCCCTGGGAAGGAATTAGCCATTCTAATTTGCCTTCATGTTCAAATTAGAGAAAACCCACGAAAAAAGTAGCATTAAAAGTATACATATTAACATAAAGCCACACCTCTAATATCACGCAACCGACAGTATCGATTCATTAGCATGTATTGATTTTTACCTGATTGGTCGTGTTCACAAAATATGTGATCATGTGACAATTTGTTCGATCCCTCTCATGCATATGTATTGAGAAAACAATATTCAAGGCCGGAATCGATGGCGATTGATCCGGATTTGCCAAATACCCCTGTCGCAAAACAGACATCACACATAGTAACATCTTTGAATACAAGCGAAACTTTAATAGTTGTTTAATACACGAATGGTCAATTTTTCATTATATGTAAAAAGTAATACAAATGACATTAAATTCTTCGATTTATGAGTGATAAAAAAAGGGGCCTTAACGTCCGGGATCATTTGAAGAATTTTTTTCTCATATTTATTTTTCAGTTATACAAATCGTCGAATATTGTACTAATGAACAATGCAAACGATAGCACTTAATTGTGGAAAAGTTTAAAAGAAAAACTGTGGGAACAATTTGGGTTAAATGGGAAAATGTGCGAGCGATTTGATATTTTTTTACTGTTCGAACAACACGATGAGCTATTCGAACAGCCGATGAACAGTACGAACAATTAGAATTCAAAGTTGGAACATTTTTGCGAACGATTGAGTTTAATTAAACGATTTATCTAAATTTAGAAATCGATATACCAAAGAAATTAAGGATTTGATTTTTCTTAGCAACGAGTTCTTAGAACATGGTCGTTTTTTATCTATTCATTTAATTTTGATATTTTTCAATTGGAATAAAATCAATTTTTAGGACTTACCAGTACCAACTACGTAGTCTATCCAACAAGAAGATTCACAAAGTACAATGGCAGTAGCAAAGAAAACGATTACTCGTAACATTTTGTATGATGGTTGAATTTTCGTTTCTTAAGCTGTTTGGTCCTCTGTTTTGTTCTAACAATGTGGTGTTTTACTTCTCATATTTTGTGTTAGAATAATGGATGTTACTCATTCATGAAACGAGCGGCATATTTCTGAAACAAGAATCATTCTCGTATATTTGAAGCCCCACACTATTTACGAAATGCCAGAAGAGATATATGTGATTCATTGTGACATGTAGAAATGGCAATGAAATATGGTTATAATGCATTTGAACATATGTTGGAGTGGTAAACTACAGGCCGTGGTAAACAAGTCTTTCACGCTTCATTGCTTTTTATTAGTACGCCTACAACTTACTTTCAGAATTTATGTTTAAAGAAATTTATGGGTAGTACAATGAGTTTGTAAACATATTTCCCAAACTTATATAAAAATTCCATTCCCTTTTCTAAACACGAGCATCATTGAAAATCTAGGTCTGCATCTGAGAAACATTCTTGCATAGACTCACTAAACTTCGATGGTATGATTAGGTATCCGGAAATTCTGACTACTGACAACCCTATTTTTGAAAAATATAAGAATGACATTGGCGCCAAACAAAGCAAACGTTACAAATACAAAATCAAGGTTTTTGAACCTCGACATCAAAATCGTAAATAGACAAATTCATACCAAAATATATGAAAAATAGATAATTTTGGATTCGATTTAGTAAGAAAGGAAGGAATAGTAAGTTTTACCTGACTTGGCGGCGATGCCCATAGACTACCATCATACGGTATTTACATATCTCAACTAAAGCTTCGAGGTTGAGAATGTGCTTCTGTTTTGGATTTTTATGTCGAAGAGTCTGGTTGGAGATCCTCTTCTTTCTATTCTTACTTTCTGAGAATGAATTTATGAATAAACAGAAAACTTTAAGGTCATGAATTTCTCTTTATAAACTAGTCAAGACCTTCCTAAAATTTTACAAAAATTACCCTTGAACTCATATCTATACATGCAACGTTAACAGTGAAAATAGTTTTGGAATTTCACAACCTGAAACAATATAAGTAAGTTGTTTCAAAGGTTGACTGAATTTCCATCGCAAATTCGTAAATATGATACATCGCCTTATATACCATGTTGTCACCAGAAAGACACTCTGTATGGTTCTTGGTCAATCTACAGCTATGTTTCAGAGCATTCTGAAGAGTTGCACACTGACTTACTGTGACAACGGGACTCCATGACTGGTCGTGTCAAATCTCGTTAGAGGAGAGTCTGAGGAGACACACCCTGACGACCCGTCCTCCTGAAAGTTGACTGAACTTCTTGGATGACTCACTTCAGCTGGCAGAGCACGGATTGTATTTCATCCGCTCTTATGCTTTTGATATCGATTTACATATTCATATATTCGTTACTGTATTTTCTGTGTTTAGGTGTCTTGTTTGTGTCGTGATCGTACAGTGAAGAGGCCTATTCTTCGAGACCACTGATTAACCATACAAGTCTGAGGGTTGTACGCACGTAATCAAGATAACCACATCCTATGCTACTAACATGACAGATGGCCGTCATAAGTCGCATCGGTTGCCTGTTGTTCTCGTTGGTTTATGTAGTCTTTGTATTTAATGCACAAGTGGTATAATACTCTACTTCCCATTGTTGTTTTGATAACAGATAAATGAAATACCACAAAGTTAACCGAAGACGCACGACTTCGGCAATGTCCGGGACCATACATTTTCATGGCGAGTTGAATGAAACATTAAAAAATATAAAATATCTAAAATATGTAAGATATGGAACTTTATAATTAGTTCTAGTTTTTCCACGATATTTCTATTATACCCATTATACAATAAACATAAAGACTAAATAAACCAACGATAGCAATAGGCAACCGATGCTGATTTCGGTTTTGCCGTTTCATCTTCCTTGTCCCTTTGGTGTCTCTTGTTTAGATTCTCGATATTCTTGCATTGGGGTAATTTATTTTCACTGGATGCTGCAATCAAGTCAAACCGGATATACCATCCTTTCTTTATACCATCCTTTCTTTATACCATCCTTTCTTTATACAACAAAGTTCACAGTATTCCGATGTTAAAAGCATAAGTTAAGTCAACGTTTCGTAGATTACCAAAGCTAAACTTTGCTATACAAAAACCGTAGAGAGTTATTGGAATAGAAGATTTATGTATGGTATTTCTTTTAATGTGTTGCCATGAAATTATCTTATGTTTTCTAGACATACTCTTCGTTTTGTTTTTGTTTTCTTATCTTTTAAATGTTACGTTTGCATGAGACATTAAACATTAATTCCGTTAGTGGTCTTTATGAAAGAAATGAATGTGCAGTTGACTTAGCGAAATAGTTGGAGACCAGGTACCTCGTTGAAACCATTTCTTATGGGATTATGGGCTTGTTTGGTTGGTTGGGTAAAGCAGTTTGTATTGAAATGAATAACAAACAATCAGTCCAGATATAGATTCTACAATGAGATATTAACATTCCTGAAAGTCTCTGCAGAGCCCTTCCAAAAGTGTGGTTCGGCTGATGACAGATGCTATTCAAGATGCATTCCCTTGTAGAATCGGGAAACATCGTGCAGAAACATATGTGCAGAATGTTGCACCAAGAGCTTTACGATACTTCATGTAGATCCTGCCAAGTACTTTGAACTTTCGAAAATAGAATACACATTTGCTTGTCCATTAATGTTTAAACATGGTAAGTAACTATTTCTCCAGTTTTGGAGCCATAGAGACCAAAATGGCTAATTTTGTGAAGTAAGAAAAAGAGAAGAAAAATAATTTTTACAAGAATGTACTGATGGACTGAACACTCCACATCAAATTCAAATAGTCCTCAAACATGATGCGAGGATGATTTTAAATAAGAAGGAACAAAGTAGACTGTCCAAACCTATTGAGAGAAGACAGGACCCCGACCACCTGTCCTCTATTAATCTCAGTCGAACTCCTCGGGTGATAACATGCATGAGTTCGCTACCGTGGGCAGAGCACGGACTGTATTTTGTTTTGCCTTCTGGTTTTTATATCCATTTACATACATCCATCTGTGTGTTTCTTGGGCCCCTTCGTTATGCTGTCTGTTTGTATGTTCATCTTTCAATGAGGAGGTTATTGTACATTACACCTGTGCGTTCCTCGAGATCTCTGGGCAATCGGAAAAGTAATTCGGGTTACCACAAAGTCTGCTAATTGCGTGGAAGATTGCCGTTAAAAGTCGGCACCGGTTGCCCATTGCTCTCGTTGGTTTGTGATTCATGTTTCTATGGTGTGAGTTGGCGTTCCTTGTCCCTTTTGTGTCTCTTTCTGTGGGTGTCTGCCCTGTGTTTTTGTATTGGCTGTTTTGGAGTTTTGCTGTGGATGCTGCCTAGTGTTGTTGAAGATCCCTTCCTTTGTTTTGAAACACCTTTTAAGTTGATATCAAAGATCAAATTTGATACATGAATAATATGTTTCCACCCATTAACTCCGAGAGGTGGTCGGAGTCTTTGGTTGATTGAATACATTAGCTCGCAACTCTTTCTCCCTTATCTTTTTGATGTTTAAGTTTGAATTTACTTATTTATTTTGCTGTCTTTTTGTGTCGTTATTACAGTAAGGAGGCCTTTATATACATGTACAACAACTGTGCTTCTGGGTAACCAGACAATGTGGAGGGTTATGCCCATATTATCCGAATAACTACAACATTTGATATTAACGTAGCAGATGACGTTTCAATTCAGCGATGTTTGCCCATTGGTGTTATGTGTTTTGAAATCGGTTTTGATGTTAAGAGTTTTATCTAACTCGTCCCTTTGATGTCTCTTGTTGCGATTGTTCTGTCAGTTTACTTTTCAAAACTTGGTGCTTCCATGTTTTACCGTTGGTTCTGCATCTTAGTACTGTTCAAGATCCCCTCTTTTCCTAAGACATTTTTCACAGTGACGAACTTTGCACTTGGAACTTCGCACTTTAATTGACCCTTCTGAACGCGGGAAAAATTTGAGAAATTCCATGACGTCACAATGCAATTTCGATGTTTGACCGAGTTATGAAGCTTGTTTGTCCGAGGTAAACACATGGTAAAAGCATTGTGACGTCACAAAATTTTGCATTGTTTTCCCGCAATCGGAAGGGTCAATTATAATGTAAAGTTAAAATAAATTGCCGAAAAAAGGCGACAACCAGGAAGTACATAATACCAATTCTACTGAGTATACTAATCAAAGTGTAGATGACTTCGCGTATGACTTTATGAACGGAAGCTACATTCTCCACTGATTCTTCAATTTTCGAAGTGCGAAGTCTGAAGTCTGAAGTGCGAAGTTCGTCACGGTGGAAAATGTCTATTATGATCACCAGGGGCCCATCCAAATAATCTCTCTGGCAACAGAGTAGGAAGGAGGGTTTTTTAAACTGCAAAACATCATAGGAAATGTACCTAACCATACACTAAGTGTAGGCATTATGTATATTCCCTTAGCTAAATCCTCATATAAAAAAGACAATGTACATGTGAATGCACCATGTACTGCTTCCAGCAGGTTTATTCTGGGTTTTAAGGCAAAAACAAACAAATTTAGCCTACTGCTGTGGTGTCCCTTGATGGACATTCCTTAGATTCGTCACTTACTAACACCAGCTTTTCACAGTCCCTGTCATCTTTCACAACCTTGCAAGTATTTGGATATCTTATATAGTGCCATGCAGCACTGAAAAATTAAAAAAAAATTGATTGGTTTGAATGGATGTACTTAAAAAAAATGTTTTCCTTGTCTAATGTTGCAAATGGTAACCTGATATATACATGTTTTTATTTATTTATAAATCTATCTTTCTGTATTCTTAATGTATCTTTTCATATAAGTGGTGATCCGTTGTAATTGTATGTATACTCTTCTGTAATTGTGTATGTACTCATCTGTAATTATGTGTTTACTCCGCTGTAATTATTTGTGTACTCCGCCGTAATTGTGTATGTATTCCGCTGTAATTGTGCGTAAAATTCGCAGTAATTGAATTTGTAATCCACTGTAATCGAATGTGTACTCGGCTTTGATTAAGAAATGACTGTCTTTCTTCGGGTGTTCATGTAGTATAATTCTGGTTGGTCACGTGGAAATTACGTTAATCGCGAAGCGATTCTCGGGAAATTTGCAAGTGTCCAGCCAGAATTATACTATCATGAACACCCAAAGTAAGACAATCATAACTTATATTTCTATTTGTACTAAATATCAGACTACCCGTTTAGCATAATAATGAGCATATTGCATGTTATAACGTCAATAGTATCTGAACGTAGGTTCAAATTTTCCGTACTTTCAAAACTAAAGCGTGACGTCATAATAGGCAACCAGAATTATACTTTATAAATCGGTTTGCCTAACAGGCGCTTAACATGGGGATTCTCTGCAGTGGAAATATTTGTGTATGTACTCCGCTGTAATTGTGTGTGTATGCTCCTGTATTTATTTGTGTACTCTACTCTAATTATGTGTGTACTCTACTGTAAATGTATATGTACTCCGCTGTAATTGTCTGTGTACTCCGTTGTAATTGTCTGTGTAATCTGCTGCAATTGTCTGTGTACATCGCTGTAATTATGTGTGCTCTCCGCTGTAATTGTATGTGTACTCCGCTTTAATTATGTGTGTACTCCGTTGTAATTGTCTGTGTACTCCGCTGCAATTGTTTGTGTACTCCGCTGTGATTATGTGTGTACTCGGCTGTAAGTGTGTGTGTTCTCCGCTGTAATTGTCAGTGTAATCTGCTGCAATTGTCTGTGAAAATCGCTGTAATTATGTGTGTTCTCCGCTGTAATGTATGTATACGTCGCTGTAATTATGTATGTACTCCGCTGCAATTTTCTGTATACTAAGCTGTTATTATGTGTGTTCTCCGCTGTATTTGTCTGTGTACATCTTTTTAATTATGTGTGTTCTCTGCTGTAATTGTATGTGTACTCCATTGCAATTATATTTGTACACCGCTGTAATTGTGTGTGTACTCCGCTATAATTGTGTTTGTATTCCGCAATAATTGTGTGTACTCCTTTGCACTTGTGTGTGTAATCCGCTGTAATTGAGTATGAATCCACTACGACGTCGAGATGTTGGGATGTCCTCTTTACTGCTCTTTACGATTGACTTAAGTTAATTTATATGTAAAAGCTAAAAGTACTTGTTTACAATGTCAACTTGAAGGATATGATAATGTAAGTTTAATTTCAGTAGAATAATCATATGAATAATGTTTATGAGTAAATTGTTCTAACTGAGGAAGATGTACTTACTCGCAACATTGCATAGTACTCAAGTTTGAGTCTTTGTCTTTATAACAAAGACATGTTTTGCAATCCTTCTCCGTATGAACTTTTTTCCCTGGTTCTATACGCTGACCCTTGTATTCACACTCTTTCATAAAAAACAAATTACATTAAAATATTTCATAGCACATGTAATATGTATTATGACAAAACCCTAAAAGTGCAGCACAAGAGTCAAAGTCATTATTAATATATTTTATACGCAGGGATCAGAAAGGGATTAATGGGGAGGGGGTCAGGAACACCTACATCATGTCATCTTATCAAGATATATAGTGAAAATGCAGAGGGGGATATTCTTTAGGCTACAGATGAGGATATTGAAATAAGGGACACCACTACCTACTAACAGGACAATTGGACAGGAAAAACAACGTTTTCATAGCATTAAGGCAGAATAGAGTCATATTAATGGAGACTGTTGTCTGAATAGTATTTCTGATTTCGAGAGATGTGGATCTTTTGAGAAGATGCGCAAAATTCTTCGAAGGGAAATTCAAAATCGTTTCAACTGATAGGTTTAAGAAATAAATTTGTTCACATCCATGAACTGCCGTTAGCATTTATAATCTGAAAATACCGAAAGTGTTTGGGTAAAATAAAGAAAAAGCAACTAGCTAGCCGTGGTTTGTCGTCCAGTAATCCCCAGAGTCGCATGGACCAATAAAATTATCACCGAGCCGCGAAGCGATTGGTTCTTACGACGACGGATATTCTATTCTAACGTGGGTCCTGTGGCATCATATCCCATCCATATTGCTACGTCTTTTGGTACATTTTTAGACATAATAATTTTCATACTTTTTGGCCATATTACATTGTTTAGACTGAGGATCACTGACGAGGGTTTAGTACCCGAAACGTGCATGTCTGGATGCTGTAAATTTATCTGTTTAAAATGATGCTATTGAATTTAAAGACGTTTAACATTTGAACTACTTGGTGAGTGTCACTGCTG
Organism: Pinctada fucata; assembly: GCA_028142955.1. NCBI lineage: Eukaryota > Metazoa > Mollusca > Bivalvia > Pterioida > Pteriidae > Pinctada > Pinctada fucata. Next base: position 35,545,773 of record AP027104.1, read on the forward strand.
GTGGACCAAGAGTCCCCGAGGGCAAATGTAGCCAAGTTCGATCAACTTCGGTTGATCGTCCGTCTATTCAACGCATTTAAAAATTTCTGTTACAAAATTTCTTGAAATTTCTAAAACGTGGGACCTGTTGCATCATATCCCACCCATTCTGCTACGTCTTTTGATACATATTTGGACATAATAATTTTCATACATATTGGCCATATTACATTGTTTAGACTGAGGATTACTGACGAGGGTTTAGTACCCGAAACGTGCATGTCTGGTCCATGCTGTAAATTTATCAGTTTAAAATGATGCTATTGAATTTAAAGACGTTTAACACTAATATTGTTCTGCACGTGCATGGGCGGAGCTAAGTGAACTGGAAGTTTGTTGGAAATTGTACACCAGGCGAGTTCTATAGCACAATAAGGGAGAAAATCTCAAGTCATGTTAGAAAAAAATTAAACAGCTGTTTTTCTCAATCGCCTGTTGAAGGATGCATACAAGGTTGTATTTATACATTAGAAGGGAAAGCGGTGAGCAATGCACTGGCGATAAAAAAGTAAATAAATTCATGAATCGATCAATTGTCTGAAAAGAGGAATTCCCTTCTCCCTAAAATACATCGAAAGTTATCTCTGTGTACTAGCTGTATGCTTCATACAAGAATAAAAAAATATAATATAATGATAATAAAGGGGTATCCACCCTCTGCAGCGGAAAAGCCGCCTTTTAGGCATAAAATTGTAAAACCGTTAACTCAGACATGCGCATTTTGGATGATGAGAAAAATCTTTATAACTTATAATAAAGATAATAATTCTCATCAGATTTTGAATAATGATAGTATTCCTCATCAGTAGTACTTCAAACTAAAGCGATTTAGAAAATCTATCTTTGAAGTTTGTGGTGTCTCTAGTTGACAAAAGTTCAAAATGGTAAAATTTTGCATTTTTTCTGAAATGGAAGATTTCAAAAAATTTTCAATTAACAATTTTAATTTCATCTTCAATGGAAATAATTCCAGTGTGCCGTATGCACATATCATGGATTAATGTATCATACGCCGTGCTCCAAGCCTAAGTAGAGAAAATTAAAATAATATACGATGTGAAATTCTTTTAATCTATGCCAAAGAGTAAGGCTTATTTTCAGCTTCTCTGAAATTAATATTCTGTGTGATGAGGCTTAGGAGTTTATCAGAATCGAAATTGGACAGAGAAACATACGACCATATATTATAGAATTTGTGGTATCAATATTCACAGATAAAAAGAATTGATCACAAAAAGTATTTAAAAAAACCCACAACCAAATAATCAAGTAACAAAAATGAATATTCTATATATAATATATCACTTCTGAAATAATAGTTATTGCTCATGAAAGCAATAAGATATTTTTTGTTAATAGTTTACAAGTTAAATTGAAAACACATGTATCACAAACTTACCATGATAAACAAAGCAGGCAGATTCACAGACCGCAATAATTGCAGCAAAGCAAACAATTTCTCTGAACATTTTAAACTCTGATTGTGATTACCGCTCTCTAACAATGTTTCCCTACTTTTATAACAAAACATAGTAGGCATTCATTTGTCACAATTTTCAATTAATTTAATTGATATGACATTTTCACCTTTCATCCATGCTGTGACCATTTCTGTCCTAAGTATCATACCCATGACCTTTTCTGTCCTATGTATCATGCCCTTTTGCATGTCAGTTTTAGACGTTTCAATTTATTCAAATGCCAAATATTGTTGACGATTACAAATGATAATGAAAAACAGTTGTGTGTCATATTTCATGTGAACACAGGCTTTGTTGTTGAGCAGTAAACCATGGGCTTTCGCAAATACTATATATGTTGCAATGTTAACCGTATTCAAATTCAATAGCATCATTTATTAACAGATAAATTTGCAGCATGGACCAGGCATGTACGTTTCGGGTACTTAACCCTCGTCAGTGATCCTCAATCTGAACAATGTAATATGATCAAAGAGTCAAAGGTATTAAGTCCAAAAATGTAATGAAAGATAAAGCAGGATGGGTGGGATATGATTCTTCAGGACCCACGTTTAAGAAATTGCAAGAAATTTTGATAACAGAAATTTTCTAATGCGTTGAGGGAACGATCAACCGAAGTCGGTCAAACATGGCTTCATGTGCCCTCGGGGACTCTTGGTCCACCAACAGTGACACTCACCAAGTGGTACAAATGTTAAACGATTTCAAATTCAATGTCTGGTGACATTAGGATCATATCCTAGGTATAAAAGGCGTTTGATGATTCTGACGCATTTTCGATGGTTATGCTGCCTACATTTGATCCTTTTTATTTTGTTTATCATATCACCATAAAAGACAGATTGTGTAATACCCATAGTAATGTACTCTGTTGCATGTATAGATCCGAATTTCAAAAGAAGTTGACCGTAATTTTTGTAAAATTTCCAGAAAGTCTTTACTAGTTTATGAAAGCGGAAACCTTGACCTAAAAGTTTTTTGGTAATTTGTAAATTTCTACTGTGAAAATCAAAAATATCAGTACATGCTCTAGCGTACCGGATGAGCTGTGATATGTCAATGCCGTATGACGGTAATCTTGGAACATCACTGTCAAGCCAGGGGAAATTTACTATGTTGAATCCAAAATCATCCCTTTTGTCATATACACTTGTATGAATCTTTCCGTTTACAATTTTGATATTTAGGTCCAAAAACGGTGAACTACCGTCAACTGCCTATTTTTGTGGCATAAAATTGTCAGAAGAAAATCAAATGTTTACAAGTATACTGGTACACAGACATCTCCATACCAAATGCATATTCAATCTCTTCAGAAAAAGAGGGGGTCTTCAACAAGATAGAAGTCTGCTGAGACGAAGGTAATGCGCCTTCTAAGAACAAAGTCTGGGTAATAGGAGTATCTCTCACAATCTGAACACATATTGCTTTGCTAGAATCAGTGCGTGAAACAGCTCGATCCCTGGACCACAAACAGGGCTAAGTACTGTAAACGTGGAAATTTTCGCGTGCGGGTATTTTTCGCATTTTTAGCGAATCAATAATTCCGCTAAAATTTTCCCCACGAGAAAATATCCCCGCTGCATTCTTACAAAATTAGGAAAGACATTTTTTATCGCGAATGTTTTCCCCACGCGTACCCTCTTGATGTTATAATCGCGAAATTTCCCCCCAGCGAAAATAACCACGTTTACAGTATGATTCTCCAAAGAATCCATAAAATTACACATTGAATCCTGTACAGGAGTTTCGAGAGAAATTGAATCTAAGGCTTTTCTATCAATTCTAAGCGAAAGGGGAGGATCTTCAACAGGACTCGGTGTCAGAACCCACAGCAAAACAGCGAAACATCGGTCCTTGAAGACAAAGTGATTTTCAGACAAAGGCTATTGTATTTTAGTGATGCCCTCTAGTTTTAGTTTTGACTACTAATTTTTGCATTTATTTTGCAGAGTATGTTATTTTTTTTTCCAAAACTTTTATGTAGGGTCGATTTAGTAGCTTAGTTAAAATATATGACCAAATTAGAATTGGAGGGATGGTTTTAAACATGAGCCTCATCTCATTTTTATCATATTTAAGGACGAACGGACAATCAAGTTTCCAAAAATAGCACAGTAATGTATGATGTCAAATTAATAAAAAAAAAGTACCCAAACAAAGCTTCTTTAAGGCGACAGAGCAATAATTGCAGCAATAAAAACAACCTCGCAGTATATTTTAAACAATGTGATAACTGCTCTCTGACAATGTTTCTCTGCTATTATAATATTCACCGAAGTCATTTATTTTTGTCACAGAATTCAATTCAAAATAGTTGATGTGACATTTGTAACTTTCATTGGTGCAGTTACCATTTTCCTCCAAAGTATAATGCCCATACACATGCAAATTTTAGAATCAAATGCCAGAGATCCGTTTTCACAATTTCAAATGAAAAAAAAAGCTGTGTGCCATCCTTGACGTTGCTTGGTTATTGAAACCATGGGTTTTGGCAAATACTACATTTGCAGTTTTTAATTATACAGTGCTTTTAACAGCTTTTCTGAATTAAAAATTGCAAGAAGAAAAGAGCAAATGTCATTATCTTTTTTCTCTATTAAATGATTCTCAAATATGAAGCACATATTGACAAATCTAGCCCAATTCATGACACAGAGTGATCTTTGATACTCTCCGTTCCCCCTTTTTTGTTGTCTTAATTACAGAATTCATTTGAGTATTCATATTGAATTGTCATACATTCAGTACTTCTATAAACGTTTTGATTATTATTTTCCATCACAAATGAGTATTTCTTTTCCGTTTTTGATTACTTGTCTTTTAAATGTCATATTCCAGTCACGTCTGCATATGGCCATACAGTTCACATGGTGAACGGGGAATTTCTAGAAAAAAATGGCATCAAAATTTTACAGATTTAATTTTTTTTAGAAAACCTCATGAATGTATGTATTTTTGAAGAGGTCTTTATGAGACAATCATTTTAAAATATGTTGGAGTAAAATCGGACTTGTAACAAAAAAAGTTATTAACGAAAAGAACTTTGATGACTAATTTTCTAACAAAGTTCATGATTTAATTTCCATAGCTTTGAATTTATGTATTACTGTATAGAAGTGTTTGGTATCAAATGATTCAGAATTAAGTACTGAAAATAAATATTAAGAGAAAATGCGGTAAGATTCATAACTTTCAAGTTCGGTTTGTCGGCACTTCAAAGACTTGACTATTCGTCACCGAGTGCTTGAATGTAATTACCTCATCATTGTTTCAATGATGAATTGATGAAGAATTCCGAAGGATTTCTTTTCTTCTGTCCCACGGGGTATGATCTACCCCGGGGTTCACATGATGGCATATGACATTAAACATTAACTCCGTTTGGTGTCTTTATGAATGAAATGATCTTTTTACGAAAGATGTGCACTTTGTCTTGCGAAATAGTAAGAAACCAGGTACCTAAATAAAAACGGCTTCTTTTTTGGTTGGGTGAAGCAGTTTGTATTGAAATGGAATGAGAAAAAGCGACAGAGAGTTTCTACAATTAGATATTAGATTCTACATTGAGATTTTAACATTGCTGAAAGTTTCTGCAGGACTCTTTCAAAATAGTACAGTAGTTCGGCTGATGATGGATACTATTCGAGATGTATTAAGGAGCATAATCGGGAAACGTCGTGTATGTGCAGAAGGTTGCACCATGCGCTTTACGATATTTCATGTAGATCATGTCTTGTCGATCTACCTTTATTAGTATTTTTGAAAATACAGAACAAATGTGCTGGTTCATTAATACACAAACAAGGTAAATAAATATTTCGTCAGTTTTGGAACCATGAAGACCAACATGACTAATTTTTGTGAAATAAGAATGTGAGTAGAAACAACAAAATGCAAGGATTTACTGCTGGCCAGAACTTTCCACATTAAAAGATAAATTTTGATACTTCAATAATGTTTCCATCCGTAAACTCTGAAAGTTGGTCTGATTATAAGGGTGATTGCATCAATTTGCATGCCATGCATTAGCTCGCTTCAGCAACTCTTTTTCGTACGTCCTTATGTTTTTTTTTATTTTTAAGGTTTGAATTTACAAATTCATTTTGCTGGTTTTGTTGTGTGTAATAATTACAATAAAAATGAATATACATGAAAAACAATGTTCTTTCTTCGAGACTGATGGATAACTAGAAAATTGGGAGTGTTTTGCGCACGTAATCCGAATAACCACACCATTTGATACTAACGTAGCAGATGACGTTTCAATTCAGCGATGTTTGCTCATTGTTTTAAGTGTAGTTTTACTGTTAAGTGTTTTGAAATCGGTTTTGATGTTAAGAGTTTTATCTATCTTGCCCCTCTGTTGTCTTGCCCCTCTTGTTGCGATTGTCCCATCTGTTTTTTTCTCACAACTTGGTGCTTCGGTGTTTTACCGTTGGTTCATCATTTGAGTTTTGTTCAAGATCCACTCTTTTCAATATGATCACCAGGGGCCCATCTAAATAATTTCTCTGGCAATAGAGTAGGAACGAAAGTCTTTTAAATCGCAAAACATTCATTTGAAATATACTTAACCATACAGTAATGGCCACTTGCGTACGTCAGGCTTAAGCCTATATCAGTATGATCTTGGCTCAAGCCTAGCTTAAAATTTCCATTTCTCTTGCACACCTGTACTACTTACTTGAGAGAAGCTCAGATTTGAGTAAAGATCTTATCCTGGTTTAGGGTAGGTTTAAGCCTAGGTTTATGACTACTGTTTTACAAAATGAGCAGTTCTGATATTGTGAAATTACATATTTAGAGAAAAATAAGCATTTAGAGATACTAGCATTTAATGCAGTGTAACAAGACTATCGATCGATGGTTTTCCGAAATACGCCCCCCCCCCTTTTTTTTTTCGTAAATTTTTGTTTTAAGTGCGGTCAACATGTTTAAACCTGTAAATTACGTACTGTAAGGGGTTGTAGCGTATTTCCTAATGGAAATCCTTTGTAAGAGATTCCACATGGAATCATAGGTAATATAAGATTTTCAATATGTGGTTAAGTAATTTTGTTTATATTCTAATCATCCTATTATCTCGAATGTATTTATCAAATTTGATAAAACTTCCATTTAAAGAACCTGAACATTTTAAGATTTTTCATAATTATACGCTATTTTTGCATTGTGATCCAGGCTCAAGCTGTCTTCAGGTAAGTGGGAGTCGACCCACAGGTCTGCAATCCAACTAGTTCTCACCTGAGCACAGGTTAAGCCCGACTTAAGCTAGGGTTACCTGATCCGCGGCTCACCTCTCGATCCTAGCTTATCTGAGCCTTACGTGCGCAAGTGGCCATAAGTATGTACTGTAGGAATTGTAGATATTCCGTTAGCTAAATCTTCATATAAAAACAAGACGATGGTACTGTTTCCAGAAGGTTTATTCTGAATTTTAAGGAAAATACAAGTAATTTTAGCCTACTGCGTAGATGTCTCTTTCATCTAATGGACATTCCTTAGATTCGTCACTTACTAATACCAGCTTTTCACAGTCCCTGTCATCTTTCACAGCCTTGCAAGTTTTTGGATATCTTACATAATGCCATGCAGCACTGAAAAATAAAAAGAAAATTGATTTGTTTTGAATACATGTATTTCTTTCTCATGTTTTCCTTTTCCAATGCTGCGAATGGTAACCTTACTTATATTTTTATAAATCGTTTATTCTGTTATTCTTAATTAATCTATTCATGTAGATGATATGAAGGATTTTACCACTTTCTCTTACATAATACATGTAGATATGACATACAGACAGGTATGCTGGAAGGAGCTGCTTAAATCCATGTTACAATACAATTCACAATAAATATCAATAATTATAGCTTCAATGTTGGTTTCAGCATCACGCGGAGCATGCTTTAAGATGTAATTATGTGTGTAATCCGCTGCAATTATGTGTGTACTCTATTGTAATTGTATGTGTACTTCGCTGTAATTATGTGTGTAATCCGCTGTAATTGTGTGTGTACTCCGCTGTATTGATGTGTGATATTCGCTATACTTGAGTGTACTCCGCTGTAATTATGTGTACTATATTGTAATTGTATGTGTACTCCGCTGTAATTATGTGTAATCCGCTGTAATCGTGTGGGTACTCCGCTGTATTGATGTGTGTTATTCGGTATACTTGAGTGTACTCAGCTGTAATTTTGTGTTTACTCCACTGTCATTATTTGTGTATTCCGCCGTTATTGTGTATGTACTCCGCTGTAATTGTGTGTGTAGTCCGCTGTAATTGCGTGTATAATCCGCTGCAATGATATGTGTATTTTGTGCTGTAATTCTGTGTGTATTCTGCTGTTATTGAGTGTGTAATCCGCTGTGACGTCGTAATGTTGGGATATCCTCCTTACTCCTCTTTACGATTGACTTTAGTTCATCAAAAGTACTAAAAGTACTTGCTCACAATGTCAACTTGAAGGATATGATAAAGTTAGTGTACTTCAGTTGAAAAATCATTTGAATAATGTTTATAAATAAATCGTTCTTATGAAGAAAGAGGTACTTACTCGCAACATTTCATAGTAATCAAGTTCGAATCTTTTTCTTCATAACAAAGACATGTTTTGCAATCCTTTTCCGTATGAACTTTTTTCCCTTGTTCTATACGCTGACCCTTGTATTCACATTCTTCAAAAGAACCAAACCAAATTAAATTGAAATATTTCTTAGCACAGTTAATATAAAGGAGCTGATAAGATAAGGGCTGTATTTAGCCCTTAATTTCATTAAGTATTTCTTCTACACAATGATCTGTACTCAAAAAAAACTTGATAATGTAATGTGTTTGGAGATTCCTGATACAACTTTTATTTTGGTAAGCTTATTTTTAGATACTTAAATTACAGTCCAAAGAGTAAGGGGGTAGCCATGTTGAAAAGACGCTAATATCGATCAAAAAATGTTGAAAATTAAGAACAATCTGGCTAATATGGATATCTATAAACTTTAAAACATAGTTATTGTCAAGATACTAGAAATTACATTCAAAAGACTGGTCTCAACTTTTTCCATAAATCTTAAAAGCTTGAATCTAAAATATAATTTGTATTTTGTATTCATTGACTACAAAGTAGGCATTTTACCGCGAAATACACATTGTGTAGAAATGAACTGTACACGCCTATGTTTATTTCATTCCAAAATCTTGAGCATTTCATGTGAACATATTTAGAATAAATAGATTAATGACTTTAAAGGGAAAAAAATAATGTTGGTCATGTAACGGCCTAAAACTCAGTTTTGTAAAGAGATAAATGGTGACGAGGTCAGGAACCCTATATCATGTTGTCATTGACAACCTTTACACTTATGTAATGTTTAACGTCTTCAAATTCATTAGCATCATTTTAGAGCAGATAATTTTACAGCACGGACCAGACATGCACGTTTCGGGTAATAAATCCTCGTTAGAGATCCTCAATCTAAACAGTGTAATATGACCAAACTCTGTGAAAATTATGTCCTAAATATACCGTAAGACGTAGCAAAATGGCTTGGGTATGATGCTACAGGACCCAGGTTTTAGAAATTTGAGTAAATGTTGTTAACAGAAATTTTCAAATGCGTTTGAAGAAACGACCAACCGAAATTATTCGAACTTGGCTACATGTGTCCTCGGGGACCCTTGGTCCACCAGCAGTGACACTCACCAAGTGGTACAAATGTTTAATATCTTCAAATTCATGAGCATTATTTTAGAGCAGATAAATCTACCGCATGGACCAGACATGCGCGTTTCGGGTAATAAACCCTCGTCAGTGATCCTCAAGATATCTTGTGTAAATGCAGAAGGGATTATTCTTTGGACTACATATAAGAATAATAAAATAAGGGACATTTTATTTACTACCTAACAGAAGAATTGAAAAGCAGAAAACAACGTTTTCATCGTATCAAGGCAAAAATATGAGTCATATGTATAGCTCTAATGGAAGTGCTGTTGATTATCGTCAGGATCTTCTTTAACTCATATACATGTAAAGAGAATGGATTTTGAATAGAGCGTATTTCTTATTTCGAGAGATGTTGATCTTTTGAGACGAGGCGCAAAATCCTTCAATGGAAAATTTAGAATCATTTCAACTGATACGTTTGATAATTCAATTTGTTCACATCCCATCATTATTTGCCGTAAGCACTTTTTCTATTTGAAAATATCGAAAGTTTTTGGGTAAAATAAAAATTCAACCACTGTCCTTCCCAATCACATGTTGCAGGATGCATACAAGGTGCGTATTCATGTATAAGAAGGGAGAGGGAAGAGAAATGCTCTAGTGAGAAAAAAGAAAATAAATTTATAAATGAACAAATTGTCTGAAAAGAGGAATTAATCTCTCCCTAAAATACTTCGAAAACTCTATCCGTATACTTAATTGCTTGCTTTATACAAGAATATGAAAATATGATATGACAAATAGAGGAAAACATATCCCTAGCAAGAAGTACAAAATCATTAATAAAAAAAATCATCTAACCAAAGATATACATAACCAGGATAAAACCAGAACTAAGGCAAAAGAACAGAAAAAAATCTACAATATGAAGAGAAGTGAACTCCCTGCGAAGGAGTGAGATCAGGTGCCCAGGAAGAGTGAGCATCTCCTGCTCACTCTTAATAATGATAACGATGGGTTATTCATCCTCAGCTTGCAGGAGAACCGCCTTTTGTTGGCATAAATATTGTGGGAGAACCGCCTTTTTTGGCATAAATATTCCGTCTTTTCGATTTTACAGGCCTACGTTCGATTTGTGCATGTATCTGACGTAAAAGCATTATGATGTCATCGAATTCCTTTGAAAATGTCCCATTTGTAACACTGTTTCCCTGAATTCCATGCTGGTTTCCATTAAAATTGTTGACGTCACAATATGTTGACGTCAGATACCTGCGCAAATGGGAAGTAACTCCTGTATTTCGAAAAGACCAAATTGTAGATTCGTTACTTCAGACATGCAGTTTTGTTTGTTTGTTTGTTGTTTTTTTTTTTTGGATGATGAGAAAAATCCTCATAGCTAGTATGTCAAGCTAAAGCTATTAGAAAATATATCTTTGAAGTACGTGGTGTTTTTAGTTGCAAAAAGTTCAAAATTTTAAGATTTGACATTTTTTCGGAAATGTTCAAATATCCCTTTTGTTTAATGTTATGTTCTATAGAAAAAATTCCAGTACAAAAGCCGAAGCAGAAGGAAATCAAAATAATATTCAGTGTAAAAATATTTACCAAAGAAATAGGCTTATTTTCAGCCTCTCTTAAAACATTAGACTAATGACTTTATCGAAATCGTAATTGACAGCGAAACCAAAGGCCATACATAATAGAATGGGCGTTATCAACATTTTACAACAAAGAAATGAATTGGTAAAAAAAAATAGTAAAAAAAAGACGAAAAAATTACAATCAAGTAAAAACAATGAATGGACTTTATCAAAAATGGAAATAGAAATGGTAAAAAATCAATATATGATATAACCACTGAGCAATAGTTATTATTCTTGAAAGCCAATTAATCATTTTTTCTTGATAGTTTACAAGTTGATAAACACAATTTAGATTGAATATCACAAACTTACCATGAAAAAATTCACATGCAGATTCACAGATCGCAATAACTGCAGCCAAGCAAGCTATCTTTCTGAACATTTTAAGCTGGGATTGTGATAACTACTCTCTGACAATATTTCCCTTCTTTTATAATATAACATAGAAGTCATTCATATGGTCGCAGAATTCAATTGAAGATAATTGGCATGACATTTTCCACTTTCCACCCATTCTCTTGACCATTTCTGTCCTAAGTATCATGCCCTTTAAACTTTTAACGTATTTATTTATTTATTCAATTTATTCAAATGCCAGATATCCAGAAATTATTGATAATGATAATGAAAAACACTAATGTGCCATATTTGATATGAACAAATGCTTTGTTGTTGAGCAGTAAAACATGGGCTGAAGCAAATCTAGCAAGTCATGAACTGTAAACGTGGTTATTTTTGCTGGAGGAAAATTTCGTGATTAAAATATCAAGACGCTTCGCTTGGGGAAAATATTCGCGTAATGAATGTCTTTGCCTTTATAAGAAATCAGCGATGTTATCTTTGCATGAGGGAAATTTCGCGAATACCCTTGATTCACGAAATACGCGAAATTCTGTCTTTTCGAAATACAGAGTTACTTCCCATTTGTGCAGGTATCTGACGTCAATGCATTGTGACGTCATCAAATTCTATGGAAATCAGCACGAAATTCAGGGAAACAATGTTACATGTATGACGTTTTCAAAGGAATTTAATGACGTCACAATGCTTTTACGTCAGATACCTGCACAAATCGAACGTAGGACTGTAAAATCGAAAAGTCGGAATTATCATGTTTACAGTAAATGTACATTGCTAATAACAAATTTCCTAAAATTTCAAATAAAAAGTAACGAATGAGGAAAACAACTATCATCAAAAGCATTGGTTGTCGCTTAAAAAAAACTTTTTGTTTTTGCTGTTTATCAATTTGACATTATACATATTATTTAAATTTCAGAAACTTGTCATTTTATCCAAAAATAATATCATCGAAATTAAAGAAAGTTAACATCCAAGCACCGTCCCTCTAATACTATTTTCGGTCTTACAATTTATCTAACGACCCTAAAGGAAATTAGGAACCGCTCACATTAGCAAACATAAATTCAAAAAATAAAAGAAGAGGTCGGTACTAAAATACATTTGACTGAGTTCAAAATCTCATTGGCATTTAATTAAATACCACTGATGAGGATTTACTATCCGAAATATGTAATATTTAAAGATGTTCTTTGTTATACTCTCTCATTCTTTGCTCTTTCGATGGCTAAATTACTTCTTTTTTATGGTATTACTCATGTTTGTCATTGATTATAACATCAGTTAAAGATGATTCACCAAGTTATTGTGAAAGGAAGGAGGAGGTCTCTAGCAGGAATCGAACGCAATATCCACAACAAAGCAAATGAGCTAAAGAAGAAACATCCAAGTGCGATACCATAGAGCACAACAAGGGGGCAACATTGAGACTGAAAGACGACATCAAAGCATTCAAAATAAACAAAACTGACCATAAACCAACAAGACCAATGGGCAGAAAGTGCCAATTTAGACTGTCATCAACTATGTTAGTAGCCCATGGGGGTCATTATTCGGATTGCGTTCGCACCAATCTTCCACTTTTCCGGTAATCCAGGAATCAAAATTCAGTAAAAATGTTGTGAATAACAGTCTTCTCAATGTAAGATGGTTTCAAGTTAAACACAGGAGCGCCAAGTTAGATATAGGAGAATAAGTAAAAGGAACTTAAAATCATAAGAGCGTGCGACGCGTACGAAAAATCCATGGTATGCAGGATGGAGAGAGTTAATATATGGAATCATCCGATAAGTCTTTCAAGAAGGCAAGACTCCTCTGTTGAGGTTTGTTCTAGCTCCCATTATAGAATCCCATCGTAATAGTCAGTCCGGGTTAGCGCAGTGGTAGCGCGCTCGCTTCTCACCTCTAAGGTCCCGGGATCGAATTTCAGATTCGGCAAAGGGTCTTATGTGGGAGGGTAGGTGGTCCCCACCCAGGTCTCTGCAGGGGTTTTTTCTCCGGATACTCTCGTTTCCTCCTGCTCTTTGGACCCCTCACGCCAACATCTGAGCCAACGTGAGACATTTATATAAGTTGTGTAACTTGTTTGTTAAACGTTGTACAATATAGAAATATATGTTCTTGCGTATATATGTATTTCGGTGCACCAAATGCCCAAATTCTACAAGGTTTGTCTTCATCTTCAGATGAACTCGGCTGCCGCACTCACAGCAAAACACAGAAACACTCAAATGCGAAACCAGATTTGACAAGCACAGCTAAAGACTCCAAATAGACAAGACTAAGCGCCAAAGATGGAATAAAAAACCAATTACAGGATATTACAGGCATTGGATCGTGGTCAGTTTTCTTCTCCAAAAATGATTGGATTTTCAACAGGACTCAATTGCAGTATCCACAGCAAAACATAGAAACACTCCTTTACAAAAACACATATTAAACCAGCACAAATATTAGATAAAAGTTAAAATATGTGAAGATGCAGTTGGTAATACCTCAGGAAGACATGGTCCCGACCACCAGTCCTCTCTGAATATCAGTCAGGCTCATCGGATGACAACATGCAGAGCACAGGCTGTATTTCGTACACCTTCAGTTTTTTTCACATCCATTTACATATCAATCTGTATGTTTCGTATGCCCCTGGTCATGCTGTCTGTTTGTATGTTCATTTCACAGTAAGGTGGTTATTTTACACCACAAATTATTGTGCATTCTTCGAGACCTCTGGGTAATCTGAAAAGAGGGAGGGTTGTGTGCATGTAATATGGATAACAACAGCATCTGCTACTGGCGTGACAAATAGCTGTCCTAAGTCGGCACCGATATCCCATTGGTCTCGTTGGTTTATGTGTAGTCTTTTATGTTCTAAAATTATTGAATGATAAGATAAGTTTTTCCTTGTCTCTTATCGTTCGAAAAAGCGGTGTCTTGCTGGCCATTCTCAGAAGTCAATGCTTCGGGATATCGAGTGTTCGACAGGTGCTGTTCTCCTGAGTTGTCCTTTCTGAAAGAATAAATATATTTATTGTCTGTGTAGAAGATAATTGAAGTGTTCCCTCTCATTACCTTCTTGAATAAAATTTCATATTTCAATGCACCAGACACGTGTTTCGGATAGTAAATCCTCATCAGTGATACTTTAAGTGATTTTCAGACACAGCCAAAAGTATTTTATTGGCGCCTTCTGATGTTATATTTGACTTTTAATTTTTGTATTTCTTTTGCAAATAGTGCGCGATTTTTTTTCAAGTTGTATGCAGGGTCTATGTTGGGTCGATTCAGTAGAATATTTAAATAAGATATATGATCAAAATATAATTAGCGGGATGATTCTAGGATATGAACCTCCTCTCATTTTGAAGAATGAATAATTGGACAAGTTTCCAAAATAGCAAAGTAATGTATGATGTCAAATTCATGAAGGACCAAAAGAAATCTTCCTTTAGGCAACAGAGCATTAATTACAAATGAGTTAAAGAAGATCCTGACGATAATCTCAACAGCATTCACAATAGAGCACCAAATGGAGCATCGACGGACCCCTAGCAAGCTAGAGGTGGGACCAGGTGCCCGGGAGAAGTAAGCATCCCCTGTTGGCTAGCCGCACCCGCCGTCGATGTTCACGCACGAAAATGAAAATATATTAAATACATGCACTGTCTATGGTTCTGTCTATATAGAAAGTGCTATGGCGACAATGTCAGGGAAATATATTCAAAACACTTACAACACAACAAAACAATATCTCTGATTACTTTAGACACTAATTGTGATAATCGCTCTCTTACAATATTTCTGTGATTTTACGATATTTCACTGTAATAATTTATTTCTGTCACAGAAATTGATATGAAATTTTCGTCCATGAAGTGACAATTTCTGTCCTAAGTCTCATACCTCTAAACATGTCAGTTTTAGCCTTTTCAGTTTATTTAAATGCCCGAGAGTTGACAATTACAAATCACAATGAAAACAGCTGTGTGCCAGAGTTGATAAGGACAAATGCTTGGCTGTTGAAACCACAGGCTGTAGCAAATACCACATTAGCAGTAAGTAAATTCAGTATGCAGTTCTTTCAAAAGCTTTCCTGACTCAAAGATTGAAAGAAAAAAGCACATACATATGTATCGTCAAAACAGACTTACTTTCGTCCATAATATCAAGATTTTTATCTCCCATCTCTGGTATCCCCGGAAGATTTTGAAAATTAAATGAAACAACGACAATATGCATGTAACATTTGTTTTCTTTTTCTACCGCAAATATTTCTCAAACCTGAAGTACCAATGGGCAAATCAACCCCAATCTCTGGCAAAGAGTGATCTTTGATTTTCTCCCCTTTTCCCCTCTTTTATTGACTATATTACAGAATTTAATAAGTTGTCGATCATTCAGTGATTCAATAAAACATAGGTAATCACAGATTACGAAGCTCACCTCGTGGCAGCAAAATTCAATTCAAATATATTTCTAAGTACATGTATATTGCCTTTTGAAGGCAAAATCATTCAAGCGGAAAAAGTAGGTAAAGGTCATTTTATGAAAGTTTGATCAAAGATACATCCAATATGCAAATTTGGTACATGTAGCACTTATACTTTGCTCTATATTGGCTGTTAAAAGCAAAATCACTCTAGTGGAAAAAGTAGGTCAGATGCTGCATCCGATACATGGGTCCATATCGGCATCCCAAGATGAATCACTTGTGCAAGTTTTGTTACTGTGGCATCAGTACTTTGTTAGATACTGAGCGACACCAAACTTATTAACCAAGTCACTCTGAGCTACCCCAAACTTCTTAACCAAGTCACTCAAGCTGAAAATGTAGTTCAGATGCAGCATCCGATGCATGGGTTCACATCAGTATCCCAAGATGAATCACTTGTGCGAGTTTGGTTACTGTAGCATCAGTACTTTGCCAAATATTGAGCTACCCCAAACTTCTTAACCGGACGGGGACGAGGATACGGACGCGGACACGGACACGGACTCGGACGCGGACGCACGGGGGTATAGTATAAGCCTAGTTAACTGTGTTGAGGTGAGCTAAAACGTTTTGATTATTATTTTCTTTCAACAAGAGCCCCAGGGGGCACAACACTCACCTGATACCCATGCACGCTCTAATTAACATACTGACATTGAATACTGATAGTGCCAGTACCAGGATTTTAGCCCACAACCTTTCTAAAAAAATTTTTGCCGGATGCAGAGAAGTTTTTTTTTCAGACAACCTTTAAAAGTACAAAAAAGAAAAAATAGTCATATTTCAAAACAATAACTTTTTTACTGATTTGAAAAGACGGATAAAGTGGTCCAACGTCATATGCCCAGCTAGTATAGTTCAATTATGCAACATCAAAAATAAAATCATATTGTACATTAATGTGCAGCAGAAAAAGAATAAAACAATGAAATGATTTCATAAATTAAGTTTATTTAAAATTGAACACAAAACCTTTCATTATTGATAGCTAGCATGCCAGAAATTATAAAGCCTGTGTTTGTGAAACGAGAATGCCCCCGGCGGCATCTTTGTTAGTATAAAAGCCATTTTCTGTTAATTTAATGTGAGAGGTCAGGGTCAGCGTAATATTAGTATCAATGGAAAGATCTTGTCACAAGGAATACACATGTAAAAATTGAAACCTCTATCACTAACCATTCAAAAGTTATGCCCAATGTTAAAGTTTTTGAGAAGTACGTCAAAGGTCAAGGTTATGGTCACGAGGTCAAAAATTTTGGTATCAATGGAAAGGTATTGTCACAAGGAATACACATGTGAAATATGAAACCTCTATCACCAGCTTCCATTTAAAAGTTATGCCCAATGTTAAAGTTTTTCGGAAAACAGACAGACAAACAGACAGACGGACAGGCCAAAAACTATATCCTCCCGAATCTTTTATTCCAGGGGTATAAAAAACAAAGATTTTTCGGTTTTGCCTTTATTCATATTAAAGTATACTGAAATCTATGAATGCTTTTGAATAGTATTGATTACATCTCAAATACATGAAACGTACAGTTAAAATCGTTTTAATCCAATATTTATCAATTCAAGTGAGTTGTGCAGTGAAGCCACTTGAACAAATAATTTTCAGTGAATATGCTGAAATGCGGCGCTATTTGCCTATGCATATTTCAACAGGCGAGAAGGAGCGTCGCATTTCAGCATACGCTGTTCAACAACTCAAGTGGTTTCTCTAGGTTTCATAGTTTGAAACAAATTAAAAGGCCCATGAAATTGCTAAGCTTGTCCAACTAGCAGACCTACGACGTCGTTATTTACTGTTAACAAATTGTTTTACCTCATCAAAGGACTGTTACACGGACAAGTTGTTAGCGGAGAGAGTTCATGAAATGTATCGGTTGCATAGGATTTGCCGATAAAAAGTTATTTGGTCCGATAAAAACTCATCATGTATCTATTATTTGAACAGATAAAAATTCCCAAATGTCTTATCACAGGAACCTGTCATTTTATGAGAGAAAATGTTTTATTATTCACAACCTCAGGCCTCTGTGTTCCTCTTAGAAATATTATACATACAAGATGTCGAACACAGTGGCTTAAGGTTGTAAATAATAATTTATTTTCTCTATTTAAACAACAGCTTTCTGTGGTCCAACATTTCATAGGAAGATTTCAGGAACTCTGAACTGAATTATTTATTTCAAGAATTTCAGATATTAAATGTCCTATGCATTCTCAAAATCCAGAGGAAGAGATTACTCATTAGACGTTTCTTCAAGAAATCAGTCCGTAAATTACTTCATCTAAGAGAGTCTAAGACAGAGGAAATTCGAGCAAACTTTATACATGATAACAAGTATATGCAAGTGTTCCAAGTACATGAATGAGGACCATTATGAAAGTGTTCCAAGTATAATGCACATTAAATAAAAATCTATTCCGTTTGCACTGTATCTCCTGAAATGTATCGCAGTACTAAAGGTATCACATTTCTACATGGGGAATCCCCTTCGGGTACACGGCAAAACATGGCCGCTTTTGAAATCTTGTTCCCGACTTTAAAAATAAAATTCTAAATAAGTATAGAGAATTTAAATAATTGAATCATATCACATAAAAGGTCAATCAATCAGACATTGAAGCATGTGTCACTTGTTGAATTATCAGATGTAACTATGGATGAAAGGTCGATCTAAAAATGATTAATCATACAATGAAGGTTTTTTTCCTGTAGTTGCACCTGAAACATTGGGCATGGAAAACATACATTATACCTATGTACAATCTTAAAAAATATTCCTTAAAAATCCAAAAGTGGATATCTTGACAAAATTCTTTCACTTGTAGGGTACCATGCATGATTACCTCATACCTACAAATTGTCATGACAATCTGAAAAGTGGTTATAGAAAAGAAGCAGAAAATGTATGAAAATCACCCCCCCCTTCCTTTTTACATAAGAAAAAAATTCATAAAAAATCAAAAAAAATAAAATTTAAGCATAAAATACATATCAAAGCATTAAGTAAGTTAAATATGATAAATATGTAGTAAATGAGTGTGTAAAATCATACACTTATTGAGTTATTTAAAGAAATAGTGCAAAAATGTGCATTTCTGACTAAGTCCGAAAAGACGTCAAAAACGCGTCAAAATTTGACTTCGAAGTGGAACCAAAAATAACAACACTTCTTAAGACATCTCTCTAGATCATCCTGATGCTTTCGGTTTGTCGATACATGCTTCGGTTCTGAAGAAGAAGTTTGTCAAAGGAGGGTACCCCCGTGACCTACTTTTGGCTGTGGTGGCGCCACCTGTTGACAGATCCGGACGAAAAACAACAACACTTGTAGGGGACTATGAGTACTTCGTACCTACTAAGTTTCATCAAAATCCCTTCAGCCGTTCTGGAGAAGAAGTTTAAAATGTGAAAAGTTTACGACGACGACTACGACGGACGACAGACGCAACACTATGACAATAGCTCACTTGAGCCTATGTTTCAGGTGAGCTAAAAACGAGTATTTCTTTTCCGAATTCAGATAATCTCTACACTAGCAAAAGTTGACGATGGGTAGAGTCGCGTAGTGCGATTGCAATACAAAAGATAAGCTAAAACTAAAAGTGATCAGAATAGAAGGTTTTTAAACGTCCATCCATAAGAGAGTGTTGGATAGGTACGGAATACAAGATATAAGCGAAAACAGTATTCGTTCTTTGTTGAAAGTGTTTCAATAAATATCTCATAAGAAAAAAAAATGCGATTTCAAAATGTCTGCAACCCACTCAAAACGATTAATTGACATCATAAAAATTATGAATTAATATAATGAACGTTGTATATGAATTGCAATGCATCATTTTCCTAAACATTTCAAAAGAGAGCGTGATACTGTAAACTGGGAAATCTCCGCGTGGAGGTAATTTTTGCGTATTTTACAAATCAAGATCATCCGCGAAAATTTCCTCAATGCGAGACGAGAATTACCCTGCATTATTCTTACAAAGGCAGAAACGTTTGTATATTGCTAACCCCCCCCCCTCCAGCGTATTCTCTCGATGTTCTAATCGTAAAATTTTCCCAGTAGATGTATCTGAATCA
Organism: Pinctada fucata; assembly: GCA_028142955.1. NCBI lineage: Eukaryota > Metazoa > Mollusca > Bivalvia > Pterioida > Pteriidae > Pinctada > Pinctada fucata. The sequence continues at coordinate 35,565,548 of AP027104.1, forward strand.
ACTTATGAGATTTCGAGCGTTTGCGCTCCCCTTTTTGAAAATTACTGTATGAGCTTGCTACATCTTGTATGACTTTTTAAACTGTCGACTCTCCTGTTATTGATATTAACTTAAATATTCTTTTTCCGTCGTTTTTGTGTCTTTTTTCACAGTGAGGAAGCATTCACAACAAAGGTGTGTTCTTCGAGACCACTGGGTAACCGAACAAGGGGTTGTTGATAACAACAACATTTGATACTCACGTAAGAGAAGGCTGCTCTAGGTTGACATCGATTGCTCATTTGCCTCGTTGGTTTATGTGCAGTCTTTTGTGAATTGTGAAGAGATTTTAGAATGATTTCGTTTTGCTTGCTTTTTTTTTATTTATCTATTTATCTTCTTTTGTTTTTTGGGTTTTATTTTTTATTTTTTTTTTTTTTTTGGTTCGGAGTACCAGATGTACTAGAACAAGAACACAAACAGATATAAAAGAATTTTTTAGAAGTAAAAAAAAATGTATATGAATTAGTACACGACGTAGATATATTGAATCTTTTTTTTCAGAGTTTATTGTCTTTTTTATGTTGAGTGTTTATCTTTCTGGCTCCTTTGCTATCCTCTTGTTGTTTTGTCTCATTGGTTTATGTGCAGTCTTTTGTGTTCTGTGTTTTTTTTTATGTTGAGTGTTTATCTTTCTGGCCCCTTTGCTATCCTCTTGTTGTTTTGCCTCATTGGTTTATGTGCAGTCTTTTGTGTTTATTGTCTTTTTTATGTTGAGTGTTTATCTTTCTGGCTCCTTTGCTATCCTCTTGTTGTTTTGCCTCATTGGTTTATGTGCAGTCTTTTGTGTTTTTTGTCTTTTTTATGTTGAGTGTTTATCTTTCTGGCCCCTTTGCTATCCTCTTGTTGTTGTGTCTCATCTGCCTTATAACAACTGGGTACTTCAATGTTTTTCTTTGGGTACAGCATCCGAGTACTGTTGGTGATCAACCTTATGTAATGATCACCAGGGGCAACAGAGTCGGATTGAAGGTGATTTTTAAAGTAAGTGTAGATATCATTTTAAGGTATATTTTCTTTAAAAAAAAAAAACAAGTCAATAACTTTTGAATGCATTTATAAAGTACTACGTTCAGCAGGTTTATCTTGAGTTTAAACGAAAATGAAGATATGTTTAGCCTACTGCCGAGATTTCCCCTTCATCTCCTGTACATTCGATAGATTCATCTCTAACTAATACCAGCTTTTTGCAGTCCATTTCATCTGTCACAACCTTGCAGGTTTTCGGATAAGTTACGTAATTCAGACCAGCACTGAAAATTTTAAAACTTATTATGAATCTTTTTGTAGTTTTTCATGTTTTCCTTATTCAATGCTTGAAAAGGTTTTTCTATATAGGCACTTTGACATTATAAATATTTATTCAAAAGGAAAATAAAAATGCATGGGCTTAAATATTTTCAGCTCTGGAAAAAGTGTTCGAATCTAATTGTCCCTACAATTTGATAGAAAGCACAAAAAATGTATCGTTTTTATAGCTTTCGCTTAAATATAAATTTCAGGATTTTTAATAACGAGGAGCATGTTTATAGGATGGTTACAAAATGTATTGAAATGTATGTGGTTTTCAGGGTGAATATGACATATGCCATTTATAATTGATACTGTATTCCGCTTGATAAACTGAGCTCAAAAGTTACCACAGACGATGGCGATGATGATGTAAGCATATTTCAATAAAATGAAACTTTGGATATTTTGATCAATGAATTGTTTAAGGTGAGGAAGGGGTACTTACTCGCAACACTGCATAGAACTCAAGTTTGAGTCTTCGTCTTTATAACAAGAACATTGTTTGCAATCCTTCTCCGTACGAACTTCTTTCCCTGGTTCTATACGCTGACCCTTGTATTCACACTCTTTCATGGAAAACAACATTTAGATATTTCATAGCACAGGTAATATGTATTTTGACAAAGCGTTAAAAAACGCAGCACAATTGTCAGTCATTTTCAATATATTTTTTACGTAGGGACCTAAAAGAGAAAAAACCTAGGCAACGTAAAGCGTAGCATCCCCTCGCATTGCACGAAAATCAATGTGCCTTCTTGGTTGAAAATCAATAGCCTAAGGGTTTTTCCTCTGGTCATATTCTATCAGTGTATCAAGTTTGGTTAGGATCCAATCAAAACTTCACTCTATCAAGGCTATTAATAATGATCTCGACCATTTCCAATCTGCGACCTTGACCTTTGACTTATGACCTCGAAAATCAATGTGATTCTTTTCCTTCTCATAAGCAATCGGTTTATGAAGTTTTGTTAAGATCAATCTGTGACGTGACCTTGGCAATTAAGCTATGACCTTGACAATCAATAGGGTTCTTCCTCTTTTCATAAGCTATTTTTGTATGAAGTATAGTTAAAATTCAATCAAAACTGCACCCTACAAGGATTTTGTACTTTTTCCATCGGTGACCTTGACCTTATATCTATGACCTTGAAAATCAATAGGGTTCTCCCTCTTGTCATAAGCTATCATTGTATGAAGTTTGCTTAAGATCCAATCAAACTGAAACCTCTAGGCTGTATACAACTTTTCAATCTGTGACCTTGACCTTTGACCTATAACTTTGAAAATCAATAGGGTTCATCCTCTTATCATAAACTATCAGTGTTTGAAGCTTGGTTAAGATCCGATCAAAACTGCACCCTCTAGCCTGTATTCGAGGATTTTGACCATTTCCAATCTGTGACCTTGACCTTTGACCTATGACCTTGAAAATCAGTAGGGTTCTTCTTCTTGTTACAAGCTATCAGTGTATGAAGTTTGGTTAAGATCCAATAAAAACTACACCCTCTAGGCTGTATACAATGATTTTGTGACGCACACACGAACGACGGCGTTACAATATACCCCTGCAATTATGTTGCGAGGGGATAATAATGGAGAATGGGTTAGAAAACCCTACATCATTATGTCATTGACAACCATTATGTCATAGGCAACCATTATGTCATGGACAACCGAAATACTGAAGCATGGATTCTAATGTAAATCTAATAGGGAATACTCTTTAGGCTAGAGATGATGATAATATAAATCATGACAAAACCCTTGTTCTAAACGAAGTGAATTTATTTTTAATTTAATTATATCCTAGAGTATGTGGAAATGGAGTTGTGTGGGTTGGACATGCATGAATATTCCCAATATTTTTACACGCCCGTCTTTAGACGTATTATGGTACAGCGATGTAGAGTCCATCCGTCCGTCCGACCCTTGTAAACAAGATAGAGCTCAAACCCATTGAGCTAGGAACTTAAAATTTACCATGTGGATATGTGGATTGAGTGTATAGAGACAAAGACCCTATTGATATTCAAATTCATAGGTCAAAGGTCAAGGTCATTTTGGGGCTAAAAATAGATGTTTTTGGTGAAAATATGTTAAAGTTAAATTAAAATCTATTTTTGGTCAAAATGTTTTGAGATTTCATATGCATCAAGAAAAAGGTATATTCTTTCACATATGTACCGGGTTTTTAAATCTTTTGTCATTAAATTGAGGGGGGGGGTTCAAAATGTGATGTATAATATGTTTTTTCCATGTAAACAAGATAGAGCATAAACCAGTTGAGCTAGGAATTTCGAATTTACCATGTAGATTGAGTATATTACGACAAAGAACCCTATTGATTTTCACGGTTAAAGGTCAAAGTCATTTTTGGGCTAAAAATAGATTTTTTTTGGTAAAAATATCTTTAAAATTCATTAAAAATCTATGTTTAACAAAATGCTTTGAAATTTCATACACTTTAGAAAAAAGCATATTCTTTCACATATTTAACGGTTTTCTTTTTAAAAAATTTCGTTAGACAATTGAGAAATTTTGTGGAAGGGGTAGGGGGTTATATATATGCATACATGTAGTTTTCCTTCTAAACAAGGTAGAGCCCAAACCAGTTATGTTAGGAACTTCATATTTACCAGTGTATTCAGTATATAAAAACAAAGAACTCTATTGATTTTCATGGTCATAGGTCAAAGGTCAAGGTCATTTTGGGGCTAAAGATACAGTTTTGGGTGAAAATATTTTTTAAAAATTCATTGAAAATTTATTTTAGGTCAAAATGTTTTGACATTTCATAAACTTCAACTGTAACGGGGTTTTAAATCTTTCGTCAGAAAATTGAGAAATTATGCGTAAGGAGAAGGAGGGGTCAATAGATAGATGCCTACTTTTGCCTTGTAAACAAGATAAAGCCCAAACCAGTTGAGTCAGGAACTTTACAATGTGGATTAATTATAATAAGACAAAGAAGCCTATTGATTTTTTAGGTCAAAGGTCAAGGTCATTTTGTGGCTTTTTCATGATATATGTAATTCATGATACGAATATCGGCGGGACGAATTTCGGAATAAGCTATTTTTCATTACACAGTTATGGAACTTAGATTTTCTAAAGTAAACTTTTAAAAATAATTACTATTTAATCCCAACGGGCGTATCTTGCTGCGTTAGCGTAGGCTTTATTTTTGCATATTATGATCTGAAATGATCATGGATTAAATCCATAAATATATAGAAAAATAAATAATTGAAGAAATGAATAAATATATGTCAAGAAATCTATTTTAAATCATTATCTGATATTTATCAGTAAGAAAGGAGAAGATCTCTAGCATAAACTTTGTTGCAGTACCAATAGCAAAGCACATAAACACTTTATGTGAAAACACAGAGGAGACAAGCACAGCAAGAGACGACGTTAAATTGGAATTGGACAAAAAACATATGATCAAATGAAAAAAATGTACTATGATTATGATAAATATACCAAAGGTAAAAAACCTGAATATAATCACAGGGATTTATCACGCTAATACCGGTTGCTCTATTTACTATATGCGTTAAAGGGATCTAACTCGGAGTTAAACGAAAAATCGACAAGTCATCGTTAAGTTTTCAGAAATAGGCTACTCAATGTCAAAACCTATTTTCTGTCGTATATTTCGATAGATTAATTCATACTAAATCTTCATACGAAATTTGAAATCAGTACCTCACTTACAAGCCGAGATATGCCCAATACCGCTCTCTTATGAGCGCCGCATTTCTAGGTTGGACAAAAAGGTGTCCGGTGATAATCCAGCAGTAAAGACAAAATTTGGTTACTGCTTGATCGTTTAAAGGTCCGAACACTTCAAATGTTAAACGTCTTCAAGTTCGAAAGCATCATTTAAAGACATACAACTGCATGATATCTCCCCTTCACATGCTTTTTACCTTCTCAAACATCGCTGATATATAAAGCTACCTCTTTGCATGCGCGTATATCATGTCATTCATAACTCTGTACATGTTGAATTTAATCTCACTTAAATCCGAGGCTTTTCTTATTTCAAAGTCGTATAAAAAGATTTTATTTGAAATTGTACTGAGCATTTATAGGACTATTACATGCAATATTATGCGTGATTATCACCGGATACCTTTTTGTCCGACCTAGAAATGCGGCGCTCATAAGAGAGCGGTATTGGGCATATCTCGGCTTCTTAGGGAGGTACTGATTTCAAATTTCATATGAAGATTCAGTATGAATTTATCTATCGAAATATACCGCAGAAAATAGGTTTTTACACTGATTAGCTTATTTCTGACGACTTAACGATGACTTGTCGATTTTTCATTAAACACCGAGTTAGATCCCTTTAACGCATATAGTAAATAAAGCAACCGGTAATAGTGTGATAAATCCCAGTGGAATATAAAATATTACCTCTGAAATCATAATTATTGCTCACGAAAGACATAAAATATTTTTTCATAATAGTTTACAAGTTTATAAACACAATTTAGATTTAATATCATATACTTACCACTAAATATATAACATGCAGATTCGCAGATAGCAATGACTGCAGCAAAGAAAACGATCTCTCTGAACATTTTTAAAACTGAGTGTAATAACCGCTCTCTCACAGTGTTTCTCTGCTATTATAACATCAATGCTGTGACTATTTCTGCCCAAAGCCTCTTTCCCTTAAACATGTCAATTTTAGACATTTCATTTTTTTCAAATGCCAGATATTCGATTTGACAATTACAAATTATAATGAAAACAGCTGTGTGCGAGTCTTTGTACGGAGACATGCATGGTTTTTGAAAACAACGGGTTGTAGCAAATACTACAATTGCAGTAAGTCAATTTAGTACACATTGCTTTTCACAGTTTTTCTGAAAGCTTTTCTGAATCAAAGATTGCAAGAAAAAAGCAAAGATTGTCAAAACACATTAACTTTTGTCCATAATATAATAGTATTTTGCCTCTTATCTCTGGGGATCCCGAAGATTTGAATGAAGCATTTGCAAAACGTATGTCACATTCATTGTTTGTCCTTTTTGCACTTAAATGTTTCTCAAAACGAAGATTTTGGATGAATTCTTATCTATGAGTGTATAGAAATAGATCTGCAACAAGAGGCACACAGTTAGTGCCCATATAAATCCCTACATTTTAGAAGAGATCTTCACCAAATCAAACATATGGTGTCTAATAGTAAGGACAAAGCATTACACAGGTCACTACATGTCCATGATTTGTATGATTTGTATTCTAAGGAAAATAAACCATTGTTTAGATTGAGGATCACAGACGAGGGTTTAGTACCAGAAACGTGCATGTCTGGTCCATGCTGTAAATTTATCTGCTTTTAAATGATGCTTATGAACTTGAAGACGTTTAACAACTGATAAAAGAAATAAAGTCATAGGTGGCAAGAATTAACTCCTAGATGTAAACGTCTTCATATTGAATAGCATCATTTAAGAACAGATAAATTGGCAACATGGACCAGACATGCACGTTTCGGGTACTTAACTCTCTTCAGTGATACTCAAATCTAAACAATGTAATATGCCAAAATTATGAAAGTTACTATGTCGAATAAGCGTACCGAAAGACGTAGCAGAATGGGTGGGATATGATGCTACAGGACCCACGTTTTAGAAATTTCAAGAAATTTTGATAACAGAAATTTTAGAATGCGTTGAAGAAACGATCAACCGAAATTGATCGAACTTGGCTACATGTGCCCTCGGGGACTCATGGTCCACCTGCAGTGACACTCACCAAGTGGTATAAATGTAAACGTCTTCATATTGAATAGCATCATTTAAGAACATAAATTGGCAGCATGGACCGTACATGTACCTATAAAAGTAATAGTGCTGAATTTCCAAATTATGATTCTTTGGTTAATTTGAGTTGCCATTACCAAACCATTCGTACGAAAGCAGATTAAAGGCTCATTCTAAATGGTAGTAGGAGAAATATTTTCTCGTAATTACGACAAAATTTCTAGTAATAAGGAGAAAAAATCTCAATAACGAGAATCTTTTTCTTGTAATTACGCGAAAAATAGTCGCAGAGGATGCTTACTCCTCCCGGTAACATGGTCCCTCCTCAAAGCTTGCTAGGGGTCAGTCGATGCTCAATTTGGTTCTCTATTGTAAGTGATGTTGATATTATCTTCATGATATTCTTTATCTCCTCTCGTAATTACGAAAATATTTCTCATTATTACAACTTTTTCTCGTTAGATATATTAGACCATTTCTTGTTATTACGAAAAAATATTTTCCTACTGCAATTATGAAAGAGCCCAATCGGCGTTCGTACATTCGCTATTCAAACGGATGACCGTCCAAAGTAGGCGCCTGGTAAACAATAGTCTTGCCCAGTTTATGTATCGCAATTTTTGATTCATTTTATGATTTGTATACTTTGATTGGTAGATGAGGATGTTTTAGCGAGTCTCGTCTTTTTCTGATTTCTTTTCTTATGTTTTCTTATGTTCGTTCTTGTCATAATCCTGTGATGGATGCAGCTCAGATCAGTGTTGGATAGTTTTCTTGGAGATATGTTCAATTTTCTCCCTTGTAATCGATATCTTCGAGTTATAGCAGTTATAGCAGGAATGTTAAACGTCTTTAAATTCAATAGCATAATTTCAAATGACAAATATGGATAATGACCATATCCCTGTTTACAGCACAAAATCGATAACCTAGAAAATCAGAAACCGAAGGCATACAAAATCAGGATAAAACAGGAACCAAAGCAAACAAACAAAAACCTCCACCATATGAAAAGAAGCGAACTCCCGATATGAGAGTGAGACCAGGTTCCCAGGAAGAGTAAGCATCTCCTGCTTGCATGCAACACCCGTCGCTTCAATTCGGTAGAACTGTCACCTGATAAATTTACAGCATGGACCAGGCATGCACGTTTCGGGTACTAAACCCTCGTCAGTGATCCTCAGTCTAAACAATGTAATATGGCCAAAAAGTATGAAAATTATTATGTCCAAAAATGTACCAAAAGACGTAGAAGAATGGGTGGGATATGATGCTACAGGACCCACGTTTTAGACATTTCAAGAAATTTTGTAACAGAAAATTTCATATGCGTTGAAGAGACAGACGATCAACCGCAGTTGATCGAACTTGGCTACATGTGCCCTCGGGGACTCTTGGTCCACCAGCAGTGACAGGAAGTGTACATGTATCCATCATTTATTTTTTTTCTGAAAACGATGCTCACGGCTGTTCTTTGTACCACTGAATTTGCATTTCCAGTCATAATATGATGTTTTCGAAGGTTTCGTTTTAAGGGGGTTTGTTTTTGATATCAGTTGCGGACCGGTATTTATCTAAAGGACCAAACGTCAGTGCTGGGGGAGTATTCGTTTTTTTATGACATCAAGTCCAAATATAGTATCGGTGTATGTTAACTTGATCAGTTTGCAATGGTCCAGAATTAGAAAAGGAAATGAAGAAAGAGTCTTTACATTGAGATAAAAAATTTCCTGAAAGTTCCGTCAAGATTTTTGCTAAAATAAGTTTATCTGAAAACAGACACTACTCTAAAACAATTTACGTGTAGAATCGAGAAATATCGCCTACGCGCTTATTTGCTTTTCGCTTTTAAAGGAACCAATCACGCTTTTTAAGTCGGTCGGGAGTTTTTTATGCGTTTTCAACCTTGTTACCTTTGGATTTTTGTGGTTTCGTTGATTTATGGTTGGTCTTTTGTGTTTGATGTTTCTATGTTGTTTTGGTGTTCCTTGTCCCTTTTTTGTCTCTTGCTGTACATGTCAACTCTGTGTCTTTTCTTGGGCTGTTTTGATGTTTTGCTGTGGGTACTGTAACCGAGAGTTGTTGGAAAGCCCCTCGATCCTTTCTTGGATAATATACGTTGAAATAATTCAATCTATCCATGTGAACTAGAGATGGAAGAAACAACTTGACTTCAGATTTAGATCCCATGCTATCTTTTGACGACAATGAGTTAAAGAAGATCCTGACGATAATCCCAACAGCACTCACAATAGAGCACAAAACCAAACATCGACAGACCCCTAGCAAGCCAGAGGTGGGACTAGGTGTCCGGGAGGAGCAAGCATCCCTTGTTGGCCAGCCGCACCCGCCGTCGATGTTAATAAAGCATGGAAATGAAAATACATAAAATTCATGCACTGTCTGACGTTATGTCTATATAGAAAGTGCTATGGCGACAATGTCAGGGAAGTATATTCAAAACACTTACTGCCAAACCCCTCGCGGGGAACTTTTTTACGAGCTCCACACGGCAAAGGGCATAAGTGTGACACAAATGAGTTAAAGAAGATCCTGACAATGGTCACTTATAAATATGCTTCGATTTAATATATGACAAATTTTATGACTGGTTCTATATTGTTTTCTCCGTCTGTTTGTCCGCTTTTCCTTTGTCTTGAGAAAACGATCTGTTGCTTTTACTGTTCGTGATCTTACCGTATTTTTATTCTGTTTCAAAATCTTCAAGACGTGTGCTTATTAATTGTGATTTTTGGATTGTGATTTTAGGCTTTGAGTTTGACCTTCATTCACTGGTTAGAAAAGGAAATAGGAAAGAGTATCTTCATTGATATATTATCAGTCCTACACCTTTCTGCAAGATTCTTTCAAAAATGCAGTTGAGCTGATGGAAGATACCTTTCACGACACTTCCCCGCACAACATCGAAAAGTATCAATTGTGTGCAAAATCTTACAGCAAGTTTAATTTGTGCACAAAATGTTGCAGCAAGTGTTGCATTCATTTCATTTTCATTTGTAGATCTAGGCACGATGTTTTTATGGGAAAATGTCCATCTGTGTACAAAGGAGTAAGTGATTTAAAAAAAAAATAACAGGGTTACAGATTCATGAATGCATTTCTCCTGTAAGGGATATCATAGACTTTAAAAAGCTTAATTTTGTTGCATAAGATTATGACAGGAAAAAGTCAAAGGTTTACAAGTCTACCGCTGCACTGAAACATCTGTACCAAATTCTACTTTAATCCGCAAAACATGCGAAGATGTTCAATACCTCTTTTCAATTGGACTTTAAAAATAGAGTTTCTTATAAGATACTTAAGTCGCAGGACTCGCATTGAGTCATAGATTAAGTTTAATGCATTTCTTAAACTATATTCTCATATGAAATAAATTAATGTTATTATGAATCTCACAATGTGTTTAATTCGAATAAAACTGAAAAGAAAATCTTAGGCCTCGAAACCTCCGATTTCTCCTTCATCTGATGTACACTCGATAGATTCGTTTTGTTTTAAGACAAGCATTTCACAGTCCCTTTCACCTTTCACAATCTTGCAGGTTTCTGGATACGTCTCGTATTTCATCCCTGTACTGAAAATGTAAAAGAAATCACATTCTTTATAACTATTTTCAATTTCGTTTATATGATTTTTCATCACGCGGAGAATGTTATGCAATATGTATGATTGTTATAAAATGTTTTTGAAATATATTTGTTATCAGGATTTATTTTACATACAACTATGCAACAAGAGATGAGGGGATAAAAGAACCTAGATACAACGAGAGACCCAACAAGAGACACAAAATGGAAAAGAGGGCGAACAACCAAAGACGACATCAAAACAAAAAGACAACAGCCAATGAGATCAACGAGCATCCGGCGCCGACCTAGAATAGCAATCGGTCGCATAAGTAGCAAATTATGTGATTATCAATTTGTAAACTTGTCTACATTCCCTACAAAGCTGGAACTAAAAAAATCCTATAATTTCGCTTAGTTCTACGTGAGAAAATGAGACCGTGGTCTTATCATGAAAGGAGTTGACATAGCTGTATTATTCATGTACAACATTGGTATCATGAAATTATATTTCATATTTGCTCAACTGGTCGACTATATATTAAAAAAAATACTAGTACTTTAATGTCAAATATATACACATGTGCAGCTAAAATTAAATCTTCTAGCTGTAAGACGTTTAACATAACTAGATCCGCAGAAGTTGATCATTCTAGCATAAGAACAAATAACGAAATTCAAGACAAATAATTATTAAGCATGATTCGAGATGATCGGCAATATTTTCCTCTGTCGTTGGAAAGTGAGTACAGAGGTTATTACTCGAAAGGAAAACGTTAGTTTAGATTATTATACCTTTACTTGTTTTTTCCTATATAAAAAGATATTCATTAAAACTAGCTGTAACCCGCCTGATGAGACTATTTCCCTGCAAAGGGTGCGTTAGTTGAGAAGACTATTTCCCTAGGGATATAGCTTCGAAATGGGGCGGAGCTACAGCGCGTGACTTGGAAATGTGGCGGAGCTACGGCGCGTGACGGCCGGTATGATAATATACAGTTAAAGTATATCATTGAGGGAGTTAGCACGATTCTGGTTCCCCGAGACCAGACCTATTTCCCGAGGCGAAGCCGAGGGAAATAGGTCTGGTCGAGGGGAACCAGAATCGTGCTAACTCCCTCAATGGTATACTTTAACTGTTTTATTATACCGAAACAAACATTATACTGAAACAAACATATGTCTTAGGTGTACAGAAACAAACATTATACTGAAACGAGCATATCTCTTAGGTTCATAGGGTTCAAATGGAAATTCTAATGATTTTGCCTTGCCTTCTCGACTGAATGATGATATGATATACAGAAACATCATTTATCATACTCATACATGTTTAATTTTTGATTGTTTTATTTCATTGCGGATTAATTTATGTGCTAAGCGGATAGGAGGCGGATTACTCTGCTCGCGTATTGATAGCGTCATCCGATCAACCTTCATATCATCCGATCAACCTTTAATGGCGCTGATTGGCTGATACTGACACACCATCAAAGAAGCTCCGCCCCATTTTGAAACTTACTCCCTAGGGAAATAATCTTCTCAACTAACGCACCCCTTTGCAGGGAAATTGTCTTATCAGGCAATTTTCAGGGATTTAGTTAAATTTAATGAGTCTCTTTTTATATAGGAAAAAATCAGTAGAGGTATAATAAACAAGAGGCCCAAGGGGGCCACATCGCTCACCTGAGTTGCAGACAAAAGGTAAAAAGTCACAAAAATACTTCTACAGATCGAAGCCCTTTACAGCCATATTTGTTGACCTATCGACAAGAAAAACACAAACTTGGCAGAGGACCTTGCTGTAAAGTTTCATGAAATTCTGTGCAGCGGTTGTAGAGAAGATTTCGAAAATGTGTCAGCCAGAGTCCTCGGTGGCCATATTTGTTGACCAATCGGCACAAAAAACACAAACTTGGTAGAGGACCTTGAGTACCTCCTTCATGTAAAGTTTCATGAAATTCTGTGCAGCAGTTGCAGAGGAGATGTCGAAAATGTGTCAGCCAATAAGAGCCCTCGGCAGCCATATTTGTAGAACAATCGTCAAGAAAAACACAAACTTGGTAGAGGACCTTGAGTACTTCCTTCCTGCAAAGTTTCATGAAATTCTGTGCAGTTGTTGCAGAGGAGATGTCGAAAATGTGTCTGCAAATCAGAACCCTCGGCGGCCATATTTGTTGAATGATCATCACGAAAAACACAAACTTGGTAGAGGTTCTTGAGTACTTCCTTCCTGTAAAGTTTCATGAAATTCTGTGCAGCGGTTGCAGAAGAGATGTCGAAAATGTGTCGGCCAATCAGAGCCCTCGGCGGCCATATTTGTTGACCGATTGGCACGAAAAAGACAAACTTGGTAGAGGACCTTGAGTACTTCTTTCCTGTAAAGTTTCATGAAATTCTGTGCAGTGGTTGCAGAGATGTTGAAAATGTGTCAACCAATAAGAGCCCTCGGCAGCCATATTTGTTGAACAATCGGCACGAAAAAGACAAACTTGGTAGAGGACCTTGAGTACTTCCTTCATGTAAAGTTTCATGAAATTCTGTGCAGCAGTTGCAGAGGAGATGTCGAAAATGTGTCAGCCAATAAGAGCCCTCGGCAGCCATATTTGTTAAACAATCGGCACAAAAAACACAAACTTGGTAGAGGACCTTGAGTACTTCCTTCCTGTAAAGTTTCATGAAATTCTGTGCAGCGGTTGCAGAGGAGATGTCGAAAATGTGTCAGCCAATAAGAGCCCTCGGCAGCCATATTTATTGAACAATCGTCACGAAAAATACAAACTTGGTAGAGGACCTTGAGTACTTCCTTCCTGCAAAGTTTCATGAAATTCTGTGCAGTGGTTGCAGAGGAGATGTCGAAAATGTGTTGGCCAATCAGAGCCCTCGGCGGCCATATTTAGTGAATGATCGCCACGAAAAGCACAAACTTGGTAGAGGACCTTGAGTACTTCCTTCATGTAAAGTTTCATAAAATTCTGTGCAGCAGTTGCAGAGGAGATGTTGAAAATGTATCAGCCAATCAGAGCCCTCGGCGGCCATATTTGTTGACCAATCGGCAGGAAAAACACAAACTTGGTAGAGGACCTTGAAGTACTTCCTTCCTGTAAAGTTTCACGAAATTCTGTGCAGCGGTTGCAGAGGAGATGTCGAAAATGTGTCAGCCAATCAGAGCCCTCGGCGGCCATATTTGTTGACCGATCGGCATGAAAAACATAAACTTGGTAGAGGACCTTGAGTACTTCCTTCCTGTAAAGTTTCATGAAATTCTGTGCAGCGGTTGCAGAGGAGATGTCGAAAATGTGTCAGCCAATCAGAGCTCTCGGCGGCCATATTTGTTGACCGATTGGCACGAAAAACACAAACTTGGTAGAGGACCTTGAGTACTTCCTTCCTGTAAAGTTTCATGAAATTCTGTGCAGCGGTTGCAGAGGAGATGTCGAAAATGTGTCAGCCAATCAGAGCCCTCGGCGGCCATATTTGTTGACCGATTGGCACGAAAAGCACAAACTTGGTAGAGGGCCTTGAGTACTTCCTTCCTGTAAAGTTTCATGAAATTCTGTGCAGCGGTTGCAGAGGAGATGTCGAAAATGTGTCAGCCAATCAGAGCCCTCGGCGGCCATATTTGTTGACCTATCGGCACCAAAAACACAAACTTGGTAGAGGACCTTGAGTACTTCCTTCCTGTAAAGTTTCATGAAATTCTGTGCAGCGGTTGCAGAGGAGATGTAGAAAATGTTAAAAGTTTACGCCAGACGGACGACGACGCTTCGCCTCGGGAAATAGGTCTAGTCTCGGGAAACTAGAATCATGCTAACTCCCTCAATGACAATTGTATACTTTAACTGTATATAATCTTGCGAGATAAACAAAAATACAAATAATGATTCCCCTCTTCAAATAAACATAAAAAAGTACCAATCAGTTATTTAGTCTCAAAGTCGGGAAGAGAAAGCAAAATAATTAGAATTTCCATTGGAACAGTTGCGAAACCCGAAATGAAAAAAAAAATCCGAAATGACACCAGGTGCCCGGGGAGAGTCAGTGTCTCCTGCTTGCATGCAACACTCGTCGCAACAGGTCAATAAAAACTTGTCAAATACTTTGGTTGTCTTGATATACATATTGATGTACATATCAGGTAAAAGTTAAAAGGTGTTCGATGTTCAGGGATATGTCAATAACAAACTGGAAACGATCATGCGAAATTCCTGCAAAAAAAGCTAATGATAACCATTCAAACATAGATTGCTCTCGATGCTTTCGTCTTATATCGTAACGTCATGGGTATTTCCACTCTCAAAGACGTTTTTTGTAATAAAGTATAACAATTGGCTGCGATGAAACTCTTAGTGCACAAAGTTGGAAACGCCGAAATTCACGATGGATGACGACATCACAAAAAATTGTGTGAAATGGGTACTTTTGAGTCATATTTCATGCTACTGAATGTCGCAATATAATCACGTAATCCAATATTGATGGCATAATAGAATATTGCAACGCTAACGCTGCAGAATATTCCGGTCTGGGTTTGTGTCAATATCAATCTAAAGTAAATGCATGTATATTTTATTTTCAAAGCAAGCATTTAAATAATCTTAAATATATTTCTAGCCAAACAATTGCCTTGGCCTTTGAGCACTGACCTTGCAAATAAAAAAGACCATTCTCTTGTTTCAGACAATTTTAATGGAAATAGAATTGTAGGCCGTAACTTTGCCTACAATATGTTAACAACTAACTTTATGTAACCCCCTCCAACGGATATTCTTTATTTTTTTAAGTGTATAATGTGTATGGCATAAAAACCGTTATACATGTGAAACAATGTGCTCTCTACAAAGTATGCAAAATATCAAGACATATCAATCTAAAATGGATTTTATAAGAATATAAAAATACCCCCCTTAAAAAAGAAGCACCTCTATTTTAAACCCGAAACGACCTTGACCTATGACCCATGATATTGTAAATTAAACCAATCGACAAGACGAATTTGAAGTTCCAGGGGCATACGGTTTATAATCTCTTTCGTTTACAAAGCCTGCAGAATAAGCAATTGTGTACATGTACCCCCCCCCCCCCCCCCCCCCCCAGCTCTATATTAAAATGGAAAATGCTTAATTTATTGGAAAATCAATGAATAATTTCTTATAAATATTATCGTAAGTTAGGAGGCACTTACTCGCAACAGCCCATTGAACTCAAGTTTGAGTCTTCCAAACAATAACATTTTAAGCAATCTTTCTCCGTTAGAACATCTTTCCCTGGCTCTATTTGCTGGCCCTTGTACTCGCACTCTTTCATGAAAAAATAATAACATGTTTTATGACACATATATAATCATGTTAAACCTATTCATATTCAATTAGCATAATTTAAGAACAGAAATTTTTGCAGCATGGAGCAGACATGCACGTATTTGGGTACTTAACCCTCGTCTGTCCAAAGGGTGTGAAGAAGTACATGTACCAAGATGGGTGAGATATGATGAAACAGGACCCACTTCAAAAGGAAGGAGCGGATCTCCAACGGCCAATACACATTTGCAGCACCACATGGTCGCCATAGCACTTTCTATATAGAAATGGCCTCAGACAGTGCAGTTCATAATTTCATATGTTTTCATTTTCATGCATAATCATCGACGGCGGGTGCGGCTAGCCAACAAGGGATGCTTACTCCTCCCGGGCACCTGGTTCCATCTCTAGTTTGCTAGGGGTCCATCGATGCTCAATTTACTGCTCTATTGTGTGTGCTGTTGGGATTATCGTTAGGATCTTCTTTAAGTCATTTGTGCAACAATACGTATATTGAAGTTTTTGAAAGCTGCTGCACGGCGAAATAAGGATATTATTGTTTCGAATAATAAATTCTTATAATGAGTTAAAGAAGATCCTGACGATAATCTCAACAGCACTCACAATAGAGCACCAAATGGAACATCGACGGACCCCCAGCAAGCTAGAGGTGGGACCAGGTGCCCGGGAGGAGTAAGCATCCCCTGTTGGCTAGCCGCACCCGCCGTCGATGTTCATGCAAGAAAATGAAAACTATGACATGCACTGTCTGAGGTAAGTCTATATAGAAAGTGCTATGGCGACCATGTCAGGGAACAATATTCAAAACACTTACTGTCAAACCCCTCGCGGGGAACTTTTTTACGAGCTCCACACGGCAAAGGGCATAAGTGTGACACAAATGAGTTAAAGAAGATCCTGACGATAATCTCAACAGCACTCACAATAGAGCACCAAATGGAACATCGACGGACCCCCAGCAAGCTAGAGGTGGGACCAGGTGCCCGGGAGGAGTAAGCATCCCCTGTTGGCTAGCCGCACCCGCCGTCGATGTTCATGCAAGAAAATGAAAACTATGACATGCACTGTCTGAGGTAAGTCTATATAGAAAGTGCTATGGCGACCATGTCAGGGAACAATATTCAAAACACTTACTGTCAAACCCCTCGCGGGGAACTTTTTTACGAGCTCCACACGGCAAAGGGCATAAGTGTGACACAAATGAGTTAAAGAAGATCCTGACGATAATCTCAACAGCACTCACAATAGAGCACCAAATGGAACATCGACGGACCCCCAGCAAGCTAGAGGTCGGACCAGGTGCCCGGGAGGAGTAAGCATCCCCTGTTGGCTAGCCGCACCCGCCGTCGATGTTCATGCAAGAAAATGAAAACTATGACATGCACTGTCTGAGGTAAGTCTATATAGAAAGTGCTATGGCGACCATGTCAGGGAACAATATTCAAAACACTTACTGTCAAACCCCTCGCGGGGAACTTTTTTACGAGCTCCACACGATGATACTTCTAGCCAAAATTGAAGTTTGTAGTTTATAAACATTCAATCAATCAAAAATGAAATGAAAGGAAGTTTCCATCAAATCATTTCTAAATTATCAGTATTGAAATATATGTTCGTTGGAAGTACTTTCATTGCCTAAATGACTGTGTAATTTAAGCATTTTAAATGTCTCACCAATGATGATCAAGGACGGACAAGAGGAAATTGGAATATTAAATATATTGTAAGGAAATAGTGAAATAATGAAGAGCACAATTCTATGCATTACACAATTCGTGCCAATGGACCTGCTAAGGACAGACTTATACATTCTGGGAGAAATGTTAAACGTCCTAAATGTAAAATGAATAATTCATCATATTGAGTGAAGGACAATTCAATATTACATTAATGAATTAAATTCAGTACAGTACAGAAAATCAGTACAGGAAATCATAACAGAATACTGTGAATGATAAATTCATGGTCCAACTGGTTATCAGCAGCGATATCAACCTGATGTTTAAATCGTGTTTTATTCGCGGCATCTTAAGTTCTCGGATACGGATGAGGTGGCTAGTTGGCGACGTTTTATTTTCGCGACATCGTATTTACGAACATCGACGGCGGCCGGGTGCGTCTAGCCAAACAGGGGATGCTTACTCCTCCCGGGCACCTGGTCCCACCTCTAGCTTGCTAGGGGTTCGTCGATGTTCTCTTTGTTGCTCTATTGTGAATGCTGTAGAGAATGTCGTCAGGATCTTCTTTATCTCATTACTACACATGTGTCGGGACATATTCGCGGCCTTTTTAATTTCTCGAATCGAATGACGTCGCGAATATCGCGAAAATAAAACGCTCGCGAATAAAAGTCGATTAATAGTATCGAAATGTAATATTCCATGGAAATCATACATGAATAAATTCACCATATTTGCATTTCAAGAGATAATGATGCTTAAGAACCATCTTAGGACAGAGTCATGCCTTTAGGGAGATGCTCTTTAGGTTTAGAACAATTAATCACATTTGGTGACGTAGACTTTACAAATATTACAGGTAGAAACGTTCTGTCCAGAGACATTGATAACACGGGGGTCCTGTAGCATCATATTTCACCCGTCCTGCTACGTCTTTTGGTACATTTTAGACATGATAATATAACACCTTTTTTGACTTATTACATTGTTTAGACTGAGGATTACTGACGAGGGTAAGTACCCGAAACGTGCATGTCTGGTCCATGTTGCCTTATTGATGCTATTGAATTTGAACACTTTTTAAACATTGCAAGCAACACAAAAGTTTATCAAAGACACCTACTGTAGAGGCTCTCTCTCTCTCTCTCTCTCTCTCTCTCTCTCTCTCTCTCTCTCTCTCTCAATAAGAACAGTTGCGAACCCCGGAATGAACAACATTCCGAAGTGAGACTAGATGCCCGGGGAGAGTCGGCGTTTTTTCATACATAATATTTGAATATGATATCTTTATCTCTGAAAGAATGGTCATTGCTCTCGAAAACCATATGAAAATCATAAAGAAAATTAATCTTTGAATACTTTTTAGTATAAATATACTTTTTTTCTCATTTTCAAAGAATATCTCAAACTTACTGTCATATGAGTAACAGGCAGATTCGCAGAACGCAATGGCTGTAGCAAAGAGAACAATCTCTCTGAACATTTTGAACGGTGATCGTAATCACTGCTTTCTGAACATGTTTTATTATATAACATTGTGCATGGCCATTAATTTCTGTCATAGAATTCCATTTAGGACAACTAAAACATGATATTTTTACCTTGATTTGATGCAGTGACCAAATTTTACATTAAGTTCACGACCTTTTACTGCCAGTTACAGACATTTCCAATTTATTTAAATGCCAGGAAATATTTTGGGTATTCATTTTGACAATAAAAAAAATGCTGTGAGCCAGAATTGATATGGACAAATGCATGGTTCTTGAACTTGAAACCATGGGCTGCCGTATATAATAGCAATAAAGTCATTTAAACTAACATTACTCAACAAATATACTGACAGAATGATAAAATAACAGCTACCCTCGAAGCATATTGTTCGTCGTCCGTAAAAATTAATGACGATCAGCTCTGGAAACCTTGGCATATTTCTATGGCACAGGTACAAACGATGATATCTTTGTCGACTGATCTTTTTTCCTCAAAACCGAGACCTTCATTCTCAATGAAATATATGATTCCTAGCATGGAAAAATGAAAGAATTTAGGATTTTAGAAATAAGTGTTCTCCTGATGCAAAGCACAAATTAATACATCAAAAAAGCAAAGATTTTTGATCAAATATTGAATGTTCAATATATACGATATCAATATATTCGTACACAAGACGACTTATAGTTTCTGAAAGAGTTGTTATTAAAATTTCATGAATTAATTACTATTAGGATAGGATGGGTATAAGCTTTATTTAGAGTTTGCATGTCAACTGAATTAAAGAAAATCCTGACGATAATCTCAACAGCACTCGAAATAGAACACAAAATTGAGCATCGACGGACCCCTAGCAAGCCAGAGGTGGGATCAGGTGCCCGGGAGGAGTAAGCGTCCCCTGTTGCCTAGCTGTACCCGCCGTCGAAATAACAAATACAAAGTAACAAATACAACATACGCTCTAAGTGAGCTTTTAAACCGACAAGTTCTTGAGGTTGAGAAATTTAATAAATCAAGCCCCAGTCTCTTTGTTGGTAACTTTCATAGCTTCCATTCAAAATTTGTGACCAACATGATCATGGACATGGTCTATTATCAAGAAAATATTTGTACTTTTTCAAATCATTCAAAAATTTCCGTTATCAAAATTTCTTGAAATTTCTTAAACGTTGGTCTTTTAGCATCATATCCCACCAATCCTGCTACGTCTTCAGTACATTTTTGGACATAACTTTCACACTTTTCGGCCATATTACACTGTTTAAATTGAGGATCACCGACGAGGGTTCAGTTCGTACCCGAAACGTACATGTCTGGTACATGCTGCATTTTTTCTTTTCTTAAATGATGCTATTGCATTTGAAGACGCTAAATATTTCAGCTACAGTTTAACCAACATTTCAATATGATTCTTCTTTTCGTTTTACTGAAATGAATCTTTTTATGAACGTAGATATAAATGTTATGTGTATCTTTTCGTTCTACAATGAACAATTAAATCCTATTAATTATCCTTCTGATGCGTTGAATAAAAATTTAAAATAGAACAGATGGTACCGTGATTAACTCAATGTCCCATTTATTCCATATAACTTTTCAGTTATCAATCAGACATGTGGCAGAATTAGGTCATTACCATGGAATTTATGAGTTGACCTATTCGCCTGCGTAAATTGAAATAGGAATACATTCATACATCTCTAAAACTATCATTTTCTTAACAAAGCAATATAAGCCTTTTTCACGTAACTGCGTTACCAGCATTTTGTGGACGGCAAGTACCGACTCTCGTTACGTCACAGTTAATAATTGATTGTCCTTGACATCATATTGCGGGAAAAGAACTTATTTTGCCGACCAAAATTACTGGACCGCAGTTATGTGAAAAAGGCTAATTGAGGAAAACATAGAAAGAAAAAAGATCTAAGAAACTCTGCTCTTAGAGACAAGCTTTTTTGACAAATGAAAAAAAAACTAAATAAGCTAAGCCAAATACAGCCGTCGTAGAGCTTATGCATTGTGACGTCATGATCAAGCGTTTACATGAGAAATGCAACACATCTCTTTCAATAGTTTTGTCTCGGGAAAATACATTGGTTTTGCATATATTAACAATTGAAATCAAGAAATTGTCGTTTGCTATAATTTATCTTGATTTCAAGTTTAAATATATGTAAAACCAATATAATTCTCCGAGATAAAACTATTGGAAGGCACGTGTTGCATTTCTCATGTAAACGCTCATGACGTCACAATGCATATAAGCTCTACGACGGCGATTCTAATCTGCAATGAGAACCCGCGGTGACCAGAAATTTTAAAAAGTCACCTTTTCAGCTGGGGAAAAAAACGCGATTTTAGAAAACAACAATGAAACTGACAATTATGGTGCATAGATAAAGAATTTATATCACAAGTTATGTTTTGTAATGGGTACGCAACACACAGCAAGAGCAAATACGAAAAAATGCAGGAAGTCTTGTTGTGTTGCATACCCGCAACAAAACGCAAATAAGTGCAAAGTCGGTAAATTAGTAAAAGTTGGCATTTTAGGTGGTTCTAATACCTTCCAATATTGTGGGTAAAGAGATGTTTTAATAGTGTTTTATAATTTTATTGTATTGTCCAAAATACTTTGCAGTGATAAAAACAGTCACTCATTAATGTGCCCTTAGTGAAGAAGTTTATTTGTAAGTTTTGATGAACGAATGAAGCCATGCTCTAAAAAGCCTATAAATTGCGACTTAAACACAATATGAAGGCGACGAAAGAATGTTACTACTTAGGAGAGGGAATGTAATTTTCAATATCACCACGTTTCAGTGACTACATCGGAACATATAAGGATGAGCCGAGAAGAGGGGGACAACTTGCAAAACCATCACGCGAACAAACAGATGATGCGCCACTGAAAAAAAAATATTCTGACCTAATCCATGGAATCAATTCAGAGGACGTATTCTGTCTTAATTAAGTTGGAGATGTCATATCTGTTATACATTGAAGTGCTTGAGATATCCATAAAAGGAACTCTTATAGTTTATCATCGAAGATTGGAATGACTCATCATTTTGGGATCTATGGACTATAAAATGAATATTGGATGTGAAATGTTAAACGTCTTCAAATTCATTAGCATCATTTAAAAGCAGATTAATTTGCAGAATGGACCAGACATGCACGTTTCGGGTATTTAAACCTCGTCAGTGATCCTCAAATTAAATAATGTAGTATGACCAAGGGGTGTAAAAATTATTATGTCCTCAAATGTACCAAAAGACGTAGTAGAATAGGTAGGATATGATGCTACAGGTGCCATTCATTTCGCAGAAATTCTGCTGAGGTCTTGAACAAAAGAGATGAAACATATAAAACATTGAAAAGTAACCCTGGCATGTCGGCAGTTCCCATGACTACCAACACAGTACCAATAAATCTAGCAGAGTCTGAGTTGAAGTTTCGAATTTCCACGTAATTGCAATAAGTATGCCTGGAGCTTATTGTTACGTAAGTGGCAATATTGAAGTCCTCATATTTCTGTTATACATAAGTAATTATTGTCAATATTGAAATATATGTTCTATTATAAAATTTCAGTGCACCATATGCGCATTTCAACAAGTTATATATCATCAGTGATGCTCGAGGCCGAAAAAGAGAAACTCCAAATAATATGAAATAATGAAGAGCAAAAGTCTAAACTTGATCTAACAGTTCTGCCAAAGAATTTGTTAAGGGCAGAATTATGCAATCGGGGAGATACACCATAGTTTTAAAGAAATTTCATATTTGTGACGGAGAATTTTTAAATGTATTTTAAGTCAAGCGCCGAACAACTGCGAGACTATGCGAGCGATATCCTCGATGACAAAGCAAACCAGCAGGGATACCGATTTAGTGGTTGAAATTGTCAATATTGAAATACTGTACGGGTAATTATTTTAACGCAACCAAATTTTAGCGGGAACAGAGCAGAAATTGGTAAATTGAAATATAAGCGGAATCATGAATTAGTCCTTTGACTTGTTTTCCACATTTAAAATTTTATGGAGATTCATGATTTAGCGTTTTCTTGAATTAGCGCAGTCTTAGCAGCGCTAACTCCTCTAAAATTTGAATCCCTCCAAAATAAGTACACATACAGTATTTGATCTGTCATTAAATTTCAGTGCACATTATATGTGTGAATTGTAGTCAATTTGTTAAAATTGTTATCGAAAATGTTTAAGACAGATAATTCATCTCTGGTCGTTGGTACGATCCATGAGTAATAAAACAAAAAAAAAATAATGACACTGGACACATCAAAAGCAATAATAAAGAATGTGCGTTTCACATTGTTAGCTTTGAATTCATACGGGATTCATTTTTGCTGGATGCATGACTGTCCTTGAATAGTTTTCTTATCATTGTCTTTTTCCAGAGATTAAAGTCCAAGTGGAATTAACAGCAATTCACAAACCTTCTTACGACCGACTTCATTCTTGCTACAACAAAATCATCTCAACTTAAGATTGACTTCATTCTAATAACTACGAAGTTTCATCTTTATATTGGTTGATCGGTACATATAGGTCATATCTATTCCTAGAAGAGGCAAACTCCATTTGAGTCAGAGATTGAAATTGAATTGAGCGTATCAGCATTATTTCTGTATGTTATCTTCTTTTCGTGACATTTATCGGTCATTCCACTCATCGCCTGGTGTTAGGCAGATATTAAAAAATCAAATTCAATATCTAATTGATGATAAATTGTTACATTTAGGTAACTCATCCCCTGCTAGTACCTCTGCAGGAAAGAATTCGGGATTGCAGGTGCAAATTTTCCTGTCTATGGCCCCACCACTATAATCATTGGCACGCGCCTATGTAAGCGAAGCTTATGGATGCAATTGCATGCGACTACTGATGAAAAAGAGGGTCAAAACGAACGTAGAAACCAAGATTCTGTACATAAACAAAGTTATTAACTTGTAGTGTTGATTTCGTATCGTATTATAATAAGGTTCGTATACTGGATAAACCGTTTACCGCTTGCCATATACATGCTCTTGGCATATACCTTGGAATAATTTTCATCACAAGGTAAGAAAATCCTCAAAATTATATTTTCTTAAATGAATAGACTAATCTAGTCGAATATTTAGGTACTATATAGTTTTGTTATAAATGGTATTAGACTTTATTCATTGTTCTTGTATTTATTGAAATACGTGGAATTAAGTACTAACTTTGAAGGACGATATGTCATTGTCATTCACAATGCTTTGCTAGACGAATTAATTATGAATTCATCAGGTACGCCAATTAAAATGCTAATTACCATTAGCATGAAACATTAATCATTAAAACTCCTATCTACGATTTGATGTTTAGACTTACATGTGTGTGTATAAAATAAATCACTGATGAGAAATAAAATTTTGTGCGAAAAGGACAGAATATACTGCATGAATATCTGTATGATATGATTTTCGCTTCACAATTTGGAAAAGCCATAGAGGTGCTATTCACTAGAAGTTTAAATATTAATTGGCTACGCCGCCTTATCTGTTAGAGGGGAGGGTAAAGATGGGAATTCCTATTGTTGTAGAAGTATCACTTCAGAGCTAAAGGAGATAAGAGAGAACTGGCACAGATTCCAATCTCTATTGCCTAGAACATCATCAAGGCTCTCTGCTGTACAGCTATATAGATATAAACACATGCTCGCCCAGTATTCTGCAGTTTCCTTTTGATAAAACATTCAGAATTTTTGGAATGCATACTATTCACTTTCATTGTTTGAGTTAAGGCATCAGCAAATGAAATTCAAACAGAAACCCCAAAATCAGAATCCAAAAATCAAAATCAATGGGAATACAAATTCATGAAAAAGGCAAAATCATAGAAACAACTAAAATATTCTGAAAAGGAGCAAATCCCAAGGAAATTAGATCAGGTTCCCGAGAAGGGTAGGTATATTCTGCTTGCCAGCTACAACCGTCACTTACGCTCCGCAGAAAGAGTCAAAACCGGTGAACGTGTCAAACCCAGTGTTTTTGGATGGTTCTTATCTCCTCCCGGGCACCTGGTCCCACCTCTAGCTTGCTAGGGGTCCTTCGATGCTCAATTTGGTGCTCTATTGTGAGTGCTGTTGAGATTGTCGTCAGGATCTTCTTTAACTCTCTTATCTATATCACATTCCAACAATATGGACAACAATGTGGTAAAGTGTTTTATATTTCCATTGTATCGTCCAAAACATTTTTGCAGGGCCAAAGTCAGTCGTTCACAAATATCCTCTTGGAGTAGTTTCTCTATTATTCGCATGCATTGTCTTCAGAACGAAGCCGTTGAAGTTTGAGCTTGCTCAGGAACAGATAGAGCTCCGACACAAGGACAGTACCAGACTTGACGACATCCTTAGCTGAAAATCTTTTAAAATAACTCTAAAGTATGTTTGTATTTTTGTTGAAATATTCAAATAGAACCCCCCCCCCCCCCACACACACACACTTTCAAGACCATCCAAGGTCTATAAAATGTCGATGAATGGATGTCTCAAGATGTAAGACACATAAACATATCCTAGATCTAATGACCTTGAATGACTGTAAACCATTTCACCCATCATTTACTAGACCTGCCATTCATTTCGGTTTACTTCTTTGATCGGTATAACAATGCAGAGTGCAGACTAATAGTTGCGCCCGTTGAAATTTCAAAAGAAAATATCACCCGGAAGGCATATAGTTCTGTCCTTAGCTAGGTCTCTCACTATTTATACATTCGTTGTATGAAATTTGTTCTTCAGAACATATACTTCAATTTAAATAATTCGTATTATATGTACATGTGCTATACAAACATGAGTACCCGCAAACGTGCATGTCTGGTCCATTCTGCAAATTTATCTGTTCTTAAGTAAATGATGCTATTGAATTTGAAGACGTTTAACATGAGAAGAGCATATGTAACGGATGACAAAAACGATGCAATGAGGTGACCGGCTAACTTTCGAAAGGGACAAAGGAAAGGGCTGTATCCCTCTGACATTGATAGACCCGGACCTACAGTTGTGCAATGGACACATTTTGAGCATTGGTGATTCTTAAATAGTCTAAGATTAACATTATATTTTATTTGAGTTAAGTTTCTTATATATATGCCATTATTCCAACCCCGCAGGAATGTTTGATCTGCTCGATTTATCGACTTTGTACGTTAAACTTTGTTCTTTTCGAGATCCAAAGATCGCAATTAGAGACACAAGAAGCTAGTATGTATTTCGGTCAAGAGTCTTGATTTCATAAACAAATTTTGAAGCACTTAATGTTAATCACCATAAACCACTTGTGAAATGGTTTATTATCAAAGTACAACACAGTAGGTACAAGTCATAGACGAATTATAGCTTTGTTTTGATTGTTACTAAAAGACCAAAAAAAATGCAAGACTTATTGTATTTCAATCACATCAAAGGCGGAAAAGATATGCACCAAATTGTCCAAAAACCCTGCGGTACGAGAAAAAGCAAAGAAAAAAAAGTTTGTTTATACTGATAGTATGTGAACAACACTTCAATACTATGAATCGGATAACTTCAATGAACGTTTGATATTAGTTGCAAGAGCATTCCTTCAGTCAGTATTTTCTTTGAGGTGCACCTGAAATGAATTGACTAATAAGGCTTATATTTTTCGAATACATTTAACGGAGACTTTATTTTACAGTAAAACTTATTCAAGAAAGAGATTCAATGACCAAAACTGAGCCAGTTAAAGTGCGCCAGATACTTACAAGAAAATTGAAGTATTCAAACTCGTTACCTGCTTGAATAAAATTCAAACCGATTTTGATACACCAGAGACACGTGTTTCGGATAGTAAATCCTCAATTCCTCATCAGTGATTTATGCCACTGTGAATTTCCGACACATCAAAATGTATTTTAGAAGCGCCTTCTAGTTTTAATTTGAATTGAAATGTACACTTCCAAAATTTAACAGGGTCGAAATAGTGGCCATAAAGATTGTAATGTAAAGCTTCAGCACAGAATTTCATCGCTGCTTAAATTTGATGCTCCATTGTGAGTGCTGTTGAGATTATCGTCAGGATCTTCTTTGAGTCATTTCAAAGACTCAAACATTAATGCAGAGTACAAGACATCGCTGTTTCTGATGTGACAAATCATCATAATGAAGAAGCCCTAGATAAGCCTTTTTATTATTCCTTATTGCATGGTTCACTTTTAGTACCAAAATTTTAGTATGAAACGGTATACATGTTAAACGTCTTCATATTCAAAAGCATCATTCAAGAACAGATAAATTTGCAGCATGGACCAGATATGTACGCTTCGGGTACATAACCCTCGTCAGTGATCCTCAATCTAAACAATGTAATATGAGAATAAAGTCTTGAATCTTGAAAGTCTTGAATATGACTACATTAAAGAGTGTGAAAGTTATTATATCCAAAAATGTGCCGCAAGATGTAGCAGGATGGGTGGGATATGATGCTACAGGACCCACGTTTTAGTAATTTCAAGACATTGTTCAAATGCGTTGAAGAAACGATCAACCGAAGTTAATCGAACTTGGCTACATGTGCCCATGGTCCACCAGCAGTGACACTCAACAATTAAGTGGTACAAGTGTTAAGTGTCTTCAAATTCAATGTACTAGATGATTAAAACAATTGTTTTCCATAACGAATAAAGAATTTTTCTGACCAAGCAACGACATGTTGCATCTTTAAAATGTGTAACGATGAATGTGTGAATCTATTTTTGAACTAAATGTTTTCCGATATATTTTCATGAAAACAAAAATTAAATGAGCATTTCATTCGATACAACAATTATATATGTGCGAATCCCAAAGTATAAGGCTACCGAAACTGAGTACCTCCCTGTTTAACCTTTTGTCAAAATATATCTGATCTTGCGTTCAACGAACATAGTCTAGACAATCATTCAAACCCCTGAATCAAAGTCAGTCGATATTTGAATAGCATCCATCCCAAACAAAACTTGGATCCGTGACTGAATCCCATGCTATTACCTTTTTGTGCTCATTGGAAATAAATTAGTGAGAGAAATTACAAGTTCAAAAAATTAGTATTTCAAAAGTAATTGCATACATTTGCATTACTTTAATGCGTTTGCCCTCGGGCAATAAAAGACTTTGGTTAATGCCCTCTGTGATTTATATGACTAAGGTCAGTGACGTCATATCAATGTTTGTTTCGGATTTATTGACTCAAATAAAGATTCCAAGCACTGGTTGACTACTGGAATGAGTACAAGTGATGTTTTATTTATGAAAACTTAAAAAAAACCGTAAACATGTACAACTATCTACATTTAATAATCTTTGTTATCTCAACATAACAGACTTCTAGGAAATGATTCTGTCGCTGAACGCGCAAAATGTTTGGTGCATTAACCCTGACAGTTGATGAGAAATAGTGCAATTTGCGTCTAAACGAAACACACAGGTAAAAGCTGTAACATACAGAGGAGAATGTTACAAACCCTGAGTGGCTCTCAACTCTGTTAGATTTGTATAGCCATGTGCACAGATGCAACTCGCATACGTAGAATAATTGTTCGTCCTTAAAAAGAACCATAGGATACTATAGTATTATACTTGTACCTGAAGCATTACTAAATCATACTGAAAAGTTAATACTTTCACGGGAAAGAAACACACAAAAATAAGTGTCTTAATAATTTCTTTGTTTTCCTTTCCAGAAAGAATGACATCTCGAGTGCATGACCCTCTGTTTCATTATGAAACCCACTTTCCAGAACGTTTGTCTCGTCTTCATTTGACACCGGATCTTGGACCTCAGACGCCGCAAAGAAGAAACAGACGAACTCGATCATCAAGACAAGACATCCGGTACAAAACTCAACCTGTCACTTTTGATGAAATACAAGAAGTCGACGAGGAAAACATTCAAGAGGAAAATAATCTAGATGGCATTCGTCAATTTCAAGCATTTTCAAGGTCAATGGATGGACTTATTCCAAAAATCACAAATAAGGGCGAAAAGAAGTCATCTGACAAATCACAATCGTCTGCTGCAGAAAAAAGATTGCAAGACAACACAGAAAGTAACAAAGAGAACAATAACGATAACAGTGCCCAAACATCTTCAGACAAACCTGTCACATCGCCTGCGAAACCTACAGGCAATGCCGCGCTTCCACCTACTGGTTTGTCACGTGATCCTCGACGTCAGAGGATGTCGGCTAAAGCGAAACGGCGCCAAATGATGGCAGAAGCACGCGAGGGTGATTAATTAAAACTGTGGAGTTTTCATATTGGAACAGTTGTGTCTATCTTTATTGTGCTTCTTTTCCACTTGGGAATCCATCAAAGATTTGTATCTCTTGCTAATTAGAACTAAAAGAATGGATTAATAGAGTATAGTCGCTTAATTTTACAAGGTTCGTTTTTTCGCTGAGTTTCACAAAATGTGGTCTTGTTATTTCAGACAGTAAACATAGGAAAACAATGGCTAATTTGTAGATTGTTATACAATTAATGGTGTAACCTAGACATAAATGTCAAAATACCACATCTCTCTACGAAGGATTCCTGTTCAGTTTGAAAACCACCGACCATGTTATAACAAAACCAAACGCCAGAGATGTCATTTTCGTTTCACTCTGTGATGGAGCGTAATACATATGTATCGTTAATTTGCTTATTGATATCATCTATTAGATGTTATTTATGTATGAGGAAAGGCACTTTTAAGGGATCTACATTGATCGTTGCCCTCTGATCTCCAGCAAATGATCATGCAAGTAATTCTCGTGAGATCCACGTGGACAAGACCTTTGTTCCCATCAATCTTTGAAATATCTTCAATTACAATTGTTACTAATCATTTCTAGAATTCACA
Source organism: Pinctada fucata (assembly GCA_028142955.1). NCBI lineage: Eukaryota > Metazoa > Mollusca > Bivalvia > Pterioida > Pteriidae > Pinctada > Pinctada fucata. The sequence goes on from AP027104.1 coordinate 35,595,653, forward strand.
CGTCAGATGGCTTATGACCTCTTACGTAATTCTCAATCAAGAAATATCTCTATAGCAATCACTTTTACATGTGTAATTTACATAGAATGGGATATTTTTTCAGAAAGGAACATTGTACTGTGTGATCATTTGAAATAAATAATCAAGAGCTATTACATAATGTTTAAGGCATACAAATTATGTTGCAAGTCTGTTGTTCCAATGAAATTAAAGAAAGTGAAAATAATAGATATATCTATACCGTTTTATTCTTGTCTTAAGCCAATGACCATGTGCTCGCTATTAATGCGTGGCAGGTTCCAGGTAATGTACGTGCCAAATACCACTGATTGCTCTCGAAGGCAGAGGGTCTGACTCTAGGTCAAACGTTACGGAGACATAAAAATCGCTATGGAAAATAAATACATGCCATTTTTCTGATATGAAAGTATTTTTGTGTTTTAAGTATTTTCGGTTGTGAAACACATTTTCCATGTGAGTTTCAAAGCTTTTGTATACGATGTGATTTGTGGTGTATATTTTTCTTTGACATACGAGGAGCATTGTTTACTTCAATAAGTCAGTACACAGCCAATTGTGCCTCACATGAAATTTATATGAATTGAGCATCATGTGAAAATTTCACATGAGATCTATGTGAACAATATTTGTTAAATTTACCAAACATGAATATCACATGAATTTTTCTATGCGTTATTCATATGACATTGAATTTACTTGAAAGTCATGTCAGAAACTTCACATGAATTCCATTTTTAAAAAAATTCATGTAAATTTCATGTTCGCGCTCGTTTTATATAAATTTCATGTGAACTTTTATGTGAATTTCATGTGAGGTACAATTTCCTGTGTATAGGTTTGATGAATTCATTAAATCTAAATCGCTCTTAGGACATGCCAAATTAACTAAATGTTCGTCCGATTTTCTCGTGAAAAAAGGGTGCGAACGAGTGACGTTTTTAGATGTGCGCGAGTGAATTTTTTTTTTCTTAATTGAGAGGTTACCCCCAAGGAATACATTTCCGGTATTTTCCGTACTCAAAAGGGAATACCCATACGAATCTGGTGACTGGGAAGCCTGGCACATTGCAGTACTGAAAAGATTTTCGAACACCCCCCCCCCCCCCCCCCCCTCTTGGACTTCCATTGTTATGCATGGGACAACAAATTTGCTCCGAACAAAATGTTTCACACACAAGAACTATCATTTTCGTGGAAATTTGCACAATCTGAGTTTTCTAGAAGCTTTAAAAAAATTGCAGAAATAAGAACAGACTGACCCCCCCCCCCCCCCTAAAAAAATTAGCCAGAAATTTAGTGGTGGGGGTGAGGAAATTATTTTTAAAATATTATTATTTTGAATTTTGAAAAATATGGTGCGGGAAATCCGACGAACATTTAATTAATTTGATATGGCCTTAGATGTGTTTTAATGCAGGTATCAGTGTTTTTGGAAGATTTAATGTAGTGATGTACTATTCATCTTGCTGTGAAGCATGTGTGCATTTCAAAGATAAGAGAACATACTAGTAAATTCATTCCTAAAATATGATCGAATTTCAAAATTTAAAAGGAAGAGCAAGATTTTTCTGATCTGAAATATCAAATTATATATGACAGGTTTCGATGTGATATGGCATTATCTAAATATCAATCAATATATCAAAAACTTTAAAGGAAGGTTGAGATTTGAACAACTAAGTTGTTGTCGTATAGCTATTGTGAATATAATACATAGTACTATGAATGGAAATGGTTAGCGTCCAGGATTTGCATGTACAAATGTACATTGATGATACAGGCCGGTTCGCTGAGGTGTAGACAAAGTAAATCCATATTCATTCGTGTCAACAGAAAATAACCATCTCCCAATAATAGTTCATTTGCTTCTTGAGTACTGATTTTCCTTTAAGGTAGTCTTAAAATTTCTTGCGGGTTGAAAAACATTTTTAAAGTTTCCCAACAAGACCCACAACCAAACCACTATCTGCCGTCTAAATTATGGCAGCCATACACCCCACCACAGCTAGGACATACAGCAACATCTTTAGCCACGATTGTAACGTTTGAGAAACACGGCTATCAGGAGAATCTGACATATAGCTTCCGAGATTTTGGAATAACGACAAGTAATGACTGTGGCTGTTCCCCTCTTATCTAAACTGTGGTTGTCTACCTTGTATCAGGTAGCGTTACACCCATAGATCTGTATGAACTACGACAGCAAGGCTGCAAATAGAGCAGTGAGCATGCAACTGCCTTGGAGATAAAGTGTTGTTATTGCACATGTTGGTATGTATAGGAGGCGATAAATCAAAACTTTCTGCATCTACTGTTTGTATATGTGCAGCATTGCTTGCTTGTTTACAAATTTCTGTATGATGATCCAAATAACTTAACGACCTTCCTGTGAACCTTTATTTTACAAGTTTTTCGTCACAAATCTGGACAACAACTACAAGGGTGGCATTTCTACAATTGGAAACCACTCGGTCAAAAGACGCATCTTGTCTTTTAAAAGGCAATGCGGTCCCGTACAAATATCGGGTACATATAGTATACAACCAACAGTCACTCAATGCAATACGGATGAAGATTCTGAGGAAGGAGGGATGTTATAGCTTGTGCATGTCTGGTCCATTCTGCAAATTTATTTGTTCTAAACTGATGCTATTAAATTTGAAGACGTTTAACATTTGTACCACATGATGAGTGTCACTGCTGGTGGACCAGGAACCAAGGTCGATCTACTTCGATTGATCGTTTCTTCAACGCATTCGAAAATGTCTTGAAATTTCTAAAAAGTGGGTTCTGTAGCATCATATCCCACCCATCCTGCTACGTCTTTCTGCAAATCTATCTGTTCTAAATTGATGCTATTGAATTTGAATACGTTTAACATTTGAAAAGAAGGCGGATTCAAACCAGATTTATTCGATTATTGCTAATTTTCCAACTGGAGGATTTGATGGGTTATTCCCCACTCAACTCTTCTTATCAATTTTTCTTTTTGAAGTAGGATATTACGTAACTTTAATTTATGGTGTATTTGAATGTGTTTAAACAATTTGACAAGCTCAGTTTCTCGTCTGTCTATTGAGGATTCTAGTGACACGCTGCTTGTCATAGTTTTTGCATTGTCCTTCAGTTATTCTCATCTGCGAAATAAATAAAGCATTTCCTTCTTACGTGAAAAAACACATTGACAGAATTCACTTCATCTTTTGGGGAAAAAAAAAAGGGGGGGGGGGGCTTAGAATCAAATAAATATTCCGGTATTAGTAATAATGAAATCGATTCTGTTTCAAAAAAAATTGATAGGCTTTTTCCGTCGGAATCAACTTGACAGTCCCAACTCAACTCGACAATTACAGCAGAGAATCCCAAAAGAATTTTTCAAACCTGAGTTAAGATGATGAGAATTTGATGTAATTATCCCATCTAATTTACATGTACATGTATGTACTTTTGGGACCATGAATATAATTTTCCAATCGATAAAATAAAACTTTGAAAAAAAAAGTGTGATAGCGGGGTGGGAATAATTTTACGTATAATTAAAATAAAAAAAAAACAGCCCCCCCCCCCCCCAAAAAAAATATCCTTTAAACATCTATTTATTCCTAAAAAAAATTCTTCATGTTCTTCGCTTATATATGTACGTTGGGTTCCCTCCTGCTTACATGTATATTTTTTAACTTCATTTTCTCACCCAAAAAAAAATTATTATTACTTCACCTGTGTGATGTACAATGAGTTCATTACTAACAAAATATATATGTTTTGATTCATATCAAACAAAACAAGTATCTGCGTAATCAGCAGGCAGTAGGTATAATTGATATGTTTATTTTCGAAGAAGATTCAAATGTAAACAAGATATATCGTACACTATGAAATTAACAGAAAAAAAAACAAGGTCACAAGGTAAACAAAATCAAGGACATCAGGTCAAAATCTTCTGTAAAGACTACCAAAATATGGAAATTATATGCCAAATTTAAAAACAGTTAACTAACCATTGAAAGTCAAGGTCAAGTTAAAACTGTTTTCAAAAGTAATACAGTTGAATTTTACCAACATAACATTTCCGTAGGTCAAGGCCACGAGGTAATAAAAAAATCAACAAGACTTGTAAGGGACCATGAGTACTTCATTCCCATTAAGTTTTATCAAAATCCCCTCAGTAGTTCTTGAGAAGAAGTGGAAAATATGAAAAATTTTCGACGGACGGACGACGGACGCCGGGCTGCACGCTATGAAAATAATTGATTTGAGATGGTACCAATAGAAATGCAGTTACAATAGATACACATGTGAAAAAAGAAAGTCCAACGATACACGAATGCCACTAATCAATATTTGTAACCAATGTTATTTTTTTATTCAAAAGTTTGTCAAAATCCAAGGTCGAGGTCATGAAGTCAAACATGTTGGTACCAAAAAAAAGTCTTATGCTTACATTAATAACCTTGACCTTTAACCCTAGTATGTGACCAGCGCGATAAAAAGAAAACCTCAAAACGCATGGGATAATATGTACTAAAAGAATATGCATTTTTTCCACTATCAGTCAAAATTTCAGACCATTTGGATAAGAAATACATTTGAATGAACTTCTTAAATGTTAGTGAAAAAGCCTGAAAATGACATTGATCCACAGTGATTGTGTGACGTTTGACCAAATTCTCACAAACAAGGTCAAGGTTTTTACTATTAGTATAAGTTACAGACAAAGGTAATTCAAGTTCACTTCTGAATGTCAAAGACACTCAGAAAACAGAACTTCACGCATTTACTCAACCAACTAAAGAGATGTGCAAACCCCCCTCCCCTCCCCCTTTTTGTGCACAATTTCTCATCGACACAATTAACAATTTCAAAATCGGTATAATATATCAAAGAATATGCATTTTGCTATCATTGCTTAAAATATCAGACAATTTTGACAAGAAATGGATTTTTCAATCAAAAAATGCTTTCTTTTAGCTTGAACTTTGATCAATGACCCTAAGTGACCTTTATACCAATGAACATTTGTGTGGAATATGACCAAATTCTGATATAAAAATAAGGAGATATGAGCTCGGACGGGCGGACAGACAGGCAGACAGACGGACAGTCAGATGGATTGACACGACAACAACTACATGGCTTGCTTCCCCGATTTTTTCGGAGAGCACAAAAAATTATATGCAGCACGGAGTAAAAGAAAAATTGTCGAATACACTCTGTAAAGAAAAAAAAATTCTTGCAACCAAAGCGGTCATATTGGAAACAGACGGAACATTTTCCTGCCACCGTGAAGTTCAAAACTTTTGCCTAGTTGTACAATAAACACAAAACACTGTATACGTTTGGTGCTCTTTATTGTTTTCATTCTCTCGTCGACGTGGCAATTTTTCATCAATTATCTAGCACCTGGTTCTAGGTAAAAACCAAAACGATTTCATACTGGAGATCTACACATCACATGAAAGAGATGGGATACCTTGCCAACATAATTCTGGAGCAGTGCAAAGCTCCCACTTTAGAAATACATTTCCCCTGTGATATTTTTTCAGGTGCGAATTTAGAAAATTATTTTTTTAAAGAGGGAGGGGGCAGTCTAGACTCTATCAGGGGTCTAGCCTACATTTTTTTTGAAAAATTTGCATTTTTGACAAATCCAGGCGGAATCCGGACCCCTAAACCCCCTCTAGACCCGCGCTTGTTTTTATGGGGCATAAATAATGTAACGTAAATATCCTATCTTAATGGCCTGATAGATCTCGAAGCATATTTCTGAAAATAAAAGTTTTATTTCAACATTTAAGACGAGCATAAAACATCAATCTAAAAAGTCATCAAACAGATCGAATTTGATTTATGATCCCAAAAACAATGTGTGGGCCCCTTCGAAGCTTTGATGAAGTATGATAGAAAGAGGGGTTGTCTAAAGAAGCTGAAGTCATTGACAGAGAGTTATTACAAATATATGATAATTGAATTTAACTAAAAATAGTGTTTCCAAGTGGCTATACTGCGTTATGACGTCACTCCGGTACGGCATGCGTCATCCGAGGCAAGTTTAGTTTCTAGTTTCCGTTTGGAGGTAATCAAATAAAATACAATAATGATTCTAATCTTATTCATTATCAACACAAAATATGACGTCTATGACGTAAATTTCATTGTTTTCTTGCTGAAGACGTCAAAGTCAAAAATCTAATTGGAATATTACAAAAACATACCGGGGATAGAAGTACAGGTTAAAGGCGCGATATACAGTATTTTAGGTAAAACTAAAGTAAATCTGGATTTACAAAAAAAAAAACTTAATTAGAATTTCCATCTTTTTCATTCTTAGCAGAATATATGAAGTACATGTTTTTAACTTCGTATTTTTAAAATAATGAAATTCATGTAATATAGAGATGCAGGGAGATTTTTAAAGACGCGATAGAGAGTTATTTCTAATTTTCGGTAAATTGATAGCAAATTGATTTTTAAACATGTGTATTCTCAAATGCACAATATGAAACAATTTGATTCTAGTATAATTGGTTCTGTGGCCATGCGCACTGACTATTAGGTCAGACGAATGTACATGGACTGATCTCCTTGGCAACAGCATAGTGTTCTTATCCGTGCTTAGAACTGAATCGTATTTGTTCGTCATGTTCGTACATAAAGGTTATACGCTACATGTATCTACTAGACACAGCTTCCTGCTATGATTTGTTGAGATTTTCACTTTTATAGTTAATATAACACCTGAATTCGTTCTGTAACTGATTAGCATGCTTCGGTAGGAATGAACACTTTTCCACTTTCAGTAATCGCTTGGCCAGATCCTCCATCACGGCTCCTGAAAACAAAGATAGATATTGAGAATTCAAGATGATGATAGCAAATCCGATTGAAACAAAATGCACGAAGAATTCAGTTGCAGACAGATGCAGAAAAGCTTGTTGCAGACAAACAATACGCTGTTGTCCGTCCGAACCTATCTATCGAGATACAGATACAGAAGTCAGAAAGGGTCATGCTTGCATGGTACGTATACCTCTTTTAAAATTCCTAAATAAAGTTTTGTTCATTGTGGGTCATGATCAGAGCAATATTGTAATGATGAGGGAAGGTCAAATGTAACGATCAATGTCAAATGTTCAAAATTGTTGATACCAACAGACACAGTCAAAAAGAAAGGAGGGGATCTCCGACAAAAAGACTCGGTTGCAGCACCAACAGCAAAACATCAAAACATCCCAAGAGAAGACATACATAGCAAGAGACATAAAAGGGACAAGGAACAGCAAACACGACATCAAAATACCAAACACAAAATACCACACATAAACCAACGAGACCAAGGGACAATCGGTGCCGACTAAGGCCGGTCACCTGCCAAGCAAGTAGCAGACGGGGTGGTTATCCGGATTACGTGCGCACAACCTTCTCGGTCTCGATGAACGCACAATTGTAGTGTAAAATAACCTAGCTCCTAACTATAATGACCACACTAATAAACGGGTCTGAGCAACACAGATGAATACTTAGTAAGTAAATAGATATAAAAGGGGGGGGGGTGTAGTATACGAAATGCTCTGGCAGCTGTAGCGAGCTCAAGCAGAGTCCGACCGACATTCAGAGAGGACACCAAAGAAACACGACACTACATGTAAATAAGAGAGTATATTTCTGCCATTTTTGTGCGTAACCGGGATTGTTAGTTTCATTTAACCTCTCCCTAACACTATTAACCGGGACTCAAACCCTTTACCAGTGTGGAGTGCTACCTCTCTCACTATTAAGAAGTATAACCAGTGATACTAGTAATTTATTTGAAGAATGGACCTACATGCATAGCAAGTAAGTAGGTTACGTCACAAAGTCAAACATTTCTGTGTTATGAAAAATAATCTAGTCACAAAAGGAACATTTTTTGACACATGAATGCATTATGTCTGGAGACATAACAAGCCAATCTTTTGTTACCTGTACTTGGAAATATAACATGCACGGATCCAGAAAAGAAGCTACGGGTGAGGGGGTTCCATCCCAGCCAGGGGCAGGAGGAGAAAATTATATGTAACATTAAAAGTAAGCATATTTTGGGGGAAAATCCAGGGGGTCCTCATCCCTTCTTTCTAGATTAGCACATGAAATGGAGTCTGCCTGATCTATGCCATGCCCATTAACTTTGGGTTCAAAATACGAAGAGTTCTAGCCTAGAAAATGAAAATAAGATGCGAGCGTTCACCTCCCTCGTCAATAGAACCTCCCACAACTCTATGATCGTACCTTAATTGCTAGAAGTATTTAAAACATTGGCATTGTGTAGGAAAAGATTTAACAAGCAGTTACACAGATGCTATAAAACAGACAAGAGTGAATCTTGTAGAAGAAGCCTCTGCCGCGGCATGCCAAATAAGATTTTAATCACCTAAAAATCACGCTGTTGATTAAAGATCTGTAAATTTTCCAAAATCTTTTGGTTGATGACTGCATTCTGCTTTATGGCAGGAAAATACATGTACAGAGTTTGGTCTTGTTTTCTTTATAGAGGGTGGTTCGTATTTGATTTTTTTTTCCATAAAGGATTTGTTGAAGGTTTCAATATGAAGTCTGTGAAGTACAGATATTTCAAAAGTACATGTATGAATTCTATATCGAATTCCGCGGGGCAGAGGTCTTGGTCCACTCACCACATTGTATAAAAGGGAAAATTAATTTAAGGTTAGGGTTGCGACTACAGGGAGATAACTCTATTTTCATATCACATAATATTTGAAACCGATATAAACGATACATGGAAAAAGCTCAGATTGTTACATTACTTTAGAAAAAAATAACACTCCTTGAAATTCATAATATCCGAGATAAAGTATTTCAAAAAAGAATGCAACACCCATTTTCCAAGATCCTAGGGGCCAGAGGCTGCTGGATGTGAAATATATATAGGAGAAAATGACCACAACCATTTCTAAGATCCTGGGGGTCAGGGCTCAAACAAAATATCAGGTGCACAACTAGCACAGACCTATCATATTGCAAAAAGAATTAAATCAAAATCATTTATAGTCTCAGAGGAGTTGCGAGCACAAGATTACATAGAGTTATATAGGAGAAAATGACCACACCTATTTTCTAAGACCCTGGCGGTCAGGGGCTCAAACAAAATATCAGGTACACAACTAGATCACAGACCCATCATATTGCAAAAAGAATTAAGTCTCCATCATTTATAGTGTCAGAGGAGTTGCGAGAACAAGGTTACAAAGAGTTATATAGGAGAAAATGACCACACCCATTTTCTAAGACCCTGGGGGTTAGGGGCTCAAACAAAATATCAGGTGCACAACTAGACCACAGACCCATCATATTGCAAAACGAATGAAGTCTCCATCATTAATAGTGTTAGAGGAGTTGTGAGCACAAGGTTACATATAGTTATATAGGAGAAAATGACCACACCCATTTTCTATGACCCTGGGGGCCAGAGGCTCAAACAAAATATCAGGTGCACAATTAGACCACAGACCAATCATACTGCAAAAAGAATTAAGTCTCCATTATTTATAGCATCAGAGGAGTTGTGAGCACAAGGTTACATATAGTTATATAGGACAAAATGACCACACCCATTTTCTAAGACCCTGGGGGTCAGGGGCTCAAACAAAATATCAGGTGCACAACTAGATCATAGACCCATCATATTGCAAAAAGAATTAAGTCTCCATCATTTATAGTGTCAGAGGAGTTGCGAGCACAAGATTATATAGAGTTATATAGGAGAAAATGACCACACCCATTTTCTATGACCCTGGGGGCCAGAGGCTCAAACAAAATATCAGGTGCACAACTACAGACCCTTCATATTGCAAAAAGAATTAAGTCTCCATCATTTATAGTGTCAGAGGAGTTGCGAGCACAAGATTACATAGATTTTTATAACCACGCCCATTTTCTAAGAACCTGGGGGTCAGGGGCTGAAACCAAAACTCAGGTGTACAGCTAGACCACATACCAATTAGGATGCAAAAAGAATTAACTTTCTATCACTTATGGTTTCAGAGGAGTTGCGAGCACAAGAATTGTTTGCGCACGGACGGACGGACAGACGGACGGACGCCGGGGTATCGCATAAGCTCGACTGGTCCGAGACCAGTATAGCTAAAAACGAGACGGGCAAATTTTGAGTTTTTGGTCTGAATAGTTCAAGATGTTCCTCTACATATGGACCTGACCTATCTATCTTTCTTCTACCTCATTTCTATTAAAAGTCGCCACCCTGACCTTAAGTACTAATTCCTCCAATACAACTGAATCTTCCCGATTCCAAAATACGAAGACTTAAAGGCCTCATTTTTTTTCAAGTTTGGAATTTTTGTAATTTATAATAAGAAACTTGTCATTTCGCTTTCATATGATAAAGTATGGGGAATAGATTAGAATTCATATGATGACTCTTCTTGAAGATTGCTAAAGAAGAAATTGTGTCTTCATAAATTTAAAGCTTTGAGGACTTATTTTGAGTACAGAATTCATTTGAGGATTTGCTTTAAGGACTTGCTTTTAATGTACAACAAGAATGGGGAGTAAATCGACACTTGCTGGTGGCATTCGCTATGCAGTCTTTATACAGCATAACTTTTTTTTTACTTGTTGACTTATTTTCCTTTTATAATATATAAGTATGTACCTTCAGAGAGATATAAAGAAAAAGACAGACATGAAGGCAACCAGATGGTCATGCAGGAAGACAAATGGACAGAAGACCGGGAAGACGGACGGACATGCATGTACAGCAATGCCTACACGTTATGTACTTAAGGTGTTGAATGAGTCATGGAAGTAATTTGGGCACCTATTTATGGAATCTGGAGCTCTAAAATCTAAGCATAGTTATAATGTTAAAATTAAATAAAATATTTTGTACAATTATTTTTTTAAAGGTCACTTCAAGAGTTATGGGCCCTTAGAGTTAACATTGAACTCTATGAAAAGAAAAAACAGTCAAAAGAAGGATGGGGCATCAAAAATCGCGATTGGTAAAAAATTTCTGAAAAAATAATTATATTTCATCAAATTTTACTGAAAAAAAAAATCAAAACTTCATTAATTAGTTTTCTTGCCATCGGTTTTTTTTTTCCAATTTTTACTATCAAGAGGAAATAACTCAAAAACATTACCCTTTTCGAAATATTTTTTATTTCAATATCTATAAGCCTAATGCAAACGTTTTCAAATAATCATATGAAACAGTCAAATATTAAATGATAAATACTCCTAGTTTCAATATCTTAAGCATAATTTCTATCATTGCCATATGAATACCTTAATTTATTGGGTTCTGTTCGGAAGCTCTGTATGCATTGATTCCAGAATTTCCAAATCTAAGGTAATTTGGTACAAACCATACAATTATAAACACTAATGTTCCGACACATCTGCGTACCGATGACGTGAAAGAAGAGAGTAAATTGTGTTGAGATAAGTTTTACATTAATGTCAAGGGGAAACTCATAATAAGAAGGGGGAGTGATTGGTAAATGGTATGCCAACCAAGGGAGCTATGTAGCTATGATTCACACGGGCAAACGTTGATTGTTTCACAACTAATTATTGCAAACTACCTGTGAAGGGAGCCAGTCTTACCGTGATATCTCTACCAGATGTTTACACTTAATCTAGATCTTAACTTTTTCAGTGGCAACAGTAAACAACTTCAGTCCGGAATTTTTTTTTAACTTTATTGACTCAAAAAAAATCTCTTTGTGAAAAAAAAAAAATGACAGAGAGAGAGATGGAAAATACATGTTTCTCGCTTCCTTCCTGCCAATATTGTTTTTTCAAATTTTCAAGTAATATGATCATAAAATGGCAATAAACAACAAAAGAGGCAATCAAGAGTGCAAACAAAAACTAGAGAAGTAAGTCGGTACAAGGTAACGTACAGAACACATGAACTATCTGGCTTTTTTATGTTTTCTACGATTCCAACGAATCAGCGGAGATTATGCGAAAAAGAGGCCCAAGTGGGTTAATACATCTCATGGACGCCCTGTAAGTGTCAATAAGCTTTTGAGTGTAATAAACTGACTTTTTTGTGTGTAAGATAGTGTTTCCTTATGATACTATAGGGTCATGTATATGTTCAAGTCCCAAGCCTGAATAAGTCGTTGACTGCGGGGAAAGGGGGGTGCTAGATTATAAATATTGTACTTAAGATTTTGTTACAGCAACAATCAATGTCAGAACGTAAATATAAATGTACGTTTAGATATAAAACTTGCTTAAAAATTCATACTTCATAGTTCAGCTATTCCAAGATGGTAGGAGGCTGTTACTGGACCCCACCTTGAAATCCCTACCCCTTTCCACATACAAATAATTTCAATATCAATTATTCTGATTTAATTTGAATTTCAAAAAAAATTTAAATTTAAACTTTATTTATTTTACAACGTTTTACAAACAAGTTACACAATTTATATTAATGTCTCACGTTGGCTCAGATGTTGCTGTGAGGGGGTTCAAGGAGCAGGAGGAAACCGGAGTACCCGGTAAAAAAACCCTCTGCAGAGGCCTGGGTGGGGGACCACCTACCCTCCAACATAAGACCCTTTGCCGAATCTGGGAATCAAACCCGGGACCTTAGAGGTGAGAAGCGAGTGTACTACCACTGCGCTAACCAAGCCTTAAATCAGTTAAATATTTTTTTTTTTTCATAATAAATTGCACCAGCTGTTTCATGATTATTTAAGAAAAAAAACTTTGAATAGTTGTGTATTAAAAGTGAAACCTAAATGGTCATAATATTTATGGACTGAAAACATCTAATATTATAACTTTTCTTTTTGAAAAATCAGTGGAAAGGGGGCACAAAAAATAATTTTTATCAAACACTCCTACTTTTACTCTCAAGAAAATATTACAGGTATGCAGTTGGAACAAAAGTTTGGAAAAATGCTCTTAGGTCAAGGTCACACTGTACGGCAAGATCTTTCATATGCCTTTCATAAAATGATTACAAAACCTTTTAAATCTGCAACTTAACCATGTTATCAAATGGGTAATAAATCGTGTTACAACAGTGCTCAAAATTTTCGAAGTCATCAAACAAGTATATCATTATTTGACATATTCAAGGATAGAATGAATAATTTGCAGGCTGCATCAAATAATACTGGCCTGATGCCCAAGGCCAATGACTTTTTGTCATGTTTGTGATGTGGCTTTTTGTCATGTTTGTGAAGACAAGATTATGACTTAATCTACGAGACTTCAATAGTATCAGTTTCAGCAAAAATTCTGAGACAGTTGTAATAAAAGTTTTAGATCAGATAGTGCTTTTGGAATGTTTATTAACAGTGCACATGACCTAATCTCTACATTAGTCTGAAGCTTTCTTGTTGCAATGATAATCATTCTAAAAACATAATTTGCAAGTTGCTGTTGCATGTAGCTGGGAAATTAGGAAAAGTATTGACTAATAAACATACAAGCAGAGGAAGATGCAACCCCCCTCCCAAATACCCGGTAGATAGGCACTATCCTATGTCTTGACTCTTTATTAACATTAACTTTGACATTTCCATCTATGATGATACGGGTAGGGCTAGGATATACAGTACAATGTAGATCAAGGCCTGAAAATAAATTATTACTAGCTTGCATCCATGGTAATTTTAAAAAGCATGAAGACTAACTTACTGTGTAATTCATATGATCAGATCGATGAAACACATACCTACATGTAGGATTGCATTCAAGAAAATAGTAGCTACGTAGCGATATATAGTTCTACATACATGTACATGTAGCTGAAAGAACTACTAAGCAAGTTGTAACGGAGTCTAAAAATTTTATTTTAACTTTTGCTACATGTCATCTGCTACAGCAAACAACATCAAATGGAAACAACAAATGGTAATCCTTTATTTTCATACAATTTTCATTGGAATCCTGGCAAGAAAGTTTCTCAAATAATTTTCTATCTTTGTTAATTTTTAATTCATTGACAACAAGCATTAATAGCAAAGCTGTGAAGAACTTTCTTCCGCATAGTATTTCTTCCTCCTGGAAGGTTTACTATTATAATGAAAATTCCCAGGATTTTTTATTACAGAGTATTTTTTCATTGTCCATAATACTTTTTCCACAGCCCTTTGGGTAAGTGAAAAAAAAAGTAAAACATCAACAATTTTCATAACAACATTTCCTTTCCATCAATACTGACCTGTACACAGGATAACTTTGTCCTTTGTTAAGAATCTGACTGTTACTGCCGTTTTACTCAGACAATCTTCGTTCAGAAATGGTGGATCAGCTATCACAACATCAAAACTATTTTGCCATTCTACAGGAAAGTTTGTAGGGGCATTGTAATCATAAAACACAAAATCGTCTCCATATATACGAAATCGTTCATCATATTCCATGCACTTTGCAACACAACTGTTTGGCTTAAGTTGCCGTAATTTTTTGTAAGCTGTTGGTGAACTGATACATGCTATCCTATAAAAAAAATCAAATGAATCAGATTGAAATTAATACTTCTTCCAGTGTAACTTAAGGCATATGATATAAACAAAAACGCAAACACTCAAATACACAAATTTTTCAGCCCCTTGGCCTTTTAAATATCAAGTGTAAAAAATGCTGGTTTGTGTTTTTATTCATGGAGGAATCAACAAAGACTGATTGGTCTTAGAACATGTGGTCAGAGATTTTTCAGTCAAAGACAATTTAGACAAATTGGTTTTCCTTGTGTGATATCTATTTGATAGATGTACTACAAGTTTGACAAGTTCTTTAAGAAATCGACACAAATTCAAATCTTCACCTTAAAAGCTATCAATATAAACTTGACATGACCTTGAAATTGTAGGGCTTTGGGGTGCATCTCAGGCTATAAGAAATGAGAAGAAATGAGTAAAGGAAGTATACCTATGACCTATATTTATTTATGCAATGTAAAAGTGATATCATGAGCTGCATTATAGAGCAATTAAATGTATATTCTCCCACTTGAGACTGAGACCTCTCAAATTTTACTTTGGTGAGATAAATTGATCTCACTCTCTGACATCATTGCTCTTATCCTCTGACATCATCGCTCTCACCCTCTGACATCATCTCTCTCACCCTCTGATATCATCGCTCTCACCCTCTGATATCATTGCTCTCATCCTCTGACATCATCTCTTTCATCCTCTGACATCATCTCTCTCACCCTCTGACATCATCTCTCTCACCCTCTGATATCATCGCTCTCACCCTCTGACATCATCTCTCTCATCCTCTGATATCATCTCTCTCACCCTCTGTCATCATCTCTCTCACCCTCTGACATCATCTCTCTCACCCTCTGACATCATCGCTCTCACCCTCTGACATCATCTCTCTCACCCTCTGATATCATTGCTCTCATCCTCTGACATCATCTCTCTCATCCTCTGACATCATCTCTCTCACCCTCTGATATCATCGCTCTCACCCTCTGATATCATTGCTCTCATCCTCTGACATCAACGCTCTCACCCTCTGATATCATCGCTCTCATCCTCTGATATCATTGCTCTCATCCTCTGACATCATCTCTCTCACCTTCTGACATCATCGCTCTCACCCTCTGACATCATCGCTCTCACCCTCTGATATCATTGCTCTCACCCTCTGACATCATCTCTCTCACCCTCTGATATCATCGCTCTCACCCTCTGATATCATTGCTCTCACCCTCTGACATCATCTCTCTCACCCTCTGATATCATCGCTCTCACCCTCTGATATCATTGCTCTCATCCTCTGACATCATCTCTCTCACCTTCTGACATCATCGCTCTCACCCTCTGACATCATCGCTCTCACCCTCTGATATCATTGCTCTCACCCTCTGACATCATCTCTCTCACCCTCTGATATCATTGCTCTCACCCTCTGATATCATTGCTCTCACCCTCTGACATCATCTCTCTCACCCTCTGATATCATCGCTCTCACCCTCTGATATCATTGCTCTCATCCTCTGACATCATCTCTCTCACCCTCTGATATCATCGCTCTCACCCTCTGATATCATTGCTCTCATCCTCTGACATCATCGCTCTCACCTTCTGACATCATCGCTCTCACCTTCTGACATCATCGCTCTCACCCTCTGATATCATTGCTCTCACCCTCTGACATCATCTCTCTCACCTTCTGATATCATCGCTCTCACCCTCTGATATCATTGCTCTCACCCTCTGACATCATCTCTCTCACCCTCTGATATCATTGCTCTCACCCTCTGATATCATTGCTCTCATCCTCTGACATCATCTCTCTCATCCTCTGACATCATCTCTCTCACCTTCTGACATCATTTCTCTCACCCTCTGACATCATCGCTCTCACCTTCTGACATCATCGCTCTCACTGTCTCATCTCTCTTGACATCATCTCTCTCACCTTCTGTCATCATCGCTCTCATCCTATGACATCATTGCTCTCACCCTCTGACATTATTTCTATCACTGCGAAAGCAATCCAACGGCTGATTATAACAAGTCAATGAAGTGGGAGAAAAACAATCAAACTCCATGGACTAGCAAACTTTTGTACACCTAGGTTGAGAATTCACCATCCCTCACTCATGGTAGTGTTAGATTATACTGTTCTATCAGGGTGTATACATGTACATGTACATCTAATAAGAATTGTGTGAGAATTGACCTTCCATTTTCTCCAGCCAGACTGAGGGCTTCTTTGGCTAACACAGTTGCTGTTTCATCATCATACCAGAACTGGCTCAGTTGCTGTCAAAATTGAGAAAAAGTATGAAGAAAATCAGTACAGGTATAGATCTACATTTATTTTGGTCTTTTGAAATGTTTTATACTAGTACCTCATATCAAGATAAATCTGTAAAGCATCACACTCTTTCCCTTCATCATAGTGCACTGCATTAAGTACAAAATATTAAAGCTGTTCATAGACAAGGATACAATACTTTGTACCAATCATATTTCATATTTAACAGCTATGTGTATAAATAAATATTCACTAGCATCAATTGATCATTAAAACTTAATGTGTTTGCCATGTTACATGTAGATTCAAAATACTCAACAATAACACAAGATATCATCTTCACTTCTCAGGGTGATCAGTTTACTTTTCTACTCTTCTGAGAAGAGAAGGAAAGCAAATCAATCACTGCAGCTAGTGAAGATGTCGATATATAAATATGCTCTGATAACTGACCATCTTTGTTTAGATGTACAGTACATGTATAGGAAGAGTTTCATTGAAAATATACAGTATGTGGTTTAATTGCTGTGCTGCATGAACATTTACAATACATGTATATTTGGCATTATGGAGGTGATAAATATTTGAAATATCCAATTGTAAACAGGCAACCAGTGATACAGGAATAGACAACTTCAATAGTCCATTTTCCAGAAAATATCTATGACCGTTTTAAACCTTGATTTTATATGTACAGACACCAGACATCACATCATTTGGCAAAATTTTCAATTGTGACGTCACATCTGATTGCACCGTCTTGAAGCACCTTGATCTGTTGTCATGCTTTCTATTGTGACGTCACAATGAAAATATCGCCAAATTGTGTGATGTCTGGTGTCTGTCCACCTTATGAATCTATTGGAAAATCAGCTATCGATAAAACACATACCCAGTCCTCCTTTAAGGTAACGCTCTCCATGTCTACTTTTCCTTCCTTTGCCTGTTGTAGTTTCTCCTCCTCAGCAGCTTGTTCTTTGTAGAAGTCCTGAAGAGCTGCCATGGTTTCTGCTGAGAGTCTTGGTACGTCGTCATCTTCAGAGTCGGACATTTCTAGCTTTGCAAGAGATCTTCTATACCCTTGTAATAAAAATCAAAGTTTAAATAAATATGAATTTGTAAAAAAAATATTTATCCTACTCCTGCAATAGATTTTGAAGAATTTTGGTTAAGACTTTTAAAAAACTGACTTTAGAATCTAAGGCCTGGCTTTCATATTATATAATGTCATCTTCTGGGTAAGAAGCTACAAGAACTAAATGTGACTAGTGTTACTAAATGTTCTTGAAACAAGAGTATAATTGACAGCATATTGTAGTAGAATTTCAATGAATCTATGAGGCAACTTTATATTTAGAGGATTTCTGGAAATGTAAAGAATAAACCGGTAGTATGATGAATAATTTCAGACATTTACATGTACAATGAAGAATCTACATGTATATTTTAAGCTAAGCATTCCATATCACTACAGTAAGAATATAGAATATATACTAAGAAAAGAAGAAAAGCAAATCAATCACTGCGACTTAAGTGAAGATGACAATATATATGCTTTGATAACTGACCATCTTTGTATAGATGTGCAGTACATGTATATTTGGACTAAATGTGAGCTAAATCAGAGCTCGTAATGTGTATCTTTCGATTATCGGTGTATTTTCCACTGCCCATCCAAAAATAAAACATGTGTATTGAAATGAAACATACATTAGTTGAATCCTACCTGAAAATGTGAAAATTAATCCATTTAAACAATGTTTAAAACAAATATAGTAGAATCATGGCGGATGCTGCAGAGATTACAACTGGTAGATAACACGACAGAAACATGCATGCTTTTTAAAAATGGATTATTTTTCACACTTTCAGGTAGGATTCAACAAATGTCATTGTTTCATTTCAATGCACATGCATTATTTTTGGCAGTGGAATATAACACCGATAATCGAAAGATACACATTGTGTGACACAACGAGCTCTGATCGCCGATTTTCCCCACACACTCAATGAAGCATGCATTTGAAACCAAGGTTGCGCTCAGACAAAAAGTAAAGAAGCTCCTCAGTTTCCATTGAAATTACTATTTGTGTAACACTATATCAATATTTTAATTCAATAGTTGTCATACATGAAAGTCACGAATTTTATGCATTAAGAAACAGGAGAAATGCATTATATTAACTTACATATTTATTTTAAAAAAAAAAGAAAGGTCCTGTCTAATCTATGAAATATTTTGATATTCTTTAAAATACAATTTTTGGATTATTCAGAATCGACTCGTCAAACAACGACTCATCTCATACAACAAAACAAACTTTTGGTAATACAAATCATTCGTTTACCTGCCCTTGTCTACCACGTGTGTTTATTTATTTACAAACTGATTTATCGTAACTGAGATCTCGAAATAAATCAAAAAAATAAAAACATGAGAATTTGAGGTACTTTAATTATTTTTCGAGTATTTTAGAATTATTTTTTAATCGAATAGTTATAAAATTCTTGAAATTCTCATCAAAATGTCAGATTTTAGAATTTTTTAATATTTCGGAATAGTAGTACATTTTATCGAGATAAAATTCGGGAAATGACGTCATAGAAATTGCCGTAGTGATGGTTTATTTAGATATGGCGGACTTTGCCATCTGTCCGCCAGTGAAAGTTATTGAACGATTTGTGCTTTGAAATGCAACTGCCAGGTACATCTTGTGTAATATTTATCTCTAAGAAAATAATGAATTTTCTGTTGTAATGTGACATTTCTTCCACACGAATTTCACACCCAGGATTTATTTAATTTTTGACAAAATTAATTCTCTAAATTAAAAGGTCAGATTATACATGTTTGATAAGATACTGTCTTGTATCAGACAATGGCAATGTAATACTGGTATTGCATATTTGAAATGACTGATACAGTCCTTTTCACGATTAGGTTCACTAAATTTTTACCAATGATATTACTTCATCACATAAAAGTTCGTGGTTTGGAGCGATACGGCATCATTTCTTTCTTTTGACAGTTTGAGTCATTAACATGTCACATGAAAAGACAAAATTGATCTACTCAGACCACTTGGCTCGCCTCGGAAACTGCATAACTTTGTCATGCAAAAGTTTAAATAAAATCTATATCATTGAATAGATCTTATTAGCTTAGTGGTAAATTTTGGTATGTTACATGGTCGAAGGTTTATGCAATCAAATTAAACAGACAAAATATTGAATTTTAGATGGGGCATTTTCAATGTTAAATTTCAGCGTGATCGATGATGATGTAGCCGACTTTAACACTGTAGTCTATGGAGAGCATCATGATGTCACTAGAAAAATAGCATGTTGGGAAATGGCCCACCTAAAACTTGTTTTGTCTATATATATAAAAATTGATTGTGTGCACTGACTATCATATAACTTGAACCAAAATTTATGACTTAAAGCGAGATCTATTAAATGGTATCAATTTCATTTATAGTTTGCATATAATAAAATTGTCAAATTAAATCGCTTTTAATTTATCCAGTTTCCGAAGTGTCAGCTGCGCAGACAGTATAAGTAAAAATCTTCATCAAAAGGTATATATTTCTGAAGTCAATTAAATTCCCTGCAATAAAATAGTGAAACTTATATATATATATGTATATACATTTGTATATACTGTCCACAAAGCTCACTTAAGAAATCAGACATTTATTTTACTTACTGCATTTTCATAAAATAATTTCTGATAAATTGTTTGAATCAGAGCTTGATTTCTTGTAACTTTGCTCATAAGCTATATGACCATTAGGCGTTAGGATAATTAATCCAAAAAAACAGAAATCAAGTTTGATTTGGGATTTTGAATGTCAATTTTCTACAATGCCGGCGTCGTTATGAAGATGTTTTGTATTAAAATAAATGCTATGAATGTCTCGGCCAAAAAAAACAAAACATGTAAACAAAACATATATAGACAAGGACATTTTTGTATATAAACACAGAGCATTGAAGAGTATATGTCGGCTGACCCATGGTCCTAGCAAGGCTCGAACCAGCAATCTTAAGAGTACATGTATACCAGACCGATGCCCTATCCGCTAGACCACAGCGCTGACAAAAAACAGAGAAAACTTCCCATCCTAACTGAATTCTTTAATAAGGCTAAGATTTTCTAGTCTGCTTGCACATATGAAATTAATAAAATTGATTCTTTGCCAATTACTGATGTGAGCTAGCTGCCTACATGGTACATGTACATGATGATTGCGTGTTGTGGAAGGGATATAGCATCGCTGACATGATCATGTTGTGTGTTTAAGGGTGTGTGTGTGTCCGGATTATTGAGAATAGCATAAACATGATAAAAGACAAATCATCATAGAAATATAAAACCCAGCTCTCTAAAATGTTCCCAATTAGGAGAGGATGTACCCTATTCGGATTTTCAAGTCAAAGGTCAAGGTCACTGTGGACTTCTTATGTTCTAAAATCATTTTGCTGATATATAGAACATTGCGAAGGGATGCTATATTGTTTACGTAGCTTTTATTCAAATTAATTTGGACATTATGGAGATCAAACTATTCCTGAATTATTTCAGTATAGGTATACATGTATTCTTAAGAAATTTCTAAAATCAAATAAAGATTCATCTCCATGTATCAATCTATATAAAACAATTGCAAACTCCTAATCATTCTAGTGCTCACTCACAGTTAACTCACCAGTTGTCTTGTATAATGGTGATTAAATTTGCAAAAGTATGTTCTGGTTTCATGCATCTTTTTGCTCAGAAAAATTATATTAGATTTTTCAATTTTGAATTTCTAATCCTTTTACCTTCATATAGGTGCTAGTTTATTCAAAGAAGTTCCTCTGAGTGAGAGGAGGAAGAATGACCAAGAAGACTAACAAGAAATATGCCAAAGGTTCGCTTAAAACACCGGTAAAAACCTACGAGCAGCAGCCTGTCAAATTTGCTGGAGCTATCTGCCCTTTGAACTTAGAGGAGCAAAAGGAGAAGTTTTTGAAGCATGGAAAACTACCGAAATTTGTCTTGAAAGGTTCAGAAGAGGAGATCGAAAACCTGTATCAAAAAGCATGCAATCAAATTCGTTTTGATTTATTTGGGGAAGCCGAGCATATACTGAAAGTGATAAAAGAGAAGTATGGGGACGGGGAGAATTACCTGGACGCTATGTACGGTGAGAGGATTACGAAGGAGCAAGCCACGGAGGTTCTTACTAAATACTTGGTGGAGAACAATCTAGATGGGGCCATGAGCATTATATGGTGTAATGATCTAGTTTCTAGGTGAGTTGTTGTTGAAAAATACAGTAAATAGTAAAAGAGTTTATATTCAGTTTAATAAAACTGGACTAGCTCTTGAATTTAGTATATGAAGAGTTGAAAAAAATCATGAAAAGTGAAGTTTTGATATAAATTAAAATTGTATTTGAAATGTGAAAACAATTTCTGGTCCTCAAGGATGCCATATCAAGGGAAATTCTTAGAATCAGACTGTCTTTACAACATTTATTTGATTTCTCATCTATAGGTGCCTGAATAGAATCTTGGTAACTTACTATGACAACCAAAAGACTAAGGAATTTTGACTACGTCTGCAATACATATACACGTACATGAAGGCTTAATATATTATTCCTTAGCATTTTAGAATTCTTGAGAATTGATAAGTAAAATATGAGCCATTTAAATAATATTCGCTGTATTTCAGAAAATTGATTTTTACTACATTGTATTCACAGCGCCAAAATGATGTGGATCGGACCTCATGCCAAAGCAAACAAACCGGAATCTCGGACCTACTCCTTTTGGATCAAAGATAATCTTGACAACATCTTCATCAGGGATTACGGAATACGATGTTTGGCAGATCATGAAATAGGCACTCACTTTGTATCCTTCATCAAAACCACTACATGTGAAGTTTAGATACCGACAATATGGGGGTCAGACTGGTACTTTGTATGTCATACCAAGCAAAATTCTTTTGTACCAAACTTGCTTAAATTACAAAGCTTAGCATAAATTAATAAATTTCTGGATTCTAAAATGATTTAAAGAAGTGAAAAGATAATGTACACACTACTGTTTTGAAAGAGGCTTCAAGTGGGATTTTGACTGTCAGTTTCAAAGTGTAAAGGAATCTTGAATTTGCCAATTGTAATGACAACTTATACTTATCAATATAGGTTCACTCTGACAGTATTTTTTTTCTTCCATTTTACAATTGTGATGATGATAATGAGCATATTGTTGTAAGCTAAGATTTGTAATAATTCCTTTTTCAGGCCAATAATTACATCATAAGATTTATACATATTCAACTTGTGCTTAAAATGTGTAGCTTCTAAATTTTACAATTTTTTCCATTTACTTCAAAAGAAAGAGTTGTCCCTCTTTGTCTCCATCTCTTCAAAACAAAGAGTTGTCCTTCTTTGTCTTCAACATGATTTCTATGAGTCTTGTAAATCTGTTTTTACTAGTGCATTTTCTTTTGTATTCTTTTGAATTTTGGTAGCTTCATGCTGAGTTTATATACTTTCTATCTCATGTGTAGCCCCCCCCCCCCCCTTGTGTTCTCCATGAAAAATTTAAAAATCTATTCTAAATTAATTGCAAATCAAATTGCAAAATGATCAGGTAGAATAGCACTAATTTATAAATTTTGAATTTCTTAATACTGCCTTGGAGGAGACAAGTAATGACTGGTTTCCCATGTATTTATATTCATGCATCTATATTCTTTTTCAAATATTTCCTTAACTTTTAGTTCCGTTCTTTTAATGATGGGCTACAACCTTGGTACAGTGATCGTAAGCGTTTTAATCTCCGAGGTTTGGGGTCACTGGAAGAGCTACGCACAGAGGAAGGGTTAGCAGCTATAAATACAATTCTCAATGCCAAAGCTCATTATCTGTGGGGACCAGCATTACAATACTGTGAGTAATAGATGTGATTTATACTAGCAGTTTCAGTTGAATGTTCAAAATAAGAAATATATATATTCTACATGAATACTTAATGAGTGCTGAGAATTCAAAACAAAATTCGATTGCATAGAGTTTGAATTTAGACTAGCTGGGTTTTCTAACTTTTCTTCAACAGTTGACTTTTTAAATCAGAGTTATCTTTCTTTGTCCGCAAAAGATGTCCATTTTACTTTTGTATTTGAAGTACATGATACAAATTCAAAATTAAAAAAAAAACAAATTCAAACATTTCAAATTTCAGTTATATGATCTTCCTGGACATAAAACCTGTGTATGCTTTATGTCTTACTCTGCATTCATTTTCATAGATTCTGCATGTAAATCTGCGGAAATGACATTCAAGCAGTTATACGACCATCTTAGCATGTACATCAAGAACACAGACTACAGGTGGCGACTCTGTATGAGGGTCAAGAGGGGACTGATAGATCCTAACGACCTGGGAGGTTACGGCAAAGATCAGTGCTATTTTGAGGGTAAGGTTGACCTCTTGATTACAAGTATTACAGATTTTATAAATATGCGTACCATGCTGATTTATTCAGTTTTATTTATGATTTTAAATAGTTATTTCACATTTCACAAATATAACCTCAATTTAGATCTCCAAATTAACAGTTAACCTTTTAAATCACTAAGAGTTAAATTTTTTACCATAGAAACATAATTGCTAACAAAGCTTTTTGTAGTCATCACAATGAAAATATACTCAGAAACATGGAATCTTGTTTCTTTTTAGATTCTTCTGAAGAAAACCCAAATTCTTAAACAATCTGTCAAAAATGATGCATCAAATCAAAACTCTAAAAGCATAAAAAATTCTTGTTTTGAACAATTTAAATCAAGATTCATTTTTACTGTATTACAGACCTCTTCTTTACTTCTGATGTACATTTGAATTTTACAGGAGCTGTTGAAATACTTAGAAATCTTGATGAGATAGACTTCCAATTGCTGATGAGTGGAAAGATGTGCGTAGATGAATTGAACCGGTGTAAACGTTTGTCACGAACAGACTGTGTAAAACTGCCAGCGTTCATGAGAAATGAAACCAAATACAAGAAACAACTTCGTGCCATATCAACCTTGAATGGACTCAATATGCAACGCCCGAAGGTCAACCCTCCTGCCGTTTACATGCAACGCCTGAGGCGCGGGAGACGCATAGGACCTGAGAACGGAAAAAAGGTGAGGCATAGAGTTCGACGCACCAAAAATAGGTCAAAGGTTGCACAGCCTGGTTCTGGGTCAGATAGCATTACATCCTCAGAATCCACAGAAAGCGAATGTGAGGAAAAAAGTACGGAAACCAAGAAGGGTCAGGGCAACAAGAAACCTGCAAGTTTGCCTTTCAAGCCAAACTTTCTTTTCGAACCCATGGGTGACAATATTCTGTCTGACCTAGTTTCTTGTTGCCGTGACCAGTGTAATTCTGCCAAACCGGAAGAGAAGGAGGAAAAAGACGATTTAAAATTACAGTTAGATTGTTCTTATAATAATAATATGTTGTATCCTATTTTGAATGATATGAACGGAGATCGGCAGGGTTTCCTAGAACAGAGAATGCATCCTTCAGAATCACCCTGGACGCTTATGTCTGGGCTTGCCAGCAATAACAGCAATGTTTGTACCACTGTGATATATGACGGGTCGAAAGAGCTGGACCTCGATGAACCTCCCAAAACCCCAGAGGTAACAACACACAGGAGTGTTGGCTCAGAAAGTAGATTTTCTGCTCTCTCATATTTAACAGACTCAAATGCTGCTCGTTTTGGCTCTAAATCTGCAAAACATAGCTCTGTATTTCCACATAATTTGTCTCCAGAGTATTGCTTGTTTTCAAAAGTTGCAAGAACTGTATATGAATCGGGCCCGGAAAGATTTATCTACCCAGAAAAGTCCGATTTGCTCGAAGAAATGTCCTGCGCACCCCCCTTAACTAGTCGTAGTGAAGCCCCACAAACTTCTCATCCTAAAACTTTACAGTCTACTCAAGTCATCCAGCTTCCTAAGCTTCTGGACAGGAGAGCCAAGTCTGCGGCCAACTGTCTCAGAAAGTTTGATATTTGAGATTCAATTAAAAAAGTTGAAAAGTTTTAATTTGAGATTCAATCAAAATGCCTGAGATTTCACAAAGTGCCTCATTAAAAGTATTTTAATGAACGAGGGTATATATGACTCTAAAGAACCAAGTGTTGGATTTTTTTTAAAGAATAGTATTTTTTAGAGTAGTATGAAATCTAGTCTTATTTACACTGAAAAAAAAACCCCTAACAATCTATTGCATGACTTTTCATGCAATGTTCTGTAGGAAATAAGGTCAAGTGTCAAGGTCTTTGTTCAATATAATTTTGGCAATTTTTAGAAACGTTCAATACTTAAAACTTAGTCCAAACTTTGAATGACCCACATTTTTTATCACATATTTTACAATTGAAATATAGTGCCTTTCTAGACAAATCTAATTTGGAATTGAATCGTAGATCTGAGAGTACAGATCATAAAGACTTGCTGAATTTAACAGTTTTGGTAACTTCATGCACAATTAACTGAAGGTTACTCAGGTGTTATGTTGATCACAAACTGTATCTGAATAGATCACATTTATTTTGTTAGGTCAATTTGATCTCATAGTTATAGTATAACAATATTGTATTTATTTATAAAGAAAATAGTGCCAAATGTATGTTAGGGAAACATATCGTACATGACACACATCTGTTATTTGTCCAGATGGTTAGAGAAGCATTATTATTGCATGGTTAAGATCATAATTAATTTCATTATGTATCAATAATATTGTTGCATTTTCATTTATTCAGGGGTGGATCCAGTAATTTTGAGTGGAATAGGGGGAGGGAGGGAATGTTCAAATGCATCACAGAATAGGTAATTTTTCACTAAGGGAAGTTGAACCTGAGACTGAGATTTTTTTTAACTCACATTTGAAAAAACAATATTTCATAAAAGTCATGCTTATCTAGCTTAAGGTGGGTCGAATAAGAGGTTGGGTATGGGGAAAGAGAAGGGGGGGGGGATGCAGGGTGTTAGTTTTGTTAACCCATGACAGTGGATCCACTCCTGAAATTTCAAGATTGATATTCATTATACATAAATGCATGTTGTAATATGATTTCATGTCATCTCATTTATCATTTATACAACTAATTATACAGCTATCAGTATTGGATTGTGAAACTACCACAAGCAAGGAAAGTATTAAGGTATTACGGAAAGTCTTTTTTAAACGTCCCTTTTATGCTTGGTGTTACGGTCTCTATGAAAATTTGGTATCACGATTTAATTTAGTCCTTTACTACTCATTTAATATCTCAGATTCGATGTAACATCTCCAAAATTAATGAAATTAGAACTTACATTTCCTCACACGAAAAAATTCAACTCGCTCTTTGAAATTCACTTTTGATCATCACTGTTTCTTATATCTCATTAATGAAAATTAGAACTTACATTTCCTCACACGAAAAAATTCAACTCGCTCTGTAAAATTCACTTTTAATCATTACTGTGTCTTACATCTCATTGTCACTGTATGATTCTTTAGCATATTTTCACCTTTATTTTCAATGTTAGTAGAAATTATTGTTTTTCAACTCTTAACAAATTTAAAAAAGATTAATAGTGTATTCAAGTTAGAGTTTATTTCATCAGCATTTTGACCATATTGGTTGAAAAAAGCTTCATATCAGACTTTTTTAAAAGTCATTCATTAAAGTCATAGGTTAGGTCAAAATTAAAAGAAATTTAGAAATGGGATGTGATCAGAATAGGAAAAGGGAGGGGAGGGGGGAGGAAAAAGGAATATTTAAGTACAAATGTACCATGACTTAATAAATGCGACCATGCTATACCAGAAATTGAGCAATTCAAGTACATGTACTCTGTGAATTCAATGTCGTCTTTAAATGCATATTTTCTTGTACATCGACTCAAGAATTACACCATCTTTTTTCCTTTCCTTTTCTTTTCTTTTTCAAAAAGAAACTAAAGAAAATTTATTTTTTTTAATTGGAAATACAGAGTATAACATGCCTTACATTACCTCTTGTGGTGACTAATAAATCCATCAAATCTTGTATGTATACATTAAGATATACCGTATATCGGGAATTTTTCGCGTGTGTCTAATTTTCGCTAAGTTCGCGAGCATTATCAAATCGCGAAAAATGGACATAGCGAAAAAAAAGACACAAACTAACGCTTCTAAAGAAGTTCAGTTATATGAACAAAATGTAACTGTCCCGAGGTATTAGTGAGTACTCGTCTGATTAAGATAATTATGATTATCATAATTGATGTTTACAGATAACAAGAAGTATTAATTAATTTAATTACCCAGTGCAAACATGGTAAATCAAACAATCACCAATATAAATGCACGTCGGCTTTTATTTCAAACCACCTATTGTCGTTCGGTAATTATAACATATAGCGATTTATTCGTATATTTCTCACAAGAAACTAAATCTAAACAATGATTTGGGGGTTAAAGGTCTTATGCGGACCACAAAACTATACGACTACCTACATGGGAAATAAGAAAATTATAGGCAATAGCTATAAAGAAGCCGGCATCGTTTATGATTTGAACGAGTGAACTGTGTGATGTACATTCTTGTACATTTGTGTTATTGTACACGTATACGTAGATACGTAAATCAAGCAGAAAAAGTTTGCAGTTATATGAACGTATTTCATTTCACATTTAAAAAATCTTTGTACAAATTCTAATTTTTGGTATTTATAGATTAGCGAAAAATAGACTTAGCGAAAAAAAGACATATCTTTTTAGGGTCATTTTCGCGAAATTTACCCGACGCGAAAATAACCCGATATACGGTATAATGCAGGTCTATTTTTAGTTTATTTTGTTAAGTTTTACTTTTAAATCAGTGACTGAGTTCACACTTTTCTGTGAATTGTGCGTTTTAATGTATGCTTCTTCTTTGTCAATTGTATTGAAGAGACAAAATGATTTGTTGGAGATTTTGATTTTTAGTAATTTTGTTTAATAGTCGTTTAGATTTTTTTAATGTTTAGAGATACCTCACTCTTTCAATTTATACATTTGTCTTTCCATGTTATAGGGCAGAATCCTAATGTCATTTGATTGTCAAGACTTTTGAAAGACATTTCAGAGATAAACAAAAATTATTTAAAAGATGAAAACTAAAGGCATTTCTTGACAATGGAATTTAACATTTTTGTATAAAAAATAAATGTCCCTTTTATCAAAAAAATAAACGTGCCTTTGAATTTGGCCTTACAATTTAGTGCTATCATAAAATTTACATTTGAATTGTTTTTTACCCAGAATTCTACCTGAAAGCGAGTCAAAATCAAATTCAGTATAATTAAACACAGCATTAAAGTGAGACGAGTAGTTAGTAACTTTTGATGATGTTGACTGACTCTTATAATACATGCTTATGAAATACAGCATTAAAATTGGAAGTCATTATGATGTTATATTGACTTTAAAAACCTTTTTTTAATTATTTGATATACAATAAGTTGTGCAGACAGAACTTATTATGATAAGTCTAGATGTTAATAAATTCACTTAGTATAATTATGATACAGCCTCCAAAGTTTTATATTAACTAGCTGCCTCTTACTAACTGTTTGAAAATATACACATGATAGTTATATTTATACATATTCATAGTTTTTTATGCATTTACCATGAGCATATCAGCTTTAAGAGATTGTTAATTTTTTTTAATGATAGTTTACATTTTGTGTTGTATATTTTTTAATTCCTTTTTCAAGTTTTTAGAAATAAATTGTTATGTGATTAGATTTATCTGTGTTGTTTCTTTCCCGCACAACCGCCTGCTAGATGTCTTTTCAGACTAGAACATGTTGAACAACGTACTATGGTAAATTCTATCGAAGAGCAGCTGAGAAGCTTTTCGCAAATGAATAAGACACAGGTTCAAAAGAATTTAATAGGTTCTGAATGTTTTTGAAAAATGCAAGTTCGACTGCATGCATCTCTGTGGAACTGTCCGTGACATATTATTAACATCTAAACACATAAAACATGTATTTGCAGAAAAATGAACAAAAATTGAACAACAACAAACTTTAAACAAGAGATTTACAGGAAATACATACAGACACACATAGACAGAACAACCTTTTCCCCTTTTTGAAAAAAAAAAAATACAGAATTATAATTCATACTTGAAGTTTAAGGTATTCTTTTTACATGTACGTATTTTTTAGCCTTCTTTAATTCCAAGGTCATCTTAATCAAGCAAAGGTTTGTGCTATATGGAACTACCATGATTGCTATTTCAAAAGATATGCTTTTGAAATTCAAGATCCATAACAAAATTTTAAGAAAAAGAAAATAAAACTTTGCAAACTGCCATTCAATTTGAAAATATAATTTCTAAATTGCTTGATAACTTCAAGCATCTTAGACAATAGCATGGCAATGACTTATTAATCAAAGCAAATGAATTTCACTTTGTCTAGTACATTGAGCTTTCTGCAGACAATGGAGGTGACCCTTATATGGATACAGAGACATGTACCCCAATGGCGAGCCTGTCCAATATATAATGAAAGTCAGGAATGTGTGTGTGCGTGGGTGTATGTTTGACTGAATTGTATTTTTATAGTTATGTATTTTTGTGAGAATGTTAAAAATTATATATATATATTCTTTTTTTGCACGTTTTGTATACATGCTTTTTATTTTATTTGTGGGAATTTTTGGTATATATGACTGTTTTTGAAGATATGTATCTTTTTATTGCCTAATTTGCATGTTGCAAGTGTTTCTATTTTTACTGAATTGATGTATCATGTGCAAAAATTTGCTTGTTGATTTTTCATGTCCATTTGAGTTTCCTTCTAACTGCATGCCAATGTTATGCAAAGATTGAAAATTTATGCCATCTGATGTTTTTGTTATTTGCTTGACTTTCTAACTGCATTCTTTCCTACGTGAAACTAAAATGTCTTTAACGCATGCAGGTTACAAGATAATTTGCACTTTTATGAAAAAAAAAACAACATAATTTGCACCAACACATGTATTTAGATTTAGAAAAATTAGAAGAATTAATATTAAACTCTACAATTTGAATATTCAGTAAAAGCTTTTGTCTTAACTAAGGACTTTAATGTAGTTGACCGAGATTACTACACTTAAATATGAAATTTTTGAAACTTCAGAATGTTCAAATGATTTTTATTTTCTTTTTTCTATGAAAATTATATAAAGCTTCAAATTTGAAAGCAAAGGTTCCATTTCTTTTTCAGACAGTAACCTGCTGGCCACTAAGACTCTTATGCAAGTAGGTGGTGTTGAGATTTTGTAACAAAATCTGTGATTGGAGCATTTAGTGAAAATAGGCTATAGCTTTAAAATTTGTGACATGCTTTACCATTGGCTGTTCCATCTTCAGCTTCAGATGTGCTAGTTTTGAGTCTGAGTCATTGCTGCATTATCATGTTTGTGCCAAATAATGATCAAGACAGAATGCCAGAAGTGAAAGGTCAAGGTCACCTAATTCCAGGAAATATGTTTGAGCAGCTGAGTTAAATATGCATTAACAATACATCATATTTTCATGTAATGCCATGCTCAGTATTAATTATCATTCAAGAAGTAAATGTTTTCACTGAAATTTATTTTCAGCAGACAAAATATTTAAGTTTTGCATGATTAGGAAATATTATGCAGTTCTATAGATATTTTGGTGAATAATTATCAATGATCGGTAAATGCTCCTTGCAGAAGATTGTCTCTATTTAAATTTCTAACAGTATTCAAGGATCTATACTTTTAAGTTTTGAGAAAAAATAAGGGATCTTCATGCTTAAAATCAAGCAAAATTAAGTTACGATGTACTAATTTAAGAACAATTATTCACTTTATTTTATGGATAATTAACATACAGTTTGAATATTTTGGAACACGCTGTGTTGCTTTTACAATGTTTAGAGCTAAGAGTTCGAAATAGTGTTAAAAAAAAGCTAGCTGATAAAGAATATACATATGCATGTAGTATAATCGGTACATACATACTCTGGACATTTCTGATTCTATTAATTTACAAGGTGAAATATTAAGTGTCTGGGGAAATGAGGCAAAACGTAGATATTAGTCAATCATTCAAGAATAAAGTATGAAAATATGTCAAATCTTAACTTAGTAAGGCAACTAATATTTTTCAATTTTGGCTCTCACACTATTACATGTACATAAAGAAACTGAGATATTAATATACAAATACAGCTGTAAGTTTGTCCAAAAGATGGTGGGCTTCTAAGAAATGTATTTTTGAGAAAGTTATATTCTCCTTCACAATTCGGTCTTTTCGAAATACAGAGTTACTTCCCATTTGTGCAGGTATCTGACGTCAACGCATTGTGACGTCATCAAAATCTATGGAAACCAGCATGAAATTCAGGGAAATAGGGTTACATATATGACGTTTTCAAAGGAATTTAATGACGTCACAATGCTTTTAAGTCAGATACCTGCACTGAAGACTATAAAATCGAAAAGACGGAATTATATTCAAACCGTATAATTTTGTGCATCTATAATGCTTTATTAATATACACATGTGAAATCAGACATTTGAAACAGAAAAAAATTGCCAAATAAAAGAATGCTGAATCTATTGAAGTCGAAGCAAAATATATTTATACTCAGACTAATTTGTATAGTAACTGTGATGTCATAATCAAATTATGAAATTTTAAATGCTCATTTAAATTTCTCCACGTAAAAACTTTGTTTTATATATATTTGACAATTTATCATGTTTATTAGTGCTGTTTTTAGTATAGTTTGTTGTACATTGTAATAGTTCTGTATTGTTGCATCAGGTTAGATTTGTGCCAAATTGTTTACTAGTATTTTACATGTTATGTCATTTTACATGTTTGTAAACCATTTATACTCATAGTGTTTAATTTTACATTTACATGTGGTTTTAGAAATTGTGCAGCTATATATATTTAACGGAATTCCACATTCTAAAGTAGATGAATGTTAAGAATCATATATTCTGTCTGTCTATACATTAATACACAAGTAAATTAATATCCGAAGGTACTTTGTGAGAAAGCTTTCGTACTGTAAATTACAAAAGAAAGGTTTTTTAAGGTCAAAACTCACAAAAGATAAAAGTAAGTATGGAATTTGACATCATTACTTCCTTTAATACAGTGAAAGTTTACAATTTTACAAGTTCATTTTATTCTCTTCAAATAATATTATTGAGACGATATACAACAAAGTGTCAAATATATAGTCAATTGAAATAATACAGTGAGCAGAAACAAACTCTTCATGGCTTTGTTCCATAGTTTCTCATTTTCAAATTTAGGCGTTATGCATGTAATGTCATGTCTTAATATATGTATCATTGTTACTTACTTGTACTTTTTACCATAATCTTCTTTACATAATTTTGAAGCATTAATTTAATTGTAATTGTTAATCCTATCAGCATTATATGGCTGTATTTGATGGTTTGTTCATACTGAATCTCATAATGTCTTTCTCATAATGCAAGTCTGAAATTATATCTATAGCTACATGTAGGTCATTATGTTAAGTGATTTAGCACAATATCAGAATTTGTATCAAGTGCTTAAGGAAAAAATACTCATGATTATCTGTCCAAATGGTACATTTATCAGAATTGGTGTAAATGGGTGCACACACAGAAACATTCTTCCACCTCTTTTAACTATATATCTAGTCGTACACACTGGCCCTGATCAATAGAATTGACCAATCCGATTGCAGGAAAAAAATGCAAAATTTCGTGACGTCACAATGCTTTTACCATGTGTTTACCTCGGACAAACAAGCTCCGAACCTTGGTCAAACATGGAAATTGCATTGTGACGTCATGGAATTTCTAAAATTTTTCCCGCGTTCGGAAGGGTCAATTGGTCAACATGGTTCTTGCATTTATGGAACCGAGTATTGTTATGATCAAGTTGAGTTCAATTTGATGCAGGATGTCAAGGTTGGAATCAAGTTACTTATATACAAAGCCATAGTCTCCCCTTAAATAAATAATACAATCTTTTGACCTTGGAGCCAAAAGGTCACAGCTCTAAGATTTTGCGTGAAAATTCATACTTTAAGTTTTTGACCTGAAATTCATACTTCTCGGTACAAATGAATATAATTAAAATATGATAACAAGATTCCAACTGCTTTTTAATGACCAAGCCCACAAAGCTTAGCTCTTTGAAATTGGACTGCTGATTATTTGCAAAGGAATTTGTAAGAATGATATCTTGCATGTAAGAGATGACCATGTGTACCTCAGAAAAATCCCTATATATTTCCAGGCATTACATACTGTACGTGTACTTATTATAGCGCAACCAAATTTAAGCGGAAACAAAGCAGAATTGGGTAAATTGACATATTAGCATAATCATGAATTATTGCTTTGACTTATTTTCCACATTAATCTATAAGAGATTAACTGATTTAGCGTATTCTTGAATTAGTGAGTCTTAGCAGCACTAACTCCGCTGAAATATGAATCCAGGCAGCTAAAATAAGTACACATACTACAGTGTATGGGTCTTTGCACTTTTAAAGTTAGTTCTGTATGACAAATCAAGTTCAGATAAATTTTTCATTCTCAGTAAATTAAAAAAAATTTGTAAGGTTAGTCACTCTCATTTATAGCAATAGTAATATTCTAGTGAATTCGAGCACACCAATCAAAAGATTTATTCCGGTAATTTACACATTTTCACTCTGTGTAGATTTACATTGTATTGCATGTAGGCCAATTTCATTTATCATAGGATCTCGTACTACATTTTAGTGCCAAACTTGAGTCATTGTAACTTCTATATACTTATGCTCAATATATTCGTTATGATTTTATGTTTCATTTTCCTGTTACATATTTACTCCATGTCTTGGTCATGTCTGCATATATTGCATGTTTATTGTATGTCTAACTTATTGTACGTTTGTTGTTGAGTAATCAAGAAAAAAATAATTTAATTGTCAAATTAATTAAAAGGTTCAAATTTCAATGTTGAGTATTGAAGTGTACTCAAAATGTTACTTTCTTGTTAGATATTTTTTGACAAACACGATATATGCAAATGACAAAAATAGGCCCTCTACTCACAAGTGACCTTGATGTTCCGACCCATGGGGTCAAGGTCATGGGCATCAGAAGAAACTTCCAAAGAAGTGTGCTATTAATCTGATAATAAGAACCCTTTCAATACAGAAAGACTGACAGACATACTGACAAGACAGTCAAGAATAATGACCTCACAATATACCTGTATTATTTCTAATCTTTCACTTTCTACAGAGGGCCTTTCCCAACTTACGGAAAACTACCAGCCATTACATGTACCACCAAGTGATTTACGATTTGAAAAAAAGTTTGATGTAATTGTCAATGTGACATACCTGTAAAACTTAAAGCCTGGGAGGAGTCTTTTGACATTTTTCCTGTTATTGTTGTGTTGTATTTATTTTACAGAATATTTAGTCATAGATGTTGTTTGTTGTTGTTGTTTAAATAATATTTACAGGGTGTGGTTTAGGAGGTCTTTGTGGTAATTGTTTTAATATACTGGATTTACAATTTTTAAAGTTGTTTAAATGTATCAGTGCTGTGAATTCATACGGATTTAAGAATGGACTTGCTATATAGAATATATTTTTTACAGAAGCCACTATTTTGGAGTAAAATTTCATATTGAACACAAAAATTACAGAAAAATTCAAAATAATAGCTTTAAAATCACAGTCTGTCTGAATTCTTCCTTCCTTCAGGCCCTGATACCGGTTATTGAACAAACATATGTTGAATCTGAATTCTCTAGATTCAACAAAATTTCAAGAAATGTTTAGCGCACAAAACAAAAATTATGTAGGATCTGCCAAATTCAGAGCAATTTTTCCGGTATGTGACAAAATATTTATGAATGTATACATTTGTGCCTTATTTCAAATGCCTTTGTTAGCTTTTACATGTAATATGTTCATTGTGTACTGGTACACGTAGCCCTTAGTCCAGAAATGTTTATCAATTAGTCAGTATTATCCCCACGATCAATAGAAAATTTTCCTTTCTTCAATAGTGCAGTTTTATCATAGTAATGGGTTAAGGTTAAATGATAGGGTAAACATACACTGCAAGAGAGCAATGTTTTATGAATACTTTCTATGAAATCATAGTTTTATTGTGTAAGCAATTATACTGGAAAATTGGATGAATTAAAAAACTAACTAAACCTTTGAGTTGCCTAGATTGGATCTATTTTGACAGATATTTCTCAAAATCTGCTTAATTTGACCTTTTTTCAATTCAAAAGTATGTGTACATGTATACATATCATTGCATAATTTTTTTTTAAATATTTACAACTAAACTGCCTTTACTTTAAATCAGGGAAGGAAAAAGCTAAGCTTTATATGTATATCCATCATGACATTGTTTCAAAATAGAGATACTGGGTAAAATGGAAAGGTAAATAATTTCCTACCTTTATGTTTGTGTGTTATTTTGGTTAATGAGTTTAACATTAAATTTGATGCAATAAATTCTAACTGTTGATGGGGTAGAATGCACTGTTAAAGTAATTGTGGCACTTAATTAGTTGGAATTAATGAACTTAATTAATTGAAAATTATGAAATTGATTTTGTAGAATCTTAAAGCTTATTAAACTGTTAATACAAAAATACAATTCTTATTTGTTCATAAAACAACTTGTATTCAATGATATCGAAACCAATTTTTTTCTCAAACAATGTACAGATGCCTTGTGAAAATCAAGTACGTTTAAAAAATGTGTCGGTTCTGTGGAAATTGAAAGGAGAAGTAATGGAAAGATACTAAATTCCACTATTACCTACATGTACTGTAAACGTGACAATTTTTCCCGTGGGGGTAATTTTCAGTTTTTTTTTGCGAATCAAGGGACTTCCCGAAAATTTCCCCTGCTGCATTCTTCAGTGGGAGGACATTTTTATCACAAATATTTTCCCCACGTATAACGTCTTGATTTTATACATGTAATTGCGATATTTTCCCCCAGAGAAAATAATGATGTTTACAGTATTTGTCATTTGTACACCTTTATGCTTTTCCAAGCAAGCATTTTATCGGTGGTTGTATACAAATGCAAATGGTGAACAAGAAAACTGTGGTCAAGCACATTTTACTTTTCAAGAAATTAGAAAACTGACCTTGCTGTACAACTTCTGCCTTTAGCAACAATTTGTGAATTCAAAACAAAAAAATAAGGTGATACTGGTCACATACATTGTACAATCCAGAAATAATTAAGGGACCAAAAAGCATGTTTCATCTAAGCGTTGACTGTACACTTTTGTACCATGATAATAAAAATGTACATGCACAGTACACAAATATGTTTCTGAGCAAGAAACAATTCTCAAGAAATCAACACAAATACATGTTTAAGGAATTCAATCATTCATACAGGTACATGTACATAGATGTAATTCTAACCAAACAATAACAAAATCTGTAAATTTCTAAATAATTTGTATGCTTTCTAAGTCACTGTGGAGTTGGCTCCATGAGAAGTGTCTGATTTCCCAGCACTGTCAGTCTGTTCACTTTCCGTATGTACTTGTGTCCTGCCGTTTGTCTTTATAGCGTGTAGGGCATAGTTAATACTGGTATCTTTCGTCCAGCGCCATCTACAGGTCAGAGGATTATACCACATGCCGTGTATTAAACGGGTTGTAAATTGATCTGGAAATAGAAAACAATAAAACATCGCTAAACATGACTGGCCAAA
Organism: Pinctada fucata; assembly: GCA_028142955.1. NCBI lineage: Eukaryota > Metazoa > Mollusca > Bivalvia > Pterioida > Pteriidae > Pinctada > Pinctada fucata. The sequence goes on from AP027104.1 coordinate 35,633,271, forward strand.
TGTAAAATAAGTTTTTTTTCAGTGATAAAATTAGGTCCAAGGTCAAATTTTACGGCATAAATTGAAAGGTCTTGTCATGGGCAAACTAATTGTAAAGTATTATGTTTCTACTATAATAATTTCTTAAATTTTGCTTCAACCAGAAACTTTAACAAAAACTTCAACCAAAATGTTGATGACAATTGGAAAGACACTGCCAATCTAAAGACTAGAATTCTTCTGCAATCCGGCCAAAAATACATGACATACAAAACACAACTAGTATCAGAAAAATTCAAAGTCAAACCATCAAATCTTGTTTGAATTTTGAAAATTCATGAAATCAGTCAAGGACACTTATCACATGTAGTTGCATCAACATTTGGAAATTGGTTATCGAGGAATAGCTGAAAAAAGTCACTTATAAAAATTTTATGGAACGACATGTCATAACATATGAGCCACAGTCTTTGGCCATATTAAAATATAGGAAAATTCCACCTACTTCTATCTAGTATGAATTGCAGATCATCTGGTGAAACAAATTTATCCCAGTCATGCGTTCCCATGGGAACCAGTCGGAATATCCTCTCTGCAGCCACCACAGCCAATCCAAAGGAGATGTTGGTTTTATTTATAGTTGTTAGGAACATGGATCCTCCTGGCTGAAACAAAATATTATTACAACTTTAAAAATATTTTACACAGTAATACATATGCTTTAAGAAAGGAATTTTTCACACACCTCAGTCAAGAAAACACTATATTGAACAGCACATGTGAGATTTTTCTGTTGCACACTAGTCCAATGACATCATCAATTCAAATCTTGACGTTACGGTGCAATAGGCCTTGCTTTACAAACAAAATATTTCGTATAAAACAAAACTCTGAAGAAAATGAATCTGATACTGTTCATGAGACCGAATTACAGGAATCTCAGTCTTGGGTGATATACAGTAACAAAATCGACCTTCATGAACGCCTTGTTTGTTATAATTAACAGCAAATCACCCTCAAATGAGATTTCTCTAAATTGCTCTAGTACATATTGCTGATCGTTAAGCTTTTAATGTCCCTAAAATTAAGAGATTCTTGGTATGATGGTTACCTGTGAACGAAGGATTTTTGATGAATTTAAAAAAAAAAAAAATCACAAAAATGCTATTTTAAGCCATAAGATTATCTTTGACTATTGACCTTCAAAATCAACAGGGTTGTACATGGAAAAATTTTAAAAGATCCTAGAATTACATGTCTACATCTAATAGTATATGTTCATTTTATACATGTACCTTGTCTACAGCATATGAACCACAGCAAGTCTCAAAATGAAACAGAGGTTTTCATTGGAGTAGTTTATATAGATGTCAACTGTGAATCACATGTGAAAAATTGACTTAATCATTAACCTTTCGATGCCAAAACAGGGTAAAACTCTCAAATTTTTACAGCTGATTTCAACTGTGGAAAAATTCAAACTTCAGAAAACTAGGTTTGAAAAACTCTTAGTTGATCTCATGACATTAACTGTGATTTTTTTCATTTTGGTGAGAGTCAAATGTGCCTCACATTTATTTCAAGTGTGAATCACATGTGAGGAGGTTAGGATTTTCTTTACCATTAGAAAATGTTTAAAATAAAAATCTAATGAAATAATTGCAGCAAACAGAATACTGGTATTGAGACTTTTGCAGAATGAAGACTTATTATTTTCTATAATTTAGAAAATAATTGGCTGTAGAAAAAGTGTCATAAGCAATACACATGTAGAATCAACACCGTACTGTGATATCTTTAAAGATGACAGAGATGTAATTGCTCAAAGTGAATTTTCTTAACAGTAGTCAAGGTCACTATGTCACCGAGTGAAATACTAAATAAATGTGAAATATCAAAGCTTTATCATCTTAGTTCAGAAGTTGTGGCCAATGTTAAAAGTTCTAAATGTGGGGTCAAGTTCTAAAAATGAAGTCATTCATGAAGGTCAAGGTCACAGATTAAAAAGTTTCTGTACCAATAGAATGTCATAAGGAAGATACATGACTATGAAATATTGAAATGTTATCTTAAAAGATGAAGGCAATAATAAGCGTAATTTCCTAAAGAAGCAGAGATTAATCTACAAGGAGCTCGAACGATAAGTATGGAATTCCGCCCAGTTGGGACCGAAAAAAAAATTTTCCTCGTTAAAAGAAATTAAAACTCTGAATTCGGTAAGATTTTTGCTGAATTTTATGAAAATAGTAATATTTCAAACATGCGACCTATATTTTGTGTATAATTTGGGTTAAAACAGTCGATTTTAACACTAAAGCCTATGGAAACTGGAAAAGTTTTTTAGAGTATTGTTCCCCACCTTGCTACAGGATTTCCTTTTAATAGAAACTTTAGTTTGACAAGATCTTCCAGCATGGCAAGTAAGATCCTGTAGCAAGGTGGGGAACGATGGCAACCAAGCGATCGAAATATAAAACAAGAGCCCCAGGGGGCACAACGCTCACCTGATACCCATGCACGCTCTAATTGACATACTGACATTGAATACTGATAGTGCCAGTACCAGGATTTTAGCCCACAACCTTTCTTACAAGATTTTTGCCGGATGCAGACAAGTTTTTTTTTCAGACAACCTTTAAAAGTACAAACAAGAGAAAATAGTTACATTTCAAAACAACAACTTTTTTACTGATTTGAAAAGATGGATTATGCGATCCAAAGTCATATGCCCAGCTAATATAGTTCGATTATGCAACATCAAAAATAAAATCATAAATGTCATTAATGTGCAACAGAAACAGAATAAAACAATGAAATGATTTCATAAATTAAGTTTATTTAAAATTGAACACCAAACCTTTCATTATTAATAGCTAGTATGCCAGAAAATAATAAAGCCTGTGTTTGTGAAACACGAATGCCCCGCAGTGGCATCTTTGTTGGTATAAACACCATTTTCTGTTAAGTATGTGAGAGGTCAGGGTCAGAGTAATGTTGGTATCAATGGAAAGATCTTGTCACAAAGAATACACATGTACAATATGAAAGCCCTATCACTAACCATTCAAAAGTTATGCCCAATGTTAAAGTTTTTGAAAAGTAGGTCAAAGGTCAAGGTCACGAGGTCAAAAATTTTGGTATCAATGGAAAGGTATTGTCACAAGGAATACACATGTGAAATATGAAAGCTCTATCACCTTCCTATCAAAAGTTATGCCCAATGTAAAGTTTTTCGGACAAACAGACAGACGGACAGGCCAAAAACTATATGCCCCCGTATCTTTGATTCCGGAAGCATAAAAAACAAAGACTTTTCGGTTTTGCCTTTATTCATATTACATTATACAGAAATCTATGAATGAGAGCTTTTGAATAGTATTGATTTCATCTTAATACATGTAACGTACAGTCAAAATCGTGTTAATCCAATTAACACAGACAAGTTGTTAGCGGACAATATTAATTCAAGTGAGTTGTGCAGAAATTGAGCCAATTTATTTTCCAAACAGCAGTGTACGGTGTATCAAACCTCATGACCCAGTGAAGCCACTTGGACAAATTATTTTCGGTAAATATGCTGAAATGCGGTGCTTGGAAATGTATTTTTAGCATATTGAATCAATAGTCGTGATAAATTTAACTTCGAACTTGATCTTGTCTTTTATGCAATCTACAGATAGGTTTGAAAATATGCAAAATTCGGAACATTTTCGATGAGGACGCAGAGTTCCTGTAAAAAAAGTGAAATTTGCGGAAAAAAAAGGACATGCATGACCCCCCCCCCCCCCTTTTTTCTTTACATTTTTATGCGTGCCAAAGATTCGCAATCAAAAAAGACCAATTTTACAGACTTCCGGGCATTTCAAGTCAGTCAAAATTTTTAGTGTGCACCTTTTTATTTCCTGTAGTTACCCCTACTAAAGGGGCAAGGAGGTATTGAACCAATCAAATCTGTAACACAAGATATACAATGTATGGCGACTATGTTTACCATAGATACAGAAATAAGACAGAGAAAATAATCATTAAATAGGGAAATTGTTCTGAAATATGCATGTATGAAAAAAAAGCAATCCAAGGAATGCTTGTGTCGCCTGCGTAGCGGATTTTTTTTTTATTGAAATTAGGTCAAATATCAAGGGCAAGGTCACTAGGTTAAAAATTATGGAATGTTTAGAAAGGTCTTTTCATAAGGAATACAAATGTGAAATATCAAAGCCCTATCAATTACCACTCAAAAGATATAGCAAATCATAGATTTGTTGAAAAGTAGGTCAAATATATAAGCCAAGTGCACGAGGTAAAACATAGGTAATCACAGATTACGAAGCTCACCTCGTGACAGCAAAATTCAATTCAAACATATTTCTTAGTACATGTATATTGGCTTTTAAAGGCAAAACCACTCAAGCAGAAAAAGTAGGTCAAGGTCATTTTATGAAAGTTTGATCAAAGATACATCCAATATGCAAGTTTGGTACATGTAGCAGTTACACTTTGCTCAATATTGGCTTTTAAAGGCAAAATCACTCAAGCGGAAAAAGTAGGTCAAGGTCATTTTATGAAAGTTTGATCAAAGATACATCTAATATGCAAGTTTGGAACATCTAGCACTTATACTTTGCTCAATATTGGCTTTTCAAGGCAAAATCACTCAAGCGGAAAAAGTAGGTCAAGGTCATTTTATGAAAGTTTGATCAAAGATACATCCAATATGCAAGTTTGGTACATGTAGCACTTATACTCTGCTCAATATTGGCTTTTAAAAGCAAAATCACTCAAGTGGAAAATGTAGGTCAGATGCTGCATCCGATGCATGGGTCCATCTCGGCATCTAAAGATGAATCACTTGTGCAAGTTTGGTTACTGTAGCATTAGTACTTTGTCAGATACTGAGCTACCCCAAACTTCTTATCCAAATCACTCAAGCAGAAAATGTAGGTCAGATGCTGCATCCGATGCATGGGTTCACCTCAGCATCTAAAGATGAATCACTTGTGCAAGTTTGGTTACTGTAGCATCAGTACTTTGTCAGATACTGAGCTACCCCAAACTTCTTAACCAAGTCACTCAAGCGGAAAATGTAGGTCAGATGCTGCATCCGATGCATGGGTTCACCTCAGCATCCAAAAATGAATCACTTGTGCCAGTTTGGTTACTGTATCATCAGTACTTTGTCAGATACTGAGCTACCCCAAACTTCTTAACCAAGTCACTCAAGCGGAAAATGTAGGTCAGATGCTGCATACGATGCATGGGTTCACCTCAGCATCCAAAGATGAATCACTTGTGCCAGTTTGGTTACTGTAGCGTTAGTACTTTGTCAGATACTGAGCTACCCCAAACTTCTTAACCGGACGCGGACGCGGACGCGTGGGGTTATAGCATAAGCTCACTCAACTTCGTTGAGGTGAGCTAAAAATGATGGTATGTGAAGAGAGGTCTTGTCACATGGAATGCACATGTGAAATATCAAAGCCTATCACTCAGCAATCAAAAGAAATAGCCAATCTAAGATTTTTTAAAAAGTAGGTCAAATATCTAGGTCTTGGTCATGAGGTCAAAAGTTATGATATGTGTAGAAAGGCCTTGTCACAAGAAGGAATACACATATGAAAGATCAAAGCTCTATCACTTACCAATCAAAAGATATAGCAAATCTTAATTTTTTTGAAAAGTAGGTCAAATATCTAGGTCAAGGTCATGAGGTCAAAATTATGGTATGTGTAGAAAAGTATTGTCAAAAGGAATACACAAGAGAAATATCAAAGCCCTATCACTTGCTAATCAATAGATATAGCCAATCTTGGTTTTTTTTAAAAAGTAGGTCAAATATCTAGGTCAAGGTCATAAGGTTAAAAAATATAGTATGTGAAAAAGGGCTTGTCACAAGAAATACACATGTGAAATATCAAAGCCCTATCACTTACCAATCAAAAGATATAGCCAATCATAGATTTTTTGAAAAGTAGGTCAAATATCTAGGTCAAGGTCACGAGGTCAAAAAATATGGTTTGCGTAGAAAGGTCTTGTCACAAAGATTACACATGTGAAATATCAAAGCCCTATCACTTGCCAATCAAGAGATATAGCCAATATTAGATTTTTAGAAAAGTAGGTCAAATATCTAGATCAAGGTCACAAGGTCAAACATTATATGTGTAGAAAGGTCTAATCACAAGGAATACACATGTGAAATATCAAAGCCCTATCACTAATCAATCAAGAGATATAGCCAATATTAGATTTTTAGAAAAGTAGGTCAAATATCTAGGTCAAGGTCAAAAGGTCAAAAATTATGATATGTGTATAAAGGTCTTGTCACAAGGAATACACATGTGAAATATCAAAGCCCTATCACTTACCAATCAAAATTTGTGGGGTGTGACACCCAAGTGTGACACCCAAGTGTGACAGACAGACGGACAGACGGATGGACGGATGGACGGACAAACGAACAACAGACAAAGTGATCCCTAAGTGTCGCTGTGCTTCGCAGGCGACACAAAAAGTCAACATCTTAAAAATAAATTCAGCGTATATTTGATAGCGTATGTGGCCAAGTTAATTCGAAGTATGAAAATAAGTACACAAAGCCGAACTAGCTATAGCTTGTCTTATTTAAAAAATCATTAAAAATCTAAAAGTTGATATTTTGACAAAATTCTTTCACAGTTTCATTTCTAGCTATAAATATAAAAATAAAAGAGAAAAAAAACTGAAAAAGGGAAAAAAAAATTGTTGGGGTCCCGCCGGGGTTTGAAGCTACTCCCCATGGGTCCATTTGGCATGGAAAACATACATTAAACCTATGTACAATCTTAAAAAATATTCCTTAAACATCCAAAAGTGGATATCTTGACAAAAGTCTTTCACTTGTAGGGTACCATGCATGAGTACCTCATACCTACAAATTGTCATGACAATCTGAAGAGTGGTTATAGAAAAGAAGCAGAAAATGTATGAAAATCAACCCCCCCCCCCCCTTTCCTTTTTACATAAGAAAAAAATTCATAAAAAATCAAAAAAATAAATTTTAAGCATAAAATACATATCAAAGCATTAAGTAAGTTAAATATGATAAATATGTAGTAAATGAGTGTGTAAAATCATACACTTATTGAGTTATTTAAAGAAATAGTGCAAAAATGTGCATTTCTGACAAAGTCCGAAAAGACGTCAAAAACGCATCAAAAATTTGACTTCGAAGTGGAACCAAAAATAACAACACTTCTTAAGACATCTCTCTAGATCATCCTGATGCTTTCGTTTTGTCGATACATGCTTCGGTTCTGAAGAAGAAGTTTGTCAAAGGAGGGTACCCCCCGTGACCTACTTTTGGCTGTGGTGGCGCCACCTGTTGACAGATCCGGACGAAAAACAACAACACTTGTAGGGGACCATGAGTACTTCATACCTACCAAGTTTCATCAAAATCCCTTCAGCCGTTCTGGAGAAGAAGTTTAAAATGTGAAAAGTTTACGACGACGGACGACGGACGACGACGACGGACGACGGACGCAACACTATGACAATAGCTCACTTGAGCCTATGGCTCAGGTGAGCTAAAAAAAGGGGGGGGGGGGGGTTGAGAAGGCTCAAAATCTTGAGTAATTATGCATAAATCTATCACGTTTTCTTTCGATGGGTTTAGAGTGACGATACTTTGCAATTATATCTAATATGTTAATTAATTAATTATTTTTATGATGTCATTTTATGGTTTGGGTGAGTAGTAAACATTTTGCGACTACATTTTTTTCTCTTGAGATATTCATTCAAACACTTCCAACAAAAAATACTGTTCTCGATTATATTTTATTTTCCTCTATTTATCAAACACTCTATTATTTGTTTTTACGAATAACCACAAAAAAATCTCTTTTTTCGATAGTTTTTCGCTTACATGTAATACTATCTTTTCGTAATGTAAACGCACTAAGCGCATTCATTCATTGTGAACTATTTATTAGGAGTATAGTGATGAACCAAAAATGTAGTTCTGAATACGGAAAAGAAATACTAGTTTTTAAAGGAGGACAATAATTCTACCATTTATTAAATCACTAAATGTATGATAACTTAATATAACTCAGAGTAAAACGATTTTCTCAATTTCATCTCATCTTATTGAATTTTATAACGTAATACAACGGACTCTAAATGGTGGACCCCGTGTTGCTTTGATTTCAAATAAATGCCACGTAGGTAATGTCAATGATAAACATTTGAGTAAATATTAAAGATTATAAGTTTTTCTATCCATAAATATATATTTTATACCTTAAAATAGTTTTAGTAACCCTGGAGGAGATTTTATTATCTGGGCGAATTTCCCGTCAATTCGTGCGAGGTCCTTTGATCTAAATGGGTCCTATTGGACCCAATGAAATTTGACCAATGGGTCCCGAGCCGAAACAATGGGTCCCAGTAGAATTTTATGGGTCCCAAGTACTATAAACAGTCTTTTTTCGCGGCTTCTTAAGTTCACAAAATACAAGTGATATGAATGGCTTGCAGCGTTTCATGTCCACGAGATCATTATGTTCCAGAAAAAAAATTATTCAAAATAAAACGTCTATCTCCCAAACTTCAATCTTATAGTCAAAGTTGTCGAATTAAGTAATTTATTGTTTATTTAGTGGCTTTATTTACACAAGTGAGGCTTCCTACATGTGTATAGTATAACGTTATCCATATATGGTGTACGAAGACGGTACTTACTACACTTAGGTGTGAATGGAACGATTTGAATTGATTTATTCATATTATCCTGCAAACTTTACCATTGAAGATTTTTTCATAAATATATTGTATTTATTACATGTACATATGTACATATATCTGAATCAAATAATAAGGAGTTTGACTCGCATCGGACCGCATACAACTTTTATATAAAAAAAAATTTATGTGCAACATTTTCTCATACAATACCACAGACGTGAGCGGACAAAATATAAACATGAATACACTTCCAGTTTCTCGACTTTGAAAGTTTTAGGTAAACGATGAACTAAAGGGGACGCATTATATAAAAGTGAATAATGCGCATGGTAGGTCGCAGCAGTCGGGGATCAATGGGTCCTGGGCAATTTTTATGCGTCAGAGACGCAGGACGCAGAGGTAGATTAATCCCCGAAGAAGGTCAAACTCTTAGGTCAAGGTGATAAGGTCAAAGGTCAAAGTATCGAATAAAGAAATGCACATTTCAGATATAAGATCTGTATGTGATAGGGTTCAAAGGTTACTGCTTAGGATAAAATTTCAGAAGCAAACCGATAAACAAACAGACAGACAAGGTGAAAACAAAATTATGCTCCCAGATCGATATTGGCAGACGACAAACAGACTAGGCTATGACAGACAGCATCAAAGCTCTCTTCCTTCAGTACTAACATAACCACAATCTAGTTATAATATGTATTACCTTGACTAGACGACCACATGAATTGAGGAAGGAGTCTATATTGGCTAAATGCTCCACCACTTCTGAGGCTACAACAGCATCAAAACTCTCTTCCTCTGTATAACATAACCACAATCTATATGTTATATGTATTACCTTGACTAGACGACCACAAGAGTTGAGGAAGGAGTCTATATTGGCTACATGCTCCACCACTTCTGAGGCTACTACAGCATCAAAACTCTCTTCCTCTGTACTAACATAACCATAATCTATATATTATATGTATTACCTTTACTAGACGACCACAAGAGTTGAGGAAGGAGTCTATATTGGCGACATTCTCCACCACTTCTGAGGCTACGACATCATCAAAACTCTCTTCCTCTGTATTCTATATATTATAATTTTGTATTACCTTTACTAGATGACCACAAGAGTTGAGGAAGGAGTCTATATTGGCTACATGCTCCACCACCTCTGAGGCTACAACAGCATCAAAACTCTCTTCCTTTGTACTAACATAACCATAATCTATATATAATATGTACATGTATTACCTTGACTAGACAACCACATGAGTTGAGGAAGGAGTCTATATTGGCGACATGCTCCACCACTTCTGAGGCTACGACATCATCAAAACTCTCTTCCTCTGTATTCTATATATTATATGTATTACCTTTACTAGACGACCACAAGAGTTGAGGAAGGAGTCTATATTGGCTACATGCTCCACCACTTCTGAGGCTACAACAGCATCAAAACTCTCTTCCTTTGTACTAACATAACCATAATCTATATATAATATGTACATGTATTACCTTGACTAGACAACCACATGAGTTGAGGAAGGAGTCTATATTGGCGACATGCTCCACCACTTCTGAGGCTACGACAGCATCAAAACTCTCTTCCTCTGTACTAACATAACCTTAATCTATATATAATATGTATTACCTTGACTAGACGACCACAAGAGTTGAGGAAGGAGTCTATATTGGCGACATGCTCCACCACTTCTGAGGCTACAACAGCATCAAAACTCTCTTCCTCTGTACTAACATAACCATAATCTATATATAATATGTATTACCTTGACTAGACGACCACATGAATTGAGGAAGGAGTCTATATTGGCTAAATGCTCCACCACTTCTGAGGCTACAACAGCATCAAAACTCTCTTCCTCTGTATAACATAACCACAATCTATATGTTATATGTATTACCTTGACTAGACGACCACAAGAGTTGAGGAAGGAGTCTATATTGGCTACATGCTCCACCACTTCTGAGGCTACTACAGCATCAAAACTCTCTTCCTCTGTACTAACATAACCATAATCTATATATTATATGTATTACCTTTACTAGACGACCACAAGAGTTGAGGAAGGAGTCTATATTGGCGACATTCTCCACCACTTCTGAGGCTACGACATCATCAAAACTCTCTTCCTCTGTATTCTATATATTATAATTTTGTATTACCTTTACTAGATGACCACAAGAGTTGAGGAAGGAGTCTATATTGGCTACATGCTCCACCACCTCTGAGGCTACAACAGCATCAAAACTCTCTTCCTTTGTACTAACATAACCATAATCTATATATAATATGTACATGTATTACCTTGACTAGACAACCACATGAGTTGAGGAAGGAGTCTATATTGGCGACATGCTCCACCACTTCTGAGGCTACGACATCATCAAAACTCTCTTCCTCTGTATTCTATATATTATATGTATTACCTTTACTAGACGACCACAAGAGTTGAGGAAGGAGTCTATATTGGCTACATGCTCCACCACTTCTGAGGCTACAACAGCATCAAAACTCTCTTCCTTTGTACTAACATAACCATAATCTATATATAATATGTACATGTATTACCTTGACTAGACAACCACATGAGTTGAGGAAGGAGTCTATATTGGCGACATGCTCCACCACTTCTGAGGCTACGACAGCATCAAAACTCTCTTCCTCTGTACTAACATAACCTTAATCTATATATAATATGTATTACCTTGACTAGACGACCACAAGAGTTGAGGAAGGAGTCTATATTGGCGACATGCTCCACCACTTCTGAGGCTACAACAGCATCAAAACTCTCTTCCTCTGTACTAACATAACCATAATCTATATATAATATGTATTACCTTGACTAGACGACCACATGAATTGAGGAAGGAGTCTATATTGGCTAAATGCTCCACCACTTCTGAGGCTACAACAGCATCAAAACTCTCTTCCTCTGTATAACATAACCACAATCTATATGTTATATGTATTACCTTGACTAGACGACCACAAGAGTTGAGGAAGGAGTCTATATTGGCTACATGCTCCACCACTTCTGAGGCTACTACAGCATCAAAACTCTCTTCCTCTGTACTAACATAACCATAATCTATATATTATATGTATTACCTTTACTAGACGACCACAAGAGTTGAGGAAGGAGTCTATATTGGCGACATTCTCCACCACTTCTGAGGCTACGACATCATCAAAACTCTCTTCCTCTGTATTCTATATATTATAATTTTGTATTACCTTTACTAGATGACCACAAGAGTTGAGGAAGGAGTCTATATTGGCTACATGCTCCACCACCTCTGAGGCTACAACAGCATCAAAACTCTCTTCCTTTGTACTAACATAACCATAATCTATATATAATATGTACATGTATTACCTTGACTAGACAACCACATGAGTTGAGGAAGGAGTCTATATTGGCGACATGCTCCACCACTTCTGAGGCTACGACATCATCAAAACTCTCTTCCTCTGTATTCTATATATTATATGTATTACCTTTACTAGACGACCACAAGAGTTGAGGAAGGAGTCTATATTGGCTACATGCTCCACCACTTCTGAGGCTACAACAGCATCAAAACTCTCTTCCTTTGTACTAACATAACCATAATCTATATATAATATGTACATGTATTACCTTGACTAGACAACCACATGAGTTGAGGAAGGAGTCTATATTGGCGACATGCTCCACCACTTCTGAGGCTACGACAGCATCAAAACTCTCTTCCTCTGTACTAACATAACCTTAATCTATATATAATATGTATTACCTTGACTAGACGACCACAAGAGTTGAGGAAGGAGTCTATATTGGCGACATGCTCCACCACTTCTGAGGCTACAACAGCATCAAAACTCTCTTCCTCTGTACTAACATAACCATAATCTATATATAATATGTATTACCTTGACTAGACAACCACAAGAGTTGAGGAAGGAGTCTATATTGGCTACATGCTCCACCACTTCTGAGGCTACAACAGCATCAAAACTCTCTTCCTCTGTACTAACCAGATCTTCTACTGTAGCCTGAAAGGAAAAATTATACATACATGTATATAGTCTATATAAGATACAGCCAGTGCAAAGTTAGCGCTGATGTACGCATTTCAGAACAGTCTAAGTATTCTATTGGTAATACGGAAGATGTTAAATACTTCTACACAAGACTACACGAATATTCTCGCGCACTCTTCGATTGTTCTCCATTGTTATGACGTCATCAATTTACTTGGGCAGAAAAGGTGCCCAAGTTTTGAACAATTGTTTAGGTAGGTGACTAAATGAAAAATCAGAACGGACACACTGCACGCACTGCATTTGCGATCTTGCGTATTGCACCTGGTAATGGCATGAGCCAGACATTGAACATGTTCAATGATTAAGTAATCACACCTTCCATTCATTGCTTAGATATTAGTTGATATTCAAGTTAAACAATTAAGACCTGTTATACCCATATAAGGGTACATACAGGCAAAATTGTTTTCCACTTGAATCTGGAAGAAGTTTGTTGATTGAATTGCTCATATGGTGCTCCTTTAGTGTACAGGGCTCTTATCAATCAAATTTTAATATTAGGTAGATTAATTCTTGTGCCTATACTAGTACCTTGAGAAAGCTGAATGTGCTCGACCTGTATATGAACCTGGATATACTTTTGACACTGGATACAAACCTGAATATACTTGACCCTAAGTAGGTACCTGGGTATACTTGACCCTGGATACAAACTTGGATATACAGAGGACTCCTGTTAATCTGATAGTCTATTTGTCGGAAGATCATTATCAGATTAACAGGAGTATCAGATTATCAGGAGTTTGAAATTCCATGGAAATACAATAAAATAGTCCTCTTAATTGTACTAGAATGTATTTCAGACTTTATCAAATGCATTAATGATATTATATAAATAATTACAAGCCATGTTGAATAGTTTTAAAGGGTAAAATACCAATTTCAAAGATTTTGATATGATAATCCATTGAAAATGACGTAAATATCATAGGAAAATTATCATAGTTGACAGAAAATCCTATCAGATTAAGAGGAGTTCTTAAGATTTTTATTAATTTCTATCAGATTAAGAGGACTAATTTACATTGGTTATATAGGAAATGGTTTTGTGTTTTGAAATCATATCAGATTAAGAGGAGTATCAGATTATCAGGTATCAGATTAAGTGGAGTCCTCTGTACTTTGACCCTGGATACAAACCTGGATATACTTGACCCTGAATACAAACCTGAATATACTTGACCGTGGATATACTTGACCCTGGAATACTTGACCCTGGATATACTTGACCCTGGATTTAAACCTGAATATGCTTGACCTGGATATACTTGACCCGGAATACGAACCTGGATATACTTGACCCTGAATACAAACCTGAATATACTTGACCTGGATATACTTGACCCTGGATATACTTGACCCTGGATTTAAACCTGAATATACTTTACCTGGATATACTTGACCCGGAATACGATCCTGGATATACTTGACCCTGAATACAAACCTGAATATAATTGACCCTGGATACAAACCTGAATATACTTGACCCTGGATACTATCCTTGGATCTTCACTCAGATGGTGCTGTGCTACTTTGATATTGTCTTCCACCATGTCTACACCAACCATGAATGCTCCTAGGCGGGCCAAAGGCTGAAACATACAGGTAAGAATGTTGCGCTTGACAAAAAGGCCTGTTATGTTTTGGGTATACAATAAATCCTATCTTAAACTATTATGTATATACTGAAAAGAGCGAAATAACCATGTGTTTACAGTTGTGCTACTATAACGGCTAATCTATGATAACCAATTATTATTGGTCAACAGGCTGTCATGAAAAAGGTTTGGGTGCACAGACACCTGTGACAACATTGATCTACTTTGTTTAGGTGTAAACATCACACTCAAGAAACTTTGTGCAAACTATAGGTACATGTAGCAGAAACAATGACAATTCCCTCTCTTTCTTCTTCAATGGATTTACAAAATAAATGGAATAGAAGAAGGGTAATAAAAATGATTGTGTCTGCCACCTGTGGTTCAAAAACCAGTGTTTCCTCTAAATTTTTGTCTGCAATACTTGTGTGATACCATAGTCCATACTGCATATTACTGTATCTTTTATCGTGACGTCAACTGAGGGATCGTTAAATCTCTGACATCCCATATATTCCTGGACTTACATATCATGACATCAAATTCAAATGTGGTCCAGGCAGTTTTTGACAAGGAATTGTTTGACAAATTTTGGATTATAATGTCATAATTAAAGTCTGCCAGCAGACACGATGTTGGACATTTGGCAATCGATTTGTTTTCACTGTCAAAGGATTTCAATTCATTTATACCATTTACCTCTGACAGTTCATTTATACCTCTTTTATTTATACCTCATTTATACCATTTTATTTATACCTCATTTATACTATTTACCTCTGACAGTTCATTTATACCTCTGACAGTTCATTTATACTCTGACAGTTCATTTATACCATTAACCTCTGACAGTTCATTTATACCTCTGACAGTTCATTTATACCATTTACCTCTGACAGTATACCTCCTCCACTACCCGCATCTAGGATTTTGAGTCCTTCCAGAGGTTTACCAGATTTTGAAGAAGGCGTTTCCAGTCTGTTGATCAGGGCATCTCGTATCCAGGGTATCCTAAGTGCATTAAGGGCATGAAGAGCCTGAAATTCCCCCCTCTCGTTCCACCACGTATGAGCAAGCTTGGCAAATTTCTCTCGCTCCTCTTCATCGATTGTATTATCTGTGACAATAGGCCGTTCTCTACATGTATTTGCTGTGGAGTATCTAAGCTTGGATTGTTGATGGGTGATCCTACACAAAGTATATTATTAAAACATCGATGAAATTAACAATACAACATTATAACAAATAAGAATTCAACACTTTAATTATTCTTTGAAGTCAACCAATCATACATTTTTGTCACTACACTGCATCAAAAATTGGGTTGCCATAATAAAGATTTCAAGTCAAAATAAATTCAGTACAATGTACTTATGCATGCAGTAATATATGAAAGCAAATCATCCAAAGGACAACTAACAGAAATGTATCTGCATTTTGTACCACATACATTGTATAAGGAAAGGGAGGCATAATACATGTACATGTACTAGTATCACCTGACCTTCACCTTGTGACAAATTCC
Organism: Pinctada fucata; assembly: GCA_028142955.1. Classification (NCBI taxonomy): domain Eukaryota; kingdom Metazoa; phylum Mollusca; class Bivalvia; order Pterioida; family Pteriidae; genus Pinctada; species Pinctada fucata. Next base: position 35,649,202 of record AP027104.1, read on the forward strand.
GAATCACGCAAACATTTAAAGATAGTTTGGCCACAGTCAAAATAAATTGGATGTATGTAAAGGTAAGATGCAATAATTTTCTTTACGATGTGCATGTTTAGGGTGGGGTCACTCTGTTAAAAGGGTAACAAAACAACATCACTCGACGTGTAGGTTTTTTTTATCAGTAAACTCAGTCTGGCAATTTTCATAAAATAATAAGATAAGACCTGGTTAAGATTTTTTTTCAAAAGAAAGTCAAGGTCAAGGTCACTATCTCAAAGGTCAAGGTCCCAAATGAAAGGTCCCAAATGAAAGGTCAAGTCATGAAAAAAATATATATGTGAAATATCAAAGCCCTAAACCCTATATTATACCGGTAAGTTCACATGATATAGCCAAGATTCAAAGTCCAAGGTCAAGGTCACTATGTCAAAGATAAAGATGAGGAATCTACATGTGAAATATCAAAGCTCTACCCCTTATAGTTCAGAAAGTGGCCAATTTCATTCATCTTTGTTTTGTTTTGCATTGTATATGGCCAAAACATTTAAAGCACTCAAGGTCAATTTTGGCAAACATGAAATTCTTCCCTTAGTCAAGTATATGAAATAACAATTTGATCCCCTCGCCTTTTATTTGTAACAGCATAAAAAGACTTGGATGCCAATGGTAGAAGGTTTAACATCAAATCGATGTAAAAGTAAACAGGCACTTTCTTAACATTAAAAATTCTCCAACTTGAGTGAGTAATGTAAGTAACATATTTGTCAATTACAATCCGGTGTTGGAACTTGTATTTCATGATAGATTATAATGAAACCAATAAACCAAGGGGGAACTATTTTTAAAATGGCGCCATCTGACGTCTGAGTCTTTTTACGAAGAAAAAGGAAGAGGCTTATCCGAATGATAAAATACATTTATTCAGCTCATAATAATTCGCCTGATGAGAAGAAGAAACTGACTTTAATCCTCATGTAACAAAACATGTACTTATATTAATAATGACAAATACATAAAGATAAACTCATTCCATGTGAAGGACTGAGATCTCTTATTGTCAATTTTTTAAAGATTTAAGGGCACAGCCAACATGTCACATTTATCATATAAAGTAGATATAATTAAGATACATCTTGTAAAGTGACCAGATACATGTGCATTTTTTCACACGGATTCACACCATCAAACAAAATCTAAGAGGGTTTCATTATCAGACAGAAAAAAGGAGACTGTAACAGAGATTACACGTTGTGTAAAAAAAGTGACCTTGTGCAATTAAATATTTTGTCACTAAAACATGTAAAATAGAATAATGTTTAAAAAGCACCAGTCTTTCCCAAAGCTCACTAGCCCGACGCCCGGGCTAGTAAAATTAGGCTTGTAGGTAACCCGACTGGCTAGTTAAAATCGATACGAAAAGCGATGACCATGCACTAGCCCTACTGGCTAGTGACCTGAAAAAAGTTTTCGTAAAGACTGAAGCACGCCCATTTAAGTTGCAACTTTGATTAGTACTGTAAGGTACACATATATAGAGTGCCAAAAAACTAGGAGAGGGCATTATTATATAATGTTGTGAAAACTTTTGCCCAATCCTTTTTCAGTGTTATTTGAAATAAAATATGATTAAACTAAATGTATATAACAGTTGCAAAACAGTGTTGAAACAAACTTGTGCCAAAGAAGTGAATATATATTCATATAGTTTTATAATCCCTGGGACTAGCATGCTAGCTTTAACCTGAAATAAATCAAATAAAATAAAAAAAATTGAGGGAAATAGATGGGGTTGTGTTCAGCCCCTTGAGGCACCTGAAGCAATAATACTTTGCAATGGGCAGTTGGTTTATGATATCCACACAATACAAGATGATCAGATTATTACAGCCAAATGACCCAATTTAATAGAGATTCTGCAAGCCCCCCCCCCCCCCCCCCCCCCAAAAAAAAAGGAACATTCATACTGGGTACATGCAGTCCTTTTTTACGGAATATATCCTATATATAGAATATTTGTTTCTCAAAATCATACAGAATCTACTTTTTTATCATGCATTTTCATACAAGTAAACAGAATTGAAGTGATCGAGGCACGAAATTACATCATTTACATTACGAAATGACCTTTATGTTAAATCAGATTTTTGCCCTCACCTGCATAATTTTAGGCATTTCTCAGTAGTGGAAGATATTGTTTTTGTATATTTCGGCAAATTCAGCCTGGAACAACAAAAGAAAACAGACAAATTTGACATTTTTCCGCAAAAAATCCGCGACACAACTTTAGGAAATTACATTTTAGAAAACAAATGGCAAAATGTAAACGGATTTAATCAAATATCCGAAAACGCTAATAATTTTCAATTCAATATTTTAACGAAAGTAAAATATAGGATTCCACTTTCGGTTCATGAAAATAAATTAAATAAGGTCTACTGTAAAAATCTTTCTGTTGCAAATGATATTTCCTGAAAATTTGCAGTTGACAGAAAACTGACCCGTCTCGGTTTGACTCTTACACCGTCATCATGTGATACGAGAGAGCACAGAGCAAAAACAAGGAAGATGAAAAGTTCTATACATTCTTTCCTTTCTGTTTTCAATCTGTTGTTGGTCGTGACATTCTTAGATGGTACGTCAGGCACGTTGACAGAATCATCAGATTTGACATCAAGAACTTCTTTATTGTTGAATTCAAATATTTTAAAGCAGTTTGAGAGAGATTACAACTTACTATTTTCATCTGAAAAAGCTGGGAATTCCATAACAGATTCAGTTCCCTCCACAAATATCACCAATCCATGTAAAGAATATTTGTCGAAATTCAGTGAAGAGGCTGCAACGTTTGTGAAATGTGCCGTTGACAAATCCAGACCTTTTAGTCTGTGCATTTCTTGCATTGATTCCTACGAGGGAGCTCGGTCAATGTATGATAAGATTGAACAGGTGTGTGAAAAGATATAGTCTCAAAGGAGCTGTCAGAATAAGGGCTTGCATGGTTTACCCCTAAATTGATTAAATATTTGTGTGCCATTTCGGTTTTCTCTCTACATTATATTTCGAGCATTTTGTAAATGTTACTTTTTTCAGGGATTGTTTTGTGCCTTAATATCCTAACAGTTCCTTATGACACAACAGCTGACTAATCAGCTTAAAGTATTTTTTGTCGGGGTTTTGGTGTCTGAGTGAGTTGCACTATTTCTTTCATTTTGAATTGTATGTAAACATGAACATCATATACAATGATAAATGTTAAAGACATGTTGTAAGAGACACCTCACTATAATTAACATTTGAACTCATTACCATGATTACCGGTAATACAATAGAAATTAAAACTGGAATTACATGTACTGGTCAATTCATTTGTAACTTACTGTTTTCATAGAGTTCAGTCATCTCCCAGTATGTTCCTTTTGTCTGTTATTGTCCCTTTTCCATACAATAAAGCAAGAGTATATACTAAAGAGACTGTATTGATTTTTCAAAATTATCGATAATAGAATTCAAAAGATATTAACAAAGAACGAAATGATCCCCTATTTAAATGTCAAGTCTCAATAAAAAAGTCGAGTGAACAAATTCAGCGTGCGTAATTTTACTATTTGTGACCAAAATTTTTAGGTTTAAAACTAGATAAAACTTCCCTTAGTTTGATAATATCAATCTGCATTGAAATAACTATTTTCCTCTAGGATGACAATACTAAGGGAGGATGCCATACCATGCTGTTGGATAATGACAGAGTTCAGGTTCTACATGAAATCAACAAGAACATGAAGGCATTATGGGACAATGCTGTCTGTGATGGTATTGATATAGATATATACATGTCTTATTTACCAAGAAAATATTCTTTGTGGTCAAATCTTTTGTTTTCATGGTCAATATTTTAAAATTCACATAAATCACATGTATGTGCTATTTTCGAAAACCATTTGAGAAGGTATATGACGTAGACTGATTATGACGTCGTTTAATTCTATGGAAACAGTTCTTAAAGTTTGGGAAATGACGGTATAAAATCGACGTTACTGTACCATACAATTTTCATGATGTCACTATAGTTTTACGTCAGTTACGTCTGTAAGGGGAAAAAACTGCATTCTGCAAAGACTCAATTGATGTATTTTAAATTCGCAGTACAAAATGAAACTGATCAGAGCATTAGTTTTGTACCTTTCACTTTGACTTGAATAATTTTTTCTAAAAATATCATTAAGATACAGCTTTGATAAGATACGGCTGTGTATTTATTGATAAGATACTACTTTGCAATATGCAAGATCACAACTACAACATGTCTGTCCTGATTTGGATTTAGTCACCTACCTTAACCATTGTTCAAAACTTGTGCAACTTTTCTGCCCAAGTAAATTGATGACGTCAAGGCAATGGAGAACAATCATAAAGTGCACGAAAACATCTGTATGAAGTGAATTGAAGTACAACATGTATTTGCGATCTTCCATATTATAGGTTAAGATACAGCTAAGTTGCAATGTGGGCATTCTGTCTTTAGCAGTTTCAAACGAATATTCCATGTAGAACAAGGTTTCTGACAAGAGTTATCTTCCTTTGTCTGCATGTCATAGAAATTATATATAGTTTTGTAATTTGACCACGCTAGCCCCTTTTTGTTAATTTCTTTTTTCCCCTTTCCAGCTTCACTCTTAAGGTTTCTGACAAGAGTTATCTTTCTTTGTCCGCATGTTAAAGAAAAGATAATAAAGCTTTGCGATTTGGCCATACCAGTAGTTTCTTTGTTAATTTCTTTTTAATTTACCGTTTACAGCATGCTTCAAAAGCAATAGTATAAATGTGGATAACAATGGAACAGTCACCTACACACTGAGCCAAGGTACAGTTCAGTTCCTGACTTTGTATTATAACACCAGCACATGCATCCGAAAATACTTGAATGTTTCAGAATATGGGGTAAGCATATACTGTAGAAAATTTAGAATTATAATTGAAATCATTCTCTTTAATTGTGTGCTCTTTATTTTGACAATATGTGTCCTTAGATGACAACATTTGAGCTAAGCCAATCACAGGCTCTCAAATGGCTCGTCTTATTTGTGAAAAAAACCCGTCTTCATGGTCGTCATGGATTCAGCATCCTACAAAAGCTGAACAGAAAAAAATGTGGCACGAGCGCGGCTCGAACCCAGACTTAATTTCTGCATGCTATCTAGCATGCTAGCCAGGCACGCTATCCACTACGCTACCGGGGTAGTTGCCATCTGACGCTGATGCTCCGCCCACTTCTTATTCATGTAGAAACTTCAAATTACCTTCTAACCTATTCATAGAAAAAGAGCTCTTTGAAAAACCAGTACTTGTTTGCAGATCTGCATTGTGCCGAAAAAATGTAATCATTTTAAATTTAGAAGAACACTTGTTTGTCTGTACTAAGATTTACAACGTCGAGAAGCAAAATTTAGCATGAATTTTAAAATTCTATAGTACATGTACATGTATATGAATTAAGTTGAACTGATATTTTAGGTTACATATTGCAAAAATAGCCAGTTGTAATTTGTAATAAGATTGTGTTCATGTTGTAAGGGATTCGACTTTTTAAAAAGAGTTCACTGAACTACACTCACACTGTTTTCGCAGGGTAGGATCATAGAAAAGGTCCAAGTCTCTAATTGCATGTACATTTAAATGTGTAGATCAGTAAGCCATGCATTGATATTTCTATCTTTTACAGGGTTTTGAGGTTGAAAGTGTCAACAGTTCTGTTTGTGATGAGTGTCGAACATTCTACAAAGCCCTTAACACACATTTCGTTGATATGCAGAAAGCTTCATCACATCATGTCTGTATGGATTTAGTTGACAAGGTGATTATTTGCTTTTAGCAATCTTGTTTTGATGTACAAATTTTTTATCATCAAGTTTGTAATCAGAGGTTTTTGGACTGTCTGTGTATTACTTTATCTGCAAAACCTTTAACCTTGATCTTTAACTTTTGAATGATGAGAAACAGGACTTGCATTCATATGTCCATTTTTTAAGGCGAGACCTTTCTTTTGGTAACAAAATTTGACCGCCTGACCTTTGACCTTGGAGTATGACCTACTTTACTGATAGCAGTGTAAATACTGACAAATTTGCTGACAGAGGCGATCACATTTCACAAACTCCTCTTGTTTTTAGTTAAGAAAAAAAAAACACTGAAATTTATATAAGGAATAAGGAAAAAAATGTGAAATTTATAAGCATGTATGTGTACATGAGGATTACAAATGTAATTTATTTATGTATATGTATATTTTCAGATGAACCATACACGTCTAGTATGGGGGAGCACACTTCATTGTACAGAGAGTTATAAAGAAAACATGAAAATCATAGCTATTGGCATTTTCATGCTGTTCTTACCGGTCATATTTTACGTTTCTGGACGATTCTGTGGTCAGAGGAAGCAGATCAAACTCATGACACGTATGTATAATGATATTTCATACAACAGAGTTGGTTCTATGATGATGATTTTTTGTGTCACCTGCGAAGCATAGCGACACTTAGGGATCACTTTGTCCGTTGTCCGTCTATCTGTCACACATGGATGTCACACCCTATAAAAGTGATTCTATGTTTTGCAGGCGACACATGCATTCCTTGGAATGATTTCTTTAGCTATTCTTAACAGTAATTTTTCTAAAGTGGCTGAATTCATCAATTACATGTATTTCTTGAATATTACCTATCCAACACTTTGTGCATTCAACTAATAATATGTCCAACTAATTGTAATTTTGTTCATTTTGAAATGAATGGTACTTAAGGTGGGTCCCTACTTGTGAATTTAACAGATGAATTTTGTATTTTAAGGTTATTTTCTATACATGATAGTCAAAATGACATAATGAACACAGACACAGATAGGTAATTTTGTTTTCATTTAAGCTACAGTACATTAAAGACAGGTACCCTAACTCTTAAAAATTGAGAAATATCAAATATCCATCATATGCTTTTGAACCCTCCAAATTCAGTGATGATACGAATATGTTTATTTGTTTTGTTTTATATTATGAGAACAAGTCATATAGAAGAAATACAATACATAAAATGATATTGTAACATAAATCTAAGTATGATATATCTACAAACATTAGGGTACCCCCTTATAATTTCATCACATTTTCAATTAAGAAATTATACTATATGATTGGTGTGGACATTGATAGATTGCACCATCTTTTGCTTCTTTTGGGCATTTAAGATCTTCTGTCTGTGTTTTACAATGCGCTGGCTCGTCCCTCACCACTTTGTAAAACGTTATACGCAGACTGCTGCATATAGGGAAAAACCTATAACGGTTCGAGTAGGTCAGCCACCTTAAATGATTGATTTAACTACATTTGTACAAGTAGGAGCTTTACATTAAAATGTCACGGTAACAAATGTCTTCAAAATACAATGTTCAGTGTCTGAAAAGATTCTGTCATCACGATATGCATATTTAATAAATTACTCGTTAATTTAATACTATCACAACTACATACATGTATGCATTTAAACATAGGGTAATTAAGGATTACATAGCTCGCCTTTACAGGTTTTTGTCAGAAATGAGGTTTAAGTTTCTGAAAAGTAGGTCAAAGTCCAAGGTCACTAGGTCAAAGGTCATGATCTCAAATGAAAGGTCTCGTCATAAGGTATCTACATTTGAAATATCAAAGCCCTACCCCTTATAGTTCAAGAGATATAGCCCAGGTTAAAGTTTTGTCTATGGACGACAACGACGTCGAGGGTATGACATTAGCTCTTCGGACTTTTTCATCCCGGCGAGCTAAAAAAGATATTTGAAATATGCATAATTCACAATACAAAGAAACTTTATCAATACATTGTATATTTGAAAAGTTTACACTTTCCTGAATTTGTACAAATTTTGAAAATTACCGGTAAATTGACTTAAATGTATATGTACATGTACATGTATTTCTGAATCTTACTTTCAGAGAAGAGAATGTCCAAGAAGGCCAGGGAGTATCATTATGGAAGTTTTAACGAGGATAGTGAAAGTGAAGGATTGGACAGCCATTCCTCTGAGGCTCACGCTGTGGTGTACCGAGGGAATAAAATTATACTGCCTACAGAATAGGAGTGGAAATACATTATTTGTCAATTATACATGTAGTTCATGTTTGAGCGTGTGTGAGTTTGTACCTTGCAAAGCCAGGGCTGTCACTAGGACTGATTTCATCAGACATTGTGGCATTATGTTAAACTAGTACCAAATTTTCATATCAATATGTGTCACATTCCTCAGAAGCTAATGCTGTGGTGTACCTATGAAACAAAATTACACTGCCTTCAAAATAAGAGTATACAGAAGATTATTCATCAATGAACTTTATGTTTGAGTTTGTGTAAGTACCTTGCAAAGCCACTGCCATCACTAGGACTGAATTTGGCAGATATTGTGCAGTTTTGTTGAAGCAGTATCACCTTGTCATAAAAATGTCATGTTTGTCTATCAATGATCATTCTCAAAATTTATTTATTTTATTTATTGTAAATGTCCTCTATTATTGTATATGGTACATCAAGAATATTTGACACGAGGGTACATGTACTGCTGTGTGTTGCCTTTGAAATGTAACGATACTTAAGGATTTGCTACTGTATTAGTCTTATGCAAATAAGTACTTACACGTGTTCCATTCGTTCTTCTTCTGAGAAAACTAGGTTATATTAGGGTACCCATTTTATAAGCAACAATTAAGCATATTTCGGTAGCGAGGGCATATGTGATTGATGTAACCAGTTAGTTTCTAATTTTTAGTACGCTAGACTCGCTTCCATGAAGAATTGACAAAATACTTTATTCATAGTTTGATGTTTACGAGACCATTTGTTTCGTTAACCAACGGTAAGATTGGCAGACATTGGTACATGTACCATTGGCATCTGATCATTGGTACCATTTGCATATCTCCGAACACACCCAGTCTCCTCATTACTGTTAAGTTTTAAAAGAAAAATCCTCTGAAGTCATTGAATTGATAACACAAGGAGTTACATGTATTTGTCTCTTGTTCAAATTTTTGTGCATTTACATGTACATTGTATGTAAAGAATTGAAAATACTCTTACCATTGTCTTTCAAATAAATAATGTTAAACAACTATCTACCTGTGAGTGATTTTTTATGTCTACCAGCATAGCCTAAGGTGACTTGTTGTCCCTTTTCAAATTTCAGTTTTTTGTTGCATTGTATAGAAAAATCATTCCAAGGAATGCATGTGTCGGCTTCGAAAAATAGCGACATTTTTATATAGGGTGTGACATCCAAGTGTGACAGACGGACAGACAGATGGACACAGTGACCCCTAAGTGTCGCTATGCTTCGCAGGCGACACAAAAATCAGGATACATTGATGGATATGAACAGATTTAATTTATATGCACCAACGTTTGGCTGGTCGTACGTATGTTAAGGTGATTTCTGTATGCTCATCCATAACACTTTCAAGCCATTACTTTTAGATGTTTAAAATATTCCAAGAGAACCTAGTGTGCATGACTACAGTTGACAAATTCTTTCTTGCAGTTGATGATTTCATTTCATAATTTTGTTGTCATTATTGGTAAATTGATAGAACTTGAACACATGGAAGATTTAATAATGCAGAAGGGTTCCAACTCTATACCTTCTTGAAGAAAATTTAATAAGGACTGTGGAGTGTATACTAGCTTTTTGTCCAATTTGTGGACTAGTGTATACTAGCGGAGTGTATACTAGCTTTTTGTCCAATTTCTACTGACCTATACATATACATTGTATGTACAGATCCTATCTAGTATTGCCATGTTTGCAAAGTCTGATGTACTATTACCCAAAGATAGCTTGTCACGTCAGTTTTACCGAAAGATGAAATTTACCAACATTGTGAAGGAACTTACCAAATGAATTCATCAAACACAAGAAGCAATTTATATACTCTTATTGTCCATAACAGTAAGATGATTAGTTGCACTCTAGTAGTTGGTATTATTAATACTTACTGGATGCTGATCTGTCATGACCCACAGTCAAGGTCATACCTTTTTAAAGGTCAAGGTCACGATGGACTTTTGACATATTGCTTGCAAAACATAAATTCCAAAGTAAATTCATACTTGGTTGAGTGTGAATCTGGGATGCTGTTGTCATGGTCGCGATGCACTAGATGGGCGAAATTTTGATTAAGCTTAAGATTAATACTTCTAACGGTTTACATGGATTTATTTCATAGGATTGTTGACTAGAATCAAACGTTTGAACAAGAGTCTTCACTTATTATTACATTATATATATCTTTAAACTAACAAGTATTATGGAGTACTATCAGAATAATTATGGATGAACTGGCAGGCAATGCCTCCAGGATACTAGGGGCATCCCACTAAAGTGACCAAAGTTAGATTATGATAAATTAAAAATGATATTGTGATAAATGATAAATTATAAATGATAGATTATGATAAATTCAGAAGTAACAAAATGCTCCAAAGAAAACCTAATTGTCCTGAATGATGCCTCAAGTTACTGTTCCATTGCAAAGCATTTGAATGCACATACATACATGTAACAGCACAAATCGCATCACAGTTTCTGCAGTGATTTTGAAAAGATAGATAAAGTCTAAAGTAATTTACACTTTCGTAGCCTATTAATACATTGTACATGTATCTCTTGTGAGGCCTTTAAATTTTTTTCCAGAGACCCAATGTGAAATAAAAACATTAAAGCATAGCATCCCATCAAATAATGGCAAACTTCAAATATTTTTTCCATTTATGCAATCAACTGGTAATAAGAAGTTTTATTTTCTATTTTGTACTACCATAATCTTGATCTTTAATCCCTGACCTGCGTCATCCTCTTACTGTGAGCATTGAGCAACTCTCACACAAAGTTTGATGAACATCTGAAGTAATCTGTGATAATCTATAATTATAAATAGATTTTACGTAGTTTTACAGTGCAAGTATATTTCTGGAGTATCTGCAAGGATAACTAAGAATATTTGCAAGTTGTGACCTAGAAAATCAATAGGTATTGCCCTCTCACCATGTGCAACGCATATGCAAAGTTTGGTGTAAACATACATGTACTCAGTAATCTGCATCTTTCGATGTCCATCCAATGCAAACAACACCACTGTCATATCCCGTTAAGGAGAAAGATTAATGTACATGAAGCAAATTGATTTTTTTTATGAGGAAAACCAATTTTTCCTCACTTTTTAATGCAGTGATAAAAATTAACATTAGATGTGTCTAACACATGATTTGGCATCCAAACAATGTTGAATATTTACATCATTTTAAAAGTATGCAAATTATACACATAATGCTACATGAACATGTACTAACGTCAACAATAATACAGAAAGCATGAGAGATTCCTTAGAATAAACTTAACTCTTAAGTGTATTCTGTCTTTTTATTCCAAAATTAGGGAAACAATTTACATTACAGTCAATAAATATTGCTCAGTCCCAACGTTTCGGCCGAAGCCTTCTTCAAGGTGGAGTCCTTTTCGCTGGATTACATCGTATTCGTTTTCAAATTCATCAAAGCAGTCTTGTAAAGAGTTCACTCTTTACAAGATTGCTTTGATGAATTTGAAAACGAATATGATGTAATCCAGCGAAAAGGACTCCACCCTGAAGAAGGCTTCGGCCGAAACGTTGGGACTGAGCAATATTTATTGACTGTAATCTTAAGTGTATGTCAACTCAAATAGATCGTGATTATTATCTTCTTACAATTACATGTAGTTCTAATGGAAATTTTAAAGCGGCTTTATGCAAATAGAAAGATGATTTCCAACTACATGTACATACTGAAAATTTCAGAGCACATTGGAGATGATATCAGAATAATGGAACGACGAGATAAGAAAATCATTCCAAGGAATGCATGTGTCGCCTGCGAAACATTGCGACACTTGGGAATCACTTTTATATAGGGTGTGACAGACATCCAAGTGTGAAAGACAGACTGACAACGGACAAAGTGACCTAAGTGTCGCTATGCTTCGCAGGCAGTACAAAAAGTACAGCTAAATGTATGAATGTATCTGAAGGATGAATTTTTCAATATGAAATGTTCAAAACAGGTCTGTAAGATAGTTGGTGAATACAATTGACAACGAGGAATGAAATTTGGCCAACATGCCTTTCTGTGTTTATCTTTAATGTTCATATAACGGTAGTTGAAGCATACAAATTCATGTAGATGTATATTGTCTTCTTTAATGACAAATTTGAAAATCAACGATAAATAAGGTGATCAAATCAGCCATTTTGATAAAAAGACACAAGAAACCGAAAAATGCTGCGCATAGACTACAGACTTGGAGACGTAATTCCGACGGTGTTCGTATGTTACTTTCCTAGTGTCAGTCTCCAGTCCCCTGAAAAACATCAAAATGAATATACAAAGTTAAACTAACGATAGATCAGTAATGTATACATGTATGCGCTTTTAGAAATCAATTGAAATAAAAGCTATTTTGTAAACTTGTTGAGAAACACAAGTAACATAAATTCATAATGCTGTTAACAACATTTTTGTTTTGTAATTACATGTATTTTCTTTCCTGGAACTTTAATATTTCAATCAATACATATACACATCAGTGAACTAGAAAACATTACAAAAGCCATGGGACTTGCTTTAGGTTTAAAAAAATCTATGAAATTGACCTTGAGCTTTGACATTGTGATACAGTTCTATTTAGAATCTTAATTTCATGTGAAACGAGTCTTAGATACATTTTGTACATAAATGTACATGCATGGTATTGTGATTATCCTTATTCAATCAAAACAGCTTTAGATGGCAACATTTGAGCTGAGCAAATCACAGGCTCTGAAATTGCTCGTCTAACTTATGAAGAATCTGTGAAGAAACCGTCTTCATGAATCCTGCTGACGCTGACGCTCCGCCCACTTCTTACTCATGTAGAAACTTTAAATTACCTTCTAACCTATACATGTACTTAGATTGTGATTTCGACTTTCTACTTTTCCTTTTTTTGCTACATGTATCAAAGTGTTTATAGGCAGAAAAATTATTCACTTGAGGTTAAACAGCAAGAATTATTCACTTGAGTCTAAACAGCAAGAAGAATATTGTAAACTGACTTTCTATGCAAGTTTGGGAATGAAAATTATATTCAAGCCAAGTACAAACAAAATACAATCTACTTACATCTCTTCCTTTCCTAAGTTTAGATTCTAACCTGAAATACAAGAAGTATACCATCAAATGAATTCCTTTACTATATCATCACCACGAAGTAATACCGAATATTGTATTTATTGTGCATTAGAGAGCATGCAAGATCAGTGAAAACATTTCATCCAAAACCTTCCGTCAACTTAAACTTACCTATGGCGATTCTTATTTTTGTTTTTCTTGTGCCGTATTGCTCCCCCACCTTTATGTAATTTACCGGAGTGATTTTGTGACGATTCGTTACTGTTCTCACTGTGCCCGTTCGGCTGTGGAGTGTTAGCACCGTTCTGATTGTTCTGAGACTCGGGACTGGATGGTAAATCTCTGTCTTCTGTAATGATATTCATTGTTCATTCAAACGTCAAGGTCATTACCAAACCTATGACTTTAAATCAACATTAATATCTTCTGATGAATTCCATTTCTAAAGCTATGAGTCCATAAAATATTTATATCTTATTCCTAGATAATTGATGAAATTCTTAAGTTTCAGTGTCAAAGGTCTAAGTTACAACCTTTTATATTATCAGAAATTATATTTTCATTATTATTTTTTACTATTTTTTTACACTTGATAAAGGCCAAGGGGCCGAAAATTTGTGTATTTGAGTGTTTGTGTTTTTATTTTTTATTATCAGTTAGGGCTGGGCGGTGCACCGAAAAATTCGGTGCTTCGAAATTAGCATTGTCGGTTCGATGCACCGACGTAGAATTCCAGATTTCGATTCGGTTCAGACGTAATTTATCAAAGTAAAATAAAGTCAAATAGTGACCAGAGAATGTTTGAAATTGCTTAAAAATTATATCTAAGAAGAGCAAAAAGTAAGATAAGAGCGAACATTCACTTATTGCTCCGATTTACATACACTCCCCCCCCCCCCCCCCCCCCACTTGCAGACCTTCCATGAAAAGGAAAGTGAAAGTAGCTCTACTTTCGCTTTCCGTGAACTTGACTTGTCAGAGGAAGCTTTGTACAAGCAGCAACAAGAATAAACGGGATTGTAGTTGCCAAATATCATGTAAGGAAAGCTATGTCCACTTAAATATATACTGTGAAACCTGTCAATACTTGGTTGTTGAAAAATGAGGTGTTGAAATTTGTATTTATATTTTTAAAATTTCTCACAGTACATGCTGTTGTGTTGGAGCACATGCATTCACCATAATTATGGATGTAAAACTGATGAAACCCCACACATTCTTCAGATTATTATGCAAACTATTATGCTGTATGAGGTTAGACTAAAGTGATGGTCAAATCGATTGAGATTTTCTTCATTTTTTGTGAATTTTATCCATTTTTGCATAATATTTTGTACTTTATCTCATTCAAATGAACCGAATCGAAATTAACCGAACCGAGGCCTTGTGAATCGAAACCGAACCGAATCGAAGGATACCTGAATCGTCCCAGCCCTATTATCAGTTTATGAAAAGTTTGATATTCCAAAATTTCATTACTATAGACTATTATTATGAACCAACAATGTCTATGAAAATGATAAACATGTAATGTATTATGATTTCAAAAGAAATGCACTATCAGTTTTACTTACTTGATTTTTCATATTGGTCTACTATGCCACTGACAGCCTGCAATACATTCAGAAAAGATACTCATTCAATATGACATTAGTAGTATAATATAAACTGTATTGCATTTTCTATTTTTGTACTAACAGAGTGCAGATTTGTAGGTGCAGTATTAAATCCAAAAGTTTATCCTCAGCATAAATGCATCTGTTTAACACCTTAAAGTCCCTGTCGTACATTGTATTAAAAATACATGAAAAATAGCGAAATACATGTACTGAGCTCTCCATTATTCTTCATGGCTGAATCACATACCTACACATCATGTTTTTTTTTTATATTTTCATTTCCAAAAAAAAATCTGCTCACTACATGTTTCAAGAAAACTTTTGCTTTAAACATGGTTATTAATTCCTTTATCTTGAAAATGACTACTGCACATGCACTTATTTTAACTGGGTTCATATTCAAACAGAATAAAACCTTCTAAGAAATTCATGCACTAATTTTAAACATATGTAATCACAGATTACGAAGCTCACCTCGTCGCAGCAAAATTCAATTCAAACATATTTCTAAGTACATGTATATTGGCTATTAAAGGCAAAATCATTTAAGCGAAAAAGTAGGTCAAGGTCATTTTATGAAAGTTTGATCAAAGATACATCCAATATGCAAGTTTGGTACATGTAGCACTTATACTTTGCTCAATATTGGCTTTTAAAAGCAAAATCACTCAAGCGACCTTGACCTACTTTTTCCGCTTGAATCACTTGTGCAAGTTTGGTAACTGTAGCATCAGTACTTTGTCAGATACTGAGCTATTTCAAACTTATTAACCAAGCCACTCTGAGCTACCCCAAACTTCTTAACCAAGTCAATCAAGCGGAAAATGTAAGTCAGATGCAGCATCCGATGCATGGGTTCACCTCAGCATCCAAAGATGAATCACTTGTGCAAGTTTGGTTACTGTAGCATCAGTACTTTGCCAAATACTGATCTACCCCAAACTTCTTAACCGGACGTGGACACGGACGCGGACGCGCGGGGGTATAGCATAAGCTCACTCAACTTCATCGAGGTTAGCTAAAAACTAAAATGTTCCCCAAATTATTTGTCTGCAATAGAATATAAAGGTAATAAGTCAACTTGATTACACTTACACAATGTCAATTCGCCCCATTTCTAAAATTGGTATTTGCTATATTGTAAACATGGAAGGTAATTTTCACAATTGTATTATTATCGCAAAAATAACCCCTGTGGAAAAGTTACAACCAGTATAAAAGACTAAAGGAAATACTCTCAATTTCGCCAAAATTACCTCCACACGTACTGTTGCAATGGTCATTTCGCTAAAATTTCCCCCAGCGAAAATAACCACATTTACAGTAATTTGGTTACGCTAAAATAAGCACACAAAACAGTACCTCTCCATGCAAAATTAAAGATTTTTTTGCGATGCAGTAACCGTAATTTTAATATACTTACAGCAGCTGAGGTGACGGAGGATTTTGAGAACAGTCTGTCCGCCTCCTTAAACTTCCTGTTCCTCTTATCTGCCTTACTGTTTGTGTTCCTGGAAAATAAACTAGCCCCCATATGGACGGCTTTAATTCAAAGATGATTGAATGAAGATGCATCGTAAAATAAACTATGATTCACTGAAGATGCAAAATAAACTATGATTCACTTATATTTCAAATTAAACTATGATTCACTAAAGATGCATTGCAAATTAAACATGTTAAACTATGATTAACTGAAAATGCATTGCAAATCAAATTGATTCTATGAAGATGGATTCAGAAATAAAGTAAGTGGAGACTCATTGGACTGAAGATGCATTGACAAATTTTTAAACTAAAATTGAATGAAGATGCTTTCAAAACATAGTAAATAAAACAATGATGCATTGCAAATAAAACTACACATGTATAAAATAAAACCAAATGAAGAAGCATAGCAAAAATGAAATAAGGAATTGAAGGAAACCAAAAACGCAAATTTCTAAAAGTTAATGAGAATGCAGTTAAAAATACAAGTAATAAGTATGATTTCATGTGGGTGAAAAATACCGGTATGAAATCATTTTGAAAGACTAAGGTTAAAGATCAAATAGTCATACTCATTAATGATTTCAATATCAATCATGTCAATTTTAGACAATTGAATACATCTACAATGTACTCAATTTTTTCTGTTTTCACAACTTTTTAAAAGCTTTGTAGCTGTTTTGTGCTACATGTTTTATTATGAAGAAATTCTTATTCTAAAGGTTTATCTATTGCTATCTGAAGTAGTATCAAGTGTACGACAAGACTTGTGTTGCAACATTTTCCCTATTGCACGACCAGTGCCCAGTTTCACAAAAATTCCTACGAAAAATTTCCGAAATTTTCGTACCAGTAACTTTCATCATCAAATAAAAGCTTAAAATGTTCTTCAATTTAGATTATATTGTACTTTCTAATATCAATTCAACATAATACAGGTAAATATAAATTCAGATACAAAATATCACAAGGACCTGTAACGATAAGGCGTAAAATATGCCCAAAAATTATGAAATTTTAAGGTGATATCACACGTTTCGTGTTATACAACATTTATTTTCAGAAAAAAAAGCATAATTCTGATTTCCTAATTTAATTCAGATGTAAGGGACAATATTAGGAGGTCACCATCCAAAATTTTGAGATTTTGAAATTGATCAGACTTTTTAGCCATCCATTGATTGTAATGGAAATGCTCATTTTTTGGCTATATTACTTTTTCAGCCCAAGATTTTCAAATGAAACTTTACATGTGATTCCCTCAACATATTGTGCAAATTCTTATAGAAAGAAATCATTCAATGACCACGTCATATGTTGCAAAATCTGACTGAATGTGTAAATTATCATGTAAAAAATTAAAAGTACAATTCGAGTTATCTTTCTTTACTATGTGACCAAAGACAAAAGCATCCGAATTTATATAATCATCTTTTTGAAATATCACAGCAGCGTCCCTTCACTCACAAAGATGTCAATATGTAAATAAATAGAGCCGAATACAGATTTTGTGAGATAACACGACAGTATGTGCACATGTGTAATGATATTACATGTACCATATGAGTAACTATATTATAAGTTTCTCTACATTCAAACACTTTACTGACACCTGACTTATTTCTGAATAGAAACGACATATGTATGTAGGTAAAAAAAGTCTTAACAAAATTTTCAAGTACATTTGAAAGTTCAATTTCAGCGAAAAAATGACTTATGTTGGTCACTCTAGGCTTACCATTACTTTGCAAAGAAAAAAAAAACATTCATACTGATTTACGACTCAGGCTCGAAGCGCGGTCTTCTCACATGGTGAGCAAGAGCTCTACCTCTGAGCTATTGGGTCGACTTGACGATTGAATGATTATAACAAAGCCAGAACATCAAGACATTTTAAGTTACGAAAATCGGAAATCTTCAGCGTGGAGATTTCTTTAAAATTCTCGTCTAAGGGAGGCTACTGAAACGCGTGTGATATCTCGTTAAAGTACTTCATTTCTTTAATCAAGTTGGTGAAATACTTTAAAAGATAAAACCCCTTCAAAATCTGAAGAATTTTTTTCATAAAATTGCTCTAATAGAGAGATATATGAATATAAATGTGCTTATTTTGTATAGAAATCAATGAAAATCGTAAAAGTTTTCATAAAATATCGTTCCCCCCCTTGGAACACAACACCACTTCTGCCTAAGATGTATTTTCATAAAACAAATTTTCTGTAAAAGCAAAGGGGGGAACAATAGTCAACTTACGAAAATGCGATTGGGCGGGTAGGAGTGAAGGAAAGATGCGAAATTAACTGAGAATTAGTAATTGGCATTTGATTCGCTTTTGGCAAATAATTAACTTTTTTATTAATAGTTTCGAATAAATCAATTTTCAACAAAAAATATTCGTTGTTTGTTTACTTTTTCACCAACAAACTCATTTATTCTAATTTTGGGCATTGATAATCAACAACCCCTCGCAATAAAAGTTAACAATTAGCGTTAACGACTGAAGTACAAGTCAATCTTGGAAAAATGCTCAAAACTTCCTCGGTAACATTCACAAGTATCTAGAAAATGTAATTATGGCAAATGCAAAAGAAATATGATTTTATATACTGAAAACAAAGCTTATTCAAACTATTTTTATAAGGCACGGTCCATTTGATATTCTGGGGGGGGCTTGGGTTTTTTTCGAAAAAAATAATTTTGCTCTCAATTTTTATGAAAAAAATAAATTTGCTTATGGTGTGACAGAAAAAAATAATCTTGCTCTTACAAATAATCTGAATTTGAAGAATTACCATATAATTTCGCTAAAATTCATGAAAATTTTCCGGCTCGCTTCGCTCGCCGCAGTTTTCAAATTGTATCACAAATTTTTGGCTCGCTTCGCTCGCCATAGTATTATATCAAAACATTATTTACTTATGGCAATGTTCATATATTTGAAGATATCAAAAGTTAAACATGTATGTCAGTGTTCTCCCCAGAAATTTCAGATAGCATGGTGCTAAGTCTTCGCGGTGCACCTTACGTTGGGATGTGCCATTGCATCATTGCGCGTTGCATCATTGCCTACTGTTTCATGTGTTGCTGCTTTATTACTAAACTGTTCAAAATAATTTTGATAATGATTCTTATCTACATGCCAATTATCATTAAATAATAGACAGTGAGATCATTGGTGTTCTCTTTGTAAAGAGAGATTCATGACAGTTTTAAAACTCAATTAGTTTTGGGCCTTTTGAGAAAATTATCTTGAGACTGTCTCATGACCATAACTCCAGGTAGCTTAGTGTAAGAATTTGGCATATTACACTGATTTGGAAGGAAATTCTGTGAAGGGGCACTTTCCATGTTTTTCTAAAATATCAATGGGCCATTTCTTCAAAACAGTCTAAGTTTTCAATGGTTCATTTTGCAAATTAATGGGACTATGGTGCATGTCCTCTGTCCTTCCTAATCACTGATATTAGTGAATCTAAGTGTGTTATGGAAAGGGTGTCTAACCTCGAGTTCTGAATTTTTGGTTCAGGGAAAGGGCAGGTTTCACCTTTTAAAAAAGGTTGAAAATTATCTTTATACAAATTCCTACTATTCCTACTTGAAAAATTGGATATAAATATGGAAACATTTAACCCCCCCCCCCCCCCATCCTTATTAGCCATTGCAATATTCTTTTGGGTAATCTCTGTCAATGAAAGCTGACAATTGTTCTACTTTGCCAACAGTATGGAGCAAACCGGCCAACCCCCCCCCCCCCCCCCCCCGCACCAAAGAAATCAAGATCTATTTTGTAATTATGTCAATCGTATAAAAGCCTTCTATATCGCGCTCCGACTCATCAATAAAACGATGGTCCGTGCACCATGTTGTGTTTTGATGACTATCTAAACTTCTTATTAACTAGATTCAAGCAGGGACGTTTATATACGTCCCTGATAAAAAAAAAACAAACAAACAAACAAAAATACGGACGTACCGACTCGTTATTTATTCAAAGTAGAATGATTCGCGCGAGCGAGATAACCTCTTTCATATCTTGTAAAAGCGGCAATTATTTTTTTATGACGAAACGGCGAGGTCGGGTAATATGTCGAATAGTAAGACGGATTAAAAACATATTTTAATGACATCTGATATACCGTATTTCTATTACGCTGTAACTATATGACACGTGCCGGTCAACACGATCTAGCCATTATACATGAAGATGAAAACGTTTTCATGAACTACGTTATAGGGTGGTCGTCTTTTGTTGGTCACTCGATAGACATTGACAACGCAGTTATTTTAAATGTCCGATAGATTGACGTGCGCCGTAGAAGCCAGACACGTTCTCAGCTCAGGTAAATAAAGCTTGCGGGGGGTTACAAGACGTTTAACACTTCGGGTTGTGTACAGCCGGGGCTAATTAACCGGGAAAGCGGCTCTTAAATCAATCAATTAACGCAAAGGGGTACACAAAATAGTTAATTCACGAATTTTAGGGGAAAAAATATAGCATGGCGGCCGTAAAATATAGCTTGGTGCTAATCCCGATAGCGTGGCGGTAAATCTCGATAGCGTGGCGGGGCCGCCACGCTAAAAAGGCCTGGGGAGAACACTGTGTATGTGAATGAAAAAGGGCTTCCATAAAAGCTTAAACATATCATCAATATTTATGTATTGCTATTAATACATGCTGCATGTATCCCATAGAGTCTTATTTTATGTTCTTGTAAGCTTGGAAGAAGAACTTCAGTTATTCACCAATTTACAAATATTAGTAACATTTAAAAATTTGTCTAGGAGACCTTCTTCTCAGACCCTCTTATACATGTTATATACATGTAACTTATATAAAATATTGAGAATTGTATAAAAGTCTTTTATCTCTCTGTTTAAAATAAAAATAAACTAATATATTAATATTTAAAGTTTTGAGTAAAAATATAAATAATTTCTATTGATAAAACACAAACATTCTTTAATATGTGCATCACTTTCCTAAAAAAAAATTCCTTGCTCCAACTTTGCAAGAAAAAAATAATTTTGCTTCAGTCCGGGGCGAAAAAAATAATCTTGCTCCGACAAAAAACCCAAGCCCCCCCCCCCTGAATATCAAATGGACTGTGCCTAACGGCTGCGTTGTTAATTGTACAATATAAGTGAGAGTGAGTGTTCGATGATATATCTCTGGCCATGTGTTTACGGTCTGATAAATCCGAAATATAATATTTGGAGAAAAATCATGTTTTAGCACGATATTTCTTATTGAATCTTCTCATTGTAGTTTATTTTGACATTTTGATAAATAAAAGCGACAGATTGTTAAAAAATTTCTGACATTTCACTCGCATTATTTGTATCCTAAAAAGACCCCCGCCATCATATCTACGTAAAAATATAGATTATTTCTCATAATGATGTCAATAAAACTACTATATTTGATTAAAGATACTTGAAAAGAAATTATTTCACCTACAGGACACATTTTAAATAATACTGGTTGAGCTGGTATTGCAAGTAAAAATTGGGCAGATTACGACTCTTAACGTTACAGGTCCTTTTTAGTTTATACGACATACTATGCGATCAAATGTTACGAAAAGTCCCAAAATTTTTCGTAAGTTTTTCTATGAAACATGCTGCAGACCTGTTTTACGATACGAGAGGAAAATATCACCAGGTGTTGCTAAGTTTGAGACTTACTTTGTATTTGCTAGATAACGATCCCATCCTCTGATGATATTCCCATATAACTGAGTGTCCTCAAGGTAACTTCCCTCAAAGGCATAAATTTGACGCTCAAGATTCGCTAATGTTTCCTGTAAAACAGAAGGAATGTAAATGTTTTGTCCACAATGCTCACTTCATGTAGCCACAATTTCACCCAACTCTTAGATAAAATTGATACCATTGACATTCATTATATCTTGCTTACATCATGTACATGTAACAGTGCTCCAAGTAGCATTCAAGATTTCATTTGGTGGCTAAAAGGCGACCTTACATAAATTTTGGTCACCATTTCCCAATTTAAGTCGCCATGGCTAAAATTTCGTTGCCATCTGTGGAATTTTCACTTGTTTTTCTCATAAAGAATGAAAACATATAGAGACTAATCACAACAAAGTCGCAAATAAATTTCTGCTTCTTACTATTTTGTTGAATAGTTACAGTACACTTTCTCTCGTAAAAGAGGTGCATCCTGTGGATACGAATTCAGATCCCCCCTCATACAGGGACGAGACTCACAGATTGCAAAAAATATTCGTCCATCTCGGACCCTTAGCCACAAAAATTCTTTTAGCCACTTCAAAGCGACTGACGATCGCTTTTCGGATTTCGAGGGAAGCTCTTTTGATGAAGCCTCAGGGCTTTCATTAAGACTTCCCAAGCTTTCCTGGACACTTGTCGAAGTTGATTGTCCCTCTCCCGGTCTTTTTGTACTCCCTGAGAAGACGAATTTTATAATCGATTATCGGTTTATAATCAGAGAGGATTTTAATTGACTATTTCAGTTTAATCGGAAATAATTCTTTCTTGTTTTTACAAAAAGGAATGTGACAAGTAATGAATAAACTTCACTAAATCTTATGCTAATATGCATTTGTACATAGCAAAATGTCTAGAAAGAACTCTAACCACAGAATGATAAAATCCTGTCTAGTAAATGAAATATTTTGTCAAGATCACAGCAGTAATGGAGTCAAAACAAATATGTGATTGTAATAGTCGACCACTTTATACGGCAAATGCAGGGAGGGAGGGGGGTGTTCCATACGACCCAATTAAGAGTTAACTTAAGATTTTGCTTATTCAAGGAATCAAGCAATATCTTCTTGGGGTTAAGGCTAACAGTACTGTGAAATTCACTTACAAAGCTAAGGAGTTCAAAACTAAAAAGTTTTTTTTCTAGACGAGTAGATATTGACGTATCGCAGGCCCGTATGGCATCTGACGTTGAGGTTTTCTATAAGATTAAGAGTACTTGTCATTACTATTAAATTCAATGAGAATCTTAAGTCCATCTATTGTATTCCTTAGGGAGTGTATCCTTTTCCAATTATTTACGCTGCGCCTGGAACTTTAACTCGTAGAAACGAGCGTTGATCTACATTCGTGTCGTCACACGCAAATTCAACCGAATACTATGTCATTCTTTTCCACCTTGAATACTTCCGATTATAATCTATTCTTAAAAACATAATCGATTAATCGAAATCGAAGGGTATTAGCGATGATGTCGAGGATAATCGTTACAACACTACAAATGTTGCTATTCAATTTGAAGACCTTGAACAATTGAGTCATGGAGAATGTCAACAATGTCACACTTAGCATTAACAATAACATTAACATAGAAAAATCCCCCTCTAAAACTATTTGCTCTCACTGTGAGCCAAGTATTGCTCATACGGACATAAAACTCAATGCAACGTTTCTTTACATATCACAATGAGTTAATGCCACAGTAAACGTTCTTTATTCATTTTATATGGAAGAAGGAGAAGAGAGTTTGAGATCTATCCCCATATGAATTTTATTTTGAAAATATTCTGATAAATCGGACAGTTTCAATTTTCCGATTTCCGAAGACAAAGTGAGTTGCGAGCAGACTGGTTACAGTCCAACAACACCCCATTTTCTTATTCAGTTATTCCCGTCTCTGGAATAACCAAATAAGAATATAACGTCTTCGCTGCGCTGTAATTACCGGTACGAGCGGAGAGTAGTTAAATGATTTATCAATGTTCTTTTGAAAATACATAAACAAACTAAAATTCACATGTTCTTTAAAAAATGTACAGCCAATCATTGAACTGATGATCTCTCTCCTGTAAATATACCTTCCTTATAAAAGAGCGACAGAGGAAATCCGTGGAACTGTTTACAAATTTTCCGCCATTTTGGATGAATGAACTATTGCAGTTTGGGGTATTAGGCAACTGCAATGGGGAATAAATATACTAATGACAAGCATGCATAAATCGATAAACAGTTAACAAAATTATACACGTCTTTACCGTTCGAATACAGCGCTGAAGAGGCCGAATCTCGTCAGGTCACGTGAGAGCTCTCGTCCGAGGTCATCGGGGTCGCGGTCGTCTCTAATGACTGAACTCGCATCCGGTACAAGCTACCACACTCCTCCCCGTCTTATTTTGAGATTTCTCCAACCTGAAAGTGCCGACTTAACTGACAAAGTCAACAAAGTCAACCAAAAGTGAAAATTAGTGACATCGCCCTGCACTGACTAAAACTGTCCAAGGCAAAAGTATTGGGTATAGTTGATATGGCCTGAACTGGCATAACCTGTCCAAGTCAGTGACTGGATCCATTGCTCCACCATTTAGCGTCCGTAGAGTTTCCTACCATTCTTTCGCGTCACAGCCAATAATTTGGGCACGGGAATGTCCAGCTTCACAGCTACCAGACTGGCAACATCACCAATGAAGTTGGGAGTGTTGATCCCCTTTCCTCCAGGTGGCATATAAGGGGAATCTGTCTCTAGGAGAATCCGCTCCATTGGGATGGATTGAAGCGCCTGGATCTGTTCTCTGGCAAATCCCTTGACGTTGGCTGTAAAACCAAAGTAGGCGTTGGGGAAACGTTCCCTCCACTCCTGGACCATCTCACTGTCTCCAGTGAAGCAATGAATATGAATTTTCTGTGAGGCATCACAGATTCTGCCCATAATCTGCAATGCCCTGGCATGGACATCAGCACCGTTCCTGTCCTCCTTTGGTCCGCGAAGGTGCAAGATGACTGGCTGGTCGGGTCTCGCTAGGTGTAGAACCCTCCGAAAGGTTTCATCTTGCCTCCTCCAGAACTTGGCCTCAACGGTCCTGTCCAAACCAATTTCGCCTATGGCAGCCACTACTGGATCCTTAACAAGTTGCTGAAGCTCCAGGTACCGGTCTGCGGTCAGCTGATCAACATGCTTGGGGTGTACGCCCAAAGCTAGCTTCCATTTTCCCCCGAAAACTAAGTTCTTAGGGTACGACTTCGGCTCGCTATGGACAATCACACCCCCTGCAAGCTGAACCTCCAATACAGGTTTTATGGCCATCCCATGGTTCAGCATCTCCTCCATAGTCAGGTCCTTGCGCCCGCAAAGGTGTTGGCCCGTCCTATCAAGGTGGAAATGGCTGTCATAGGCTTGTAGGGAGTCACCATCAATATTGCCGTTTTCATCGCTGGAATCACTGCATTCATCCATGACGATGAATTCCTCAATAATCTCCTCTTCTTCAGATACTGGTTCCTCCTGGGGTTCCAAGGTGATCTGTCGGGTACAGCACCACTCCCGTTGCTTCTCGTACGGTAACCTCAGAAGCAAGGCAACCAAGCATCTCCAATGGGTCAGCGCGGCTGGAGTATCAACTGGATTGATTGAAAATGATTCCGGCTCCTCCCAGTTCAAGGCTCGGCACATGGCATGGAATACACCTTGATGCTCCGGGTTGATGTAGGAGTCCTTGGGGATGGTCTGTGAATCATTTACAACCTTGATGGCATCCTCCATGGTGGCATTTGGTCCAACGCTGGCCCATATGAGTGTTTGCAGCGCTTCCAGTCGTTCCTGAAAAATGGCTAGTGTCTCTTCTTTCTTTCCAAAGGTATATGGCAAATGATGTTGCATCACATGTCTCCTTACTTTCTTGTCAATGGAGGGACAAGTGGGGAAAGGACAGGTGCTTATCTCCTCTGGAACGGAAGTTGTGATCGTCAGTTTTGGTCTTTTGGAGGTAGGTTGTCCTGTGACTTCCACCATCCTATTAGGCTTTCTCTTCACCTCGGGCTTTGGCTGGGACACAGGCTTGTCATCTGGATTAGTGGCAGTTGCTGGTTTGTCAGCACTCTGACTAGTCCTGGTCTTAAAGGCCGATGAGGTAAAGATCATTGTCTTAATAGCTGGTGTTATCTTCTTACGTCTGACTGGAGCACCAGACAACCGGACAACACTGGCTTGTGTAGCCTGGCTTACTGCTGGGACCTCAGCCAAACGGTCTTCATTCCTAGTAGATTTCTGACATCTGACTGGAGCACCAGACAACCGGACAACACTGGCTTGTGTTGCCTGGCTAACAGCTGGAACCTCAGCCAAACGGTCTTCATTCCTGGTAGATTTCTGACATCTGACTGGAGCGCCAGACAACCGGACAACACTGGCTTGTGTTGCCTGGCTAACAGCTGGAACCTCAGCCAAACTGTCTTCTGTCTCCATGGCACAGGAATCCTCCAAGTCCACATTCTCATCAGATAATGGTGCAGACGGAGCCCCGACAGACTGCCCAGTCGAAACAACTGAACACCCTGCCAGGCCCTCCTCCGGCTCATCCTCTGGCTCCTCTTGGATTGTAGGAAGCTTGGTTGGTAGTTGGCTCACTGTATCGGCAGCATTCTCCCTCATTACAGGAATGGAAGGGTCCTTCTGTAGGCGTGCATCCTTGCACATCCCCGTAGATGGTTCCCAAATAGAAACGTTGACTTTCTTTTTGGTAGTC
Organism: Pinctada fucata; assembly: GCA_028142955.1. Classification (NCBI taxonomy): domain Eukaryota; kingdom Metazoa; phylum Mollusca; class Bivalvia; order Pterioida; family Pteriidae; genus Pinctada; species Pinctada fucata. The sequence goes on from AP027104.1 coordinate 35,676,019, forward strand.
AACTTCCTACCGGTCAGCGATGGGAGAGACTGGTCAATATAGGAGTCCGTGCAGATAGACTGGGCTTCCAACCTCACTTCGTCAATCCACTTTTTGTCTGCTTTCTTCACAGCCACTGCATACTGTATTTCGAAACCACGGCATACCTCACTGTGAGGGATGTCCAAAAGTCCAAGGTCCAATACTAATATTTTGGGGGTCAGCAGCTTCTCCTCCTCACACATCCTATGAAGAAACTCCATGTATGGCTCGGATGGAAGACGCTCCTTCCCACTATTGACATAGTTGGTATGGACTGGTCTCCTCCTCTCTTGTTTCCAAGTTCGTTTTCCAGTGGCCATGACTACTCACTATATTTTCTTATTCTCGAGCTATGAAATCTGAAAAAGAGGCTCATATGATTAGTTATCACAGTTGGGACATAAGTAGATATCTATGACCTTGGCAGCCTGTTTATCTACTTTAACGCATGGCCCATGAAACCACTCTTTGCACTCATTACACTGAATCATGAATCCTCGGTTAGGACCTCGACAGATACAATACTCATTCTTTTGAGATGTACCCCCCAAACGTTCTACACTTTGGAGATCATGGTTCAGATCAGATTTGAACTTTTCTACCCATGCTGGTAGCTTTCTGTCTGTACAGGGTTTCATGCGATCGTGATTTATTGTTACCAGTTTTTGTCTGAGTTTGATTTCATATACATAATCAGACAACTTCCTGGTAACAATACCTGGACCTTTCCATGTAGGGCTTAGTTTTGAACATTTACCCTTTACTACTGCAGTGTCAAGAACATAAACTGCATCACCGACTTTGTATGCTCTAGTAAATGTTTTAAGGTCATAGTCTCTCTTCATATACTTTTGAGTTGTTTTCAAATTTGTCCTTGCAACCTCATGAACAGAATGTATTTGTTCAATCAGGTCCAGAACAAACTGATCTAAATCTTTTTCATTTCCCTCAGGCATAGGAAACATTAAGTCTATGGGCATGTTTACCTCTCTCCCTAACATAAGCATGTTAGCAGTGTACCCAGTGCTCCTATTTATAGCAGATCTGAGAGCACTTGCTAATTGAGGTAGATACTCATCCCATAATGTCGGTGTTTTGCTAACAAAACAGCGTACAGCGTCCATCAAGGTTCTATTGTAACGTTCCACTTGACCATTTGATGATGGTCTAAATGCAGTAGTTCTTGCCTTATGAATCTGAAGCCTCTCGCACAGCTGTCTAAACAAAGTACTTTCAAAATTAGTTCCCCGATCAGTCATAATTTGAAAGGGATAACCAAACCTTGCAAAGAATTCGTCTAACGCTGCCTGTGCAGTTGCCTCAGCTGATTGGTTCGGCAATGGTATGCATTCGACCCATTTAGTGAATTGGTCTACCATCATAAGAATACAAGTGTTGTTATTCTTAGTGCGTGTTAATGGTCCTAAGAAATCTAAATGTACTCGCTCCATAGGCGCTCCAGCATGAAACTGTTGCATTTCAGCTTTTGCCCGGCGGTTTGCCTTCTTATTTCGGTTACAAACAGAGCATGACCTGACAAACCGTCGAACATCCCGTGAAATCGCATACCAACTGAAACGTTGTTTAATACGAGCAAGGGTCCTATCATAGCCTTGGTGACCTGATGTAGGTATATCATGGCATAATGATAAGATTTCCTGTCTCATTTCTTTAGGAACCATTAAAACTTTTGTGGAACCATGATGTATGGATTTCTTCCATAGTACGCCATTTGAGTCTAATTCAAACAAATCCTTATTCACCCAGTAGTTCTTGACTGCTGGACTACTTAGATATAAATCACTTTCTGACGGAGACTCCTGGTTTAACAGCCAGCCAACAATAAACTTGAAGTCTATTTCTGCCCGCTGTTTATCTACAATGTCATTCCAGGAATAACTATCAACCCATGATTTATTCTAAAATGGCGAGTGAATCTCACAACAGCTAGGAGTTCTTTTCTAGTAGTGCAGTATCTTCTCTGCTCAGGAGTTAAATTGAAACTGCAATAACCAATACATCTTTCTTCGTTATCTTGTATTTGAATGAGCTCAGCTCCAATAGCGAAGTCAGATGAATCGGTATCCAAAATGAATTTTCCTTCTTTGGTAGGTAGTGTCAAAACCGGTGCACTGATAAGAGCCTGTTTCAATTGCTCGAAGGACACTTGATGCCTTTCGTTCCAAATGAATGGATTCTTACCAGTCAATTCATATAATGGTGCTGATATTTTGGCAAAATCTTTGATGAAATTTCTGTGGTAATTGGCAAAACCACAAAATCTCTCCACATCTTTAGTTGATGTAGGAGTGGGCCATTTCTCCATAGTTTCTATGAAATGATGACTCACTCTCACACCATCTCTTCCCACAGTCTTGCCAAGGTACTCGACTTCCATTTTGAATAAGTCACATTTTCTGGCTTTGAGTTTGATGCCGTAGTCTCGGAAACGCTGAAATACGTCTCTAAGATTGTTTACGTGAGTTTCAAAGCTTTCTCCAAGCACTAATACATCATCTAGGAAAGCCAACACAACGGACCAGTGAAGTCCTTTAAGCACTAGATTCATTACTCGGCTAAAAGTGGCAGGCGCATTACAAAGTCCAAAGCTCATCCTTTTGAAATGATACAGCCCATACTTTGTAAGAAACGCAGTTTTACATTTATCCGAGTCTTTGACCTTCACTTGCCAGTACCCCCAGGTAGCATCTAGCTTAGAAAACCACATGTTACCTGAGAGAGAGTCTAGACATTCTTCAACTAATGGTAGAGGAAATACGTCCTTTTTTGTTACTTTATTTAATGCCCTATAATCAACACACCAGCGTACACTTCCGTCACGCTTTCTGATTAACACTGGTGGTGAGGCCCATTCTGACATAGATGGTTCAATAACATTGGCCTTGAGCATTTTCTCTAAGTGTTTCTCCTCCTCCCCAGCAAAACAGACAGGTGTTCGTCTTAATCGTTGCTTGATAGGAGGGGAATCACCTGTGTCAATTGTGTGTTCAATGGCTGTAAAGTTACCTATGTCATATTCATGTGATGAAAACACATCAGAATAGTCTATAAGTAATTGCTTTAGAGCCATTTTTTCGTCAGAATTTAGCTGTTGAGATGACCTTTCAAATAAATCTTGTAAATATTCAGGTACATCAGCTGACTTTTCTGATTGACTTACTTGATTGACTTGTTTGTTTTCATTTTCATCCCTATGTGGCATAACTTCTTGAATCTCAGTAGCTATACCTACTTCTTGATTTCTTTTTAATACTACATGATGGTTATTGTAGTTAACGAATGCTAAAGTTGGATTTGCATTTTCATTTACAACAACACAGGGAGAAAGTAAATCATATACATTTGGCTCTACGATACTCAAGGGCATTGGTTGATCAATAACACAAGACAGTCGAAGAACAGACCACGCCGGAACTACAGTCCTTTGACGAACTATAACCCTAGCTACCTTGACCTTATCTTCAACCCTCTGTCTTGTCATAAATCTGATTGAGTGACCTTGAATATCGAGAGTATTGCTTGTCAAATTAACATTAGCATTTTGCTTTTTCAAGAAGTCCAACCCTAGCAGCATGTCATCCTCTATTGGGGCAACAGTCACTGCTACATCGAACTTCAAATCATTGTCAAATTTGATCTCAACTGGACCTAGTTTATAACCATTCATTTTCATATCTCGGCCTGCCGCGAACAAAGTAAATTCTTTAACAATAGAGGGTTTGATTTCAAAAGAACTATAAAGTTTATCTGAAATCAAAGTGACCTCTGATGCAGTGTCAATAATTGCATTTACACATTTACCATGTACACACACAGGCACTCTAATCATTGAACTTGATTTTAACTGTAAGATATGAAATGGTTCACTGTCATTTGAACTTAGGCCAGTTGACTCATGGATCAAAGGTAGGCCTACTCCTTCGATCCCTTGTCGTTTAAAGGACTAGCAAATGTTACATGGCCTGGTTTATTACCCTTATTCAACTTGGGACAGTTGCTTTTGAAATGACCTTGACCTTGACAATGAAAGCAAACATCTGATGGTGATGGGGATCGACCTCTCATAGCAGGGCTAGGTGACCTTGATCTTAACCTTTGATTGTTTGTATTGCCCTCTCTTAGTCGTTTGTCAATATTAATGAGTTGGTTCATCATACTACCAAATTTGTCCTCAAGTTTAGACATTCGTTGTCCTAACTGGTTATCATCTGATTTCTGAGGTTTTTTGTGTATTTGACAAACCATCCCCGACTGACTAGAGTCAGAGACTGCCTCATCATTCTCACATCTCACCTCTCGTATATCACGCTTGGGTCGATCATAGATCGCAGTATGGTTATGTTGGTACCGTTTTATACGATCTATGACAGACTCAATCGACAGGAGATTAAGATTTGCCACATATTGCCCGGCTTCCCTATCCAGACATCCGTGACAGATCCTTTTGATCGCCTGTTTGTACATAAACTCGTCAGGGAGATCTTCATATGCTTTAGTAGCGAGTTGAAGTACTCGATCTCCCCAGACTTCTATCGTTTCATCTGGTAATTGTTTTAATGTGGCAAGTTTGACCTGAGCAGTTTCAGGAATTTCCTTCACACCAAACCTCTTGTCCATTTTGACAAGTATTTGCTCATATTCAATGCCTTCATCTCTTTGAAGTATTGTGGCATAGTAATCACCTGCCTTACCTTCAAGACAGAAAAGTAGAGTATCCTTTCTCTCCTCTACCGTCCATTGTTTGAGTTGCGCAAATTTTGTAAACTTTGATTTAAATGGTAACCAGTTACCAGTTCCATCATAGTGCAAAGTTTTCGGCAGAGAATCAAAGCGGTTTCTACCTTGGTCGTGTCTTTGACGATCTTGTTGATTTACATTTTGCTGAGCAAAATACGGGTATGGATAGGGGGGTTGGGGTGGTTGGGGTGGTAAAGGTGGTAAGGGTGGCAAGGGTGGCGGGGGTATTTGAAAATTAAATGGCATTAGGGGTGGTTGAGGTGGTTGTGGCAAATTAGCATTACCCTGGGGCTGGTTACCCTGGAGTTGATTGACATTACCCTGTGGTGGATAAACATTACCCTGGAATTGATTAAGGTTACCTTGATACTGTTGGGGTTGATTAAGGTTTACCCTATTAATATTACCTTGTGGTAACTGAGGTTGGTTAGGTTGACCTTGAGGTTGATTGGGTATGTTTTGGTTAACCATGACTGGTTGGGGTAATTGCAAGTTCACTTGTGCGGGTTGGGGTCTAGCAGGTAAGTTTTGATTCCCTTGGGTTGGATTAGGTTGGTTCTGGTTTCCCTGGGGTTGGTTTGGCACAATAGGGATACCTTGATTTGGGTTAGGTCCAGTAGGGTTACCCTGTGTTTGATTTGGTATATTTGGGTTACCTTGGGATAGATTTGCTTGATTTGCATTGATGTTCGGTGACAACAGTTGTTGCACTACTTGCTGCTGTGGCACTTGAGCATAACCATAGTTAAAAGTACCTGTATTTAAGTAAGGTGATACCTGACCTTGACCTTGTCCCATGTACCATGAATGTGGACTCATGCCCATTGGCTGTAAACCAAAGTACGGACCCCCAGGCACATACGGATTACCAAAATATGGCAGACCATATGCCCCGACAGGCACTCCTGGCATTATAGACTGGTACATTTGACTAGTCGGAGGTACTGGAAAACCAGGTGGTGGTATTTGAACCGATTGACCAGGTTGAACGCTTGGCGTCATTACAGGTTGTATACTTATATTGCTATTACCTTGCAGCCCGCCAATTTGTCCCATTTGAGAACCAACAGACTGTGACGTAATAGGCTGGTTTATAGTAGTGTACAACATCCCACCGCTCCGTACTGAACTAGTACCAGAAGACTGTGGTACACTACCAACCATTTGAATAAGTTGATTAGCCATAGATTGTACTGGCTGATTTTGTATTTGAGCATTATTTGCCACAGATTGTACAAGTTGATTTTGTACGTTTGGTGCTTGATTTTGCACTTGCATAGGCTGATTTGGTGTGAGCACGTTAGTGTTCGATGTTGAAACAGAATGTCCGACACCTGACAGATCATGTGACCCACCATGCATGGCACCGTACAAACCTGTGTTACCATCACTTTGTACTTTAGGCTTGACATCTGGTGTAGAAGCTTGTGTCTGATTTGATAAGAAGGAAGCATCAAAACTCAACACATTCTTCCCAACAGGTGTATGTACTAACTGATTGGGGTCAGTAGGAACAAAAGATGTAAACGTAGTATCTGTTCCTGCAGTATTACCATTCCTTCCCCCATTATTTGAAAACATAGCATCAGCCTGTTGATTTTTTCTTGCCACTCTAGTATTTACATCATTTATCAAGTTTTGTGTAGCAGCGTTGTTAGCAATAGCTGCTTTTCTGTCTGCATCTAGTCTATTTCGTAGTGTATCGTCATCTTGACTTTGATTTTGCACATTTTGACCAAGTTGCGAATAGTCAAAATCAGGATTAGGAGCAAAGTCTATGACTTGTAACATATCTTGCGTGACTTTGATATGTCTTATATCAGACAGTGTATCTTGAGTAATGTTTCCTACTTTTACTCTATGTTGCATGATATTTTCAGCAATAGCTTGACCTATTCCTGAAACTTTCACCAAGTCCGTTGCGGACGCAAAATTAATTTGAACTTTTGATGACATGATGAAAATTGAAAGTTCAAATTAAAATAAATGTTGTTAATAACAATAAATGAAATGAATAAATAAATTTATTTCAGTTGACAAAGTTCAATAAATTCTCAAACACGTGTCAACCCAAAGCACGACCGGCATGAATTTCACGTCACCCGTGCAAACAAGTCAACAACCCAGTCGAGAATTTATACTAAATAAAGTTGCAAAAATAATGTCAGTTCCTCAGATAGATTTATCAAATATCAATAAACCCACCTCTCAAAGGAAATGACGAAAAAATATGTCTAAGTTATCACAAACTTGCAGAAAAAATTACCGACGAACGAAGTCAACAATGGCCGCCGACATGAAAATTTGCAAAGTTCATGACAAGAAAAATACAATGAAAATACAATGAAACAAATGAATTTATTTTAGTCGCAGCGCCAGTATTGCAGTTTGGGGTATTAGGCAACTGCAATGGGGAATAAATATACTAATGACAAGCATGCATAAATCGATAAACAGTTAACAAAATTATACACGTCTTTACCGTTCGAATACAGCGCTGAAGAGGCCGAATCTCGTCAGGTCACGTGAGAGCTCTCGTCCGAGGTCATCGGGGTCGCGGTCGTCTCTAATGACTGAACTCGCATCCGGTACAAGCTACCACAGAACAGTGACCTACTTTTCAAAAACGCAGTTTTTACGCCAAATATTGACTCAATTACTCACACACTGTCCTAATCAAAGCACTTACAGCTATTTCAGATCTTCGACGAACTAATTCATTTAATTCTTCTCTAGTATTTACAGGTTGGGGCGTTTTTAACGCGGACATTCTGACAAGTGGAAAGTTTACAAAATGGATTTGAAATTTCAATTTTACCGATCTCGCATTAAAAAAATCTTTATTTTCAACTTAATTTTTCGCTAATTTAGCAAATACAAGTGACTATGGAATCTAAATACTTCATTTTCTGCATCTTAACACTTGCAATTGCAAAAATTAAACAACAAAATACTCGAGTAACGAAAATATGAAATGAACTACAGGTGTTTGCAAAATTTTCAATATTAATTTAGTGTTTTCACAAAAAGTCCACAACACATAAAGTACTAGTATAGATTTATGTAAGATGACTATCATTGAAATGAATACCTTAAAACGGTTATATTATTTTTGCACGAATATTGACATCCAAATATATATATTCTTTACACTTATTGTACAATAGTTTTTCACACACCCTGTAGTTGAAAACATGGCAGTGTTCAGAAGGTCGACCAAGTTGGTGAAGCTTCTGTGCTCAAATCTGAAACCACAACGAATTGTCAACAAGAGATATTTGGGGGAGATATGGGTATCAGGAAGCTGTATTGATCGTAAGGGTGGTTTTGTATAAAATATAATATTTATGGCAAAAATAAACATCATGCATTTACCTGTTGTTTAGATGTTATATGTTATTAATGTTAGAATGTATGTTTCATAGATTATTGCTGAGTCCAGTTAGAGATAAATGAATAAAGGTGAATATTGTGACTGGATGCATAGTTACACCTGACATACATGACCTACAGGGGGTCATTTCTTTCCATGTCAAAGGTCAAGGTCACAGGTGGAATTATGGCATAAACTTTGAAAATATATATAATATAAGTCTACAGCAGGTCACATTTTTCATCAGAACTTGTTGATTGCATTTGATTCAAGGAAGAATGCTTTAAGCCTTATAAGATCTTCAAGGTCATGGGGTCAAGGTCACAGGTTTAACGTTTCAAACAAACCTTGTTTATATATGGTATATAGCTGACAGGCCACATCTTACAATGTTCAATCTTACTTGTTCAAACTACACTCATTGCTTATGACCCAAGAAAAACAAACCTGTTGATTTTATGTCAAAGGTCGAGGTCAATATTCTCAACGGGTCTTCCTGAAACTTTATATGCTCAATTGACCTAAAGAAGAACACTAGATATTTCAAGATCATCGATCAAGGTCAGAGTCACAGGTTGGACGACAGCAGACTAAACAAATATAGGTCATAAGATAATTGAATTCTATTGATATTTTAGGAAATTGTTAGCATGTTATTGTTAAATGTAGCTGGAATATAATTTGACATTATATGATGTTAAGATCAGCATATTTCATACGAGGAAAAGCAAATTGCTTTCTAAGGTCAGATGTTAAGATAACATGCTCTCAAATTCAGTCAAGGCCTCAGCTAGTTGGATGCACTGAAAATAATTTCTTTGTGAGATGAAGACTGATCATTTCACCTGAGGATCTTCATTCTTTAAAGCAATACCACTGTAATCTCTAGAACATGTCCAATTTTCAAACCTGTAGACCTATTTTTAACATCAAATGCCAAAGTTCAAGGTCATATCAGCTTAGCTATTAGCTAATGACCAATTATCTAATCATGGATAAGGACTCAAAATCACAGAGTCAGTTTTATGTTTTAAGTGTTGTTGTTTATGATAAGGAAATTTTTAGCTTTGTTTTGTAAGAATAACACAAAATAATGACATTGATCTTTTAAACTCAATTTTTTGCTTTGAATGTTGAATGCCATAGAATAAAAAACAATATGAAAAATAAACTACTTGTTCACCTGCTAAATTGTTGAAACTTCAATATATTTTTGTTCAGCATCACTTGGACTGAAAGAAGATCAGAAGCAGATCCAAGCCATGGCAACTGATTTTGCTAAAAATGAATTGTTTCCAAATATGGCCAAGTGGGATGAGGAGGTATGAGAACCATGGAGTATACAATTAATGGTTTAGATTTTATGTATCTTAGTAACATAACTTGTATTTACACAAGGAATATAATATAACATGAAAGACTGATGAAATGTTTTTTTTCCATTTTGATATACATTTATTCTAAATGAATCAGATTTGAAGTATATTTTCCCTGAATTAATAATTCACACTGATTTCCATAGAATAGCCCATTTTCCAGAAAATATTTATGACCATTTTAAACCTTGATTTTATATGCACAGACATCACATCATTTGGCAAAATTTTGAATTGTGACGTCATATTTGATGGCACTGACTTAATGTGTTGTCATGTTTTCTGTTTTGACGTCACAATGAAAATTTCGCCAAATTTTGTGATGTCTGTCCGCTCAATGAATCTACTTGAAAATCAGCTATTTGATGACATCACAATAACTGTTTACATTAGTTTTAACTGTCCAAAATGGGAAGTAACTCTGAACATTTTATTGAAAAGATCAAGTAATGAATTGTTAGTATAATTGATTGATACAGTGTACCTCCATCTTACCTGTGAATTTTTTTTTTCCTTTTCATACTGTTACGGGAACCCCAAATAAACAGATTAGATAACTTTCATTTCATTTTTGTAGGAGATTTTCCCTGTAGACATATTTAAGAAAGCTGGACAGTTAGGATTTGGTGCAATATACTGCGGAGAAGAGTTTGGAGGAACTGGTCTGGGTCGTACAGAAGCTTCAGTGATTTTCGAGGGTTTATCTCAAGGATGTGTCAGCACTACTGCCTATATCAGTATACACAAGTAAAGATCTAATATACTTGTATATTCTAATACGCAAGATCGCAAATACAGCGTGTGCAGCATGTCCGTTCTGATTTTCATTTAGTCACCTACCTAAACCATTGTTCAAAACTTGGGCAACTTTTCTGCCCAAGTAAATTGATGATGTCATAACAATGGAGAACAATCGAAGAGTGCACAAAAACATTCGTTTAATCTTGGTTAGAAGTATTTGCGATCTTCCGTATTGAAAACAAGAACATTTTCAGCACAGAGGAAGAACATGTTGATCTCTCTTTCTTAAAATCGTGTTGTTTTTTTACATACAAAGTTTATTTTCTATTTGAGATGGTATCTGGTGTAAAATACATGGGTGTAGGATAAAGGAGGTTGGGAGGGGGGAGGGATCAGGTAGAAATTATGAGCATCTTTAAAACAAGTCTATTGCCTGACATTCGACAATCATAATGTGGTAATGCAACTCAGTCTACACTTTGGAAAGCTAGAATGTACAAGGAAATAAATATAGCCACAGCTGTGCTTTATATGAAAACTTTGATGCATTATTCACAACTTTGAAATTATGGCAATGAAAAATTTTCTAAACTCTTTTTGAACCTTTCACATTTTCAGGATCCTATGATAAACCGATAAAATAAGTGTATATAATCTGAAGACTGAATGTTTTCTTTTGTGCTGTATACTACTGTAAAGTAAATGATCCTACAGTACATGTATGTGATTGGATTGTTTATCAGTACACTCATGAATATTTCTGCATTTATGTAGTATGTGTGCTTGGATGGTTGATGAGTTTGGATCAGTTCAGCAGAGGGAAAAGTGGATACCACAATTAGCGAGCATGGAGAAACTAGCATCATACTGTCTGACAGAAGCTGATCATGGGAGTGATGCAGCAAATCTTAGAACAACAGCAAAGCTAGAGGGAGACCATTACATACTTAATGGCTCTAAAGTAATATAAGTACTCAGTAGCGGTTTCTCTTCGCCTCTCAAAAGTTCGAGATATTGATTGTGATATGACACCATCCATCTGGTTGTTCGTCTGTCCCAATATGTTAATGGGAAACCACAAGCCATAGGATCTACATACTTGCCATGAAAGGTCATTATGATATAAGGAGGACATTTTCAAGGTCACATCTACTTACATTAGTAATAGGACTGGAAGAACTTTTGAAGGTCAAGGTCACAAAGTACAGACTGACCAGAATTTATCTTTACAATCTTTGTTACTGCCATAGAGAATCATCATGACAATAGAAGGAATGATATTGATTTTCAAGGTTACAGGTCAAGGTCACTGCTCTAAAACTTTGCAATGGGTAAAGATATTTTACAGTGCTTGCTTTACTCTTGTTTTCATTTTGAAATATTGTTTTTCTAAACAAGAAGTTCAAGTAACTGCCTGCATATACAGAATTGAAATTCTGCTGCGCCTGGGAAATAAAAGATTTTACTTTAATAATAGAAAATACTATATATTGAGTATTTGCGGAATACAGAGTCATTTCTTATTTGAGACGTTATCTGACGTAAAACCATTATGACGAAATGAAAATGATCAGGTATCGTCAAATTTTTACCGTCGTTTCCCAGAATTTAAGGTCCGTTTCCATAGATTTTGATGATTTCATAATTACTCTACGTGAGATACCCTCGCAAACGGGAAGTAACTCTGGTTTTCGGAAATAGGAAATATGCCTCTTTGCATTGCAAATGACATGAAAAGTACCTAAAATTACCGCACTTGTTTTCTGTAGTCTTTCATCAGTGGAGGAGGCGAGACAGATTTATATGTAGTAATGTGTAGGACAGGTGAACCAGGCCCGAAAGGTATATCGTGTGTGCTGGTAGAAAAAGGCTCACCGGGTTTGTCTTTTGGCAAGAAAGAGAAAAAGGTACAGAATTTTTTTCTACATGCAGTTTAGTAATAATTAATTGATACCTGGATGAAAAGAAAAAAAATAGAAATATTTTCCATTCCTTTAAGTACTAGAATTATGTGAGAGAAAAGTATAACTTTTTTCATATTTAAGTATATGAATTGAGTCTAGGAGATGGATTAGTATTATTAATTCTCATAACTTGTTTCCAGATCCTTTCTTGATAACTTGTAATTTATCATATATGTGATCTTAAGATAAATACAGTTTCAACTAAGTATATGAAATTGATTCAAGGAGGAAATTCTTTTACAGATTGGTTGGAACTCCCAACCAACACGTGTAGTCATTTTTGAAGACTGCAAAATTCCTGCATCAAATATCATAGGACAGCCCGGGGATGGCTTCAAAATAGCCATGAGAGGTTTAAATGGGGGTCGTATCAATATTGGTAAGTTGTATTCTAGAAGAAAAACTCTGAACTCTGAAAATACACATTTCTTTATTGCTTTCCTTTACATTATTTTCTATTTATTAGGAACAAGTGGAAAATATTTACACATTAAGAACTGTTGCTGTCTTTTTTTAAAGCTTCATGCTCTTTGGGGGCAGCACATAATAGTATTGAGCTCATTAGGGATCATCTCAAAGTCAGAAAACAATTTGGAAAGACGCTAGAACATTTCCAGGTAAATAGTAGTAGATACATGTATACATGTAGTGATTTTGTAATGGTATCTACAAATAGAATGGTATTTACAAATAGAAAGCATTTTTACTATTCTTTAAGATTTCAGTAATCATAAAGCCATTAAATTATCACTTTTGCTGTTGATCTACTTTGACTGGACAAATATACAATGCATGTACATGTATATGTTCATCTGGCAACATTTTGGTTAGCATTTGCTCACATTATGTTTGACCTTCAGCATTGACCATGTCGACCTACTCTGAAAATCTATGATGGGCATTATTCATTTAAGAAATAACAACTAGCTAGCCGTGGTTTATTGTCCAATAATTCCACAATCGCCTGAACCAATCAAATTATCACCGAGCCGCAAAGCGGTGAGGTGATAATTTGATTGGTTCATGGGACGAGTGGAATTACTGGACAATGAATCACGACTAGCTAGTTGTCATTTCTATTCTAATATAGCACGTGAATTGGCAGAGCTTAGCACACTGGAAGTTTGTTGGAGATTTTACACCAGGCGAGTTCTGTGGTACATACATGTATAGGAAGGAAATTTCAAGTCATATTAGAATGAACCTTAGAGGATGTCATAAGGAGATTCTGTTTAATGAGAGTCTTTGTTTTGTTTCATGACTATTAACCTAATGACCTTGACCTTGTACTTTGACCTACTTTTTAAAATACTTTTAACGTTGGAATATACATGTAAAGATGAGGATTGAGGCTATAACGTTTAATTTATAGGTTCTTTGTCTCTATGTTTTTGTGTTGCCTGCAAAGCATAGTGACACTTAGGGATAACTTTTATTCGATAACGGTACTTTTGACCTAATGACCTGACCTTTGACCTACTTTAAAAAAAATTACTTTGTACTGCATCTTTATCTTTTAACAGTGAGGGACATAATTATAACATGCATGTTTCAAATTTCTCTGTGGTCAGAGCTTTCATTTCGTTCTAAGACTTCTTGCCTTTGACATAAATTTGTGGGTTTTAATTTACTGATCAAATTAGAAAATGTCAAGGGATAGATTGCACTGTATCATTCTTTTACATTAGAATTGAAAAAAATTTACCTATACCTTTGAAGATTCACTTTAATAAGAATCCAGTTCATGTATTCTTTCCACAGTATTTACAATTCCAACTAGCAGAGATGGCTACCAAATTAGTGACATCACGGAATATAGTACGATTTGCAGCTAAAGCGTTAGAGGAGGACTGGCCGGAAAAAGTAGCATTGTGTTCAATGGCTAAATTACATGCTACAGAGGAATGCTCAAAGGTAAAATAGGATCTACATACATGTACTTGTTTATGCTTTATCGTAATTTAACTTTGAAAAGGTTTTAAATTAGGATTTGTCAAGAACCATCAATCCTAATACTTATTGTGAGTTTACAAAATAGAAGATATGTACATGTAAGATTCAGGAAGAGATGGTACATGTACATGTACATCAAAATATTTTGAGTTCTTTATTTCTATTTTGAGTTAAGTATGGAACAAATCAACAGTATACTATTCATTTTTCAAGGCATGGATGTAAAGCAAGATTTTCACTTTCTATTTCATGTAAGATATTGAAGGAAAAATGTGAAACTTTCTTATTTAATTCAGCAAAATTGAATTATCTTTATACCTTTCCTCATCCAAGTATTAGAAAATTCTTTCAGTACGTTAATCTGATAATATTTCAGATGAAAAAAAATTCACACAGATTTGCATCAGAGTTCTTGAAATCTTCCATGGAACATCTGTGATTTGGGGATTTTTATTGGTCCAAATGATAGTAGTTTTGTTTAGTTCAAACATATTTATTTTCATCATCAGAAAAGGGATTAGGCAAAAGTTATAGCAACATTACATATGCCCTTTCCCTAGTTGTGTGTGAGCTTTTATCGGTAAAATTCGATAAAACCAATACTTTTCAGGAAAGTGTTCCATGTATGTAGTATACCTGCACAGATAAAAAAAAGTTAATCCGATTATGAAACTCATGTTCTTCTAGGTATGTAACAAAGCGCTACAGATGTACGGGGGATATGGCTACCTTAAAGATTATGCTGTCCAACAGTATTTAAGGGATACCAGAGTTCACGAGATTTTAGAGGGTGAGTATCTTGAACTGATGTCCTGAGTCACATTAACAAATGCATACACAAGAAATTTGCATGAATGATACAAGAGGGGCTTGAGTTTGCCAGAGGCTTGGCTGCTGGGTATGCTTGCATGCTAATTAAAGCATCCATATATTTTTCAAAGGTTTCTGAATTACTACTTAAGCTTTTCTCTTGATTAGGTTTTCAGAACAGTTTTGAATTGCTATTTTTTCGGAACTGCTTGGTGATTTGCCTGCCTTATCCCCAGTCAGGGCTTTATTGAGGTCCCAGACACATGCCTTGTGTGAAAAGCACCCACTTAATAAATTGCTCTCACTATCCCACTTTTTGTTATGAAAAACTTTCAAAAAAGTATTGATTTGAGCAGATAAGTATTAATATGGACAAATTTAGAATTCCTTTGGCAAAAAGCTATGAGAAAAACTTTAATTTAAGTCTGTTATGGGTAGACAGGGGATGTTGCTATAGTAACTCCCTAGGTAGAAGCATATAACCATCTGCCATTATGTCCATTTACTGTGTGAATTTGCAACTGATGTCTACCCATCCAGGTACTCATGAATAGATGATTTTCCAATAGATTCATAAGGCAGACAGACACCAGACATCACAAAATTTGGGGATATTTTCATTGTGACGTCAAAATAAAAGGCATGGCAACACATCAAGGTGCTTCAAGACGTTGCGATCAGATGTGACGTCACAATGGAAAAATTTGCCAAATGATGTGATGTCTGGTGTCTGTGCATATAAAATCAAGGTTTAAAACGGTCATAGATATTTTCTCGAAAATGGACTAATAAGTCCACGTAGGAATCAGGCAGGGGTGTTACATCAAAATTTTTTGCAAAACTTTTCTGTTTTGAGACTTAAATGTGGTACGTATTAACATATCAATTTCATTTTTCAAGGGAGTGATGGTGAAGCAACATACAGTAAACTTCGTTTATAACGAATCCCAGGGGACCATTGGTCCAAATTCGTTTTAGCCATATTTCGTTACATGCATTTTGATGCTAAATATGTTTCCTTGGTGTTGTTGTTCTGAATGAATGAAAAGTTACGACCAGTATTCAATAGTTATGCTGTGATTTATTAAGTAAGCAATCTTAACAATTGACTTGCTGATAGAGTATTAAAAATTATGGGCAATCATTACCTCATGTGTATATAACACGTCTCCTAAGGGTAATTAGTGCAGGGACAACATACGTACGGGGAGAGCAATTATTTGATAATTAGTAATTATCTGTTCGCCAGGTGTGTTAATTTGGAATACCTGGAGATCATTTCGTTACATCAGGTGAAAAAACAATATGTCTCCTCCCCGTTGGGGGGAGACATAAATAGTGAAGAAACTATGCCCACAGGACTATGAGATGGCTTCGTAAAAGCCGATATTTCGTTATAAACAAATTCGTTACAGGCGTACAAAAATCAATGGAGGGTAATAGGACTTCTGCAGGGACTTTCTTTTCACTTCGTTACAAGCAGAATTTCGCTATAAACCTGTTCGTTATAGGTGAAGTTTACTGTATTCATCTCATGATTTATAAAGGATTAAGAAAGGGAAAAAAATGGCGGGAAACTTTCTCTATATAATTTAACCATATTGAGTGCCCTCATAACTTTTTTCACCATCCAAGTATGTAGAAAATTCCTTTGGGACATATGTTTGGGAGTTGATCTGAGCAGAAAAGTATTGCAAAAATTTGAAGATATACAGTTATGTATTTCACCTGCCTGATTCTTATGCTGACCTGTACTTAATTATTCAAAAAAGAAATTCAGCGTGTATTTGATATTTCTGTTTTTGTTTGTCACAGGTACAAGTGAGGTAATGAGGATGTTGATATCTAGGGACTTGTTGACAGATGGAGAACGTAAAGTCTGACGTCTGCTCAGAAACCTCATGGCTGTGCCAACGTGTTTTATGTACATTGTGCTACCGGTCTTTCATATCTATCTCAACAAAATGCATATCTACATGTATGTGCACTTGTGATTCTCAGGTGATTTGTGGCTGCTAGAACTTTTCCTCTGTAGCCAGTGCTCGTTTATAGGATATTTATATGCGTGCATAATTGTTTTATTTTAACGTAGTCTGTAACCTAGGGTTATAATTCTGTGACAGGAAACAATGTGAATCAGTTACAAAGTATGTGCATACTAGAATGAAATCTTAAGCATAAAAATCCTGTTGTTTATACATGTACATGCATTTCCGAATTATGAATGTAAGATTTTCATATAAAGTAATCCCTGAAAGCTTGATGGAATGCATGAATAAATTTTTTTATGTGAATATCAATTACGTTAGTATCAAAGCATTTGAAGCAGGTATAATTTTAAAAGCTTTCTATATGCTCACTTTAGTCAAGTGCTTGAAGTAAACTGATGTCAAAGCTATACCCCTTTGCAAACATATATAATTTGTACAAATTTTCATATTTTCAACTTCTTATCTGACACAGTTTAACGGAATTTGATCATACTTTAGTGGAAGCAATGTCTCAAAAGAAATTGAAGTTTTATCTGATCTGTTTATCAAGATGGCCGCCAAGGACTTTGATTGGCCAACACATTTCTGCAACTTTTGCATGAAAGTTAACAATCTTGTAGTAGGAAATAAGTACATCTCCTCTAAGTTTCCTAACTCCAAAATGACAGATGTCACAGGCTCAGCAGATAAAGTTGATAGACAACCACAACTATGATTTTACAGTGAGAGTATGTCAAGTGTGCACGACTACAATTAATCAATTTATTTAACAGTTGATAACTTCATTTCACAAGTTCCTTCTCACTATTTATAAATTGTTAGAAGGATTTGAAGAATTTCTACTTACCTATACATTAAAATCTTATGTAATATGAGCTTGTATGGAAAGTCTGATGCATCATTACACCAAGATGCAAATGTAGCTAATACATGTAAAGTGAAATTTCAAAACCACAAATGCATATCAATATACTTTCATGAGATCAATTCCAGTCTTCACAAAAACTATATTGAACCACTAGCAGGAAGATAATTTTATCGGACTATTGTATAATTTGCTAGACAATTTCTGCTTGCCCGGTAGAATTTCTGGTAGTATTGAGTGTCAGGCTAGTGAGTTTACGCGAATAAATACTCAACGACTTTTAAAAATCTCATTTTACAGGAGTGCTATTCATTTTAATTAGATAGTATTCTTTGTTTATATTTATATGTGAAGTTTATGTTAAGTACTGAGAGCTAAATTATTTATGGTTTTAAAAGAGTGACAGTGATCTTAAAGACAAATCTAGTCCTTTTGGGTATGAGCAAGACCATAGAAAGATATGTCTCATTTTCTTTTATTTTTTTAAGTTTTCATGAATGGCATATTTTTTCATGTTATTACATGTATGTGTGTCTCACTATATACATGTACGTTACTTTAAAGCTTATACAAACATTGCTGTACATGTATATATGTTACAGGGAATAAGTGTAATCAGGGATTTCATGTAATTCCTGGAAGGTTCAGTGATTACGTGTAATTCCTGGTAATTTTAGTGATTACATGAAATCCCCAAAATTTTAGGGATTACGTGTAAATCCTAAAATATTTTAGCATTTTTACACTTATTTCCTGACGGCCAAAAATCATATTAAAATGATGAAATTGCGATATGATAGATATTTTACATGTTCATAATATAAAATCCTATTACAGAAAGAGAAAAAATGGTGACGTATATAATCTGAGATGCTTTTAAGGCTGATTATGTTAATTTAAAATTGATGGGAAAATGATGTGTTAGAAAAAAATCTTGAGCGGACAATTTGGTTGTACAGATAGATATGACTGTAATACATGTACTCGGTAAAATTGTATGCATGGAATCTTGAATGGACTATGTAACTCAATACATCATTGTACCAAAGTGCCATGGTGATCGCTTCATCCCAAAATCTTTTCTTTGCATCTATTCTATTTCAATGAAACTTGTTGCAATCAAAATATCTTTGTATTTAGATGTACACAAATGATGAGGATATCCAATTTTTTTTTACCGGGAAATAGGAATAATTCAGATAGATTTGTTTTACGGACCTTCATACTCAGTCTGGTCTCATTTGCTATTTTTAACATATATTTTATTTGGATATGCTACTGAATCGACCCTACAGGAAATTTGGAGCCGCGCACTCTCTGTAAAGTAAATGTACAAATCTAAATTCAAAGCAATAAAGAGGGCGCTACTGAAATGAATTTTGGTGGCTCCGCTGGAAGCATCACTGATGAGAATTTAATATTCGAAACACTTGGCTTGTGCAGGAAAATTTGGTTTGGGATTTTCTTCATGTAGGTATAGAGTTGGAACACTTCCGTATTATTATGCATTGCTGTCGGAAAGGGTCATCCGTTGCCTCGCCAAAAAAGTAATTTTGAATATATCTTAAACTTATTTAGACATCACATAATAAATAGTTGAAAATTAGACCATTTTCATTATTTCTTTTTTTCTTTTTCTTTTTTTTTTTTTTTTTTTTTGGTCCATTATCAAGATACGTTAATGAGGTTAAATACTAATTTTTCCGATTGAAACTTTTGATATATGTTTTATAGAACTTTGACCATCAATTTTGTTCGATAAATTCCTTTCTTTTGTGCTCATGGGTTTGTTTTATGTCTATTTAGCACAGATAATGATAAACATGATCAATGAACTTCGAAATTTTGGGAATATTTTGATAAAAATTACCTATTCTAGTTTGAATATTTTCACTTATTTGGCATAACTAGTTCTGGTTATTTGACAGAGAGGATGAGCCAAAAATGATAGATTTTAAAACTGAAAATAAGGAGAAATTAAGGTTAGGAAATAAGTGTAAAAATGCATTAAAAATTCAGGAATTACATGTAATAACTAATCGAAACAGGGATTACACGAAATCCCTAAATTTCAGGAATTACATGAAATCCCTGATTACACTTATTCCCTGTAACATATATAAGCAGTATAGAACAAGCGTTGTTCTCTCAGTGAGATTTCAGAATTTTAGATGCTCCATGTATTATGTATTTTTAAAAACAATAATTACTCAAACTAAAAGTGATGACAATTTACAATAAAATGTTAAGTCTTATTATGTATTATACTCATTTGAGGGCAAGCACCTCCGGGGAATTACTGGACAATAAACCATGGCTAGCTAGTAGTTATTTCTTACTTTACTTATTGACAGTTATCTTTACACTTTGTTGAATTCATTAGTTGTGCCTCAGTATTTTTCGCTGAAAACTTTCTAAATTCAATTATTGTAATAAAAGAAATAGTAAAAACAATGGCTTTCCTGTTTTATGTATGAAAGGAGAACTGATAAAGAAATTGTCAGATTTTGTTCAGACCATTACTCTTTGTCATCTTTATGGATTTGAGAAATATTTTAGAGAGGATTTGAAAAATATCTTAGAGTGTCTTGAATCAAGCTCATATCTGCCAGTCAATGTCACAGCTGGGAAGAGAAGTTTCTTTTTTCGTTGTAACTTTATTTACATCTGATTTTTTTGGATTTGATAAGATAATTCTCAGAGTTTTAAAATGAAATGGTAAATCTGTTCTGGGGCATAACTTTAAAATTCATCATAGTTTCACAGAATTGCTGATGAGAGCTCGATCAAGAGTGTGTAATCACATTGAACCAAGGTCAATTGCAAGTTCAAGGTCACTTGGAAATGAAATTATAAAATTGTGTCTGTTTTGAGTTTGGGTTATAGTAGGATCAAGTTTCAATTATCCATCTATTAACACTGACCTTATTGTGCCCTATCTTTGACAAATGACTGGACACTTAAGGTCAGGGTGGCGACTTATAATAGAAATGAGGTAGAAGAAAGACGGATATTCCCACATGTAGAGGAACATCTCCTTGAACTATTCAGACCTAAAAATCAAAATTTCTCTGTCTCGTTTTTTGGCTATAAACATCCATTTTGGGCCTATTTTAACATTTTTGTCATTTTAAAGAATACCACATCATAACTTAACATACCTCTGCAATGCATGAAATTTAAAAAAAACTCATATAAACCCTTATTTTTCTGGATTCCTATAGCTTGTGTATGAATTAAAGCCTATTTTGAGAAATTCTGATAAATTGAACAGTTCTAAGGAGTGTATTTTCTTATAAATACAATTTTGCTGGTTGCCATGGCAACAACTCGTTATTTTTATCAATAGCTAGAAGGTCGCCAGTTACACAATTTTTTTCTATGTATAGAGCTATGGTATCCTAAAGCAGTCAAATCAGTATGTACCCGATTTAGTCTTTGTACAAAATGACTTTCTATAAATAGCACAATAATTTATGCAAAAATCAACATTTTCACCCAAAAACAGAGATTTATTAGAAGTTTGAATTTCTAATTCTCTTATATTTAAAGAGTATAATGAATAGTATATATTCTGATGTTTGAATCTTTAGAAGCAGAACTTGTGAAAAAATGACATTTTTCCCTATTTTTGGCGATTTTTCATTGAAAAATATGCATTTCCCTCCAAAATACTCATTCAGCAATGAAAATTTCAATGAGTATTATTTTTTCTGAAATAATGTAACAAACTGAGCATATACCATTTATTGTCCATGTCGGTTTCAAATATAACGTGATATGAAAATATAGTTATCTCCCTAAAGTCGCAACCTTACCTAAATACTATATAAATAATAGATAATTGAACTGGACACTTTTCGTTATTATGCCATCTGGTATTTTTCTTTTTCCAATTTTTCATACTAGTTATATCTAGTGATGAACCAAGCTACTACGATTTCCGCGGATTCTACAACTCAGAGAAAAATCGTTGTAGCTGATTGAATGGAAAGAGGGATGGAGGAGGGAAGGAATTTTGATTGCAGTATGGTTTCATGGAAGTAATGGAAAGACAACGAGCCCCTGTGATTCCTATTCAAAATACATGTATAGTGGAATACATTGTATATGCCATGCCTTAACTTTACAATAATTTTGACTCTTGATTCCGCGACATAATATTGTGTAGTCACTGTTGCCAGGATTTCCGGAAGAAATACAAGTAATTTTTTTTAGAAAATTTCATTTAAGGACATCCCCCGTCCCTTAATTCACCCAAAGATTGGTAAGGAGGTTTACAGGTTGATTCATGAAATACAGGTTGACTCTTCGTATAGTTAAGAACGACAAGTTGAGAGAATTGTTTAAAACAGGTCCCAAATACAGAGAAAGTAAATCCATTACATATGGAACCAAATTTTCAGAATTATCATGGACTCGTGTGAGGAATATGCAAGACGTTGGGCTACGAAAGAGGATGTATAGCTCGACACCCTTTCCGAATGGATAGAATCCATCAGAGGGTTACTTTTATCTAGAATTTACCTCTTACAATCAACTGTGAACACCAAATTCAAGTCCATCTTTAAAGACCCTGATATCACCACAGAGCTTACGTACCTCCAAGAACATTATCTCATCACACCAGCAGACAAAGCCTCAAATAATAACACATTTACTTGCAAAACTACTTCGACAGGTTCGTTAAAGAGTTGGGTCTAAATTCTACACCTGGACAGCCTACTTACACTCCAATAAACCTTTCTGCCTCTGAAATAATAGATGACCACACATCAACCTTGCTTCATTTGGCTTTGAAACAAACACTTTAGATTTACCATATTTATATTGTATACAATTTCGTGCGACATGAACGTCGACGGCGGGTGCGGCTAGCCAAACAGGGGATGCTTACTCCTCCCGGACACCTGGTCCCACCTCGAGCTTGCTAGGGGTCCGTCGATGTTCAGTTTGGTGCTCTGTTGTGAGTACTATTGGTATTGTCGTCAGGATCTTCTTAATATCATGCTGGTGGACCAGGAGTCCCTGAGGGCACATCATGTAGCCAAGTCCACCAACTTCGGTTGATCGTTTCTTCAAGCGCACTCGAAATTTCTGTTCACAAAATTTTCTCGAAACTGAAAAGTGGGTCGTGTAGCACTATATCCCACCCATCCTGCTACGTTATTCGGTATAATTTGGACATACATGTACATTTAACAGTCTTTGGCCAAAAGTCATTGTATGGATTGAGGATCACTGACGAGGGTTAAGTTTCCGAAACGTGCATGTCTGGTCCATGCTGCAAAGGTGCTGATAAGATAAGGCATAAAATCTGCCCTGAAAAAGTGAAATTTTCAAAATGTGAACTTCAAGAAAATTCTTTCACAAAATTGATGCCGGTTCTTGGTTTCATCATAATCAGCAGTTGGATAAGATTGATCGTGCATCGTTTTCCTAAATTTTGGGGAAATATGTCTTTTTTCTCTATTGAAATAAATGGAAAATGGAGAGGTTTTTTTAAAACAGTCCCCCCTAGCTACAGAACGTCACTTTTACAGAAGGTATATATATATCACTAATACACATCTTTTGACAAAGTGGGTTTGTGTAGCTGGGGGGGGGGGGGGGGCGATGCCCCAGAGATAAAAAAAAAAACTGAAAAGGGGAGGGTGGGGACTTTTACAAATCTGTGCTTTAGGCCGTAATATTATTAGTTACACGGTAAGTTAGTGACCTGATACGGAAAAATACATGGTGTGAAAAGAAAACCTGTATCGGGCGAGGCGAAAGCCGAGCCCGATACGGGTTTTCTTTTTACACCATGTATTTTTCCGTATCAGGTCACTAACTAACCGTGTAACGAATTTATCACGTCGAAGACCTCTTACTGTATGTATGGGGGTCTCTGTATCATACAATTCATGACGTCATAATAAACTACTCGCCCGATACGGATTTACAAGCCTGATAAGGCTTTTTTCACGGCGTCATGTGACCATGATCTGACCAATCAGATTCCAACATTTTCGTCTGAGGCGTGATAAAAGCAAATGTTCATTTTTTTTTCATTTTAAATAAACAAGAGCGTGCTGTTTATTTCTACACAGTGTGTATTTCGCGGTAAAATGCCTTCTTATAGCTAATTAAGGAGGTATTGAACACTTGGACGCCAAATTCAATTTTTCTAAAAATTTCTGAAATTATAAATTTCTTGTCTGTCCTTGATTATACAAACTTACATTTGATTCTATCCACAGGGAAATTTTCTACGAGACTTTGAAATATGCATTAATCGACGCTTTCGTGAATTTCTTGATGACGTCATAATATTGAAAGTGTCATTCCAGTTCTCGTAAAGCTATTAGAAATTAATTTTGATTTAACTTCCAAAATATCCAAAAATGTATTGCACTTACATATGGAAAAGATAAGATGAATTGTGTTTTAAACACAGGCAGGATACTTGAATAAAAGATGACACCGTCGCTAAAAAAAATGCAATTTCGAGCCAATTTACTGTAGTTACTAGTTAATTATTAGAAATCCTGTGGATGAATCTTTGTCAAAAACTATCAAAATTATCAAGAATGTCCATAGATTATTTCATGATTAAATGGGAAAAATTGAATTTAGGATTTAAATATTACAAGGCTTTATATTTTCCAATTTTTTCTTCCAAAATCGTCCATTTTCAATGAAGTGACATCCACTTTCCTGTAACGTAAATTTGTCAACGAATACAGCATGATGAAGATTGAATTTTCTATTTTATACATGCTAAGTTTCAATGCAATACGTTCAGTACTAATGTTTTTATTGCATTTTGAATACGAAGGTTTGTGACGCCATTTTTCCCGATAACGTCGAAATGACGTCGTGATTTGCTCATGGATAAAACTCCCAAAGTCCTAAATTTCGAAACTCGCCATAATTTCTTCAAATGACGCAGGAAATTATTCAAACTTCATCAGGATACTCAAATGCGTATATCAATCAGAGTATCAAATGTTTTAAGGGAATTAAGACTGTACTTTTCCTAGGAAGCGAGAAACCAAATAATGCCGCCGCCATCTTAGTGTTCAAACCCTCCTTAATACAAAATACAACGGTTTTACGTACCGTATTTAAGATTCAAGATTTTAAAATTTATGGATGAAGTTGAGACTGGTCTTTCAAATTTGATTTCGAGTATCTTGTAAAGACAATAACTATGTTTTAAAGTTTATAGATATCCATATTAGGCGGATAGTTCTTAATTTTCAACGTTTTTTGATCGACATTAGTTTCTTTTCAACATGGCTATCCTCTAATCTTTGGACTGTAATTTAAGTATCTAGAAATAAACTTACCAAAATTGAAGTTGTATGAGGAATCTCCAAATACATTACATTTTGATCAAGTTTTTCTTGCGTATAGATCATTGTGTAGAAGAAATACTTGATGAGTTTCAGGGCTAAAGACAGCCCTTATCTTATCAGCTCCTTTATCTGTTCGTAAATGATGCTATGAATTTGAAGACGTAAAATTCTGTGTACATTGCAAGCTATACAATGTCTGTAGTCACTATTTTGAAAAGGGGAATCAAATGATTTGTTGCTTACTCTCCCCGGACACCTCATCTCCGTGGAGGATTCTATATTGCTTCTTTGCAAAACATTTGAATTGAGGGGTTTTTTTTCTTTACTGTGAGAATTTTCTATTTTTCAGTCTGTCTGTTTGGTAGTCATCAGTGTTCACTATGTACCTAATTGAAATAGCAGGTTTCCCAAGGAATCATTATGTTTGGCAGGCTTTGGAATCAAAGGATTTGCATTTTTAATCATAGTGTGCGTCTTTTTTTATTCAATGGGTCCGCTCACCGGTTTTTAGAGTAAACCAAAAATGTCCAGGTGGAAAAGCTGAAATAGGGGAAATTGAGTGGTTTTGAAAGGTGGGTTGAAAAGACCATTATGAAGATAGTCTATAATGGTAAGATGCATATTGTAGAGTATGCCTGCCTTGTGTAAGAGCAATGAAAATTTTAGGTCACATGACTTATTTAGTCTAAATATAGACATTTTAAAAGGCGAACCGGATTTTCCCTGTTTGACAAGACTTCATAAGGGAAAATATGAAGTTTTTGGCTTTTTACACATTTTTTGAGTTACATGTGTTGGAAATTTTTAAAATTTGGCCAGAATGGAGTATAAGATAATAGCTTTAAGGAAATATAAGCATTATTTCTGAAATTTTTCCAGGAGACCAGAAACAATACACAGAAAAATGGCAAAAACCATGAATTTTAGGCCAATTTTCTGAACCTTTTTCAGCAAACATGTATGATAATTATTATATATAGCAATATTAACATGACCTTGAAATTAGTATCATATAAAAGCTGTAGATATAACGAACAGATTGATATATTGTATAATAATGTGAAATATATAGAAATAAAATGAGATGACGTCAAATTATGTATGATTGCGCAATATTTCTGTGCCGTGTGACCGGGTAAGGCATGGTCCATTTGATATTCAGGGGGGGGGGCTTGGGTTTTTTGTCGGAGCAAGATTATTTTTTTCGCCCCGAACCGGGGCAAAATTATTTTTTTCTGGCAAAGTTGGAGCAAGGAAATTTTTTTAAGAAAGTGATGCGCATATTAAGAGTGTTGTGTTTTATCAATAGAAATTATTTATATTTTTACTCAAAACTCTAAATGTTAATATATTAGTTTATTTTTTATGCAAGTAATTCAATTCACTTTTAAACAGAGAGATAAAAGATTTTTACAATATAATTCTCAATATTCTATAAAGGTACATGTATATAACATGTATAAGAGGGTCTGAGGGGAAGTTCTTCTAGACATTATTTTAAATGTTACTAAGAATTGTAAATTGGTGAATAACTGAAGTTCTCCTTACAAGCTTACAAGAACATGACTCTACGGGATACATGCAACATGTATTAACAGCAATACATAAATATTGATAATTTTAAGGAAGCCCTTTTTCCATACATGTATAACTTTTCAAATATGCGAACTTAAAATGCTATTAGTAAATAATGTTTTGATGGAAAACTATGGCGAGTGAAGCGAGCCAAAAATTTTTGATACAATTTGAAAACTGCAGCGAGCGAAGCGAGCCGGAAAATTTTCAAGAATTTAAGCGAAATTTTATGGTAATTCTTCAAATTCAGATTATTTGTAAGAGCAAGATTATTTTTTTCTGTCACACCATAAGCAAATTTATTTTTTTCATCAAAATTGAGAGCAAAATTATTTTTTTTGAAAAAAACCCAAGCCCCCCCCCCCAGAATATCAAATGGACCGTGCCTAAGAGAAACTGGTGAGCGGACCCAATTTATCTAACGTAGCGCCACCTACAATGAAATTCGGCGGCTTGAGGTTTTGTGTTTGACTTTTATTCCCCTTTCGTAACAGATGTCTTAAGAACACCCAAAGAAGCAATCGTTCCGATGGGAATTCTCACGATTTTGCCTTGCCTTCTTGACTTTGAAAATAGGGAGAATTCCCATCGGAACGGTTGCGAACCCCGTATATAATATATAGTCAAGTATGAGCAAATCTATTGTTTTGTACAAGTATTAGCTTTCCAAAAAAGCTTGGTCGATATCAACATCTCTTTATTCCCACAATAATTTTTTTTTTCGTCGAAAGGGGGTGCTGGATCCGCCACTGAATTTGGAGGGAAATAAGGGGAAACTTCTAAAAAGTTCAAATTTTGTGACTCGTACAGTCTTGTCGACTTTTTTTATCGCTCATTAATTTCTTTGTTTCATTTATCAATATCAATTTGTCTTAGGTAAGAAAATAAACAAACAAACAAAGTGGTATATCCTTAACGAGAAAAAGCTTAGTCGGATGTTTTTAGCCACTGGCACCCCTGATACGTTGTGATCGCGTATTTCTTTGTTGCAATGGATGCAAGGATCCAGAAATGTCGTCCGTAGGAATTTTGAAGGCATAGGGTTCACTGTAACACTCACTAATTAGTCATGACGACATGTCCTATTTCTGTGTTGTGGATAAATAAGTGGGAGGTCATGGGAATGCCTGTCTCTGGTCACGTGTTTTTCACTAGTCATGAAAGTGGGAGGTCATGGGAATGCCTGTCTCTGGTCACGTGTTTTTCACTAGTCATGAAAACGTTTCTTTCATAAGGATTATTCAATGATGCATTATTGAATCTGACGGACTCACTTAGGAACTTTCTCCTATTGACAGCATCCGGTCTACAAATCTAGTAAGGTCGATTTCTTGAAATCGACCAATTAACTCATCTGAGTAAAATGTTCTAGTGGCATAACGTCACGTCTGTCGTCAATCTGTTCATCATCGTCGTTTGCTCGTACATTTACATTTACATTTTTTTCTGCAAAAGAAATAGAATAAAAGTTCATTTTTTTTCAAACAAAAAGGAATAAAATCAGTTTTACTCTCGGATTCATTTGCATACCAGTATTTGACCTGAAAGGGAGGGGGGAATATCCAAAACAAACTCAGTTGCAGTTACCAAAGCAAAACATGGAGAGCATCACTATAAGAAAACCCAGAGTAGACAAGCACTAAAAGAGACACAGAGGGGACAAGGAACACCAAATACGACATATCAACACTAAAAACACAAACACTCAGTAACATCGATTTCCGGTCCCTTGGATTTTATCAAGTGTAAATTAAAAAAAAAATCGTGTTTGTGAAACACGAATGCCCCCGTCGGCACTTTGTCAGTAAAATTGTCAAATTGCAAGGTCAAGGTCTTGTAGCAGGGAATACACATGTGAAATATCAGAATCCTATCCCTTACCATTCAAAAGTTATGGCCAAGGTTAAAGCTTTTCAAAAGTAGGTCAAACTGCAAGGTCAAGGTTACAATTAAGATATTGGTATCCATGGAAAGGTTATAAGGAATACGCATGTGAAATATCAAAGCCCTATCCCTTACCATTCAAAAGTTATGGCCAATTTTGCGGACAAACAGACAAACGGACAGGACAAAAACTATATGCCCCCGAATCTTCGATTACGGTGGCATAAAAACGACAACGTATATGACATATAAGTAATATTCATTCATTCCCTCTGGAAGAAGAGTTCTCTCTTAAAAGACTAAATAAGAAAATATAAGACTTAGCATAAAAAAACCAACGAGACCAGTGGGTAATCGATACCGACTTAGGACGGCCATCTGCCGTGTTGATGTAGTTAGCCGGATTACGTGCACATAACCCTCCAATTTGTCCTATTACCCAGAGAATCTAGAAGAATGTACATCGTTTACAAAGGCCTCCTTCCTGTAAGATGGCCTCACAAACCAAACAAAAAAGAGCAAAACGTAAGGGCACAAGCAACACACAGATAAATATGTAAATTAATATCAGAAGTATAAGAACGCACGAAATCAGTCCGTGCTCTGCGAGCTCTCGCAAGAAAACCACCCGAAAACTCCTACTGACATTTAGAGAAGTACCCATCAGTTATTCAGTCTCATAGTCGAGAAGGCAAGGCAAAATCATTAGACTTTCCAAAGGAGAGGTGGCCGGGGCCTGTCATTTGTAACGAAGTTAAGAAGGACCTTTTATATATGGAGCCCCGAGGTCACCGTCAGTCAGAGTGCAATTCCTTAAAATCATAGAATGATTGGTAAAGTACCACGCTGTGTGTTCTCCTTGTGATGTTAAACGTCTTCAAATTCAATTGCATCATTTAAGACCTGATAAATTTACAGCATGGACCAGACATACACGTTTCGGGTACTAAACCCTCGTCAGCGATCCTCAGTCGAAACAATGTAAAAAGGCCAAAAAGTATGAAAATTATTATGTCCAAAAATGTACCAAAAGGCGTAGCAGAATGGATGGGATATGATGCTACAGGACCCACGTTTTAGAAATTTCAAGAAATTTTGTAACAGAAAATATCATATGCGTTAAAGAAAAGACAGATAATCAACCGAAGTTGATCGAACTTGGCTACATGTGCCCTCGGGGACTCTTGGTCCACCAGCAGTGACACTCACCAGGTGGCACAAATGTTAAACGTCTTCAAATGACACCAGGATCATATCCATGACATAAAAGGCGATTGATGATTCTATTGCATTTTTGATGGAAATTCTGTCTAACATTGATCATCCTTATTTTGTAACAACAAAAGGCAGGTTAATTGTGAAATACCCAAATTTATTACTCTATTGCATGTATAGGTCCGAATTTCAAATGAAGATGGTAGTAATTTGAGTAAATCTTCCATAAAGTACAATGAATGAAAGCGAAAAACTTGACCTAAAGGTTTCTGAGTAATTTGTAAATTTTTAACCGTGAAAATCCAAAACATAAGTGCCCTAACGTACCGGATGAGTTGAGACATATAAATACCATGTATTGGTAGTCTAGAAACATAATCGTCAAACCAGGGAAGTTTTACTTTGTTGAATCCAAAACCGTCTTTTTTGTCATACACACTCGTTTACAATTTTGATATTGAAATTGATACACGTACTGGAAGTCTCAGTCAAAGTGCTACTATTGACAAAGTATGTCCCTTAATGACATTAATGCATTTAAAAAAGTTATACCTGTGTACATGTAGATTGTTCTTGATTTTGTTGAGTGTCTTTGTATTGAGGTAATATGGCTAATTGCAATGTACACAGAATGTTACCTCTTCAAATTCAATAACATCATTTAAGAACAGATAAAGCAGCATGGACCAGACATGCTTGTTTCGGGTACTTAACCCTGCTCAGCGATCCTCAATCCAAACAATGAAAAGAGACGATATGATAAGGGCTGCATTTTATCAAGTATTTCTTCTACACAATGATTTATACGCAAGAAAAACTTGATAATAATGACTAAAATGTAAAGTATTTGGAGATTCCTCGTACAACTGTTATTTTGGTAATCTTATTTCTAGATACTTAAAATATAGTCAAAAGAGTAGGGGGTAGAAGCTACTAAAAAAGAAAGCTAATATCGATCAAAAAACGTGGAAAATTAAGAAGTATCTGGCTAATATGGCTATCGCAAAATACACACTGTGTAGAACTGTGCAAGCACGCTCTTGTTTATCTCATTCCAAAAGCTTGTGCATTTCATGTTAACATGTTTAGAATAAAAAATAAATGACTTTAAAAGAGAGAAAAAATGAAACTTTGATTATATTATGGCCTAAAACACAGATGTGTAAAAAGCCCCCTTCCTCAGTTTTTCGTATCTGGAGCAGCTTAATCCCCCCATTACTATAGCACCCCACTTTGTCAAAGTTGTGTAAGTGGCGTTCTGTAGTAAGGAGGAATACTGTTTTAAAAATCTTAACCCTTTTCCATCGATTTCTATAGAAAGAAAGACATATTTTGACCTAAAATTTAGGAAAACGATGCACGATCATTCTTATGCAACTGCTGATTATGATGAAACCAAGAACTGGCATCAATATTGTGAAAGAATTTCCTTGAAGTTCCCATTTTTAAACATTCTACTTTTTACGCCTCATCTTATCGGCTCCTTCGGTCAAAGACTGTGAATTTTGGACGTAGCAGGATGTGTGGGATATGATGCTTCAGGACTCACTTTTCAGAACTTTCGAGAACATTTTGTGAACAGAAATTTTCGAATGCGTTTGAAGAAACGATCAACCGAAGCTGATCGAACTTGGCTACATGTGACCTCGGGGAATCCTGGTCCACCAGCAGTGACACTCACCAAGTGGTGCAAATGTTACGTCTTCAAATTCATACCATCATAAGAACAGAATAATTTGCAGCATGTTAGTTCCTTTCTTTTATTCCTTCATGAACATAGTTCAGATACCAGTATATGTAAATACAAATGTACATAATAGCATAATAAAAGATATAGAATGAAGTAATGAAAATATGACAAAAATTGAAAAGAGTCAATATAGATTCCTACATATAGACATGAAGAATAATGGTGACAAGAATTTCAACACCGGGATATAATATGAAGTTACATATATGTATTTTCCTCTTACTATGTGATTGATTCAGATAATTCAGGGAAGCAAATTATATTTTCAAAAATGTCTTTTATAACGTAAAAGCTTCTAGAACTTTTTAAAGGAGGAAAGACTAAGTGGTTATTTTTATACACTTAAATGGATTTTAACCTATTCCAACAACTCTTCGAGCGTTTTCCTTTTCAAACACACTTCTGCATCATTTTCAACTGTGGTGCCATAGTAACCTGGACACGTGATCGTCTCCGCTTCACTCGAGCCTCGTTTTCGTTTGATGGCATGCGCACTTGACCTTTTTGCACCATGGTGTACAGTTTGTATGCTTCCACTTCCTCTTTAATAGCCTCATCTAGAAGTCTAACTTCCACCCTGTCATCGTCCACGATTAAACCAATGGCCACGATCAAATCGCGCGAGTTTATGTCCCGCATTTTTACGATCCATCTACTTCGGGCATCACTGTCTATAGCATGGACTGAGATAGGATCGAACTGGACACCAAGAACTGTCGTGCCAGTCTGTTCCTCCACAATACCTTTGATCTCCTCATGACTCATTGCATTGTCTTTCAAAGTAAAGCAAACACAAAGTGGATCACAAGGAGGCGCCTCTTTGCGCAGACGAACTGAAGTGAGTCGTTTTTTCTTCCATTTCTTGTAGTTTGACTGGTCTTTGACCTCGTCTATCAAAGATTTCTTCTCTGGTGGCTTATGAAGATCCTCCAATTCCTCCTCTACATCATTGTTACTTTCTACCGATTTCCTTCTGAAAAAAATACCATAAATATACAATCTTTCCTGAATGTTCAACTTTAACATTTGGTATAGACAATTTAGGAATAGTTAACTACTGTGTTAAGCTGAAAACAAAGACAGACCTAGTGCATCGTCGGA
This sequence comes from Pinctada fucata, assembly GCA_028142955.1. Lineage (NCBI taxonomy): Eukaryota > Metazoa > Mollusca > Bivalvia > Pterioida > Pteriidae > Pinctada > Pinctada fucata. Next base: position 35,708,739 of record AP027104.1, read on the forward strand.
AACCTCCTTTCCGTCATGCCATGTATAATACCCGGTAGTAAGATAAGTGCAATACAAATTAACTGTGGGTTTCCGACGATGGATAGAGTGCAAGTTTATGGAAAATTCACTTACTGCAATGGGTATGATCCTATGTCGGGCAAGGTGAGTTTTGACTGTAGTAGTTTCCTTGCCTTTAACCTCTGTTGGAAGTTGCTGTCCTGGGAAAGTGGCAGTGATACATCTTCTGGTTGGTAATTCCCGTACTTGGCAAAGAAAGTATTCCGCTCTTTCAAGTATTGTTGGAGAGTATCAGGGTGACCTTGAAGGTGACCTTGACCATGGGTCAGTTTCAGTTTTGATGAAATGTCTTTTGTATTCAAGGACAAATCCTCGATACGAAAGTCTTTGTCTTTTATTTTCTCGTACGAGACTAGTGTTTCTGGATTCTCCTGTATAGCAATATCATCTTCAATATTGGGACCAGTGACCCAGGCACCGAATGCTTGCTGGTTTTGTGACCTTGAAGGTTGATTTTCTTGACCTCTCCCAATGTTGGTTGCACTATTTTGTCTCTTATCACGAAAACTTAAACCACAGAGTCTCCGGTACGTTTCATCGTCAATACGTGCTTTAAACAGCATCGGAAGTGACGGGAAATTTGACGCTTTTACTGTCCTTTCGTATGACGTCATTTTCGCATCTTCCGGAATTTCGCTCTTCTCTAGATCTTCTCGCAAACCGAACGCGTCTTCAATGGCACGATCGTCATTTCTGGCATCCAAAGAATTGTAATTAACAAATCGATCAGAAAGGCAATGATAATTTTGTCCCGTATTTTGATAAATATCCGGAAAGTGAACATCGTTTGGTCTCTCTGGTTCCTCACCGTGCAGAATCAACCTTCTCTTGTTGTGTCCTTGTGATTCAGAATTGACTTGCCATTTCAAAATTTTGGATTCTACGTCGTACATCAACGTTCCCCGAAATCGAGATATTTTTAGAATCTCGGGTAAAGAATCCGCAAGATTGTTCCATCGAACACGCCCTTTTCTCATAGCTTCGTAGACATTGGTTGGTTCTTCGTCTTCTTCCTCCTTTGAATAGCAATCCATGCATTGCTGAGAGATGTCATGATTTCTGACTGGGTAAGGCACCGAGGACACAGGGAATATCCTTCGTGGGGCGTGTCTAGGTAGCCTCCCGTCCGTGGCCAGTATGATCAGGGCTTGACTGGAGGTCGGCATCTGACAAAAATAAGAAGTGCGAGTCAACCGATGGATTACTAATTGACAATACATGTATATTTAGGCCCCTTCCTTTGGTCTGTCCGATTGTCTGTTTTCAAAGTTTTGAAAATTATTTTCAGCCTCATGCAGATTTAACGTACATTTTTCTTTGTTTAGTTGAAAACCTAGAATCCTATTTTTCGGGTAGACATTTGTTAACTTTTTTCACCATACTTTTGTTACATCAAATTATGAACCATGTACTTTGCCTTTATTGTTGTCTAGAGCTTTCTTTGCCAGTTGTGCAGTGATTGGGACATCCGTCTTTTACATGCTCGGAGGATGGAAATGAGAAATTTGATTTGCCCGTTGTCTTGATGTCGGCGGTTCTGGGTCACCAGGCACAAGTCCTCGCACGGTTATATAATTTGTGCCATGATGCCTCGCTCACTGTTTGTTTGTTTGTTTTTTTGATTTGTTTTTTTTTGTTTGTTTTTTCAGACTGTGCAAGGCATCTTGGGAAAAGACTTTATGACTTCTTAGATACTTTTTGCTAGTATTTTGGATCGGTATTCTTATGATTATTTCCATTTAAATATACGAAGCCGTAATCTCCCTTTTAGGTTCATACAGAAAATGAAACGATATCTTCATGAGCTGAAATAAACATTTCAATATCTAATTAAAATCTTATTACATTTAACCGTGAAAAAATGAATATTTTCAAATTGTATCAGGTTCCAATACCTGTGGCAAAGATCGATGGAAAAAAGAATCATATTCCTTTTAAAGTTTGATTTGAGGGGAGTGTATCAGTATTACGTCTAATAGGAAAATAATTTGATTCATATGAAATGCGGTTTTTCAATACTTTTTCTGTTTCGGAGTTGATTTGGCGCACACAAAAGCTCGATTTTACGCGCTCAACAATTTTAACCCCCTAGATATGAGTATATTGGATTTTAAATGAAGTATTAAATAGCGCTATGTCAAAATTAAACGAAGCACGCATAGTAACATGGGCAGACGGGATCACCGCGGACAGAATCATGGGTAGTCTCCCTTGGGAAGAGTTCCTTACTTGGACAAAGCGGAATTCCAGACTTCATTAATAAAGAGATTTCTATTAAAATAAGATTCAAAGTGAGGATATTGAATTCATCTCCTTCTTACTGCATGCAGTTTTTTTTTTTCAATATAACTTCATGTTTCTTTCTCGGAAAACAATCGTTGTATATTTCGATTCATGTACATGTGCATGTATATTTAAATGTACAATGAAAATTAATCGCTTAAAGTTTCATCATTTATTTCTTTTTTTATTATTATTTTTTTTTATCAATTAATTAATTAATTAATTTTTATTCATCTATTTATTTGTTTTTTGAACAATTTCTTTGGGAGAACGTTCATATAACCACAATCATGTATATATAGTATACCTTGTTATAAATGATAATTTTTTCATATCTTCCTTACGTATCATTACTTACATTTTAAAATGTGCACTTAGAATATGATAATCTGTTCACTGAGTGTATAGAACAAACAATTTTAATGGCAAAATCAAACAAATTAATATTCATTTTAATTCAATGTTAAAGAGACCTGATAATGTAAAACAAAAAGTTCAAGTCTTTTATCTTCTTATATAAAAGAGGAGATAATGAAACGCCTGTTTGAATTATGAAAACTTCATTGCAAAAAAAAAAACCCACTGAATTGTCCGAAATTTAGAAGGCTTTGTTTTAAAATTTGTATGGTGTCGTCATAGGTCTACGACACTTATTCTATAAAAAAAGGCAACGTGTCTATCGAACATCAAGGAGAGAAATGTACATACATGTACGTATAAAGAATATGTATCAAATTGAATTTTCATGGACTTGCTCAAGTCCTTATATCAACTCAATTATAAAATTGAATACATTTAAATGACTTTTTAGTGATGAAGTGAGACCCCTTTAACGTCGAGCAAAAGTTTTCTCAGTTTCGTGATCTCTGCAACCAATTGCTCACTGTCTATAATTCTTTTCTACTCATCATATAACTTTATTTGGTGGACACAATGTATTTTGTTGAGTTTAAGTTTATTTGATATCATATAACTTTATTTGATTAAAGGACTTGAGCAAGTCTATAATTTTCTACATGTAGTTCTTTTCCATGATCTTGGATGGACACTTTGTATTTTATGGAGTACGCATGTCGTACACCTGTGGTCAAATATACATATACATCCAGATTTAGGGTTGTTTTTTTTTTTTTTTTTTTTCGTTTTTTTTTTTTCGTCAAAAACCCTCCTTTTCCTTATCACCCAGTTGTATTAACCTGTTCAAGTAATTGTCAAACAAACGGACAAGACAGGTCTATCGATTATACTTTTTTTACGATTCTTGGGGTATAAAAAGTCATATAATTTAGTAGAAAATTATCATCAAGCTTGACCCAACATTAATCTGTAGTATTTTGAAACACAAAGCTTTTATTTCATAGGTCCCCGTTTTCTTTCCTCCTCCTTTTTAGAACTCGATTCCCCCAAAATTATTTTGAATGACCAAATGTTATCCTGAATCACTGTTTTCCCTAAATATCATTTCAGGGTTATTTATGGTTTTTAGGACAAATAATTTTTTTTCACTTGCAGTCTTAACCAGGATTTTTATTTAACCCTCATTCATTTGAACCTTCATTAATATGACCGTCAGTTTCTCGTTGCACTCTTTGATAATTATGGGGGGATGAAACTTTCCCAATTAGAATGCATGCTCCGTAAAATGAATGACCATCAAACCATCTTCAAACACATTATAATCTCTACAAAACGAACAATCGACATTAAATCAAGTGCCAATTGAAAAAAAAAATAAATGCGCAATAATTATCAAGTTTGTACAAAACAAATGAAATACAGAAGAGCGAAAAAAAAAAGATAAAGAAGTCAATTGACAACGATGATACTTTAAAAATTGACAAAATGATAAGAACAAAAAATAGTCCGTAAATGAATAAAAAAAAAATGAATTTCACAATAAATAACAACAAAAATGAAAGAAAAATATTACACAACTTACCTCCGCAGTCCTGTTTTAGGTAATATGGCTGTAAACGATATAATATCTATAATGTTAAGGTTGGACCCTCTGAGACACTTGTATTCCAATTATCTTATCAACGCCCTCTGGTGGAGTACTTCAACAATCAGTTCTGAAGATTTCATAAACTGTCTGATGAACTTTGATTATCTTATGTTCGCAAAATTTTACAGTCTTGATGTTATATTTATGATACATGTATACCCAAAACAAACAATGGACAAAGACCCGTGAGGAAACTCGGTCGTCTCAGGTGCATTCTCGACTGATGAAAATTTTGTTTAAATGTTAACGTGATTAAAATCGCCGACACATGCATATTACAAGGGGGAAACAGAGTTTCATTATCCAATCACATCAAAAATAAACTTGTGGTTCAAGAAATCGATCTCCTTTACAGAGTGATGTTTTAAGTGTTGAATTAATTGCGCCTTTATTGGTTGGCAGGATGAAATCGCGCGTCAGCGTGCAGTTGAAATGCTTTTTCTCTCCGGGTTTGGTCATAAACGCTTTGCGAATGTCGGAAACGTCACCTAACCGACGGTCGAATTGCTCCCTTACATGATGAAAATGTAAGATGTTTCATTCATGAGTCAGTTGACAAAATTGATTTTATCTGCTTCTTATATGTGAATAAAAGATGATCAAGATGGCGAGATTTTGTCCAAATATTTCTTTTAAATAGTTTCTTTTATTATGTTATACATAATAACGCCGTCATCAAACTGGAACGTAAAACGACCAATGATTAATCTAAAAAAATGACAGGCATTATTGAATCATCGACAGAATATTCAACAAGTTCGATTCGAATCATCAGATACAGTTGCATCATATTTTTTTTTTTTTATTTTGAATGTTTATTTTATTTCATATTGCAATGTCGAAAAAAGCGCAGTGAGAAAAATGCAGCAATCACAAAGAGTTACGAATCGATTTACCATCACGTATCATCGATACATCATCGGTAATATATGAATGATGATAGATCAAAAACAATTCTTCAACGACTAGGCATATATAGGGATCACAATATCTGGTACTCATCCGTCTGTCCGTTTTTCCGTCTTTCTGGTACATTTTTGTAGTCACCCAATGGCTACAAATAGAAATAAATTGAAAGAAACTTGCAGACAATATCGAGATGTTATTTAACATTAGAAAAAGTCATTTGTTACGAGTTATCTAAGACATCCTGATATTGAAACTTCGAATGAAATAAAAGGAAATGTGGAATGCAAACAATTATCACAAAGCTGATAGAAACCATCTTTGCGTCATCGTGTATCATCGGTATAAAGTTAGTTGCGATATGATACTCGATTGACACGCGACAAGTTTTGATTTTGTTATCGTGAAGGTGGAAAAAAATTAGTAATGATTTCGGAATAGATCGATCTATTACCAAATGTATCAGGGGTGCGATATAGTGAATATATTAATATAACAGTTAAAGCTCAGGGGTTTATCACGCTTCCCGGTTGCTTAATTTTCTAAAGATGATCTATAACCCATAGTAAATAAAGCAACCGGGAAGCGTGATAAATCCCTGTGGTTAAAAGCAATGATATCTGAAGGAGTTTGTACTGACCTTTTATGGTTTCGATTGTCTTGCTGTGCTTCAAAACCATGCTATGAAAGTACTAGTATTATTTTTTATGGCAAACAAAATATCAACTCATGTATCAATTACACAGAATAAGTTTATCTTAGTATGTGTAAACACCACTGTTGAGGTGAATCTTGAAACAACTGAAAACGCAGAAGAACGTACGTCGTACTTTGACACGTTCCTGTCCCTTGTACGTCTCTTTCTGTGCTTGTCTGCTTTGTGTTTTTGCATTTGGTGTTTTGGGGTTTTGCTGTGGGTGCTGCAACCTGGTGTTGTTGGAGATCCCCTCCTTTGTTTGACACGCATGGTGAAAGGGTGCGTCATGAAATATTTGTGTACACGCAGCAAAATTTGTGTTCGTGCTATTTAGAAGTTTTTCCTCATATTGAAACCGATCATTACCAGTAGAATTGTTTGAGAAACTATAAAACGCAAAAAAAAAAAACCCAACCAAAAATCAAAACAAAAAACAACAACAACCATGAAATGCAATGATTTTACTTTTCAGGATTAGTCATTTCACCAATTATTTCGACAAAAAGCGTTGAGGGAGGGATGATATATCCCCCCTCCCCCCCCCCCCCCCCCAAAAAAAATAGAGAAAAGATTTGAATCTCGAAAGATACTTTACACTTGATTCCAGTATTTAATCGTGTATCTTGAGCTTTAAAGACAATAAAGTAAAATTTTTGTCGTGACAAAAGTCATCTTTACTGACTTGAAAATGAGGATCAAATTATACCTATATGACCCTGTAATTTTTGTCAAAAGTATCAACACTAGAAGATCGCGCAACGATCGGTTGATAAAGCTGTACTGCGGCCTCTTAATTTCATCTCATTTGCGAACTACAAGAGAATGTTGACCTTTGAAGAAAACAACAATTTTAGTCTCGTGTCAGACCAATCAAGATTTGAAGTTCTTTATTATTTCATCATATAGGTATAAATCAAATTTGTACCGAACGTTCGACCGTTTGTTTAAAAATTTATAGGTTGTTTACTTTTCTGAACAATGTACTTTTGTTCCTTACTCAAATTTGTTTACTGGGGAGCAAAAATGATAGAGCAAGACACGGAAAAGCTGGCGATGGGTTGAATAGAATGTTCAATTTATTATATGTATGGGACACTCGACATTTTAGTGTTGTCGAGGGAATATTTTTCTTGATGGTGCAAACAGGATTGTTTACAGAAAAAAGCCCCTAGGAGTCTCCCTGATGATCTCGAATCTATGTCCTGATTGCAATGTTATTGCAGATCTTTTGTTGGGGTACTCCATAAAATCTTCCTGGGTTTACGTTGATATATTTTAAACTGTTTATTATCAGCCGTAGTGTATTATATTGGAGTTTATATTTTAAAAATTAAAATCATTTACGTCAAGGACCAAATGTCAATCGTGACATAGGTATATTCCCTGACGCCTACGCAGAATTAATAATTGTGACGATCAATCTTGAACGTCCTGCTGTCTTTCTGTTCGTGTGTCCGTCGATCCGTATGTCCATCTATCAACCTGTCAACGTTTGTTTTTCTTCTCCCTTTTTTCTTTATTTTGATGATTTCATTCAAATGAAAAAAAGGTAAAGTCAGGTTTAATGGTTATTTGATGACCAAGTGTGTCGATTATATGATCGATACATCTTAATATAAGGTAACATGAGTTAATGATAACAAAATTAACCTAGTTCTCAGATTAGAAACAATTGTTTCAAATGCGCGAAACATCAAATTCATATCAAGACAAAATTCGTAGGAGATAATCGACCATTTCCAATTTATTCAGTCTTTTTAGTAATGAATTACTTTTAGTATAAATTGTGCAAAGATTTTGAATCTTCCTTAGAAAATACGTAAAAAAATTTGTGCGGCACGTGACCAGATATAACAAATACTGTAAAAAAATCTCATTTGCAAGAATTAATAGGACTACAACAAAAGTAGTTTATTCTCTTATAATACGACCAAAAGAAAGACTCTCTTTTTTTCTGAATGCAATGTTAAACAAGTTTGTTCAAAAAGGATGTCTCTTTGTAAAATGAGATATTTTACTAATAAAAGCGAACAGTTTGGAAACGACAATATTCTGTAAAATGAGATATTTTACTAACAAAAGCGAACAGCTTGGAAACGAAAAGATTCTATGCGAACTGGGGTTGATTACGGCGTTGGCGTCTTGCTTTATGACGTCATAGTACATCGTCAATACCTTGGTGGCACGAAGACGTAGTTCCTGTGCCACCAAAAATTTAGCGTAAAGTAACGGAACGGTGTACTATCATGGCATCAAAAATTAAAGAACAGGTGGAGGCGGAAAAACGAAGACAAATCAGTATAAGAGGTATTGCTCCACTGGAGGGTGTAGTTCACTTCAGGCAAGATTTTAATCGACATGTTCACTATACTATTATCAAAGACAGGGTTAGTGCCACTAAACGGGATTACTACACGGCTCTAGCTTACACTGTCAAGGATCATTTAGTGGGAAGATGGCTGCGTACTCATCAGTATTACTACGAGATCGACCCAAAACGCGTTTACTATCTGTCTATGGAGTTTTACATGGGCCGAACTCTGACCAACACGATGGTCAACATTGGTACTTTGTTCCCATGTCAAGAGGGTTTGCGCCATTTCGGTTTAGAACTGGAAGATTTGGAGCCGTGTGAAGTAGATGCCGCTTTAGGAAATGGAGGCCTCGGAAGGTTAGCTGCCTGCTTCCTCGATTCAATGGCGACCCTTGGACTCGCGGCTTACGGATACGGAATACGTTACGACTACGGCATATTTGAGCAAAAGATCGAAGGTGGTTGGCAGAAGGAAGAACCCGACGAATGGCTGCGTTACGGAAACCCTTGGGAATTACCCCGACCGGAGTATGTGCTTCCCGTGAAATTCTATGGCCGGGTAGAGCAAAGTGAACAAGGGTCAAAATGGGTGGACTATCAACTTGTACATGCTATGCCATACGATACTCCGATTCCGGGATATTTGAACAACACGGTGAACATTTTGAGATTGTGGTCCGCTAAAGCGCCAACAAGCTTCAACTTGAAGTTTTTCAACAATGGAGAATATCTTCAAGCCGTTCATGATCGCAATCTAGCCGAGAACATCACACGAGTTCTGTACCCTAACGACTCCATGTTCGAGGGACGTGAGCTGAGATTGAAGCAGGAATATCTCCTGGTTTCTGCGTCTTTGCAAGATCTGATTCGCCGGTATCAAACAGACAGACCCGGTAATTTCAAATTGGTGCGTCCAACCTTTGATGAATTCACTGATAAGGTCGCTATCCAGTTGAACGATACTCACCCAGCGTTAGCCATCCCAGAGCTGATGAGGATCTTGATGGACGACGAGGGTTTGTCATGGGAAACAGCTTGGGATATAGTGAACAAAACCTGCGCCTATACCAATCACACAGTGCTGCCGGAGGCACTGGAGAGATGGCCGCTTTCAATGCTGGAGAGGCTGCTGCCCAGACACGTGGAGATCATTTACATTATAAACCACAACTTTCTTGAGGAGGTTGAAAAGCGATGGCCTGGTGATGCTGATAGGAAACGCAGAATGTCGCTGATCGAAGAGGGTCATGAGAAAGCAGTAAACATGGCCCGTTTATGCATTGTCGCATCTCATGCCATAAATGGTGTCTCGAAAATTCACTCTGAAATCTTGAAGAAAAGTGTCTTCAAGGACTTCTACGAGATGTTCCCGGAAAGATTTCAGAACAAGACAAACGGGATTACCCCAAGAAGGTGGCTGATCTTGTGCAACACAGACCTATCTGATCTGATAACTTCCAAAATTGGAGAAGATTTCGCTACAAACTTGGAATTACTACGGGGATTGGAGCAGTATGTGGAAAGCGAGAGTTTTCTGAGAAACCTCATTCGAGTCAAACAAGCGAACAAACAGAAACTTGCCGATTACATTGAGCAAGAATTTAACATCGTCGTTAATCCAGCATCTATGTTCGACATCCAAGTGAAGAGGATTCACGAATACAAGCGACAGCTACTGAATTGCCTCCATATCATCACCTTGTACAACCAAATCAAAGCAAATCCCGAAGGAAACTTCGTACCTCGTACGGTCATGATCGGCGGTAAGGCAGCACCGAGTTACTACATCGCAAAACTCGTGATAAAACTAATCAACAACATAGCCAAAGTCGTGAACAACGATCCTGAAGTAGGGGACCGTCTGAAGGTGGTTTTCTTGGAAAACTACCGAGTTTCCTTAGCGGAACTAGTTATACCTGCTGCAGATCTGAGTGAGCAGATCTCCTTGGCGGGAACAGAAGCCTCCGGTACAGGAAATATGAAATTCATGTTGAACGGAGCATTGACAATTGGAACACTGGATGGCGCCAACGTAGAAATGGTGGAGGAGGTGGGAGAAGAAAATTTCTTCTTGTTTGGTATGACGGTAGAGGAAGTTGAGGTGCTGAGGAAGGAGGGTTACATTCCTAGAAAATATTACGAAGAGAATGCTGATCTTCAACAAGCCATTGATCAGATTAACAGTGGATTTTTCTCCCCGGAAGATCCCCCACTGTTTCGAGAAATCTACAACAATCTCATGTTCACAGACAGGTAAGTTTCACTGGTAAGATTTCTATAATTTTAGGACCAACAGTATGTATGAAATGATTTGACAATGAAATGGCGACCTTCACTTAATTATATGTATCAAACAACTAAATGACTGAGTAACGGAAAATATTAATTTTTGATGATAAGATAAACAGAAACATCTCTTACCATACTCATACATGTTTAATTTTTGATTGTTTTATTTTATTGCGGATTAATTTATGTGCTAAGCGGATAGGAGGCGGATAACTCTGCTCGCGTATTAATAGCGTCATCCGATCAACCTTCAACGGCGCTGATTGGTTGATACTGACACCCTCCCCCCCCCCCCCCCCCCCCCCCCCCCAAGAAGCTCCGCCCTGTTTTGAAACTAACTCCCTAGGGAAATAGTCTTCTCAACTAACGCACCCCTTTGCAAAGAAATAGTCTTATCAGGCGATTTTCAGGGATTTAGTTAAATTTAATGAGTCTCTTTTTATATAGGAAAAAATCAGTGGAGGTATAATAACAATAAATAAAGTTCGGAAAAAAAATCTTGGATATTTATATCAAATCCCTCTTGACGTTCTTAAAGATTCAAGATAACCGGCTGTAAAGTTCGAAACAATATTCTTACATAGAACACGACTTTATACACAAATTATGTCGGTGCTCAAGATACATATATTTTGTCATTGGAATTTCACGTTGCCGGTCATTTCTTCTCAGATACTGCTTGATGAAGGACTACGAATCGTACATAGCCGTCCAGCGTAAAGTGAGCGATCTGTACCAGAAGCCGTTACAGTGGGCCGCCATGTGTCTCCGTAACATAGCTGCGTCCGGCAAGTTCTCCAGCGACCGTACCATCAGGGAGTATGCTAGGGACATCTGGGGCGTGGACCCCTCGGCATTCAAACTACCTGCTCCCCAAGAAAGTTCTACATGGCTGGGTAGATCTGACTACAACAAAACCCAGATGGAATAGAACTTTCACATTGCATTTAACGATGTATCTCGATCAAATGTATGGTCCATTATTGCGTTGTCAAATGATGGGTATGCCTGATAAAGCATCTACATGAATTTTATCATTGTTACTGTCATGATTTTACAATCTGAACAATTTGAACAAGGAATACTTGTACAAATCTTAGTTTTGCTTCAATAATCTTTGAAATTGTAGCCAAGGACTTATAAACAGCTAGTTTATAAGTCCTTGTTGTAGCCCAAGATCTGGGTTTTTTCTTAATGAGTGCTTCAAACCTGTTCATTTAGTCATGTGCGGATCCAGAGGGGGGACCGGGGGTCTGGACCCCCCCCCCCCCCCTGAGATTTTCGGAGATGGGGTCCAGCTTTGGCCGATTCTTATTTGAAAGGGGTCTAAAATGCATAAAAAGGCTTTGAAACGTAAAATTTCGGCTCGATTCGCTCGCCATTTACAAATACACAAAATGTTTTTTCTGCAAAATTCCTTAATTATTTTCAATGTTTTATACTAAATAATTTTATATAACTGTCTTGGGTCTCATGAACTCGTATTTTCAACAGTCCCTTACTTCATAGGATGTAACCTCCCTCATCTTTTTCAAGGTTTTATATTTATTTTAAGTTGTCAGATTATTTGGGGAAAATGACTTATCTATTTTTTCTCATGAAATATAGACAAAACGTGAATTAATCAAAATTTTCGCGGCTCACTCCGCTCGCCGATATAAACAGTAAAATATCCAATGTTATGAATAATCATCTCGATCGAATCAAGACAAATAAATATTTCATATTTAAAAAATTTTCATTCTCGCTTCGCTCGCAAATTCTTCATAAAAATATGAAATGAAAACTAACAATACCAATCCTCAAAAATCAATCCTTAGTGCACACGTTGATGCACATGATGTGCACCGAAATATACCTACATGATAGGTAGATTTCCTACAATTTTGGACCCCCTCTGACCAAAAATGCTGGATCCGCGCATGTTTAGAGCGGCAATTCAGATTTTAATGAAAATCCCGAGATGGAATTCAAGGATACCCTTTAGTTAATTGTGAATATTTCGTTCGGAAAAAAAAAATTGAAACACGAATATCCCGTCGGCATCTTAGTCAGTAAAATTGTATAATGGTCAAACTCCAAGGTCAAGGTCACAAAGTCAAAAATTTTGGTATCCATGGAAAGGTCTTGTCACAAGGAATACACATGTGAAATATCAAAGCCCTATCCCTTACCATTCAAAAGTTATGGCCAAGGTTAAGTTTTTGCAGACAAACAGACAGGTCAAAAACCTTTTCCCCCTAAATCTTCGATTACGGGGGCATAAAAATTGTAGATCTTATTACCTGCTTGTCCGTTGCTAGTCTACAAGATTTTTTTTCTTTCATGAACATTATAACTATTTGAAATCGACAAAGTTAATTGAATTGATTTGAAGGACAGTATCCGATACATCATTTCAAACGCTTTTACATGATGACGTCATAAGTAAAGTCATCTTTATAATGCATCCACAGGAGATCGATGCCAACGATCAACAAGAATATCCGCCTTTACTAACTTGTCTTACGTATGTAACTTTGAGTAGAGAAAGGATGGGAAGGGACGGGTGTCATTGAGGGTTGTCATGCATGGCTTATCAAAACCATAGTTGTGTCGTCAGTCAAAAGACCACCGATTGTTGTGATGTCAGACTTGATTTTGTCCAATGTTTGAAGAAACCTGAAAGATGTGTATGACACTTGATTTATTGTCATGTATGCAAAAATATGAGCCATTAAGCCAGACAGACCAACCAATACAAAGGGATATGCTTTGTAGGCACAAAAAAGTGCTTCCTCAAAATACTAGATATCATATTCCTTGCAATCCAAAGTTTACCTTAGTAGAACATTCATCTTCAAGGTGACTCGTGGTGTTTCCAAAGGAAATATTTTATTTCCAAAAAATTTGACCTTTTATACAGATATATTTAGAATGGCAGTGCTCTTTATGTTAAAACTGTAATGTATCGATCAAAGGTCCAAATTGCCTGCAACAATATATAAAAGCACACTATCTTCATCACTGCATATTGTTCTGGAATCAAAAAGATAACCAGTAATATGCATGTATCTATTTTACAAATAGACAAAGAAACACAATATTGTCTCAAACTGTTTAATGCATCAAACATAATATTCAAATAATCAAAGTCAACAGTTATAGAAATGATTTCAAACAAATGATTACATTAAATTCATTTTGCATTCTCAGTGTGAATTCAGATTTTATCCTTTAATACAATTTATCTGCCATATGATTTTGTCAGTAGAAGTGATTCTGTTAGATTAAAATTGATGCTATAAATAATGTTTAAGATTGTAAAAATGTCTAGTTTTTGCCAAAATTTACAAGTGTGGTCTTTGCAAAAATTAACAATGTTTCTGAAATGATAAAAAAGTTAACATCTTGGGGCATTGAGGACTTCATTAGTAGAGGAAATAAAGCAATATTATGTTGCAAATGTGTCATATTAAAGCAAACCTCTAATGAAAGTACAAAAACAAAAGCATTGGTGTTACTAAGTTTGATTGAATAAATATAATCACCTAGAAACAACTAGTGTCCATCTTATAATAATACAGTCAAACCTGGCTTAAAGTGACCCTCTTTTTAGCGACTTCCTGCTTTATGTGACCTTTTTTATTCCTCCCGAGCAATTTTCCTATCAAATTAACCTGTCTATAGCGACAACCTGTCCAACGCGACAACGACCGTGTTTTTTTCTGTCCCATACCGAATTCCACACCTGTATATTACAACTTTTAATGTTACAAAGGACCCAAACTACGTAATATTTTACATTAAATCTCTTCATCAGTGTCTTGTATCATTAAATCTTCTGCGATTAATAAAATCTGTGTTTTTATATGTGCAATACGATTAATCAATAGATACACGAATTGATATATGCTGTGATTCATTTAATAGTATTGCTCATATACTCCGGGAATTTTGTTGGTCAAAGTCAGATCAGCTTGAACCTGTATTCAGTGACCACCTGTCTTATCTGACCTATTTTCTGTCTGCCCTTGAAAAGTCACATAAGACAGATTTGACTGTATATGTAAATCCAGTTAGGGATTATTTTCTTCTCTCTTCAATCAAAAATTTAATGTGTTATCTTGCACTAGAGTGTTTACGAACACATTATGTCTGCCTTTACATTTTGAAGCTTATCAATGGAAGTGACTTTATCTATTTTCTGCATGTCGACCCTCAATGTTTTGCAAGCATTCCTTGATTATTTGGTTAACACATGAGAAAATACAGACAGACAAGGTGAAGCCAGAATACCCCCCCCCCTCCCTTCCCATCCTTCAACTTTGTTTGCAGGGGTATAATAATTACAAGAGTATGGCTATTTTAAAGGTGACAGATGGACAGACAGACAGACAGACAGACAAAATGATCCCTGCATGCTGCTTTATCAGACGACGTAATTACAAAGAGAGCAATCAACATCATGTGTATGAGATTACATCCTCTGAGGTCACTTTGTAAACTACATCTCAAGTCTGGCATAATTTAAAACGAAATAAGAAAAATTCAATTGAAATTTGAAAATTGTTTTGAAGATTCTGAATTCTAATGAATATCTAAAACTCTTATGTATCATACAATTATGTGATTTCTTTGGTCAAATAAACTACAAACATAGAAAAGATATAACCTTAAAGAAAAATCTGTTATGAAACAAATCAAAATCACCAAAATTAATAGAACCACAAGTTTATGAGCAAATTTAAATTTAATGTTCCCTATATCTTTAGAAATGATGACTATTTTCAATGAAATTCTAGGAAACGTGATTGAAAAAGATGTTTTCTATGTTTCAAAATTAAAATGCACACATTATTCCATTACCGCAGACATTTTTTGATGTCTCATTTATAGTACACGTATCAGTGTTACTTATGGAGTTACGACCAATGGTGAACATCATTACCATGAATTTCTGCGAGATACAATTTTTTCTACTACGATTGTAATAATTGAGAGCACTTTTATCACTGGTATAACTTAATACTTATCTTACACTGTACCAATATTACATGTACTAGTTTATCACAGTAATGAAATTAAAGTCATGCTTCATGTAAATTCACACAAAAGCAGTAAAACGAAGAATTCAACATATTTTCACTTCCCTAATCTACAAATACAACTTAAGCTTCTGTATCACAAGAAGACACTAAGAACATATCTGTACAAACTACTACATTCTACTGTAACGTGGCTGAAGACTTTACACTTTGGAGTCCAGTGAACAAATAAACACTGATACTGGTTTAGTTTGAGTCAGAAGAGATGCTGAAATAAATCGGAAACTTAAGATCCAATGTTCAATACAGAGTTTTAAGGACAGGACAGACGGATGAACTGACATACATGTACAATGTGATGATGAAAAGTAGCTAGTATCACAATACAGAGCCCTATATAATGACAAGGAGATCACATATATGTGAGATACCGCACACTGAATATGAATTTTCAAAGCTATCTACGTATTATAAAACACATAACAATCATTCGTATTTGTGTAACAAAAATACCTAGTACATGTAACAATCAAGCTAACTAAAGGAAACACTGTACATACATAAATTAAATTTTCATGTTAAAACAGTAGCATATGTGCTTGGTCATAACCTTGCATTGAAATTGAAAAGAGATTTATTTTGAGGTCTTTTTTCTTTATGAAGTATACACAGAGCACCACTTGCTGTACTTATAGGAACAAACAATAAATGGGTAACCTGAGTATGAAATTTGTAAGCAGTGAAAAATTTATTCATTTGGAGAATGATAGTATGGAACTTATTGAATATTGCAAGACTGAATTAATGTATAAGTATCTTAAAGGGGACCTTCATTACAAAATTTGGAAAATCTTGCAGTGTCCAGTTAAGACTTTTACTTAACCAATTTTTTTTTGATTCTTAATTTCGTAAAGAAAATTGAAATGTGACACTCTGCAGTCACTATGACTGCTACATCTCAAGTTTTGTTCACCATACGAGCATGTTTTATGCATGACAACAAATCAGCAATTCTTAAAAAGACAGCATGAAAGAGTAAATACGTTCCCTCTGGCGAGGCGGTAGGGGACTAAAAATACCTTAACAAAATATATAAGTGGTCCATTGATTGAGAAATAACCAAGTTCATTTGATAAATCCTTATAAAGACAAAAATAATCTAAAAATCTAGAATACCTGAAATTAAAAAAATACGACAACAGACAAGAAAACAAAAATTTGCATTGTTTATGGCGACAACATTCACACGCCCTCTCAGCTACATTTGTAACACTCCAATGTATTATATATCCCCACAAGATCACATACAATATCACTCGGTCACTAAGTTCTGCATACATCAATCTTTACTGAATAGCCGTTTAATGTCATCTAAAGCTTTGACGATGTTGTCAGAAAATTTCTGGGCACTCTGAAATTGATAATACATTTATATTCATTAGAAGAATTGAAAATAATGCCTCATCAAGAAGTGCTCCTCAACTTATAAAAAGATGAGTTGGCTAAAGTTGAAAATTTAAATTTCATTTTTAGAATTAATGAATGATTACATTTACCGTCTTTCCATATCGTGATCTTTCATCAATCAATCAAGTTTTTTAAAGAATATTAAACTGCATGCTCTTGTACCATTGGTGTTTAAATTTGTGAAAGCTGAGGTCAAACCCTCTGCTACATTATTCACTTTCTTGGGAGGGGGGGGGGGGGGTTGCTTTTACAATGATTTAGGGTATGAACCTTTATACAATCTTATCGTGCCAAAAGCCTTTTTTTCAAGATTCTTGCCGATTTCAGACATCTAAAACTTAGTAACAAACTATGGTATCAAAGCTGCAAAATAAGGGACATAATACTGCAAAATCAATGGCGAAACAACATTTAGTTTAGGATCTCACACTGCAATTAAAGATAAATATAAAACTTAATCAGTTGGAGACCTACCGTTGTTGCACATGCATTTTTGCAGGAGATATGAAAGAAGACGACATCTTCTCCAGCTATGATATAGGATACGCCATATCCGTCGTCAGCTACCGGACCGAATCCACCCCCTGCTGAGATGTGCTCTGGGTGTTTCACCAAGTCAAGTTTATTGGTCTGTTGGTGGGGAGTCTGAAATGGAAATAAATTCTATGTCACATGGGATAAGAGAACTCAGCAAAATGTTACATGTATCATGACAATTGTACGGAGACATTAGGAAATATTACCCTAAATATCTTCCACTTTTAATCAAAATCTCTTTAGTGATTACACAGTCATCTATTTTCAAGTCATAACTTTTCCCTTTCTCTATCATTAGACAGGTGAAATTATCATATGCTCATGTCTAAAGATTTCAAGAAATTTTAACAAAATATAGTAGAATTACAGGAAAAGTGTAGGATCAAATACAAGTACAAGAATCTTACACTACTTCATGATGACTGCTTGAAAAGATATTAAACATTGTTTCATGAAAAATTACATACATGTATATTAAGTGGCAATCTCAATACTTGATTGATAGGTAAAAACCAATGAAATGAATTTTTTTTAATATGATTTTTAAGCCACGGAAAAATCATATACATGTAAATTGGCAAATATTAGTGCTTACAGGCACCCAATTTTTTTCTCAACCTTTTCAATACAAATGATTAAGATAAATAATGAATTTTTAAAGGTTTTAAAACTCAAAATTGTTTAAGTATTTTCATTGGGTTATGCAACAACAACAATTTACAGCAAACTTATAATTCTGATTGTAACATCTTTACCGAAAATATCTGAAATTAATTTACAATAGACATAAGATTCATATACTTTCAAATACATGAAAATATATTTCAAATTCTACTATTTGAAGAAGTTTTTAATTCACAAGCATCCTACTCTTTATCCTCCTTACATGTATTGGGTAATTTCGAAGACCAGAGTTACTTCACATTTGGGACGGTATCTGACGTAGACTAATTGTGGCGTCATCAAATTCTATGGAAACAGTCCCTAAACTATGGGAACTGACGGTATAAAATTGACTTTATCATACCATTTTCATGACATCATAATGGTTTTACGTCAGATACCGTCTCAAATGGGAAGTAACTCTGTATTCCGCAAAGACTCAATACATTGTATCTAAACAGATCTTGAATATGTAGTAGTAAATTTTATGGCTTCATCAGATTTAATCATAATTTTATTTGACAGAAAACTCATATTGTCTATGACCTATTTGCCTCAAATCTCTCCCCTTTAAGTTTGATTGAAATCCGTTCAGTTGTTTTTGAGGAAACATTGAATGATTTGAAAGTTTATGAAAGCAGACATCAAGTTTCAAATAAATGTTGAAATAGGTCAAAATTGTTTACGAAAAACAGACTAAGGTTATTGATGGCCCTTTTAAAAATTCTCTTATAGCTATCCTAAAACATACCTGCCAACCCAAGTTTTTTTTGTTTTTTTTTTGTTAAAAGTTGCCAGTCAGTTCACAATCATGCTCAATTAATGTCAAAAGTGGAACGGATAAGTCTCAATTCGGAATTAGCCTGTGAAAATCGGAAAAATTCCGCTAAAATCAGAACAGTTGGCAGGTACATTATATGGTAAAAGCATGAGCTAAGTCTGTCAAAGCTTTCAAATAAATC
The DNA here is from genome assembly GCA_028142955.1 of Pinctada fucata. NCBI lineage: Eukaryota > Metazoa > Mollusca > Bivalvia > Pterioida > Pteriidae > Pinctada > Pinctada fucata. The sequence goes on from AP027104.1 coordinate 35,727,949, forward strand.
ATTCCCTTTAAACACTGTAGCATACAGAGTTAAGATACAAGACCAACTTCACAGTGACAGATTCCGACATCAAACTAATATGCCTTGTCATCCAATAAAATAGACAAGAAGGAAAGATGTACTCCTTATTGTAACACTATTTCATTGGATAACAAGAATAAAATACATGTGTACATTTAACCAAAATACACGTACCTGACTAGTAGAGAGTCTCCATGGCTCTCCTAGGACTTTGTGTAAGAATGGTGATTCTTCTCCCAGGTACTTGGACACTACGTACATACAGAACAGATGTCTGTCTATACCGTTACCAGTCATGGCGTCTCGATATCCCTTCTGGTGTACATCCGCTGCCTTCCTCATCAGAGATATGCACTCCTCCTTCTATAATGTGGTAAGAAAGAAAAGACTAAAATCTCCAAATACATTTACATTCATTCCTTATTATTTCAATGATCTAATATTACAAAATTTCCTTTTAACTTATATTAAGATACATGAATTCCTAATACGCTTAGACAACATTCATATTTCAACAGATCGATGATTAAGTGTCCCTCAATGTACATGTACATATATATTTGAAGTGATCAGAGTGAAATATACGTAGATGTGTACTTAATACATATTCAATTAAGTCAAGCCAAAGTTGTAAGTGAACATCTGTTTTAAAAACTTTTAAAGTTTTATGACTACACAACTAGTATATAGCATTCTCTCTAAATTATATATTGTTTGAAATTTAGCTATCGTGCAAATGGTTATATTCATGATAGAAACTATTGATAATCAGTAATGGACTTACAGGTTTGCTGTCCTCTATAGCTCTAACGAAAGCACTTGATTCTACTGTACAGGATCGTACGGTCTCTGTACGTCCCTCTCTAAATAAACGTGTCATACACGATTCATAAGTCAGGCAGAACTTCTTCTCCATCTATAAATAGAATGTGTGTGTTTTTTTAATATCAATTCTGTTGAAGATGTGTTATTCATAGCATTGCAAAAACCTTATGCATAGATTTTGTGATTGAAAATACACATATCACTTCTTGGTTGTCAAACTTTAAATGACACGTACATATTCATTGATTTTTAGAAACAATCTAAACTTCTAGAAACAATCTTCACAGTAAATCAGGATTTATCCTGGTTCCCTATTTGATTAGGCACGGTCCATTTGATATTCTGAGGGGGGCTTGGGTTTTTTGTCGGAGCAAGATTATTTTTTTCACCCCGGACCGGGGAAAATTTTTTTTTTCTTGCAAAGCTGGAGCAAGGAAATTTTTTTTATAACAATTGATGTGAATATTAAGAATGTGTGTTTTTTTTTCAGCAGAAATTCTTTACTTTTACTTAAATTACTCCAAACATTATTTTTATGTAAAACTTGTATTCACTTCTAAACTGAGAGAGGTGACAGATTTTAACAATATGCGATATATAATTTTTAGGTATATAAGGTCATGTAACATGTAAGAGGGCCTGATGCAAGTTTTTAAATGTAGAAATGAAAACTAGTGAAAAACTTATTTAAATTCTCCTTCCAAGCTTGTATATAAAATTAGACACTATGGTGATACATGTATCTATTAATAGTAATAAATTATATCGACAATGTATTTAAGCATTTGAATTGTTTCAGTCACATGCATTCTTTTCGATATTTTCAAATATGAACTTGCCATTACAGGAGAAAACTATGGCAAGCAAAGCGAGCCAAAAATTTTTTATAGAAATGAAAAAAAACTGTGGTGAGCGAAGCGAGCCGAAAAATTTTCAGGAATTTTAAGCGAATTTTATGGTTATTCTTAAATTACAGATTACTTGTAAGAGAAAATTTTTTTTTTCTTTTACAGCATACGCAAATTAATTTTTTTCATCAAAATTCAGATCAAAATTATTTTTTTCGAAAACCCAAGCCCCCCCCCCCCAATATCAAATGGACCGTGCCTGACTTATAAATAGCATATCATTCTATCAAAGGTCCTTCCTCTTGAAAAGCAAATACCTGTAGAAGATATGAAATTCTAAACAAAAGAGATTAGTCTCAAAACTTTTGAGAATCTATGTACCTTAAAAATCATTTTATTAAACAACACTCACTCTGAAATAAGCCAGTTGTAGAGCTAGTTGTATGTAAGCATCTGGACTGACTTTGCAGGTTTTCATAAAGCCTTTACCGTAATGGTCATGCTTCAGTAGGCATAGATCTACATCACTGATCAGTTGCTTGGCAACCTCATAACTGTTTTCTATTACTTGGAGACACTGTAAGAAGATTCAAACTGTTACATTAAATACAAGGGTCAAGGTCAAATGTAATGCCACTAAATCATAATCATACTAGAAGTTCCCTCCTCATGAAAATGATGTCTTGAATAGGCCACTTGCCAAAATTCACAATGGCTGACAAAATGACGGAAAATATCCGAGATACACAAGATGTTGACTCGGACATTTTGTGCTTTCTAACAAGATCAGAAAATGGTCTATTATGAGGAAATACATGTAGTTAGGACGACGGAAATGAATTTCGCCAATACAAAGTGACCAGCCTGTTACTGTGAAAGATGGTGCCATATCCTCGCGATCCTTTCATATACACTGCAAACTCCTGGAGTATTATAAAAAATTTTCTCTCGAGGAATACTTTTGTTGAACCAGAACATCTTTCATGAAGGTGTCTTCTGCTTAGCTTGAAAGCACTGTATTTCATGTACACTTAAATAAAACCAATCTGGAATATTTTAGATTATCATAATGACTTTGTCCTTCAGACCACAGACGAGCACTCCAGGATTGGATGTTTCATCATCTGATCATTTAAGGTATTAGTGGTTTAATAACAATATCGTCGAAAAGCTAGAAATTGTGTACTTCCATATCTTCCATATCTTTAGATATTCCATATCTTTTCAATGTTTCATTCAACTCGCCATGAAAATGTATGATCCTGAACATTGCCCAAGTTGTGCGTCTTCGGTCAACTTTGTGGTATTTAATTTTTGTGTCGCCTGCGAAGCATAGCGACACTTAGGGATCACTTTGTCCGTTGTCCGTCTGTCCGTCCGTCCGTCCGTCCGTCCGTCTGTCCGTCCGTCTGTCTGTCTGTCTGTCACACTTTGGGTGTCACAGCCCATAACTTTTGATTGGTAAGTGATAGGGCTTTGATATTTCACATGTGTATTCCTTGTGACAAGACCTTGCTACACATACCATAATTTTTGACCTAGTGACCTTGACCTACATATTTGACCTACTTTTCAAAAAAATTATGAATGGATATATCTTTTGATTGGTAGGTGATAGGGCTTTGATATTTCACATGTGCAATCCTTGTGGCAAGACCTTTCTACACATACCATTATTTTTGACCTTGTGACCTTGACCTAGATATTTGACCTACTTTTGAAAAAAAAGATAAGATTCGCTATATCTTTTGATTGGTTAGTGATAGGGCTTTGATATTTCACATATGTATTCCTTGTGACAAGACCTTCCTACACATACAATAATTTTTGACCTAGTGACCTTGACCTACATATTTGACCTACTTTTCAAAAAAAATTAAGAATGGATATATCTTTTTATTGGTAAGTGTTAGGACTTTGATATTTCACATGTGCAATCCTTGTGGCAAGACTTTTCTACACATACCATAATTTTTGACCTTGTGACCTTGACCTAGATATTTGACCTACTTTTGAAAAAAGATAAGATTCGCTATATCTTTTGATTGGTAAGTGATAGGGCTTCGATATTTCACATGTGTATTCCTTCTGAAAAGACCTTTCTACACAGACCATTAAATTTGACCTTTTGACCTTGATCTAGATATTTGACCTACTTTTCAAGAAAAGTAATATTGGCTATATCTTTTGATTGGTAGGTGATAGGGCTTTGATATTTCATATGTACTTCCTTGTAACAATGCCATTCTACACATACCATTATTTTTTTTACCTTTTGACCTTGACCTACATATTTGACCTACTTTTCAAAAAAATTAAGAATGGATATATCTTTTGATTGGTAAGTGATAGGGCTTTGGTATTTCACATGTCTATTCCTTGTGACAAGACCTTTCTACACAGACCATAAAATTTGACCTTTTGACCTTGATCTAGATATTTGACCTAGACCAACTTTTCAAGAATTTTGATCCACTTTCTAGAATAATAATCAAACCGCTTCGCAGGCGACACAAGCATTCCTTGGATTGCTATTTTTCTATTATCAAAGCAATCGGAAGTAGAGTATTATACCCCTAATACCTTAAATAAGACATGTTAAAAATTCCATAGACAAAATTACCGGTTTAGGAAGATCCCAAACCAATCTGATTGGATTTGGAGGCTGTTGCTCTATAGTGCCCATACAGAAACCATCCTCTGTGTATCTAAAATAAAGATATTTAACAAATCAGTAACATATTCTCTTATATCAGTGCCAAATTAAATGAATGATAAGTTTTAGCAAATAATCCTAATATGTAAAGTACTATCTTATTAATCTGAACATATGATTCATTTTGACTTTTTCTCTCCCAGATACAAGTAAATCTGGTAAAGAAATGCATTTTAATCTTTCCATCAGAAATTCACATTTGATTTCTTCATTTTTACATATAGGGATATATCTTATAATTTTTCTTTTATTTTGTCTTTTATCTATGGCATCTGTTATGATAAACTCTAGTTAGTTTTACCTTCACCAACAACAAAGAAAAGATGAGTGACATGCTAAAAATAACAACTAACGTCCACTTACATTTGACAGATTCAGACTCGAAGTAAGAAGTCCGTGCTTTTTTTTAGACTCCTCTAATCATTAGAATGCATACATACATGAACATTCTGTGCAATGAAAATTTTCATTTTTCTCTGTTTTTTGTATGCTACTCAGTAAGTTGGAAAGCATTGTTTAGTGTACTTTGAGAAAGTGTATTAAGATTCTTTTCTTCACAAAAATATTCATGCAGATATAGATTTTCAAACCATTTCAAAAGGTCTGAGTGAGTACTTTTAAAAAGAATAATAAAACCTTGAGTACTTAGTATATTAACCTATTTTATTCAAAATATAAAATGAATGATTATCACAGTAATGAAGGTAAAATTTTAAATATGTAAAATTGCAAATATAAATTTTGTTTAGATTTTAAAATTGCTAAAATTGACAAAAGATTATGAGAAACTTTTATTGCCTATAATGTAGTGACAAGAGCAATTATACAGGACAGCTCTCAAAACAATAACTGTGAAATCATTATATTTCGTGGTGGGGGCTCAATTTTCGTTTTGTGGTTTTTGTGGATAGCCTCATCCACGAAATTTACATCCCCAACAAATAATTGTACACAAAGAACTTGAAACAACTTTTAATGACAAAACAAGCATGCATATTTTACACGCAACTGATGTATAAACACCGTCCAAAAATACGGCCACATATTGCGTTAATTGCTTATAATTGCAATGTTTGTCAACGCTGTTCTTACAACTGTTCTTTAAAAGTCAACGCTGTTCTTACAACTGCTTGTTAAAAGCCAATCTTAAGAAGCCTGCTTTTCACTAGGTCACATTTTAGCGACATTTTAGAGTGAGTGGCAATCAGCCATCTTGAACGGAGGGGTATTCAGGTGGATGTTTTAAGATCGACATTAGCCTAATCGTCGCCACTTTTGGACTTTTCAAGCCATTCAACTACCTGGACTGAGTACCATTCCAGAAAGTTTGACTTCACTACGAAATCCACGAAATTACGTCCCCAAGAAAATACTGAATTCACAAATCCACTAAAATTGGGCCCCACGAAAATAAATGATTTCACAGTAAACATTCTCGTGAATATCTACATACTACGTAAACCTAATATCAGTCCACAGTTACAGAGCACTCTGAAGTCACGAGAGTTAGGATATAAATATAACGATTTACCCTAGGTTTCTGTCGTCAGCTTGTGCCACCTCCCATACGTGTCCCATGATCGGTGCGTCTGCCCTGTACGTATTATGAGAATCAACATTATAACAAGACGTCCGCAGTTTATGTCTGCTTTTATCAACTTACACATACCTTCACTCCTTTACATCTCTCACGTACAGTGTACACATATACAGGACAAAATACTAGAAAATTTTCAGATTTTTTCAGAAAAGTGAAGACATAGCTTAAAGAATACATTTTGAAAAGCATGCAATAAATGTAAGTCTTTCTTCCGTTTAATTCCAAAGCAAAGAGCAGATTTGTATTTCATGCGAATAATATATTCAGTATTTTGCCCTGTAGACATGTTCAAACACAACAAAATAATTATACCAGCATGCAACACAGCAAAGCTAAATGTTAGCTAAATCATGCTCATAAATAATATTGCAGAAATTTCATCGTTTATGCTGCACTTAATTTTCAAATTTCAAAGTTTCACTTATTTTGACAGATTAACTGGTACAACAATTTAAAACAAAAACACAGGCAGCTATATTTCTCTTGTCTCCGAAAGAAGATTTGAAAAAAATAAAAGATGCATATCATCAGTGCACTGCCTACAACAAAATGAAGCAGTGAAAGGCTGCACTTCCAAAATTAAAAGTTTCTTATTATATTCCATTCAACTAAAATATTCTGTAGAATGTGTGTGACTGCTTGTGGGTTGTAGAATGAAGCAGCTTCATTTGTTGATATTGTAGGTTTCCTTGACAACTAAAATATCTTCACTATTATGTTCATTTGACAAACAAAAGCATCTCTATTAAGCGAAACTTAAAATACTGGACAACAGCAAAAATCAAAGTAAAAATACATGTGTAATCCTCTACTATGAAATGACTTAAGGTAGTCACTCCCTTTGAAATACATTTCCAAGCAAATTAAGCAAAACAATGAAAATTACTGATGAAAGGTTTTAATTTGCCAATGATTGTTCCATCATTAAGATGATAGGTTATTTTATTTTAAACAAACATCAACTTAAAAAACTTCTGCCTGTGAGTCTTATTACGATCAATCTCCCCTTCCCTTTCCATAAGAGTTTTGATTTTCGGATATTTTCTTTTGTGAAATATCAAGATTTCTTTGGGCTTCTAACATGTTTTTATCTATATGAAATCCCCTGATCATACTTTTCCACTGTACATTATTACTTTATTATCGTATGGCGAAATGTATCATATCATTTATGGAAATCCATAAAGGGTCTAGCTTAACAATAACATGATGGATTAGGTACAGAATGACTAATTCAATGATTATTACTCAAAATAATGAAGAATCTACTTTAAAAGAGCAAGAAATGAGCTGATTTTAAAGATTTTTTACTGTGATTCAGAAAGGCAAAGCGTCAAAATAAATGTTCGCACAATGAAATATGGCAGCTGCTCATTTTTACTCAATTTAATTTGAACTTAAGTCAGTATGAAAAATTAACATTCAAGGTCCAATTTGAATCAATAGAAGGAAGAGAAGTGAGTGTTTTTATTTTAGAATACAAGGAAAAACTTAAGATGTGTTAATTGTACAATGCATTTTAGGTCTCATATCAAGTAGGATTATCGGACTCGGAAAGCAGTGCCAAAATTATATCATTAAAATTGAACGTGTAATTCTTGGCATTTTCAACAACTCTTAATGAAAACAATGGCTACAAAATCTATTTTCCACTTTAAAATTATTTCCTAATGTTTTTAAATTGAAAAGTTATTTGTACATGTATACGTCTTAAAGTTTCCGACAACAGAAAAGAAAAGTTTGATTAAAAATTGTCAGTATTACAGATTAGATTCTTCAGAGGAGAAAGTACTTCCAAGTTCCTTAGAGATAAGTTATAATAGCGATATAGTTATATGTATTCCATCCTGAGATAAGTAAAGAAATTATTCCTTAAGAATTATTTTTCTGAAGTTTAATTCATCATTTTTCTTCCAACTTTCTGAGTGTAAAAATATCAGTTTCTAAATTGAAGAAAAACAGGTAACTTTGATTTTTTACCATCATTTCCTAGAGTTTAATGACCGTTTCTATATATTTTGATGATGTCATAATTACTCTATGTCAGAAGCTGTCCCAAAATTCTTTGTTCGATCAAATGCACATAAATGCTTTATTTTCAAATAAATATGTTTAAACTAAAGCGGAAGTAACTCTGGAAATAGACAAGGTCATCAAGGTTTATTTGACCTTTAATATGGTAGGACCATGACCTATAACCTTCACTGGGTAATGGACCAAATCATTTTTTTTTTTTGAAACAGTACAGTAATACATGTGTGAAACATGGGAAGAGAAGTGAAAGTGGAGACCAGATGGACAAATTAACAGACATATATGTATAGATAAATGGCAGATAAAATTACTTCTCTGTGCCACTTTGTTTTGTAAGGGGACACAAATATTAAAGAAATACAAGTATAATTTACTGCTAACGCTGACAGACTACATACACCATTTTAATACTTGTAAGTAGTATTAAGCTGAGAGAAACTTGGAACTTAAGAAGACTTGAACGTAATCTTTAGTGAGTGCAGCAGAAATGATTAAAACCATGCATAACAACAGCAAGAATCAAACAGAAAGCAAAGCATGTTAGTTTTCTGCAAGTAGATCTGTAATTTACAATGCCATACTTAAGGCAGATGCTCATGACTTTAAAAATAGGTGCAAAAATTTCAAACTAAAATAAATGTAGCACAAATACACACACAAAGTATATTACTGTAATAGAAATCAAATATATGAAATTCTTGACTCCAATATCTCCCATACTTAAGATATTTTCATACCGTTTTTGAAATTCTTCTTCTTTACATACATGCCTCTGAACATGTACGCATTACGATAAAAAAGGTGCATTGTAAATACAGAAATACACATATTAAGGGTCAGACAGAAAAAAAACAAAGCAAATCAGAAAAGGCTGAATTTCGCTACGTCTAGAAACTCAAACTTGCTAGGTAGCCAGGTTAAGAATTGACCAGTTACTACAAGACAAACATAGTGTGTGGTCAATCGATAAAGGACAGAAACTGTAACAAGTATATGCCGAGTTCCTTGTTCCTTTGAGACTGATCACTGTATCCTACCCATAGTTCATGACTTCTTCACTTATGGCATATTCCCACAAATGTGCCATGATGGGGGCGTCGGCCCTGTGTAGGAAATATATTTATTATTCTAAACTATGATGGAATTAATTTTCCGTCTTCTATTTCAACACGATTATCTATAAGTATTGTTGTTAAATAGAGAAAGTTATAAACAATTATTATTGATTTCACAAACTGCATGTAAAAGCATTCTTAGTTTTTCCTTCACAAAAATCTACATTGATCTTGTAATTCTTATATAGAAAAATATAAATCTAAGATATGATGTATTCAAATTTAGTACTAGATCTATATGGGTAGTGAAATAGCCATTTTCATCATGTTAATGAGACAAGAGTGATAAATGTGTTAAATGCCACATCAATACTACAGACTTCCAAATATATGTGTTCCCTTTGCTAAAGCTCATCTCTAGATGTGATGTGACCTTGAACTTTCATCTTATGAGAATAGAATAGGAATGCCAGTCTGTCAAGTTTAAGACAGAAAGTTGGTCCATTACAAACGGAAAATACATGTACTAATTTTTCTGAACACTTTGACACAGAATTTTCTAAATTTTCCATTTAAGAAGAATAGACCATTTTTCGATCTTGATTGAAAACTCAAAATGTCCGAGTCAACATCTTTTGGCATTGTTTTTCATTATGAAGTCACTGTTAAAAGACGCAATTCTAATGAGACGTAACAATGAAAAAGTGTGCGAAAGTTGCCTACCTCGGACATTTTTCGTATTTTTGTCAGCCATTATGAATTTTGGCAAGTGGTCTATTGAAAAGAATGACGAAAAATCAAATAAAGATGAATAGCAATATTTTCTTCTGCGAGTATAATGAGTTTAGTCAATAATACAAAGAATTTGTCTCTCTTTCCACTTTTGTATGATCTTTTTTTTTTTAATTGATAAGAAATTTTCCCCTCCAATCAATGCTAGCCATTACAGTATTTACTATCGTATTTGTGCTTTTGTGGCCCGTGTGACAAAATAGGTTTTGATAGCCACACAAACATAAATTGATCATGGCTAATTTGTATGCTTTTGAATTGAGAATTCAAATTTACATACATTCTTAACTATGGCAGACTCAAGACAAAATGATCTCAATAATGGAATGTGATGCAGGTCACGCAAGAATTTTGATACACATACTTTGAAAAACTAGTATGATATTACAAATGCAGATAATGATTTAAAGTAATAATGGTGATCGATGTGTACTTGGTACAATTTACTGATAATTCTTCACAGATAATTGACCTTTCCACAATTATCAGAACTACTGTTCAGAACCTAGATTTCATAATGTAAAAGACCCGACATGACATAATTTTGCAGACTTTTGAATTGTGACCCCACAAATGATAACAGGTGTTTCCACATTGTTTTCTTGATTTCCAAGGATTTAGTTATGACGTCATAGTTAAAACATTTGCCAAAATATGTTATGTCGGGTCTTAGAAATAATTGGAAGATCAACTATGAGATGGGTCATTATAAAAAGAAAATACAAAAGAAGAAATCAGAGTCTACAAAATGTCTGAAAATATTTCTTTAATACAAAATAAGAAAAGTTAACACTCAACAGAAAAGAAATGAAAGAGAGTGCAATTTTAAAATAACAATGCCCTGAACAGCTTTTTTTTAAAATTGATATCCTCATAAAGTTAGATGCACAAAGTCAAAAGAGGGTAACAAGTCAAGGGTCATCTTTACACAACATGAGAAGAAAGACACAGTGACAAGTCTTAGACACACATTTCCTTTTTTCCCCACTTGTTTCAAAAATATGCAAAGATCGAAGATGTTCTAATATTAAGTCAAAATTTCTGTGTGAAAAAGTTCCAAGTATTTAGTATCTGAAGATATTTTTTATGTATGTTCAAGTCACAGCATCATGTTTTATCACTTATTCTGTCACATACAAAGTAGTGAAGTTCTTGTCAAGTTCAACAATTTTGTTTTTGTTTTTTTAGGGGGGGGGGGGGGGGGAGAGAGAAGGGGAACATATGCAACTTTGTCCATGCAAATCTTCTGAATCATTTTTCATACTCCTAATAGTGCATTAATACAAGTATGTTGTATTCCTATCAAGGTCATTATGAGATGACAATTTATTTAACCAAACATTTTTTTTTCAATGCACTCAATCTGACATGCAAGCATTATTGACAAACAGCATTTAACATAAGTCAGATGCATGAATCAAAGCCAACTAACGCTTTGGAAGCAAAACAGGTTCAAAACACGAGATAAGAAATACACAGCTCATTCACAATCTAAGATTTGTAAATCTGAACATATAGTACACTTGATCGAAAAAGATAGTCTTCATGAAAACTCACTAACCAGAACAATGCTACTAGAAATTATTCCTCGACAGTAGATAATGTTTAACATTGTATGAAAATGGCCAGTAGAATTTGTTGTTGAGGTTAGTGGTTCAGAAGAGTTTTGTGAAGACTGTAAAGAAGTGTTTTTACATAATTGCTAACTTAATCAATGAGATTACCTTTTTTTGAAATACAGAATCAGTTTGTTTCTGAACGAAAACTTGGTAACAAATATATATATATATACTCTATATTAAATCCAAGTAAATTTTTTTAATATTATAAACCATTTTTACTGTGTATTTCTTAACAAAGATGAGAAAGAGGCAAAACAGACAGAAACAGTTTTTCAGCATTTACATGTAAGAAATGCATTAAGTACTTGTTATAATTCTCAAATTAACTTTTCTTTTACATTTTTTATCTCTCAATCTTTTTAATACAATCACATGATCCCTATTTACATGTAAATTCCTATGTGGAAATCTGAGAACAACAGCTACGTGTAATTCCAATGTAAAAAATAGCATGCTACATGTACAAATATTATGTAGTTACTACAATTTTGTCAAAACCTACATCTATACAACTCTACACTGAGGTGTTGTCTAAGATTCTTATGAATTCCATCCCTATTACATTGGTCCTAACTCTAGCATCTTTATACATGTACATGATGTATTGAGGAAAATGAAAACTAGTTTGGTATGACTGATATGATTAATGATCACTTACCATGAATGTTCACCATTGAATCCGATCTGTAATCAACAACATGAGAAAGCACTGTCAGATAGACATTAACATGAGTTGTGAGTTTGGTTACCAGGATTGAAAAGACTTTACATAGTTTAAGCTTGAACCTCTGATCTTCACAAGCCAGGAGTTTGATTCAATTCTTTTAAAAAATAACCCCCACCTTGGCAGATTTAGGGCACTTCACTTCACAGCAAAACTGTCTCTAGGGAGATTAGTAAAAATGAAAATTTAAATCTTGGCTTGCTATGATGATATTCTATATGATTTTAAGTTTTTGATAGAGAAATTAATCAAGTTATACACTTCAAATACAATTTTGGAATATTGAAAGAGAACTAAATTATGGTAATAATAAAACACCAGGAAAGCATGCATCAATTTTGCCATGATAAAAGTACTTTGGAGCTAATTTTAAGAATCTAGCTATGTATATAGTCTTGGAGATGAGGGGTAATATGTTTTCTACTAGAAATACTTCCATGTAAATTATCTGTTTACTTTCTTTGGAAACAAATATACTGAAAATGAAATTAAACATTAGTTTCTTACCCTTCCGTTTGATGCTACAACTAACGTGAAAGATTTGTCGAACCATCTATCGTATCCTTTGCCATGTAACATGGCCTTTCCAAAGTTACTCAGCTTGGATGGATCATTCTGAAAAAAAATTGACACAGTCAATACTAAGTGTACTTCAATCTTAGGTTTTAATAGGAAAAAAAATTGCATAGCCTCTAAGCTTATCTGGCCCCGGACAATTTATTTTAAAATAGAGTCAGAGACTGATATCACTATAGTGTGTATGATAATTAAAATGAAGGCAAGTTTTGAGGTATCATTAGATTCTGTAAGATTTTTGTAAGATTTTCATGGGTTCTATTTTTTGGATATGCATGTAAGTATCAAACTGGAAGGAGTCACAATATTTTTTGGCAATTTCCAGCAAGGCGCTCAGAATGGGGACTTGTGAAATTTGGTTCTTCATGATGTATTGTAGATTTCCCCAAAACCAATCGGCGAAACCCTAAATAAATTTCATAGAAAACTGAGACAGATCTGGCCTTCAAATCAGCATAATTTTAGTGTTAAGAATTTTTCTGGAACAATGGTCAAAATTGGACCGATGTCCATTTGATTGACATGTCAAAATTTCTCTACTATCACTTTCGTTTTCAGAGTAAAAATGGTATCGGAAAGGTATATATCATTTAATTCAATGAAATCTACAGGAAATGATCTTTCTTTTGATATATCACTTTCTATATCAGCCGTTTATTTTTAGTCAGTAAATGACATCAGCTTTTGGGTGTAGAACACTAGTTTTTGAGGTCAAATCTTTATACTATTGTAACCTTAGGCCATGTAAAATAAAATCTATGTTTCTCAGACACCGCCGCGCGCTATAATTTGCCGCTGACGAGACGTTTTTATTGCAACTTCAGAAAAAAATATACGCCGTGTCTCATCCTCAATCATCGATTAAAAACAAAATATCCATTTATTTCATTGAACATGTTTATTATACTTTAAAATCGTCAAAACTGTACCCGATGAATAAATACTTTTAAAAGCCCGTATAAACCATGGCGCGTTCCATATTTACGTAACGGGTAAAGACTTTATCCACGCGTCGTTTAAAGGGAATTGAATAGGATATACTAACAACGTGCCGCGGACACTTGGACGACTGGCTATTCGCGTGTTTAATACATCGAGTATTACATGTATTAAAACGTTCGTATATTTTTCTTTATTGATCTCCACAGCATATGTGAATACCTATGCCGAACAATAGCAAGTGTCCATTGTAATACTTCCGAATCTATTAATAATGACATTCACATTGTAAAAAGTATAAGCAAGGACCGCCGACGAACGCAAGAGAAACGTAGTTAAATCCTTAAATCTATGAATAAAAGAATGTATATTGTACCCGGGCCGTGTACATTATTTTATCAGACGGTGGTTAATGCTAAACACTTCATTCGATTTTTAAAGATTCTGCTTCATCCAGACTTGACTTCCGAAGATATACGCTATCGGCCAAATTTTATATGAACGGATCCATCCGAGGAAGTGAGGGGTCGTATTTAATTTGAACAGGGTTTAAAATACTGTATAAACAGCCGTCGAGTCTCTTACGCGATTCTACTAAATACTCACGGCAATCAAAACATGTCATACTTTGTATATCAAATTTGATTAGCTTCTTCCATTCAGACAGATGAGCTACGACTCCCCGTTCTCAGAAGGAATAGGTTATTTTACTTTAAAAAAAATCAACTTATTTACAGGAGAAAGCCATACATTTTAATGTACATGTACCATTATTTTGACTGACGGTTCAAAGACAGTTTTCTATGACGAAAAACGGGGGGGGGGGGGGGGGGGGGGGAGGGGGGGGGGGGAGGGGCAGCATAAGATTTTTTGCCTTACATGAATAATAGGGGGGGGGGGGGGACAGAACAGACGACTTCTTTGCCTTACATGAATAATAAGAGAACTCTTGATGAAAAAAAAAATAAAAAATAAAAACCCTACCTACCTTGCCACTTTTTTAGACCCAATTATCTGAGAAACATAGAATTTATTTTACATGGCCTTATCATGATGCATTTAATTTGAAACTAGAGAATAGATCACAATACAAATAAAGTTAAAGAGGACAATGGGATACTTACTGGGTCAAAAGTCTGAGGTTCATCATCTAATGCCAGGAAGAAAGCAGCCTGTAATACACAAATACAAACTTCTTTGGTTATATTGAGCACAATTAACATATTTCTTTTTCAGCCTAGCAATTCCATATACTTTAGTACAAAAAGGCTTTTTCTGTAAATTTTCAGCAATTTGTTCCAGGTCTTCAATATAACATCCCCAGATCTTCAATATAACATCCCCAGGCTTAAGTACATGTATATTTGGGTTTGTGTTGAATTCTCTGCCATATCTCTACATATATGACAAAGAAAAAAGGTAAAGGGGTAGGGGCAAAATCTGCCGTTTTTGGCCTCGTTTTTTTGCCATTTTCAAAAATTGTTTTCATACTATTTTTTATTTTTCAAATAAGAGTAGAGATATTGTTGTTTATTGAAACTGAATTGAAAAAAGATATAATCAACTAATAGGAGTGTTATTTCCCGCCAAAATTGCCCTCTACTATGGAAATTAGTGGTAAAATGATAACAACCAGATTTTAACATAATAGTTAATGGTATATGTAGAACAAGCGCATGTAACAAAGTTATACTTTCCATGTACGTTCAGAATATAAAAAAGAATGTTCCATATGAGTATGAACCTGTTACACGCCCTTGCTCTAGGGCTTACAACTGTAGGTATGTGTGTCCCTTGCAAAAAATCTGAATTTCTAATGTGAAGACATAGTGCTTAACTTTAAATCATTTTGCCCTAAAAGGCAGGGTTTTCGAAAAATCACATAAAATTTGTTATTTTTTGTTCAGAAGAAGCATAATGAATAAGAAAATAAAACCTTTTTTAAATTTTTGATTAGGGCCAAAAATGGTCAATTTTGCCCCTACCCCTTTCACTACACTCTATAGTTTTATTAAATCGTAGAGATGAAAATTCTTTTATCATAACTATTTATTTTTATCATGGAAGTTTTCACATCGATAACAATCTACATGTATATTAGTTATGAACCTTCTCTATGGCCTGTAGTGATGCTTTGTTCTGTCCCTTCATAAAGAACTCCTCCCTAGCCTTGGCCCAGGGGACCCTATCTCCAGCCGTCAGGGCAGCTAGGTGTTCCTCCCCTACCACAGGGGCTGATTCATCATCTAAAATCTGCTGAAGCATCCTAGAAAGGCAAAACAATTCATTGTTAGAAAATTTATTCAATTACTCTATATGTAGGAATTGAACTAGAATTCCTAGCTGAGTCATCAAGCTTTGGATTTTGGACTTTTTCCCATAGTATCTCCTACATGCAGCAGTAAATCTACCTGGTATTTCACTATGAAATGAAATATTCTTTTTTTCAGTATTCAGTATAAATTTCTCTATGTCAGTTAGAAGACCTTCACCTCTTTAAAGAGGAAAATTCTTATTCTTATGAAATTTTCTAGGTTGTTGTTTTTATTAAATTTCCTACATTATATTGTAAACCTTAAGAAAGAGTCCAAAAATTATAACTCTAGTTCTTTCAAGGAGCTGTTAAGATAAGGGCTTGATTTAGCCCTGAAATCATTCGATTATTTCTCGTGCGCTGTCCTTCTATTTCAGGTAAAAAGTGGTCGGGATTAAAATATAAAGTATTAGAAGATTCTAAGTAGGTGTTTTATTTAAAAAGATTTGGCGAAAGATGTTATAATTACGGGTTGAAGAGGTAGGGGTACTGATGAGAGAAAACGTCAAATATGGAGCGAAAATTCACAAAAAATGCATAAGTTTACACAAATTTGATGTTTATTATACTTTTCTACCTTTTAATGTAAAACTTGGATAAGAGAAATTAACCTTGATGTTATTATATTAATATAATCGGCAAAAATCGCAATCCAGAATCTGAAAAACGGTTATATTTCGTATTTATCAGCCACATATGTAGCTTTCAGGCGCGAAATACGCACAGTGTAGAAATAGACAACTTTCTCGTTCATTTCCTTCCTAACGGTTAATCATTTGATCGGAACACACTCTGAATAGATTGTTACATGATATTAAAAGAAAAAATGGCAGTTTTAATTCATTTTACCGCTCTAAATACTGATTCTAAAATACATGTAGTGATCCATCCCCCCTTTTTTTCGTTTTTCGTCTGTGGGACGTTGTTCCCCCCCCTCGGTTCAGAACCCCACTTCGTCAGAAAATTTGTTTTATTGATATACACCTTTGGTAAAAGTGGCATTCTGAACCGAGGGGGGGAACAATGTTGTAGAAAAACTTTTCCGTTTTCCATTGATTTCTATAGGAAAAACGCTTATTTTTACCCAAAAATCGGTCTTATTTTGAATAATTTATCCAACCTGATAGAAGATTCATATCTGTACCAAGTAACTTCTTATTTTTACCGAAAATTTTTCTCAATTTTTGCATTTTGAAATTTTGACTTTTCAGGGCAGATTTTACGCCTTATCTTAACAGCTCCTTTATATGCACATGTAGATGTTTCCTCTCTATTCCTCTTTCTTTATTCTAAATGTCGATAACTTTTCTATTTCTGAAATGACTGATAGACAAGTCTTACTTCTCGATTTCTTTCGGCTTCAGTAGCCTCCCTCTGAAGTAAACATACACCTTGAAGTACCGTCCTTTGTGATATACTGCTATATGCTGACTGTCTTTATAGTGAACGATCTTGTCTACAAAAATTTGAAAAAGCAGTCATTTGGAATTGACCCTTCCGAACACGGAAAAAAAAATTGAGAAATTCAATGACGTCACAATGCAATTTCGATGTTTGACCGAGGTTCGAAGCTTGTTTGTCCGCGGTAAAAGCATTGTGACGTCATAAAATTTTGCATTTTTTTCCCACAATCGGAAGGGTCAATTGCAGCAATAATTTACAATCTTCATAAATAGTATATAGAATTTACACGTACGAATGAATTTTCTACATACAGTGTACTTCATACAGAAATATTTTCAAAGTCTTCAATCACCAAATTGAAAGTGAAATTTTCATTTAAAGATATGGAACAAAAATAATCAGACAAATAAAACGTTAATGTGCATAAATAGCGGCACATGTATTTGAACTACCTTAAGACTACAAGTTACCTTTCTCTATCCCTGGAATACGAGTAGTGTTAAACTGTCTTTCATACTGATTGGAACAAAGAGGTACTGTTTTGTTCAGCAGAATCTGTAAATACACAAAACTTTGTACAATACAATGTACATGGTAAATAAATACTTAATATACATTATAAATTTTTTTTCAGTTCTGGCTCTGTGAAATCTACAATTTCACTGAAAAAGGATCTTATTGCCAGACTGCCAAATAACACACACTGAAATATTTCTAAAAATGTTGATGTCTTCATTAAATGTTCAATAAAAGAAAGATTTTGGTTAAATCAGACATGCTTAGAATAAATCTGGTGATCCCTTGATTACATGAATTAGATCAATAAAAATTTCTAAAAGATCAATAAAAATTCCCACATCAATTTTCAAACTACATGTACTATGCAAAATCTTACAGGATTGAGCTGTTCTCTGTACAATTCTCTCCTGTACAACAACATGGCGTATATAATGTTAGCAGCTCTGGAAACTTGTCTGTGTGTAGGCTGGATCATAACAGCATCCTGAAATGATTTAACAGTATAACAGTAAAACTGAGACAATGTTTTAAGACCATTTTCTGTTTGAAATTAAGAATACTATGAATAATTTCTTCTCTCAAGTGAAATCAGGTGAAACTTTATTGACATAAAGTTTTTACATGTCAACTTTATTCACACAAAGCAGGTCACCATTAACGGATCCCAACGTTTCAATATATTTACAGAATAAATTAATAATGTAAGTTTGGTCACACATTTTATGTGAATCTTTTTAAATGAAGAAGCAGTCTCTGCTCCAGATCTTATATTTTAAAATTAAAACAGCGAATAGTACATGCAACATTACGATTTCAGGCTGTAATATATCATAGCACTTTAACATGTAGCTATTCTTCACAAAAGTAATAACGTAAATGATATGAATTATTATCAAATACTGACATTTTAAATTTGACTTAATGTGATCGATGAGATTTTTCCTTACCACACCATAGAAATTACTGTTGATCATGATCGGAGATCGACCACTGAGGTACACGTATTCCTCCCACCAGTCGGACACGTAATTAACGGACCACCAAGACTTCAGCACCAGATAGCGATTAAGCTTTTTACCCAGTCCGTTCTCAAATTCTAAGGCTAATTTCTCCATTTCCTTATATTTCTCGTCATCTAATAATGGTCTTACAGACCTGAGGTACTGTGAACAGAAATAATTTCACAATCAAAAACTTTCATTGGTAACAATTTGAGAATGTACAGGTATCATCCACCACATATATTTACATCAAATTTTGAAATTCATGTCATAACCATTTAGTCAATTACTTTCTTAAAAACAATTTTTTTTTTTATCTCAGATTTTCTTTTTTTTTTTAATCAATTTTTGACAATACTTGTAGGTTCCTTAGACACATACGTGCAATCATTACCGAGATGTAGAGATACACTGAAAGCAAATGCTTTGATGTGAATCAGTCATGCACTTACTCTTTTTGTTGTATCAGTAACTTTCGGCACAAAAAGCTTGGGTAAGGAAGACTGATAGCTCATCAATAAAGGCTTACGCCCTCCAAGGAACTTCACCAATCCCTGAAATTATATCAATGAATCAAAGCATTATTACGATATCCATACTCAGAATGCATGATTTATCAAACACTGGTACCTATGATAATATGAAATACTGTGCTGTAACATTTTCTCTTCTGAACTATGATGTCTGCAAGATATTCAAAAGACAATATTCTTAGTCTTAACGAAAACTCATTAGCCATACGTCTTAGGCCACTAAATATTTTTCCAGACTAGTAGATATTGTCTTACAAACTACACAATGGGCTAGTAAAGATCTTCTGTGATCTAGTGGCTCAAAAAACTTAAGTTTTTGTAAGTACTGTATTCTTATTTTCAATGAGACTATAAATGCCCAAAGGCTTATATCATAATATGACATCATCAATTATTCTTTGAACAGTGATTTCATCAAATAACTTGCCAAAAAAATTCAACTAAGGCATTTATGGGCGATCAAAACCAAACGTGCTCTTTCTGAAATGCTTTTTCAACATAATTTAGCTATCTCGTCAACTTACCAGCCATACTTTAGTTTTGAGTGTCATAGTACCCCTAGCTTCATACATCCATCCGTGATAGTATAGTAAGGACTTGATGGTGTATTTGAGGAGGAAGGCCTTGCCAAACCAGACCAGTGTGGCAAAAAGTAGACAACTACCATAGTAGCTGACCAAGGGTGAAGCTGTACTCAGGCTGGAATATAGAAAATACAATGTAAATATGACCAGTGTGGCAAAAAGCAGACAACTACCATAGTAGCTGACCCAGGGTGAGGCTGTACTCAGGCTGGAATATAGAAAATACAATGTAAATATGACGTCATAGGCCATTTAAGACTTTTTTCAGTTTTAAAGAGCGTTTTTTCAATTTTGATTGTAATTTTGACTTTATTTTTCAATTGAACTTCTAATGTATCATTTTAACAGTGCAAAGTTAAGAGAGAATTATTCATTTTTTTTAACGCAAGTCATGATAACACCATTATATTAGAAAATTTATATACATATCCATGTACACAAATCTGTTTAAAAAGATTTCCATCTGTTATTTTCAAAAGTATCTAGATCTCTAAAATTTATGATAATTTTTTTATCATTTCATTATTAACACCTAATTAAAATCAAATGAATCAAAATACAACATACACAATTCAGTCTATGCTTAAATTCACATTCAAGATTAATACATACATAGGTGCATGATTGCTGATGAATTTGATCATTCCCAGAGATGGATCCACCCCTGCCAGTATTAATGCCAGTACTATAGTTACCACAAACAGCCAACTCATGGGCGTGGCAGGGTATACACCATTCTTGAACTGATTCTGTAAAAGGAAAGAATTTATTCATGAAAATTTCCCACTTTTATTCTTAGATTTGTGGTGGTCTATTTCAGTATTTTTCATATGTCTTTGAGATTTCTCCCTGTACATGTATGTGCTTTAGTGCTTTAACTGACCCTTCCGAACGCAGGAAAAATTTGAGAAATTCCATGACGTCACAGTGCAATTTGTATGTTTGACCGAGGTTCGAAGCTTGTTTGTCCAGGGTAAAAGCATTGTGACGTCACAAAATTTTGCATTTTTTTTTCCCGCAATCGGAAGGGTCAATTGTTATTATTTTCCAACACTTTTCTCTCAGGTATGCCACGCCTAGTATATTATTAATGTTCTGAAAACCAGCCATTTTTTATACTACAAACATCATGAACTATCAAAATAAATGTAATACTCTTCATATGCTATCATCAATTACCTAGCTGTGGTTTATTGTCCAGTAATTCCCCTCTTGAGTCATCACACATACCAATAAAATTATCACTGCTGAGCCACAATTTTATTGGTTCATGCAACTCAGGGAATTACTGAACAACAAACCATGGACTAGGTAGTTCTTATTTCTTACATGTAGTTCACCTTTGACAATGTAATGTTTATAGAGGAAACGAAAGTAGTGAGTAACTAAAGAATGTTTGTACAACATATGCCCCTGTTGTAAAGTTTGACTCTTACGGCAGCAATCAATAAAAGGAAGACCTAGACTTTGATCCTACTTTGATCTACCGTCCAAATCCATTCACATGAAGAACATTTAAATACCTTACAAGAGAGCAGACCTATCATATAGTACCAGTGGCGGATCCAGCACCCACTTTGCCAGGGAATCAAGGGGCAAAATTTGCCGATTTTTACTGAAAATGGGCCAGAATATACCTGGTTTTGGAAATTTTTCCCCTCCACACCCCCTGAATCCACCACTGACTACAAAGACAGTTAATTCAATGAAGTTGATTGGATGAAGGATGATGCTATTATCATTCAAAATAAGTTTTCCTTGCAATTTGATCTCAAGCTCATTGCATTATTGTATCGGATAATGCAAATTAATCTTGTATTGCAGTGCATCACTTGACTTTATAATTTGCCATAATTTACCAACAAATCCCATTAAAATTCTCAAGAGTACATGTACTATTAAAGTGCAAATACCTGATGCATGTGAATTATATCACTCACTATTTATAATGTGAAACCTATCCCTGCAGATACAACCATAATGTAATTAGTGGTTAGGGGGTATATATATCATCTAGGCTCTAGAAAAAGCATTTCAGATTTTTTGATACATTTCATGCTTTTCTCTTCTACTAGTACAAATTCATGTACAGTAAATACATTTAGAGAGATCCTTTCCTCAATCGATAGATTTACAAATCTCCTATTGACACCAAGATTAGTAAATCAATGCATATATACTTGAAACTCAAGTGTGGGGAGACAGAGAAGGAAGTGGCCCAGTCAATATTTGGAGTTGACATCCTGCTATAAATCCTTAAGAGGTTTCTTTGAACTCTTGACTATGTTTATATAGCTCTATATGAAGAGTTACTGATAGTGACTTCAACATGTTCAAAAAGAACATACTTATGTATAATAAGCTCAAAATGCATCGAAGATGCAAAATGCCGAGTTGCAAAACTGGAATGTAAGTATGAATATGCAGACTAACATGAAATGTGTATGGTTTGTAACAACATGTTGTGGTCCTAAATGAAAATTTCTGGATCAAGAAATGGTCTTCTCTTTATTCTATATCAGCGTGTAATATATTTTCAAGGATACAGATTTTCAATCTCATCATACAGAATACTTTATGTCCTAATTTTTCTTGTTTACATGGTACCATTTGTAAAAATGATGCTATTATGTACGAACATTTGCGATGATAAAATCATCGATACTTGTTGGAAATGGCGAAATGTTGTGAAAATTTTAACCGAAAGTTGTCTATTAGGGTGCAGGAACCTTAAGCAAAAGAAAAATGGTCTGGAAACCATTTTCAATTACCTAAGTCCTGTGACCTTGATCTTTGACCCTTTGTCCCCTAAATCAAAAGTGGTCATTTTCTATTCACTGGTAACATTTCTGGCAAGTTACATGATTATAGGTGCTATACAGGCTCAAATTCAGTCGGGAAACCATTTTTAATCATCTTAGTCCTGTGACCTTGACCTTTTAACCCCAAAATTGATAGTGGTCATCCTAAATCCATGGGAAACATTTCTGGCAAGCTTCATGATTATAATTGCAATACAGGCTGAAATATGGTCCGGAAACCACTTTCAATCATCGGAGTCCTGTGACCTTGACCTTTGACCTTTTGACCCCAAAATCAATAGGGGTCATTCTTGATTCATGGGAATCATTATTGGCAAGTTTCATGACTTTAGGTGCAATACAGGCTAAAATATGGCCAGGAAACCATTTTCAATCATCAGAGTCCTGTGACCTTGACCTTTGACCTTTTGACCCCAAAATCAAAAGTGGTCATTTTCTATTCACAGGAAACATTTCTGGCAAGTTTCATGATTATAGGTGCAATACAGGCTAAAATATGGTCCGAAAACCAATTTCAATCAACAGAGTCCTGTGACCTTGACCTTTGACCTTTTGACCCCAAAATCAATAGGCCTCATCCTTGATTCAAGGGAAACATTTCTGGCAAGTTTCATGATTATAGGTGCAATACAGGCTGAAATATGGTCCGGAAACCATTTTCAATCATCTGAGTCCTGTGACCTTGACCTTTGACCTTTTGACCCCAAAATCAATAGTGGTCATCCTTGATTTAAGGGAAACATTTCTGGCAAGTTTCATGATTATAGGTGCAATACAGACTGAAATATGGTCCGGAAACCATTTTCAATCATCTGAGTCCTGTGACCTTGACCTTTGACCTTTTGACCCCAAAATCAATAGGGCTCATCCTTGACTAATGGTGAGTAAGTGTATGAAGTTTCATTGTTATAGCCTCTTTCGTAGTTGACTTATAGTCCGGAAACCAATTGTTGACGCCCTCCCGCCCGCCCCGCCCGCCCAGACGCCCAGACGCCCGCCCGCCCGCCCGTCTCACATCAAATTAAGAGCCGAGTTTTGCAACTCGGCTAATAAACTGAAGACTTTCAGCCCATGTCATATTCATAGTTGCAAAATAAAGAATTTGGGAAACTTTCATATTCAATCGATCTGATTATGTGTGCACTCTGTCAAATTAAAGCAATATCAAGATTATTCTTAGAAGTTGCCTTAGGCTTATGTATGTTTGATAAAAAGTTTGTGACATTGACCTTGAAAACTACCTTGACCCTCTCTGACTGTTAACCACCGGTATCTGTGACTGACACTCCTCGAGTCTAAAGTCTTACTAATATGTGATGTGATGTATGGTGAGAGAGAGAATGAGAGAGAGAGAGAGAGAGAGAGAGCATTTGAGATTGTAGATATACTGGGGAAATCATAATGAAAAGGATTCATGAAAATAAAATCACTAATTTGGGCATATCAAAGTCCTTATAGATGTGGTAGATAAAAAACGAAAGCATTTGGTAAGTCAGTTTATTTTATCTAAAGCATCTATAAGGACTTTGACTGATCATGCTCAAATGGATGATTAACACTGACCTTCGTTCTGCCAATGCGTTTCTTCCAGGACCTGATACCACTCTTCCACACTGCGTACAGGGCATCATGGTTGACGTTAACGTTGACGCCCTCGGGAGTAACGGAGAAGGAGAAAGCGACAGCTGAGTGGGCCTCCGCCATGACGTCAGACTTCTGCTGGAGCGGTAACTTACTTCTAGCTCACAGCTCCGTCAAAAGCTGCCTGAAAATAGAATTATTAACATTCTTGAAATTCACTAATAAAATGCAATTTAGGATTCATGAAATATGTTAATACTGAGTATATTTTCACTGATTTCCTCTATAGCTGAAATCATCATCAAACCAATATAAGCAGTGCATTCAGTAAAAGTTTATCTTACTTTATCTTTGGAGTGTAGAATTTTGTAATATGTTTAAGGTACACTTCCTGGTTACAAATGCAATTTCATGAGAGCTAAATTGAAAGTTGTTTTACCAACAAAGGATAGTTTAGGATACTCAAGATCTTGGCTTGTGCATGATAAATTGTCATTACTAATGGTGTCTATACATTCAAAATCAAGGAATTTACCTGTTGATAAAACAATGTCAGATTGAAAATCAGCAATGACTCTCTTTTATTTAAGTGCAGCATAAGGATATACATGTAATATAGCTTAATATGGTATTTTCACAGCATCATATAATTTCATTTTTCTATCACTAAGGATCAATCTATAACTTGTGCCTCAGGAATGTCTCCTGCATTTTATCTCAATGAAACATGAGTTAAGAATTAAAATAGGACATGGATGAAAATAGATGATTTGGGGAAGGAGGTTGATGTGTAATAAATCCCCAACCTGTATCCAGTTAAAGAGGACAAATGAAGAAAAAAGTTTTGTCCTTTAGTATTGAATTAAAGATCAAATTCTGCCTAAAAAGGCTGAACTCACACCCCCCCTTTTTATTTTTACTTGAAATCTGCACTTGTTACATGCAAATACTCTGATAATGACTATGTCGGAAAACTATATGTACTAGTAAGCTTTGGCAGAAACAATGTTATGTATGCATACAATGTATATCGTATCACTTTGTAGATAACATTCCTTGTAGACGGACACCTGTCTCTCTAAATATTTTAAAGAAAATTGCTAGTGTATGCTATCAATATTATCAATAATGTGGTGGAAATGATAACTCACATAGTGGAAGTAACAGGATCTTTATAATATAACATGCATGACGGATTACATGTATATTTGTGTATAGTAATACAATGTATCACAGATGTCACTCACATTGTACTATTCGGTTTAAGGATCAATACCACATCTTTAAGAAATATATTTAACTTTATTGAACATAAACAGGGGGGGGGGGGGGGGTGCAAGATTTAAAGAAACATTGAAGTTCCATGACAGCGCCTAAATATACCTTTTTAACTTTAAATTTTTTAAATGACGCACTTGCAAAATCAATCAATAATCCATAGTGACCCTTTCGATCAATAAATTCGGTATGACATGTATATATAAATAAACACTGAAAAGTTGAATGTTAAAAATGTAACTTATTCATTATGGCACGATGTTAACTGCAAACTATGTGTAAAATCTCTGAAATCTTTCTGGACTGTTTCACATACATGTATATACAAACTCAAACTGACGTTATATACCGTACATATTCTTCGTTTCTTTCTTTAATCCATCAATCTCAGATTTTTAAAAAAATCTGCGTATTAGTGTTGATACGACGAGAAACAGATATTCATCAACAATACTTCAATCATAGAAAGAATGTCAAGTTTATTAGTAAAAGAGAATCATCTTTCTAGTTTTAATTAAAATTTCAATTGAAATCGATTAAGTGCAACATCCAAGAGGTCTGGTCTTACCTTCATACAAACACAGTGGTGAATGAACGACACTACATACAAATCAAGGTAGAAAATTCGTACATTAAAGGGATCTGTCCCGACAGCTAAGTCAATACCAACAATAAACAAAACACGCTAGAGTCCAAAGTCCAATCGTCATGCATGGGCTCAATTAAATCCAGGTATGTTACCTGCCGGGATTAGTAGGGCGTGAACTCTTCTTGTGCGACTAACTGAACATGTCATTACTGATCACCGATCATAATTATGCTGTTTCAGCCATCAACGTTATGCTGTTACATGTAGCGGTATGACAAGTTAATCAAATCATATCCTGGACTATATCATAATTTGTCAACACTCTACCCCTTTTTCTCTCAAGAGAGAGAAACATTATAAAGTTTGTTTTTCTTTTTTTTAACACTGTTTCTTTGTCTATTTATTTTTTGTTTCACTTTACAATCATGGTTTTTCGATTTGTTATCCCTGATGCCTCGATAGATATATCTATGTATGTGAAACTACAAACGACAACAACCCCCCCCCGCTTTGTTTACAACAAGAGCTATCGTTTTGATCGTTTTGTTAGCAGTGGCGGATCCAGAGTGGCAAGTGGGGGGGGGGGGGGGGGTTTGTATCGACCCAAAGGGTCGATTCGAGGCACGAAGTGCTGAGCGGGGGAGGGTACGGGAGGGGGCTGCCCCCTCCTGTAGGTGGGGGTCCGGGGGGCCTCCCCCGGAAATTTGTTTGAAAAAATGGAATGAAATGGTGCATTCTGGAGCACATTTTCTCCTTACCTTCTCGAATATTCAGACCATTTTTTCCACTCAATTTATGTGGTTAATAAAGATCTAAGTAAAATATTTTCTCCTTTACTGCTGGGAGGGGCGTAGCCAGTGTGTTTTCGATGTGGACGTCTATAAAGAAGGGTTGGACCAAGAATTTCAGCTGTCCGGGGACACAGACACTTTTTGGGGGATGACTTGCGAGGCCCGAAGGGTCAAGTGGGGACGTTATGGAAATATGTTACCCATCCCTTGAAGGGGGTTCCCCGTGAAAATTTTGAAAAAAAATGAAGCAAATTGCTGACCTCTGGAGCGTATTTGAGCTGAATTTAGATGGGATAACGCATATGATTCGATGTCAGCAGACGATGAACCGTATCTAAGATGAAGAAAACTTGAGATGTGAACATGACATTCCCTAAATACTTATATATGTACGTCCACATAAAGTCTTTCCAAACGACCGCTCGCACTTTGTTAGCGATCGTTGTATCATGCGCGGATACAGCATTTTTGGTCAGAGGGGGTCCAAAATTTAAGGAAGTCTACCTATCATGTAGGTACATATATATCGGTGCACATGATGGGGAGGGGGCAATTTTGTTAACTTTCCTTTCACGTTTATTTTCATGAAGAATTGGCGAGCGTAGCGAGCCAGAAATTTTTTTAGATATGAAATATTACTTTGTCTTGATTTTATCGAGATGATTATTTATATATAACACTGAATATTTCACTCCTTATATCGGCGAGCGGAGGGAATTTCATGAGAATAAAAAGATAAGAGATGTGTCATTTTCCAAATAATCAGACATCTTAAAATGACAAAACCTTGAAAAAGATGAAGGAGGTTACATCCTATGAAGTAAGGGACTGTTCAAAATATGAGTTCTTGAGACCCAAGACAATCATATAAAATTACTTAGTATGAACAATTGATAATATTATAAATTAAGGAATTTTGCAGAAAAAAATAGTTTTGTATTTGTAAATGGCGAGCGAAGCGAGCTGAAAGTTTAGGTTTCAAAGCCCTTTCATGCATTTTCGACCCATTTCAATTAGAAATGGGCCAAAGCTGGACCTTACCTCCGAAAATCTCAGGGGAGGGGGGGGTTCCAGACCCCCGTTCCCCCTCTGGATCCGCGCATGGTTTTACTGATTTCTAATGAAACACGAGAAAATGACGAAAAATGCATTCAAATCGGTGGTTTCTGGAGTGTCTTTGATCTATTTCTGAACAGTAGTTTGCTTTAAATACTATTTCAAAAGACCCTCCCCCTTTTTTTCGCGAGACGATGTGGACGTTTTTGCGTACAGATGTACGCCTGGCTTCGCCCCTGGCTTGTTGATTTGTCCTTGCTGTAACATGTACTTAGAATATTGGTACGATATATATCGAGTGAAAAATGTTTAGTATCATTGGGTTTTGACTTTGAAAAATTATATGCTTAATTATAGGCCCCCGGAGCATATTCGAGCTATATACAAATTACAATGTTAAATATTTGCCCATTTTTTCGATTATTTCAAAGTATGTTTTAACAAAATTTGTAGATGACAAAAATACTCAAACTGGGTATTTGAGGACAGAAACGTGTAGGTTTCGATCCCCGTACCATTTACATTGATTGTTTGACACACGTACATGTTTTGCAAATTATTTGAACATGTTCATATTATAGTATTTGTTAATGTTAATTTTCGGGAATAAAATAAACAGAAAACCCCCTCTGCGACGTACATTACAAAAACTTCGCGATTGTCTGTACGAATCCACAAATACGCCGAATGATACGGTATCGAATCGATATGCGATAGAATGTATCAGAAATTTTTTGTAAATTTTGTTTCAAAATAGTGAATTCTGGTGGACATTAAGCAATTTTTTATCACTCAGTTTGCAGCGTTTTTTTTCCGAGTGAATGTTACCAAAAAAAAAAAAAGAAATTGGGAAACCGGGGGGGTTTTCCCGACCCCCCCCCCCACCCCCCTAAATCCGCCCTTGGTTAGTGCGTCATACTCCATGATCACGTCACATTTGAAAATAGAGGTCTGCTAAATCATATCTCGTTCTAGTTTTATGCATTATAAATCGAATTGACTATTATGATCTTTAAGAGGAACACGTAGTTCCCAAGCTTGATGATCAATTTTACCTGCGTAAATCAGATAGCTTGTATAGTTATCAAATTCGTCACTATCATTCGCGCCGTATATTTAGCAAATCATATAATACGCATATATAATAATATGTACGTCATGTTTATCTAAACATGCTAAAAAGCCAACTATTTCTGATTTTCAGTTCATCTTATTACAATCACCTGTTTCAGATTCCGTTTACTCCTTATGGTGTTGTACGTAGTAAACGGAACCCGAAACAGACGATTTTAATAATAACGGGGTTTTCAGTATGGACAATCATGTATATATTAAAATATACATCTACCAATATACAGATATTAAGTTCATTACTAGTCAGATATTTTCTTTCAAACATCATGCTCGAGGGTTAAAATTTGATAAAGACTTTCAGGAAGAAGATATGAAATCGGAGGGATAGGAGGTCATCGTACATGCATGAGCTTAAACTGAAAATCAACCAGAAAGCCGTTAGTTATTTTTTTTTCAAAATGGACAGTTGGACAGGCAGGGGTGATATTGTGAATGTCACTTCCTTTTGACATTTTTAGACTTGAGGTAAATTAAAGCTGCATAAAACAAGAGACCCAAGTGGGCCTATATTGCTCATCTGAGAACCCTGTTTTATGTAAGAAAAAGATGAAAAGATATGAAAATGCCTCCTCCCCTTCCTATCTTTAATACGATTTTTTTTTCAAATGAGTGCTTAAAACCTTAGTTCTAATCAAAAAAAGGAGGGGGGGAGCAAGGCTTGATCCTGAAATTCAGTTGCCAATCCCACAAAAATTGACTTGACCAATATTAGTGCATTTCCATTAAATTCAGATAGTGATCTTTCACTTCTACAAAATCTTCTACGATGCAAAAGTATTTAGCAAACCTATTATAAATATGCTCCAAGCCTGTTTCAACTTTCAAGTTTTTAAAGACGAAGTATTCATTGAATGCATGTTGCACCAGCAAAAGCAAGCGTGGCAGAATTGGTCAGACAGTCAAATGAAAGACAAAGTGATCGCTATTAAACACTTAGCTTTGCCGGCACTACAAAAATAATTTTTGTGAGAATTAGTATTAACAAGATTACATAGTTATATAGATTACATAATTATACAAGAGAAAATGACCACACCCATTTTCAAAGCCCCTGGGATCAGGAGCTCAAACAAAATATCAAGTGCACAACTAGACCAGAGACTAATCATAATGCAAAAATAATTAACTCTCAATCATACTTCTTGCGAACTGGTGTTCAAAAGATTACATAGACTTGTACCGTATCATGTATATAAAGAAAATTACCACACCCATTTTCAAAGACCCTGGGGGTCAGAGGCTCAAACTAAATATTAGGTGCACAACTAGACCACAGACCCACGGTAATGCAAAAAGAATTATCTTGCTATACTTTCTGAGAACTGGTGATGAAAAGATTACATAGACTTATATATTGTAGGAAAAATTGACTACACCCACTTTTGAAGACCCATTGGGTCAATGGACTGTGGCTAAAACAAAATATCAGGTGCACAAATTTACCTGAGACTGATTATATTGCAAAAAGAATTAACTCTATCAACATACTCTCTGAGAAGTGGTGTTCACAAGATCACAGAGTTATATAGGAGAAAATTACCACCCCATTTTCGAAGACCCTGGGGGTCAGAGGCTCAAACAAAATATCAGGAGCACAACAAGACCATAGACATAACTAAATGCAAAAAGAATTAAGTTTCTATCATTAATGATTTCAGAGGAGTTGTGTTCACCAAAAAATTGTTAACAGCAGATGGACGGACGGATGCTGGACAACATGGTATCGCATAAGATTGACTGGTCTTTCACCAATAGAGCTAAAAATTCCAAATTCACAGTGGTCCTGAGGCAAGCAAGAGATCATGATATAGCAAACTAGTGGAAGTTGTGTGATAAGAGGACCATATATAAGAGAGCATATAGCACATGACCATAGATAAATGTGCCTTAAAAAGATAATTTATGACCTTGTAAAGGTTAAACTTGAATATTTCCAATATTTCATGTCAGCTAGAAAATTCCCAATTTCAAAGTTTTCCCACCTGTTTTTGGCTGAATATCGGCCCCTTCCCACTGCCAAATGTCCTCTATTCCCCCCCCCTCCCAAAAAAAAACACTCTTTAAAAATTCCAAAAGAGGAATTATGATAAAACTCCAAGGTCAAGGTCACTAGGTCACCAAGTGCACCTTTTGCAACGCTGAAGATGAAACATTGCTTCATCCTTTTAATGCATGTAATATCACACTCAGATTTTGGAATCAATTAGTTGTAATCTTAAGAAATATAAACTCCAACTTCTCCGTTGATACCGGTAAAGAGGCCAGTATTTTTGGAAGAGGATATGAAAACATAGTGCAATCAAAGATTACAAAGCTCACCTCATGGCAGCATTTTATCATGGCAGCAAACAGAAAGTAGTCAGAGATTACAAAGTTTTGAGAAAAAAAATGCTACCACACAAAAACAAAAACAAAATAGAAAAGGGGAGTAGAGTATTTCATTTATTGAACCAAATTCTGCATGAATGGGTGTACTCTATTATTACCCAAATCTCCCTAACATATACACTCACGCGGAAAATACAGGTCATGACCTACATTTGAATGTATATTTGTGAATAACTCATAAAGACGCATCATCTGTGCAAGTTTGGCCTTCCTAGCACTTATAATAGAGAAATAAAACTCCTTAACATTGATACGAAGATCTTCCTAACGTGTCCACTCAAGCAGAAAATGTAGGTCATGACCTTACATATGAACATAGATTTGTGATCTACTAATAAAGACACATCATCTGTGCAAGTTTGGCGTCCCTTGCACATATAATAGAGAAATAAAACTTCTTAACATTGATACCAAAAACTTTCTAATGTGTGCACTCAAGCGGAAAACATAGGTCATGACCTACATTTGAATCTAGATATGTGATCTACTCATAAAGCAAATCATCTGTGTAAGTTTGGCCTTCCTTATCCTAGCACTTATAATACAGATTTAAAACTTCTCAAGATTGATACCCAAGTCTTCCTAACATGTGCACTTGAGCGGAAAATGTAGATCATGACCTATATTTGAACGTAGATTTGTGATCTACTCATAAAGACCCATCACCTGTGCAAGTTTGGCCTTCCTAGCACTTATAATAAGAAATAAAACTTCTAAACATACTAGTGCGGACGCCGATGACAGGGGGATAGCATAAGCTCCCTCTCACTTGGTGAGGTGAGCTAAAACCTGCAGCATAAACTTACTTATCTTAGCAAAGAAATACTAGTACATATTTACAAAAAACATGAAAAATAGTATCATTGATATCATTATAATTTCATTGAAGAATTATTCAAACCTTGAAAAATGCATATGTAAAAGAAGGAGGAACCTCCTGGAATATGGTAGTAGATGGGAAACAATAACATAATTTCACACTGAGGCGACTCATATTTAGCGCATTGATGGTATGAATGGGAGAGTGAAAGAATCATGCTGTGTTTAAATATTCTATATTTTGTGAATGAAAATAAAATCAAATTCAAGGAATTGTGGTCCTCCGCTTTTGGATGTTTGTCTTTAAAGAAATGCTTACAGAACATGGCTTAAAAAAATCATGGGTACAGCTGTAAAAAGGAGATATGTCCCTAAAAATAAAGCTTTATTTCCCAAATATACTTACGTGTTCGAAAATTCAGTTGTTTATGTCTCCCTCCACATGTTTACCGGAAGTTGTAACGATCGGTATTAATCAATCACGTTGTGTTAATCTCTTGTCAAAATGTAATTACCTATATTTACGGTACGCAATAAGGGCAATTAAATCTAAATGTTTTTCGAAAGAAATTAATTCATGAAATTATTTTCTTTGATGGTTAAACTATATTTTCGAATCACACATGCACATGTAAATTTACGGAAATTACCGAGTGTAAATATTTCATAGAAATAGCAATCCAAGGAATGCTTGTGTCGCCTGCGAAGCGGTTTGATGATTATTCTAGAAAGTGGATCAAATTATTGGTATCAGTAGAAAAGTCTTGTCAAATGAAATTCATTTGAAATATCAGACCTCTTAATTACAAATTAAAAGTTATGGTCATTCTCAAATTTTCAGAACAGAGTGTCAATCATCTGGTCAAGGTCACTACGTAAAAATTGGTAACAAAAAGGTCTCATCATAAGAAATATTGAAGACCTATCACCTACCAATTAAAAGATATATACAATCTTAGAAAAGAAGGTCAAATAGCTAGGTCAAGGTCAAAAGGTAAAAAATTATAGTATGTGTAGAATGGCATTGTTACAAGGAAAATACATGTGAAATATCAAAGCCCTATTACCTACCAATCAAAAGATATAGCCAATATTACTTTTCTTGAAAAGTAGATCACATATCTAGATCAAGGTCAAAAGGTCAAATATTATGGTCTGTGTAGAAAGGTCTTGTCACAAGGAATACACATGTGAAATACCAAAGCCCTATCACTTACCAATCAAAAGATATATCCATTCTTAATTTTTTGAAAAGTAGGTCAAATATGTAGGTCAAGGTCAATAGGTCAAAAAGTATGGTATATGTAGGAAGGTCTTGTCACAAGGAATACACATGTGAAATATCAAAGCCCTATCACTAACCAATCAAAAGATATAGTGAATCTTATCTTTTTTTCAAAAGTAGGTCAAATATCGAGGTCAAGGTCACAAGGTCAAAAATTATGGTATGTGTAGAAAGGTCTTGCCATAAGGATTGCACATGTGAAATATCAAAGTCCTAACACTTACCAATCAAAAGATATATCCATTTTTAATTTTTTTGAAAAGTAGGTCAAATATGTAGGTCAAGGTCACTAGGTCAAAAATTATGGTATGTGTAGGAAGGTCTTGTCACAAGGAATACACATGTGAAATATCAAAGCCCTATCACTTACCAATCAAAAGTTATGGGCTGTGACACCCAAAGTGTGACAGACAGACAGACGGACTGACGGACAGAGTGATCCCTAAGTGTCGCTATGCTTCGCAGGCGACACAAAAATCACATTAAATTCAAGAATTTAATTTTCACGAAACATAACTCGTCCTTCTATAAAAAGAAGAGCTCTTATCTAGGTGTTGAAGCATTGTAGGTTTGGGCCTCCGTAACAAAATTATCTTCGGCATTGTTCGATGGTCATTTTAGTATTGGCCGCTGCAAGATCAAAGTCAAGTTCATGTGAAATGAAAGTTCTAATGGTGGATAAGAGGGAAAAGTAAGAAACAACAGGTAAATTTGATGAAAAATCAACACATTTACAATATGCATCATTGCAAGTACTGGAATTTATAATCCCCGTATGGTATTAAGTCTTTTTCGCGGAATATGCTTGTATGGAATAGGAATATTTCACCATTTTCGTACAAAGAAATGAACGTATTAGTTGTCTATTAACTTGATTTATTGCAAAGACACGGAGTAATACGATAACAAGAAAAAAAGCATGATGAGAGCATCTCACATACGTATTCGCGTGACTGAATTTAACACTATTTTAAAGGACAGTCGCGCATTTACGTGATATCATCGATAACTTGTGGACAGTCCCAACCTGTGAGAGGCCCTGAGGGCACAGTGCTCAGTTTACTTCACACAGATTCAAGATGTAATGATCTTGTTTCATTGTATATAAGTTAACTTATATCCATAATAGAGAAGAACACATAGTTACAAACTTACAGGATCAAGAACGTACACAGTTCTACTCCTTTCTAAATTGCCTCTGTCGTCTTCTGCACAAGTCACGTGACTCTCTAAAATTTTCTTGTGGGACGAAAACGGATCCGGATCCGAAGCGGACCCTACCATAAAAGGAAACGACATATCTTGTTTTAAAATGTCAAGATAATTTTAATATGTCCTTTTGAAAATTGAAGTTATAAGCTTTTTTTTAAATCAACGACTCGTCACCAGAATTCATCTTCTCGAGACAAGTGTACGTAATACCTTAGGGAGTATGGTATTACGTACACTTGTCTTCAGAAGATGCTAGAATTTGGAATATTTATAAGTCTCCTTGCCACGTTTCTTATTTAGTGACGGGATTTTTTACAATTTGAATTTCAATTCATAATATATCATTCATTTCTGCTGATCTATTCCCTAAAAATAGTTCAAGCGCATTGAAAATTAATTATCAATTCATTAAACAGCAACCAAACCTGACTAGGAGACATGAGACAAGATTTATTTAAAGTCGGTACATGCATAGATAATAAGCTTGACCAAGGACTTATAAACTGTTTATAAGTCCTTGGCTTGAAAGACGTCACGATTACCCCCCCCCCCCCCCCGGGTCAACGGATTTTTACAAATACCGATAACCAAAATTGAATTTTCCGCTCTATAACAGTGTAATTATGTGACGAAACCTCTTGCATATAAATTTCAAATTACCAAAGGTACCCTACTCGGTCATTAGCCAATAATTTCCTTATAAAAGTATAAAGTGACATTGACCTTCATCACATGACCTTGGGTCAAAGTGATGTGAAACCTTTGGATAATGAGCAGCGCCATACTGAAACATGAAAGTGATTGAACACATAATATAGATGAAGAGATAAATATAGCCCAGGCAAGATCAGCAAATACAATGATATATACAGTATTAATTTAAGTGGCCTTGACCTAGGTCATATGACTTTAATTGGGACAATGTGATGTGTAATATTTACCTCCCGAGGAATTGAAATTCAAGTGATATAGCTCGGACATGATACGCATACATGTATACTGAGTGACCTTACAAGTATCATGAACAAGTTTTAGGATATTTAACTATATATATGGTTTATATAGTAAAGTGGCCCCCTTTCAGGGCAAAATCTGAAGTTTTGATGAAGTAATGAATTTGTATCAATATTTAGTCTATAATGTAGGCTACTTATGAAATGATACATATTCTTTAATTGCCTTTCTCACTTTCATAGAATTTGGGCTTCAAAAATTGTATATTTTGCTTAATTTCAGGAAAAAACATCATTTTCGGGCTCATTTTCGACAAACTTCCTATAAGATAGTATCGAGCGGGCTTCTGAACAACTTTTATAATTTGACATGTTGTTACTTTTGTACGTCTCTAAGTGCATGCAAAAGGAAAAAGTTGTTCACGATCCCGCTCGATGTTTTCTCAATGAAGTAATCAAGAATTATACTATTTTTCATGAAAAATTGACAAAATCACCGGTTTTCATGATGTTGATGTAAAATTTACAATGTCTTAAAAATCGAGGAGTAGTTTTTGTAACTAGATTTCTTTAAATATAGATATTTAACTTTCTAAAAATGACACAAAATTTAATTTTGGAAAAGTCGATTTTAGGGGGCCACTTTACTATGTAAACCATACTACTCCTTTGTATTGTATCGCGATACGAAATATGTATCGCAATATATCGCAAACTTACAGATTATATATGAATAAAACATTGAATCTCTTTGATTTTAATCAGTTTAACTGAAACAAGCAACCCATGGTCCACATCGCTAACGATTGAAGTGAATTATGACAAAAGCAATCAAAATGATTCAATTACTTGAGTGTGTTTCTTCAGAGCAAATGACGGTGACAGTGTGAAATTCATTCAGAAAATATGAACAATATGGAGAAACATAATAAGAGGAACCTGGTTGCACATCGAAAATGATAAAATTGAGAGAAGAAATATATATCGCAATATTTTGCGTATCGTTTCACCCCTATGAGCAACAACATACTGAATATGAAAGTGAATCATCGGGTAAATGGCTCAAGAGATATATAGCCTAGACACAATAGCATGTACGATTTCATTAAAAAAGAAGCATACTGGTAGCGTCATCAGAGACGACAGAGCTCACCTGGATGACGACATTAATTATCACATTACCTGCATATGTACCTTTATTGCACCAAGCCCTTTGACTGTCAGATGCATCACTCACACAATTCGGTCTTTTCGAAATAGAGAGTTACTTCCCATTTGTGCAGGTATCTGACGTCAACGCATTGTGACGTCATCAAATTCTATGGAAACCAGCATGAAATTCAGGGAAACAGGGTTACATATATGACGTTTTCAAAGGAAATTAATGACGTCACAATGCTTTTACGTCAGGTACCTGCACAAATCGAACGTAGGACTGTAAAATCGAAAAGACGGAATTTAGCTCTTGATGACTTAAAGTAACCTGGAAATGAAGATATCTAATTTTATCTTACCGCACCATTTTCTACTTGCGTGGCAGATGACCGTGCTAAGTCGGCGCCGATTGCCCATTGCATTGGTCTCGTTGGTTTATGTGCAATCTTTTGTGTTTCATATGTTTATGTTTTATATGTCGTATGTCTCTTTTACGTCTCTTGCTGTGCTTGTTTACTTGTGTTTTAGCATCGGATGTTTTGGTGCTTTGCTCTGGGTGCTGCAACCGAGTCTGGTTGGAGATCCCCTCCTTTCTCTTACCTGGTCACTCAAGCATGAAATATGGATCAGATGCAGCATCCGTACCATGCATTGCAGTACCTTCAGATGCAGCATCCACATAGATTTGATTGATCCAGAACTTGGAATAGACTGGAAACGGACCTGTCCAGTTTATCTAGTCTTGTCACTCAAGGATGAAATATAGGCCAAATGCAGCATCCAGATCATGCATAGCAGTGAGAATCGTGAGATGCACCATTTACAAAAAAAAAAAAAAAAAAAAAATAATAATAAATAAAAGGACTGAAAGTCCTGCGTGTTGGCAAAAAGTAACATTTAGAAGAACATACAGAAAACAAATATAAAACTGGCACAAATCAAACTCCAAATCTATGCCTCAAATGCTTGAATGAGTGATTCTCACAATTCAAGAGTTGTCTCAAATTAAAAAAAAAAAGTCTGGAAATATATAAATATATGAAATGATAGAACTTCTTAACCAAATAACTGCTTTTGAGGTCAGAGTTCAAGGTCAATATGATCATGTCAAATTTGTTGCAATTGTTATGGGTGTATGTGTGAAGTATATAGTCCTATCACTTTTCATTTAGGAGATATTTGCTTTTGAAACGTCTTAACCAACTTAAAACCAACATCCTAGGTTTATTAAGTATCAAACTGAAAAACATTTTTTCCCTAGTCGGTAAATAGCTCATCAGAGCTAATGTTGATTGTTATAAATTATGTCTGACTTTAAATAAATATTATTGATGGATTGATTTACTTGTCTTAAGTCTAAACATCCACAAATTTTAATATCTAAGGTCTTTTTTTATCCTAAATACTAGTACAATACTTTTACCTATTTATCTAAAGATGGGGTGCTCCTTATACAGAGGAGGGAAGTACAAAGAAGATGAGCCATACTAGTATTTTAATGCACTAACATCAACAAGTGATCGCTATTCCTAAAGCATCGTTCCTTGTAGCATTTTTTGCATTCTCATAATGCATTTAACCCATTATTTACAACTTGAACTTAAACGTCTGTTGTCTAATATGTTCTTTTATCAAATCGTAGTGGTCCTATTTCTTACTGCGCCAGTAACATTGTGCGTTGTTTGGTCCGTTCAGGGTTATCAAGTGCAAAGTTGAAAGCGATAGCAATGAGAGTTGGCTTTGCCAACTCAAAAATGGTTGGTCTAAGACTTTAAAAAAGGTTGAAAATGTCATGTAAAAGTTTTACATATCCTGATCGCTCAACTGTGAAATATAGGTCAATTACATCTTCCCTACCATGCATTGCAGTACGCATCCTGAGATACACCATCCATACAAGTCTGGTTGATAGACCTGTCCCATGTTACTTTACCCAGTCACTCAAGCAAGTAATGTAAGCCTGGGATGCAGCATCTGTACAATGCATTCCAGTAAGCATCCTCAGATGCATCTCCCACAATAGTTTGGATGATTAAGGACTTAAGTTAGAAACGGACCTGTGCCATTTTACTTAATCTGCATGGTCACTCAAGCACGAAATATTTGTCAGACGCAGTATCCGTACCATGCAATGTAGTATGCAACCATAGATGCATCATCCAAATAACTTTGGTGATGTAGGACTCAAAATAGGCTTGAAATGGACCTGTCACGTTTTACTTCATTATAACCTGGTCACTCAAGCGTGAAATATAGGTCAGATGCAGCACCCGTATCATCACTATCATGCATAACAGAGAGAATCCTTCAGGTGGATCTCAAGTTTGGATGATCTAGGACTTAAGTAGGTTTGATATTGATCTGTCCCATTTTACTTGACCTTGTTGCCCAAGTGTGAAATATAGGTCAGATGCAGCATCCGTACCATGCAATGAAGTTATCATCCATAGATGCATCATCAATGTGAACTTGTTTCGTGTTGGACTTAAAATAGGCTTGAAATGAACTTGTTACATTTTTCTTCATCTGGTTGCTCATGCTTGATGTATAGGTCAGATGCAGCATCCGTACCATGCATAGTAGTAAGCATACTCAGATTTGACTTGCCAGTTAATGAACCAGATAGTCCCATCACAAAAAAGACACATAAGAAATTATATAGCTAGATCAAAGTGCAAAACGACAACACATGCATCCCTTCCTTACGTGACAGTGGCATCCTCACTGACAGTACACAATCAAAAGCCAACATTCTGAACTGACAATTTGAAAAAAGCATTTACCACTGAAGCATCAGACATCCCCATTCCTGATAAGGGTCCATCACCACACCAGCTAGACTGTGCCAAATATTTTTACATCACAGACATAGGTATTACGAAACTATTACAAAGCGTAAATCCAAACAAAGCTACAGGACCAGATAACATCAGTGGCCGAGTGCTGAAAGAACTTAGCTCAGAACTTACTACACCAATCAAATTCTTATTCCAACAATCACTACTTTTCTAACAATCAATATTTTCAACAATATCTCTTTGATATGTTAAGAAGTTTATATTTGACATGTGCCTACCGTATGAAAAGACAATTCTCTTGATCCCATTACCTTTGACTCCTTACTATCGTTATATTTTTAGAATTTTAAACAAAATTGTTCACATTGGCTAACCTTGAACCACAAGAGATTCAGCCTTGATATTACACATCAACATTGCTTATGACAAGACCTTATGGTACCTTAAACTCATGACCTTTGGCTACTTTCAGGAAAATA
The DNA here is from genome assembly GCA_028142955.1 of Pinctada fucata. Lineage (NCBI taxonomy): Eukaryota > Metazoa > Mollusca > Bivalvia > Pterioida > Pteriidae > Pinctada > Pinctada fucata. Next base: position 35,768,396 of record AP027104.1, read on the forward strand.
CATATTAGGCAGTATGATTATAACCTAGAATCTTTTTATCTTTATAAAGGTAGGTTGCTCATGTTTCACATCTGTCTGCATTATGATGAGAAAATTCCATTGATATCATGATCATTGACCCTTTGACCTTGAACTTTATTATGGGTTCATTTTTATAATCCAAGCAAAACCTTTTACCTTGCTTTTTTTTAATTGAGCAATATCAGACACAGCTTTCACATTATACATGTGCATTATTTTATTGTGACAATGCCAATCATTTGATAACTTGACCATCGGGTCTTTGACCTTGACCTATTGTAAGGTAAATACACAAACGACAATATATTTGTAATCTTGTAAGAATAAGTCTTCAAATTTAACAAGTACATTGGTTGTGACACCTTTTATTTGTGTCCTTGACCTTTGACCCAATGATCTTTGAGTTTGACTTATATCAGAAAAATACACTTTTGGCAATATCTCTCTTTTTCTCATCTTTAAAATTTCATACATGTATGCCTGTTGATTGATTCAAGAACTATCATTTTACATAATGACCTTTGATCCAGTGACCTTAACCTTTTCCTATCTGTCATCCAAGCTTGCCACAGTCACAACCAATATGTAAAACATAGTAACATACAAATAAGGGCGTATATAAATTTTATATACATCCCTGATACAAATAAAAATATCCTTTAAAATAACAAAGTAAAGTGTAGTTTACAGAATTTAATGTTAATGTATTTGATCATGTTTATTTATAGATGTATGAACACATTCGTCATTATGTTTGAACTTTATTTGGTCATATTGGAGAATATGCGTACATTTCTTTTTAAGAATATCACAAAATGAACTGATGGAAAATATGAGTCATCATCCTTTCTTCTAGTACTTTCACAAAATATCATTCATACGTTTTAAACAAAAACATTCAACCAATAATAGAATGTCATGTCTAATAAGGCCTATTCCTCCTTGGTGGAGGACCAGGGCGGTCCCTGGGCGGGGTCACAGCTATGTCGAGATAATCGCCAATCACAAATTTTTTACTAGCGAGTGTCACATTATCATCTTGCCCCCTGTGTCCTGAGCAAGTAGTACCGATCTCTCGTAGCCTGTAAACAGGGGCTCTTGGATCTGGATATACTATCGCAAAGTCGAAGAAAGTTCCTTTCTGTCTGGCATCTGGATTGACTTCTTTCACTAAACTAGTAAGTTCTTTAAGCGTAGCATCTAACCTACAAAATATTGTATAATTTTCATGATTTTGTTGTTCACATGATGCATTATCAAAACATAAGAGTAAATGTAAATACAGCTGTAGATTGCTTTAAAATTACTGAAATTTTTTTGAAGTCTTAAAAAATTGAGTTCAAGTTTACAAAGGAAAGAAGATTAGATACTGTATAACCAGATTTTTTCGTGAGTATCAAATTTTGCGATTTTATGGTAAAGTACGGTGTCTTTATTCTCGCGAGTACAATTTTTCACAATTTCTAAATTACAAACAAATATGTACATATGATTTCACTGTTTTGTATCTTCCAATTAAGATTGTTGATATACCAATTTATGTTATACCTTACCAAACTCAATTTTTCGCAATCCATTAAACCACTTGCGAATATAGCGAAAATTAAATGTATCTCGCGAAAATTTCTGATCATACAGTAATTGGATTAAAAAAGATTAACTGCACACATCAACACGTATTAAAATACACAAGTATGAATTGCTAATTACAATCTCCTAATTTCCACAAGTTTTTGTCCTCTTTATCTTAATCAATTACAGGCATAAGATACATGTAAATACAACTTCTATATCTCATACTAATAGTTAATATTTTAACTAGAAGACATGGAAATTATGTAGGAACTGAGTTTCCTTCCCCTCAACATGTTTTAATGGATCATTTATCTTAATTCCTTTAGAATAGAATATATGTATATTTTATGTATACAAATCCTTAAAGATCTATTTATATACTACTCGGAGTATTGTATCAAAAAAAGATGGCAAACTTGTATGTTTAAATTCATTATTATATGTGATGCCTTAAGGAGCCCTTATTTGGAATAAATTACTATTCTTTTCTCTTCTATTCTGTATTCATATAACATTTACCTCATGTTCAAGATAATTTGTACCAATACAAAGTTGACTGGAATTTAGAGACCACCATGTTCTTAACCAGAAGTCTCTGATGAGACTGTAGCTCTCCTGGTTGTTTTGTTTTTTATTTGTTTTTTATTTACTCATCGACAATTGAATAAGATACATACACCAGTGATTTTTTTCAGTAATTTGGTAATGGGGTCGGGGCTCGTGCAATTGGGAAAATTAACAACATTTTGGAATATTTTGGGAAGTACACAAAAATGTACTAATATATAAGTAAAAAGACAGTTTATACAATCAGAAGATCACAAAGATCAGAATTGAATGTTTAATCAAATAATTTTCTTTTAGATATGATTGAATTTCTTGTGCTTACAATAATAAGGCAAATAATTAGTAAATTTACTACTTTTGAACCAGTTAATTTCACTAATTTTGATGATAATTCCATCTATATGTGATTGGGAAATTTTAGAGCCACAATTGGGAAAAAAAGATACTATTTTCATTGGGAATGGGGCCAAATAACGGCCCCAAAAAGGGGCAAAAAAAATTCCTGCATTAACACATAAATATCAATTTCCATTTTTTAAGACATGCATAGGAAGCAGGCGTTCTAACAAATTAAAAGTAGCACAACAAAACAACATATCCAATAGACTGCAACTAGAATATCACTCATATAATTAATAATATCCAAGATAAAGTATTTAAAGAATGCCACACCCATTTTCCAAGATCCAAGGGAAAAGGAGCTGCTAGCTCAAATGAACTATCAATGACATAACCAGAAGTCTCTGACGAGACTGAAGCTCTACTGTTTATTTTTGTTAACTTCACCAATATGCATACATGTATGAGTACAGATAAAAATCTTACTTTTCAAAGTAACCAATCAAAACCATGTAAAAAAAAACCCCAAGACCTTAAAATTATGTGGATGCACATGCTGTAAATAACCTTTTGAATAATATACATGTATGTATGTGTCATTGAGGTGGAAGGTTAAATAAGATTATTGTCTTGTTGTCAGATTCCATAGTAGCAACAGTACAAAATAATGTACATGTAACAGTGATTTGGTAATCATATTGCATTTCTATGCATTTTTCAAATCAAACGCTGTTAAAACCAATGTCTTCGCATTTCGCAACACGAAAGAGTTTTTCTCTGTTTATAATGAAGTCGAGGCCTATCAGATCCATAACAGGCTTTAGTCCCAGTCAGCAGGTTGCTGAATTACTGAGTTCATGCATGCATATAGAAACCATTATGATTACAAAAAACAACTTATTTCTCTACAATGAACACATGACCCCAGTCACATGACCATTACAGAACAATCAGAAACTTGTTTGTACCATGAGCCACAGATTTAAAGATACGTCAAATGTTCGTATACGGACCCATGACTGCCCCTAGAGAAATCAGCCCTCTTTTGACACAACATAAACCTCCCCTTTCCTTTCCTGCTCTTACAAACTACAAGCTGCTTTCATAGATTAAGAATTATTATGTATTGCACAGAATTGTACATGTATGTACATAATTCAATTACCACACTGCTGCACTGAACTTAAAACTTAGAGCTGTCATTAGTCACTTAGATAAACAAGAGCCCCAGGGGGCACAACGCTCACCTGATACCCATGCACGCTCGATAGTGCCAGTACCAGGATTTTAGCCCACAACCTTTCTAAAAAGATTTTTGCTGGATGCAGAGAAGTTTTTTTTTCAGACAACCTTTGAAAGTACAAAAAAGAAAAAATAGCCACATTTCAAAACAATAACTTTTTTACTGATTTGAAAAGACGGATAAAGTGGTCCAACGTCATATGCCCAGCAAGTATAGTTCAATTATGCAACATCAAAAATAAAATCATATTGTACATTAATGTGCAGCAGAAAAAGAATAAAACAATGAAACGATTTCATAAATTAAGTTTATTTAAAATTGAACACAAAACCTTTCATTATTGATAGCTAGCATGCCAGAAATTATAAAGCCTGTGTTTGTGAAACGAGAATGCCCCCGGCGGCATCTTTGTTAGTATAAAGGCCATTTTCTGTTAAGTATGTGAGAGGTCAGGGTCAGCGCAATATTGGTATCAATGGAAAGATCTTGTCACAAGGAATACACATGTAAAAATTGAAACCTCTATCACTAACCATTCAAAAGTTATGCCCAATGTTAAAGTTTTTGAGAAGTACGTCAAAGGTCAAGGTTATGGTCACGAGGTCAAAAATTTTGGTATCAATGGAAAGGTATTGTCACAAGGAATACACATGTGAAATATGAAACCTCTATCACCAGCTTCCATTTAAAAGTTATGCCCAATGTTAAAGTTTTTCGGAAAACAGACAGACAAACAGACAGACGAATAGGCCAAAAACTATATGCTCCCGAATCTTTTATTCCAGGGGCATAAAAAACAAAGATTTTTCGGTTTTGCCTTTATTCATATTAAAGTATACTGAAATCTATGAATGCTTTTGAATAGTATTGATTTCATCTCAAATACATGAAACGTACAGTTAAAATCGTTTTAATCCAATATTTATCAATATTCAAGTGAGTTGTGCTGCTTGTGCAGAAATTGGGCCAGTTTGTTTTTCAAAAAGCAGTGTATGGTGTATCAAACCTCATGACCCAGTGAAGCCACTTGAACAAATAATTTTCAGTGAATATGCTGAAATGCGGCACTTCTTGCCTATGCATATTTCAACAGGCGAGAAGGAGCATTGCATTTCAGCATACGCTGTTCAACAACTCAAGTGATTTCTCTAGGTTTCGTAGTTTGAAACAAATTAAAAGGCCCATGAAATTGTTAAGGTTGTCCAACTAGCAGACCTACAACATCGTTATTTACTGTTAAAAAATTGTTTTACCTCATCAAAGGTCTGTTACACAGACAAGTTGTTAGCGGAGAGAGTTCATGAAATGTATCGGTTGCATAGGATTTGCCGACAAAAAGTTATTTGGTCTGATAAAAACTCATCATGTATCTATTATTTGAACAGATAAAAATTCCCAAATGTCTTATCACAGGAACCTGTCATTTTATGAGAGAAAATGTTTTATTATTCACAACCTCAGGCCTCTGTGTTCCTCTTAGAAATATTATACATACAAGATGTTGAACACAGTGGCTTATGGTTGTAAATAATAATTTATTTACTCTATTTAAACAACAGCTTTCTGTGGTCCAACATTTCATAGGAAGATTTCAGGAACTCTGAACTGAATTATTTATTTCAAGAATTTCAGATATTAAATGTCCTATGCATTCTCAAAATCCGGAGGAAGAGATTACTCATTAGACGTTTCTTCAAGAAATCAGTCCGTAAATTACTTCATCTAAGAGAGTCTAAGACAGAGGAAATTCGAGCAAACTTTATGCATGATAACAAGTTGCAAGTGTTCCAAGTACATGAATGATAACCATTATGAAAGTGTTCCAAGTATAATGCACATTTCATTAAATAAAAATCTATTCCGTTTGCACTGTATCTCCTGAAATGTATCGCAGTACTAAAGGTATCACATTTCTACATGGGGAATCCCCTTCAGGTGTAATCCAAGGAAATCGTTTTAGCGGGGAATCCCCTCAGTTTTGACTGGTGAACAGGGCAGAATAAAAGGTGTCACACCATTGGTCAAAACTATTGAAAATTTAAAAATAGCACATGAAATCAATGTACCATTCCCTGTAGTCGGGATAAATTGAGTTTTGAACCTGTTTTTGTCTTTTATGCAATCTATTGATCGATTTAAAAATAGATGAAATTTGTAAAATTTTCGAAATGGATAGAGGGGTGATGTAAAAAAGTGGAATTTGTGAGAAAACGGTATGCATGACCCCCCTTTTTTCTATTATTTTTATGTGTATCAAAGGTGTCCAAATCCAACGAGACCAAATTCATAATTATTGAATGAAGGATTGGAAGTCACTCAAATTGAGCTAAATGATTGATCATACAAAGAAGGTTTTTATTTCTTTGGATGACACCTTCAGGTACACGGCAAAACATGGCCGCTTTTGAAATCTTGTTCCCGACTTTAAAAATAAAATTCTAAATAAGTATAAAGAATTTAAATAATTGAATCATATCACATAAAAGGTCAATCAATAAGACATTGAAGCATGTGTCACTTGTTGAATTATCAGCTGTAACTATGGATGAAAGGTCGATCAAAAAATGATTAATCATACAAAGAAGGTTTTTTTCCTGTAGTTGCACCTGAAGCATTGGGCATGGAAAACATACATTATACCTATGTACAATCTTAAAAAATATTCCTTAAAAATCCAAAAGTGGATATCTTGACAAAATTCTTTCACTTGTAGGGTACCATGCATGAGTACCTCATACCTACAAATTGTCATGACAATCTGAAGAGTGGTTATAGAAAAGAAGCAGAAAATGTATGAAAATCACCCCCCCCCCCCCTTCCTTTTTACATAAGAAAAAAATTCATAAAAAATCAAAAAAATAAAATTTAAGCATAAAATACATATCAAAGCATTCAGTAAGTTAAATATGATAAATATGTAGTAAATGAGTGTGTAAAATCATACACTTATTGAGTTATTTAAAGAAATAGTGCAAAAATGTGCATTTCTGACTAAGTCCGAAAAGACGTCAAAAACGCGTCAAAAATTTGACTTCGAAGTGGAACCAAAAATAACAACACTTCTTAAGACATCTCTCTAGATCATCCTGATGCTTTCTGTTTGTCGATACATGCCTTGGTTCTGAAGAAGAAGTTTGTCAAAGGAGGGTACCCCCCGTGACCTACTTTTGGCTGTGGTGGCGCCACCTGTTGACAGATCCGGACGAAAAACAACAACACTTGTAGGGGACCATGAGTACTTCAAACCTACCAAGTTTCATCAAAATCCCTTCAGCCGTTCTGAAGAAGAAGTTGAAAATGTGAAAAGTTTACGACGGACGACGACGGACGACGGACGACGGACGCCACGCTATGACAATAGCTCACTTTGAGCCTATGGCTCAGGTGAGCTAAAAAGGGGAAAAAAATTTTGTTGGGGTCCTGCCGGGGTTTGAAGCCACTCTCCATGGGTCCATTGGGCATGGAAAACATACATTATACCTATGTACAATCTTAAAAAATATTCCTTAAAAATCCAAAAGTGGATATCTTGACAAAATTCTTTCACTTGTAGGGTACCATGCATGAGTACCTCATACCTACAAATTGTCATGACAATCTGAAGAGTGGTTATAGAAAAGAAGCAGAAAATGTATGAAAATCACCCCCCCCCCCCCCCTTCCTTTTTACATAAGAAAAAAATTCATAAAAAATCAAAAAAATAAAATTTAAGCATAAAATACATATCAAAGCATTCAGTAAGTTAAATATGATAAATATGTAGTAAATGAGTGTGTAAAATCATACACTTATTGAGTTATTTAAAGAAATAGTGCAAAAATGTGCATTTCTGACTAAGTCCGAAAAGACGTCAAAAACGCGTCAAAAATTTGACTTCGAAGTGGAACCAAAAATAACAACACTTCTTAAGACATCTCTCTAGATCATCCTGATGCTTTCGGTTTGTCGATACATGCCTTGGTTCTGAAGAAGAAGTTTGTCAAAGGAGGGTACCCCCCGTGACCTACTTTTGGCTGTGGTGGCGCCACCTGTTGACAGATCCGGACGAAAAACAACAACACTTGTAGGGGACCATGAGTACTTCAAACCTACCAAGTTTCATCAAAATCCCTTCAGCCGTTCTGAAGAAGAAGTTGAAAATGTGAAAAGTTTACGACGGACGACGACGGACGACGACGACGGACGACGGACGACGGACGCCACGCTATGACAATAGCTCACTTTGAGCCTATGGCTCAGGTGAGCTAAAAAATTGGTCAAGGTAATTTCTGAAAAATTAGGAAGAATTAAACTTGTAGCACTTTTGAAATTTTAATGAACAGCATAAATATAACTTACAAGAAGTATTTGAAGAGAAATGCCTTCTGTTTAATTTACCTGGGAGGGAAAACTGAGATGAACTGAGAGAGCAGTGGCTGCCATTGTTGTTCTTCTTTACTTATACTGTACAAGACAATTGGACCTTGAAACTAATTCATACCAAAATCATTTCTTAAAAAACTTTGTCACACCTATCAGAAAGCAGTAATATCATGTAAAAAAACTTGAAATATGAGTAAAATTGAAAGAAAAGCATGAAATCTTACTGTCTTTACAATTCCAAATACAGATAAAAGTATTTGAGCCCATATAGCTTGATAAAGGCTGTTATCGGTGCATGAATTATACCAGAGAAGAAAGAAAGGAAAAAAAAAAACATGAAAAAATAAATACAGGCATCCAATTGTGATACTATTAAGACAGATAAACTTCATAAAAATGGAATGTACCAAACCAGCCATGGTTTTTACTTTCAATCTATAGAATTTTCTGAAGATAATTGAAAATATACAGATCTTCAAACTGCCTGACAAAAAGACCACACCCTTTTTCTGAGGCCCTTGAGGTCAAGGACTCAAACATAATATAAGGTGCATATCTAGCCTACAGACCAACCATTATATAGGAAACAATTACATTTCTATCATTGACAGTTTCAGGGGAGTTGCTTACAAGAGATCCCTTTAAGGAGGAAATGACCACACCTTTTTTCTAAGACCCTGCAGTCAAGGGCTCAATCAAAATATAATTATAACAACTAGGCCACAGACCAATCACAATGAAAAAAGAATTACATTTCTATGATTTATAGTTTCAGAGGAGTCGTGTCCACAAGAATTGTTTACGGACGCCGGACAGACGGACGGACAGACAGACGGACGAAAGGCGATCGCATAAGCTCGACTGGTCTTTGACCAGTAGAGCTAACAAAACTACAGATCCATCTTATTGATTTAGAATTACAACATATCACATTCATTAATAGCTTTGAAGAGTTGAGAGCACAATTATATAGGAAAAATGACCACACCCATTTTCTAAGACCCTGGGGATCAGGGGCTCATACAATATATCAGATGCACAACAAGAACACAGACCAATCATATTGCAAAAAGAATGAAGCCTCAATCATTTATAGTGTCAGAGGAGTTGTGAGCACAACAATACAAACAGTTATATACTAGGAGAAAATGACCACAACCATTTTCTAAGACCCTGGGGGTCAGGGGCTCAATCAAAATATCAGGTGCAGAACTAGACCACAGAGCAATCATATTGCAAAAAGAATCAAGTCTCTATCATTTATAGTGTCAGAGGAGTTGCGAGCACAAGATTACATAGAGTTATATAGGAGAAAATGACCACACCCATTTTCTAAGACCCTGGGGGTCAGGGGTTCAAACAAAATATCAGATGCACAACTAGATTACGGACCCATCATATGCAAAAAGAATGAAGTCTCTATCATTTATAGTGTCAGAGGAGTTGCGAGCACAAGATTACATCCAGTTATATAGGAGAAAATGACCAAACCCATTTTCTAAGACCCTAGGGGTCAGGGGCTCAAACAAAATATCAGGTGCACAACTAAACCATAGACCAATCATATTGCATAGAGAATCAAGTCTCTATCATTTATAGTGTCAGAGGAGTTGCGAGCACAAGATTACATAGAGTTATATAGGAGAAAATGACCACACCCATTTTCTAAGACCCTGGGGGTCAGGGGCTCAAACAAAATATCAGGTGCACAACTAGACCACAGATCAATCATATTGCAAAAAGAATGAAGTCTCTATCATTTATAGTGTCAGAGGAGTTGCGAGCACAAGATTTCATCCAGTTATATAGGAGAAAATGACCACACCCATTTTCTAAGACCCTGGGGGTCAGGGGCTGAAACCAAATGTCAGGTGCACAACTAGACCACATACCAAGTAAGATGCAAAAAGAATTAGCTTTCTATCTCCTATGATTTCAGAGGAGTTGCGAGCACAAGATTTGTTCACGGATGGACGGACGGACAGACGAACAACGGGGTATCGCATACGCTCGACTGGTCAGAGACCAGTAGAGCTAAAAACATAGTGTCATCAGAGATGATAGAGCTCACCTCAATGGCAACATTGTCATTTGAAATCAGTTAGAATCATTGGTGTATCCGATGGGATTCTACCGATTATAATTGGTCTTAACATTTTCCTAAAAATTTCAATAATTTTATTATTTTTTATCCAAATAAAACATACGTTTCATTTATTACTGACCATCCAAATGAAATAGAAATGTACATTTCATTCATTACTGACCAACAAAGCAGCTGAATGTGTTTTAATTTTTGAACATGCACTAATCTTGAACAATCAAACTTAATCAAAGTAATCAAGGGCCTTCTCCTTACAGTTGTTTCATTTAAAAGTAAACAAAAATCGAATATTTTTGTGGTGTGGAATGGGGGGGGGGGAGGGGGTTTCACATTCGCAAGTATCTGTGAAAGTAAACAATAACATAAAAATTCAGATACTCAATAAATCTCAATCAAATATTACATCAATTTTAACTTAAAAATTGACTAGGACTGAAGTAGAACAATACTGTCATCGTTGATCCATCGGAAATATGTAGTACATGGGGATTGTAATAACTGATTATTTTTCTCTCTTATTAATAAAGGATTGCCATGCTACTCTCTTCTTTTACTGTACACACTCATTTCCATAGTAAGAAAGTTTTGAACATCATACAGAATTTCCTCTGATCTTGGTCTCCACGCCCCCTCCTTCTTTCATTTTCCCACTATTGATTATTTAACTTTCAAATTGATTATCGGATGCCTTAAGCATGCCGCTAATAGATTATTATCAATTATCGGCCCATCACTAACTTTAATATAGTAGCTAGGCTGGAAATAGACCTAGCTGTCTCATTTTACTTAACTTGGTTGCTCAAGCATGAAATGTGGGTCAGATGCAGCCTCCGTACCATGCATTGTAGTAAGCATCCTCAGATGCATCATCCATGCAAGTTTGGTTGATGTAAGACTTATAGTAAGGTGGGAATGGACCTGTCCCATTTTACCTAACCAGCTCACTCAAGCATGAAATGTGGGTCAGATGCAGCTTCTGTACCATGCATTGTAGCAAGCATCCTCAGATGTGTCATCTACGCAAGTTTGGTTGATGTAGGACTTATAGTAAGGCTGGAATAAACCTGTCCCATTTTGCTTAACATATAGTGCACTGACGCCAACACAGATGCGGCTATAGCATATTAAAACCTCCCTCTACTTTGTTCAGGTGAGCTAAAAATAATGAGAGTTTTAAAAGTGATAAACCATGCATGATACATACCATGTGTAGATCTGAAGTTCGTTTGGAGGGGTAGCACCTCGCGAGTATTCACTCATGGCATTATGTCTACCCATATTGCAGAATACACGCAACAACAATGGACATGTCTGTAAAAGAAATGAAAAGAAAATAACAGGTATGTCAGCTGTCACACATTTGACCTAATTTCATAAAACTGAGAGTAACCTTGACCTACAATGGCTGTTTTTAGCTCACCTGAGCGGAGCTCAAGTGAGCTATTGTCATAGCATGCCGTCTGGCGTCCGTCGTAAACTTTTCGACATTTTCGACTTCTTCTCCAGAACAGGTAAAGGGATTTTGATGAGACTTGGTACCGGTAGGTATGAAGTACTATTATTATGCTTCCAGTGAGTTTCTTCTGTGATAGGTTCTACTCTACCATATTGTGACAGAGAACTGTTTCGGTGTACATTATTATACCTCTACTTTTTTCCTATCTAAAAAGAGACTCATTAAATTTAGCAAAATCCCTGAAAATCGCCTGATAAGACTATTTCCCTGCAAAGGGGTGCGTTAGTTGAGAAGACTGTTTCCCTAATGAATTTTGGTATGTGAATATGTGAAGTTCAAGTTTGGTTTTGATTTATCTATTTTACAAGAGTTATTGTCTTAGAACTTAGAAAATTTAATGAAATTTTCAGTTTTCCTTACTTTTCTTGGCTCTTCATGAAGATACTTAAACTGATTTTTGGTAGGTAAATACATCTTAGTGTGATACAGATCAAATTAGAGTTTGGTTTTGATTGACCCCTTTTTACAAGAGTTATAACCTTTAGACTTGGACTTAGCATGGCCTTATGACTTGGCAAATTTCATGAAATTTTCAGTTTTCCTCACCTTTTCCGTTAATTCACATAATGAACTAATTTTTCTGTGGGCATTCATATATTTTGGTTTAGGTACAGGTTCAATCTAATTAAAATTAGACCTTTATTGTGCTCCTTTACTCTGTGTCGTATCTGAACCCAAAATTACATTTCTCAAGGTCAAATCTTAAGGTCAAGGTCAAAAAACAAAACATGCATTCAGAATTTCTCTCTATGCTTTATCATTGTACAAAGTTTGAAGATTGTACCCCTTATAGTTCTTTAACAACTAACCTGAACGCAAAATTACATTTTTCAAGGTCAAGGTTAAAAACAATACCTGTGTTCAAAAGAAGTTGGCATAATTTTTATTTGATTTAAAATTTTCAAATCTTGATCTGCAGAAATTGTCAAAATTTGACACATTCAAACTCAAAGGTTGTAAGATATTCATGTCAACACTTCTTTTGTAAACATTGTTCAGATGGTCATATAGATATGCGATTTTGAGTTTCAGACAAAAAATCTAAAATTTTCATTTTTTTAGTACTGAAAATATACAAAAAATGTATAGCCATATATAGCTATTGAAAAAGTCATAAAAAGCTATGCTCCCGACCAGTTCGCGAAGCGACCCTATGGTTAGGAAAATCTATACACCAGGGATTTTTTTAGGGGTTCTCCAGGGCCGAAATTCCGCCCCATTCCCAATGCTGAAAAACAGGCATTTTTCCCAATTTCTGAGCTTAAAATTCCCAATTTGAAAAAAAAATAAATTCCAATTAAAAAAGTATAAAAACCCTTTGAAATTACTGAAAATACATTTATAATTTATCTGTTTTACAATGTACTCTATCTGAAATATAATATTCTTGGTACTACAGTTATCTATATGCGTTTATTCGTCTTCATAAGAAGCAAATTTTTGCTTGTTTTCTCAATTTATTTGTATAATTTTTTTCCCAATTTCTACCAAATGTCGCTATTTTTCCCAATTTTGAAGGCCCAGGCCCCTGGAATCAAAGGGTAAAAAAAACCCTGATACACATATGCAAGCTCCTACTTTACATTGACTTTTGAAAGATACTAAACTTTCAGAAACTGCCTATACTGAAAGCCAATTTCTTTCTGTATTCTTTCCGCCACTTCCGCCGGAAACCACAGTAGCCCAGCAGAAATTGATACCGGATGAATGAATAAATTTTTGTTTGAAATCAGTAAATCGATCAGTACTTCTCCAATTTTAATTTCCTTTGAGTTTCTTTGTCATACACCATGTACACAGCTGAATAAATTTTACTAAAGCGACATTACTCCAGTGCAAAAACTAAAACATAGTGTAATCAAAGATTACGAAGCTCACCTCGCAGCAGCAAAGTTCAATTTGAACATATCTCTAAGTACATGTACATGTATATTAAAAAAAATCACTCAAGTGAAAAAAGTAGGTCAAGGTCATTTCATGAAAGTTTGATCAAAGATACATCCAATATGCAAGTTTGGTACATGTAGCACTTATACTTTGCTCAATATTGGCCTTTAAAGGCAAAATCACTCAAGCAGAAAAAGTAGGTCAAGGTCATTTCATGAAAGTTTGATCAAAGATACATCCAATATGCAAGTTTGGTACATATAGCACTTATACTTTGCTCAATATTGGCCTTTAAAGGCAAAATCACTCAAGTGGAAAAAGTAGGTCGAGGTCATTTTATGAAAATTTGATCAAAGACACATCCAATATGCAAGTTTGGTACATGTAGCACTTATACTTTGCTCAGTATTGGCCTTTAAAGACAAAATCACTCAAGTGGAAAAAGTAGGTCAAGGTCATTTTATGAAAGTTTGATCAAAGATACATCCAATATGCAAGTTTGGTACATGTAGCACTTATACTTTGCTAAATATTAGCCCTTAAAGGCAAAATCACTCAAGCGAAAAAAGTAGGTCAAGGTCATTTTATGAAAGTTTGATTAAAGATACATCCAATATGCAAGTTTGGTACATGTAGCACTTATACTTTGCTCAATATTAGCCTTTAAAGGCAAAATCACTCAAGTGGAAAAAGTAGGTCAAGGTCATATTATGAAAGTTTGATCAAAGATACATCCAATATGCAAGTTTGGTACATGTAGCACTTATACTTTGCTCAATATTGGCCTTATAAGGCAAAATCACTCAAGCAGAAAAAGAAGGTCAGATGCTGCATCCGATTTATGGGTTCACCTCAGCATCCCAAGATGAATCACTTGTGCAAGTTTGGTTACTGAAGCATCAGTACTTTGTCAGATACTGAACTACCCCAAAAACTTTAACCAGACATTGACAAAGTCATTCAACCGGAAAATGTAGGTCAGATGCTGCATCCAATGCATGGGTTCATCTCAGCATCCCAAGATGAATCACTTGTGCAAGTTTGGTTACTGTAGCATCAGTACTTTGTCAGATACTGAACTACCCCAAAAACTTTAACCAGACATTGACAAAGTCATTCAACCGGAAAATGTAGGTCAGATGCTGCATCCGATGCATGGGTTCACCTCAGCATCCCAAGATGGATCACTTGTGCAAGTTTGGTTACTGTAACATCAGTACTTTGTCAGATACTGAACTACCCCAAAAACTTTAACCAGACATTGACAAAGTCATTCAACCGGAAAATGTAGGTCAGATGCTGCATCCGATGCATGGGTTCACCTCAGCATCCCAAGATGAATCACTTGTGCAAGTTTGGTTACTGTAACATCAGTACTTTGTCAGATACTGAGTTACCCCAAAAACTTTAACCGGATGCGGACGTGGACGCGGACTTATAGCATAAGCTCATCTCAACTTCGTCGAGGTGAGCTAATAATGACGTAATGATGTCAGTGCTCAAAAGGTCATGACGTCAAGTATTACGTTACAGTATGTGCAACTTTGCACGTGAACTTCGTGAAGTCTGATGTTCGTGATCCAAAGGAATATCTTTATGTTGAAGTTTATCTATAATATACAATACTTATTTTACGTATACAGTGAAACCTGTCTAAACCGATATCGACTCGGACCAAGAAAAAATATCGGTATAGACAGGTTATCGGATTATACAGGTTTAATAGAATCAAGGCTACCCGATCATAATAATTCTTCAAATTATCCTTATATTCCTATTGAAAAATTCATTATAAAACTGTGAAACAGCTAGTAATGCTTTCATGTTTACCATGAACTTTTAAAACTCTTATTTCTTATAAAAATTATACTCTCTGTGATAATAAGTTACATTAAATGTTTACTGCATGTAAAAGATTTTAAGTCAAATGGAATTGGCCTTGGAATTTTCATATTAATTTGTACTTGGTGATAAGTTTACATACAAATTAATCTCATCATAATACAAACAATTAAGACACTGGCCATGGCTTGGGCAGGTTACTAATGAGAGAAATGGAGTCCATTTAGCTATAGTTTTAATTGATCAGCTTGGGGTGATAATTAATCAAAACATGGGTTGGTCAAGGTAGGTGTTGTTTTAACAAATCGGTTTAGACAGTGTAAAATACATGAATAAAATCTCACTGGGACCAAAAATGTATATCGGTATTCGGAGTAGGCAGTGTTCGGTTTACACAGGTTATTTTATATAGGAAAAGATAGAAAATTCTTTAGGACCAAAAAAATCTATCGGAATAGACAGGTTATCGGATTAGACAGGTATCGGTTTAGACAGGTTTCACTGTACTAACAAAAGAATTACAAATTCAAAATTAGAGAATTTGAATAAATTGGTAGATAAATAATTTGGTAGATGATCAGACAAACAGGTGCTTCAAAAGTAAACATGCTACGCTCCCTTGTAGGCAATAGTGTTGTAACGATTATCGCCGACATCGGCGACATCATCGCTAATACCCTTCAATTTCGATTAATCGATTATGTTTTTAAGAATCGATTATAATCGGAAATATTCAACGTGGAAAAGAATGACATAGTTTTTGGTCGAATTCGCGTATGACAAGTACAAATAAAACGAAAGTAGATCAACGATCGTTTCTACGAGTTAAAGTTCCGGACGTAGCGTAAACAAGTATTAGCTTTCCAAAAAAGCTTGGTCGATATCAACATTTATTTAAAAGCGAAAAAAATTTTTTGGTTCAAAATAGGTTTAAAATTTTGACTCTTAGAATAAAGAGAAAAGAGTAGTATTAGTAAGGCTATGCATGAAATTCACACAAAAAAAAACTGGTTTCACAATAGAAACTTGTGTGTTGATGATTCTGAAAAGTTAGAATAAAGGTACATTAATTTTACAAGTCTATAGAGACAACTTTTTACTCAAGACACAGTAATTCATAAATTGCTTGACCTGTGCGGTAGGAAAATTCCATAATAACGCAAATCAACTTGACCAATCGAAAGCTTTTCAGTATATTTTCGCGGGAAAAGCGGAGAGTTCCGATTAAAGAATTTGGGGGAAATAAGGGGAAACTTCTAAAAAAAAATCCTATTAAATTATGTGACTACGCACAGTCTTATCAATTTTTATATCGCTCATTAATTTCTTTGTTGCATTTGTCTTTGGAAAGAAAATATACAAACAAAATGGAGTATCCTCAACGAAACAGCTTAGTCGGCTGGATGGTGAGAAACTTTTTAATTAGCCCACTGGCAGCCTCGCATTCTAAGTATCCAAACGTTTCTTTGATGCAATGGATCCAAGGATCCAGAAATGTCATTGCTGAGGAATTTTGAAGGCATAGGATTTACTGTATCACACACTAATTGGTCTAAAAGTAAAAATTGTTCAAGAAAAAATATCATTGTAGATATTACGTTAATGTGCAATATTTCAATTCAGAATTGCGATGCCAAAGCGTTGTCATGACGACATGTCCTACTTTTGTGAAGTGGATGGCTCTGGTCACGTGTTTTTCACTAGTCACAAGAATGTTTCTTTCTATCGGACAATTGCCCCTATTGCAATGTTGAATCTGATGAATCAAATCGAAAGTTGACAAACCTGTACAAATCTAGAATTAGTCGATATCTTGATATCGACTAATAATTTAATAAGGATACACTTTCTAATGCATACAATGGATGGAATTAGGATTCTCTTAATAGTAATGACAAGTACTCTTATATAAAACTTCAACGTCAGATGCGAAATGGGCCAGCGATACGTCAGTATCTATTCATCTAAAAAAAAAACTTTTTTAGTTATTACGCCGAACTCCTGAGCTTTGTAAGAAGGAAAAGGTCAGTGAATTTCACAGTATTGTTGGCCTAAACTCCATGAAAATATTGCTTGATTCCTTGAATGAACTCTTGGGTCGTATGGAACACCCCCCTGCCTCCCCCCCCCCCCCCCCCAAACACACACATCTGTCGTATAAAGTTGTCGACTATTTCAATTACATATTTGTTTTGACTCCATTACTGCTGTGATCTTGACAAAATATTTCATTTACTAGACAGGATTTTAGCATTCTGTGGTTGGAGTTCTTTCTAGACATTTTGCTATGTACATTAGAATTAAGATTTAATGAAGTTTATTCATTACTTGTCATATTCTTCTCTGTAAAAACAAGAAAGAATTATTTCCGATTAAATCGAAATAATCGATTAAGATCCTCTCCGATTATAAACCGATAATCGATTATGAAATTCTTCCGATTATACAACACTAGTAGGCAATGCCTACATTCATATCATAGCCATATCTAGCTATAATGGCCATTTCTGGAGTTCTCCCGGCCCTTCTCTAACGTACACGTATTTTGAAAGTCAACATCAGAAAAAAATTATTTTGGCCAAGTTACTCTTGCCCCCGTTTCGTTTGATGCCAGACAACAGTTTACGTTTCTAAAAATACCTTACTTTGACAATTTTAGTGTGTGTGTGTGTGGGGGGGGGGGGGGTTATCAGCGAACAGAAAGTTTTGTAAGATAAGATAAACCATCATAGTCAAAATAAAAAAGAAAGATCTTTTTTTATTTTAAATAATCATATCTATTTTCTTTCCGCTTGCACAAAAAGGCTTTGCCTTAATTCATATTATAATCATATCTATTTTATCTTCGCTCGCACAGAAAGGCTTTGCCTTGATTCATATTTTTGTCAATATCTAGGTAGACTTCCTAAAATTTTGGACCCCCTATGAACAAAAATGCTGGATCCGCACATGCAAGATGCCTTGAAAACAAAAGCCAGAGAACGCGAAACTTTGTGATGGATTACTGGTCATTCGGACCAGTAATATGTTAAAGATTACTGGTCCGAACCAATTATTACCGGTCCGAAGAATTTTTACCTTTTTTTCTCAATCAGTGATCGGGAAGGCAAATTAACTTGCTCAACTTCAATGAGCCATCTTTCTTCATGACAGGGCCTTTCCAAAAATGATCAATTTTCGAAAGGCTTTGAAGACAATGTATGTACAATACATCAGACGTCAGCACATTGTTTTTGTTGTGAAATTCCCAATTTTATCATTTCCAATGAGTAATCCACAGTACACATGTACCGTATCACTGAGCACCCAAGACCAAATTTTCAGCCACCTATCCTGTATTTTTCAAATCGTGTCCACGTATAGACAGCTATGTTATCATTTCAGCTTTGGTGATATTAGGGAAGAAAGGGGGGGGGGGGGGGGCTGCAATTGACATTTCTGTAATAGTTTTATTACTTCAATTTGTACCCATTGACTGGCCACTTAAAATGACATGATAATTTTACGGACGAACGCATACACAAGTACCTTTACGTAGATAAGATACGTAAGTGGACGTTGGAGATTTAAATCTCAGGCGCAGAACGAGGATAAGAAAGAATGTCAAAGAAAAATCAATATTGTATCATAATAGCAAGGACTTCTAAACAGTTTATTAAGTCTTTGATAATAGCAAAGAACCAGCAATTGTCAGTGAACAAAAGAATTTTTGTGCTTCTGACTGGCCATGGACAATAAGCTGTGATCCACATGTTAATGTCACAAGGTATAGATCTACGTTACAACGTTTACTTTAACCAAAAATGGACACCATAGAATAATGCACACCTTTGTGACCAGGGAGCAGCGAGTTGCCGATTTTATGGGTCATTCTTTATCAGAATGTCGCAGGGCACGTGGCCTTTCCAATCACTGGATCAATAAAGCATTTTAAACACTCAATGACCACACGAGTTGACCTATTATCTTCGCAGAAAAGAAAGTGAAACAGTTGAAAAATGGATACCGACACGGAACGTTTTTAATTCAGACTTTTTAAAACTACAAATTGAGAAAATATTTCTGGTCATTTGGACCCACAATTACAACATTTTCATCGGTCCGAGCAGATTTTTACCAGTCATGTCCGTCGGACCGACGAGGTTTCGGTTTCACTGAAAAGCCCGAACCAAGTATGTATGCAGAAGCTAACTACGATTTGTGTTCGTATGCCGAGACATAGGTCTAAAGATACGAACGTTCGTATCCGGAGCCACTGCCTAATTTATTGCATACAGAGGGAGAAAGGGACAATTCATTGTGTATGATGCATCAGAGGACATTCGAGCGAGTCGAATTGATGATCATCAGTATCTTCGGTAAAAAAGTAACCTTTTCTCGATCTACTGGCTTTTCTGGTTCTTTAGACTTAAGATCATCTGAAACTGCCTCAACGACACTGGTCATATTTCGAGTTTTTCTTCAACCAAAATTGAACTCAATGCGAAAATTGTAGAAAATATGCCACCAGATTTTTTTGGTTTCCAGTCACTTCGACTATTCGTCACTTCAGCAATGATCACTTCCTTATATTGTGCTGCTAATAAGGACACATGTTCGACCTATCTAAAGAGTCATGTTGGTCTTGTTATGTCATTATGGTGCTTTTTAAAGTATTCTCTATCATGATAAGAAAGAAGAAAATGGGTGCGTTCGGAGATCTGCAAATGGTACTAGTGATAAGTTGCCAATGGTACCAATGTTTGCCAATCTTGCCTATGGTTAAAGAAAAACTGAACGATTTTTGGTTACCAATGGCAGATGAATTTTTATTCATCAATTTCTCTATATGTATTTATCTATATCATTTATTCTTGGTGCCAAGAAGAAGTGTATCCCAGCAGCTCCGGTCACTTTGGATGACGTCATTACACACGTTGGTAAAACTAACCACACTAGGATCAGCCTGCAGGATTGGTAGCCAACGAGTGGTACAAAAAGTTGTCATTGGTACCATTGGCAAACCATTGGTATGAAATGTTGCCATGCTGACAACAGTCAAGTGGGGTGCGTCGAATTACCCAAAAGGAACCCAAAAGGACCAAAAAGGAACCCAAAAGGAACCAAAAGGAACCAAAAGGAACCCAAAAAAAAGTCAATATTTGAAAACTGATTATTGCTATGGCTCGCAGGATTTTAAAAATCATTCTTTGGACCAAATTACCCATACTCTGTACTGCCAACCATACCCATCCCATGAGTCTATGTCGCATTATTTCAAAATTCAAAAAATGACAAAAATAAGAATTTGGAGTATATAGGATCTCGAATGATTTTCTATTGCATAATGGTATTTATGAAACCAGATGTGCGATTTTTACACCCGGGCCTTAAATTACTGCTAGCCACTACATTGAAAGAGAGAGTGTGAAGTGTGTGAGGGTGGGTGTGTGTGTGTGTGTGGGAGGGGGGGGGGGTAAACTTACAACTTGAAACCAAATCCAAATGAAAAATCTAAATCTTTTTAAAGGGCCGATATGACTGGTAACCTTCATAAGCTATACAGTCACTAATTTAAAAATTTCCACAATTTGCTCTTTTTTCTTTTGCTTACCCCCTCCCCCAAAGGACGTGTATAAAAATTTTATGTACGTCCCTGCTCCCCCATACCCGGTCATAGAGATGGGAGGATTGTTTTATCCTATTGGGGTTTTAAGTCCTTTTGGCTATTTGGTCTTTTGTCCTTTTGGGTCCTTTTGTTTTCCTTTTGGGTCCTTTTAGGTTTCTTTCGGGTCCTTTTGTGTTCCTTTTTGGTCATTTTGGGTAATTCGACGCGCCGGTTAAGTGACATCAAAACTATTTGGAGCGGACTGTTTTACGATCGGTTTGACTTCAATCCTCTGTTTTGGATTATGACGTCAAGTTCAAAATGGAGGCAGGTGTTGTGATTGCACTTTCAGCAATTGTCAACATCGTTTCAGGTATTTCCCTATTTCTAATAGCATTTTACAGAATTTTGTATACAGATCGGTTACTTGTATTTTCGATTGGATGAACTTTCGATCAAAGTCCCTTCGCCCGTTTGAACTCTCGACCTGGACCATTCGACCAGGTCGAATATTTTCGACCTCGGACCTGTCACTACAGTAGTGTCAGTGTCAAAGACTGAAAGAGGCTTGAAGTTATGAGACTTAATCCTGTAAGCCCCTTATATACAGTACTACAGAATTTTCGAAAAGTGCGAGATTGCTGGTGATCTGCGATGGAAGGTTCAACTTCCGGGATCTTTCGTACCGATTCCGTTTTATACCAAGATTTTCTGTACGCATAGCTGTCAACTGACCTGATCTCGGTGGGTCAGTCCTGCTTTTTTACCCTTTGAACCAATTATTTTTTAATCACCCGTGTGGGTCATGTCGTTCACCCGATTTTTCATTGCTGACCCGGGAATCACCTGATTCCGATTTGGTTCCGTCTATTACTTGGGACTTTGAATTTCCAGCTGTGACTTTTCAATTAAAACATCTGCAGTTACAGGTAAATTGCGTTGTTTGTTTAGTGATATGGGAAGTAATTAGCCACTTTCATGTTGTTTTAACAATCTGGGCTTGGATTATAATGGGAATATCTAGACTATGGGAAAACGATTGTGAACACAGAGATTTATGCAGACGAGAAGGGACAAATGTTTTTATAGTGTTTAAGACAATTGAAGCAGTGAGATGTAGAGTTCTTTCACACAAAATTTTCACCATGGTATAGCAATAACTATATGAAAATATATTATCTACATGTAGCCTAGCAAATTCAACTAGGAGCCTTCAGGCCTTGCTTAATGAAGTCCTAAAATTTTACACATGTGCTACAATATCATGATTATGCAGTATTACATTTTAAATAAATGCTTTACATGTCTTACAGTAAAATGAACTTTATTGACCCGTATTCTTTTTTGAGGGGGGGGGGGTTAAAATTATATTCATAATGACACAAGCAAAAGGTCGCGATTTTGTTTCGCGCACATTGACCCTCTTTTGTCTGAAAAAGTTGACAGGTATGGGTACGGGATCTTTCGTACCTGTTACTGGGATCTTTCGTACTGGTTGCAGAAAAAATGTCATCTTTCTGCTATAAAGATCTGATTAACTTGAGCTCCTAGTAAATTTTGATAGTGGGATCGTTCGTGCTTGTTTGATGAAATAAAGAAATACTTTAAGATTTTTGAGTTGGCAAAGCCAACTCTCATTGCTATGGCTTTCAACTTTGCACTTGATAACCCTGCACGGACCAAACAACGCACAATGTTACTGGCGCAGTAAGAAATAGGACCACTACGATTTGACAAAAGAACATATTAGACGACAGACGTTTAAGTTCAAGTTGTAAATAATGGGTTAAACGCATTATGAGAATGCAAAAAAATGCTACAAGGAACGATGCTACAGGAATAGCGATCACATGTTGATGTCAGTACATTAAAATATGGCGCATCTTTTTTCTTTGTACTTCCCTCCTCTGTACATGTATAAGGAGCACCCCATTTCTAGATAGATAGGTAAACGTATTGTATTTAGGATAAAAAAAACCTTAGATTTTTAAAAAAATTGTGGATGTGTAGAAGACTAAAGACAAGTAAATAAATAAATCAATCAATCAATAATATTTATTTAAAGTCAGACATAATTTATAACAATCAACATTAGCTCTGATGAGCTATTTACCGACAAGGAAAAAAGGTTTTTCAGTTTGATACTTAATAAACGTAAGATGTTGGTTTTAAGTTGGTCAACAAGTTTCAAAAGCAAAATCTCCTAAAGTAAAAGTGATAGGACATTATGCTTCATACATACACCCATAACAATTGCAACAAATTTGACATGATCATATTGACCTTGAACTCTGACCTCAAAATCAGTTATTTGGTTAAGAAGTTCTATCATTTTATATATTTCCAGACTTTTTTTTTTTTAGATTTGAGACAACTCTTGAATTGTGAGAATCACTCATTCAAGCATTTGAGGCATAGATTTGGAGTTTGATTTGTGCCAGTTTTATACTTGTCTTCTGTATGTTCGTCTCAATGTTACTTTTTGCCAACTCGCAGGACTTTCAGTCCTTTGATTAATATACAGCATTAAACAATTGTTTTCATTACGAGTTTGGCTTTTTAGTGAACAGGCGCTGTGTAATTGATATTTTCAGTTAAAACATGCATACATGTATTTCAACTAACTCAAATGAATCTGACCCTTTGAAATTTAGTATACAACCACCTATCATACATTGTGCACTTCAATAAAGAAGATTCCAAAGACAAATATTTCATTTGTTTGTATAGCCAGAGAGAGAGAATAAGGGAGTGGGAAAGGTGTGCAAGTTTCCCTGAATACAATTTTTACAATGTCATGCATTACTTACTTCAGATCGATTCCCGCTCATTTAAACATGTTAAAATCACTTTTCATAATATAATTCAGGGAATTTTTTTTGCGCCTTTTTGGGGCCGTTATTCGGCCCATTCCCAATGAAAAATAGTATCTTTTTTTCCCAATTGTGACTCTAAAATTTCCCAATTTCATTCAGATGGAATTATCAGCGAAAATAGTGAAAATAACTGGTTCAAAAGTAGCAAATTTACTAATTATTTGCCATATTGTTGTAAGCATAAGAAATTAAATCATATTTAAAGAAAATTATACGATTAAACATTCAATTCTTAACTTTTGATTGTACGTATAAACTGTCATTTTACTTATACTTTGATATTTAGTACTTCCCAAATATTCCCAAATGTCGTTAATTTTCCCAATTGCAAGGGCCCCGACCCCATTCCCAAATAACTGAAAAAAATCACTGTAATTGAACCAACTTGTAGCTCCAAGCTTCCTCTGTGACCCACACTATCATTCACTTGAGAGACCCCCTAGTTACAGCTAAAAAGACCTTAAAACTCACCTTCATACCCCTCTATCGTGTCCTTTCATTCAAAACAAGCTCACATCAGCATATGTGTCTTAAGTGCACGTGTTAGGGCACTTGTTACTTCTGCCGATAAGACTTAACACGTGCTGTCCCATGTTGCGGACACAGACATTTAAACAATATTTGTGACTACTACATCTAGAAGTTTATTTAGGTTCATTTAGTATGATTCACTTTTCTCTCTTAAATTCTTTTCCATATAATTATAGATAATTAATAAAAAGTACTTGTACATGTAATTGCACAATGCAAAATTCATTCAAGCGATTGGCTGCTTTTTGTAGTGCACTCTCTCTGGCCTGAGTATGTGACGCAATTGTAAACAGACTACATATACAAAGAATTACCAGTGCACTGTACAAGGAAAAAAAATTATTATTTCGTACTTGATTATTTCAGGAGCGATTGTCCTACAGACTCAAGGATACTGCACTCCCTGTAACTTTGATTACTGTAGGAATCCAGCTTATTACAACACCAAAGTAGACTTCCAGAATCAGATAGAAGATGTAGTTAGAGGACAGTCTTATCAATACTATGAGGTATTATTACATATATTTATTGATATACTAAATACTATAGGTACATGTACGATGCTGTTATAAAAGGATGGTAACCATGGTAACATAGCTTTGGCTTTATCCTTGAACTTGTTCATCATAGAGGAAAAATTCTATGGTATGACATTAGATTGAAAATCTTTGACCAGCAATCCAAGGGTCAGTATTAGAAAATCAATAATGAATATTAAGTGCTGACAACCATTATTTTTTCATTGTTTTTAGTTGTTAGTCGGTCCCATTCTCAATTAAAATTGAATTTTTTTCAAGCATTTATACAAAAGTCCATTTAATTCTCAATTATAAATATGATGCATACCATATTAATGGGATGATTTTATGTTTCATTTATAGCAAAGGTGTAAACAATGTTATAATTTTTTTCCTTTGATGATGTGCATCTGTTTCTTTGATTTGTTTTGAAATGTCCCTTTTGCATGTAATACCAATCCCATATTTTTCAAAGAGCCCAGTTTTCCCCAAATCCCAAAGTATGTGAAAACTTAAAAAATCTTATATAAATCATAATGAATGTTGAACAAGCAATGACAAGGGCAATTGTATTTTTCCAAGAGCCCAGTTTTCCCACAATTACCAAAATATGTGAAAACTTAAAAAATCTTGTATAAATCATGTAAATGTTGAACAAGCAATGACAAGGGCAATTGTAAACTAAATATTATCGCTCTTTCCTCAGGATTCCAAAAATTGTGTAGTGTCCATCAAGGCCAGACCGCAGCATCAAATAGAGATTCTACTAGAGCAGCTAGATCTAGATGGCAATGCTGTATTAGACAACAGAGGATATCCTGTCGAGTGTCATGATTACCTCAAAATTTTCAACGGTTTGTATACATGTATATATACATGTGTCACACAATTCACAGGGTATTATAAGGGGATTTAATTGTAAAAAGAAACTATGCATAGCAGCATCGATTTGAATGTACATGAAATTGGTGGAATATCCTGCAAAATTTTTGGGGGAAAAAGTTTTCAAACGCAGCTGCCAGAAAGAAGCATTCTGGACATAAAAAATTAAAGAAAATATTCTTACGAACCCATTTTGTCCGCAATGAAAACCGTCTTGCTAGGAATGTCAGTATCACAATTGACCCTTCCGAACGCGGGAAAAATTTGAGAAATTCCATGACGTCACAATGCATTTTCGATGTTTGACCGAGGTTCGAAGCTTGTTTGTCCGAGGTAAACACATGGTAAAAGCATTGTGACGTCACGAAATTTTGCATTTTTTTCCCACAATCGGAAGGGTCAATTAGATACAACAGCCAGAGAACGTCAAGGACTCACATTGAGAATCCAAAACATTTCAGGTGACATTTATGATCCGCAAAAACTCCTGTCCTCTTGAATGTTTTTACTGTACATACAAAGTGCAAATAGTTTGTATAATAGAATGAAATATTTCTTCCAGAGGCAAGGTATTGTCTCAAATTCAAGCGTAAGAAATGGTGAAGAAGGCGTTTATGTTGAGTCAGCGTTGAATTATGAGAATTGTGACCCGGGGAATTAATTCAAATCCGTTTTCACGTGGTTGTAGATTTATATGTTCTTTCGTTGTGTATGTCTTCGACTTTGAGTTGGGCTTCGATTTTGACAAATAGATCCACAAGGGGCTGAAAATGTGTGTATTTTGAGTTTTTATTTTTTTGTCCATTTCAAAAATTATGAAACCGGAACTACATGTATAATGTTTAAATATCAGCAAAATTCATAATTTTTATTTCCCCTTTCAGGCCCTCGCGTTGACAATGCCAGACTTCTACCGGGGATACCCCCATCAGGATTGTGTGGTACGGTAACGACAGGGTCCGATCTACCTAATCTACGATCCTTCAAGACCACTCAGAATGAGTTAACCGTTCAGTTCGTATCTGACAACATGAGAGAAAGCAAAGCCGGATTTCAGTTAAGAATAAAGCAGTATTTATACACCAACCCAGGGAATCTCTATCCATCAGGAGGAAATCCAGGGGGTATGAATGAAATAATTCTATATTTTACTCTCTTCATTGTATGATTGAAAAGAATAGGTTGTTCGCTTTGACATTGATGTATGCTTAGTCTGCCTATCAATCTGTCAGTCTGATAGCTGTAATTTATAGACCTTTTCATGAAAACGTTTACTAGGATCACTTTTGTCTTTTTGTATAGTATTTTTTTTAAATGACACCATTGCATAGCAGTACATGTACATGCCACAGTTTAGAGAAGTATGATGTCACTTCATTGTTTTGAGGTGGAGAAAGTTACATGAAAATGAAAAAATGATCCATTCGAAGCTTGTTGTAAAAAAGTTTATTTATATATGTTCTCCGTGCTCCCCTGCTCAGCAGGTTAAGGTCATGCTTTGCTGTTTAAGGCAGAACCAGACTATACTGTCCCACTGTACAGAATTTTTTTTCTGTGATGAAATATGTACAACTACTACAAGGAAGGTGTATTCAAAATAGCAGAGTGTGTATGTTTTATGAAAATATCTTGCTAACACAGTCTAAACTAACCGTTATCATACATTTAAGTACAGGTCCACATAAGGATCAGGCAGTTGAAAAACCTTAAAATTTTTGCAGAACTTTTTTCTCATGAAATGTGTTCAGATCAGTATCCATATGAATGTTCTGAAGGAATTTTCCTCATACTTGGATGGTGACAAAAGTTATAGGGGTAGCAAATTTGGTTGAATTATATAGATAAAAAATGTCTGCCATTTTTTTCCTTCATAATCCTTTATAAATCATGAGATGAATATCTCACTTCACCATTGCTACCTTGAGAAATGAATATCATATGTTTGATTTGTACCGCATATGTGTCTCAGAACAGAAATGAAAAGTTTTTCAAAAAATTTTGATGTATCACTCCTGCCTGATTCTTACGTGAACCTATACTTAATGATGAAAAAAACCCCAATGTGTATAAATGCATTAGTTGTTTTATTTATTAATGCACTTACAGGATGGAATGATGGTTCATTTAACGAGTTCCAGACCAATTGGGATGAGCAGATCGTTATTCCTGGGGGCGAGTTGCCAGGGGGAGGTAACGACTACGATAAGGATCCTAACGGTGTGGATTGTTATTCCTGCGCCTTCTGCCAGGTGGAGCCGTTTGATGTGGAATCATCGGGAGTAGGAACCGAGAAATCCTGCCATGTTTGCTCCAAAGAATGGGACGATGGTATGATGTGCTAAATACCTATCTTTTACAAGTAAAAATGATTTTAACATCCATCCTTTCCTTACTGCCGTGTGTGTATGTCTGCTTTTCTTTAAAAGAAGTGTTGATAAATTGTAGTTTAGGCATTATCAGCAATATTCTACGAAGTGAATGACATAGGATCATCATAGTTTTGTCATTTTATATTGAAAAGTGAAACTTAAGGTCTGTTGTTCAAACATAAGAATGTTATGGCTACAAATTTGGCAGTTTTTCTGGCAAGTGACAAAATATTCTATTCTTCTCAAATAAAAAATTCTCCTACTACATGTAATTATGGTGCAGAAAATCTTACTTTCATCTGAAGATTTCAAATCGTTCTCTAAATATTTTCTCTTTGTAGAATATCAAATAGCAAGAAGGGAGTGTTATTCTGAGGTTCAGTACAACAGCTTACTGGTCGGCATATCTACAGGTAAGAAATATCATATATTTACATGTATTAATTATATCAAATCATATATTTACATGTATCATGTATATAAAATCATATATTTACATGTATTGTGTATCATGTATATAATATCATAAATTTACACGTATTATGTCATGTGTATAATATCATATATTTACTTGTACTATGTATCATGTATATAATGTCATATATTTACAAGTAATATGTATCATGTATATAATATGATATATTTACATGTATTTTGTATATTTAATTTGTTCCTTGCACACATTTATTGGACCTGTAAGCAAATTTGAAGGATTCAACTTAAAAGGTTTCACTAGATTTACAGCAGCAAATGTTTGAATAAGTAGGAAGATTCAATTCATCATACTTCACCATCAAAATATTTTTTATTTAGGGTCAACAGTGGAGAGCAGTTATACAGGATGTAAGAAATTTGTGAATCAGTATCAGAGAACGGTGAATTATTGTTTCTGCAAGGAGAACCTATGTAACGGCGGCAGAACTTCCGTCTACAATACACATATTCTCGCCTTATGTACCATGGTCATCTTCCTGTACAAACGACTTTGCTGAAGAAGTCCTATTCATGTTGTATTAAGAATTTCTACAATTTGTTCTTGAAGAGATACGCATAATATTGAGTTTGATGTATATGTACATGTACTTTGGCAATTCTTGTTAATGAATTATGAAAATATGGTAGGAAAACTATGGTACTACCACATATTTGTTGTATACCATGAATTTTGGCAAGACTTCTTTTCTGTTTATAAATGGTGTATGATACTAGGTTGCCTGAATATTATGATACAAATTTCAAATTGTAAATGAAAATAGTTTTTTGTAAAATCGATTAAATGTTGCAATTTGTGAATTTACACTGAGAGACTTCATGTAATTTAGGAGCTTCAATTAATCAAAGTATTTTTTGGTCTAACTACAGTATACATGTATATGTATATCCCAATTGAAATATCATTGATATACATGTAAGAATGACTTTTCTGTTTTTGAACATGTACATGTACATGTAGCTGGAAAAATAAGTTCTTCATCATTATGCATCGTAAATGCAACTGTTTTCAGCATTACGAAGGTTTTTGTACTAATGCCCTTATGTTTTGATACACTGAATTTTAGAAGGTACATATACGTGATATATATGTATATACTCTTGAGATAAACTTTTGTTGACAATAGATTTATTAACTGTGATAAAATCATTACATTCCATTACTGATCATGTCTTGTATGTTTTTTCATCATACATTGATTTTATGATGTATTCTTTCTAATCAGATGCTCTCACAGACCTGCCTACATTTACAAAATTGTCGATTTTTTTTTTACAATTTTCGACCTTTAATTACACCCTATGCTTTTTCTATTCCATTTTTTTTACCTAAAACTACATGTATTGATGTTTTCGATTTTTGAGCTCTTCTTTGAACAAATGTCCTTCACATCGTAAAACTAAGCGCATAAATTCTTAAAATACGTACAATTGTTGAAATGGAAAAAGACGATTTTTAGCTCGCCGGGACGAAAAAGTACGAAGAGCTAATGCCATACCCTCAGCATTGTCGTCGTCCGTAGACAAAACTTTAACCTGGGCTATATCTCTTGAACTATAAGGGGTAGGGCTTTGATATTTCACATGTAGATACCTTTCATTTGAGACCATGACTTTTGACCTTGGACTTTGACCTACTTTTCAAAAACTTTAACTTGGTTTCTGACAAAAACCTGTATAGGTGAGCTATGTAATCTTTGATTACCCTATGTTTTCTCAAAATTGCATTAGTGGGTTATATTACACTGTAGTCCCCAAAATTACACATTGGTGAACAAAATATTACACTTATGGAAAGGAACAGGTAGGCAGGTCTGCTCTCAAATGTTTCATACTTGCTTTTACTTCATTACAAATCTGTTTCCCATTTTGACGCCTAATGAAATGTGCCGTAAGTATTGAAACACCTTTGTGATGTCATCAAATGCTTAGAAAAACACCATTTTGGGACCAATTTTTCCACGATTTTCTAAAATATTGTTATGACAACACAATTAAGTCTATCTCAGATATTGTCCCGAACAGTTTCTACATGTAACTCAATGGTATAAAAAGACTAATGGGAAAGATAAGGTTGGAATCCTAATGTTAGATTTAAATAATTTTGTCATATTACAGTGATATATTTATACATGTTCTAATGGCAGCATACTACTACACAAAAGCTCACACCAATGTTGAATGTACTCTGTAAAAGTTTACTTCCCTAACTACAGTCAGATTCACCGACTGTTTTATTGTTGACTTCAAAGATTTTAAATTGCAATGTAACTGATAAGGTTTTAGCCAAAGGTATTCGAATCATGAAATTCTTTTATCTTTCATTGACATTTTTCTTTTCATAAAAGTACCTCCCCCCTCCCCTTTTCATTCTTTTAGATAGTAGTGATTTTACATGTGATTTTAACATGGTTGTTTTACCATATGGAGTTCTATTACACGAATAGTTCTATTTTAACATATCATTGACTAGGGGCATTAAACTTCCCCCTGTAAGGCCATATCAAAGAAATGTTTTTACCCAAATGTGTTGTTGTAAATATGTACATGTAAATTTAATGCATACATTTTTACACATTTCAAATATTTTATAGAGGTTGTACATATATAATTACATTGTACATAGTGTAAATACTTTGATATCCTATATATTCTTATTTTGCATATTTAAAAAAAAAATCTTCGAGAAGTCTATCAGATTTTTGTAGATATCTTTTCCTTTTTTGTCTTGTACATTTTTTGCTACGATTTGTTGTTGGAAAAAGAAGACAACATCTCACAAGTTATGCTACAGGGACTTTAGTCGAATCTTTTGTTCTAGATTACGGTTTGTAATATCCGTGTTTGTTTTCCGTGTGTGGTTAGATGTACATGTACTACTAACAAAAGAGTCAAGTACGTGTTGACGTCAGTCGAAGGTTGTACATACATGTATGATATATGTTGATTTGTCGTGGATCTGATAGTAGCCCGTTTTTTTATCTCATTCAGTCCTATATGTGTTTAATTACTGCACTGTTAAGGTATTTCTAAATCGGCATTTCAAGCAATCAGACTTTTTTCCTTCAAAGCTATCATTAAATTTTATTTTGAGTTTTGCTCATGTATCTAAATTTTAAAAATTTATTAGACTTCTGTGATGAATGCACCTATGTTTAATGAATGTTTTTTACGTACAAGTTGTCAAGTCACAATATTCAATAAATGTTACATACATTTTAGTGAACAAGTCAGAGATAAAGAAAGTAGTAAAGAGGAAAGTAATTTGAAATGGAAAAATGACAGAACATCGTTACTTTAATTAAGTCTACATGTACTTTAGAGGCATTGGCAGAGAATTGAAGGAATGTTGAACATAACTATACATACACTAAAGTTATGGTAAAAGCTCTTGTATCATGTCTACATTCTGTATTGATGTTTTTAAGATGTGCGCGAGTGAAATAACTTTTTTTTTCTTAATTGAGAGGTTACCCTAGGAATACATTTCCGATGTTTTCTATACTCAAAAGGGAATCCTCACAGGAATCTGGTGACTGGGAACATTCCCCCTTCCTGGACTTCCAGTGTCATGTATGAGACAACAAATTTGCTCCAAACAAAATTTTTCAACAAGAAGTACAGCATTTTCTTGGAAATTTGCACAATCTGAGTCTTCTAGAACCTGTAAAATTGGCAGAAATCAGAACTGACCCTAAAAAATTTTGAGACAGAAATTTAATGGTGCGGGCGAGATAATTTTCAAATATTATTTTTTGAATTTTGAAAAATGTGGTGCGGGAAATCCAACGAACATTTAATTAATTTGGTATGGCCTAATCTTACAAAATTTTGTATTTATAATCCTATGAAAGTAATGCTTGCACACAGTACTTCAGTTACTTTTTGATATATTGTAGAAGTAGTATGAACTTTGATTTATCATTAGATTTCTCTCTTTATGTTTGACATGACTAATAAAAGAATAAAATATTGCAAATGAAGTAAAATGTATACTGAAGAATTAGACTCTTTGCAATGTGCTTCAGAGAGATTCGTTAATAATACTATATTTGAAGTTCTATATTTTCTACCAATCTAAGTATGCTGTGGAATTTTATTCAAGTAATTAAAATTAAACAATTTCAAAAGTGTATTTCAAATACATACATCATGTGTAACATATACTATTAGGTTGTAATGTTGAGGTACACGTAGGCAAAAAAATGTAATTTTCCCGTGAATTATGGTACAAAGATACGATATTTACTGTAAGTGTGGTTATTTTCGCAGGGAGAAAATTTCACGATCATAACATTAAGATGTTAAGGGTGGGGGAAGTTTTCGCGATGAAATTGTCTTTCCAATTGTAAGAATGCAACGGGATATTTTCGCGAGGAGGAAAATTTCAGGAAGTCCTTAGATTCGTGAAAAAAGGCAAAAAATTACCCCACTCGAAAAATTTCCACGTTTACAGTATTTTGATATAAAGTGCTGATTGTGATACAGTACAAAAGGGGCCATATTGATTATTTGCTTGTCTTTCAAGCAAACTCATGTAACTTCATAAATATTTGTAATCTAACAACCTATCTTTATAAAACTTGGTTCATTTGTTCATCTGTGTGCACAACATTGTCAAAAGAAGGTCAGAGCTTTGCTTTTTGGCCTTGCATCATGTATTTAAACACTAACATGTTTATTTTTCTCCATATGACATTTATATATGTAATAAATAACTTGAATTGATTTGTGCAATGATGTAATAAAATTGAAAGATATGCAAGTGTTGACCCATGGTAACTTTGATGAGCCCTGATCTTTGACCCTGTGACCTTGGACTTAGACATACATTTTTAAGAACTGTATCTTGGGTTATATCACTTGAACTATAAAGGGTAGGGCTTTGATATTTCTCATGTAGATTCCTTGTGACGAGACATTTCATTTGAGACCATGATCTTTGACTTAGTGACCTTGGACCTTCTTTTGAAATCTTTAACCTTGGCTGTATCACTTGAACTTTTAAAATTTCACATGTAGAGACTTTGTGAGGCCTTTCGTTTGACCTTCCTAACCTTGAACTTTGACCTACTTATGAAAAATTAGTGTGGTCTATAGAAGTTCTTTGATAGCTACGGGGATATTATAAAAGCATGTCAGATCCCCCTTTTCAGAATGATCAGTGACATTCTGGATTGTGATTGAATGGCTGTCATCATCACCAAACAAGAAATATTTACTTGATATGTACATTTTGTACATCAATATGTCTAACATTGAGACAATGAAGCTATTGCAACGGGTGTTGCATGCAATCAAGAGACGCTGACTCTCCCCGGGCGCCGGTCTTAATTCGGAATGTTATCCATTCCGAGGTTCGCAACCGTTCCAATGGAAATGATTTTGTCTTGCCTTCTCAACTTTAAGACTGAATAACTGATAGGTACTTCTTTGATGTTTACTATATCTCTTCAACTATAAGGGCTTTGATATTTGATAGAATCCTCGTGAAAATACTTTTTAGCTCACCTCGACGAAGTTGAGTGAGCTTATGCTATAACCCCACGCGTCCGCGTCCGCGTCTGTGTCCGCGTCTGTGTCCGCGTCCGCGTCCGGTTAAGAAGTTTGGGGTAGCTCAGTATCTGACAAAGTACTAATGCTACAGTAACCAAACTTGCACAAGTGATTCATCTTTGGATGCTGAGGTGAACCCATGCATCGGATGCAGCATCTGACCTACATTTTCCGCTTGAGTGACTTGGTTAAGAAGTTTGGGGTAGCTCAGTATCTGACAAAGTGCTAATGCTACAGTTACCAAACTGGCACAAGTGATTCATCTTTGGATGCTGAGGTGAACCCATGCATCGTATGCAGCATCTGACCTACATTTTCCGCTTGAGTGACTTGGTTAAGAAGTTTGGGGTAGCTCAGTATCTGACAAAGTACTAATGCTACAGTAACCAAACTTGCACAAGTGATTCATCTTTGGATGCTGAGGTGAACCCATGCATCGTATGCAGCATCTGACCTACATTTTCCGCTTGAGTGATTTGGATAAGAAGTTTGGGGTAGCTCAGTATCTAACAAAGTACTAATGCTACAGTAACCAAACTTGCACAAGTGATTCATCTTTGGATGCCGAGATGGACCCATGCATCGGATGCAGCATCTGACTTACTTTTTCCACTTGAGTGATTTCGCTTTTAAAAGCCAATATTGAGCAAAGTATAAGTGCTACATGTACCAAACTTGCATATTGGATGTATCTTTGATCAAACTTTCATAAAATGACCTTGACCTACTTTTTCTGCTTGAATGATTTTGCCTTTAAAAGCCAATATTGAGCAAAGTATAAGTGATACATGTACCAAACTTGCATATTGGATGTATCTTTGATCAATCTTTCATAAAATGACCTTGACCTACTTTTTCCGCTTGAGTGATTTTGCTCTATAAAGCCAATATTGAGCAAAGTATAACTGCTACATGTACCAAACTTGCATATTGGATGTATCTATGATCAAACTTTCATAAAATGACCTTGACCTACTTTTTCCGCTTGAGTGATTTTGCTCTATAAAGCCAATATTGAGCAAAGTATAAGTGATACATGTACCAAACTTGCATATTGGATGTATCTTTGATCAATCTTTCATAAAATGACCTTGACCTACTTTTTCCGCTTGAGTGGTTTTGCCTTTAAAAGCCAATATACATGTACTAAGAAATATGTTTGAATTGAATTTTGCTGTCACGAGGTGAGCTTCGTAATCTGTGATTACCTATGTTTGAATCTTAGAATTTGATTTTTGACAAAATCCTAGCTGTGTAATTGTTGATTGCGTTGTTGTTGTCGTCGTGGTGCCATTGTTGTAGTCTGTAGATAAAACATTAACTTGGGCTATATCTCTTGATCTATAAGGAGTAGGACTTTGATATTTCACATGTACATACCTTGTGACAAGACCTTTCATTTTAGACCATGACCGTAGACCTTGAACCTGATTGTACAATGTGTTGCAAAATTATTTGGTGTTGTCTCTCTGATCAACCCTCTCAAAATAATGAGGCACCTAATACAGCTTCTTATTCATAAAAGGATCTCTTTTCCAATGTTCTAGAAAATTACTTTTTCGATACGACCCTTGGAGAATTTTGAAATGAATATTCATCTTTTGGAACAGGACTGCAATACATCAGAAAATGTTAAGAACATTTTATAACAGAGATGCAGCTACACTTCCATACTGGAATATCGAATACAAAGGTCACAAGGTGTTATAAAAAAATTACACCAGTGTAAGGATCTTGACAAAAGAAATTCATATGGAATCCCCATCACTTGCAAATCAAAGGATGTCTAATGCTTACAATTTTAAAAGCGACCTGCTTTTGAAAAAAAAAAAACCCTTATAACTCGGCCTTTATTCATGAATCTGAAGTGAAAGGGCTGCGATAAATTTCGAATGGTAGGACTTGTCCATTGATAGAAAAATGTACCTTGACCGTTACCTAGGTTTTACATTACAATTGTATTATTGAAAAAAATGTCGACAGGGGCATTCCTTTTTACCCCCCCCCCCCCCCCCCCTGTTTCTAAGTGCAAATCATACTTCGATCAAATTGTCAGGGATCGACTCCCTGGTCACATTCAAGGTCACATATTAGGCTCAAAAATGCAACAGACGACATGCCTCATGATTCATGAGGAGGATATCATATTTTGGTCACTTTAGTTGCAGATTTGTCATGGATATTCAAACAAACGAAAAACAAAGACAAACATGTATTGGAGTATTTACTCATCATACATAATATGCATTTTAACAATATAAACGAAGAAAAAAATTCTTTGGTAATGTTTTATTTATGTGATCTGTATTTCAAGGGCAGTTAACGTTATATTCATGATTTATCGATGTTTTACCCCAAGACCTCGTTATCTATCGGCTTTGCAAGAACGCATACGAAAATTATACAATGTAAAAGAACGAAGGGGATCTCCAACAAGATCCTATTGCAGCTGCAAAACATCAAAACACCCCAAGTGAAAACACAGAGAAGACAAACACAAGAAGAGACGCAAAAGTGACAAGGAACAACAAACACGACATCAAAACAACAAACATAAAAATCTAAACCAACGAGACCAATGGGCAATCAGCGCCGACTTAGGACGGCCATCTGCTACGTTAGCAAATGGTGTAGCAATTCGGGTTATGTGCGCACAACCCCCCCACTTTTCCGTCCTACCTCGCTGTAAGATGACCACATAACAATACAACAAAACTCAGGAGCCCCAAAAACACAAAGATGAATATGTAATTGTATATAAAAACAAAGGGCGTACAAAATACAAAATAAAGAAAACTTACATACATGCTTTGGGGGTGGGGGGGTGGGGGGGGGGGGGGGGGGGGGGGGGGGGGGGGGGGTTCAGGGAGCATTTTGTCGCTGGACATCGTATTTGTCTCTGTCCGTCGTGCGAGCTCAAATCTCTTAAAATCCATCTGAATTCTACTGAATTCTATCATTCTTTACTAATATCAGTAATGTTATTCAGGGTGTAGGTTTTCAGACAAAAGTCACCTAATGTAGTAAGTGAAAATTCAAACTTCTTTTTTAAATTGGAATTTTTGAATCCAAAACTACCGCATAGTGCAAATTGTGTTTCAACGTTTTATCTAACTTTACACATTATCAGTATTTTGGATTTCAGAAAAAGGTAACTTTCAGGGAATAGTTGTAAGGTCAGGGTCAGTCATTTGCTGACCTTGACTTACAAATTTTAAAATGCCAAAAAAGTTTGAATTTTCAACAAGTTGTGGCTTTTCAAACAGTACTTCACCTTTAAAGTAGTTTTCACTCTTGAAAAGTCAAGTTCATTCAGACCATTGAACTTTGAATTTCGAAAGAGGTCTCACACAAGATGCACTTAAAACTAACGATATAGTGTATATTTGAATGTTGGACAGGTTATGGTTACCCTCGCCAGCCACATAAAAAGAGCAAAGTTCCACTGAACTAGCTGCACGGAATTTCTGAACTGAACGCATTGTCACTAAAAAAAGACCAAAAGGTACTAAACACAAAACATAAAATTGGGCAGCAACATTTTACACGAGTATAATTGAGGAAACACTTATTCCCTATACACAGTCTTATTATGCATTTGTTTCGTTAATATTTCAGTTCAGCGAACATCCATCATTTTGACTATCCTAATCCAGCATATATCTCTGGAAAAAGCGAATCATTCTCTACCCGTTCCGTGAGTTCATGACAAGGAGCGATATTCTGGGTACAGAATGTAAGCGAATGAGAATGGAATTGGCATCAAGAAGATATGGAATCTTTGGCAGCTTATTGTTTTGTCATATAAAATTATAACAGCAAAGGACTTCGCCGATGCACTATAACTCCGTGCGAACTTCTGAATAGACCACAGTATCGTTTGGTTTCGGATCTGATTTCCTGGAGGGAAGTTCCGGGATTTGACCTACATGTTCTATCTCAGAATACAACAATCCGTCTTGATTAGACGTACGGACCGGTGACGCCACAGGACTATTGTTTTTGGGAACGTCATACAAGGTGTTTTGGCTTTGTTTGGCTTTACTCTGTGACTTATCCGGAACTGCATATACTGGTGCATTGGCGTTCTCGCTTTGAGCTGCAACGAAGGTTTGTTTGCCACAGGCGGACCGGATGGTCTTTTCTGACCCTTGTCAACTACTGCATAAACAGGTCCCTGCGACTCCTGATTGGCTGATTGTGGTAATTCCTTCATTTTATGGGAATCTTCGTCAAGTTTCGTGCTGTGTCGGATAACACTGGAGTAGTGACCGTCAGCTTCACCATTCATGTCAGGATAATTTGCATCCATTGAATTATACAGGACATTGTCTTTGATGCCATCACTTGAACTATCCTTGTCATTGAACACTTCGTTTTGGTATCCTCCTCCTGATGTTTGCTTTGGGGATTTTGACCTACATTTGAGCAGAAGAAACAGAAACTAGATTGCTTAC